>CM030363.1:174997743-177816934 GCA_017893485.1 Hemerocallis citrina | reverse complement strand
TGTCTACTCCATCGCCGCCCTCTTCACCGCCAAGGACGTCTCCTTCCCCAAGCTCTTCTTCTCCGTCATCCCTAAAGTCTGGCGCCGCCTCATGCTCACCTTCCTCTGGGCCTTCCTCCTCCTCCTCTCCTACAACCTCCTCGCCGTCCTCATTTTCGTCATTACTGCCTTCATCTTTTGCCCCAACCCCGTTGGCGCCATAATAATAATCCTTCTCCTCTTCGCCTACTTAGCTGGCCTCGTTTGTATAAGCGTCGTCTGGCATCTCGCCAGCGTTGTCTCCGTCCTCGAGGACTTTTGCGGGATACCCGCCATGAAAAAGGCGAGGGAATTGATTAGGGGCAAGGTCTGGGTGGCCGTGGGGGTGTTTTTGGTGCTCAATTTGGCGTTTGTGCTGATTGAGTTTGCGTTTAGGAAGCTGGTGGTGGATGGGAGGAGCGGGTTCGGGATGGGGTCGAGGTTTGGGTTTGGGATGCTCATGCTGGGGTTGCTGATGGTGGTCATTTTGCTGGGGCTCGTGGCGCAGACGGTGGTGTATTTCGTTTGTAAGAGTTACCACCATGAGAGTATTGATAAGTCTAGCTTGGCGGATCATTTGGAGGTGTATATGGGGGAGTACGTGCCGCTCAAGGCGAGAGATGTGCAGTTGGAGCAGTTCCATGTTTGAGATGAGATCGAGTTTGTTTCGGTATGATCTTTAAGACTATATATGGATACACTCTTGAATGCTGCATCATCATCTCATATCATGTTCTTTCTTGTGGGGATATTTTGGTGTTGATATGATTGGTTGCGAGTTTGAGGTGTTTGTTGATTCTAGTTGTAATGTTATGGTCTTTAGCTGGATGTATAGATTTTCATATGGGATAGAATTTTCGTTTAAACTGCTCATGCTATTAATTTCAATACAGAGGAATACATACTTGTGTTTTACCTTTCGATTTCTGTGTATGTTTGTCGTCATAGGAATTTAGCTAGCTTGATAGTTGATGAATAATTCTGTATTATTTTGGTGATTATCTAGTGAACTTTTCAATAAATTTGGTATAATATGCTTATATGAGTTTTGAGTTGCTTGTTATTATGCTACTGATATTATGTTTTTTTAGTTGGATTCATATGGTAGAGAATTCTGAATAAGCTGCTCATTCTATTAATTTACCACCTACCAGCATGGACAATAACATGTCAACACAGACACGATACGGTAAGATTTTGAAGAACAACCCTAAATTATCATCAAGTGTCGTCATTCATGTACACGGCTACCAAATATAAGTGGATGTGGGTCGTAGTTGGATACATCGGAGTTAATAGAGTCCTTTCATTCCTTTTTATTTGTGAATGAAATTAGTTGTCTTTCTTTACCATTCTGTCTTTGTCATGATCATTAACTAGCTATTGCATTAGTCTAGACAGTTAGAATCGTTTTTGGGGGAACTAATCCGTCTAGGAGCGATTATTGATTAATCGGTTAATTGGAAAATAATCGGAGATTAAATCGGAAAAATCGTATATATATATATATGATATAACCTCATTATGAACAAATTTAGAAATATATTGATTCTTAAGATTTTTTTTTTGAATATACCATTGATTCGTCTAGTGTCTACAATATAAATATATATTTTATGATTTATTTACTACTGGTTTGACTATACCAGATCGAAAAAAATTTATGTTCAAAACTTGAATTTATAGCAACCTTAAACCATAACATAAAAGAGATTATCAAATAGGAACATATAGATATAGAGAAAAAGAGGAGAGCACATAGTTTGAGCTGAGTTTGGATTCTGGATGTGGGTCGGGTCGGGTTTGCTGGTCGGTTTCAGCAAAAAAAAAAACAATCTGGATGGAGAAGCAGCAAGAGGAGGCGGAGGTGCATCAGATGCGGGTCGGGTGAAGTTTGTGACGACGCAGGGGAGCGACTGTGGGTCGGGTTTGAGTTTGCTCGAGGAAGAAGAGAATTGGGTTGGGTTTATGTTTGCACGAGGAAGAAGAGAATCTGTTGGGTTTTGGTTTGCGCGAGGAAGAAGAGATCGGCGGCGGGTCGGGTTAGGATTTGCGTGAGGAAGAAGAAGAGAGTGGCGACGGATCGGATTTGGGTTTGCGCAAGGACCAGAAGGTGTTTAGATTTGAGTTTATGCCGGATTAAGCCCAAATAATGTAAACGAGCATGAAAATTAAAATCGGCTGATTAACCACTAATCGGCCGATTATACCCAATTAAATTGCAAACTATTGAAATATTCAAAATCGCTAAAAAAATTATCGTTTAGTCTCCGGTTAGCAATTAATCGGATTTTGACCGAATAGACATTAGTTGTATAGTAATATGTTCAAATTTTGGGGATTCTTTACTTCATATACATATTTGGGCCTTTTTGGATGGGAAGTATGCTTGATTGGTAAACTTCCATGTATTCCAATCCTAGTGAGTTGTTGTCAAGTCTTTATTGTAGTATTAGAAAGCATCGACAAGAAAATAACGTTTACGAATCTGAACACAAAAAATGTAATACAGTATACCAACTATCTTATATTACCTATCTATAAAACACACCACATAATCTATTATAACAATATACTTTTCTCTCTGTCTTGATGTATACTTTCATTGTTCCAATGTTACGGCTTTGCATTCTTCACCAAGGAATTAATTGAATAAACTGATCTATACATTTGTCTTGTGTACTTGTTTTATAACTTGGAATTGCCTCTTTGCAAGGATTCTAGAACCAGATATTTCAAACATGCCTGCAATTTGGCATACATTGATAATCATAAGAACTACTTTTCCAGATCATTTCTTCATTTCTGATTGTACGTTTCTTCAACATTTTTAGCCAATGTTGTGAACAATCTTGGATGCTTGTGAGTAAACAGGGAAAGCAGGGTTCTATAAGGATTGCAATGCAAGGCAAAGTTTGAAATGTTTTCGGTTAATAACAAGAAGGCAGTATACCAGGCTTACTTTTTTGATGAATCGGATGTATACCAGGCTTACTTGCATTTTCATCTATATATATAGTATATCAATAATTCTACAGCGACAGCTTTTTCTACAACTTTTTTTTTTACAACCTTCAATGGCATTGTGCCATCTAAGGTTAAGGTTGTAAAGAGGAAGGCTGTAGAAAAGGTTGTGGGTAGAAAAGGTTGTGGGTGTATCTGCGGGCAGTTGATGCTTCAGAAGTCTGACGAACTCTATTAGTCTTTGTCATGAGTTGTACATCATTTTGAATGAAATTTATATTGGGAGGAGGGAGTCTCATAACTTAAAAGGAGAACTAATTTTGCCCGTTGACACGTGCCTACGGCACGTCTTTGGAACGGTGCACCTGGTTTGATTATATAAAATAGTTTTGGAGGTTCAGCAAATTAATTGAAGTAGTAAATATATTATATGAGGAAACTGTATATCTACCTTTAAGCTCCACCTTTAAGCTCAACCATCGCCTTCTTGATCATTAGCTTGAACTTATCTGAAATTCATATAGTTTGTTTGAAACACTGCATAATGTTCACATGGTCTAATATGCAAGCGGCTCTGGTCATGGCCAAGTTGGATAGGATACTAGTATCGATGGAATGGGAAGCTAAATTTCCATTAGCTACAGCTAGATCGATTCCTAGACCCACATTAGACCATGCCCCGATCCTGCTTGATGTGGGGGTATGCGGAGCGCAGAGGCCACGGAAATTCAGATTTGAAAAGGCCTGGCTAGAAATTCAGGGATTTCATCACATGGTAATGAAAAAATTGGGCGCTCTCAACTGCTGGCAGGGACGCTGCATCCCGATGGTGTGAAAAAATTCGCAGATTGAGAAAGCGGCTACGCAGATGGAATTGGTCTAGGTTCTCGACCATCTGGCGTACAAGAGATTCCTTTTTGGAAGGAATCGATGAGCTAGAAACTGTGGAAGAGACGAGAGTCTTCTCATAAGAAGAAAGAAACAGGCTATTAGAGCTCCGAAAAAATATCGCCAATCTTTATAAGTTGGAAGAGATCAAATGGCAACAAAGGTCAAGGATTTCGTGGCTCAAAGAGGGAGACGCGAATACGGCCTACTTCCTCAGAGTGGCAAGCGCAAGACATAGATCCAATCTTGTCCTATCAATACAGACGGAGACGGGAACATCGCAAGACGAAAATGTGATTTCCACAACCTTTCAAAATTACTACAAGGACCTCTTTGGAAGGAAGAATGATTTCAGGATCCCTTTGAGGGAGGATTACTGGCAGGCATACCAGAATGATTCAGTGCAAACTTTCTCCAATTTGGAGGAACCTTTCTCGGAAATGGAAGTGAAAAAGGCCATCAACCAAATGGGAGCAGACATGTCACCTGGGTCAGACGGCTTTCCAATGATGTTCTTCCAAGTGTTCTGGGAAGAAATTAAAGGGGACATTATGACACTGATGGAGGAATTTTTCCATAACAATCTCAGATTGGGCATGTTCAATTTTGCGGAAGTTGTCCTGATACCCAAACGGGAGGAGTCTAAGCGCGTGGGGAATTTTAGACCGATTAGCCTCATTAATTGCTCGGTGAAGATCATCACAAAGGTCCTGGCCATCTGTCTGGGGAGTATAATGGATAGTTTAATCAGCAAAACCCAAACGGGCTTCATCAAGGGCAGATGTATCCTGGACTGTGTGGCCACTGCTGAACAAGTTATCCACCACTGCCATACGAGCAATTCTAAGAACTTTCTTCTAAAACTGGATTTTGAGAAAGCATACGACTCTGTCGACTGGGAGTGTTTGCTAAAAGCTCTCAGAGGGAGAGGATTTGGGGACAAATGGGTAAGATGGATCAAACAATGTTTACAGACTAGTAAAACGGCAATATTGGTGAATGGGCGGTCAGGTCCGTTTTTTCCTTGCAAGAAGGGACTCCGGCAAGGAGATCCGTTATCCCCACTTCTATTCACTATTGTAGCAGATGTGCTAACGAGAATGCTAGAAAATTGTTGGAGAAAAGGTTGGATTACGCCCGTGGCCAGCAGCTCCTCCAATCATGGGTGCACGATTCTCCAATATGCTGATGACACCCTACTGTTTGGGAATGGGACCAGATCAGAAACAGTCTGCTTTAAAGGGGCCCTCTACTGTTTTGAAGCCGGGTCAGGTCTAAGGATAAATTTCCACAAGAGTGCACTGATTCCCATTACTATCTTTGATGAAGAAGCTCAGGAATATGCCACTATACTAAACTGTATGATGAATGAGTTCCCAATCAAATATTTATGGCTCCCACTCAGACCAGGGAAACTCACTAAATCGAACTGGTTGTCGATAATAGACAGGGTGGAGGACAGACTGTCTGGTTGAAAAGGAAAATCGCTGTCACTAAGAGGCAGAGTGATACTCATTAACTCAGTATTGTCTAATCTGCCCATTTACTACATGTCGATTTTTGAGCTTCCAAATTGGGTTATCCAAAGGATTGACCGAATCCGAAAAAGATTTCTTTGGAAAGGGGCAGATTCGAATAGGGGAGATTACCACCTGATCAAATGGAGTATTGCTTGCATGAAGAAGAAGCATGAAGGACTAGGCATCATCGACCTTAAAGATATGAACCTTGCCCTTTTGGAGAAATGGTGGTGGAAGGTTTTCCACCACGGTGGGGAAGGATGGCAGGATTTCATTCAACCATACTTACGGGGAAAAGGTACGAGAAGTCTAGGCTTTCGAGTAGGGGCTAAGGTCTCCCGATTTTGGAAAGGAATTACCAAAGCAAGCGGACCGTTCAATTCAGCAGTTACGTCGACTATCGGTAATGGACGGTCCTCCAGATTTTGGTGGGATAAGTGGTGTAGTGCTCATACACTGAAGGAAACTTTTCCAGAGTTGTCTGCCAAAACGAATCGACCCAATATCTCTGTAGCAGAGACTTGGAAGAAGGGAAATTGGAGACCGTCATTCCGATGAGCTCTTACCCCAGGATTACATCAGCAACTGCTCGAATTGTAAACACTCATCACACGGACCGGAATGATGTGCGCCCAAGGACCAGACTAGATGCGATGGGTATTAGAGACCAAGGGAGCTTTCACGGTCAGATCCCTGTACTATCGAATTCACTTCCGGGGATGCAGATCCAGCTGGGCACAGGTGTTATGGAAGGCGAAAACACCACTGAAAGTCAGAGTCTTCTTCTGGCTGGTGCTCAATAATGCAATCCTCATGAGAGAGAACCTGGCCAAAAGACAACCCCAGATTGCGACTGACTGTGGATTCTGTAACTTGCATACAGAGACTTTGAATTACCTTTTTGTTCACTGCCCAAGGAGTAAGGCGACTATGGTAGAGGTTTTAAGAGCCCTAGGTACAAGTGACTACCCCAACGAATATGAAGATTTGTGGATCGGCCCCAAATTCGCCTTGATTCGCCACGAAATAAAGGATGCGTGGTACATTGCCATTGCGGCAACTACATGGGTGTTGTGGCTAGACAGAAACAACTTTTATTTTCGTGCTTCATGTAGTAGTATTTCTGGTAACCTTACTCATATCATGCATCTTATTTCCTTTTGGGTTACAGCTGCCGCCACAGGAGCGAGAGGGAGGATTGCCAGAGTCTTCCAGGTGGAGGATTTTGATGATGAGGAGGTAGAGTTTGGGCCAACACTGGACTGAGGGGCGGCACCATCCATACTCATCAGAGTCTCAATAGCTGCAGTCTCTGTTAGTTTGTTTTTGGCCTACTGTACTTTTGGTTGTTTTGATGTATGGAGGATTAGACCCACCCCCCAGGATTTTGTTGGGGGTTTATGTTTTATTTCCTGCACTGTATTTTATTTCCTGCTCTGTGCTTTTGTATCTCTCCAGGTGCACTGGGGTTGTTTTATTAATTTCTAATTAATGAAATAGGGTGGCATTATTCCACCTTTTACCTAAAAAAACACTGCATAATGTTTTTTTTTAACTTCAGCATCACTTTTAGATACTTGTAATAGTTATGCAAGGACATTATCATATAGGTTTTATAGAGCTTACTCTAATCCCATAACCACTATGAGTATATCTAAATACAATGGTAATGCAAGTGCAGGTGTGAAGGTATCTACAATACCAATAATCTAAATATTTGTTTGTCTGAGACACAGTTTGCAATTGAAATACCTCTTATTATTATTTCAACAAAAATGAAATACATGAAGTTCTCAATACTCTAAACCAAGCTGATCATTTCTTTTATCTCCACTTTGTCTCCCCATTGCACCTTTATAAAAAAAATCAAAATGAATAAATAACAAATTTACTTTAGATGTCTTTCTTGAGTGGAGAGTTTGCACCCTTCACTGGTAAACTCCAGTCACCCCAATCCTATATAACCAAACATATACTAAAAGTTCTTATATGTTATGTTATCCATGGTTTCTAATAACCAGTGAAGGAAACATTTCACGATAGTATTTTTTCTTGTAGTAAAGAAATTAATGTTGCATATTTGCCAAGTTATTTTAGATTGCTGGTCAGCTTACCTGTCCTACTATGGTTTGGAAGCCCAAATTGAGGCCACCAAATAATCCATTTATTACTTGCATACACTTTAAATCAAAACCAATAAAAAACTCTTCAAATAAATCACCAAATTAAAAAAATTTAAACCCAAAAATAAAACAATCAAACCTCTCTGAACTTAGATCTCATACACACACAAAATTTGAGTCAGCAAAAAACTGAGTAATCTCCTCCACACACAAAATTAAAAATTAGAATGAGAATTCGGTTAATGAGATGAAATTAGAGTCGTCGTATCGCATATAGAGACAATTCGGTGGAGGGGAGTCGCCGATACGGAGTCACTTGATATTCGCGCTCAATTTGGTGGAGGGGAGTCACCGATACGGAATCAGCAGCGGATCAGATATCGGCGATGACCTCTTGATTGGGGTTCGACATTGTCGGATTTGCTTTGAGATTTTCAAATTTTCAAAAATTTCAAAATTTAAAATTTTCAAAATTTTAAAAATTTCAAATTTAAATTGTAAATTGTAAATTTTTTTATTTTTAAAATTTTAAAAATTTTAAATTTTAAAATTTTATTTTCTTAATTTTTTGCATAGGAGAGAGAGAGAGATAAATAATTAAATAAAAAAGGAGTTGTTTTGGGTGGGGGATTTGAATTTGAGTTTTGGGGGAGAAAAATGTGTTTTGTGAGGTTAGATTTGGGCCTTTAATTTTTGGGAGATTGAAAGAGATCCACTTGATAACTTTCTTTGTACACTACAAAACGCAATGGCTTTAGCGGCGTTTTTACACGGCTATAGCGGCGTTTTTTGGCGCCGTTATAGCACATAACGACGCTTATGAAATCACCGCCGAAAGCACTGTTACAGTATGCTTCGTTATAGCTATATGGGCTATCGCGGTGTTTAGCGACGCCGCCGCTACAGGGGGTCAACCTATAACGGCGTTTCCCAACGCCGTTATAGGTGGATTTTCGTTTTATTTATAAAAAAAAAGATGAGCTATAGCGGCGCTTCAAAACGCCGGGATAGCCTATACTGAAATATTGGCATACCCTACAACGGCGTTTTTCTAGCGCCGCAATAGAGTGAATTATTCATAGAATCTATACCTACGCCGGCGTTTTCTATTAAACGCCGGGATAGCTCTACTTTGTTTTTTTTTTTTTGCATTTTATTATAAAATTTTGAATTGAAAAAACCTGTAATTAATCGCATTTTACAAATACCTGTAATCATATTAAATTTAAATGCTTAAATCTTAAAATCAATAACAACATCATATCAACAACCAAAAGTCGTATCACATATCACAAAAAACAATAACAAAATAGAAAACAAAATATCTAACACATATAAACTGACATACTACGAGTGTCAAATGTATAAATTGTGCAACACTTAGTTATTACAAAATATAGATATAATTCCTGCAAAACATTTTTACAAAAAAAGTCCAAATCCAACAAACTAGGACGGGGGAGTCTCCTTGTGTGGCCCGGTGTTGCTTCCAATTCCATCGTTATTTTGTCCTAGTGTATGTGCGTGACTGAAAACCGATGGAATCCGCTGGCCCTGTAGAAAAACATAAATGTTTCATCTTCAATTTGTCAAACAAAAGAAGAAAAAGAGCACAAATCCAATCTGGCAGAGGAAATAACCTTTTGGGATTAAAAAGGCAAAATGACAAAGAAATACAAGGACATAAGTTACAATTTCCATCCATCATATTCATTGTAAGCTCATTACAATCCTCTGATACTACTCAAAATATTATTCTCTAAACACAGTTCAGTCCTTAATTTACCTGTGCACAAGCTGCCACTTAAATAGCTCACTTAAATAGCTGTTATAATGAAACCACCATCATTTGTATCCATCAGCTAAAAGTCATAACCTTTTAATTACATTAAATCTGTTTTATTGAAGATGAACCATTATTGAAAATGGGTTTTGCGTTAATACACTTATTAATGATGAATCTAAAAAAACGCCTCTTGGGGAGGAAGTTCACAAACCAACAGAAACACTCATCCAGATGATTTGAAAGAAAAAAAACACAACTGGGGGCCTCCAGATTCTTTTATGGAAAACCATTGATTTATTTTTAATGGTAAGTATTGGGACAAGGTACAACAACTCTGAGAAGCCACTATTAATAGGAGAAATTCTTCAGGAATTTCATGATTTAAACGTGAACGGAATTTGCAAGTCAAGTGATCCTTATATGTCTATGCCATATGGGAATTGCTATTTTGGAGTCATTTCATTTCAGATTCATATCACATATAACAATTCTTGTTGTTTAATTTATTGTGTACAACGTTTCTGCAATGCTGGTATATTATGTTACGTTGGGTTTGTTTTGGGGTGCCGACATTAGTCTACCAACATTTCAAATGACATCATGTCTGTGTCAAAGGTGTATCTGACAGGGTTACTGGATGAACACATATTCCTGCACCAAATCTAAGTATGAATCAAAGTCTGACTTGCAGTGGTCTATACAACCTGTACTGCAATATATACTCATCTCTATTATCGCAGCAGGTGACATGAAAGAAGCATGAGTAAAAGAGCCATAAAGAAAATGGCATAAGAAGCAATTCCAACTTAGATGGGGTTACTTGGGATTAGGCATAGTAACTACTATTCGATGTTAATCCTGATATTATATTACAAAATTGTGTAGTCTAACAATAATAGCTCATATGATGTAGCTATTAGCAGTGGATACCTAATTGTCCAAATTTATGTGAGGCAGTCAGACCAACTACCAACTTCGGATGTTGTATATAGCTAATAGATTATATGATCAAATCATCTTAAATTTGTCACTACAATTTAGGTGTCAGTTAAGATATTGATTAAGAAGAATCTGTAGAGAAGGGGTAAAAACAAAGATAACTTGTCCAAGCTATATAAAATTTTAGGGAAAAAAATATTTCTGCAAACTAGTTTAGTCGTGCCAAATAACATGCAAGAGATAAAAATGTGACATTAACTCGTACCTTTTAAAAATACCAGGGCTAAGACCTCAAATAGAAATGATACAATCACAGAGAACAATATAAAAACCTGCAAAGTAGAGTCCAATAAGTTCAAATTTTCTTGCTTATAACAATTTAAAAAAACAATCCAAAATTCCATAGTTTTAAAAGTATACAATCTTATGTTGTCCTTCACTTAATCAGAATATATTATAAAGAGTGATGCACATTGATTGAGTGATGACATAAGAAAGAAAGAAAGAAAGAAAGAAATCTTGTATCTGAAGGAGGAGGAGCAACACCTACCGGCTATTATCCTTATTGAAAAACTGAAATGCAGTGTAGAGATGTTCTTCTCTATCCATTCTGTTCAAGTGTATTGTCGCTGTAATGAACTCGTCATAGTCTATCAATCCATTTCCATTTGCATCAGCTTGTTATGAAGTTGTAAAAAATAAATAAGCGAATTAGACAAAGTTCCACATCTCATCGATTTTGAATATGGAGGTACATGGTGATAACTGAAATTTTACAAAGATATCTAAACTTCATTTCAATTTCACGCATTTCTTACCTGCACATACCTCCATATCTACAAACAAATCTTATTATTATATGCAACGAAGCAGTGCTACTTACAGATTCCATTAGTTAGATTGGTTCCTTGCTTAGCGAGGCCTTGTTTCAACTCTTCTAGAGTTATAGTTCCACTATTGTTAGTGTCCATACTCTTGAACATCTCTTTAAGTCCTCGTATCTCTTCTTCCGATAAACACCCAGCTATTACCTGCCAAATTATTTGAGATGTTGTAGTTGTAGTTACATAATGAGATTTGTAGATGTTGATCCAGCTAAAGTTCAGCCTAAACATTAGCAGGGTCAAATCGTCACCTGATCTTAAGAAGCTCTCTTTATTTTATTTTGTTTCAATGAGAATTGACTTGAAAATCAGAGACTCGGATCCTTATTTATTGAAATATTCAAAATAACAAAACTCATAAAGTCACACTTACTGAGGACTTGGAATGCTGTTAATCTTTGCTTGGGGTCAGGATTGAGCATCTTCTTGACCAGATCCTTTGCCCCAGCTGAAATATTTGGCCATGGGTCACTTGTGAAATCTATATGACCTTGAAGGATTGCATTGAATATCCCCTGTTCTGATTCTGTTGCTCCGGGAAAAAAAATGGAAATAAAAAAGAAATCTGGTTAGCTTAAATCGATTCCTTTTCTCTAAGCTGTAATTATTTATTTACAGTAGAATCATTTGATATGCTAACACTAAAATGAATAATTTGTTTGGGAATTGTTGTGTCATTATAGTTGTCCTATATATTTTTTTGCACCTCTGTACTTGTGTAAAGTAGGTACGTATTGCTTGAGTATAAGATAATTTGTAAATCTTAATTGGTTGTCACAATATAAGATGGCTCAATATGGATGAGATAAAATTGCAGAGAAATTAAATAAAGCCCATGTTAGATAGCAACTAATACATGACATAGAACATTATTAAGCTTCATCTGGCTGATGAGTACAAAACTATAGCGAGCTTCTTAGTTTCCATGATAACTGTTTTGCCAAATAAAGTACAATATCAAGTGGTGAACTGACTCATTTGATAGCAAGCTCAATCATAATCATAAAAGATCGATGTTGAAGATCACTGGATAAAGATAGTCATGGAACTTAGAAGTCATGAAACTTAAAAGTCAGAAAAGTAATGCAACATAGGATAATAAAAAAAAATCATCCAACCAACGATTAAAATATTGTTCAGATTAATAAAATGTTTTCTAACAGTTAATAATACTTAAAGAGAAACTTATAGTGGTAATTTCAAAATCCAACAACCAATTAATAAAATCCACCCCCACAAATGCGAGTTTAAAACAGTGCTTGAGATGAATGTTGTTTCACCTATACTTTCATCCAATTTTGCTCTAACCAATCTCAATTCTAATATATTTGTGAAATTATAATGTTTGATGTTCAATCAGTTCTGGGCTATTTTGACCAAAGTGACAGAAAAAAGGATACTAACAGATACTAAATTGAAATCTAACCAAGACAAACCGACATCGCTGAATTAAAGTTTATATAGAGAATTTCGGAATGAAAATGACTGAAACTGAAACTAGACGGCCAAAAACTTACACAAGAGTTTACACCCTGGTTCTGTGTGGTTGTTGATGATCAAATTGATGAAAGAAAAGCAGGCCAGCCAGATTACACAAATAAGTAGATAAACCAATTATATACTTTTCTGCCTACACTCTTGAACCTCTTAAATGAAAGCTCAATCAGCCTTACACCTTGGTTCAACAAATATGAATTTGGTTTTTAAAAAAAGAACCCAACCAACTGTCCCACACTACCACGTAATAACCTACTACGTTTTCCAGGGAAATGCCTAAGCAAGTAAAGAAAAGACACAAAGACAACTTACATTATATTCAAATTCCACACACTCCTACGGTCCTACCTCAACTCCAATTCAATCTATCATCAAATTTTTCATCAAGCAAAAGAAAAGGTTAAGGTGATGAATATCTCTCTTCATAGTGCTAGCATATCTTATCCATAACAAAATCAAGATGTAATTGAATCCAATTAACTAAACAAGAATGATAATCTTTACCAAAATTGGATGATTAGGGCAGAGATCGGCGGCTGAGGGATGAAAAGCTTGACGGTGAGGGGTCCGCAAAAGTGAGGAGGAGCGGCGCGATGGACAAGAGGAGGCGAAGTAGGAGCGGTGGCGAGGGTGGTGCGGCGCTAGGGAGGTGCGGATGTTAGGGATGAGAGGGAGAGAAAGGGGTGGGTTCAATGAGAAAGCGGCGTTCAAGGAGAGAATTAGGTTAACTGATTAATTTGGGAAACTGGGGGGAAACGAAAACAGTGCGGGATTTTAGAGCGGGTTTAACGAAAAAAAATTAATTGGCCTATCACGGCATTTTACATATAAATCACCGCTATATGACGACGGCGGTTTATGTGTAACACGCCATGATAGGTGTATTATATTTTAAAGGCAAGTTATATATATATGCGTTCTATCGGTTCTACTAATTAATAATTATAAATCTACAAACGAACAAAGCTCAATATTGTCCAAAAAACTATAGAATTCTATAATATTTAATTACTCTTTTCAAATTCGAAAATTAACTAATTCTCAAATTTATTTCTTGTGATGCAAAACTGTATGAATCTTGCAAGTCGTGAGTCGAAACTTTCTTATACGAGTTGAGTTAGGTTGTGTGTAGTGAATTCTAGTCTAGCGGAAAGTTGCGTAATTTTTAGATATCGATCGATTGTGCACTTTTCAATTGTGTCGCTTTCTTTTAGTTATTCTGTTTAAAATATTGATCGAGTTACAAATGATACATGACCGTATATTACAAACCGCGAGTCAAAACTTACTTCTTCAAGTTGTGTTAGCAAATGTCTAGAGAATCCTATCATATCGCAATATATATCAAGCTTATTCTCTATTTGGTAGATAATACTAACATGATGATTACTACTTACTGTAAGTGATTGTAAAAAAATACAATTACATAATGAGATTTTTGATAAATGTATGCATGACAAATATTTTATTAGTAATGAGATTAGGTATAAAATATTTAATAAAAAAGGAAGAATATATATTTGATAAATTATGTATTATAGAGTAATATTGTGTATAGTAATGATAATCCTATTCATTAATGTTAACTACCTCATAAATATAGAATCAAAATTCTTTCATGCATTCTTCATGATAATATTCGATAACCAAATTTCATGCTATCTACATGTAAAATATTATTTAAATATATATATCAAAATATAAAAATATATATAATAAAGTAAGACCAATTATTTTAGAAAGTCTATCCAGGCGTTTGTCACGTAAACGCCGGGATAGGTATTTATTTTATTTTTTAAATAATGCTATCCCGGCGTATATAGCGTCCACGCCATTATAGCTATTTTATTTATTTAAAAAATTAAATTAAATTAGTGTTTGCACGATAGAGAGGGGTTGTCCCGACGTTTATATGTAACACACCGCTATTGTTTGCACCTATGGCGGCGTTTCTTCTAAACGCCGGTATAGAGTGTGTGTTTTCTTTTTTAAAAAAATCTTCCACATCTATCGCGGCGTGTACCGGAAACGCCGGGAAAAGTATGCCGCTACAGGCCTTGCGGTTTGTAGTGTGTATTTTATTATATAGATTTTTTTACCAAACTATCCCTGTTTTTGTAAGTTTGTACCAAACTGTCCCTATTTGAAAATTTAATACCAAAAAGTCTCTGTCGCTAACTGAGTTAGCGACCTTAGTAATATTCTCTGCGATATCTCAGTTAGCGTGTCCCAGGGGATACCACTTTTCCCCTCAAGTAGGGGTGTGCAAAAAAACTCACTTAATATAGACACGCTAACTCCGTTAGTGTACCCATTTAAACCACTCGCTCTAACGAGATTAGCGTGATAGGTGGACAGTATGGACACTCCTCAAGTAGGGGTGTAGGCAAAAAAAATCTCAAGTATAGAAACGCTAAGCCCGTTAGCACCCCTCTTTATACCAGGCGCGCTAACGGGGTTAGCGTGCTATGTTGTTTGGGATGCTACGACATAGCACGCTAACCCCGTTAGCGCACCTGGTATAAAGAGGGGTGCTAACGGGGTTAGCGTGTCTATACTTGGAATTTTTTTTGCCTTCGCCCCTACTTGAGGAGGGTGTCCCTACTGTCTATCTATCACGCTAACCTCATTAGCGCGAGTGGTTTGAATAGGCATTTGGTGTGTTTTTTCACACACCCCTATTTGAGGAAAAAAGTGGTATCCCCTAGCACACACTAACTGAAATAGCGCAAATAATATTACTAGGACGCTAACTCAGTTAGCAACAGGGACTTTTTGGTATTAAATTTTCATTCAGGGACAGTTTGGTACATACTTACAAAAAGAGGGATAGTTGGTAAAAAAAATTCCTTATAGGAGGTGATGTGATTTTTTTATATAGAGCATGTATTTTAAACTAATAGTCTCCGTAGAGTATTTACTAATTCCCATTATATCTTGAGAAATATAAAGTACATTTGTTTGTTGTGCAAGTTGATTTTGTGCTAGCTAATTAGGGTTTTAACCCTATTTTTGATAAAAATTGGCGAAACGATCCTGTTTAGAAACTATTTAGTGAAATGACCTAGTTCTTGATTAATTTTCTATAGTATTCTTCCTATAATAATTTTTATAGGATGTGCGACCTTTCTTTAAATTCTAAAAGTTTTTGGGTTTTAAGCTAATTTTTATTTTCATTATTAGATTTTAGTTTTTCTATTCTATAGCTTATAAATTAGTAATAAATTTACGGAAAATTACAGAAATTATGTAAAAATTACTTACTCTGTACTGGCTCTGATACCAACTTGTGTGCGAAGCGTGAAATCTCTCCTGCAAAATAAAATTAAAGGGAGTATAAAAAAACTTTAAAACTTTAAAGGATCGAAATTTTTTTAAAGATGATATTTTTCTGTAAAATAATATTCTTCGAAATAATGTATATTGTCTATCTCAAAAAAGTAATCCAATGTATCTTCAAGATCTCCCATATATTCTAATTCTGTCTCAGGTATTTCACTATTACTATAATATGGAGGTTCTTCGAGTTCTTCTATATGTCTATTTCCTTCTCCAATTTATTTATTTTCTTCTAGAAATTGTCTATATGCTGTTGTAGGGCTCCAGATATAACTACTAAATACACCATTTTCATAGAATAATAAAGATCTTTCATGAAAAGTTAAATGATCAATTATTTCGACATTAATTTTACTAGTTTCTCCAGGATTTATTTGATTTATTGTTATAACTATTACTCGTTGAACACTGAAGAAGAATAATTTGAATTCATAATAATCATTCATGCTTGTTACTCTATGAGGATAATAAATATAAAAAACTAGCATTCTATCACTTCCTTGATAATTAATCATTAATTCAAATTTTTCTGAGGCAATACCCAAACTATTATTATCCATTAGTCCTAGTGAACAATAATCAGGAGTAAAGAGAGATTTCTAAGGATACCCTAAAAATCAAAACAAAACGGCCCATCAAGCTTTCGACCAAGTTAAACCTCTTTGAGCTGCTCTGTACCAGTTACTACCAGTGGATAAAATACCTCTGGTATGCACCCCAATTTCTGTGCTCCTTTTACGTTCATCCCCTCTCAGGATTACTATGCCCTCAAAAGAGCTTCATCCGAGAGATACGTCTGAAACAACTAGTAGCACTTGGTACAAACAACCACAACCTAGCTCGTTTCCTTCTGCTAGGTGTACAGTCTAACTATAGAAGGTTGCAAATGGGTCTTTTTACAAGATCATTCAGGCAGAGCCTTACAAAACTCTCCCTAAGGAAAAAAGATTTAGTTATCCATACCTTATTTTCTATGAGATCTGCATGAACTCATAAAAGATAATTTTTATTTCCTTCAAACTTTTTACAAACAGAGAATCTTCAAGATTTTGTGGAATTTTTTCTCTCCCAGATTCTCTCCTGTTTCAATAAATTTTAATACTGCTCCTCAATTGTTTTCACATGCATCTGTTTCTATTATCCATGAACATTCTTTAACAGGTAATCTTAGCTTATGTAATTCTGAAGTTTGTTGTTTTAATAATTTAAGTTTCTCTTCATCCTCCGAAGTCCATTCCCATTTCTTAAACTTTTTCAGTTTTTGTTGTAACCAATTTATTTTTGCTGATAAATTTAGTATGTAACCTCTTGTTTGATTTAGTAACCTTATTATAGATTGTACTTCTCTTTTTTTTAGGATATTAGGAAAAGTCTTTATTTTTTCTGCTATATGTGGTTGTAATTTTATTTCTTCATGTGATAATTTTGTTCCTAAAAATTCTATCTTAGTTTTGAATAATTCCATTTTCTTTTTTGATAGTATAATACCTGCATTTTTCACTATTTCTATGAATTTTAGTAGATGTTCTTTATATTGTTCTTCGTTTTCGGATCCTATTAGGATATCATCTACATACACTAATATGAAATTGTTGTATCTTTCAAAAATTTTATCCATATACTCTTGAAATATTTCTGGGCTATTTTTATAACCGAATGGTAATACATTCCATTCATAAAATTCCTGAGGTGTGCTAAATGCTGTTAAAGGTTATGAATTTTCTGTTAGTTTTACATGATAAAATCCTGATTTACAATCAAATTTCGAATATATTTTTCTTGTTCTTACTGTGTTAAGTAGTATTTCCATGTCTGGTAGTGGGTATCCAAACCTCTTAGTATTTTTATTTATTTTCTTATAATTTACTACCATTCGAGATTTACTTTTTTTTTCTTCTGAATGGTTTCTTACTATGAATGTTGGTGATGAATGTGGACTTTGTGATTTTCTTATGTAATTATTTTCTATTAATTTTTTTATATGTATTTTGAACTCTTCTAGATCTGTTGGAGTATGTCTTATAGGTTTAATTTTTATTATTTTGTTCTTATCTATTAACTCTATGTGTGTTGTGTGTTTACTTAAGTCCCATTTTACCAAGGGATCTTCTCCGCACAGATCCTCTAGTTGTTTTTGTAAAATTTCTTTTGTAGTTATTTCTTGGACTTGTTGTATTCTAGTTTTGTTTGGTAAATATTGATATTCACCATGCTTGGTTGAAGAAATTCTGATGTGTGGTAGGTCGGTTCTAGAATAAGGTTGGGTTATTCTAATTGCTATTGCTTGGTGTCTGCAAGGTGTTGTAAATATGACTGATTTATGTGATATGGTTATGGGATAATATTGTTGGAAAAAATCGTTTCCTAAGCGTACATCATTATTCATATCATCAAACTGGCATATTATTGGTATTTTTAGTATGTAACTTCCTATTTGTACATTAACACTTTGTTGATATTTATCAAGTATGATAGTTTGTCCAGTTAATCCAGTTATTGCTTTTTTATTATATCCATCTTGTTTCCATTTTGGTAGTATATTTTCGCGGCATAGGCTAGTGCCTGCTCCGGTGTCTATTAGACTGTGATAGTTTCTTGATTTGTTTCCTTCGTAAACAAATTCTGTTAGAATGTATAATGTGTTTTTTGTTGCTCTTAATGGATTTATTTGTCCAATATCCTATGTATTACCATACTTTTATTGTTTACTGTTATTGTGATTTTTTCTTCTTGAATTGAGTAAGGTTGTACTGATGTAAGGAAGTCAGTTCCTAATAACATTTTATTAACATGGTGTTCTGGGTCTACGTGTAAGTGTAATAACATTTCCTTTTTATCATTTATCCTTAGTGGTAGTATAATTTTATGTACAATTGGATGTCTATTATTGTAATAGTCTAGGTAGTAATATGGGTTTTCTAATTTATTAATTCAGTAGTTTTTACATTTGTTTGTTTAATATGTGAATTAGTAGCTCCTGTATCTACTAAGGATATTTGTTTATTCTATTTCCCATTGTCATGATATTCTATTTCTATTTTAAATTGGTTATTGTTTTGGTGTTCTAATGTATTTATTATTGGTATTAATTCCAATACTTGTTGTTTATTTCTTATTGATAGTGATCTCTTTCTGAACATTATTTGTGGTACTTTTCCTTTTGCAGTTTCTTTTACTTTATTAAAGTCGAATTCTATATAATTTGGTATAGTCATTTCAGGGTTTTTTCTAGCTGGTTTGTACCTTATGATTTCGCTGAATAGAGGCTCTATTTTAAAATTATCTGTATTTCTATTTTTTACTTCTTGCTTGTTAGTGAAAGCGTAAATGTTTCTTATTTGTATACTCATAACTTTGCCTTTTTCTATCATTTCTATACCTGATAACCTATGATACATGACTAGACTTTTATCTTTATTTTCTTCTGCCATGCTTATAGAGAAATTAGGTTTTATTGTAAACTTTATTTTTTGGTACATTAGGTTTTATTTTACTATTCCTATTAAGGCATCTTGTGTACTTAATATTATCCTATCATCCATTAGGTATATTTCGAGGGGTGTATTTATCCCTTCCTTAAAATAGGATTTTCTTATTATTTGTACAGCTACTAAATGTATGTGTCTTAATATTTTTTTGGTTTTTTAATTTATTTTTTCCATCTCTTGTCTTATTATTCTTTCGGTTATTAATGGGATTATGGTTTTTCCTTGTGCTTGTTTAATGTCTATAGGTTGTTCATTATTCCTAGCTATTATGATGGTACTTTTCTTTCTTTCGAATATTGGTAGTTTAAAATTTTCTTTTGGATTTATATCTAATTTGGTCGCTCTTATTTTATCTTATTTTTGTATGTCAAAGCACATTCTTTCTCTTACTTCTTCATTGTTTTCTTCTCTTTCTGAAGGTTCTCCAATTTCTGTTAAATCTGTCATCATGTTTATTTCACATTCTTCTGTTTCACTTTCACTACTTTCACTGTCTTCCTCCATTACTATTATTTCTTCATCTTCACTTATTTCTGACTATTCTTCATCATATTCTATGGGTTCATAATTTATGTTATTTATTTTTTCAATTTCTTCTACGTATTTTACATTTTCTTTTTTCATTATTTTAGGACAATTTGGTGATATATGTCCTACCTCTCCACATATGTAACAATTACATTTCTTAGGGATTTTCGTATACTGCCTATTTTTATTTTTATTCATTTTTCTAAAGTATTTATTATAGGATTTTTCTATAAAGTTTTTCTATATTTTGGTTTATATTTTTGTAATTTGTGATTATTCTTCTTTGTGTATTTATAGTTATTATTGCATCCCCAATGGTTCGGCCTTGCATCCTCACAACAAATTCTTTGTTTATATGTTCTATAATATTTCATTGTTGCTCTAGCATCTTGGCATACATTGTCCCTATAATCTTTTACGAATTGCGTTCTATACCCTAAAGTGTCTACTTCTGGTTTTACTTTCTCACTTATGTATGCACTATATATGTTTATACTCCATGGATCAGATAGTTTTAGAAAGAATGAGTCAAAAATGGGACTCCGTTCTTCTTTTGTATAATAACTATGTAACTCCCTGTTCCAGTTGCACGTATTTTATTACGTGAATTTTTGTACTTCAATTTTCAGATCAGTTTTATTTTTCTCTTTGAACTCTTTATCTAAAGCCAGAATATTTTTCTGATCAATTCTATAATTTTGTGATTTTCGACCGGAGTTTAAATACAAATTTTAAACCCTGATTAATCTTAATCCTAATCCTAATCCTAATCCTAATCCTAACCCACTCCCGCTAATCACTCACTCCCATTTTTTCTACGCCTAACTCCTGACTTCTCCTCCTTGTTCATTTTTCCACACCTTGTTCTCATTTTCTCCTTCTACGTTTGATTTTTCTACACCCCACATGCAGCACTCCTATCCTTTAATTTTTCTACACCCCTCCTATCCCTTCCTTTCTATATATATATACACACACACATGCAGAACCTCCCACTTCATTCCCTTCTTCTCTTCCTCTGCCTTCTTCACACCCTCTGCCTTCTTCACACCCGAGAGCTCAAGCAACACCCGAGCTCCACATTACCTTCTACCTTCGAGCCAACGACTCCGCTTCTACGATCCCGTGAACCCTGAAAAACAACCCGACGCCGCGCCACCTTGTTGTTGTCGTCGGTCACCGTTGCTACCGTTGCTCGCTCGCTACCGTCTTGCCACCATTCTTACCGCCATTGTGCCGCCGTCCGTTGCCCACGTCGCTTCTTCTTTCCGTGGATAATACCACTACCGAAATCGTCACGTTATAAGGCAAGTACCTTGTACACTATTTTTGTTCTCGTACAAGCATTTTCCTTGGACTCGTGGCAAGTAGTCTAGTTATCATCATATTTTATTGTCAAAATCCGTTCTAGTCACTGGTTTCATGCTATATCAACTCAAGAGTGAACCGTTAACACATTTCGAATCGTGTTATCGAATATCGAATATTCAACCTTACTATCTCAAAAATTTCTTGACCTTGCACTAAGAAGTTGACCATGTTCCCGATACTAGATTAAAGATTTTCTACATGATAATCGTAGCCCATCAAGTGCCGAATCCAGAACATCTTACGGTTTCTCAATCGGATGTATAGATTGTGAGATATCGCGATTTTAGTACTGACATATCATGAATTTCTGAACCTGCACGGGATTACGAACGGTATCTTGTACTGAGAATTTGACCATGTTACCGATACTGGATCGAAAAACTTTCTACATGAAAATCGTAGCCCTTCGAGTCTAAATATCCGAAACATCCTATAGTTTCTCAATCCGATGTATAGATTGTGAGATATCGAAGTTCTAGTATTATGACTCCGAATTACCAGAATGCGCGCGAAACATCGAAACCAGCGAAGAATGAATTTGTACGCATAGCTACTGTCTTTAGAATGTATCGTGTGAATATGCATTGGAACCGAAAGAAAGTCTAATTTCTAGAATGTCTGACGGAATCGGATTTGCTTTTCTGTAACAACGAAAAAATGAATTTGAATGCAGATATGTCAAGTTGTCTGAAAATTCATCTATACATTTTTTCATATAAACCCGTTATTTTTTCATATTTAATGAACTGAACGTATTATTGTTCTTGTAATAATAACTTGCATAGATATAATAGGTTGATAGAATGTATTTTATACCACTTGATAATTCTATAATAATTACTCTCGATACATGTACTCGTTTTACGTCTCATATCCATGATTACTGCCCTTGATATTTTCCTTGACTAAACTATTTAATTATACCGTTCTACTAGTCGTACCAACTGCATGTTCATAATTAATTATAAAAGAATAACAAGCCGGGGTTATAAGGGTACGGCTTAGTAATGAACAATATAGGGGAGTATACTAGGAAGGGGGCCCGTGTTTCCCGAAATAGTGATTCTTGATTCTTGATTCTTGATTCTTGATTCTTGATTCTTGATTACACAATTCTTGATTACATAATTCTCGATTACATGATTCATGATTATATGTCTTGATACTATCACTGGAAGACCCGAGTGCATAATCCTATAGAATTCACTACTTAAGTCTAAACGTCACATGATTGATATGCACCGAACTTGTGGTATGGGACACAAGATTGCGTGCATTAGATAAGTTAATAAAACAGATAAACTTGAGATTTCCACTAAGCATGATTCTTGATTACAACATTCTTGATTATATGATTCTTGATTACATGACTCTTGATTACATGACTCTTGATTACAAGACTCTTGATTACATGACTCTTGATTACATGACTCTCGATCCTTGATTACATGATTATTGATTAACTGAGCCTAGGTTATCAATTTCTTATACCTTGAAGTCTTGAATACACTAGTTACAGTTATTACTTACATGATCATATTGTCCCAGTTCCTTGCTTCCTTCTATATTGTATTTATACTTCTACTTCTTGTTTCTTCCATATTATATCTTGTTATATTATCCTTTTTTCTGCTTGTTGCTACTTGCTGCCCGAAACTTGCTCTAACAGGAACTTTTCTATTTTTCTTTGAGTTAATAATTATACAGGTACTGATGGACCCGACGAGCAGACTCTCTAGACGATCATTGCTGCTTCCTTACTACTTTATGTTGTTTTTCTTTCAGTCGCTATTTTATCTAGTTGTTATAGCGAACTGCTTATCATATTATTTTAATTCTGGCACATTGTACTCCCGGGCATCTTGACCCGATGTTGATGTATTATCCAAATGATGGTTATTCTATTTTCAGCTCATGTGATTATTATATTTGTCTGCGTGATTGTGTTATAAAGATCTTGTTGAGCTTATAATTGTACAGCTTATGGATGATGTATATCGTTTGTTGGGCCTGAGTTGCGTGCCTGTATTTCCGTATAGTGGGAAGCGGGCGTGACAGATTTTTAGTGGTATCAAAGCTTAGGCTCGAACCATGCTAAGCTCAACAATATACACACCACGTGGATCACATGAATGTTAATAACCAACTTGCCATCTGGAGATTTACCCCATTCGAATATGCATTTCACACTATGGTTCACGGAGGCTCTTCGACTTCTACACCCAGGGATGAACTATCGGAGATCGTCACCATTCTCCAGGAGATGCAACGAATGATGGAGTTACAGCAAGAGCAAAATGAACTGATGAGAGCTAATCTGGATATGGTACAGGATGTCGCAAACTCCATTCAATGGAATTTGTTTGTGCACCAGCATAAGAGTTACACCGCCATGCTTGATACCCAGGAGCAGATCCGTAGAGGGTGGAATGCCGTTCAGGGGGCATTACATCTCCTTACCGTCGCACAGTCTACAGGTGGACCGATACGGAGGCCAGTTCAGACCTTGACTACTAGAGCATCTCCTTACTCATCGGCGACGCCGAAGAAGGACCAGAAGTGCTATTATTGCCGTCGAGTTGGACACATACGGAAGAACTGCTGGAAAACCAACAACCTGTGTCTTGCATGCGGAGCGTATAATCACAAGGTTCGGGATTGCCCGAAGAGAAAGAGTGTCACACCAATAGGAGGATCAAATCCTAGTGGAGGACAGACTAGAGAGTATAATCAGGCTCATAACCTGAATACAGAGGAGACAGAGATTACCAAAGAAATATTTACTGGTATATTTCGATCTAGTCATGCTTCACTTCCTGCGTCGTTTGTTACCTTCTGCACGTTACATTCGTTCTCATCGATCAATCCATTATTGAGTATCATACTAGTTATTTCTTTCTATCTCTATTTTCTTGAATCTTCTGTTGGAAGAGAGTAGGAATTTTGTTGGGCTTTTAGCAAACAAATTGGAAATTGGAATAACAACAAGAAGACTCTTCACTATTTTCTAAAACTAGTATTACTACACCTTACAAATATACACTCTATTCTTTTTCTTCTTTTCTGCTTGTTTCTTGTTCTTGTCTTGCTTAATTTTTTTCTTCTTCCTAAATCTCTCATTTATAGGAATGAGAGATGAGTAACTGAAAAATTATTCATTCCCGTTTCTCCCGTTTTTCTTTGCGGCACCAATCTTGTCACAATTTTTCAACATTGTTTGGTGGATAGGGCCCACTTTACCAAATAAGTTTGACAACCAACATCTTCGTGTTACCAATCTCTTAATTCTTCTCAATTCATCGAACGTTATCACGTGATATCAGCATCTAGAAGCATCACCATCAAAGTGGCACAGCAAATGTGTAGCAGAGTTTCAGGATTCGATGTTATATTTAGAATGGATAAAAAACAAAATGCAAATATTGACCATAGGTCGGTTATAGGGGTGGTGCATTAATGAAGAAAAGACATGAAGAAGAAGAAATAAAAAGAAGAGAAAGAGAGAGAGAGAAGTCAAAGAAAGAAGAAAGAAAAAGAGAAAGAAAGAGGAAGAAGAAAGAGAGAGAAGTTGGAGAAGGAAGAAGAAAGAAAGAGAGAGAGAAGTCGGGGAAGAAAGGGAAGAAGAGAAAGAAGAAGGAAACTCGGGAGCAAGCTTCGAAGAAGAGAAAGAGTGAGAAGCCGGTAGCCGAGGCCGGAGCAAGAAAGCAAGAGAGAGAGTGGGAGCTCGGATTTTCTTGGCAAATGAAAAGAAAAGATCAAGAATCGGTGGTAGGGATGAAGAAAAAATCGGTGCAAGAAGAAGGAGAAGTGGGTATGAAGAAGCTTTCTTCATCTTCATCATCTTCATCGAGATTCGGCAGGATTTGTGTATTTTGTGGCAGTAGCTCTGGCAAAAGAGCTAGCTACCAAGAAGCCGCGATCGAGCTCGACAAGGAGCTTGTAGAGAGAAATATCGATCTCGTCTACGGTGGTGGGAGCATAGGATTGATAGGCCTAGTTTTCGACACCGTTCGTGCTGGTGGCCGACACGTGTTGGGAGTGATTCCCAAGTCGCTGATGCCGAAAGAGATTACTGGGAAAACTGAGGGAGATGTTAGAGTTGTCTCTAACATGCACAAAAGGAAGGCTGAAATGGCTCGAGCTGCTGATGCTTTCATAGCCTTGCCTGGAGGTTATGGAATACTTGAGGAATTGTTCGAGGTGATCACTTGGGCTCAACTGGGGATCCACAGCAAACCAGTGGGTCTTTTAAATGTTGATGGATATTACGACTCGCTCCTGTCCTTCATAGATTCAGCTATAGCTGAGGAGTTTATATCCAGTAAGGCCAGACGCATCTTGATTTCAGCTCCATCTCCTAAGGAGTTACTAATAAAATTGGAGGAGTATGTGCCGGAGCGAGATGAGCTTGTGAATCAGCTGAACTGGGATGTTAGCGATGTAGGTGGTTCAGATTCTGAGCCTAGACATTAAATTGTTGATTCCTCCAGTTGAGGATGCACAATTTGTCTATAGTTTTTTTCGTGCCTTTGTACTCCTTGTTTCTTTTATCTTCTGTTGTACTCTTCATTGAAGTGTATTGCATTTACTTCTTAAGCTATCCTATATCTCGCTTATGTAAATTTCTAGGACGAAATTTTTTGTAAGGTGGGTAGGATTGTAACTCCCTGTTTCAGTTGCACGTATTTTATTACGTGAATTTTTGTACTTCAATTTTCAGATCAGTTTTATTTTTCTCTTTGGACTCTTTATCCAAAGCCAGAATATTTTTCTGATCAATTCTATAATTTTGTGATTTTCGACCGGAGTTTAAATACAAATTTTAAACCCTGATTAATCTTAATCCTAATCCTAATCCTAATCCTAATCCTAACCCTAATCCTAATCCTAATCCTAACCCACTCCCGCTAATCACTCACTCCCATTTTTTCTACGCCTAACTCCTGACTTCTCCTCCTTGTTCATTTTTCCACACCTTGTTCTCATTTTCTCCTTCTACGTTTGATTTTTCTACACCCCACATGCAGCACTCCTATCCTTTAATTTTTCTACACCCCTCCTATCCCTTCCTTTCTATATATATATACACACACACATGCAGAACCTCCCACTTCATTCCCTTCTTCTCTTCCTCTGCCTTCTTCACACCCTCTGCCTTCTTCACACCCGAGAGCTCAAGCAACACCCGAGCTCCACATTACCTTCTACCTTCGAGCCAACGACTCCGCTTCTACGATCCCGTGAACCCTGAAAAACAACCCGACGCCGCGCCACCTTGTTGTTGTCGTCGGTCACCGTTGCTACCGTTGCTCGCTCGCTACCGTCTTGCCACCATTCTTACCGCCATTGTGCCGCCGTCCGTTGCCCACGTCGCTTCTTCTTTCCGTGGTTAATACCACTACCGAAATCGTCACGTTATAAGGCAAGTACCTTGTACACTATTTTTGTTCTCGTACAAGCATTTTCCTTGGACTCGTGGCAAGTAGTCTAGTTATCATCATATTTTATTGTCAAAATCCGTTCTAGTCACTGGTTTCATGCTATATCAACTCAAGAGTGAACCGTTAACACATTTCGAATCGTGTTATCGAATATCGAATATTCAACCTTACTATCTCAAAAATTTCTTGACCTTGCACTAAGAAGTTGACCATGTTCCCGATACTGGATTAAAGATTTTCTACATGAAAATCGTAGCCCATCAAGTGCCGAATCCAGAACATCTTACGGTTTCTCAATCGGATGTATAGATTGTGAGATATCGCGATTTTAGTACTGACATATCATGAATTTCTGAACCTGCACGGGATTACGAACGGTATCTTGTACTGAGAATTTGACCTTGTTACCGATACTGGATCGAAAAACTTTCTACATGAAAATCGTAGCCCTTCGAGTCTAGATATCCGAAACATCCTATAGTTTCTCAATACGATGTATAGATTGTTAGATATCGCAGTTCTAGTATTGTGACTCCGAATTTTCAGAATGCGCGGGAAACATCGAAACCAGTGAAGAATGAATTTGTACGCATAGCTACTGTCTTTAGAATGTATCGTGTGAATATGCGTTGGAACCGAAAGAGAGTTTAATTTCTAGAATGTCTGACGGAATCGGATTTGCTTTTCTGTAACAACGGAAAAGTGAATTTGAATGCAGATATGTCAAGTTGTCTGAAAATTCATCTATACATTTTTTCATATAAACCCGTTATTTTTTCATATTTAATGAACTGAACGTATTATTGTTCTTTTAATAATAACTTGCATAGATATAATAGGTTGATAGAATGTATTTTATACCACTTGATAATTCTATAATAATTACTCTCGATACATGTACTCGTTTTACGTCTCATGTCCATGATTACTGCCCTTGATATTTTTCTTGACTAAACTATTTAATTACACCGTTCTACTAGTCGTACCAACTGCATTTTCATAATTAATTAGAAAAGAATAACAAGCCGGGGTTATAAGGGTACGACTTAGTAATGGACAATATAGGAGAGTATACTCGGAAGGGGGCCCGTGTTTCCCGAAATAGTGATTCTTGATTCTTGATTCTTGATTACACAATTCTTGATTACATAATTCTCGATTACATGATTCATGATTATATGTCTTGATACTATCACTGGAAGACCGAGTGCATAATCCTATAGAATTCACTACTTAAGTCTAAACGTCACATGATTGATATGCACCGAACTTGTGGTATGAGACACAAGATTGCGTGCATTAGATAAGTTAATAAAACAGATAAATTTGAGATTTCCACTAAGCATGATTCTTGATTACAAGATTCTTGATTATATGATTCTTGATTACATGACTCTTGATTACAAGATTCTTGATTTCATGACTCTTGATTACATGACTCTCAATCCTTGATTACATGATTATCGATTAACTGAGCCTAGGTTATCAATTTCTTATACCTTGAAGTCTTGAATACACTAGTTACAGTTATTACTTACATGATCATATTGTCCCAGTTCCTTGCTTCCTTCTATATTGTATTTGTACTTCTACTTCTTGTTTCTTCCATGTTATATCTTGTTATATTATCCCTTTTTCTGCTTGTTGCTACTTGCTGCCCGAAACTTGCTTTAACGGGAACTTTTCTATTTTTCTTTGAGTTAATAATTATACAGGTACTGATGGACCCGACGAGCAGACTCTCTAGACGATCGTTGCTGCTTCCTTACTACTTTATGTTGTTTTTCTTTCAGTCGCTATTTTATCTAGTTGTTATAGCGAACTTCTTATCATATTATTTTAATTCTGGCATCTTGTACCCCGGGCATCTTGACCCGATGTTGATGTATTATCCAAATGATGGTTATTCTATTTTCAGCTCATGTGATTATTATATTTGCCTGCGTGATTGTGTTATAAAGATCTTGTTGAGCTTATAATTGTACAGCTTATGGATGATGTATATTATTTGCTGGGTCTCAGTTGCGTGCCTGTATTTCCGTATAGTGGGAAGCGGGGCGTGACAAACTTTCTTGAAAATATTCTCGCAATTCACAAGCATAGTTGTCAAAATAACACATGTCGCATATTTCTAAGTTACTTAGTCTCCATCTTGTTTGATTCTTTTTTATATATAGTGTGTTTTTCTCCTTTATCGTATACACTGAATTCTGTTGTTATTGCTTTTCGTAATTTGTAATTATTTCTTTTAAACCTAAGGTTCGTTGTGCTGAGCTTTCTTCAGTTCCTCTATCATCAATTGGTCTTGATTTTCTTATAGTATTTCTCTCTTCTTCCTCTAGCCCATTCCACCATTTTGCTACTACTCCCATAAATGTGGCTTCTATAAATTTCTCAAATGCATTTCCGGTAAGGTTTTGTCTAAATCCTACTATTAGTGAGGCTTTGACCCATTCTTCAATTGTGCTATCTACGTCTTTTACACAATCTAGGTCTAACCATTCTCCATTTCCTGCTATTCCTTTTTCGTAGTGTTCTATAGGTTCATATTTTGGGGTTTCCTTTTCTTTATCTCTTCCTAGTTGCATTCTTCTTTTTGTGTTTTGCCATTTCCATGATAATTGGTAAGATTTTTTGTTAGGTGGTGGTCTTAAGATTTCGTACATGTTACTTGAAATTTCTGAAGGTTTTGCAATTATCTTATCTTGGTCCATTTTTATTTCGTCATTTGTTATATCTAGATTTTTCAAGGCTTCTTCTACTTCTCCTGAATTAGGATTTGCCATTAAATCTTCTATTTCCAAGATATTTATATTAAGTTTTGTTATGGATTTTAACTCTTTCATATCTTATTCCGTTATGCCTTATTCTTCTTCTAGGTAGTCAGTTATATATCTACCTAATTCTTTTATATTTTTATTTATGATTTTAAAATCTTTTTTTATATCTCCTACAATTTCAGGACCATTGTAATCTTCTTCCAACTCTTGTATGTTTATCATATAAATTTCTGGGTTTATGTTAGGATTTAATGCAACTGGTTCGTTGGTCATACTTAGCCTGTTATTTTGTATGCTAGTAGGTGTTGGTAATACCAACTTGCTTCTTCGTTTCTGTAATCTAATACTTTGTTTGCTATCTCTTTTTGTATCTCTTTAGGTAGTTTATTTGTTACTTTACTTGTTAGTGACAAATATTCTAATATTTCTCTATTAGCAATATGCTTCATTTCTGTTAATTTCCTGTCAAAGTATAAAATTTTAAATTTTGAAAGATTTTTTAATTTTAGTTTCTTTATTTTCTGTGATATATCCAGCTTTTATAGGGATTATAATTTATAATTTGAAAAGTAGGGTTATATAGAAAGTTTTGCTTTTAAGTTATTATATTAAAAAGAATTAGTTAACTAAATGTTTTTGTAAAAGTGGATCAATTCACTAAATCTTTTTGAAAGTGGGTCGTTTGGCTAAATATTTTTCAAAAAAAAGTTCAGGTAGTTTGGTTAACTCGTTTTGTGCGGGATGAGGAGGGTTTCGTACAACCTTCTTCCGCAAGTTAATAATAGTAAATATAAATACTTTTGTCGGTAGTGAGGGCATGAAATTTCTAATATTTCGACAAACCTTGAGTTAATTGTCAGATAATATTCAAGAAAGACACACGGATGTTGATTTTTGTTTGGATTATTTTATCATTGACATCGTAGTGATGCTGACATGTCTTTGCCAAAAAGATGATCACTTGTTTGAGATTTTCCTGAAATGTTTGATATTTGAATAATCTTTTGTAGGGAATAATAAATTCTTAAAGGCTTTTGATAACTAGTGGAACTATATTGCATTGTCAAAGTCGTATTCATTATCTTTCAAAAGTCTTCTGCATGGAACTATATTGCTTACCCCGTCACTATATTGCCTAAGGATTGGCCATTAACTTTCAAAAGTCTTCTGTTCTCTGGCTTGGTGGTTCCCATAACCGGCAAACAGAAATTGCGCAATTCTTTAATTGTGTCTCAAGCTCCTTCCCGACAACTTATCTGGGTATCCCCCTGCGATGGGGTAAGCTTCATTAAGCTGATTGGTTGTCGATGATTGAAAAGGTTGAATCGAGACTCAACCGGTGGTCTGGTAAACACCTTTCTCGCGGGGGTAGACTCATCCTCGTTAACTCTGTTCTCTCCTCCATACCTCTATATATGATGTCCTTCTGTTACCTTCCGACTTGGATTATTAAGAGGATTGATCGGATCAGAAGGAATTTTTTCTGGTCAGGTGCGGATTCGTATAAAGCGGGCTCTCACCTTTGCAACTAGAAGTTGATATGCACTTCTAAGGCAGCTAGGGGATTGGGTATTCTTAATCTCCGACACCAAAATTTGGCCCTCTTAGGCAAATGGCTATGGAGATTCCTAAAAAAGGAGCAGCTGCCTTTGGTGCGCATGATCTCTTTCAATTGTTTTTTCCGTACCAATATGTGGAAATTTCCCCCCTCCCTCCCTCGTAAATCCTCTTCATTTTGGAAAGGGGTATGGAAAGTTGCCAGCCCATTTCAATGTGGGTTGGTTCACCAGTGCGCTAATGGCGCCAAGACTAGATTCTGGCTTGATTTATGGTTTGGGAACATCAAACTTGCTCTTGCGTTCCCTAAGCTCAACCAGAAATCCCTTTGCCTCGGTGGCTGATTATGTTATTATAATCAACAACCAAAAGTTATGGTCTATTCCTTTCTCGGACATTCTTCCTCCGCCTCTTGAGACTGAGATTCAAGAGTTGTTTGATGGTATTAACCTTTATTCCTGGCAACCGTTTGAAGACTTCAAATGGAGATGGACCAGCGCTGGTAACTACTCAGTTAAATCCTTCTACAATTTTCTGAATTTCGGTCGGATAGTCTCCCCGAGTGCTAAGACATTATGGAGCACTTGTGCTCCTCTCAAATCTAAGATCCTCACTTGGCTAGCGCTGAATAATAAACTTCTTACTGTAGATGTTCTTAACAAGATGAACCTGGCGATTGGTTAGTCGTGTATTTTTTGCTCAGCTCAGCATGAAGACGCTGATCATCTATTCCTTAAGTGTGAGTTCATTCAACTTCTGTGGACGATCGCTGTTATCGCCTGGCAAGTGCCTGGTTTCCCCTCCGAATTCTCTTCTTGCTGGATGTTTCAATCCCAGAGGAAAGAATTTCGTAAATCATGGTTGCTTTCTATTATGGCGATTATTTGGGTTATTTGGGCTGAACGAAACAAACGTATTTTCTCGCAGTCCACTTCTTCGATTGATTACATTATTGACGAGTTCTTATTTTATTCCAAATTTTGGCCCTCCAGTTTATCTTTGGATAAAGTGGTGGCGTTGCATTTAAATCGCCTCGATGAGGCATTTAGTTTATTTTGTTCTAATACTTTTTATTCGTAATTTTCTTTTCGTCCTATTTATTAATTGATGTTCTCTCTTCTTGCAGATTTGAGATAGAGGTTTAGGCCTGGGGGCTTTCTCTTGGAGGGCCGTCTATTTTTATTTTGAAGCGAGTCTTAGACTCGGTCGCTGTTCTTGATACCCTCCTTGTTTTGGCTGGTTTCTGGACAGCGCGGTAAGTAGCTATAGCATCTTGTAGCCTCCTTTTGTTGCCCTCGGTGGTCAGTGTCTGTGATCATTCGAGTTCTTCATGTCAGGCCCTTCTCACGAGGGTCTTAGTTTTGTTGTATGACCTTCTCCAGGTCTTTTTTGGGCATGTATAGGACTTTATTATGTCGTTGTTGTTATGTTATTAAAGTGGTTCTGTTCTTGTGTTTGGTCTCCTCTTTGTTTTGTTTTGTGCCAGCAGGTTATTCGGCTGATGGGTATTTTATGGGCATTATTTTGGTAGCCGGGCTCGTCTTGATGGCCCGTGCCTTTGGCCTGTGTGATCGGCCGTTTTTAGTTTATTTGCGGTTGTTTTGGATCAGCTAGGTTGTGGGTGGTGGTTTCTAGCCACTCGGCTGCTTATGCGTGATGTTCTTTGGGGAGATATCCCTGGATGGTGTTTAGAGTTTTGGTAGAAGGCTGATCCCCTTCATCTCTTTCGCTTGTGTGTTTTTTTAGGGGGGTGTTCTGTCTCGATTTCAGCTTGGTACCCCCTGCCTGAGATGCGTTATTTCCCTTGCTTTATTTTTACTAGTTCTCTTTTCCTGTCTATAGTTGTTCTTATCATCGGTTTAGCCGTTTTGTGGATTGTGTGTTTGTCTATTTGTTAGCTCAATTCTGAGCTATTTATACTCCGTTTATTCGAGACTATTACTTTTCTTTCGGTGGATCACTATTGCGTTGTTACTCCGCATTGACTGCGAGTGAGTTTGCGCGGTCCTCCTTTGCATCCTTCTGCTATTCGTTGAGATAACAGACTTTATGGGCCCTCCTCGCTGGTTCGTCCTTCTCCTATTTCGAGGGTGGGAGTTGGGCCTACTTTGATCGAGTTTGTTGAGTGGCGTGTTCGTGTTTTCTCGCTCTTGGGCGAGGTGCCGCTAGTTCTGGGGTGCCTTTCTTTATCATTGGCACCCTTCGATACCCCCTCCGCGCCAGTGCAGGTTGGATGGTCGTTGGCTTGGCCCTCCTCTCCAGATCACGACCATGCTTGCCGACTGTATTCGGCGGCCAGCTCCGCTGCTAGGGCAATGGTGGGAGGATGTGTTGTAGGATCTTCTCATTGGAGTTCTCTTGAGAGGAGGCATTGTTGTTTAGTGTCGCCGTGGCTCGTGTCTGTAGTCAGATCGTTTTATTTGTAGTCTGCTCTTGTTCATTTTCTTCGTTTTTGGGCATTCTGTTTTTTTGGCATTATTATTTGCCCGCTGCTTGTAATTTTTCCTTGTTTTACTTCTTGTAAAATGGGTCTTTGTATGCTTCTTATTTTTTATGCAGTATATATTGATGGCTGGAGCCATAAGGCTCTATCCGTTTCATCAAAAAAAAGTCGTATTCATTATGGGCCTAAGTTATAAATTGGCCTGTAAAGTGAACCTAGGGTTTTATCTTTATTTGTGGATATATTCTTTTGATATTAGGTAAGTTTCATTGATTGATGAACCCTAACGAACATTGTCGTCGATCACGGTCTGAGAGTCAACCATCTGAGTTTAAAAGACCTCAGCTACTTTAAGTGTCATATGCAAACCCCCTTCAAATATGTTGCGCCCACCTCCCATCACTTCGAATCGCTCTACTTCCCGCAGCTACTAACACCTTCCTCTACAGCCCAATCCACTGCCAAACACACTACTCCATTGTACCTGAGATCAGTGGTTGGTGTTTAGGGTCATCCGAGGGGTGGCTAGGCATCGACCATCCAACCAAAGACACCCATCTCCTTAACCCTTTCACAAACCAATGCATTCTAACCCCGAGCTCCAAATCGACCATGCAAACTGAGTACGATCATCTTGTGATCATACCCTTCTTGCAATAATCTATGCCAGAAATAACTGACAGAGAATGGTCTTGGTAGCTAAATTGTGTGCATGATGTCATATTGTTCAATGAATGACTATTGCTTGAAGGATGGCAAGATTGAAGTTTATGAGTTTGGTTTGCAAGAAGTACTAAATTATAAAGATAAATACGAACTATTCTTCCACCGATCTTGCAAGGAAGCCTCTCAGACACATGGTGGAATAGACTGGGGAACTTTTGATTTTCAACAGAAAGGGGGCTCACAATTTGGCAATATATAAGTTTGAACCGAGCGCTTCAAAGATGATTGTTGCTGCTTATTTTGGTGTGAGAGCAAATCGATAATAAGTTTTTATTTTGAAGAAAACTACTAAAGATCTAACATTTGATCGTCACCGTAAAAAGTTGTTAGAGCTCATGAGATCGGATCAGGATCGTTGAAAGAGCACCTTGATCTGAATCCGACGGTTGTTGACGTGTCCAATAGATTTGCAAAAACGCATGAAAACCGGGGGTGACCCCGGCGATAGACCCTCTGACGCTCAAGTCAGAATTAGAGAGAGAAAGAGGGTTTGAGAGAGAAATTGCCTTATTGATTACCTTCTCACTGAGAGAGGGGGGAGGGTATTTATAGGCCTGAGAAACAGTTAGGAGATTGATATGAATACGTTATCTCCTATTTGATTCTTTCCATTTCAAGAGATAGAATTGGTTATTCTTCTGATTGGAGATAAGAGATTTGATTTACAGTTCTCATGGGCTGGGTGTCTCTCCTAGTAGGCCCAATCGCTCCCGTTACTGTTAATCTACCTGTAAAAGCTTTAAGATCTGTACTTGTATCATACGACCCTGATATTCTGCGATTTTTACCATTATCATAAGCCCCCCACTCTCGAAAGATCATTTTTATTAGCTTTCGGGAAGTAGTTTGCCTTATTTTAGAGTTCTGGGATACATTCTTAGCTTTTGGAATGATTGGAGATACCTAAAACTGGTCGAAGCTTTTAGAGGCGGCGAATATTTTTCTGTATTTTTCCATAATTTTTCGGATTTTAAATAACTTTTCCCTAATTAATAATTGCTTTTTCGAATTTTTTAATTAATTATCCCAAATTTTTATTATTTTTGGAAAATTTAATTATTTTTCCGACTTTAATAATTATTTTTGGAATTTTTTAATTAAAATTTGGAATTATAAATAATTTTTGAGGATTTTTTTATTAATTTATCTGACCTAGCGCGAATTTTGGAGTGAACACCCCTAACTCACCCACTGATGAGATTGGGTGGCTGCGATGAGGAGGTTGTGACTAAGAGGCGACGTGGCTTCATTTGGAGTGTCGATCAGAGTGGGCTCGCCTGCTGAGCGAGATCGAACGGGCGAGAAGAAAGCGGAAGGGTGAAGGAGCCATGGCTACATCTGTGGTGTCTATTAAGCTCAGGCTTGACTTTTTGAGAGATCCAATGGCTGTCGACGAATGTGAGTACCCCTTGGTCGCCCGACTGTTTAGGCGAGCACTGTTCATTTTTTTTGGGAGCAACCACCCAGGCTTCGTCGACCACTCACCTTCGGTTGAGCAAGGTGATTCGGCGACCTCCTTTTTGTCGATCAAAGCTCCAGGTGAGCTAGGTCTTCAGCGAGGAGGCTTGTGGGTGAGCAAGTTCGACAACCAAGATTGTGACCAAGTTCGAGCAAGATTGTTGGCGATCAACCAGTACTTCGTCGACCACTGTTTTTGTCGACCATCGCATTGGTCGGCCAATTGAGTTTTTGGAGACCAATCAATCACATTTCATCGACCACCGCATTGGGTGACAAACTGAGTTTTGGGCGACCACTGTTTTCGTCGACCACGAAGTTTGGGCGACCGAAGCTCTTGGGCGACCAACTTGCTGTTGACCAACACTCTCAGCGACCTTGGTGTTTGGGCGATCACTTTCTTCTTCATCAAGCAAGGCTTCGAGCGAGCAAGGCGGTGGGCGAGCAAGGTGGTGGGTGACAAGCTCGGCAAGCAAGACTCCTAGCGATCAAGATGTTTGGGCGACCACCTCTTGGGCGACCAAGGGCTTGGGCTTGAAAGAGCTTTTGTTGGGCTTTTTCTGTATGGGATTTTTGCACAACTGGTGCCCCTCCGATGCTTTGGGTTTGAGTACGTTTAGGTGTTGCTGAGTTTGGATTGGAGTTCGACTACAGGCCTTAGTCGGGTTGGAGGCTTGTGGCTTGATCGTCTCTTGGAGTTTCTCCCCATAGCCGAGGTTGGAGGTGCTGTCTTCGATGCTTTGGAGTTTTTTCAGGCATGGATGTGTTTGGACTTGGGTTTGCTGGTGGGGACCTTGAGGTTGGAGGTAGGCTATACTGGTTTTGCTAGGATTTTTGGAATTTGATTACCTCCTATCTTGAAGCTTTAGTTGAGGTTGTGTTTGGCCGAGGTTGGATTTGGCTGAGATTGGTTTTTTTTAGAGAGTTAGGGTTTTTGTTGCATTGGGATTTGATCGAAGTTTGAGGTGTGTGGAGCTAGACTTGATCATCTATTGGGTTTCTTCTTGTTGATGTTAAGTTTTGTGCCCACCAAGTGTTTGGTGATTAGTCTACCCCATTGAAATCAAGACTAGTTGATATCGGGTTTCAAATAAGTTGATTATCATCTACCTTGGTTTGGCGATTCCTCGAATTTTTGCCCCACCAAGTGTTCGTTGAGTGGTCTATCCTATCGAATCACTCTTTCATTGACCAAACGTTATATTGTTCGCTTGTTTTGTTAGTTGAACGTTTCGTTGTTGGGAGATTACTCTTATTGATTTGGGGGTTGAGTGCTTCGACCGTTGGATCTTGTGGATGGCTCAGATGTTGCCACGTGACAATTTGATCTTGGAGAGTCTATAAATAAGACCCAATCACACCCCTAATTTGCTTATTTACCTTCTCCACTGTCTCTCTCTTTAAAATTTTTAGAGCTTCTCTTTCTAGAAATTGTGGTGGTTTACTGGGCGGTACTGGTGGTTTGCCTGGGGGTTTGACGGTAGTGCTAGAGATCGTTGTATTTTTAGTGTTCTTGTGAGTTTGATCAGGTAATTCCTTAGCGACCATTGTCCGTTATGTCTAGCATTTCATCAAGCAATTCTTCTTCCGTTGCGGTTTGTTTAGAGGTAAAAAGTGATGTTGAATCTAGTCGTTTCACTAGAGAAGAAAAGGGGAAAGATGTTGTTGGTCGTTCCACTATTGTGGAGACGGTCGTTGAGTCTGAAAGAGACATGAAGAGTGCACTTAAAATACCGTTGTTTCTAGTTGCCGAATTGATTAGGGGATACCACGTAGTAGATCGAGATTTCCTTAGGAATGAAATGAAGTTTGTCAAGCCAAACCCAGTACACTCCACTGAGCTAATTTTGCTATCACTATTCTCACGAGGGAAGAGCTTGTCGTGATTAGGGCAGCCTTCGGGATTCCCTCCGAGTACGAGTTGCTTTTATTAGGTCCCGAAGTTGGAGCATGCTATACGATGTCTGAGGAGTATTGTTTCGTATGTTGCGATGCCTTCTACACAGGGATTCATTTGCCTCGTCACCCATTTGTTAGAGAGGTGCTCAACTGGTATAGGCTGTGTCCGATGCAGCTTATGCCAAACGCGTGGAGACACATTGTGGGATTTGTCTTGCAATGTTGTAGGCTCGGAGCTGAACTGATTCTCATCATCTGTAAGCGACACTTCAAGATCGCCCAACTGAACAATATGGAGGAGTAATGGTACCTTTACCTTTGTAGCAATCGGGAGGTAATTGAGGTTCCCAATTCGATTAAGTGTTGGAAGGAGAAGTATTATTCGTTGTGCTGAACAGTGGGGGATTCCCATGATATAGAGAAGAATGATTCCATCAATGTTGATGTCAGAATCGGTGGTGACCACGGTGGAGAAAAGTTTTAGTGATGCTCTTCTTGCGCTGAAGATGTTGGCATAACGAGATATCACCAACGAAGTACTCTACTAAGGTGGTCTTAGCCTGGTTGATCGTAGTATGATTTATTGCTTTCGTTTCCTTCCATGTCTTGTTGCTTAGTTGATATCTTTGCTATTTGTTGCTTTATTTTGCATTGTGAGTTCTCATCTCTTCGTGTTTGATCTTGCAGGGACAACATGTATGGATTTCGAAGACTTGATGGAGGATATGAAGGCCCTCCGCAAAAGAGGATCGACGAACCTAAGAAGCACAAGAGGTAGGCGAGTCGTCCCCATACTTCTTAGGATCCATTTGCCCCAGCCTCGACTGTTCTAACCGAGATGCCTTCAGGGGTCCGCTTGATGCTGTTGCAGAGGGTTCTTCTTTGGTGGCGATCATAGCGAATGATACTCCTATCCCTTTGATTGTCCATGCTACGACGATTCTCAGCGATGAGAGGGAGATGATTCATGTTCCTGACTGGGGCGTAAAGTAGCAGGAGAGCTTCCTTGGCAAGATTCATCACCTACCCGCTCTCGTTGATAGGGAGAGGTTAAAGATGGAGCCACCCGAGATATCCGTCTTAGATATTGTGCGAGCTCAGATGACGGTATGTTCTAGTATTTTTGAAGTTTGGTTTTCGTTTCCCCCATTTGTAATATGCTGTCTTGAACGTTTTCCTTCTTATTTCAGATGGCTTGTCACTTCGGCTACTTGGTCAATTTTTACGCTACCGCGGAGAAGAATTTGAAGGCCTAAGTCTCTCGTGTCGGGAGGGACAAGAAGAAGGCCATCAAGGGGTTGAAGACAGAGTTGGAGGCATTGAAGAAGAAGGAGGAGGAGGCACGCCTAGAGTTGGAAGCATCCACGAAGAGGGAAGTAGGGATGCTTTCGGATCGGATACGGATCGGATATTGGCTATACTGCGTAGAGCAATTAGGCCCCGCTGCAAGAGTGTGTCTGTGAGTGCTTCAAAGTCTATAGTTTGAACATTGTGCATTAGGTAAGGCAAGGAAGAGTAGTGGTACCCATCAGCGAGAAAGAGCGACAAATTTAAGGTTGAGCAATATAAACTAAAGAAAGCTAATGACACTTTGCTTGTAATTGGACTGAGGCAAGATGAACTACATCTTTCCTCCCTAAATGGTTACTGAGTTACTAGCATGTCACTAGGATGCTACACAACTTTTCATGAGAGATATGTTGTAAATTCTTGCAAGCTAGAACTGCGGTTTTACCTAGTCTATTCACCCATAAGCGAGAAAAGCGATAATTTAAGGTTGAGCAAAAAGATGCATGATGATTTTTTATGTGAGATATGTTGCAAATTCACTCAAGATAGTGTTTCAGTTTTACCGAGTATATTCCTACATGACATATCGTGTGGATCTATATATGTAAAACTCACTGTTAGTTCTTAACATAAGGATCTTTCTAAGATCATCTCTCTATGAATTCAGAAACGCATTTTGGCATTGGTCAGCTTCTTGATTTCTATATTTTAATGTGAACGATTTCTTTTTCTTATATTGCAAGAAAGCTTTTTTTAAATCTGGAATGTAGGAGATCCATACACATGACTTAATCACACTGGCGCAAGGTAGGCTAAGCTGGTTGGAGACGACCAATAGCTCGCTGGAGTCGTACATGCTGCATATCATTTTGTCTTGCAGGCATGACAACTTTGAAATTGCTAAATATACGGTGCAATCCTATTGCCCTTTTAGTATTTTGAGTACACTTGAATATCTGTGGATTCATGACCACTCAATCACACAAAGATAGTTGACGCTACCTCACACTTCGCAACAAAATGGTGTCTGCAGAGACTAGGATTTAAACACTGTTGATGATGGCTTACCACAACTTGCCTCCTGGTGAGATGCAGAGTTGATGGCTGCATCCTAAATGGTGTGATGAGTTGTAAGCTGAGCATAAGCATAACTTAGACCATTTGCATCCTTAGCAGAATTGCAGGTTTTGTGCACATTACAACTCCTCAGGTGGGGAAGCTAGACCCAAAGAGAATAAAGCAACCTGCAATCTAGACTAGAGCACCCGCTAGCATTTGTTAGGGCAATGAGATTTGGTCTCGTGATGAGGTTTTCAAGGAAAGAGTATTTTTATTCCTGAACTCTTTAAGGGAAACATTATGCAAAAAACCAAACGATCGACTGAAAGAGATTGAGGATATTGGGACTTCCGCTTCGACCATGTCAACTATGATGCTCTCGCTGCTGCCAGTCCTTCCACCAGTGAATGCTAGCACGCGCTACTTCCCGAACCTCCGTGTCTAGGTTAGGTCCTGCCGAAAAAGACTGCATGCAAATGATTTACCATCCATCCCACTCATATAGGTACGTTATCGGATCGGGAAATGGTAGATATACCCCGCGCGAAATGGTCGCCTCGGAAGAAAGGGCGCAACGGAACCAAGGCGCTGTTCGATAGTTGGCGTGTTGCCCTGTTTCGGAGCACGCATTGAGGGCTTCATTGGCTCCGGTGGCTGATAAATCGAATTGAGACTGTCAAGATTAGCATTATATAACTGACATCTTAATAAGTTATTTCGACGATGTAGTTCAGGAGGTACTTACTATAGGGCCCCACACAAGCCTAAATGGAAAAAAACGGGAAACCTTTTCTTATCGGCGCTTGCCCGGGCCACATCTTATCTTTTCGATACGGATCGATCGGACTAGCTTTGTCTCCGACCCAACCATCCGGTACACTGTCTTTTTCTTTCCTATGACTAATTGCTCTAAACCCGATCTGGACTAGTAGTTAGATCCTCCGCTGGTGAGAAAACTGACCCGCTCTTAAGGAAACCGCCAACTAATGGGAAGAAGACTCCGCCTTAAGAGATGAGACAGGGGTGACCGGCTTTCTCAGCTCAGATCAAGCAAACGTCAGTTCAACCTCCTTTCTAGGGTAGGGTCTCAGAGGTGTCCCCATCGTGTAGGTCCTTCACAGGTGTCTGCTTCCAGGGATGGCAACAAGTAAGGAAAGATTACCTACTTTGGGAGTTGGATCTAGAAGAGGAAAGTACGAAAATTCTTGGTGAAAGGGGGCATATATCTCCACTAATCGTAAAGAACCATACACTTTTCAAAATTAGAGAAGTTGCTCTCAACAGTGGGAGCACCTATAGAGACTGAGGATGAGTAAACTGCTCGAGGAGCACTCCTACAGTAACTGTAGCACCCCGATTTCCCTATACCGGAAACTCATGACACATACCCAGAATCTTTACTTTACATGCGTACACAACATAGAAAAGTCACAGGAAATTAAAAACATCTATTACATTATCATAATGTACAATGTAGTCTTGCATATAATTTACATCATGAGTTACACCAATAAATACCAACAAATACATTGTACAAGGTACTATATTCTCCACTTGGATGCTTCCCACAGCTCGAGTCCCCAGCTCCCACGATCAGATAGTCTTGCACACTAAACAGCTGTAGGCACGTCAGTTGAATGCAACTGACACAATGTTGATAAAACCAACGATCTCAAAACCTCAACAACCAATATGTGATGCAAAAGGAAAATGTGAAGTCAAACCATAGGTGTCGATGTATGCCATGTTCTAGATTCTAATGTACAACTCAAATACACATGAGGCTCCTACTCAAATGCAAACTTGATTTGGAAACATAAGCATCCCATACTACATACTCCCCAAATCGAGCTTGTGTTCTCCAGATGATAAGGTTCGATCCCTCGCTATGCAACCTACTCTTGTACTCTTTCCTATTTCTGTCATTTATTTAGTGATTGTCAGAGTCTGCAGTTTGTGCGGTCCACCCCCGCTACTATAGTCGGATCATGGTCCTTTCCACTTCGAACGTAGTGATCGCTATGTTCGCTCAGATCAGTGGTTCATTCTCCACTCTGCCAGGATCAGTAGTTCCTTTCCACTCTCGGTCAGGCCAGTGATCATTCGGCTTCCGCCGCAGCTCTGCCGGAATTAATGGTTCCATTCCACTCCTGCCCCTACCAAATTACCATGAACATAAGGTGAATCAGTAGGGCCTTCCCTACTTTGCCAAGAGATTCAGAGTTTCACTCATGCTCTGTGTTCGTATTGAGGGTCCATCCCCTAAGTTCCGATAGGACTTGTGACTTACGTCTGCATTCCGCTCTTATAACTAAATCCCAGAAATTAATAGTCGAGACAATGCTGCACATGTCTTAGACGAGACGCCGTCGCACGTGTCCCTTTGACAGGTGAGTACATGCTCAACTAGTGCCGACCTAACAGATGATAGTCACACGACTTAGAACTAGCATACCCCCACCGGTCTCTCGTTTCGAACTTGTTCCAAATGATTATTCGAACCCAAACATTACCAACTTGCACAAACAATCTACAACACTATTGATCACATATATGCACTTGTACAAATATGCACAAACATGACATCAACACCTCATAGGGAAATCATATTTATATGAATTTTCTATTCTACATTCTCTTTCACATGGTCATGTAGTAACTCATTAATTCCATCATACCAAGTTGTCTCACATATTGGTATGTTCTAACTCACCTATCTATGTTCAAACTTATATTCACATAATATCAAAAAGTTAATAAACAACATTCTAAGTCTATTGAGAGGCCCTTAGGTGATGATAACTTGCATGCTCCAAAAACAGCAAATTCAAAACAAAAAATGCAGTTCTTGCAACTTCTAAAATAATTAATAATCACCTACTCCTCAGAATTTCGAAATTTGAGGTTCTAAAGAAAGATCAGTGAGTCTACTACAATTTCTAGTTGGAATTTTTCTCAATATACTTTATTTAAGAGACCAAATTAATCAAGAACTAAAAGATGTACAAATTTCCAGAAATTAATAAACTGCTAACCAGTCATGAGTTCGAAATTCATTTAAAATACTAAACAATGTCCAAAATTCATAAAATTTGGTGAGCATGTTATAAAAACATAAAAGTATCATATATAAAATTTTCAGCTTGGAATACCACATAGATAGAGAGATACTATTTTTTGAAATGGAAGTAGTAAATAGTGCTATGTTTTCTTTTTGACCAATAGTGATTTTGGATTTTATTAAAATAGTAAATATTATCCAAAAATTGTGAAATTTGGTAGGGATGTTCTAGACATGTGTGAGATCCTACTATAAACATTTCAAAAATAAATTCCATATATTCAAGGAGTTATGATTTTCGGAGTTAAAGCTAAATTTCAAGATAGAAAATACAACCTTCCAAGATATTCACAAAATAAATATCCACCACATGCACCATACAATTTCATGATATCTATATTAAGAAAAAGAATCTACACTACACACAATCTAACAATCATGAGAGTTGGAGAACACCCACCTCAAAGTGTAGACAAGAATGAAATCTCCAAGCTCCAAGCTTCTTCTAGCTTCTTTCTCCTCCTCCTTGCTTGCTAGCTTCTTCTACTCCTTATTCTTGGCTCCAATTAGTCAACTAGAACTTTAGGAAATGAAATTTTGTATGGAGTGAATGAAGTATGGAGGGTGTATGGAAATGAAATGAGTTAGGGTTTGGAATATGGAAAATAGGATAAGGATTCATCAAAATGAGCTAGGGTTTCCTTTTAACCCTCATATTTATGGAAAGAGAATTGTGTAGGGGGTTGGCTGGCCATTCCTAGGGTTAGGAGGGTGTGGGTTTGTGTGGGACGGTGTAGAAACCTCTAGGTTTTGCTTAGGTATCCTTGCTTAGGTGTCCCCACATTTACACATAACTCCCTATGTTTTAAATAATTACACATAGGCTTTCATAAGTCAAAAATTGTAGGTTATACATTGTATGTGTAGTGTATGTGTGTAGTGTGTATGGTATTCCATGTATGTTTAATTCCAACTGATGTGTATACGACAATATGCACAAGAATGTGCATAAAATTCACGTGCAACAACATTCATATGCCAAAAATAACAATATATAATGCAACAATATTTATATACAAAATATTGATGTACAAAATAATTGTTAATTATTTTGGGGATATTGTAGTAACTCTACAGAAATACACTCTAAAAGAGAGTGGCCCTATGGATGATACACCAGTCAGTGAGAGACATCCTAGTAGATGAGAATAGACATAAAAGGAAACACAAGTCTCCTAAAGCTTAAACCTCTACTTTAGTCATTTATTCCCTTTGAAAAAGCCACACAAATAGCTAAAACTCAAAAACGCTGGGTGATTATGGAGGAAACTTTTGTGTGTGCTCCTATGGATGATGATGAGCAGGATGCTCTCGCTTCAACAGCTCTGAACAAGTGAAAAAAGTTGTCGTGAAGGAAGAGATTGTTTCTATGGCAAAGAATCACACATACAAGATGAATGATTCTCCCACTAAATGCAAGATGTGGGAACAGGGTTTTCAAGATCATGTACATAAATGATAATTAATTATGAGGCTTGACTCATGGCGGAAGCGTTCACCCTATGAGAGTTTATGAACCATGATGGCATGCTCTCCCAAGGGGTGAGAATTGAATCCACTTGCCTAATCATACTTTTTGTTGATAACACAGTTTGGAACACCACTAGATGCTCCTAATAGTGGGACCACTTCTATTGAGACTCAGAATGAGTAAGCTGCTCTGGGAGCACTTCTATAATTACTCACTAAAACTAACATTACATTTGTGAATAGAGAACTAGACATCTTGATCCATATGGTTCATCCATAGTCTTTGGATAGATAAGCCTAAGCACAAAAGTGTTTGAGAGCTTGAGCGATGAATCTATGACCTTGGAGAACCTTTTAGGCAGTGGTATCCATTTGTACTGATTTGGAATTGGCTCTGTGATTATAAGACGTGTTGTCTTGAAGACTGGCTTGTGTCCTTCATTGCGCCATCATCACGGTTGGCCTTGCAATTACTAAGGAAAATAATTGCATATACAAAGACAGTGTCCAATTTTGAGTATGACATATGAAGTGTATTAGGGATTGCCACCACTTGGAGTGGTAGTCTTTCATCTTGAAGATGAAAATCCTCGGAAATGCAAGTCTTTGAGGGAGACAACACGGCCATTGTACGCCCTTGCAAAAGGAGTCAACTAAGTTGTGTTAATTCCCCGAGAAATATAATAATCTAGTAAGGAGATAGTTGGATTCCAAGTGCTAAGAGAGCGATTATAAGTCTAGTGCCTACACTTGATTGGATATATTCTTGAAGCAGTGGGAGCTATAGTGGATATCAAATTGGCAGTGATGCCAAAGGGCACTAGATCTGTGAAACATAATCTGAGGTATTTGCGAGAGACCACGCATTACCTTTTGTGCTCCCCGAAGGGGAGGAAAAACACCTTACGAGGATATGAAGATGTTGACTGTACAATGACTTAGATGAACATAGGTCCACTTTGGGATATGTGATCATCCTTGCTAAATAAGCCATTTCTTTGTATAACAACACGGTCTATGTCACACAATATTCCTCAAAGGCAAATTACATAGCTCGTGAAAATACGACTTGTGAGATGTTTGGTTAAGGAGGTTCCTGTTGAGCACCATGTTGAGATACTTTGGAAGGACCCCGCACTAACAATTTTTTTTTGGAGAGTTCAATAGAATTGAATGTGGCTCTAGGAAGAGTCAAGTCAAGTCAAAGATAGTTGAGACATAGAACACTCTGTGAAAGTTAGAAGAAAGATCCGGTTACTTTTAGACTAAGAAGATGGTCGCACATTCGCTCATGAAACCGTTAGATCGGATCACATTTGAGTGCCATGTGGTAGCCATGGGGCTCCTGTGGTTGCAATCATGACTTAGCTAACCGTGACTATTGGCTTACTGCATGTATTGGATACAATGATCTTTCTTAGACACATATTTTTATGTTTCGAGATATATTTGGTTTTTCACAAACATGTTTTCTGCTTTTGTTTTTCCTTGCCAAAGTTTTGAAATTGTATGCAAATTTTTGAGCCAATGAACTGTACATATAAAGTATGTTGCAAGGTAAATATTGTGATGTACTCTTGAATACACCTCCTTGGCGCTCTCTAGGAGAAGTGAGAAAGTTGAGACTCGGTCTTTTCATTGGAGAAATGGACACGCGATGCACTAGAAAAACTGGAATTTACTCAGTGAGACTAAAGAGTTGCTTTGGCAGGGCCAGGAAAAAGATCTCATTGTGCGATCGTGCTTGGGTGAGATCCAAATCTGTTGCATGACATACTGCCTTAAACTATTAAAAGCTGAACGTGCATACTTAATTGATGGGGAGCTTTGCAGCGATGTAGTTGTGGATGTGCAAGATAGCAAGCCTGGGGATGGTTGATATAAGGTCTGAATGTGAAAGTGGTAGCCGACATGTATCCTCCTTTAAGGTTGAGAATGCTCCTCCATGGCACGATATCTCATACAAACATGTGCTTGTCGACTAAGTATATTGAGTGTTGGTCTAACTTGTAAAGGTAAGGGCCTCGAACATAGATGAGCTATACACGCCAGTCTGTAACGCCCCGAATTCCAAATAAGGCTGAATTCGAAGTTCCACAGGATCTTTACACTTCACTTCGTACAATTTTACAAGGAAATTTGAACTTTTTATAATACAACAGAGTCATTTACAATTATTTACACAGCTGAAGGTAAAATGAAGTACAATACTGAAAAATTATACAATTACAACATCTTTAACTTTTAAATAAATCAACAGCAGCATATCAACTTTATATCTTCATGAAAATCCAACTCCTGCATATAAAACTAAGGGCACGTCACTTGCTTACAACCGACAAAAATTTTATACACGGCCATCCTCTCTATGCCAAAAATATAACGATCTTATTACTTTAACAAACAACAAACTTGAATGCAAATAAAGTATTAAAATGTGACTACTCTAAACATGTAAGTGTATGCAATACCTTAATTCCTAATGCAGATATTTTATACTGAGATGACATTAATGCATACTTGTTCTGATTCTATGCATCCCATACTACATAGGTCCGAGGGCAAGCACCTACGCACTCCACATTAATGGGTTCGATCCCTTGCCATAAAAACTACCCAGTAATAAAAGCAAGGTTTAGACATTCCACGAGTACGGATCCCTGTCCCGGAGTACACCGCCCGACTGTTATAACAGACTCCTCGTCGTATGAATATCCCGCAAGTGCCCCCTTTAGCCCCGATATACGTATATACACTGGAGTACAACAAACTATCCGCCCAACTACGCATAGTCCCGGATTTAAAATAAAAGCTCGTCTCCATCGAAGCAACCTCGGTCCCGGAGTACACCGCCCGAATATATAGAGTACCCCACTTACATTTGCCCAAGTTTACTACATCTTCACTTAGTGCCTAATTCTTAAGTTCAAGACATGAATAAATTATCATACCTAGAGTTAATTTTACCCCCTACCGGACTTAATCACAAATACCGAGATAGCACCATGACCATATCTCAAAAATATAACTCAAATCTTTTAATTCAACAATGCCGGTACCTGGGGTCTCACTAAACCTCTAGATCACAACCTTTCATGTACAAGAATCCATGGGTACTCATACCCTTCAATAATCATGTATTAAACTCAATGTATTCTTATCTTCAACTTATTCACAATTTAATCAATGTCTTTTCTTAGCATCATTCATGATCCAATTATTCATTCATAATCTTTAAAAGCCATATTTCTTTTCATGAACATAGATTCATCAACTTTAAATCTCATTAGCAATTCAAGCACATATAATATATCTCAAAACACATCAAGTATTTCTCAAATCAAATAAGTGTATAATCACTTCAAGAGAAATCCATAACATGGCAAATATTTTTCTCTTCTTCCCAAAATAAAAGTCATATACTCAATTAAATAATTTTGAAGTCAATAACTCATTTTCTATCTAAATTCTCCTTTTAATTTCCCAAAATATACATGAAAAATTCTGAAACTAATTTTAATAAATTCTACATCATTCTATAGGAATATTAGAATTTTTTTCCCAAATTTTATTTACATTAAAACCCTTTTAAAAATATTTAAAATGTCGAAAAAAACCAAAATGTGGCCACCGGGTTTCGAACTCAAGCCCAACCGCACAACATAGTGAGCGCCCAAAGCCCACTCCACTAGCCAATAAGTCCAAGTGGACTTGGTGTTATAAAGTCAGCCAAAAACCAATACATACAGTGCTCTACTATTTGGTTTAATTAAAATCGAAAACAAAAAAAAGAGGGATTGTTAAGATTCGAACTCGCGACCAGGACCACAGGCACACTACAGTAACACTCTTAGAGCTCAGCCGCTAACCAATAAGTCTAAGCCCAACTATTGTTATGGAAACAGAGGCTAGGGTTTTGTTCACACGACACAGAAACAAGTTTATTTCACAAAACTCAAATATATGATCGATCTAATCTTTTTAATGGACTGTAATCATCTCATTCATACTGAGTTTGCTTGAAAACAGTAACTCACGAATTTCCAAACTTATAATTTAGTCATAGTATCTATTGTCACGCCCCGCTTCCCGGAATATGGGAACACAGGCACGTAACTGAGGCCCAGTGAATGATATAAGTACGCCAACTCATATCATCCATAAGCCGTACTGGTCTTAACTCAACAATATAAGAAAAATTAATCACAACCACGCAGGAAACATGATCACATAAACGAGAATGAAATTCAATAACCAAATCTGGCATATAAGAACTTACCAAATAGCTCGAGGAACTCCTGCTCCAATCGTAGAAGAACTGTTCACCAATGTTTTATGAAAATTCTCCTTGTTTACCAGTACTTGATCATCTAAAAAGAAAGAATAATTTGTCCTTAGAGCAAGTCGTGGACATGCAAGTGGAGAAACAGAGAAACAATGGCAATGGTGGTATGGCAATAAATTCAATAAATGATGAAATCAATAGTGTTGAACAGTGACAAAGGGGTAATAGTACAAAATGCAATAACTATGATTTATCACGATAACGATAAACAATATCAATAATGGCAATAATAACGATGATACTGTTCAATAAGATAACAATATGCAATGATAATGTGATGAGAGCCTTAGGTCTATTATTCATTTTTAATCCTAGCTAATGCACGTACTACTGTGTCCCATGTGTGCCGTACCACAGGTTCGATGCATACAATCAATTTCGTTTAGACTAAGGTGGTAGATTCTATAGTTCATGTACTCGGGAACAATATTCAATAATGACCGATGACCGAATCAATCGAGATACTGAAGTCAGTAATCTGCAATTAACCGATGACCGATATAACCAATAACCAATAACCGATATACCGATAATTAGGGAAACACGGGCCCCTCTTCCGAGTACAGTCTCTATGTCATCAACTACCCTAATCAACCCTTAACCCCGGCTTGCTTTACTTTCTTTATTCAATTATCATACAATAATGCAATTAATAAGGGATGCTGGTAAAGGTGACAAAACAACCCTAGGATCATGCAATATTCTATATACAATTTAGTACACTAAAAATAACATTATAAACACAATTGTACATTATAAAATATAGAATCCCAATTCTGGACAGCAGTAGGTTGCTGTAGCAAAATCAGAATTCCCGCTGCTACAGGACAACAAATGTGGATCCGTCAGGTGGTCTAGAAATTAGACTCCTGCCCGGTTCCAACGCATACTTAAAAGTTACATTCCGACAACGATAGCTAGGTTAAATTCAATGCTCTTTATAGATTTTAGTTTCTGGCTGGGTGTCAATGTTGACTAATTTTAATTGTAAAGGTAGTAAATAATCATTACAAAAATCAGTAAAAATAATTTTTATTACCCTAAGTATGTTATCGACAAATCTGGAATTTATGTTGGCCATATATAATCATCAGTTCACTTAATTTGTCAGCCTAACTTGTTATGTACATGAATCTGAAATTACAGCGCAGCTGTAGCAAAAGGGTCATAACTAGGGAGAAATAAATCGGAATTCGAAGATTCTGGTGTCTATTAACATCTAGACAAATAGGGCTACGTTTCATTTTCAGGGAGTTTTAGATTTTATTGAAGTTATCTAGGTCGAAACAGCACTTTAAGATTCAGGGTGGCGTAATTTCCAGAATAGTCAACATGTCCATTTGAATAAAACGATTAAAAGTTAAAAATGATAAATTGGAGTTTAATAATCATAATCACAGCGAGTCATTCATAGGTGAACATGGTATTAAGGTCGATGATGTCCATAATTCTAATAATTACAACTCAACTAATTTGTCAATAGCAATCACATTAACAAACAACCCTAATATACAATCCACAATAGTTATCTTTAATGTCATGATATGAAATGTGACAATAAATCCCTATTCTTATATTCAATAACTATAACTATATGGGTGTATCTAAGATCTCTATACATTAGAGGCAAAAAGAAGGCACGAAGTCGAGACTACCACTTGGATTCGCTCGTGTAAATCCGTGGTATCCCAACGATAGATACAATAACATTTTATAATATTCAATACAGATCCACTTGCGGAATTCAATAAAAATATCAAATATGATACGATAAATATTCGATAAGAAATGACTTGCCTTTTTGACGATTAGGTCCGAACACGAACCAATACGGGATGCAAATCCCGAGAGACGAGGCACTAGCACGGACACGCGCATGTACGAGACACGTACAACACCTACACAAGGTCAGATCCAGAGCGGATCTTGATGGAAGATCAAGATCAGGACGATCAGATAGCTGGATTTGCTTCAATCCGAGTTGAAGATCAAGATCGGATGGACAGCTGAGATCTGATCTGATGTAGGAGATCAGATTTGATCAAATCAGATCTTGATCGAATCCGACGACCCAGATCAACTCAATCCCCCTTCTTCACTTTCCCTCCTTCTTCTTTACTGCAACAGAGAGGGGGAGAAACCTCCGATGGCGACCACGGTGCGGCGGTGGAAGGGTGGTTGCGGCGGCGACCGGTGGCGGGTGGCGACTACGTCGAGGGAAGCTCGACGTGGCGGCTACAGGGGGCGCGACGTGAGGAGCAACGCGGCAATGGGGCGATGCCCTGTTTGGGTTCGAAAACAGGGGAGCAGGGGAAGGCGCAGGCTGGGCGCACTGCAGGCGAGCGGCATCACGTCAGGGGCCTCGATGGGCTCCGACAAAGGCATCGCAGTTGGAGGACACCAGGCGCAGGCTGGGGGTCGCGACTGGTCACGTCGGTGCAGCACAGCGGGAGGGAGACGGGGTGGTCTGGTTGCTGTCGGCACTGCACTCGTGCGGCGCTGCGAGGAGAGAAGCGTGTACGGGGGGTTGCGAGGGTGGTTGGCGTCGACTGCAGTGTGGTGTCGCAACGGTGCAAGGGAGGACGGGAGAGAGGACGAGCGGGGGATGGAGGTGCTGTGTGGAGGGGAGCAGCGGGGAAGAGTCGGGAGTGAGGAGGAAGATGGAGTTGTCTTTTTGGTTTTGTTTTGTTTTGTTTGGTTTGTTTGGTTTGAATCAGAGAAGGAGGAGAGAAAGAGATATTATATTCTAATAAATGTATAGAATAATATTTGAAATAGGGAGGGGAGTGATTTTAGGGAGAGGGGGGTTACGGGATCACAGATTGTGGAGATTGTGGGGAGTGATTAGGAGGGATCTTAGGTATTGGCTGTTAGTAAGAGATTGGGGGTTGATTGGGTTATTGGGTTTGGGTGAGAGATCCAATAGGGGGTGGATATGGGCTTGGACTTCACAATTTAGATAAAACAATTAGGTTGTTGGGCTGAATTTTTGGGTTCAGGTTAAATATAAAATAAAATAAAATCAGAATTTATACAATTGGGCTTGAAATAAATATAAGATAATTAAATAATTTGTATATTGAGTTCCATAAAATAGTTTAAACAGTAAAATCTATTAGGGAAAAATAGTTATAAGATACTGAGGATTTAAATACGGAAAAATACTTTTAAAATACGTATTAATGGAAACAGGGGTTACATCTATATTTCAAATTATTTCCTCTCTTCAATGAACAAGAATTGCATTTCTTCAATTTAATCAAAATAGCAAGTTGTATCTCTTACAAACAATTAAATAAAATCTTGGTGTACCAATTTAACTTTACAAAAAATCATTTTTAACCACAAGGGAAGTCTCAACAATTTTGATACAATTATATATTTGACATTTGTAAATTAATATGCATATTTGTTCATGGCAATACTCATTGTTTCTTTTTCTCATTTCCAACTAACATGATGGCAATTAGTTTCTTAATCATAATAAAAATTTCTACAGTTCATGGCACATACAATAGCATGGATTTGTTCTACATTTATCACATCAAATTTATCTATACTACTCATTTAACATACTAGCATGCATTTCCTACATTTAGAAAGCACAAGATCACTCACCTCTTATAAAGAAAGTGCAAACAAGATGATGGGACACAACTCCTAGCTCCAACAAGCAACGCCTAGTCCTTCTTCTCCTAGCAAGAGTACTCCAAAAAGCCTCCAATGCAACAAGAACACTCTCTAACTCTCTTTCTTTTTCTTCTCTCTAATTTGTTTTGTTTTTGGTGTGAAATGAGAAGAAAAACAAGGGGTGTATTTATAGGACAAAAGAAGGGCTAAAATGCAAATCTCACCCACCTAATAACTACCCACTAACTCTTCACTTCCCCACTACTCCACCTTTCCAATTCCCTAACTCCCGGCGTCTCTCTCTTCCCATAACCGGTCCCCCTCTCTCACTCTCTAAGAACGTGCACGTGTTGTGCACCAGTGCACACACATACACAAAATTAAATAAAACTCCTATAATTCTAATATGTGTATTAAAAGTTGTTACATGTCATGTGTGAGTCCATGCACAACCAAAAATGGAATTTAATTAAATGGGTTGTCTTGTGGGCCTGCTTTTAATTAATTAATTTAATTTAATTAGTCTAGTGGGCTAGAATCTATTCTTAGGTCCATGGGTTTAAAGAAAGGCTAATAAAAAGACTCATGCATGCTAAAATAATAAATGAGAGTAGGAAAAATAAAGATGGAAAAATGTTAAAAATAATAAAAATACAATATGAGAAAAATATATTTATTAATTTTCATATATTTTACGACGTAATCACTACGTACATAGAAAACACGTGCATTACACGTACAAAAGTATTAAGATCAAAATGCGAAAAATAAATTTCCGTTTTATAAAATGAATTCGAATTTATAAAATAAATAATTGAAACACAGGAATATCACACGTAACAGTGAAAAAATATGTAATTGATACGTGCATTGAAAACACATAAAAAGCACGTAAAAATACAGAGATTGAATTATTATATTTTAGTTGACTCAAAATAGGGTAAAATTAATACGAAAAATACATAAATAGTTGGTAATCAAAATACGTAGCACAAGCACGTTACAAAATATACGTGCGTAACACACAAGGGCAAAATTGTCATTTTCAATTTTGCGGGGTGTTACACAGTCAATTAGGACTAAGACACTGTCGTCATATTTTAAGAGAAGTTAGTTGGTTCCTTAATTTCATGCTTTCTACTTTGATTAAATATCCAAATGCTGCCTATATGTAAGAGCATGTCGTAGGTGCCATTTAGGAAAGCAACGAGACGCTGAACTCAATTGTTCTTGCTTGAGGATAGATTCTCTGATCACATCACCATGTTACATTTGTTTGCAGCTTCACATGTAAAATATGGCGCAACATTGTACAAGGTTTGTGAGACACCTTTGAGCTGGGCTCATACTAAGGGTATAAGGTGGGTTCTCAACTTGATTTGAACTTAAAAGATTTCAGATAACCAATTTTGATGACCTAGTTAAATTTACCCACTTAATGGTGTGGCATTCTTCGTGCGTTGCAGTACGCTATCGTTGTCATGCTCACCATGCAAGTTTTCGCTCGTATGAACCCTGCATGGGGCGGACTGGACTTGACTTGTATACGAGAATCTTGAGCAACACTATGGGAGATGTTAGACGGCAGTAGGTTTGTGGGCCAGGCCCATGAGCTAAGCCCAAGCTTGGTGGTCCATCCTAGCAGGATGGTCAGGCCGTAAGTAAAGAATCTCTCTTCTAGTTCTTGGTGAAGATACTTTTCTAGTATGTACAACCTCTTATGGCAAGAAATAATGTGGATAGGAATGAATATATTGAGAATATATTCTTGCCTCACAATCCCCTTTTTGAACTCCCCCTATAAATAGAGGAGTAGAGTCTAGGGTTGAGATATACAACATACAACAAAATTGTGCAGTTCTCTTTCATTACTCTTCTCCATACTTGTTATCATTCCACAATGACTTGGGAACGATGTAACACTCCGGAACCCAAACACTGGGAACCGTGCATTATTCACAAGACCGATACTTCAATTTGAGTACATAAACATAATATAATACATGGAAACTTAAATTTTATTACAACATTTTATTACCACATGTATGACACCAAGTCACAATCAAGTTTTATACTTGAACCATACTAGTGCTAATCTAGAACTTAATCCATTTCTTTACATTGCACTCATCGTAGTACGATTCTTACCCAACCAATATTATGAGTATGTCACAATTCTTATTACATAAAAAGAGAGAGTATATTCTAATCAAAATAATCTCAAATTCGTAATTAGACCACCTCTCGGCCTAGGTTTTGTCAAATTCACCATCTAATATGTATTCATATATTCAAACCATAATATCTATTCATCATCTACTTTATGAACGATCTCATGATTTCTTAAACATGCACTACTTAGTCCAAATCTATCATAGCACTAAATCACTTCACTTAATCTTAAGTCATGCATAATCATGGTTTAACCAAGTCACACACTAGCCCTACTAGTTTCAAGTTCACTACCTATACCACTCTTCTAGCCTGAAGTCATATACCATTCTCTAGCTACATATAAATTCTCAGATTCAAAAATATACCGGGGTTTTTCATGAGGTACAAGTGCAAACTTATTTCACACAATACTAATTCTTATTCCCAATATTATGATCATTTCGTGTTCTAAAAAATCATAGGTTAATTAAATTGTTCTAGTCTAATTTCAAACTCTCAATAATCCCTAGAATACCCATTTAAACTAATTTTATTACTCAACAAGTTCTCCTATAAATCCTCCTAATTCTCTAAAAATGTCCCAAAATTTAATAAGTCACATAAACATCACTGGGTATTTCTTATAAACTCTTTTTTATTCTGATCAGTCTAAAAAAACTAATTGGTTTTAAAATATCATTCACACAGAGATTTACTACATTCAAACATTATTAATCATCATACAAAGAAGAACATTTCTTTATCATATTGTTCGATTCTTAACATAAAATACAAAATACACATACTGCATGATATATGTTCTAAAATTTCTTATTACTACATCGATATCTATTTCAAACATATAAATGCCATCTAAAATTATTTTCAATTATTCACTCATACGTCTAATAACATCAAGCAATCCATCACATTTTCAAAGCATGCAATTACATCAAACTAATAAAGTTCGAAGAGGTTATCACCACCTCTAATCCTTTCTGAGTTCGATTGCTTCTCGGATGTTGGACCTCAAATTTCAATAATAGAAATAAGAGCCACAAATCCTGATCTTTAGTTCAATGTAATCCAAAAACAGTAAAAAAAAGGGAAAATTACAACTTTTCTTTACAACAGTTCTGCACAGTGGAAAATTAAACACATTTATTACAATACATCTCAACATTTGACTTCACTCATCTCAAAGTCCAAGCTTTAACCTTGCTCAAGCCACTTACTCGCAAGTTTTGCAAAACTGACCAGAAAAGTGGGCACGTCAGTTGAATACAACTGACGCGATACCATAGTAATAGTAACCCTCCAAAGTCTCACAATCACAAACTTGTCACACAACATAAAATAAAATAACAATAGGAGATTCATAAAATCAACAAGTGAAACTATGCTAAATGAATAAGTGTGTGTTAAGAGAGAAAAGGAAAAATGCATAAAACAATGTCCAAGAAAACACAATGCACACGATGCACACTAATGCACACTTGTTCAGATTCTATGCATCACATTCTACATAGATCTGAGGGCAAACCCTTAGCGTTCACCACATAATATGGTTCAATCCCTCGTCATGAAAACTACATCAGTGACAGAGACAAAATTAGACAACTCCGTGAATAGACCCCAGCCCCGGTACGCAACTTGCCAAACTGTACAAGTGTAAACACGCAAGCATCCTGCAAGCATTGCAATAACTCTGGAGAATCACCTCCTTACCGTGTACCCTGCGAATAGGCCTGCCGACCCTCAACGCCCAGATACATCGTACACTCCGTGAATAAGCCTGCCGACCCTCGATGCGCGAATATACCGTACGTTCTGCGAATAGGCCTGCCGACCCTTGACGCGAGAACATACCAAATCCATCTCACTTCTAGACATTTCGTGAATAGGCCTGCCGACCCTTGGTGCGCGAACATACTAGAGAGACAACAAATATATAGTCCTGAAATACATCCGTCCGACTGACAATAGAGCCCATACTTACGTTGCTCAAGTTCCGTCACAACTCCAAACTTAGTGCTTTTCCTTAGATTTGTAATAAGAACAACCCGAGCCACCTAGAACTAGCTCTACCCTACCGGACTTCACTTGCCAACCTAGGAACACTACCCTCGCAGGCTAATTTCCCACAATCAAAAATATCCATTTCCGGTACTCATTGGTTCGCTTATTATCTAGTGCTCCCAACTCAACACCTCAAGCGTCCAACCAGGGCTCCCATAATAAACCTAATCACAATAAAAAAAACCCACTTGGTTTGATCATTCAAATTATTCAAAATATTCTCTTTTCTGAAAAACAATTTTTTCCCACAACACCACGACTGTGAATCAAAAATCTTAACAGGATTATCTCATTCCAAAAAATACACATTTTGTAATACCCCGCAAAAATAGCATATGGCTATTTTGCATCGTAATCTGTGCCCAATTGAGAATTGCACACGATTATGTATTTTTCTAATAACAATTGATTGTTATTGAGAAATATCAGATATATTGTCTACTTTATTTTATAATTTTGAAGGACTATTACGAGGTAGTTTTAATGTATTTTTGTATTGTTGGTATTATTAAAGTAGAGATTTTTGGGTTTATTTGAAATATATTGGGATTTTGGGGCTTATATGTAATTTTCCCTTATTATTTATTTACCTAATTATTTATTTATTTCTTTTTATATAAAACCCCACCCCCCCATCCTTCCTCCTCCTTTTTCTTTCCTTCTCCCGTTCCTTTCCCAACCGACATAAAAGAAGCCATCGGAACCCACCTTCGGCCGATGCTTTCCACACCCAAAATCCACCCCATCTCTTCATCGTTTTCAAATTAAATTGAGAGATAGACTAATAGAAGGGTTCTCTACATCGTGGCAGTGTCCGTTTTTCGAAAGGATTTCGGAAAGGTAAACCCTAGATTATATTATTGTATGAAATTTAGTGTGGTTAATTTCTTTTGAATAGGAGTATTATGGTAGGAAGATTAGGAGATATTGGGAAGGGTAGATGCGAGAAATTAGCAAGTTGTTAGAGAATTTGTAAGTTGTTAATAAATTAGAATTTTGGGTTTGTAAAAAAAAACTATATGTGTATGAATTAGTTCTCGTATGGTAGTAGAAATTGTGGTTGGATTATTAGAATAATTTGGGAGTGCTTTTAGTAATTGTTTGAAAATAGGAATCATGTCGGAATTCGAATGTCACGTGCAAGGCACGTGTGTATCTCAGGCGTTCAATAGAATGTCTGTGTGATATTGGAGTTAGTATTATTATTTTTCCGTAACTGGTTTGGATGCTTGAGCCTTGATTGCTTTGAATTTTGATGATAGGATATACTAGCGGCTTTGGATGCGTGGTGGCGCTTCGAGTCTTCGCGGGATATTTTGTGAGTATGATATCTTTTATTTTACGGTGTATATCCTATTTCGTATCTTAGTGTAACATTGGTGTTTTGAGCTGAGAATTTGTGTGGACACTCCTGTATGCGTCCACAACTATAGTCTAAATTTCATAAATTACCGAGGTCAGTTGATACCTCAAAACTTGCAGAGTGCAGCTGGTCTGAAAGGGCAGAGCTGAAGCCGATTACTTTTGGACTTAACCAATTGTATATGTATGATCTTGCTATGAACTTTTGAGAGTAGCTTTTGGTATGAGTTCATTTGATGATTCTCAAGTTTTAGAATTTTAAAGGATCGTTTAATGAGGTTCCAACAATAAGCCGTATACAGTGGCAAGGAAGAGTCGTAGCTCATTGTGTGAAATGAATCTAAAAGTGAAATTTGGACACAATGAAATGGTATATGTGTAGAGTGAGAATCTCAAATTTCATGAGCATTGGACTCAAGGTTGATTTATTATTGACTTTCAAAGTGGGCTATGTTCAGCCTAGTATAAGTTGACTGGTTGGTGAAAATGAGAATTTGGGAACTATTGTTAAGAGTTTGGGAGATTGACCAACTAGAGAGTCATAGTAGAGAGTCATAGCTTTCTAACCCATTTGGAGTTTTGTAATTCTAGTTTATAGGTTGAGAGTTATGATTTTCAAAAGATGTAACTTGCGTTTTCGAGAACTCGAATGATAGAGTCTGAAAGAGGTGTTCAACTAGGAAGTTGAAGTAGACACTCCCACCTTCCCATAGGACCCGGGATCGAGAACTTCTGATGAGTGAGAAAACCCTCATGATATTGGAAAGGGCAGCGAGTGCAAGAGGGATATACTATTGAGAGTATATGAGGTTTTCTAGTATCAAGAGGATTGGATTCGAGGAAATGGTTAGCTGGAGAGCTGTAGACCAGAGTCTTAGAGTTTCAGAATGGGTGGTGTCAAGCAAATCTGAGCTGTGTGTTGGAAGTTGTGGTTGTTGTAAGTTTGGCACCCTGTTGTTGAGATTGACTTCAAGATTAAGTTAGCTTGGGGACTTGAGCTCTTAAATATCTTAGAGAGTCACCCACTAGGGGATTACTGTGGATCTCCCTATCCTTCTAGAAGTCTGATTGTGTTGCACTCCGATGAGCGTAGCTTGGGTCACAGCTACTGCTTTTTCTTGAACTATTTTATCGGATAATTAATGAGAAACCCTCTGCATGCCGCAGTGTGGTGATCACGAGCTATCGGGTTTTAATGATGTTTTAGCATTTTTATTTGGAACTTAGATAAGTTCTGATGCTTAATACTCATGGTGGACATGAGTGAGTTGGGATATAGCTCTGGTCGGTTTGTGTTTGGTGTCTCGATGCCTGAGTCTGTCAATGTTCAGGAATTGATGGTTATGTGTGTGCTTACCTTCATTTGAATTGTGTTGCATCCTTGGAGCGCCGTTGGACCACTCGCTGAGGGTAACAGGCCAGGATTATTTGGTCGCGGACCTGTAAAGGTATTAGGAATCAGTGGATGTGATTCCTGTGATGATTGTTGTCTGACAGACGGGTTAGACTCGACATTGTTGATCGACACCGAGTGCGATTTGAGTAACAACTTGTTTCAGTGAACTGCATTAATTAGGTTTTCTTTTATTGTTTCGCTTGAAGACCGAATTGGTGTTAGGGGTGATTCCCTACAATTCAACTCGTTCTGAGAGTTAGCACTAGGTGGTGATACTATGGAGTTGTCTCTTCCTGTCATTAGGGATACGTGCTGCGGGCGTATCTTGCACTGTTGATTCCTGAAGTACCATGGTAAGAACGGGATACTGATATCCTGGCGGATCGAGGGTTTTGGACCTTCGAGACTATCATGTTCTATGTTGGTGGACACGAACGGATCATAATGGATCTTCTGGGCAATGGATATACTTGCGGTATATCTGTAAGTTCGTCACAACTTTCGAGGATGGTTCGATGCAACAATTATTGGTGACCTCGGGGTAGCACCCCGAATTATTTCTGTTATTTATCTCCTCAACCATGTCACACTATCAGGAACAGGTAGTAGACAAAATTAGAATGCATTGCATAGCGAAGGTTCAAATCCATGAACTGGAGAAACGGCTTGATCTGGGTCACATGTTGTATGGGATGCATGTGTGTCCAAAATCTTGCTGACATTAGATTAAGTGCATCTGTTCTATACTATATATTGTTGCATTAGACTCAGGTCATGGCATACACGAATACTAGGAAATCAGGATACACGTTATTTTCCATTCAAGATGAATTATGAGTGTGAAAGTGATGTATTGCGAGACGTGATGATATATGTTGTAAGAAATGAATGAATGCGATGTTATGTGATATGAGATTGGAAAAGATTATAAGTCATGAGTCTGTAATTGCAAATGAATAGTCAATATGGTGCAGTTTATATAAGAGTAGAGTATTTGTGAATATAAGGCTTTATGGGAGAATAAAGCTATAGGAATGTTTGCATAAGGCGTAAAGTGATGGGCCTTAAGCAACCAATTTGGATATGGTTTCCAAACTAATGATAAGTATGTTGTGAGCGGGTATGGATATGCATACAGGAAATGACTTAGAGAGTATTTGATGTGAAATCTCATTTATGATGTTCACATGTTCAGATTTTAAGTATAGTTTGATTATCTTGGTATTAGTAAGTTCATTCTGTTTTACTTATAAATTTAACTTATTTGCTTAATTAATAGATTATAGTCACACCAGAAATGGCTAACCCCTTAGTATTTGGGGGGTACTACCGTAGATCCCCTACTGTTGCAGGTCCTTAGCAGTGCAGAGGTAAAAGGTAGATTCATGGTTCTGTGGAGTGGAGCTTCATTTTACAATTGTTGTTTAAGGTTTATTGATGTGAATGGTAAAATATATGATTTAAATTGTAGTTTTGATGTATAAGTATGTGGATGATGATGATGAGTATAGTGTGGAGTGGCATGTTGTGTTGTTGACCCGTACCCATCTCGTTGTGGAGTACCGGGCCCTGTGGTATGGTTTATAAGTTATTTTCTGAAAACCTTACTACGTTTTCAAAGAAATTTACAGTTTTTAATTGATATTTGGTATTCTATCATGAGTTTGGCACCCAGAGCATATATATTGATTGCCTGTATGTCTCTGCTCATTTTGGCCTGGGAAGCCCGTGAAATTATTGCCTGTGATGTGAGCTATGGAATTTAGAGCAGAATTCCGTAAGCTTTTTGTATTTTGGGGCAGAAATTTCAGGAGAAACTCTGCCCGATTTTTCTTTGAAATATAACTATCTTAGTTTATATTTAAAGTAATATAGAAATTGAAAGAATTGAATTTGGAGTCAAAAGGGGGACGTTACAGTTTGATATGATAAATTGATCTTCGTAAGTATTGATGTATTAATTCTGATGGCAATAAAAAGTGTTTTAAATTTCCGTGCTATTTACTGTGTTAAGATGCATTTGAGGGCAAAGATTCTGGTTATGTCACGGATGTCCGATGACGGGGATCCAGAGCGTTACACATTTGTACATTGTAATGCCCTGAATTGCAAATACGGGTAATTCATAGCACAAACAGGATCTTTTACTTCAAATTCGTACAAAAATACAAGGAATTTAAAAATTTTCTTTTCCATTATGTTTTTTACAATACACAACAGAAAATTACATAAAGAAAATACAACTTATGACAATGAATATCTTTAATCTTGCAAAATCCATCATCATCACACTCATCTCCACCTCGCTAACCAATTCGAGTCTTGCAACTTGAAAACTGCGGGCACGTCAGTTGCATACAACTGACGCAATTCTATAATACATCGATTCCATTATTTTAACAACCACAAACTTGAATGTAAAACAAAATGTGAAATGTGACTATCCTAAACATGTCAGTGTATGATATGATCCTGATGCCTAATGCAGACACTTATACTTATGATGCAATACTAATGCACATTTGTTCGGATTCTATGCATCCCATACTACATAGGTCCGAGGGGGTAATCCTCAATATAAGGTTCAACCCCTTGACATGAAATCCTACTACGGTAACAAAACAAGGTTTAGACATTCCACGAGTACGGATTCTAGTCCCTGAATCCACCGCCCGACTATACAGAATCCTCATCGTGCAAACATCCGGCAAGTGCCACTCTAGCCCCAGAATATGTTGGAGATCTACCTCCTATCCACCCGACTATTCATGACCCCGGAATCCACCGCCCGATCAATCATAATCCAGGATTTAATTAAGGCTCATCTCGCTCTGCAAGCAACCACAGTCCCGGAATTCACCGCCCGACTGGATCTATAGTCCCGGAATCCACCGCCAGATTATATAGAAGCACCCCACTTACGTTTTCCCAGGTCTCATCACATCTTCATTTCTAGTACCTATCGTTCATTAAATTTTAGTTTTCATGGTCTCGAACTAGCTTACCCCACCGGACTTAAATTTACTCATCAACATTCAGGTCCATATTGACCATTTCACAAAATTTTATTTATAAAAAATTGTCGGACATTACGGGCCTCGCTTCGCTCCTAGAACCCATCCATCTCAACACAGTGATCTTCTAGGTTATTCTTAACCTCTATTACACAATTTCTCATTATAAATCATTTGGTTCTTTCATAAATTGTCAATTTCAAATACATAACTTCTTAACCCTTTATAACACATCTTAAAAGGCATTTTAACTTGATAAAAACTCCTTACAATTTTCATATGTATAATTTTCTTAGTTCATTCTTTGGTTATCTCTTAATGTGTCATATAAACCATTTACATAAATTCTAGAGTTAAACTCATTTTCATGCGATACAATAATTCTGGATAAAGTCATCACGTTTTACTCTTGTATTCACTTTTAATTTTTTACTCGAAATAGTACCAAAATTTACTTTCTAAAGTAGTTTAATTTATACCTTAATTTATTTACCAAAATTAATTCCTAAATTTATTTAATCATCTCAAATCACTCCAAATTTAGTTCACTTCAAAAACGAAATAGTTTTTCTTATAAATGAATCCAAATAATCAATTAGACATACCCTCTCAATTATAATGTAATTTTAACCTCAAAATAAATCTTAGATTTATATAGAATTATTTTAAATATTCCAATGATATACTAGGATAATTAGTTTAAAATTAATTAAACTAACTAAAAATCATATTAGCTCATTCAAACACTTTTAAAATTCATTTCTTGCATTTCACACGGCTAAATTGTAAAATTTAAAAATCAACAAAACAATAAAATTTAATAAATCATTCTGTTTGTTTTGTTTGTTGAATTTTACCAAAAATATTCACATTTTGCATCAAAATTTTATTCCTTCAAAACTAATTAATTACTTGAAATCTTATGGAAATAAGATGAATTAAACACAATAAAGACGAATACAAGCAATTTTAATGGGTAAATGAGTAGAAATATTTGTATAAAAATTAGACACATCAGCAACCAACTTCTTCTTCATCGAGCAAGCCTTCGGGCAACCATGGGTTTCAGTGAACAGAGCTCTTCGGCGAGCAAGCTTTTGGCGAGCAACATTTTATTTTGGGTGACCAGGATTCTTGCGAGCTTCTCTTCGTCAAGGTATGGTTTTGGCGAGCTGAGGGTTTGGGCGATCAATGCTTTTCATTGAGGAAGAATTTTGGGAGAGAAATCCTAGGGCCACGTCGAACACCACTTTGGCGACCAAGATTCCATCGAACTCGAAGTTTCGCTGTTTCTCACTGTTGAGCTAGGGCACTTTGAATACCTTGTTTGCAGTCAGATTGTGCAGAGCTAGACGAGATCAACTTTGAAGTCTGGCTTTAGGTTGGATTCGGGATTGATCACCTTCAAAACCCTTGGTGAAGTTCGGGTTGGTTTTATGTAGGCCAACTCCGAAGCTGATTTTCGATTCGATCTTGGCTGAGTTTTAAGTTGGATTCAAAGTATGGTTTGGATCTTCGGGTTTGCGTCTAGGTAAACTTGATGTTGTTTTTTCGATTTCGAAGCTTTTTTTTATCTCGCGTCTTGGCGAAACTTTTAGAGCATTGGGTTTCATTGAGCTTGGGTCTCAGAGCCTCTATTTTGAGTAAGGTTTGAGCTACAGATGTTAGAGTCTTGTAGCTCTGTCCTTGGAGTTAGAGTTAGGTTTTAATTGTGAGGAGCTTTGGAGTTTGGATGTTGCGTGGAGTATGAGTTTGATCGAGCTAATGTTTTCTCCTAAGCATCCCTCTTGTAGCCGGGTTGTGTTTCTTTTTCCCTTTCCCCGAATATCAGATGAAGTATCCCTGTGATTACAAGGGTTCTTCCATCGAGCTCTGACTTCCACAAACTTGCTTTAGGGTGCAAGTTTGATTCTTTTATGAATGGATGGAATTATATTCATATATATACATACACACAAAGCAACAGAATCTTTTTGATGAATCACTGCTTCTTGTGCTTGTCAACTCATTTTGTTGAGTTTGGTTTGAAGATCTTTTGAGTTTTCGCTCACCAAGTGTTTGTTGAGCTGTCTGCCTCGTCGAATTGCTCTTTTATCGACCAAACGTTGTGTTGTTCGCTTGTTTTTTCAATCAAATGTCTCGTCGCTCATTTCGTTGAACCACTCTTTCGTCGAACAAGCATTGTGTTGTTCGGTTATTTTTTCGATCAAGCATTTCGTTGTAGGATGAGTCCTATTGGACAAGTGCAAGTTTGGAGAGACAACTTTAAGACGGAGTTGAACGTAGAGCTAGTTGTTTGATCCCATCAAGTTTATAGAGATAGCTCTTGGATAGATTTGAACGTAAAGCTTGCTATTTGATCTCACTATGTTTATAGAGACAACTATTGGATGGAGTTGGATGTTTGAACTTCCGTTTGTGTCCCGTAAGTTTTTAGAGGTAACTCTGAGACGGAGTTGGACATTTGACCTTGTTGTTTGCACCCAGTAAGTTTGGAGAGACAACTCTTGGACGGAGTTTGTAGAGACATCATGGAGTTGAATGTAGAGCTTTTCATCTGTGTCTGACAAGTTTGTAGGGACAACTCTTGGACGGAGTTGGATGTTTGACCTTGCTGTTTGCGCTCACCAAGTTTTGAGAGGCAACTCTATGATGGAGATGAATGTAGAGCTTGGCGTTTGCGCCCGACAAGTTTGTACGAATAACTCTTGGATGGAGTTGGACATTTGACCTTGCTGTTTGCGATCACCAAGTTTGGAGAGGCAACTCTAGGACAGAGTTGAACGTTTGAACTTGTCGTTTGTATCCAGCAAGTTTGTCGAGGCAACTCTGAGAAGCAGTTGGACGTTTGACCTTGTTATTTGCACCTAGCATGTTTGGAGAGATAAATTTAGGCCGGTGTTGGACGATGAACCTATTGCATGAAGTTAAGGGGTTGTTGGAAGGACTCGGGTGCAGATCAAGACATTGAACTTATTGTTTGGAGTTAACGAGTTGTTGACGAAGCAAGAGCAAAGAGCGGGAACCCAACTTGTTGTATGGAGTCAACGAGTTGTTGATGGAGCTTGTGTGAAAAGCAAGGCATTATACTCGTTGTATGCGGTTAAAGAGCTATTGTCAGAGCTCGAGCGAAGAGCAATGCATTGAAGTCATTGTTTGGAGGTAATGAGTTTTTGATGGAGCTCGAGCGGAGAGCATGGCATTGAACCATCATATGGAGTTGATGTGTTGTTAAAGCATCACGAGTGAAGAGCAGGGTGTTGAACTCGTTTTATAGAGTTAACGCGTTGTTGATGGAGCCGGAGTAAAGAGCAGGGCGTTGAACTCGTTGTATGGAGTCAACGAGTTGCTAACAGAGCTCATGCGAAGAGCAAGGCGTTGAACTCATTATATGGAGTCAATGAGTTATTGATGGAGCCTGAGCAAATAGCAGGGTGTTGAACTCGTTGTATGGAGTTAACGAGCTGTTGTTGGAGTTCGTACGTAGAGCGAGGCATTGAACTAGTTGTATGGAGTTAAAGAGTTGTTGATGGAGCTCGAGCGGTGAGCGAGGTGTCGAACTCGTGGTTTGGAGTCAACAAATTGTTGATGGAGCTCGAGTAGAGAGTAGGGCGTTGAACTCGTTATATGGAGTGAACAATTCATTGGCAGAGCTCGTACGAAGGGTAAGGAGTTGAACTCGTTGTAAGTTAACGAGCTGTGGACGGAGCTCGGGCGAAGAGCAGGGTATTGAACTCACTGTATGGAGCTAACGAGTTGTTTGACTGAGCAACTCGAGTGGGTCGTGAAGCGTCGAACTCATTTTATGGAGCGGATAAGTTGTGGTTGTTTTGAATCTTCTCAATATTGAAGTGAAGTCATTTATGCATGTTCAGCGTTGAAGTGATTCTGTTCTTCACTTTGCTGATAAGCAGTCATGTACACCGAATGAGGTCTTTGGGGAGGGGGGAGAGGAGATTGTTCTCCTTTGCAATATGCTGTGCTTGAGGATTGGAGCTTGCCCGTCTAAGGAATGCTTGTCTTGAATTTATCGTCAAGAATTGAGGCGGTCCTGGGGAGGTGTTAGCTGGCAAGAGGCCTATGAAGAAGTTTGTCTTTCTTAGACGAAACATCCCTTTATTGTGTAGTCGGGAGGATGACTTGTAGGACAGCTTGTTATATAGTGTTTGCAAGACTTTTGTAGCGATGGTTAGGCATGAAACGTAGACTCATTATAATTCTGTAGCTTTAACGGGACTTGTTGCTTGTGAAATAATAAATCTTTTACATGCTTGTGCCATTTCCTGTGATTCGTCGTCTTGGGGTTGGCTAGTAGTAGGAGCTGCTCTTAGGGAGAGTTGGGCTCCAGATTTGCCATTTTGTACTTAGCTAATTGTCGGAGCAACTCTAGGAGGGTATTGGACTCCGAACTTGTTGTATGGGTCCTCCAATGAATTGTGAGAGTCGCATCGAGTGACGAGTTGAGCTCCAAACTTGCTTGTTTACAGGTTTGCTGGAGAAACTACTATCCACGATTTTGGACCTCTAATCCATATTTAAGGGTTTTCTTAACAAGTTTCAGGAACACATTGAATAGCGAGCTGAGCTCTGAACTTGCTTGTTTGTAGGTTTCTAAAGCAACTCTGAGTCATGGGTATGGACTCCAAACTTGTCTTATAAGGATCTTCTAATGAGTTTTTATGCTATTTTTAGGAGTAAGCTTGGCATTTAACTCATTGTATGCATCCGTAGAATTGTACAAAATCTTTGAAAAGATAAATGACCCATTTGATTGAAAAAATAAACTAAGTGGATGCTCTAGTGGTAAGGAAAATGGTCTTTATTTATAAAATATTGAAAAGACGTAGAAGATGAGGGCGTTAAGCGCCCATGTTGAAGTTCATGAGGCGTTCCACATTCCAAGTCTCTGCTGATATTTCCTTGCCCCCGGGTCTTCAAGTTGATGAGTCGTTAGGCGAACAACTTGGTAGTCCTTGCATGGACTTGCCTGTTTTAGAGCGAGCTTCCCTTTGTTTTGTAGAGAGAAGGGGAGATCTTCAAGTTCGCCAATGTTTTTAGGTAGGAATATTTCTTCCCGTTGAATGAGCGGAGTGGCTTCAGGCGAGGGGTTGAAGTCTATTATTGTATTCTTATTATGACGAATTTGGACCTGGTTGGAGATGGCTTGGCAGGTTTTGAAGTTCTTCACAGGATTGTCTATGGAAATGGCTTCAAGCTCATTTACGGACTTGGAGTTGATGTGACTGCTTTATGTCGGTAGTTCTATGGCATCGAGGGGAAGAACCGAGCCCCCATTGTAGTGGTGTAGTATGCCCATGCTGCTTGTTGGCTCCCTACAACTTGGCCTACGCCTGTTGTTGTTGGGAACTTCATTTTCATGTAGTAGGCGAAGCGGAGGTAGAGATGGCAACCGGGTCGGGTTGACCCGCGACCTGCCCACTCGAACCCGACCCGCAATTAGGCGGTTCAGGTCCGGGTCGAACCCGCGGGTCGATCCGGGTCGCCAATTTCGTAAACCCAACCCGCTCGACCCAACCCGCAAACCCATTGAACAGGTTAAACCCACTCGCAATCTGCCCGCTCGACCAGTGGGTTTGGACCCATACGACCGCGCGAGTGAAAAGTTTGACTCGCTGGTCGAACGGTCTGATTTTCAGAAACAGGGCTGTTGGCTCTGTTTTGGAGTTTTTTTTTCTTCTTTTTTTTGGTTTTTCCCTATAAATACCCTCTTAATTCAATCTAAAAAATTTCAACACCTTACTCTCTTACTCTCTCTACTAGTAGTACTCAATTCAGTCTCAATTCAATCAAGTTTTTCAATAAAGAAGCAAGCAACAAAGAAGTAAAAAAATTTGATCGTATCGAATTGTGTTGATTCAAACCTCAACTACGTCTACTTCAACTCCTACAACAAACAAGCTCTCTCTCTGTCTCTTTCAACAACTACCGGACTACGTGACTACGTCTACTACATTTCTCAATCGAATATGTCTACTTCTACTTTTATTTTCTCTCTCATATCTATATACGATTATCCACGAAGTACAGTATCAAAATTTCACAACCCTTATATTGTCTTAATTTTTGTTATAGTTGAAATGAATAATATATGCATTTTTTAAACTCTTATACAGTTATACTTGTTATAATTTTATTTTATTTTGTAAGTGAAGTTGTAAAAATAAAATAATAATAATAATAGTAATAATCGGGCCAACCTGCGACCCGGCCTGACCTAAAATGGGGTCAACCCTAATTGGTTTGTGGGTCGACCTGGTCGAATATTTGCATTTCGAACCCGGCCCGGCCCGGTTAGGCTGGCAACCCGACCCAGACCCGCCCGAATAACGGGCCATCCCGAGTTGGTCCGACCCGACCCGGCCTGACTGACCCAACTGTCACCTCTAGACAGAGGCAATTGCATGAAAGGCCGTCAGGCCTAGACGACCAAATAAATTTTGTATGCGACTTTGACGTCTACTACCATAACGTCCAATGCTTCTATTCGAATAGTGGGGGTTTTTCCTGTCGTCACATCGAGTGTAACGATTCCTTCGATCTGAACGGGGACAACAAAGAATCTGTTAAGGGTATAGCCGGCGGGCTTGAGTCGCTCTCGGGAGAGCTTGAGGCTTTGAAAGTGTTCATGAAAATGATGTTTACTGAGTTGTCCTTGTCCACCAGGATGCGGAGTGCCACATGATTTACCATACAAAGGTTTATGGCCAATGTGTCACAATGAGGTGTTCAGACGCTTTCTATGTCCTTGTCGGAGAAATATATCGGAACCTCGGTACTTTTGGCCCTGCTTCCCATTATACAGGAGCACCGGCACGTACCTGAGGCCCAGCGAATGATATAAGTATACCAACTCATATCATCCATAAATTGTACAATATCGGTAAGCTCAACAATACAATAATAATAATAATCACATGAACAATAATATCATGAATAACCAACATCTAAGATACAAGAACTTACAATATACTCGAGAATAAGCACACAGTAAACAGTTCCCCAAGTTCCTTCAGTATCCCATCGATGTACCTGTATAAACATTAACTCAAAGAAAAGAAAGGGAACCCGTTAGAGCAAGCTACTGGCCGCAAGTAGTGGCAAGCAATTAAACAGTAAAAGGATGATAACAGGAACAAGAAATTGGAATGATATCAGGGTCAATAAACAACAGATGATAACGTGATCAAGAAAGCAAGGGTCGGTAAACAATAGTCGATAATGCAGTGATCGATAAACAGTAAACAGTAATGCAATGATCTGTAACCAATATTCAATAATCAATGATCGGTAAACAATATTCAATAATCAATGATCAGTAACCAATATTGAATAATTAATGACTGATAAACAATATTCAATAATCAATGATCGATAAACAGTAACAATGATTGATAATGCAAGTGTCGATGCTCAGTGCCAGTCTTATGTCTATCAGTCTTTTATTAACCTATCTAATGTACGCAATCATGTGTCCCATACCACAGATTCAGAAGCATACAATCAAGTTGACGTTTATACTCTAATGGTGAATTATACAAGATCATGTACTCAGGAACTCATGTAAATAGGAATCATGTAGTCAAGTGGTGGATTCTAGAGGTGGCCCCTGTCATCCCACGACGTGGCACTTAGTTCTACGTGACACTTAGTTCCATGTGACTTATAACATGTAACATGTAATCAGAATGTGTAATCAGGTAATGGATTCTAGAGGTGGCCCCCATCACCCATGACGAGGGTACTTAGTTCTACGTGGCACTTAGTTCCATATAACTTGTAATCATGTATTATCATCACGGCGAACACGAACCCCCTTCCGAGTACAATCTCCTATATCGTCCACTACTAGGTCTGACCCTTATTATCCCGGCTTGTCATTATTTTATTACAATGAATCATGGATATGCAATAGATGGAACAGTGTCAGGAAATGGTATCAAGGAGGTATCAATGACTGTACAATGAACGGTATGCTGTGCAATTCATTGGATGCAAAGTTTAACACATTTATATTTAAAAGTATGAAAAATACAATTCTGGACAGCAATACATTGATGTACAAAAACTAACTTTCTCACTGCTACGGGAAAGTGAATCAAGTTCCGTCAGAAGTTATAGAAACTAGACTCCCTGACGGTTCCGACTCATATTCACACGATGCATTATAGTTACAGAAGCTAGGTCGATCAATCAAATCTTTACGGGTTTCGTGCACAGTCTCGGTTCTGAAAATTATAACATACCAGTACTAAAACAGTGATAACTTACAATCTATAAATCGGACTGAGAATCCGTAAGATGATCTAGAAACTAGACACAGTGTCATACAATTTCTGTTTGATAAGTTTTATATGATACCAACAATAACTAGTCAAATTCTCACTCCAAGTTGGTGCAACCAGCAAGCCAGAAACATACATGTTGCCTTTAATGATTTTTCCTTACAAGTGTATAGTTTTATGGTTAAAATTGAACATACAACTACATCTATAAATCAGCATGGTGTATATTATTAACATGACGAATATTAGCACTTTTAACGATATTAAACTACGAATATAACCACATGATCAAATGCAAGCATAATTTATTCAAATCCTTCTTTCTTTTATAGTTTTCTGCTTCTGGTTCGTATTTGTGTATCATATGCATATACAAATGGTTTCTCATGTTTTTCTATGATATTCGAGGTGATGGAAATTGAATGAACAATGAACGATGGATAGTTCGAGTTCAACAATAATCAATGGAAACGAATACGATTAATATGGATACAAAAGAGGGGAAAACTACTTGCAGAGTTCAAATAAGATGCTTGCACAAGAACAAAAAGATTCTACAAGTGATGCTTGCTTGTAACGGTGAGTGTGAGCGTGCGAGCACATGGATGCGAGCAACAATAAGATAGTAATAATGCGGCCACAACAGCGAGCAACAAGAAATAGCGATGACAACAAATCAGTGAGCATAATGTCGGCAGCAAAGGTGCAGCAACAACGAGCAAGACGGCAACATCCCCAACCCATGGCAGTGACAACGCTAAGAGGCAGCAAACACAGCAACAAACTACAACCATCTAGATGATAGTTACGGCAGCACAACAACGACAAGGTGACGACAACACCAAGGGCAGGGCAGTGAGGGCACTGCGGCGGCGTCAGGATGTAGATGTTGATGGGGTGTAGTCAGGGTGAGGAAGGCTTCAGGAGAGAGAGACAATCGGGGGTTAAGGTGGTCGGCAAGGTGGAGCTTCGGGGTAAGAGTTTTGATGGAGGCAAGTCGGGCGGTGGCTTCAGGCGATGGTGCCAACGGGGTGCTACGGTTGGAGAGGCAGCATCGAGGTGGTAGGGGCGGTGCTCGGTGGTGCTGGCGATGGCGAGGCAGTGGGGGCACGTCAGTGAGGCTTGCGGTGGTGGATACAGGAGGTGTTGTCGATGGTGGCTCGAGCAGTAGGGCTGGAGGTGGAGCTGCGGTGGTTGCAGTCGGGATGCAGCAGCGGTGCTGCAGCGGTGAAAGAGATGCGACAACATTGAGGGTGGCGGTGGACTGGGGATGACTGCGGGGATGGCAGTCAGTGGATGGCAGGGGACGACGAGGAGGTGATGGTGGACACTTGGGGCAACAGTGGTTGGCAGAGGCACTGGCGATGGTTGACGACGGGGGTGACGAGGAGGAGCAGCGCGGATGGGTTCGAAGTCGAACAGGAGAAGAAGGTGGGTTTCAGGAATTTTTTCCCAAACCGACCTATTTTTTGCAAGTTTTTCCCAAACCGACCTACTTTTCTTTTTAATTCCCAAAATGACCTACTCGGTCTTTTTTTTGATGAATCGGATAGAGCCAAAAGGCTCCAGCCATCAAAAATATATTAATCAATAAAACAATAATAAAACAATACAAGCGTTAAGGGTTTTACAAGATGTAAAACAGAAATAAATGATACAATGAAGTACAATAAAACTAAACTACACTGAGGGACGAAACCCGACGAAGGACCACCATCCCAAAACCATAGAGCTAAGCAGAAGGCCCCGAGAACCGAGCTAAAGAACCACGAAGATTGGAAGAAAACTCCCTCCACGAAGACAATCAATACCGCTAGCAGTCTTGAGGGACTCTAATGGCCAATAGGCGGAGAGACAGTGCAAGCACCGGGGATGTCTACGAGCAGACGATACTCAACAGTGCCCTGACTGAAAAGTAGACATAGAGCCGGCTTTCCTCGCTAGAAGGCGAGCGCTCACTCGAATCTTCGAAAGATCGAAAACTTTCTTTTTGTAACCGCGCTTAACAGGGGAATGGGTAGCACATGCCGAAAGGGGCAACAACGCCTCTGGGACAGGAGAAGAGACATCAACAGAAAAGGAACTCAGGGGGGAATGGAGACAGGTGGGAACAACCGAAGAGGTGGAGGGGATGGGAATGGTGGTGCCGGCCCAAAGAGGAAGAGCAGAGGCATCAAGGTTAATAGGAATCTTGGGGGTAAGGGAGAGCAAGAAGAGTTCGAAAGCCCTCAGGACGTGACAGAGCCATGCCTGGGCCCCTAATAGTTGAAACCAAGAGAATAGGCTTCCTGGAAAATTAAACGAGATCGCAGGACATAAGGGAAGGGAGAGCTTCACAGCACAGGGGAAGTTATAGTACAGCGGAGGGGCCCTATAATCAATAATAGCTCTTACAATATGAACAGGTGGGGCAGTAGTGCTGGAGATAGCAGACTCCCTCGCAACACGAGACCATGAAAGAAAAGAGAAATAAGATTTAACCCCATCATGATAAGGACCTAACTTCCCGAATAATGATGAAGTCGCTGAGACAGGTCGGGGGCGAGCCTTGAGAGAGGCCCGGCGAGGGATGGAAACTAGGGTCGTGAAAACCTTGCGATCCTTAAAAAGGAAATCAATATTAGGTCGGATAAGAGTGACAGGAGATGCAAGAGGAGAAGAACTAGAAGGGGGGGAATTCGACGCTGAACTTTCGGCCAAGACAGAGGAGTCGAAGTTCTGATGCTCAACCCTACTGTGCTTACAATCCAAACTATAGAGAAGCTTTCGCTTTAAGAAGGGATAATTAAGGAAGGAAAGAAGTTTGGTTGGTAATGGATGTCCTCTGGGCCATCCCAGAAGATTTTGAAGGGAAAAGCAACGACTACGAGAGTGACCAAGCTTGTCACAGAATAAACACCTCATCCTGCTCAAACAATCACGCTTTAGATGCCCAGGAAGGAGGCATCTGAAGCAGACCCGGAGATGATCGGGCTTAACAAGCGAAGAAGAGTTTAAGCAGTTGTGAAAATCCTGAGAGGGGAATATAAAATCCCAAGTAGAATAAGAAACATTCCTCTGCGAATCCCTAACCGAAACTGAACGGTTAGAGCTAGCTACCGCTTCGATAAAATTCATAGAAGAAAAACTGCCACAATGGAGAAAAAAATACCGCGCCGATAAGGGAAGTGTAAAGAGACTACACTTCACAGAATGGCGACAAAAAACGCTACCACAAGAAAGACGATACCAGTGCTTAACCAACACAAAGCTGCACTAAGAAGAGGAATCGCGCTTTCCAAATAGCAGAACAATAGCGGAGAGAAAAGAACGAGAGAGAGGTTAGATAGAACGGCCACACAAGAATAAAAACTCAGTCAGATCAACGACTAGAGTTAAAGTTGTCTCTGGCAAAAGGACCCCAGTGAATGGGGAAACACTAAGCCAGCACAAACAAGCAGAAAGCCCGCAAGGCAAAACAGTAAATGGAGCACTACACAGTGCTAATAGAAGCAGCTAACCGAAGAAAGAGCTCCAGGGAAATGCCCAAAAATACAAGACAACCGGGAATAGAGCTAGAAATAAAACAGCTAGAAAACTTACAGTGCGCTGTAGCAACTGGAGAATGGAACGCCTCTGGATCGCCGCTGGGAGGAGATGAGACTCCTGGCTGGAGAAAAAACCCGAAAAAGGGCCACCAGCAACCGGACTGAGGAAAAGCGGAAGAACAACCGAAAAAAGGCGGAGCGGAACAGGCCACCACCGAGACGGACACGAGGGGAGCGGGATCGCTCCCGGACAGAAGGGAGGAGCAGGAGGATGGAAAAAGACCTCCAGGGAAGGGAAAAGGCTGAGATGGATCGCACAGACTCAAAAAAGAAAAGGCTGAGATTGGTCTGTAGAGAATGGGGAGCTCAACAAAGTTGATTGAAGGGAGAAAACGAGATGGAGGAAGGAGCGATGGGATCTGGGGAGAGAAAGGGCTGAGGGAGAAGGGTATTTTTTTGAAATTGAATCGCCTCTCAATCGCCCAATGAAAGACCGAGTCTTTCAAAGACCGTACAGTCATTTTGGTAAATACTTTCGAAAGTGGGTTAGTTTGGTAAATACTTTTAAAAAGTAGATTATATTGGTAAAAACTTTCAGAATTAACTATAATTATTATAGGGAATATTATTGACCAAGGTGAGTTCTTGTCCTTCATTTAGGTGCATATTTCTCTCCACTAGTCACTGAAAAATCATTGCATCTTTTTGTTTGATTAACCGACTGAAATATTTGCTGCTGCATATCCTATCTCTCAATTCTTATCTACTGGTGTGATGAGTGTTGTCCTAAATCTAGAAAGAAAAGCATTATTGGGTCTAAAATCATAACATACACTTGTTTAAAACTTTCAAGACCGTCTGAGCTAATTTTCTTAGTAAAACTCTATACTTTGTATGGTCTTTTTATTTTTTCATCTTTTGTTGTTATCTATTTGTCTTTTTATTACCAGGTTAATAGCTGAAAAATAAGAATACAATGATGCAAGTTAATTATTTTCCTAGTTGTAATCTATACAATATATTATGCTAACTCACTTTTGGTTCAAGTATTTTTCTAATTTTTTCTTTTTAAAACAAACAAAAAAAAAAAGAATAGAAAATATAGGAGGCAACTTCCCACTCCTTCTCCATCCAAATTTTGAAGTGCAATTATATTTCTTAATCAAACCTTAAAAAACATGCAATATTGTATATATGTTATCGGGAGAATTTGAATCCTCTTGGTGAATAATTCACTAGAGACGTTCACTGGCCCATTTAACCATGTAAAATGCTAGATATACATGAGTTTTTATCCCAAACATACATTATAAAAGTAATGGGGGACACTTCTCACTAAAGGACAATGTTAAACCTTGTCTTTTAGTGAGAAGTGGGCCCAATGCATTTATAATGTATGTTTGGAATAAAAACTCTTGTATGTGTAGTCATTCTCTTTAACCATACACTCTTGGTGAATAATTCAAAAAGTGGGTCAGTACGGCAAAATTTTCTATTCAAGAGAATACAATATTATGACCCTCAAAAGAACAGTTGCAAAATAAAAATATAGGAAAGTGTAGGTAATAGTGGCTTAATAATAAAGAAAATAAATCAGCAATACTGATATTCAAAATCGCCACCTATAAGTTTTAACTAACCAAGCAAAATAATATAAATTGAAAATTATGTTGAAGAACATGTGAAACAATGGCACTAATGTACCGCAATTACGGATTTGAATCCTAACCAGTGAAATACTAATTCACTAGAGTCGCCCATCTAACCACACATCTTGTTGATCATTTGTTGATCATAACAGAGGGCACACATTTTGATGCAAGATGTATGGTTAAATGGGTCAGTAAACGTCTCTAGAGAATTATTCACCAAGAGGATTCAAATTTCATAATTACCACTGTATTACACATAAGTTTTAAATATAACACTATGTAATAATACATTGCACATAATTTTTGAAAAGTGAACAATTATGAGGACTATTTTTGAAAAAAAAATTCTCCCGATAACATATATACAATATTGCAAGTTTTTTAAGGTTTGATTAAGAAATATAATTGCACTTCAAAATTTGGATGGAGAAGGAGTGGGAAGTTGCCTCTTATATTTGTTATCCTTTTTTTTGTTTGTTTTAAAAAGAAAAAATTAGAAAAATACTTGAACCAAAAGTGAGTTAGCATAATATATTGTATAGATTACAATTAGAAAAATAAATAACCTGCATCATTGTATTCTTATTTTTCAGCTATTAACCTGGTAATAAAAAGGCAAATAGATGACAACAAAAGATTAAAAAATAAAAAGACCATACAAAGTATAGAGTTTTACTAAGGAAATTAGCTAAGACGATCTTGAAAGTTTTAAACACGTGCATGTTATGATTTTAGACCCAATAATACTTTTCTTTCTAGATTTATGACAACACCCATCACACCAGTAGATAAGAATTGAGAGATAGAATATGCAGCAGCAAATATTTCAGTCGGTTAATCAAAGAAAAAGATGCAATTATTTTCCAGTGACTAGTGGAGAGAAATATGCACCTAAATGAAGGACAAGAACTCACCTTGATCAATAATATTCACTATAATAATTATAGTTAATTTGAAAGTATTTACCAATATAATCTACTTTTTGAAAGTATTTACCAAACTGACCCACTTTCGAAAGTATTTACCAAAATGACTGCACGGTCTTTGAAAGACTCGGTCTTTCAAAGACCGAGTAGGTCGTTTTGGAAATTAAAAAGAAAAGTAGGTCGGCTTGGAAAAAACTTTCAAAAAACAGGTCGGTTTGGGAAAAAATTCGGGTTTCAGCAGGGTAGGAGGAAGAAGAAGTGAGAGGGGGGGGGGGGTTTATTTAATTAATAGAATAATAATAATAATAATAATAATAATAATAATAATATAATGGGGGGTGATTTAATAGGTAATTGCTTTAGGATAGTGGGGTAGGTTATGGATTGTAATTAGGAGAGAAGTTATGCAGTTATATGAAGTGAAAAGGTTGGGAATTTGTTGGGTGATGTGGGATTGTGGATATGGGCTACACATAGAAATAAGATAATGGGCAATTTATTTGGGTTGGTCTTCACAACAAGAAAAATTGTAGAGTGACTAGGATATAAGAAAATAATTGCAATTAAAATAGATTGTGCTAGAAAATAAAATAAATAATTCTAGAAGGAACTAGAAATTTAATATGGGCTTACAAACTAGAGGGTGAAATGAGCTTGATAAAATAATACTAACCATCGAATGTATGCAATAAGGTTTAAAAGAACAAGGAGAAATACGGAAAAGTTTAAATACAATAGTACGAAGAAAATAAAATACAAATCCGTATAATCGGAAACGGGAGTTACATGTACTGAGTTTACTTCTCTGACAAATGCTTTGCAAGAGGAGTTGGAATCTCCCCCCATCGGACATCCGTGAATGGAGTGGAGAACGGTCATGTGTTCTGAGTCTTGTGATTCGGAGGACCTCTATTGAGGCTTATTAGCCCCCTGTGTCGGAGGGGTTTCGGCATCGTTCTTTTGTTGTACAAATTGAAAGAGATATTCCTGGAGAATCATACCTTCAACTATTTCTTTGAGGTCTCGGCAGTTGTCGGTGTTGTGTCCATGGTCTCTATAAAATGCGCACTACATGTTCATATCTCTTTTCTTACTAGCTGTGATCATCTTTGGGGGGGGGGGGGGCGAATTATTCCGTTATTCTGAACAGCCATGAGGTTGGCAGACACACTTGCGTTAAGGATAGTGAACTTTCGAAGCGTGTGCTGGAGAAGGATGGCGTTGATCTAGCCGTCTTTCTGAAAATTCCTGGATCCTTCCTCTCTTGTATTCTTATGTTTATTCCCAGAAGTTGAATCCTTCTTGCCTTAAGGTTAAAGAGCTTCCTCGACTATGATATACTTGTCACTCCTTTCCAGGAGCTCAGTGAAATCTTTAGGATTTTTTGCAAGGGAGGATTTCAAGTCTTTGTTAGCGACATTATAGCGGAAAGTTGCAGCCGCCACTGATGAGTCGAGGGATGAGATGGACTTGCTTCGGCTGTAAAGCGCTTGACAAAATGTTTCAGTAGTTCTTCGTCCTTTTGCTTTAATTCCAATAGGCAAGCACTTGTTTTTTTAGTCTTGCGGCTAGTAATGAAATGTGCTATGAAGAGCTCCTCAAGCTGGTCGAAGGAGAATATTGACTCTGGAGTGAGGCGGGAGTACCATTCCCTTGCCGATCCTTTCAAAGTTGTGGGAAATGTTCAGTGCATGATCGCATCGGTGGCATTATAGAATATCATGAGAGTTTTTAATTTTTCAATATAGTCAGCAGGATCAGATTCACCATAGTATGATTTGAATTAAGGAACTTTGAAGTTCTCTGGAATGGGTGCACCGAGGATGGATTTGTAGAAAGAAGGTCGACTAGGGCGGTAAGCCCTGCTGAATCGGTTTCCTTCATATTTTATTTCTTCCAGGTGGTACTCTACTTCTCGGATGATGCAAAGGACTTGGTCTTCCTTCCCCTTGAATATAGTTGAGTTGCTAGATTCTTCTTCTCTCGAAGGAGTAGAGTGGCGGCTCCATGAGCGTCGACCCTGATCATGAGCACCTTAGATAGCTCAGAGAATGTCATGCTTGAAATTTTCTAGCTCGGCCCTAGTGACTGGGGCCTCTTGCTCTTTGTTTCTCTCAGTATGCTTTTGACTCTCACAAGTTGAGCTTCTTTCTGCAGTGTGCCCCCTATGAGAGGAGGAGTGTCTTGATATCTGCCTTCAGGGAGAGTTGTTTATCCGGTTCACTTGACGTTCTGAGTGGGAGGCCTCGGTCTAGGTACGCCTCTCATCCAAACGGATCTGTAGATCAGTCCTTTGTTGTCTGGTTGATGATTTGACAAAGATCTCTTGACCCCTGGGGGACCTCGCGAGGCCATTAAGTTACTAGCAACATTATTGACTGAGATATGGTAATGTAGAGGGCATTGTTCATGACGGCTTTATCGGGAACCCCGATGCCACTCCGTTGCTAGGAGCTTGATTAGGTTGTTGGGGTTGATCAAGTTTATGAGGAGGAATGGGGTCCTCCACGGGTGGATCTTGCTGATGAAGAAAGTTGGCTAGATGGCTTAAGCCAGCTGCTCTCCATCTTAGTCTCGGTGGCAAGGCGAGAGAATTTAGTATTGCTAACGGCAATTTCTGATCTATGAAGTAGATCTCTAGTTTTCCACAGACAGCGCCAATCTGTTGCTGCTTATTTTGGTGTGGGAGCAAATAGATAGTGAATTTATATTTTGAAGGAAACTACTAAAGATATAATATTTGATCGTCACTATAAAAAGTGGTTAGAGCTCCTGAGATTGAATTTGGATTGTTAATTGAACCCCTTGATCTGAATCCGACGGTTGCTGATGCAGCCGATGAACCTGCAAAGGTGGTGGCCCCGGCGATAGGCCCTCCGACGATCAAGTCAAAATCAGAGAGAGAAAGAGAGTTTGAGAGAAGAATTCTTGATTTATTGATTTGTAACATTTTGAATTTTCAAATAAATAAGTATAAAGTTTTCATTTGTTTTCACGCGTTTTGCACGTGCAATTTAATATCTGTATAGCTTTAAAAATTATTTTCATAACATGAATAAATATTTTCTTCTCTTTTAAAATTAAAGCCTATTGTTATTTATTATTAATCTTTAGGCCTAATAATCTAATGCTAGCCCACTTAAATTAATTAATTAATTAATTAAAGAGCCCATGACTTTTAGCCCACCTAATTAGCCCACTAGTTAATTTTATTAATAATTAATACAACTTGTAGTGTAGACTTGATCAAGTAACAATTAAATTAACAATTAAATGAACAAACTAATTTGTAGTATGAATGAAGAGGCACGTGCATTGCACAGGCACGTGCAATGTGTATGAGAAGACTTGGCCGGCCATGGCTTGGAGTAGGAGAGATAGAGAGAGTGGTGAGGTGGTTATGTGTAATACCCTGAATTTTCATTTATGAAAATCATTATTGTGTATTAGTATTTTGTACGTATTGTGCACGTGCAATTTTGTAGTATAAAATTTTATAATTATTTTCATTTCATAAACAAATGAGTATATATATATATATAGGTTCCTCCATTTGTTTTTATTAAAGCCCATTTTTCTTTAATGAACATAAGTTTCTTTTATAGCCCAATTTAATTTATTTTTGTAAACTAATTTGGCCCATTAATTAAAGGCCCATGAATTTATTTTCTCTTTTAAATACAACTTGTAATGTAGACAATTTTTTAGATTATTTTTATAAAGAATAAAATGTACAACGTTTGAAATGGGGGACTATTGAATGCACGTGCATTGCACGTACATGTGTAGTGTGCACTTCTTTTTGGCCGGTTTTGAATGGGAGGGAAAGGAAAAGAGAAGTGGAGTTTGTGGGAGGTAGTTTTGGGATCATGGTTGGTTACTACAACTTCCCCTTAAATCCTAGCCTTTGATCCTTAACTCCTAGATTAATCCTAGCCCTTTATTTGTCCCAAAATTTAGTATAAATACCCCCCCCCCCCCCCCCGAGACTAGTTATTCTTGCACTCTTCATTCTCCAAACCTATAGTAAGAAAATACAATTGCTAGTAGTAGATTGTTGGTAGAGAGTGAGAATAAAAGATCGAGAGAGTGGGTTTTGTGTGTGCTTGCAACAAGGAGGCCGACTACTAGGAGCTCTCGGGTTGCACATCAAGGAGGAGGAGGAGAACTCGTTTGGCAAGCTCAAGAAGGACTCTTTCGTTTAGAATGTGTTGTGAATCTTTCTCTCCAAATAAGGTGGGTTGTTTTTCTATATTTCTAATTAGATACCATGTTAGGGGTGATTGAAATGATAATGCATGAAAGAAACTAATAAGAATCCGCTTAATTGGAAAAAGGACTTGCTAGTTGATTAAATTGATGCTTGATAGATTGCATGTTATCTTGTCATGAATCTTAAGTTGTATGCGAATCGTTGTGTAGTTATGGAATATATGAATTAGAATTGTTGTTAATATCAAAACTAAGTACAAAACGCTAGTAGATGAAATTGTTTGTTTTGCGAGTTTAGTTGGACTTTCGTGATATTGTTTAGAATGAATAAATTATAATATGTTTTTGGGTTTATGAAAGAGGAAAAAACAGGAAATTGATGTAGGAAATTTTTAATACTAAGCTGTGTGAGAAATGTCAAAATGATTTATGAGAATAGTAGTATGCAATTTAAATTAATTGTATAAGAAATGTGTGTTTAATTACTGAAAAATTATTTTAAATTACTGGAGTGTTAAATTATATTAGAATAGACATTCTGGAGATTTACAGGATTTTAGTGCAAGCAAAACAAAAATAAGATCTTTTGAACATCGAAATGTTCTAATGAACAGAGAGTTGAATTAAATAAAATTCAAGTTGTAGTTGTGACAACTTGAGCCTATAGCTCAAGTGGTCGGTGAGCCCTTTGGCGCTACAGTAGCGTGCGCGTGTGTGTGTGTGCTGAGGTCGCTGGTTCGATACCTGTGTCCACCATTCTTTTGTTTGCGTTTTTAAAAATCGAAATAGATCCGAGCAGAGAGCATAAAACTCTCTGGATCTCTTCTATATCGCTGAGCACAAATAGCCAGTTGGCTAGCGCGTGCGGTTGTCTTCTCCTAGGTCGCGGGTTCGATTCTTAGTGCGGCCAGAATGTTATTTTTGTTTAAAAAAGTGATTTTGGGGTTTTCTTGATGTGTGAAAATTCCGAAAAAATATTATTATTATTCTAAAATCATGTGTGACTTATGAAAATTTATTGGGAGTTATTAAAATGAAATAAAGTGTATTTTGGAAGTAAAAGTGTAATTGGAACTATAGTTATTACACTCGTATAATTTCATAAAAATGTGTTTTTACGACGAAATTGAGATAAGTGTTAGAAAAGGAAAATTGAAAGAAAGAAAGTATAAATGTAAAGTTATTCTTATTAGAGAATATTGTGACAGTAGTGAGTTTGTGAATATTCACTTTGACTAGATATTTTGTGATATGATTTTAAATGTGGAAATGAATGTTGGTTATAAAATGCATGATGGATAATTGAACTCCATGTATGATTATTGACTCATGAAAAGATTAGAAATCATGTGATTGAAAAAGAAAAATGTTCTTGAGTTTGACAACTCAGATTGTGAATTTGTGAATCGAAATTGAAAATTAGGGTGAAGCCAAAACTCACACCGGCAAGTGAAAAGTGATGAGAAATGATAATTGAAATTGAAAAGACCAAGTTTGGGTCAATGTGAAATGAAAGAAATAAGACCGGTAGTAGTGAGAGGGCTAACCCTAAGAGATTGATTTTGTTCATGATTTCATTAAATTAAGGATTCGTACATAGTGAAGAGGTGATGAAAGTGAGAGAAAAACACAAGTATGAGGGCCTCGAGTCTACGATGTGGGTGTGATTCACAGTTTGTCTTCACGATACATCGTGACATGACGTGGGCATTACTCCAAAATTATCGGGATCTTGGCGACACTTGTGGGGTGTTTGGTGACTACGAGAGGATTGTGTGCCATGAAAGAGGCTGAATTGTCCATAGATAGTCTTCACGATGCGTCGTGACATGACGTGGGATTCCCTTCCAGTGTTTCTGTACATGAGCTCGTACTCATAGAACATCTAGGATACTTACCGTAGTTACAGTAGTAGATTAAGTCATGGCGAGGGATTGAACCCTACAAGATGAAGAACGATTAAGAGGCTTGCCCTCGGACCTATGTAGTATGGGATGCATAGAATCCGAACAAGTGCGCATTAGTGTCATGTAATGTAAATAATTGCATTAAGGACGAAGTGCACAATCACAGCACGACATCAGTACGATATTCCCCTTAGTTTGATATGTGAACAAGTTTGTGGTTGTTAAATATGAAAAATCAATTATACTGTTTCCGATATAGAGAGGATGGCCGTGTATAATATTCGTCGGTTGAATAAACTGACGTACCCACAGTTTTGTATGCAGGATAAATGGCATGATAAAGATTAAAGGAGAACTGATGCTTAGAGATTATTCAAATGTTGTTGTACTTTTATATAAATATTGTAAATTTGCTTCAGCTGTAAAATATAAAGTGTAAAGATTTCTTGTAACTCTGATGTAAAGTGAAAAGTTTTAAATTCCTTGTAAAATTGTACGAAAGAAGTGTAAAGATCCTGTGGAATCTCGAATTCAGTTGTATTTGGAATTCGGGGTGTTACAGTATGTAATGGTGGGTGGTTCTTCTAACTCCTAAATGCATCTAAACCCTCCATCCAAACTCATCTTAACCCTTCATTTGAGCTTTCGTTGTGTATAAATAGCTCCCTTGGCCATTCATTTCTCTTTACACTTAGAATTTTCAAAGAGTAAGGGAAAGAAAAAGAAGCAATTGTGTAAGAGAAAAAGAAAGAGTTGTGTGAGAAAAAGATTGAGTATTTGTGTGTTGTGTGCTCTTGTACTTGGGTGTCCGGCTAACACATCAAGGAGGAGAAGGAACCGGGGTACACTAGCAAGGAGAGGCTCGGTGTGCACTAGCTTGGAGAAGAAGACTCGCAACTAAGGGAGATGGTGGTGCTTCCAAGGAGTTCTCTAGGAGTTTCTTATTTGTTTTCTTTAATAAGGTGGGTGATTTCTCTAACTTCTAATATAGATGTCATGCTAGGATTCTAATTATGAACATGTTAGAAACAAATAGAAAAGTTGTCATATACTTGCTTGAAAAGACTAGTAAGGAAAAGGAAAATTTCTTGTTTGGCTATATGAGAAAGTTAGCATAATGAATTGAAATGTGTTAATTTAGATTTGTTATGATGCTTTACTAATATATTCGCATGCTAGAATGCATATGATTTGATGAATCATGATTATATCAAAATTGTGCTTATGAATGAATTGTAGAATGCCAAATACTATCCATAGATTGTGAAATAAATTGATTAGTTGCAATAAGTGTTGATTTTAATTGTATTGTATGGGTAATATTATATTCACTAGATTGTCAATTATGTTGTCTCATTGAATCATAGGAAAATGTGTTTGTTTTGTAAAAATAAGATTAACTTAAGGGATTTGATTATGTTAAAGAATGAAAAATTGTATAAACACATTGTGAATAGATGGGGAACAAGTAGATAAAAAGATTCATCTAGAAAAAGAATTTTTCATTGTCGAAAAATGTATTAATGTTTCACTTTTCAAAAGAAATAACAGAAATAGTCTACTATGTGGTTAAAAATGATAATTTTGGAAATCTAAGAAAATATAAAATACTATTTTTCAAAGAAATACATTCTAGAAAGATATTTAGATTTTTTTGAATAAGTACAATTGATTGAAAAAAATCGCGTTTACTAAAGGAAGAGTAAATATAGTACGGTCTATAGAAAATGCACTTAACCCACTTCATATCGGTTAGTCACTCAGGACCTACTAGTCTTCAGGTGCGTTTTGGGTATATTACTGTAGCACAGCAGAGGGTACTAGTTTCGGGTTCGAGTCTTGAACAGACTCTGTTTTTATGAAATTTTGATTTTTAAATCAAAGCACTGAACTATACGTACTCTAAGTATAATTAAAGCCCCTCTCATATCGGTTAGTCACTCTGGCCTTTCTAGTCGTTGGGTGCGCTTTGGGTCGGTTACTGTTCATAGGCGGGGATGTTGGTCTGGGTTCGATTCTGGCCCTGGCCTCTTGTTTAGTTTTTGATTTTTTTTTTTTACTTATTTTGATTTCTTTTGGATTTTTTAAGTGTATAAAAATTGAGAAAAAAATACTAGAATTCTTCTAAAATTCCCTAGACTTCATGAAAATTATTTCTACAATATTTGACCTTTTATAATGAGAATTAGAAGTAATTTTGGGAAGAAGAACTTGATAAATTATTCTTAGATTATGATTTGATTAATTAAAGAAAAGGAATATTTTTGTATGTGAAGAATTTTTGTGTAGAGATTAAAATGAGATTTTCGACATGGAAAATTTGAGTAAGTTAATTATGAAATTGTTGTTTAAATTATACATATGTGCATGGAAAGTGAAATACAAAGATCATGATGAAATGTGAAAATTTTGTGAGTATAAACACTTATTTTGATGAACATGAAAAGAGAATTGAAACTATGAGTTTTAGCTAAGTCCTTACATCGGCATGAATAAAATTTTGAAAGAGAAATGTGATAATAAAAGAGCATGACTGGATCGTGGTTAACAACTGATGTTTAAGACCGATGTAGAGGTAACGCTAATTCTAGAGTGTTAATTTTTACTCATGATTCAATTATCTAAGGATTAGACACATAGTGAAGATGTGATGAAAGTAAGAGAGAAACACAAGTATGAGGGCTTCGGATCTATGGTTTGGGAGTATTCACAGGCTGTCTGCATGGTGCGTCATGTAATGACGTGAATACATCTCCAGAATTATCGAGACCGTGGCGACGCTTCTAGGGTGTTTGGTGACTACGTAGTGCCATCATTCCATAATGGAGGCGAATTGTCCATAGGTTGTCTGCATGATGCGTTATGTCATGACGTGGGATTCTCCTCCAGGCTGTCTCGGCATGGGCTCGTAACTCATAGAATATCTAGGATACTTGTCATAGTTATCGTAGTAGTTTAACTCATAGCGATGGATCAAACCCTACAAGATGAAGAACGATTAAGGGCTTGCCCTCGAATTTATGTAGAATGCGATGCATAAGTTCGAATAAGTGTGCATTAGTATCATGAAATAATAAATAACTGCATTTAAGATTAAGTGCACGTTCACACACGACATCAATAAGATAGTCCCCCTTAGCCTTTTTTAAGAACAAGTGTGTGCTTTCCAAGTAAGAGAAATTGATGTATTATATCCTAGCATCAGTTGTATGCAACTGATGTGCCCACAGTTTCTATGCAGGATAAATTGAATGAAAGGACTAACGAAGGAATGCTACTTAAAGAAATGTTCAAATTGTTATTGATTTCATGTATCATGTTGTAATTTATAATTCCACTGCGTTGATGTAAAATATTGTTGTATAAAAAGTTGTAAATTCCTTGGAAAATTGTACGAAGTGAAGTGTAAAGATCCTGTGGAACTTTGAATTCAGACTTATTTGGAATTTGGGGTGTTGCATTATTACCTTCTGACTGATGAAGGAGGGAGGGTATTTATAGGCCTGAGAAACAGTTAGGAGATTGATATGAATTTGTTATCTCATGTCTGATTCTCCCCAGCGACAGGCCCTCTGACGCTCAAGTCATAACTAGAGAGAGAGAAAGTTTGAGAGAAGAATTCTTGATTTATTGATTACCTTCTGACTGATGAAGGAGGGAGGGTATTTATAGGTCTAAGAAACAGTTAGGAGATTGATATGAATTTATTATCTCCTGACTGATTCTCCCCCTTTTTAAGAGATAGAATCAGTTATTCTCCTGTTTAGGGATAAGAGATTTGACTTACAACCCTCATGGGCTGAGTGTCTCTCCTAATGGGCTCAGTCGCTTTTAATGGGCTTGAAAGCGGCCCATGTTTTGTTAATGAGCCTGAAAGAGGTCCGGGCCTGTTAAAGATGTTATTTACTATTAATCTGTTTGCAGAAGCTTTAAGAACCGTGCTGGGATCATACGATCCTATCTCAGTGTGATTTTTACCTTTACCATACAATATCTTGCATTTATGTTGAATTAGTTCATTTCAATTAATTTATATTCCCATATCAATGTATCATATTCTTGCCTTTTTTTTAACAGTCTGAATTGTCTTATGGTCTTGTTAGATGAAGTTTCTATCTAATCTGCCAACTTGATGAAACTTTTCGGTTTCATTTTTTGCATGGGAAGATTTCTAAAATACATAAATACAAATGTGACAAATAAATCTATTTGTACTGAACAAAGTTACAGAGAAGATTGCATGAAACAGATGAAGTTTGCCTTGATATATCATTTTCCATTTGTTAGTCAAATACGGTAGTATTGATTTGTTGGTAGTCTATTACAGAATCACTAAAATTATAGACATTTGAAACAAAAATATTCTATAAAACACTCATAATATATCAGGATGCATACTTTGATGATAGATTCTTAATAGGACATAGCTCGAATCTGCACTAGAAGTCAAGAAATTACAAGTAGAAACACAACTGCTTCACAACGACTCTCCTACTCAAAATCACCAAAAGCCATCATGAGATTGTGAAGAGAACTGTAGTTATTTTCAAAAACAAGTTGGGTTAGGTTTATGTCATGCATACAAGCTCGATGTGAAGAGAAGATTGTGATGCAAGAAGAGTTTCAAAGCATGGATTATGGAGAAAGAAACAGTAGCCGCCAACAGCAACAACAATTGACAATCAACTGCCATAACTCTGTGGATTGGTCGGGATTCACTGCAGTCGATCGCAACCTGCGGGCAGCAGTGAATTGTGTCGGATCACCCAACTTTCTCTCTAAGTTAGATTGTTCGGATCTCATCGTATGATTATCTCTTCCGGAATATCGAACGGTTATTGTATCAAGACTACAACCTAGGGTTTCTCTAGATCTCAATATACATTGTAAAGGCCTTCTTTGAGAGAGGTAAGAGAGAGTATTTCATTGCAAAGAGTTTGTGAGTTTTCCATTGTAAACAGTAAGTATCTTCTTGTGAGGCTTGAAAGATAGTTAGGTTCATGGTGAGAGTGGTTATAACTCTTGTATCTTTCTCTTGTTGAATATCATCTATTTCTCCCCCAGATTGGGGTTCACCCGAACCAAGACAAAATTGTGTGCTTTGTGTGTTTGGTTTGGTCTACTATTTATTTGGTGGTTTGTTCTTAGTGATCTTGTCGCAAAACTCAGCACGAAATTCCTAACAAGTTATGCATTCACCATGAACATTTGATGGATATCCTAATCATTGAATTGAATGAGATTATCAATGTAACCCCTGTTTCCGGGTTTTTTCGGATTTTCTTTTGTAATTCTTTCTCTTCTCATTTCTATAATTTGTTTATTTTCAACAATAAATTGTGGATATTCATCTTCAACCCAATTATAATCTTTCAATCAATTTTTAATTTCATTTGTTGAACCCTGAGTCCCGTGCACTCTATTTCATTTTCTTTGTGTCTTGGGTATTTTCATTAATCTCTAATTGATTTGATTTTGAGCCCAAATTCAATACCCAATTTTATTTATTTATTTAAACCCAAACTCATCTCTTATCGGATCCTAACCCAAACCTGCAAACTCATTAGCCCACATCTCAATTTTCCTATAAATACTAATTATCTTATCCCTAATTACCCACCCTAATTATTTTCCCCATCATCTTCTTCCGCCGCTCTCTCTCTTTCCCCTGTTTCGATCCCAAGCCAAGCAAACAGCCGACTCCCTCCGAGCTCCATTGCCACCACCTTCCTCCAACCTCGCCAGCCTCTTCGACCTTCATCCCCTGCATTCGCCAGCACCGCACAGCAACTATCATCGCCCTCCACCACCATGCTTGCTGACCACCATTGCCGAGATAATCCCCTGTCGTACTGCCTCTCGTAGCCGCAACTCAAGCAACCCCTCATCGCCATCCTGAAGTCCCTAGCCCCATCGCCGCCACCCGCAAGCCCAAGTCAGCAACTCCATAGCCGACATCTTTGCTGTAGTTTGCTGTCGTCGATGTCGACACTATTCTTGCTATGTATTGCTGTTGTTCTCTTACGGTTGTTACCGTTGTGCCGCGAGCTTCTTGCTGTGTATTGTCGTGCGCGTTGCCATTAGGACTTTCGTCCTGTTATTCTTTTGTATTCAGAATCATCATCTATAAGGCAAGTTTCCCTTGAACTAGTTTATTATTCTTTTTCAAGATTTTCTTTGATCTCTGCAAGTAGTTGCTCTTTCAATTATCATATTTTATTTGTTTGATACCCTTCAAAGAGACTATTACAGATTCATCGGCGAAACCAAGTTGTAGTCTTCTTTTCGTGTCATTCCCTTGATTCAAATCCAAGCCTTGTTAAATATTGTCATATGCATACACGACACGAATACATAGATTAGAAGCATGTTATATAGAAGAATGATGATTGAATGCTTTTTTTCGATTGAATATGATGTTCATGCTTTGTTGATTAAAATTCGTGTCATTAACAATAGAATTCCACCCTAATGTGGAGTATAATTTTCTGTTAATTATTTTCCATGAAGTTATATGCATGTGTATTTCATTTTGTTGCTAAATAATAATAATCTAGCTATTGGCCTGCTGTTTATCCCATGTTGTTTTAAGTTTTCGACCTAGTTGTTGTTATAATTTAATAGAACTTTGTAAATAAAATTTGTATCCCTTTGAATCTATTTTCCAGAACTTTTTATGGATCTAAATTCCAATTTATAAATTGTAAGTTATCATATTTTTGTACTACTAGGTTTTCAAACAGATTACTGTCTAGAGATACACCGACGTGATTTTATATTAAAATAAGTTTTTAACAGTAGAATTAGAACTTGAAATTTTATATGTTGTTACTAGACATGACTAGGAGTCACCTCATTATTTTTATAAGATTATTTGATAATTTTCAAACCTATTATAAATAGGAAAACATGACCCTAGGTTGCTACCAGAGCACTAGTTCAGTAAAGAACCAGATTTTTGACCTAACTATAGATAATATTAATTAAAATCTATTAAATAAAAGTTGTATCCATGTGTGTCTGAAATCCAGATTATCTGACGGTTTTGCAATCTGACCTACAGATTACAAGATATTCATATTTTTGTACAGGTGACGTCTGAATTTCATAATACAGTCTGAAAGTATATTACCATGTTTAACTAATTGAAACAGTAGATTAAATTCAAGAATTAAAATCTGAGGTTAATTGTGTTGTTACTGAACACTGTTAGGAATTAAAATATAATTTTTATGAGATTTTCAAATGATTTTACAAACAACTTTTGTATGAGAATTTAACTGTAACATGCTGTCTGAACATGTAATCAGTAAAGAATGAAATTATTCACCTAATTTATGTATTTACTATATATCGTGTGAATATGCGTTGAAACCGGCAGGGAGTCTAGTTTTCAGAACCCCTGACGGAACCTGATTTTCTTTCCTGTAGCAAAGGAAAAGTTGATTTTTGTACAGTAACGTCTTACTGTCCAGAATGTGTGTTTTGTATTTTTTATATATCTATGTTTGATTTTGCATCTAATGAATAGATTTAGTTATACCATGCATCGCATAACCTTGCCATCTCCTTGACATCACTTCGAAACTTTTTTACTCATTGCATGTCCACATATGTGTGTAATAAAATATTAACAAGCCGGGGTATTAAGGGTTGACTTAGTAGTGAACAATCGGAGATTGTACTCGGGATGGGCCCCTTGTTCTCGATTGATTATTGTTATGGATTATGGATTATTGATTGTTCATTTTTGATTATTGTGCCGAGTATATGATCTGTTGAGTTCACCACTATAGTCTAAACGATCATTGTTTGCATGCATTGAACCTGTGGTATGGGACACATTATTACGTGCATTAGATAGGATAATAAAATATTAAACCTAGGATTGACACTTGCATTCTTGATTATGATTATTGTTATTGAACTTGAATTATTGATCGCAGACATTGATTATTGCATCGTTAAAATTCTAGACCTTCAATTTTAGTATCAACCCTGTTATTGTTATTTGATTTTGTTCTAGTTCATTATTTCTTGATAAACCATATTATTCTTGCTTCCTAGCTTCCACTACTTGTTGTCCGTAACTTGCTCTAACGGACAATTTTTTCCCACCTCTAGTTGATGAGTTTAGGTACCGGAGAAAATTTGACCCAAGGACTTGGTGAGCAAACTTTCTGAAGAATGGAGCTAAACCATTATACTGCTATATCTATTTCATGTTATTTATTTATTTTAGTGCTTTTATTGTACTTTGTATTCCGGGATTATATGACCCGAAGTTTACTTTTCTCCCAGATGTTGGATATTATTTTATGAATTTATTTCATGGACCTTTTGGAGTTTATTCATTGTTTATGTGGTTATTTTTTCTTGAGTGGTGGTGACCTGTTACATATTGTTGATTTAATCTGTTGCAACTATGGATGATGTTCAAATCATTCGCTGGGCCTTTGTTACGTTCTCGTATTTCCGTATTTTTGGGAAACAGGGCATGACAATCAAAAACATTAAACTGCAAGAAATTACATGAGGAATACAAGATTTCACTGATTTGACCACATTTGGTTGGTTATTCCACCGTTTTAGTCGATCTTATGAAAATTCTAAATATCACTGTTTTGGTCATATTTTATGAGATATAGTCCACAATTTTTAGTCGATTTAGAAAAATATGAAATTACACTGATTTGGATACATTTTGTGGGTTGTATTCCACCGTTGTGATTGATTTTGTAAAAAAAAATTTGTCCTTGTTTTGGCAATTTTTTTTGTCTATAGTCCACAATTTTAGCCCTTTTTTTAGGACTACGCCATTTCGCTGACTTGGCCACATTTTTTGGGTTATTCCACCATTTTCTGCCAATTATATGAAAATTCTAAATATTACTGCTGTGGGAATATTTCATGGGCTATAGTATATTGTTTCTAGCCAATTTTGATTAATAGTCCACCCTTTTTCTCGATTTTGAGAAAACTTTGAATATCGTTGTTTTGTTTATATTTTATGGGCTATAGTCCACTCTTTTTAGATGATTTTGACCAATCAATGAAATTTTATATTTCTCAAAATTTGCGAAAAACTGTGGACTACATAGCAATAATAGTGAAATTTATAGTATTCTCAAATTTGACAATAATGGTGGACTATAGCATACAAAATATACCAAAATTATTAAAATGTTGTATTGCTCAAATCGATAAAAAATAATCGACTAAAATGCATAAATATTCTGATAACGGTGAGATAAGAATTTTCTCTATAACTCACAAAATATGGCCAAATTATTATTTAAAAATTATTTCTCAAAATCGGTTTTTAAATGTGGACTATAGCCTATAAAATATGGCCAAAATAGTGATATTGAGAAGTTTTACAAAATCTGCGGCAAATCCGTGAAATTTCGTATTTCTTAAAATCGGCTAAAAACAATGGACTATACCCATAAAATATGGTTAACAGTGGTATTCAGAATTTTCACAAGATGGAAAAAAATAATGGAATTATTATTGGTAACGAGTCCTATCGGTCCGGGCAGTGCACTACCCGGACCCGGATCAGTTACTGTACGAGTCCAGATGGTGGACCTGGACTCAGACCCGTGGAATATTGGACTATAGCCCATAAAATATGGTAAAAGATTGATAATTAGAATTCTTTTCTTAAAATAGACGAAAATGATGGATTATGTGGCCAAATCAGTGAAATTTCGTATTTCTCAAAATCGCTAAAAATATAGCCTATAAACATGGCCGAAGTAATGTTCTTCAGAAATTTTACAAAATTGATGAACTATAGCCTACAAATTTGGCCAAATCAATCAAATTTTGTATTTCTCAAAAGATTTTCTAGTTTTCCGTATTTTGCTTTTGTTTTGATATTGTAGTGACTACGAGCTAATTTGTAGTTTTGGCTCCCTTCTTTTTTCCTTTCTCCATTGCTCTTTCAGTTTTACTTTTTGATTTATTTTAAGTTTTTTATTTATTTATATCCTTTTGAGTTTTCGACATTGTTCAACTCCGAAGGTCGTCGTCATCATCAAATAAGTCTTATCAACTGATGGACCGAACATTGTCATCGACCATGGCCTGACCTCCAAACCGAAATACTGACCTCCAGTGCCAACCATCTGAGCTTAAAAGACCTCGTCTGCTTCAGTGTCGTATGCAAACCATTCATACATGTTGCCTCTACCTCCGGTCATTTCGGATCTCTCAACCTCCTATGGCTACTTATTAGACCCAGAAACAGGTCGGGCCTCTTCAGCCTAATCCACTGCCCAGCATCACTTCTGCCTTTCAACTGAAATCTATAGTTGGTGTTTCGGATCGTCCATGATGTGGCTAGGCATCAAACCAGTCAAATAAACCACCCGTGTCACCAATCCTTTCACAAACGAACGCATTGATCTCCCGAGCATCTGGAATTTGATTTCTTTAAATCCACCATACGTACTTGTCATTGTACCCTTCTCGCAATAATATACCCTCCAACAACTGTGGTGATCATTTACCATACTAGAGGACTAGCATTCTATAGTGTAGTGCCCAAGAATCCCCACAAGACCTAGTTGCTGTTAGGGTTTGTGGATCCAATACACGATAATGGGTTGAAGAAGATAGACGAGAAGGAGAGTCGAAGTGGGAGCAAGAGGTCAAGAGTAGCTGGAGGCTACAGCAAAGTTGCGGTCGACCGCGTGGTTGACCGCACCCCCCAACCACACCCAGGCAAGACGACCGGTCGACCGCACAGTCGACCGTCCCTCTCTTTGATTCAACCTGTATATTGAAATGATGACCGGTCAACCGCGCAGTCGACCGACCTGCTCTCTGTTGGAACTCGTGCAGTCGAAGGAGAAGACCGGTCGACTGTCATGATGTTGCGTTCGACCGTCCCGACGCTGATTGATAAGCAGCTGAGATGAAAAGTTGTGGAATCCTATATATATTATATTGTGTACTATTTTAGGATTAACTGAAAAGAAAATAGAGATCTACCAACCGTCATTAAGAGAGAGGGAGATAGAGAGAAACCCTACACCTTGGTGGTGAGTTTTTGAGAGATTTGTAAACCTAATCTTCGCATTTCTAGTGGAAATCGCAGGAGTGCCTCTGCGCGGAGAAATAGTCATTGTTTGGGTGAACCTCGATAAAATTTTATGTGTTCTTGTGTGTTGTTTTTTTTTTTTTGTTCTTTTTTTCTCTTGTTTTGATTCTATAGTTCTTGCATCTAGTCGTCGTTGTTAAGTTTATTCTGCAGTTAGAATTCAACAAAGTGGTATCAGAGCTACGGATTGGTAGTATTGATTGAGATGGGGGACAAGAGTAGATTTAAGGAGTTCGATGGAACGGATTTCACAATGTGGGGGATCCAAATGATTGCGTATCTCCGACAGAAGGATCTGGATGATCCGTTGTTTGGTGTGAAGCCAGAAAGGGCGGAGGTCGATCCGGTTGCGTTGGTAGCCTGGAATAGATTGGATCAAAAAGCGCTTGGACAGGTTCAGTTGTTGTATGATAGAGAAGAGAGAATGAAATTTAATATAGAGGGTTAGTTAGAATAAATTTTAGTGGATAGAGTAAAAAGTAGGAGAGATAAATAATATTAAAATACTACAGTAGTGCCACAGTAGCACTACAGTCTTACAACCGCAATCTGCTGAGTTTCGCTGCTTTTCTTAGGATTTTTTTTTTGCGCTACTGTAGTGCCACAGTAGCGCTGTAGCGCTACAATACCGAACTCAAATTCAAGATAAATCCAAGCCAAATAAATCGATTTGGACTTCTTTTTAGTACATTTCGGTTCTTGGAGTTGTTTTCGGGGCAACTAAACATGCCTTAACAGGTGCAGGGAACGCCGTAGGAATATTTTTTTGAAATTTTGAATTTTAATTTGATTTTTTTAATTTTGTTATTTTGTTATTTTTTTTTTATTTATTTCTAGAAAGGAGACAATAGATGGTTCTGACAGTCTGACTTCCACCAAGTTTCAGACGTTTGATCTTTACAATTTACCCACTTAAGAAACAAAACAAAAAAAAAAGTTGAAAATCAAATTTTTATGGACTTAATATCAAAATAATCTAAATGTCACTTACTTATATATTGGGGCCCCATTTTCAGTATCATATTAGGATTGGAAAAAGACAACGTAAAATACAGGCATCTTCCCTACAACAAAAAGTTGTTACTGTTTGTTGTAATTGAGTATACATTCAAAATACTCCTTATTGACAACATTGTCTTATGGCCCAACGGTTAATGTTTTGGGTTCAAGCTTGGGGGTTCAATTCCTACATTCCACATAATATATATATATATATATATATATATATATATATATATATGAAGATTTTCACACGAGTGCACGCTGAGGGGTTGTGCACCACCTCCATTGAAGTGTTACAAAATCGTATGGCTGAAAAATCATTGTTTTATATAGTCACGTGATGGATGGGCAAATGAATTTCAAATAATTTGATTTTACATATTTAGACTAATTTAGATGTGCAGATCAATGTGAACGGTTCGAATGGTCGATACGAAAGCAGAAAATGGATGGGTAAATGAATTTCAAATGATTTTATTTTACATATTTAGACTAATTTAGATGTGCAGATCAATGTGAACGGTTCGGATCGTCGATACGAAGGCAGAAACTTTTGAGTGCACACGGAGGGGTGGTGCACAATGGAAGAATTTCATATATATATATATATATGACCGGGCCGGCCCTTAGGGCCTTGGGTCTCTCGAAAAAAAAATTAATTTTTGAACTTTTGAATTTCAAACAGATCAAAAATGTTTTTTTCCAATTAATAATACAAGTAAATTTCACGTGCGATGCACGTTTTAATAAAAACTTGGAGTTAAATGTGCCATATAAGTAAGTCGGTAGAAATTAGCACGCGCGTTGAATGTATTAATTTTAAAAAAAAGTTGGAGTTGAACGGGTGATAGTCTTAAAGGATGTTGAAGAAAAAACTTTGATATGCATGTGCAATGCACGTGTTAATAAATAGAGTTGGAGTTGTATGTGTGGTGTCCGGGTTTGTTTGATGAGAAAGGGGTGTTTTATTTGAAAAAATTGGAGTTAAACGGGTGATACATGTAATTCCAAAAAAGTTTAAATAAAAACTTTGAAAACTTTGATTTGCACGTTCGATATACGTGTTAATAAATAGAGATAAGTGGAGATGAAGGTGCGCGTGCGATCCACAAGTTTGGTTGGTGAAAAAAATATTTAAAAAATGTTTGTTTCTTTGAAATGTTTGAAAAGTTTGATTTGCACATGTGATATACGTGTTAATAAATGGAGATGGAGGTGTGCGTGCGACACATGGGTTTGTTTGGTGACAAAAAAATAATAATAAATTGTTTGTTTGTTTGAACCTCAACTCTCCCATTAATATAGTAGATAGCTGTTTCAAGAAGTAAATGGGCTTTATGTTATCGTCGTTCCAAGAATTAAAGGATCTTTATGATGTAGCCGTTTTTGGTTAAATGCATACAGTTTTTATTCCTTCCTGGTTACTAGTTATAAAAATGAATCATTTTTTTTTGGAAAAAGATGACAGAAAAACAATGCAATCCTTCTCTTCTTCTAATCTATTTTTGAGCGATTTTTTGCCTTGATTTGGGTGGTGCAAGTTAGTACGTGCTGCTATTAGAGCATTAGGCAGCACTGTAGACAGAAGCTCGTTGTATCCCGGAAAAAGTCTTTGGTGATCAACGATTCATCTCCAAAATCGGCCAAATAGCTTCTTAAAAAAAGTGCAACCCACGCCTCGAGCCACTTTTTACTTTCTTCCTGTTGCAGATTAACTCTAGAGCCATTCTCAGAATGTTCATTTGGTGCACTCAGGTTTAACCCATTTTTATTAACACTATTCAACTAGAAAAGCACTTGAATCTAGGCATTTCTACTATGAATACTTGATTTTTATTATAATTAAACAACTTGGGAGCAATGTTTTATAAAAATCAAGGGTCAATTCCGCAGGGGTCACTAAGAGCATCCACAGTCGTTTGCTATTTTTTCATTTTATCCATATTATAGCTTTTTCGACTCTACAGTCGTTTGTTATTTATTCATATTTTGGCAAAATCGCTACAGAACAATGCTATATATCAGAGTAGATATGAGAATATGCATATTATAAGATTCGTCTCCGTCTCAAATAAAGAATTATTTTTTTATTTTATCGAACGGTTCTTTAAGTTCCGTCCCAAATAAAAATTTTTTTTTTTTATATGGGACGGAACTTAAAGTTCCATCCCAACTAAAAAAAAACACTATTGCCCTTGACGGATCTACAACATCCGTCCCGACTTTTTTTTTTAAAAACCTTTTTTAATTATTAAAATTATTATAATATTCATATTTGTTATTAAAAAATTACCAGATTTTTTTTTCACTATTTGGCCTTGGACGAATCTTTGAGATCAGTCCCAAATATTTTTTAAATTTTTTTTTAATTATTAAAATAATCAAAGTAATTATTAAAAAATGTCTAGAATTTTTTTTCTTTTCGCAAGACGGAACTTAGAGTCCCGTTCGATCAATATATTATAGCATTTCACAACTGCAGCAAACGTCCGATTGCTATAGGTATAATATACATTTTGCTATTTTTTAGCAATCACGACTGTGGATGCTCTAACAAATGCTGAAATTTTATATATCTCACTTACAAATTGATATTTTCCATATAACTTACTTACTTGTTATTCTCACTCTTTTTATGTTAAATTTTACCACGAGCTTAAAAATAACTATTTTATTTTCTTTTAAAGTTCAAGTTTAGGGTTAGGGCTATTTTTAAAATTAAGGGTTTAAAATAACTATTTTTCCATTTTTTAAAACCCTAACCCTAACCCCTAATCATAAACCCTAAACTCTAAATCCCCAACCCTAACCCTGAGAGCATCCACAGTCGTGTGCTATTTATGCATAAAATGCATTTTATAGCAAACGACGAGCTGCAGTCGTTTACTATTTATGTATTTTATGCATAAATAGCTAAAGTAGATTGCTATATATGGCACAAGATATAGCTGTATTTTATGCATAAATAGCTAAAGTAGATTGCTATATATGGCACAAGATATAGCAAAATGCATAATATACGAGACGAAATTTCATGTTGCGTCCGACGAAAAAAGAAAAAAAATTCGTCAGACGAAACTTGAAGTTGCGTCCGACAAAAAAAAAAAAAAATTAATTCATCAGCCGACGACTTTTTATTTAAAAAAATTAATAAAATAAATTCAACAAGGCAACTCCTTGGACGCAACTTCATACGGAGGGGCCCACCTTTTTTTTAAAGCTTAATTCGTTGTTTTTAATTAATAAAAAAATCATAAAAAATCTTTAAAATTCATCCGACGCAAAGTAAAGTTCCGTCTGAATTTTTTTAATATTAAATTGGTAAAAAATACCAATTTACGACTGCAACGAATTGGCCAAATGCTATATGCATTTATGCATATATACATTTTTTAAACAATGAGGACTGTGGATGCTTTAAAAGGAGGGTAAAATAGTTATTTTTAAACTCATTGTAAGATTTAACATAAGTAGAGTGATAATAATAAAAAAAAAAAAAAAATTTGTATTGATCAATATTGTGAGTAAGTTTTGTGGATATATCATTTTTAAGTGAGGCATAAGAAATTTCTATATTGTTAGTGACCCAAGTGGGAAAAACCAAAAATCAAATAGGACTCTTAAATGACTGGTTTGACCTTTTTTTTAGGGTCCGACTGGGGGCGGATATTTCTTTCAATTATTTACTAGTGTTCGTGTACGTTTTATATTTATAAAAAGTAATATTAAAATGCATACATTTCTTTTAGTAAGTACAATCAACTAAGGTTCAAAATCCAACTTCTATGCATAGTTTCTTTAGAAAATGCATAAGCTAACATTAAGAGCATCTAGCCTTTTTTTCTATTTTTGCGAACAGTACTTAGCTATGTCTGGCAAACGATTTGGTTGAATTGTTTAAAGATCTAACTATGCATAATGTATCGTATGAAAAAATAATAATAATAAAATAAACGGACGGTAAATTATATACCGTCGCTTAACTATTTTTAAAACAAATTTTACGGGACAGGACATTATATACCGTCCAAAAAAGAAAAAAATTAAAAAATTCGGATCTACCGTCCCATGTTCAAAAAAAAAAAAAAAAGCACGGAAGAGAGAATCTTCCAGGCTTCTGGGAAAATTTGTTTTGGATTTTCTGTTTTATTTTTATTTTTAATGTCACTATCATACTTAGCTAAAAAAAATTAGCTATTTAAAAATTAAAAAAAACATCGGACGAGGAAATAATTTACCAATAAAAAGCTAAATTTTGGTTAACAACGACTGCAGACGAAAACTACTTTTGCTATTGCTATAAGCTAAATAGCCAAAATTTGACTTTAACGACTAAACTCAGAGGGTTTCTATTCAGAGGGTTTCTATTGAATCAAGCGGTTGAGTATAATATAATTCGCCCTTTTTTTTCTTTCAAAATTCCAAATTTCTATATAATTGAACAGAATTATGGTTTGGTACTAGTTGAAATCGATCAAACGGACCCATTCAATTCGGTTTTGCAACACTGTTCGAAAAGTATATCATTTTTCATTTTAATGTCCACCTAAATACTCCAGAGAGTTTATTGATCTGGTTTAATAGCATTTAACTTGCTAAATACTCCAGAGAGTTTATTGATCTGTTTTAATAGCATTTAATACATTAAGAGTAATGTGAGCCTCATATTTGTATGAGAAAAATTTTCTGTTACAAAGTGATTATGTTCACTTGATGAGGCCCTCTTAAAAAATTCACTCCGTCCATCATGTTTATCATACCAATTGATGTATATGTAAAAAATCAAGTGGTTTAGAGGTCATTCACACATGCATCATGTGGGTCCAATTTGTGATTCGATTTATATTACTATTGAAATCCTTTGTATAAGAAAAAAATTCCTCATACAAATATGAGGCTCACATTACTCATATATAAAATAGATTAATATATATCCAAGGAAAGTAGTTACCGGCCATTATTTTCCAAGAGATTTTTTTTTCCCATATTCATTTCCCAAAACTTTTGTATTTCTATACTCTCATCCGAATTTTTCATATTTCAATATCCCCACCTCAAATACTTTAAGAGCATCTACAATGGTTTGCTATTTTGTCATTTTGCCCTTTTCTTGATAAAATATGAGCTGCAGTGGTTTCTCATTTTACCAAATTTTGAGAAAATAGGAACAATGACTTTTCAAATATAAGAAACAATTTGTGGATTCTCAAAATATAGGGAATGAAAAATGTTGTTTTGTTCCCTTTATTTTATTTTTCATTCAATCGGACGCAACAACATGGGTCGTCTAAGATTTTTTTCTTAAAGTATCAACAAATCATGTGGTTTATTTTGTTAATCACTTGGTTTAGTGTTAATTTAATAAAATAATCATATGGTTTAGCCATTTAATCATGGTTTAGTGTTAATTTAATCACTAATTACCATTTAATAACTAATACCATTTTAATTCTCCTAAAAATTACCATAAAACCTCTTGGACGGAACAACATGTTCCATCTGATAATTTTTTTTATTGTTTTCTCATATTTTAGCAAATGACCACTACAAAGAAACTCTCATATTGTCATTTCTCTTTTTTTCCATTTTTTCAAATTTAACAAAACTATTTTGGATGCTCTTAAGTGATTCAAAAAACCCACATTACATTAGTTTTTTAACAAATTATGAAGAATAAATACTTAGAATATTTTTTTAATGGGTAAGAATATATTTTTATTTTTTCATCTTCTTCATTTAAAATCATTCTCTTCTCTTCTTTTATTTTCTTCAATTCCTCCATTAATGCCTTATATCTCTACAACAAATTCTGACTCAGCCCATTCCCTAATAAAATTAAATTAAATTTAAAACTCATTCTCCCAATCTCCACTTTATGTATGTTATCTCTCTACTTAATTAATACCATAACGTGACTTTTAACACTTAAATTTCTATGACTGCAAAAAAACTGAAGAAAAGAATCTAAAGTTTTTGTTGTGGATACTTTGGAGGAATTGAAGTTTGATAATTAAATAGGTATATTTTTGCAAAAAAATTGAAGGAAATTGAAAAATGTTGCTTGAATTTTCTTTAATTTGACGAAGAATTAGGGAATGATTAAAAAAAACTAAAATAGCAATATAGTCTTTTGAATATTATGTGTGTTTAGGAATCACCATATTGATTTGATATATAAATATGAAATTATGAAAAAATCAGGTTAAAATATAATAATACCAAAGATTTGATATGTGAATATGAAAAAAATCCATTTCCAAGATTATATATATCTAACGGTTACAGTACTACCAGTTAATGACGGACAATAATGTTTAATCATATCTAAGAAGAGAGCTGGTATCGAGTTTTATCGGGTAGGGTTCTCTACTACCCGGACCCGGATCCGATACCTCACGAGTTCAAAAATTGGATCCGGATCTGGACCCGGACTTGCGAGAATCGGGTCCGGGGATTGAGTCCTTGTTAAAAAATCCTACCGTTGGATTCGAAAGCGGGGAATAATTATTTGCACTAAAGTATTTTTATACCCAATATCCTACGGTTCCAACAATTCTTACATTTAAAGTACATGAATAAATATTAAATTTACACATCTATATTCAATAATTACTATTTATATGCACATCCCTATAACCCTATTATTCAAATTCCGTATTTTTTTAGGGTATTTTTAACAGGTCCAGGTCCGAGTCCGGGTCTGGGTCCGGGCCGGATCTATTTTGAGTGAATCCGGACCCGGATCCAGAAGTGCATAGGGTCTTATTTTAGGATCAAGACCCGGACCTTTATAGATCGGGATAGGTTCCAGTCCAATGTCGGATCCTGATCGGGTCCAAGTATCGGATCAAAGAACAACTCTAAGAAAACATGAAGCAATCTAATTTGAAAATGTATTTTCTCAGCCATTTGGATTTGTTGGATTTCAACCTTCCATGCCAAACTTCATTTTGATTACAAACAAACTATTTTATGAAATATACTTATCCTTTATTATTACTAGTATTATGCACGTGCGCTGCACGTGGAGGAGGAAGGAAAAGGACAAAAAAAACCACAAACACGTGCGCAGCACGTGTTTGCACACATACAAAAAATTGTTAATTAATTACCTATCCCATCTCTCCCATTATAATAGTTATAGATTATTATTATTTGTTGACTTAAACCATATTTTATTATTATGAGCAAAGATTTGATAAAGCATACAGAGAGAACGTAAAATTATAAGAGTAATGCTACGTCCACTTGCTAAAATCATTATTTTTTTATTTACTGTCTTAAGCAACACACTACTGGTGAAGAGTAAGTGTAAAATAGGTAGAAGAAATCTCCAATAATTATGTGCCACCAAAGATGGTAAAAAAAAAAATATATAGTAATTTTGAGAGTGGATGTAGCATTACTCAAATTATAAACATATTTATCAATACACATCTAACCAGAATTTTTTTTATAAGACACTTTTCGAAAATATTTGCAGAAAGAGAATAGTTACCAAAGTATTTGCGCTCATACATTCAACAACTAAACTCGCCGTTGCCAACAGTGAGTTTAGTTGTTTTATCCTCGCCGTTGGGAAACATCGTGTTTAGTGCTATTTTTTAGTTCAAAATTTTCAAAAAAGACTTATCGTTCCCAACGGCGAGACATTTATACTAGACTCGCTATTTGGAATAGCGAGTTTAGTTCCAAATTTTCAAAGAATACCCGCTGTTCCCAACGGCGAGTACAATTATACTAGACTCGCTGTTGGGAATGGCGAGGATGTAGAAAATTTTACAGAGAGTGAAAAATTCTGTTGGATTTAGTGAATTTTCGAAAAAAAAAACCTCCATAATTTAAAAAAAAAAAACTAAACTCGTCATTCCCAACGAGTCTAGTGTAAATTAATGTCCTCGTCGTTGGGAACAGCGAGTCTTCCTTGAAAATTTTGAACTAAACTCGCTGTTTTCAACAGCGAGTCTAGTATAAATGTTCTTGTCGTTGGGAACAGAGAGTTTTCTTTGAAAATTTTGAACTAAAAATTAGCACTAAACACGCCGTTTTCCAATGGCGAGAATGAAACAACTAAACTCGTCATTGAAAACAATTACAAATACTTTAGCAACTGTCATTTTTATGCAAATATTTTTAAAAAGTGTTATAAAAAAAATAATTCCATCTACCCAATATCACAAAAAATGAATAAAAAGAATTAATTTATTGCACCTTTAAGGTCATGTCTCAGACCTAATGTGGTTGACCATCCTTTCATACTAGCTAATGAGAGCATCTGTAGTCGTTTGCTAAATGGTCAAAAAAAGCGGTACAGGCATTTGCAAAATATGCATATTATGCATAAATCGCTACAGTAGATTGCTATAAATGAGAATCGAAATGAGAAATATGCATATATAAACGACGGAGCTCGAAGTGCCTTCGCATAAAAAAAATATCTTTTTAATGGTCGGACGAAGTGCCGTCCCTCAAAAAAAAAATTTTTTTTAATGGTCGGACGGAAGTGCCATCCCTCCAAAAAAAAATTAATTTCGTAATAAAAAAAACCAAAAAAACCCCACTTCTGTCGGATGGCACTTGAAGTGCCGCCCCACCCTCTCTGGGGTTTTTTGTAATTTTTTGTAACTTTTTTGTAATTTTTGTAATTTTTTGTAATTTTTTGTAATTTTTTTGTAAATTTTTTTTGCACGTCGAGTACAATTTTTTTTCCCTCGGACGGCACATGAAGTGTCGTCCTACCATTTAAATTTTTTTTTCTCTCCGACGCAACATGATATGCCGTCCCACCTTTTTAAATGTTTTTTTATTTTTTTTCCTCTCCGACGGAACATGAAGCACCGTCTGTTATTATTTTAATTTAAAAAGGTAAAATATAGCATTCTACGACTGCAGCAAAAAGAGAGATTGCTATATGCATTTATCCATTTATGCATATTTCTACCATCAACGACTGTGGATGCTCTGATCATCAATAACCAGCTAGCTAAAGCTAATCATACGCTAGACCACCTTTCAAAGAAAATTTAGGTCGTAGGGTATTATTGGGCCCAATACATAACCAACACCGACTGAGACAAACAGCAAGCATGAGAGAGTAAATTACGAGACAATGTTAAGGTGGGATGCTAGTACACAAATTATAGCTATTTTACCGCTATGTGCAAGGATTACACTAGCAGAGCTGGCCCTAAGTTTTCGAAAGTCCAAGACGAAGGACCCAAATAATTATTTTTTGGAGCCCAAAATTACAATATAATTTTTTACACGTAAAATACGTGCTTATATTTATAAAAGGAATACAAATTTAAGGACTCCTAAAATTGCAAAAAATCCGAGGCCTGAGGTGGCCGCCTCACCTGCCCCAAGGTGGGCTGACCCTGTACACTACCGCTCATTTTTTTATGAAATGAGCTGTTGCATAATAAACACACAACTATGTGTTTTTCATTCTGTATCTTGAACTGCCTACAGATAAACATACACATACGACAATAGGAGATGTTGCTCCCAAATTATCTCCTCAGAGTTTAAGAGAGCATCCACAGTCGTTTGTGAAAAAAAAAGACAAATATAATCGATAATTTATTTTGTTTGCTATAGTTGTTAAATGCAAAATATGGTAATTTCGTAAACAAAATTGGATGGACGAAATATCAATTTTCGTGCCTCAAAAAAAAAAAAAAAATAATAATAATAATAATAATAATAATAATAATAAATGCATAGGAAGGAACCTGAACCCTGATGGTAGATTGGTTTCTGATATGGTATAAATTACGTGGCCCCATCTGGACCCTCAGATCTCCTCAGATTCCGCTTTCCTGTGATCATCAGGATGAACAAACCCAACGGGCTTCAACCAGCTTAGGCCCATTGGCAAACGGGTCCCACCCGGCCTGTTAGGATCTCAGACCCGTTTACCCTTGCCTATAAATACCAGACTCCCTCCTCACTTTTAAAGGTAATCAATCTTTCTCCACCTGAACCCTAGCTACTGTTGCTTTTTTAGTGACTGACTAGATCGTCGGATGGCCTGTCTCTGGGAACTTTCCCGAGGTCTCTAGGCATTGTGCAGGTCCAAATTTCCGAGCCGAGTTTCCAACATCCGAGCCGAACTACGAGCCTCAACCTATCTCCTACTACTCCCGAGCCGGTCCTACAACCGAGGATCAGACCAACGTCAATGTCGTGCCTTCCGCTTCACAAATTACAAGAACTCACATCTGTTGCCCCCACACCCAAGAACAAGCAGCATCAGGTTGGCGCCGTCTGTGGGAAACGCGCGACACCTACATAGGTCCGACCCTGTCCGAGGACATCACCTCGAACCCACGCTCTTTGATGCCTCTCAAAGCCAGAAGGGCCGTCACTTCTGGACATCGTCCAGACCCTCCTCCCCTTCAAAGCCACATGGACGCCCAGGGCTCTAACCACCGCGAGCCAATGGCACCGCCGGACTCGGACCAGGCGCTTCACACTCTGTTGCAACTGATATGCGGCGCGTCATCCAGAACCGACAGGCTAGCCGAATAAGTGGAGGGACCGCTTCCAAATCGGTCCCGAACCATGGCAGGCAGCCTACCCTAGAACGGGTACCAGGGCACAGTCGCTCACCCTGAGGATCTCCACCATCGCGTGGCCCTGTGGAGCAGGCCGTGGTCACGAGGACCGAGTTCCAAAACATTAGGAACGAGGTCCTCCATGCCATCCGAGGCAGACCCAGGGTCGAGGCGCGTGACAACTCATATCCCCCAGTCAGAAGCCCGAGGCAGTGAATCCCACAGATCGACCTGCCCACTAGAACAGGAGGACGCCATCCTTCAATACCTCAAGGAAAAGGAGAACTGCCTCACCCATCTCGGTGAGGGCGGGCCGATGCTAGGCCCAGGGTATAGGCCAAACCAACCCCCATTCTCCACCCAAATCTTGGAAGATGAGATCCCCAGAAATTTCAAGCCTCCCCAATTTGAAACATACAATGGTGAGGGTGATCTCGCTGATCACATGGAAGGGTTCAAAACCCTCATGCTGATTCACAGCACCTCAGATCCTCTCTTATGCCGCGCCTTCCCTGCCACCCTGCGTGGTCCGGCTCGGGAATGGTTTTCAAAACTCACCCCTACCTCGGTCTTCTCTTTTGACCGGCTAGAAGCGAGCTTCCTAGCTCACTTTGTAACCAGTAGAAAAGTCGAGAAGACGAGCGCATCCCTTGTAGACCTTAAGCAGAAAGAAAGGGAACTGCTCCGCGAGTTCATTCGCAGATTCACTACCGACCGAGGCAAGGTTAGTCTCTCCTCTCGACATGGGTGTGGCTTCCGTAGCTTTTCGGCACAATGTTCACCACGGCCAGCTCAAGGCATCCTTGGCCAAGAAACCGCTCGTTGACTTCCTCGACCTCCTCAATAGAGTTGAGAAGCACATTCGGGCTGAGAAAGCTCTACACCCCGAGGAAGTCAAGGAAGCTACGGCCAAAGGGAAGCGGAAAGCAGATGATGCCGAGCCAACCAAAAAAGCCACGAAAGACGCGGATGGTCCGAAGAGACATCCCCCGGTCCCCCGTTTTGAAAGATATACCCCGCTGACCCAGAACGTGTCAGCCATCCTCTTAGATATCGTGGACAAAGGGATCGTCCGACACCCTCCCCGACCGAGCAACAACAAAAAATGGGACCAGAGGTTCTACTACCGGTTTCATCGGGACCATGGCCACGAGACGGACAACTGTCACGTCCTTAAAGACGAGATAGAGGCCCTCATCCAGTGAGGGTACCTAAGGGAATTAACCCGAACTAACCTGAGGGAATGGGGGGACCATAGGAATTCGAGGTCTTCGCCTCCTCTTCGAACGGTCAGCAAGCGGCCCGACCGAGATCCCGAGCACGAAGAAATGGGGGGACAAGCTATCCTACAATGTGTCCACAGCGGACCCATGGGGAAAGATTCCAAAACCTCTCGCAAAGCCTTCTTGCGGGAGGTAAGCTTGGTCCACGACCAACCTCCCTCTAGGATTAAGCAGCAGACTATCTCCTTCTCAGGAGAAGACCTAGAGGGCATCCGACTCCCGCATTGCGATGCTCTGGTCATCAGCCTCGACATGGAACATCCTCTTCCTGGCCGCCTTTGAAAGCCTCAAGCTCTCCCATGAAAACTAGCAGGGTACACGCTCCATGGATTTTATGGCTTCCCTGTCCAGATCGAGGGTATTGTCATACTTGACATAACGGCCAGCACAGCACCGACCCTGACCAAAGCAATGGATTTCATGGTGGTCAATGTCTAGGTTGCCTATAACGCCATCCTCGACAGACCCGGCCTGTGCACCCTCCAGGCGGTTCCTTCTGCCTACCACTTAAAGCTCAAGTTTCCCACCGACCACGGGGTGGGTTTTGTCCGAGGCAATCAGGAGTCGACATGTTTGTGCTACATGACCATAGTGGGGCGGCATCTTTCCCCTCGATGCGGTAGAGCTCCATTCCGAGCGTGGATCGGAACCCGTAGATGTGCTTGAAGAGGTCCTTTTTTCCGAGGGAGAAATGTCCAAGTGGTTCCAGGTTAGCCTATCCTTGGCCCCAGAACTAAAGCAAACAATCATTGAGTGCATTTGCCGGAACTCCGACCTCTTCGTATGGACGCCATCCGACATGCCGGGAATATCTGAAGACATTATAATGCACCGGCTGAGTGTTCGACCAGACTCAAAGCCAGTCCAGTAGAAGAGGCGTAAGTTCGCCCCCGGTCGACAACTGGCGGTCAGGGAGGAAGTTGGGAAATTCCTCTTGGCGCAATTTATTTAGGAGGTCAGCTACCCATAGCGGCTGGCTAATGTGGTAATAGTGAAGAAGGCGAGCGGCACATGGAGAATCTGCACAGACCTGAACAAGGCCTGTCCCAAAGATCCGTTTTCGCTCCCGAACATCGATGCCCTCATAGATGCGACAGAAGGGCATGAACTGCTTAGCTTCATGGATGCCTTTTCAGGCTATAACCAAATAAGAATTTTCCCCCCAGACATACCAAAAACCACTTTCATGACCGACAAGGCCTTTACTGCTACCGGGTCATGCCCTTCGGGCTGAAGAACGCCGGTGCCACTTATCAAAGGCTCGTCAATCAGGTCTTTAAGGACCAGATCGGGCGGAACATTGAGGTGTATGTTGATGATATGCTCTTCAAAAGCTGTTCGGGCCAAGATCATGTGGCCGACCTTGAAGAAGCTTTCGGGGTCTTGCGATCTCACAATATGAGGCTCAATCCCTCCAAATGCGCCTTTGGTGTATCCTCGGGCAAGTTCCTCGGATTCGTTGTGAGCCACCATGGCATCGAAACAAATCCTGAAAAGATTCAAGCCATCCTTGACATGGCTCCCCCAAGAAACACTAAGGAAGTGCAAAGGCTCACGGGACGACTGGCGGCCATCGGCCGTTTCCTCTCCAAATCTGAATAGAATATGCTCCCATTCTTCAAAGCCTTCATTGGGGAAAAAAGCTTTGAGTGGGAAACCGTCCATCAGAAGGCATTCGACCAGCTGAAGGCATACCTCGTTAACCCACCGCTCCTCAGCAAGCCTGAGCTGGGCGAGCCCATGTTCCTCTACTTGGCTGCCACCGAACACGCGCTCAGTGCCATGTTGGTTAGGAGGGAGGAAGGATCGCAGAAGCCCCTCTACTATGTTAGAAAATTCTTGCATGATGCGAAGGTCAGATACCCGAGGATGGAGAAAATCGCCTATGCACTGATAATGGCAGTGCGGAAACTCCGCCCCTACTTTCGGGCCCGCTCTGTTCGCATTCTCATAGATCAGCCTCTCAAGACATTCCTTGACAAGCCCGAAAATTCTGGCAGCCTCATCAAATGGTCAATCAAACTCAGTCAGCATGACATCAGCTACCACCCTCGGACAACAATCAAAGGTCAGGCACTCGTGAAATTTATTATTGAATGCACCATCTCTGAGTCCCAAAAATTCAGCAGAATGCCCTGGCTTGGGATGTCTTCGGCGATGGTTCGTCCTGCGAGGAAGGGAACGGGGCAGGCATCATCCTCAGAGGCCCCAATGACTTTATCCTTCAGTATTCTCTTCGGCTCAATTTTCCAGCCATAAACAATGAGGTAGAATATGAAGCTCTGATCGCGGGACTTACACTGGCCTACCGGGCGGGCGCGAGGCAAATACAAGTCTTCAGTGACTCACAACTCGTGGTCAAACAGATCACCGGAGAGTAAGAGGCCCGTGACCACCGAATGACCTAATACTTGGCACGAGCAAAGCCGCTCCTGCAGCTCTTCGTGAAGGTGGATGTCCATCGGATCCCAAGAGCACAAAACTGTCACACCGACTCCTTGTCTAAACTCGCGTCGTCCTCTCTCGGAGGATTAGACCGCACGGTCCTAGTCGAGGTCCTTCTTATGCCAACAATCGAAGAACCGGAAGTCTTCAGCCTCACCAACGATGATTCCACCAAGACGTGGATGAGCCCCATACATAAGGTTCCTGACAACTGGCTAGCTCCTACTAGACCTGGCCACGGCACGAAGCATTCTGGTGCGGTCCAAAAGATTCACCTTAATTAGGGGCATGCTCTTTAAACACTCCTACACCAAGTCGGACAGGAGACCCTATCTTTGCTGCCTAACACCAGACGAGGCTAAGTATGCCGTGGAAGAACTACACGAAGGGATCGGGGGGAAAGCACTAATCCATGGCTACTACTGGCTAACTATGCTGCAAAATGCTAAAAACCTCATCCGAAGCTGTGGCCCCTGTCAGAGGTTCTCCCCCGTTAAACATTCGCCCCAGGCTGAGCTGAAGTCCCTTGCTAGTCCTACTCCCTTCGCCATGTGGAGAATGGACCAGGTCGGCCCCTTTCCGCCGGCGACAGGCCAGAGGCGATTCCTCATCGTGGTTGTTGACAACTTTACCAAGTGGGTAGAGGCAGAGCCCCTAACTACCATCATCGAGCATCAGGCTCAACAATTCTTCTGGAAACACAAAGTCTACCGATTCGGGATCCCGCACGTGCTAATCACTGATAACGAAACCCAATTCGCCGGCAAAAACTTTCGAAAGTTTTGCGACGGCCTTGACATTCAACATCGCTTCTCTCATCTCCAATCGAACGGCCAAGCCGAAAACACCCACCGTCAAATTCTTGACGGTCTGAAAAGGTGGCTGGATCAGTCACCCAAGGGTCTGTGGGTCGAGGAGTTGTCAAGCGTCCTCTGGTCACATCAGACTACTAAGAGAATTCCAACCGGTGAGTCCCCTTTCAATCTGACATATGGGACCAAGGCGGTCATCCCTCTAGAAGTCGGCCTCCCATTGCCGAGGTACATAGGCTTCAACGAAGAATCAAACTCAAGTGACCTCAGGGCCAACCTAGACCTCGATAACGAGGTACGGGAAAGCTCCATGATCCGATGAGCCATTTACCAACAACGGGTTGAGAGGATCTACAACAAGAAAGTTCGCCCAACCAACATCAAGGAAGGGACCTCATGCTCCGAAAGCTAGCAATCTTCCATCTCACAGCCAGAGGCAAGCTCGCCCCCAACTGGGAGGGCTTGTAAAATCTCCCAGGTGGTACGTCCCGACACATACCGCCTCAAATACTTGGGGGGCAAGATGGAGGTCTTGGAATGCGGAGCACCTCATCAAATTTCAAGAGGGAAAGTGAGGGAGAGTCCACTGTTGTAAGCACTACATGCCAATTCTCTTGTAAAAAAATGGTCATGGTATAAAAGGAGCACTTTTTTTGTTGATTCAAAGTTCGTAAAAATTAGGCATCGACTTTCTCACTAGCTTAGACGCCCGATGCTTGGCATGTATCTCGAGCAAGGCACCAGCTTTCTCACAATCTTGGACGCCCGAAGCTCGGCATGTATCGCGAGCAAGGCACAAGCTTTCTCACAAGCTTGGACGCCCAACGCTCGACATGTATCTCGAGCAAGGCACCAGCTTTCTCACAAGCTTGGACGGCCGACGTTCGGCATGTATCTCGAGCAGGGCACCAGCTTTCTTACAAGCCTGGACGTTCGACACTCGGCATGTATCTCGAGTAAGGCACCAGCTTTCTGACAAGCTTGGACGCCCGACGCTCGGCATGTATCTCGAGCAAGGCACCAGCTTTCTCACAAGCTTGGACGCCCGACGCTCGACATGTATCTTAAGCAAGGCACCAGCTTTCTCGCAAGCTTGGATGTCCGACGCTCGGCATGTATCTCGAGCAGGGCACCAGCTTTCTCATAAGCTTGGATGCCAGATGCTCGGCATGTATCTCGAGCACGGTACCAACTTTCTCACAAGCTTGGACGTCCGATGCTCAGCATGTATCTCGAGCAGGGCACCAGCTTTCTCACAAGCTTGGAAGCCCGATGCTCGACATGTACCTCGAGCAGGGCACCAACTTTCTCATAAGCTTGGACGCCCGATGCTCGGCATGTATCTCAAGCAGGGCACCAGCTATCTCACAAGCTTGGATGCCCGACGCTCGGCATGTATCTCGCACAAGGCACCAGCTTTCTCACAAGCTTGGACACCCGATGCTCGGCATGTATCTCGTGCAAGGCACCAGCTTTCTCACAAGCTTGGACGCCCGATGCTCAGCATGTATCTCGTGGAAGGCACCAGCTTTCTGACAAGCTTGGATGCCCGACGCTTGGCATGTATCTCGAGCAAGGCACCAACCTTCTCATACGCGTGGACGAGTTTGTGAGGATCGGCCATCGGAATTAACCAAAAGTCCGAAAAACAGCCAAGACAAGACAATCGTCTTCTTATATTATTTCATCAAAAGAAATGGCACTGTTACAAAGAGAAACTTCGTTACATTGGTAAAAACCTATCCTAGGGCTCCTGTGTCGAAACCACAGGGTCAAAGCAGATGAGCTCCAGTCCGGCCGACCGAGTCGGCTCCTTCGCCGGGTCTTCCGGTCTCGCCAAGGTGGACATGCTGGCGACGGAGCTCTGCACCTCATAGGGCCTCGCCGGACCAATCCTCGAGGTCGGCAATGAAGCACCATCAGGAGGATGGGGACCAGTGAACGAAACGGACCTGGACCCAGACATCCCGAGCATTATCTTATATCGCTGCACCTCCAATTCCTTCTCTAATATAACCTCACAGAGGAAAGATTCAGACGAAGGCCGCTGGGCAGAGGTACTAGTCATCGAAAATGGAGCTCCAGTGGGGTCTAAGTCACGATCAGATAACAACTTCTTGAACCGTGCCAGCTTTACACTGAGCCCCTTGGACTTGTCCATAAAGTACTTGATGGCGGCCTTACGGTCACGAGCCTCATGGTATCGAGCCAAAGCAAACTCCATAGCCGAGATCTTACCTTTCAATTGGTTCACCTCCGAGCCCACAAGGTCCCCCGATGGGGGCACTGTCATCTGCCAAAAACAGACGAATATCACTCTGAGTTAAAAACACTTGGCTAAAAAAATCAAGCCGGAAAATCCAAATTCATCCAAGTCAAGAAGTTCAGCCAAAACTCTTTTCATTGCTCAAAAAGGGAAATTTTATAAAAAGTGCGGTGGCCAGTCTGCTTTCGGCTGTTACAAAAAAATACAAACAAAAACAAATTGAGGAAAATAAATGACAGGGGCTACTTCTGTCCCACCTCTTCCTCGGCCTGCTGTTCTGGGTGAGGCTCATCGTTCGCAGCATCATCACCACCCCCGGGAGTCAGCGGGAGCTCGGGCACGTCCAAGTCATAATGAAAGCCGCTCAGGTCCAGCTCTGGATGAAAGTGCTTGACATGCCGGATCGCTCTGGCATAGTCCACGTCCTGGGCCCCAATCACCTTGTCCTTCCTGGCCATCTCCATCTCCTGCACCTGCTCGTCACCCTCCTTCCTCAGGTCGTCCATTTTCTTCATATAAGCATCCTCATGGTTTGCTAACTCTGCCCGGAGAGCCTGAATTTGGCCCTCGAGAACCGTCTTTTGTAGCTTGAGGTTCTTAGCCTCCTGCACCCAATACTGGGTATTCCTCATTTCGTTCGCCAGCTCCTTCTTCAGCTGAGCCAGCTGAGCCCCCTCCACGCATGCCTGCAACTGACGGAAACTAGAAAATGTGAAATACTTCAACACAATCAACCGTCATTTTACCTGAAAACTAGCCAGAGCCCACTTCATGTACGAGGACTCGATGGTGTCACACTCTTGGGCCTTCTGATCTCGGGGCGATGCGATCTTCTCAAAAATTTCGATGGCCTGTCACGCCTCGCTTCCCAAAATACGGGAATACGAGCACGTGACTGAGGTCTTGCAAATGATGCGAATACACCATTCATAAGCTGTACAGATAACTCAACAATAGAACAATAACAACCACGCAAGCATGTATAATCACAGACAGGATAATAATAAACTAAGGAACAGTTCATAACCAACAACTGGAAAGAAATATAGTTACCGGTCAAACACGCCCGGAATACAATAACGAGTAGCATGAATAAAACATGAACTAAAGTAACATGATAATTAACAAGACTAAAACACTTGATCAGCAACACTTTCTGGTAACTCTCCATCCGAGCCTACAAGTACATTATTACAAAAAAAAAGAAACAAGAAGATATCTGTTAATGCAAGTCATGGGCCTCAAGTAGTACAAGCTAAGGGGACAAGTACAAAAACAAAACAAGAAGCAGGAAAAAGAGCAATGAATCAAGAATCATGTAGTAGATGAAATACAATATGTAAACCGGATCATGAACAAGACATCATGTAAACAAGTAAACAAATCAACAGGAACATGTAACATGTAATTGGATCATGCAAGTGCACGTGTTAATCTCATGTCTTCTATTAACCTAACTAGTGTAGCAATCATGCGTCCCATACCACATGTTTGATGCACGCAATCAAGTGAATGTTTAGACTTAGTGGTAGATTCTATAGGTCACGTACTCGGAAAAACATGTAAATTCTATCATGTATCGAGATACGTGTAATGTGAAACATGTAGAGTGTGAACTTGTAATGTGAACATGTAAACCTGTAATTTGCAAATTTGCAACTTGTAACTTGCAACTTGCATCAGGAAACCACGAGCTCCCGTCCGAGTACGCTCTTCTATATTGCCCACTACTAAATCTTTCCCCTTATATCCCGGCTTGTTACTTTTATTATAATCAAACATGATCATGATGCAACGAGAATGATGTCTAGATATTGTCAGGGAATATCAAGGAATTATGCGTGGAACATGTTCTTACTCATGAGATGCAAAAACACACAATTTTAATGTCGTTTACTGGGTCGAATTTCTATTACAAGTCTGGGTCAGGAGCATTTCGAATTTATAAAATAATGTTGTAACTACGATGTGATCAATGGCATATATAAAAGTCAATCAGGAGTAAAAGAGATTATAACTGCATTCTAACTACTAATAAGGCAAGCAATTCATGCACAACATCCTGTATAGTTCTAAGAGTATACATGTGTGTATCATCGTGTTCGTGTAATGCATGTGACAATAAAGTATTCACGATCATATGCGAATATGGGATCGACGGATTATGTATAGCAACATATTTCAATTCGATCGATGAAAATAAATTAGAATTTGTAACGATAGTCAATGAATATACTTGCGGTATTTTTTAAAGGAGGCTTGTACGAGAACAAACGATTTGTCAAGGGGATAGTTGCCTTATAACGACGAAGATGATACCGAATACAAGAATAACGGGATTAGGATCCCAGGCAGTGAAGCACGTGCAAGATACGTGGTAGCAACTACACAACAGCAAACACCCCAACCCTGATCCATTTCACAAACACCAAACAGGATCCCCACACATAACAGAGAACACCAATACCCTATTCTTCTTCTTCTCCAACATCGATAGAGAGAAGGAGATGGTGGGAGAGTGGGCAGCGAGAGCGAGCGACTTCCGAAAATAGAGGAGGTGAACGGCGGGGCTCCAGTGTTCGACTGAGACGAGGTACGAGGTGCGGTTGACGAGGAGGATGATGGGTGGCGAGGTCGATGGGAGGAAGAGGAACGGGCAGTGTGTGCAGTGGTGCGCACGAGGAGGCTCAGCAGTCGACGATAAGGATGAGCAGAGGCGCTTGAGCGGTGACGGAAGTGGTAGTCGATGGGTTGTCGAGTGCTGGGGGTTGCAGAGCGGAGATGAGGAGCAGGGTCGGTGCAACTGGAGGTCACGAGGGCTGACAGGGGAATAGAACGACGATCTTCAGAGTGAGAGGAGGTGAGAGCGGTCGATGGCTATGGAGCTCGAGGGAGGTGAAGACGGCAACGGGACTTTGAGATGGAGCAGTCGAAGAAGACGATGGGGGAAACTCAACGGCGAGGAGGGCAGAGGATTTCGGGGTCTTGACGAGGAGGACAGTGGTCAAGCTCGAAGGGGATGATGTTGGGTGATGGTCGACAATGGCGGTGCGAGCGGGAAGCGTTCGATGGTAGGGTTGGCAATGGTGGCAGGCGGCAGTGATGGTGCCAGAAGAAAGGAGGCGATGGGTCTTGATGATGACGAGGAAGACGATGGCGGAGTCGACGAGGCGAGGGGAAGGAGGTGCTCAACGTGGAAGATGAGCGGAGGGTTTCTGAAGTGGAGAAGGAAAACGGAAAGAAGGAGGGGTGCTCTGGTTGGGTTTTGGGAGACAGAGGAGGGGGAGAGATGAAGAAGTGAACGGGGAGATATAATAATGTAATAAAAGTAATGGGGTGAGAATGTGGGGATAGTTATGAGGTGGTGGGGGGACGTGTAGGTACGGGAATTTGTAAAGTGGGAAAACGTGAAGGAATTTGTATACGGGTAAGCATATAGGATTGATCTGTACAAATATAGATGAGTACTGGGTTTGGATCCAACAAGATGCGGGTTTGGGTTTAAGGTTAGAGTCCAATAGGAGTTTGGCTTGGGTTGGGCTCAAAACATTTTAATAAATCAATTATGGAATTGGGCTTATAATAAACAATTGGGCTTTGAGCTTCTAATTAAATATTAAAATAATTGAATAATTGAATACCGGGCTTCATGAAAGTAGTTTGAATAATAATATTAATATTAGACTTGGCCTAGGCTTCAAGCAATAATTATAGAATGTAACAAGTAATTGAATAAATAAATTTGGCTTAAATAATTAACCAAAAATAAAAGATTCATCATTTGGATATCATATCAAAATCATAGAATGAAATACAATTTAGGTTCAACATCGATAATCAACAGAGAAGAATTAGTTACAAGATACTAAGAATTTTAAATACGGAAAAAAAATACATGAAAAATACGTATTAACGGGAATAGGGGTTACATGGCCACCGGCCCGTCCGAGATGGTATCCCCAGCCTTAACTCCCCAATCTGGTGCCCAGGGCCGCAGACCTACCTCGCCGACAATCTAGTCGGCCGTTGGAGCGACTGGAGGAAGGCCCGCCTTCACCACAGAGGCGACCTTCTGGCTGTTGGAGTTGGGGCCCGATTTCGAGCTCGTGTGTTTCTTCGGCGAAAGGAGAAGGGACTCCTCTTCAACCCCCTCGGGAGGGGTTCTCCCATGCTTCTTGTAACGAGGACGGTTGGCCTTCTCAGCCGCCTGCTTCTTTAGCAGCGCCCTCCTCGCGGCAATCACATCATCATTCATACCTGCGAAGGGAAAAATCACATAAGACGAGCGAAAATACTTGAAAGAAAACTAGATAAAAAACATACTGATAGGAGTGGGGCTCAGTCCAATTCGAGCCAAGTGCCTCTCCTTCACGTTCGGCCAACTAATTTTGTTGCCCAAACATATCTTCTCAACGTCCGCCCATTCCTCGGCCGTCAAATTCGACTTGCGATGGACCTTCAGATTGGGCTTATCAAACCTCCAAGCCGTGGGTATCACCCATGGAGTCAGATTCTGAACGATGAAATACTTCTCTTTCCACCCTTTAATGGAATCCGGATGCCCATGCACGACCCTCCTCTTTCGTACTCGTCGGACGAGCTGAGGCCAAGGATCGCCCGGAAGTATTTCAGCTTCGGCCGGACACCCCACTCCGTGCTGAGCAGCAGGAAACACACTATATGCTTCCGGGAATTGGGCTCGTACTGCATTGGGCTAAGGGATGCCCAATTCAACACTTTGGCAATAAACAGATGGATCGGCAGTCGCAACCCATAGCAGAAGGCACCAACCGGGAATATACAGAAGTGGGGCACCAGCTTATCCGTCGACCGGATCCTGGGGCTGGGGATCAGCAGCACATACTCCTTACCAATGATGTAATTAGCACAAATGACGGGAAGATCGTTCGTTGTAAGGATGGTCGGGACCCTGTCCATACCAATTTTCTGCCTAGTGGGAGAGGAAGCCTCCACATCCTCGTCAGCACCCCTCTGTATCGAAGCAACTCCTTCACATCATCCGGATATATATGGATTGAGCGCGGCTGGGATTCAAACGGAACCTCAAGGTTAAAAACAGGGGCCATCTCGTCCAGACTGTCCGGGTGAACCCACTTCGTCTTCCTACGTCGAACTTGAGGGCCCTTCGGAGGAGACAACATTGCCAAAGGGCTCAAATCGTCATCCTCGGACGAGTTATTTTCTCCTCCACCTTCACCCTCATGGGCCGTTACCACCCGCTCTACCTCTCCCTCAACCGCTTCAACCTCTCCTTCACCCTCCTGGGCCACTGTAATCTGTTCTCTGCCCCCCTCGATCACCTCGACCTCCTCTTCACCTTCGGCCAAGGGTACATCCCATTCTGAGTCACTCGATTCAACCACAAAGGGCCTCCTACTACATAGCGGGACAACATCGTATACCTTTGTCTCTGACTCCCATGACATTGAGTCGGAGGCACGGGGACCATCGTTCTGACCCGAGGTGGTGGTGGACGAACCGGACTGAGCTCGCGACATACTCAAAAATAAAATTAACTAACCTGTTCGAAGAACGATGGGGGGTACCGGAAAACTCGCCGCCGGTGATTGAACTGCACTAGAAAGGAAGGTTTGGGAATCTGAGAAGAAAGCAATTGCGAGAAATGAGAGAGGAGTGGAGGGTATATAGCATGAAAGGCGACTCCTCGAATTCCGCGAAAAGCATGGCATCATCATTCCCATGTGTCACCATCCTATTGGACCACAGACTGTCTGCATTCCCATAGCCCTCACACTCGAAGCTCGGCTAACACATCGGACACACCAAACGGCGAACCACACTTTTGGAAGAGGGATGGCCTAACAAAGGCCAAGCCTGGGGGGCTCGACGATCGGCAAGTACTAGAGCACCCACCTAGCTTTTTCCAACAAAGCTGCCTAACAAAGGCCAAGTGTGGGGGGCTCGACACTCAGCAAGTACTACGAGCACCCACCTAGCTTTTTCCAACTAAGCTACCTAACAAAGGCTAAGTCTGAGGGGCTCGACGCTCGGCAAGTACTGCGAGCACTCACCTAGCTTTTTCTAACAAAGCTGCCCCTTGAGGCTCGGAGCTCGGCGGTGACTTCGAGCACCCATTCAGCTTCTCACTGAAGTTGCCTCACTCAAAGCTCTTCGAGCCGATCCTCCCAGCTTGGAACTCGGTGGTGACTTCGAGCACCCACTCAGCTTCTTGCTGAAGTTGCCTCACTCGAAGCTCTCCGAGCCGATCCTACAAACTCGGAGCTCGGCAGTGACTTCGAGCACCCACTCAGCTTCTCACTAAAGTTGCCTCACTCGAAGCTCTCCGAGCTGATCCTCCTAGCTCGAAGCTCGGCGGTGACTTAGAGCACCCACTCAGCTCCTCACTGAAGTTGCCTCACTCAAAGCTCTCCGAGCCGACCCTCTAAGCTCGGAGCTCGGCAGTGACTTCGAGCACCCACTTAGCTTCTCACTAAAGTTGCCTCACTTGAAGCTCTCCGAGCTGATCTTGCAAGCTCGGAGCTCGACAGTGACTTCGACTACCCACTCAGCTTCTCACTGAAGTTGCCTCACTCGAAGCTCTCCAACCGATCCTCCCAGCTCGGAGCTCGGCAGTGACTTCGAGCACCCACTCGGCTTCTTACTAAAGTTGCCTCACTCGAAGCTCTCCGAGTCGACCCTCCAAGCTCAGAGCTCGGCAGTGACTTCAAGCACCCACTCAGCTTCTCACTGAAGTTGCCTCACTCGAAGCTCTCCGAGCCGATCCAACAAGCTCGGAGCTCGGTAGTGACTTCAAGCACCCACTCAGCTTCTCACTGAAGTTACCTCACTCGAAGCTTTCCGAGCCGATCCTCCCAGCTCAGAGCTCGGCGGTGACTTCGAGCACCCACTCAGCTTCTTACTAAAGTTGCCTCACTCGAAGCTCTCCGAGCCGACCCTCCAAGCTCGGAGCTCGACAGTGACTTCGAGCACCCACTCAGCTCCTCACTGAAGTTGCCTCACTCGAAGCTCTCCGAGCCGAACCTATAAGCTCAAAGCTCGGCAGTGACTTCGAGCACCTACTCAGCTTCTCACTGAAGTTGCCTCACTCGAAGCTCTCCGAGCCGATCCTCTTGGATCGGAGCGCGATAGTGACTTCGAGCACCCGCCTGTCTCCTCTCCCTAAGCTTTCCTCACGGAGTGCTCTTTGCCTGTCGGACGAAGTCGTCCCTCGGCCTTCGGCTTTCAACCTAAATTATGGCCAGTTCTAATAACACCCCTTAGGATTCAGAGCAACAAATCTTCGCCAAATACTCCCCTCCTTTCTTCCCACAGAGACAAACTACTCCTACATGGCTGGGTTACACAGCCCTCCAGGAGTGGGGGGACTTATGATATGGTATAAATTTCATGGCCCCATCTGGACCCTCAGATCTCTTCAGATTCCGCTCACCTGTGATCATCAAGACGAACAAACCCAACGGGCTTCAACTAGCTTAGGCCCATGGTCAAACGGGTCCAACCCGGCCCATTAGGATCTCAGACCTGTTTACCCTTGCCTATAAATACCAGACTCCCTCCTCACTTTAAAGGGTAATCAATCTTTATCCACCTGAACCCTAGCTACTGTTGCTTTCTCAGTGACCGACTAGATCGTCGGAGGGCCTGTCTCCAGGAACTCTCCCGGGGTCTCTAGAATTGTGCAGGTCCGAAGATCCGAGCCAAGCACCCAACATCCGAGCCGAGCTACGAGCCTCAACCTATCTCCTGCTCCTCCCGAGCCGGTCCTACAACCGGGGATCAGACCAATATCAGTGTCGTGCCTTCCGCTTCACAAATTATAAGAACTCACATTTGTTGCTCCCACACCCAAGAACAAGCAGCATCAGTTTCTATATCCAATCCCATATTAGGAATTCACAAGAAGGAATTTAAGAAGTGATTAAGAGACTTAAGACTTGTAGAAAAAAATTAGGAATGGTCCAAAACATGCATCTCCTTATTCCGAGGAGTTTTTAAAATTAAAGATTTAAAAACGTTTCATACGATGATTATTTTTAAAAAGAAATTACAAATTTCTGCGGAGGAAACATCATATTTCGTCTGAGGAATTGAAAATTTAATAATAGAGATCTCAATAATATGGGAATTGCTGAATCCATTTTTAAATATTATTTTTAAAAAGAAATTACAAATTTACGCAGATGAAACATCATATTTCGTATGAGAAATTGAAAATTTAATAATAGAGATCCCGATAGTATGGGAATTGCTGAATCAATTTGGTATTTTCTAAACGGAGCCTGGATACTTTATTTGATTAGTCCAAGGCTCTAATTGATAATATTTATCCTTAATAGAAATTGATCTAATTGCACTTCACGCTCCGAATGATTGATTCTTCAATCAATATTTCTTAGGCGAAATAGAGGATATCTCGATCGGGGGAGAAAGCAGGGAAATCCCATATGACCCAATATATCTGGCAACCCAAACTGCATCTTCCTCTCCAGGACTCCGAAAAAGGTACTTTTGGAATACCAATGGGCATTAAATTCAAGAAAAAAAAATTAAGTACTAAACTTTAATGTGGAAACGTAAGAATGGAATTTATTGTCCTTATTATTATTATCATTTTTTCTGTTTATTCTATTTTATACATAAATTGGAAGGGAGGGTTTTTAGAGAAAGATAGAATACATAAAAATTTAATGAAGGGATCGATTGTTCGAATAATAAAAAAGTATCCATGTATCTGTTTCCCCAAAAAGGGACCCATGCTCCCATTGCGTATTGGTACTTATCGGGTATAGAATAGATCTGCTTTTCGTTATTTTCAATATTTCTTTTTTCCCACTAAAAAAAAAAGCAAAACAAAGTTTTGTAATGATCCATTAAGTAAAAACTCAAAATTCTACTTAAAAAGAATAAGAATATATTTCAAAATCCCAATTTCTTAATACTCTTTGAAATCGAGAAGCCTTTCTAAAATCTTAATTATTAGCGGGTAGATTACACTTTTTCTTGAAGCATAGATGAGATTAGAGACAAGAAACTGTTAACAGAAATAAAAATATATCAACATAGTTGACCACTACAACAATATATTTGCCAAAAAATGACAAAAATAACAAAATAGTTATCGACTCGATGCTCTAAGAAGGGTCATAAACAGAATCCCAAATTCCCGCTAAGTTTCAATCTCCTATGATACCAACTACCTTATATTCGTATGATATCACATGCCTAGTTGGGTAAAAGATATGTTCCCTAGTATGCTAGACCATTCTGAGGCTCTACTTACCAAATGTCTACACTCTACACCTAATCTAACTAATCTTTCTTTCCTAATTAGGTTCATCATTGACCTCCTAACTTGGATTCTAAACTCTGAAGTATCTAACATGCGACTTTTTTGCCTCACTTTTTAAAAATATTTGTGATTATGGGCAAGTTTCGAAACTATTAGCGCCGTTAAGTAACTTGGTGTCACCTCAGCAGCGACTGCTATTTTCATTAGTGACATTTTCACTTTGAAAGTCGCTAATGAGAATAGCGACCTACGTTTTAAAATATTTAGAATTTTTTTTTTCGTTGTCGCTTTTCCCACTAGCGATCGAATTATATGTAAGGTCGCTAATGCGATTATTGACCTCAAATGAAATGTACTGAGACAGTTAACGATTTTTAGAGAACTTTTATTCTTTTAGGATTTTTTTTTAAAAAACTGAGGTCGCTTGTCCAAATAGTGACCACAGTAGAAGACTAAATCAACTTGCTCTCTGTAAGATTTGCAAAATAATCATCCAACTAAGGACGCTATTGAGAATAGCAACCTTAGTATACTTTGGTCGCTATTCGCGAAAGCAATCTCAGTAGGAAACTCAATCTCCTTATTCTTTGTAAAATTTGCAAATCAGTCACACAACTAAGAAATCTATTCGGAATAGTGACCTTAGTACAATAAAGACCTCTATCCAAAATAGCGACCTTTGTACAATTAAGGTCGCTATTCGGAATAGCGACCTCAGTTTCAAAAATAAATTGATTGTTATTTTTTCATAGAGCAAAAACTCTCTAGATTAAACTAAGTGTTGAAATACAGTTCATTGAAAGTCGTTAATCTCATTAGCGATTTCATATATGCTTTGGTCACTAATAGGAATAGCGACAGTAAACAAAAATTTCAATTTTTTTAAAAATAGAGGCCGCTATTCCCATTAGCCACCTCTAAATGGATCAGGATGTTAATAAAAATAGCAGCCGCTGCAACGTGGCACCAAGTAGCCCACAAACGCTAATAGTTTTGAAACTGGCCCATAATCACAAATATTTTCAAAAAGTGGCATAGTACGGCAAAAAATCCCTAACATGCTCCCTCCATTCCAAAATACAAGTCATTCTAAGTTCTACACAATTATTTAGAAACAATCTAAAATTGTATAAGAGTACTAAATTGTTATTGATGAACTTTTAAAAATATTGTAAAATCTTATACCTACACCTCTCTTAGCGCATCCACAGTCGTCAAAGGTAAAGTATAGCAAAATGTATAAAATAGATAGAGCACAATGGATTTTCTTGTAGTTATCAAATGCTATAAAATAGCAAAGTTGATAGAAACTTGAAGTTTTTTTGCGAAAAAAAATTATTTTTTAAATTTGTTTCGGGCTGAAGCTTCGTTGGAGCGAAAAAAAATTCAGGTTGTCACTTTCAAACAATCAAACCTCACTTAACCCCCTAACTAATTAGTTAAGTTTTTTTAACTAAGCCTAATTATTTATTAAATGACCTAATTAGTATACTAAGTATAATTTACTAATTAATTATTAAAATATTAATTATTCAAAAAAGCAAAAATTTTGAAGAAAAAAAAACTACATGACGGAACTTGAAGTTTCGTCTGTGGTTTTTTAAACTTTTTTTGGATTTTTTAATTTAAAAAAAAACCTAATTTCAGACGGATGAAACTTGAAGTTTCGTCTGATCACCAAAAAATACTGTGCAGTATTTGGGACGAAGCTTCCAATCAATTAAAAAATCAAAAATATTTGGGACGAAACTTCAAGTCCGGTGGATTAAAAATAATATAAAATATTTCAGACGAAACTTGAAGTTTCGTCATGTATAATATACATATTGCTATATCCTTTCTCATATATAGCAATCTACTGTAGCGATTATGACAAAATATGCATATATACCAAACGATTACAACAATCGAAATGCCAAAATATGCATATTCTGCAAATATAGTAAACGACTGTGGATGCTCTTACTACTTACCCTTCTATGTTTTAAATGAATAAGCAATGGTAAAATTAAAATCTCTTAGAAAATTAATTAGCAAACAATATATTGATTGATTAATTAATTAATATCTATATAATAAAACACAAAGAAAGCTATCAAGTGGCTTTCCGTCAATCCCCTCAAAATCAAAGGCCCAAATCTAACCTTACAACCCCCCCCCCCCCCCCCCCCCCCCCCCCCACCACAAAAAAAAAAAAAACTCATTTATTTATTTAATTTTTTTTCCCTATCTCTCTCTCACATTTTCTCTCTATTTACACGTGCGTTGCACGTTTTAATAATTTCAAAAAATAAAAATAAAAACTCTGACATAGGGAGGATTTGAACTGGAATCCTCCTTTATATTAGTTATGTACGTGCGTTGCACATGTTGGTAGAATGACACAATGACAAATGACACCAAGTCCTTCCATTATAATATTACTAGTATCATAAACGTGCACACGTGCACGTGGAAAAAATTGGAGGATAATGAAAAGGGTAAAAAGAAAATAATTTCTAAACTGATCCACTTTCGAAAATATTTACCAAACAGGTCCACTTACGGAAATATTTACCAACGTTAGTCCATGAGTAAAAAGAAAATAATTTCCAAACTGATCCACTTTCGAAAATATTTACCAAACAGAGCTACTTTCGAAAATATTTACCAAAGTAACCCAACCCGTGCGTTGCACGGGTTGGGTTACTGACTAAGGGGTTCTCCCATTATAGTAGTAGAGATTATTAAAGATTTACTCAGAAATTTAAATTTTCAGATTTTAAGTTTGTAAATTTTCAGATTTTTTATGTTTTTTTTATTGTTCATGTTACATTGAAAATAACAAATATCTCTTCAACAGTTAAATTTCATCATTTTCCACCCTCAAAGTTTTAAGAAGTTGGATTTTATACCCTCATTTATAATTATTTTTCAACATATACTAATGGAAACATGGACTTTTATTTACAGCTAATTTTTGTCATGCTATTCAAATTTGAGCTACATAATTGTTGTTTTACTGTTTACAAGACTTTTCATATGCTGTATCGTTCCGAAGACTTCGTACCCAAGGACAAATCTAGTAGAATAATTTATATTTTAGAACGGAGGGAGTTACTCAAAATAATAATAATAATAACATTTCATGTTCCATGTGCATTTAAATCCTCTTAATCTAACTGCTGTAAAGAATTAATAGCAAATTGAACAAAGAAACAAAAGGAATCAATTACCGATGAAACTCATCAAAAAGGCAAACACCCAGATGAAGAAGCAGCAAGTGCACACAGTTTACAGTAACTTTCCTCTCTCTGTGAAGGTGACTCTTTCAGCTCATACTCTATTCTTCTTGGTTTCACATTTGATAGTGGTTGGTGGTAGTTGAATTAATCTGTGGGTAACCCACTGAAGCATTCTGTCTTTCTAGTTTGACCATTGTTTGTTCATAGGCCTTGACTATCAAAAGAGTTGTTAAATTCTCAATTACAATTCTGTTTTAGCAATACAAATTTTGTTATTTTGTGGTTAATTATCCTTATCCTCTTATTTTGCTGTCATAAAAATCCAGTCTTGGGCAAGTCTTTGAAGGATTTGGTGAGCACGAGTCTGATCTTGATGGTTTGATGATCTGAAAGTAAGTGATCCGTCCCCAATTGTTTATTTTGATTTGTGGGTTCCAATTCTATCTCTTTTTTAATGGTAGTTTACTAGGTTATTTTTTCGGGTGAATTACTGACAATTTGTTGTGGGTTTTGTAGATAGTTTTAGATCCTAGGGCTGTAACATGTTTGGAATTTTTTTTCCAAATTGAAGGGATTTAGTTTTGATGGTTTGGATGATTTGTGGTCATGGTTATGATTGCATGCTTGTTTGTGAGTGTCTGAATAATTTGTTAATTAATTTGGAATTGGAAAGGCAGTTTTTGGTTTTGCTTTTCTGCTCTGTAATTGATGTTTATTGATTAAATGATGCTTGTGAATGTTGTTGTGATCTGTGTTGGGTTTGGTAGGAATTTGATTACATTGGATATCTCCATTGATTTTATTCTGAATTTTTTTGGACACTGGTTTAGCATGTGAATTAGTAGTTATCTTTTTATCAAAAATTATATTTAATGTTGGTTGATTTTTAGACTAATATTCTTACTGTAGTATCTTCTACAATACAATCTAATGGCTATTGGCCTATTTGAGCATATATCTACTTTTGGAGTAATGTATACCATGAAAAATTGGATTCTCGAAATTGCTTTCCCTGTTTAAAGAATTCTGAAATTGATGCCAACTAAATCCCTCTTAGCTTCTTACCTAATCGAGCTTACTACGAGTTGTATATGTTTATTATTCCTTTAACAGACTGAGTCTTTTACAATAAAGCACACTACTAGGCTTCCCCCGAGATGGTACACTGAAGTAGTCTCGGTTCTTTACCAACCGAATCGAATACTTGCCGAAGAAAAAAAGACAGGAATAGCCGGTATTAAGTTAGACCAAAAAGAAAACCCAATAATAGTAAGTCACTGCAAACCTTAGACCGTAAAAGTCAATTATTATTTTGTTGTTATTGATGATGAACAAAAATTTCATGATCGAGACACTGATATGCTCTAATCAGACAAAACTGATGATCAGAAGGAGGAGCGTAAGAGGAGGAAGTGGGGAGGATAGGATGACGAGGAAAATTAAGGCGGTTAATCCATTGTCATTTCTTACATTTAACTATGCCTTTATAGGCTGTTACTACAAGATTCTCTCACAACATAGACCTCGATTTGGATGCCGCTAGTTTTAGGCCACGACAAGCTCTTTTATCTTAGTGTTGTGCTTATGAATTAGTTTTCCTTCATTTTCTATCGTAACCAGTCCTTCCAAGTATTTGGGTTTTGATCGCATGCGCCTATTTACCCCTTGTACATGATTCTCCTCATTAGATGCCACCTGCCTCTTCGCATCCGTCCCCTCTTTTCAATAGATGCAAAGTATTGGTGTGCTTCTGAATTAGTTTTCCTGCAGTTTCTATCATCTTAGTCCTTTAAAAAAAATTGATTTTGATTGCATGCGCCAATCAACCTCTTTTGTTGTACCAGGGAGCGGGTGAAAAAGAATATATGATCAAAGAGCATAGGCTGGAGAGAATGCTATAGTAAAACACTTAATTATATTTATAGTAAATCAAATAATATTCTAGAGATGATAGATAGTATCACAGATAACTGGATGAGTAGAAAGAGATTACCAAATTCGAAGAACGAATCGAAGATGAAGACAAAGCCTTGGGTGGCAGACAACAGCAACGACAAAAGCTTCAAGGTGGTTGAGGTGGTTGCGAGGAAAATGACAGTGGAGGACGGCGACTTTGGTGGTCCGGTTGTGGGGTCGTGGCAGTGGAGGCGCTGGCGGTGTTTTCGACAACGGCGAGGGTGAGGTGCGGGATCGAAGGGCGAGGGGAATTAGGGTTTCGATCTGAAGTGGGTTCAGGAGATGGAGGTGGTGGTTGGAGATAGAGGTCGACATGTTCTTCGGGGTAAGAGAGGAGAGGGTGCTGGAAATGGTGTGTGCGGGTGAAGGAGGAGGTCAACGGGGAGAGGTCGATGGAGTTGGATGGAGAGGGCGGGGATGCGGTGTTGCGAGGCAAATGGGAGAGCAACGTCGGCGCCGGGAGGCGTCGAGGGCCGGTGGCAGGGGTGGCTGTCGGGAAGGGAGAGAACAGAAGTAGGATTTGGGTTTGGATGCAGTGGAGAAGAAGGAGAAGGGGGTTAGGGTTTGACTGAGTTGAATTTGGAGATTTTGGGATTTGGGGTATAGTTTAGAGCTTCTCACAAACCCTAAAATTTCTTAGGATTTCTCATAAATCCTGATAATTTTTATCTCAATGTCTCCAACAAAAATATGAATGAAGAGCAATAACTCAACACAGTAATTTTTTTAATCAAGAATAGCATACTTTCATTATTCTCAAGGCCTATATATAAGCTCAAAATAAATTTCAATGCAAATCTTCAAAATATTTTAATGCATAAAATAAAGGGTGCAAATTGCAAAACTATTATATAGGGCTAAATCTAAAAATAATACAAAACAGAACTGATGTCTTCATCACTATTATGATACATTCTTTTTAACTTCGGAAATGTTATGTTTTAGTTCTTCTTTTATCACTTATAGTACATAACTTTTGTATTATTTTTCTGTAACCAGAATGAATCTATATAAACATATTTCGTAGATGAAATTAACAAGCACAAAGACAATAATTAAAAATATATTGAATATTAACAGAGAAAGGCCTAAACTCCTTTAAGATATAAAGTCCCCTTCCATTGTGCACTAGCCATGGTGTGCACTCGGCCTTCGAGCCTTCGTATCGACGATCTGAATCGTTCACATTGATCTGCATCTCTAAATTAGGCTAGATATGTAAAATCAAGTCATTTGAAATTCATTTGTCCATCCATCATGTCATTAGAAAAAAAATCATATTCAGCCATACAATTTTGTAACACTTCAATACATGGGCAAATGAATTTTAAATGACTTAATTTTACAAGACTTGTTAAAATTATTGGAGGAGAATAATTCTTTATTGATTGATTAAACTGAGTACAATATGTCTCCTATATATAGGAGAGAAGAGAATACTAAACCAATACATTATTCAATGTGGGACTAAACTAATCTATCATCTAACACCCCCTCTCAAACTCAAGTTGGTTCAAGCAAAAAGAGTTTGGAATACTGACGATGTTGATATGGAAGAAACGGCAAGGTGTGATGCAGAAACGACGCTTGATGGCGCATGTGACCGAAACTGAGAAGTAGACTGATGGGATCTCATTCCTGACTTGAGACATAGTCGATGCTGGGATCTCACCCCTGAACTGAGAAATAGACTAATGGGATCTCACCCCTGACTTGAGACATAGTCGATGATGGGATCTTGTCCCTGAATGAGAACTGGATGCTGATAACACCCCCTCTCAAACTCACGATCGATCAACCGGAGTGAGTTGATGACCTTTTTTTTAATGAGAAAAAAAAAGAAAAACTGCAACAACACAGTAACCAACACAAGATCGCACATGCACAATACGTGCAAAAGAGTACCAAGACAGAACAAAGAGACAACATCAACAGAGCAAGAGAGAGAGCGAGAGCAGCACTGGTAGCAAACCCATGCGGCGTCGGTTGGGGGGGTGGGTCTGGCTCGACGGCGGGGCTGACGGCGAGCGGGTGCAACGTCGACGGGATCGCAATCGAAGCTCCCCTTCGACGCTGCGGCGGTGGCAGTGCCATTACCGGAAGCAGTAGAAGCGGAGATGGAGTTGATGATGGATCTGTGATCGCCGTGGAGCTTCAAGGACGTTCGCAATGTCGACGGGATCACAATCGAAGCTCCCCTTCGACGCTGCGGCGGCGGCAGCGCCATTACCGGAAGCAGCAGAAGCGGAGATCGGGGGGTTGCTGGTGGCGCGATTGGGAGTGGGGCGGCGTTCAAGAGGAGCATCGACGCAACTAGAAGGGATGAGGACAGGGGGGTCGCCGGAGTTGACGCCGGAGAAAGACACCAAAAATCAGATCTTGATTTTGGGGGATTTTGGGGATTTTAGGGTTTGGGAATTTTTGGTAGATTTGGAGGATTTGATTGGGAGAGGAAGAGGGATGACGACTAGGGTTTTGGGGGAGATTAGGGTTTTGGTATTTGATTGGGAGTGGAAGAGAAATGTCGGGAGGTGGAGTAATTCCGATGAAGACGAAAACCACTCCACCTCGACGACGAGGATAAAATTAGTATAAGCCTTATAGAACGATAGGCTCTGATATCATGTTAGAATTAGGGATAGCAAAATATTCTTTATTGATTGATTAAACTGAGTACAATATATCTCCTATATATAGGAGAGAAGAGAATACTAAACCAATACATTATTCAATGTGGGACTAAACTAATCTATCATCTAACAAGACTAATTTAGACGTGTAGATTAATGTGAATGGTTCGGATCATCGATTCGAAGGCCCGAAGGCCGAGTGCACACCATGGCTAGTACACAACGGAAGATTTGTGTGTGTGTGTGTGTATATATATATATATATATATGTATAAGAACTTTAATTATTCATTTAAGCACTTTAAGAAGTTGATACCAAAAAAATCTTATGCACACAAAAACAATAAAGTTTGATATGAGTCCTCTTCCGTTGTGCACTAGCCATGGTGTGCACTCGGCCTTCCGGCCTTCGTATTGACGATCCAAACCGTTCACATTGATCTACACATCTAAATTAGTCTAAATATGTGAAATGAAGTCATTTGAAATTTATTTGCCCATGTATTGAAGTGTTACAAAATTGTATGGCTGAATATAGGTTTTTTTATAATGACATGATGGATGGACAAATAAATTTCAAATGACTTGATTTTACATATTTAGACTAATTTAGAGGTGTAGATCAATGCGAACGGTTCGGATCGTCGATACGAAGGCCCGAAGGCCATGTGGCACACGGAGTGCACACTATGGCTAGTGCACAACGGAACGGTTTGTCTATATATATAGAGAGAGAGAGAAATATTCCGTTGTGCACTCGTGTGCATTCGGCCTTTCCCTCCCTCGTCTCGACGATCCGAACCGTTCACATTGATATACAAATATAAATTAGTATAAATATGTAAAATCAAATCATTTGAAATTCATTTGCCCATCCATCAAGCGACTATAAAAAACAACGATTTTCAGCCATACAATTTTGTAACACTTAATGGATGGGCAAATGAATTTCAAATGATTTGATTTTACATATTCAGACTAATTTAAATGTGTAGATAATGTGAATGGTTCGGATCGTGGATACGAAGGCGGGAAGGCCGAGTGCAAATGGAACATCTCTCTCTCTCTCTCTCTCTCTCTCTCTCTCTCTCTATATATATATATATATATATATATATAAGAACTTTAATTATTCATTTAAGCACTTTAAGAAGCTGAACACAAAAAAATCTTATGCACACAAAACAATAGAGTTTGATATTTCTGTGAATGGAAAACTAATCCCAAAATTAGGTGGTTGATACCGAACACTTGCCAAGTTTTCGATGGTGTACATACCATTAAGGAGTGATATTTGCCCCGTTTTTTCGTACAATACTTTGAAATCAAAAGATGTGATTTTGCACCAGTTTTTTTTCTTCTTTCCCAGTAATGGATATCACTTCAAATTACTGCAGAAGATTATTTATAGCGGATTTTTTTTATCATAAACTAATAGTAAAGCAAATATTTTTTTCGGCATTTGACTTGAAATTTGTTATAAAAAAAATATGACCAGAACATAACTTCTTTATAAAATTAGTCCCTAATGGATTATGTGTACATATCCAGCTATCCTACAGACCTTAAATCAATATACTTCGTGTTTAACAGTCTTTATAACCCGATATGTAATAGAATACTGGATCCTCAAACAGATACCAAAATTAGTAAGCTGATACAAAACCATTACTGAATTTTTTTCAAACCATGCTGCTAGGAGCGAGTATATCCCCAGTTATAACTTCATGCAATATTGTGAAATTATGATTAGGACATTTGGCCTAACTTTCAAAGAGATTATTATCTACAGCAGAAATATTTTGATTTTGCTGCTGAAGATTATTATTGAAGGACTTTTTATCGACTAGTAATAAAGCAAAGATATTGTTTCAGGCATTTTATTGGAAAATCATTATAAAAGGTGAAGGAATATTGCATCAAATTTCTTTATAAAATTAGTCCCAGGGATCTTGGATAAATATCCAACTATACTACTATAGACCTTACGATATGCTGCTTCCTTGTTAAACAGATTCTTGGCTAACAAATGACTTAATTTTTTAGTATCCGTTCTCAGTCAGTTAACGCGGCTTGGAAAAGTCTCTTAGAAATTCTTTTTTCGTATCAACATTTAGAAAGATATGGAATATCCTGAATTCGTGTTCCTCATGATAGAATTACTACTACATTTGTACAGATTTTGCCTTCATTAAATTTACATAGTTCAGATACTTGTCAATATTCTATATATCCTTTTGCTAATGAAATGTATGCACATTTTTGCAGAGTTTCCAGCTATGAATAACAGAAGTGGCCCAGGTAACCATTGTTCGGTTTGATTACAGAATATTCACAACAACAATACGATCATTTCTGCACATATCTTCTCAGTAGATCTATAGAAGCTTAATCATGTCTCTTCCCTCAGCTTCTTCGTACAGTGAATCCAACCCATATCGTCGTAATGTCAATGGTGTCAACTCAGGGTTATCCACACCATTATTCACCTCAGACAGGCAAACTTACCATTATGAACCTGATTCCTACCATCCAGAGATTTATAGTCCACCGTGCTTCACAAATCCTGGATTAATCCCACCAGTGTACAATCTTCGAGTTTCTGCAGGATCTCATCAACTCATTGGAAATACCCGGCCTTCCACACTTTCTGAGAATCCATATAGCTCATTTTATAATGACTCTCCAGTGCTCTCAAACATCTCTAATCAAACAAGCCATTCTCTATCAGATGACCAGAGTCCAGACAACGAGATAGATTACTATGAAAACAATGTGAGATTGAAGCTTCAAGAGCTTGAACAACTATTGCTAGACGACAGCGATGATGACAACGATGACAACATGGTGGTCGACCACGAGGATGAAGAATGGGCTAATCGGTTAAGAGATATCCTAGACCGACATCTCCAACCTCCGACCTCTCCGAAAGAATCCTCTTCAGACTCAAACCTCAGTGGCGTTGACTGCAGTAGAGAAAATCGAACACCGAAGCAACTTCTCTTTGATTGTGCAGCTGCAATATCAAAAGGTAACATGGAAGAAGCATCTGGAATCATAGCAGAACTCCGGCAGCTGGTTTCTATTCAAGGGGAGCCACTTCAAAGGCTCGCAGCGTACTTAGTAGAAGGACTTGCCGCTAGAATGGCCTCCTCTGGTCAAGGTCTCTACAAAGCTCTCAAGTGTAAGGAACCCCCGACTTCTGACAGGCTTTCCGCCATGCAAATTCTGTTTGAGGTCTGTCCTTGCTTTAAATTCGGATTCATGGCAGCTAATTGTGCGATTATTGAGGCTATTAAAGATGAAGAGAGAGTCCACATCATAGATTTCGACATAAACCAAGGGAGTCAATACATAGACTTGATACAAACACTTTCAAAGGGGTCAAATAAACCAAAGTTGAGGATTACAGGTGTGGATGATCCTGAATCAGTGCAAAGGTCAGTAGGTGGATTGAAGGTTATTGGTCAGAGGCTTGAACAACTGGCAAGACAGGAAGGAGTCCCATTTGAGTTCCAAGCAACAGCCGCAAAGACTGGGGATGTGACGAGCTCGATGTTAGATTGTCGTGTTGGTGAGGCGCTTGTTGTGAATTTTGCATTTCAGCTTCATCATATGCCCGATGAGAGTGTGTCGACAGTGAACCAGAGGGATTGCTTGCTTCGAATGGTGAAGGGTCTAGAGCCAAAGTTGGTTACGGTGGTTGAGCAAGATGTGAACACCAACACAGCGCCATTTTTTCCGAGGTTCGCATCTTTATTTCTATGTAGTTACTTTTGTCCTACGTAATATATAACCTAATAAATGGGAAGTTCCTAGTAGATTTGGTAACCAATATATTGTTTGATAAGGCAGTGGCTTATTAGGTTTTCTTAATTTTGGTTAAAACGTATCCAGATTTTATTTCTATTTTCTGCATTTTTAGTGAAGTCCTCATTTACTAAAAGGTGTTGGGGGTAGCAAAAAGAGGTGGGTTGAAACTATGAATAATTGAAAAGATTAATTTGACGAAGGAGGTTTCAGTAGAGTTGATTGAGTGGAAGAGAAGGATCCATGTAGCCGACACCAAATTTTGGGATAAAGACTACGTTGTTGTTCTCGTTTTCTTGGTGATTATTTTGTTATGCTTATCTAGGGGCTAGTTGGTTATTGTGGGAAGTAGCTGGTTTGATAGTACTGAGTGTTATAAATTGTGGTAGATGCATTCAGTGATTCTCAATGCAAATGACTCATCAGAGAGTTTTGCACTTTTCATAATATGCAGTCTAATCGTCCTATTAGAAGTTCTCTTCATTTTGTTCTAGTAGATGCATCCTGTGAAGATAGGTTAACACAAAATTTTCATACCCGAACAATATTTCCCACTTTTGCCTTTCTGGCGCTTTTATACGTTGTTTTCTTCTTCTGACTTATGTTAGAACATTGACAAATATTCTTTTCTTTATTTTCTCTTCCATATTATTAGCCTTTATAATCTTGATGTATGTGCTCCATGCATTTGCATTTTAAGTTTCAGTTTTTTCCACCAAATATCCTCACTTTATAACGGTTTAACTGATTGTTGAAGAAACTTTTTACCTGTAATGATAGGTTTGTGGAGGTCTATAATTACTACTCAGCCGTATTTGAGTCGCTTGATGCAACAATGCCAAGAGAGAGCCCAGATAGAATGAATGTAGAAAAGCAGTGCCTTGCAAGAGATATTGTCAACATTGTGGCATGTGAAGGTGTCGATCGCATTGAAAGGTAGTTCTCGAGTACACACTTCATTTGATGTCATCTTATTTAATACCCCAAATTTTCTGTTAATTTCTCCTATTCTTTAGTTTACTTCATTCAGTCTTTGGTAATTTGTCGCATTCTACCAGAATCTAGAGGAAAGTTAGAAAAACTATAAACCATATAGGCCGACGCCACAGGTTCCATCTGTCAGAAACCTTGATTTGATGATGCTTCAGTTATGTTAAGATCTTGTACAAATATAAAATTTATTACTAAGACCTCTTCAAGTATTTTCAATATATCTTACTATAAATAGTTTCAATAAGTTTAGGAGAAAAGAGGCATTTACCTATTACAGAGATGGTGTCATTTGATTCTTTTTCACTTTGTTTCTTTTAAGCCCTTATTTCACAACCCAATTTAAATACAGACGAGTATGTGGAGTTAGTCCTAGTGGAAGAAAAAGTTTAGATAATAATTTTCTCGGAGAGACATGACAGATACCCAGACACATTGTCATCTTGATTCCACCAGAAACTGGAAAGAAATTCAGTGAAATCCAAAACATTGAAAAGAATGGAACTGATGAAGTATTTTGTTTTAGCTCGCCCCTTGGTCATATATCAAATTGCATTAATAAATTACTTGTGTATTTCTAACGGGAAGAAAAAAATTTGTTTCTCTTTTGAAAACTAGGTATGAAGCTGCAGGGAAATGGAGGGCAAGGATGAACATGGCGGGCTTCGTTTCGTGCCCTCTTAGTTCTTACGTGAATGGTACTATCAGATCGCTGTTGAAAATGTACTGTGATAGGTACAAACTCAAGGAGGAAAGTGGGGCTCTACATTTCGGATGGGAGGACAAAATTCTAGTTGTGGCCTCGGCATGGAAATAAATAGAATTCAATTTTGGTATTTCTGGTGTATATGAATGTGTGAATGTATGTGTTGGTTTTCCCTAACTTAGAGCCTGTCTAATGTATCTCATAAAACCTCGTTGCGGTGGTGGTAGCAGGGGATACTTTTTCTGTCCATTCCCGAAGTTCCAAATGACCTAGACTTTATGTATTATGAATAATGTTGCAGTACTATGGTGTTCTATGTTAGCTATAAAAGGGTACTTGGGGAACCTTTTCCGTAACTAGATCTAATGGTTTGTTTTCCTCTGTTTCTGCTGTGCGGTCTGTTATACAAGTTCATTAAGCATTTGGAAGATTTCTGTTCTAAACAATGAGCTTCCTGTACTCACAGAGATTGTTTGGTGGTGCGATACAATTTTCACCATGAGTGATTGAAATCAGTCTGGTTGTGCGATGCAATTTTCACCATGAGTGATTGAAACCAGTCTTGTCGTGTCTGTTCTCTCTCAGGAGAATAGATTGCAGTCTGATGCAAATGGGATTTCGAACCCCAGACTTGTAAAAGAGGACAACCTTGTATGTATATGTGTATATATCTATATGTATATATATATATATATAGGGTTTTTGCTCCATTGAAAACGGGTCCGTTTTCAATGGGTTGGAAAACACCAATCTCCACCGTCCGATCGATCTTGATCTTGATCAGCGGATCAGATCAAGATCCGCTTAAGTCTCCCACTTACGTTCCTAAAAGCGTAGGGGTATTTTCGTCACTTCACGCCAAAAAACGTTTGGGACTTAGCGTTTTTTTGGCGTGGAGTTTTTTTTTGTCGAAACAACGGCCTAGGTTGTTTGAATTTTATTTTTTGAAAAAAATTATACTTAGGCCGTTGTCTGTAGGTTGTTTTTTTTAAAAAAAAAATTCAACTTAGGCCGTTGTATGGAACAACGGCTTAACTATGTACAAGTGTTTTTCCAAACACTTGTACATACTCAGATCTTCATCTCCCTCACAACTCTCTCTCGGTAGTTGAGTGCGATAAACCCAATTCCCCAACAGGAGCTGTCTCTCTATCGAACTGAAAACCCTAAATCTCTCTTGATCGTTGCTTTTCACCGAATCTCCCCCTATTCTCAGTCTCTAGACCTCTTCCTTTGGAGATCCCAATTACAAACAAACCTTAACCCATACAAAATCTATCCAACCCTAAAACCCTAATCCCCCTAAATTAGCCAAACCCTACTTCCCTTCCTTTCTCTACAGCAGCAACTTTGCGGCCTCCCGAACACCGATAGTGTTGAAGGTACTAATTTGTTACCACTTGAGTAGTTCTAACTAGGCTAATTCATTGAAAATTTTTCACCCATGTTTCAGTGTACAATTACAATATTATGCGTAGGTTTTTATAGAGTAGGTAATTCTAGTTTGATTGGGGAAGTAGATGTTGTATTAGTTGTTGTTTGTTGTTCGATGTTAGTAATAGCGCACAAAGCGGAAAAAAATTTATGCAACTTTGCGAGTACGTCGGACACGCCATACACAACCCAACGCAATTCGTAGAAGTGTGTTCGGATTCACGGTTTGCAGTGTACGGCCGTGTATCGCTTTCAATTCATACCCGTGAGTGAAAGCAATACATCGGTGTATTTTGCAATCCGTGAGTCGAAATTGACCTCTACAAATTTGGTTGGCTCATCTGTTTTGCCACCGTCCAACTCCGAAAGTTTAGGAATTTTTTGATCTCGTTTGTGCGGATTTGTACCGTATATCAAACAACAACCTCAGTTCAAGAATGAGGGGAATGCGAGCGAGATACGGCCTTATTTTGCAAACCATGGATCAGAACTTACTTGTAGAAGTTCCGTTACCTTGTGCGCGGCAAACCGGAGACAATAGAAGAGTTTTGTATTTATATGACGTCGTTTTCGACGTGTTGTGACTTATTTTGCTTCGTATGTATATATATCGCAGTCGTTTGTTAACAAGCTGTTTTATATATAATGTATTATTAATTGACCAATAATATATTTTTACTGCAGATGAACAACGATACGGAGAGTTCTGCTGCCGGCGATAATTTTGTGCTGGTAGTTACAATCACTGATTCCATGCCGATAGTCGAAGACCATCTGAAACCAAAGTTAGGTATGACATTCCCCACTTTAGTTGAGGCCGAGAATTTTTATTCTTCATATGCTCGTTGTGGGGGTTTTGCAATGCGTAAGGGTGGGAATAAATTAAAGGGGGGAATGGAAGTAGATAAGTCATATCTTTGTAATAAAGCTGGGTCGTCGCCGGGTCAACATGGTGATGGTAGACGTGGAACAACCAGTAGAACGGATTGCAAGGCTTGCGTTCGTGTAAAATTGAACGAAACAAGTAATACATGGGTGGTGTATTCATTTCACGAAGAACACAATCACGAATTCACCTCACCCGGTAGAAGGCACCTTTTGCCCCGAAACAGGTCTGTGTCAAATACGGACAAAAGGTTTATAGATCAAATGAACCGAGCTAATATCCAAACATGTCGACAAATGCTCTTCTTCGAAAGTGCTAGTGGTGGTCATGATCAAGTAGGATTCACAGAAAAAGATGTTAGAAATTTAGTTAGAGATTCGCAAGAAGCATTGAAAGGACACGATTCTACAATGCTAATTGATTTTTTCGAATTTAAGAAACAGACGGATCCTTCATTTTTTTATGACATTCAAGTCGATCCCGAAGGGCAGTTGTCACATTGTATGTGGGTAGATGGTATTTGTAGGATGAATTATGAAGAATTTGGCGATGTAGTTTGCTTTGATGCCACGTACAATACGAACCGTTACGGAATGTTATTTGTTCCGTTTGTTGGAGTGAATCAACATTGGCAATCGACTTTCTTAGGAGGTGGGTTCATTTCAAATGAGACGGCCTCTTCGTTTGAATGGTTCTTTGAAAAGTGGTTAGGGGTTATGAATCGTGCTCCATCCGGTATTGTCACCGATCAAAACCGTGGGATCGCCGCCGCAGTTAAGAAAGTTTTCCCCCAGACTCGGCATCGTTTTTGTATTTGGCACATTTTGGATAAGTTACCCTAGGAGGTTCGTCTTGGTTTCGATGTCGACAAGTTTAGGGAGTCCTTGAAGAATGTAATCTACAATTCCGAATATTTACATGAATTTGTAGAAAAGTGGAATATTTTGATTTTACAATACGGATTAGAGAGTAACAAATGGTTGAACGATATATTCGATATCCGTGAAAGTTGGGCACCCATCTATGCTAAAGATTCTTTTTGGGCCGGCATGTTGAGTAGCCAACGGTTGAGTCCGCACATTCTGCTCTGAAGCATCATACAGAAAAAAATATTCCCTGCATGAATTTGCCGTCATCTTCGACCGTTTTTTGGGAAGGCAAAGACACGATGAATTGAAAGAAAATTATCGTAACCGTGAGAAGAGACCGAAGTTGAAGAGCGAATGGGCTTTGGAGGCACAAATGGCAAAAACATATACTTTGAAAATATTTTACAAATTCCAAGATGAAGTCACAAAAAGCTTCATGTACAATGTGACATTTGTTGCCGATCTTGAGACACCGGATAGTTCAACCTTCCATGTGATACTCTGTGGAGAATCAGAACCGGCTCGCCTTCTTCAATTATCCAAAATCAATGGAATTATTACATGTGCATGTCACTTGTTCGAATTTGTTGTCATTCCTTGCAGGCATATTTTAGTTGTACTTCGTTTCTGCCATCACACATCCCTCCCGGATGTATATATTAAAAGAAGATAGACGAGGTATGTGATGAGAAGAAGTTACACATCAGTTCCAACCAAACCCAATACCGAGAATTTTGCTTCTCGATATTGTGAGTTGAGCTACCATGCAAAACAAATTGTCGATCTCGGTTGTTCCTCTAATGAGAGTTACAAATACACGTTGGAGAATTTGCAGAAGATCATTGACGGGGTTTCTCGGCTACAACCCAGATTAGGTGAACAACCGGAACAGGCCTCACAACCACATGATAGTGTCGAACCTGGAGGAAGTTCACAACCGCATGGTAGTGCACAACCTCATGATCAAGGGAGTGGACACATACCTACAAGCATTAGTGACCCACAGCAGTGCACGACAAAGGGAAGGCCTCGCGCCAAAATATTGAGGCCGATTAGAGAGTAACTATGCATAAAAAAACCGAGAAGGTGCCGAAGATGCAGCATTGTCCAAATGAATCATGATTCAAGAAATTGTCCAACTTTATTTGAGGGGTATGACTCGTAATTTTTATGTTTGTCACTCGTTTAAATTTATTATACTTCATTTGTGGCAAATGAGTTTCTTACTAACTAAATCTAATCTTTCAATGAAGGCAAGAAGTAATTCCTTCCAAAGAAGACAGTTCTGAGTCGAGACATGACGATCCACTGTGAATTGTAATTTTTAAAATGTAATTGTTCGGTATATTTATAACTCTTTATGCAACTTGGTTAATTACCTTTGATTGGTAACTGTAAACGTTCTCGAGACTTAAGTGTCGTTTGTTTGTGTCGTTTGTTAATATTGTTGTTGTACGCAAATGTTGGTTTGTAACTCAATTGTATCAGCTGTAGCTGTACCTGTATTTGTAAATATATATATTTTTCTAAACCAAGGCCGTTGTCTCCAACAACGGCCTCAGTTATTTCATGAATTTGGTTTTTTATTCAATATAACTAGTTCAAAAAGAGCAACAAGCCACAGAGCAAAACAATATGTACATGATAAACTTAGGCCGTTGTTGGAGACAACGGCCTAAGATAACCTCAAAAAAAGTGGTGATTTGGGGGGTGCTCTCTGACTTGGAGAAGAGAAAAGGAGCAACAAGTCAGAGAGCAACCCCATTTCTTATATATACCTTAGGCCGTTGTTGAAGACAACGGCCTAAGTTATAGTCAAAAAGTTGTGATTTTAGGGGTGCTCTCTGACTTGTTGAAGACAAAAGGAGCAACAAGTCAGAGAGAAACCCCATTTCTTATAAATACCTTAGGCCATTGTCTAAAAGTCTAAAAGTTGTGATTTTGGGGTTGCTCTCTGACTTGGAGAAGACAAAAGGAGCAACAAGTCAGAGAGCAACCCCATTTCTTATAAATACCTTAGGCCGTTGTCTAGGTCATAGTCTAAAAGTTGTGATTTTGGGGGTGCTCTCTGACTTGGAGAAGACAAAAAGAGCAACAAGTCAGAGAGAAACCCCATTTATTATAAATACCTTAGGCCGTTGTTGGAGACAACGGCCTAAGTTGTAGCTTAATACTTGAAAAGAGGAAAAAGTCATGGAGGACCCCTTTAATTCAATGCCTTAAGCCGTTGTTTGTAATAACGGACTACGCATGATGTTTTTGGTGTTTTTATAATTTTCTCTTTACTCTTTACATACAGTCTCTGTGGAAATTTATACCAAAGACAAATGATCTACACTTGTATATCTTTCCGCTATATTATTTTAAGTGCCGATTACTACCACCTTTCAAATCAATATATAATCATGGTGGTTAAATATGTAAAAAAAATGATAAAAAATAATTCATAATCATCCATTTTGGGAAATTTTTTTTACAAAAAATAAAATAAATTTTATCTGTCTTTACGAACAGTCTCTCTGGAACTCTGCACGAAAGACAGATGATTTATGCGTATATATTGTTTATAATTTTTTATTAAGTTACAATTTTTCTGGTCTATCTAAATAATATAAAAAAATGTAAAGGTAATATGCTTAGAAATTATTCAAAAATATATAAAGGAGTACGTTTACATGTATAAGGTTAGGGTTAAGGTTAGGGTTAGGGGTTTTTTGTTATATGGGTTTACATGTGGGGATGTACATATGGTTTTTCCCATATATAGGTGATGCGGTTTATTTCTGGGAGACGTGTGGATGCACCAGGTGTGAGTTCGGACTCAATTTGTAGTTGAAGGAGAAAGCTGCTCGTCTGACGACCCTAGGCTGACCGGGCGGACCCTGTGGCGACCTCGGGGTGGTTCGGAGATCTGGGCTCGGATCAGAGGATTCGGATCGAGGTCTTGTGTACCTGCAGACGGTCCTGAAACACCGGGGTTTTTCCCGGTGGCGAACCCTCCGACGATCTAGTCAGTCTCTGTGAGAGAGTAGCAATAACTAGGTGAATTTAAGTGGCAAAAGATTGATTACCTGAAAAGGTGGGTGAGGGTCTAGTATTTATAGAGAATCCCAACCGGGTTTGGATCCGCTTGGGGGCCGGGTCTAAACCCGAAAGCCCATGGGCCTGTCATGGCAGAAGGCCCAGGGGGTTTAGGGCTGACGTGGCAATACCAGGAGTGGTATAGGGCTGTTGTGGCAAAACCCTGAGCGGTATAGAGCTGACATGGCTGATCGTGGGTCCTCTGAGCCTCTGGGAGAATCGGAGGGCCTAGGCTGTGCCAGGTCATCCCCCTGCTTCGCCAGAGAGGGGGGGCGGCTCATGGGGCTGTCACGGATCGGAGACCGAGGGCCACTGAGGTTCGTCGGATACGAGGAGGTTGGCTCTGGGGGGGGGGGTGCAATTGAGGTTCGGCGCCGACCCTGTAATGGTTCAAAGCCGAGCTAGATTGCTATTTTTACCTTTCTTGAGTGAGAGTTGTATTGGGCCCTGGTTGGGCCCGCAGGCCATTTTTACCCTACCACACAAGCCCCCCACTCCTGCGGGGGTGCGGGAGCTAGCCGGGGAGGAGTGTTCATGGTCGTGGAAATGAGATGGCAAATCGTTGAATCTTTCGGAGGAGAGTACCCTGGTGCCCGGCCCAACCTCGACATGACGAGGGATTACGTGTTTGACAAGGGCGATGCGAGACGTTGTTTCTTCCTGAGAAGAAGGCCCTGGTGCTCGACCGAACCTCGAGCTGGCGAGGGATTATGGGTCGGTAAGGGTGATGGCGAGCCATTGTTTCTTCCTGAGAAGAGTACCCTGGTGCCAGACCGAACCTCGAGATGAGGAGGGATTACGGGTCGGTAAGGGTGATGGCGAGCCGGTGGATCTTCCGAAGAAGAGTACCCAGGTGCCAGACCGAACCTCGAGATGAGGAGGGATTATGGGTCGGTAAGGGTGATGGCGAGCCATTGTTTCTTCCTGAGAAGAGTACCCAGGTGCCAGACCGAACCTCGAGATGAGGAGGGATTACGGGTCGGTAAGGGTGATGGCGAGCCGGTGGATCTTCCGAAGAAGAGTACCCAGGTGCCAGACCGAACCTCGAGATGAGGAGGGATTATGGGTCGGTAAGGGTGATGGCGAGCCGTTGTTTCTTCCTGAGAAGAGTACCCTGGTGCCAGACCGAACCTCGAGATGAGGAGGGATTACGGGTCGGTAAGGGTGATGGCGAGCCGGTGGATCTTCCGAAGAAGAGTACCCAGGTGCCAGACCGAACCTCGAGATGAGGAGGGATTATGGGTCGGTAAGGGTGATGGCGAGCCGTTGTTTCTTCCTGAGAAGAGTACCCAGGTGCCAGACCGAACCTCGAGATGAGGAGGGATTACGGGTCGGTAAGGGTGATGGCGAGCCGGTGGATCTTCCGAAGAAGAGTACCCAGGTGCCAGACCGAACCTCGAGATGAGGAGGGATTATGGGTCGGTAAGGGTGATGGCGAGCCGTTGTTTCTTCCTGAGAAGAGTACCCTGGTGCCAGACCGAACCTCGAGATGAGGAGGGATTACGGGTCAGTAAGGGTGATGGCGAGCCGGTGGATCTTCCGAAGAAGAGTACCCAGGTGCCAGACCGAACCTCGAGATGAGGAGGGATTACGGGTCGGTAAGGGTGATGGCGAGCCGGTGCTTTCAGAGGGATTTAAGCAGGGTAGTCTGCTGTCTTTGCGGCGCTTAGGAGGTGCCCTGGGATCTGTGCAGGTGTTCCAATTTCCTAGGGGCATTAAATGGTGCCGCCTAATAGAAGCATGGCGCATGGGATTCCGTCGTTTGGCTTTCCCCACGCCATAGCGGTAGGACACTGGTGGAGGTTTATAAATACCTAATTCCCCTCTGAGGATTCGATCACAACAAGGGTGGTTCGTTGGCCGTCAGAGGTGTCTGTTTCGGCGGACGTCTCTTTTCTTAAAAATTTTATTCCCCGATCCGGATTGGTGGCGACTCTGCCGTCTGGATCCCTCTTTGGTTCCTACGGCCTTTGCGCGGTTGTCTGGCCCGAGAGAGATCCGGTCGGGGAGCGGTGCTCACCGCATTCCGGGCCTGAGGCTGAAGAGCCTCGGATATGGGAGTCGGTTTGCTTTCCGAGAGGGTTCCAGACGACGGTGGCTTTCCTACCGTCCTTGAACAGTTCTGGGGTTTCGGCTGCCGAAGCTGTAAGCCCCCAGCTGTTCGTGGGTGAGGGGAAAACCGACCGAGTCCTGGAGTCCGGGGCGCAGGTGATGGTGGCTATTTTCCCACCCGGGAACAATTTGGGGTTTCGGCTTCTGAGGTCGTAAGCCCCGAGTAGTTCGCGGGTGAGAGGTGAGTCAACCGAACCCTGGAGCCTTAAATTTTAAGTAAAACATTGCCCCCCCCCCCGAGCCCTCCATCCGAACCGACCCCTGCGCGGGGTTGCCAGCCTGGCGCTGGGTGACGTCACAGCGCACGTTTCGAGGTCGCGGCATAATTCTCTAGGTGGCAGTTGCACGTCAATCAGTGAATAGTAACTGCGGAAATCGAGGAGTCGTTCCTATCCCCTATAAATATCCTCCCCTCTCCTCTCATCGCCCACTTTTTTCCTGCTCCTTACTTTTCACAAAAAATCCTCCCACTCCTCCGTGTTTGTCTCTTCAGTTTCCTGCCGTAGGCCCGTTCTTCCGAAGTGATCTCAGGTTTTAACTGGTAAGTCTGTTTTAGCTTAGATACAGATGGATAGGGCTCAGTCTGGCTCGTCGGCATCGACGTCTGGGGGGGGTTAAGCCTGTCTTCAAATCGATCTCATGGGAAGATACGGTAAGTGAGGAGGAAGTGGTTCATGGCGTGAAGCCGTTGCGATCTCGGAGGCATTTCGTGGTGGATAGCAGCGACTCCGAGGAGGAGGGTGGTAGTTCAGAAGAAGTCCGGATTCCAGGGTTGGCTTCCGGAGAGGGGGGTGGTTCTGAAGGTGATGCCGCCGAAGGGCGTCGGAACCCGACCGGCCTGGCTCGGTTGTCTACACCCTCGCCGGAGCGAGCCAAGAAGAAGAAGAGAGCTTCGAAGAAGAAGAAGGGGTCGGGGATCGGCGGCTCGAGTCAGGCACCAGTTTACGGTGATCCGACTATAGGATCGCCCTTACAACCCAAGCCCTTCCGTTGCTATCCCGACGATCTCTCCGATAAGGAGCTCTCTGGGGTCCAGCTGTCGTCGTCGAACCGAAAGAGGGTGATGGTGGACGCATACCCGATAGTTCTGGGGGTAAGTGACTTAGGGGCTCTGCAGTTGGCATACTACATTGGGTCCAACTATGAGCTTCTGCTGCCGAACTCTACTCTTCGACCGACGGACCCCCTGCCGGATAGGTATTGCATCTTCCCTGTGGACGCCTTTATCTCCGGACTGAGGCTGCCGATCCACCCATTCGTTCGGGAGGTGCTGAATTGGGCGTCTTTGGCGCCGATGCAGTTTGGGCCGAACGCCTGGAAGCAGATCGTCTGCTTCGTGCTGATGTGCGAAGAGCAGAAGGTCCCCCTTCGGCTGAATGTGTTCCGAGCGATGTTGATGATCGGCTCATCGTCAGAGGGAGTATACTATATTTCGCCTCGTGGTAAGGGGAAGGTAGTCCATGGCCACCCGGATTCTATCAAGTTTTGGAAGAAGAAATATTTCGTGATTCGGAGTGAGGACCCTTGGGACATTCCCACCCGGTGGAACTATTCGAAGCCGAGCTATGAAACGCCGGGGCCGGGGGACCTGACGGCGGAGGAGTGGAGGTTTGTTGAGCGCCTCCGTCTGTCGTACAGCATCAATTGGGCGAAGGTGACGGAGGCCCACCTGGCGAGTGTTGGACTGAGCCCGGCCGTACTTTCTAGTATGTGGTTGTTTCTTTCCTCTCGGTCTTCTTGTACTTTCTTGCTCATTGTTCTTAATGGATTTTTTTACAGATATGGATGAAGAATCGATTAGGGCGCTGAGGCTCGCTATGAAGAAGAAGAAGGTCGAGAAGAAGGGGGACGCGGTGAGGACGACCGAATTGTCCCAGGTGGTCTCGGAGGCCCCTATTCAGCCGAGGGCCAAGAGGACTTGCTCGGAGACAGGCGGGGACGTGGTGGTTCAGGGAGGCTCGGATCAGGTCAGGACTACTGACCTCGATAAGGGGAAGGGTCCCCTGGTGGATACCGGGATAGAGGAGAGACTTCGGCGACCATGGGTGCCGAATTGGTCGATCCGAGAGGGTGATTGCCTGGTCCGAGGGCGCCAGGCCGTGGAGGTTGCAGATAAGCTGGCGACCCCCCGGGATCATTCGGATATGAAGGCCCAGACCCTGGACGAGGCATACGTGCGTCTTGCGCAGGCCAATGTGCTGGTAAGCCAACCGAACCCACTTGCTTTCAGATCATGTCGCTTAAGACAGGTTTCTTAGTTTTGTCGGGATATTGTAGGCGACCGTGCAGGGGGCCCACGTGAGAGGCCTTTATGAGGCGGCTTTGCAGCGAGAGCGAGACCGGGCTGACAAGGCCGAGCAGGAGGTGAAGGAGTTGAGGGTAGAGCTCGAAGGCTCTCATGGGAGGGAGACGGACATGAAGGCGGCCTTTGATAAGGAGAAGGAGGAATGGGCGAAGACGATGACGGCTCAGGAGAAGAGGTCGGCGATGGAGAAGGATGAGTTGACGAAGTCGTGTCAGCTCCTGGTGATCAAGGCCCAGGACAACTGTTACGCAAAGGCCCTCAGTCATGTGAGGCACTTCTACCCTACTATCGACCTGTCCAACTTCGAGTTTGATATGGAGATTGAGGGGACACCAAAGACTCCTGGTGAACAAGGGTCCGATGGCGACCAGGCCGCCGACCCCCCCGTGAACCCGACCGACACTGAGGTGGGGAAACTAGCTGTATAATTTTTGTCCTTCTTTTTCCTTCTCTCGATTGTATTTGCCTTCCGCGGACTGGCCACCGCATTTTTTGTAGGGAGAAACTAAATTTATAAAAAGAGGGTTTTTGGCTGGCCCCGTGTTTTGATCTTGAATATTCCCGAACCTCCTTGCTTATATGTTTTGAGTGGGCTGGTTCTCTCGCAGGTTTCGGCTCCCCCTCCCGAGGCGGACCCCCGTCGTTCCGACGTGGCGTGGCTTCGGAGCAAGGTTGAGGCCCTGGAGGCCACTTTGGTTCGGTACCGAAAGGGGGTGCGTGATACTGATGCGGCTTTCCATTACTACAGGAATAAGTCTGAGGCCCTTAGTGAGGAGGCAAGCCGGCTGAGGAGGGCGATTGCGGATCGGGAGCTCGGGGGCGCCGGTCTCGGATATACTATGTCTAGTTCCTCGGTGCAGAGGCCTTCCTCTGAAAAGCTACTTCGTGATGTGATAGTGGAGAAGGAGATGGAGATACACCGTTATAGGACGATGTTGGGTGTCTCGCTATCCTCCTCGGAGGGTCGGCGAGCGGAGGGGGTTCCCTCTGCGATGCTTCTGATGGAGCGTATGCGATCCGTTGACGCCCAGAGCTCCGTGGCCGGTGCGTCGACTGTGGCAGAACTGAAGGACCGTCATGACGAAGAGAGAGCTCCAAGTCGTTCGGTCGGAGTGATCCCGCCCTTCGCTGGATCCGAGGAGCCCTAAGGCGGTGATTTCCTTTAGTTTGAGATGAGTGGAGTGGTCTTGTAACGGTCTTTGTTTGTTTTCCCCGAACAAAATAAAAGAATATGAAATAAAGAAATCTTTTCCTTCTTTGCTCTGGTCAGAGGTGTGGTGAAGGGTGGTGGAGGCGAGGTTTGGTTTTTAGCGAAAAGTGACTTCTTTCATACCAGATAGGGAGGGCCGTTGAAGGGGCCCTTTACATACGATAGCTTACATCAGTTTTATTTTACTTTAGTCAGGCTAGGACCTAGGCTCGTTCTTCCAGGAATTTCATTAGGTGCTCGGCGTTCCAGGGTCGGCTGATGGGTCGGTCGTCCATGTCCGCCAGTCGGTATGTACCCGGGCGGACAACCTCGACTACACGATATGGGCCTTCCCAGTTGGGAGCCAACTTTCTCTTCTTGGTTGGATCGGAGACCGATAGCTTTCGTAATACCAGGTCCCCTGCCCTGATGTTTGTGGGTCGGACCTTTTTGTTGTAAAACTTCTCGATCCGTTGCTGGTAGATGCTTCTTCGGATTGAAGACTTCTCTCGTACCTCGGCGACGAGGTCCAGGTTGGCCCTCAGGCCGGACGCGTTGTCAGCTTCATCGAAGGCAATGATCCGGGGAGAAGGTAATCCGACCTCGACGGGGATGACTGCCTCAGTCCCATAGGTCAGACTGAATGGCGTTTCCCCCGTGGGGATCCTCTGGGTGGTTCGGTGCGCCCATAGTACGCTGGGCAGTTCCTCGACCCACAGCCCTTTGGGGGAACTATCGAGGCGCTTTTTGAGGCCGTCGAGGATTTGTCTGTTCGCGTTCTCCGCTTGGCCGTTGGATTGAGGGTGGCAAATGGCGGAGAAACGTTGCTGGATGCCGATGTCTGCGCAGAAGGTTTGGAAGTTTTGACCTTGGAACTGGGTTCCGTTGTCTGTGACGAGGATTCGAGGGATTCCGAACCGGCAGATGATGTTCTTCCAAAAGAATTGTTGTACTTGGCGCTCGGTGATGCTGGACAGTGGTTCGGCTTCGATCCACTTGGTGAAGTAGTCGATGGCGACGATCAGGAATTTCTTTTGTCCCACCGCTGGGGGGAAGGGCCCCACAAGGTCCATACCCCACATGGCGAAGGGCGTAGGGCTCGCTAGGGACCGGAGATTGGCTTGAGGAAGCCTTTTGATGGGGGAGAATCTTTGGCATGGGCCGCACCTCTTGACCAAGTCTAGCGAGTCTTGGAGCATGGTTGGCCAATAGTACCCCTGATTCAGGGCCTTCCGAGCAAGCGTCCTGCTCCCCATGTGGCATCCGCCGATCCCGTCGTGCAGGTCTCTGAGGGCATAGCTGGCCTCGTCGCTGGTGAGGCAGCGGAGGTAGGGTTTGCCGTCGGCCAACGTGTACGAACGTTTGAAGAGGATGTCATCGATCATGACAAACCTTTCAGCCCGGACTCTGACTCGTCTCGCCTCGGCTCTGTCTTCGGGAAGCTCGGCACTGATTAAGAATCTTCTGATGGGGGTGGTCCAGTCGTCTGGGAGGGACCCCTCTTGCACACACATTGCTTCCGGCTCCGGGTCACTGATACTTGGTTTCAGTAGGACCTCTATGAGCACCGTCCGATCGAGGCCTTCGAAGGAGGAAGAGGCCAGTTTGGATAACGCGTCTGCTTGAGCGTTCTGTTCCCGGGGGACTCTGATAACCGCGGCGCAGCTGAAGGACGCCAGGAGTCGCTTGACTACCGTTAAATACCTCATCATGCGTTCATCGCGGGCTTCGTATTCTCCGGTGATCTGATTGACCACGAGTTGAGAATCACTAAAGGCCCGGATTTGCTTGGCCCCGGCTCGGCTGGCGAGGGTCAATCCGGCGATTAAGGCCTCGTATTCTGCTTCGTTGTTGGAGGCCGGAAAGTTGAGGCGGAGGGAGTATTGAAGTAGGAATTGGTCGGGGCCACGAAGGATGATGCCCGCCCCACTCCCTGTTTCGCATGACGAACCGTCGACGAAGACCTCCCAGGTCGGATCCGATCCTTCGAGGCTAGGCTGCTCGGAGACGGTGCACTCCGTTATGAACTCGGTGAGGGCCTGTCCCTTAATGGCCGCCCTTGGCTGATAGCTGATGTCGAACTGGCTCAGCTCGATTGACCACTTGACTAAGCGGCCAGAGTTTTCGGGTTTGTGAAGGACAGTCTTTAGTGGTTGGTCGGTCAGTACTTGGACGGAGTGGGCTTGGAAGTAAGGGCGAAGCTTCCGGGCCGCCATGACCAACGCATAGGCCACCTTCTCTATTTTTGCGTATCTCGTCTCCGCTGGGAGGAGAACTTTGCTCACGTAATACAGCGGCTTTTGAATCCCTTCCTCCTCTCGGACTAGGACGGCGCTGAGAGCGTTGTCCGAGGCGGACAGGTAGAGCCAAAGCGGCTCGCCCGGCTCGGGCTTGCTAAGGAGAGGCGGGTTGGCGAGGTATTGCTTTAGCTGTTCGAAGGCTTCTTGTTGAGGGGTACCCCACTCGAAGCCCCCTTTTCCGCGCAAGGCCCTGAAAAAGGGGAGAGACTTCTCTCCTGATTTGGAGAGAAAACGGCCGATTGCCGCTAATCGACCTGTGAGCCTTTGAACCTCCTTGACATTCCGGGGCGGGGACATGTCAATAATGGCTTGGATTTTCTCGGGGTTTGCTTCAATGCCGCGTTGGCTGACGATGAACCCTAAGAACTTCCCCGTGGAGACGCCGAAGGCGCATTTAGCTGGGTTGAGTCTCATGTTGTGACGTCGGAGGACACCGAAGGCTTCCTCGAGGTCGGCGACGTGGTCCGGCCCAGCCCGGCTTTTGACAAGCAAGTCGTCGACGTACACTTCCACATTGCAGCCGATCAGGTCTTTGAAGATTCTGTTGACGAGTCGCTGGTACGTGGCTCCAGCGTTTTTCAGCCCGAAGGGCATAACACGGTAGCAATAAAGACCCTGGTCGGTGACGAACGAGGTCTTGGAGATGTCTGGTGGAAACATCCGGATATGATTGTACCCCGAGAATGCGTCCATGAAGGATAGTAGCTCATGCCCCGAGGTTGCGTCGATTAGAGCGTCGATGCGGGGGAGGGGGAAAGGATCTTTCGGACATGTTTTGTTGAGGTCCGTGAAGTCGATGCAGATCCGCCAACCCCCTGTTGCCTTCTTTACCATGACGACATTAGCCAGCCACTCGGGGTAACTGACTTCCTGGATGAATCGAGCGGACAAGAGTTTGTCCACTTCTGTCTTTACAATCTGTTGCCTCTCCGGGGCGACTTTGCGCCTCTTCTGGACGACCGGCTTAGAGTTAGGAATGACGCTTAGTCGATGCATGATCAAGTCTTCGGAGATCCCTGGCATGTCGGAGGGTTTCCAAGCGAAGAGATCGACGTTGCGACGGATGCAGGCGATGATGCCTGACTTCAAGTCTTCGGAGAGCGAGTGGCTCACCCGGAACCACTTCGACTCATCCTTGGCATCGAACAGGACCTCTTCTAATTCATCCACCGGCTCGGGAGCTGGGCCGTCTCTCTCGGGTTCGAGTTCAATGGCATCGAGGGGGAATACACCCCCTTCGCCGGCTGTTGTGTAGCACGACCGTGCTGTTTCTGGGCTACCTCGGACGATGCCGACCCCTTGGGGGGTGGGAAATTTAAGCTTTAGGTGGTAGGCCGAGGATATCGCTTGGAAGGAGTTTAGTCCGGGTCGGCCAAGAATGGCGTTGTAAGCCACCCCGACGTCGATGACCATGAAATCTAGGGATTCGGTCCTCTTGATAGGAGCTGATCCTGCGGTGACGTCGAGGGAAATAGTCCCCTCTATTACGATTGGGACGCCGGAGAATTCAAGCGACGTGTATCCGGCTGGTTTGAGCTTCCCTTTGGATAATTGGAGACCTTCGAAGGCTTTGAGAAAAAGGATATTTACCGAGCTACCGTTGTCGACGAGGATTCGGCGAACCTCGCAATTAGCTATGCGGAGGCTAACGACGAGGGCGTCGCAGTGGGGTAGGCGAACTCCTTCGAAGTCCTCTCCTGCGAAGGAGATCGGCAGTGGTTGTTGCTCGGGGGAGGGGCTGTTTTGGATGGCATTCGCCTCTCGGATAAAGGCTTTTCGGGAAGTATCAGATTCTTCTCCCGTGGGCCCCCCGTGGATATAGTGCAGGGTGAATGGAGTACCCATGGCTTCCTCGGACTCGGGATCCCGACCCTGGATAAGGTTCGGAGTAGGGTTCGGAGGTGAGAGCCTCCGGTCCCTAGTACCTTGCTGATCCTGTGGGTCTTCCTCCCTGGAGGTCCGTCGGGAGGTTTTAGGAATTTCTTTTCGGAAGTCCTGGAACTCCTCCTGAGCGACGGGGGCACCCTCGACCCTGTTCGGTTGGTCTGAAGGTTGTCTTCCGATGCGGCTGAGTGCGGACCTCTGTCCCTCGGGCGGCGGTCTTGGATGGTTCGGGGCCGGGTTGGAAGCGGCCCTTCCCCTGTTGCGGTTAACCTGTCGGTTGATGATGACTCCTCGGAGGTCGGGCTGGACTTGGCGGGCGACGCTCCTTTGGGATCCCTGATGGGGAGCCCTGTGTTTTGAAGTATGTGGACCGGCGTTAGCGATTGGTGGGGGCGAGTCCCGTCGGTTGACGGAGGAAGCAGCCCCTTTGCCCTTTGAGGCCATGAGAGTTCGGCTGTCGAGGTCGCTCGATAGTCGGGCTCGGGTCGGCTTCTGAAGCAGTGTTCCCACAGACGGCGCCAACCTGATGCGGTTTATTTCTGGGAGACGTGTGGATGCCCCAGGTGTGAGTTCGGACTCAATTTGTAGTTGAAGGAGAAAGCTGCTCGTCTGACGACCCTAGGCTGACCGGGCGGACCCTGTGGCGACCTCGGGGTGGTTCGGAGATCTGGGCTCGGATCAGAGGATTCGGATCCGAGGTCTTGTGTACCTGCAGACGGTCCTGAAACACCGGGGTTTTTCCCGGTGGCGGACCCTCCGACGATCTAGTCAGTCTCTGTGAGAGAATAGCAATAACTAGGTGAATTTAAGTGGCAAAAGATTGATTACCTGAAAACGTGGGTGAGGGTCTAGTATTTATAGAGAATTCCAACCGGGTTTGGATCCGCTTGGGGGCCGGGTCTAAACCCGAAAGCCCATGGGCTTGTCGTGGCAGAAGGCCCAGGGGGTTTAGGGCTGACGTGGCAATACCAGGAGTGGTATAGGGCTGTCGTGGCAAAACCCTGAGCGGTATAGAGCTGACATGGCTGATCGTGGGTCCTCTGAGCCTCTGGGAGAATCGGAGGGCCTAGGCTGTGCCAGGTCATCCCCCTGCTTCGCCAGAGAGGGGGGGCGGCTCATGGGGCTGTCACGGATCGGAGACCGAGGGCCACTGAGGTTCGTCGGATACGAGGAGGTCGGCTCTGGGGGGGTGCAATTGAGGTTCGGCGCCGACCCTGTAATGGTTCGAAGCCGAGCTAGATTGCTATTTTTACCTTTCTTGAGTGAGAGTTGTATTGGGCCCTGGTTGGGCCCGCAGGCCATTTTTACCCTACCACAATAGGCTACATGTGGGGATCTACATGTGGTTATGTATTTTAGGTATTTTCCATATTGAAGTGTCTGCAATAATAGTAGGCGGGTGTTGAGTTCTGCTTTGAGATTGAGTTCTGCTTGTTTAACTTGGTGCTTTTTCCCACTTAGGTGTATGTTGAAAGTCTGCTGGCTTCTGGTGGTCACTTGGCTTAGAGGACAACACCACTTCTTTGATGGAGACAACGGCCTACACCCTAGATTGTGGAAAATTTTTTAAAAAATAAAAATAAGAACTATCTGTCTTTACGAACAATCTCTCTGGAACTCTACACGAAAGACAGATGATATATGCGTATATATTGTTTATAATTACGTTACAAATTTTTTGCTCTATCTAACCAACACAAAATTATAAAAGGTAATATGCTTAAAAAATATTCCAAAAAATATAAAGGGGTAGGTTTACAAGTATAAGGTCAAGGTTATGGTTAGGGTTAGGAGTTTTTTGTTTCAATAATAGTAGACGGGTGTTATCCTAAATCAAAGAAGAATCAGATGATTCAAGTAGCTAAATGTGCCTAGTCTTACTCTGAGCTCCATTACAAATGTGCCTAGTCTTGCGTTGTGCTAACCCTACAATAACCCTAACCCTAATTCTTAACCCTAATCTGCTAACCTTACAATAACCCCAACCTACATTAACCCTAACCCTAACCTACATATCATGTTTTATTGATTTTTATTGGTTATATACAGAATATCTATAAACTCTTTACTGGAAACTTATTACCTGTAAACTCCCAACTACCGCAAATTAATGATAAACCAAAACAAGATCTTACCGCATATGTCTTCCTTGCAATAACCTTAACCCTACAATAACCCTAACCAAACCCCTAACCCCCGCTAAACCTAATCCTACCCTTAACCCCTGTTAACACTAATTACCAAACTGGATACACTAACCCTAACCCTAACCCTAGCCATGTCGAGAACACCCCAATTTATCTCTTTTTGGCCTACCACAACAGCCTAGGTTATAGTAAATATCTTAGGCCGTTGTCTCCAACAACGACCTAGGTTTTAGCTTAATACTTTTAAAACGGGAAAAGTCATGAAGGACCCCTTTATATGAATGCCTTAAGTCGTTGTCTTTAATAACGGCCTAGGTATGAAATTTTTAGGATTTTTACAATATTCTCTTTACTCTTTATGCACAGTCTCTGTAGAAATTTATACCAAAAATAGATAATTTACACTTGTATATCGTATAGGTATATTTTTTTATTTGTCCATTACTTTCACCTTTCAAAGTGTCTCGAAAAACTGCACACAATTACTTCACGACGAGATTCCACATCCAAAATTCCCACAGAAGCAACAGTTGGCTGTAGTGTTTTAGAGTAATCTTTGAACCTTTTTGGAATACTCTTCACATTGGTTTATACACGTGGTCAAATATACATGTGGTTTTCTGTTACGGTTTCCCAATACATGATGGTCCCTATTTAGACCGTTTTTTCCCGAAAATAATCAGATTCAGTTCTTGATGGCCAAGTAGTTTGATCTGATTACTCTCCGCTCAAAAGCGAACCAAATCTTTTTTATTTTTTATTTCTTCTTGTCCATTATAATTATTGGATATTTTTGATATTCGGAGATGGATTTTTGTATTTTAGGAGGGTGTTTCTGGAAGAGTGCAATAGATGGGAAAACTACATGTGGGTTTCCACGTGGGTTTTTCCATATATAGGGTACATGTGGGGAGGTACATGTGGTGATGTAGTTTAGGTTTTTCCCATATTGAAGTGTCTGCAATAATTATCCACAAGTCAGGGAGCTACATGTGGTTTTTCCCATACATGTGGGGTTTTACCTTATTAGTTTTTTCCATAATGAACTTGTTCTACTACATGTGATCACACCTCTTCTTCCCAATCTTGTGGAATTCTTCCCAGTTGCATGTCTGGAGAATGTCTTCAGTAACGTCTTCATTGTAAACAATGTACGAGGATTTTGAAGATTATATATTATTATTCAATAAAGACAAAAGAAACAAAATACCAATTAAGTTGGGTTAGTTTTTATATTCGTTTGTGGGTATCGATTTTATATTCGTTAGTTACGTGGCTAGAAATGGAAATAAATAAAAAATATAAACAAAAAAAACATAAATATGAATGTCTATTTTGTAGAGTTTAGAAGACAATGTACGTAAAGAGTGGAGAGACACATGTGATTAATGATAGAACTTAAATATGCATAAACTCCTTACTGGAAACTTACTACCTATCAACTCCCAACTATAAATAATCCTGACCAAACCCCTACAATAACCCTAACCAAACCACTAACCCCCGCGTACCCTAACCCTACCCTTAACCCCCGTTAGCACTAACCCTAACCCTAACCCTAACCCCTAACGAATGATATAGTTTAGCTTAATATTCTCTGGGGTGTTCTGTACATATTAAAACATCATGATTATGTAGTGGTTAGTTAGGTGTAGTCAAATTAAAAAAATAAAAAAATATAAAATTGTTATACAAGCCAAGTTCTTATCTGTCTTTTGTATAAAGTTCCATAGAGATTGTTCGTAAAGAGTAAAGAGAAAATTGAAAAAAGCAAACAACCAATTAATTTTTGGCCTACTACCTCGGCCTAAGGTATAAACATTATATTGGGGGGGCTCTATGACCAGTTTCTATTTTTAATACCAACAAGTCGAGAGCATCCCAAATTGTGTATCTTTTTGGTCCACTACCTAGGCCGTTGTTGGAGACAACGGCCTAAGGGGTCAGTGAGCAAGACAAATTGTCTATCTTTTTGGCCTACAACTTAGGCCGTTGTCCGAGACAACGGCCTAGGGTATTTCTAATAAAGTTGGGTTGCTCTCTGACTTGTTGCTATTTTTAACACCAACAAGTCAGAGAGCAAGACAAATTGTCTATATTTTTGTCCTACAACTTAGGCCATTGTCGGAGACAATGACCTAGGGTATAAACAATAAATTGGAGCTGCTCTCTGACTTGTTGCTATTTTTAAAGCCAACAAGTCAGAGAGCAAGATAAATTGTCTATATTTTTGTCCTACAAGACAACGACCTAGGGTATAAACAATAAATTGGAGCTGCTCTCTGACTTGTTGCTTTTTTTAAAGCCAACAAGTCAGAGAGCAAGACAAATTGTCTATATTTTTGTCCCACAACTTAGGAGACAACGGCCTAGGGTATAAACAATAAATTGGAGCTGCTCTCTGACTTGTTGCTATTTTTAAAGCCAACAAGTCAGAGAGCAAGACAAATTGTCTATATTTTTGTCCTACAACTTAGGCCGTTGTCTCAGACAACGGCCTAGGGTATAAACAAAAAATTTCGAAGTAAATTGAAGTTTTTTTATATACGCGTAAAAACAACATAAACGAGATGCAAAAAATCAAAAAATTGGACTTTGGGTCGGGCTCCCCGCACACAAGCCAACGCAACTGGTATATGGGAGTTCCGAACCACGGTTTGAAAGATACGGCCGTGTATCGGTTTCACTATTGAAAACTGAGCGGAAAGTGATACATTGACGTATCTCGCAAACCGCGGGTCGGAACTCGCATATACAGGTTGGTATGACTTGTGAGTGGCGAGACCAACCTACTCGCAAAGTTTCGTTTTATTTGGACTTCGTTTAAGCTATTTTCACCTCATAACGTATTCCACAAATTCCGAGGTGGATTAAAGGTTTTTTTATATACGCGTCAAAACAACAAAAATGAGAAGGAAAATTTCCTATATTTGGGCGTCAACTCTGGCACACCAAACACGAGCCAGCGGAACTTGCAGAGGTGAGTTTTGACTCTCGGTTTGAAAGATACGGCCGTGTATCACTTTATATCCGTTGTATTGAATTAAAATGATAAACAGATGTATCTCACAAATCGTGAGACGGAAATCGCCTCTACAAAATCCGTTACCTTCTACGCGGCGAGTCCGACCTACTCGTACAACTCCGAATTTTTTCATCTCATTTTTTTTCTTCTCCTATATTCCACCACTACAACTAGCACTACATCTACGAAAATATCAACAAAATGTATACAACATATATGATCAGAGCTAATTATATACTCTCTAAATTATAGACTAGACTACTATGCATAATACAAAAAAATCCAACTCCATAATTGGAAAAAAATCAATAAATTCAAAGAGTTCATTATAGTAAATTGGGATTAAGAAAATACCTGGTCCAAATAGAGAGATAGAGAGTGGGCGAAGATGTGAGAAGCCGCTGCACGCTATTGTAGACAAAGGAAAATAATTTGTGATAGGGTTTAGATGATTTGGGAATTTGGATGTGAAGTTAGGATTTGCTGTATTCGGGAAAGGAAGAGAGAGATAGGGAGCTTTCCACAAGGGGTAGAGATCGAGAAGACAAAGAAATCGATGCCAAGGAGTTGAGAGAGTGAACTAGGGTTTGGGGATGGGTTTCGGGAGCTCGAGAGAAAGAGAAAGTGTTTGTGACGAAAACAGGGAGATGAAGATCTGAGTATGTACAAGTGTTTGGAAAAACACTTGTACATACCTAGGCCGTTGTTGGAAACAACGGCCATGGTATGTTGTTTTTATAAAAAAAAAACAACCTAGGCCGTTGTTTCCAACAACGGCCTAAGTGAATTTTTCGACAAAAAAAACTCCATGCCAAAAAAACGCTAAGTCCCAAATGTTTTTTAACGTGAAGTGACGAAAATACCCCCTCCGCTTTTGGGAACGTTAGTGGAAGACTTAAGCGGATCTTGATCTGATCCGCTGATCAAGATCAAGATCGATCGGACGGTGGAGATTGGTGTTTCCCAACCCATTGAAAACGGATCCGTTTTCAATGGAGCAAAACCCATATATATATATATATATATATATATATATATATATATATATATATATATATATATATATATAAATTATGTCTAAAAAGAATGGATAGATTTGCAAATGAAAAAAAGATATTGCTGGAGTGGACAAAGCTCCCCACTTCTAGAGCAATTTTTTTTTGAGGGAAAAGGTGGAATATGGCCACCCTGTTTCATTAATAAGAAATTAACAAAACAACCCCAGCATACTGGGGCAAGTTACAACCTACAAACACCCAAAAAAATATGAAGCGACATGACCAGTACATATAATCAGCTCTCACTCTACATTACGAGGACCAACTAATTGTATGTCCGCCATGCAAGCTTTGAGCACCCACCTCCACGGCACGCGCCCACCCACCTGAAGCTAATCATGTGGGATTTGAAAATTTGCCACTCTCCTCATTCTACCTCATCAATGCAACTTCACACATGGCCCAATCGTAGTCGCACCCAAAAGGAGAGCCGTGGAGAGGGTACTCACCTCTGTCACACTATAGCTCTCATAAGCAATTTCTTACCAAGCAAAATACTCAGTCACCCTAACCACGAACACCGACAAGGAGAGAGCCGTGAAGAGGATACCTTCGCCTCTCACACGCATCTACTCTCTCTAGTGATTTCTCACAAACACTAACAGACACCCACACAGAATAGAGAGAAGCAACATCTTTGCTCTCTCACTCTCTCACTCACTCTCTCACGCAAAACCTAAAACAACCACAACTAACAGAAGCATCACCTTCCCCTCTTGCCCCTACGGGCGGTGGACGTTGTAGATTGCAGGTTTATTTATGAGGACGTAGTGGCGGCGCTGTTGCGGAACCTGTGGCCATTGATTAATGGGTGTCGAGTTCAGGGTGCGACTACCCCATTACCAAACAAAAACAGATACACCTCCACCTCAACAATTTCTACAGGACACCTCATGGGGGGACCCCATCTACGGGCCCAAGCCTCATCTTGTGCTGTAAAGATGCGCACCTATGGGGGGACCCCATCTTCGGGCCCTAGCTGCGTAACCGTGCAACACCGATCCCAAGCACCTCCTCCACTTCCCCCACCCAAACAATAACCAGATCAGCCCGCTGCCTTCTCTAATTCCGGTATTACCGTGGACGTCGCACATTATGGAGGGACCCCATCTCGGGCCCAAGCCCCACAATTGTGCGGTACAACACATTCCACACTTCTCACACCACAACCTACACCAACAAATTAACTACCTTGCCCCATGGGTCCCATGCCGATCACTCGGTGTCGTCCTCGGCCAGAGCCAGAGCCACGGCGACCAAGCCCGGCTCTGGTGGGGGGGGGGCTCACCTTGATCTCGGCCAAAGCCATGCCGATCTAAACCACGGCGCTCGCCCAACCAGTCGCGGGAGCTACCACGACCTGAGGCAGCGTGGCGGCGCACTGGGGAAGCTCGGCGGTCCCGTCATCGTCCGTGAAGGCACACTGGAGCGGCGGAGGGAGGCAGCTGCTCCTCTTGTCGGGATCTCATCGCACGAAGTGAAGACGCAAACGGAGAGGGGCACCTTGATCTCGTCGTCGCATTGGGTGGAGGGAGGGAGGGGGGGGCAGCAGCGTGGACGGCCAGCCGCCGCCGCCCCAAACCTTATAGATCTAGGGTTTTTTTTCTTTTCGGGAGAGTTGGTAGGAGAGAGTTTTAACTCCCTCTGAGTTGATAGGAGAGAGTTTTTTTTCTTCTAGAGCAATTTGACAAATTATATATGCCAGTTGACACATTCAAAAAGTTCTTTAACTCCCTCTGAGTTGATGGTTATCCATTGCTAACAAACTTGATTGGTACCCTCCAACAATTCATCCCATGTCATCATCTTGTCAATTCTTGGTGTAGTTGTAAATCACTCTTGGGTGAATAGGATAATTGTGCGGAATTTAAAAATTAATAAAATAAAGTGTAAGATAAGTAAAAGAGTTAAGAGCAGCAAACACAGATGACGCAGCGATATAACGTGGTTCGACCTCCAGGTCTACGCCCACACCACCTACTTGTAGCAATTTTTCACCACAAGCGTTCCACTATACTTAAAACCCTTTGTACAGTGATTCTCGGATTCAGGCCGTTCGACCTATTACACCCACAGGACTTCCAATGCAAGTCCCGCCAATCTCACCGAAATGGAAAAGAAAGAAAAACCAAAACTCAAGATCATTTAATGATCCTGACTGAAGAATACAGAAAAATTATCGCTCACACTCGGATTGATTATCGAAAGATTAGTTTAGAAGAATTTTATCAGAAGTAATAGGGTTCAGAATACATGGTGGATTCGTTCAATATTAATAGACTAGAAAGTGTACCGATCAAAAATAGAAACGATACTGTCCAAGAATAGACACAGCGCAAAATGCGGTCGACCGTCATATTGGTGCGATCGACCGTTCAGCTCTCTGACGTAAAGTAGAGAGGTGAAAGGTCGACCGCTTCTCAAACAACTCAAGGTTGCGGTCGACTGCGATGCGGTCGACCGGTCATGAAGTACGGTCGACCTGTATCGCGCTGTATATTCCGAATCCACCCTATTTTCTTACCATAAACTAACCAATCTTTAATCAATCTTATACAATTAAAATCACAAGAAAATAGAAGGAAAAATTCAAGTCTTGATATCTTCCTCTTTTGCTTGTAGACCAATTATTCATGAGCTCTTTTTGAATAACTTCCTCTTTTGCTTGTATTTGCAATCTTTCTTTATTGCTTTCCTTGTTTGAATATTCTTGAATCTCTCTTGGATCTCTTGCTGATATTATTTGATCTTGAAGATCAGAACAACTAACTTTAAACTTATTAGTATTAATGAGCACGTTTTGTGCACACCAAACTAAGAGTCAACAATTTTTCCCTTTTGGTGTGAACAAAACATGCTAGAATGTTTGAAAATTAAAATAGACCAGATAAATACTCTCCCTGAGTTTAGTATATCCTGTTACACAGATTTTCATAAGTAAGAGCCTTTAAGAGAGATGTAAATACTCCCCCTTAATTCAATGTCACCTGTAATACTGAACTACAACATATATGATTAGTGTAGACTTTTGAAACCATATTTGTAGTTTAGAATATTCATAGAATCATTGCAAAGTATTTGAAAACATTTTATGAAAACATGTCATGAATACTTTAGACTTTATTTGAAAACATTCCAAAAAAAAATCTCCCCCTTTTTGGAACACACCAAGAGGGATTTAAGTAGAAGAAAAGTGAAAGCACGTTAAAAAAGTATTCTAGTGAAAACACGTTAGAAAAGTGAAAGCACGTGAAAAGAACGAAATGTTACTGAAAACGAGAGGAAGAGAATCTTCTTACATGATACCGTTAATAGCGAGACTCTTTGCTATACAGTGAAAGCTCTTCATAATATCATAGATTTGAGATCCTCCCCAATACAAGTATAAAAAATTGAATTTCAAGAATCACAAAAAAAAATGGTTTTAAAAAAAGTTTTTATCAAAGACCAGAGAGGAGACCAGTCGACCGTACAGTCAACCGCAATAGAGATGATTTAAAAAATTTCCCGAGAGCATACTGGTCGACCGCACGGTCGAGCGCACCCATTTGTCAAAAACACAACAGATCACAGAGGGCAAACCGGTTGACTGCACGGTCTACCGTTTATTTTGTAAAGACAAAAAGAATTTCCAAAGGATGAGCCGGTCGACCGCACGGTCGACCACAAATAGTAGAAACCAATTTTTTTTAAAATAATGTATAAAACCAATTTTAACCGAGAGAAAACCGGTCGACCGCCCAGTCGACCGTACACCTTCACAGGCAGTCGCCCATTCAGTCGACCGCAGAATGGAATTTCATGCTGAGATATCAATCACATTTAGTTCTCCTTTTAAAAAGTGAAATCGTTTTTCATTTAAAAGTTTTGTAAAAATATCCGCAAGTTGTGAATCAGTAGAAATATATTCAAGTAAAATATCCCCCTTTCGAAAGTGATCTTTAATAAAATGATACCTAATATCAATGTGTTTTGTGCGACTGTGTTGGTCGGAATTTTTGGTCATATGAACAGTACTAGTGTTGTCACATTTTATTGGAGTATGATCAAAGAATACCATGTAATCTTCGAGAGTATATTTCATCCATAATACCTGCGCACAGCAGGATCCTGCTGTGATATATTCAGCTTCGACAGTAGAGAGAGTTACAGAGTTTTACTTCTTGGATGCCCATGAGACAAGGCAGTTTCCCAAGAAGTGACATGTACCGCTAGTGCTCTTTCTATCGGTCAAGCTACCGGCATAATCTGCATCAGAATATCCTACAAGAGAAAATTTTCTATTTTTCGGATACCAAAGTCTAGTATTTGGTGTGCATTTGAGATCTCGGATGATACGGTTAACGACAACCAAATGTGATTCTTTGGGACACGATTGAAAGCGTGCACATAAACAAACACTAAACATAATATCTGGACGAGATTTAATAATATAGAGTAAACTACCAATCATACCTCGATAAGTGGAGATATCAACATTATTACCAGATTCATCTTTTGAAAGCTTGGTGGTAGTGGCCATAGGTGTTTTGTAAGCATTTGCAGTTTCAAGTCCAAACTTTTTAACTAATTCCTTTGCATACTTGGATTGATTGATAAAGATGCCATCCTTTCTTTGTTGTATTTGAAGCCCAAGAAAATAAGTTAGTTCTCCCATCATGCTCATTTCGAATTCATCCTGCATTTGCTTTGAGAATTCCTTGCAAAGATTTTCATTAGTGGATCCAAATATAATATCATCAATATATATTTGAACGATTAAAATGTCTTTAAAAACATGTTTTATAAATAGTGTAGTATCTACTTTTCCTTTAGAAAAACATATGTGAAGTAGAAATGAACTTAGTCGTTCATACCAAGCCCGAGGGGCTTGCTTCAAACCATACAATGCTTTATCAAGACGAAATACATAGTTTGGGTGTGTGGGATCAGTGAATCCCGGTGGTTGTGCAACATAAACTTCTTCAGAAATAAAACCATTTAAAAATGCACTTTTAACATCCATTTGAAAAAGAGTAAAATCCATATAAGCAGCAAATGCAAGTAAAATACGAATGGCTTCAAGCCGTGCAACAGGTGCAAAAGTTTCATCAAAATCTACACCTTCTTGTTGATTATAACCTTGTGCAACAAGACGGGCCTTATTTCTAGTGATTGATCCAGATTCATCTAACTTGTTCTTAAACACCCACTTAGTTCCAAGTATAGTTCTATTATGCGGTCTAGGAACAAGTCTCCATACTTGATTCCTTTCGGATTTATTAAGTTCTTCTTGCATGGCAACGATCCAGTCATTATTTTGCAAGGCCTCCTTAATGTTCTTAGGTTCAAGTATGGAAACGAATGTGGAAAAACACATGAAATTATGAGCTTGTGTGCGAGTAGTTATCCCTTTTGACATGTCGCTTCGTATAAGAGTTGGTGGATGGCTAGACATGATTTTCTATGCGGGGCGTCTTTCACCTATGGAAATTTGATGTTGTACATGTTCATCTTCCATGGCATCAATTTGTTCAACAGACATCTCTTCTATTTGCGATTTGGATGCATCTTTATCTTGATGAGATTTTTGATTTTGATCATTCATATTTGGGTCTTCTTCAACGTGAACCTGTTTCTTTTCATACCCGAACACCTATCTCATCATCATCAACAACATGCAATATTTCTTTGGTGTAGGGGTTAGTTTCATCAAAAATAACATCTATAGATTCCTGAACTGTGCATCTTCTTTTATTAAATATACGATATGCTTTGCTACTAAGAGAATATCCTAAGAAGACACCTTCATCACTTTTACGATCAAACTTTTCCAAATTATCAAGAGTATTTAAAATAAACACTTTACATCCCAAGACGCGAAAGTAACTTAAGTTGAGAATTTTTCCATAATATAGTTCAAAAGGAGTTTTCTCAAGAAATTTTCTAATGATTACTTGGTTAATTGTGTAACATGCTGTATTGACAGCCTCCGCCCAAAATGATTTAGGTAAATCTTTTTCATTAAGCATGGTTCGGGCCATTTCTTGAAGAGATCGATTTTTCCTTTCAACAATCCCATTTTGTTAGGGAGTGCGAGGACAAGAGAACTCATGTTTTATTCCCTTTTTGTCACAAAATGAGGTGAAGAGTTCGTTTTGAAATTCTCCACCATGGTCACTACGAATAGTAACAATGGTAAGGCTTTTCTCATTTTTCACTCTTCAACAGAATTTTTGAAATACATACAATGTGTCATCTTTTTGTGGCAAAAAGACAACCCAAGTAAATCTACTATAATCATCAACAATTACAAAGGCATATCGTGCACCTCCATTACTACGTGTCCGTGATGGTCCAAAAAGATTCATGTGCAAGAATTCAAGGGGTCTAGAAGTTGATACCATTTTCTTGGGTTTGTGAGAAGTTTTAGTTTGCTTTCCAAATTGGCACGACTCACACGGTTTATCTTTCTCAAATTTGATTTTAGGAATCCCCCTTACAAGCTCCTTGGTTACGAGTTTGTTGAGATTGTCCATAGCCATGTGTCCAAGTCTTCTATGCCATAACCAACCATCCTCATTTCTTGCAACAAAGCACCTCATATTTTCTTGTGCTAATTCATTAGAATTTATAACATAGACATTGTTACATCGGTTAGCTAGAAGTAGACAAGATTTATTGCTATCTAGTACATTGAATGAATTTTTATCAAAAGTGACTGGATAGCCTTTATCACATAATTGGCTGACACTAGTTAGATTATATTTCAAACCTCTTACCAATAGAACATCCTCAATGGAGCATGAGGAACCAAAGTTTATTTTACCTTTACCAATGTTTTGTCCCGTGATATTATCCCCAAAGATGATGTCCTTTCCTTTTCCCCTTGACAGTGATGCAAAATATTTGCTGTCACCTATCATATGATTTGAGCATCCACTATCAAGGTACCACCGATCTTTAGTCTTGATATGTTGAGGTACCTACACCAAGATTAGTAGGTATAATTTTGCGTGCCCAAGTTTATTTTGAACCTCCATTTACATCCTTTCTTACCCACACACAATTAGTATTCCTTTTTAATGGACAATTAAAAGAAATATGCCCTAGTCTACAACAATAATGACATATGATACGACTATGTCTTGAGTCATGCACATTTGCATAGCTTTGGGTTGGTTTATGATTATGTTGAAGTTTGTGCAAGTGTGTATGACCTAATGATTTACATTTTTGATGGTGTATTGGCTCTTCGTAACCAAGTCCTCGATTATCATGATAAGATCTTGAACTTTTTGTAATAAGGTAACTGAGCCCTTCATATTTTTCAACAATCTTTTCAAGCTCAGTTACTCTTTTACATAATATTTTCCTATTCATCTCATCGTCTTTTGTGTTCCAACGAAGAGTGTCTAGTGTAGCATCAAGAATCCTATTTTGTTCAAGAGCTTCATTACATCATTCCTCTACCTCATCAAATTTCTTTTTACATTCTTTTAAATTATCTGAGAGTTTGGCTATATAAACAAATTTCTCATGAATTTCTCTTAAGTGATCATCATGCGTTGCTAAAGATTCTCGAATTTGTTGTTTTAAGATTTCATTTTCCTCTAGCAATACATCATGATCTTTTCTAAATGACTTAAATTTTTCCAAGATCAAGGCATTCTTATTTTTCAGTTTTTGATTTTTTGTAATATAAGAGTCATAGGTATCATTTGAAATTTATTTATATTGCCTAAGTTCATGACATAATTTCTTAGCATAGTCTTTCTAACCAATACACATGTCTACTAATTCATCATAAGTGGGTTCTTCAATTACCTCTTCTTGAGATGGTGATTGCACCTCACCATGCCCAAGAGCTATGAAGCCGACATCGTCGTAGCCTTGCTTCCCTCACTTGAATCAAAATCTAACCATATTGCCTTTAGTGCCTTCTTTTTCAAACTTGGTTTGAGCGGTAGTAGTCCCTTTTGCTGTCTTGTGAGACGAGAAAATTTGTACGAATATGTCCAGGCTTCTTGCACTTATAGCACACTCATCTTTATCCTTCTCCCTTTCTCCTTGGTACCTGCCATATTTCTTATGTTTGAGACACTTAAAAAATTGTTTTTTCAATAGAGCAATATCCTCGTCTGACTCCTCACGATCTGAATCTGCTTTTGATGGTCGGGATTTTTCTGCTTTTAGTGCAATGGTCTTCTCTTCTTGCTTTGGTTCAATCCCGATGTTTTGTCTGTATCTTTTGGTCTCCGATATTTCCATCTCGTATGTCTTCAGCTTTTCTTGGAATGTGTAGTAGTCGAATCCCTTCTCTTCAAGAGTCTTCCTCATTGCAGCGGCCTTTACATCCCATTCTGGCGTGAGACAGCTTATGAGCTTTCCGACGTTTCGGTCATCATCTAGCTCCTTACCTAAGCTCTGAAGTTCGTGGGCAATGATATCGAATCGGGCGAGCATTTGATCCACATTTTTCCCTGGTAACATGCGAAACACATCAAACTTATAGAAACATAAATTAACTTGAGCTTTTACCTCAGAAGCGGTTCCTTCATGCCGCTTCAGCATGTTGTTCCACATCCCGTATGCTGTTTTGCAGTTACGCCCACATCGCATTAGTTCTTCGTTATTCAACCCTGCATAGAGAACCGTTGTGGCTTTGGAATTTGCTGTCTTGAGGGCCAACTCTGCTTTTGTGAAGGATGTCTTTCCGTCACTAACTGGAATTTGTGTTTTATTGATACACACATTCCATACTTCTTCTCCGAGCATCTGTAAAAAATGAGACATACGAACTTTTCAGACGTCATAGCATTTTCCATAAAAAATGGTGATCGTGTAAGGCTTGTCCCATTGGAGATAAATGGCTCCAATGAGTACAAGTCATCGGAATGAGGGATTTCGGCCATTGGACCTTTTGCTTAAGCTTTTAAGATTTTTGATAAGCACCTCGCTCTGATACCACTGTAAATCACCCTAGGGGGGTGAATAGGGTGATTGTGCGGAATTTAAAAATTAAAAAAAGAGTGCAAGATAAGTAAAAGAGTTAAGAGCAGCAAACACAGATGACGCAGCGATATAACGTGGTTCAACCTCCAGGTCTACGCCCACACCACCTACTTGTAGCAATTCTCCGCTACAAGCGTTCTACTATACTTAAAACCCTTTGTACAGTGAATCTCGGATTCAGGCGAGAGACCTATTACACCCACAGGACTTCCAATGCAAGTCCTGTCAATCTCACCGAAGTGGAAAAGAAAGAAAAACCAAAACTCAAGATCGTTTAATGATCCTGACTGAAGAATACAGAAAAATTATCGCTCACACTCGGATTGATTATCGAAAGATTAGTTCAGAAGTAATAGGGTTCAGAATACATGGTGGATTCGTTCAATATTAATAGACCATGAAGTGTATCGATCAAAAATAGAAACGATACTTTCCAAGAATATACACAGTACAAAGTGCGGTCGACCGTCATATTGGTGTGGTCGGCCGTTCAGCTCTCTGACGTAAAGTAAAGAGGTGAAAGGTCGACCGCTTCTTAAACAACTCAAGGTTGCGGTCGACCGGTATCGCGCTGCATATTCCAAATCCACCCTATTTTCTTACCATAAACTAATCAATCTTATACAATTAAAATCTCACGAAAATAGAAGGAAAAATTCAGGTCTTGATATCTTCTTCTTTTGCTTGTAGACCAATTAATCATGAACTCTTTTTGAATAACTTCCTATTTTGCTTGTATTTGCAATCTTTCTTTATTGCTTTCCTTATTTGAATATTCTTGAATCTCTTTTGGATCTCTTGCTGATATTATTTGATCCTGAAGATCTAAACAACTAACTTTAAACTTATTAGTATTAATGAGCACGTTTTGTGCACACCAAACTAAGAGTCAACAGTAATGATTGTTTAATCCTAGTGCTTTTATAATGTTGATAAGGATTGGAATAACTATGGGTAGAGTAAAAGTATGAAGGCATGAGAACACAGTGAAAGTGCCAGAGAGACTCACCTATGTGAAACATATACTAGAGAAATGTGATGTTCTGGCAGAATATAAATGTTAAATTCTCAGTTTCAATCGGAATTTGTTAGGAATTGCCGAGTTATATGACAATTGATCCAATAAATAACCAAACAATAGTAGACCAAATCAAACACACAAGCACTCAATTTTTGTCCTGGTCCGGCTACTTGGGGAACCTTTTCCGTAACTAGATCTAATGGTTTGTTTTCCTCTGTTTCTGCTGTGCGGTCTGTTATACAAGTTCATTAAGCATTTGGAAGATTTCTGTTCCAAACAATGAGCTTCCTGTACTCACAGAGATTGTTTGGTAGTGCGATACAATTTTCACCATGAGTGATTGAAATCAGTCTGCTTGTGCGATGCAATTTTCACCATGAGTGATTGAAACCAGTCTTGTCGTGTCTGTTATCTCTCTCAGGAGAATAGATTATGCAAATGGGATTTCGAACCCCAGACTTGTAAAAGAGGACAACCTTGTATGTATGTATATATATATATATATATATGTCTGTCTGTAAATTATGTCTAAAAAGAATGGATAGATTTGCAAATGAAAAAAAGATACTGCTGGAGTAGACAAAGCTCCCCACTTCTAGAGCAATTTGACAAAGTATTTATGCCAGCTGACACATTCAAAAAGTTCTTGAACTCCCTCTGTGTTGATGGTTATCCATTGCTAACAAACTTGATTGGTACCCTCCAACAATTCATCCCATGTCATCATCTTGTCTATTCTTGGTGTAGTTGTAAATCACTCTGGGGTGAATAGAGTAATTGTGCGGAATTTAAAAATTAATAAAATAAAGTGTAAGATAAGTAAAAGAGTTAAGAGCAGCAAACACAGATGACGCAGCGATATAACGTGGTTCGACCTCCAGGTTTACGCCCACACCACCTACTTATAGCAATTCTTCACCACATGCGTTCCACTATACTTAAAACCCTTTGTACAGTGATTCTCGGATTCAGGCCGAGAGACCTATTACACCCACAAGACTTCCAATGCAAGTCCCACCAATCTCACCGAAGTGGAAAAGAAAGAAAAACCAAAACTTAAGATCGTTTAATGATCCTGACTGAAGAATACAGAAAAATTTTCGCTCACACTCGGATTGATTATCGAAAGATTAGTTTAAAAGAATTTTATCAGAAGTAATAGGGTTCAAAATACATGGTGGGGATTCGTTCAATATTAATAGACTATGAAGTGTATCGATCAAAAATAGAAACGATATTGTCCAAGAATAGACACAGCACAAAGTGCGGTCGACCGTTCAGCTCTCTGACGTAAAGTAGAGAGGTGAAAGGTCGACCGCTTCTCAAACAACTCAAGGTTGCAGTCGACTGCGATGCGGTCGACCAGTCATGAAGTACGGTCGATCGGTATCGCGCTGTATATTCCGAATCCACCCTATTTTCTTACCATAAACTAACCAATCTTTAATCAGTCTTATACAATTAAAATCTCACGAAAATAGAAGGAAAAATTCAAGTCTTGATATCTTCCTCTTTTGCTTGTAGACCAATTAATCATGAGCTCTTTTTGAATAACTTCCTCTTTTGCTTGTATTTGCAATCTTTCTTTATTGCTTTCCTTGTTTGAATATTCTTGAATCTCTCTTGGATCTCTTGCTGATATTATTTGATCCTGAAGATCTAAACAACTAACTTTAAACTTATTAGTATTAATGAGCACGTTTTGTGCACACCAAACTAAGAGTCAACAGTAGTGATTGTTTAATCCTAGTGCTTTTATAATGTTGATAAGGATTGGAATAACTATCGGTAGAGTAAATGTATGAAGGCGTGAGAACATAGTGAAAGTGCCAGAGAGACTCACCTATGTGAAACATAAACGAGAGAAATGGGATGTTCTGGCAGAATATAAATGTTGAATTCTCAGTTTTAATCGGAATTTGTTAGGAATTGCCGAGTTATATGACAATTGATCCAATAAATAACAAAACAATAGTAGACCAAACCAAACACACAAGCACTCAATTTTTGTCCCGGTCCGGCTTCGCCTAATTCCAAGAAAAAATAATTGAGATATTATTTAACTAGAGAAGATAAAAGAATTACAATCACTCTTACCAAGAACATATCTATCGCTCAAGACTCACTAGAAGATACTCTGTTGTTTACAAGTGAAAACTCTCATATTAAGTACCTGATGCTTTTGGCACACCTCTCAATGGAGGCTATTAAATATTATATAGAGATCTAGAGAAACCTTAGGTTGTAGTCTTGATACAATAACTATCTGATATACCCTGAAGAGAAAGCCCAAGTTGGACTCAAAACAGACCACCCATATCAGTCCCATTATGCTGTTGTGCAGCTGTCGGTCAACTACTTCCAAGAGCAGTCGACTGCAATAGAAAACGAGCCCGAGCTCTGCCTGGTTGTGGTCAACTGCTAATATTGCAATTGACCGTCACCCTCTTCTCAGCCAGAAATAACAACTCTGTTCCGCTCCACATTTGCTTCGAAAATTTTCTCGCTTCACCGTATTCTCTTCACATCGAACCGAATATGCAAGACATAACCCAACAATATCTACATTGGATTGCATACTCATGGTTCCACACCTGTGTGATTAATTGTCTCTAAACTCTTTCTTTTCTCCTCTCTTTTCTCCTCTTGTAAATAAATTGGTTCATTGGCTTTTTTGCTAGTCAAATCTACATCCACCTATTATTTCTCCACTGGTATGCCCCTTCAAGGACATACCCCAGCAGATGTCAACATGGAGGCGCCACCCTCCGCACAAACTCCACCTACTCCGAGGCACTCTCAACCTCTCGACGATATTTGAACGTCGTGGTCTAGCATTAGTGATTCTAGTGGTGGCGAACTAGATAAAGCTTTAGGAATACTGGGCTTAGAAACACTTGGCCAAGATTTTTCCGTCTCCACAAAGCTTGTAGAGATTGGGTTGAACATGCCTCCTTCCCCTCATCACCTTACGACGACCTTCTCAAACCGATAGAACTCCACCTCATGCTGTGTACTTGAAAGCTTGTGCTTCCAGAGTTCACAAGGATATTAGATTTTGTTTCAGCAATTGAATATGCATGACCATCTCCAATGTGAACTCATTTCCATCTGGCATCTCCATCTCAACTATTCTCTCACCCACTACGTCACAAATCTCACTATTCCCCGTTCTCACATAACGACATATTGTAAACTTGTAAGTAGAAAACATCTTCATCTCTGAACAAATATGAGAAGAATTACTTGAATCACTAAACTAGCCAGAATCCACATCTATAAAATTTGAAACAAGAAGACTGTCTAAGTTATTACCTGATTCAACGGCATTGACTATGTTGGCACTCTTCTGATTCAACCACTTGTGACAATTCCTCTTGTAATACCTAATCCCTCTGCAATGGTGGCAACGGAACTCACCCTTACGCGCAATTTTCTTTCCAATTGAATATCATCCATTGCCAAGCAACTCATAGAAGTAGATGCAAATTTATGAGTCTCCTTCCTAAGTTCATCATTCTTCAAGCCCTTGATCATACCAACCACCAAAAACTTCTCCTTGACAAATTTCTCTTGTAGCATGGTGGTTATCAAATGCTCATACGAATATAACAGTGAATATATCAAGTTGAAAGCTTTATCCTCTTTACTTAGATCATTCGTGTTTATTGCCCTCAATTCAGATAACACCGTAGTGAATTTCACAAGATGATCTTGAAGAGAAATACCTTCCTTAATTGGGACACGAAATAATTTTCTCTTTCAGTACATCTAATCATGTAACAATGATTCCGAGTAATCAATTTTGAGTCTCGCCTACAAACTCGTTGCGCTTCTCTCCTCAAGAAAGTTGCACTTGATATCGTTCATCAATGACAGCTAGATTAAACTCAAGGTTTTTAACATATCTCCTCCCACGTCTCCTGCTTCATGCTGATTGTGTTAGGAATGTGTCTTGAATACTCGTGGTTCAGATTAGAAGAAGGTAAGATGAATCACGGAGGTCGAAGCGTCGAAGTGAGTAGAAGAGTAATTAGCAACATCAACAGCCTTTGAGGAGTTGCGGTCAACTGGCCCTTGTTGCGGTTGACCTCACACCCGACCATTTCCCCGACCGCACCGCCGACTGCATAGTTGATGCAGTTGTACTGAGTTTGGCCGATAGGAGGACGGTCGACCGGTCTTGATGGACGGTCGACCGACCGCGACGCTGTATTCATTTTGGGCCTCGATTTGTTAGATCGTTTCAGCCCAATCTTAAACTCCAAGTTAGATCGTATGGCTCCTAGTCAGTTACATCTTTTCCAGGTTATATCGGATGACTGAGAATCAAGATTAGACCTAGGTTTCTCTCTATTCTTCTATATATATTGTAAACTCCTGCAATATGAGAATAGAGTACTTCATAGATTCTTTTCTCCATTGCAAAGAGAGGCTCAAGAGAGATAGTTCTTAGTGGGTGAGTTTAATTCTTTGTATTGAGTAAATCAGTAACTCCTTGTAATCTCCTCTAGTTGAATATCGGATCTCCCTATATATCCCCTAGATAAAGCAAAAGCTAACTGGGATAAATTACTGTTGTGTTTGTATTTGGATTGGTGGATCTACTTGCTTGCTCAATTGATTCATCTCATCTCTTCGACTTCCTCATTGCTCTAATTAGTTCCGCTGCGACTAGAGGCGTTTGTTGACACCCCAATCCCAACAACTAGTATCAGAGCTTCATGTTGCTGAGTCCCTTGGTTAAGATGACAGGTCACAGTCTTTTGAAGATCAAGCAGTTCGATAGAAAGATCAATTTCAATCTTTGGAAGGTTGACATGTATGATGTCCTTGTTCAAGAATGTTTGCAGTTAGCCATTAAGAAGAAAGAAAGGCCATCCGACATGAAGGAGGATGTTTGGGAAGATATTCGTGAAAGAGCATAAGTCTGATTCGACTATCCTTGGCGGACGAGGTCAAGTGCAGATTTTTGGAAGAAACTGATGCGGCAAGTTTGTAGGAAAAACTCATAACTGACTACTCTACTTCGTCGTTATTAGATCGGATGCATTGGAAGAGGAAGTTGTTCCGTTTATCTATTAAGGAAGGTACCGATCTCCAAGACTACATTACTGTGTTCAATAAGATATTATCTGAACTTAAGGTGATTAACGCGGTTGTGTGTGAGGAAGATAAAGCTTTCAACCTGATATATTCACTGCCAGATTCATACGAACTTTTGATAACTACCATGCTACACGGTAGATCTTCCAAGAAGAGTATTTCAGTAGATGGTGTAATCAAAGTATTAAAAGAAAATCAACTTAGGAAGGAGACTCAAAAATTACCGTCTATTTCTACAAGTTGTCTAGCAGTGGAAGGTCATTCGGAGGGAAAACAAAGTGCTTTGCAAAAGGATTCAATCCGTTACCGTTATTGCAAGAGGTCAGGGCATATCAAGAAAGATTGTTGGAAGTTGTAGAAACAGGAAAGCGCAAAGAACGGGAGTTCAGCCGCTAATGTGGTTAGTGCCTTTGATTCAGGTGATTCGTGTCTTCTTGTTTCAAATTCTTTAGAAGTGGATTCTAGTTGGCTTCTTGACTCAAGGAGTTCTTCTCATATTTGCTCTAAGAGGGAGTTGTTTTCTACTTATAAGTCTACTACAGGGCGTTGTATGACAACGGGAACTGAGGAGATTTGTGAAGTAGCAGGTGAAGGGACAGTCGAGTTGAAGATGCAAGGTCTAAATTTGTTCACTTTAATGGATGTTTTGCATGTTCCTCTGTTGAAACGGAATCTGATTTCCTTGGGAACTCTGGATGCACGGGGTTGTAGGTACACAGCTAGAGGTAAAGTTCTGTCTGTTTTTCAAGGTCGTCGTGAAGTGTTTAGAGGTATGAGAGTGGTTGGGCCAAGCCAACACAATCTCTACAAGCTTTGGGAAATCCGAAAATCCTGCACAGAGGTTGTTAGTTCTTTTCCCTTTATTCCCGCAAGCTCAGCTAGTTTACCGCAACTAGAATCATCAAGACGAGATCACGACGTTCGAATATCGTCGAGAGGTGGAGAAAGCCTAAGGGTAGGTGGAGTTCGTGCGGAGTTTGGCAACTTCGTGAGTACAGAGGGGCTACACTGGATCTGGTGAGATTGGGTAGTGATCAGTTCGACTAGAAGAAGAAGTTATTGTTCTAAGTTTTTTTTGCAAGTGGAATTCATTAGTTTAGAGATGAATAGCACATCATGTGATAACATTCGTATGCAATCCAAGGTGGAGTTTGTTAGGAATGTGTCTTGAATACTCGTGGTTCAAATTAGAAGGTAAAATGAAGCACGGAGGTCGAAGCGTCGAAGAGAGTAGAAGAAAACAGAGCAGCAATAGTGCAGGCATAGTTGTGGTCGACTGTCCAAAGTTGTGGTCGACCGCACCTCCAACCGGACACCTGATCGCAGTTGTACTGAGTTTGGCCGAGAGGTGGACGGTCGACCGGTCTTGTTGGACGGTCGACCGATCGCGGCGCTGTGTTCGTTTTGGATCTCGATTTGTTAGGTCGTTTCAGCCCAATCTTCAACTCCAAGTTAGATCGTACGGCTCCTATTCAGTTACTTCTTTTCCAGGTTATATCGGACGACTGAGAATCAAAAATTAGACCTAGGTTTCTCTCTATTCTTCTATATATATTGTAAACTCCTCTAATATGAGAGTAGAGTACTTCATAGATTTTTTTCTCCATTGCAAAGAGAGGCTCGAGAGAGAGAGTTCTTGGTGGGTGAGTTTAATTCCTTGTATTGAGTGAATCAGTAACTCCTTATAATCTCTTCTAGTTGAATATCAGATCTCCCTATATTTCTCCCTGGATTAAGCAAAAACTAACTGAGATAAATCCTCGTTGTGTTTGTATTTGGATTGGTGGATCTACTTGCTTGCTCAATTGATTCGTCTCATTTCTTCGACTTCCTCATTGCTCTAATTAGTTTCGTTGCGAGGCATTTGTTGACGCCCCAATCCCAACAGATTGGTCTCCTTTATTTCCTTTTAGGGCAACATCCAAGCCCTGTCGAACCAATGTGTCGTATATGTCAACTTTCCAGATCTTGAAGTTCATCTTACCATCAGACTACTTAATCTTCATGAAACTCAGATCTGTCATGTTCTCCAAGGAACTCGAGCAACCACGAACTCAAGCAAAAATTGAAAGTCACTTTTAAAATGGTGAATGTCAACTGATACTCATAAAATAAGGCCCTACTCGTTGGCCGAACAAATACCTATGCACTCTGTATGCAAAGGAATCTAGCTTTTCGAGTAGGTATTGAAGTACGGCTCTTTTATAATTACACATTCACACCAACCCCCAAACATGATCATATTATATTCACATTCCACATGCTATCCAAAAAGAGTAAATTTGGTTAGGAATTTTGGATTGGTGTTTCTACTCAATTTCATACATGAAAGAGAGTAAAAAATAAACTTCGTAAAATATAATCGGAGACATGGTTTCATCAAAAACACAATCTAATTACATGGGGGTAAACATTACAAAATGTCGTTCAAAATATGAGTTTCATTTCATTGCATGAATAAATTCTATTACAACAGTGGCATTTCTGGCTTGTACCAGATAATGATGGGGCATCAGTTAGTTTCATATTCAAACTTTACACATCAAAAAGGGATCGGTGGAAGTCCAATTAGACAACTGAAGCAAAATCAACTTCGACACCATCAAAGCCCTATGACCATATTTAGGAGAAACTGAGAAGAGGAGCATCTGCGAACTCTGCCTTTGTATACTATATCTCTACTCGTTGGAAATCTCTTGTTTGTTTCATTTGGTATCACATCAAAATTCCCAAAATCTTTTTTTCGGTATATAGTCTCTTAACTAAATTTCACCCTTTAGCGTCATGACTGAGATCTCTCTCTCATTTTTGCTTTGGCAAAGAATACACCTGCCAGCACCCCTGCAAAAAGGACTTTTTAAGTTGATGCGAGTAAATATTAGAAAATGTCAACTACGTCTTTGTTGGTGGAATCACATACCAAAGAGAATGCTCATAAAATTCTCGAGGCTAGTTGGTAGCTTGAAAAGAAAAATTCCGGTGATGGAGAGAGGAACCTTATTCAATGATCCTACCAAGCTGCAAAAGATTGTATACTTATACTTAGGTTAAAGAAAATGAGATGAGATGTGAAGAGTAGTGGAGATAAATTTATATTTTTTGGAGGTTAAACATAACATCTATAGTAAAGCTCCAAAGAAATTTGCCCAATATAAAAAAAGAGAGTTAAAATTAGAAGTTCAGTGTTGTTTAGGCTAATAGCACTGTAGGTATTAGTGTGATGACTTTCAAGAACTGTGCAATTTAAGGAAAACAAATGAATTTGCTTGCTAAACTATTTGATAGTCCTCACCAATATAGTACATCAACTTATAAAATATGAAAGGATATATTATTCATTTCCATAGAAAATTTTGTTGAAGTATTAGCTACATGGATGCACGCATATGAGTTTCTTGGATATTGTTAAAGCATTGGGTAAATCGATGAATGCATATAAGTTTTTTTTTTAGATTTTGTTCAAATATTGGCTAATGGGTGCACGCATGACTTTCTTGGATATATTTGATCAAATATACATAGATTTGATGGATTCATGAATCTGAAGCCTCTAATATTTGAACGTATTTGGATTCATGAATCCGAAGCATCTAATATTTGAACATATTTCTTTAAGACGTCTCATGAACTCCTCATTTTAAAAGAAATTCACTAGAATACTTGGCATGAGCTGCCAGGAAATTTACATTTTTTGGAAGAAGTCGTTGTGGCCAAACAAGGCCTAGCAAATCCAGTCATATTACCCGTAACTAAGTTTATTTTGAAATTTGGAAGTAGTAGTTGTCAAGTGAACTTCAACAGTTCCAACCACATTACATGCCACTGAAGTGGTCAGTAACTTCAAATTTTAAATTGTTTTCCAATAAGCTGATGTTCCGTGCTTAAAAATCTTTATATTTTTCATCACATTTCAAACATAAAGGAGAAGAATTGCACTAGATAGCACAATATGAGAAACAAGAACTTAAGTTGGGATACATAAACTAAATTCTAAAGAGGCTAAATTGTAAAAAAAAAAATTGGACTATGGCCTTTATGCAGAACCCCCCCACATAATCTTTTTTCATGCAAAAAAACTCCTGAAGTATTGTTGCAAAAAACCCACCCCGCCGGCGTGAGACTTTCTGCTAAAGTTGAGGGAGGTTTTTAACAATAATAAGAAAGATATATGATTTTTTTGAACCAACTTACAAAGATGAATGGGGTTATCTGATACAAGTAGAAAAGTTTGATGTGGTTTATTTCAAACACTTCGAGGTTTTTTTTGCAACAATCATACTTCAGAGGGTTTTCTGCATAAAAAAAGATCATGGGGCTTTTCTGCATAAAGGCCATAGTCCAAGGTTTTTTTTTTTACAATATAGCCTTCTAAAGAATTGGCGAGTTCAATGATTTAGGATAAACACCTTCCTATAGGTGACATCACCCATGTTCGTGTAACCTACTGTCACTATGTTACGAGATTTATCATAATTTTGTTTCTATAATAATATTGTGCGGTTTTCGTTTGAATTCAACTGACACCACAAGAAGCAATGTATTTAGCATCATTGTATGTCTTTTAGATGGACTTTTCCTTAAACCTGTTTCTCACCATAAATTTTCAGAGATTCATTCCATTTTAACATTGCTACTAGCCACTATTTCTACATAAGCTTTTACTCCAGATTTCTCATGTTTGGATTAATTGCTTATAAATTATCATGTAGTTCTTCATCGTGTCAAAATGTTCACTGGCATCTATAACCAACAAAAGTTGGCTAAAACGGTGAAATTCATAATTTCACGAATTCGGTCAAAAATGATGGACTACAACTCCGAAAGTTGGCTAAAACAGTGATATTTTAGAATTTTTCAGAATCAATGAGAATTGGGAGACTATAAGTTTATAACCCACAAAAGTTGGCTAAAATAGTAAAATTAGAATTTCTCGAATTTGGACGGTTAAAGTACTCTTAGTTTAGTCCCACATCTGAAATAAGTTGAGATTGCTCTTTGTACTCTACTATATATAGGAGGCAGTGTATTTAGTTATTAGAATCCAATAAAGTATTATTTCCAGTCTTTATACTATAAATTACATGGTATCAAAGTCAGATAAGTTTACACAAAAATTTTCAACAAAAAATTAAGCTTTTTCTCTCTAAAAAAGAAAAGGCCCAACACTGTTCTTCTTCTTCTTCAAACCCAAATCCTACCCTGGTTTCCTCCACAGCGCCACCACCCTCCAAAACCCTAACCCTACTTCCCACCGCCACATCTCCTCCCGCTCCAATTCCGCCACCACCGCTGCCCCTCAATCACCCTTCGACCTCGTCGCCACATCTCAACCTCCCCGCCCCCTCCCCATCCTCCCGATCCCCATCAGCGTCGCCACATCTCAACCTCCCGTTGCCTCTCACACCCGCCCTCCTCTGCGCCGCCCCACGCCGATGCCACCCATCCTGACCTCCTTTCCACTCCGGCCGCCCCCCCTCATCTGCTCCTAAAACCAGCACCTCCCACCCCCTGAACTCGAAACCCACAACCCGTAGATCTCTCCCCTCTTTATAGCACCCAAAAAAAGCCCCGTCCTGCTCGCTATCTTGCGATACATACCAGTTTTTGATGTCCTCTTCAATCATCATCTATCCTTCTCAACCGGTTTCTCCTTCAGATCTAATCTAGATATGCTCCTATGACTACCTCCAATACTTCAATGGCGATCTCTCCTCCTCCAATGGCGACTCCATTTCCTCAAACAGCGATTGATTCTCCTCTCTTGAAGGCCGAACACCACCGGTTGCAGCAACTTCATGACATGGCCCCGTTCTGTCATGTATTTCCTCAAAAGGCGCGAGATGTACTATCACCTCACTGAGCCAACTCCACAACCAACATATCCCACATTCAAAGTATGGAATCGCGATGATAACTTGATTTTCAATATGATGACCAATTGTATGGACCGGAAAATCTACACTCTCATCACTTTCTTCGACACAACGAAAGAAATCTGGGATACCCTTCATAACATGTACTCCAATAACATGCAGCACCTATATGATATCTTTCGCGATGCAATCGAGACCAAGTAAGGTGACGACATTCATGCTTATCTATCCCGCTTTAATCAATTCTTAAAGGAATGAAAGATCTATCACCCATATTATGCCAATTTTGCTGTCCAGCAACAACAACGTGAGTCCCTTCTCACCGTCGGTAATATTCGCCTATATCTTGAAGGTGTTCCCTCTCATATCCTTGCCACCAGCGTCAGTCCCTCTCTACGTGATCTCATGTTCAGCTGCCATGAGTATCCTATCCCGCTCTTCTTGAAACCCCAACACCGTCTGCACTCGTTTCTGGCCGCAGTCATGAATTTTCTGATCATTCACAGCAGTTTCCTTCATCCTCCAGGGGTTGTGGTTCATCCTTCACGAGACCGTAGTGATCATGGTCGTGGCCATGGTGACAGTCATCGCAACACTAAGTATTGTACTTATTGTCAGGGTCAGTCTCATGAGTGCGACATGTTGGAAACGCATTGGATGTCCTCCTGCTGTTCATCATTGCGGAATCTTCTTCTTCCACTATTGCTCCTACATATGTGCAAACCTCCTCCCAGTATACCCTCTCTGCTGAAGAGTATCAAGCATTCTGCAATTTGCTGTCTCCTCCTGGTAATTCTGTTCACTGAGGTACTACTTGTCATATTTCTTCACATCAATGAATTATTAGTTCAGGTGTTTCTGAACATGTCTCCTTAAACACTTTCTTCGTTTTTTTTTGCTTTCCAATTATCATGCGTGTATTGTTAATGGCTCTCCTGTCCCTATTCAAGATAATGACGATATCTCCCTTTCTCCCAATCTTTCTCTTACATCTGTTTTACGTGTTCCTACATTTCCTAATAGCCTGTTATCGGTTCCTAAAATTTCTAAGGATTTACACTGTTTAATAACTTTTTTTTCTCGCTGTGTGTTTTAAGATATTACGACGAGGAAGGTGATGGGCACAGGTTGTAAATAACATGGGTTATACATCTTGAGTTATGTGGTCTCGGCTTTTCATTCTTCCATTGATCCTGTATTGTGGCACCGGCGACTGGGGCATCTTTCCCTTACTACTCTCAAACACTTAGTTTCCGGTTGTGAACCTTCTTTTCAGTTATCTTGCGAGTCATGTGAGTTAGATAAACATCATCGAGTTCCCTACCTAGGATGCGTCAATAAACGTAGTGAACATTTATTTTATTTAGTGCATTATGATGTTTGGGGATGGTTTTTCCACGTTTAATAAATATTGTTATTTAGTTATGTTTATTGATGATTTCTCTCGCATGACTTGGTTGCTTATCGTAAAAGATCGTTCTGAAGTGTTTAAAGTTTTTAAGGAATTTTTCTTTAAGATACAAACCCAATTTGATGTTAATCTTAAATGTTTTCGTTCTGATAATGCTAAAAAATATGCGAGTTTTGATTTTCAACAATTCTTTTATCAACATGGAATAATACACTAGACCTCTTGCGCCTATACTCCTCAACAAAATGGGGTGATAGAATGCAAAAATTAACATTTACTTAGTGTAACGCCCCGAGTCTGGTTCAGCTGCGCATGCGGGTACACATACGCACACGCGAAAGAATGGACACAAAACTCTAGCCACACCCACCACAGGCAACATCAAAAGGTGGGTTAACCCTTAGGTACCTTAATCACTTGGTTAAACCTATATATACTCACACTTCGTCCATCCCACATCCGATATAGGATTTCATTCCTATGCCAACTCACGTTGACCACATGTATGCATGCACACCCACTTTCATTCATTAATGCCTTATGCCCCATAGGACATCTTATAGGCCCACTTTAAACCCTTTGATCATAATCCCATAGGATCTTTCTATAGGCCAACACTAACTACCATCTCATCTATTATTATTTATTATATATGTATATATATATATATATATATATATATTTCTATATATAATATTATATATATACCCGCTTAAGTACGGGGTGTTACACACACCTCTCCTTAAGAACTCAGTGTCCTCGCTGAGCCCGGGACTTGCAATATGATCCAGGATCCCTTTCTAACCGATGTGGATAGGGTTACCCTGATTCTGCTAGTTGTACAGTCCCCTACCCGGACGACCTGTCCCAACCTAGCTCCCTCTCAGGCGTACATCTTGCACACACTCGGTGTCGAAAGTCGGCTGTGATACCATTTGTAACGTCCCGAGCCCGATTCAGCTGCGCATGCGGGTACATGTACGCACACGCGAAAGAATGGACACAAAACTCTAGCCATGCCCACCACATGCACCATCAAAAGGTGGGTTAACCCTTAGGTACCTTAATCACTTGGTTAAACCTATATATACTCACACTTCTTCCATCCCACATCCGATATGGGATTTCATTCCTATGCCAACTCACATTGACCACATGCATGCATGCACACCCACTTTCATTCATTAATGCCTTATGCCCCATAGGACATCTTATAGGCCCATCATCAAACCCTTTGATCATAATCCCATAGGATCTTTCTATAGGCCAACACTAACTACCATCTCATCTATTATTATTTATTTATTATATATATATATATATATATATATATATATATATATATATATATATATATATATATTTTATATATATTTCTATATATAATATTATATATATATACCCGCTTAAGTACGGGGTATAATACTTAGCACTGCTCGCTATTTGATGTTGGAAATGAACGTCCCAAAGTTTTATTGGAGTTTTGCAGTTTTCACTGCCTGTTTTCTTATTAACCGTATGCCTACTCCTATTCTTCAAAATCAATCACCTTTCCAACTGGTATTTCCATCTAAAGATCCAGTTTTTCTACCACCTTGTGTTTTTTTATGCACGTATTTTGTTCAAAATCTCCACCCGGGCAGTGAACTCTACCCGCGTGCTACTAAATGTGTATTTTTTGGTCATTCACATTTTTTCGAAAGGTTATCTTTGCTATTGCCCTTAACGAAAGAAAATATTTACCTCAGTAGATGTTTTATTTTTTGAACAAAAACCTTTTTGAACAAATTTCTTCCAAAATTCTCGATTTACCAAGGGTCGTTGTTGAAAGTCTTGATTTCCCACTACCACCACCACTTTCACCAACATCCCCACCACCGCCACCACCACTTATTTTCAAAAAAAATCACCACCACTGCCACTACCATCACCATCGCCGCCACCACCGCCTCCGCCACTTCAGGTTTATGTCAGAAGACGTAAGACTCGCTCAGCCTCAACCATCCAAGCAATACCCCCTGTTGTTTAACCAGTGACAACAACTTCTACCAGTAATATCCCTAACACAGATGGTTTACCAATTGCTTAACGTAAGGCTAAGCATTCTTGTGCCAACTATTCTATTGCTCAGTTTGTTTCTTCATTTAAACTGAACAGATCTTTTGAGCCTTTACATCTTCTTTGGATTCCATCTTTATTCCTAAAAATGTACAGAACGCACTCAAGCCTCCTGGTTGGACAACAATAATGAAAGAAGAAATGCAAGCTCTTCAGCAGAATGGTACTTGGCAATTGGTTCGCCTCCTTGTAGGTGGTAAGACGGTTGTAAGTGGGTATTCACAGTGAAACACAATCCTGATGACACAGTTGAACGACTCAAAACTCTCCTTGTCGCCAAAGTTTATACACAAGAATTCGGGGTCGACCATGAAGACTTTTCTCTAGCTGCGAAACTCACGTCTGTTCGTGTTCTTATCTCTCTTGCATCCAATTGTTTTTGGCCCCTTCATCAGCATAATGTCAAGAATGCATTTCTCAATGGAGACTTGAAAGATGTGGTGTATATGCAACCTTCTGGTTTTGAGCGATAGGGAGAGAATCTTGTATATTCGCTCAAAAAGTCAATTTATGGCCTTAAACAGTCTCCTCGAGCTTGGTTTGAAAAGTTCGGCAAAGCTGTGTGCTCTTATGGGTTCTCAAGAACTAAGGCAGACAATTCTTTCTTCATAAAGAAATGAAGTAAAAGCATTAATATTTTGTTAGTCTATGTTGATGATATCATTATCACAGGCAGTGATTTGCAAGGTATTGCAGATATCAAGCAGCGGTTAGCTGAAACATTTCAAACAAAGGATCTTAGTCTACTTCGATATTTCTTTGGTATTGAGGTTGCACGCACAAAGAATGATATATTTCTTTCTCAAAGAAAGTATGTCCATGATATTCTTGTTGAGATAGAAATGTTGGGATGTCTCCTCAGTGACACACTACGGATCCCAATATTAAGCTGTCTTTCTTCTCCAATGATGCATTGTTATTTGATCCAAGACGATATCGTAGGTTGGTTGGCAAACTCATATATCTCTCGGTGACTAGGCTAGATATTATCTTTACAGTTAGCCGAGTTAGCCAGTTTATGCATGCACCAACCATCACCCATTAGGTAGCAGTGGTTCACATTCATCGCTATCTTAAGAAAGCCCCAGGGCAATGACTTCTCTTTAGGCCTGGTGATTCTCTTTCTTTACGAGCATATTCTGATGCTGACTGGGCAGGATCGGTTGATGATAGACGCTCAATTAGTGGGTACTTTGTATTCTTTGGTGGAAATCTGATATCTTGAAAAAGTAAGAAACAACCTGTGGTAGTTAAATCAAGTGCAGAATTTGAATACCGAGTCATTGGGCATTTGGTTTCTGAAGTGTTATAGCTCAAATATCTTCTTCGAGACTTGGCAGTCCCATTATTATCTCCAGTTCTTCTCTACTGTGACAACAAGGCTGCTATGCATATTTATGAAAATCTAATTTTTCAAGAGCGCACAAAACATACCGAAGTTGATTGTCACTTTGTTGGAGATGGGTGGAAGAAGAAGGTAATTTCATCATCATATATCCGGTCTGGTGAACAACTTGCTGATATCCTAACTAAAGTACTACCTCCCAAGCTTTTTCAAACCTTCTAGAGCAAGCTTGGCTTCGACAATATATCTACGTACCAGCTTGAGAGGGAGTGTTAAAGTACACTTAGTTTAGTCCCACATCTGAAATAAATTTAGATTACCCTATGTACTCTCCAATATATAGGAGACAGTGTATTCAGTTATTATTATCCAATAAAGTATTATTTTCAGTCTCTAGACTATCAATTCACATACGCAAAATGGACTATAATCCATAAGATATGCCAAAAGAGTTGAATTCAAATTTAGCGAAATCTACAAGAAACAGTGGTATAGTCCACTGTTTTTGGCTAATTGGGTGAAAATTCTGAATTTCAATACTTTGACCAAATTTTGTGAGTTGTATACCCCCGTTTTTGGCCGATTCGGTGACATTTCAAATTTCACTATTTTGGTCAAATTTTGTGGGCATCTTTAGGCAAATTTTGAGAAATTCAATATTTCACTGTTTTGACAACATTTTGGGTTAAAGTTCACAATTTTGGCTGATTTTGTGAAAATTCCAAATTCAACCACTTTGACCATATTTTGTGAGCTTCACAAATTTTTATTTATTTATTTCTTGAAAGAATAAAAAATCAACAAAAAAAATATGAAAAAAATTAAATATTTGGACTTTTCATTACTCCGACTTTTCTCAGAATTTGGAAAGATTCAAATTCAAAAGATTCTAATTAGTTGGTCAAATGACATAACCCTTGGCAATTTGGGGAGATTTTGAACTTTCTATTCTAGCCAGATTATGTGGGCTTTAATCCACATTTTTGGCCGATTTTCGGAAAATCAGCATTTTACTATTTCAGTCATTTTGTCGGCTGCAATCCACCATTTTTTTATCGATTTGATTAAATTATGAATTTTATTGTAATATCCAAATTTTGTATTGAGGGTAGAGTTAGGGGTAAGGAAAAACCTAAACTTATTTGGGTGGAAACATGATGAGGACATCAATTCTGTTTAGTTTAGTATTTTATTTCAGTACCATATTTGTTTTTGGCAATTATAGCCATATGTAATCTTTCTTTTATGCATTAGAATATTTCTGAAATTTTAGAATATTTTGATATTTGTATCAAGATTTGTTTTGAGCCTATATATAGGCCTTGAGATTAATGAGAAGTGATGCTATTCTTGATTTAAAAAATTATTGTGTTGAGTTATGCTCTTCAGTCCTCTTTTGTGTGATACAATTGAGATCCAATTATTAGGGTTTATTGATAAATCCTAATAAAATTTTAGGGTTTGCGATAAACTCTAAAACTATCCTCAAATCCCCAAATCCCCAAATCAAAAATCCAAAACCCTAATCCTCAAATTACTTAACACCTAACTCTCTTTCTCCTTCTTCATCTACATCCCGAACCCCGTGCTCCACGTCATCTTCCCCACTGCCTCCAAAGCCCATCGAGAGTCCAAACCCACTCCACTGCTCCTTACGACCGTGAGACCCCCTCTCCTCCACTGGACCAACTTGAGAACCCAGAACCCATCACCACCCGATCGAAGCTCCCCCACCTTCGCCTTCGTCGACCGACCAGCCCCCATCGATCCTCTCCAATCGACCACCATCGAAACCCTTTTGCTGTCGTCAGCTCCCTGCGGGCTACCGTCGGCTGCCCCTCCAATCACTGACCTCGTCGATTGCCACCACCGTCAATCTGCCGCCACCCGCAGCTCCGTCGACGGCTCTGTACCGCCACCAATAGCCCCTGAGCCCCTTGGCGACAATCCTTCTATCCGATCCCGGTGAGATCTTTCCAATTCTCCAATATTTGTGTTATACTGCCTTATCATCTCTATTATATTATTTAATTTATCTGTCGCCTACAAATACTGAGAGAGAGCATTTCTAGTTACTAATTAGAGTACATATCGATATTGCATCTTTTACTTGCAAGAACGCTTAGAGATATAATTATTGATTGTTAGAACTGAATTGTTAATTGGGCCTGTTACACTTAACTCAATTCTTGAAAATCCATCGAACCGATTAACCGTTTGAATTTCTAACTTGATCCGTATTACATGTTGGTAAAATTAATCCTTTAAAATTCTTGGAGATTCTCTATTTAGAATTACGTTTTACATCATTTTGATATCAGAGCGAAGATTCTTAAAACCCTAGTTCTTGCATCATTTAATCATAATTTTTGCATTCATTTAGGATCGTTTAGAGTTTTTTTATATTTTAGTTTCTTCGTTCTTTTAGATCACTTTGTTGACTCTTAGTTTGGTGTGCACAAAACGTGCTCACTCATACTAATAAGTTTGAATTTCGTGTGTAAGATTTTCAGGATCAAATAGCATCAAAAAGAGATCCAAGAGAGATTCACAAATATACAAACAAGGAAAGTAATAAAGGAAGATTGCATATACAAGCAAAAGAGGAAGATTTTCAAAAAGAGTTCTCAATTAATTGACCTCCAAGCAATCTATCAAGACTGGATTTTTAGTAATATTTTCGTGAGATATTTATTGTAAATGATTGATTAAAGATTGATTAGTTTATGGTAAGAAAACAAAGTGGATTCAAATTATACTACCAAGACCGGTCGACCGTACATATTGTCGGTCGACCGCGTCACAGTCGACCGCAACCTGAGTTGCTCAAGATAGCGGTCGACCTTTCATCTCTCTACTTACGTCAGAAAGCTGAACGGACGACTGCACATTTTGACGGTCGACTGTAACCTGAGCTGTATACTATTTTGGAATGTATCGGTTCTATTTTTGATCGATACACTTCCTCTTCTATTTAATTGAACGAATCCACAGTGTCTTCTTCACCTAATTACTTCTGAGAAAATTTCTAAACTAATCTTTCATTTAATCAATCCGAGTGTGAGCGTTTATTTGGTTGTATTCTTCAGTCAAGATCATTAACGATCTTGAGTTTTCTTTTCATTTCTTTTCCACTTCGGTGAGATTGACGGGACTTGGATTAGAAGTCCTGTGGGTGTAATAGGTCTCTCGACCTAGATCCGAGAATCACTGTACAAGGGTTTTGAGTATAGTGGAACGCTTGTGGCGGAGAATTGCTACAAGTATGTGGTGTGGACGTAGACCTAGAGGTCGAACCACATTATATCGCTGCGTCATCTGTGTTTGCTTTTCTTATCACTCTTACATTTACTTTACTTTATTTTATTGTTTTTAATTCCGCACGATCACCCTATTCACCCCCTTAGGGTGATTTACACACTTCAGATTATTTAAATTTTTTTTGAAAAAAACTAGATGCATTTAGGGCACATTTTCTCCAAATTTCAGTATACACACATCACACGAGCCCTAGACTTCCACGAGCCCCTCCACAAACTAAGATGGACAACTCTGATATTTCCACTACCCTAACTGCCATTCAAGCAACTCTTGCCAATATCAATCAGAGGCTTGAGAAAGTGGAATTAAATCAAACTGTTACCCCTGAGCTTCATGCTAATCGTCAAATCCCCCAAGGGAACGATCGTGACAGCCGACGTCAAGATCGTGACCCTGACAAACAATACAAGAAGAACGTTACGGCTGACGTTCCCCACTTTGAAGGCCACATGGAACCCAAAGCTTATCTCGATTGGATCCGTGCAATGGACCACAATTTTGTGTGGTTTAACATGAGCGAAGCTCTGAAGGTTAAATTTGCCACTATAAAATTGACGGGTAAAGCTCAACACTGGACCAATCTTGAACATGCCCATAGAGGCCGAGGCATGGCACCCATAGCACTTGGGAAGTCATGAAAGAGAAGCTCACTGAGAGATATGTACCGTTATCGTTCCACACCCGATTGCTAGATTCGTGGAACCAACTCTATCAAGAAAGCAAATCCACCCAAGAGTGTGTTGAAAAGTTTGATGACTTCCTTATTCTGTGCAATGCCTTCGGTAAAGAGAGCGAAGGACAAACTCTCTCTAGGTTCAGAGCTGGACTACGAGCCGACCTTAGGAACGAACTAATTCATAGAAATGTGGACTCCTTGGCAGCAGCCTATGCCCTTGTTCTCGATATGAATTCCCTTAAAGCAAGTTCTCATTGCAAGTCCAGCGATTCGATGGATCATTCCCCTAGAATGACCCTTCCTGATCCCTCTAGACCTGAGCACTCTTCTCCTCAGTACCCCAACAAGTCTTACCCAAGCAAGCCTACATCAAATTCATATCTACTTAGAAATGACATGGGTAAGAACACTGAAAGAGACTATTCTAAGATTGATCCTCTCACTAAGTGCTATAAATGCAAGGGATACGGCCATGTTGCTGACAACTGTCCCAGCCCAGTAAGATCAATATAGTAGAGAGTACCACTGTCATTGTCGATGAGCCCGACAATGAGTTTACCTATGAACCTAATGTAAGTGATGATTTTGATGAAAAAGGGGATGACCAGTCTCTCAATTGTATTCAGTCTGTCTAGTCACCTCCATTGAGTGTACCTGAGTCACCCAACCTTTCCCAAGTCACTTGGCAGCCCATAGATTTTACCCCTGTGTTAGAACATCACAGAGCCACAGTCTGCATCCACATTTGCATTCTACATTCATGATTTGCATAGAGAAATTAATGAGAATAATTTTAACTACATGTTAATAACAGATATAAGAAGAAAATTTAAAACTCTTGATGTTGGTGATGAAGTGATGGTTCGGATTCATCCGGAACGGTTTCCAGCTGGATCCGTTAAGAACTGGAACATACGTGCTGCAGACCCATTTAAGATTCTACATACAATCAATGATAGTACCTATGTCGTTGACCTTCCTGAAGGTTTTGGCATAAGTAAGACTTTTAATATTGAGGATCTAGTACTCTATGAAGGCTCAAAATTCAATCCTAGAAATTTTCTTATAGATGAGCCTACCCTGCAACCTAATAATGAGATTCCCACATTTATCCCTCTACCTGATACTATTTAACCACCAACAGAAGAATTGAATAATACTTTAGATGATCATATAATCTCTACAAGAGATGGTGGTATGCATAAGTAGTTGGTGAGGTAAAAGAACAAGCCGAAGTCGGATGACACTTACAGTGATCGTGAGGAGCTCCTGCAACTGGATCCAGATCTTTTGAAGCACCATGACAGGATCACTGGTTTTGACTTGACTGGGTCGAGCTCTCTCCCACCCGGAGAGAATGATGACATTAATTCTGTTTAGTTTAGTATTTTATTTCAGTACCATATTTATTTTTGGTGATTATAGCCATATGTAATCTTTCTTTTATGCATTAGAATATTTCTAAAATTTTAGAATATTTTGAGATTGGTATCAATATTTGTTTTGAGCCTAGATATAGGCCTTGAGATTAATGAGAATTGATGCTATTTTTTATTTAAAAAATATTGTGTTGAGTTATTGCTCTTCATCCCTCTTTTGTGTGATACAAATGAGATCCAATTATTAGAGTTTGTGATAAATCCTAATAAAATTTTAGGGTTTGTGATAAACTCTAAAACTACCCCCAAATCCCCAAATAAAAAATCTGAAACCCTAATCCTCAAATTACTTAACACCTAACTCTCTCTCTCTCTCCTTCTTCCTCTACATTTCGAACCCTATGCTCCACGTCATCGTCTTCCCCACTGCCTCCGAAGCCCATCGAGTCCCAACCCACTCCACTGCTCCTCACGACCCTGAGACCCCCTCTCCTCCACTCGACCAACTTGAGAACCCAGAACCCATCGCCACTCGATCGAAGCTCCCCCACCCTCGCCCTCGTCGACCGACCAGCCCCCATCGATCCTCTCCAATCGACCACCATCGAAACCCTTTTGCTGTCGTCAGCTCCCCGCAGACCACCGTCGGCTGCCCCTCCAATCACTGACCTCGTCGATTGCCACCACCGTCGATCCGCCGCCACCTGCAGCTCCGTCGACGGCCCTATACCGCCACCAACAGCCCCCGAGCCCCTTAGCGACGATCCTTCTATCCGATCCCGGTGAGATCTTTCCAATTATCCAATATTTGTGTTATACTGCCTTATCATCTCTATTATATTATTTAATTTATCTGTCGTCTATAAATACTGAGAGTGAGCATTTCTACTTGCTAATTAGAGTACATATGGATATTGCATCTTTTACTTGCTAAGAACGCTTAGAGATATAATTATTGATTGTTAGAACTGAATTGTTAATTGGGCCTGTTACACTTAACTCAATTCTTGAAAATTCATCGAACCGATTAACCGTTTGAATTTCTAACTTGATCCGCCTTACATGTTGGTAAAATTAATCCTTTAAAATTCTTGAAAATTCTCTATTTAGAATTACGTTTTACATCAAAACAGTAAGAAAAGTTATGATTTTGTGACCTTATTGTGCCTTATCAAAGATATTGCGCTAAACCGAGCAGACCCCAGCTAGTTGGGAAAAAGGCTTTGTTGTTGTTGTTGTTGTTGTTATCCAAAGCTTGTGGGCTTCACATTTTTTGAACGAATTTTGTGAATATTCGAAAATTTCACTATTTTGGTCAAATTTGTGGGCTATGGACCACCATATTTTCCGATTTTAATAAAATTTTAAATTTAACTGTTTCGGCCAGATTTAGTAGGCTAGTCCACAACTTTCGACTAATTTGGTAAAAATTTTGAATTTCAATATTTTGGCAGATTTTGTCAGTTATAAGCCACTGTTTTGTGAGAGTTTGAATTTCATTATTTTTTCCATATTTTTTCGGCTATAGTCCACCATTTTTTACTGATTTTAGAAATCTTACAATTCACTGTTGTTGCTACTTTTTCCTGACGTAGGATCAATCAGATGGTGAGTTCTTTTTAGGGAGGAAACTTACAATTTGTACCATCAGTCAGATATGAACGATGACGGTTGAAAGCTCCTGAATATGATTTCTAAAACATCGGGGTTGGCCCCTACAAAAGACTCTCCGAAGCTCAAGTCACTAACCCTAAATATTATGAGAATTTTAGTAGCAAAAATGGAAATTACTTGAGTATGATGAAGATGTAGGATATTTATAGCCTTTGCAGTTGGTTACTCAAGATAGTTTCAAATAAGCATCTTTCTAGTTTAAATTCTAGATTCCCCTAGTAATAGGATAGAGTTAGTTGATAACTCAATTAAAGATAGAGCATTTGAACAACTTTGGATCAGCTGGGACTCCTGTTGTTGGGCTGTAAAATATCCCAACATGGCAGACCTAGAATAATTGATGGGCTTGAACAGTGGCCCAAGTTCCTTTCATGGACCTGTCGTGGCTGAAATTACCATTATGCCCCTATGAAACCTTGTGATACGCATTAGAATTGTATGGCCCTGATTTTACCTACATCATAAACCCCCCACTCCTGAAAGCTTGGATTTCTCAAGTCTTTGAGGAATTCGCCATGTTTTGGAATTCGGAGTGTGCATCGGAGCTTCGGGGGAGCTCGAAATCTTGTTCAGGTTTTTTATTAATTTTCGTAAAATTTTAATTATTTTTCATATTTTTAATTAATTTTCCCAAATTTACAATTTTAAAATGAAAATTTTAATTAAAATCTATACCTAGCACGAAAGTTTGATTGATCGAGTGCCTTCAACAAGCAGGCACAGATTTCAAAGCGATCAGACGGCCCCAAAAACATAATTACTCTCAAGCAGCTCGGATCGCCTCCCCTTAAGGGTGTGACCCCGAGAAGGGCAGATGGTCGGGGGCAGCTCCTTAGGGTGTTAACCCCGAGGGGTATCTACTCAGGAGCAGCATCTCGAGGTGTGACCCCGAGGGGTGGTATCTACTTGGGGGCATTTCATCGCTGAAAGCACTGAGGAGCTTAGCATGATTTTAGGATGGATCCAAGGGCTCAGATCCTTTCACACACTTTTTGATGCAAATGAATGGTCCAAAATGGATGTTTTTGTCAATCGGCTCGGATCGAGCAGTGCTCATTGTGATTAAGCAGCTCGTATTTTGCTATCTTGCCATGCCACATGACGCTGATGTGGCGCTGACGTGGTGTGCCACATGGCTCCAACTCGGTGTCGACATGGCGTGCCACGTGGTGCCGAGTTGGCTTTTTTATTGAATGGGCTTTCTTACCATTGGGAGTCCAACGGTTGGGAATCCCAATCGATGCTCCTCTCCCTCTATTTAGACTCCCTCCTCTTCACTTCTTCTCATTCTACACAATCTGTCTCTCCCTCTCTCCTCCAAACCCTCTCTATGGATATTCTTGAATGATTTCCGGTGATGCTTTTTCCAGGCGAGAGCTCTATCGATCAAGCGTTGTTGTCACATCAGATAAATTAAATATTTATTTAAGAGATGTCTAGTGTTTTTCGGGTGACGACACCTCCTCAGGCTGTGTTGCTGGGGAAGTGTCCCTTTCCCGATCCACGAGAGAGGAAAAGAGGAAGGGAACATCGGCGTCTTCACGGTTGTAGTGGAGACGATTGGTGAGAGGAAGAGAAGGTCAGGTGAATTTGGGATATACGTCTTCACTCTTTCAGGTCATATTCGTGTCTGCCAATACCTCGAAGATTTAGGATATATTGTTGAGCATGGAATACGGTAGGAGAAGCTCAACTACCGTGAAATTACCGAGGCTTATTCTATCTCAACGATCTTGACAGTTGAGGATCTGTTACCGATCAGAGCCATTTTCAAGATACCCCCCGAGTTTGAGTTGATTTTTCCTGGCCTCGGTGTCAGGGCGTGTTCGGTGGTATCTAAGGAATTGTGCTTCTTTCCTTTCGATGCTTTCTATGTCGGGTTGCATCTTCATTTGCACCTGTTCGTGAGGAAAGCCTTGAGGTGGTACACCCTTATCCCAGTACCATTCATGTTGAACATGTGGTCATGTGAACAGATTCGTATTGCAGAGTTAGGGTGCTGGTGTTGAGCCGAACTTGACCATGTGGAAAGCACACTTTATGCTCTACCAAAAGAACAAAATAGAGCACATGTTCTATTTTTTCCCTCGCCCGGGTGTGAAAATGATTGAGAACCCAGACTCAATTAAGTTTTGGAAGGAAAAGTTCTTCATCATTCGCAGTTCCGAGCTGTGGGGGATTCCCACAAAGTGGCAGGAGGGAGTTCCGAAGAGGGTGAGGGTCGATTTAGAATTAAGTGATGAGGAAAGAGCTGGTGTGATGTCCTCCTCATGCGCCGGCCATTGCAGTGGAAGGAGGTTACGGAGGAGGCCCTCTTCTAGTAGGGCTCTGAGCCCGATAGACCCTAGTACGATTTGGTTTAGTTGTATTTTTTCTTTGTTGAAAACTCGATCGTCTTTTCCTACTTGTTTTCATAGTGTTCTCATGTTTTCCTTTGTTACCTTTTACAGGAGTGGAGAGTATGGACGTCGATGTGATTATGAAGAACTGGGTCAGGCTTAGCAACAAGGCACTTAATGATAAGAAGAGGAAGATGACGATAAGTAGGCCCGGCTGTGCGAAGGTTGCTACCATAGATTATGACCCGATGACGGCTTTGGACTCTTCTCTGGCATCGTCGACGAGCCCCGCTACTAGAGACCTCACCTTAGCTGGCGTGCTTTCGAGCGAGCATCCCCCTCTGACCGCCGAGGCTAATGCGGTCCTTACTGAGGAGCATAAGAAGATCTGTGCTGGACTGGAAAGTTAGGCGACATCATGGCTTCTTCGGGGACGGGACGGGGAGAGCAGTATGGATGCGTTTCGGCACCTCCCGACCCCAAAGGATAGCAGTGTGATGGCTTCAAAGACGATCGGGCCTTCTGCTATGGAGATCTCTTGGGTCGCCATGTCGGTACGTATCACGCCTCTCTTCATAGTTTTTCATCTTGCATATACTTCTACGTTCTAAAGCCTTTTTCTTTTGGAACCACTTGTCATTTCAGCCACCAGTTGAAGCAGGTGGCGAAGGAGAAGTTTTGGAAGGTTGCGGCTGACAAGGCCAAGTCGGAGAGGACGAAGGTCGTCAAGGTGTTGGCGGCGGAGCTTCAAAAGGAGACTGACCTCACTCAGATCTCTCAACTTGAGACTAACCTGAATATGGAATATGGAGAGGGAGGACAAAGAAGAGGAAGATGCGGTCGCCCGAGTGAAGGTCGAAGCCAAGGACCACCTCCTCACTAACATGAACAAAGCCTACACCATGGCTATCCAGAATGCCGTTAAGCGCTTTTCCCACTTTGATGGGAAGCGTCGGGAGAGGAGCCGGTCGCGGAGGATTCAGAGGAGGAAGAGGGAATGGCAAAGGAGGAGCCTGAAGCCAAGGAAGTGAAGAGCTCAGAGGAGGACGCGGGAGCAAAGGGAAAGGAGGTCGCCGAGACTTCCTCTCCCATGGCCCCGTCGACTAAGGTGGATTTCTGAGTTCTCCCCTTCGCTCTAGTCTTCTGCTTTTGGTCTTTGTAAATAAGCTAAATAGCGAATTGGCCACCACTAATGTATCTTCTATTTCAATGGAATGAAAGTTCTTTTTGATATCAACACTTGAGTTTTTCTTTTTTCTATTTTTTGACCATGAGCTTTTGATATGTTGAGTTGGGTCTCTTGAGCCTTCACTGAGGTGGAGTCCTTCGTGTTAGTTCTGCAGGTTAGTAATTTTACTCATTTTTGTTGACATGTTGTGTACACTGAATGATCCCCTCGGGATGCCGAGCTTGCTTGCCTTCGTAACAAGTTGCGTGTGACGGAGTTGAGACTTGTCCGTTCGTGTAATGCATTACAGGACACAGAGTTGAAGCTCGCTTGCTTGAAGGCAATATTAGTCGAGAATGACTCTGAGCTTTCTCTTCTGTAACTGGACAATCCCATTGGATTACTATTACCTCCCACGGTGGAAAGAGGTAGTTCTCCTCAGGGAGTTATTCTTTTAGAGAGAAAGTTGCTCATTAGAGAGATTTGGAGATTTCTAAACTCAACGCGAAGCTGGGGGAATTGTGTACGCGGAGCACCCCCTGTCCAAGTGATTGGTCAACACCTCAGGAACTTCCCTCGAGTGCCCGTGCAGAGTCGAGGAACCACGGGGATGCTCAAAGCAAGGTAACTCGAGGGCGTTGCACCCCCACGATCAGAATGTTCGGACTTAGTCTGCTGGGTTGGTGTCTCCTTCGAGCAGTTCGGGTGGCCAAAGAGAGATCCTTGTAGCGAGGAGGCATCATCACAAGCGAACCGTGTCTCTGAACTGAAATATCCTTCTCCCCACTGGTCATGAGCGATTAGATGAATTGTAGAGTGGTCTAATGTAATCTTCGCTTTTTCGAGCTGTATCAAAGCGAACAAAAGATTTCTCATGTATTCTCGATTTTGTAATAAGACGTTGATATGAAATGAAGATCTTCTAGGTACTCAAGTGATGTCTCTTGTCTTCTATGTTTTGGGATGTTATTGCTTGAAGCAAGTCGAGGGAGTAGCCCTGAGGGAGGGTTGTGCTCTGTGCTTACTTGCTGACAAATTAACGAGTTTCAAAAGTAGTTCGAATAGTCGCTTCGAGCCCCAAACTCGCATGTTTGCAAGCTATAAGGGTGATTTCGAGTAATGATTATGAACTTCGAACCTGTTTTTAAAGTTTTAACGAGTTGCAGAGGCAATTCCGAATGGCGAGCCCTGCTCCGAACTTGCTTGCTTGCAAGTTGCTATAGCGGCATCGAACCACGTATTAAACCGCAAACTTGTTGTCAATGTTTTAGCCAATTGCAGGAGCAATTCCGAATGGCAAACCCTGCTCCGAATTTACCTGCTTGCAAGTTGCTAAAGCGGCGTCGAACCACGTTTTGGACTCCAAAATTGTTATTAAAGGGATCGCCGAGTTGTAGGCTTAGCTTGGAGCTGGGCCACCGAGCTCGTTGTTGATAAGCAAAATAGTGCAAGAATTTTTAGAATAAAAAATGCTAAGGTTTTATTGAAAGTAGACCTAAGTGGCCGTCTTGGTGGCTAGCCTTTATCACATGCTCCTAAGTGGCCACCTTGGTGGCTAGCCTTTATTACAAGTGTGAAAGAATCTAGAAGAGGGCAGAAAGCGTTAGGCGCAATTTCATTAGGTGCTCAACGTTCCAAGTTCTTGGTATCCTTTTCCCAGGTTTTCAAGATGGTAAGCTCCTGGGCAGACGACTTTGGAGACCTTGTATGGTCCCTCCCAGTTTGGAGTAAGCTTGCCTTTTTTGTGTGGGTTGGAAATTTTGAGCAATCGGAGGATGAGGTCTCATCCCTTGATGTTTGTTAGGTGCACCTTCTTGTTATAGAACATTTCCATTTTTTGCTGGAGATGTGCCTGCGTAAGGCAGACTTCTCACGAACTTCCTCGACGAGGTCAAGGTTGCCGCAGAGGTCTTCAGAGTGTTAATCTTCGTTGAAGAAGAGGAAGTGAGCAAAGGGTAACCCAACCTCCAAAGAGATTAGTGCTTCGGATCCAAACGTGAGGTTGAAAGGTGATTCTTCTGTCGGTGTCCTTTTTGTGGTTCTGTTGGACCAGAGTACGCTTGGGAGCTCCTCTACCCATAGTCCCTTGGGAGTTTCATATAATCTTTGTTAATTCTTGGTTTTGATGACTACAACACAGTACAAAGTTTGTCTACCACATATCTCTTGTAGAGTGTATCAAAGTCAATACCATGATGAAATACACAAAGGCAACAAAATCTGATGAAGCTGTCAAGAGTAATTGATCAAACTTCAAGACATCTAGACAAAGGCTCAAGCTCAGACAAAGGCTCAAGCTCAAGACAAAGACTCAAGTTCAAAACAAGATTCAAAGTGCTTCAAATGTTTAAACAAAGTGTCTTGTAATATTGTAATTTTAATTCTGAATCTTAGAAACTTGTAATAGCCTTGTCACACACACTCACACATACTTTAAATAATCTGAGTGTTTTACAAAATCAAAATATCAAAACAAGCTTGAATAAGTTCAGCTGTATGAGTACCAGTCAACCACTTCTTGGAACCAGCCGACTGTCATAGTACGAAACTGGCTGAACTCATACAAGATCTGGCCAGTCGACTCATTATGGCAACCCAATCGACTGTTCAAGCCGTTTCAACAATTTTCTGAATTTAAAACTTGTTTTTCAAATTCAAATCTTTTTCACTGCCGTTGTATGACAGTTGGGATTCTATCTTTCAACGTCCAAACGTTTCTAACTCTATAAAAAGAGTATAGAATTTATTTGGCAAAGGTTACTCAACTCCAAGCATTCTTTAAACTCTCGAGTCTTTTGTTTTCAAGTGTTTCAAAAGCATAAAAACTCTCTAAGACTTGGTTCTCTGAATTTCAGTCTAATATAACATTGATTTCATTTTAGACTGAATTCAGAAGTCGACCTAATAGCCACTATACAAAGCACTATCACATACAAGGCTATAGGTTGTTGTAAACTCAATTTTGTTGTTGTTTTTTACTCTCGGGTTGTGAGAGTGGTCCTCTCGGTTGGATAGTAGGACTCTTGGTTTTAGAGTCGGTTTCACTCTAGGGTGTAAAGTGGGTTTGCTCTCTCTAGTGGTGAGAGAGATCTACGAATTTGACATTGTTGTTGTCAAAGGTCGTAGAGTATTCTTGTATTTTTTCAAGAATAGTGGAAAATCTCAAGTGGGTTGCTTGGGGATTGGATGTAGGTTAGGAGGACTGAACCAGGATACATTGTTGTGTTTGGCTGTGATTGACTCTGTGGTTGTTTTCTCTCAATTTGCAATTTCAATTTCTCTAAGTTTTATTTCAAAAACTTGTCTGGTAAGTCGACTGGTTTTCTGCTATAAGTCGACTGATCAGACTTGTAACTCTTCAGTAAAATACTATTCTTATTTGACGCAACAGTCGACTATATTTCTATTTGCAGTCGACTTAACAGTACGAAAAGTTCAAGTTTTTAATTAATTTTTATACAATACTATTCACCCCCCTCTAGTGTTATTTGCCTTGCCTACATGATCCCACACTTGGAATCAGAGCCTGGTTGAGTGCAATGGCATCTACTTCAAATGCAAGCCAATATCATGAAGGCCAATCCACACAAAGGCCATCCCTATTCGATGGAACAAACTATAACTATTGGAAGTGTAGAATGAATATCTACCTTCAGTCCATCAACTATGAAATTTGGAACATGATTGAGACAGAATTCACCGCTCCTACAATTCCCTATGCACAATGGAACGATGACATGAATAGCAACACAATGAACAATGCAAAGGCGATGAATGCCTATTCTGTGCACTTACTAAAGAGGAGTTCAATCGTGTGTCAAATGTAACAACGGCTCATCAAATTTGGCACACACTCGAGGTAACTCATGAAGGTACTAATAAGGTTAAAGAATCTAAGATATCTGTTCTTGTTCACAGGTTCGAAATGTTCCGTATGAAGGAGAATGAAAATGTGTCGGACATGATAACACGGTTCACGGACATTACAAACTCTCTTGTGGCTCTTGGAAAGACGTACTCGCAAGCCGAAATGGTGAGGAAAGTTCTTCGTTCCCTAACCCCCGAATGGGAGAAGACCAACGCCATAGAAGAAGCCAACAATTTAACACAACTCTCTCTTGAGAATCTTGTGAAAAATCTTATGCCATATGAAGTACAACTTGAAGAACGCAAGAAGGATCTAGAACCTCAACAAGCAAAGAAGAAGACACTCACTTTCAAGGCCATGTCGGATTCCGAAGATGAAGAAGAAATAGTCATGTTCACTAGAAAGTTCAAAAATTTTTACGAAAAGGTAAATTTAATTTCAAGTTTAAAGATACTAATAAACTTCCCACTTGTTTCAAGTGTAACAAGACAAGTCATATGAAGGATTGCCCATTAGAAAATGCAAAATCAAAAGGGAAGGCTCCCAACTTCAAGAAGGACATGTACACAAAGAACAAGTATATGAAGAACAAGAAGGCATATCAAGCAACTTGGGATGATAGCGACTCTTCATCGGAAGAAGAAAATTAGGAGTCAAACGAAGTAGCGAACGTATGTTTCATGGCTACACAAAATGATGTAAGTGAAAACTTTGATTCAAATGACTTATTAGATGCTTTCAATGAAGTTTTTCAAGAACTTAAGAAGGAGAAAATTAGAGTTAAAAATTTGGCTTTGGCATAAGAGATTTGGCCATTTAAATATGAAAAATATTGCTAAATTGTCTAAATACAACCTAGTTAAATGACTGCCAAGACTATCATTTAAAAATGATAAGTTATGTGATGCATGTCAACTAGGAAAATAAGTCAAATCTACTTTTAAGACAAAAGAAATGATTTCTACTAGTAGGCCTATCAAATTAATCCATATGGATTTATTTGGTCCTACTAGAGTCGCTTGTTTAAATAAAAGTAGATATGTATTTGTTTTAGTAGATGGTTTTTCAAGATTTACATGGGTTTTCTTTTTAAAATATAAATATGATGCCTTTGAAGAATTTGCAAATTTCTGCAAACGAATTCAAAATAAAAAATCTCTAACCATAGTCACTATTAAAAGCGATCATGGTGGAGAATTTGAGAATGAAACGTTTTCAGAATATTGCAACAAGAATGGTATAACACATTCATTTGCATTTCCTAGAGCTTCACCACAAAATGGAGTGGTCGAAAGAAAGAATAGGACATTGCAAGAGTGTGCACGTACTATGCTTGTTGAAAGCAATTTGCCTAAGTACTTCTGGGCTGAAGCTGTTTCTACAGCATGTTATATTTTAAATAGAATATTCATTAGGCCTAAGCTTAAGAAAACTTGTTATGAACTATTCTATGAAAGAATTCCTAAAGTATCATATTTTAAAGTATTTGGATGTAAGTGTTTCATATTAAACACTAAAGATAATTTAGATAAATTTGATGCTAGATCTAATGAAGGTATCTTCATTGGATACTCAAATAGGAATAAGGCATATAGAATTTTTAATAAGTCAACTTTGACTATTGAAGAATCTATGCATGTTTCATTTGATGAATCCTTGCCTTCATCTACTGTTATTAAAGATGATGAAATTGAATCATCACCTTTGAATAACATTATTAAATCACTAGAGCAAACTACCCTAGACAAGTTGACTGATAAGGATCTCAAGTCGACTGATGTGAATCGGTCGGCTGATGGACTTGTTAAGTCGACTGATCCTGTTGTGATGACTCAAACTTTACCAAAAGCGTTTGTTGAAGTTAGAGATCATCCTTATGACTTAATAATTGGTGACATTTTACGTGGTATTCAAACAAGATCTCATGTTAACATGATTTCTCATACGGCTTTCTTGTCGGATTTTAAACCGAAGAATATACAAGAAGCTTGTGAGAATGATTTTTGGATGAATGCCATGCAATATGAACTTAACCAATTTATAAGAAATGATGTATGGGATCTAGTTCCACGACCTCCTGATCATACTATAATTGGTACCAAATGGGTATTTAAGAATAAGTTAGATGAATCGGGACAAGTTGTTAGGAACAAGGCTTGATTAGTTGCTCAAGGATATAATCAAGAAGGAATCGATTTTGATGAAACATATGCTCCTGTTGCTAGACTAGAATCAATTAGAATCTTATTATCTTTTGCGTGTTTTATGAATTTTACACTTTTCCAAATGGATGTTAAAAGTGCTTTCTTCAATAGATTTATTAAGGAAGATGTTCATGTTAAGCAACTACCCGGTTTCGAACATGAACAATTCCCAAACCACATTTTTAAATTGAAAAAGGCTTTATATGGTCTTAAATAAGCACCACGTGCATGGTATGACCGGTTAAAAACTTTTCTCTTAGAAACTGGTTTTGTGATAGGTAAAGTAAATACTAGGCTAAATATAAAAAAAGTACACAAAATTTTAGGCCAGTTTAAAAAAAATACACTAAGGTTTTTTGTTTAAAAAAAAGGACACAGTTTTAAAAAACTCAACTGGGTTAGTTAGGGTTAGGGTTGGGTTAGGGTAAGGTTTAAAAAAACCACTTTCATCTTTCATTTGTGTTTAAAAAAACCACATTCATCTTTTAATTGTGTTTAAAAAAACATCACTTAACTAATCAGATGTTTAAATAAACCCCCCCCGAACTAACCCAAACCCTAACCCTAACCAATCCAGTGGAGTTTTTTGAAATTTTGTGTCCTTTTTCTAAACAAAAGAACCTTATTGTACTTTTTTTTAAACTGGCCCAAAGCTTTGTGTACTTTTTTTATAATTAGCCTAAATACTACCTTGTTTATTAGGAAAATAGAGACAGATATTCTAATCATACAAATATATGTAGATGACATAATTTTTGGATCTACTAATAGTAATCTCTATCAAGAGTTTGCTAATACTATGAAAAATGAGTTTGAGATGAGTCACATAGGTAAACTCAATTATTTTCTTGGACTACAAATAAAGCAGTCACAAAATAGCATATTTATTAATCAAGGAAAATATGCTAAGGAATTACTCAAACGGTTTGGCATGGATAGCACTAGTAGTAAGACCACACCTATGGCTACTACTACTACACTTGACAAAGATGATTTAGGTAAGAGTGTCGATCAAAAACTCTATCGAGGTATGATTGGCTCACTCTTATACATAACTACTAGTACACCAGATATTATGTTTATTATATGTTTTGTGTATTAGATATCAGTCGAATCCCAAAGAATCTCACTTAAAACCTGTGAAACGTATTTTAAGATACATTAAAGGCACGTCTGAATATAGTTTATTTTATCCATGCACCGATAATTTTCAACTTTTTTCGTATAGTGACGCTGATTTTGCTGGTAGTAAAACTGATCGTAAAAGTACTAGTGAAACTTGTCACTTTTTGGGACATTCACTAGTATCTTGGTGCAGTAAAAAGCAAAATTCGGTATCCATATCTACTACAGAAGCTCAATATATTGCTGCAAGGTTGGCTTGTGCCCAAATTTTGTGGATGAAACAAACTTCATTAGATTATGGTATTTCATTTTCAAAACCTGCTATATTGTGTGATAATACCAATACTATTAATCTATCTAAAAATCCGGTTCAACACTCACGTACAAAACATATTGATATTCGACATCATTTTCTACGTGATCATGTTTTAAAGGGAGATATAACTTTGGATTTTATTTCTACTGATAAACAAGTAACAGATATATTTACCAAACCATTTAAGGAAGACACTTTTATCAACTTTAGAAGAGAACTGGAATTTGCTGTTTTCATGTCATTTCTTGAAATTTTATTTTGTTTAAGTCGACTTAAACGTCTTTTTCAATCGACTTATAAAGTTTTTCGTTGTTCTTATTTTGGCTGAATTTTGTGTTCTAGACAGTCGACTGTATCAGTAACCAGTCGACTGACAGGAGTTTTACTTGATGTATTTTTTTATTATTTTCAACTATGTTTTATGTTTGTTATTTTTCTATCTTCTATTTTGTAATCTGCCACAATGTACTTGATTTCTTATATATCACTGTGTTATAGTTATGCAATGTTGATTTTTATGATGTCTCCTTTCTCCTTATGTTTTTTTTTGTTGATGACAAAGGGGGAGAAACATATGGTTTTGTACATATGGTTTTGTTTTGTGTTGTGTTTTTGTGTTGTGTTTTGCATGTTTTATATATATTGTTATTATTTCACAATTGTGTGCTTATTGTACATTATTTAGGGGAAGCTTATTTCACATTTATCATTAAATTATGTGTGACATCTTGCTATGAATATTGTTATTATAAGTTATTGTGTTGTCTTCATCAAAAAGGGGGAGAATGTTGATTCTTGGTTTTGATGCCTACAACACAATACAAAGTTTGTCTACCACATATCTCTTGCAGAGTGTATCAAAGTCAATACCATGGTGAAATACACAAAGGCAACACAATCTGATGAAGCTGTCAAGAGTAATTGATCAAACTTCAAGACATCTAAACAAAGGCTCAAGCTCAGACAAAGGCTCAAGCTCAAGACAAAGACTCAAGTTCAAGACAAGATTCAAAGTGCTTCAAATGTTTAAACATAGTGTCTTGTAATATTGTATTTTCTTTTCTTTGAGTCTTAGAAACTTGTAATAGCCTTATCACACACACACACACACACATACTTTAAATAATCTAAGTGTTTTACAAAATCAAAATGTCAAAACAAGCTTGAATAAGTTCAGCTGTATGAGTACCAGTCGACCACTTCTTGGAGCCAGTCGACTGTCATAGTACGAAATTGCCTGAACTCATACAAGCTCTGGCCAGTCGACTCATTATGGCAACCCAGTCGACTGTTCAAGCCGTTTCGACAATTTTCTAAATTTAAAACTTGTTTTTCAAATTCAAATCTTTTTCACTACCGTTGTATGACAGTTGGGATTCTATCTCTCAACGTCCAAACGTTTCTAACTCTATAAAAAGAGTATAGAATTCATTTGGCAAAGGTTACTCAACTCCAAGCATTCTTTAAACTCTCGAGTCTTTTGTTTTCAAGTGTTTCAAAAGCATACAAACTCTCTAAGACTTGGTTCTCTGAATTTCAGTCTAATATAACATTGATTTCGTTTTACACTGAATTCAGAAGTTGATCTAATAGCCACTATACAGAGCACTATCACATACAAGGCTATAGGTTGTTGTAAACTCAATTTTTTTGTTGTTGTTTTTCACTCTCAGGTTGTGAGAGTGGTCCTCTCGGTTGGAGAGTAGGACTCTTGGTTTTAGAGTCGGTTTCACTCTAGGGTGTAGATTGGGTTTGCTCTCTCTAGTGGTGAGAGAGGTCTACGGATTTGACATTGTTGTTGTGAAAGGCCGTAGAGTATTCTTGTATTTTTTCAAGAATGGTGGAAAATCTCAAGTGGGTTGCTTGGGGACTGGATGTAGGTCGGGAGGACCGAACCAAGATACATCGTTGTGTTTGGCTATGATTGACTCTGTGGTTGTATTCTCTCAACTTGCAATTTCAATTTCTCTGAGTTTTATTTCAAAAACTTGTCTGGTAAGTCGACTGGTTTTCCGCTATAAGTCGACTGATCAGACTTGTAACTCTTCAGTAAAATACTCTTCTTATCTGACGCAACAGTCGACTGCATTCCTATTTGTAGTCGACTTAACAGTACGAAAAGTTCAAGTTTTTAATTAATTTTTATACAACACTACTCATCCCCTCTGTAGTGTTATTTGCCATGCCTACAGAATCCAACAATCTCTTCTTGACGCCGTCAAGAATTTGTCGGTTGGTGTTCTGAGCTTGGCCATTGGTTCAAGGATGGGAGATGAAGGAGAAACGTTGCTGCATCCTCAAGTTGGTGCAAAATTTGCTGTCCTTTGACAACAAACTCTGCTCCGTTGTCAGTGACGAGAAACCGGGGGATCCCAAATTTATAGACAATATTCTTTCAGAAGAATTGCTGAATCTTGTGCTCAGTGATGAACGATAATGGTTTTGGCTCGATCCACTTTGCAAATTAGCCGATGGCTACCATTAGGAATTTCCTCTATCCAGTCGCAGGAGGGAAAGGTCCGAGAAAATCCATCCCCACATGGCGAAGGGGATCAGACTTGGCATGGAACTAAGCACGGCTTGAGGGGTTCGCCTGATCAGAAAGAACCTTTGGCAGGAGGTGCATCTACAGACACGCTCTTGAGCATCGTTGAGGAGAGCGGGCTAGTAATACTAGTGATTGAGAATTTTCGTGCAAGGAACCCTGCTCCCATGTGACAACCACCAATTCCCTCATGCACCTCGTTGAGAGCGGATTTAGCCACTTCGGGGGAGAGGCATCAGCGGTACGGTTGGCCATTAATCAAGGTGTAGGATTGTTTGAACAGAACTCCTTCAACTAGGCTGTATCTTTCAGCTCTAACCCAGACCTTTCGGGCTTCTTTTGGCTCTGCAGGGAGCATTCCCTTGTCCAGAAAGTCAATCAAGGGCTTCATCCAATTATCTCCGGGTGTCGGAGGAGTGACAAATATAAGGTCCAAGGAGTCCTCTTTGATGCTTAGCGTAAGTAAGACTTCGAAGAGCACTGTAAGGTCGAGTCCTTCAAAGGAGGAAGATGCTAGCTTAGAGAGGGCATCAGCTTGCCCATTTGTTTTCACGGGGGGATTCGATTGACTTCGGCCCCTTGGAATGTAGCTAAGAGCTTCTTCACAAAGGCTAAGTATTTGACCTAACATCTGGTTCACCCCGGCTGGGAGTCGCTAAATATGTTTGCCTACTAGACCCCTACTTTCCAAGCTAGAAGGAGGCCAGCAACTAGTGCCTCGTACTCAACCTCATTGTTAGAGGCTTAGAAGTTGAGACGGAGCGAGTACTGGAGGGTGAACTCATTTGGACCAAGCATGATGATACCGGCCCGCTCCCTTCGATGTAAGAGAAGTTATCGACAGACTTTCCAGACAGGAGGATCTTCTTGCTTATCGGGGGAGTTGGGGATGGTTCTTTCGATAATGAATTCGGCTAAGGCCTAGGCTTTGATAGACGACCTGGGCCGCTAACTAATATCGTGCTGGCTCAACTTGACGGACCACTTTATTAGTTGTCGGGAGTTCTCCGACTAGTAAAGCACTTGTTTGAGGGTTGGTTAGTGAGGACCACGACAAAGTGCGCTTGGAAGTATGAGTGCAGTTTGCGGGCAGCCATGATCGGGGCGTAAGCCATTTTCTTAGGGGTGGCAGGGGGGTTGGTTCTGCCCGGGGCCGGCCCGGCCCGCCACCAAACCGGTCCAAACCGGACCCAAACCCCCCTCCCGAGGTGGGCTTAGCCGAAAACCCGCGCCAACTAAACCCAGATTCAGCCTGGTCCGGGTTGAACCGATATCGGCTTGAACCGACACGTCCGGTCCGACCTTTTAGGCTCGATTTTTTTGACTTTTTTCCAATTTTTTGTTGCAAAATATATGTATATAAGTATAAATGCTACAAAATATATGTATATATGTATATATGCATATAGATATACTATAAAAATATTTCAAAAATTTATAAAAATGAGTGTGGACATCAAAATTAATTGATCACTACCCATTACTCAATTTGCCAACCCCATCCTGGCTATTTATAGCCAACTCCACCTCACTTCTCTCATCTTACCAATGTGGGACTTAAAGTTTTCAAAGTTTAAAATCCAAATACATTTTGGGACTAAAAGGACTGAATCCGGGCTACCGTTGTCCACCAAGATACGGCACACATTGTGGTTTTCCATGTCGAGGCCGATCACTAACGCGTCGCAATGAGGTGTTCAGACGCCTTCTAGATTTTTGTCTGAAAAGGTCACTGGAATACCCAAGCTTTTGGCTGAGGGAAAGTTATGAACTGAATTCAGTTCTCGGATGAACGTCTTTCGAAAGGAGTTAGATTTAGCCCCCTACGGGTCCTCCATGGATGGAGTGAAGCACCGCCCTATGTTCCGAGTCTTGGGACTCGGAATTCCTTTCAGCGCGCTTATTAGCCCCCTGAGAGGGAGGGGGTTCGGCCCCCGTCCTTTTGAACGAACCTAGAGCGGCAACTCCGTTGGATTATAGCATGGATCTCCTTAAGGGCTCGGCAGTCATCGGTATTGTGACCATGGCCCCTGTGAAATCAGCACCAAAGTTCTTTATTCCTCCTTTTGCTTGGTGTATTCATTTTTTGAGGGAGGGGGGGGGAGCAATCCATCGCTATCTATTTCCATGAGGAACGCAGATACACTAGCATTAAGAGTGAACTTCTTGAAGCGGGATGCCGGAGGAGGGCAACGTTGTCCCGATCAATCATTATGGGACTTGTTAGGCCCTTCTTCATACGGGATTTTCCATTTATTTACGAAGGGTTCTTTTCTATCTAGTGGATAGAGGACCTCTTCAGCCTGGATATAATTCTCGCCCCTCTGCAGGAGCACAGAGAAGTCATGGGGAGGTCTCTTAGCGAGGGAAGCTTTTAGGTTGACATGGCTGACATTGTGCCCGAAGGCAGAAGTAGCGATGTCTGGACGGAGGTGGAGGCTGCCCGAAGAAAGTTGCCCCAACGGAGGGGGATGAGGAAGGTCGGTTCGACGACTAGTGGCTGCTGCTTCTTCCCTATGGGAGGCATGGCTGAAAAAAGTAGTTTTTCACCGGTGGATCTGATAGGAAGCGGATCTGTAGTTTCCTACAGACGATGTCAATCTGTTGCTGTTTTTTTCTGGTGTGGGAACAATCAGATGATGAGTTCTTTTGTTGGGAGGAAACTTATAATCTTGGTCGTTGATCAGATCAGAACGATGATGGTTGAAAGCCCATGAATCTAATTTTGGACGTTTGTGAGCACTTGGATCTGGATTGGACGGCAGATATATCATCGACAAACCTACACAAAGTCTAAAATACCGGGGTCGGCCCCGATGAAAGACCCTCCGGCGCTCAAGTCAGTAACCCAGAATATTATGAGAGTTTTTGTGGCAAAATTGGCAATTACCTGTGGAGGGTATTATAGCCTTTGGAATTGGTTACTCAAGATATATTCAACATCTTTTTAGTTTAAACTCCAGATTCCCATAGTAATGGGATAGAGTTAGTTGATAACTCTACTTGGGATAGATGATTTGGACAACTTTGGATCACCTGGGACTCCTCTTGTTGGGCCGATTGGCATACCTAGAGTTCATGGACCTGAATAGTGCCCCAAGTTCCCCTCACGGGCTTGTAGTGGCTGAAATTACTGTTTTGCCCATGTGAAGCTTTGAGATGAGCCTCAGAATTGTAAGGCCATGATTTTACCTACATCAACTGCATTTGCCAGATTTTGTAGGTTAGAAGACACATTTTTTGGCAGATTATCAGAAATTCTTCATTTCATTTTTATTACCAGATCTTGTGCACTATAGTCCATCGTTTTCAATTAACTTTGAGAAATTCTACATTCCATAATTTTGGCCAGAATTTTTAATTTATAATCCACCATTTTTGGATTCGGTGAGTTCCCGAATTTTAGTATTTTGTCCAAATTTTGTGGGCTATACTTTCCTCTCTTGGCTGATTTTGAAATATTCCATTTCACTATTTTGGCCGGATCCAGCGTTTTTTTGTTGATTTGGTGAACTTTCCAAAATTCACTATAGTACATCTTTCTAGCCGATATGGTGAAATTACGCATTTCATTCTTTTTGCCACAACTGATAAGCTATAGTCTAATGTTTTTTCTTGATCTCCATAAATTGTACATTTCACTGTTTTGATGGCGGGTAGTGAAGGAAGGCCCCACTACTGGTGACAAATGGGGAAAAGATAAAAAGATATAAGAAAAATGAAGATGGAAGTGGGGGCGATGTGATGAACACAATATTATTCACATTTAGGAGCAATAATCTTAATGCAATTAGACATTTTAAAGCTCTATATGTGATATTTAACTCTTATTTTCTCTTTTCCATAGGAAACAGCCTAAAACAGAGAAACGAAGCAGATTCAGGACGATACACAGGAAATTGCAGATCATCAGTCGACTGGTCCATTACAACAGGCGACTGCCCAGAGAAGTTGATTGTCAACAGCCGACTTGGATGATCAATTATAAAATCTTCAGAAGTCTCGACACAGTCGACTGGTTCGCTGACAAGTCGACTGGTAGGCGGCAGAGTTAAAAGATAAGATATTTGAAGATGCGTCCAAATCTAATCCAAATCAGAACAGAAAAGGAAGAATAGAAGAAAAGAGAAAGAAATAATACGCAGAGCAACGAGGGAGGAAATAAATAAAAGAAAAGGACTTTTCTATAAAAAGAAAAGTGCAAACCCTAATTCTCTAGCCGTGTTCTATAAATACCAACCAAGAAGCATTATTGAGGAGGCTCTTCCACGTTCCTGAATCACCGAATCGTAGAGTTCCAGAGTCATCAACAAGAAGCACTTTATCAGCATCAAAGAAGAAGAAAGGAGATCAAGCATTAAGAAAAGAACGGCCGGTCGACTGTGTGACAGCCAGCCGACCTATCTGACCGAACTACATCAGTTTATTCCTTCTCTTTCTAATTCTTTTATGTTGCTCATGTATTTGAACTTGTTGATTAATAAAAATATTATTATGTGGAACTAATTTCATAGTTGGGTAGATTGAAGCCGTAGTTATGTAGTGCTATATTCTTCTGAGTTCTTCTATTTTACTTATTGATTGAATCTGATTGAATTGATATAGATTTATGATAATCAAACTTGTTCTTGAAGCTCTGAGAGCAGTCGACTGAGGTGACAGCCAGTCGACTGACATACAGAACTTGAGAATATCAAGTTTGCATTACCATCTATCTGAATCTGTTATATGAGCATATGGAGACGACCCGTATCTCGTGCCCGTAACTTGTAACAAGGAAATCTTTAGGGGTTCTTGGTTCAATCAACTTAAGGGATCTAGATCTGATACCAATTTCTAGAACCTTGAGTGTTTGTTCGTTTCCACTGTTCTTATGCCTTCTTTAAGTGCAACTTAGTAGATACCATGCTAAACACTTAATGAAAGAAACGAATTAGAGTAGATACCATGCCTAATTCTTGGCTTAGGGAAACAGTACTTTAAGGAGTAGATACCATGCCCTTAAAGGGAACAAACATGAGTAATAAGAAGAAGTTCAGAAGGTGACTTAGCATTACTGACTATTGTGGAGATCTAAACCCAACTCCTTCATAAATATTTGTGATTCAGCATTTCTTAATTTAGTTTTGATCATTTTACTTCTTTTAGACCTTAGAACAACTCTTTATGATTCTTATTCTTTTTATTGGTTGGTAAGTTAAAATCTACAATCTCTGTGGGATCGACCCTTGCTATTGCTACGCTTTTATAGACGATTCGTGCACTTGCGAGGTTTTAAATTTGTGTCTAGTTTTATCTATTTATTTAGGTAGCTAGATTGCACAACAAGTTTTTGGCGTCGTTGCCGGGGATTGTCTAGTATTTTAACTTACAGATCAGTAGAAGCTTTTATTTTCTTTCTTTTAATTTTATTATTAAGTATTTTTCTTTTAGGTTACAGAATTTTGGTGGATGCACGGAAGGAGATCACTTCGTCCAGAGCTACTACCAATTGACGCAGAAACAGAACACACTTTGCACAGATTAGGTCGACTGACTGCGACCAACCAGTCGACTGCTGCACGAAACCAGTCGACTGCACAGAGACTCAGTTCACGAGCAATAATGGCGGAAGAAATAACCAATCGAGTACCAATGCAGGACAAATTCACGCCTCAGAACGTTGAACAACCTTCCTGCATTGCGTATCAACCTAATGTCACAGGGAACATGCATCTATCTCCTCAGTTACTTAGTATGGTTCCCCACTTTAGTGGCAAACCTGATGAAGAGCCTCATCTCCATCTGCAAGATTTCTTTGATCTTTGCAGGACACAAAGCGTTCAAGGGCTCACCCCTGAACAAATCAGGTTAATATTGTTCCCTTTTTCTTTGAAACTTAATGCTAAACTATGGTATAATTCTTTGGAACCAGGATCAATTAATTCATGGGAGCAATTGGCCACGAAATTTTTGAAAGAATTCTTCCCAGCCCAAAAGACCAAACAGCTGAAAAGAGAGATTCAACTCTTCCAACAAAGGGATGGAGATTTATTCTTCGAAGCATGGAAAGATTTCAAGAACAAACTTCTCAAATTCCCTACGCACAATATGCCTAAAGATGAACAGGTACAAGCTTTTTATGAAGGTTTAAACGATACTAACAAGGCAATTGTGGATTCAGCTTGCAACGGGATCTTAATGAGGAAAAGCGGTGAAGAGGCCATAGAACTATTTGAAGAGCTAAGCGAGAACTCACAACAATTCTCAACAAGGAGGGGCCCGTCCAGAAAACAGGGAGTTTACGAAATTTCTAATAGCAATAAAATTCAATTAGAAATGGTAAACATGAATAAGAAAATTGATATGCTTGTTAATGCAATGTCGAGGATGGAGGGAGTTAAAAATCAAACAAACGAAATGTGTGCAATTTGTTCTCATTTAGATCATACAACTGATACATGTCCCATGTCTTCTTTCACAGATCAGGAGCATGCACACTATGTAGGTCGAGGAGTGTTTCCACCAAAGAACAATCCCTTCTCGAACACATACAATCCAGGGTGGAGGAACCATCCAAATTTCTCATGGAGCAATAATCAAAATAATCAAGGAACTCAATTCACACAAGGACATGCACGAAACTTTCAAATGGGAAGTGGGTTTGATCGGCCAGTCCAAGAACAAAAGAAGTTGGATTTTGAATCGACCGTTCTTCAATTGCTCCAACAACAACATCAAACAAACAACCAACAAGGGCAAGCAATTCAGAAATTGGAAACACAAATGGGTCAGATTGCAAAAGAATTAAGCGAGCGGAAGGCAGGAGAACTCCCTTCCCAAACCATACCAAACCCTGGAGGCCAAGAACAGCTCAAATCAGTGACAACCCTAAGAAATGGTAAGATAATTGACAGCAAGGTTGGAACACACACAGACGAATTAGAAGCACAACCATCAAAAGCTTTGGGTTCCAACGAGGTAAGTGAAAAAGAAAGGACAGTTTCGCCACCATTCCCTCAAAGGTTAGTCAATAAAAAGAAAGAACAACATTTATCTGACATCTTTGAAACTCTCAAAAAGGTAGAAATTAATATCCCCCCTACTTGATGCTATTAAACAAATTCCTTCGTATGCCAAATTTTTGAAAGTGTTGTACTCACAAAAGAACATTTCAGGTTAAGGAAGATGTGGCTTTGACAGAGGAAGTGAGCGCTGTACTATTAAGAAAATTACCTCCTAAACTGAAGGATCCAGGTAGTTTCACTATTCCTTGCAGGGTTGGTGAGCACTTCTTTGAAAAGGCACTCCTAGACTTGGGGGCAAGCATCAATCTTCTTCCTTACTCTGTTTACGAAAAGCTAGGATTGGGGGAACTCAAACCAACATCCATCACTTTGCAATTGGCAGATCGCAGCATCAAAAGACCTAGAGGTATTTTGGAAGATGTCCTAGTTCAGGTAAACGATTTTATTTTGCCTGCTGATTTTGTTGTGTTAGATATGGAGGAATCTTCAATGCCATCGTCTCTACCGATAATCCTAGGTAGGCCCTTTATGAGTACAACTGATATAAAAATTTGTGTTAAAAAGGGTACTATAAGTATGAAAATAAACGGAGAAAAAGTTGAATTTAAAATGTTTGATACACTTAAATTACCACATGATGACCATGAATGCTATAATGTTGATGTGGTACAGGAGATTGTTGATCAAACATTTCAGGTACATAGCATTGAACCACTACAAGCTGAAATTACACAATCTATAACTTCGTCTAATGTTGAACAGGAACACGATGACCAGAGGATTGCAGAGACAGTACACCACCCTGAAAGTCCAAAGTCATATTCAGGTACGCCTGCACCTGTCTTTGAAAAATTGGTGTCTGATAATATTTGCTTTTCTTCAGATCAGGCGACTGACGAACAGAACAAGTCGACTGATGTCAAGGGGCAGTCGACTGTACCGAGATTTCCAGACATAGAACTTAAGCAGCTGCCCGACCATTTGAAGCATGCATATTTGGGCGAGAACCAGACGCTACCTGTGATAATTGCTGCGAACCTGAGTGCACAGGAAGAAGAAAAATTGCTGAGGGTATTACGAGAACACAAAAGCGCAATAGGATGGACCATAGCAGACATCAAGGGAATAAGTCCATCCAAATGCATGCATAGAATCCTCCTTGAAAACAACGCAAAACCAAGCAGGGAGGCACAGAGAAGGCTTAATCCAAACATGAAAGAAGTTGTACGAGCAGAGATTCTGAAGCTGCTAGATGTTGGCATCATCTACCCCATTTCAGACAGCAAATGGGTAAGTCCTATACATGTGGTGCCTAAGAAAAGTGGAGTCACAGTGGTGAAGAATGAAGAAAATGAACTTATCCCTACAAGAGTGACCACAGGATGGAGGGTTTGCATTGATTACAGAAAATTGAATAACGAAACCAGGAAAGATCACTTCCCTCTTCCTTTTATTGATCAAATGTTAGAAAGATTAGTAGGATATAGTCATTATTGTTTTTTAGATGGTTATAGTGGCTACAATCAAATTGCTATTGCTCCAGAAGATCAAGAAAAGACCACTTTTACATGTCCTTTTGGTACTTTTGCATACAGGAGAATGCCCATTGGATTGTGCAATGCACCAGCTACATTTCAGAGATGCATGATGAGTATATTTTCAGACATGGTGGAAAGGTTCATCGAGGTATTTATGGATGATTTTAGTGTTTTTGGATCTTGTTTTGATGAATGCCTTAACCATTTGCAGCTTGTGCTTAAAAGATGTGAAGAATGCAATTTACTGCTGAATTGGGAAAAGTGCCATTTTATGGTACAACAAGGTATTGTCTTAGGACATGTGGTGTCAAAAAGAGGCATAGAGGTAGACAAGGCAAAAATAGACATAATATCAAAACTACCCCCTCCCACTACAGTCAAAGGTGTTAGGAGTTTTCTTGGACATGTAGGGTTCTATAGAAGATTTATAAAAGATTTCTCAAAAATCTCCAAACCCCTTTGTGATTTGTTAGCTAAGGATGTTGAGTTTGCATGGACAGATGAATGCACAAACGCTTTTATTACATTGAAAAACCTTCTCATTTCTGCACCTATTGTCATGGCACCAGATTGGAGCCATCCTTTTGAGCTCATGTGTGATGCAAGTGATTATGCCTTAGGAGCTGTTTTAGGTCAAAGAATCAATAAGAAACCCCATGTTATTTACTATGCTTCTCGAACTCTAAACGATGCACAGCTAAATTATTCTACTACTGAAAAAGAAATGTTAGTTGTTATTTTTGCTGTAGAGAAGTTTAGATCATATTTAATTGGTTCTAAAGTTATTGTTTTCACTGACCATGCTGCTTTGAGATATTTGTTTGCTAAAAAGGATGCTAAGCCTAGGTTAATCAGATGGGTGCTGTTGCTTCAAGAATTCGATCTTGAGATTAGAGATAAAAAAGGAAGCAACAACGTTGTTGCAGATCACATGTCCAGACTACTGCATGAGGAAGAGAGAATTGTGCCCCCCACTTAATGAAAATTTCCCAGATGAACATCTATTTGAAATAAACATATCATCGGGACAGTCGACTGGCAACAGGACCAGTCGACTGGTATCTCACTGCTCAAATTTTCCATGGTTTGCAGATATTGTAAATTATCTCACTGCTCATGTTTTCCCTCCAGGTATGACAAGTCAGGAAAGAAAGAGACTGGTGGCTATATGCAAGCACTACTACTGGGATGATCCTTATTTGTTCAAATTTTGCCCGGATCAAATTATAAGAAGATGTGTGACAGAAGAAGAACAAATAAGTATTCTACAACATTGCCACCAATATGCATGTGGATGACATTTTGGACCAAAAAGAACAGCACTCAAGGTATTACAATCTGGATTTTATTGGCCTAAAGTATTCAAAGATGCTTTTTCTTTTTGCAGGACTTGTGACAAATGCCAAAGGACAGGCAACATCTCTTCTAGAAATCAAATGCCACTGCAAAACATCCAAGTAATCGAGCTTTTTGATGTTTGGGGAATCGACTTCATGGGTCCCTTTCCTAACTCATTTGGTTATTTATATATTCTTGTTGGTGTGGATTATGTGTCTAAATGGGTCGAGGCTGTCCCCTCAAAAACTAATGATCACAAAGTTGTTGTCAAGTTTTTGCAGGAGAACATTTTCACTAGGTTTGGAACACCACGTGCAATAATTAGTGATGGAGGGAGCCACTTCAATAACTTTTCATTTGCTTCTTTGATGAAGAAATATGGTATAACACATAGGGTGGGCACCCCATATCACCCTCAAACTAGTGGGCAGGTGGAGATTAGCAATAGAGAAATCAAGAGCATTTTGGAAAAGACAGTCAATACAAGGAGAAAGGATTGGTCGCTGCGCTTGAACGATGCATTATGGGCCTACTGAACAGCTTACAAAACACCCATCGGCATGTCACCATACCGTTTGGTTTTTGGAAAAGCCTGTCATCTACCAGTGGAGTTGGAACACAAAGCCTATTGGGCCATCAAAAGGTTCAATTTTGATATGAAACAAGCAGGTGACAAAAGAAGGTTGCAACTGAATGAGCTTGAAGAGTTGAGGCACGACGCATATGAAAATGCAAAACTGTACAAGAAAAGGACCAAGTTGTACCATGACAAACAGCTAGCAAGGAAGGAGTTTTATGAAGGACAGAAGGTACTGATATACAACTCAAGACTAAGACTTTTTCCAGGCAAGCTTATGTCAAAATGGTATGGGCCATACATTGTTACAAAAGTCTTTCCACATGGCGCATTGGAGGTTCATAGCAAAGAGAAGAATCAAACATTTAAGGTGAACGGGCATAGAGCGAAGCCATATATAGAGATGGGCATAGAACCGCAAGAGGAAGATGTGAACCTTCAAACCATTCAATACTTGGCATGACCTCATCAAGTCTAGCTGAAGACAGAAAACACAGCGCTTATTGGGAGGCAACCCAATTTTTAGGGGAGTATTTACACTTTCCTTTCATTTTCTTTTCGTTATTTATCTTTTTATTTTTAGTCTCTCCTTCATACGAGATGGTAACACATGCCTATATTTTAAGCTTTGCGCGAACATTGAGGACAATGTTCCATCTAAGTTTGGGGGTGGTTATTTATATTAGTCTTTTGGATTTTTTTAGGATAAACAATTTCTTATAAAGTAATAGTAAGGATACTTATTTACTTTAGGATTGTTAAGTTTCATAATGCCTTACAAAATTATATGAGTCATGCGATTATACATAATAAACAAATGTGATACTTTTTCTGGTGATTATTCCCTTTAGATCTAGTCCTAAATTGAGTTTAAGTAAATAGAGTGATAAAATATATATATATACATATCTGAATAAAGTCAATCTACTCCAATGTTTTGGGTGCTTAGTAACTAGGGGTATTCATCACCAATGTTTACCTTTACGTCAAACGGCAACTTGAAATATGAGTATGCAAAGCACATTAAAGTTTGTGACTTGCTGAGTAACCGGGTGGATTTATCACAAATGTTTCGCATTCGCGTAAAAAGGCAAATGACAACTTTAGAGAAGAGACAAAAAAAAAAAAAAACTCTAGTTTGCTACTCGGTTTGTAGTGGAAAAAAGGGATAATCACAGATGGAGTTGTCACATACTATAATTAAAATTAATTGCATGACAAATATGATTGGGTTTGGGGATTATGACCAAACAATTGCACTAGAGAAAGTGGGTATGTTTAATATTACTTTATCTGAAATTGTTTATAGTTTAATATGTTGATGCTCACATAATAAGAATTCTTGGTTGAGAGTACTATCATTTTTCCCCTTGTTCATAAATTCACTTTTTGCTTGAGGACAAGCAAAATCTAAGTTTGGGGGTATTTGATGAACACAATATTATTCACATTTAGGAGCAATAATCTTAATGCAATTAGACATTTTAAAGCTCTATATGTGATATTTAACTCTTATTTTCTGTTTTCCATAGGAAACAGCCTAAAACAGAGAAACGAAGCAGATTCAGGACGATACACAGGAAATTGCAGATCATCAGTCGACTGGTCCATTACAACAGGCGACTGCCCAGAGAAGTTGATTGTCAACACCCGACTTGGATGATCAATTATAAAATCTTCAGAAGTCTCGACACAGTCGACTGGTTCGCTGACAAGTCGACTGGTAGGCGGCAGAGTTAAAAGATAAGATATTTGAAGATGCATCCAAATCTAATCCAAATCAGAACAGAAAAGGAAGAATAGAAGAAAAGAGAAAGAAATAATACGCAGAGCAACGAGGGAGGAAATAAATAAAAGAAACGGACTTTTCTATAAAAAGAAAAGTGCAAACCCTAATTCTCTAGCCGTGTTCTATAAATACCAACCAAGAAGCATTATTGAGGAGGCTCTTCCACGTTCCTGAATCACCGAATCGTAGAGTTCCAGAGTCATCAACAAGAAGCACTTTATCAGCATCAAAGAAGAAGAAAGGAGATCAAGCATTAAGAAAAGAACGGCCGGTCGACTGTGTGACAGCCAGCCGACCTATCTGACCGAACTACATCAGTTTATTCCTTCTCTTTCTAATTCTTTTATGTTGCTCATGTATTTGAACTTGTTGATTAATAAAAATATTATTATGTGGAACTAATTTCATAGTTGGGTAGATTGAAGCCGTAGTTATGTAGTGCTATATTCTTCTGAGTTCTTCTATTTTACTTATTGATTGAATCTGATTGAATTGATATAGATTTATGATAATCAAACTTGTTCTCGAAGCTCTGAGAGCAGTCGACTGAGGTGACAGCCAGTCGACTGACATACAGAACTTGAGAATATCAAGTTTGCATTACCATCTATCTGAATCTGTTATATGAGCATATTGAGACGACCCGTATCTCGTGCCCGTAACTTGTAACAAGGGAATCTTTAGGGGTTCTTGGTTCAATCAACTTAAGGGATCTAGATCTGATACCAATTTCTAGAACCTTGAGTGTTTGTTCGTTTCCACTGTTCTTATGCCTTCTTTAAGTGCAACTTAGTAGATACCATGCTAAACACTGAATGAAAGAAACGAATTAGAGTAGATACCATGCCTAATTCTTGGCTTAGGGAAACAGTACTTTAAGGAGTAGATACCATGCCCTTAAAGGGAACAAACATGAGTAAAAAGAAGAAGTTCAGAAGGTGACTTAGCATTACTGACTATTGGTGGAGATCTAAACCCAACTCCTTCATAAATATTTGTGATTCAGCATTTCTTAATTTAGTTTTGATCGTTTTACTTCTTTTAGACCTTAGAACAACTCTTTATGATTCTTATTCTTTTTATTGGTTGGTAAGTTAAAATCTACAATCTCTGTGGGATCGACCCTTGCTATTGCTACGCTTTTATAGACGATTCGTGCACTTGCGAGATTTTTAATTTGTGTCTAGTTTTATCTATTTATTTAGGTAGTTAGATTGCACAACACGATGCCCACTACTTTCGGCAAAAAGAGCAGAAAAATGAGTCGGGCGGTTGCTAATCCCTGCCTAACCCACCTAACTCTCTTAATCGCGTTTAGGGAGGCTTATAAATAGCCTGATTTCCCCCTAAGTTCTATCATCATAAATAAAATTTATCCATTCATCCAGGAAAAAATGAAAGTTGGGTTTTGGATTGTGAGTTTTTTAGTGTGATAAACACTTTGTAAAGAGAATTTTTGTGAGAAAAAAATTTATTGAGAAAATTTCCTCGGGTTTAGGTTGTGAAGTTAATGTTGGCGGGCAGTGAGGGAGGGCCCCACTACTGGTGACAAAAGGGGAAAAGATAAAAAGAGCGAAAAAATGAAAAAGGAAAAAGGGGCGGTGCCAATGGAAAAAGGAAGCGGGGGAGATGACCACTACTTTTGACAAAGATAGCAGAAAAGGGAGCCGGGCGGCGCCTAATTTCCGTGTAACCCACCTAAACCATCTCTTAATAGGGATTAAGGAGGCTTATAAATAGCATTCTTTTTCCCTCAGTTCTATCATCATAAATAAAATTCATCCAGGAAAATTTGCAAGCTGGGTTTTGGGTTGTGAGTTTTTAAGTGCTGTGAATACTTTGTACATTTGTCACCCCTACAATGAAAGACCTGCAGCAGCTCCAAAGACGTAGGCAAATTTGTGCCGAACTCCTTATACATTTGTGTGTGATATTTTACCACATATTTTGCATTCTCGCTAATCTGTTTAAAGGAAAATTTCAACAACAAGAATTTTCCAACTGACATCAGAGCTTTGGTTGTGATTTATGTCAAGGAATAGTTAGAAAGGAGAAGCCAGTTCGAGTGGAAGCAATTGTCGCAGATGAAGGGAAGGTGAAAATTGAAAAGTTCGATGGTGCAGACTTTGGCTTTTGGAAGATGCAGATTGAAGATTATTTGTATGAGAAAAAGTTGTATCAACCTTTACCAATCAGAAGGCATAAAGGATGAAGACTGAGCTTTTCAAGACAGACAAGCTCTTGGAGTTATCCGATTGACGTTATCCCGCAATGTTGCTTTAACATAAAAAAGGAAAAGACCAAGACGTGTCTTATGCCGGCTCTCTGCAGTATGTACGAGAAGCCATCAGCCTCAAACAAAGTTCACTTGATGTAGCGGTTATTCAATTTTTGGATGACAGAAGGCGCATCGGTGGTTCAACGTCTGAATGAACTCAACACAACCACAACCCAGTTGAGTTCATTGGTAATCGAATTTGATGATGAAGTTCGAGCTTCGATTCCCTTATCATCTCTACCAAACAGTTGGAATGCTACTGTTACAACAGTCACTAGTTCATCGAGAAATAGTAAATTAAAGTTCGACATCTGGTGTTGAGTGAAGAAATTCATTGGAGAGAATCAGGAGAAGCATCAACCTCCTCAACTTTGCACACGGAGTCTACAGGAAGAACTTCATAAAGGAATTCAAATCGGAGCAAATCGAAATCTAAATGAGGCAAATCGAAATCGGGAAAGAAAGCTTTGAACTACTACAATTGCAGCAAGAAGGGTCATTTTCAACGTGATTGTCGAGCACCGAAAAAAGATACCAGCGCACACGAACCTGCCAACGTAACCGATGAAGCATGTGATGCTATGATTTTAAGCGTTAACAGTCTGATTGAGTAATGAATCTTAAATTCAGAGCCATTTTTCCATTCGACCCCATGTAGAATCATGGAGAACTGTGTCAGTGGTGATTTCGGGAAGATTCATCTAGCCGATGATGAAACCTTAAAGATCCTGGGAAAGGGTGACATCCGAGTAAAGTTGCCGAACTGGACTACATGGAAGCTGCAAGGAGAGACATATTCATGGACTTAAAATAAATTTGATCTCAGTGGGACAGCTTGATAGAAAAGGTTATTGCATAACCTTTCAGACTGTGAACGAAAGATTACCAAAGGAGCACTCGTCATTGGTCATGGTAAGAAAACTAGTACTCTATGTAACCTCAAACTTAGAGAATATCATTGCAGTAGCAGATACTGATGTAAGATCAAACCTATGGCACCAAGGGCTTGGTCATATGAGCGAGAAAAGGATAAAGACACTTATGTCAAAGGGGAAGCTACCAGGTCTGAAGAGCGTAGATGCCGGCCTTTATAAGGATTGCATCTTCGGCAAACAAAAAAAGGTCAGCCTTGCAAAGATAGGAAAGACACCAAGGCAGAAAAGTTAGAGTTGGTTCATACCAATGTATGGGGATCATCTCTGGTTCAATCTCTAGCAAGCTCGCTGTATTATGTCACCTTCATCGATGATTCTACAAGGATGGTGTGGATTTATTTTCTGAAAAAGAAACCACAAGTCTTTTATACCTTCAGAAAATGGAAAGCAATGGTGGAAAATGAAACTAGTTTAAAAGTCAAGCAGTTGAGGTCTGACAATGGTGGAGAGTAAACAAGAGTAGATTCAGGGAATTCTATGCAAACAACGACATTAAGATGGAGAAAACGGTTCCTGTGACACCGCAACATAATGGCATAGCGGCACGCATGAACATAACTCTGAATGAACGTGCCAGAAGTACGAGGATTCATGTCAGCTTACCTAATATGTTCTGGGCTGAAGCCGTCAACACCGCAGCCTACCTGATCAACCGTGGGCCCTCAGTACCTTTGGATAGTGGAATACCATATAAGAAGTTTGGAGCTGAAAAAAGAAAAATCTCACACTTGAAAGTGTTTGATTGTATTTCTTATGTGCATATTAATTCTGCTGAAAGAAGTAAATTAGATCCGAGTTCTAATAAATTTGTTTTTATTAGATATGTCGAATTTTGCTACCGATTTGGGATTATAAAATAAGAAGATCATCAGAAACACAGATGTCATAATCAATGAGAATATGATGTACAAAGACAGGTCAACTGCAGAATCAAGCAGCTCCAGTATAGATGCTGAAATGAAGAAATTCGTAGAGTACAAGGAGATTTCTGGTTAAGAATGCCTAGTTAACTCAGAGAAGTCAGAAGAATGATACTCAAATTTCCAATTTATTCTTAAACAAAGTTTTACTTAATACATCAAATAAATGAATTTAAAATTCTTGCATACCCTGGATCACATCCTCTGAGTTACCCGCATCCTCCTCAGTTAATGCGAACACTCGCCCCTGACTCTGAAATTTGCCTCCGCCTGCACCTTCCTTCTTCAACTGCGGACAGTTTGGTCTGATATGCCCTTCAAGACCACACTGATCACAAGACCGTGCCTTAGGTGGCTTGGTGCATGCTGACTGATAGTGTCCTGCCTCTCCACAGTTGAAATAAGTCACGCCTTGAATTGCTGGTGCCTTCTGCTCTGGCCTACTGAGCCTAACCTGCTTCACTCGGAATTTCTTCCCACTTTAATTAGAGTACGAATCATTATTGACTATTTACTTGCTAAGAATGCCTAGGTATAATTATTAATTGTTAGGATTGAATCTTTAATTGAGCTTGTTAAACTTATTCCATATCTTGAAAATCCATCAAACCAATTAATAGTTTAATTTCTAACTTAATCTGTATTACATGTTGGTAAACTTAATCTTTTATATTCTTGGAAATTCTTTACTTAGGATTAAGTTTACATCAACCACTAGGCAAGAAAACTCTCCATAACAAGTGAGTTTTCAGGATCAAAGAAGAGCATGATGGAACCAAGCGCTAATAGTGGTAGCCAAAGGCTTTTGGCAAAAAGAAGATGTTGATTACAATGAAATTTTCTCTCCAGTCGTGAAGTTGAATACAATAAGACTGGTATTGAAAATTGTAGCTACAGAGAATTTACATCTTGAGTAGTTAAATGAAAAGACAGATTTCCTTCATGGTGATGTGGAGGAGATTTATATGAAGCAACCAGAAGGCTTCATAAAGGCAGGCAAGAAGATTCTCGTATGTAAACTGAAGATCTTGTATGGCTTAAACCACCTCCCAGAGAGTGAAACATGAAGTCTGATAGCTTCATGAGAATCAGCGGTTTCACAAGATGCCAAGTAGATCATTGTTGCTACATCAAGAAGTTCGACAACAGCTTCATTATTCTATTGTTGTACGTAGATGATATGCTCGTTGTAGGTTCAGACATGCAAGAGATTATCAATCTGAAGCGGGAATTATCTAAGTGGTTTGCAATGAAAGATCAAGGCGTTGTGAAGCAGATTTTTGGAATGAGGATCAAGAGAGACACGAAGTCGAGGACTTTGATGTTATCACAGGCTGAGTACATTAACAAAGTACTTTCCAAGTTCAACATGCAAAATGCTAAGCCAGTGAGTACACATTTGGGTGTTCATTTTAGACTCTCCAATGAACAGTCACCGAAGACGAAAAAAGCGCATGCACGCATGGAGAAGGTTTCGTACACCTCAACAATTGGAAGTCTGATGTATGTCAGGTTTGCACCATACCAGATATTACTCAAGCAGTGATAGCTGTTAACAGGTATATGAATAATTTGGACAAGGTGCACTAGGAAGCAGTTAAATGGATCATCGGATATATGCGGGCTACCACAGACAAAGCACTTTGTTTCAAAGGTAGAAATACGACACTAACAGGCTATGTGGATACTGATTTAGCCGAAAAAATCGTTATCAAAAAGAGCACTACAGGGTATGTCTATACTCGAGGAGGTACAATAGTGAGTTGGGTTTCCCAGCTGCAGAAGATAGTTGCTCTCTCTACAACTGAAGCGGAATACATCGTTACAGAAGCCAACAAGAATATGGTTTGGCTACAAAGTTTTTTGGAAGAATTGGGCAAGAAACACGAAGACAATATTTTGTATTGCGACAATCAGAGTGTTATCCATCTGGCAAAAAATTAGTATTTCCATTCTAGAACGAAACACATACAGGTGCGATATCATTTTATCCGGTCACTTCTGTAAGATAAGATTTTGAAGTAAGAAAAGATTAGTCGAAGTCAAAATCCGGCGGATATGATAATAGACGGTAACTATTGACAAATTAAAGCTATGTTTAACTTCATTTGGCCTGTACGAATGAAGAGACCGGGAAGAGATGGTGCATTAATCGAGGTGTGGAGACATGATTAATCAAGTCTCCAAGTGGGAGAATGTTCGCTAATTGGAGGGGAGGGACCCACTACCGGTGACAAAAGAGGAAAATACAAAAAGAAAGAAGAAAAATGAAAAAGGAAGTGGGGGAGGTGCCAATGAAAAAGAAACTGGGGGTGGTGCCCACTACTTTTGACAAAGCGAGCAGAAAAAGAAGCCGGGCGGTGCTTAATTCCCACCTCGCGATTAGGGAGACTTACAAATAGCCTCTTTCGCCCCTCAGTTCAATCATCATAAATAAAATTCATCCATTCATCTAGGAAAAATTGAGAATTGGGCTTTGGTTTTGGTTCTGGTTTTGTGAGTTTTGGGGTGTGATAAACACTTTGTAAAAAGAGAATTATTGTGAGAACAGATTTCTTGAGAAAATTTGCTTGGGTTTTGGTTGTGAATTTTTTTTTAAAGTGTTGTAAACACTTTGTACACTTGTCTCCCTACAACGAAGATTTGCAGTAGCTCAGAAGACGTAGGTAAAATTTGTGCAGAACTCCTTATCCATTTGTGTTATTTTTCCGCTTATATTTCACATCCTCGCTAATCTAGTTACATGAAAATTTTCGCAACAAAATTTTTCCAACACTTTTTTGACATGTTTGGTAAAAATTCCATATTTCACTGTTTTGGCCAGATTTTGGAGTTGTACAATACTGTTTTTGGCTGATTTGGTGAGATTCTGAATTTCATGATTTTGGAAAATTTTAAGGAATTCAAAATTTGGTGGGCTAGTGTACCCATTTACGACTGATTTGGTGAAAATTTTGAATTTCAGTATTTTGGCTAGATTTTGTAAGCTATACAGACCATCGTTTGTTAGAACCTGAATGTAAAATAATATGAAACTCCAACAAAATTGTGAAGAAATCAAATACAAGAAGAAAAACAGTAAGTAAATAACTTGTACAGAGTCGAGATTTTAGAATTTCTGTCCTTAAAGCAGAATTCGCCCCGTAGTGTGACGGTTACCGGCGAATTGCTTCCCAGGATACAACTGTACCTTCTCTGAAGAATGCAGCACCCTTGCTTCAGAGACAACGAACTGCTGTCTGTGTGTACTCTCAGTTGACAGACACTGACTCAGAGCAGAGGAAGAAGAGAGGAAAATGTCAAAAATCTGTATCTGTATAGAAGACTTCTGTCTGGATTTATAGAGAAAAGGTGAACTGGAGACTGTTCAGCAGCTGCCATTACTCTGTAACAGCAGAGTAATGGGGACTCTTCAGATTCATAACTGGTGAGCCATTTCTCTGCTATTACAGAGTAGTGGGCACCAGTTACTGAATCTGAAAAGCCTTTTCAGTTCAGTCGGGGAAGAGTTTGTCTGGGCAAAAAGAGATAAAATAAAAATTTAAGCCAGACCAGACCAGACCAAGCCGAGCCGAGCCGAGCCGAGCCGAGCCGAGCCGGGGCCGGGGCAGGGGCCGGGCGCGCGCGCGCGCGTGTGGTGTTTGTCATTTTGGCTAAGTCCTCTCTCCACTACACGTTAGTGATAACCCTCGGGCCACGCCCTTTAGTCCAGTTTTCTAGTATATATACTAGACAAAATCATTTCCAATTTCCGATATGGGACTATCTATTTTCTCCCAGTTGCCAAGTTAGTACATTTCAAGTACCCAACTTTGGATCAACATTTCTCATTCATACGGAATTCGTTTTTGGCAAGTGAGTATACTACGGAATAGTACTCGTCGAGAGGATCGCAATCCACTCATTTTCCGGTGCCGCCGGTGGCCGGAGCTTGCCGGAATCCGGCCCAGAAAACTGCAAAAATTAATTCCAACAATCCCCCACATGAATGGAAATTACCAGACCATGTAATCCAGACACGACAGAAAAAACAAAAACATGACAGAAAGACTCTGAGAGTACATTCGGAAAATCACTGCATCAGGAATGGTAGTAATTTTTCAACTTTGAACCACCCTTAGTAATTAGCTATCGGATTCACTTGACCAGGTAGTGATCATGATGTCTCGAACTACCCGGGCGTTCATGTGAACCTAGACAATAACTATCACACAGTTTCATCTCCTCACAGAACTAAGTTCTCTTGTTGTGTTCATTTTGGCCTTGAACATCCCTGGTTAATCGTGAGTGAACTTGGAGAATGTAGCCTCTCTTCATTCTCCTAGAAACGGCCCCATTTCACACTCACAAGGTGATTGCCCATAAAGAGTATCCTGCTATACCCCACTTTTATTTCAAAGCTATGGGAATCATTAAAAGCCAAGCTTATCCTAACTATTTGCAGGCAGCACTTGTTTTATCATCCTAAGAATGGGTATGAGATGTTAATCTCTCAGTGCTGTCGTTGATTCAACAAGATTTAGTTGTCCCTTTGAACCTAGATCTTGGGATCTCCAATTTCTAGGTAGGGTTTCCATCAAGTATCCTCTTTCGTCATAGGCTTTAAACCCATTCCTCTTGATGATCTCACAACCTGCTCTCGCGACAGACCTTTAGTAAATGGATCCGCTAGGTTGTCGGCCGATTTTATATATTCTATAGAGATTACTCCATTTGAGAGCAGTTGTCTAATGGTTTTGTGTCGCCTTCTGATATGACGAGACTTACCATTATACATACAACTCAGTGCCCGTGCTATAGCCGATTAGCTGTCACAGTGTACACATAAGGCAGGCACTGGTTTTTCCCACATTGGAATATCCTCTAAAAAGTTTCGAAGCCATTCTGCTTCCTCTGCTACTTTGTCTAAAGCAATAAACTCAGATTCCATGGTGGATCTGGCCAATAGCGTTTGTTTAGAAGATTTCCATGACACAGCTGCACCACCAAGTGTGAAAACATATCCACTTGTGGATTTTGAGTTCTTTGAGTCCGATATCCAGTTGGCATCACTGTAGCCTTCCAGTACTGCTGGATATCTGGTGTAATGCAGCGCATAACTCTGAGTATGTCGTAAGTAGTTCAATACTCTAGTTATTCCTTTCCAGTGACTTCGTCCTGGATTACTCGTGTATCGGCTTAGTACGTTTACCGAATGTGCTAGGTCCGATCTTGTACAATTTGTTAGGTACATCAGACTACCAATTACACGTGCATATTCCAGTTGTGATATGCTTTCGCCTGTATTTTTGAACAGGTGAAGACTGGGATCGACGGGACTTTTTGCTGTCCCATTGGAATAATTCTTGAATCTTTCAAGTACTTTCTCAGCATAATGAGCTTGAGACAAAGTAATCTCCTCAGATGTCCTGAAAACTTTAATTCCTAGTATGACATCTGCAACTCCCAAGTCTTTCATGTCAAACTTGCCACTAAGCATGCTCTTAGTTTGTTTAATAATATCGTTATTGCTTCCAATAATGAGCATGTCGTCTACGTATAGACAGACCAGAATGTATCCGTTTGGAGTATCTTTGATGTAGATACATTTATCACATTCATTTATTTTGAAACCATTTGACATCATAACATTGTCAAATTTTGCATGCCACTGCTTTGGAGCTTGTTTCAGGCCGTACAGTGATTTTACAAGCCTGCACACCTTATTTTCCTGTCCAGGAACTATGTAACCCTCAGGTTGTTTCATGTATATTTCTTCTTCTAAGTCCCCATTTAAAAATGCAGTTTTAACATCCATTTGATGTATTTCCAGGTTACGTAGAGCTGCAATAGCTATCAACATTCTTATGGATGTTATTCTTGTAACTGGGGAATATGTATCGAAGAAATCTAGGCCTTCTTTTTGCCTAAATCCTTGAACCACAAGTCTAGCCTTATGCTTCTCTATTGAACCATCTGGTTTCAATTTTTGTTTGAAAATCCATTTGCATCCTAGAGCTTTACATCCAGAAGGCAAATCGACTAACTCCCATGTATGATTTTGCATAATGGAGTCTATTTCACTTTTGATTGCTTCCTTCCACATAGGAGCATCAGGCATAGACATGGCTTCCTTGAATGTTCTGGGCTCATTCTCTAATAGAAAGGCTGTCACAAAGTCAGGACCAAATGATTTTGATATTCTAGCCCGTTTACTTCGTCTAGGCTCATCATTATCATGTTCTGGTTCATCAACTGAAGTGCTTGCATTCTCCTGTTCACGTGTACATTTGGGGTACGTAGTATCCTTGCACGGAAACACGTGTTCAAAGAATGAAGCATTCCTTGATTCCATTATTGTATTTACATGGACATCCGGTATATCAGATTTATATACCAAGAACCGATATGTACTACTGTTGTGTGCATAGCCTATGAATATGCAATCGATCGTCTTAGGTCCGATGGTGACCTGTTTTAGGTTAGGTACTGCCACTTTTGCTAGACACCCCCACACTTTGAGGTATTTATACGAAGGTAAATTACCTTTTCATAGTTCATATGGTGTCTTACAGGTTTTCTTGTGAGGTATTTTGTTGAGAATGTAGTTGGCAGTCAGCAATGCTTCCCCCCACATGTTTTGGGGTAAGCCAGAATTCAACAACAAGGCATTCATCATCTCCTTTAGAGTTCGGTTTTTGCGCTCGGCAGTACCGTTTGATTCGGGTGAGTAGGGAGCAGTTGTCTGATGAACTATTCCATGTTCCGAGCAGAACATGTTAAATGGTGCATCATATTCTCCTCCTCTATCACTTCTAACGATTTTAATCGTTTTGCCAAGTTGATTCTCAACCTCAAGTTTATATTCTTTGAATTTGTCCAAAGCCTCATTTTTGCTATGTAACAAATATACATAACAGGATTTTGTGCAATCGTCTATGAAAGTCACAAAGTACTTTTTGCCACCTCTGGTCTGCACATATTTTAAGTCACACAGATCCGTGTGAATTAGACCTAGAGTTTCTGTGTTTCTTTCTACAGAACGCGATGGAGTTTTAGTGAGTTTGGCCTCCGTGCAAACTTCACATTTTTCTGAGTTATCTACCTTAAATTTTGGTAGCAAATTCATGTTAACTAATCTACGCATAGAATTTACATTAACATGGCCTAGTCTTTCATGCCAAACAGAGGAAGACTCAACAACATAGGCAATAGGAGTTATTTCATTAACTTTGGGAACAGCAGGAACAATAGTTTTAGGGATGACTGTCATTACATTAAACTTGAACAGTCCATCCTTTACATATCCTTTACCCAAATATACCCCATTCTTGGACATTACAAAATTATCAGAAACAAGTACAACTTTAAACCCATTCTTGCTTAGCAAAGAACCTGATATCAAGTTCTTTCTAATGTCTGGGACATGCAGCACATTTGTGAGTGTTAGCTCTTTGCCTGAAGTCATTTTCAGCACTATCTTCCCTGTTCCTTCAATTTTGGAGGTGGAAGAGTTTCCCATGAACAGTTGTTCATCTTTGTTGCACTTCTGATAGGAAGTGAACATTTCCTTGTCCGAGCAGATATGCTTGGTGGCCCCAGTATCGTACCACCATTCACGAGGATTGCTCCCCACAAGATTGACCTCTGACACAACAGCACAGAGGTCCAGGTCAGAGATACCAGTGGACAAGTTCTCAGCTATGTGTGCGTGGGATTTTTCATTTCCTTTTACATGTCCTGTTTTTGAATAATTACTGTCCTTACTACGACACTCAGAAATTTTGTGCCCCAACTTACCACACTTGTGGCATTTCCCAGCAAACCTCTTTGCAAGAGGTTTTTTGTTGGAGGCCTGTGGCAGAAACTTCCTCTTCTTGCCCTTCTGTTCATGCTCCACCACATTGGCCTTTTCTATGGACTGATTTCCATAGGACCTCTCAGCCTTGCGATTCTCTTCTTCGATCCGCAACCTGATAATTAGATCTTCAAGAGACATCTCCTTTCGTTTGTGTTTGAGATAGTTCTTGAAGTCTTTCCACCCAGGTGGAAGTTTTTCAATGAACGCTGCAACCTGGAATGGTTCGCACAGCGTCATATTCTCTGCAGCAATGTCGTGCATTATAACCTGCAGTTCTTGGACTTGACTCACCACTGTTTTGGAGTCAATCATCTTGTAGTCCAAAAATTTGTCGACAACAAATTTCTTGGACCCGGCGTCTTCTGTTTTGTACTTCTTTTCCAGGAATCCCCACAGGAGTTTGGATGTCTTGAAGACACAGTAGACATTGTAGAGAGAGTCTACCAAGCCATTCAGGATGTAGTTCCTGTAGAGGTAGTCGCCCTGAGTCCACGCATCAACTGCAGCAACAGAGTGTGCTTCCATTGGCGCCAGCATCGGGGCAGATTCATTAAGGAATCTGTCCAGCTTCAATGTGGTCAGGTAGAACTGCATCTTCCCCTGCCACTTTTTGAACCCAGTTCCATTGAACTTCTCCGGGTTTTCTCCCATGCTTATGTGCGTGGGCAGAATGACCGAATGTGCCGCAACCGATTGTGCAGTCACATTTTGGGTCACCGGTGTCTGGGTACTGAGAAGCCCAGTAGCAACTTCAGTGGGTGTGTTCTCCATGATCTGATTTGTTTCTTGTGAAATTGGTTGAAACAGAGATTGTTAGTTCTTATTTTTTCCGAACAGAACCTGTAAACAAACTTCACAAAAATTGTTAGAATCTGTGAGGAAAAATTCTGCTTTAAGATTGTTAGAACCTGAATGTAAAATAATATGAAACTCCAACAAAATTGTGAAGAAATCCAATACAAGAAGAAAAACAGTAAGTAAATAACTTGTACAGAGTTGAGATTTTAGAATCTCTGTCCTTAAAGCAGAATTCGCCCCGTAGTGTGACGGTTACCGGCGAATTGCTTCCCAGGATACAACTGTACCTTCTCTGAAGAATGCAGCACCCTTGCTTCAGAGACAACGAACTGCTGTCTGTGTGTACTCTCAGTTGACAGACACTGACTCAGAGCAGAGGAAGAAGAGAGGAAAATGTCAAAAATCTGTATCTGTATAGAAGACTTCTGTCTGGATTTATAGAGAAAAGGTGAACTGGAGACTGTTCAGCAGCTGCCATTACTCTGTAACAGCAGAGTAATGGGGACTCTTCAGATTCATAACTGGTGAGCCATTTCTCTGCTATTACAGAGTAGTGGGCACCAGTTACTGAATCTGAAAAGCCTTTTCAGTTCAGTAGGGGAAGAGTTTGTCTGGGCAAAAAGAGATAAAATAAAAATTTAAGCCAGACCAGACCAAGCCGAGCTGGGGTCGGGGCCGGGCGCGCGCGCGTGTGTTTGTCATTTTGGCTAAGTCCTCTCTCCACTACACGTTAGTGGTAACCCCCGGACCACGCCCTTTAGTCCAGTTTTCTAGTATATATACTAGACAAAATCATTTCCAATTTCCGATATGGGACTATCTATTTTCTCCCAGTTGCCAAGTTAGTACATTTCAAGTACCCAACTTTGGATCAACATTTCTCATTCATACGGAATTCATTTTTGGCAAGTGAGTATACTACGGAATATTACTCGTCGAGAGGATCGCAATCCACTCATTTTCCGGAGCCGCCGGTGGCCGGAGCATGCCGGAATCCGGCACGGAAAACTGCAAAAATTAATTCTAACATCGTTTTCTATCAATCTAGTGAGAATTCGAATTTCACAATTTTTGCCAGATTTTGTAGGCTATAGTTCACCATATTTTACTGGTTTTAGAAGTTCGACATTTTACTGTAGGCTAAATTTGAAGAAAAAAAACCTTGAACTATGGCCTTTATGCATAAACCCCCCTGATCTGATTTTTTTTATATGCAGAAAGAAAACCCCCGAGTATTGTTGCAAAAAACCCACCCCGCCAGCGTGAGACTTCTGCTAAAGTTGAGGGAGGTTTTGACAATAATGAGAAAGATGTATGATGTTTTTTGAAACAACTTGCAAAGATGAATGGGGTTATCTGATACAAGTAGAAAAGTTAGATGTGGTTTTTTGAAATACTTCAGGGGTTTTTTTTGCAACAACCATACTTCAGGGGGTTTTCTGCATAAAAAAAAGATCTGGGGGGTTTTCTGCATAAAGGCCATAATTCAAGGGGTTTTTTTCAAATTTAGCCTTTCACTTTATTGGCCAGATTTTGTGGATTAATCCACTTGTTTTTTTTGTTGACTATGAGTAATTCTTCATTTCATTTTTTTGGCTAAATTTTGTGCGCTATAGTCCACCATTTTTTGTTGATTATAAGAAATTCCTCATTTCACTTTTTTTTTTGCTAGATTTTGTGCGAGCACCGTTTTCAATTAACGTTGAGAAATTATGCGTTCCACTGTTTTGGCCAGATTCTTTTAGATATATTGCACCATTTTTTATGGATTTGGTGAGATTCCAAATTTCAGTATTTTGCCAAATTTTGTGGACTATACTCCCTTGGTTTGGTTGATTTTAAGAAATCACGCATTTGCACTATTTTGGCTGGATCCACCGTTTTTTGTTGATTTCCGAATTCAATATTTTGGGAGATTCAGTGAGCATAAACCACCAATGTTAGCCATTTTGACAAGATTCCGTATTTGACTATTTTGGCATTTTTTTGTGTGATATAGTCCAATGTTTTCGCCTGAACTTCATAAATTGTGCATTTCACTGTTTTGACTTATTTCGTAGACTTATGGTCCACCGTTTTTTTTCCAAATTTGGTGAAAAATCCAAATTTCACTATTTTTGTTAGATCTTGTGAGTTTTAGACTAACGTTTTTGGCCAAATTTGTGAGAATCTGAATTTAACTATTTAGGCTAGATTTCGTAGATTATATATAGTCCACCGTTTTTTATTGATTTTGTGAAATTCTGAATTTCACTATTTTGGCTTGATTTTGTGGGGGTATAGTCCACCATTTTTTGCCGATTTTTTAATTTTTTAATTTAAGTGTGTCAACCAGATTTGGTGGGCTATAGACCACCGTTTTTTGCCAGTTTCGTGACATTTCAAATTTCACTATTTTTGCCATTTTGTAGGCTATATAATGCACAATTTTTTGTTGATTTTTGGAAATTCGGCATTAGATTGAATCGGCCAAATTTTGTAGGTAATACACCATTTTTTGCAGATTATGATAAATTCAACAGTTCACTTTTTTTGTTAGATTTTTTGTGCTATAGTCCACGGTTTTCGACTGACTTTAAAAAATTATGCATTCACTATTTTGGCCAGATTTTTTCAGTTACAGTCTACTTTTTTCTTGGCCAATTTCGTGAGATTCTGAATTTTAGTATGTTTGCCCGATTTTATGGGCTATACTCCCCAGGTTTGGCTAATTTTGATAAATTCTGGATTTTCACTATTTTGGCCAGATTCATCATTTTTGGCTGATTTGGTGAGCATTCAGGATTTCACTATTGTGGGAAACTAGCAGACTCCACCTTTTTAAACTTATTTGGTTAGATTCTACATTTCACTATTTTATCCAAATTTCGTGAGCTATAACGCAGTGTTTTCGCATGATCTTCATAAATTATGTATTTCACATTTTATCATATTTTGTAGGCTATTTTGTAGTCCACATTTTAAACATATTTTGAGAAAATTTTAAATTTCACTATATATGCCAATTTTATGAGTTGTAGACCACCTTTTTTTGTCGATTCGGTGAAAATTTGAATTTCACTATTTTGGCCCATTTGACTGTTCGGTGAAAATTCTAAATTTCACTCTTTTGCCAAGATTTTGTATGCGATATAGTCCACATTTTTGGGCTGATTTTAAAGATTTCTGAATTTAATTGTTTCAGTCATATTTGGCGTGCTATAATCAACTGTTTTCGGCTGATTTTGTGAAAATTTTGAATTTCACTATTTGGCCGCTTTTAGCTAATTTGGTTAGATTATGAATTTCAATATTTTAACCAAAATTTTTAGTACATTTATTGATGATTTTCAGAAATTCTGTATTTTACTGTATTGGCTAGATTTTGTGCGTTATAAAACACCACACTTACTGATTATGAGAAATTCCTCATTTCACTTTTTTGGATAGATTTTATGCTCTGTCGTCGACCGTTTTCGACTAACTTCAGGAAACTATGCATTCCAATGTTATGGCCATATTTTTTGAGTTACAGTCCACTGTTTTTGAAGGATTTTGTGAGATTGCCGAATTTCAGTATTTTTGACATTTTGTGGGCTAAACTCCTCTGTTTTGGCTAATTTTGAAAAATTATGAATATCGCTATTTTGGCCGGATCCACCGTTTTTCGCTGATTTGGTGAACATTTCGAATTTCACTATTATAAGAGATTTTGTGAGTTATAATCTAAGCAGTTAAAATCCCCGATTACACGCGATTAATCCCCGATTAATCGCTAATCGGAGGTTGAGCGATAATTTTTTTAGCGATTTATAATATTTTAATAGTTAGCGATTTAATCGTATATAATCGGCCGATTTTAAGTGGCCGATTAATAGATTAAATCCCCCCATCTAATTTTCATGCTCGTTTGCATTATTTGGGTTCAATCCGACCCAAACTCAAATTCAAATCCAAACCCTTCTGGTTCTCGAGCAAACTCAAACCAGACATGTCACCACTCTCTTCTTCTTCCTTGCGCAAACCCAAACCCAAACTGATTCTCTTCTTCCTCGAGCAAGCCCAAACTCGACCCGCCATTGCATACTTGATCCGGCCCGCATTTACTATACCTCCTCTTCTTGCTGCTCGCGCTGCTCATACCCCCCGATTTTTTTTGTTTGATGGAACTGACCAGCAAACCCGATCCGACCCACATCCAGAATCCAAACTCAGCTCAACCAAAGTACTACTTTTTCTCTATAATTATATGTTCATATTTGATAATCTCCTAATAGTTTTATGTTAGGATTTAGAATTGCTACATAATGAGGATATCTCTTTTTTTAATCATATATATATATATATATATATATATATATATATATATATATATATATATATATATATAATGATTTTTCCGATTTAATCCCCGATTATTTTCCGATTAACCGATTAATCACTAATCGCTTCTAGACCGATTAGTTCCGAAAACCGATTTTAACTGCCTAGGTTATAATCCAATGTTTTCGCATGATCTCATTGTATTTCACAATTTTTGCCATATTTTGTAGAATATAGTCCACAATTTTTGACATATTTGGTGAAAATTCAAATTTTCACTATTTGGCCAGATTTTGTGAGTTGTATACCACCGTTCTTGGCCGATTTGGAGAGCTTCAGAATTACACTAGTTGGCCAGATTTTGTGGGCTATACGTCCATAATTTTTTTGGTGATTTTAAGAGAATTTGAATTTAACTGTTACTACCAGATTTGGTAGACTATAAGTCCACCGTTTTTTGCTGATTTGGTGAAAATGTTCAAATTTTACTATTTTAGCAAAATTTTGTGAGCAGTAGGCCACCGGTTATGGCCAATTTGGTGAGATTTCAAATTATAACTATGTTAGCAATATTTTGTAGGTTATAATCCACCAATTTTGTTGATTTTTAGAAATTCTGCATTTCACTGTATTGAAAAGATTTGTGGATTATAGTACATTGCTGATTATGAAAAATTCTACATTTCACTTATTTTGGCTAGATTTTGAGCGTTAATTCTCCATTCCACTGTTTTGGCCAGATTTTTTGAATTATAGTCCACCGTTTTAAGCCGATTTAGTGAGATTCTGTATTTGACTATTTTGACCAGATTTTGTGAGTTACAGTCCAATGTTTTTGTCCGATCTTCTTAAATTCTACATTTCGTTGTTTTTGCTATATTTGTGGGCTATAGTCCACCGTTTATAGGGGATTTGGTGAAAATTCCGAATTTCACTATTTTAGCCAGATTTTGTGGGTTGAGAATTTCTACATTTTACTGCCTTGACCAAATTCTGGGCTATAGTCTACCGTTTTTTGTTGATTTGGTGAAAATTCCGAATTTCACTATTTTGGTCATTTTTTGAGCTATAGAACACCGTTTATTGTCAATTTTGTGAGATTTCGAATTTCACTATTCTTGACATATTTTGTGGGCTATAATCCACCATTTTTTACTGACTTTTGGTAATTAGATAAGAAAAAACATTTTTGACAAAGTGACAATTCAATACACATCCACGAACAAGCAAAAGGGCCTTAGTATGGAACATAGCACAGCAAAAATACATCACGTCAATATCAACTAAGTTATAGATTCTGACTTACCTGTAAGTAGTTGCACCAGTCTGATGAAGAAACCACATTGAAGTGAAGCTGATCGCTAGGCCTAAGAACCCGCTTAAATTTATCACTAACCAAAAAACAGGCTTCTTCAAAAGGGGCCTGCAAATTAGCTTCAAATAGACATAAGGACAATAAGGCAACAAAAAATATTAAAACTACCAGTTCCAAAACATTCATAAGATGCAAAACGTCCTGGTCGGAACACATTGCATTGAATTTTGAAGTTTTACAAAACCTTCAGATTATGCAATGTAGATTGAAAAACACTCTAGGCAAATACTATATATTTTCTATATAGGCCATCAACAGGATTGAGAATCCAAACTCCCATGAGATAAATATATCATATCATTGTTCGCATCAACATACGAAAAAAGGTTTGATTTCTATCATGGAACTCTACTTATGCCAAAATTGTTCACATACATGGTATTGGGCTCATGACAATTTACTTCTACCAAATTTGCTGAGACACTTTATGTCCCGGTCTAGTCATTGAGCTTCTATATGAATTTTGAATTGCTCTGAAAATGGTTACCTATACCAGTGGGTATCCACATGAAGATTATAGACAGCGATTCTTAATCGATATTGTTGTTAAGTGAAAAAATATACATAGACATGACCTTATATCAAATGTCAATGTGCATCGTTATTTTCTGATTAAGGGAACAGGGTGGCTATACTCCACCATTTCCTCACCAAAAAAAAAAAAAAAAAGAGTCAATGTGAATCAGAACTGTCCTTATGCTAACTACAAGGGAAACATGTAGATAAAAATAAAAAAATAAATAATTTAACAAATTTGCTCACGTTTTAGATAGGTAGTCCACTTCATTGAATGCAACTATAAGCAAAAGTCCCAGAGGTAGTGACAAAACATTATTCAGCAGAACCATTGAACAGTCATTTAAGTTTCCAGATTTTGTTGCTTGTTTAGCAGTATCCATAACTCGTCGTAATGTTAACTGTGATTAAGAGAATGAAGATAAAACAATTCAGTAAATAGCAAGTCTATACAGATAAAATATTTATCTCATTAATTCTTTTAACAACAACAACAGCAATGGCTTATGTTCAGGACAAGCTTAGGCTGACATAGCATCAGTGATGGAGACTGCTAAATAATTACAAATGGTTTAGTCAACATGCAAAACTGGTCGAATAAAATTTCGATACACTAATCATCAAAAACAACAATAGTCCATATGCAAGGTAGATTACAACTGACATAGTCCACATAACCTCAAAGAACTTTAATTTTTTCATTAGCATGGTATAAAGTCGAGGCTGAGACTGAGACAATGCACTCTGATTTTGTCTCAGTTTTTAGCCTACCCGATATGATATTTACCTGGAAACTCGTCATTTCTTGATATTTAGGTTAATCAGAAAAGAAAAGGAAAAAGGACAGATGCAATTGAAACCAAAGACCATAATGCCTATTTATTGGTGCTATGGCCCCTGAAAACAATCAAGAGTGTAAACGAGAGACAAAACGCAAGTGAGCACAGTAGAGAACTGTCTTAAGTATAATTCATCTTTTTCAGTATATTCTTTATAGCTTAAAATTTTGATATTCTTACCGAAAGTTTTATAATTTATAAGTCATATCTTCATGGAATATTTTGGAAAAAGAATATATTTCTTTTAATCTATGTGCAAGAAAATGAAAATAGATACAAAAAAACTTTATAGTTTATTGTTATAATCTAACAAATACTGCATCAAATCTATGCTTTAGACTTTAAATATGTTAACTACTTGCGACTCTAACTACTTTTAGAATTTGTGGATCACTTTAAGAAGCTGACACCAAAAAGGATACTGATACACCCGATATTCTTGAGACTGTTGAAATCGATACCAAGGTTGGGAGGCCGATTTGAAACCCGATACCAAGCTTTAAAACCATGGTCATTGGATTACAGAAGCCCATCTTTAGTGCTTTTGGAGGCATTTAGTATGATGGTTTATGAGATATCCATGAATAAATAATATAAAACTATGTACATATCTATAAACACATTAAACGACACATGATATTCTCAGTTCTCAAACTCCTACCGGTCAATGCATAAGCAAGTCCTATACATAATAAGTGTCATCATAGTCTTGCATCAGCATGATAACACACTTGCATTGCTCATTTTTTATCATTCTCCTATTTGTTCAACAACAATAGACAACAATAATAGAGAAAACTCAATGATAGTAAAATGAATGTCACTTGTGACAAAAACTTTCATTCTGCAGTACTTATTCAAGTATTGTCTCTCCTTTCCAACATTTGTGCAGCTATCATGATCTAAAGCTCAAGTACTATCATAACACTTGTAGAATTTTAGTCATTAAAATAGATTTTAAAGTAGCAGATTGCAACTTCCTTAAATATTTATTTATTTATTTTTGGGTTTGCCAATCTTCAGTTCAAACAATTTTTTCAAATTTTTTTTCTTTTTGGTGTGGGGGGGGGGGCAGGGTTGGAAGGTTCCAGGCTCTTCCATTTTTATGTAATGGTCCCCTATGAGCACAAAATGTAATTTCTTGATAATCACTCTGAATGACAAGGCATTAATAAGTTTCGAGTTCAACAATACTGAGAGAATCTAACTATAAAATTTACCGAATACGAGGCTGTCAGAAAACAGTTCACAATCTGCCATGCATAACCAACTGCATGAAACTGGAGATCTGTCAATCCTCCGGAAATAGCTGAGATTATCTGCATAAGAAGATATATATCTGTGAAAGACCCTCAACCGATAGACCAAAATTCCGAAGTTTTGGTAAGGGCGAGAGTTTTAATATTTATAATCTAATACGCCTCCGCAGGTTGAGGGCCATCTTTGTGGGCCAAGACTTGGACTATATGCCGCGGTATTTTTTTTAATCTGCATTTAAATTGCGCAACCAGTAGGATTCGAACCTGGGTTGCTCTAATACCATGTGAAAGACCCTACCATATGAAAGACCCTAGTGATGGACCAAAACTCCGAAGTTGTGGTAAGGGTGAGAGTTTTAATATTTATATTCTAACATTATCAATTCATACCAATCTACTACTTCAATTTTTAGAATTTTTTGAAGAAAAATGATACGGAAAACCCTTCCTAAGAGAAATAGTAGGTAGAAATGATGTAAACTTAACTCTAGGTAGAGAATTTCCATGAATATTAAAAGATTAAGTTTACCAACATGTAATGTCAATTAAGTTAGAAATTAAAACTAATAATTACTTTGATGGATTTTCAAAATTGAAATAAGTTTAACAAACTCAATTAAAGATTCCAACCTAACAATCAATAATTATACCTAAACGTTCTTAACAAGTAAAATAGTCAATAACGATTCGTACCCTAATTAGCAAGTGGAAGCACGCACACCCAATATTTGTGGACGACAGATAATTCAGATAATATTCTAAAGACGATAGATAATATCACAAATAAATGGAGAAGTGGAAAGAAATTACCGGGTTCAAAGCAAATTGCGTTAGTGCTCCGTGGGCTGAGGTGGTGAGGCAGCGAAGAGGCGTCGTTGTGGTGGAGCTGGCTGCCGTTGGGGATGCAACGAGGTGGAAGGAAGGGCGGTGGCCTGTGGTGGTGTCGGGGTCAACTTCAAGTGTGGAGGAGGTCGGGTTGATGGGGTTGGTCGGAGAACGAGAGGATGCGGCGAGGGAGTCGGGAAGGGTGATGGCGACAGTGATGGAAGAGGAGAAACGGCGTCGCAAAGTGGTCGTCGGGGGTGGATTAATTAGGGTTCAATCTGAAGTGGATTATGGAGGATTTAGGGTTTTGATTTGAAGTGGCTTTGGGGGAATTAGGGTTTCAATGAGGGAGGGGTAATCGGGGGTTGTTGGGTTCGGAAAGAAAAGAAGAAAGAGGAAGAAGAAGAAGAGAAGGAGAGAGAGAGCGTAGTGTGTTGTGAAAAGGGGATTTAGGGTTTAGATTTTGGGTAAAGAATTTGGGGATTTTGGTGTTGTTTAGGACTTCTCACAAATCCTAATCTTCTCTCAATTCTCTCACACAAAAAGAGGGATGAAGAGCAAAAACTCAATCACAATAATTTTTTTTTAATCAATAATAGCATATTTTCTCATTATTCTCAATGCTTATATATAAGCTCAAAACAAATCTCAAAACAAATCTCTAAAATATTCTAATGCATAAAATAAAGGGTGCAAATTGCAAAACTACTACATATGGCTAAATCTCAAAATAAAACAAAACAGAACTGATGTTCTCATCAAGAAACTTCAAAACATAACTTTCATTAAAATAGAAATGTAAAGAATAACACATAACATCCTTTAAGATAACTGAAAGCAATCCGCATCAGAGTATGGCCAGGTAAGTCCTTTCCACAATTTGAAGTGGAGCCTTTTCACTGCTTAAAAAGTAAGAGCAATATAGTCTTACACGAGATTATATTGTTCAACATGCTTTTTATATATTAGATTTCTCTATTAGTCCAAGGCTCTTCCTTAATGAAAGAAAATAGTTTAAAACTGAAGCAAACTTTCTGTACTAGACTTTTTTTAAAAAAAATCCAATATTTCTATATGGAAAAGTAAGGAATTCTTCTTTTTCTATTTATGTAGTGTGAGTCCTTGCCACTAGGCTAAAACTTCGAAGTTGTAAAAGGGTTGAGAAAAATGTACTTGTATTCTAACACATAGCATTTAACTTTCTAATATTATCTATCTACTGCTTACTATTTTCCTTCATTTATTGTAAGACATGTTTCAATGACTAGAAAAGTGTAGTTTACACTGAAGTTTGATAGATTTTATATTGTTATCTAATAACTTCATTATTTCAATTTCCTATCATACTATAATTTCCAACTTACATCCAACTGAAAAAAGTCGGATTAAGGATATCCTTACATGTTTGCATGAAGAAAAATAAAACTTATCTAAAATGACTGCATTTTTTTTTCTTGACCATACACTTCTATTACAAATGGAAAAAAAAAAATAAGGGCATGAAGATTTGAAGAAATTATAATTGAATAATTACAATGATAAGTACACTACCATTTATGTCATTGCTTCCTATGATTCTAACATATCAAACAGATTTATAAAAAAAAAAAGAAACATCGGAAGAAGAAGAAGAAAAAAAGGAATAAACAAAATCTGGCTAAAATTATGAAAGTCAAAATTTCGTAGAAATGGCCGAAAACTATGCTCTAGCCAACAAAATTAAGTCAAAACAGTGAACTTTAGAATTTTACAAAATCAACCGAACACGGTGGACTATACCCCACAAAATCTGGCCAAAACATTGAAATCAACAACTTTTCCAAACCTGTTGAAAACGGTAAACAATGGCCAACAAAATCTGGTCAAAATAGTGAAATTCAAAATTTTAAGAAAAGAGCCAAAAACTGTCGACTACAACCTAAAAGATCTTTCCAAAACAGTGAAATCAGTAAATCGTAAATTTATGAAATCAACCAAAAACTGTGAAGCCCACAAAATCTGACCGAAACAGTGAAATAAAGAATTTCATGAAAACATTCAAAACATGTTTGACAATATCCAACAAAATTTAGCCAAAACAGTAAAATTAAGAATTTCACAACAACAGTTGTACATTGTGGTCAAAAAGTAAAATTCAAAATTATTCAAACCGTCGAAAACGACTATAGCCAACAAAAAATGGAAAAAACAATGAAATATAGGTGAAATTGACCAAAAATTATGAACTAACCCAATCTGCCCAAATTACTGAATTCAAAATTTCTTCAACTCGGCCAAAAATGGAGACCCATAGCCAACAAATGTTGACCCTAAGTTTAGTGTGCACAAAACATATTATTAAGACTAATATTTTCAGTTGAGATCTACAGGATTTACAGAAAATAAAGTTCAAAACAAAGAGCCCAAAAGATTAGCAATCAAGCAAAAGAGGAATATCAAAGAAGATTGCAAAAAATCAAGAAGATTTCAACTCAATAAATATGTGCTTCAAATCCTCAAGAAAGACAACAATAATCAATTATACATTTCTATTTTTATGAGAAAATACTATGTAAAGAGTCGTTGATTGATTGATTAGTATTTGGAAAGAATATAAAGTGGATTCGCCAAATAAATGTCGAATCTGCACAATAGCGATCAACTGTATCAACAGTCGACCGCTCATCATAGTGAAAAGATGAGTCAGTCAACCGTTCATCGCTCAACTTTCCGGTAAAATGATGAACGGTTGACTGCTCAATAAAGCAGTCGACCTGCACTCGTACAATTTTGACTATTTCGGAATATCTTCTCACTTTGGAAAGATACATTTTCTCACTCTATGAATAGAGGCAAATTCACCGAGTATTCTTTATCCCTTGCAATCAAAATTCTTCTGAACAAATCATTCAATCAATGATCCGAGTGTGAGAGCTTTTATTGTATCTTCGGTCAAGATCATTATAGATCTTGAGAGTTTTTCTTTTCTTCCACTTTGGTGAGTTTTGCGGGACTTGTTTGTAGAAGCCCAGCAGGTAATAGGTCTCTCGGCCTTAATGCCAAGAATCACTGTAAAGGGTTTAAAGTATAGTGGAACACTTATGGCGGAGAATTGCTACAAGTAGGGGGTGTGGACGTAGACCTAGGGGTCGAACCACGTTAAATCGCTGTGTCATGCGTATTTGCTCTATTTGCTTTCTCTAACTCCTTTTTACTTTACACATTTTATTTAAGTTTTTAAATTTCCGCACAATCACCCTATTCATCCCTCCTAGAGTGATTTTGTAACACCCCGAATTCCAAAATACAACTGAATCCGAAGTTCCACAGGATCTTTACACTTCTTTCGTACAATTTTACAAGAAAATAAAAACTTATCTTTTATCAAAGTTACATTACACTTTTACAATGTCACAGCAGAAGCAATTTTACAATAATTTACATGAAACAACATTTAAAACAATCTTGCACAGCATGTATACTTCAATTGTCAAGCATCTTTACCCTGCATATAAAACTGTGGGCGTGTCAGTTTATTCAACTGACGAAATATTATACACGGTCATCCTCTCTATGTCGGAAACAGTATAACGATTCTCATTACTTAGCAAACCACAAACTTGTCACAAACAAAACTAAAGGGACTATCCTATTGATGTCGTGTTGTGGAACGTGCACTTAGTCCTTAATGCAATTATTTATATTATATAACACTAATGCGCACTTGTTCAGAGTCTATGCAGCCCATATTACATAGGTCCGCGGGCAAGCCCTTAACCGTTCTTCATCTTGTAGGGTTCAATCCCTCGCCATGACTTAATCTACTACTGTAACTACGGTAAGTAATCTAGATGTTTTCTGACTTACGAACTCATGTCTAGGCGCCATGGAGAGAATCCCAACGCACTGACACATGACTCATCATGCAGGCATCCTATGGTAATTCAGCTCCTACCATAGACATGACACCACCCGCAGTCGTCAAACACCCCACAAGCGTCGCCACCGGGACGGTACCCTAGAGCAGTATCCACGCCCTATCATGATCATCATGGGACATCCTGTGAATACTCCCATGCTGCCAATCCACTGGCCCTCATACTCAATATTTTTCTCTTACTTTCATCACATCTTCACTATGTATCTAATCCTTAAATGTAGCACTTTCACTATACCGGTCTTATTCATTTAATTCACATGACCCAATCTTGGTCTTCTCATTTCAAATATCATTTCACAATTCTTTCATTGCCGGTATAAGGCTTGGCTATATCCTAATTCTCAATTTCAACTCATAATTACAATATCGAGCTTTTCATACTCATAAGATCTTTTCATGATTAATCACAATTCATGTTCTATAAGCATAATATTCATGTATTCACAACTCATCACAATCAATAATTCAACTTCACGTGCAACTCACGCGTAAGAATAAATTTCAATTAATAGTCACCAATAATTTATGTATTCCACACATCGATTATTCACAATTCCAAATCTTACTACTAGCACACAGTAGAAGTTCAATTAATCACATCAAACACACTTTCAAAATTCCTCATTATTAATTTTTCATCTTTATAACACCAAAAATTTCATTTATTTTTCTTTTATTTAAAAGGGACAATTTAATTTCAAAGAAGTCCTTTCTTGCAAAAACCCCAATTTCTTAGTCACACTTTATCAAAAGTTGTATAAATATTTCTTATAAAGTTCTAATAATTTTCCAGTAATTAAAACATAATTTTTCCAATTTTTATTCTATTTTAAAACTCAATTTAATACAAAAATATCAAAAAAAATATTTTTTTTTCTAAACTCAAACCCCCACCCAGATTCAAACCAGCTACCAGTGGTGAAACAGACTGCGCACAAGACCAACGCGCCAAAGCAGTCAACCGATATAACTAGGGGTAAAAATCCCTAAGTATCGAGTTCGGCTAGTTGGGTTTTTAACAAAAATAAAAACAGAGCCGCAGTATCGAACCCGAGACCTCCGAAACTGTAGCGACCCAAAGCTTTGCCGACCAATCGGTCTAGGTGGACATATTGATTAGGAAGTAATTAAAATAGGTTTTGATCTTATTCTCTGTTCAAAACTATGATTCAAAAATTCTCAAAACGAAATTGTCTCTTTTCCTCCTCTTTTGAAAACAAATATTTCCAGAATAAAACTACTTTCAATTCTACAGAATCCAGTATTTTTTAAAGGTATTTTTCACTCTTTAAAACATGTATTTAGCCTTAATTTACATTTTATGAACACTATTTCGACATTCGAGCTAATAGATATTTATTCATAATTAAAGATAGTTTCTCCCACAAAATCACTACAATGATGATTTTCTTACTCATTTACAACCATGATATTTTTAAAGCAAAAACTCATCTTTATAAGCGAAATAAAACTTCTATTTTTATTAACTAGTTTACACATGATGCATTCAATCATTTGTTTGCAAAAAAATACATTCTTTCCGTTTATTCTAATTCTCATATGGCAAATATAGCGATGGGAAAATTCATTACATCCATTAACAATCATTTCTTAATAAATTATTCTATCAATTCATCTTTAACATATCATTCTACTTAACACTTTAATCAATAAACATGATTCTAATCTTCTACTAGTGAATTGCACATAATTGCATTCAAAGCATAATTAGCATGCATTCTAATATTATAAACAATGAGAACATACACTTTCACTTATATTTAATAAGTCTAGCAACCGAATTTAACACACATTCACTAGTTTATCAATTCTATTCTAAATAGGCAAACATGTATTTCAATTCAACTAGTACTTTGTAATAGCCATTTATTTTATTCCTAACATGATTTCTACTTTAGAAGTCATGAGAAACACCCACCTTTTTGAAGAAAAGCCAATAAGAAATCTCCTAGAGTCCCCTAGCATGCGAGAGAGTGCATTCTCCTCCTAGATTGCGATGCAACGATCTCCTTCCCTTGCTTCCTTGCCAAAACCGAGAGCTCCAAGTTGGGGAAAAGAGTGGCTGGCCTCCAATGGGAACACACACTCTCACACTCACACTATATATCTACTATATAATTTCCTCTTTCAATAGTTTATTAGTGTAGAATATATGTAGATAGGGGGGGTATTTATACTAATTCTATGATGAATTAGAGGGGTAGGATTCATTGGATAGTTATAGGATGGATGGCTAGGATAGGAGGGAAAGTTGTAGCAACCATCCACACACAAATAAACTACCCATGCACAAACCAGCCCCATAAATAGTGTGCATTGCACACCACGTGCATGCACGTGCCCCTAAGTACCCCTATATAGAAGTTTGTACAATTTTAATTAATCAAAATGTTCACAATTTGTGTCTACATGACAAGTGTGACCATTTAATTGATTAATTAATTTGAGGGCTTCACAATTAGTGGGCTTAGGCTTGTGGGCCAAGATAACAAAATAAGGAATTATTAAAGTGGGCTCAACATAAGAAAATAGTGTTTAGGCTTAATAAAATAGGCTTTTAGAAAAATAAAGGAAGAAAATAATTGTTTATAAAAAATGAAATTTTATATATAAAAATAAATGAATAAATATACACATGAAATTTGCACGTGCACAACACGTGAAAATCAATATTTTTATTAAAAATGAAAGTTTATGGTATTACAGATTTACAACAAAATCATATAAAAAGTGAAATTTAGTTTTTCATGAAAGCATTCGAAAACTGTGGACTATAACCGACAAAATCTTGTCAAAATAGTAAAATTGAGAATTTCATGAAAACAACTGAAAACTATGAACTACCCACAAAAATTCGCCAAATAAAGAAATTCAGAATTTTACGAAAATGACTGAAAATTGTGGGCCCACAAAATTTGAGGAAAACATAAAAATTCAAAGTTTGACTAAAACGGCTAAAAACAATGGACTACAACCCAAAATATATGGCCAAAAAAGTGAAATCCAAAATTTCTCCAAATTGGTCGAAAATGGTGTGAACCCAAGTGCTTATTGATTGGTCCAAGTTAATTAGGACTTCTGGGTTTTTTTGGGAGTCAGAATTGTATAAGGATTATTTTCTTTTTCCTTTTTGAATAAAGGCCAACATATTGTAGCCTGGCCTCAACCTGAGACCTCCCTTTACCCATCCCAACCCCTTTTTACACTTTGAGCTACAACTCGGTCGTTATTATTTTCTTATTTAATTAAATAAGGTTCATCTTTAGCTAATTAAATACGGTGATCTTTATCTAATTAATTAGATAAACATTTTCTTTCAATTTGAGTTTAGTTGAATTATAATTTATATTCCTTATAGGATTAGTCTAGTAGGCTATCAAAATGAGTTGTGGGAATTCTAAGGAAAAGAGGAAAAAGAGAATAGAGAGAAGAAAATAATCTATGAGAGATTGTAAACATAATCTAGTGAAAGAAGGTTTGAAAGGAGATCCTTGTTCATTAGAGTCAGGTGTACTTTCTTGTTCTTCCAATTTTGAGACAGAACCTTATATCGGTAAATAGGCTCGATCAAGAAGGTATGTCGACAATGTTTGGTGAAGGAAAGTGGAAAATTGCTACATGAAAGAGGATGGTGGCAAATGGTAAGCATGAGGGAACACTTTATCTGCTCAAAAGGAGTCAGCTCTAGTTAGTTGGTCATACCTTTTCTATAGTTGGCTAGTATCCAAAGTATGGTTGTGTGAGCCGCAGCCAAATCGGGACATATTGGTTGGTCTCGTAACGTCCAAAAGTGGGAAATTGATGCGAAAGTCCATGTTTAGTGGGAGTAGCTTATGGTGATTAGGATCGCACGGGGGGGGGGGGGGGGGGGGGGGGGGGGGGGGGAGGATTGCATGGCTTGAGATTGCTTCAACGAGGATTCTTGATGATTTGGGAAAGGCTCTTCATTTCTCTCTTGATGTTTAACGGTGGTATCAATAAATGTGATCGTGATGCTTGCACTGAGATTGGTGTTTTGAAGTCTTTCGATGCTCAGAGGCAACGGATGTAGGGAGTGCATCATTGGCTCGAGAGGTTTTGTTCCTTGTCAAGTGTTGGTAGACATTCCTGGAATTAAAGATTCTAGCAACACGGAATTTCACACGGAGAATAGAGGCAGCTGGTCTTCTATAGGTCATTCCCAACACGAGTGGTGGTAGGGTGTACTCTCTACAAGAGGTGGTGGGTGTTTTGGCCTCCTCAAAGGGGGCACTTCACAAATGGTGAAGGGTGTCATCTTCTGCAAGCAGTAGATGTTTTTATCTTGCACCTGGTATGTGTGAAATGTAGACTTTCATGGGCAAGTGGGAGGTTGGTAAAGGCAAAGAGGCAAAAATACAGACCGTGCAGTGTGATGCCGTAGTTTAGGCTTGAATGAAACTCATATTCTTTGTGGACATCAAAGAGATAAGCGGTGTGAAACCGTTGGAATTACGAGAACTTTAACTACAAACTGGAGAACGTTGGGTTTAAGTGCGAACTCAAGTGTTCAATGATTGGTAAGTTAATTAGGCCAAAATGGTGAAATCAAGAATTTATCCAAATCAGCCGAAAATTGTGGACTGTAGCCCACAAAATCTGGTTGAAACAGTGAAATTAAGAATTACACAAAAACAACCAAAAACTGTGAACAGTGGAATTCAGAATCTCACAAAATCTAGCCAAACAGTGGAATTCAGAATTTTATGAAAACGATCGGACATTGTGAGCAATATAGCTCATAAAATCATGCCAAAATAGTAAAATCCAAAATTTCTGCAAACTGGTGAAAAAGTGTAAAGTATACCCAATAAAATAAGGCAGAAACAATGAAATTCAGAATTTCACAAAATTTGTCAAAAAGTGTGGACTATAGTCCACAAAATCAAGCAAAAACAGTAAAATTCAAAATTTCTCTAAATTGGCCGAAAAGGTGGACAACAAAATCGGAAAAAAACAATAAAATTCGAGGTTTCACAAAAACGTCTGAACTATATAGCCCAAAAATCTGGAAAAAAATATTGTATTTCATAATTTCAAAACTGTGAGAGATAACCCACAAAATCTTGTCAAAACAGTGAAATCCAAAATTTTTCCAGATTGGCCAAAAACGATGGATTGTAACTCATAAAATCTTACTAAAACAATGAAATTCGAAATTTCACGAAATGCCAAATAACCGTGCCTATAAGCCGACAAATGTGTGTTAACAGAGAGAAATTAGGAGAAAATATGAGTTGAATATTATTGGGCTCTAAAGGCCAGTATATATAGGATACAAAATGAATCTCAGTCGTACATCTCTAACAATAGATATAGCAGTGTATCTAATAATATATCTAACATATATATCTAACACCCCCTAACTCAAGGTGGATCTACTAGTGAGTTTGCCCACTACAGTGTGGAATTTCATGAAAAAGTCTGCTGTGAAGAGGTCACATAATGAAGTGAAATGGTTTCTGCCTCAAAATGCTCACGTACATAGTGACAATCAATCTCTATGTGCTTCGTCTGCTCATGAAATACCCGATTACTTGCAATATGCAAAGCACTCTGATTATCACAGTGAAGAGGAGTGACTCTTGTAAGAGTGACTCATATCTGATAATAGCCACCGAACATAAACAATCTCTTTAGTGGTAGCTATCATAGCTCTGTACTTAGCTTCTGTGCAAGAATATGCAACAACTGCCTGATTCTTGCTTGGTCATGAGATCAGCGAATCACCAAGAAAGAAACGAAAACCTGTGGTAGACCGTCTGGTAGTAGGATCCCCTGCCCAATATGAATCAGAATATGCACTAGTTCTAGTCTAAATGTAGAAGACATGAATAATGAACGAGTCATAGTGCCCCAAAGATATTTAAGGATACGAAGAAGAGCACTATAATGAATTGATCGAGGAGTTGAAACAAAATGGCTGACAATACTGACTCCATGAGCAATATCGGGTCATAGTCATGCTGCTCATGCATAAATAAACAAGTTATCCAACAATCTGTATATCTAGTGGGATCGGGAAGGAGCTCACCATCTGTGGGATAAAGCTTAACGCGAAGCTCTAAAGGAGTATCGACTGATCAAATGTCAAAGACCTACAGTGGAAATAATATCTTATGTGTATTTCTGCTGAGAAATAAGTATCCCCCAAGAGACTTGGACAATCTCTAAACCCAGAAAATAGCGTAGTCTGCCAAATCCTTCATATAAAACTGTTGATGAAAGTATCTATGAGTAAATACAATGCCTGCAGAATCATCCTCAGAAATAATCATATCATCAACATACAACAGTAGAAGCACTCTCCCCTTTGGTGATGACCGCATAAACATAGAGTGATCATATAAGCTCTGACGGAAACTTGCCTATGTGATGACATGGCAAAAGCACTCAAACCAGGCTTGAGGAGCCTGTTTCAGACCATATATAGCTCGGTGGAGACAGCAAACATGACGAGGTGTGGTGAGGCCAAGAGGAGGCCGCATGTAAACAACCTCAAATAAGGTACCATGAAGAAAAGCACTTTTTACGTCTATCTGATATAACGACCACTGACGGATGACAACAATGGCAAGAAGAGTGCAAACTGTAGTCATTTGTACAACTGGAGAAAAAGTCTCATCATAATTAATGTCATGCTCCAGAGTAAATTCTCTGGCAACAAGACTAGCCTTGCTTAGCTCAATGGAGTCATCATGTCGATATTTGACCTTGAAGATCCACTTGCAACTAACAAGCTCGACTCCCTCTGGATGGTGCTACTGTTGTTGACGCCGGGAGGAGGGATGAGTGAAAGGAAAGATGTGGCGGTTGGGAAATCGATGGAGATGCAAAGGTACCGACAAAGCTGATACTCCATGTTGTAGGCGCAGTATGACAAAATATAATACAAAAAAAGTTTTTTTTTTTGAAAAGCTGACGACGGCAGCAGCAATCTACGGTCGGAGCGGGAGTGGAGAGAAGTTGGGTTTGGGTTCGGGTTCAGGTTGTTTAGGTTTGGATTTGGGGTTGGGGTTGGGGTTGGGTTTGGATTTTTTTTGGAAGGCAGAAACAGGTCGGATGATTAGGGTATGATATATACATATGGTGGATTTTAGGGTTTTGGAAGGGTTGGCAGCTAGGGTGAACATATGGTGGATTTTAGGGTTTTGGAAGGGTTGGCAGCTAGGGTGAGCTGAGGGAGTTGGCAGTTCGAGTTAGGGAACTTCGGGATCAGAAGTTGCTGTCGGTTGGACTTAGCCGAGAATTGGGTTCAGGAATTTGGAGATGTTGACGTCGGGAACTTAGGAGTCGGGAAAGTGGGGTTCGGGAATTTGGAGATGCTGAGCAGGTTTTAGGTTTCAGGTAGGTTAGAGGACTTAGGGATCGGGAGTTGCCGTCGGTTGGAGTTCGCAGAGATTTGGGGGTGTTGACGTCAGGAAGAGAAACTCGGGGATTGAAGGTGATGAAGTTCACCAGTTTGGGGTGTTTCGACTTGATGACATCGGGATGTTATTTGTGATTTTTTTTTGTAGCTAGGGTTGCTCTGATTTCATGTTAAGGTTAGTAGAGAGAAATTGGGAGAAAATGAGTTTATTATTATTGGGCTCTAAAGGACAATATATATAGGATACAAAGATGAATCTCAGTCGTCCATCCCTAATAATAGATATAGCAGTGTATTTAATAGGCTAAAATTGAAAAAAAAACCCTAAACTATCCCATATCTGCAGAAAACCTCACTCACCTTTTTATTGTGCTGAAAACCACACTGAACAATTTGTGCAAAAAACCCCACCTTCACACTGTTAGGGTTCAGTTAGTTTTTTGTCACGTGCTATGCACGTGACTTAGTAAATGTCCAAATACCCCCAGAACGTGCCTTCTTCCCTTCTTCTTTTTCTTCCTCTTTTCTTCAGAACCCAATCTTCCTCTTTTCTTCAGATCTGCATCGTCCAACTCCCAAGGAGTCCGAATGTTCAGATTTTGGTTGGATATATACATGTTCAACAGAAGAACCAAGGAGTCCGAATCTGCATTACTGAGGGTTTGATTTGATTTTGATATGCAAATGAAGCTTCTTACAGCAACTGATACATATTTTGAATAGCAACTGATGGTTTGAATAGCAATCTGCATTACAACCAAGGAGTCCAAATGAAGCTTCTTACAGCAACTGATGGTTTGAATAGAGCTCTAAAAGAGCTCCAGCAGTGTCAAAAAAAACATAAAATTAATTACAAATCTCACAAAGAATTGATACCAGGTTTAAAACAAAACATTGCTAGAAGTTTACAAAACATTGCTGGAAGTTTACAAAACATTGCTGGAGTCCAAATGATTTGATTTTGCTGGAAGTTTACAAAACAAAACATTAGATTAAAATAACAGGTATCTCACAAAGAATTGATACCAACTACAAATCTCAAAAACAGCTCTGGTAACAACAAAGATCCATATATTATCAAAAAAATAAAAAAAACAACAAAGATCCATAAATGGAGGTGAAAATAGTCTTAACAAAGATCTACAAAATGAAAGAAAAGTTGACATGAGTAGCAGCAGCTACAGCCAAAAATACATCCCTCGATCAGCAACTTCAATTTCCCACATAACCAGTCCATTGGAGAGCGACGAATGTATGGGGAGCGACTTCGATGATCTTCGACTTCGACTTCGACTTCCACTGGGTATGGAGCAACGATTTCGACTGGTTGGAGAGCTACGACCTCGGCTGGGTGGAGAGCGACGACTTCGACAGTAACCTCTCACCGACTTCGACGAGATGGACTCCTCGACGAGATTGCAGCGTCGATGATGAGGAAGGATTCCGGAAAGATTGGGTTGATTTTGGAGTTAGTGGATTTTAGATTTGGGATTAGGGTTTGTATTTGGGAGAGAAATAATCGTTTTGAATAAAGAAGAAAGAAAAGAGAAAATAATCAGATTGTGTTCTGGGGGTATTTTGGACATTTACTAAGTCACGTGCATAGCACGTGACAAAAAACTAACTGAACCCTAACAGTGTGAAGGTGGGGTTTTTTGCACAAATAGTTCGGTGTGGTTTTCAGCACAATAAAAAGGTGAGTGAGGTTTTCTGCAGATATGGGATAGTTTAGGGGGTTTTTTTCAATTTTAGCCTATTTAATAATATACCTAGCATATATATCTAACAATGTGAAATTCATAATTTAACGAAAATGCAGAAAACCATGGACATGGCCACAAAATTGGCCCAAAATAGTGAAATTAGAATGTTTGGAAATCAGCTAAAAATTGCGGACAGTAGCTCAGAAAATTCGGCTAAAACAGTGAAATCTAGAATTTCTCAAATATTGCAGCAAATTGTGGACTAGTTCTATTGTATTGGAGGGGGATATATTATGCATATGAGCTTTGCAGAATTTAAATCAACAACATTGTTATTCAGTTATGCTCATTCGTCTATGCTTGGTTCAAGTTATCAAATGGACTTAATCAATCAATTACAAACATAATACCTTAAGCATCTCATTTATCAATGATGGAATAGGTACACTAGTAAATAACCGTATGTTCTCATGAATATTTAAGATAAATTCCGTACAACTAAATTGAGAAAGAAAAATGTAGACTAAGAATAAAGCACAAAAAATTAAAAAGCAAAGTCCTCAAAACTACAGAATGAGCAAGTTCAGTTCTATGAGCTCAGGCCATACCATTAGGAGTAAAGCAGTCCACACTTTCTTGTCATGATGCTTCATGAAGAAATACGTTTCACCAATAGCAGTTATGACATTGGTGACATTCTTAAGAACTGTTACCATTGCAACATTAATGTACTTCAAGCTGCAAATAAAAGACGATATTGAGGGAACATCTAAAAAAAAGTAGCCTTTGATATGTACATAGCGAGAAGAATAATGTTGAGCATGCAGACATGAAAGGGACATGTATAAGAAATTCAAAAGCCAAACTAAGATTGTCTATAATATCGACAAAAATTCATATACATTAAATGAAAAGGATCAATCAATACATAATAACACTCACTTTATAGAGAATTGAGAACCTGGATGATATCTCAACACTCGACAGATTTCAAGAACGTGTATCAAATTATTTTCATCTAATTCCTTAAATAGATTTAAGAAATCACTTAGTTAGGGCTCCGGGACATTCATAAATAAGAGCAATCAAGTAGTCTTCCTAATATAAAGTTAATCCTAAGTAGAAAATTTACAAGAATATTAAAAGATTAAGTTTACCAACATGTAATGCTGATTAAGTTAAAAATTAAAACTGCTAATTGGTTTGATGGATTTTCAAAAATTGAAATAAGTTTAGGCTAAATTTGAACCAAAAAAAAAACCCCTTGAACTATCCCCTTAATGCAGAAAACCTCACTGACCTATTTTTTTATACAGAAAACCCCCCCTGAAGTATGTTTTCAAAAAACCCCATGAAGTATATTTTCAAAAAAACACATCTAACTTTTATGCTTGTATTAGATAACCTCATTCATCTTTGCAAGTTGGTTCAGAAAACATCATGCATCTTTCTCATTATTGTCAAAAACCTCACTCGACATTAGCAAAAATCTCACACCATCGGAGTGGGTTTTTTGCAACCATACTTCAGGGGGATTTTCTGCAAAAAAAAATAGTTCAGTGAGGTTTTATGCATAAAGGGGATAGTTCAAGGGTTTTTTTTTTCAAATTTAGCCATAAGTTTAACATGCCCAATTAAAGATTCACGTCTAGCAATCAACAATTATACTTAATCGTTCTTAACATGTAAGATATGCAATAAAGATTCATACTCTGATTAGCAAGTACAAGCACACTCAATATTTGTGAATGACAGTAAATGCAGATAATATTCTAGACTGATTGGTAGTATCACAAATAATTGAAGAGTGGAAAGAAATTACCGGGGTCCGATGAACAGGTCGTCGCCACTTATGAAGAAAGATGTCAATCGTCGCAATCAATAGCACTGTACTCCTCCAAAGATCGCTCTTGATATGAAGATTCGGGTTAGGGTTTGGATGCGGATTTGGGAATTTAAGGTTTAGAATTTTGAATTGGAAATTGGGGATTTGGAGTTTCGGATTTGAAGAAGAATTGGAGGATGGGGCAGATTTAGGCAGTCGGGTGTTGAGGGGCAGCGGCTAGGGAGGTCGGTGTGTTAGAGGAGATGGGGTGGCGTCGGGTTCAGGAGGAAAGAGGGAGATCGGGATGATCAGGATGATCGGGTGAGGGCAGGAACGAGGGCGGTGGGTGTTGTGGGCTTCGGGGAGGACAAAAGGCAAGGGGCGATCGGTGAGGGATGAAGAGGGTGAGGCAATGGCAAGGTAATGGGTTCAGTGGAAAAGGTAAAGAGAAGAAGAAGAGGAAGAAGAAGAAAGGGGAATGGTGGTTGTAGAGAAAAAGGTAAACAACATCTTTATGCAGGTAAACAACATAGGCATTATCATTGATTTTATGCAGAATTTTAAATAGGCCTGCAGCACGTGCATTCAATATCTTAACGGATCCAGCTGGAAACCGTTCCGGACGAATCCGAACCATCACTTCGTCACCAACATCAAAGTTTTAAATTACCTTCTAGTATAAGCTATTAACTTGTAATTAAAATTATTCTCATTAATTTTTTTCTTGAATATTTCTATGCAAATCATGAATGCGGGATGCAAATGTGGATGCAAACTGAGACTCAATGATGTTCTAACACATGGATAAAATCTACGGGCTGCCAAGTGACTTGGAAAGGAATGGGTGACTCAAGTACATTCAATGGAGGTGATTGGATCAACCAATTACAGTTGAAAAACTGGTCATCCTCTTCTTCCCCGAAGTCATCACTTACATGAGGTTCATCGGTAAACTCATTGTCGGGCTTATCAGCAATGACATCGGTAACTTCTATGATGTTGATCCTACTGGGGCTGGGACAGTTGCCAGCAACATGGTCATATCCCTTGCATCTATAATACTTAGTGAGATGATCAATCTTAGAGTAGTCGCTTTCAGTGTTTTTACCCATATTGTCATTTTTAGGTAGATAGGAATTTGAAGTAAGCTGACTTGGGTAAGACTTGTTGGGGTACTGAAAAGAGCAAGGCTCGGGTCTAGAAGGCTTAGTAGAGGTCATTCTAGAGGAATGATCTCCCGAATCGCTGAACTTGTAGGGGGAACTTGCTTTAAAGGATTCCATATCGAGGACAATGGCATAAGCTGCTGCCAAGAGTCCACATTTCTATGAATTAACTCGTTCTTAAGATCGGCTCGTAATCCAGCTCTAAACCTAGAGAGGATTTGTTCTTCGCTCTCTTTACCTACAGCATAGCACCGAATGAGGAAGTCATTAAACTTATCCACATACTCTTGAGTGGGTTTATTTTCTTGATAGAGTTGGTTCCACGAATCTAGCAATCAGGTGTAGAATGATAAGGGAACATATTTCTCAGTGAGTTTCTCTTTTATGACCTCCCAAGTGGCTATGGGCACTAGACCTCGGCCTTTGTGGGTTTGTTCAAGATTGGTCCAATATTGTTGAGCTTGACCAGTCAATTTCATCGTGGCAAATTTAACCTTCAGGACTTTACTCATGTCAAACCACACGAAGTAGTGGTCCATGGCACGGATCCAATCGAGATAAGCTTAGGGTTCCATACGACCTTCAAAGTTAGGAGCGTCAACCTTAACGTTCTTGTATTGTTCGTCAGGATCACGATCTTGATGTCGGTCATCACATTGGGGTTGTTCACATTTTGGTTAAAACCGATTACTGAACCGAAATTTACCAATTTGGTTTGGTTTTTCGGTTTTTTAGTTTTTCGGTTCGGTTTTGACCCGAATCGGAGTTTTTATAGAGAGTTCGGGTCGATTTTTGGTTGGCTTCTGAATAAACCGAACCGGAAAAAAAAAACCGAACTTTTTTTTGACCCAAATAAATCCTAGCCCTAGGATCTAGGGTAAATGAGATCTAACTGCCAATATTCGACCAATAAATGAGTTATAAGGACTCATCATCATCCTCTATTCTATTTGACTATCTCTCTCTCTCAATTCACTCATTTTCCATTTTTCCTCGCAAAACCCTAAGATGGCGGCGGCTCAGCACTCTCCTCTTCCCCTCTTCCTCAGTTCCTCTCATAATCGCCATTGGAATATCCTCTTCTCCTCTTCCTCTCAAAATCCCACGCAGACGCAGCCTCCTCGCACTCTCGACTCTCGATCTGAATCCCTCCTGGCCTCCTCGCACTCTCAACCCTCGGCTCTCAATCCCTCCTCTGGTGTCGTTCCCCCGACCACCCTCCTCTGGTCCTCGCATTGCAGTGCCTCTCTCCTCGCAGTACCTCTCCATCTCAAACTAAGCTGCTAAGGTATAAATTAATCTTGACATTTCTAAGTGTTAAAATTTTAATTTTGTAACTAGAAAATAATAAGTTTTGGCTTATACTTTTCTTTGGTTTAAATTGGTAGATTTGATTTGAAGACTTGCCTGTCTTGGACTCTTGGTGGTTGCCCGGTTCATTGTTGTAGAATTGTAGTGCTAGTGTACTCACTGTACTGTGAACTTTTCTACTAGTAGTCCAGTAGTTTGGATTTTGATATGGATAGTAGGGGTCGTGAGGATGAGATGGATTATGTTTCCGAAGTTGCACACTATGATTCATTGATTTAATGATTTATAGGAGTGATTAGTGATGAAATAATTCAAACTGAGCTCTATGTGTGTGTTCAATTGCCAAATTTCGGTTCGGTTCGGTTCGGTATTCTGTTTAACCATACTATATTACTATGAATAGCCATAGTGACTAGTGAATCATAAATCATGATCCGACACTTGGATTGTTGTTTGCTACATTGCTTTCATTACTACATTTTGCTTCACTGCATTTTGCTACATTCTGCACTATTTTGCTACATTGTGCACTATCTTCACTGCATTTTGCTTCGCTGCATTTTTCTACATTGCTTCACTGCATTTTGCTACATTTTGCTTTACTTGAGATTCTACATTTTGCTTCACTGCATTTTGCTACAATGCTACATTTTGCTACATTTTGCTTCAATGCAAGTTTCATTGCTACATTTTGCTACATTTTGCTACATTTTGCTTCACTGCATTTTGCTACATTGCTTTCATTGCTACATTTTGCTTCACTGCATTTTGCTACATTTTGCTTCACTGCATTTTGCTACATTTTGCTTCACTTCATATTCTACAATCTGCATTTTGTCACATTGCTACATTTTGCTTCACTGCAAGTTGCAGGTCATGTTGATGCTACTATGTATCCAGGTCATGCTACATTGCTACTATGTAACTATCTATTCAATTTGAGAACTCTTCAAGTTTCACTGTTTCAGGTCATGCTACATTTTGTTCAGATATACACTTTGCTTAACTTTGCTACATTTTGTTCATATTCTACATTTTGATTGCTGCTTCGTTTTGGTACATTTGCTCAGTTTCAAGTAAAGAGTTGCTTCACTTTGCTACATTTGCTCAATTTCAAGTAAAGAGAGGTACATTTTGATTGTTGCTTCACTTTGCTATATTTTTGCTACATTTTGATTGTTGCTTCACTTTGCTATATTTTGCTTCACTTTGCAGTGTCTGCTAATTGCTTAAGTGCTTGAAATGAGGCCTGCAAACTACAAAAGTGTTACAGAAATTCAGAAACTTGTAATTTCAAATTGTAAATTATAAGCTTCTATAGTTGAAATCATTTGTAACTTGTAAATTGTAAGCTTTTTTGCTAGTTATTACTGTAATTTTGTAAGTGTAAGGATATCTACTACTACTAGTAGTGTGGTGTAGACTGTAGAGGACCAGAGGTGGAAAAAAAATTATGCTATGACTGATCTGCTGACTGCTGTTGTTGATTTGAGTAGTGTAAAAATTATGAGTGCATTGGTAATTGGCTGTTGTTTGCTTAATGAATATTGAATAATGAGCTTTCACTCAAAATCTAATATAAACATTCAAAAATGAAATACTTTCTTAAGTTCGGTTAGTACGGTTATTAACCGAACCGAACAGATATATTTCGGTTCGGTTAAAACCGAAATGTAGATGTTCGGTTCGGAGTTCGGTTTCAATTTTACCAAACCGAAAAGTTCGGTTCGGTTCGGTTCGGTTTTGAACCGATGAAAACCCCTTGTCACGATCATTCTCTTGAGGGGTCTGACGATGAAGCTCAGGGACAACATTTTGATTCAATTCCACTTTTCCAAGCCTCTGATTGATATTGGCAAGAGTTGCTTGAATGGCAGCGATGATAGTGAAAATATCAGAGTTGTCCATTTCAGTTCGAAGAAGGGCTCGCTGAATTCTAGGATTCCTGATTGGGTGGTTTAAGAGGGACAAGAAAGGTTCTTCGGGATTTGTGATGGTGTTGCGAAGACACATTCACCAATGGAAAAAAACTAGGGGTTGTGGGGACGTGTTTGCTTAAATTTGGGGAAACGTGTCCTAAATGCACCTAAATTTTTTTAATTCTGAGATGAACAAAAATTAATCCTAAAATGATCCTAAATGAATGCAAAAATTATGACTAAATGATGCAAGAACCAGGGTTTTAAAACCTTCGCTCTGATACCAAAATGATATAAACTTAACCCTAAGTAGAGAATTTTTAAGAGTATTAAAAGATTAAATTTACCAGCATGTAATGCCGATTAAATTAGAAATTAAAACTAATAATTGGTTTGATAGATTTTCAAGAATTGAAATAAAATTAACAAGCCCAATTAAAGATTCACGTCTAGCAATCAACAATTATATTTAACGGTTCTTAGCATGTGAGATATTCAATAAAGATTAGTACTCTAATTAGCAAGTAGAAACACACACACTCAATATTTGTGGACCACAATAAATTCAGATAATATTCTAGAGATGATTGGCAGTATCACAAATAATTGAAGAGTGAAAAGAAATTACCGGGGTTCAATGAACAGGTCGTCGCCACTGATGAAGAAAGAAGATGTCAATCGTCGCAATCAATAGCACTGTACTCCTCCAAAGATCGCTCTTGATGTGAAGATTAGGGTTAGGGTTTGGATGGGGATTTGGGAATTCAGGGTTTAGAATTTTGAATTGAAAATTGGGGATTTGGAGTTTCGGATTTGAAGAAGAATTGGAGGATGGGGCTGATTTGGGCCGTCAGGTGTTGAGGGGCAGCGGCTAGGGAGGTCGGTGTGTTAGGGGATATGGGGTGGTGTCGGGTTTGGGAGGAAAGAGGGAGATCGGGATGATTGGGTGAGGGCAGGGGCGAGGGCGGTAGGTGTTGTGGGCTTCGGGGAGGACAAAAGGCAGGGGGCGGTCGGTGAGGGATGAAGAGGGTGATGACGATGGCAAGGTGATGGGTTCAGTGGAAAAGGAAAAGATAAGAAGAAGAAAAAGAAAAAAGGGAATGGTGGCTGTCGAGATAAAGGGGTGGTAGGGGTATAAACTAAGGTTTATCACAAATCCTAATAATTTCTTAGGATTTCTCACAAACCCTAATGTTCTCTTATGGTATCACACACATAAGAGGAGAATGAAGAGCAACAACTCAACACACAATACATTTTTTTAATCAATAAGAGCATCCACAGTGGTGTTTCTCATTTGCCAAAAAATGGCTGCTACAGTAATAGCAAATAGAAGCGATCGCTGCAGTGGTCGTTTGCTATACTGTTTGTCAAAATTGAGTGAGACGGTATATCAGACGGTATATGATATACCGTCTGTCGTTTTGAATATAAATTAAAATAGTTAATTACTTATTAACTATTAAACTTATTAATTAAATAAATTAATTAATATAATAATAACTAAACTTACTTATACAACTACATAACCTACTTTTAACTACTTAACCTACTGAACTAAACCTACTGACTTGTTACTTTTTGAATTCTTTTGGCAGACGGGGAATCATTCCCCGTCTGACCATTTGGTTTTTTTTTTCCCCCCTAATCGGACCAATCATGGCCGTTAGTTTTAATAAAAATAAATAAAAATAAATAGATAAATAAAAAACATCCCTCAGACGGGATATCATATCCCGTCTGATTGAGACGGGATATGATCTCCCGTTTGAGAGGTGTTTTTTTATTAAAAAATTAATAAAAATATATCAGACGGGATATGATATCCCGTCCTCTATAATTTGAGAATCGCTATTCTGTTTCTCAAATATGAGAAACGAATATAGGTCATTTGCTAAAAAATGGCAAAATGAGAAAGCGTTGCAGCGGTACGTTTGCTATAATATGGCAAATTGCCATTTATAGCAAACCACTGTGGATGCTCTAATAGCATTCATTCTCATTATTCTCAAGGCCTATATACAAGCTCAAAAAAAATCCAAAATAAATCTCCAAAATATTCTAATGTAGAAAATAAATTGTGCAAATTACAAAGCTACTACATATGGATAAAATACCCAAAAACAAATAAAAATTGCTGAAATAAAGATAACTATGCTACTGGAGTAGTCATCCTAGACGATGCATGCACTGACAAAAGCAACTAAATCGTCTCGAACTCATGTCCTCATCACTTCTATATAGCCAGCCATGCTTCATTGGCAGGTTTATGGGTCGCAAAGCAAGTCACTAAGAAACATAGAAACATGCCTAGAAAATGTGTGAAAAATATGTCTACTAATATGCTAGAACATAGGATAAAAGATGATTACGTCCGTGAGGAGATAGATGTAGCTTCTTGTTGATGGGTACAAATAAAATATTTATGATCAAAAGGCTCTGCAAAACCCCTTTGCTTACTTTTTCATACTCTGATTTCACCAGATCTAAATTCGTAACCTTTATCCTTTATCAGCACTACACAACGGGCCCACAAGCAACAATGAAAAGTGTACAAGACAAGGCAAGGGCGAGAATAAATTATTCGAATGGAGCTCGACAATTAGACAATCAATAGCGATAATTTGGACAAAATACAATGTACCAATAAATGAACTAGTTATGAGTGACAGAACCATAACTAATGAAGCAAAAAAACTAAGAGTAAGGGAAAATGGGCAAAGACAGAAAATGGGCAGAGATAGTTGAAAAGGAAGTGTAATTTTAGTTCAAAAAAAGAGATGACCCTCCGAAGTTGGACGGAGAAAAACGATTAATGCAGTTAACCCTGAAGACTTGGGATAGAGTTCATTATTGTCATTAAAGTGGGTGAAATTCATTCATCTACTTCAATGAACAGGTCATGTAGTTTTTAAAGCATGTCACTTGCCTTCTATCATTTTTTAATCAGGCAAACATTTCGAACAAAAATGACAGTAGGTGTTCAAGAGATGAAATTGTTAATGTTATAGTATAGAGATAGAAAAGAATACTTTATTGGATGATAATAACTGAATACAATGCCTCCTATATATAGGAAAGTACAACGAGTAATCTGAGCTAATTTTAGATGTGGGCTAAACTTAAGACTACTTTAACACTCCCACTCAAGCTCTCCCCCTCAAGCTGGTGCATAGATCTTGTCGAAGCCAAACTTTCTCAAGAAAGTTTGAAAAAGCTTACGAGGTAGTGCTTTAGTTAGGATATCAGCAAGTTGTTCACCGGACCGGACATATGCCTTCTTCTCCCACTCATCTCGAACAAAGTGACAACCAACTTCGATACGTTTTGTGCGCTCATGAAACACCGGATCGTCAGAAATATGCATAGCAGCCTTGTTGTCACAGTAGTGAGAAACTGTAGATAACAACGGGATTGCCAAGTCTCGAAGAAGATATTTGAGCCATAAAACTTCAGAAACCAAATGCCCAATGGCTTGGTATTCAGACTCTACACTTAATTTGGCTACCACATGTTGTTTCTTACTTTCCCAAGATATGAGATTTCCTCCAAAGAATACAAAGTATTCACTAGTTGAGCACCTATCATCAACCGATCATGTCCAGTCAGCATCAGAATATCCTCGTAAAGAAAGAGAATCACCATATCTGAAGAGAAGTCACAGACCTTGGGCTTTCTTAAGATAGCGAAGAATGTGTACTACTGCTTCCCAATGAGTGATGGTCAGTGCATGCAACTAACTGACTCTACTAACTGCAAAGACAATATCTAAACTAGTCACTGAGAGAGAAATGATTTGCCAACTAGCCTACAATATCGTCCTAGATCAGAAAACAATGCATCATTGGAGAAGGAGGATAACTTAATATTGGGATCCATAGGTGTCACTGGGGCAACATCCCAACATTCATGTCTCAGTAAGAATATCAAGAACATACTTTCTTTGAGAAAGAAATATATCATTCTTTGAGAATACAACCTCAATACCAAGAAAATATCGAAGTGCACCAAGATCCTTTGTTTGAAAGGTTTGAGCTAACCGCTACTTCATATCTGCAATACCTTGCGAGTCACTACCTGTGATATGATATCATCAACAGCGACTAACAGAATAACAATATTTTGCTTCCTTTCTTTGTGAAGAGAGAATGGTCTGTCTTATTTCTAAAGAATCCATAAGAGCACACGACTTTGCCGAACTTTTCAAACCAAGCCCGAGGAGATTGTATGAGTCCATAAAGAGACTTTTTGAGCTAACATATAAGATTCTCCCTATGTCGCCCAAAACTTTTTGAGCGAACATACACCACCTCTTTCAAGTTTATTGAAAAATGTATTCTTGACATCAAGCTGATGAAAAGGTCAAGAAAAATTTGATACAAGAGAGATAAGAACACAAACAGATGTGAGTTTCGCAGCTGGAGAAAAAGTTTCTGCATAGTCAACCCCAAATTTCTGGGTATATCCCTTAGCGACAAGGCGAGAATATGTTTGACTGTGAATACCCTACATGGAGGCAAATCAACTGCTAAGTGTCATTCTGCTGAAAAGTTTGCATTTTCTCGTTCATGGCTGCCGTCAAACCAGGGTGCTTAGGTGCTTTCTGAACATTGTTAGGAATAGAAATAGAATCCAAATAACAGGTAAAGCTCGAAAAGATCGGGTCAGTTTAGAAAAAGAAACAAACTTGGCAATAGGATAGTAAGCACAAAATTGTTTAGCTTTACGTTGACCAATAGGTAAATCATTTGTGTTAGGAATATTACCGATAGAAGTGGGTGGCACTGTGGAACAACAGAGGGTGCCGCTTGGATGGTCGAGTCTGAACGAGTCTTTCGTCTTCTTACATAAACTTGAAGTGGTGCTGGCAGTGGTGGCGGTGGTAATGGTGTTGTTGTTGGTGGTGGTGGTGGTGGTGGTTGTGGTGGGAAATCGAGACTCTACAACAACTCTCGGTAATCAAAGATTTTTTGAAGGAATTTGTTCAAAAAAAAAGTTTGTGTTCAAAAAATGAAACTTCCGCTGAGGTAAACATTTTTTTTGTGAAGGACAATAGCAAAGATAACCTTTCGAAAGATGCGAGTACCTAAAAGATACACATTTAATAGCATGCGAGTCAAGTTTATTAGTGTCTGGGTGGAGATTTTGAACAAAACAAGTGCAACCAAAAATCCAAGGTGGTATTGAAAATGGTTTTTTAGATGAAAATAACAGTTGGAATGGGGGATTGATTTTGAAGAATAGGAGTAGGCATACGGTTAATAAGAAAACATGAAGTGATAACTGCAAAACTCCAATAAAACTTTGGGAGCTTCATTTCAAACATCAAAAAGCGAGCAATGTTAAGTAAATATTGAATTTTGCATTCTGCCACTCCATTTTGTTAAGGTGCAGGCGCAAGAAGTTTGTGTATTATTTCATGTTGAGAAAAAAATTGTTGAAAATTAGAACTCATGTATTCTTTAGCATTATTAGAACGAAAACATTTAAGAGTTGTGTCGAATTAGGTTTGTATCTCGGAAGAAAAATTCTTGAAAAACTTTAAATACTTCAGAACGATCTTTCAAAAGAAACAACCAGTCATTCAAAAGAAATCATCAATAAACGTAACAAAATAACGATAATTATTCAACGTGGAAAAACCAATATGGCCCCAAACATCAAAATGCACTAAATCAAACTAATGTTCACTACGTTTATTGATGCGTCCTAGGTAAAGAACTTTATGATGTTTACCTAACTCACATGACTCACAAGGAACCTTAAAAGAAGGCTCACAACCGGAAACCAGGTGCTTGAGAGTAGTAGAGAAAGGATGTCCTCGTTGTTGGTGCCACAATTCAGGATCAGGAGAAGAACTGAAAGTCAAGACTGGAGGATCCAATATATATAACCCACGACTGGTGCCAATCACCATCCTCGTCGTAATATCCTGAAACACAATGAGAAAGAACAATGTCACTGAATAGTTTAAATCTTTGTAAAGTTTAGGAACTAATAACAAGCTATTAGGAAAGTTAGAAATACGCAAAACCGATTTCAGAGGAAGATCCAGAGAAAGAGAGATATCACCCACCCCTTCAACAGGGACAAGTGAGCCATCAGTAATACGTACGTGATAATTCGGAAGCAACGAATATGAAGAAAGCGATAAGCAAGACATGTTCAGAAACACCTGAATCAATTGTCATTGATGTGAGAAAATATAACAAGAATTACCCAAGTGAACAGAGTTACCAGAAGGAAGGGGCAACATGTTGCGGAAGTCCTAATACTGTTTAGCAGAAATGATATATTGGGAGGAAGTTGACTCATCTGTAGGAGCAGCAGTGGAAGGAGAATGTTCCACAATTAGAGAAGAAGAGGTCGTCATTGGACCAGATCTAGATTAGATTTGCAGAAGAATATGAGTGTAAAGGAGATTGGAGAGGAGATAAAAAACTAACATGCATTACGGAGCAGCGCGCATAATGTGTTTTCTTTGCTATTTGCTGCAGTAGATCTGGGATCAGATCAATAGATTCTGGACTTCGATAGGCGGCGACAGGAGCCGGAGCCAGAACCAGTAGTGGGAGCGAGAGTAGGAGAGGGAGGGGAGAATGGAGGCAGCAAGGGGTGGTGTCGTCGGGTGTAGAAGGAGGGGCTTGTTCAGTTTCAATGGCAAACACAGATTGAATACACAGCGAAAAAATTACAAAAATATTGAAACCTAGCCATGGATCCATGCGAAAACCATAAATCGTGTTTAGAAATTATACCTTAAGGATGGATCTGCTGTCTCCAAGATATGTCGATCACAGCACTGCAATATTACGGTGCCTCTACGGTATCCACACAAACAGATCAAAACTAAGCTTTCCTCACGCCGTGGTGCTAGCTGCAGGATGGAGCTGTTCCTCACGATCTCTCTCTCACAATTTCGGTGACAGCTAGGGTTTTCTCATATATGACTTTTCCACAAATATGTATCATATATATAGCTACAGTAAATTAACCCTAAGAGAGTAACAAGCTTGTTGGGCTCATAATCCGACCTGGGTCAGATTCGTGTGTGGGCCTCTAAACTTTAGTCAGCTCATTTAATCTAATTAAATGTCCAACTAATGTCAGGAGTCCAAGTCTTACTTGGACTCCTAATTAAATTCATCTTATGAATTTAAATCCCAATTTTGATCTATTCTAAGTGTGTGACCTTGTAGGTTCCCATTACGTTGACAGTAATACTAAAATCATATTCTAGTATAACAAACGGTAAGCGGTATCTAGCAATACATCACTGCTACTTAAGTAGTGGGAATGTCAGTGACTTGACATAACCTCTCCGTGACCAATGTTACCATGTAGTCTAATCCCATTGTCCATATATCTTAATTGACCACAAGGCATAGTGTGTCACCTTGTATAGTTCAATCTTTGATTTCTTGATGTCCGAGTAGACTTACCAAAACAAATGAGCTCAATATCTCATATTGACTCATTTAATCACGACCATATACTTTGCAGTCTCACTTAATCAAGAGGCCCGTAGATATCGCTCTTGTTATGTAAGAGAACAAATCCTATCTAAGTCACTCACATCCCTCTGCATGATTTGTAGTATATCTAATAGTCGACTTTATAATCACCTTATTACAGGTAATGTTTGACGACATTAAAACATATCACTTCTCATGTAGGGAACCGTAGTGACCTTCAAATCAAATGACTACATACACCATGATCACTGTGAGAACCACTTATGACATTCACGTAACGACCTATGCAGCTCTCATGGTGGGTCAGTTCAGTACATTATTACTCTAATATGTACACATGTGAAGACTTGATATCTCATATCCATGACCCGTGAGATATGGTCATCAATCTACGCACATACTAGTCTCTATACATTATTGTTGCCCTAATTCACAATAATACTTGACTAGGGACATTTAAGAATTGTGTTCTGATTACAACCAATAGGATCTCACAATCAAGTCATGCACTTGATATCCCATGGTATTGAACCTACTATTCTAAGGACGTTATTATGCTCATTTAATCCCAATAAACAACACAATAAATGAAATGCCTCATATTATATATGAAATAAATGTCACAATGCAATGTAAACTAGTAATGTCAATATACAATTGGCCTATAGGGCATACACCAACAGGGCTATAGATGGTGAAGGCAGTGGTGACGTAGTTGGGTTGAAGTGGAGTTTCAATGGCGGTGGAAGGTGGTGTCAGGATGTATGCAGCAAAAGTTCGGGATGGGTTCAAAATGAAAATGGGAAGGTAGTGAAAGATGGGTTTTAGGGAGGGTGGTTAGGGTTAGGGTTGTGGAGGAGAGGATTAGGGTTAGGGTTTGGGTTTGGAGGAAGAGGCAGTTGGAAAGATAAACAATGCATGCAACAGGAAAGAAGAATAGTGTTTTTTTTAGAGAACCCTAATGGGGCATTTGGTATATGGTAATATATAAGAGAATCTAGGATTACCCTCTGGATTACCTAGTTTTGTAAGTGTCGCTGCTGATTTTGGTGTGGAAGCAAACAGATGTATTTGTGGATTCCTTTGGAAACAAATAAGGCGAACCTGTTGACTTTTGGTCGACGTGACTGTTTCTCGCTGCTGCCGTTAACCTGCAAAAAGTTCGATACACCGGGATGAATCCCGGTGACGAACACTCCGACGCTCAAGTCAGTAATCATGTTGATTATGGAAAAAGCGATTTGTGGAAAAATATTGATTACCTTTCTTTTGGTGGGGGGAGAGGGGTATTTATAGTCGTCTTTAGATACAGTTTAGAGATAATTATTTATCTCTATGTCCCGGTGTTTTTGGATAAGAAATAGAGTTTTAACTCGTTTCATGATAAGAGATGCGGTTTAATCCGCCTCTTAGAGATTAATCACGAATTTGAATTACTCTTTAAATATCTGAATTGGTTTGCAACGGGTTGCCACCCATACCCAAAAGGACAGATCCGTTTTTGGGTTACTGGGCTTTAAAGAAAGACCCAGTTCCATTTCGGACCCATTTGTGGTGGAAATTACTGTTTTACCCCTGAGAGCTTTAAGATTCGTGCCTGATTTGAACGGTCTAGATTTAATCTCATTTTTAGCCATATCACAAGCCCCCCACTCCCGAAGACTGAGTTTGACAGCCTTTGGAAAGTAGTTTTCTAGTTTTAACGGCGTACGGAATTTTATCGGAGTTCTTAGGAGCCTCAGAATCGCACACGGGGTTTAACAGCACTTAATTGAGTTTGTACAACACTCGGATTTGTTTGTGGGATTTCCTGGATCTTCCAATGTTTTTTTCCATTTTTTTAATCATTTTTTGAATCATTTATTCAACTTGTGAAGTAACAATCTATTTTCAAAAGATATCAATTAATCATTCTAATTAATAATTATTTTTCCAGGAGTTCAAAAATATTTTTCCTGAATTTATAATTATTTTTTAGAATTTTTAATTATTTTTTTTGAATTTTTAATCATTTTAACGCAATTTTTAATAATTAATTCGATTTAATAATTAAAATAAAAGAATTAATCAAATAATTATCGACGTGGCACAATCTGGAGCGCTGATCACATCTCAACGCGTTTTTTTGAACGATCAAACGGCTAGCGTTGTTTAACTGGTCAACGCTTCAACGCGCGAATGGAGGTCGGTGGCAAGAGCGCTCAGCGCCACTTGGCAAACCTCATCGAGACCTCGGTGTGCTGACACGTGGCAGATCCGACATCGGTGTAAAGAAAGCTCGCGCCACTTACCAAGCCTTGTCGACACCTCGGCGTGCTTACACGTGGCAGATTTGATGTCGATGTCAAGAGAGCTCGGCGAGAGCTGCCAAGGTCGAGAAAGGCTTTGAGAAGTCGACACGTGGAGATGTTGACCTTTGACTAGTCAATGCCATTTCTCCCATTTCGATGTCGGTGACAAGAACACTCGGCGTGAGCTGTCGAAGTCTAGGAAGACTTCAAGGAGACGACACGTGGAGTTGTTCACCGTTGACCGTTGACCAGTCAACGCCATTTTCTCGAATTTCGATGTCGATGACACGAACGCTCGGCGTGAGCTGCCGAAGACCAGGGAGACTTCGAGGAGACGACACGTGGAGTTATTGACCGTTGACCAGTCAACGCCATTTCTCCAATTTCGACGTCGGTGACAAGAACGCTCGGCGTGAGCTGCCGAAGTCTAGGGAGACTTTAAGGAGATGACACGTGGAGTTGTTGACCGTTGACTGTTGACCAGTCAACGCTATTTCTCCAATTACGACGTCGGTGACAAGAACCTCGGTAAAAGCTGCCGAGGTCTAGGTAGACTTTGAGGAGACAACACATGGAGATGTTAACCATTGACCATTGACCAGTCAACGTCATTTCTCCAATTACAACGTCGGTGACAAGAACGCTCAGAAAGTACTGCCGAGGTCTAGGGAGACTTCGAGGAGATGACACGTGAAAATGTTGACCGTTGACCAGTCAACGCCATTTCTCCAATTATGACGTCGGTGACAAGAATGCTCGGTAAGAGCTGTCGAGGTCTAGGGAGACTTCGAGGAGATGACACGTGGAGATGTTGACCATTGACCTGTCAACACCATTTCTCCAATTACGACGTCGGTGACAAGAACGCACGGAAAGAATTGCCGAAGTCTAGGGAGACTTTGAGGAGATGACATGTGGAGATGTTGACCGTTGACCAGTCAAGTGTCTTTTGGGTTCCCCATCCTTCTTGTCGTTTTGCGCTAAATGGGCCAGGCCTTTGCGTTTTTGGGGGCCTTTTAACCTTGGGGAGTGACCCCCCTCTCTATAAAACTTCACCCCCCTCATTTGCTCATTCTCTAAGTTTTTACTCAGGCGATTTTCACTTTCTAGCGGGAGCTTCCGCCGAAGATTTATATCTCCAGTGATCTTTTCCGACCGTAGTTGTCAACTCAAGGTAATTCTTAGATAATTTACTTTACTTTTAAAGAATGTCTAGCATTACTTCGGGGCAAGAGACCTCTCCCATCATCGCAATTGAGTTGACCTCTAGTCAGGCACCTGCAGTCGACAAAGGTAAGGCTGTAGTAGGGACTTCATCGACGGTGGTGGAGACCATCGTTGAGAGAGAACGAAGAATAGGGAGTGCGGCAGGCTACCCAGGCTTCATTGAGTTCGAGAACTTCCGGATGATCTAGCCGAACGTATTGTGTACGGTCGGGGCAAGGACTTCGAGGAGAACGCGGCTCGGGAGACTTCAGAAACCGACGACACCATTTCCATACTCAGTGGAAAGGATTTAAAGTTAATTCAAGAGTGTTTTCTGATCCCGAGTGAATTTGCCCTGATGCTGCCTGGGCCCCGGGTAAGGGCCAATTCGCCGATGCCGGTAGATATGCGTTTTTGGCCCGTCGATGCCTTCTTAGCCGGTGCTCGACTACCGCTCCATTCTTTTGCTGCCGAGGTGTTGCGATGGTACCGGATCAGTCCAGTCCAGTATATGCCGAACTTTTGGAGGCTTATCAACAGGGTTCATCCTCCATTGTCAAGCAGCGAACATCAAGCCACGGCTGAGCGTGCTGCGGACTGTGTACCGGATCCATCAGCAGCACAAGACGGAGTTCAGGTACTATCTGTCTTCGAGGCATGGGGTAAGGCTCGTCAGCTGCCCAGACTCGATCAAGAACTAGAGGGACAAGTTCTTTCTGATCCGAAGTCGAGAACCGTGGAATATTCCGACTACTTGGGTCGAGGAGGTTTCAAAGTGAGCAAAGGGGAGCCCTGTTCTTAGCCTTGAGGAGACAGAGATGGTCCAGACGCTCCTTGATCGGCCGAAGCTCGATTGGAAGGACCTGACAGAGGAGGCACTTTTCAGGGGAGTCTCAGCCTGATAAACCCTAGTAGGCCTTTGTTCTTTTAGTTTAGCACTCCCTTCTTCTTTTTTTTCCTTTTGACTTAGTCGAATCATTATTTGCCCTTATCTTCGACGCATTTCCTTCTTTGCAGAATCGATGGACTTCGACGATATGCTTGTGGGGCGTGAAGTTCTAAGCAGCAAGGCCCCTGCCAGCAGGAAGAGAAAAAGGTTGGCCACGAAGATTTCTTCGCCGAAGGTGAAGACAACTGCCGCCGCCGAGGTGCACTCCTCTAAGGAGGTTACGGTGGTTTCACAACCGGCGACTTCGGCAGCTCCGTCAGCCTTCGTTGGCGCGGGGGTCTTCCTCATGTCAGCGACTTTGGCCTTGGAGGTCCCCCCCTAACTGCTAAAGCCGAGGTGTTCCTGACCGAGGAGCACAAGAAGATTTTCGTCCCTGACTGGTAAGTCAGGAAGCTCGACGGATTTCTCGGCGATTCATCCTCCTGTATGCAAGCGGTTTGACATCTCGCCACGCCGAAGGACAAGGCTGACATGGAGGCGGGGACCGTTGGCGACGACGTGCTCGAGATTGCCCGTTCTGCCATGTCAGTAAGTTTTCTATCACTTTTGAACCTTTTCTTTTTGCTAAGTGTTAGTGTTTCTCGCTCGAATGACTGGATTTTGCTTATCTTGTAGATCACTTGCCACTTCGGCCATTTGATGAAGAAGATGACCGAGCAAGAGAAGGAGTTGAAGCTCGAGTATGAGAGAGCTCGGGCTGACAAGGCTAGGATCGCCAAAGACCTCGAGTAATTGAGGATTCAAGCTGAGATGAGCTCCTCGAGGGTTGGACACCTCGAAGCGGTTGTCGCCAGACTAGAGGCGGACATCGCTTGGCTGACGAAGGAGAAGGATCTCACTACGAAGGAGGCGGCGGTCGAGGCCGCGAAGATAACTGCGGCGAAGGAGGCCGAAGAATAGGCGATGGAGAAGGCCAAGGGGTTTCTCTATGTGAACATGGCGAAGGCCTACGCCCGCACCATAGACGAGGTTACAGCGAAGTTTCCTGACGTCGACTGTGTCGAGTGGCGTTTGTTCCCCGATCCTGTCCTCGGGTTCGACGACATTTCCGAAGAAGGCGACAAAGTCGAAGAAGAGGACCAAGGGGAAGAGGTCGAGGGTGGCAAGGCAGAGGCAGATGTAGCTCCAGATTCTTTGCCCCTAGTGGTCGCCGCCGAAGCACACGTGATCGAGCCTTCTGTGGCCGTGGATCCTTCGAAAAAGGTCGACCCCTAACTCGGTTGTATTTTCATTGCCTTTTTAGTCTAGGTATTTTGTATCGACGCCCAATAGCGGACTGGTCACTGCTCTTGTACCTTCGCCGGAGTAATGAAATATTTCTTTTTGGGACAAGTGTTGCGTATGGCGGTGAGACTTGGAATTCCTTGTAGCCTCGCTTTACCTTAGAACTATCTTGTAGCTCTAGTTAGACTTATGATTTATGTTTCTCTCTTTGGTTGACTTCCCCAGGGTAGTGAGGCGTCACATCTCCTTGCCAAAGCGGAGTTGGAGCTTGGTCATTTGAAAGTGATCTTGGCTCGTCGTGATATCGAGACGAGGCATCTTGAGGAGATTCTCCAAGAAGTACCCCCGAGGGTGGGGAGGTCGGCCCTTCTATGGCCGTCGGCAAAGCTTTGAGATTGAAATTCCTTCGGCATTCTTTGTTCACGGTGACGTCAGAAAGGGACGAGCTAAAGAACGTGGTGCTCGAGAAGAGTTTAGAAGCGGCTCATATGCGGCGGACCATCTTTGAGTTCTCGCAAGGGGGTAGCACGAGGGGTACCTCGTTTGATGCTTAAAGTGACAGATGACTCCCTCAAAGAGCAGCTCATCGAGTTAGAGGCGGAGAATCTTCACTTAAAACGACTCTCCGAAGGGAGCAATGTCAGGAGTACTTCTTGTCTGCGCGGGGAGTACACCCAGGGGAGACCATTCCATGAATTGGCGCGATGCATGCCTCTGCAGAACCCTGGGTATGCTCAAAGTGGCGTGGTTTGTTCGTGTAGCAGGGCATCGGTTGGAGGGGCTGTTAGACCCATGGGTCCTGATGGTGTGACACAACTCGCGGGTTTAGAGCTTTCTTCGGAAGCAACGAAGGAGCGGCACAGCGCCCGTTGCCCTCGTGTATCGCTCAATAGGAGTGTCCCACTTCCTAGGAGGAGTTAGAGAGACACTTTGTAGTTTTGTAGGAGTCTTTGGTCTTGAATAAGACTTGTATCCCCAACTTTAGCAGAATAAGATATTTGTAGTATTCAAGCAATGTTTTTGTTCATTGCGTCTTTTTGATCTTGTAACGAGCCTTTTTCACCCAATAACACTTGTAACTTTTCCTTTCTTGTGGAACAAACAACATTTTTTGGCTGAGAGCTTGTGTCGTTTCTCTAAGTGTTTTCTAACACTTGTGTTCAAAAGTTTTCAACAGTTGTTGGAGCAATTCGAATGGTGAGCTACTTCGCACTTGCTCGTTCACAAGCGGCTAAAATGGCGTCGAACCAAGTGTTGGACTCCGAACATGTCGTTGGAGAGTTTCAACAATTGTGAGAGCAATTTCGAATGGTGAGCTACTTCGCACTTGCTCGTTCGCAAGCTGCTAAAGTGGCATCAAACCAAGTGTGAGACTCCGAACTTGTCGTTTAAGTGTGTTTTCGTACTTAGAGTGTACACTTTGGAGTAAGACAATCAAAAGATTTAGACAATAGGTTTTCTAAGAAGTAAATTGCTTTCATTAAATGGGACTAGGTGGCTACTTCTGGGTTACAAGTCTTTATTACAATTGAGAAAATTAACTAAGTAATAAGAAGAAAAACAAATTAACAAATGCTTTAGACAGAAGTTGCTTCGAGCGGTGTTTGAACACCCTCTTGGTACTTCAACAAGTGTTCTGCATTCCATGTTCTTGGTACTCTCCTTCCTCCCGGGTCTTCAAGTTGATAAGTGCCAGGGCGGACAACTTTGGAGATCTTGTACGGCCCTTCCCAATTAGGAGATAGTTTCACTTTCTTGCTCAGAAAAGAAATTGATAGTTTTCTCAGAACCATGTCTCCTTCTTTGAGATTTGTAGGGCAGACTCTCTTGTTGTGGGACTGCTCGATCCTGCGCCGATAGATCTCTTGACGAATGGAGGATCTTTCTCGAATCTCATCGATGAGGTCAATGTTGCCCCAAAGTTGGTTCGAATTTTGTTCTTCACTGAAGGCTAGCAAGCGGGGAGACGGTAGGCCAACTTCAAGTGGGATGACGGCTTCTGAGTCGTAAGTAAGGTTGAAAGGAGATTCTCTGGTTGGGGTCCGCTTAGTGGTGCGGTAGCTCCACAGCACAATGAGAAGCTGTTCGACCCATAATCACTTGGCAGACTTGTCAAGTCTCTTCTTTAGACCAGAGAGAATTTGCTGGTTGGCATTCTCTGCTTGACCGTTAGATTGCGGATGGGATATTGAGGAGAATCGTTGCTGGATATCGAGGTCCGCACAGAAATTGCAGAAGGTTGTCCCCGTAAATTGGGTCTCATTGTCAGTTACTAAGATTCGAGGTACGCCGAATCTCCAGACGATGTTCTTCCAAAAGAACTGCTGGACTCTGTTCTCAGTAATTATTGCTAAAGGCTCGGCTTCAATCCATTTGGAGAAGTAGTTGATCGCAACGACTAGGAACTTCCGCTGACCAGGCACTGGGGGGAAGGGTCCGAGCAAGTCCATTCCCCACATTGCAAAAGGGATCGGACTGGATAAGGAGGATAGCTCGGCTTGTGGTAAACGCCGAATGGTGGAGAACTTTTGGCAGGGGGCACAGTGGCGAACGTGCTGTTCGGCGCCGCTGAGTGTGGACCAGACATAGCCATGATTCATGATTTCACGGACAAGGGACCTTGCTCCCAGATGGGCACCACCTACCCCTTCATGGACCTCCTTTAGAGCGTACTGGGCCTCCTCGGAGGAGAGGCATGGGGTTTGCCGTCTACTTGAGTATAAGAGTGCTTGTACATGACCCCTTCAATGAGCGTATATCGCTCGGCTCTAGTTCTGACTTTTCTAGCCTCTTTAGAGTCTGGAGGGAGGATTTTGTCTTTGAGAAACTTGAGAATGGACTTCATCCAATTCTCCCCGAGTGCCAGGGGTAGTATTTTCATAAGTTCGGGGCTTTCTTCCTCGATGCTGGATCTCAAAAGGACTTCTATCAAAACAGTGCGTTCAAGTCCCTAGAGAGAAAAGGAAGCAAACTTTGAGAGGGCATCTGCCTGCCGATTTTCTTCTCGGGGGATTCGTCGGAGTTCTGCTTCTTGAAAAGTGGCTAGCAGTTCTTTGGCCTTAGCCAGGTATTTGATCGTTCGATCATCTCTTGCCTCGTACTCCCCCGACCTAGTTTATCACCAGCTGTGAGTCACTGAACACTTTGACGCGCTGAGCGCCAGCCTTCCGTGCCAGGAATAGACCGGCTATGAGAGCTTCATACTCTGCCTCATTGTTTGACGCTCGAAATGCAGAGCGAGTACTGAAGAACGAAGTCATCGGGGCCGGTCAGGATGACCCCTGCTCCGCTCCTGTCAACACATGAGGACCCATCAACATAAATCCTCCAGAACGGGGGTTCCTCTCTTTCTTCGCAGGGGTAGGGGATAGTCCTCTCTACTATGAACTCTGGTAGGGCTTGTGCCTTGATAGCGATTCTTGGCTGATAGCTGATATCGTGTTGGCTCAGCTCTGTGGACCCCTTCATTAGGCGCCCTGAACTTTTCGACTTGTGGAGCACTTGTTTGAGAGGTTGGTCGGTTTGAGTGAGATTGGAAATAAGGGCGGAGCTTTCGAGCAGCCATGACTAGCACATAGGCCATCTTTTCTATCTTTGGATAACGGAGTTCGGCATCTCTAACAACCTTACTCACATAGTAGATCGATCTTTGGGTCTTGTCTTCTTCTCTCACTAGGACGGCACCGAGGGTCTGTTCTGAGGTGGCGAGGTAAATGTAGAGGATTTTCCCAGGCTTTGGCTTGCTCAAGAGCGGGGGGTTGACCAGATATGCTTTGAGTTGGTTGAAAGACTCCTGTTACGGTTGCCCCCACTTGAAGCCTTTCGTTCCTCTGAGGGCCTTAAAGAACGGGGGACACTTTTCTCCTGACTTGGAGAGAAAGTGCCCTATGGCGGCGAAGCGTCTTGTGAGCCTTTGCACTTCTTTGACGTTGGACGGGGGAGCCATATTCAGTATGGCTTGGATCTTTTCCGGGTTGGCTTCTATGCCCCTTTGGCTAACCATAAACACGAGGAATTTGTCAGATGATACACCGAAGGCACACTTAGACGGGTTGAGCCTCATGTTATGGCTTCGCAGTACATCGAAGGCTTCCTGAAGATCGACCACATGGTCCCGCTTGCTGAGGCTTTTTACCAACATGTCATCCACATAAACCTCCATGTTCCGTCCGATCTGTTCCTTGAAGACTTTGTTGACGAGGCGCTGACAAGTTGCTCGGCGTTCTTTAGCCCGAAGGGCATGATGCGGTAGTAATACAGGCCCTGGTCTGTTACGAATGAAGTCTTTGAAATGTCAGGGGGGAACATCCTGATCTGATTATACCCGGAAAAGGCGTCCATGAAGCTTAAGAGTTTGTGGCCGGAGGTAGCATCGATCAGAGCATCAATACTAGGAAGCGGGAATGAGTCTTTCGGACAGGCTTTGTTCAGATCAGTGAAATCAATACAAATTCTCTAGTTCCCATTGGCCTTTTTGACCATCACAACGTTAGACAACCACTCAGGATAATTGACCTCTTGGATGAAACGAGCCGCCAAGAGTTTTTCTACTTCTTTGATTGCCTGCTAGCGGTTTGGTGCAAACTTGTGATGTTTCTGTTGGACAGGTTTAGCTTCGGGAGCAACGCTGAGGTGGTGCGTGATCAGTCCTTCCAAGATTCCCGGCATGTCAGCCGCAGTCCATGCGAATAGGTCACGGTTCCCCCTTATGCATCGGATAATGTCGGCTTTGACTGAACTGGGAAGGACCTTGCTAACTTGGAGCGTTCTGGTCGGGTCTTTTTCTGAGAAGACTATTTCTTCTAACTCATCAACCGGCTCTGAGATGGCTTGGCTGCTCCCTTGGGGGAGCTTGAGGGATTCAAGAGAGAGGACTGGCCCCCTACCGAAGTCATGTAACATTTTCGGGTAGTCTCTTGGCTTCCTCTGACCTCTCCGACCCCAGCTGTGGTGGGAAATTTCATCTTCATATAGTAGGCTGAGGGTACGGCTTGAAGAGCGGCTAGGCCGGGTCGGCCGAGGATGACATTGTATGGGGCTCTTACATCAACAACCATAAAGTCCATTGGTTCGGTTTGGGTGGCTGGGGTTTTGCTAGCGGTTACTTCGAGAGTGATAACTCCCTCGATCGTCATCGGCACCCAGGAGAATCTGTGGAGTGTAGCCGGCGGGTTTAAGGCGGTCTCGAGACAACTTGAGGCCTTGGAAGGCTTCTAAGAAAAGGATATTGACCGAACTGCCGTTGTCGACCAGAACTCGGCGCACTTCGAAGTTGGCCATATGGAGGTTTATCACAAAAGCATCACAATGAGGCGTTCGGATGCCTTCCAAATCCTTATCTGAAAAGGTGACAAGGACCCCAAGGCCCTTGGGGGGAGGATGGTTTTATACTGAGTTTACTTCTCGGACGAAGGCATTTCGGGAGGAGTTCGACTCTCCCCCCATTGGGCCTCTGTGGATGAGGTGTAAGACTACTTCAGCTTCGGAGTCAGGGGACTCAACAGGTCTTTCAGCTCGCTTGTTCGCCCCTCGAGGAGGCAGAGGATATACTCTGTCCTTCCTCACAAATTTGGCGAGTTGTCCTTTTTGAATGAGGGCCTCAATTTCTTCCTTGAGGGCTCGGCAATCATCAGTATCGTGGCCATGATCCCTGTGGAAGCGGCACCACTTGTCTCTATTCTTCTTCTTGCCAGGTGTATTCATTTTCGGAGGAGGTTGGAGCAAGCCCTCTTTGTCGACCTCCATGAGGATAACCGAGACACTAGCATTCAGAGGGGTAAACTTTTCGGAGCGGGAAGGAGGACGACGCTGGCCATTGTTGTCCTTCTGGAGTTTCTTAAGCCTTCTTCTGGTCCATTCTGTTTGTTACCGAACAGGGGCTCTTTCAGATCAAGCGGGAGGGCTTCCTCCACCCGAATATATTTCTCGCTCCTCAGTAGGAGTTCCAAGAAGTCCCGGGGTGGCTTTTTAGCGAGAGACGCCTTTAGGTCGACGTATTAATGTTGTGTGGGAATGCAGCAGAGGCCACCGACTAATCAAGAGAGGCGATAGATCGAGCCTCGGTGGTAAAGCGCCTGACATAGTCCCTTAAGCACTCGCTCTTCCTCTAACTGAGTGCCAACAAAGATGTGCTTGTCTTCTCGGCCCGGCGGCTACTCACAAAGTGGGTGAGGTCGAGCTCCTCGAATTGGTCGAAGGAGAAGATGGAGGCGGGGGTCAGTCGTGTAGCGCCCCGGATCCTCGTTGCTGGGCATCCGTGACACAACCAGAATCTTTTCCTTCAAATGCATCTCAACACAGTAAATAACACGGAAATATATATAAAAACATTTTTATTGCCCTCAGAGTTATTACACCATTAGTTACAACCGTTGTACTGCTCTTGAACAAGTAATACAAATTACACTAACTTGTTACAGATACTACAATGTAACGATTACCGTCTGCCACCCAGAACGGTAACCAACAACTCTCTGCTGGAAGCTCCACCGAGCGGTCATGCTGCTTCCCTGAGATGCGCCCTGTAGGTCGGACCTCTGGCTGCACTACTCTGATATTCCAACATTTGCTCGAATGGTAGGCATGCACACTGCCACTCCACTTGGATGCCCTAGTGGTCTTGGGTTCTCCTACACTCGCGACCCGGTATCCAGTACCTAATTGAGTGGGCACGTCAGTAATTCTACTGATGTAATGCTGATAAGAAAACAGCGATCTCCGAACTAGACAAATCAAGATTGAATGCAAATAGAAAAGTGACTAAAAGGAAGGAAAGTGGAGTCGGGTCAAGGGTGTCAATGTACGATAAGCCCTAGTAATCTAATGCACAGGTCAGGATGTACTTAAACTAAATGCAAGCGAGACTTTGAAAATGTATGCATCCCATACTACATACTTTCCAAATCAAGCTGTTGTTTCCAAGTTCAGGGTTTTGAACCCTCGCCATGCATTCTACTCATGTATTCATCCTGTTCCTGATAGATAGATCGTAGTTGATGAGGTTGCAGATTAATCGGTCACATCCGTTTCTGCAGTCACTTAGTGGTATCTCGGTTTGCCACTAGTGCCCGACGCTCGGACCCCACTCAAAAACCGTGATAAACTAAAAGATACACCGCAGCATACCTATGGCGCCGAAGATTCACAGGACCGCGGCCCATATGACCCGTTCGTGTCTACCAGCATAGAACTTGACGGCCTCGAAGGTCTAATTCCCCCTATCCGCCAAGAAATCCCACCCCATTCTTACCACGGTACTTCAGGAATCAACAATGCAAGATACGTACCGCAGCACGTATCCCTAATGACAGGAGAGTACAACACCCGACTACTAGTCGCTAGAAACTAATGCAATTTATACACGACGGCAAAATCTAACTGACATTAAATCTACCTAGACATGTTACAAGGGCATGGTCACCAACTGATTCCTAGTCTAATTTATGCCTAGTCCCAAGCGGTTTCTCTACTAGAAACCCTCGTTCCTGTATATCAACCTGCGACTCCGGCGACACGATCACTTGCTCGCCACTTCCCCCATTTAGTCTCGTCCTCAAATTCGGCTCGTGATCATCTCCCATGATTTCGTCGGCGCCCGAGTAAGTCACTTTCAATCGTTAAGGCGGAAGTCCCCACGTTGGCCTAATGGTTGATAAGTGTAGGCAACTAACTTAGACAAGGTCGACTCGAATGTCGGTCAAGTCTCTACCCATGTCTTAATTAACCTAAGACACAAAATAACCAAGTATTGGGGTATAGGAATACCCCTAACTCTCAATTCAACACTTGAGAGTTGAGAACAAGTCGCACACATGCAAAGTGACAACTTCTGAGGGTGGCTAGATCTGTCCAGCACTTCAAACAATGTCAAGCCTAACTGGTCTAGTCAAACTAACAATAATCACGGAAATCACACTCACTGATTCCCAATACCTTCACAGGTCATCGACCATAACCCCGGCCCGTGACTCTCAGCGAGTAGTCCAACGGTGCCCAAAAGATACATAAAAATTGTGAATGAAGGTAACATACACAAACACCAATCCTCTGACCATTGACAAACTCCGGCATTAAGACACCAGATCACAAGATCGACCATATTACCATACTCTCAACTCACTCATGTCCACCATGAAGGCTAAGCACAAGAAACTTATCTAAGTTCCATGAAGTGCTTAAAACATCTTAAATTCAATAGCTCAAAGTCACCCTACTGCGTCATGCAGAGAAATTCCTAATCAATCTTCCAATCATAAGTCGTTGTGGCGACTCAAGCTGCACTCATCGAAATCCAACAATATTTGGTTTTCTAGAATGGTAGGAGACACTACTGCAATCCCCTAGTAGACAATATCCTCAAATTCCCTACAGAACTCAAGTCCCCTGCGTTAATACATGCTTGGAGTTGATCAAACAGCAGGTTGCTGAACTTGCAACATCCATAACTTCCAGCACACAATTCGGAATTTCATGAAATTACTCATTCCGGAAAGCTAAGACCTTAGGCTACAACTCTTTAGTATTGAATTTAATGGCCATCTGAGGTGTCTGCTTCGGCGGGCATCTCTCTTCTGATAAACTTTGTAGCATCGATGGACCTTGAATCGGTGGCGACTCTGCCGTCCGGATCCTTTTTCGGGTCAGACGACCCCTGTACGGTTGCCTGGCCCGAGAAAGATCAGGACGGGAGGGGTATCCACCGCGTCCTGGATCTGGGGGTGAAGAACCTCGGATATGCGGGTCGATCTTCTTTTTGTTAGGGTTCTAGGTGAGGGTGGCTTTCCTCCCACCCGTGAACAATTCGGGGTTTCGGCTGACCAGGCCTTAAGCCCCGAGTTGTTCGAGGGTGAGAGAGGAGTCGACCGATCTCTGGAACCCAGGGCGCAGGCGGTGGTGGCTTCCCTACCACCCGGGAACAATTTGGGGTTTTCGGCTGCCGAGGTTGTAAGCCCCAAGTTGTTCGCAGGTGAGAGGGGAGCTGACCGAGCCCTGTAGCCTTAAATCTTTTAAAGAGAAAATTTTCCGTCGAGTACTTTATCCGGTCCGACCCCTGTGTCTGGTTGCCAGCCTGGCACCGGATGACGTCAGCGGCCCACGTTTCGAGGACGTGGCGTGGTTTTCCAGGCACCCGCTACACGTCAATCGGTGAACAGTGATTGCAGAAATCGAGGAGTCGTTTCTCCCCTCTATAAATGTTCCCTCCTCTCCCCCTATCGTTCCCCTCTTATTCGCCTCTTGCTTTTTCTAAAAAATCTCCCAATACCTCAGTCTTCGTCCCTACCGTTCGCTGTACCAGGCTCGTTCTTCTGAAGCGACCCCCGGTTTGTTGGTAAGTTTGTTTTAGTTTAGGCACAGATGGATAGGGCTCAGTCCGGCTCGTCGGCGTCGACGTCTGGGGGGAACGCAAAACCCGCCTCTAGACCGACTTCGTGGGAGGAGTCTGATCTCGAGGGGGAGTCTATAAGCGACGATCAGCCCGTGTATGAGGTGAAGCCGCTGCGGTCTCGAAGGTTTCTTGTTGTGGAGAGTAGTGATTCTGAGGAGGGGGACGGCAGTTCCGCCGAAGTTCAGATTCTGGGGCTGGTTCCTGGAGAGGAGGGGGGAGTCGAAGGGGCTCAGGTAGGAGGTCAGGGCGTGGGTTCGAGCTCCCTGCCGACGGGTCTGGGACGATTATCTACCCCCTCCCCGGAACGGGCCAAGAAGAAAAAGAGGGCTTCGAAGAAGAAGGGGTCGAGGATAGGGGGCTCGAGTCAGGTGCCTGCTAACTTAAGGACAGGGTCATCTGTACAGCCTAGGCCGTTCCGTTGGTACCCCGACGATCTTTCTGATAAGGAGGCGTGTGGGGTCCAACCGTCGTCGCCGAGCCAGAAGAGGGTGATCGTGGACGCACTTCCGACCGTTCTGGAGGCAGGTAATTTGGAGGCTTTGCGGTCGGCGTATCATATAGGGTCCAGCTACGAGCTCATGCTGCCGAGCTCCACTCTTCGACCGACCGACCCTCTGCCGGATCGGTATTGCGTCTTCCCCGTGGATGCCTTTATCTCCGGTCTGAGGCTGCCTGTTCATCCCTTCGTCCGTGAGGTGTTGAACTGGGCGACCTTGGCGCCGATGCAGTACGGACCCAATTCTTGGAAGCAGATCATCTGCTTCGTGTTGCTGTGCGAGGAGCAGAGGGTACCTCTACGGTTGAATGTTTTCCGAGCGATGATGATCGGCTCGTCGGCTGAGGGTATCTACTACATTTCGCCCCGGGGCAAGGGGAAAGTTGTCCACGGTCATCCGGACTCCATTAAGGAGTGGAAGAAGAAGTATCTGGTGATCCGGAGTGAGGAATCCTAGGACATCCCCACTCGGTGGAACCACTTTAAGCCGAGCTATAAAACGCCGAAGCCGAGGGACCTGACCGCCGAGGAATGGGGGTTTGTTGAGCGCCTCCGTTTGTCATATAGCATCGACTGGGCGAGGGTGACCGAGGGCCACTTGGTGAATGCCGGACTGAGCCCGGCCGATCTACGTATGTAGTTGTTTCTTTCTTTTTGTCCTCATTGTTCCTCTGTGCTCGTTGCCCTTACTGGATCTTTTTGCAGGTATGGATCCTGAGTCGATTAAGGCGAAAAGGCTTGAAATGAAGAAGGAGGAGGCCAGGAAGAAGATGAAGACGAGGGGGTCGTCCCCGGGGGTTTCCGAGGCCCCTGTTCAGCTGCGGGTAAAAAAGGGCTCGTTCGGAGACGGTCAAGGACGCGGTGGTTCAGAGTGGTCCGGACCAGGGTAAGGTCACCGATCTTGATAAGGGAAAGGGACCTTTGGCGGATCCGGAGATAGAGGAGAGGCTACGGCGACCGTGGGTGCCGAGTTGGTCGATCCGTGAGGGAGACTGTTTGACCCGAGGGCGGCAAGCTGTCGAGGTGGCGAGTAAGTTGGCGACCCCCCGGGATCGTTCGGAGATGAAGACTGAGACCCTGGATGAGGCGTATACTCGCCTCGCGCAGGCCAATGTGCTGGTAAGTCTGTCAACCTCTTTTGTCCCGTGATTACTGTGTAGAGGAGGTTCCCTTAGTTGTGTTTGGTGGCTGCAGGCGACCGTGCAGGGGGCCCACGTGAGGGATCTTTACGAGGCTGCTTTGAAGCGGGAGCGTGATCGGGCGGACAAGGCCGAGCAGGCAACGAAGGAGGTGAAGACAGAGCTCGAAGGCTCTCAGAAGAGGGAGCAAGAGATGAAGACGGCCTTCGACAAGGAGAAGGGGGAATGGGCTGAGAAGATGGCGGCTCAGGAGAAGGAGTTTGCCAAGGAGCGGAAAGAGCTGACAGAGACGAGTCAGCTCCTGGTGATCAACGCTCAAGATTCATGTTATGCGAGGGCAATCAGCCACGTGAGGCACTTCTACCCGACCCTTGATCTGTCCAATTTCGAGTATGACATGGAGGTCGAGGGGACACCGAAGACCATTGTCGAAGAAGGGCCTGCTCCTGATCCGCCCGTCGACCCCCTCGTGGAACTGCCTGCTGATGCCGAGGTGGGAAAACACGTTGCATAACTTTTTGCTTTTCTATTTCCCTCTTCCGATTGTATTTGCCTCCCGCGGACTGGCCACCGCATTTTATGTAAGAAGCGACTTGATTTATAGAAATGGATTTTTTGACCGGCCAAGTGTTCTGACTCCGGATGTTTCCAGTCCTCCTTGCTTACGCATTTTGAGTCGGCTGGTTTTCTTGTAGGTTGTGGCTCCTCTTCCCGAGGTGGACCCCCGTCGCTCCGACGTGGCGTGGCTCCGGAGCAAAGTTGAGTCCCTGGAGGCCACGTTGGTTCGCTACCGAAAGGGGGCTCGTGACACTGACGCGGCTTTTAACTATTACCGGAATAAGTCTGAGGCCTTGAGTGAGGAGGCGAGCCGGCTGAGGAGGGCGATGGTGGACCGGAACCTCGGAGGCGCCGGTTTTGGACATACTATGTCGAACGCCTCGTTGCAGAGGCCTCCATCCGAGAGGTTACTTCGCGATGTCATAGTGGAGAAGGAGATGGAAATACACCGCTACAAGACGATGTTGGGCGTTTCGTCCTCTTCCTCCGTGGGTCGGCGAGCGGAGGGAGTTCCTTCTGCACTGCTCCTGTTGGAGCGCATGCGACCAGTGGATGCCCAGAGCTCTGCGGTTGGTGCGTCGACCGTGGCTGAGCCGATGGACCGTCATGATGGGGAGAGGGCTCCTAGCCGTTCGGTCGGAGTGGTCCCGCCCTTTGTTGGACCCGAGGGGCCCTAAGATGGTAGCTTCCTTCGGGTTGAGATGAGTGGAGCGGTCCTGTAACGGTCATTGCTTGTTTTCTCATAATCAACTAAAGGTATGAATAAAGAATTCTTTTTCCCCTTTGCCTTGTTTTAGGAATATGGTGAATGTCGGAGGAGGCGTGGTTCGGCTCCGTCGATCCGTGAGGGATCAACGCGGGACCTTAGGATGAGCCCCTGGCTCGAAGCTGGGTTGGGCCTACCGAGGCACAGGGGATGATACCGGAGCGAGGGTTCGGGGGCCTATCCCGATGTTCGGCGTTTAAGTCGGATCTGTCGAATCGTTTGGAGTTTGACAAAAAGGAGATTCCTTTCATACCAGATGGGGGGGTCGTCGAAGCCGCCCTTTACACATGAGAGTTTACAAAGGGTTTTTCATACATGAGTCAAGTTAGACCCTATGTTCGCTTTTCTAGGAACTTCATTAGGTGCTCGGCGCCGATTAAGAATCTTCGGATGGGAGTGGTCCAGGGCTGGTATCGTCTTGTACACATATCGTCTCTGGCTCCTGGTCTTCGATACTTGGCTTCAAGGGGACTTTTATGAGCACTGTCTGATCGAGACCCTCGAAGGAGGAAGGGGCGAGTTTGGATAGCGCGTCTGTTTGAGCGTTCTGTTCCCGGGGGACTCTGATAACAGTGGCGCAGCTGAAGGACGCCAGGAGTCGCCTGACTACCGCCAAGTACCTAGTCATGCGATCATCGCGGGCCTCGTATTCTCCGGTGATCTGGTTGACCACGGGCTGAGAATTGCTGAAGAGATCCCTGGTATGTCGGAAGGCTTCCAAGCGAAGAGATCATCGTTGCGACAGACGCCGGCGATGATGCAGGTTTTCAAGTCTTGGGTGAGCAAGCGGCTTATCCGGAACCTCTTTGATTCATCCTTGGCGTCGAACGGGGCCTCTTCTAGTTCGTCGACAGGCTCGGGAGCTGGGTCATCTTTCTCGGGTACGAGTTCAGCTGCGTCGAGAGGGAACACACCCTCTCCGACGGCAGTCATATAGTACGACCGTGCGACTTCGTGGCTACCTCGGACGATGCCCACCCCTTGGGGGGTGGGGAATTTGAGTTTTCGATGGTAGGCCGAAGGTACCGCTTAGAGGGAGCTCAGTCCGGGTCGGCCGAGAACGGCGTTGTAAGCTGCCTTGACGTTGACAATCATGAAGTCCATGGATTCGGTCCTCTCGACAGGAGCCGACCTTGCGGTGACCTTGAGGGTAACAATCCCTTCTATTGCGACAGGGGCGCCGGAGAATCCATGTAACGGGTATCCGGCGGGTTTGAGCTTCCCACCGGGTAATTTGAGGCTCCCGAAGGTTTTGAGGAAAAGAATATTAACTGAGCTACCGCTGTCCACGAGGATTCGGCGCACCTCGCAGTTAGTCATGTGGAGGCTGATGATGAGGGCATCGCAGTAGGGTAGGTGAATGCCTTCGAGGTCTTCTTCTGAGAAGCTGACTGGCCCCGGCTGTGGCTCGGACGAGGGGTTGTTTTGGACAGCGTTCGCCTCTTGGAGGAGGGCTTTTTGGGGTGTATTGGACCCTCCTCCCATTGGCCCCCCTTGGACATAGTGCAAGATGAACGGCGTATCCATAGTTCCTTTGGACCCGAGATCCTGTTCACGGAGGTGGGTCGACGTATGGTTCGGAGGCGAAAGTCTCCGGCTCCTATCATCTCGCCGATCCCGTTGGCCTTCTCAGGTGAACTGTCGGAGGAACCCTTGTGAGACGAGTTCCTCAATTTCGTCTTTCAGGGCTCGGCATTGATCGGTATCATGCCCACGATTTCTGTGGAAGCGACAGTAGAAGCGCTGGTCTTGATTCCTGTTGCTATTAGGTCGGGGAGGTAGTCGGACGATGCCTTTGTCTTCGATTTCTAAGAGGATGGCGGATATATTATGGGTCAAGGGAGTGTATTTCTCGAAGCGGGGGACCGGCGGGACCTTCTTCATGGTCCCCGCGTCCCTCGGAGCTTTCTTTGATGGTTCGACCTCTTCGACCTTCCTCTTTCCCTTCCCGATGGCCTCCCGGGTATCTTCGGGGTTAAGGGCCTCTTCTGCTCTAATGTATTTCTCGACCCTGTTGAGGAGGTCGGGAAAGTCGATGGGGGGTCTCTTCGCCAGAGAAGCTTTCAGCTGTCTATGACGGACATTGTGCCGAAAGGCCGCAGAGGCGACGCCTGGATCAAGGGATGAGATCGCCCTTGCTTCCGTGGTAAACCTCCGGACGAACACTTTGAGGGACTCTCCGTTTATCTGTCTGAGCCCAAGTAAAGAGGCGCTGGTCCTTTCCGCCTTCCGGCTGGTGACGAAGTGAGCAAGAAAATTGCCTTCTAGTTGGTCGAAGGAGTAAATGGAGCCGGGGGTGAGTTTCGAATACCATTCACGAGCCGGACCTCGAAGCGTGGCGGGGAAGGCTCGGCATAGCAGGGGATCCGAGGCGCTGTGAATCACCATGAGGGTTTTGAAACCTTCCATGTGATCAGCGGGATCTCCCTCACCGTCGTAGGTCTCGAACTGAGGTGGTCGGAAGTTCCTTGGTATTTCCGCTTGGAGGATGGGGGTGGAGAAGGGAGGTCGGACAGGTCTGTACCCCTGGGCCGCCCGTCGGTCGCCGTCTCCTATATGATGGAGGCGATCCTCCATTTCTTGGAGGCATCTTAGGAGTATGCCATCGTCTTCTGGCTGGTTTGTTGAAGGGCGCGATGCGCTGGTCTCGACATCCGACCCCGTTTGGGAGTGGAGGGTTTCCGCCCCGGGGGTCCGTCGGAGGGCCCCGAGAATTTCTCTCCGGAAGTCTTGGAACTCCTCGTGAGTGACGGGGGCTCCCTCGATCCGGCGTGGTTGGTCTGGAGGCTGCCTTCCGACGCGGCTGAGTGCCGATCTCCGTCCTTCGGGCGGTGGTCTCGGATGGTTCGGGGCCGGGTTGGAAACGGCCCTTCGCCTATTGCGGATAATCTGTCGGTTGACGATTACTCCCCATAGGTCGGGCTGGACTGTACGGGGGGCGCTCCGCCGGGATCCCTGATGGGAATCTCCGTGCCTTGATGCGCGTGGCCCGGCATTGGTGTTTGGTGGTGGGGTGTCCCGTCGGTTGACGGAGGAAGCAGCCCCCTTGCCCTTTGAGGCCATGAGAGTTCGGCTGTCGAGGTGCCTTGATGGTCGTGCTAGGGTCGGCCTCTGAAGCAGTGTTCCCACAGACGGCGCCAACCTGATGCGGTTTATTTCTGGGAGACGTGTGGATGCACCAGGTGTGAGTTCGGACTCAATTTGTATTTGAAGGAGAATGCTGCTCGTCTGACGACCCTTGGCTGACCGGGCGGAACCTGTGGCGACCTCGGGGTGATTCGGAGATCTGGGCTCGGATCAGAGGATTCAGATCCGAGGTCTTGTGTACCTACAGACGGTCCTGAAACACCGGGGTTTGTCCCGGTGGCGGACCCTCCGACGATCTAGTCAGTCTCTGTGAGAGAGTAGCAATAACTAGGTGAATTTAAGTGGAAAAAGATTGATTACCTCAAAAGGTGGGTGAGGGTCTAGTATTTATAGAGAATCCCAACCGGGTTTGGATCCGCTTGGGGGCCGGGTCTGAACCCGGAAATCCATGGGCCTGACGTGGCAGAAGGCCCAGGGGGTTTAGGGCTGACGTGGCAATACCGGGAGTGGTATAGGGCTGATGTGGCAAAGCCCTTGGTGGTATTTGGGGCTGACAGGGCAGATCATGGGTCTTCTGTGCTTCTGGGAGAATCGGAGGGCCTGGGCGGTGCCAGGTCATCCCCCCTAGGCCCAGAGACGGGGGGACGGCCCGTGGAGCTGTCATGGATCGGAGGCCGAGGACCGCTGAAGCCCGTCGGAGACGAGGAGGCCAGTTCTGCAGTGGTGAGCGTGAGGTTCGGCGCCGACCCTGCGGTGGTTCGAGGCCGAACCAGAATGCTATTTTTACCTTTCTTAAGTGAGAGCTGTATTGGGCCCTGGTAGGGCCTCCAGGCCATTTTTACCCTACCACAGATGTATATGGAAATAAAACATTTGTTAGTGACCCATGTGAGAAAAACTCAAAATTAAAATGTCTACCCTTTTGTATTCATGTCTATTCTTCGCAGAAAATTTGAGCAAAATATGGATTATAAAATCTTGTTGCAAAAATTCGTAAACTTTGTGGATTTATGAATTAGACCTTTTCTATTATTTAAATAGTGACCCATGTGAGAAAAACTCAAAATTAAAATGTCTACCCTTTTGTATTCATGTCTATTCTTCTGAGAAAATTTGAACAAAATATGGATTATAAAATCTTGTTGCAAAAATTCGTAAACTTTGTGGATTTATGAATTAGACCTTTTCTATTATTTAATTCAAAAATAATAGCATGTCACTCTCTATGATTAGTCCAATTTCAAAAAATAATAGTTCCCAATTACTTGTATTTTTTCGTTTAAAAATTATATATTAACCTATTATGTGAGAGCGTGACAAATAGAGTATTATTTGCAGTGACATGCTATCATTTTCTTATTTTCCTTTTAAAATTGATTTCTATAATTCTCTCTCTGCTAGTTAAGTATGACTAGTTAAGCCTATTTTTCTTACTTTTTATAAACTAAATCGTCTATAAACCAATTGAAACACATCAATCTTTTTCAATTTTTCTTCAATTTTGTTAATAAATGGACAAATTTACAGTACATCGTTATAATTTCATCTTCTTCATCATGTTTTTTCTAGCCAAATTCGCTAATAATCTTATAAGTTTCAATTACATGTAGTTTTAGATAACTTTTAGGGGTAAATAAGAAATGAGCTCATATTATTAGGGGCATATATGAAAATACACATTTTTGAAGGGCATATATGATATTAGCATATTTGTTAGGGGTATACATGTTAAAAACCCGAAAAATATTTAAATTTGTTTGTTTGGTTACAAACTCAAGGTGACAGAGTGACAAACTCTCCCATTAATAATAGTAGATTAATAGTAGTAGATAAACAATGGGAGTTTCGACATTTTGAGTCATTTTTAGCATAAATGCTATTTGGATTCATGTTAAATTTTGTGCAGTGACGAATTTTGGTATTCAAGAAAGTACTTAGAATCATTTTCTATTTTCTTCTTAAATTTGTTTGCATATTCATTTATGATACCTAATTTCTCATTATTATTATTAGCAAAAAAATCTTCTTATGTTAATGTTGTTAATTAGGAATTATTGAACATAATTCATACAAGATATTTATACTTTTCAGTGATTTTTAAGGGGTGTGTATAGCATTGAAATAAATATCCGAAACCCGAATCCGATCCGGACCCGATCCGGACCCGGTATTGGACCGGAACCGACCCAGCCTATCCGAGTCTGGGTCCGGGACCTAAAATGGAACCTGTTGTACTTCGGGGTCCGAGTCCGGGTCCGCTAAAAAGCGACCTGACCCGGACCCAGACCCGGACCCATTAAAAAAAAATCAACAAAATCAACATAAAAATAAACATTCTATCCTCATCCCTCCCCTTCTTACTCCTCAATTCTGAATATTCCGCTTCCAAACTCAAAACTCATGCATTTTTCTTCTCTCCTCTATTCTAAATCCTCCACTCGCTGCCTCCGCTCGCCGCTCACACTTCCGCTCCTACCCGAACTGGTAAGAATATTTTAATAGGACCCGGACCCGGAACCAGACCTGGTCCTCACGGGTCCGAGTCCGGATCCAATTTTTGGACTCGTAGGGGACCGGGTCCAGATCCGGGTAGTTGATGTGTCGAATTTATATATAAATATTTGTACTCATTTACCAATAAAAATGGCTTGTTTTCGTTGATACTGTCTATAATTCATCTTATTTCTATAGGCTTTCATTTAATTAATTATTTTTGAAGAAATAATATTTTTGATGCAAAAAGTAAAGATTTGTGAAAAAAATCAACAAATAAAGGAAAATAATGGATTTATCAATTTTTATTGTTTTATTGAGTTAAAAGTGCGGCAAATAATTTTAAAAGGATTTTTATACGCTAATATGATTTGTAGTTAGTTTAATTAATTTTAAACTAATTAATTTTATTTTATTTAAAAATTCTAATTTCAGATATTTTTTTGTGTATGCAGAAGCACGTGGTTAGCAGAAAAGGAAGAAAAGAAGAAAAGAGAAAGAAATAAAATTCAGAACTAATAAGGAAGGAAATAAAGGAAAAGAGTGGGATTTTCTGCAAAAGTGCAAACCCTAATTGTTCTCTCCCGTTCCCTATATGTAGAAGCAAAGCACAAGAGAGAAATCCAAGGAGGTGACGGCTGACTTTTATATATAAAAAAAAGATTAATAATAATAAACAGAGAGAGACTCCTCTTCTCTCTCCCGTTTTGATGCACAGCACGTGACCAACGCAGCACCGCTGTCTTCTTCTGCGTGAAATCCAAGACCAAGGCTGACGTGGCGTGTGACAGGCGGCTTCGTCCTTCTTCTTCGTTTTCGTTCTGGCGTGGTGAAGATTCCAAGGCTGTGCTGACGTGGCGTACGATCTGACTGGGCTTCGATTGATGCCGAAAAGCAGCGATCCTGGTCTTCAATCGATTTGACTGGCGACAGGTGCTTCGATTTGACTGGTCTTCAAGGAAGCATTCGGTTTTTGAGACAGAGGGGTTTGCAATAAATTTTTTATTCTTTTTTCTCCTCTCTAATTTTTGTAATGCAATCCTTGAACAAATTTATTAATTGCAATATTTTTATTATGAATATGTGCAACTAATTTCATTGTTGGGCAGATTGAAACCATAGTCATGTAATGTTTATAATCTTCTAAAACATTACTCTATTCACTTATTGATTAAGCCTGGTTGTATTGATAAAAATTTATAATATGAATCAAACTTGGTTAGAGTTTCTTCGGAGCAGTCGACTGAGAGTGACAGCAAGTCGACTGACATGAAGAACCTGATGTTATCAAGTTTGCTTATTATAAAATTGACTCTGTTATATGAGCATAGAGACGACCCGTATCTTGTGCTCATACTTGTAACACAGGAATCTTTAGGGGTTCTTGGTTTAATCAACTTGAGGGATCTAGATTTGATACCAACTTCTAGAACTTTGAGTGTTTGTTCGTTTCCATTGTTCCTATGCTTTCTTCAAGTGCAACTTAGTAGATACCATGCTAAATACTTAAGGAAAGAAACGAATTAGAGTAGATATCATACCTAATTCTTGGCCTAGGGAAACATTAACTTTAAGGAGTAGATACCATGCCCTTAAAGGAACAAACATGAGTGACCAGAATAGTGTAAAAGTTAATTTAGCATTCATGACTATAGGTGGAAATCATGCCCAACTACTTTAATAGATATTTGTGACTCAATTTGTGATTCTACTTGATTTAGATTTTAATCTTTTCATTTCCTTTCAAATAGACTTTTAGAACAAAACTTTATGATTTGCATTTTCTTTTGTTTTATTGATTAGTGAGTTAAGTACTACAATCTCTGTGGGATCGACCCTTGCTTTTCACTACGTTTCTATAAACGATTCATACACTTGCGAGGTTTTAATTTGTGTCTAGTTTATCTATTTATTTAGATAGCTGAGATATACAACAGTAGTGAAGGACCCGACCCCACCTGACCCGATACCAATGCTAGGTGTGTGCGAGGAAAAGTAAGTCCGCCATACAAATTTGTGTAAAATGGAGGTTTCACCAACTTATATACTTTTGCTTTTGCTATTGTGAATGTTGGTAAATGGGTATTTTATACACCATTTACGAACCAGTTTTTTAGCAATTTTTTTAGTAAGATCCTCAATGAATTATTGAGAGATCTTGATTGATTTGTGTTCTCCTTTGTGAGTAGATCAAAATCATATATTTATTTGCTAAAAACGGTTAAGGGGTGAATGAGAAATTGTCTCTCTGAGACGTTTTCATTTTAGAAAATGGGTTGAGGGAACATAGTCCCACATCGCAAAAATCAAAGGAATTTGAAGATGATATATAATAACCTCTTTCTAAGCATTGTAAGATAGCTAGATAAGAGACTCTCTCTCGCGCGCACAGGAGCGGTGCAGATCTCGGACCGGATTATATGCGGCTTGTGTGCACTCGCACGTGCTGCGGACACGAATGCCGGACCGACATAACCCCACCCCGTGCAGAGCCACTTTTTGCCACAGTTTTGATTTTTTCCTTTGTAAACGGTTGTTATAAATGCAGTAACAGTTTTGTCTGCCGTTTCAGTGCAGTATTAAACATTTTGTCTGTTGTTACAGTATACGCATTCAATTGATTGTCTACTGTTACACTGAAGGCATTCAAAGGCATTGACTATTGTCTGTCGTTACAGTGTACGCATTCAATAGGTTGTCTGCCGTTACACTGGAGGCATTCATAGCCTTGTCTGCCGTTACAAGCCTTGTCTGTCGTTACAGTGTACGCATTCAATAGGTTGTCTGCCGTTATAAATAGAGCCCCCCCTCCCCCTCACTGTCTTCCCTGCACAAAATCTCTTCTCTTCCTCTTTGTTCTGTTCTATTCTGTTCCGTTGTATAAGTTCAATCGGTAAAGGTGATAGAGTTCCGACGTTGCCAGTTCGAGAGCGTTATGTAGTGTCTACATGAACCCTCTTCGTCGTTGCATCCTGGGAGACAGGTGCCTTAACTAACTCCAGCATCCGGACGAGGCAAAAACTATTTTAAGGAGATTGTGTGCTACACAAGCCTCGACATCAAATCGGTTTGATTTCATTATTTTCTTCTTCATTTCATTTTATCGGTTTTATTTCTCTCCCCCTTCTCTAGTTTTTGTGTCTCTCAATCATTTGGATTTATGCCAAACTTTTGTAACCAAAGTTGTAACAAAGAGAATAAATATTGAAGAAGTTAGTTTTATTGTAAACAAAATATGTATCAAACTTAAAATAGTTTTTTGATTTTCTTGATTTCTGATTAAGAGGCACTTCTTTTCTTTTCCTTTAATCTAGAATACTTATACTCGTGTTGTGTATTTTTCAGAATCAAAATGACTAATGCATCAGAGAATGTTGTTGTGTCTGAAATAGTCCAAGTGTCGGTTGCTGATACGACACAAGTACCGACTGCTGCTGCGGCAGAGTGCCAATGCTAACCATTGTACCTGTCTCAGTCTCCCATGGAGAGAAACCTGAGAAGTTCAACGGGCAAAATTTCAAAAGGTGGCAACAGAAGATGATGTTCTATTTGACCACATTGAATCTTGCAAGATTCTTGAACGAAGAAGCTCCAAATCTTAAGAAATATGAGCAAGATAACCAAGTCATTACTGATGAGGATGCTTGGAAAAATGCTGATTACTTATGTAGGAATTACATAATGAACGGATTAGCCGATTCTTTATATAATGTATACATTGACAAAAGAACTGCTAAAGAACTTTGGAAATCACTAGACCATAAGTATAAAATTAAGGATGCCAGCGCCAAGAAATTTATTGTGGACCGCTTCCTAGACTATAAAATAGTAGATTCTAAAACAGTGATCAGTCAAGTTCAAGAAATACAACTGATCTTGCATAAGATTTATGCTGAATGTGTGAACTTAAGTGAAAGTTTCCAAGTAGCATGTATAATTGAAAATTTGCCACTAGATTGGAAAGACTTTAAGAATTACCTAAAATACAAGCGAAAAGAAATGGGCATTGAAGATCTTATTGTCAGACTTCGTATTGAAGAAGACAATAGAGAATCTAAAAAGATCGGAGTCATCAGTTATGGGGCCAAGGCAAATGTAGTGGAACATAAACAACGTTTCAACAAGCACAACAACAAGGGTCCCAAGTTGGGGCCTTTGGGAGGAATCTCCAAGAACCCGAAGTTTCAAGGCAAGTGCTTCAATTGTGACAAGATGGGTCATAAGTCTACTGAATGCAGACTACCCAAGAAGAACAGGAACAGAGAAGCAAACATGATTTAAGGCATTGCTCAAAATGTTTCCGATGTCAACCTCTCAACTGTGATCTTAGAGGTGAATATGATAGGTTCAAACCCCAAGGAATGGTGGATTGACACTGGAGCTACTCGACATGTGTGCTCCAACAGAAGTATGTTCTCCACTTTCGAACCATTGGAGAATGGGAAGAAGATATTTATGGGGAACTCGGTTACTTTAGAAATCAAGGGCCAAGGCAAGGTGATCTTGAAGATGACTTCTGGAAAGAAACTAACTCTGAACAATGATGCATATGTTCCTAAAATCTGTAAGAACCTGGTATCTGGTTCGTTGCTTAATAACCACGGATTTCGTTTAGTATTTGAGTCAAACAAATTTGTTTTGTCAAATAGTGGAATGTATGTTGGTAGAGGATACATGAGTGGTGGAATGTTCAAACTCAATATAATGACCATGGTCAAGAATATTAATAAAGCTAGCTCTTCTACTTATATGCTTCAGTCTTCCAATTTATGGCAAGGTAGACTAGGACATGTTAATTATGATATTTTGCGTAAACTAATTAACTTGAATCACATACCAACATTCCAAATTGATTCTAAACACAAGTGTGAAACTTGTGTTGAGGCAAAACTCACAACATCATCGCTTGAAAGTGTTGAAAGAAATACTGAACCTCTTGATCTAATTCACACTGATATTTGTGATTTGAAAATGATACAAACAAGAGGTGGTAATAAATATTTTATTACCTTCATTGATGATAGAACAAAATACTACTATATATATTTGTTTAAACGCAAGGATGAAGTTATAGAAAAATTTGTTCTCTATAAAAATGAAGTTGATAACCAACTCAACAAGAAAATTAAGGCGCTAAGAAGAGACCGAGATGGAGAGTATGAATTGCCATTTGCTGAAACTTGTGCTAAATATGGGATTATACATGAAATGACAGCGCTTTATTCTCTTCAGTCCAACGGTATTGCTAAGAGAAAGAATCGTACATTGAAAGAAATGATGAATGCAATGTTAATAAGTACTAGTTTGCTACCAAACTTGTGGGGAGAAGCTATTCTTTCAGCTAACTACCTTTTGAATAAGGTGCCCAAAAAAGAAAGAAGAGAAAACACCATATAAATTATGGAAAAGAAGAAAGTCGTTCTACAATTACTTGCGAATGTGGGGGTGTCTTGCCAATGTGGCATTACCTCCACCTAAGAATGTGAAAATAGGACAAAAAACGGTGATTGCATTTTTATTGGCTATTTACTTAATAGTAGTGCTTATCGGTTCTTGTGTACAAATCCGATATCACTGATATACCAAAGAACACGATAATAGAGTCTAGAAATGCATCATTATTTGAAAATGTATTTCCCTTGTAAGTCAAAGGAGGAACCAAGTTCCTCCAAACGAACATGAGACTATCAGTGAAGATAGTGAAGACCAAGATGAAGAAGTTGAGGAGGAACCTCGATGCAGTAAAAGAACAAGAACGGAAAATTCTTTTGGTCTGGATTTCTTGACTTTTATGCTTGAAGGTGAACCCAAAACTTTCAAGAAAGCGGTGAACTCTAATGATGGTCCTCTATGGAAAGAATCCATCAATAGTGAAATTGATTCTATCTTGCAAAATCATACTTGTGAACTAGTGGATCTTCCACCAGGTAGTAAACCTTTAGTTTCCAAGTGGATCTTCAAGAGAAAAATGAAACCTGATAGATCAATTGATAAGTACAAGGCAAGACTTGTAATTAAAGGTTATAACAAAATGAAGGTCTTGATTACTTTGATACATATTCTCCTGTGACGAGAATAAACTTCATTAGGATGATACTTACAATAGCAGCTCTGCGCAATCTTGAAGTATATCAAATGGATGTGAAAACAGTTTTTTCTTAATGGAGATTTAGACGAAGAAATCTACATGGAACAACCTGAGAGTTTTTAAGTTCCAGGACATGAAAAGAAAGTGTGTAAACTGGTGAAGTCATTATATGGCTTGAAACAAGGTCCAAAGCAGTGGCATGAGAAATTTGACAATGGCATGATGACAACTGACTTCAAGATCAATGAATGTGATAAATGTGTATATGTCAAAGACACAGAAAATGGATATGTCATTATATGTTTGTATGTAGATGACTTGTTTATTATTAGAAGCAATGATAAGATGATTAAATCTGTTAAAAATTTGTTGAACTCGAGGTTTGACATGAAAGACATGGGACTAGCTGATGTTATATTGAGAATTAAAATCACAAGAACATCAGACAGGCTTATTTTAAGCCAGTCACACTATATAGACAATATTCTTGGAAAGTTTGATAAAGATAATTCCGGAATTGCCAGAACTCCAATCGATCTAACTCTACACTTATCCAAGAATAAATGAGAGAGTATTTTTCAAGTAGAATACTCTAGAATTATAGGCAGTCTAATGTACTTGATGAGTTGTACAAGACCAGACCTAGCCTATGTAGTTAGCAAACTAAGTAGATATACGAGTAACCCTGGAAGTGAGCATTGACAAACGATTACAAGAGTACTGAAGTACTTGCGTTTTACTCGTAACTATGGACTGCATTATACAAGATATTCGGCTGTACTTAAAGGATATAGTGATGCAAACTGGATATCTAGTGATAATTCAAAATCCACTAGTGGCTATATGTTTACACTAGGTGGTATAGCCGTTTCTTGGAAATCCTCAAAACAAACAATGATCGCTAAATCCACGATGAAATCTGAATTCATCGCACTGGACAAATGTGGGGAAGAGGCTGAATGGTTACGCCACTTCCTTGAGGATATTCCTAGGTGGACAAGGCCTGTGCCCCCAATCTGCACAAATTCAGACAGCCAATCTGCAATTTGTATAACACAGAGTAATACGTATAATGGTAAATTTAGACACATTCATCGAAGACATAATACCATTAGACAATCACTCTCTACTGGAGTTATCTATGTGGACTATGTAAAGTCAAAGGATAACATTGCGGATCCGCTAACCAAAGGGTTAAACAGAGAGCTAGTTGATAAATCATCTAAGGGAATGGGACTAAAACCTATGAAAGAATAAGTCGATACAATGGACACCCAACCTAACTGACTGGAGGTCCTAAGATCTAGGTTCAAAGGGACAACTAAATTGTAAAGACCAAATTGAATCACTGTGGAGATTTTCCCATATCCATTTCCATTATGAAACATTGATGCCCGTAAGGGAACAGGTTAAGCTAGGCTTTTAATGATTCTTATGCGTCGGATATCTGATCAGAGTGATGCGGGTTACTCTTAACTAAGAAATCAACTATGTAAGAGGGATGAAGGGTCGCTTCCAAGGGAATAATATAGGGCAATTTTCCAGTTAAACTTTTGCAGAACCAGGCATATGTTCATGGCCAAAATGAACATAACAGTGAGAACTGAAAGACGTTAGGATGATTCATATGTGAGATATGTCATCGTTTACACAAATGACAGAACAGTTCAAGGACAGTGTGTCTACTGTTTAGTTAGTAAAGTAAACATATTTTCATAAGGGAATGTTCAAAGGGTAACACCTACCTATCCTATGCAGGTCTCAACCACTGAATTCAATTACCAAGTCTGTTGTGTCAGTCTTTCGTTTCTGTGGTGGTCAATTGTCATTCATGTGGAGAATGTTGGTAAATTGGTATTTTATACACCATTTACAAACCAATTTTGTAGCAATTTTTTGAGTATGATCCTCAATGAATTATTGAGAGATCTTGATTGATTTCTGTTCTACTTCGTGAGTGGATCAAAATCATATATTTATTTGCTAAAAACGGTTAAGGGGTGAATGAGAAATTGTCTCTCAAAGTGAGACGTTTTCATTTTCGAAAATGGGTTGAGGGAACATAGTCCCACATCGGAAAATCAAAGGAATTTGAAGAGGATATATAATAACCTCTTTCCAAGTATTGTAAGATAGCTAGACAAGAGGCTCTCTCTTACGCGCGCAGGGGGGTGCAGATCTCGGACCAGATTACATGTGGCTTGTGTGCGCCTGCCCGTCCTGCGGACACGAATGCCGGACCGACATAATCCCTCCCTGTGCAGAGCCACTTTTTGCTGCAGTTTTGATTTTTTCCTTTGTAAATGGCTGTTATAAATGCTGCCTTTTCAGTGCAGTATTAAACATTTTGTCTGCTGTTATAGTGTGCGCATTCAATTGATTGTCTGCAGTTACACCGAAAGCATTCAAAGATATTGACTGCTGTCTGCCGTTATAGTGTACATATTCAATAGATTGTCTGCCGTTACACTGGAGGCATTCATAGCTTTGTCTGCTATTACAAGTCCCTAACCCCGGCCCTATAAATAGAGCCCCCCCTCACTGTCTTCCCTGCACAAAATCTTTCCTCTTTCTCTCTGTTCTGTGCTGTTTTGTTCCGTTGTATAAGTTCATACGATAAAGGTGATTGAGTTCCGACGCAGCCATTTCGAGAGCGTTACGTGGTGTCTACGTGAACCCCTTCGTTGTTGCATCCTGGGAGACAGACGCCTTAACTAATTCCAGCACCCGGACGAGGCGAAAACTGTTTTAAGGAGATTGTGTGCTACGCAAGCCTCGGCATCAAATCGGTTTGATTTCATTTTTTTTTTTTTTTTCATTTTATCAGTTTTATTTCTCTTCTTCTCTAGTTTTTGTGTCTTCCAATCATTTGGATTTATAGCAAACTTTTTGTAACCAAAATTGTAACAAAAAGAATAAATATTGAAGAAGTTAGATTTTATCGTAAACAAAATATGTATCAGTGAATATATAACCACATATTTTCACCCTTCCGTGTTAATGATTTGGGATATGTATGAGCGCAAATCTAGTGAAAAATTGAGGTATTTCTCCGCATTTTACTCTACAAGTTCTCATAGCAAATATAGAATTTATGTTAATGATGTAACTTTTTAATTTCAAAATGTTTATAAAGAAGGTCAACACTTAATTATAATGAACACAACATAATTTTGATGCATAAATCATATGACAGTTTTTGTGTAACATCCAGATTTATTTCGTGTGGAATATTAGAACTAATCTTGCATACCTCATTTGTGGAGCCTTCTCACGTTGCTTTTAAAGTTACTAGTATAATGTATGTGTGATGTACATCTAAAAAAAGTAAAGTCATCAAATTAAATAAATATATATTAAATAAGAAAAAAAATAGTTTATATTTGAATATTTTAATTTGGGCTACACGTTCGATGCACATTTATATTTGTTGGATATAGTTTAGACGTGTATTATACGTGTTTATATAGTTACAAATAGCATTGGTATCGGATCGGATCGGGTCGGGTCCTTCACTACCCGGACCCGATCCCCTACGGGTCCAAAAATTGGACCCGGACCGGATCCGATTTCGGGTTCGGGTCCTATTAAAATATTCCTACCCGTTCGGGTAGGAGCGGGAGTGTGAGCGGCGAGCGGAGGCGGCGAGTTGAGAATTTAGAATAGAGAAGAGAAGAAAAAGGCATGTGTTTTGAGTTTGGAAGAGGAAGATTTAGAATTAAGGAGGAAGGAGGGGATGGATGAGGATATAATATTTATTTTTATGTTGATTTTGGGTTTTTTTTAACGGGTCCGGGTCCGGGTCCAGATCGGATCTCGTTTGAGCGGAGCCTGACCCGGACCCGAAAGTACAACGGGTCCCATTTCAGGACCCAGACCCGGACCCTGATAGACCGGGTTGGTTCCGGTCCAATGTCGGGTCTGGATCGGGTTCGGATCGGATCCAAATTTCGGGTATTTATATCAATGCTAGATATAAAGTTAGGCTTTGTTTGTTACAAACTCCAACTCTTCCTTAATAGTAGAGATAATAGTAATAGTAAATTTAATTATGGTACACACTTTATGTTTCTAATCTTTGCTGCTTCTTTTTTTCTTATACAAATTTGATGCATTAATTAATTACTTATTTTACTACTTGGGAGGTGAGTTTGACTAAAAGACTTCCTTTATTTGAATACTAGTAATTTATACGAGCAATACACGTCTTTATAAATATGTATTGTTTTAAAAAAATTCTGATGTTGTTTGAAATCGAACCTAAAATATCTTTTATATTAGTTATTGATGCAGTTTGTTTTTGGGGCGAGTGTGGATGCACCAGGCGTGAGTTCTACTCGATTTGTATTGGTGGAGAAACCTCTAGAGCGGACGGTGGTCCCGACCCTCGGCTGGAGGAACGGCTCGGGAGCTGGCGGGAGTGAGGTGGAGATCGAAGGCTCGGCTCGGATCTTGAGGCTCGGCTCGGATCTTGGAGGCTCGAGTCCTGTGTACCTGCACACGGTCTGGAACACCGGGGATGGTCCCGGTGGCAAACCCTCCGATGATCTAGTGAGTTACTGAAAGTGAGTAACAGTAACTAGGGTTTGAGAGGGGAAAGATTGATTACCTGTGGAAGGGGTAGAGGGTCTGGTATTTATAGGAGAAGCCAATCGGGTCTGGACCCGTTTGGGGCCGGGTCTGGACCCGGTTGCCCATGGACCTGATGTGGCAGAAGCCCAGGCGGTTTAGGGCTGACATGGCAGGGACCTGGGCAGTTTCCAGACTGACGTGATAGGGGCCCAGGTGGTGTCTGTGCTGACATGGCGGACCTGGATGATCCGGCAGTGCACGCTTTATGAGGAGATCCTGTGGCCCAGGACGGGCCACGTCATCTGACCCATATCAGGAGCCCCCCACTCCTGGAGGGCTGGGTGACCCAACTGTGTGGGAGTGGTTCTTTGCCTCTGTAGGAAGAGCAGGGCGATGTGTGCGGCGAAGAACAGGGTTTGTACCTTCCAGAAGAGGCCAGGGGTAGGATGAAGGGATCCCCTATCGGAGTCATGCAGGGTGCTGGGTGCAGAAGAGTCGGAGCCACGCTTGCCGAGCACTTAGGGTGGGTAGACGAGCGTCTATGGTCGGCAGACGAGCATCGAGGGTCGGTGGACGAGCTCTGAGGGTCGGCAGACGAGTGTAGAGGTTCAGCAGACGATTCCCTCGCTAGTTGGAAGAGCAAGGGGACGTCAACGTCTATCGAGTTGGAGCTCGGCTTGCCAATCGTCTAGGGTCGGTAGACGAGTGTAGAGGGTCAGCAGACGATCCCCTTGCTAGTTGGAAGAGCAAGGGGACGTAAAGGTCTGTCATGTTGGAGCTCGGCTTGCCGAGCGTCTATGGTCGGTAGACGAGTGTCGAAGGTCGGGAGACGATCCCCTTGCTAGTTGGATAGAGGAAGGTTTTAGGGCTCGCGGTGCCATCCGAGCTCCGAGCTTCCTGTGAATAGAGGGAGATTTTTGGTGCTCGCGGTGTCATCCGAGCTCCGAGCCCCCTGCGAGTAGAGGGGGATTTTTGGGGCTCGCGGTGTAATCCGAGCTCCGACCCCCCTGCGAGCAGAGGAGGACTTTGGGGTTCGTGCTGCCGTCCGAGCTCCGAACCTATTGGGAATAAGGGAAGGCTTTTGGGGCTCGCGCTGTTGTCCGAGCTCCGAGCTTCTTGCGAATGAGGGAGTATTGGGGGCTCGTGGCGTCATCTGAGGTTCGAGCCCCTCAATTTGGCAGCAGCTGTTGGATGGGATGTAATGATTTGATTTCATTCAATGCTTTAGGTGTAGAAGTCTCGGTGGCTCGCGGTGATATCCGAGCGCCGACCCTTCTGTGAAATAGAGGAGGAGTTTGTGGCTCACATTGTCATCCGAGCATCGACCTTTCTATGAAAATAGAAGAGGAATTTGGGGCTCGCGATGCCATCAAAGCGTCGACCCTTCTGTGAAATAGAAGAGGAATTTGGGGCTCGCGATGCCATCCGAGCGTTGACCCTTCTGTAAAATAGAAGAGGAATTTGGGGCTCGCGATGCCATCCGAGCATCGACCCTTCTGTGAAATTGAAGAGGAATTTGGGGCTCGCGATGCCATCCGAGCGTCGACCCTTCTGTGAAAATAGAAGAGAAATTTGGGACTCGTGATGCCATCCGAGCGTCGACCCTTCTGTAAAAATAGATGAGGAATTTGGGGCTCGCGATGCCATCCGAGCGTCGAACCTTCTGTGAAATAGAGGAAGGTATTTGTGGCTCGCGAAGCCATCCGAGCGTCGACCAATCTGTGAAAATAGAAGAGGAATTTGGGGCTCGCGATGCCATCCTTGTGTCAACCTTTCCGTGAAAATAGAAGAGGAATTTGTGGCTTGCGATGCCATCCAAGCATCGACCCTTCTGTAAAAATAGAGGAAGAATTTGGGGCTCGCGATGCCATCCGAGTGTCGACCCTTCTGTGAAAATAGAAGAGGAATTTAGGGCTCGTGATGCCATCTGTGCGTCGACCCTTCTGTGAAACAGAAGAGGAATTTGGGGCTCGCGATGCCATCCGAGTGTCGACCCTTCTGTGAAAATAGAGGCGGAATTTGGGGCTCGCGATGCCATCCGAGCGTCGACCCTTCTTGAAATTAGAAGAGGAATTTGGGGCTCGCGATGCCATCCGAGCATCGACCCTTCTGTGAAATAGAAGAGGAATTTGGGGCTCGTGATGCCATCCGAGTGCCAAGCTTTCTGACTTGTCGAAAAAAACAATTTATTGAAAAAGAACTGGGGGCATTAGGGTAATTTCGCGCCAATTGCTGACATCACATGCGCAAGAATCGAAGCGACTCTAGATCTTAGCGGCCATTAGATCTTGATGATTAAGATCCAACAGCCAGATCTTTTTGCAAGAATCGAGGAGTCGCTTTCTCCGCTATAAATCTCCCCCCTCCCCATTTTTCTTTCCTTCACTTCTTCCATTTTCCAATTTTCAAGAACAGGGTCTTACTTGCCGTTGGCGACTTTTTTCGGTGATTGCATGGTCCATATCTCAGGTTAGTATTTCTGATCTTATAATGTCGCGCTCTCAGTCCAGCTCTGAGGCCAGCTCGTCAGGCCGTTCTGGTAAGGAATCAGAGTCCCTGGAGACATCTTGGAATTTGGACGATTATAAGGTCAAGGAGGAAGTTTTGTCAGACCCAGGGTCGGATGGTGGGGGTGATGTGGTCTTTGTTGTGTCACTGTTAAGGTCTCGTAGGCCGAGGAAGGAGCCCGCGGACGAGGGCGAGGAGGAGGAGGAAGAGGATGTCGATGAGGAAGAACATGACCTGAAGGGAGAGGGGGACGTTGAGGATGAAGAGGATGACGAGGAGGATCAGGATTCTAAGGGAGAGGGGGATGTTGAGGATGGGGGAGACTCCGATGAGAATCGAGGGGAGCCCGATCGGAATGTCGAGGAGGACGACGCTCGGGAAGGTGGGGACAAAGGCCCAGTAGGAGGGGCAGCCGAGGTCGAGAGTGGTCTCCCACTCTGCCCCCTTTGTCGATGCCGTCTCCTAAGAGGAAGGCCCGCCCTCGTAGGAAGAAGAGGAAGTTGAGCCTGCCGGATAGCCCCCTTGCTCCGGACAAATACGCCCCTAGACCGGGGTTCGAATTTCCCCCGGTATCTTTCAAGAATCCGAGATCGATCAGGATGTATCCCGACGATGTCAAAGATGTCGATCCTCTTCCTCCTGTACCGGGCGACAAGAGTCGGGTGAAGATCCGGATGGACATCGTTCAATGTGTCTTGAAGGCAGACTAGCTTCACATTTTGAGGGCCGCCTACTTCATTCCTCGGGAATTCGAAGTGTTGATTCCGAGCCCCGGTATTCGCCCCACGACTTTTCTTGCATCGGGTTACTGCATTTTTCCTTAGGATGCTTTTGTCTCGGGACTAAGGCTGCCGCTGCACCCTTTCATCAAGCGGGTCTTGAATTGGGCGAAGTTAAGCCCGATACAGTACGACCCCAACTCTTGGAAGCACTTGATCTGTTTCATCTTGAAGTGCCAGGAGAAAGGGGTCAAGTCGAGGCTGACGTACTTCCGCGCTATCTTAGGGATTAGCTCATTGGGTGATGTGGAGGGGATCTTTTACTTCTCGCCTAGGCCTCACAAGAAGGTGATGCACGGCCATCCGGACTCCATCAAAGGGTGGAAAGAGAAATATTTCGTAGTCCGGAGCGAGAAGTCTTGGGGGATTCCGACCTCCTGAAATTTCTTTAAGCCGAATCACAAGCCTCCGAAGCGTAGTGATCTGATGGAGAAGGAGTGGAAGAAGGTGAAAGAAATTGTTAGGGGGCACAGCATAGCGTGGCCTCAAGTGATGGAGATGCACCTGGCCCTGGCCGGACCGAGCCCAGTCGACCCTAGTATGTTTTCTTTCTGAATTTTTGTCTCCCTGCCTTCGTGTTAACGTTAGCCCCTCTTCTTTTATTTTTGCAGAGATGACGTCCCAGCAGGTCGACGACAGGCGTGCTTTGATAGATGCTGCCACCAAAAGGAGGGCAGAGAAGGTGAAGAAGGCGGAGCAGGAGAAGCTGGCTGCCCAGGGCACTGGGTCCGGTAAGGGGCCGACCTCGACGGCCGTGGAGCCATCTCCGAAGAGGACCAAGAGGCAGCACCCCCACATGCCGAGGTCGTCTTGGGAGGCGGGGGGAAGTTCTAGTAGCAAGAGGACCACCGAGGTCCCAGAGCAGAGGCTTCCCTCCACTCGTCCCACCGCCGAGCAGATGGTGGGGCAACAGGGGCTACGGCCCTTCGCTCCCAATTGGTCGATTGTACAAGGGGACTCCCTGCTCGAAGGTCCCGTGGCCATCAAGCTCGTCCGAAAAATTGCCACCGAGCGGGATCGGATGGCACTGGCAGTGCAGACGTCTGATCAGGCCTTCATGCGGTGGTCTCAGGCGCAGGTCTCCGTGAGTGTTTGAGACTTTGTATTTTGTTTGGATTCTAGAATTTTTCTGACTCTTTCTTTCTTGGATAGGCGATGTTTCACCGGCAGCACTTTTATAAGTGCTTGAAGAAGGAAATCCTCGCCGAGAGGAGGAACGCGGAGAAGTATCTCCGCGAACTGCACAAGGCGACGGACGAGCTGAAGGAGGCAAAGAGTATGGAAGCCGCCCACGAGGCCCAGATGGCCTCGATCTTCGACCAGCACAAGAAGGACGTGGAGCGCCTTGAGCAGAAGATCCAGGACGAAGCGGAGAAGGGGCAGAAGGCCCTGGAGAAGTTGGAGATTACCCTGGCGGATGCCCTGATCCTGGCGCAGGATGAGGCCTACGATCGTGCCAAGGAGCATTTCCAGAGGATCTATCCAGACCACAAGGTCGACCACCTCCACTTCAACTGGCAACCGGACCTTCCACCGACTCCTGGTAGCGAGGAGATGGGGGGCGACCAGGATGATGATGAGGTGCCACCCCCCTCAAGCATAGCTTAGGCTTTTTCTCTTTTTTGATTGTATATGCCTCAAGCGGACTGGCCATCGTATTTTGTAGCACAATTTTTGAAAGTAATGAAAGATACTTTTTGGCCGAGGCTTCGTGACTTGCACAATTTTTAGTCTCTTTTGTGATTAGTTGTTTCTCTCGTCTTTTTGATAGATGCACGAGGTCTTGGCCGTCGACCCTGTTTCTGCCAAGGATTTCCTGGTCCGAGCAGGGAAGGAGGCCATGGAGACGACTCTGGCTCGCCAGCGAAAACAGGCTCGGGACTGAGCGGCCGCAGTGACTTATTTTGCGAACAAGTCTAGGGAGCTCGGTTTGGAGGTCGCTCGTCTGAAGAAAGCCATAGCCGACCGAGACTAGTGGGTAATCGAGACGAACTGGTCGATCTCAGATGCCTCGAGTGGGCGGTTGGCTTCAGAGTCTTTTCTTCGTGAGGCCATTGTTGAGAAGGAGTTGGAGATCCGCCGGCTGAAACTGGTGTTAGGCGCCGGTTTGATCGAGGAGGCGAGCAATTCGGTGATAGGGCCCTCTCCGACCTTCTTATTGGAGGGGGCTCTGCCTGAAGATGCGGGAAGCTCGGTGGCGGGGTGGCCTTCCCCGGTCGGGCCGTCCGAGCGCGAGAAGGAAATCGACAGAGGCACCGAGTTTGAGTTTTAAGCCAGCATGAGTGATTTGTAAGCCCTCTACTGTATTTGTACCGCCGTTACCAGTGCGCGATGAGTAATAATAAAAGAATTTCCGACTCCTTTAACCTTGACAATTTCATTGATGATTGTGACCGGGCTCGGCCTTGCAGGGGGTCGCCGCAGAGGGAGAAGGTCGCCCAGTGTCCTTAGGTCGGTGATGCGTAACTGGCGGCATTTTGCCTTCCGTCAGTCATTAATCGCAACGTTTCGACTTCCCAGAAATATTAATGGCGACGTTTTGCCTTCCGCCATTTGGGCTTCCCAGGTGCAATAACTGCGCTTCTTGAAGTGGCTATATAACCCTCCCTCTCCTCCCACATTGGTTGTCACGAGTTGGAGTTGGACGTTGAAGCTTTGGTCTGAGGGCTCCGGATTGATGGCGCACCAATCACCCTCGAACAATTCGGAGTTTTGGCCTTGAGGGCCGTAAGACCTCTGATTGTTCGTTGGTGAGTGGTGGGCCGATCAATTGATTCGGAAGCTCGAAGGACCGAAGAGAGCCTTGGGTCGGTGGCCCCCCTGCCACCCTCGAACAGTTCGAGGTTTTAGCTTTTGAAAGCTGCAAACCCCGAGTTGCTCGCGGGTGAGAGCGGGGTCAAATATCGACTCGAAGCTCGGGGCGTTCGCTGAAGGCGGGTTCCCTAAACCTTAATAAAAATTTTGCTGAAGGCGGGTTCCCTAAACCTTAATAAAAATTTTGCTGAAGGGGTCGTGGTGGACGGTCGCCGCCGAGCGTAATGGTCGAGTGGCTTAGGAGAAAGCCTCGGCCTTGCTCGGGGTCGAGGACGAGCCCCACCCCTTGCTCGCAGGAAGACGGTACGGAGGTAGCTGGCGGTTGCCACCGTATGCCTGGGTTGGTGGGCTTGAAGAAGTCCAAACCATGCTAGGGGCAGATGCTGAGCCACCACATCGGGGAGAAAGCCGGTAATGGGCGTGGCTGAAGGTCGTCGCCGAGCGCAACAGTCGAGTGGCTTTGAAGAAAGCCTCGGCCTTACTCGGGGTCGACGACGAGCCCCCACACTTGTTCTCAGGAAGACGGTACGAGTGTAGCTGGCGGTTGCCACCTCGTGCATAGGTTGATTGGCTTGAAGAAGCCCAAACCATGCTAGGGGCAGATGCCGAGTCCCCACACCGGGGAGAAAGCTGGTAATGGGCGTGGCTGAAGGTCATCGCCGAGCATAACGGTCGAGTGGCTTTGAAGAAAGCCTCGGCCTTGCCTGGGGTCGATGACGAGCCCCCACACTTGTTCTCAGGAAGACGGTATGGGTGTAGCCGGCAGTTGCCGCCTCGTGCATAGGTTGATGGGCTTGAAGAAACCCAAACCATGCTAGGGGCAGATGCCGAGCCCCCACACCGGGGAGAAAGCCGGTAATGGGCGTGGCTGAAGGTCGTCACCGAGCGTAACGATCGAGTGGCTTTAAAGAAAGCCTCGGCCTTGCTCGGGGTCGACAACGAGCCCCCACACTTGTTCTCAGGAAGACGGTACGGGTGTAGCTGGCGGTTGCCGCCTCGTGCATAGGTTGATGGGTTTGAAGAAGCCCAAACCATGCTAGGGGCAGATGCTGAGCCCCTACACTGGGGAGAAAGCTGGTAATGGGCATGGCTGCAGGTCATCGCCGAGTGTAACGGTCGAGTGGCTTTGAAGAAAGTGTCGGTCTTGCTCGGGGTCGACGACGAGCCCCTACACTTGTTCTCAGGAAGATGGTACGGGTGTAGCGGCGGTTGCCACTGTATGCCTGGGTTGGTGGGCTTGAAGAAGCCCAAACCATGCTAGGGGCAAATGCCGAGCTCCCACACCGGGGAGAAAGTCGGTAATGGGAGTGGATGAAGGTCGTCGCCGAGCGTAACGGTCGAGTGGCTTTGAAGAAAGCGTCGGCCTTGCTCGGGGTCGACGACGAGCCCCCCACACTTGTTTTCAGGAAGACGGTACAGGTGTAGCTGGCAGTTGCCACCTCGTGCATAGGTTGATGGACTTGAAGAAGCCCAAACCATGCTAGGGACAAATGCCGAGTGCCCACACCGGGGAGTCGCAGTGCTATCCGAGCGCTGAGCCTTAATCATGTAAGGAAAGCTTTTCTGGCTCGCGGTGCTATCCGAGCACCGAGCCGTAAGCTTGTAAGGAAATTTTTTCTGGCTCGCGGTGCTATCCGAGCGCTGAGCCGTAAGCTTGTAAGAAAAGCTTTTCTGCCTCGCGGTGCTATCCGAGCGCCGTGCCTGAGACATATTTTTAATGAGAACTAACACGAAGCCAAAACTTATTTTAAGAAAGCTGTCATAATTACAACATATTTGAACTTTACAAAAAACAAGGCATGACATGCTGATTACATTCTTCATAATTTACATAGGGTGTGGAGGCTAACCCTCCCCCACTAGGAACTTGATGAGGTGCTCCGCATTCCAGGCCCTCTTGACAACCTTGCCTTCTGGGTTGGTTAAGCGGTACGTCCCCGGTCGTACGACCTCAGATACCTTGTATGGGCCCTTCCAGTTTGGTGCCAATTTCCTCTTTTAGCCGGGGTTGGATACAGCTAGCTTTCGGAGGATGAGGTCCCCGAGTTTGATGTCGGTGGGGCGCACCTTTTTGTTGTAAAACCTTTCGATCCTCTGTTGGTAGGTGTTTCTTCTGATGGTGGACTTCTTCCTGACCTCGTCTATGAGGTCCAGGTCGGCTCGCAGTTGTGCAGAGTTGCTTGCTTCATCGAATGCCATGATCCGGGGTGAGGGGATCCCGATTTCCAGGGAATGACGGCCTTCGCACTGTATGTTAGATTAAATGGCGACTCTACCGTGGGGATTCTTTTTGTCGTTCGGTGGGCCCAAAGAACGCTCGGCAGCTCATCGATCCATAACCCCTTGGAAGAGTTATCGAGTCATTTCTTGAGGCCATCGAGGATTTGGCAGTTCGCGTTCTCCGCCTGACCATTTGATTGTGAGTGGCACACTGAGGAGAAGCACTGCTGGATTCCGAGATCTTCGCAGAACTTTCGGAAATGCTTACCCGTGAATTGAGTTCCATTGTCCGTGATGAGCACCTGTGGGATCCCGAACCGGCAGACGATGTGTTTCCAGAAGAACTGTTGGGTCTGTTGCTCGGTGATCACTGCCAATGGCTCGGCCTCGATCCACTTTGTGAAGTAGTCGATTGCCACTATGCGAAATTTTTGCTGGCCTGATGCCTTTGGAAATGGACCTACCAGATCCATCCCCCACATTGCGAATGGGGTCAGACTGGCCATGGAACGGAGGTTTGCTTGCGGGGCCTTTTTCACAGGGGAGAACCGTTGACAAGGGCCGCACTTCTTCACCAGGGCGAGGGTGTCTTGCAACATCGTAGGCCAGTAATACCCGTGATTCAAAGCCTTTCGTGCGAGCGAGCGGCTTTCCATATGGCACCCGTCGATCCCCTCGTGCAGCTTCTTGAGGGCGTACTTTGCTTCATCCGGGGTCAGGCAGCGGAGGTAGGGTCTGCAATCTGTTTTTGTGTATGACCTTTTGAAAAGGGTTGCATCGATCACGACGAACCTTTCTGAACGGACCCTGACCCGCCTCACTTCAGCTCGGTCTTCGGGGAGCTCCCCCTTGATTAGAAAATTCTTGATAATAGTAGTCCAGTCGGCGGGAAGAGCTCCGTCTTCAATGCAGAGAGTCTCGGGGAAGTCTGTACTTGGCTTGAGGAGAACTTCGATCAGGACGGTGTGGTCGAGGCCTCCGAAGGAAAAGGAAGCCAGCTTTGACAGAGCATTGTCCTAGGCATTCTGCTCCCTGGGGATCCTCAAGACGACCGATTCGTCAAAGGACGACAACAGTCGTTGGACCACGACTAAATACTTGATCAGCCGATCGTCACGGGCCTCGTACTCTCCGGTGATCTGGTTGACCACGAGCTGAGAGTCGCTGAAGGCCCTGATCTGTCTGGCACCGGCCTGATGGGCTAGGGTGAGCCCGGCGATCATGGCCTCGTACTCCGCCTCGTTGTTAGAGGCCGGAAAGTTGAGGTAGAGGCAATACTGAAGAAGGAAACCATTGGGACCCCGCAGAATGATGCCCGCCCCACTCTCCGCTTTGCAGGAGGAACCATCGACGTAAACTTCCCATGCCTGGTCAACCTCCTTACTTTCGGGTTGCTCGGAGATGGTGCATTCTGTGATGAACTCGGCGAGGGCCTGTCCTTTGATGGCTGTCCTGAGCTGATAGCCGATGTTGTATTGATTGAGCTTGATCGACCATTCGACAAGTCGTCCAGAGCTCTCAGGTTTATAGAGCACGACCTTTAGAGGTTGGTTCGTGAGCACCTGGATTGAATGTGCCTGAAAATAGGGGCAAAGTTTCTGCGCGGCCATGACCAAGGCGTATGCTATCTTCTCCATTCTAGAATATCTGGTCTCAGCATCGAGCAGAACTTTGCTAACATAGTACATGGGCTTTTAGACTCCTTCTTCTTCTCGAACGAGGACAGCGCTGAGCACGTTCTCCGAAGTCGAAAGGTAAAGCTAGAGGGGCTCACCTGGTTCGGGCTTGCTGAGGAGAGGGGGGTTGGCGAGGTACTTCTTCAATTGGGCGAATGCCTCTTGCTGCTGAATACCCTACTCGAATCCTTCAGTTCCGTGCAGTTCCTTGAAGAATGGGAGGAACTTCTCTTCAGACTTGGAGAGGAAATGACTGATGGCCGCCAGTCTCCCCGTTAGCCTCTGGACTTCTTTGATGTTCCTGGGAGGGGCCATGTCCATTATGGCCTAGATTTTTTCGGGGTTCGCCTCGATGCCGCACTGGCTGACGATGAACCCGAGGAATTTTCCCGAGGAGACGCTGAATGCACACTTCGCCGGGTTAAGTCTCATGTTGTGGGTCCGAAGGACCCCAAAGGCCTTCTCCAGGTCGGCCACGTGATCCTGTCCCTGCTTGCTATTGACGAGCATGTCATCAACATTCACCTCCATATTACGCCCAATTTGATTCTTGAAGACTCGGTTAACGAGCCTCTGATAAGTAGCACCGACATCCATCAGCCCGAAGGGCATACCCCGGTAGCAATAAAGCCCTTGGTCCGTAACGAAGGACGTCTTGGCTATATCGGGAGGGAACATTCAGATCTGGTTATAGCCCGAGAAGGCGTCCATGAAAGAAAGGAGTTCGTGGCCCAATGTGGCTTCGATAAGGGCGTCGATGCTGGGGAGAGGGAACGGATCTTTGGGGCACGCCTTGTTGAGGTCTGTAAAATCTATACAGATCCTCCAACTCCCATTCGCCTTTCTGACCATCACGACGTTCGCCAGCCACTCGGGATAGCTGACCTCCTGTATGAAACGGGCTGACAAGAGTTTGTCCACTTCCACATTCACCGCCTGCTGTCACTTCGGGGCAAATTTACGTCGCTTCTGGACAATCAGCTTTAAACCGAGGATCACGCTGAGTTTGTGCAAGATGAGATCCTCGGAGATACCGGGCATGTCGGAGGGCTTCCAGGCGAAGAGGTCGACATTGCAGCGAATGCAGTCGTTCAGGGCAGATTTGAGGTTGGGAGCAAGGGAGCAACTCACTCGGAAACACCTTGACGTGTCCCCTGTCTCGAACGAGACATCTTCTAACTCGTCTGCCAGCTCTGGTTCTGGCTGGGTTCTCTCGGGCTGTAGCTCGACGGCATCGAGGGGAAATACACCGCCCCCGATCTCCATCATATAGCACGATCGTGCTGCTTCTTGGTTCCCTCGGACAATTCCGATACCGATGTTGGTAGGGAACTTCATCTTCTGGTGGTAGGCCGAGGAAATCGCCTGGAAGGAGCAGAGCCCGGGATGGCCGAGTTTGGCGTTGTAGGCTGCCTTGAAGTTTATAACCATGAAGTCCATTGACTCGGTTCTTCGGTGTGGGGTCGTACCAGCTATGACGTCTAAGGTAACGATCCCCTCCATTAGCACCGGAACGCCGGAGAATCTGTATAATGTGTATCCGGCTGGCTTTAGCTTATCTCGGAGGAGCTTCAAGTTCTCGAAGGCCTCCAGGAAGAGGATGTTTACCGAGCTTCCGTTGTCAACGAGGATGCGGCGGACCTCGAAGTTCGCCATACTGAGGCTGATGACGAGTACGTCACAATGCGGGAGCCGAACTCCCTCCAAGTCTTCTCCCAAGAAGGATACAGGGAGTTGCTGTACCTAGGGGGAGAGGGGGCCCTGGACGGCGTTGACATCTCGGACGAATGCCTTGCGGGAAGTGTTGGACTCCCCTCCCATGGACCCTCCGTGGACGCAATGCAAGATTGCTTAACCCTCAGGTTCTTCGGGCTCCTGGTCCCGCTCAGGGTGTTGTCTGAATGCTCGAGGAGGAGGGGAAGCCCTCTTGTTCCTCGTATCCCTTTGGTCCCGAGCGTCTTCCCGTTTGAACTCCCGGAGGTGCCCTCGTTGGATGAGGGCCTCGATCTCGTCCTTTAGGGCACGGCAATGGTCCATGCCGTGCCCGTTGTCCCGGTGGAAGTGGCAGTAGAACCGCTAATCCCTTTTCTTGCTATTTTTGTTGGTTGTCCGAGGGGGAAATTGCACGAGGTCCCTGTCTTCGATTGCTAGGAGGATAGTTGATACGTTCTGCGTCAGCGGAGTGTATCTCTCGAAGCGAGGGACCTGGGGGACCCTTTTCGGGGCACCCCCGTCTCTCGAGACTTTCTTTACTGGCTCGGCCTCGTCGGCCTTACGTTTCCCCTTCCCGGGAATTTCTTTCGAGTCCTCTGGATTCAGGGCCTCCTCAGCCCGTATGTATTTTTCGACACGATTCAGGATGTCGGGGAAATCTATCAGAGGCTTCTTCGCCAGGGAGGCTTTCAGCTGGCCATGCCGGACGTTGTGTCAGAATGCTGCCGAGGTGACCCCTGGGTCGAGGGAGGAGACCGACCTTGCCTCAGTGGTGAACCTTCGGACAAACAACCGGAGCGACTCCCCTTCCTTCTGCCGGAGGCCCAATAGGGACGCACTTGTCCTTTCGGCCTTCCGACTGGTAACGAAGTGCACGAGGAAGTTGCCCTCCAGTTGGTCAAAAAAATAAATGGAGCCGGGGGTGAGCTTCGAGAACCATTCCCGAGCCGGACCCCGGAGGGTGGCGGGGAAGGTGCGGCACAGGAGGGGATCCGATGCGCTGTGAATCATCATGAGGGTCTTGAAGCCCTCCATGTGATCAGCAGGATCACTCTCACCGTCATAAATCTCGAATTGAGGTGGACGGAAGTTCCGGGGTATTTCCGCCTGCAAGATGACGGTGGAGAAAGGAGGTCGGATGGGCCTGTATCCCTAAGTCGACCTTGGACCGCCATCGCCGAAGTGGTCTAGGCGGTCTTCCATTTCATGGAGGCATTTCAGGATGTCATCGTCATACTTCGACTGGACTGTCGGGACGCGAGACATGCTGGCCTCGGCATCCGAACGTGTGTGAGAGCGACGGACGGTCCCCTCGACGGGGGTCCCCCGGATAGCCTCCATGATTTCTTTTCGGAAGTCTTGGAACTCCTGGTGGGTGACCGGAGCTCGCTCAGCTCGGTTTTGCTGAGCCTGCGGTTGCCGGCCTACGTGGCTGAGTGCCGGCCCCTGCCCTAGGGACGGAGGTGTGAGATGGTTCGGGACCGAGTTGGAAGCGGCCCCTCCCCTAGACCAGCTCGCCTGCCGATTCTGGATTACCCCTCGTAGGTCGGGCTGGACCGGACGGGAGGTACCCGGTTGGTGTCCGTGACTGACCCCCGGGTTGTTGGAACCATGAGCGTCGGTAGCGATGCCCTGAAGAGGCGCGTCCTGACGACGCGCAGAGGTAACAGCTTTCCTGGCCTTGAGCACCATATGAGCTTGGGATGACGGGATACCGTTGATAGCTGAGCTCCGACCGAAGTCTGCACTAGAAGTTTCCCACAGGCGGCGCCATCCTGATGCAGTTTGTTTTTGGGGGGAGTGTGGATGCACCAGGCATGAGTTCTACTCGATTTGTATTGGTGGAGGAACCTCTAGAGCGGACGGCGGTCCCGACCCTCGGCTGGAGGAACGGCTCGGAAGCTGGCGGGAGTGAGGTGGAGATCGGAGGATCGGCTCGGATCTGGAGGCTTGAGTCATGTGTACCTGCACACGGTCTGGAACACCGGGGATGGTCCCGGTGGCAGACCCTCTGACGATCTAGTGAGTTACTGAGAGAGAGTAACAGTAACTAGGGTTTGAGAGGGGAAAGATTGATTACCTGTGGAAGGGGTAGAGGATCTGGTATTCATAGGAGAAGCCAACCGGGTCTGGACCCGTTTGGGGCCGGGTCTGGACCCGGTTGCCCATGGGCCTGATGTGGCAGAAGCCCAGGCGGTTTAGGGCTGACGTGGCAGGGACCTGGGCAGTTTCCAGGCTGACGTGGCAGGGGCCCAAGTGGTGTTTGCGCTGACGTGGCGGACCCAGATGATCCGGCGGTGCACGATTTATGAGGGGATCCTGTGATCTAGGAGGGGCCACGTCATCTGACCCATATCAGTTATGCATGTGCATTGCACATATTCGTTTGATTACAATGTACGTATTTATTTGGTGACAAACTCTCCCATTAAAATAGTAAAAATATGTGATGTATTTATCTTTTAGCCTAAGTTAACTTAAACAGCATCTCTAATTACCTCCATTAAACCCTGGACCTCCTAAGCTTGAAAGCTTCCAATAGTTGCAGAGTACCTAAATTGAGCAAACTGATTGATGCCTAATCAATTTACTTTGACAATAAGTCACACCTTAAATTAGAACTTCCACACTGCAATATGGTGCAACTCCCACTCACCTTTTAGTTAAAGCACATAAATATCACTTGGCTAGTCAACAATAATTAAGTAGTATTTCTGGAAAGAAAAAAATAATAATTAAAATTCAAAAGTCTCAAGTAGAAAGGGTCAACAGGAGGAGAGACCATATGTCATTTGGTTTTGTATTTGAAGGGTCAACCAAACATCGGTACAAGCTGAGGGCAGAGTAATACAGCCATGTTGGTGAGATTGGAGTTGGCCAACTTAAAAGGATTGTGGCCTAACAAACACAAACACATCTTTTCCACACACAAAAAAAAACACACACACAAATACTTGTTGAGCAACCCTAACAGATAAGAAAGTACTCTTGTTTCTTTGTAATTGAGTTGATCTAACTCGTATTTTCGCATGAGCGAATGCATGTAAAACTAAAAAGGAAAACATTGATGTATGTTCAATTTATCGTTTTTAAATGTATCAGAAATACTGATGGGTACAGATTTTTTAAAAGACAAATTTGACGCAATTAAATCATTAATCAATTAGAGATATGCCAAAATAATGGTGTTTTTGTTGGGATTGTGTCTTACACACTATGAGTTCCATAAGAAGAAGAATATGATGAAGTGAGAAGAGATCGAAGCATCGATGGAGAGAAGCAGCATAGCAGGCACAAGTAGCAGCAACAGCAATAGTTGGGACAACAGTCAACTGCCTACACGGCTGCGCGCTCTCTGACCTGAAGAGGATCAAAGCAGTCGAATGTCATATTGGGGCAGTTGACCGCAACATGCAGCAGCAGCAGGTGAGGGTTCGGGTCTGGGGGATTCATTTAAAGTCCAACTTCTTCTCCAAGTTAGATCATACAGTTCTTCTTGTATATCTTTTTCTTCAGGATATATAGACAACTAATGTACAAAGACTACAACCTAGGATTTCTTTAGATCTCTATATATTATTGTATTGGCCTCCTTTGAAAAGCGAGAGAGAGTACTTCATTACCAAGAGTAATTGAAAGAGTTCTCCATTGTAAACACAAATTATCTTCTAGTTAGGTTTGAGAGATAGATATATTCTTGATGCAAATGTAATACCTTTTATCTTCTCTAGTTAAATAATATTTTTCTTATTTCTCTTCCGGATTAGACATAGCCAAACTGGGACAAATCATTGTGTGTTTTGTATATTTGGTTTGATCTACTTGTTTGATATTCGTCATTGGATCTATTGTTGTTAAACTCAACAATGAATTCCTAACAATTGGTATAAGAGCTTTCGCAAATCCTAACTACTGGAATCAGAGTATCAGGTCAGAAATCTTCCGCAGTTCAGGAGTTACTCGAGTTTACTTGGAGAAGATGATAGATCCGAGTTCTACAAAGATCAAGCAAGGGAGGTTGTTAGACATAAAGCATGAGATTCGGTTGAAGATTTATTCATATGCCTTGAGTTTAATTCAGGTTTTTTTGGCAAACGAAGTGAGGTGCAGAGGCGAGGCGGGTCTATGGGCAAGACTATAACTGACAACGCAGAATCGTCATTACAAGAACCGATGTACCAAAAGAGAATATTGTTCAGTTTCTCAATGAAGGAAAGTACAACTCTTTAAGATTATATAGGGGAAACCAATACAGGGTCATCTGAATTGAGGGCGTCGAATGCAGATGATCTTAAAGCTTTCATCTTGATAAATTCACTACCAGATTGATACAAGCATCTGATAACCACCATGCTAGACGGAAAGTCTACCAAGGAGAAACTTTTAGTAGCAGAGGTGATCGAAGGCTTGGAGGAGGATGGACTCAGGGATTGGCATATACTTCTAGGATTTTACATCGGGGCGTATGGTATTTAGAGTGGAAGAAAAAGTGCACGTAAGGGATCAGTTGCCACCATTGAAAAATGACTGGGCATTACAAGAAGAATTGTTAAAAGTTGCTGAATCGTGAGAGCGCCAACATTGCTAGTGCCATTGAATCAGGTGATACTTTAGATTGTACTTTTGTTTCAAATTCTATAAATGCGTATTCAATCTAGTTTCTTGATTCAGGGAGTTCTTCTCATATATGTTCCGAGAGGGAGCTATTTTCTGCTTACAAGTTCACAGGTGATCATTGTAAGAACGGTGGTTGGGGAGTTTTGTAAAATAGTGGGTGGGGGAACAATCGAGTTAGAAGCACTAAACAAAAATGGGTACACACTAGAGAACGCCATGTATATTCCTTTATTGAAACAGAACCTTATAACCTTAAGAACTCTTCAAGCACGAGGTTGCAGGTACACAGCTCAAGGTGGAGTACTATCAGTTTGGGAGGATCGTCGTAAGGTGATGAAGGAAAAGAGAGGTGTTTCACACAACCTCTACAAGTTTTGTGGGATCGAGAAATCTTGACCAAATGTTTCTCTGCCTATGTCCATGAAGCGTCATCTAGTATGCCGTGACTAGAATCATCGAAGAGGGACCATGGCGTTCAAATATCGTCGAGCAGTGGAGTGCCACGGGTAGGTGGAGTTCGTGCAGAGGGTAGCGCCTCCGTGTTAACGCATACTATGGTGTGCCCTTGAGGGGGCATACTTATAGGAGAAAAGTTGTAGATAGATTCAATTAATTGAAGAAGTCACTAAATCGAGTGCGTTTGAAGGTGGATAATGAAAGAGTCTATATGAGTTTGATCACACAGTGTCGATAGCATGAGTATGCAATCCAAGGTGGATATTTTTGGGACTGTGTCTTGCATACCATGAGTTCGATGAGAAGAAGACGATGATGAAGCGAGAAGAGGTTGAAGCATTGATGGAGAGAGAAGAAGCAACGGCATAGGAAGCAACAACAACAACCGGGACAGTAGTCGACTGCCTACCCGACTGCATGCTCTCTAACTTGAAGAGGACCAAAGTAGTCAACTTCCATATTGGGGCAGTCGACCGCAATATGCAGTGGCTGCATGTTCGAGTCTTGGGGATTCATTTAAAACCCGACCTCTTCTCCAAGTTAGATTGTACGGCTCCTATCATGTGTTTCTTTCTTTAGAATATATCGGACGGCTAATGTATGAAGACTACAACCTAGGATTTCTCTAGATCTCTACATATCATTCTATTGACCTCCTTTAAAAGGCAAGAGAGAGTACTTCATTGCAAAGAACAATTAAGAGAGTACTTCATTGTAAAGAACAGTTGAGAGATTTCTTTATTGTAAATAACGGATTATCTTATAGTAAGCCTTGAAAAATAGATAGATTCTTTGTGTAAGTGTGGTACTTTGTATCTTTTCGAGCTGAATAATATTTTCCTTATTTATCTCCCGATTAGGCATAGCCAAATCGGGACAAATCATTATGTGCTTTGTGTACTTGATTTGATCTTCTTGTTTGATTGTTTGTCATTGGATCTATTGATGCTAAACTCAGCAACAAATTTCTAATTATTAATATTAGAGCTCCCGTAAATCCCAACAATTTTAGGTCATTAGGTATCATAAAATGTTGTATAAGCAATTGGTTTCATGTTTTTTTTTTTAAATATAAAAGGCAGTTGACAAGTCACTGATTTATATTGAAATATTGATTCCCCTTTTGTGATCTCTTCGAACTTTAGGGTATCATATATGATCATAGAACACATCTTAATGCAATCCAACGGTTTTTGCTCGCTTATCGGATCATCCTATGGGCGTGAACTGTAGAATTTTGCCCCACTAGGTTTTCTATTCGTTCAAATGGCCCAAGTAGTTATCACTTAAGGACCATTTCAGAATTATAAGTACGCTTCGGTGAGATTCAGAGTTGAAGGTATATGCTTCAGAAAATTCTATGATATTAGCTTTAATAATGTTTGAATTGATGATAAGATATAGAGATATTGGCTTGGACTCCTAACAAATTAACCTCTAAAATGCATATATTTTGGTAGTCTTAGGGACTGATTGAATATAGTTTTTGTCAGAACACATGGCTTAAAAAAAAGGAGAGATCCTACTACTCAATTTTCGTAATGAAGGTTTGGTTGTTAGTTAGTTATGCAGATGGATTAGTTCCGAGAAATTATATGTATTTGATCGTCAATCTGCATATATGCAGATGACATCCTCGATGATGATGATGATTATTATTATTATTATTATTATTATTATTATTATGTTATTTTTAAAAGAAAATGTGGAATATGACCACCCGAAACATCTTCGATTTGTTAACAATGATGTCGGGCATGTTGGAGGTTGTCTCACCCTCCCATGTATGCTGGAGGTTCTATTTTTTATTTTCTGTTCTGTAGCATGTTGTACATTTTGTACAGTACTCTGATTTATTTTGTTAATATTTTATTAATGAAACAGGTGGATATACTTCGCACTTTTCTTTTAATAAAAAAACTATAATGTAGAGCAGGGAGTTGTTCTAAATTGGAATACATACATTTTTCTATGTAGTCATAATATACAAGAACTTCAACATCAACTTTTTTGTGCAATCTTTTTGTTCAAGTATTCGAACTTGAGTTTTTTGCCCCACTGTTTATGCTAATTAAAAGTGTGACAGGCATATGCTTATGATATAGTCAACTGAGTAGTTACAGTGCGATCAGATGTACAAGATCTACAGGACATCTGCAACTGCAAGATCTGTTGCTGTTTGAAGAGCCTTTTGTTACAGGGAATAACATGTATAGATAAACAAGGTATTATTACAAAAACTTGTAGTTGCATTCTGAATTAGGTTGTATCCTATAAGGGATGTTCAGATCAGTCCATCTATTTAGAGGGAGAAATAGAGGATCACACGAGTCAATGATCTATTCCAAATAAATTCTAGATGCTTTCATTTATGTCTTGCTATAAGAAGCTGGATAAGTATGAAAAATATCTGGACAAGAGATGATTATTTATTTGGAGCCTAAACAATCCCAGGGGTGGGCTATCAAGTGATGGGTTAGACCAAATTTTGCCCCAATACCCACAAGCGATTAACATGGGGTATGATGCTTGAGGCCCTTGAGGGGGTATTTGTTGGAGAGGGCAGTGCTCTTCAAACTCTTCATAATCACTACTTTCAACAAAGTTATTGCTAATCTCATTAAAGGCTTCATTAATGGGTGGTGCTCTTTCAATCCAAGTGGTTTCAACGAGAGGAAGGTCGAATGAGTCCTGGAGCGAAAGGGTTATCAAAATCTGCTTGAGCTCTGCCCAACATGAACCTGATATGGTAATCACGAAAGTCATTGTTGATGTCGATTTGTTGATCTTTAATACTACACACATGATCTCTCCTTTCGTTGTTGGATATCATTACAATCACCATTGAATGAATTATCTTCGACATGCCTTTATCTTCGACATGCCCGGAGCTGCAACTAACATCTCCATGAATGACTCTGAGGCTATGATTCCACCTGGCGCATGATAGAAGAGAGATGGATGCTTATCCGTGTACGAGCTTACAGTCTAAAGGGAAAAAATTGCAAAATCAATCAAGAATATTTCTAACTATGAAAGCAATTTAATATCTAAACTAGAAAAGAAAGTAAAAGTATATATAGTTGAAAACCATATTGTAAATATCATGCCAAAAGCACCGTGCTGCCAAAAATTGCTGAAGTTGAAGAAAGTCGCCTTTTTTGACAAATCACTTGATATGCATGTCTAGTGTTTGTTAGGGAATTTAAGCGCAGCAGATGGTTGGAGCGAGAGGTGACACTGTGACAGCTAATCACAACAAACAACCAAGTAATGTAGACCAAAACCAAACACACAAGCACACAATTTTGTCCCAGTTTGGCAAACCTAATCCGGTTGAGAAATAGCCGAGATATTATTCAACTAGAGAAGATATAATAGTTACAATATACTCTCACCAAGAACTTGTCTATCCCTCAAGCCCCACTGAAAGATACTCTGTTGTTTACAATGATAACCCTCATGGAGGTCATTGTAATATTTTATAGAGATCAAGAAAAACCCTAGGTTATATAGTATTGATCTTTCACTATTCAATATACCCTAAAGAGCACATCATACGATAGGAGCTGTACGATCTAACTTGGAATTCCAAGTTGGGCTCAAACATATCCCAAGGGTCAACCAATAAGCTGCTATTAGCCGCTTGCGATCGATTGCTCAAAATAGCAGCTGACTGCACTATAAGTCAAGACCAACATTAGTAACACATGTTGGTTGCAGTTGACTGTCACCCCAAACAGCCAACAACTGCATCTTCTTGCCTCCATCTTCACTTTGAACTTCTCGTCACTTCGCCATATTCTCTTCACATCGTCCTAGTATGCAAGAAATCAACTCAACAATCTCCACCTCCTAAACAGCCAACAACTGCATCTTCTTGCCTCCATCTTCACTTTGAACTTCTCATCGCTTCGCCATATTCTCTTCACATCGACCTAGTATGCAAGAAATCAACCCAACAATTTTCACCTTGGATTGCATACGCATGCTCCCACACCTGTGTGATTTAATACTTCTACACTCTTTCCTTTCTCCTCTTATAAACAACGCTATTCAGTGACTTCTTTTGCTAGTAGAATTTAAACTCATATGTTATTTCTCCAATCATATGCCCCCTCAAGGGCATACCCAGTAGGCGTCATCACAGAGGTGCCACTCTCCGCACGAACTCCACCTACCTCGAAGTATCCTCCACCTCCCGATGATATTTAAACGTCGGGATGTCGCTTTAGTGATTATAGTGGCGGCGGACTAGATACTTTATGAATGCTGGGCTTAGAAACGCTTGACCAAGATTTCTCATTCCCACAAAGTTTGCAGAGGTTGTGCTAAACACCTGTAACTCTCTATTCCAGTTGTACGTATTTTATTACGTGAATTTTTTTTTCAGATAAGTTTTATTTTTCTTTGGACTCTTTATCTAAAGCCAGAATATTTTTCTGATCAATTCCATAATTTTGTGATTTTTCGATCGGAGTTTAAATACAAACTTTAACCCTGATTAATACTAATCATAATCCTAAACCTAATCAACAGCTAACCTAATCCCTACACCTTATTTTCTCCCTCCATACTTCTCCATTTCTGCATACGCCAACCCTCTCCCCCTTATTTTTCTCATTCTACGCCTAACTCCTTCTCATTTTTCCACACATATGCCTAATTTTTCTACACCCATCTCTTTCACCCCTTATTTTATACACATGCATGCATACATGCATGATTCACTCCATTCTTCTTTCTATATATACACACACACACAAGCATACATACCACCTCATTCCCTTCTTCTCTTCCTTTGCCTTCTTCACACCCAAGAGCCCTTCTCCTTCTCTTCCTCTGCCTTCTTCACACCCGAGAGCTCAAGCAACATTCGAGCTCCACTTTACCTTCCACATTCAAGCCAACGACTCCGCTTCCACGATCCCGTGAACCCCGAAAAATAACCCGACGCCGCGTCACCTTATTGTTGTCGTCGCTCACCGTTGCTACCGTTGCTCGCTAGCTACCGTCTTGCCGTCATTCTTACCGCCGTTGTGCCGCCGTCCGTTGCCGACATCGCCTATTCTTTCCGTGGTTAACACCACCACCAAAATCGTCACGTTATAAGGCAAGTACCTCGTACACTCTTTTTGTTCTCGTACAAGTATTTTTCTTGGATTCGTGGTAAGTAGTCTAGTTATCATCATGTTTTATTGTCAAGTTCTATTCTAGTCACTCGTTCCATGCTATATCAACTCAAGAGTGAACCGTTAACACATTTCGAATCGTGTTATCGAATATCGAATATTCAACCTTACTATCTCTAAAATTTCTTGACCTTGCACTAAGAATTCGACCATGTTTCCAATACTGGATTAAAGATTTTCTACATGGAAATTGTAGCTTATCGAGTTCCGAATCCAGAACATCTTACGGTTTTTCAATCGGATGTATAGATTGTGAGATATCGCGATTTTAGTACTGGCATATCGAGAATTTCTGAACCTACACGGGATTACTAACCGGTATCTTGTACTGAGAATTCAACCATGTTCCCGATACTGGATCGAAAAACTTTCTACATGAAAATCGTAGCCCTTCGATTAGACCCTGAGTGTGCTCTGCCTATGCCTTCGTGAAGCTCTTGCAAGGCGTATGTGGCTTGTTCGGGGGAGAGACACCTCAGATAAGGTCTGCTGTCAACTTGTGTGAAGGAGCGTTTGTACAAGATCCCCTCAACAAGGGTGTACCGCTCTGCTTTGGTTTTGACTCGACGAGCTTCCTTAGGGTCTTCAGGGAGGAGCCCGTCCCTTAGAAATTCTACCAGGGGTTTCATCCAATTATCTTGAAGTTGAACCGGCAGTGACTCCATTGAGTCGGAAGTTTCTTCTTCTATGCTTGGTTTCAGGAGCACTTCAATCAAGATGGTCTGCTCGAGGCCTTGGAGGGAGGAAGAGGCTAACTTGGAGAGGGCATCTGCTTGGGCGTTTTCCTCCCTAGGGATTCGCCGGATAAGTGCCTCTTCGAATAGAGCCATGAGATTTTGGACCTTGGCTAGATACTTAGCCATTCGGTCATCTCGTGCTTCATACTCACCTAAGACCTGATTTACGACCAGCTGAGAGTCACTAAATATGCGGAGGCATTGTGCCCCTGCTTTGCGGGCCATCCCGAGACCGACTATAAGAGCTTCATATTCCGCTTCATTGTTGGAGGCCTTGAAGTTGATGCAGAGGGAGTATTGGAGGACGAAGTCATCCGGGCCTGCCAGAATGACCCCGGCCCCGCTCCCTTCGGTGCAAGATGATCCATCTACATATACCGTCTAGATAGGAGGTCCGTTCGCCGCTTGACTGACCTCTGAAATGGTGCTTTCAACTATGAATTCGGCTAAGGCCTGAGCTTTGATCGCGGTCTGAGGTTGGTATGATATATCATGCTGGCTCAGCTCGATTGACCACTTTATGAGACGGCTAGAGGTCTCCGGTTTGTGTAGAACTTGCTTCAGCAGTTGGTCGGTAAGAACGACCACCGGGTGAGACTGGAAATATGGGCGAAGCTTCCTAGCTGCCATAACCAAGGCATATGCCATCTTCTCTAGCCTTGGATAACGAAGCTCGGCGTCCTGAACTACCTTGCTTATGTAATAGATGGGCTTCTGAGCCTTGTCTTCCTCCCTCACCAAGACAGCACTGAGGGTTTTCTCGGAGGCAGCTAAGTAGAGGTAGAGTATTTCCCCGGAAATAGGCTTGCTGATGGGGGGGGATTGACTAGGTAGGCTTTAAGCTGATCGAACGACTCCTACTGTTGTTGACCCCATTCGAAGCCCTTAGCCCCCCTGAGAGCCTTGAAGAAGGGAAGACACTTCTCCCCTGACTTAGAAAGGAAGCGCCCTATAGCTGCGAGGCGCCCGGTTAGTTTCTGAACTTCTTTTATATTTTTGGGAGGAACCATGTCCAGTATGGCTTTGATCTTCTCGGGATTGGCCTCGATCCCTCTTTGGCTGACCATGAAGCCCAGGAATTTTCTCGACGAGACTCCGAACGCATACTTGTTTAGATTGAGCCTCATATCATGCTTCCTTAACACGTCGAACGACTCCTGCAGATCGATGACATGGTCGACCCCACGGGTGCTCTTTACAAGCATATTATCAACATACACCTCCATGTTATGACCAATATGTGCTTGAAAAACCTTGTTGACGAGGCGTTGATAAGTGGCACCTGCATTCTTTAACCCGAAAGGCATTACCCTGTAGCAGTAGAGGCCCTGATCGATTACAAAGGAGGTCTTTAGGATATCCGGGGGGAACATGCGGATTTGATTGTACCCGGAGAAAGCGTCCATGAAGCTGAGAAGCTCATGGCCCAAAGTGACGTCAATCAGAGTGTCGATGCTTGGAAGAGGGAATGGGTCTTTGGGGCATGCTTTATTCAGATCGGTAAAATCGATGCAGATCCTCCAGTTCCCGTTGGCCTTTTTTACCATCACAACATTTGAGAGCCATTCGGGATAATTGACCTCCTGTATGAACCGAGCCTTGAGGAGCTTGTCCACCTCTTCTTTTATAGCTTGTTGGCGCTCGGGAGCAAATTTGCGCCTCTTCTGTTGAACCGGTTGGACCCCGGTGCAACACTCAGGTAGTGGACGAGAAGCTCTTCGGAGATTCCAGGCATGTCGGCGGCTGACCAGGCGAAGAGGTCGCGGTTCTTTTTAATACATTGAACTATGTCCGAGCTTAGGGCAGATGGGAGGGTCTTGCTAACAAAGAACTTGCGGCTCTGATCTTGCTCGGAGAAGAGCACTTCCTCCAATTCATCCACCGGCTCGGACATTGGCCGGACACCATCTTGGGGGATTTCAAGAGTTTCGAAGGAGAGGACTGGACCCCCAGTAGAAGTCATGTAGCATTTGCGGGCCATTTCCTGACTGCCTCTTACTTCCCCTACTCCTGCCCAGGTGGGGAATTTCATATTGAGGTGATAAGCAGAAGGGACGGCTTCGAAAGCAGCTAGACCGGATCGGCCTAGGATCACATTATAAGCAGCGGGGACATCGACGACCATGAAGTCCATCGGTTCCGTTCGGGTGGTAGGAGTTTTGCTAGCGGTTACGTCGAGGGTGATCACCTCTTCAATAGTCACTGGCACTTCCGTGAACCCGTGGAGTGTGTAGCCGGCGGGCTTAAGTCTGTCCCGGGATAGTTTGAGCCCCTTGAAAGCAGCGAGGAAGAGGATGTTAATGGAGCTGCCATTGTCCACCAGGATCCTCTCCACTTTGAAATTCGCCATATGGAGGTTGATGATTAGTGCGTCACAATGGGGGGTTCAGACTTCCTCAAGGTCTTCATCTGAAAAGGTGACCGGTACTCCGAGGCCTTTGGGAGGGGGCATGCCATGTACTGAGTTGACTTTCCTTATGAAAGCCTTTCGAGAGGAGTTGGAGGTGCCTCCCATGGGGCCTCCGTGGATGAGATGTAGGATGCATTCCTCTTCGAACTCTGGAGTTTCATCGCGTTCGGGATGCTTGTTAGCCCCCCGAGGGGGGGAAGGAAGGTCGGTTCGGTCCTTTCTCACGAATTTGGCTAGCTGCCCCCTCTGGATGAGAGCTTCTATCTCGTTCTTTAGGACCCGACAATCATTGGTGTCGTGGCCATGGTCCCGGTGATAGCGGCACCACTTCTCTTTGTCCCTCTTCTTGCCAGGGGTGTTCATTTTCGGGGCAGGAGGTAGCACTCCTTCCTTTTCAACCTCCATGAGAATAGTGGAAATGTTGGCGTTAAGAGGGGTGAATTTTTCGAATCTGGGAGGAGGGCGGCGCTAACCGCTATTATTCTTTTGGAGCGTCTTGGCTCCTTCTTCTTCTGTTCCCTTCCTCTTGGATCCTGAGGAGGACCCCTCAAAGTTGGGGCGATGCTCAGCCTCCTCAGCTCGAATATACTTCTCACTTCGGAGAAGGAGATCGGAGAAGTTCTACGGGGGCTTCTTGGCAAGGGAGGACCGAAGGCTGGAGTTAAGAACATTCGATTGGAATGCCGCTGCAGTGACCGACTGGTCGAGGGAAGCGATGGACTTGGCTTCCGTGGTGAACCTTTTCACATAGTCTCTCAGCTTCTCACCCTTCTTCTGGTTTAGATAGAGTAGCGAAATGAGGGTCTTCTCAGTTCGGCAGCTACTCACAAAGTGGGTGACGAAGAGGGTCTCGAATTGCTCGAAGGAGAATATTGAGGATGGGGCGAGGCGAGAGTACCATTCTCGGGTCGGACCCTTGAGAGTAGCGGGGAAGGCCTTGCACAGCAGCGCATCGGAAGCTTGGTGGATTAGCATGAGGGTCTTAAAGCTCTTGATGTGGTGCACGGGGTCGGTCTCCCCGGAATAAGTCTCGAATTGTGGAGGCTTGAAGCCCATTGGAACAGGCACCTCCATGATGGTTCGAGAGAAAGGAGGTCGACTTGGGCGGAGGGTCCTTCCTCTAAGCTCTTCTTCTCTGTCTAGTTGACCCAAGTGCCTCTCCATTTCATGGAGACGACGGTAGACAATGTCATCCCTTCGACGGTAATCAAATGAGCCCCTGGACTCATCTTCGTACGAGGGAGAGTGAGGGCTACGACGATGGTAGCTCCTGGAGTGGTGAGGACTAGGAATGTGCTGGGGGTTGCTAGGAGCTGGGGGAGGAGTTAGGGACCGCAGGCGAGGAGTTTAGACCCGGGAAGGAGTAGGAACCCTCTGAGCATTGTTGTTGTCGTGTTGGAGATTGAGGGCTTGTAAGATGGTTGCTTGGAATTGCTAGAACTCGGCACGAGTGATGGGTGCATCATTGTTCCTGGGGGGTCGCCGATCTTCAGAAGAGTGAGGTCTTCTCCTATGGTGGCCGGGGGACTCTCTCTGCCCTCTGTGAGGGGGGGGGGACCTTCTGTATTCTCAGCGATGAGGAGATCGCTCATTTGGACGGTGTTGGCAGGAGGCTCCCTCTCGGGCCTGCCTTTCATCCAAACGGCAGCGAAGATCCTCTTCTTTGTGCCGATTGTCGAGGGTGTTGCAGAGGTCTTCTGATGCTCGGGGATTGTGAGACGCCATGGAATCAGTAGAGGGGTTGTGCAAGGAGACGCGATCATGTTGGAGGGGTTATTTCTGAGGATTGGGATGGGAGCCCCCCGCACCGGCGTTCTGGAGGCCGGTTTTGTAGCGCCCCGAATTTCTAAATACGAAACTTTAGAAAATACGTGGCACTTTCCCAGCGATCCACTTCAATGTAACAACATACATAGCCAAAAACTCAAGTCATTTTATTCCAAATCTTTATTACAACATTATTTTACAATTGCAGCGGAAATACAAACACTTTAAATTACAACAATTCCTTTTACAAAACTCTTCTTACAACAATTTACACAAGGCTCTATTATAATACTCATATTCTCTATAGCTAACCCAAGCATCCAAGCCTCCAATTCTAAGCAACCTGCAACATGTGAGGCTAGAGTTGAACCCTAACCCCCAAAACTACGGGGTCAGCCATAAATGGTGTGAGTGATATAAACAACAAACATAAATAACAAATAAACATAAATTCTCAACCAACATGTACTGAACAAAAATACAATAGCTGAACATGTAATCTGAAATAAGAACGATAGGCCAGTACATGCAAGAACCAAGTCGAGAAACAATACCAACGATCAAGTATCCATCAATCATTCATCCTCAAAAATAGTGCAGCTCAACTGCTCGGTGCAGTCGACTGTATAATGAACCAGTCGACTGATCTGAGCCAACAGAAATCCTTACATCTCAGTATATGCCCAATTATCAATAAATCCCAATGCCACAATGTATGTCCAACAATCGATCACCAATAATATCATAGATCGGATAGCAATATATCCATCTACAAAACTAAAGATAAGGTATAGATCGAATACGAACCCGGTATGCCACGACACCGACGAACATATCCATCTACAAACAACTAAGAAGGTATAGATCGAATACGAACCCGGCATGCTATGATACCGACGAACATATCCATCTACAAACAACTAAGAAGGTATAGATCGAATACGAACCCGGTATGCCATGACACCGACGAACATATCCATCTACAAACAAACTAAGAAGGTATAGATCGAATACGAACCCGGCATGCCATGACACCGACGAACATATCCATCTACAAACAACTAAGAAGGTATAGATCGAATACGAACCCGGTATGCCATGACACCGACGAACATATCCATCTACAAACAAACTAAGAAGGTATAGATCGAATACGAACCCGGTATGCCATGACACCGACGAACATATCCATCTACAAACAACTAAAGATAACAAGAACCCTCAAGATCACGAAAACTCATCATAACCAGTCGACTTATGTTATAGTAAGTCGACTGCCCCGAGAACCAATATCCAAGATTATAACAAGTGCAGTAAGTCGACTTCATCAACCATCAGTCGACTTACCCTAAACAATTACCGATAATTTCTCAAGAACAATCCAAGTGCTAACAGTCGACTCTTAGGGGTCATGGTCGACTGTCCCGAAACGACTGAACAAAACTTTACTCAGCATACCAGTCGACTGATTATAGTGTCAGTCGACTGTCCCGAACGATTACACGAGACTGAAAATATAATAATAGGGTCGTACCAGTCGACTGAGTCATAGACCAGTCGACTGTCGGCCCACAATTCTCACAAACTAGGTCTGAAATCAAATAATAAATTCTGGTGTCTATCTCAATACCAAATCTCTTCCTCAACTCAAATCTAATCCGATTTGTAATCATAAGATCCAGAGATTCATCCATCCAATTTCTTATTTTCATAACCATACTCGGATCTAACATGTTTCAGGCAAATCAAGAATTGTCAATGAGATCTACTAATCTTTCATGGAATTTCACATGCATATAACAAATACAACCAAGGCGTCGATTTCATACTTAAATACGAAAAACATCCTACAAACAGCATACAAACATACACATAAATAAATAAGTCCATATCACTCACCTTTTAGAATCAAGAAGAATCCACAAAAGCCTTCCTTTGCTAGATCCAAAAGCTTCTTCCTCAATCACCAAAAGAATGAGAATATAATAAGATCTGAGTTGTGCAGCGAATGACGGCTGCAAACTCTCTTATATAGGCCGGGATCAAGTATTAGGGTTTAGGAATATATTTACAAAATAATCCCTTCAAAATGCAATTATACATATATATATATCTACTCTTGGAAATTCATCTAAAATTCATTTAAATTAGGATTTAAAAGAAAATATACTTCTAAATCTTAACCAATACTGTTTAAAACATCCAGAATGCCAATTTTGTATTTTAGCCCTTAAGAATGTCAATTTTGCGAAAAGGTCCTTCTTTTATCCAAAAATTGCAAATAGATCAAATTAATTTCAGAAAAATCTGGAAAAATACTACATAATTCCAAAATAATAAATAATGATTTTTCATAAGGAAAACTTAATTTTTCAAACATCTCAAAAGTCATTTGTACGTGTTTTGCACGTGTACCAAAGATAAATCTTTTAGAAAATATCAATTAAATCCTCAAAAATCATTTAAATTCATTTTTCAAATAATTAAAATAATATTTGAAAATACGAGGTTCTACATCACTCCCTCCTTAGAAGAGTTCTGTCCTCGGAACTACTGCTAATGGGGACCAACAACCCACTAACAATGATTGAAAACTCATGGGTAAAAACATAAATCTTAGGAAATACAGTCACATCAAAGAATGCATTCCAACAAAACAAACACATCATACATAGGAAACAAATCATGCAAAGAATTCAGAAAATCGATCTTCCGCTGTGCAACTCTGATAACTTGCCATCGGAAGCCAACTGCAACAACTACTGAACTCCTGCATCCCACTCTGACCTTCTGCTCATCCTTCCAAGAATCAGTGGCCACTCCCACCTTAGAAAGGACATGACTAAGGATAGCCACCTCAAGACCTTGCTTGAAAACACCTTAAGCTCCATACTAAGACTATCAATAAATGTGCTACACAATTGTATGCAAGAAACAGTATCAAATAAAACTTTATCTTTATTCAATTATCCCAAAATAAAGTTTCACTCAATACAAAAGAATAAATTCTTGCACACACAGATCATGTTTCTGGATTGCCCGCATCCTCTTCCGTCAATGCGAACACTCGCCCTTGCTTCGGATCCTTGTCTTTCTCTGCATTCTCTTTCTTCAGCTGTGGACATCGTGGTCGGATATGCCCTTCTTGACCACACTGGAAACAAATCTGCTTTGCCAACTTCGGACATTCTCTCCTTTTATGTCCTGTCTGTCCGCAGAAGAAGCAAGTCACCCCCTGAGTTGCCGGTGCCTTCTGCACTGAATCACTGGGCTTGCTTTGCTTCACTGGGAATTCCTCTCCATCCTGATCATCTGCTGGCCTCTTCTTCTTGTTCCAAGTCTCTTGCTTTACTCGGGACTGATCCATATCTTCCTCGGTCATAGCTGCTCTCCTGACCAGCTTGTCGAATCATCTGATGCCCAATGGAACCATCCTTGACCTCAAGTTTGGCCTCAAGCCCTGCTCAAACTTTTTGGCTTTCTTTGCTTCGTCCACAACCAACTCCGGTGCATACCTCGAAAGTTGTGCGAACTTCGTCTCATACTCCCGAACAGTCATGCTCCCCTGCTGAAGGTTCAAGAACTCAGTCGCCTTCTTCTCCTGAACGTCGAGTGGAAAGAAGCGATCTCTGAACTCCTCTAGAAAAGCTTCCCAAGTCAACTGCTGCTCTCCCAGAGTCCTCTTCAGCGACTCCCACCAGACACCTGCGTCCTTTTCTAGCTGCATCGAAGCTAATTTTACCTTGCTAGCTGCCGGAGTCTCTGATACTTCAAAGATCGTCTGCATCTTCCTAATCCAGTCATCTGCCGCGGTTGGATCAGCTTGCCCCTCAAAGACTGGCGGCCTCATCCTCTTAAAGGATTCAATCTGCTTAATCGGATCGGTGTTCACCAATCCATGTCCGGCTCCATGATTTGGCTGCGGATTCTGCTGCTGCGCTTGCTGCTGCGCCACATTGAGTGCCATCAGCGTATTCAACGTCTGATATACTTTGGCAAACTCAGCTTCCAGGTCGATCCCATTTCCTCGGGAACTACCAGACCCATCCTCGTTGTTGCCTCCATTCCTGTCCCTGGGTGCAACCATTGTGAATACTGCAAAACGAGGGAAAAGTTAGAGCATCACACACGCAATTCAAACTCACATCAAAGTCCTATGGCAAAACCATAACCATACCCCAAACCAGACATTCATATTTTAACTCTATGTGATACTCACACTCTGATGTCCACACCTAGGTACTCACTCTCTAGTGTCCACACCTAGGTTGGTTTTCATACTATGCCTATTATTATCATTGAAGCATGCTCTGATACCAAACTGTAGCGCCCCGAATTTCTAAATACGAAACTTTAGAAAATACATGGCACTTTCCCAGCGATCCACTTCAATGTAACAACATACATATCCAAAAACTCAACTCATTTTATTCCAAATCTTTATTACAACATTATTTTACAATTGCAGTGGAAATACAAACACTTTAAATTACAACAATTCCTTTTACAAAACTCTTCTTACAACAATTTACACAAGGCTCTATTATAATACTCATAATCTCTATAGCTAACCCAAGCATCCAAGCCTCCAATTCTAAGCAACCTGCAACATGTGAGGCTAGAGTTGAACCCTAACCCCCAAAACTACGGGGTCAGCCATAAATGGTGTGAGTGATATAAACAACAAACATAAATAACAAATAAACATAAATTCTCAACCAACATGTACTGAACAAAAATACAATAGCTGAACATGTAATCTGAAATAAGAACGATAGGCCAGTACATGCAAGAACCAAGTCGAGAAACAATACCAACGATCAAGTATCCATCAATCATTCATCCTCAAAAATAGTGCAGCTCAACTGCTCGGTGCAGTCGACTGTATAATGAACCAGTCGACTGATCTGAGCCAACAGAAATCCTTACATCTCAGTATATGCCCAATTATCAATAAATCCCAATGCCACAATGTATGTCCAACAATCGATCACCAATAATATCATAGATCGGATAGCAATATATCCATCTACAAAACTAAAGATAAGGTATAGATCGAATACGAACCCGGTATGCCACGACACCGACGAACATATCCATCTACAAACAACTAAGAAGGTATAGATCGAATACGAACCCGGCATGCCATGACACCGACGAACATATCCATCTACAAACAACTAAGAAGGTATAGATCGAATACGAACCCGGTATGCCATGACACCGACGAACATATCCATCTACAAACAAACTAAGAAGGTATAGATCGAATACGAACCCGGCATGCCATGACACCGACGAACATATCCATCTACAAACAACTAAGAAGGTATAGATCGAATACGAACCCGGTATGCCATGACACCGACGAACATATCCATCTACAAACAAACTAAGAAGGTATAGATCGAATACGAACCCGGTATGCCATGACACCGACGAACATATCCATCTACAAACAACTAAAGATAACAAGAACCCTCAAGATCACGAAAACTCATCATAACCAGTCGACTTATGTTATAGTAAGTCGACTGCCCCGAGAACCAATATCCAAGATTATAACAAGTGCAGTAAGTCGACTTCATCAACCATCAGTCGACTTACCCTAAACAATTACCGATAATTTCTCAAGAACAATCCAAGTGCTAACAGTCGACTCTTAGGGGTCATGGTCGACTGTCCCGAAACGACTGAACAAAACTTTACTCAGCATACCAGTCTACTGATTATAGTGCCAGTCGACTGTCCCGAACGATTACATGAGACTGAAAATATAATAATAGGGTCGTACCAGTCGACTGAGTCATAGACCAGTCGACTGTCGGCCCACAATTCTCACAAACTAGGTCTGAAATCAAATAATAAATTCTGGTGTCTATCTCAATACCAAATCTCTTCCTCAACTCAAATCTAATCCGATTCGTAATCATAAGATCCAGAGATTCATCCATCCAATTTCTTATTTTCATAACCATACTCGGATCTAACATGTTTCAGGCAAATCAAGAATTGTCAATGAGATCTACTAATCTTTCATGGAATTTCACATGCATATAACAAATACAACCATGGCGTCGATTTCATACTTAAATACGAAAAACATCCTACAAACAGCATACAAACATACACATAAATAAATAAGTCCATATCACTCACCTTTTAGAATCAAGAAGAATCCACAAAAGCCTTCCTTTGCTAGATCCAAAAGCTTCTTCCTCAATCACCAAAAGAATGAGAATATAATAAGATCTGAGTTGTGCAGCGAATGACGGCTGCAAACTCTCTTATATAGGTCGGGATCAAGTATTAGGGTTTAGGAATATATTTACAAAATAATCCCTTCAAAATGCAATTATACATATATATATATCTACTCTTGGAAATTCATCTAAAATTCATTTAAATTAGGATTTAAAAGAAAATATACTTCTAAATCTTAACCAATACTGTTTAAAATATCCAGAATGCCAATTTTGCATTTTAGCCCTTAAGAATGTCAATTTTGCGAAAAGGTCCTTCTTTTATCCAAAAATTGCAAATAGATCAAATTAATTTCAAACAAATCTGGAAAAATACTACATAATTCCAAAATAATAAATAATGATTTTTCATAAGGAAAACTTAATTTTTCAAACATCTCAAAAGTCATTTGTACGTGTTTTGCACGTGTACCAAAGATAAATCTTTTAGAAAATATTAATTAAATCCTCAAAAATCTTTTAAATTCATTTTTCAAATAATTAAAATAATATTTGAAAATACGGGGTTCTACAGGTTTGGCCGCGAGGGGGTTGAAGATTCTGAAGAGAAAGTTGGTCCTACTGTGGGGCTTGGTTTGGTTGAGGGGTAGGTTCCGTTGGCTGGACGGTTTGGAGGGGGACCTCCTGTTGTGGTTGAGGAGGAGTGGGTCCACGGTTGGACCCTCTGGATCTTAGCTTTCGGTGAGGCATGGCTGGGCGGATCTGACCAACGGGAAGAGGAAGGGCTGCTATTTGCTGTTTCCCACAGACGGCGCCAATCTGTTACCGCTGAATCTGGTATGGGGGCAAACAGATAGTATTTGTGGATTCTTGAAAAACTTGAATAGCAAACCTGAGACCTGTTGACTCCTACCGTTCACCTGCAAAAAGTGCGAGACACCGGGGTTAATCCCGGCGACGCACCCTCCGACGCTCAAGTCAGTAATCAGGAATGATTATGAAAGAGCGTAAATTGGCAAAAGATTGATTACCTGTTAATGGTGGATGATGGGGGGTATTTATAGCTGCCTTTGGGATCAGATTAGGAATGTAATCCCTAATTCCCAGTGAGAGGATAGATATGAATCAGGGCCGTTAATTAGAATTAATCAGAAACCCTAATTCTATCCTGTCGAACTGGGTCAGCTGCGGGTTGAAACCCGCACCCAGTTGAGGTGGGCCCGTTCGTGGGTTATTGGGTTTCTCAAGAGAAGATCCAGTACTCGCTTCAGACCCCTTTGTAGGTAAAAATTACCACGTTGCCCCCAAGCTTTAGGATTCGTGCCCGATTTGGACGGTTCCGATTTAACCCCATTTTTAGCCATATCACCCACCAAGTGTTTGTTGAGCGGTCTATCCCATCGAATCACTCTTTCTTTGATAAAGCTTTGTGTGGTTCGCTTGTTTTGTCGATTGAACATGTCGTTGGTGGAATAATTGGGTGTTGAGTGCTTCGACCGTTGGATCCAGTGGACGGCTCAAATGTTGCCACGTGGAAATTTGATCTTGGTGGCCCTATAAATAAGACCCAACTCCACCCCTTATTTGCTTATTTACTTCTTCCACTTTCTCTTTCTACAAATTTTTAAGAGCATCTTTCTCTAGCTCTTTTCGTGGTTTACATGGCGGTGCTGGTGGTTTTCCTGGTGTTTTGATGGTGGTGCCAGTAGCCGTTGTATCTTCGGTGTTCTTGTAAGATTGATCAGGTAACTCATTCACATTCATTGTCAGTTAACTCTAGCATTTTGTCAAGTGATTCTTCTTCTGGTGCGGTTTGTTTAGAGGTAGACTTCCTTAGGAATGGCATGGAGTATGCAGAGCCAAACCCAGTCCACATCACTGAGGCTGATTTTGCTATCACTACTTTTATGAGGAAAGAGCTTGTCATGATCAGGGAGACCTTCAAGATCCCCTCCAAGTATGGGTTACTCTTACCGGGGCCCGGAGTTAGACATGCTACATGATGTCTGAGGAGTACTATTTCTTTCCTTGCAGTGTGTTCTATGCGAGAATTCATTTGCCTCTTCACCCCATTGTTAGAGAGGTGTTCAACTGGTATAGGCTGTGTCCGAAGTAGCTTATGCCAAATGTATTGAGGCACGTACTGAGATTCGTCCTACAGTGTCGTAGGCTCGGAGTTGAACCGAGCTTCACCGTTTTTTGGCGACACTTCAAGATCGCACAACTAAACAAGATGGAGGAATGGTGGTATCATTTCCCTTGCCATAATTAGGGGGTGATCGAGGTTCCTGACTCGGTCAAATGTTAGCGGGAGAATTTCTTCATCGTTCGTAGTCTTGAATCGTGGGGAATTTCCACTATATGGAGAAGGACGGTTCTGTCAACATTGAAGGAAAAATCGGTGGTGACCGAGGCAAAGAAGAGTTTTAGTGACTCTTTTTTCGTGCTTAAGATATTTGCGTGGCAAGATATCACTCACCGAGGAAGTACTCTCCGTTTCCGTGTTTCATCTTGCAAGAAAATCAGGGATGGACTTTGAGAATTTGATCGAGGAACAGGAGGCCCTTCGTAACAAAATGGGGCGACGAGCCCAAGAAGCGTAAGAGGACGGTGAGCCGTCCCCTACTCCCCTGGATCCCTTTGCCCCGGCCCCGACCCCGACCGTTTCTACTGAGACACCTTTAGGAATGTGGCCTGATGCTGCTACATGGGATTCTTCTCTGGAGGCTATCGTAGCAAGTGCTATGCCTCTCCCCTTGATCTCCCATGATGCAGCGATTCTTAGCAACAAGTGGGAGATGATTCACGTTCCCAACTAGGCATGAAGCAATAGGAGAGCTTCCTTGGAAACTCGGTCGCTTGACTGGATGAGATTCGCCGCCTCCATACTCTAGCTGATCGAGTGAGGCTGAAGGTGGAACCACCCGAGAGATCCATCCTAGAGATTGCTTGAGCACTGATGACGGTACATCTAATGATTTTTGAAGTATGACTTTCGTATCTTCCATTTGTAGTACAATGTCTTGAATGTTTTCCTTCTTTTTCTAGATGGCGTGCCACTTCTACTGAGGAGAAGAATCTGAAGGCACAGGTCTCTTGTGCCGAGAGGGACAAGAAGAAGGTTGTAAGGGGCTCAAGACGGAGTTAGAGGTATCGAAGAAGAAGGGGGAGGAGTTACGCCTAGAGTTGGAGGCATCAACGAAGAGGCAAGATGAGTCACGTCTTAAGCTTGAGGTGTTGGAAAAGAGGGTGATCGACCTTATGTTGGAGTTGGAGAAGGCATGGGGTGAGACGGTGTTGGCAGTGAAGACCACATAGGCCAAGGAAAAGCTGCAGTGTGTGATTGATAACTCTTAGGCCCAGGCTATCACTAACGTGGCAAAGTGTGTTCTCGGCTTCCCCGATAAATGTTACCAAATGATGCTCCACCCTGGAAAGGCTCCTTGTGGGGACGGAGGCAAGGAGGGCGGAGATGAGGGCGACACTCTTGCGGGGCGCACGAAGAGTGGCTTGGGGAAGAAGAGAAAAGGGAAGGAGGCAAATGGTGGCTCCTTGCCTTTAGTTCTGCCGAAGCAGGTGGACGCATGATTCATCCTCCATGTTTTGTAGTTGCTTTTGTTTTCGATTTCTGTATGACGCCATATTGAGGATTGGCCACCGCACCCTTGCATCTTACTTTTAGTAGATGAAAGAATGCTTTCTTGCTTTATCAACACTTGTGTATTGTTCCGGTGTACTTTGAGTTAATCTTGGTTGTGACGTTTTGTTGTTTATCTCTTTTATGACTGTATCCCTTGTCTTTTCAATGGTGAGGTAACTCTTTGGTCCTTCTCGTTGGCAGATGATTGTGGGAGTGGGAGAGGAGTCCCAAGGTGATGAGGTTGCGCATAACGGAGTTAGCGCTTGATCGCTTATGTGATCAATCAAATGACGAGTGGTTGGAGACAATTCATCTAAAATCAGTTCTAGTCGAGAGGGATTGTGAGTTAACCCTTCTATGTGTTGATCGCCTTGTCGGTATGCCTTTGCTCCCCAAAGTGATAAAGGATAGTGCTGGCGAGTGTGCTCTTCTTAGAGAGGTGCTTGTTGAGAAGGACTTGGAGATATATCGTCTCCAAGCGAAGCTTGGGGGGCTACGCACGGCTAGCACTGTTGATCCTAAGTTCGGTGTGCACAAAATGTGTCACTTACTACTAATATCTTTAGTTTAGATTTGCAGGAAAAACAAAAAAATGAAAATTAATATAAAAGATTCAAAAACAAACCAAAGAGGCATGAATAAGAAAAGATTGGAAAATCAAGGAAAAGTGCTCCTCAAGAAACATATGCTTAAAAGCCAGCAAATCAAAAGATTTATTTCTGTTTATGACAGAAATATATATGTAAAGTAGTATTGATTGATAAATTAGTTTTGGAAAGAATACAAACTGAAATTGCCAATTGAAAGTTGAATCTGCATGACTGCGGTCGACCGCAACCACAGTCGACTGCTCATCTATGTTGGAAAGATGAGTCAGTCGATCGCTCATCTATGTTGGAAAGATGAGTCAGTCGACCGTTCATCACTCGACTTACGAGTTAAAAGATGAACGGCCGACTGTCCATTATTGCGATCGACCGTCCAAGTGCAGATTTGACGATTTCGGAAATATCTTTTCTTTTTTTCGGAAAGATACATTTCTCTTCCCTATAAATTGTGGCGAATTCACAAAATATTCTTCATCCCTTGCTATTATAAATCTTCTGAACTAATCATTCAATCAATACTCCAAGTGTGAGAGATTTTTATTTTCTTCAGTCAAGGTCTTTTCTAGATCTTAAGAGTTTTACTTTCTTTTCCACTTTGGTGAGTATTGCGGGACTCGTTGTAGAAGCCCTATGGGTGTAATATGTCTCTCGGCCTGAATCCGAGAATCACTGTACAAGGGTTTGAATATAGTGGAGTGCTTGTGGCAGAGAATTGCTACAAGTAGGTGGTGTGGACGTAGACCTAGGGGTCGAACCACGTTATATCGCTGTGTCGCTTGTGCTTGCTGTGTTTGATCTCTCCAACTCTACTTTTTTACTTTACGCAATCTTATTTAATTTTTAATTCTGCATAATCACCCTATTCACCCCCCAAGGTGATTTACAGTGGTATCAGAGCGAGGTGCTTACTAAGAGCTTAAAAGCTTAAGCAAAAGGTCCCATGGCCGAAATCCCTCCTCCCGAAAACTTATACTCATTGGAGCCATTCATCTCCAATGGGACAAGTCTAACACGTTCACCCTATTTTGATGGAAAATGCTATGATGTTCGGAAAGTTTATATGTCTCACTTTTTGCAGATGCTCAGTGAAGAAGTTTGGAACATTTGTATAAACAAAATAGATATCCCCGTCAGCGATGGAAAGAGGGCTTTCACAAAGCCGAACTAGCGCTAAAAACTGCAAACTCCAAAGCTATGACAACACTTTATGCAGGTCTAAACAATGAAGAATTAATGCATTGTAGGCGAAATTGCAAGACGGCATATTGAATATAGAACAACATGCTGAAAAGGCATGAGGGAACCACATCTAAGGTAAAAGCAAAAGTTAATTTATGCTTTTATAAGTTTGATGTTTTTTGTATGTTGCCAGGAGAGAACGTAGATCGAATGCTTGCCCATTTCGACATTAGCGCATACGAGCTTGAGAGCTTAGGTAAGGGGTTGGATGATGACCGAAAGGTCGGAAAACTCATAAGCTGTCTCACGCCAGAATGAGACATAAAAGCTGCTGCAATGAGAGAGACGCTTAAAGAAAAGGGGTTTGACTACTACACTTTCTAGGGAAACTGAAGACGTATGAGATGGAGATGACTGAAACCAAGAGATATTGGCAGAACATCGGGATCGAACCGAAAATAGAAGAAAAGACCATCGCCTTGAAAGATGAAAAATCTTGGCCATCAAAAGCAGAGTCAGATCGTGAAGAGTCAGATGAAGACATCACATTGTTGACCAAGTAATTTCGTAAGTATCTTAAACATAAAAAAATATGGCAGGTTTCAAGGAGAAAGAGAAAAGGACAAAGACGACATATGATACAAATGCAAGAAGCCTGGACACATTCGCACAAAATTGTCCCATCTTACAAGATAGAAATAAGGACTACTACCACTCAAATCCAGGATTGAGAAAGAAGGCGTTGAAGGCAACATGGCTAGATTCAGACTCCAGCGATGAAGAGCAAAATCACAATAACTTTGGATTCATGGCTCTTGAGAATGGTGAGGGACAATCATCATCTCAAGAAGAGGTAATCGAAGAACCCACCTATGATGATTTAGTAGACATGTGTAATGGATTAAAAGATTATGCTAAGAAATTAAGTCGTGAATTAAGACAATATAAACAAATGTCAAATGAATCACATGACTCTTGCATTGCTAAAAATCAAAAACTGAAAAATAAAAATTCCTTGATTTCTAAAAAATTCGAGTCATCTAGAAAAGACCATGATGTGTTGATTGATGAAAATGAATATTTAAGACAACAATTTCGAGAATCCTTAGCAACACATGATGAAAATCTAAGAGAAATTCATGAGAAATATGTTTATATTGCTAAACTCACTGATGATCTAAATGAATGCAAAAGAAAATTTTGATGAGGTAGTGGAAGGTTGTAAAGAGGCTCTCGAACAAAATAGAATACTTGATGCTACCTTAGACACTCTTTGTTGGAACACAAAAGACGATGAGAAGACTAGGAAAAGACTTTGTAAGAGCATCCACTGTTGTTTTCTAAACTTAACTCTATATTTAGGAATAGAAATAGAGAAAAAACGGGGAGCCTTACTATTGTTTTTGCTAAATCTAGGGGTAGCCAAATTTTTTAAAGAATGACATGGATGATCTCACACCAATATTTTTTTTTTTAATATTAAAAAATTTTAATTAGACGGATGATCAACCTCCGTTTGAAAATTTTTAGATTTTTTTGAATTTTTTATTTTCTTAAATGGCATTTCCGTAAATACCTAGTGGCATTTTGGTAATTATGTGAAGTTTTTTGGACACCAAATTGCTGGATGGATGAACATCATCCGTCCTTGCAATTTTATTTTTTTTTTGATTTTTTTTGATTTACCTAATGGCATTTTCGTAAATTTTTTTGATGAGAATTTGGTGGACGGAACTTCTTCATCTGCCCAACCATATTAAAAAAATAAAATTTAATTAGACAGATGATGATCATCCTTCTTTTATATTTAGCAATTGCTAAAGCGGATTGCTAAGTTTAGCGTTCAGTGTTCACTTCGTTGGCTAAATTTGCATTTTTAGCAAACGACACTGGTGCTTCGTTTCTTAAAAAAATGGATTTTTTGCAAATTTAGAAAACAACAGTGGATGCTCTAAAAGAGTAATTGAGCTAAAAAACTTTATTGAAAAATACGAAGGGTTCAGTTATCTTATTACAAAGAATTCAAGATCATATTATGATAATCGAGGGCTTGGTTACGATGAGCCAATACAACATAAAAAATCCAAGCAATCATGTCATACACATATGCATAGTCACAAAAATAATTACAAATTAACACAACACTATGCACATGTGCATGATCCAAGGCATAATCGTATCACATGTCATTATTGTTGTAAAGTAGGACATATTTCTTATAACTGCTCATTAAAAATGAATACTAATTTTGTTTAGGTGAGAAAGAATACGAATGCAGGAACAACGCCCACTTAGACATCTACAAACATTAATATAGGTGCATCTACACCTTCAACTTAGAAGATTGCCGGAACCTTGATGGAAGATGCTGGAAAAACACAATGAGTTACAATAGCAAAATCTGCATCTCCACCAAGGGAAAAATAGAAGGACATCTGTTCTTCTGATAAGCACAACATTGGGTAAACTAATTTCGATTTACTTTTGCGTTATAGATGATATATTTATTCAAGATAAAAATCTAGAACATTGATTTTGAAATGTGTTTAATTTACTCATAACATGTGACAAAATCACCATAAACAATTCTTATAAAAGAACATAATACAAACTCACTGTTCTGTGCAATGTTTTTCTGATCGGTCGTCTGAACAATTGACTGCTATCTTATTAGTGGTACGGTCAACTACGCTGTCGACCGTCCTACTTTCGGCCAGTCTTGTGATAGTTAACTACTATATTTTCTTACATTATGGTCGACCGTCCCTTTGAACCAGTTGACCGAACGTTTCGGCTGATCAGTTTTCAGTATATTTTCTTCCCTCTGTGACATTCGGAACCCACACATCCGGTATAATTACCTTTCCATCTTGCTTTCTCAGCCTCCACGAAAAACCCTAGCCCCCCTCTTCCGAAACCCATCAAATTGTCTTCAAATCTCCTGTAATTTTCTCCTAGATTTTTGGGTGTTACATTCTTCCTTGCTCCATGGCTTCTCACGGTCCTTCCTCCTCTCACAAATCTAAGGGTAAGAAAGCTATTGCCTCTAAATCTGTTACTAGAGAAGGAATTACGTTTAGAAATTCAAATTGTCCAGACCTCTATTTTTCTACACTTTCATCTGCTCCGGTTGTTACCAACCATGAAATAAATCTAGTATCCTTAGAGCATGCACAGTCGTGCTTTGATAAAATATGCATTTTGGCATACTATACATATAGCAAAGAGACTTTGCTGCAGTGGTAAAATGCTATAAATATAGCAACAACAAAAAAAATCATCGGATGGAACTCTATGTTCCGTCCTGCGCAAAAAAAATTCTGGGCATTTTAAAATATTTATTTGATTAGTTTAATAATTTTAATAATTAAAAAAGGAAAAAAAAATCAAAAAATTGGTTGGAAGGATCTTGAAGATCCGTCCAAGCCAAAATGGAAAAATGCAAAATTTGAGGGACGACACTTCAAGTGTCGTCCGAGGAAACAAATAAAAAAAAATTTAATCGAGACGGATTTCCGTCTGATAAAAAAAATTTATTTTTTTTATATTGGGACAGATCTTCAAGATCTGTCCTTCATCTTCTCAAATCTTCTCTCAGATATAGCAATCTACTGTAGCGATTTCCTCAAAAGACGGATAAATAGCAAACGACTACAGACGATTTTCCCAAAATATGCATGATATGGATATTTAGCTAACGACTGTGGATGCTCTTAGGTGGGCAATTCTCTGTTATGGTTAGAATTCTTTGAAATTTTGGGTGGGAGAATTAGCGTGCTACACCAAGCACCCACTCCAAGTCATTGACTCGTCAATTCTTTGCCAATCTTGAAGGTATTCAAGACGATGATCTCACTCTTTCCTCAATTATTCTTAGGAAAAGAGTCAAAATTACTTCCGAATATCTTCATAGAAGATATGAATTTCCCTGAAGGATAATTTGAAGCTTATCATCTTGATTTCAATTCACATGACTATAAACCGGGTCATGATAAATCTACTATTAAATCCATGATCGTGCAATCTGAATTTTCTCATATCCCTTATCCCACTTCCGCTAATTTTACTGATTCTGTTCGTGTCTTGAATAAGATCGTTAATGCAAATATATGGCCAAAAAAGAATGATAAGTCTGAAATTAGGGTAGATCAATCGTTCCTAATTTTTCTTATCCTTGGCGAATAGAAATTTGATTTTGCCACATTTATCATTCGCACTATGAATTTTGCAACATCTTGAAACCATGGCCATCCCTTCAGTTCCCTTATTTACAATCTTGCTATTGATTCCCACATTGATGTTGGAAATTTTCTCTTAAGTAAAAATCCTATTGTAGATTCTTGATTTTGATGACTACAACACAATACACAATTGTTCTATCATACATATCTTTTGCAATGTGTACCAAAAGTGTTCAAGACAACAATACAATGAAGGCATCTAAAAATTTCATATCAAGCCACAAAGACAAGATCAAGACTCAAGATCAAGACACAAGTCAAAGACTTCTCAAGAGCTTCAAAAGTGTTTTATTAAATGAACATGTGTCTTGTAATTGTGTTTGTAATATTTGTGTCTTAGAATTCTTGTAAAATCCTTGTCACACACACACTCACACATCCCCTAAATAAAAATAATATTTTCCAAAATCAAAATGTCAAAATGAAGCTTGTATAAGTTCAGCTGTTGAGTACCAGTCGACTTACTCTTAAGAACAATCGACTGTTCTAGTACGAAACTGACTAAACTCACTCAAGCTCTGACCAGTCGACTCATATGGCAACCCAGTCAACTGTTCAAGAAGTTTTTTTACAGTTTTCTGAAATTTAAATTTTGTTTTTTAAATTTAAATTCTTACTGCCGTTGTATGGCAGTTGGGGAACTGTTTTTCAACGTCCAAGAGAATTTAACTCTATAAATAAAGTATAGAATTCATTTGGGAACGGTTCCTTAACTTTTTATCAAGCCATTTTGCTTTTGAGAGAAAAAGAACAAGTTTACAAAATACTTACTTTCTTTAAGATTTGGTTCTCTGATTTCAGTCTTGTATAACAAAGAATTCGTTCTCGACTGAAGTTAGAAGTTGACCTTTAGCCACTAAACAAAAAGCACAATCAAAACAAGGCTTTAGGTCATTGTAATCTTCACTTTTATTGTTGTTTCACTCTCAGGTTGTGAGAGTGGTCCTCTAGGTTGGAGAGTAGGACTTTTGGTGTAGAGTCAGTTTCACTCTAGGTTGTAGAGTGGGTTTTGTTCTCTCTAGTGGTGAGAGAGGTCTACGGATTTGACATAGTTGTTGTCAAAGGCCATGGAGTATTCTTGTAATTTTTCAAGAATAGTGAAAAATCTCAAGTGGGTTGCTTGGGAGCTGGATGTAGGTCGGGAGGACTGAACCAGGATATATTGTGGAATTTGCTGTGTTGACTCTCTGTGGTTTGATTTCTCCATCTTGAAATTTCATTTTCGCTGTTATATTGAAAATCGAGTCTGTGCAGTTGACTGGTTTTTGCTTTAAGTCGACTTAACAGACTGGCTGCTATTTTGTTCATTTACTCTTATATTTGCGCTGACAGTCGACTGATTTCTCCGATACAGTCGACTTAACAGTTGCAAAAAATTCAATTTATTGTTTAATTTTTACATAACACTATTCACCCCCCCCTCTAGTGCTCTTTGCCTTGCATACAGGATCCAACACTTGGTATCAGAGCCTGGTTGAGTGCAATGGCATCTACTTCAAATGTAAGTCAATACCATGAAGGCCAATCCACACAAAGGCCACCTCTCTTTGATAGAACATACTACAACTACTGGAAGTATAGAATGAAGATTTACTTACAATCCATCAACTATAAGATTTGGAACATGACCGAGACGGAGTACACCATGCCTACTCTTCCATATGCACACAAGAATGATGACATGAAGAGCAACACCATGAACAATGCAAAGGCGATGAATGCTCTCTTTTGTGCACTTACTAAAGAAGAGTTCAATCGTGTGTCAAACGCAACAATGACATATCAAATATGGCATACTCTTGAGGTAACAATGAAGGTACAAATAAGGTCAAAGAATCTAAAATTTATGTTCTTGTTCACAGGTTCGAGATGTTCCGCATGAAGGAGAATGAAAATGTATCGGACATGATAACAAGATTCACTGACATCACAAACTCACTTGTGGCTCTTGGCAAAACCTATACACAAGCAGAGATGGTGAGGAAAGTTCTTCGTGCCCTAGCCCCCGAATGGAAAAAGAAGACCACCGCTATAGAAGAAGCCAACGATTTAACACAACTCTCCCTTGAGAATCCTGTGGGAAATCTAATGGCATACGAAGTACAATTGGAGGAACGTAAGAAGGATTTAGAACCTTAACAAGCCAAGAAGAAAACTCTTACTTTCAAGGCCATGTCTGATTCAGAAGAAGAAGAAGAAGATGAAGAAATGGCTATGTTCACAAGAAAATTTAAGAAATTTCTTCGCAAAGGTAAATTCAATTCTAAGTTTAAGAATACTAATGAACTTCCTACTTGTTTCAAGTGTAACAAAAAAAATCACATTAAGAAGGACTGTTCGTTAGAGAATGCAAAATCAAAAGGAAAAATTTCTAACTTCAAGAAGGACAAGTACACCAAGAACAAGTACATGAAGAACAAGAAGGCCTACCAAGCAACTTGAGATGATAGCGACTCATCATCGGAAGAAGTGAATGAAGAGTCAAATGAAGTCACAAATGTGTGCTTCATGGCTACTCAGAACGATGTAAGTGACAATATTGACTCTAATGATTTATTAAAAGCATTTAATGAAGTCTTTCAAGAACTAAAAAAGAAGAAGATAAGAGTTTAAAATCTAGAGAAAGTTAATCAAACGCTATCTCAAGAAAATGTTGACTTAAATGTTGAAGTCAAGTATTTAAATTCTCGTCGTTCAAACTTGGATATAAATCTTACATCTTTAAAGAAAAATTGTGAAGAGATATCTAAGAATGTATCTAAGTTCAATAAAGGAAAAGAGAATTTAAATGAAGTTCTCCAAAATCAAGTTCAATCTAATAAAAGATTTGGACTTGGTTTTCAAAAAACTCTCGAAAAAAATCATTTTTCTAATAACACTAGCAGTAATAAGATTGATTCTGTTTCTAGTGTGAATAAAAAGTTATATGATTTTTTTTGAAAAACCAAAAAATATTTTTGTCATGAAAATCGTAATTCTTCAGATCAGACTAGTCGACTGACCCATAAAATCGGTCGTCTGTCCAGAGGTATGAAGTCTTATTCAAAGAGACGACAACCTCATATAAGTCGACTAGTTTCACCCCCCAGTCGACCGCCTTCACAGCACAATCGACTGATGGATACAACAAAGTCGACTGGACAGAGCAAAGATATTTGGGCTCCAGTTAACCTGAGTCTTAATGATATGATTACTTATATAAATTCTTTTGTTCATAATGTTTGTAATTCTGTAAATTATATGCCTGCATATGGTGGTAAATCAAACTCACTTTGGGTTTGGTTTCTCAAACGCTAATCTCTTTCGGACCCAATGAAAATGGTACCCTATTCACAATTAATATTTTATAGGTACCTAAAAGGGAACGATGGATACTTGATAGCGGATGCTCTAAACACATGACTGGCCATGTAAATTTACTTTCTTCCATACAAGATATAGATGGAGGGACTGTTATATTTGGTGACAATAACAAAGGAAAGGTCATCGGAATAGGCATGGTCGGTAAGAACACTACCACTACTATTGAAGAGGTATTCCAAGTTAGTGGTTTAAAGCATAACTTGTTAAGTATTAGTCAATTATGTGATAAGGGTTATAAGATAGTGTTTGAAAAAGATGCATGCTTAATTTATGATTCATCCATGAAAAATAAAAATTTTCAAGGTTTTAGAAAAAACAATATATATGAACTATGTTTAAAAACAACTGAGTTTTCGAGTGATTTTTGTTTAGTTGCTTCAAACAACGACTCTTGGATTTGGCACAAGAGATTTGGACATGTAAATATGAAAAAATTGCAAAATTATTTAAAAATAACCTAGTTAAAGGACTGCCAAAATTATCTTTTAAGAAAGATAAAATGTGTGATGCATGTCAACTAGGAAAACAAGTAAAATCTATATTTAAGACAAAAGAAATGATTTGCTAATATTAGGCCTCTCGAATTAATCCATATGGATTTATTTGGTCCTACTAGATGGATTTCAGCACTGCTTTTCATCCTCAGACCGATGGGCAGACCGAGAGAGTCAACCGTATTCTTGAGGATATACTTCAGTGTTGTGTGCTAGACTTTGGAGGCAGTTGGGAAAGATATCTAGCTTTAGTGGAGTTTACCTACAACAACAGTTTTCATACTAGTATTGGGATGGCGCCGTACGATGCTTTGTATGGCAGGAAATGCAGGACACCTGTTTGTTGGTTTGAAGTGGGAGAGCGTAAGATGTTTGGGCCTGAGATTGTGCAGCAGACCTCTTAAAAGATTGATCTGATCAGGAAGAGGTTGGTGGATGCTCAGAGTAGGCAAAAGAGCTATGCAGACAACCGGAGAAGGTACCTTGAGTTTGAGGAAGGTGACTTTGTCTTTCTGAAGGTATCGCCCAGTAAAGGCGTGATCTGATTTGGCAAAGGTGGAAAGTTGGCCCCGATGTTCATAGGCCCGTATAAGATATTGAAAAGAATTGGGAAAACTGCTTACCGGCTGGAGTTACCGGAAGAGTTGTCTCAGGTGCACAATGGCTTTCATGTGTCTATACTGAGAGGTTACATTCCAGATCCCAGTCATCATTTGCCCGAAGTGCCGGAAGGTTTGCAATTGGATATGAGTTACATTGAGATCCCAGTTGAGATTGTTAATCGTCGGGAGAAAGTCTTGAGGAATAAGACGATACCGATGGTCAAGGTAGTTTGGAGAATCTGAGGAGAGGATGTTGAAGGACCATCCTGAGCTCTTTGGTTGATTTGTATTTGTATTTTCTTTTGTTGTTGTGTTTTGTTTTCTTACTCTATAATTGTAGTTCTGGGACGGAACTATTCTAAGGAGGCAGTGTTGTAAGACCCTGAATTTTTATTAAATGAGAAAATGTTGATTTTATGTGTTGTGCACGTACAAGTTTGGTATATATGTTTTCTTATAAAATTATCTTTTTATAACATGAACAAACATTTTCCTTCTTTCTCTTTATTTTCTAAAAGCCCATTTTAAGAGCCTAAGCTTATTTTCTAAGCCCACCCTAATTAATTAAATATTCTATTATGACCCATGAGTCTAAAGCCCACTAATTAGAAGCCCATAAATTAATTACTCTTTTAATTGCCTTAACTTGTCATGTAGACACATTTAGTAGGCAATTAATTAATTAATATTGTACAACTTATTAGTGGCTGACACTAGATTGGGCACGTGCACACACTAGAGTGTGCATTGCACACTCTTTAGGGCATGGCCGGATTGTGCATGGAGTGATGGAGAGAGTGGATGGAGTTGAGAGGTGGTTATGAGTTCATGGAAGTTACTACAACTTCCCAATTCATCTTGATCCTTGATCTCTAACTCCTTGATTGAATCCTAGCCATCTATTCTCATCCTAAAAGTGTATATATACCCCTAGTTTCTCTTCCCATTAGTGCACTAAACAATTCATTAAGAAGAAAAAGACTAAGAGAGCAAATAATTGAGAAGTATTAGTGAGTGTGCATTTGTGTGTTTTCCAACCAAGTAAAGGCCGACCAATCATCCAAGGAGCACAAGAGGAGGCTCAGGTTCCATACAAACAAGGAGGAGAAGGCAAATTGCAGTACATTCTAGGAGGAGAATGCCACTTTCTTGCATTCTATGAGCTTTCATTTCGTTTTCTCCAATACATGGGTGTTTCTCATACTTCTAAATCTAGATACCATGCTAGGAATGATTTGATAAAATTACTAAGGAACAACTAAGCGAAATTGGATTCATATTTGCTTAATTAGAGATGAAGTGGTAATTTAGAGAATGATTGATAAAATGATCGCTAGTTGATAAATTGTGAACTAAAGTGCTAGAATCTTTCATGTTGTCACGATATGTGTTTGTGAATATGCTTTATGGAGAAATTTATGTTTATGAGACAAATTGTGATTAAATGCATCATGAAAAATTTGATTGTCTAGATTTAAGCATCATCAATGTAGAAAGATGAATACTTGTCTTCTAAAAATATCATTTTCGTGGAAACCTTGATTATAAATAATATGAAAATAGTGATCCTATTTTCAATTTCAAAATATATCCATGATCTACCCAAAATTGCAATCTGGTGCAATCGACAGTCGACCGAATTAGAGTCGACAGTCAACAGTCAACAGTCAAGTAATAAATTTCGAATTCTAGTTGCAGAACAGTCGACCGACTATATTGTAACAGTCGACTGCCCTGATTATTTGTCCTTGAGTTTTTAATTCTCGCAGAATAGCCGACTGGCTATGTTTTGACAGTCGACTGCCCTGAGATTCGAATGATATCTAGATTTCATGAGGTAATTTTCTATAATCCTTGGCCTAGTATAAATGAGAATTTGGGACTATTTTTAGTTTAAATTGTCCGTGGATAAAGAAAAATGTATTGATTAAAAGATGATTTGAAAAGAGTTTTAATAATGAAAGAAAAACGAAAGTATGAATGTTAGATTTAATATTGATAAAATGAGAATAAGAGAATTATGTGGAAAGAATGACTTATGAATATGACAAGTTGAATTTATTTGTTTATGCATGATATTGTACATGAAATTGAAATTGAATGACTTGATGAATTATGAAAGAACTAGTATTATACACGTGGGGAAAAAATTGGGGAGAATGAAAAGGGAAAAAAAATTTTTAGCTACACATGCACTGCACGGGTTGGGTTATGGACAAAGGCCTTCTCCCATTATAGTAGTAGAGATATGAATATACAAATGCTATGAACATGAAATGAAAAATTTTTGTTATTCATGAAAAAGAGAACTTATGAGTATGAAAAACTCGATGTTGTAATTATGAGTTGAAATTAAGAACTGGGGTGTAGCTAAGACTCATACAAGCAATGAAAGAAATGTTGAAATGATATTTAAAATGAAAAGACCAAGATTTGGGTCATGTGAAATGAATGAGCAAGACCAGTATAGTGGAAGTGCTAATCCTAAAGGATTGATTTTGTTCATGATTCAATTAAAATAAGGATTAGATACATAGTGAAGATGTGACGAAAGTAAGAGAAAAACATTGAGTATGAGGGCCATTGGATTGGCGGCGTGAGAGTATTTACAAGATGTCCTATGATGCGTCATGAGTAGGATGTGGATACTGCTCCAGAGTACCGTCCCGGTGGCGACGCTCATGGGATATTTGGCGACTGCAGGTGGTGTCATGTCTATGGTAGAAGGTGAATTACCACAGGATGCTTGCATGATGAGTCATATGTCAGTGTGTTGGGATTCTCTCCAAGGTGCCTAGACATGAGTTTGTAGTTCGTAGAACATCTAGGATACTTACCGTAGTTACAGAAGTAGAGTAAGTCATGGCGAGGGATTGAACCCTACAAGATGAAGAACGGTTAAGGGCTTGCCCTAGGACCTATGTAGTATGGGCTGCTTAGACTCTGAACAAGTGCGCATTAGTGTCATATAAAATAAATAGTTGCATTAAGGACTAAGTGCACATTCACAACACGACATCAATAGGCTAGTTCCTTTAGCTCTGTTTGTGAACAAGTTTGTGGTTTGTTAAGTATTGTGCATCATTATACTGTTTCCGATATAGAGAGGATGACCGTGTATAATATTTCGTCAGTTGAATGAACTGACGTGCCCACAGTTTTCTATACATGATAAAGTACATGAAAAAGACTAAGGAGGAATTGATGCTTAAGAGATTATTCACTATTGTTGTATTTCATTCATTGTTGTAAAAATTTGCTTCCGCTGTATAAGTATTAATGTAAATGTAACTCTGATGTAAAGTAAAGTTTTATTTTCTTTGTAAAATTGTACGAAGTGAAGTGAAAAGATCATGTGGAACTCGAATTCAGCCTGTTATGGAATTCGGGGTGTTACAGGTATGGTACCTAAACTCGTCTTATAAGGAGATTTTGATGAGTTTTTGGTGTCATTTTTACGAATAAGCTAGCATTTTACTCATTATTTGCATCCAAAGAATTGTACAAAATCCTTGAAATGGTAAATGACTAACTTTATTAAAAAATAAACTAAGTGGCTGCTCTAGTGACTGGCCTTCATTAAATGTAGTGGCCGATAGCGAAAGAGATCTTTATTGAAAAATAAAACTAAACAGTTACTCTCGTGGCTGGCCTTTATTACAAGTTAAGAAAGTTTACTACTAAGAGAGGACGTTTTAGACGCCATCATTGTACTTCATAAAGGTGCACGACATTCAGGTTCTTAGTATCTTCTTCCCCCGAGATTTCAAGTCAGTAGGCCCTTGGGCGGACCACTTGGGAGATCTTGTACGACCTCTCCCAGTTGGGAGCGCGCTTTCCCTTCTTTCACGGGTCAGAGATTTCGAGTTTTAGCAAAGACAAGATGTAACACCCAATAATTTTAAATATAATATTCTGAAGTAATTAATAATTTTTAAATGAATTTATTTAATTATTTTGAATCCTGTGAAATGGTCGTTTTGCACGTGCAAATATTTTTGAAATGCAAGTTTTAAAATTTTGAGTTTCTAAATAAATTATATCATTTATAATTGGATATATTTGAAAATTTGGGAATTTTCTGAATAAGAGAAACTGTTATTGTAAATAATTCGAAAGAAGGAAGCTTTTTTTGTAAAAAGTCGTTTGGAGGTACAATTTGAATTCAAAAAATGGTTGGCTGCATTTTGGGGGCCGGTTTTGGCAGTGGTGAGATTTAGGGATGAAATTCTACCAATTTAAATTGATTTGATTTGATTTGAATTAACAAATAATTAATTCTACAAATTGGGACTTCTAGGTGGTTTTATTTGTAAAATTTCCTCAAAGAAACCCTAGAAAGGGATCTTAGCATATTTAGAGAGCAACAACTTTTGGCCTCTCTTTTTCTTCTGGCTTTGGTGATTTTTGGAGACATTGGAGTTGATCTTTTGCTTATAGAAGAAGACTACTAGTTTGTAACAATTTCTTCTTGAGGTGGGTAACACTCCAGTAGGGCTGTAAATCGGAACGGACGGGATCATACAACTATATGTTCAAGCTCGGACTAAAATTCTACTCGGACGGGCTTATGTCCGACTCGGTCTAGGTCGGACAAAATTTGTATAGTCCGGACTCGGTTTAATAAAGCATCAGACCTCAATAATACTCGGACAGACTTATGTCTGACTCGAGCTCGGTAAAGAATCGGACCTAATAATTTGTTCGAGTTCGGTTCGTATAACAGTTCGGACGGTCCACGGTTGGATCATTTCTCGAGCCGGACTCGGATAGACGACGGACCACCCTGTTCATTTTACACCACTACACTCCAACTCTCTTGCTATGTTTTATCTGATAAACATGCTAGGAATGAACTCTTGTTAATCATGGATTGTGTGTAGCATGATTGTAGTATTTGTAGAGATGTATTGTATAATATGAGATTGTTGGTTATGAGACATAAAGATTGAATCTTGATTGTGTATGGATCTAAAATAATTTGTACTTGAATATTGGAGTTTCTATGCATGAAAGATCTAGTTTTTATTTATAAGAAGTGATTTAATGAACCCATAAATTGTTGTAGATGATTAGAACTTGTCATATGTTCTTAAACTTCATGTAGATCATTAAAAGATAAGATTTTTAGGGTTTATTCACTATTTTAATACTAAATAATTTTTTTTGGGACATGATAAGATGTGTAGATTGCAAAAGAATCAAAGTAGAAACCTTAAGGTAAGGGTTAGGGTTGAACAGTCGGTTCGGGTGCGAGTCGGTTCATCTTAATTCTTTGAATCAAGATGAAAGTTGGCACATTGGACTTTCTTGATGGCACGCGCTGTTGGCATTGTGGCTGTGCGGGTCACGGGTTCAAACCCAGGGTTTTTTTTTTTTTTTATGGAGGGTTATTTATTTCATTAAATATTTATTCTTTTCCATGTATGGTTATGAATAATTCTTTCTAGTTTTATTCTATCATTTTTATATATAGTTGGAATAACTGGGATTCTATTTTTGGGTCAGATAAATTTCAGATTTTGTAGAAATCTAACTTCAAATTTTAATGTATTCAAGTGATAATTTTGAGGGTCTAAATCTATTTTTTTTGTAGATAAAATTCTCAGTTTTGAGGGGATATATATTTCAGTCATGAAAGACGAAAACTCAAATTCTAAAGGGTTATTTTCAGTTTCTAAAGAGGTTATATTTCATATTTTTAGAATTAAAGAACTTCAGATTTTAGGGATGAGATCCTAGACAATAAAGAGACTTGTTTCAGTTTAAGTTGATCGGATTAAAGAGAAATTTATTGAGTTTTATGTATGTATGGAAAGTGAGATTTAAAGTGGAATTTAAAGAATTTTGTGAAATGGATTTTGTTTCCATATAAGAAAGAGTCTTTTATGGTAGTAAAGATTTATTAAAAGGAAATGTGAATAATGAAGAGATTACTGGATATACAAATGTTTATTTTGGAATATGGTATTTCATGTTTGAGATTTTGATTCACAGCTGTGGTGTTGTGGGAAAAGTATTGTTTTTCAAAAAGGAGTATATAAAAAGTATTTTGAATGATTGAACCAAGTGGGGTTTTGATTGTGATTATGGTTATTGTGAGAGCTCTGGATGACGCTTGAGGCACTGAGTTGGGAGCACTAGATACTGAGTGAGCCCAAGAATATCGGCAGTGGATATTTTGATTGTAGGAAATTAGCCTGAGGGGCAAGTGTTCCTAGATTGGCAAGTGAAGTCCGGTAAGGTAGAGCTAGTTTGGGTGGCTCAGGTTGTTATTAACAATCTAAGGATAGGCACTAAGTTGGGAGTTGTGACGGAACTTGGACAACGTAAGTATGGGCTCTGTTTTCAGTCGGACGGATGTATTTCGGGACTATGTATTCGTTGTGTCTCTCTAGTATGTTCACGCGTCGAGGGTCGACATGCCTATTCGTGGAATGTCTAGAAGTGGAACAATTTGGTATGTTCGCGCGTCGAGGGTCGGCAGACCTATTCGCGGAACGTATGGTCTGTTTGGGCGTTGAGGGTTGGCAGGCCTATTCGCGGAATATAATGTGTATCTGCGTGTTGAGGATCGGCAGGCCTATTCACGGGATATATGGCAGGGAGGTGATTCTCCAAAGTTAGAGCGATGCTTGCTGGATGTTTGCATGTTTACACTTGTACAACTTGGCAGGTTGCGTATCGGGGCTTAGGTCTATTCACAGAGCGTCTAATCTTGTCTCTATCACCGATGCAGTTTTTATGGCGAGGGATTGAACCCTGTGATGTGGTGAATGCTAAGGGCTTGCCCTCGGACCTATGTAGAATGAGATGCATATTATCCGAACAAGTATGCATTAGTGTGCATCATGTGCATTGTGTTTTCATGAACATTGTTTTATGCATTTTCCCTTTGTTTTCCCGACACAAACTTATTCATTTAGTGTAGTTTCACTTGTTAATTATATGAATCTTTTATCGTTATTTTATTTTATGTTGTGCGATAAGTTTGTGATTGTGAGACTTTGGAGGGTTACTATTATTATAGTATTGCTGTCAGTTGTATTCAACTGACATGCCCACTTTTTGGGTCAGTTTTGCAAGATTTGCGAGTAAGTGGATTGAGCAAGGTTAAAGCTTGGACCTTGAGATGACTGAAGTTTAAATGTTGAGATGAATTGTAATGAATGTGTGAAAATTTTCGCTGTCAATTGTAATAAAGAACCATTGTAAAGAAAAGTTGTATTATTCCTTGTGTTTTATACTGTGTTTGGATTACATTGAAGTAAAGATTCTGGAGTTGTGTCTCTTATTTCTATTATTAAAATTTGGGGAGCTACAGAAAATGGTATCAGAGCATGCTTCAATAAGTAACAAGAAACATGGTATAGGGAAACCTTGGTAGACATTAGAGTGTGGGTATCAGGTTTGGATTTATGAATGTGTAGTTGTTTGAACTTGCATTCATGATACTCTCTTCATATACATTGATGTGATATTGTATACGAGCATGTTTTACTTTTGTATCACGAGTTCTATGGTTGGTTTGAACCGGTATTTGTGATATCTCTTTTTTCTCTTTCAATGGGATAGTGGATGACCAAAAACCTATGGAAGACTTAGAGAAAGATGGACTTTTATGGATTTTTATGAAGAATCTGGGGATGATCTTGAGGAGGATAATGAAGAGGTGAATCTCGAGGGAGTCTTTCAGATGATTCCCTTATTTTTCTCTAACCCTGTGCAAAGATTAGCACAAGATGGTAGCATTTTGACGTCAGCTAGTCAAGTACCAATGGAGGATGAGCCAGCTTGAGGAGCAACAATTGGAAGATCAGAGTGGCACAGCAGAAGTGTGGTATGGAACCTAAGGTGTTTCCTGGCCGTGTTCTGTCGGTGACAACGCCGTCAGGAGAGGAGTTGATTGCTGATCAATATTACATAGGGTGTGATATTGAGATTGGAGGCAGACTTATTGGGATTGACCTCATTGATCTGGATGTCTTCGGTGTCTATGTGATTGTGGGCATCTAGTGGATGGCAATCTATGATGACACTATAGAGTGCAAGCGTAAGGAGGTGGTGGTGAAAGCACCGAGAGGACCCGCAATGACTTTTCAAAGGAAGAAGGGGAGCATGAAGGTGGTTACAGCACTAGTAGAGATAGAATTTTTGGAGGAAGTCAGGGCAATTCCTGTAGTTCAAGATTTTCCAACAGTGTTCTTGGATGAGCTCCCGGGGATACCGCTGCAGCGTGATGTTGAATTTTGCATCAACATTTAGCCGGGTAGTGCTCCGATATCTATAACTCCTTACAGGATGGAACCTGTAGAACAAGACGAAGTGAAGAAGCAGATCGAGGAGTTGTTGCACAAGGGATTCATCAGGCCGAGTGCTTCACCTTGGGGTGTGCCGTTGTTGCTCGTGAAGAAGAAGGATGGGTCAACGAGGATGTGCATTAACTATCGGAAACTGAACAAGGCTACGATTCAGAACAAGTGTCCGATTCCAAGGATCCTGTGTTCTCGAAGATTGATCTATGATCTGGATACCACCAGGTCCAAGTTAAGGAGGAAGATGTGCACAAGACAGCTTTCAGGATGCGGTATGGGCATTATAAGTTTTTGGTGATGCCTTTCGGGGTGACGAATGTGCCAGTGATATTCATGGATTTGATGAACAAGGTTGTGCGACCGTTCATTGACTCTTTCTTTGTGGTATTTATCGACGATATCCTGGTGTACTTGAAGTCAGAGGAGGAACATGCTGAGCATTTGGCAGAAGTTCTGAAGAACTTACAGGAGCATAATCTGTATGCCAAGTTGTCGAAGTGTGAGTTCTCACAGTCTGAGGTGGCAATTTTGGGTCATATGCTTTCTGAGGAGGGAGTGGCTACTGATCCTCAGAAGATTGAGGCGGTGCAGAGTTGGCGTAGACCGACGACCTTGAAGGAGGTCCGAAGTCTCTTGGGGTTGACTAGATACTATCGACGTTTCATTCAAGGTTACGCATAGATAGCAGTTCCATTGATGGGATTGACAAAGAAGTATATGGAGTTCAAATGGACGGATAAGTGTGAAGCTAGTTTCCAGGAATTGAAGGAGAAATTGACGAAAAACACCAATTCTTGTGTTGCTGTGAGTAGGTGTGGATTATGATATCTACAGTGATGCATCTTTCAGAGCTTTGGGTTGTGTTCTGATGCAGGAAGGGAAGGTCACTACGCATGGGTTGAGGCAGTTGCGTCCTCATGAGAAGAACTATCCGACGCATGACTTGGAGCTTGCAACTATTATTTTTTCCTTGAAGCAGTGGAGGCACTGTGTGTATGGTGTGAAGGTCAACATGTATACAGATCATAAGAGTTTGAAGTACATCTATCAGCAGAAGGATCTAAATGCACGATAGAGACGGTGGTTGGAAGTTTTGGAGGACATTCGTCCTGAGATCAAGTATCACCCAGAAAAAGTGAATGTGGTGGACGATGCACTCAGTCGGAAGGTTAGTCTATCTCGACTGATTACGATGCATAAAGAGTTGGCTGAAGAGCTTGATCAGGGTCGGTATCGAGGTGGTATTGCAAGGTTTGGGGGGGCATCATTGGCACAATTGAGACTTCAACCTACTTTGAGAGAGCAGATCATTGAGGACAAGAAGTCAGACACGGAGATTCGGAAGATGTTAGAGCAGATTTTTGTAGGTAAATTGTCAGAGTTTTGTGTCCAAGATGAAATGCTTTGGATGGGAGAGAGGTTGCATGTGCCAAAAACGAGAGGATTTGAAGGAAAGCATATTGAAGGAGGCACATACAACACTATTGTTCGTACATCCCGAAAGTACGAACATGTACAAGGACATCAAGCAATGTTTTTGGTGGCCAGGCATGAAGATGGATGTTGCAGACTTTGTGGCAAGGTGCTTGACTTGTCAACAGATCAAGGCGGAGAATCAGAAGCCTAGAGGATTATTATAGCCATTGCCCATTCCGGAGTGGAAGTGGGAGAATATCAGTATGGACTTTACGTTTGGTTTACCGAGGAGTCCGAAGGGTAATGACTCGATCTGGGTCATTATGGACAGGTTGACCAAGTCGGCACATTTCTTGTCGGTGAAGATCACATGGTCATTGGAGAAGTTGGCCGAGGTGTATATTGGGGAGGTCGTGAGACTTCATGGAGTTCCTATGACTATCATCTCCGATAGAGATGCAAGGTTCACATCGAGGTTTTGGAGAAGTTTGCAAACCGCTTTAGGGGACCAGGACTGACTTTAGTACAACATTTCAACCATAAAAAGATGGACAAACTAAAAGGGTGAATCGAGTACTAAAGGATTTGTTGAGAGCATGTGTTATGAACTTTGGCAGAGGCTAGGAGAAGTAATTAGCACTAGTGGAGTTTGCCTACAACAACAGCTATCATGCAAGTATTGGCATGGCACCGTACGAGGTGTTGTACGGGAGGAAGTGCAGAACACCCGTTTGTTGGTATGATGTTGGCGAGAGGCTCCATTTTTTCTGAAGGTATCACCTATGAAAGGAGTCATCAGATTCGGAATAGGAGGCAAGTTGGCACCATGGTACATTGGACCCTACAAGATTCTGAAGTGGATTGGTAAGGTAGCTTACAGATTGGATATACCAGAAGACTTGGCACAGGTACACAACGTATTCCATGTGTCCATGTTAAGGAAGTATGTACCAGATCAGAATCATTAGCTACCTGAGGTACCAGAAGGATTACAGTTGAATTGAGCTATCAGGAGCAGCCTGTGAAGATTTTGGATCGCCGAGAGAAGGTTCTGCAGAATGAGGTCAAATCGATGGTCAAGGTGCTGTGAAGGAACCAGCTATTCGACGGAGGCTACGTGGGAAGTTGAGGACCAGATGAAGACCAATTTTTCGGAATTGTTTGTGATTGTGAGACTTTCGAGGGTTACTATTTGTTGCCGCTGAATCTGGTGTAGGGGGCAATAGATAGAATTTGTAGATTCTTGAGAAAACGAACAAGGCAAACCTGTTGACCTATTGACCTTCACCAACGTGTTGACTTGGTTTCTTACTGCTGCCACGAACTTGTAAAAAGTGCGAAACACCGGGATGGATCCCGGCGATGCACCCTCCGACGCTTTTGTCAGTAATCAGAAAGATTATGAAAGAGCTTTTATGTAGAAAAATATTGATTACCTTCTTATGGTGGGGAGAGAGGGGTTTTTATAGTCTCCTTAGGGATCCGTTTCGAAATAAGAATATATCTCTACTTCCCGGTGTGAATGGATAGAAGTGGTTAAAACAACCTCTTAGGGATAATTATGAATCTGAATTCTTCTCTATCCTTCTGAACTGGTTTGTAACGGGTTGGGACCCATACCCAGTAGGACAGATCCATTTATGGTTTAGTGGGCTTTGAAGAAAGACTCAATTCCCATTTCAGACCCGTTTGTAAGTGAAATTACTGTTTTACCCCTGAGATCTTTAAGATTCGTGCCCGATTTAATCCTATTTTTAGCCATATCACGAGCCCCCCACTCCTGGAGACTGAGTTCTACAGTCTTTGAGGAGTAGTTTTGTTGCCCTAATGGCGTACAGGATTTTATCAGAGTTCTTAAGGGAGTTTGGATCTTGCTCGAGGTGTAACGGTGTTATTCTGGACTTGTAAAATACCCAAAATTATTCTCAATTTTTTCTAGATTTTTTGTGATTTTTCCAGATTTTTCTGAATTTTTTTCCAATTTTTAATTATTCTTTTGAATTTTTTATTTAATTTCTGAATTAAATAATTAATTATAGAAAATTTTAATTAATTATTTTAATTTAATAATTATTAATTTCGGAATTTAAAAATATTTTCCGAATTAATAATTATTTATAGATTTTTTAATTATTTTTTTCGATTTTTTTAAATAACTAACTCAATTAAATAAATAAATAAATAAATAAATTAATACCTGGACACGTGGTGCGTTTCTGTACGTTGATCATGATCAAATGAGCGCGCATCGGGAGGAGCCCATTTTTCCTCCCATTTGAAGGTCGGTGGCAAGTGAGGTCGGCGACGAATAGGAGAGCGCCACGTGGCTCAGTTGGTCAACGTTGACCACAATTTTTTTCCTCTTTTGTTATTCTTCTCTCGCTCTGCTTCTTTCTTCTCCTTCTCCGAGCACCTCTTCTCGCCTTCCGCGAGCGAGGGGAGCTCGTCATAGACAGGAGCTTTGGCAACGACGGAGGGAAGCTCGACGCTAGAGAAGATCGGTGAGGGAGGAGCTCGAGCTCGAAGATAGCGAGAGAGCTCGGCACAGCGTCGAGGTTCAGCACTGGAGCACGACCTTGGCGACGATGGTGCTGAAGGTCGACAGGGGAGTTTAGAGTTGGAGACGACGTAAGTGGGTTCGCAGCATTCAAATGAGTGGTTGGAGCACAGTAGGTTCTCGACGAGGGGAGAGGAGCTCAGCGAAGAGATAGGCGATGGAGCTGTGAGCTTTGGTAGAGCTTCAGAGAGGAAGCTCGAAATGGAGGGGAGCTCGAAATATGGGAGCTCGGAGATGGAGTTCGATGACGATGGAGAATAGCACGGTGGAGCTCCTCCGACGGAGCTCGACGAGGAGTTCGGAGGACGGTCATTGGAAGAGCTTCGGCGAGGGAGATGACGGAGAGGAGCTTAGAGCTCGGAGCTTGTGATGGGGAGTTGGTGAGGTTGACGACGGAGGCCACTGGAGCTCGACATGGGGTAGAGCTCTTTCGACAGAGCTCATCGAGGAAGGAGAGAAGCTTCGATGGGTGCTCATCGTCGAGAGCTCTTGAAGGAGGTCGACGAGTGAGGTCGAGCTCGGTAAGAGCTCGACACAGTGTAGGAGGAGTTCGCCAATGGAGAAGAATAGCGAGGGCGGCGCTCAACAGAAGGGGAGCTTGAGCTCAGGCCTCGGGGCTTGGTGGCTGTGGGTTCGGTGAAACCATGGTGGAGCTCGTCGGTGGAGAGTGATGAAGGAGCTCGAAATGGAGGAGCTCGAGATGTGGGAGCTCGGAGCTTGTCGATGAAGTTGGGCGGTCATGAGTGGAGGGTCGACATTGGAGGAGCTGACATGGAAGAAGAAGCTGGGTTCTTCTATTTTGGTTTTTTGACGGGAAAACGGAGAAGAAGAAGGAGGTTGAAGAGGTAAGGGGTGCGGGTTTGGATAGGGTTTCGGTCCAAACGAGTTTGGACCCGACCTGTTAACCCTTATTACTTTCTTCTCTTTATTTGTTTGATTGTTTCAGGGCGAATCTCATCCATCAGTCTTGTTTGTGCACGAATTTCGAGGCAAAATTTTTCTCCAATTTGAGCTCCGGTGGCAAGAGAGTTCAGAGACGAGTAAGGGAGTGACACATGGCTGATCAACGTTGATCGTTGACTCAGTCAATGTTGATCGTTGACTTTCTCTTTTTTGCTTTAATCACAACCGTTGATCTTGATCGAACAAGAATTTTGAGGCAGGAGTTTTTCTCTCATTTCAGGTTCGGTGGCAAGTGACTTAGGGGACGAATGGAAGAGCGACACATGGTCAGTAGGGTCCTTGTCACCGTTGACAAGTCAACGCAATTGTTAGCGTTTGGACGTCGGTGGCAAATGACTTCGGGGAAGAATGGGAGAGCGACACGTGGCCAGTGGGTCCCTTTCACCGTTGACCAGTCAACACAATTGTTTGCATTTGGACGTCGGTGGCAAACGACTTCGGGGACGAATAGGAGAGTGACATGTGGCCAGTGGGTCCTTTTCACAGTTGACCAGTCAACACAATTGTTTGCGTTTGGACGTCGGTGGCAAACAACTTCGGGGTCTGGAGGTCGGCATTGGAGGTTCGAAGTGGGAGCTTGACAAGACATGGGTTTGACCTCTTGGAGCTCGGCCAGGTGAGAGGAGGAGTTTGGCATGGCTCGGCGAAGCTCGACTACAGTGGCGATGGATGGAGCTTGATGGAGCTCAGCACTATGGAGGAGCATGGAGCTCGTCATAGGGAGTACGACGAGGCTCGGTGAAGCTCGACCGTAGTGGCGATGGAGGGAGCTTGATGGAGCTCAGTACTGTGGCGGAGCTCGGCGAGAGTGAATGGTGGCATCGAGCTTGGAGGTGGGCGAAGCTTGGCTTGGAGACAGTGAAGGGGTCCCCTCGATGTGGAGGCGAGCGGAGTGAAGAGCTTGGCTCTAGGAGAGAGCCGTTTGGGAGACAAGTTTGAGGAGCAACTCTAGGCTGAGAGTTTTAGCTCTGAACTCGTTGAGAAGAGGTCCGCTCTGGGAGCGAGCAGAGCGAAGAGCTTGGCTCTAGGAGAGAGTCGTTGGGGAGACAAGTTTGAGGGGAAACTCTAGGGGAGAGTTTTAGCTCCGAACTGGTTGAGAAGAGGTCCGTTCTGGGAGTGAAGAGCTTGGCCCTGGGAGAGAGCCGTTGGGGAGACAAGTTTGAGGAGCAACTCTAAAGGGGAGTTGTGCTCCGAACTCGTTGAGAAGAGGTCCGCTTTGAAGGCGGGCGGAGCGAAGAGCTTAGCTCTAGGAGAGATCCATTTGGAAGGCGAGTGTGAGGAGGAACTCTAGGGGAGAGTTTTAGCTCTGAACTTGCTGAGAAGAGGTTCAACAGTTGTGGGAGCAATTTCGAATGGTGAGCTGCTCCGCACTTGCTTATTTGCAAGCGGCTAAGGCAACGTCGAACCAAGTGTTGGACTCCGAACCTGTTTTAAGAGAGTTGACGAGTTGTAGGAGCAATTCCGAATGATGAGCTGCCCCGCACTTGATTGTTTACAAGCGGCTAAGGCAACATCGAACCAAGTCTTGGACTCCGAACTCGTCTTTTGAGCTTAGTAAGTTGTGGGAGTAGCCCTGTAGGACAAGCTGGACTCCGAACTTACCATTTAGCGAGTCGTAGAAGTGGCTCAGAGAAGTAGAAATGAAGCAAGTGCAATAATAGACAAAAGTTTAAGTTTTATTGAAATAAACTAAATGACCGCTTCGATGGGGCGAACCATTGTTACATGTGTTGGCCGGGTTACAAGCATCGGCCTTATTGAAAATCGAGATCCTACTTCTACGATAGGGTTAAGGCCTCTTGGGAAGAGTTGGGTTCTACCCCCATTGGACCTCCTTGGATGAGGTGGCGGACGGCCCCAGGTTCGGGATCTTGGAACTCGGCAGACCTCTCTGTTTGCTTGTAGGCTCCTCGTGATTGAAGGTCGGTCCCGTCTCTTCGGACGAACTTGTCCAGGTGTCCCCGCTGTATGAGTTCTTCGATCTCCTCTTTGAGAGCCCGACAATCATCTGTGTCGTGGCCATGGTCCCTATGAAAGCGGCACCGCTTATCTCTGTTTCTTTTCTTACTAGGGGTATTCATTCTAGGAGGAGCATGAAGTAGCCCTTCTTTGTCCACCTCCATAAGAACTGCTGATATACTAGCAATGAGGGGGGTGAACTTCTCAAAATAAGGAGTTGGGTGGCGTTGGCCATTGACGTCCCTCTGGAGTTTCTGTGACCCTTCTTCACTCGTGTTCTTCCGTTTGTTCCCGAAAGATGATTCCTCAAGAGGGGGGGGGGGGGGGGGGTTGAGAGCCTCTTCCACTCGGATGTTCTTCTCACTCCTAAGTAGGAGTTCTGAGAAGTTTCAAGGGGGCTTCTTGGCAAGGGATGCCTTTAGGTCGATGTTGGTGACGTTGCGCTCGAAATGCCGCAGAGGCTACTGATTGGTTGAGGGAGGCTATAGACCGGACTTCAGCGGTGAAGTGCCGAACATAATCTCTTAGGCTTTCACCCTTTCTTTGGTTGAGGGTCACCAAAGATACACTTGTTTTCTCGACCCGGCGGCTACTCATGAAATGAGTAAGGAAGAGCCCTTCGAACTGATCGAACGATAAGATGGAGGCCGGGGCGAGTCGAGAGTACCATTCTCTCGCAGACCCCTTCAGCGTGGCAGGGAAGGTCTTGCAAAGGAGCACATCTGAAGCCTGGTGGATCATCATGAGAGTTTTAAAACTCTCGATGTGGTCAGCGGGGTCCGACTTCCCATTGTATGACTCAAAGTTAGGGGGCTTGAAGTTTTGCGGGACCGGGGCTTCCATGATGGCTCGGGAGAACGGGGGCCTGCTCGGACGAAAATTCCTCGCCCGTTGTTCATCTTTTCTGTCAAGTCGGCCAAGGCGCCTCTCCATCTCGTGGAGACGGCAGTAGTCCGAGTCTTCCCTTCGGTCATATCCTTCCGATCCCCTAGAATTTTTCCCATGCGAAAGGGCACTAGGAGTGCGGTGGTGATGGCTTGGGGCAGGTTGAGGACTAGGTGCCCGTTGCTCATGGTTGGGAGCGACGTTGAGGGCCCACAGAACGGCCTCTTGAAAATCTTGGAACTCCGCCCTTGTGACTGGTGTCTCTCCAGCTTGGTGGTCCCTATGTGTGGCTCGGCTTATTGGAGAATGACTTCTCTGCCGATGATGTTGAGGGGACTCTCTTCACCTCCTCGGGGGAGGGGATCTTCTGGTCCTCGGTCTGCGGGGGGTTCGGACTCTTGAGACCCCGGGGTGCTCAGGTTGATGGACTCCCCCAAGGGCTCGCCATCCATTCAGGCGAGTTCGAAGGTTGGCCCTCTTTTGGCGATTGGCAATCACTTGATGAAGATCCCGCTCGGGAGGACTTTGAGAAGCCATAGAGTCAATTGGAGGATTGGGAACCGCTACATGGTCATGAGGAGGATGTTGCTTCGGACGACTTCGATGGGAGCCCCCTGAGACCCTGGAGGGGCCTGTTGAGGAAGAACACCTTGAGCTGGAGGAGGAGGAGGAATAGCGGAGGTGGTCTTACGGTTGGAGGTTGCGGACTTCCTCCTGGGAGGCATTGCTGGAGTAGCTTTGGTAGAAGGAGGAAGGTCGGATTGCTATTCGTGTTTCCCACAGATGGCGCCAATCTGTTGCCGCTGAATCTGGTGTGGGGGCAATAGATAGAATTTGTGGATTCTTGGGAAAATGAACAAGGCAAACCTATTGACCTGTTGACCTTCACCAACGTGTTGACTTGGTTTCTTACTGCTGCCACGAACCTGCAAAAAGTGCGAAACACCGGGATGGATTCCGGCGATGCACCCTCCGACGCTCTTGTCAGTAATTAGAAAGATTATGAAAGAGCTTTTATGTAGAAAAATATTGATTAACTTCTTATGGTGGGGGGAGAGTGGTTTTTATAGTCGCCTTAGGGATCCGTTTCGAGATAAGAACATATCTCTACTTCCCGGTGTGAATGAATAGAAGTAGTTTAAACCACCTCTTAGGGATAATTATGAATCTGAATTCTTCTGTATCCTTCTGAACTAGTTTGTAACAGGTTTGGGACCCGTACCCAGTAGGACAGATCCGTTTATGGGTTATTGGGCTTTGAAGAAAGACTTATTTCCCATTTCAGACCCGTTTGTAAGTGAAATTACCGTTTTACCCCTGAGAGCTTTAAGATTCGTGCCCAATTTGAACGATCCCAATGTAATCCTATTTTTAGCCATATCACTATTATTATAGTATTGCGTCAGTTGTATTCTACTGACGTGCCCATTTTTCTGGTCAGTTTTGCAAGATTTGAGAGTAAGTGGATTGAGCAAAGTTAAAGCTTGGACCTTGAGATGACTGAAGTTTAAATATTGAGATGAATTGTAATGAATGTGTGAAATTTTTTCGTTGTGCGTTGTATAAAGAACCGTTGTAAAGAAAAGTTGTATTATTCCTTGTGTTTTATACTGTGTTTGGATTACATTGAATTAAAGATTCTTGAATTGTGTCTCTTATTTCTATTATTGAAATTCCTGGCGCTACACAAGATCACCTTCTTTCAGATTAGTGGAGTGAACTTTCTTGTTGTAGAACTTCTCAACCCTTTGTTGGTAAATGTTTCTCCGTATAGCTAATTTTTCCAGTACCTCTTCGACGATATCGAGATTGGCTAGAAGATTGCTGGAGTTTTGTTCTTCGTTGAAGGAGAGGAGATAGGGGGATGGTAATCCGACTTCGAAGGGGATGAGTGCTTTTGAGCCATAGGCGAGGTTGAACGATGATTCTCCTGTTGGGGTTCGCTTTGTGGTTCTGTAGGGCCATAGTACGCTTGGTAATTCTTTGACCCACAATCCTCTTGCAGCATTGCCTAGCCTCTTTTTGAGGCCATCTAGAATCTGTTGATTAGCATTTTCAACTTGGCTGTTAGTTTGGGGATGTGAGACGGAGGAAAAGCACTGAGTGATCCCTAAATCGGTGCAGAACTGGTGAAATCCTTTTTCAGGTGAACTGTGTTCCGTTGTTGGAGACTAGTATGCAGGGAATCCCAAACCTACAGACAATACTCTTCCTAAAGAACTGCTGAATTTTCTACTCGGTGATAGTTGCTAGCGGCTCCGCCTCGACCCACTTTGTGAAGTAGTCGAATGGCTACTACTAGGAAAGTTCTTTGTCTAGCTGCTGGCGAAAAATGGTCCAAGCAAGTCTATTCCCCACATTGCGAAGTGGATAGAACTTGACATGGAACTAAGGATTGCTTGGGGATCTCGCTTAATGGCTGAGTGTTTCTGACAATGGTCACACTGGCAGACATATTCTTGCGCATTACTGAGTAGTATGTGCCAATAATACCATTGATTGAGTATCTTGAATGCGAAGGACCTGTGCTCCTTGGTGGCAACTGCTGATTCCTTCGTGATGTTCTCTGATGTTATATCGTGCTTCTTCAAGAGAAAGAGATCTCAAGTAGGGTCTGCCGTCAACTAGAGTGTAGGACCGTTTGTACAGGAGTCCTCCATAGAGAGTGTATCTTTCAGCCCTTTTCTGAATCTTCCTTGCTTCTTTGCGGTCATTAGGGAGGATTCCCTTGTCGAGGAAATTGATCAAGGGTTTCATCCAACATTCTTCGAACATTTGGGGGGTGAGAGTCATATGCTCCAACTCTTCCTCCTCGATGCTCAGCTTGAGAAGGACCTCAATGAAGACCATGCAGTGAAGCCCATTGTGAGATGAGGAAGCTAGCTTAGAGAGGGTATCTTCTTGCCCTTTTGGCTCACGAGGGATGCGAGTGACATTGGCTTCTTTGAACGCCGTTAGGAATCTCTTCACATTTTACAAGTACATGGCCATACGGTCATTTTTAGCTTCATAATCTCCTTGGACCTGGTTGACGACTAATTGAGAGTCGCTAAACATCTCGACTCGTCTTGCGCCTGCTTCACGTGCTAACCGGAGACCGACTATTAGTGCTTCGTATTTTGCTTCATTATTTGAGGCTAGGAAGTTGAGGTGCAATGAGTATCGGAGTGTGAACTTATCAGGTCCGAGCAAGATAATTTCGGCTCCGCTTCCTTCGAGGCAAGATGACCCATTCACATATACCTTCTAGAGTGGGGGGTTTTCTTTTACCTCAGGGGAGTTGGGAATAGTGGTTTCCACGATGAATTCGGCCAAGGCATGGACCTTGATGGCCGTTCTTGGATGGTAGCTGATGTCGTGTTGACTTAATTCGATGGACCACTTCATTAGTCTTCCAGAGCTTTCAGGTTTGAGGAGAACTTGCTTGAGCAGCTGGTCAGTGAGAATGCATAGAGAATGCGCCTAGAAGTAGGGGTAGAGTTTACGAGCAAACGTGACCAATGCATAGGCCATCTTTTCCATCATAGAGTAGTGAAGTTCGACGTCATAGAGTACCTTGCTCACATAATAGATCGGCTTCCGAACTATGTCTTCTTCTCTAACCATGACGGGGTAGAGAGTTTGGTCTGAGATGGCTAGGTAGAGATAAAGAATTTCACCTGCCACGAGGTTGCTTAGGAGCGGGGGATTGACAAGCTATGCTTTGAGTTGTTCGAAGGCAGTTTGCTGTTTTTCTCCCCACTCGAAACCTTTTGCGCCCCGTAGAACTTTGAAAAATGGCAGGCATTTCTCCCAGACTTAGAGAGGAATTTACCGATGGCGGCTAAGCGCACGGTGAGCTTATGCACTTCCTTAACAGTGGTTAGGGGAGATATGTTGCGAATTGCTTGAATCTTTTCAGGATTGACTTTGATTCCCCTATAACTAACCATGAAGCCCAAGAACTTACCAGAGGATACCTCGAAGACACACTTTGATGGATTCAATCGCATCTTATGCCTGCGCAATTCTTCGAACACTTCTTGGAGATTGGTCACATGATCTTCTGGAGACTTTTGAATAACATGTCATCTACGTACGCTTCCATGTTCTTGCCGATTTGACTTTTAGAAACCTAATTTACCAAATGTTGATAGGTAGTGCCAGCATTTTTCAGGCCGAAAGGCATGACTCGATATCAATAGAGGCCATGATCTGTTATGAAAGATGTCTTCGGGGTGTCAGGGGAAAATATTTGGATCTGATTATACCCAGAGAAGGCATCCATGAAAGTTAGGAGTTCATGCCCATATTTGATGTCGATAAGTGTGTCTATGCTTGGAAGAGGGAATGGATCTTTCGAACATTTCTTATTCAGATCGGTAAAGTCTATGCACATTCTCCATTTACCATTAGCTTTATTAACTGTCACCACATTTGCTAGCCACTTAGGGTAGCGAACTTCTTGGATGAAGCGTGCAACTAGGAGTTTGTCGACTTCTTCTTTGACTGCCAAGCGAAACTTGAGTCACATTTGTTGAACAAGCTTGGCATTCGGGTTCACGCTAAGGTGGTGCATGATTAGACCTCAAGAAATTACCGGCATGTCGGTTGCAGTCCAAGCGAACAAGTTCTGCTTCCCCCTTATACAGGGAATGAGTTGTTCTTTGAGTTGGAGAGGAAGGGTCTTGCTTTCACGAAAACACTTGGTCTGATCCTTTGAGAGAAAGGGATATCTTCCAATTCATCCACGTGCTCGGAGTTTATGTGACTCCTTTCTGGCGGTAGTTCAATGGCATCGAGTGGAAGAACTGAGCCCCCCATTATGGCAGTGTAGCATGCTCACTCTGCCCCTTGGCTTCCTACAACCTGGCCTATGCCTGCAATTGTGGGAAACTTCATTTTCATGTAAAATGCGGAGGTGACCACATGGAAAGCCGCCAGGTCCGAGAGACCAAATATAGCTTTGTACGCAGCTTTTATGTTGACTACCATAGAGTCTAGTGCCACTGTTCGAGTTGCGGGGGCTTTTCCTGTTGTTACATCGAGTGTGATAATCCCTTTGACTTGGACGGGGGCACCTGAGAACCCATGGAGTGTATAGCCGGCTGGCTTAAGTCGGTCTCGAAGTGCTTGAGAGTGTCGAATGTGTCCATAAAGAGAATGTTTACAGAGCTGCCATTCTTTACAAGAATGCATCATACCTCATGATTTTCCATGCACATGTTTATGACCAATGCATCGCAGTGAGGCATCTTGACACCTTCTAGATCTTTATTGGAAAATGACACAGGGATGCATAGGCTCTTGGCAGGCGGGATGTTGTGTACTGAGTTGACTTCCCTAACAAAGGCTTTGCGGGAGGACTTGGAATCTCCTCCCATCAGACCTCTACGAATGGAGTGGAGAATGGCTATATGCTATGAGTCTTAGGAATTCGGTGGGCTTCTCTTGACGCTTAACAGCCTCCTGTGCCGGTGGAGTCTGGGTGTTATTATTTTGCTGAACAAATTGTGAGAGATAGCCTCTAGCGGATCAGACCTTCAAGTTCTTCTTCGAGGGCTCGACAGTTGTCAGTGGTGTGTCCATGATCTCTGTGATATGCACACCACTTGTTCCTATCCATTCTCTTATTATCTGTAGTCATTTTGGGAGGACGGACTATTCTGTCATTTTCAACTACCATAAGGATGGCAGACACACTTGTGTTAAAGAGAGTGAACTTGTCGAAGAGTGGTGCTAGAGGAGGACGACGTTGACCTGCGCCATTTTTCTGAAACCTCATGGGTCCTTCCTTGCTTGCATTCTTTTGTTTGATCCCAGAAGGTGAATCTTTCTTGCCTTGAGGATAAAGAGCTTCCTTGCTCTGCTATACTTGTCACTCCTTTCTAGGAGTTCGGTGAAATGTTTGGAGGCTTCTTTGCGAGGGAGGCATTCAGGTCTTTGTGAGCGACGTTGTGGCGGAAGGCAGCAGCCACCACCGACGAGTCCAGGGAAGAGATGGACCTTATTTCGGCTGTGAAGTACTTGACAAAGTCTTTTAGCAGTTCTTCTTCTCTTTACTTCAATTCCAACAGGGAATCACTTATTTTTTTAGCCTTGCGGCTAGTAACGAAGTGTGCTATGAAGAGCTCCTCGGGTTGGTCGAAAGAGAATATTGACTCCGGAGTGAGGTGAGAGTACCATTCTTATGCTGATCCTTTCAAAGTTGCAGGAAATGTTCAGTACATGAGCGCATCAGTGACATTATAGACCATCATGAGAGTTTTAAAACTCTTAATATGATTAGTCGGGTCATATTCACCATCGTAAGATTCAAATTGAGCTTTCAATTTCTTTGGAATTGGTACATTGAGGATGGATTTGCTGAAAGGCGGTCGACTGGCCAGTAAGCTCTGCTGGAGCGGTTCCCTTCATGCTTTATTTGTTCCAGGAGATCCTCTACTTCTCGGATGCAGAGAAGTACTTTATCGTCCTTCCCCTTGGATTGAGCTGAGTCGTTGAATTCTTCTTCTCTCAAAGGAGTAGAGTGGTGGCTCTATAAGCTCTATGAGCTCGACCCTGATCATGAATACCTCGGATGGCTCGGCAGATTTCATGCTTGAAGTTTTCTACTTAAGCCCTCGTGACTGGGGCCTCTTGCTCTTTGTTCCTCTCAAGATTCTTTCGAATCTTTCGAGTTGGGATTCTTTCTATACTTTGCCCCCTATGTGAGGAGGAGCGTCTTGATCTCTGCATTTGAGGAGAGTTGCTTCTCCGGTTCTCCTGACGTTCTGAGTGGGAGACCTCACCCCGTGTACGACTCTCATCCAAACGGATATGTAGATCGGTTCCTTGTTGTCTGGAGTTGATAACTTGACAAAGATCTCTTGACCCTCGGGGACCCTTCGAAGGGTGTCGAGTGGCTTGTGGCAGTATGGACTAAGGTATGGTTGTATAGAGGGTGTTGTTCATGGTGCGGTTCATGATGGCTTTTTCGGGAACCCCCTTGTGAATCTCCATTGAGAGGAGCTTGATTAGGCTATTTGGGTTGATCCGACTAATGAGGGGAATAAGGTTCTCCACAAGAGGAGCTTGCTGACGAAGAGGGTTGGCTATACGGCTTGATGCCGCTGCTCTCCCTCTTAACTTCGGTGGCATAGCGGAAGAATTCAATGTTTCTGACAACAAGTTCTGATCTGTGACGTAGATCTATATAGTTTTTCATAGACGACACCAATCTGTTGCTGCTTATTTTGGTGTGGGAGCAAACAGATAGGTGAGTTTATATTTTGAAGGAAATTACTAAAGATTGGTTAAAGCTCATGAGATTGGATTTGGATCGTTGAAAGAGTACTTTGATCTGAATCCGACGATTGTTGACGCGGTCGATGGACCTGCAAATAGCATGAAATACCGGGGTTGGCCCCGGCAACAGACCCTCCGACCCTCAAGTCAGAACTAGAGAAAGAGTTTTTGAGAGAGAAAAGATTGATTACCCTCTGACTGAGGAGGGGGGGGGGTATTTCTAGGGCCGAGAAACAGTTAGGAGATTGAGATAAATCTGTTATCTCTTGTTGATTCTCTCCCTTGAGTGATAAAATCAGTTACTTTTTGGATGTGGACAAGAGATTTGACTTACAACCTTCATGGACTGGGTGTCTCTCTTGGTGGGCTCAATCGCTTTTAATGGGCTTAAAAGCAGCTCATGTTTTGTTAATGAGCCTGAAGAAGGCCCTGGGCTTGTTAGAGAGACCCTTTACTGTCAATCTGCATATAGAAACTTTAAGATCTGTGCTGGGATCATACGGCCCTGATTTGCTACGATATTTACCATTATCGGTCTCAATTTCAAAGCTTTTGGTGTAGTGTTTGGTCTATCATATGGTTTGTACATCTATTTGCAAAAGTTTTAAAATGTGTTTATCGCTGAAACTAGCAATGTTGCAACGTGCAATTTGCAAGCCGTTTGTCTTGTAGAGGCCTGTCAGAATACAAGCGTACACTATAAAACTTTTTCAGTTTCGGTCCAGTGACAAGATCTTTCACAACCTACAATGAGTTATGATACAATAGTGGATTCTGCAGCTTGCTTTAGGAGTACTGCCAGTGCAAAAACACGCAGAAAAAAATTGTTTAACCTATGTAATCGACTCAAAGCACATCATTCAAATGGTGCTGCCAAACGGGTGAATCCGCCCAGCAAGGCCACACCGATCTTGTATCAGGTAAAAGAATACCCATCATTTTCAACCTGTGGACCTGCCGGTGGAATTAAAAGAACCACACCCATTTTTTCATATAATTTCGTTAGATTCTTTTCACTTCCAATACAACAAAGGCACCAAGTAGACCACCCAACCAGCATATGTGCACGCACAGAACATATGAATAAACACACTTTATACACATTTGTAGTCACCAGTCACCACTACTACATTTTACAATAGATGTAGCCATGCAGGTAACCAGAGCCAGAGCCTGACCCAGACCAGAGTATGGGCCACTTCCTAAGGGTGTTGATTTCTTATGCTCTCAGCCTCAGGTGTGGATCTGTACCTGATCTTACCAGCCGCCAGGTCGGCCTCAGATTTCTCTCTACAACATTTCCTTCAGTTATCTGCATGCTTCCCAAAAAATAAGCAGCTAGGTTTGCAAGATACAAGGAAAAAAGGTATCGAAATCCTGTATCCTGTTAGCTTACCAGCACCAATATAGCTATCGAAAAGGTTAATTTTAAATTTACAGCAGTGCCTGGTTAATTTACTACTATGGCAACTGAGAATGCAGTTATGCATATCATACACTTGATAGGAGGAAAGGTTCGGATCTAAAAGAGCTCATGCGAAATCAACAAACACAAACTCGACCAGGTTCTTCAGATTAGATAACAGAAAGAAGACTGAAACAACAAAGGTACAAAAAGTAGTTACCTAAATAACGACTTTTCTGATTAATAGGCATGGTCAGAAAGATCCAGCCAGCTAGCATGGTGATGAGCTATCATGTTTATGTGTTACAGAGTTTGATTTGCATCGATCTTTTAATTTTTTGTTGCTTTCCTTTGAGTAAGGGATGCTACATAGTCGATACTGCGACATCCGTGAGAACCCATGAAGGTTTTGAAGTCAAGTGCCTTGTTGATATGGAATGTTTTATGATGTTGTGATGGGGCTGGTGGTCTTTATGATTTTGTATTGGAGGTGTAGTGAAATTATGGGGCTCAGGAAAGACATTGCCGTCGACGATCGATCTGAAGAAGAGTTGATAGACTACCACCATCTCTTCTTATGTTCTCTTCTGATACAGAAAAAATCATATCCTTGCGTAGTTTGCACAAAAAGTAGAAATAAATTAAAAAAAAGAAAACAATCATTTCTTTGTTACCCTCCACATAACAAGTTCGATAATAATGTTTGGGAAAGCTACGGAGGAGGAAGCAACTGCGTTGGGGATTCTCATCAAATGTTTTCAAGCATGGTCAGGGTTGAAGATCAATGCGGTCAAAAGTAGTGTCATTGCTATTTGTGAGGGGAACGCAATCCCAATAGCGACTATTGGTTCTAAATTAGGGTGTGCAGTGGATGCATTTCCGGTTACTTATTTGAGATCGACATTGAGACCGGGTCCACTGACTCGGGATGATTGGAACCATCTTATTGAAAAAATCGGTAAAAGATTGGCCGGTTGGAAGGGGAAGTTTTTCTCTCTGGGAGGTAGATTGACGCTTATTAACTCGGTTCTAAGCTGCATACCAATATATATGATGTCCACGTATGAGCTTCCGAGATGGGTCATTAGCAAAATCGATAGAATCAGGAAGAGATTTTTGTGGAAAGACGCGGGCGAGAATGGCAAGGGAGTACACCTTATTCAATGGGGGAGGGTGTGTAAACGTAAGGAGTTTGGGGGCTTGGGGGTTTTAGATCTTAGAGCAATGAATATGGCTTTGCTTTGCAAGTGGTGGTGGAAGATGAGGAATAAGAAGAATTTATGGTGGAGTAAGGCCTTTGAGTCCTATAAGAAGAGAAAAAAATTCAAATTTGGAGGAGTAATAGGGCGAGGGAAAGCCTCACCCATCTGGAAAGGAATAGCAAAAGTGGGGACGATATATCACGACAATACCATTTGTAGGATTGGCAATTAGAAGAATACAAGATTTTGGAAAGATAAATGGTGCGATTGCAACACTCTTATCAGCCTCTTTCCGGAAGTCGCGGCAACAACATTAAACAGTGACTCCCTTGTAGCAGACGTTTGGCGAAACAAAACGTTGACCATAGATGTTCACAGTAATTTAAATCAGGATGATTTGGAACAGTTGCGGAATCTGAACAGTTTCATTAGGAGAGAGGAAATTTACACAAATGAGACGTTTGAAGATGAAAGGGTGTGGAATCTGAATTCAAGTGCGACATTCTCGGTTCGGTCTATGTATAAGTGGTTGAATGACGGGGGTCTAAGGAATAACGTGTCTAACATTATTTGGGGTATAGCGGTTCCCCTTAAAGTCAGAGTGTTTCTGTGCCTGATAAAGAACGACGCAATTCTAAGTAAGATCAATCTTAGGAAAAGAAGTTTGATAAGCAACACTACATGCGATAGGTGCGACCACGAAGACGATGATACAAATCATTTGTTGTTCCTTTGTCCTAGAGCGAGTAGCATATGGGAATCAGTGGTTTTGAGTTTTGGAAGTTCACAGTGTCCTAGGTCATCCTTAGATGTGTGGGGAGCTATCAGAAATAATTTTGGTCAGAAAGAGAGTAGACAATTGTGGGATATGACAGTAGCCACAACCATGTGGGGGTTGTGGCTAAACCGTAATGAATTTTGCTTTCAGAAGATTAATCATAGATTGTCATTCTTGCTGCATAAAATTTATTCACTCTCTCACTAATGTTATCATTGGTGGAAAGAAGAGAATGCGTCTGGGAGATCAAGAGCAGAATGCAGTCGGTGCTCAGGAGTGTTTGCGGGTGGATAGAGTTGCCTTCTTTATGATGTGGTTTCTCTACGTTATTTAGAGTTGTCTTCTTTATGATGTTGTTTCTTTAGGATATTTTGGGTTTTGGTATATGTAATATTTTCACCGATGTACTATGTTTCGTTAATTAATCGTTAATGAAGCGATCACAATAGTCATCTTTTATCAAAAAAAACAAAAAAAACAAAAAAAACAAAAAAAACACAAGTTCGATGACAGCTTATTTTTTAAAATTTCTGAATTACATCTACCGATGCAGCTGCTACCTAGCTAGACTTCATTATACCAATCATCGTTTCCAACAATCAGTGGTACCTATCTTATGGCATATCACTCGAATATCATCATATACCCAGTAGATCTTATATATTGTTATCAGTATCTCAGATCCCAGACCAGCAATTCTCACCAGACTTGAGCTCATAATCTTATGATTACATGAACCTAGCATTCAAAAATTGCATTTCTTCATAAAGAACTCAAAGTAACAGAATAGATGGGCGTGCTAATCTGCTGGAATGCATCGTGCATTTAATTAGGCTCTTGGCCCTGTCTACGTCTCAGATATTCATGTAACAAATTGCCTTTGCACTTCTTATAGATACAATACTGGATTTTTTTTTTTGAAGGATGACAACAAAGTCATTTAGGATTGTTGTATCAAGCTGACGATCAAAATTTTGCCTGGCTTTTTACATCCTTGCAGGCATTAATTGTTTCCTTGGCCTTTTGCAGGCATTATTAGATCAAAATTTTGTTATCACTCTATGAGTCTAGATAGGACCGTAGCTGACCCTATAATGAGAAAGGATGGATATGATATTTTACTTCCGTATGTTTTTTTTTTTTTTTTTTTTTAAATTTTTTTTTTTTGAGAGAAAAGGTGGAATATTTTACTTCCGTATGTGTTACCACACTTGAGCAGGACGGGAAACGCTACAACAGCTAGGGAAATTAGAAAGAAAAAACACAGTAAGTGCGAAACGGTATAACGGTATAATATATCATGTTGCATTTTTTAGACTATAAGAGCATTTGTAGTTGTTCAAACCCAAAATTAGGGTATTTGGCTTTTAGAAATACAAAATTTAGGTTAGAGCTGTAGTCGTCCAAACCCAAAATTTGAATTTTGGTTTAAAAAAAATGGACGGACGGTAAATGAAGTTTCGTCCCGTAATTTTTTTTATTTTTTTTTATTAAAAAAGTATCAGACGAGAAATCATTTCCTGTCCGATAAAATTTTAAAAAAAAAACGGACGGGATTTCCCGTCAGAGAGCTTGTCTAATTAAGAAAAGTTAATTAAATCTTAATCAAATTCTAATATATATGCATAATAATTCTATAGGGCCTAATTCAATAGAATTTTTAGAAAACATTTAGAAAGAAAGTGAACGGATGGAAAATGATTTTCCGTTCGATCAATTAAAAAAAAATAAAAATAGAAGAGTCGAAAGATAATCTTTCGTCACCTATATTTTGCAAATTCTCATTTCTCCTCTCAAATATAGCAGAGTATTGTTCCTCTCCAATTCAAAATTTAGGCATTTGGCCAATGACTGCAGCGACTTTTTTCTCCAAACATTGCAAAATTTTGGAAAATAGTTAACGACTACATATGCTCTAGCTCTAAGCTTCTACATATATCAGACAATAATTCTAATTTTTGTTACTAATCGTAGCTCCTAATAAAGATAAGTAAGACCATGTAATTGTAAATAAAAACAGTACATACATCAAACTAAGCAAACGTAGGGCATGCTTTTGCTTCAGATTAATAATTCTACAAAGAATATACCTGTTATGAGGATGCAGCCACACAAATCCAAAGCCCTAATATCAGTAGGGCATCCTGAAGCCAAACTCGTCACCCCTTTTATTAGTTACAACATCACTCCAACCAAGATTCAATGACTGCAGTTGATTACAGTCGTAAGCTCAAATTTAACAACCAGAAGAACTAAAAGGAAAGAACTGAAGATGGCTCCTACCTGCTCCCTGTCTTCCCTAGCACCCTCCTTCCCCCCGCTGCTTCTCTTCCCTCCCTGTTTCCAATCTCCCTCCTCTGTTCTCCCCTAATGGATGCTTTTGAACTCAAGATGAGGGGGTGTCGGCTTGATGAAGTGGTCCTCCTCCCGTCAATCCTCATCCACCAACCCCTCCACCGCAACCGGTCCCCGCACTACCCCCCCACGCTCCGTCTAGGGCTCCTCGATAGTTTGACCAACCCACGACGGAGGGCAACAAAGAGCTCAGACTGGTGCCAATTGCTGATCACCGTAGTGATCAGCGGCATTCTGGCGTTAACCGCCGTCATCACCGCTCCTGCTCACCTCAGCGCCGTGGATGGGCCCCAAGAGGGGGGTCCTCCTACAGGGATGCCCTGAATTTTCAATGTGATATCTCAGAAATACGTGGCACAATTTTCAGCATTAACTTCAATTGCAATAGTAAACATAGTCAAAAATACAGATAATTTTTATTTCAACTTTTATTACAACAATTATTTACAAAATACAACGGAATACAAAACATCTTGAATTACAAACTTTTTTTACAACACTTTCTTTTACAAATTACATAAGCCGTAACATCAATCTAGCACAAGCATCCAAATTCCATGCTATAAGCACCTACCTGTAAAATATGAGGTTAGAGATAACCCAAACCCCCAAAATTACAGGGGTCAGCCATAACGGCATGAGTGACATAAGAGAAAACAACATAAATGAGACATAAGACATAGAGTCATCAACAATATGTATTAACAGCAAGAATAAATGAAATGAGAAATAACAATAAGTAAAGCATAAAAACATCAAGGAAAATAAGATAGTAAATAGTAATATATGAAAACATCAAATGAATCTAGACTAAGTGTCATGTATAGAAAAAACAGGAAAACACAAGCATAAAACCAAGTCAAGAAAACACAGTCGCTATATGCTGACTCTCTAATGCACACTTGTCGGATTCTATGCATTCCATAGTATATAGGTCCGGTGCAAGCCCTTATCGATCTCCACTTTATAGGGTTAAATTCCTTGTTATGCAACTAATCCTGCTGCGGTGATGGAAACAAGATCCAGAATACTCCGCGAATAGGCACCACAGCCCTCGACTCGCAAGCATCATGTAAGATAGCTCAAAAACTGGAGAATCACCTTCCAACCGTGTACTCCACGAATAAGCGATCAAGGCCCTCGACGTGCAGATACACCAGGTACATTCCGTTAATAGGCCTGCCGACCATCGACACACGAATGCACCCTGCATGCTCCGTGAATAGGCCTGCAGACCCTCGACACACGAACAAACAAATGTCCTCTCGAGACAGAACAACACACAGTTCTGGAACGCATCCGTTGGACTAACAAAACCAAGAGCATATACTTACATTTCCCAAGTTCCATCATATCTCCACTAGTGCATGTCCTTAAGTTGATTATTATTAAAAACATAAAATCCCCATATCTAGAGTTAGTGTATCCTGTCGGACTTAAATACTCAGCAACAACGCCAAGACCTAACTGGTCTAAATCAACAAATCTCATCTGCCGGTTCACAGGACACCCACTCAACTCCTAGAGATATCATCAAGACCAAAACTCACAAATCCATCGTCAAAACGGTCATATGAAGAAACTTCTCCAATCAACAAAACCCAAATCTTATATAAAATTCTAGAAACCAAATAAATATTAAATCTATTAAATAACTAAAAATCATATTTTTAAGTTGTAGTATATCACAAAACATCAATTCCTTTGAAAACATGTATAACTCAAATAAGGTCCAAAAGAGTACTTTTAAAACTCCAATATGAATCTCTAGAAAAAAAATTTAATCTGTAGAAAAACATCTTTTAAAACAATATAATATTGAAGGAACAATCGTTCAAAAGAAGAATAAGAAAACTCAAGAAAACATCAGTCAGGACAATAGTAGTCGACTTCATAAAGTAGTCAGTCGACTGTCCTGCGTGAAACCCAAACTCAAGGAAAACATCAAGCAGCATAGTGACAGTCGACCGCATACTGTAGCCAGTCGACTGTCCTGCGGAAAAATTCGAAGACTCAAGAAAACCACAATCAGAGCAGTGGCAGTCGACTGTCCCTGCAGAAAAATCCAACATTTAAAGAAAACATTAATTCAGAGCAGAGATAGTCGACTGTATAAGGTAGTCAGTCGACTGTCCCGTAGAAAAATTCGAGACTCAAGAAAATGTTTCAGCCAGGACCCCGACATTCGACTGTCGACATTGGTCGGTCGACTGTCAGACCTCTAGACTGCAGTTTAAAGGTTGTGCATGTTTTAACTGATACACGATTCACTTTGTAAAATCAAAGATTTGAAGAACTAATTTCTAGAGATAATTAATTGTAACTTGTATAACATATAGGAGTTATTAAAATACATCAAAACATATGAAGATCTCGAAATAGGAGTTTTACCCGAAAAATCTTTCAAAACAACATCTTATATACATATATGTTCGAATACGAATTTTTAACATCAGTTCAGACTTCAAAAATCCATCAATAAGAGTAGTAAAGAGTTTAAAACTATCTCATAACCAAAACAATTGAAATCCAATCAAAACTCCATCAAAACACACGAAATCCCAATTTCTTCGAAAACAACGAAATAAGATATATGTATACATGTTTGTGTACCAGGAAAACTTCAAAACTCATGAATTAGAAGTAGTGAAAAATTTAGATTTAATCTCAGCACTAAAACCAATCATATCCAATTGAAAACTTCTCAAAACTTCACAAAATCAAGAAATTCCCAAATTGATCATAATGCATAGATCCAAATCTAAACCCCTTTCTCAAACTCCAAGACATGATTCTTAAATTCAATAGCCATTAAACTCATCCACAATCATTCACAATAATTTGTCCATGCATATGAGCAATTATAACAATCACTAATCAAGTTTCTACTCAACGAAAGGCCCCCAAATAGAGTTATGCATTTATACATAAGTAAAGGTAATCTTTTTATCTACTTTTATGCAATATCATCGTACAACACATCATGATAAGTTAAAACAGCAAGTATATGAAGGAAAGTATCCTACTCATGATTTCTATTCAGTTCTTTAACAATCTTAAGTCAACAAATTAGGGTTTTAATTATCAATAATATAGTTTCGTGAAAGGATTCACTTTTAATTCATCTACTCATCAAAACTTCATATATCATCATACAAACTCCTAGCATGCTTTCTAATACATAAAACAAAACAAAACAAAACATGTCACTCACCTTGTTGAAGAGATCAAACGAAGATAATAAAGAACAAGAAAAATCAATCCTTCGCAAGAAATCCAAGATCTTCCCTTTAAAACTCCAAGAAATAATAATAATAAAATCCTTTGTGGTGTGCAGCAAAAGACGGTTGTACTCCACCTTTTAAATAGACCGGAATATAGGTTTTAAGGATTTTGAACACATTTGCAAAAATACTCCTTTTAAAACACATCTTTACATATATAGAATCATATACTTGGAAACATGATAAAACCAATTTATTTGAGATTTAAAAACAAAAAAATCCCTCATAAAGTCAGCCGACACTGTTCAAAAGGCCCAGAAAACGAATTACACTTTTACCTCTCAAAATGACAATTTTGCAAAAAGATCATATTTTATCGAAACTTGTAAAATACATCAAATTCATCAAAGCAAAAAGTAAAATTTTTAACCCTTAGTTGGCTAGGTATTATACCCAGTCCAAAAACAAGAAAATCTGGAGTTTCCACTCCAATTGGTAATTTTGCACAAAAGTCATTCTTTTTGTAATATTTACAAATAGGTCCAATAAATATCAGAAAAATCTAGAAAAATCAAAAATAATCTCAAATAATAAATAATGAGTTCCCTCAAAATAATTTTTGGCTTTGAACTTTCAAGAAAATATTTGCACGTGTTTTGCACGTGTAAAAAGATACATTTTTAGAAAATATTTATTAAATCACCAAAAATCATTTAAATTCATTTATAAATCTTAAAAATAATATTTAAAAATACGGGGTACTACACCATTTCTGGCGTAAAAAGCCCCCCTCCTCAAGCCATCGAAGTACCACAACTGAAGGAGCTCCGCTACCTGTTACAGGGCTTTACTAGCAAAAGGGCCTACACTTCTCATCATCACCAACCTCACATTCACCGCCAATCCCACCATCATGGCATCCAACGCCACCGCCAATCCCACCATCATGGCATCCAACCTTCACCACACAAAAATAGTGCCCCATTTCCTCCATAGCCATCCATTCCTACCAATCCAACCCATGCCCCTCCTCCCCCAATCTCACCTTCACAACCACCTTCCCAATACCCTCACTTGTGCATTTCTTCCAATGGGGCTCCAGAGGGGAGTACTGAGAAGGTAGTGGTGGCTTCGGGAGAGGAGGAGCTAGTGGGGGTGGATGACAGGTCGTGGACCTTGGTGGTTAGCAAGGCATCCAAGAAGAAGACTATTCATGATCAAGGTTCTTGCAACTCGAAGTCATATTGTAAGGGGAAGAAGAAACCAGTGCCGTGTTTCAACTGTGGCAATTTGGGCCACGTTCGTGCTGATTGCACGAAGGAGGTGCGTTGTCTCAATTGTTTGAAATGGGGCCACATATCGTATGATTGCTCTAATGTGGTGTTAAACTCAGCAGAATCCAAGAGGGTGGTGAAACGAGATCACTTGCTGGAGAATCCAACTAATATTAGGCTAGCCAATAGCCTGGCTTGCATCATGAAGGAAGAACAGTGGCTCAGAGCTTAGTGAGCGATTACCACAGTTCAGAGTGGCCGCCCCTCTGAAAATCACTTCCTTGAAGAGCTCAACAAACAGTGGCCGATGAGGATTCACCGAGATTGGGTCGTCAAGAAGATGCGTCATCTACAATTTCTCGTTTCCTTTCCTTCTACTGAAAAACTGACTGAGGTAGTGGAATTGAAGAATGTGGATTTCGGCCACTTCTCGGTGGCTTTTAGCCGATGGACCCTAATTTCGGAGCGGAGCTACCACAGGGGGAGGCATTTTGGATTTGGATCCACAATGTCCCTCTCCATTATTGGGGAAGAGAAGTGTTGGAAGAGATTTTCTCTGACTTCAGCTCCATTAGCGAAATCGATAGTAGAACCCTTAAAATTAGAGCTCATCTCTGTTAAAGAACAAATCAGGAGCCCCATCATTTCTAAGATGCCTCGTTTTAAAAAGTTCTTTACCTTCGATGAAGCTTACATCATTCGTTTTGTACTCGAATCCAAGGTTGATTCTGCTCCACCCCCCCCCCCCCCCCCCCCGATGACAAACCCTAACACCTCAACCCCGACCCCCACCGAACTACAGAACACTTCCTGGGCTCTGGACACGACGATCGATGGGTCTCACGAGATCAAGTGTGCCCACAGAGAAATTATCAGTGCTGCTAAGGAGCATGTACCCCAACGGTATTCACCGGAGAGGATGGTTGGCTCTATGGTGGGAGTTGGTCAAACTCCTGACCCAAATCGCAGTTCCATAGGTAGACCAGGATCCAATCATAAATCCAGTACTAGATCCAGTACCAGATCCTTATCCAGCCCCAGATCAAACTCCAGATCAAGATCCAACAGTGTAGGATCAAGAGAGAAAGAGGTAGAGACAACAATTGAAAAGTAGGTAGCTTTTGTTAAGTTGCCTGATCTGGGAAAGGAGAAAAGAAACTCTGAAAATTCTATGGAGGAGATACGACGCCAGCCAATGACTCTGGGAAAAGCATGGTCGCCGCTTGAAAAGCAACAACGAAAGTAAGCAGAGATGGTGGGCAAGATTCAGAGCTTAGAGTTTGGGAGGGTGGCTCAGAGCTCAGAGTTTTGTGAGCTTCGAGCATGAAAGAGGAAATGGGGGAAATAGAACTGAGCATGGAGATGAAGACTACAGTAGGGTAAAATTACCCTTTTGCCCCCCAAGCGCTTTGGTCCCCGTTCCTCTTCCACGTGGCAGCTCCCTACTCGGACTGCGCACCAACCCACGTGTTGTGGAGTTGGTTCCTGCACCCTTGACTCATGCCTTTCGACACTACGTGCGGTGCACGTGCTTTGGAGTTGGTGTTAGTGCCAAATCCCCTGCTTTTCGACTCTACGTGTGCGGCACGTGCTACTGTCTGTGTGTGTGTGGGAGGGGGCTACTTGTGGGCTTGAAAATGGGCCATTGAAGAAGTCCTTTAATTTAATTTTATTAATTCAGACAATTCATTTATCTTAGCTTCGATTCAAGCTCAGTCTTCCAGTGTTGGGCCTCAACCCATGCTGCCAACTAGGTCTTTATCTTGTGCTGATTCGATCAACACTACTACTGGGCCCATGATGGGGGTCTAGTGTGGTTCCATGCACTTATGAGGATGATGAATGCCTCAGTCTTAAAGATGATGACCCATATATTGAAGGGAATTCAGACTTCAAGGAGAAGAAATTTGTTGAGATAGTTGCAGGCTCCCCCTCTGAGAGGGTTCCTCCCACCTTCCCCGACTCGTAGTCTAGTGTTGGGAATCAACGTCTGACGAAGGGCATCAGGTTTCAGCCACATCTTAAGAGGATCCACACTGAGTCTTTAGATGATTGTCTGGAGATTGCAGCTGCAAAGGCTTCTAGATCTGATGTTGGAGGTACACGTTCTTGGTTATCCTATACTTTTTAATTTTATGTCTAACTTAGAGGTCTTCTGTCTAGCTAAAACTTGTGGTCTTGAGGTAGGAGATGTTAAGCGTAATGCGTTACTCCTTAATAAGATTAAAGGATGGGAATTTGACCGAGGTCCATTGTGGCTGCTTCTGAGCCCAATACCTCATATGCAACCCAATCGATTATTAATAATTACACTAAGTAGGAATGTTAGGGGCCTGGGTGGTCACTGTAAACAGGAGATGGTTAGACGTTATCCATTCGTCCAAGGCTGATGTAGTGGGTCTCCAGGAGACCAAATTAGCACATGTCTCCAGATTCAGTAGACTCGGTGGATCTTGGATTTCTGAATGGAATATATGCCCATCCACCATGGCATCTAGGAGCATTGCTATTGTGTTCAACTCCAATCTTTTTTTGTGTTTTGAGGAATTCCAAGGGGAATTCTCTCTGTCGCTCAGGTTGCAACGACGTGCAGACAACTAGATCCATGTTATTATAGTTTTCTATGGTCACAACCTCCAGCCATCCAGAGCTATGTTATGGACAGAGCTCCACTCAATCCAATTGTGGTGGCATGATCCATGAGTGGTTGGGGGGGGATTTTGACATCACTAGGTTTTCTTTTGAACATCGAGGCAAGGGTTCTAGTGACACGGATAGAGAGAAATTCAATCGGGTTATTACAAACCTGGAGCTTGTTGATATACCGATTTCTGATAGAATTTTCACTTGGTCCAAATTGCAAGCTTCCCCGATCATGGCCAAACTTGACAGAGTCCTTGTCTTGTTGAACTGGGAGGCGAAATTCCCACTTGCTTTCGCCGAATCTCTTCCTAATCCAACATCTGACCACATCCCCATCATCCTCTCATCTGGCGATCCAAACGCCAGGAAGAAAGCTAAATTCAGATTTGAGAAAGCATGGTTGGAAATTTAGGGTTTTCACCACCTGATCATGGAGAACTGGGCACTTCCAACCCGGGGGATTGAAGCGGCAGCTATTTGGTGCGAGAAAATCTGTAGACTAAGGTGTAGACTACGAAAATAGAGCCGCACTAGGTTTGCGACCATCTGGCGCACGAAAGCCATCATCCTGGATGGCATTGATGAATTAGAAAGACTGGAAGAGACAAGAGATCTCTCACAAGATAAACATAATCACCGGCTAAATCTCAGGGAGGAAATTGTACAACTATACAAACTCGAGGAGATTAAATGGCAACAACTCTCCAAGATTTCTTTGCTCGAAGAGGGAGACGCAAACACGACATTTTTTCATAAGATAGCTAACGCCAAGCGCCGATCCAATCTCATCCCCTACATACAAACAAATGAGGGTATGATCCAAGAGGAATCTCGTATTCAACAAGCCTTCCAGTCACACTTCAAAAAGCTTTTCGGTTGCAAACATGATTTCAGGATCCACCTATAATTGGATTTTTTGGGGGGCAACCTTTGTAGCTTGGAGCTAAGGTCAGTGGAGGATCCATTTACAGAAGATGAGGTCAAAGAGGTGATCTCACAAATGGGGAGTGATAAAGCTCTTGGCCCTGACAAATTTTCGATCCTATTTTACCAGACCTTCTAGAAAGAAATCAAGGATGATGTCATGGCTCTCATGTCGGAATTCGATGACCATAGCCATAAACTTTGTTGACTCAATTTTACAGAGGTGGTGCTTATCCCAAAAAGCACTGATTCCATCAGGCCCAGGGACTTTCATCCTATCAGTCTCCTTAATTGTTCGGTCAAAATTATCACCAAAATCCTGGCAATAGGTTAGTTGACCTTCTAGATAATTTGATGGTTCGTGAATAGGCCGGATTCATTAAAGGCAGATGTATTTTGGATTGTGTTGCCACCGCCGAAGAGGTGATCAATCAGTGTCACATCACGAACTATAAGAGCTATCTCCTCAAACTTGTCTTTGAGAAAGCCTATGATTCCGTAGAGTGGGAATGCCTATTGGAGGCTCTGAAGGGCAGAGGTTTTGGTCCTCGATGGATCAAATGGATACGTCATTGTCTTTCATCGAGCAGAACGTCTATCTTGGTTAAAGGGAAGGTTGGGGTTCCATTCTCTTGTAGAAGAGGTTTGAGAAAAGGTGACCTTCTTTCCCCAATGCCAAAGTGGGTAATTAAGCAGATTTACCGAGTACAGAGGTGATTCCTATGGAAAGGGGTTGACACTGACAGAAGGGTACCACCTAATTAGGTGGAAAATAGTTTGCATGAAGAAGACTCATAGGGAATTGGGGTTCATCGATCTGAGAGATATGAATATGGCCCTCCTCAGTAAATGGTGGTGGAAAATATTCCACCCCAATGCGGAAGACTAGAAGGATTTCTTCCAACAGTACCTATGCGGAAAGGGCTCGCGGGATCTGGGCCTCAAGGTCTCGTTGTTTTAGAGGAGTGTTTCAAAAGCTCACGAAACCTTCAGTAGCTGTTTGACCTCTTTCATTGGCAATGGTATGTCCATTAAATTTGGTGGGACAAATGGTGTGGACCTCATACGCTACACGACCAATTCCCAGACCTATACATGTTTGTCGTCCATCCTCATATCTCGGTAGCCAAAACATGGAAAATAGGGACTTGGAGACCCTCCTTCAGACCTCGTCTAACTCAGGATGGCCGTTCTCGATTAATTTCATTGCAGGAATACATATCACAATCAGGTGTTGAGTGTTCGGAAGGCCCTGATCAGAAATCGTGGGAATTATAAAAGTCTGGTTCCTTCACGGTCCGCTCCCTTTATAATCGCATACATTTCAGGGGCAGTAGACCAAGTTGGGCATTGATTCTTTGGAAGGCGAAGGCCCTATTGAAAGTTAGAGTTTTCCTCTGTTTAGTCTTTAATGATGCTATACTAACCAGAGAGAATCTAGTTAAGAGGTTACCTAATATTGGGACAAACTGTGGTTTTTGTAGTGCAGACCTTAAGTCGAGATATAATCTTTTCCTTGAATGCCATAGGAGTCGCTCGGTGCTTGCTGAGGTCCTTAGAGCCCTCGACACATCAATGTACCCCCAATCATATGAGGACTTTGTTGATTCTTGATTTTGATAATTACAACACAATGCAAAGTTGTTGTTCTACCTCTTATATATTGCAGGTTGTATCAATACCATGTATACACAAAGGCAAAGTGTTCAAACGAAGCTCTCAAAGAAAATTGATCAAGAAAGCTACAAGGTTCTAAAGCTCAAGATTGATCAAGCAAGCTTCAAAGACAAAGACAAAGGCAAAAGCTCCATCTCAAGACTCAAGACTCGAGACAAGACCTATGCTTCTATGTGTTATATTACATGTCTTGTAAAACAATTGTAATTTTCCTTTTTTGAGTCTTAGATTGATGTAACAGCCTTGTCACACACACATACTCACACATCTTTATAATTCAGTGTTTTTCAAAAGATTAAAGGTCGAAATAGTTTGAATTAGATCAGCTGTTGAGTACCAGTCGACTGCCTTATGGCACCAGTCGACTGTATCAGTACGAAACTGTCTGAACTCTTTCAAATTCTGGCCAGTCGACTCACCACGGCAACCCAGTCGACTGTTCAAGTCGTTTCAACAGTATTCTGATTTCAAAACTTGTTTTTCGAATTAAAAAAGATTATATCCGTTTTAAATCAGTTTTATAAACTGATTTACAATGTTCAAGGGATTCCTTTCTATAAATAGAGCCTAGGAATAACCATTGAAAGGTTCCAAGCATTTGATAAAAAGTTTAAGTTCATTGCTTTCAAAAGAACAAGTATTCAAACTAGCACTCTAATCTTCTAAGTCTTGGTTCTCTGATTTTCAGTCCAATATAACATTGAATTCGTTTTGGACTGAATTCAGAAGTTGACCGATTAGCCACTTACAAAAATCACAATCACAAAACAAGGCTATAGATTGACTGTAACTCTTTTGTTGTTGTTCTTCACTCTTGGGTTGTGAGAGTGGTCGTCTCGGTTGGAGAGTAGGGCTCTAGGTTGTAGAGTCAGGTTTTCACTCTTGGTGGAAGAGTGGGTTTGCTCTCTCTAGTGGTGAGAGAGATCTACGGGTTGAACAAGGTTGTTGTCTAAATGCCGTAGGGAATTCTTGTATTTTTTTCAAGAATAGTGAAAAATCTCAAGTGGGTTGTTTGGGGACTGGATGTAGGTCGGGAGGACCGAACCAGGATACATCGTGTGTACTCTGTAGTTGTATTTCTCTGAACTTGCATTTTCTTTACTTGGTTTTTAATTACTCTGTGAAACTTGTCTAGACAGTCGACTTCCTCTCTTATTCAAGTCGACTAGTCAGACTGGTATAACATACTCTTCGAAAATTTGTCTGGCAAGTCGACTGGTTTTCGCTATAAGTCGACTGGTCAGACTTGTCTAAAATACTCTTCTAATTTGACTCCTCAGTCGACTTATTTCTCTTTTCAAGTCGACTGAACAGAAGAAAAAGTTCAATTTCGTTTTTAATTTCTATACAACACTATTCACCCCCCCTCTAGTATTTCTTACCTTGCCTACAATATCCAACACTTGGTATCAGAGCCTGGTTGAGCAATGGCAACTACTTCTAATGCAAACCAATACCATGAAGGCCAATCCACACAAAGGCCACCTCTCTTCGATGGAACCAATTACAACTATTGGAAGTGTAGAATGAAGATCTACCTTCAGTCCATCAACTATGAGATATGGAACATGACGGAGACCGAGTACACCGCTCCTACCATTCTATATGCACAATGGAACAACGACATGAAGAGCCAAACAATGAACAATGCAAAGGCGATGAACGCGCTATTTTGTGCTCTTACCAAGGAGGAATTCAATCGTGTGTCCAATGCTACAACCACACATCATATTTGGCACACACCCGAGGTAACTCATGAAGGAACTAATAAAGTAAAAGAATCTAAAATATCTTTTCTTGTTCACAGGTTCAAGTTGTTCCGCATGAAGAAAAATGAGAATGTGTCTGAAATGATCACAAGGTTCACGGATATTACAAATTCTCTTATGGCGCTTGGAAAGACATACACTCAATCTGAAATGGTGAGGAAGGTTCTTCGTGCACTAACCTCTGAATTGGAGAAGAAGACCACCGCCATTGAAGAGGCCAACGATTTAACACAACTTTCTCTTGAGAATCTTGTAGGAAATCTCATGGCATATGAGGTACAACTTGAAGAATGCAAGAAGGATCTAGAATCTCAACAATCAAAGAAGAAGACACTAGCATTCAAGGCCATATCGGACTCCGAGGATGAAGAAGAAGATGAGGAAGAGATGGCCATGTTCACACGAAAGTTCAAAAAGTTCCTAAGGAATGGTAAATTTAATTCAAAATCTAAGGATACTAATGAACTTACAACTTGTTTCAAGTGTAACAAGACAGGACACATGAAGAAGGATTGGCCACTAGAGAATGCTAAATCTAAAGGAAAGGCTTCCAACTTCAAGAAGGACAAGTACACAAAGAACAAGTTCATGAAGAACAAGTTCATGAAGAACAAAAAGGCATAACAAGTAATTTGGGATGATAGCGACTCTTCATCGGAAGAAGAAAATGAAGAGACAAACGAGGTTGCTAACATTTGCTTTATGGCATCTCAAAATTAAGTAAGTGATGATCATGATTCTAATGATTTACTTGATGCTTTCAATGAGATTTTTCAAGAGCTTAAGAAAGAAAAAATTAGAGTTAAGAACTTGGAGAAAGTAAATCAAGTTAAGAACTTGGAGAAAGTAAATCAAATACTTTCCCAAGAGAATTTTAACCTTGATAAAGAAGTGAAATCTTTAAATTCTCGTCTTTCTAGTTTATATATAGACCTTGTGTCTCTAAAGAACAATTATGAAGAGATATCCAAGAATGTATCTAAATTTAATAAAGGAAAGGAGAATTTAAAAGATGTTCTCCAAATTCAAGTGCAATCCAATAAAAGGTTTGGACTTGGTTTTCAAAAGTCTCTTGAAAAACCTTATGTCTCTAAGAACACTAGTGTAAATAAATCTGTATCTATTTCTAGTGTTAAGAATAGACTGTATGAGTTTTTTTGAAAAGCCTAAAATTGTAAGTTTTAATGATAAAGGTAAATCTATAGTTCAGACCAGTCGACTGAACCCAAGTATCAGTCGCCTGTCCAGAGGTTCTGAGTTTCATTCAAAGAAACAAAAACCTCAGATAAGTCGACCTATTCTACCTCCCGGTCGTCTGGATTTCTGTAACAGTCGATTGAAAGGTTCGATAAAGTCGACTGGACAGAGCAAAAATATATGAGTTCCAGTCATTCTGAGTCCGAAAAATAGAATTACTTACATTAATTCATACATTCTTTTTGTATGTAATTCTGTTAATTATATTTCTGCATTTGGTGGAAAATCAAACTCTCTTTGGGTTTGCTTTCCCATAAACTAATCTCTTTCGGATCCAATGAAAAGGGTACCATATTCACATTGAAAATTTTATAGTTACCTAAAAGAGATCAGTAGATACTTGACAGCGGATGCTCAAAGCACATGACTGGTCATGCCAACCTCCTATCTTCCATACAAGAAATTGATGGAGGAACAATCACATTCATTGACAACAACAAAGGGAAGGTCATTGGAATAGGCATGGTCGGTAAGCACACTAACCCTTCAATAGAAGATGTTTTTCTAGTTAGTGGACTTAAGCATAATTTGTTGAGTATTAGCCAATTGTGTGATAAGGGATATAAAATAGTTTTTGAAAAAGATGCATGTTTAATTTACGACTCTACCATGCAAAATATAATTTTTCAAGGATTTAGGAAGAATAACATTTATGAATTGTGTTTAAAGTCATATGATTTTTCGAATGATTTCTGCTTAGTAGCTTCTAATAATGATTCATGGCTATGGCATAAGCGATTTGGCCATGTGAATATGAAAACTCTTGCTAAATTGTCTAAGAACAACCTAGTTAAAAGGCTGCCAAGACTATCATATAAAAAAGATAAGTTATGTGATGCATGTCAACTAGGCAAACAAATTAAATTTACTTTAATTTCTACTAGTAGGCCTCTCGAATTAATCCACATAGATTTATTTGGCCCTACTAGAGTTGCTTCTTTAAATAAAAGTAGGTATGTATTTGTTTTAGTAGATGATTTTTCACGATTCACTTGGACTTTCTTTTTAAAATATAAGAGCATCCACAATGGTGTTTCTCATTTTTTAGAATATGGCAGCTACAGTAATAGCAAATAGGTAATTTGCCTGCAACGGTGGTTTGCTATAATTTTGCTAAAATTTGAACTAGACGAGACATGTTGTTTCGTCCCGGTTTTTTTTTTAAGAGTTATTTAATTATTGATTAGGTATTAAAATAGTTTAATTAAATAAATTAAATAATAAAATATTACCTAAACCTAATTAATTACTACCTAAACTAAGTTTTGGCCCTAATCTAATTGCCCACAATTCATGGACGGGACATGTTGTCCCGTCCCATGCATTTTTGCTTGAGACGGGACAACTTGTCTAGTCCGAGCATATTTTTGAATTTTTTTTTCTCTTCATCCAGACCATCCGATCAATTTTTTAAAAAAAATTGTCAGACGAAACATGATGTCTCGTCCGATCCTATTAAAAAATTGAAAAAAATTAGGGACAGAACATGTTGTCTCATCTCTTATAATTAGAGAATCGTAATTTGGTTTCTCAAAAATGAGAAGCGACTGTAACTACTTTGCCATAAAATGGTAAAAAAGCAAACGACTGCAGCACTTCATTTCTTAAAAAATGAGAAATTGGCAAATATAGCAAACGATTGTGGATGCTCTAAGAATGATGCTTTTGTTGAATTTGCTAATTTTTGTAAACTAATTCAAAATCAAAAGTCTCTAACCATAGTCACTATTAGAAGTGATCATGGTGGAGAATTTGAGAATGAAACGTTTACAGAATATTGCAACAAGAATGATATAACTCATTTATTTGCATTTCCTAGAGCTTCACCACAAAATGGAGTGGTTGAAAGAAAGAGTAGGACTTTGCAAGAATGTGCACGTACCGTGCTTGTTGAAAGCAATTTACCTAAGTATTTTTGGGCTGAAGCCGTTGCTATAGCTTGTTATGTTTTAAATAGAATTTTAATTAGGCCTAAGCTTAAGAAAACATGTTATGAGCTATTTTTGATAGAATTCCTAAAGTATCTTACTTCAAAATATTTGGATGTAAGTGTTTTATTCTGAACACTAAAGATAATTTAGATAAGTTTGATCCTAGATCTAATGAGGGTATCTTTATAGGATACTCAAATAGGAGTAAGGCATATAGGATCTTCAACAAGTCAACATTGACTATTGAAGAATCCATGCATGTTGCATTTGATGAATCTCTACCTTCATCAACTTTAATTGAGATGATGAAACTGATTCATCACCTTTAAATAAGGTTATTATATCTTTAGAGCAAACTATCCTTGCGGATAGGTCGACTGATAAGGAAATCAAGTCGACTGATGTAAATCAATCGACTGATGGACTAGTCAAGTCGACTGATCCTATTGTGATGTCTCCAACTTTACAAAATCTTTTGTTGAAGTTAGAGATCATCCTCATGATTTAATAATTGGTGACATGTCACGTGGTATTTAGACAATATCTCATATTAACATGATTTCTCACACGACTTTCTTGTCAAATTTTGAACCGAAGAATATACAAGAAGCTTGTGAGAATGAGTTTTGGATGAATGCCATGCAAGATGAGTTAAACCAATTTATAAGGAATGATGTATGGAATTTAGTTCCACGACCTCTTGATCATACTATAATTGGTACCAAATAGGTATTCAAGAATAAGTTAGATGAATCAGGACAAGTCGTTAGGAACAAAGCTAAACTAGTTACTCAATGGTATAATCAAGAAGAATGCATAGATTTTGATGAAATATATGCTCCTGATGCTAGACTAGAATCAATTCGTATTTTATTATCTTTTACTTGTTTGATGAATTTTACACTTTTTCAAATGGATGTTAAAAGTGCTTTCCGTAATGAGTTTATAAAGGAAGATGTTTATGTTAAGCAACCACCTTGTTTCGAACATGAACAATTCCCAAACTATGTTTTTAAATTGAAAAAGGTTTTATATGGTCTTAAACAAGCACCTCATGCTTGGTATGATCGATTGAAGACTTTTCTTTAGAAACGGGTTTTGAAATAGGTAAAGTAGATACTACTTTGTTTATTAGGAGAATTGAGACAGATATTTTGATCATACAAATATATGTAGATGACATAATTTTTGGTTCTACTAATAGTAATCTATGTCAAGAGTTTGCTAAAACCATGAAAAATGAGTTTGAGCTGAGTCACATGGGTGAACTCAATTATTTCTTTGGACTACAAATTAAACAGTCACTAAATGACATATTTATTAATCAAGGAAAATGTAACTCCCTGTTCCAGTTGTACGTATTTTATTACGTGAATTTTTGTACTTCAATTTTTTAGATCAGTTTTATTTTTCTCTTTGGACTCTTTATCTAAAGCCAGAATATTTTTCTGATCAATTCTATAATTTTGTGATTTTTTTTGTACTTCAATTTTTTAGATCAGTTTTATTTTTCTCTTTGGACTCTTTATCTAAAGCCAGAATATTTTTCTAATCAATTCTATAATTTTGTGATTTTTTTTATCGGAGTTTAAATACAAATTTTAAACCCTGATTAATCCTAATCCTAATCCTAATCCTGCCTAATTCTACGCCTAACTCCACGACTTCTCCATGTTCTCATTTTTTTCTCCACACCTATGTTCATATTTTTCCACCCTACACTCTCATTTTTCCTAACCTGTGCCTAATTTTTCAACACCCCATGCAGCACACTCCATCTCCTTTCCTTTCTATATACACACACACACACACATCACACCTCACTCTCACATTTACGTATCATTCTTCATTTTCCCTCCTTCTCTTTCTCTGCCTTCTTCACACCCGAGAGCTCAAGCAACACCCAAGCTCCATTTCACCTTCCACCTTCGAGCCAACGACTCCGCTTCTACGATCCCGTGAACCCCAAAAAACAACCCGATGCCGTGCCACCTTGTTGTTGTCGTCGTTCACCATTGCTACCATTGCTCACTCGCTACCGTCTTGCCACCATTCTTACTACCGTTGTGCCGCCGTCCGTTGCCGATGTCGCTTCTTCTTTCCGTGGTTAATACCACCACCAAAATCGTCACGTTATAAGGCAAGTACCTTGTACACTCTTTTTGTTCTCGTACAAGCATTTTCCTTGAACTCGTGACAAGTAGTCTAGTTATCATCATGTTTTATTGTCAAACTTCATTCTAGTCACTTGTTTCATGCTATATCAACTCAAGAGTGAACCGTTAATACATTTCGAATCGTGTTATCGAATATCGAATATTCAACCTTACTATCTCTAAAATTTCTTGACCTTGCACTAAGAATTCGACCATGTTCCCAATACTGGATTGAAGATTTTCTATGTGGAAATCGTAGCCTATCGAGTCCCGAATCCAGAACATCTTACGGTTTCTCAATCGGATGTATAGATTGTGAGATATCGCGATTTTAGTACTGTCATATTGTGAATTTCTGAACCTGCACGGGATCACTAACCGGTCTCTCGTACTGAGAATTTGACCATGTTCCTGATATTGGATCGAAAAACTTTCTACATGAAAATCTTACCCCTTCGAGTCTAGATATCCGAAACATCCTACAGTTTCTCAATCCGATGTATAGATTGTGAGATATCGTAGTTTTAGTATTGTGACTCTGAATTTCCAGAATGCGCGCAAAACATCGAAGAATAAAAAAGGGAGAGAATGTTGATTCTTGGTTTTGATGATTACAACACAATGCAAAGTTATTGTGCTACCTCTTATATATTGTAGGTTGTATCAATACCATGTATACACAAAGGCAAAGTATTCAAACGAAGCTCTCAAAGCAAATCTATCAAGAAAGCTACAAGGTTCTAAAACTCAGGATTGTTCAAGCAAGCTTCAAAGACAAAGACAAAGGCTAAAGCTCCATCTCAAGACTCAAGACTCAAGACAAGACCTATGCTTCAATGTGTTATATTACATGTCTTGTAAAACAATTGCAATTTTCCTTTTTTGAGACTTAGATTGATGTAACAGCCTTGTCACACACACTCACACATCTTTATAATTGGGTATTTTTCAAAAGATTAAAGGTCAAAACAGTTTCAATTAGATTAGCTGTTGAGTACCAGTCGACTGCCTGATGGCACAAGTCGACTATATCAGTATGAAACTGTCTGAACTCTTTCAAACTCTGGCCAGTCGACTCATCATGGCAGCCCAGTCGACTGTTCAAGTCGTTTCAACAGTTTTCTGATTTTAAAACTTGTTTTTCGAATTTCAAAAGATTATATCTGTTTTAAATCAGTTTTATAAACTGATTTACAACGTTCAAGGGATTCTTCTCTATAAATAGAGCCTAGGAATCACCATTGAAAGGTTCCAAGCATTTGATAAAAAGTTTAAGTTTATTGCTTTCAAAAGAACAAGTATTCAAACTAGCACTCTAATCTTCTAAGTCTTGGTTCTCTGATTTTCAGTCCGATATAACATTGAATTCGTTTTGGACTAAATTCAGAAGTTGACCGATTAGCCACTTACAAAGATCACAATAACAAAATAAGGCTATAGGTTGATTATAACTCTTTTGTTGTTGTTCTTCACTCTCGGGTTGTGAGAGTGGTCCTCTCGGTTGGAGAGTAGGGCTCTAGGTTATAGAGTCAGGTTTTCACCCTTGGTGGAAGAGTGGGTTTGCTCTCTCTAGTCGTGAGAGAGGTCTACGGGTTGGACAAGGTTGTTGTCTAAACGTCGTAGGGTATTCTTGTATTTTTTTCAAGAATAGTGGAAAATCTCAAGTGGGTTGCTTAGGGACTAGATATAGGTCGGGAGGACCGAACCAAGATACATCGTGTGTACTCTGTGGTTGTATTTCTCTGAACTTGCATTTTCTTTACTCGCTTTTTAATCACTCTGTAAAACTTGTCTGGACAGTCGACTCCCTCTCTTATTTAAGTCGATTGGTCAGACTGGTATAACATACTCTTCGAAAACTTGTCTGGCAAGTCGACTGGTTTCCTCTAGAAGTCGACTGATCAGACTTGTCTAAAATACTCTTCTAATCAGACGCCCTATTCGACTTATTTCTCTTTTTAAGTCGACTGAACAGAAGAAAAAGTTCAATTTCATTTTTAATTTCTATACAACACTATTCACCCCCCCTCCCCCCAGTATTTCTTACCTTGCCTACAGTATCCAACAGACTTGTGGGTGGGCCCCACTTTTATTTCTGAAAGAAAAAACATGAAAGAAGCGTGGTATATTGCAATTGCAGCAACGACTTGGGTTTTATGGCTAGATAGAAATAACTTTTACTTTCATGGGACTTGTAATAGTATTTTTGGTAATCTAATTCATATCATGCATCTTATTTTCTTTTGGCTATAGCTGCAGCGTCAGGACCTAAAGGGAGGATCACCAGGACCTTCCAGGTGGACTAGGATGAGGAGGAGGAGGTCGTAATTGGGGCTTCTCTCGTGTGAGCGATGTTCCGTAACCCACCCTCCAAGATTTTGTTAGAGGGTAGTCTGGTCTTTTGTACTCCCTATGTTGTTATTCCTTTTGCTTAGTTTGTCCCCACCCTCCAGGGTCTTGATGGAGACTTATTGACTATATTTTATTTTCCTATTTATAGGTCTTGTATTTGGGCCCAGTATGCTTGGTTTTTTAAAACTCTCTTTAATGAAACATGGTGTCTATATTTCACTTTCCTCTTCAAAAAAAAAGAAAAAAGAAAAAAAAACAGAGATTTGGGATTCTGAACACTTCTGGGATCCTGCGGCTCTGCATGCACACCTTAAAGCGAATGACAACACCTCCTATTGTGGTGATGTTCCAAGCCGCTGACATGTTGTATAAGATCAAGCGACACTGATCGACAAATCGAGCAGAAATAGGAGAGAATAAGTTATGTGTTCATATTCAAGATGATTATTACATGTTCATATAATTAATGCAGTGTGTATACTTGTTGAGCTTAACATGGATTCGAACCTGGATAGAGCCTAACCTGGCTTTGATACCACTAAAAACCCTGTTACGCCATGCTTCCCAAAATACGGGCATGCAGGCACGTAACTAAGGCCCAATGAATGATATAAGTATACTAACTCATATCATCATAAGTTGTACAATACCATTAAGTTCAACAATACAATAATAATCACAGGAACAAGAATATAATGCAATAAATAATATCTGAGATACAAGAACTTATAAAATGTTCGAGAATATGCAATGCAGTGAACGGTTTGCCAAGTTCCTTCAGTATCTTATCATCTATACATGTATAAACAATAACTCAAAAGAAAGATGGAGAGTATCTGTTAGAGCAAGCTTCGGGCGACAAGTAGTAGTAAGCAGTGAAACAATACGGTACAATATAACAATAAACAAGAGACTGGGATGATATCAGAGGTCAATAAATGATAAACGATAACAAGATCAAAAGTCGATAATCAAATGTACAATGGTCGATAAATAATAGTCAATAATCAGTAAAATAATAACTGATAAAAAAATAGTCATTAATAGAATCAATATTCGATAGTCAATGATGCATCTGTCAATAATCAACGATCGATAAATAATGGACGATAAACAATAGTCAATGGGGCCAATAGTCGATAGTCAATAATCAATAAACAATTATCAATAATCAATGAAATTAATAGTCGATGAACAATAATCAATAATCAATAAAATAATAGTGTCATCCTTTAGGTCTATCAATCTTTTATTTACCTATCTAATGCACGCAATCCTGCGCCCCAGACCGCAGGTTCGGGTGCATACAATCAAGCGAACGTTTAGACTATAGTATTGAATTTTACAGGGTCACATACTCGGTTCTTTTGCAATATCAATGAGCGATGACCGATGACCAATGATCGATGACCAACACACGATGAATCAGGATATTGTAGTCAGTAATTCTCAATCAATCGATGACCAATATGAACGATAACAATGACTAATATGGGCTGTGACCAATATCCCATTCCGAGTACACTATCTTATATTGTCCACTACTAAGTCAACCCTTATTACCCCGGATTGTTGTCATTTTATTGCGATCAATTATAGACATGCAATCAATATGATCAATGAGAACGGTGGTATCAATAATTATGCAACGGGTACAATCGATGAGAAAGACAGTATTAATATCATATCAAGAAGATATCAAAGCTGTGCAATACATGAAATATACATAGTTCAATTCATTAAATTTGAAAAAAAACTGGTTTATATGCAAAAGCATAACAATGCAGGTTCTGGATAGCAGCATCTATTGGTACTCAAATTCACTATCTCGCTACTACGAGAATGCAGATTTGATTCCGTCAGAGATTCTCGGAAATAGACTCTCTACCGGTTCCAACGCATATTCACATGATACATTATAGTTAAATTAGCTATGCACATAAATTCATTCTGTACTGGTTTCATATACAAATTCTGTTATGAAAATTACAACATGACAGTACTAAACGGCAATAACTTACAATCTATAAATCGATTGAGAATCTGTAAGATGTTCCGGATTCAAGACTCAGTGTGCTACAATTTCTATGTACAAAGTTCTAAATTTCAGTGTCGGGAACTGGGTTTAAACCTCCGTACAAGCTCAGGAAAGAGACATGGCAGTATAGTTGAATGTCCGATAACATGATAAATTAACGCTTTGAAATTTATAAATAATATTGGCGTGATAAGAAGACTATGAATCAATAACTTGGTACGATAAAGAAACTATTATCAACTAAAGAAATGTCAAAGAAAATGCTTGCACAGGAACAATAACATGTGTACAAGAGATGCTTGCCTAATTATGTGATGATTATGATGATAAGAGGAGCGACAATGGTAACAAACAAACACAACGATGCCAACAATGAGCAAGAATTGAACTGCTTCGGGTTTCGAATTGTCAGCTTCGACGATGAGGAAGACAACAACAGGAAAAACAAGGCAACTATAGCAAGAGGGAGGTGGGGCTCGGGTGCTTGCTGTGGTCGGTCGACGGTGATGAAGGTGAGGCAATGGAGGAGGGTAGTGCTTGGTGAGGCTGCGGTGCGGTGATGCTAGCAGTGGTGCGACGTCGGTGAGGTGGGAGGTGATGATGATGAGGCTTCAGGGTTCGATGGACAGAAGCAAGGTTGGCGATGCAGGGAGACTGCGAGGAGGGAGGCAGTCAGCTAGATGATGATCGGCAGTGTGGGAGGAGTTCAGAGGCGAGGGAGTGACTGACGGCTGTCAGACATCGAGGAGAAGAAGAAGGGAATTGAGGGGATGACTTGGGGTTGCGACGAGGAAGATGATGGAGAAGGCGCGCACACTGGGGATGAGGGAGCAGCGGTCGGTGTGGGTTTTTGGTTGAAGACGAAGAAGGAGAGAAGAAGAGTCGGGGGCTGCATGAGGTGGGATGTGGGTTAGTAGGAGATTTGGGGATTTAATGGGTAGTTAGTGAGATAATTAAGGGAAATTAGTGGGGTAGTGGTTAGGCAGTTGGGTTTAGGTATTGTATAGATTTGGGTTTCAGGTTGGCAGTATGTGTATGGATCTCACATTGGGTTTTGGATACGATGAAGTTGAGTTTGGGTTGGGAATTAAATTAAAGTATTATGTTTGGCTATAGTTTGGGCTTCAACCACAATAAAGAATTAAATAATTGATAGAATGGGCTTTGGGTTCACAAAATAAATAAGATTGGGTTGGGTTTACAGAATAAATAAATAAATAAACAAAATTATAGATTGGATTCATATTTATGAGCTTTAACAACAATTAAGGAGATGATATATAGAATGGCTAAGATAACTGAAACTAGCTGTAATTAAAATATATTGGGCTTACAAACTACAGAGTGGATTGGGTTTTGACAAATAATTGATTATTCAAATATGTGCAATAGAGTTTAGAAGAATAGAAGGAATTACAGAAAATTGAAAATGCAATAATACGAAAAAAAGAAAATACAAATCCGTACAATCGGGAATGGGGGTTACAAAAACGAAGCTGTAAAGACTGTCAAGAGTCGTCCTATCTGTCTCCCCTAAGCCTTCATTCAATGTCCAAGGACTGGGAAGAAGCGAAGTGTCCTCATAAATTGTCCCTCGTCAACCCTATACACCGCAAATGCAACCACTCTGACAATAACATCCAAAGGTAGGATCCTCAACTCATCCACCACTGCTAACTTCCAAAATCTAGGGTCATCTACAAACAAAGATGCTGCATATGTTAGTAAACTTTAATATACTACTACACTAGTGTAAAGAGCATTATTTATATTTCCTATATGAATGGAAAGTGAAGGTGAGAGGTGTGGAACATGAAGAACAGCCCCATACAACCTTACATACACTACCGTATCGTGCTCGAGACCAATATACCTCTCCTCAGCCTAAATCAAGAGAACCCCAATGAATATAATCTTAAATTAAACTACCTAATAATTATTGCATACTAGGCTTACGTGTTTTGATGTTGTGTTGGCTCGGTTCGATACACCACTTCATGATTCTCCCAGATGTCTTCGGCTTGTAAAATACCTACTTGAGTTGTTGGTTAGTAAGGACCGAGATGGAGCATTCCTGGAAGTATGGGCGGAGCTTCCGGGCGGCCGTTATCAGAGCGTAGGTCATCTTCTTCATTTTAGAATAACGGAGTTCTGCATCACGGAGTACCTTACTGACAGGAAATTGGCTTCTGGACTGTATCTTCTTCCCTTACCAAGATAACATTGAGGGTCTGATCTGAAGTGGTCAGATAGAGGTACAATACTTTTCCCGACTCTAGCATACTTAGAAGTGGTGATTGGTTAGATACGCCTTAATCTATTCAAAGGCCTCCTGTTGCACTCCCCCCACCCCCTACTCGAAACCCTTTGAACCTCGAAGTGCCTTAAAGAAAGGAGGCATTTTCTCCAGACTTTGAGAGAAAATGACCGATGGTGGAGAGGCGCCATGTGGGTTTTTGATGTTGGATGCGGGAGCCATGTTTGAGTACGACCTGAATTTTCTCATGATTAACCTCAATGCCCCTTTGGTTAAACATGAATCTCAAAAAAAAAAAAAATTGAGGAGATCCCGAAGGCGCATTTCAAGGGTTTTAGCTTCATGTTTTACTTCCATAGGACATTGAAGGCCTTTTAGAGGTTAGCCATATGGTCATCCTTCTTAAGAATTTTTATAAGCATGTCATCCACATAGACTTTCATGTTTCGGCCAATCTGATATTTGAAGACTTTGTTCACCAGTTGCTGATAAGTGGTTCCAACATTTTTAGCCTGATGACATGACACGATAGCAGTAGAGGTATTGGTCGGTGACGAAGGATATCTTCAGGATATCAGGAGGGATAATTTGGATTTGATTGTACACTGAGAAAGCATTCATGAAGCTTATGCGCTTATGTCCAGATGTGGCATCAATCAAGACATAAATGGTAGGAGAGGAAATGGTCATTCGAGTAGGCTTTAATCAAGTCGGTGAAGTCGATGTAAATTCTCCACTTACCATTAGCCTTCTTCACCATGACGACATTGGTCGACCATTTGGGATAGCTGACTTCCTAGATGAAGCAAGTGGCCAGCAGTTTATCGACTTCTTCGTTAACCACTTGTTGCCTATCTAAAGCAAACTTGCACGCTTTTGTTGGACCAGCTTGACACTTGGGTTCACACTTAGGCGATGCATGATCAAGTTTTCCGAAATGGTAGGCATGTTCGTCGCAATCCAAGCGAACAAGTCCCAATTCTCCTTGAGGTAATTAACAAGCTGTTCTTTGACTTGGTGGGAGAGGGCTTGGCTAACTTGAAAATATTTGGACTGATCTCCATGGGAGAGGGGGATTTCTTCTAGTCCATCAACGGTTCAGACACAACCTGGTTCCTTTATTGCGAGAGCTGTAAGGCTTCGAGCGAGATGATCGAATCTTCTGATAGCCATTATGGTGGTGTAACATGTCTGAGTCACTTCTAGACTTTCTTTGACTTCTCCTACCCCAACTAGCATGGAAAATTTCATCTTCATGTGAAACGCTGAAGCTACGGCGTGGAGGACCACCACACCGGGGCGGCCAAAAATGGTATTGTAGGCAGTCTTCACATTAACAACCATGAAGTCCATGACTTTGGGTCCGAATAATGTGGGCTTTGCCAGCCATCACGTCGAGGGTGAAAATCCCTTCGACATGGATTGGAACCCCATAGGACCCACTGTCTAGTTTACAATGGTTCCTAGATATCTTCAGGACTTCAAAAGCTTTTAAAAAGTGAATATTCACCGAGTTACCATGTTACGCCCCGCTTCCCAAAAAGAATATGGAATACGGATACGCGACTCAACCCAGCGAATGATTTGCATCATCCATAAGCTGTTCAGAATCTTTACAACAAATCTCAGAATAATCAGAGTCCGAAGCCAAAAGAATCATCCTTACACAGACATATATATCTCAAAACAAAACAAAGTGCCAACATAAATTAATTAAAATCCATTATTATAATAGTCTCAAATAAATAGATCCGAACAAGTTAGTATCTTGGGTCACATTGCCCAAATACAAATAAAATCCATATACTCAAATACATTGTTCAAAAGCAACAGATAATAATAATAGCAAAAGAAGTCCAGCACTAATATTTTATTTCTCCAATACCATCGGGCAAACGACCATCCTGATCTGAAATCAATAAATTGCAGGAAAAGAAAAAAGAAAACAAGTACCCATCAATGCAAGTTACAGGTCGCTTGTAATGCAGGATACAAGTACATGAAAAACTAACAAATCTAAATAATAGCAGAAACAGATATAGCATGGTATAACAAAATCAACTATCATGGTATACTAACATGTGTCAAGTGTCAAAAGTCAAATAGCATGCAGAAAGATATACAGATAGTGTCAAATAATAGTTTCAAGTGATAGTGTCAGACAGATAACAGATACTCAGATAATTAGATGACCAGAAAATCAGATAACATATTCAGATATCAGATACAGATACAGATGTCAAATTCTTATAAGTCTTGTATTAATTACTAACTAGGTAGCACTTCATGTGCCATCCTTTTATCACATGGTTGCTACATTCAAAACAGTTACGTTTGTAGATTTCGTAAGGGATCATATAGGGCCGTGTACTCAGGGTTCAGACAGACAGATATCAGATAACAGATCCAAACAGACAGATAGAACCTAGTGGTTCTCTTCTTCCCTACACCTTCCTATAGAAAGTAATGTAGATAGGGAACAGAATAACAGATAACAGATAATCATATGGGAAACACGGGCCCCCTTCTAAGTACACGTTTCTACGCTTCCCACTACTAGATCTTTCCCATAAACCCCGGCTTGATCATTTTATAATTATTATCAGACAGATGTGTATGTGCATAGAACAGAGTAATCTAGCATGATATAACGACCCACATGTTCAGAATAACAGATAAGCATGTACAGATGGTAAGATAGTCACATAACAAAACAAAATAGGGTACTTCCTAATTTAGGATAGCACGACAGTACAGTATTAAAACAGCGATTCCCGTTACCACAAATATCAAAACCTAGATCCGTCAGAGAATCTAGAAAATAGAATTCCAAATGAATCCAACGGATACATATAAGTCATATAGTGTTTTAGAAAAACATAACTCAAAACTGATTTGAAACCAGAAATACGTTCAGCCAGAAATCAGTAAATCGAATTCAATGTCAGGAAAACAGCATCAAAATACCTCAAATAAATCCAGAAAAAATTTGGGGTATTCCCCTATATGTCTAGTATCAAAACTTTAGAAAGTTTCATAATTTTCCAGTAAGATTAGTTTAGCCAACAAAAATAAGAAAACATCAAGAAACGATAGTTTGGCAAATCTGGAATTCCAAACACTGCTGTACGAAAACTGTAATATCTCGCAAACCGTGAAATGAAATCCAGATTCGTCAAAGGGAGAAGAAAACAGACAAAATAAGCTAACTTTCATATTTTATAACTATTTTTCATACAGAAAAAAGGAATTAGGGTGAAAATACAAACATTTTCAGAACAGCAAGCAAAATTCAGCAAGTACAGTTTTTATAAACAAACATGAAACAGTATATAAAAATCATCAATAAAATCCATCAAAATTCTGAGTAATCCCTAAATAGGTATAGAAATACTGTGCAATATTTCAGATCAAAATAATATTCTTAGCACTAGTATCAAAATAGTTTAGTCATCGAAATTATCAAGAAATGAAATCTAGAAATATAATACACCTCGGTAGTAAAACAATCATATCTCACACATATGAAAACGAAATTGATCTCTGTTAGAAAATTTGGAAAGAAGACAGATTTCTCTAAAAGTCATGTTTAATGCCGAAGTTAAGATACTAATATTAATATGGCTTAAAATACCAATCAAAACTGATCACTGACAAAATACAGATTTTCCTCTTAACAACAAATCAACATACAACATACGAAACTCATTCCAAACACAACCAAACATGTTATAGAGTCTACTAAGTTTCCAAACAACATGAAATAGGGTATATAGCATGTCCACAATAAGTATTTCACATGGATCCAAACAAACACACAAATTCTCATAATTATCTCACAAATATAATCACATCAAGAACGGTCAAAACCTAAATTGTTTCATGTCAAATTTGTGTCGTGAGGCAACTATGGTCAATATCACTATAGTGACAATACTCATAAAAAATACATCACACACAAGTTGTCTCTAGAACCCAACTATACTACAAGCGAAATTTATGACTTGTATCATACAAAGGAATTGAGTACAAGTTACTTGCCTTAACCCAAGACGAAACGAATACCAAGAATAATGGGAACGGATCCCGGCAATGAACAATCACACTAACAAAAACCACGAACCAAGCAATCCACGTGCAACTCCGTGCACGAGCAAAACCAAAAGAGAGAGAGAGAGACGGCCGGGAGGGGGGACAGCGGCGCTGGCGCTGGTTGCACTGGCATTGGCTGCTGCTGCTCTGGCCGCGCAACGACGGGGGAGAGTGGGAGAGATGGGTGGAGATGGAGAGAGATGGTGGGGAGGTTCTCTCGGTGATGGGTTCAAGGGGATTGGGTTGGGCAGTCGAAGGGGATGTTTGGTCGGGGTTGGGTGACTGCGCAACAGGAGAAGGAAGGGGGGTTGGGTTTTGGGATTTGCACAGGGTTAGGGTTAGGGTTTCGGTAGGAGAGAGGGGTGAGGGTTTATATAGGGTGTGAGCTAGGGTTAGAGATATAGGGTTGTGGGTTAAAGAGTATTGGGTACAATAGGAGTTTTAATAGGAGTAGGTCTAATTAGGAGTTGTATAGGATTTAAAAATAGGATTTGTAGGCTATTTTGGCTTGGTAGTTAATTGGGGATCAAAGCCAATATGAATAGCAGTAGGATTAGCAACCAAAACACCACGAGCACCCAAGAAGAAAATAAGAGAATAAGAACCAAATAAAGAGCGAAAACAATAATAACGACCAAGAACAATCAAGGGACAGAAAAATCAATCACAAGAAGATAAAAAATGAGCAAAAATTAATATATATTGAAAACATCTCCAATATACGGTCCAAAATACAAGAAGAGTATAAATACTCAAGAAAGAAGAAAAATACACCAAGAATATGAAAAACGAAAAATAGGGGTTACATACCATTATCTACTAGGATGAAACGCACCTCGTGGTTCACCGTGGAGAGGCTGATCACTAGTGTGTCGCAGTGGTGTATGTGTGGGGGGGGATAAATGCCTTCAATATCTCTGTCCGAGAAGATTATTTGAACTGCCCAGCTTCTAGCAGGTGGGACGTTGCGCACTCAGCTGACCTCCCTGCTGAATGCATTTCTGGAGGAGTTAGAATCTCCTCTCATAGGAACTCCATGGACAGAATGAAGAACTGCAAGAGGTTCAGAATCTTAGGCCTCAGGTTTTTTTTTCCACCCCGAGTTAGTGTAGGCTCAACCATTTCCTTTTGAGTTTACTTAGTGAGGTGACCGTGATGAATAAGAGTTTCAATCTCATCTTTGAGGGCTCGATCCTTATGGAATTGGTACCATTGACTCTTATCCATTCTCCTTTTTATTGGGTTCATCCTAGGAGAGGGGTAGAGTTCCCATCCCCCTCGATTTCCATAAGGATTGTTGATAAAATAGTATAAGCATGGTGAATTTGTCAAAGTGAGGGACCAGAAGAGGGCGACGCTGTCCGGACCCGGCCGTTTGGGATTTCTTGATCCCCTTATTTACACATTTTCGTTTGTTTCCGGGTGAGGACCTTAGTCTTGGGGATTAAGAAATCCTTAACCCTGATGTACTTCTGACACCTTTGGAATAGCTCGAAGAAGTATCTAGCAGGATTTTTGGTTAGTGACAGTTTGAGGTAGGTGTCCCGAACGTTGTGTCGGAATGCAGCAACAGCTACCGCCTGGTCAAGGGTAGGGATAGACCTAGAATCGACATCAAAATGTTTGACAAAAGTATGTGAAGGGCCCCCTGCCCTCTGCTTCAGCTCCAATAGAGAATCACCCGTCTTCTCGGTTTTGAAGCTACTGATGAAGTGCATCGGGAAGAGTTTTTCGAGCTTGTTGAATAAGAAGACGGACCCTAAAGGGAGACAAAGTACCACTCCCGTGTTGATCCCTTTAGGATAGCTAGGAAAGTCCTGCAGAGGAGTGCATCGAAGGCTCTATGAATCATCATGAGGATTTTGAAACTTTCGATGTGATCCGCAAAGTCGGCTTCATGATCGTATAACTCAAAGGTGGGATACTTGAAGTTTTATGAGACGAGGGGCTTCCAGAATAGCCCTAGTAAAGGGAATTCGGATGGAGTAGTATCCCTCGCCTCGATGACCCTCCTCCTGAATGGTCCAGTCAAGGCGGTTATCCATCTCTTGGAGGCAACGAAACACTAAATCTTTTCGTCCCTCGGATCGGGTTGACCTGTGGGATTCTTCTTCGTGCTCAGTCCTGAGGCGTGAGCCGCTCATCTAGTAGTCTCTGTTATGGGGACCTTTGAGGGTCCTAAGAACTAGATCGGTGAAGTTTCGAAACTCAACCCTAGTCACATGTACTTCTTCTTCTTTGTTGTTCATGGGAGATCGTCGATTGACTGGGGCCAGGCTCCTCACGCATCTTCATACCCGTGGCGAGGGCATTCGACGGGACCTCCACCGGGGCAAAGGACTCCTCCCGCTCCCCTCCCGCTCCTATGGCGTTCCGAGCTGGAACCGCCATCACGGGTGCGCTTGTCTTCTAAGCACTGACGAAGGTCTGTCCCTTCAAGCTGGGCATTGATGACACCATGGAAGGTAATTGATCTTCTTGTGGGATATTCTAAATTTGGAATTTATTAATTAGGATTAGAATAACTAACTAGTATCAAATTGAGTGATTAATGGATACTTGCTGAATTTGTTGAGAAAATAAATGTGATTGTTAGATTCCTGATTGGTTGAGATTTTTTTTTCCTTTGCAACTAAGCGCCCAAAATTAAATTTCAACCTAAATAAGCATCAATATTTTTTTTGGTAAAGAAATCAGTATATGTAAGAAAGTTTTAAATTCGAATCTAGAGAGTAGGTTGTACATAAGTTTTATATATATATAAAATGACATTTTTTACAAAAAATGGAGGGGGTTGAAGGGGTAAAAACTTAAAATATGGAGGGAAATTTTACAACTCTGGGCACCATTCGCCCCCCTTTGTCCCTTAAAAGCTCCATCACTGGTGCAATGAGAATGTGTCACATTAAATAGTGGAATACACACAAATAGTAGTGATCATAATATTTTGTATACCACCAATATTGCTATATATGAGAAATATTTATTGCGCTACCTTTTAGTGCATTACATTTGCACTGCTAGACTCAAAAACATGGAGCGCATTGTAAATTATATTTTGCCTTGGACTAGTCGTCTTCTTCAATATGGAACATGAGGTTTCAAAAATATGGGGATGTGTTACATGGATGCTTTCGGATGGGATACGGATTGGATATTGGCTATACCAACATCCGTATCCGCATTCCAAATACAAATTCGGATACGGATACATATATGACTCAGATATAAAAAAAATCATATTCGTATCCGCAAATTTCGGATATGGATGCGAATCGGATATGGTCTACCGGATAACGGATACGAATTCAGATATCAAATATATAGTTTTTGCTATATTTTATTTCCTTAACTAGTTCTTAGATATGTACATCACTGAATTACGGGTATCAATTTACATATCTAATCTTTCTTAACTACTATGATTAATCTTTTAACATAAACCATTTTCTATATATACCATCTGATACTATAGATTGCAAACTTATCTTTTCAATTACCATAATCTAGTTAAATTGTGCAGTTTCATCATGCTCCTTGCATTACAAATAAAAAAAATTAGTTTACCACAACTACAAGAATAGCATCATTATCGGTTCCTCGGACTCGTCTTTTTTTATCTCAGTCAGGTGGACTCCTCTAATATACAATAATTTGGCATAAAAAGGTAACTAACATGACAAAGAAAAATAAGTTACTTTAGAAAGGGAGCTTACCTGTTTTTCTTAAGCCACTGTGAACTAAACTTTATATAGACAGTGCCTATAAAACTTCACACTAAGCTCATTAATATCTTGAAAAGTAAATAGATAGCTATGAGAACGTCATAGTAACAATAGTTACTAAAGTAAATTTGGAATAAAAGCATTACCAATAATGGGTTTTATTCTCGCCCATTCTGTACTCCTCGCGAGAATGCTGCATCCAAAATAACAAGTTCAAACATGAGAGAGAGAGGTGCACTAACCCTCCAGTAATTTAAGAGAGAGAGAGAGAGAGAGAGAGAGAGAGAGAGAGAGGACCTTCCAACATAAGTAGCATTTGCAATGAGAGCAAATATAAACATGAGTGGATTTAAACCCTGGACAATTTAAAAACCGTGCAGTTAAAATAAAAAAAATAAAACATTAGTGATTAGTAGTGTTATAGTTTAGAACTGAATTTAGTTTAGAAGTTCAAACAATATTGTATACAAACCAAAAGAGTAGAGCGTGAAAGCTGCAAAACAAACCAAAAAACTTCAAAGTCAAACCCCAAAAGAAAAAAATAAAAGCATTAAAACAAACAATATACATAGTGAGCAAAAGACAATCTATAACAGTTCAAAGAGCTCACACATGAATGCATATATCCTTCATTTTCTTCTAAACAAACAGACAATGCAAGTTTACTATATCTACGAACGATATTAGTTAGAATAATGTATTTTTATATGTGTATTTGGAAAGTATCACCATCCAATCCTCACCAAATGCGACCTTCAACTGTGAGGTTTGTTGCAATATTGGTATATATATATATATATGATTGGCAGTTAGCCTTGGCTGGTGTTGCTGCTGATTTTGGTGTGGAAGTAAATAGATGAATTTGTGGATTCTTCGAGGAAAACGAATAAGCAAACCTATCGACTTTCACCGGTGTTTGACTAGTTTCTTACCGCTGTCGTTGACCTGCAAAAAAGTTCGATACACCGGGATGGATCCCAGCAACGAACCCTCCGACGCTCTTGTCAGTAATCAGGAAGATTATGAAAGAGCTTTATGTAGAAAAAGATTGATTACCTTGTTACGGTGGGGGGAGAGGGGTATTTATAGTTGCCTCAAGAGACAGTTTAGGAATAAGTATTTATCCCCATGTCCCAGTGTTTTTGGATAAGATGGAGAGTTTAAACTCGTTTCGTGATAAGGGAGGTGGTTTAAACTGCCTCTTAGAGATAATCACGAATTTGAATTACTCTTTATCTCTCTGAATTGGTTCGTAACGGGTTTCTACCCATACCCAATAGGACAGATCTATTTTTGGGTTATTGGGCTTTGAAGAAAGACCCAGTTCCCATTTCGGACCCGTTTGTAGGTGAAATTACTATTTTACCTCTGAGAGCTTTAAGATTCGTGCCGAATTTGAACGGTCCCAATTTAGTCCTATTTTTAGCCATATCACGAGCGCCCCACTTCCGAAGACTGAGTTCAACAGCCTTTAAGGAGTAGTTTTACTTGTTCTAATGGCGTACGGGATCTTATCGGAGTTCTTGAGGGAGTTTGGTTCTTGCTCGAGGTGTAACGGCGTCGGCCTGAGCTTGTAAGGTGCCCAAAATGATTTTGCAAATTTATTTAGATTTTTTTAAAAATTTTAAATTATTTTTCGAATTATTTATCCAATTTTGCGAAGTAACAATCTGTTTTCAAAAAGTATTAATTAATCGTTTCAATTACTAATTATTTATCCATGAGTTCAAAAATATTTCCCCGAATTTATAATTATGTTTTAGAAATTTTAATTAATTTTCTTGAATTTTTAATAATTTTTCGCAATTTTAAAATAATTAATTCGAATTAATATAAGAATAAAAGAATTAATCATGGAATATCGACGTGGCGCAATCTGGAGCATTGATCATATTGCTGGCACGATTGTTCAAGCGATCAGACGGTGGATCTGCCGCTCGATGATGTGGCACGATCTGAGCGCTCCGATCGCGCACATGCATCAGGAGGTAGGAGTTTTCCCCGTATTTCGATCGGATCAACGTTTGTTCGACATGATGCGATGAGCGTGGCGAGCGTGTGTCGGACAACAGATGCATGACACGTGGCTCTAAACCAATGACTGGTCAACGCCATTTTGCCCATTTTTGATCGGATCATCGTCTGTTCGACACGAAGCAGCGAGCTTGGCGAGAGTGTGTTGAACTACAGGCGAGTGACACGTGGCTCAAAACCATTGACTGGTCAACGCCACTTTGCTCATTTTTTGATCGGATCATCGTCTATTTGACACGAAGCGGCGATCTTGGCGAGCATGTGTCGAACTACAAGAGAGTGACACATGGCTCGAGACCGTTGGCTGGTCAACGCCACTTTGCTCATATTTTGATCGGATCATCACTTGTTCGGCATGATGCGGCGAGCATGGCAAGCGTGCATCGAACTGTAGATGAGTGACACGTGGCTCTAGACCGTTGATTGGTCAACGCCATTTTACCCATTTTTGATCGGATCATCGTCTGTTTGACACGAAGAGGCGAACTTGGCGAGTGTGTGTCGAACTACAGGAGAGTGACACGTGCCTCGAGACCATTGACTGGTCAATGTTGCTTTTCTCATTTTTTGTTCGGAAGCAGCTCTGTTCGACTTGAGAAGGCGAGTGTCTGTGATATGGCTGGCGAACGATCGTGCCGCTTTGGCGAACGGTTGGATCGTGTTGCGTGGAGAACCTATGCCCTGCATGGCGAACGGTTGATATGTTTTCTAACGGTTTGACTTCTTTATCGTTTTGCATTTAGATCTCTGTCGTTTTGTATTATGGCCTCTTAGGATTCTATGCCTCTTGGGCTTCCTAAGGGCCCATTACGTCTTTGGCCCAAGCCCCCCAAGCTTGGCTATAAATCTCCCCCCTTCTCATTTCTCCTCACTTTCTTGTTTTCACTCCACCTGAGAATTTTTCTTACTTCAATGCTTGAGCAAGGTTCCGGTGATCTTTTCTGTTCTCAGGCGAAGTTTCTGACTGAGGCCGTAACATCAGAAGGTAATTTATATTTATTTTAAGAGATGTCTAGGGTATCCTCCGGTGAAGAGACCTCCCCCTCGGATCGGGCCGAAGTGCCCCCTCCAACTCCTTCTTCTGGGGTCAACAAGGGGAAGGGTGTTGTCACGCCCCGCTTCTCAAAAAGGAGATACGGAATATGGATACGTGACTAAGTCCAGCGAATGATTTTCATCATTCATAAGCTGTCAGGATCTTTAAAATAATTCACATGGATAATCAGAGTAGGAAGCAAGAGAAGTCAACCACGCATGCACAAATAAATCAATATACCAACATAATTTACTTGAAACAAAACTTAATAATTTCAAATAAACCAAATCTGAATAAGTCAATAATTCTGGGTCACGTTGCCCAATACAAAATAATCTAAGTAACAGATACATTTATTCAAAATAAGCAACAGGAAATAATAATAGTAATAGCAAGAACTCCAGGAACTAGAATCGCAGATCACCTACTCCATCAGGCAATTGGTCTCCATGATCCGCAATTTAATAAATTGCAGGAAGAGGAAAAAGAAAACAAAACTCCCGTCAATGCAAGTTACGGGCCGCTTGTATTGCAGGCACAAGTATATGGGAAAAGATAAACAGGTATAGAATAACAGCAGAAACAATATAGCATGGAATAGATGTGACAGAGCAAAACAGAATGTCTAACATGAATCAAAAAACAGAATCAAGTAACATGGTGTGCTAACAGGTACAGGTGATATGTAACAGATGTCAAGTATCAGATGGTATGCAGACAGATTTACAGATAACATAAGTCAGATAACAGATACAGGTGAACAGGTAACAGATTTCCAGTAGCATGTAACGGATAACAGATAACAGATAACAGATGTCAGGTTATGTCAAGTCATGTATTTATTTCTATCTAGGTAGCACTTCATGCGTCCCAGGTTTTTACCGCATGGTTACTACATTCAAACAAATTATGTTTATATTTCGTAGTGGACTGTATAGGGCCGTATACTCAAGTATCAGACAGACAAATATCAGATGTAGATCCAGACAGACAGATAGAACCTACGGGTTCTCTTCTGAGTACACTTTCCTATAGAGAAGTGTGTAGTTAGGTAATCAAACAGACAAAGTCGTGTAACATGTAGTCATGAACACGTAACAGATAACAGATAATCATGTGGGAAACATGCCTCCTTCCAAGTACACATTTCTATATTATCCACTACTAGATCTTTCCCTTAACTCCGGCTTGGTTATTTTGTTATTATTATCATACAGGCATGTATGTATCACAAAACAAGGCAAGAATAACATGGTATACACAGATAACAAGTTCATATTGAATGACAAATATGTACAGGTGATAGACAACACATAAAAGGATAGAACAATGAAAATTCTAGTTTAGGACAGTAGGACAGTACTGCACTAAATCTGAAATTTCCGTTGCTACAAACATGCAAACCTGGATCCGTCCGAAAATATGGAAAATACTCTCGGCCGAATCTAGCAAATATATATAAGTCATATGGTATTTCAAAAAAACAAGTCTCAAAACAGAATTGTATCCAGAAAACATGTTCAGCCAGAAATCAAAAGTTTATATTCATAAACAGGAAAACTGTATAAAAACTTACTGATTAAATCCACAAAAAATCTGGAATATTCCCTAGCACATTTAGTAACAGAAAATAAAGTTTCATAATTTTCCAACATAGATAGTATACTCAATTAAAATCAGAAAGCAGCAAGATATGACAGTTTTATAAATCTGGAATCATAAACACAGCAGTACTAAAACAGCAATATCTTACAGAATATAAATCAAAATCTAGATATGTTAAAAGGGTGATAAAATAGATACAGTAGGCTACAATTCATATTCACAAAGTTTTTATAAAAAGCAAATAGAATCAGATCAAAATTATGTTTCTTTACTGAACAGCGTGAAAATTCTGTAAGTATAGTAGTTGTTTGCAAGTATAGAATAGTTTATAAAAGACATCAATTAAATCCATAAAAATTAGGGGTTAATCCCAATCAGGTCTAGTTGCATTCAGCAAAATATTGGATCAAAATATTATCTTTAACATCAGTATCAAAATAAATAACCATACAGAATTCATATAAAATAGAATCTGGAATTTTCTATACATCTGTAGTAAAATAGCCATAACTTGCAACTCATAAATCGAAATAGAGATTTGTCAGAAATTCTGGAAAGTATACAGAATTCTCTAAAATTCATATTCACAAATAATTTTCATATACTGGCCTTAATAGGGTCTAAAATATTGAACAAAAACGGGCTGGAAATAAAAACTGAAATCTTCTTCATGTACAAAATCACATATATCATATGAAACTCATCCAAATCATAACAAACGTGAAATATGATATACTAGGTGTCCAAGCAACATGGTATAGGGTATTTGACAAGTCTACAACAAGTTATACTATGACTAATATAATCAAGCATACGATATCATACGAACAACATGCATGTATACATCAAGAAGTGGTTATTTCTAAGTTATTTCATGTTGTGAGTGTAATGAGACAACTACGGGCGGGTCAACACAATAGACACAAGATATAGCATGGGTTTTGCACAAAAATTATCTCTAGAACACAACTACACTACATGCAGTATTTAGTACTTGTATTTGCAATAGAATTTAATACAAGTTACTTGCCTTATAGCCGACGATGAGAACGAAGCAAGAACAAGAATAACGAGAACGAATCCCGGGCACGAACCCAACGAACGAACGAAGAACCCAAACACGACTCACGAACAACGAACTATGAGCCCGCAATCTCCAACATATGCACACAAAAGAGAACCACGGAGAAACGGCGGTAGCACGATGGTAGGCAGAGCGGCGCTGGCTGGCTGGCATCACGAATGGAAGCAGGGGAGCGTTGCGCCGTGGGGGATCGCAAAAGGAAGGAACGTCGGGAGGTGCTGGTCTTGGCTGCGTCGGGGTCTCGGTAGGGGCACAGGGTCTGCCGACGCCGAAAGAGGAAAAGAGAGGGTCAGGAGTAATGGGTTTGGAAGGAACCAGGGGGTTGTGGATGACTACTGCGGTAGAGAAGAAGGGGAAGGCAGGGGGGCTGGCAGGGAGATGAGCGGGAGAGCACAGGGCCAGGGCTAGGAGGTCGGGTAGGGGATGTAGGCAGCGACTAAGGTTTGGTGTGAAGGGGAGGATGAACAGATAGTGTGTGTGTGTGTGTGTGTGTGTATATATATATATATATATATATATATATATATATATATATATATATATATGAGTAGGGTTTAGGGTTATGCTAACGGTTTAGTTATAATGGATTTGGGTTTTAGGGTGTTAAATAGGATCCAATAGGGTTTTGAATATGGTTAGGGTATTAAAAACCCAAAGAATAGAGATAGGAACCAATAAAAAAATAGGACTCAAATAAAAGCTCGAACAATCAGAGACGACACAATAGGAGATAATAGAATCAAGAACCCAAATAAAAAGACGACAAAACGAATAAATGAATACATTGAAAACGAAGATCCAATATACGGTCCAAAAGGAGATATAAGAAGAATAAGTACACAAAAAGAAAATACACTCAAAAATACAGAGAATGGAAAACAGGGGTTACAGGTATATTGGTTCTGCCTTCGCTGGTGTAACACCCTGTAATTTTTAAAGAGTATATATATATATATATATATATATATATATATATATATATATATATATATATATATATATATATATATATGTTGAAAGTATAAAAAAGTTGGCTGTTTGGTACAAAGTGCTATGGCATGTGTAATTAAATGAAAATGAAATGTGAGTGGGAGGTGGGGGCACGTGAATTGAAACAAAAAACAGTATAAAAAAGTTGGCTGTTTGGTACAAAGTGCTATGGCATTTGTGTAATTAAATGAAAATGAAATGTGAGTGGGAGGTGGGGGCACGTGAATTGAAACAAAAAACAGCAAGCTTTGCTTTGGCTGTTGACTTCCGCTGACGTGGCTTTCAAGTGGGGGCCCACCTGCTGTTGCTTCTGCTGTACACTTCGCCAGGAGAGAGATCGGAAGAGAAGGTAAGTGAGAATAGTCCCATATCAGTAAGATACAAGAATAAAAATATTAATAAATAATAATGCCTATGATCAAGAGTCACCAATTCGGTTAACCACCTTTTGAGAGGCAGCCTGTGGTGGACAGTTGTACTACATAGTATCTAATTTGTCTTCTAAATTGTATAAAATTGTCTGAGCTAGGGGCAGGGGTATTACAAATGGTATCAGAGCCGACTTTCGACACCGGGTGTGGGGCATGTCTATATACTCGGGCAGAGGATTCTGAGACTATAGACCCAGTTGGGCGGTGGATTCCGGGACTGTAGTGAACCCTCAATTAAATTCGGGATTTTTAATTATCGAGCGGTGGATTCTGGGATCATAATTAGTCGGGCGGATAGGAGGACGGCTCAATTAAACCCGAAATTATGATTGATCAAGTGGTGGATTTTGGGATCATGAATAATCGGGCGAATAGAAGAGCAGATGCTCCACAACTGCTAGAAAGTAGATCCTGCACTAGATTGTGCATGCCCCGTGCTCAGCGAGGATGCTGATTTCTGAAGGGGGTGTGTGTAACACCCTGTAATTTTTCAAAGAGTGTGTATATATATATATAGTGAAAGTATAAAAAAGTTGGCTGTTTGGTATAAAGTGCTACGACATTTGTGTAATTAAATGAAATGTGAGTGGGAGGTGGGGGTCACGTGAATTGAAACAAAAAATAGCAAGCTTTGCTTTGGCTGTTGACTTCCGTTGATGTGGCTTTCAAGTGGGGGCCCACATGCTGTTGCTTCTGCTGTACACTTCGCCAGGAGAGAGATCGGAAGAGAAGGTAAGTGAGAATAGTCCCATATCGATAAGATACAAGAAAAGAAATATTAATAAATAATAATGCCTATGATCAAGAGTCACCAATTCGGTTAACCACCTTTTGAGAGGAAGCCTGTGGTGGGCAGTTGTACTACATAGTATCTAATTTGTCTTCTAAATTGTATAAAATTGTCTGAGCTAGGGGCAGGGGCATTACAGCTGGTGGTGGAGACAGTTGTGGAGAGATATCGGAGAATGGGGGAGTTCGGAAGGCATTCAATCGCCGAATCTCATTTGGGAGGGGCTCACCAATATAGTGCCGAAGAATTGAGGCATGTCGAGCTTGGCATGAGTCGGTTCTATGAGGAGAACGAGCCCCGAGAGCGCTCCGAGGCGAACTATGTTGTCACCATACTTACGGAGGCAGACCTGCGCACTATTAGGAGGTGCTACATGATTCCTCTGGAGTTCGACCTCATCCTTCCTGGCCCTGAGGTTAGATCTTGCTCTCCTTTCTCCCCTAATTTATGCATATTTTCCTTCGACACTTTTCACGCGGGGCTTCGCCTCCCTCTTCATCCGTTCGTAAGAGAAGTGTTGCGATGGTACGGTATTGGTCCGATCCAACTTATGCCGAACATTTGGAGGCACATTACGGGGTTCGTGCTTCACTTCCAGGTAGCGAGAATCGAGCCTCGTCTCAATGTTCTGCTTATGTTGTATAAGATTCATCAGAAGACGCGGACGGAGTACCGATTCTATCTTACTGCTCGGAAAGGCGTCAAGTTGGTCGACAACCCTGACTCAGTGAAGTCTTGGAGGGATAAGTATTTTTTGATTTAGAGTAAGGAGCCGTGGGACATCCCAACAGTTTGGAGGGAAGACATGCTGAGGAGGGCGAAGGCGGAGCCGTCTCTATGCCCCAAGAAGATAGGATGGTCAGAATTCTTTTGGATTGACCCACGTTGCACTGGAGAGATATCTCAAAGGAGAGTCTCTTAGGGGGGGGTCTTAGCCTGATGAAGCCTAGTATGAATTTTCTTTATGTTTCATTATTCCTTAGTTCGCATGAGTTCTTCAAATTTTCTAACACTTATAATCATCTACTTGCAGGAGGCGTAGGCATGGATTTTGACAACATCATGAATAAGCATTCAGGCCTGAGTGGTAGGTGAGCCGATGAGAGGAAAAGGAAGCGGACAGTCGTTCGGCCGTCGAAGGTGACAAGAAGTGAGGGCAGTGCCACTCCCATCGTGGATTTAGAGTCCATGCCTATTATTTGGACTGTCCCCTCGGAGAGAGATCTCCCTCTTTCGGCAATGCTTGAAGCTCCTCCTCTTACAGCGGTGGCCGAGACGATCTTGACCGACGAGATGAAGAGAATCTCCGTCCCCGATTGGCAAGTGCGGAGGCATGATGGCTTCCTCGGGGACTCGGCGAGCTGCATGGACGCTGTTTGTCTCTTGGCCACGCCGAAGGACAAGGCCTCAATGGAGCACGGGACTGTGGGAGACTCGACCTTGGAGATTGCAAAGGCGTAGTTGATAGTAAGTTTTTGATGTTCTTGTTTTGGCGTAGGCCTTATTTTTCAATTTTCTTTCAGTCATCTACGATCATCTGCGCTAACTTCTTTTTTTGCTCTCTCGCAAGCAATCTGCCACTTTAGTCACCTGCTGAGGCAAGTGGCAGAGCAGGAGAAGGAGTTGATGGCCGTGCAAGATTGAGAGAAGGTTGAGTGGTCGAGGGCCAAGAAGGAGTCTGAAGCAGCCACCCTCTTAGCAGAGTCTCATGCCGCTCAGATAACTCTGCTGGAGGCGACACTGGCTAAGGCAAATGAGAGTGCCGCTTTGGAGAGGGAGGAGGTTGCTCGGGAGAGGGCAACAGAGAGAGAGAAAGTTGATAGGGAGAAGGATGCTACTGTGCGAGAGGCCGAGGCCGCGGCGAAGAAGAAGGTCGTTGGGTACATGGAGAAGAATATGCGGAAAGCATATTCCAAGCCCTTGGACGATGTTGGCGAGCGTGTTCCCGACTTCGATCACTCAGGGTATTATTTTTTCCCCGATGAGGAGGGAGAGGAGGTAGATGGTGAGGGAGGAGAGGAGGTAGATGATGAGGAGGAAGAGGAAGAGAAAGAGGAAGAGGAAAACGATGTGGCGGATTTCCCAGACGGCTATAGTGACAGTGCCGGAGGCGACTGAGGGGAGCGGCTGTGAGCTAACACCCCTTGTGGGCCATCCACCGAGGTGGACACCTGACCTCCTTCGTAGTTTCTTTTCTTTCATTTGTTGTCATAGATTCCTTTTTGGATTCGGTTGCAGCAATGCCTAATAGCGGACTGGCCACTGCTTTTATATCTCTACTTCAGTAATGAAAAACTCGTTGTGTTGCAATATGACTCGTGGCTTTTACTCAACCATAGAACTATCTTGTAGCCCTAGTTGAATATAGAACCATTTTTTTAGATTTGTCTCGACTTAAGAGATTTACATTTCTCTTTCGTTGACTTTTCCAGGATAGCGAGGTGCCAAGTCTCCGCTCTGAGCTAGGCATCATCAAGTTGGGGCTAGCTCGGTCTCGAAAGATGCTTTATAGAGCATAGCGGGAGGTGGGTCATTTGAGGGTGACCCTGGCTCGTTGAGACATCGAGATGAGGTGCCTTGAGGAGGGGATTCATGAAGTGCCACCCGAAGGCGAGGAGTCTTGCACCTTGATGGCCGTCAGCCAAGGCTTGAGACTCAAGTTCCTTTGTCACTCTTTATTCGAGGTGAGATCCGAGAGAGACGAATTAAAGAACATGGTGCTATCTCTGAGGTCTCGCGAGGGGGTAGTTCGGGATGATTTCCTCACTTGAAGATCAGAGTGACGGACGACTCACTGAAAGAGCGGGTCATCGAGCTAGAGGCGGAGAACCTTCATCTGACGAGCTTTCTGAGGGGAGCAATGTCAGAAGCACTTCCTGTCCTCAGTGTGAGTATGCTCAAGAAAGGTCGTTCCATGAGTTAGCACTTCGTTTTCCTCCTATTTTGCGGAATCCAGGTGATGCACAAAATGGAGTGGCCGGCTCGTCGAGTGGGGCATCTGTCGGGGCAACCATTAGACTCTTGGGTGCCGACGACGCGACTCGGCTCGCTAGCTTAGAGACTTAGGTGGAACCGAGGCGAGAGCGACACAGCGCTCGCCGTCCTCGCGTGTCGCTTAATAAGAGCATCCCACTCCCTAGAAGGAGCTAGGGCGGAATTTTGTAATCTTGTAGTCTTTGTTTTGTATAAGCCTTTAACCTTTGAATAGGAGTTGTATCTCCAATTTTGATGGAATAATATATCGCATCTGTTGATATTGTGACAAGCTTCTTTTAAGAATTTGTGTTTTGCTAATGTTCGCAAGAGTTTCCAACAGTTGTAGGAGCAATTTCGAATGGTGAGCTACTTTGCACTCGCACGTTCGTAAGTAGCTAAAGCGGCATCGAACGAAGTGTTGAACTCCGAACTTGTCATTTAAGAGTGTTTCAATATTTGTGGGAGCAACTCTGAATGGTGTGCTACTTTGTACTTTCTCATTCGCAAGTAGCTAAAGTGGCATCGAACCAAGTATTGGACTCCGAACTTGTCGTTAAGAGAGTTTCAACAGTTGTGGGAGCAATTCCGAATGGTGAGGTACTTTGTACTCGCTCGTTCGCAAGTAGCTAAAGCGGCATCGAACCAAATGTTAGACTCCGAACTTGTCATTTAAGAGTGTTTCAATAGTTGTGGAAGCAATTTTGAATGGTGTGCTACTTTGTACTTGCTCATTCGCAAGTAGCTAAAGTGGTATCGAACCAAGTGTTGGTCTCCGAAATTTTTTTTAAGAAAGTTTCAACAGTTGTGGGAGCAATTCCGAATGGTGAGCCACTTTGTACTTGCTCGTTCGCAAGTAGCTTAAGTGGCATTGAACCAAGTGTTGGACTCCGAACTTGTCGTTAAGAGAGTTTCAACAGTTGTGGGAGCAATTCTGAATGGTGAGCTACTTTATACTCACTCGTTTACAAGTAGCTAAAGTGGCATCGAACCAAGTGTTGGACTCCGAACTTGTTGTTTAAGAGATATTTTTGTATGTTTCAAGGTAAGACAACTAGGACATTTAGGAAAGAGAATTCCCAGGAAGTAAATTGCTTTTATCAAAGATGACTGAGTGGCTGCTTCTGAGTTGCAAGCCTTTATTACACTTCATAAAAATTAACTGAATAAAAAGAAACAATATTAGAATTGCTTTAATAACGCTCTGGGAGTTGAAGTTGCTTGGAGCGGTATTCAAACACCCTCTTGGTACTTCAACAAGTGTCCTGCATTCCATGTCCTTGGCACCCTCTGATGGACTCAATAATATTCACATTTAGGAGCAATAATCTTAGGGCAATTAGACATTTAAATGCTTTATATGTGGTATTTTACCCTTCTTTTCTTCTTTTCCATAGGAAACAACCAAAAGCAGCAAAATGAAGCAGATTCCAGACTAATACAGACTGAGAGGATGATATACAGGGAAAAGCAGAGATCAGTCGACTGATTCTTCTAACAGGCGACTGAACAGAGAGTTTGATGGGGCTCGGCACAGTCGACTGCTTCCCAAGACAGTCGACTGGTCGTCGGCGGAGTCAGAAGATAAGAACATATGAAGATGCATCCTCATCCAAACCCAGGTCGTCTGCATGTAACAACTCGTCATTAATTAAGAAGGTGGACTCAGACTTATGCGTTAAAAGATAAGAAATCAGGAACTTTGCAGAAAAGGAAGGAAAGAAGAAAAGAGAAAGATATAAAACGCAGATCAAATAAGGGAGGAATTAAATAAAAAGAAGATGACCTTTCTATAAAAGAAAAGTGCAAACCCTAATTCTCTAGCCGTGTTCTATAAATATCAACTAAGAGGCATTGAGAAAGGGGAGGCCGGATCCATCAACAAGGACTTACCGTCGACAGCAAGCATCAAGAAGGAGAACAAGTCGACTGCTGATTGGGCTCAATTTCAACACCATACAAATCAGTGTTCTTCTGTTCTTCCTTTGAGTCTTATTTCTATTGTAGTCATGAATTCTATTTTATCAATCAATAAAAGTATTATTATGTGGAACTAATTTCATAGTTGGGTAGATTGAAACCGTAGTTATGTAATGCTTATATTCTTCTGAATACTACTCTATTACTTATTGATTAAACCTGAGTGAATTGGAATAGATTTATAATAATCAAACTTGTTCAGAATTCTAAGGGCAGTCGACTGAGGTGACAGCAAGTCGACTGATGTACAGAATCTGAGATTATCAAGTTTGTGCAGTATAGATCTGAATCTGTTATATGAGCATATTGAGACGACCCGTATCTCGTGTTCATATCTTGTAACAAGGGAATCTTTAGAGATTCTTGGTTTAATCAACTTGAAGGATCTAGATCTGATACAAATTTCTAGAACTTCAAGTGTTTGTTCGTTTCCATTGTTCTTATGTTTCCTTTAAGTGCAACTTAGTAGATACCATGCTAAATACTTAAGGGAAGAAACAAATTAGAGTAGATACCATGCCTAATTCTTGGCCTAGGGAAACATTAACTTTAAGGAGTAGATACCATGCCCTTAGAGGAACAAACGTGAGTAATTGGAGTAGTATACACTTAGCATTATTGACTATAGGTGGAAATCAATGCCCAACTACTTTAAATAGATATTTGTGACTCAATTTATGATGCTACTTAAGTTAGATTTTTATCTCTTTTACTTCCTTTCAATCAGACTTTTAGAACAAAACTTATGGTTTGCATTTTATGTTGTTTTATTGATTAGTGAGTTAAGTACTACAATCTCTGTGGGATCGACCCTTACTTGCCACTACGCTTCTATAAACGATTCGTACACTTACGAGGTTTTTAATTTGTGTCTAGTTTAGATCATCTAGATAGCACAACAAGTTTTTGGCGCCGCTGCCGGGGATTGTTTAGTATTTTAACTTACAAATCAGTAAAATTCTTTTTCTTTTTTTTTTACTTTATTTCTTCGTTTCCTTTTCCTGTAATTTTCTTTTTACTCTCTGCACAGACAGGTTCAGACCAGTCGACTGCCTCCACAGATCAGTCGACTGTACAGCGAATATTTCCAAAAGCAACAATGGGTGAGAATGTATTAAATCGAGTACCAATGCAAGACAAATTCATTCCAAAGAATATTGAGCAACCGTCTTGCATAGCTTTTCAACCTAAAGTCACAGGGAATATGCACCTATCACCTCAATTACTTAGCATGGTTCCCCACTTCAGTGGCAGACTAGACGAGGATCCGCATCTATATCTCCAAGATTTCTTTAATCTTTGCAGAACACAAAGCGTCCAAGGGCTTACCCCTGAACAAATCAGGTTAATCTTGTTTCCATTTTCTTTAAAACTTAATGCTAAATTGTGGTATAATTCTTTGGAACCAGGATCAATTCAGTCATGGGAGCAATTGGCAACAAAGTTCTTGAAAGAGTTCTTTCCAGCTCAGAAAACTAGACAACTAAAAAGGAAAATTCTACTCTTCCAACAAAAAGATGGCGATTTATTCTTCGAGGCATGGAAGGACTTCAAGAACAAGCTTCTCAAGTGTCCTACGCACAACATTCCCAAGGATGATCAGGTACAAGCATTTTATAAGGGTTTAAATGACACTAACAGAGCAATTGTAGAATCAGCTTGCAATGGAATCTTGATGAGAAAGAGTGGTGAGGAGGCCATCGAACTATTTGAAGAACTCAGCGAGAACTCACAACAATTCTCAACAAGGAGAGACATTTCGAAAAAACAGGGAGTCTACGAAATTTCTAGCAATGATAGCATGCAATTAGAAATGGAAATTATGAACAAAAAGATTGATATGCTTGTGAATACAATTTCAACATTGGGTGGCGTGGAAAACCAACCAAAAGAAATTTGTGCAATTTGTTCTCATTCTGATCATACAACTAATACATGTCCCATGTCTTCTTTCACAGATCAGGAGTACGCAATGTACCCGCCCCAGAACAATTTTGTTTCAAACACGTATAACCCAGGGTGGCAAAACCATCAAGGCAATCAATTCACACCAGGGCATATGCAGCAACTCCAGATTGGGAATGGGTATGATAGGCCAGCACAAGAACAGAAGAAGTTGGATTTCGAAACCACTATTCTTCAATTACTCCAACAGCAACATGAAACAGGCAACCAGCAAGGGCAGGCCATTCAAAAATTAGAAATGCAAATTGGTCAAATTGATAAGGAATTAAGTGAAAGAAAGGCAGGAGAACTCCCTTCACAAACCATACCAAACCCTAGAGGACAAGAACAGCTCCAATTGGTGACAACACTAGAGGACGATATTGAGTTTAAAATGTTTGATGCACAACACGATGATCAGGAAATTTTTGACCAAACATTTCAGGAACATGGTGTTGATCCATCGCAAGCAACAATTACACACCCTCTTAAACTATCTCAAGTTGAACAGGAACATGATGATTGGAGGAGTGCAGAGAAAATACCTACCCTTGGAAATGAAAAATCATATTCAGGTAAGCTTGCACCTGCATTTGAAAATTTTGTGTCTGATAACATTTGTGTTTCCCCAGACCAGTCGACTGGTGCATGGAGCCAGTCGACTGCTACCAGGACCCCAGACATGGAGCTGAAGCCACTACATGAACACCTGAAGTATGAATACTTGGGAGAAAACCAGACATTACCTGTGACAGTTGCTAACCTAAGGATGCAGGAAGAAGAGAAGCTGTAGGGAGTCTTTCAAGAGCACAATGGTGCATTAAGATGGACCATTGCTGATAAACTGATGTCAAGATGGTACGGTCCATAAATTGTTGCAAAGGTTTCCCCCACATGGAGCGTTGGCGAATAATCAAACGTTCAAGGTGAATGGGCAGAGGGAGAAACCTTATAATAAGATGAGTTGTGAGCCGCGAGCCATTCAATACACTGCACAACTCATCGAGTCTAGCTGAAGACAGAAAACACAGCGCTTATTGGGAGGCAACCCAATTTTTCAGGGGAGTACTTACACTCTCTAGTTATTTATTTCTTTAATCATTTATTTACTTCTTTACATTATTTTCTTTCCTTCAAACTAGTTGGTAACACATGCCTATATTTTAAGTTTTATGCGAACATTGAGGACAATGTTCCATCTAAGTTTGGGGGTAGTTGTTTACATTTGGAGTCCTTTGATTTTTTTTAGATAAACAATTTCTTATAAAGTAAGAGTAAGTATACTTATTTACTTTAGGATTGTTGAGTTCATAATTCCTTACAAAATTATATGAGTCATGCGATTATACATAAAAAACAAATGTGATGCTTTTTCTAGTGATTATTCCCTTTGATCTAGTCCTAAACAGAGTTTAAGTAAATAGAGTAAATATATATATATATATATATATATATGAATAAAGTCAATCTACTCCAATGTATTGAGTTTCTTAGTAACTAGGGGTATTCATCACCAATGTTTACCTTTATGTCAAACGGCAACTTGAAATATGAGTATGCAAAGCACTTAAAGTTTGTGACTTGTTGAGTAACCGGGTGGATTCATCACAAATGTCTTGCACTCGCATCAAAAGGCAAGTGACAACTTAGAGAAGAGACTAAAAAAAAAAAAAAAAAAAAAAAACTCTAGTTGCTACTCGGTTTGTAGTAGAGAAAAGGGATAATCACAGATTGGGTAGATGCATACTGATATGGCTAAAAATGGGGTTAAATCGGAACCGTCCAGATGGGGCACGAATCTTGAAGCTCATGGGTAAAACGGTAATTTCACCCATCGACGGGTCTGAAGCGGGTACTGGTTGTCTTCCCCGAAGACCCACTTACCCGCAAACGGATCCACCTCAACTGGGTGCGGGTTTGAACCCGCAGCAAACCCGGTCCAGAAGGGATAGAATTAGGGTTTCTGATTAATATTAATCAACGGCCCTGATTCATATCTATCCTTTCACTGGGAATTAGGGATCACATTCCTTATCTGTATACACAGGAATTACATGCCTAATCTGTTCCCTGAGACGCCTATAAATACCCCCCATCCATCTCCATTAAGAGGTAATCAATCTTCCTCCAGTTTTTGCGCTCTTTCATAGTCTTCTAGATTACTGACTTGAGCGTCGGAGGGTGCGTCGCCGGGAACAACCCCGGTGTCTCGCACTTTTTGCAGGTGCACGGCAAGAACGACGATCGAGGCCCGACGGAACAGGTACACAGGTTTTCTATTCAGTTTCCCTAAGAATCCACAAGTTCTATCTGTTTGCCCCCACACCAAATTTAGCGGCAACACATACTATAACTATAATTAATTGCATGGCAAGTGTGGTTGAGTTTGGAGTTATGAACAGACAATTGCACTAGAGAAAGTGGGTATACTTGTTTTTACTTTACTTGCAAATTGTTTATAATTTTGATTGCAAAATTTTGATGCTTGCATAATGAGAATTTTTGGTGTGATGGGTATTATTTTCCCCTTGTTCATAATTTCACTTTTTGCTTGAGGACAAGCAAAAGCTAAGTTTGGGGGTATTTGATGGACTCAATAATATTCACATTTAGGAACAATAATCTTAGGGCAATTAGACATTTAAATGCTTTATATGTGGTATTTTACTCTTCTTTTCTTCTTTTCCATAGGAAACAACCAAAAGCAGCAAAATGAAGCAGATTCCAGACTAATACAGACTGAGAGGATGATATACAGGGAAAAGCAGAGATCAGTCGACTGATTCTTCTAACAGGCGACTGAACAGAGAGTTTGATGGGGCTCGGCACAGTCGACTGCTTCCCAAGACAGTCGACTGGTCGTCGGCGGAGTCAGAAGATAAGAACATATGAAGATGCATCCTCATCCAAACCCAGATCGTTTGCATGTAACAACTCGTCATTAATTAAGAAGGTGGACTCAGACTTATGCGTTAAAAGATAAGAAATCAGGAACTTTGCAGAAAAGGAAGGAAAGAAGAAAAGAGAAAGATATAAAACGCAGATCAAATAAGGGAGGAATTAAATAAAAAGAGGAGGACCTTTCTATAAAAGAAAAGTGCAAACCCTAATTCTCTAGCCGTGTTCCATAAATATCAACTAAAAGGCATTGAGAAAGGGGAGGCCGGATCCATCAACAAGGACTTACCGTCGACAGCAAGCATCAAGAAGGAGAACAAGTCGACTGCTGATTGGGCTCAATTTCAACACCATACAAATCAGTGTTCTTCTGTTCTTCCTTTGAGTCTTATTTCTATTGTAGTCATGAATTCTATTTTATCAATCAATAAAAGTATTATTATGTGGAACTAATTTCATAGTTGGGTAGATTGAAACCGTAGTTATGTAATGCTTATATTCTTCTGAATACTACTCTATTACTTATTGATTAAACCTGAGTGAATTGGAATAGATTTATAATAATCAAACTTGTTCAGAATTCTAAGGGCAGTCGACTGAGGTGACAGCAAGTCGACTGATGTACAGAATCTGAGATTATCAAGTTTGTGCAGTATAGATCTGAATCTGTTATATGAGCATATTGAGACGACCCGTATCTCGTGTTCATATCTTGTAACAAGGGAATCTTTAGAGATTCTTGGTTTAATCAACTTGAAGGATCTAGATCTGATACAAATTTCTAGAACTTCAAGTGTTTGTTCGTTTCCATTGTTCTTATGTTTCCTTTAAGTGCAACTTAGTAGATACCATGCTAAATACTTAAGGGAAGAAACAAATTAGAGTAGATACCATGCCTAATTCTTGGCCTAGGGAAACATTAACTTTAAGGAGTAGATACCATGCCCTTAGAGGAACAAACGTGAGTAATTGGAGTAGTATACACTTAGCATTATTGACTATAGGTGGAAATCAATGCCCAACTACTTTAAATAGATATTTGTGACTCAATTTATGATGCTACTTAAGTTAGATTTTTATCTCTTTTACTTCCTTTCAATCAGACTTTTAGAACAAAACTTATGGTTTGTATTTTATGTTGTTTATTGATTAGTGAGTTAAGTACTACAATCTCTGTGGGATTGACCCTTACTTGCCACTACGCTTCTATAAACGATTCGTACACTTGCGAGGTTTTTAATTTGTGTCTAGTTTAGATCATCTAGATAGCACAACACCCTCTTGCCCCCCGGGTCTTCAAGTTGATAAGTGTCAGGTCTGACAACTTGGAGACCATATACGATCCTTCCCAGTTAGGTGCTAGCTTGCCTTTCTTGCTTGGAAAAGAAATTGATATCTTTCTATGCACCAAATTTCCTTCTTTGAGATCAGTAGGGCAGACTCTCTTGTTGTGGGATTGCTCAATCCTACGTCGATAAATTTCTTGTCGGATGGAGGACTCTCGCGAATCTCATCGATGAGGTCCAAGTTGCCGTGAAGCTCGTTCGCATTTTGCTCTTCATTGTAGACAATCAAATGAGGCAAAGGTAGACCGACTTCTAGTGGGATGACGGCTTCGGAGCAGTAAGTAAGGTTGAAGGAAGATTCTCCTGTGGGGGTCTCTTAGTAGTGCAATAGCTCCAGAGTAAATTGGGGAGCTGTTCAACCCATAAACCCTTACCAGACTTGTCCAGTCTCTTTTTCAGGCCAGAGAGAATTTTTCGATTGGCGTTCTCTGCTTGACCATTGGATTGCGGGTGGGAGATCGAGGAGAATCGTTGCTGGATAGCAAGGTCTGTACAAAAATTGCGAAAGCCTGCTCCTGTAAATTGGGTCCCATTGTCCGTTACCAAGATTCGAGGTACACTGAATCGGCAGACAACGTTCTTCCAAAAGAAATGCTGGACTCTGTTCTTTGTGATCGTCGCTAGAGGCTTGGCTTCGATCTATTTAGAGAAGTAGTTGATCGCAACAAAAAGGAACTTCAGCTGGCCCGGCACTGGAGGGAAAGACCCGAGCAAGTCCATTCCCTACATTGCAAAAGGGGTTGGACTGGATAATGAGGAAAGTTGGGCTTGTGGTAAGTGGCGGATTGTTGAGAACTTTTGGCAGGGGACGCATTGAAGAACATGCTGTTCAACGTCGCTGAGGAGTGTGGGCCAAAAGTATCCATAATTTAGGATTTTGCGGGCGAGGGACCTTGCTCCCAAATGAGCACCACACATCCCTTCATGGACCTCCTTTAGAGGCATACTAGGCTTCCTCGGGGGAGAGGCATCTCAAGTAGGGTCTGCCATCCACTTGAGTGTAAGAATGTTTATACATGACCCCTTCGATGAGCGTGTACCGCTAGGCTTTAGTTATGATTTTTCGGGCCTTTTTAGGGTCTGGAGGGAGGATCCCATCTTTGAGGAACTCGAACAAGGGCCTCATCCAATTTTTCCCAAGTTCTAGGGGTAGCGTCTCCGTCGGTTCGGGATCTTCTTCCTCGATGCTCAGCATCATGAGGACTTCTATCAAAACGGTTTGTTCCAGGCCCTGGAGGGAAGTGGAGGCTAGCTTTGAGAGGGCATCTGCTTGCGCATTCTCTTCTCGGGGGATTCGCTGGAGTTGTGCATCTTCGAAAGAGGCCAGCAGCTCTTTGACTTTGGGAAAATATTTGGCCATGCGACCATCTCACGCTTCGTATTCTCCTGATACCTGGTTCACTACCAGCTGCAAGTCACTGAATATCTTGACGCGCTTGGCCCTGGCCTTACGAGCCATACACAGGCCAGTTATAAGGGCTTCATTTTCAGCCTCGTTGTTGGATGCCCGAAAGTTGATACAGAGTGAGTATTGGAGAACAAAATCATCGGGGCCAGTCAGGATGACCCCAGCTCCGCTCCCATCGGCGCAGAAGGACCCACCAACACACACGGTCGAGAATGGGGGTTCCTCTATCGCTTTGCTGGCATCGGGAATTGTGCTCTCTACTATGAACTCTGCTAGGGCTTGGGCCTTGATAGCGGTTTGGGGCTGATAGTTGATATCATGTTGGCTCAGCTCTATGGACCACTTCATAAGGTACCTCAAAGTTTTGGGCTTGTGGAAAACTTGTTTGGGCGGCTGGTCAGTGAGAACGACCATCGAGTGAGACTGGAAATATAGGCGGAGTTTTCGGGTTGCCATGACTAACGCATCGGCCATCTTTTCTAGTTTTGGATAACGGAGTTCAGTGTCCCTGAGGACCTTACTTACATAGTAGATTGGCTTCTGCGTCTTATCTTTTTCTCTTACCAGAACAATGCTGAGGGTCTGCTCAGAAGTGGCAAGGTATATGTAGAGGACTTCCCCAGGTTTTGGCTTGCTCAAGAGTGGGGGTTTGACTAGATAGGCCTTGAGCTGATCAAAGGACTCTTGCTGCTGTTGCCCCCACTCAATGCCTTTAGCCTCTCTGAGGGCCTTGAAGAATGGGAGACATTTTTCTCCGGACTTGGAGAGAAAATGCCCTATGGCCACGAGGCATCCGGTGAGCCTCTGTACGTCTTTGACACTTGAAGGAGGAGCCATATTCAGAATGGCTTGAATCTTTTCCGGGTTGGCCTCTATACCTCTTTGGCTGACCATGAACCCAAGGAATTTTCCGGATGAGACGTCGAAGGCACACTTGTTTGGCTTTAGTCTCATGTTATGTCTACTCAACACATCAAAGGCCTCCTCAAGATCGGAAACATGATCCGATTTGCTGATGCTCTTTACCAACATGTCGTCTTCATAGACTTCCATGTTCCGACCGATCTATTCTTTGAAGACCTTGTTAACAAGGCGCTAATAGGTAGCACCGGCATTCTTGAGCCCGAAGGGCATGACCCGGCAGTAATATAGACCCTGGTCGGTTACGAAAGAGGTCTTCGGAATATCTGGAGGGAACATCCTGATTTGGTTGTACCCGAAAAATGCATCATGAAACTTAAGAGTTCAAGGCCTGAGGTTGCATCAATCAGGGCATCAATGCTCGAAGCGAGAATGGATCTTTGGGGCAAGGCTTTGTTTAGATCCGTAAATTCAATGTAGATCCTCCAGCTCCCGTTGGCTTTTTTGACCATCACGACATTGGACAACTATTCTGGATAGTTGACCTCCTGTATGAACCTGGCATTCAAGAGTTTCTCCACCTCTTCTTTAATTTCTTGTTGGAGTTCGGGAGCAAATTTGCATCGCTTTTGCTGAACAGGTTTGGTCCCAGAAGCAACAATACGGTGATGCATGAGAAGCTTTTTGGATATTCCGGGCATATCGGTCCCAGTCCAGGCGAATAGATCGCGATTTCCCTTTATACACCGAATAATGTTGGTTCTGACGAAAGGAGGGAGGAATTTACAAATCTGGAATGTCCAGGTCGGATGTCCTTCTAAGAAGGCCACTTCTTCCAACTCGTCGACCGGCTCTAATATAGGTTGTCTACTCCCTTGGAGGAGTTCAAGAGCTTCAAGGGAGAGGACCGGCCCTCCAACCGAAGTCATATAGCATTTGCGAGCTGCCTCCTGGCTCCCTCTGACTTCTCCCACCCCTGCTGCGGTGGGGAATTTCTTTTTCATATGGTAGGTTGAGGGTATGGCCTGAAGAGCAGCTAAGCCTGGTCGGCTCAGGATGACTTTGTAAGTAGCCTTCACATCTACCACGATGAAATCTATCAACTCGGTTCGGGCGATTGGAGTTTTGCCAACGGTTACGTCGAGAGTTATGACACCCTCGATCGTCACTGGCACCCCGATGAACCCGTGGAGAGTGTAGCCAGTGGGCTTGAGTCGATCCCTGGACAATTTAAGACCTTGGAACTCTTCTAGAAAAAGGATGTTGACCGAGCTGCCGTTGTCAACCAGGACCCGGCGTACATCGAAGTTGGTCATATGGAGGTTGATCAAAAGAGCATCACAATGGGGCATTTAGACGACCTCCAAATCTTTATCTGAAAAAGTAACAGGGACCCCAACCTTAGGGGGGAGGATGGTTCTGCATGGAGTTCACCTCTCGAATGAAGGATTTTCGGGAGGAGTTCGAATCTCCCCCCATTGGGCCTTCGTGTATGAGATGTAAGATAGCTTCAGCTTCAGAATCTGGGGTCTCAGCGTGCCGCTCGATTTGCTTATTAGCCTTCTGGGCGGTGGAGGATGATCTACCCTGTCCTTTCTTACGAACCTGTAAAGTTTTCCTCTTTGAATAAGGGCTTAGATCTCGTCTTTTAGGGCCCGACAGTCATCCGTATCGTGGTCGTGGTCCTTGTGGAAGCGGCACCATTTATCCCTGTTTCTCTTTTTGCCCGGTGTATTCATCTTTGGCGGTGGGGGGAGGAGCCCCTCTTTCCTGACCTCCATCGGGATGGCTGAAACACTGGCGTTAAGAGGAGTAAACTTTTCAAAGTGGGGAGGAGGGCGACGCTAGCCTCTATTATCTTTCTAGAGCTTCTTAGCTCCCTCATCTTCAACACCCTTCCGTTTGTTCCCGAACATAGGCTCTTTCTGGTTAAGTGGGAAGAAGGCGTCTTCTGCCCTAATGTATTTCGCGCTCCTTAGCAAAAGTTTCGAGAAGTCTCGAGGGGGCTTCTTAGCGAGAGACGTCCTGAGGTCGGCATTAGTGATGTTGGATTGGAAGGCAGCCGAGGCTACCGACTAGTCTATGGAGGCAATGGAGCGGGCCTCGGCAGTGAAACCCTTAACATAGTTCCTTAGCCGCTCGCCCTTGCTTTGATTGAGTAACAGCAAAGAGGTGCTCGTCTTTTCAGCGCAACGGCTACTCACGAAATGACTAAGGAAGAGCCCTTCGAACTGGTCGAAGGAGAAGATGGAGGCCGGGATGAGTCGTGAGTACCATTCTCTTGCGGGCCCATTTAGCGTGGCCGGGAAGGTTTTGCAAATAAGTGCGTTTGACGCCTGGTGGATCATCACGAAAGTTTTAAAACTCTTGATGTGGTCAGCAGGGTCCGACTCCCCATTGTATGACTCGAAGTTAGGGGGCTTGAAGTTTTTCGGGTCCGAGGCTTCCATGATGGTCCGGGAGACCGGAGGCCTGCTCGGGCAAAAATTCCTCGCCTGTTGTTCCTCTTCTCTGTCAGGTCGTCCAAGGTGCCTCTCCATCTCGTGGAGACGGTGGTAGACCGAGTCTTCCCTTCAGTCATATCTTGCTGAGCACGGGACTCTTCCTCATGCAGAAGGAAACTCGGAGTGCGACGGTGATAGCTTGGGGCAGGTTAAGGACTGGGAGTGCGACGGCGATAGCTTGGGGCAGGTTGAGGACTGGGCGCCTGCTGATCGTGGTTAGGAGAAACATTGAGGGCCCTCAGAACTGCTTCTTGAAACTGCTGGAACTCCGCCCTTATGACAGGTGCCTCCCGATCTCGGTGGTCCCTTTAAGCGGACCGATCGATCGGGGTGCGGCTCCTCCTCTGTCGGCACGGGGGTGACTCCCTCCGCCTCCTGGGAGAGTTAGATTTTTTGCGGTCTGGTCTACGGGGGGGCAGGCTCTAAGGGACCAAATCACTGGACCCCTTTGATGTTCACGGTGGGGAATCCCGTAATGGATTTGTCTCTCATCCAAGCGGGTCCGAAGATCTATCACATGCTGGCAGTTGATAATAACGTGTTGGAGATCCTTCGGCATTGGAGGACTATGAGAGGCTATGGAGTCGGATGAGGGGTTATGTATCGAAACGTGGTCATGATGAGGAGGTTGCCCTTGGCGACTTCGGCAGGAGGGTCCCATGGCAGCCCTTTGAGGGCCTTGAGGAGTCTGTTGGGGCTGAGGTTGCTGAGGAAGGGATTGTCCAGGCTGCGGTTGCTGGACGGGTTGAGGGAGAGGCTATCCAGGCTGCAGTTGCTGGACTTGCTAGATAGGTTGAAGGAGGACCTCCTGAAGTGGAGGAGAAGGAGAGGGAGTGGCTCTGTGGTTGGAGACCATCGCCTTCCCCTTCTTTGGAGGCATAGCTTGAAACTACTTTCGCTGTTGAAATAGGGTTGGATTGCTTTTCGCTTCCCACGGACGGCGCCAATCTATTGCTGCTGATTCTTCGAGAAAAATGAATAAGAAAATCTGTCGACTTTCACCAGCATTTGACTGGTTTCTTACTGCTGCTGTTGACCTATAAAAAATTTCGATACACTGGGATGGATCCCGGCGACGAACCCTCTGACGCTCTTGTCAGTAATTAGGAACATTATGAAAGAGCTTTATGTGGAAAAAGATTGATTGCCTTGTTATGGTGGGAGGAGAGGGGTATTTATGGTTGCCTCAAGAGACAGTTTAGGGATAAGGATTTATCCCCACGTCCCGGTATTTTTGGATAAGATGGAGAGTTTAAACTCGTTTCGTGATAAGGGAGGCGGTTTAAACTACCTCTTAGAAATAATCATGAATTTGAATTGCTCTCTATCTCTCTGAATTGGTTCGTAACGGGTAACTACCCATACCCAATAGGGCAGATCTGTTTTTGGGTTATTGGGCTTTGAAGAAAGACCCAGTTCTCATTTCGGACCCATTTGTAGGTGAAATTACCGTTTTATCTCTGAGAGCTTTAAGATTCGCGCCCGATTTGAACGGTCCCGATTTAGTTCCATTTTTAGCCATATCAGCTGGGAACTAATGCAAGTTATAGAGAAGGTAGTGATAGTGAGAGGTACTTAAAACATGGGAGGTCATGAGTTATTAATAAGGATTTAGTGATGCTTACTAATCTCTAAACTTATGCATGAAAAAGAGAACCAAATGGAAGAGTATAGAATTGGTTGATTATAAAAAAAAATTATATATTATAAATGTTACTAAAATATATAAAATGCTCGTGCACACAAAAAACATTAAGTGACAAAACATACGAAAGGTTTTCACATTGTCTTTGGAGTTATAATAGTAAAAATGAAAAACCTAGATTGTATAACTTGGAAATTTTGTTATGATGAATAACATTAATTTATTACTGGAAATCAACTGTTGGAGTACGTCATTGCTTTCCTCAAATTGATGACACTCCTAACTCATCTATGCATCCAATATATCCTCGTTCCTGATTGTATATATCTAGTTTTCAGTAATGATCATTTCATATTTCAACTTCAATATCCATCTCATTGTGATTTGAACTGAAAACATCTCACAAGCACATCTGACCAACTCAGTGCTTTTAACAAATGAAATGAATACACCATATACCCCACTCTTAACAGATCAACCACCCCAACTCACTATGGTGACCTAGTCTTGCATTCGCCATATACTATAGCTATAACATTCTGAATTTTTAAATCCTATTTAAATTAGAATCTGTTTGATTTTACGTGTCGTGCACGTACAAATTTATGTATGTATTTCTCTAAAAATATTTCATAAACTAGTAGTCTTATTTCTTCTCTTTTTAATTTAGAAAACTTAATTTGATCATAGGCCTATTTGTCTCTTTGTAGCCCACATTAATTAATTAATTCATTCATTCATTTGAGCCCATGGTTAGTTAGCCCATTAGAGAGCCCATTTAATTTAATTACTCTTTTAAATAACCTAACTTATAGTGTTGACTCATTCTATGAACAAATAATTTAATTAACATGAACAACTTGTGAAATGAGAGACACTAGGTGGCACGTGCTTGCACTAGAGTGTGCAATGCACACCCTTTGGTGTAGGCCGGATAATGCTAGAGAGGAGAGGGAGAGTGGATGAGGTGGAGAGTGGTTACTTTCATCATGGGAAGTTATTTCAACTCCCTAGTTCATCTAAACCCCCCCCCCCCCCCCCCCCCCCCCCCCCCCCCCCCCCCCCCCCCCCCCCCCCCCCCCCACACACACACACACACACACACTAGTTATCCTTGCACCTAGAATTGAAAAAAAGAAAGTAAGAAAAGAAATACAAGTTAGTGAGACAAAATATTAAGGAGTTTGTGAGATTAAAAGATTGAGTACAAAATTGTGTGTTTCCTCACCTAGAAGATTGGCCGGCCATTACCAAGGAGCAAGAAGAAGGAGTTCCATCAACAAGAAGCTAGAGAGGAGAAGCAACTTCTAAGAAATTTCCTAGAACCTTTTGTGTGTTTCTCTTCATTTGAGGTGGGTGACTTTCTTAAACTTCTAATTAGAATACCATACTAGGCTTTGTTTGATAAGATTAAGAAGAAATGATTGAACTAGCTATGTGGTGTGAAAATGAGACATTGTGATAATTGTGATAATGCATGTTAAAAGAATGTTAATTAATTATAAAATTATGATTGTTAGTTTAAAATCTACCATGCTATCATGCTTTATTTGGTTGTTATGTGCTAAATTAAAAGTTGTGCTTGTATGTGAAATAATTGAAATAAGAATTGTGGAATTATGATGTTGATTATTGGTTTGATAAAAAGCATGAAAAAGGAGTTTTTATTACTGAAATAAATGTGTACTATCCATGAAAAATATTATAATTGATTTAAGAAAATTTTATTGACAATTTGTAGCAAGAATATGTTTTTTTCCCAAAAATCGAAATTAAGTAGTAGAATGCAAGTAGAGAATAAAAATTGTGTTTTTATATCAAAATGAAATTTTATTTCACTGAAATGTTGTGATAAGATGAAAATTGAATTCTGGAGTTTTTGAATAAATTTGGAGAAGAAGAGAACAGAAAGATATTCATTTTTGTAGAAAATCGAAATAACAGAGAACGGAGTTTTGACCCTAAAAACTTCACTTATTATCGATCTGGTCAATTAGACCATTTGGTCGATGACTGTGTTGGGCACTTACTGTAGCTGTGGGTCGACCTTAGTGGTCGCGAGTCGAAACTTGGGCTCTGCCCTTTGTTTCCAATTTTTTTCAAAAAAATCCGAATACCGAGACTTAATTTAAGTTAATTAAACCCCCTGTTTTCAACGTTGTGGTGCCTTAGCTATTCTGGCTTTCGGTGGTTGTTGGTTTCTCTCGGGTCGTGGGTTCGACTCAGGGTCTTGGCACTTTAAAACATATTTTTCGGTTTTTGGGCATTTAAATTGATATTTTGGGGTATTTTAAATCTGAAAAAATATTATAATTAATCTAAAATTTTGTGGAGCCTATGAAAAATAATTGTGTATTATTTGACTAATATAAATGTGAATTAGAAGTGAAAATTTGAGTATAATTGCATAAAGTGATAATTATAAAATATGAAAAGTGATTTAGTTTTCATGAGAAATTTACCAAGTTATAAAAGATAAATTTTGAATGAAGGGAAACCTGAGTATTTTGATTATGGGCTTTTATGCATTTAAATGTTTGAATTTGTGTGCACTTTAAAGAATGATGAAAAGTATATTTTTTGCGATTTGAATTAAGTAAAGGAAATGAACAATTGTATGTGAATCTAATGGATTATTGAATAGAGCTTTGAACATGAAATGCATGAATTGAAATTGAACTTTATGTATGAAATTTTGATTCATAGAAAAGAATGGAAATCATGTTGATTATGAAAGAGAATTTATGAGTATGAAGACTCAAATTTTGTGATTATGAAGTGAAATTGAGAACTAGAGTGTAGCTAAGCCTTATACCAGCATTTGAAAGAAATATTGTTGAAATAAAATTGGAAATGAAAAGACCAAGTTTGGGTCATGTTGTATAAATGATTAAGACCGGTATAGTGGGAGTGCTAACTCTAGGAGATTGATTTTTATTCATGATTCAAATAAAAGTAAGGATTAGATACATAGTGAAGATGTGATGAAAGTAAGAGAAAAACATGAGTATGAGGGCCATTGGATTGGCGGCGTGAGAGTATTTACAGGATGTCCCATGATGAGTCATGAGTAGGATGTGGATACTGCTCCAGAGTACCGTCCCGGTGGCAACACTTATGGGGTGATCTAGTGACTTCGGGTGGTGCTATGTCTATGGTAGGAGGTGAAATCACCACAGGATGCCTGCATGATGAGTCATGTGATAGTGCGTTGGGATTCTCTCCAGAGCACCTAGACATGGGCTCGTAACTCATAGAACACCTAGGATACTTACCATAGTTACAGTAGTAAATTTAGTCATGGCGAGGGATTGAACCTTACAAGATGAAGAACGGTTAAGGGCTTGCCCTCAGACCTATGTAGTATGGGTTGCATAGACTCTGAACAAGTGCGCATTAGTGTCATATAATATAAATAACTGCATTAAGGACTAAGCACACAATCACAACACGGCATCAATAGGATAGTCCCCGTAGCTATGTTTTGTGACAAGTTTGTGTTTTTTCAAGTAAGAGAAAGTTCTTGTATTATATCCTAGCATCAATTGAATGAACCGACGTGCCCACAGTTTCTATGCAGGATAAAGTGAGTGATAAGATTAAAATATGCATGCTGCTTAAAGAATGATTTCAAGTGTTGTACATTTTATTCATGTAAATTGTTGTAAATTGCTTCCGCTGTATAAGTGTAAATGTAAATGTAACTCTGATGTAAAGTAAAGTTTTTAATTCCTTGTAAAATTGTACGAAGTGAAGTGTAAAGATCATGTGGAACTTCGAATTCGGTTGTATTTGGAATTCGGGGTGTTACAATAACAAACCAAGAAATAATATATTGACTCAAAAAACAAACAAAGGAAGAATATTTGCTCTTAACGGGGATAATATTATAATCCAAATAAGAAAAACACGTCGCAGGCTTCTTAAGGAACAATTTCAACTTGTGAAGAATGAGTTAATTCTAATCACACCCTTTTTTCTCTTCGTCCAAAAAAAGTAATTTTTGATAGTAATGCATTTCACATTCTTTCCGACAAGAGGTAGTTTCCTATACTTTATTATGAGTGTGATACAAATGATGGATGCCAAATATTCAGACTATAGATTGAATCATATCTTATTCTATCTAGACACAACTGAAAACATATATATTCAAGCAGTTGCTATAAATCAGTCTCACAATCAGCACAAAATACATGATTACAAAGTGGACACCCCCTCTCGGTAACTTACAAAGAAAAACTCAAGAAACACACAATAAGATACTTATTAAAAAAGAAAAAAGAAAAAAAAAAGGGAGAATGTGTGAGTGCACCAGCTCATGATGACTCTCTCAAGTGGGCTTCAAGTTGTGAAACATGGAGTCCCACCTCATATCTTCCTCCAACCCATTCCCCCAAAACTCATCCTCCCCTTCATCCCCACCACCGCACCTAAACACCATCAGACTCACGCTGTGTGACACGGAATTCCCCCCACCTTCATCATCACCCTCGCCCCACAGCCGTCAGTGATCATCAACTTCCCCTGCTTGGAGCGTCAGAAGGCATTGGGGAAGGGTGCTCGATTTGGGGATTAGGGTTTTGATGTAGGAGCGATGAGAGCATGAGAAGGAGAGGGGAGAAGGAGAGCGCGAGAACGAAAAGGAGAACACAGAAAGATTTGGGGATTCTGATTTAGAGAAGAGTACTTCGAATTTTGAACTAGGGTTTTTTTTTCCCAATTTGGGGAGAGAAATCGAGCGGGGATGAAGGAGTGGGTTGAGAGATCTGAAATGAAGGAGAGAAGGAGAGTGTGGGTAGGGGAAAAGACTCATTTGCCCCCTTTGTAAGTGAGAAGAGTGGAGGGATTTTGAGTCGTTCGATCGGGATCTTGATGAAGCTGCAGATTGGACAGCTGAGAGCTCAGATAAGTCTTCAAAGCTGCAGATCAGGATATATATATATATATAGATCGGACAGTTGAGAGCTCAGATAAGTCTTCAAAGCTGCAGATCGGGATATATATATATATATATATATATATATATATATATATATATATATATATATATATATATATATATATATATATATATATATATATATATATATATAGTTAGTCTATTATGAGATGGTGAGCTGAGCTCCTTATCGTGAGTTGAAGATCTCAGTCGTTGGATCACGATCCAGCGGCTGAGATCTATTCTGCCTAAACATCTCAATTTGCCTAAGTTTTGAAAGGCATTTTGGGAATTTCACTTGCAGGCTATTTACTTCCCCTTCTTCTTCTTTACTTCTTCTCTCCCCCAAATCGAAAACATCTCTTCCTCAAATCCCGATGCTCCTCGTCTCTCCTCCTCGCCGCTCCAAATCCCCACCCCGATGCTCCTCGTCGCTCCTCATCTCTCCTCCTTGCCGCTCCAAATCCCCACCCCGACGCTCCTCATCGCTCCATATTTCTCCTCCTTGCCGCTCCAAACCCCCACCCCGATGCTCCTCGTCTCTCTTCCTTGCTGCTCCAAACCCCCACCCCGACCTCACTCCATACTCGCCTTCCTCCCCGACACTCCTCGTCTATCCTCCTCGCCGCTCCAAACCCCCACCCTGACCTTACCCCAAAACCCTACCTCACTCCATACTTGCCCTCTATCCTCGACACCCAAGTCCACCCCCTCTCACTTCTAAACCCTACCCCAAATCGAACTCACCCCAAACACTCAGGTATTGAATCCTAACCCTAGTTTTATTGGGTTCATGTATTTTATTATATTGAGATTACATTTTTAGAAAAGCATGTTAGGTTTAGCTTAAACTGAGATTAAAGAGTTGACATATGAATTACTTTTGTGTAGTCATTACATTTTTAGAAGAGTTTGAAGGAACTACCAGTATATCAAAATACTTACACAATTATCAAATTTTATGATAAGAAAATGTCGATAAGAATATGTGGGTTAAAATTAGGTATGTGTGTGTTATTTTTTTAAAAATGCATCGTATCTTGATTACTCTAAATTAATGGTGTATATAAAAGTTCTGATGAATTACCCTAATATTGATGTTTATAGGCACTTATGTTTGGTATGATGGAAGCACTTCTGTTTGCTATGATGGATTCAAGAATGCACTATATTCTCATATACAGGAAGTGCTTGATTCTTACTCAGTCACCTTAAATTTATCACATGCCTTTTATTGTTTGGCTTGATTCTAGGCAGTGATGACAAGCACTATATATTATACTTTATGTTGATCCCCCCCCAAAAAAAAAGTTATTTTTGTTTTGTATTGGTCTAGGCAATGATGAGCTGATTGAGCTCTGTTTATGAGAATTTTTTAGCTCGGTTTATGTTGTTTCCAGTCTGATTGAGCTTTGTTTATTTTGTTTCTGAGTATACATTAGTTGTGTTTGTGTTGTTTCCCGGGTTTCGATTTGAGGGAGAGAAGAAGTAAAGAAGAAGAAGAAGGGAAAGTGAACAGCCTGCGAATAAAATCCCCAAACTGCCCTTCAAAGGTCAGGCAGATTGAAATGTTTGGGCAGAATAGATCTTAGCCGTTGGATCACGATCCAACGGTTGATATCTTTTGCTCACGATAAGGGCCTCTTCTCACCATCTCATAATAGACTCATTCATATAGATGAGCTGATTGAGCTCTGTTTATGAGAATTTTTTAGCCAAGATACAACATAAACATCTCTCAATCAGCTCATAAACAACATTAAAAATAGCTCAATCAGCCCTAGCGATAAACATTTCTAAATTTTTTTTAAGGGGACCGTTGTTGAAACTAGTTGGCATGGCATAATAATGCAACCCTAGCGATACAAGTAAACTTGATTTGAATAAACAGTGAAAAAAAAAGTGTGTTCTGAGCCTACGACTACTTTAATTCATGATTTTGTTGTTTATGAGCTACTTTGTAGTTTGTAGTAGTATTTCAGTTCATGAACACATGTTTACAATTATTGTTTGAATTATTTCAGGAGCAACAGCAGTAGCACAAGCAAGCAGCATCAGATCTTCAAGTTTGAGCATTTTGAGCACAAGCAAGCAGCAGCAGCAACTCTGTTTATGTTGTTTTCGTTATAATTGAGCTCTGATTATGTTGTTTGTGAGCAATGCAAATCTATGTTCATTTTGTTTTCATGCTGATTAAGCTCTGTTTATGTTGTTTCTGATATTTTGAGCTCTGTTTATGTTGTTTCTAGGCTGATTGAGCTCTGAGCTCTTTTTTTGTTGTTTATGAGCATTTTAAAACAATTATATGTTGTTTCCAGGCTAATTAAACTCTTTTTATGTCATTTTAGGACATTTTAAGCTTTGTTTATGTTGTATATTGGCAGATTGAGCTCTTTTTGTGTTGTTTATGAGCTGATTAAGGGATGTTTATATTGTATCTTGGCTGCTTGAGCTCGTTTTTATGATGTTTATGAGCTGATTGAAAGATATTTATGTTGTATCTTAGCTGATTGAGCTATTTTTCATATTGTTTATGAGCTGATTAAGGGATGTTTATGTTGTATCTTGGCTGATTGAGCTCTATTTTATATTGTTTATGAGCTGATTAAGGGATGTTTATGTTGTATCTTGGCTGATTGAGCTCTTTTTTATGATGTTTATGAGCTGATTGAGAGATATTTATGTTGTATCTTGGCTGATTGAGCTATTTTTATTTTGTTTATGAGCTGATTGAGGGATGTTTATGTCGTATCTTGGCTGATTGAACTCTATTTTATGTTGTTTATAAGCTGATTGAGGGATGTTTATGTTGTATCTTGACTGATTGGGCTCTTTTTTATGATGTTTATGAGCTGATTGAAAGATGTTTATGTTTTATCTTGGCTGATTGAGCTATTTTTTATGTTGTTTATGAGCTGATTGAGTGATGTTTATGTTGTATCTTGGCCGATTGAGCTATTTTTTATGATGTTTATGAGCTGATTGAGAGATGTTTATGTTGTATCTTGGCTGACTGAGCTATATTTTATGTTGTTTATGAGCTGATTGAGGGATGTTTATGTTGTATCTTGACTAATTGAGCTCTTTTTTATGATGTGTATGAGCTGATTGAGAGATGTTTATGTTGTATCTTGGCTGATTGAGCTATTTTTGTTGTTGTTTATGAGCTTATTGAGGGATATTTATGTTGTATCTTGGCTGATTGAGCTCTATTTTATGTTGTTTAGTAGCTGATTGAGGGATGTTTATGTTGTATCTTGGCTGATTGAGCTGTTTTTTATGATGTTTATGTGCTGATCGAGAGATGTTTTTGTAACCCCCATTTTCGCTAATAAGTATTTTCCGTGTATTTTCTATAAATTAATTTTTGTAAATTTATTTTGTGCTAAATTCTTTCGGATATTATTAAAGTGATTTCTAATCGAAAGTTTTATTTATTTCGAATAATGATTTATTTTGATCTTATTTTCTATATCTTATTGATCGGATATTTATATTTGAGTCCAAAAACAAATATATTATTATTATTGGATTATTTTAATAAAATTGTTAAACCTGAGTACTATTTTTTTTATAAGATCCTATTATTAATATTATTATGATTATTAATTGTTATTTCATGATTATCTATTTAAAATTCATCTATTGGATTATTTTATTATTGTACCGGATCTGATTTTCTTTGCGAATTTCCAATTTATTTTCAAGCCTAGTTTATATTCTATTCATTTGTATTGTTTATTTATTTATTAGGATTTAAATTTTTGTTCATGAAACTCTTCGTTTTTGTGATTGAACTATTTTGTTGATTCTATTTTCTTCTATCTAATTGTGGGTATTTTTATTTGAACCTGATTGATTTAGATCTATCTCTTATTGAATCCTAAAACTCAATTTCATTTGTTCTTGACCCAGAACCACTATTATTGGATCCCAAAATCACCAACCCAGTAACCTAATTGTACCCTATAAATACAACTCTACTGCAAACCTTATAAATTGAACATTTTTGAAACCCTAGCCATTTAATCTCTCTCCTATTCTCTCTCCTCTCTGTTTCTCTCTCTTCGTCATCGTTTTCCCGCCCAAAATCACTTAAACCCATCTACTGCTTCTTCCCTGGCCATCTCCGGTGACCCCCTCCTGTCGAACTCTCCCCGGCGCCGCCCCACCTCTTCCTCGACGCCCAGATACCCAAAACCCCCAACTCCGGCCTCCCTCTCCACTGTCCTCGACATTACAGCAGCCAAACCCCCAGATCGATACCCCCCTGCGTCCCTATTCCGATCGACGACGACCCCCTCCTGCCGTCATCGCTCGACCTCGCCGTCAATGTGCCGCCCTCTGTCCTGCCTCGCCGCCAGCCCTTGCCCCTCTTACTACTCTTGCTGCAGTTGTCTCTTGTTATTGTTGGGTTCTCTTTAACACGTATTTTGCAAGTGTTATATTGTGTTGGTTCATGGGTTCGTTACTTCGGGATCCTTCAACTGTTATTCTTTGTATTCGGTTTCACCGTTAAACAGGCAAGTTACTGTCCTCTTGAATTATTAATTGTATCAAATTCAAGTTTTGTTAAAACTCTTGCAAGTAGATCCCTTTGTTATCGTATTATACATTGTTCATCTCCTTCGTTGGGTCTATTGAGGGTTTACACAAGCTAGCCCAATATTCTTGACATCATGCCACTTTTGACTCCAAAGATTGAATCTTTCATGCATTCATGTAGAATTGATAATAGGGTTACACATATAGTCATAATACAATGAATTGATTGTAGAAAGAATTGCTAGGTTGTGTGTTTGATTGATTGTTGTTGTTTGATTGATGTTAAATTAGTGTATATGTGTGGTTCTAACTTTACTTATCATGTTTTGACACCCATCATGTTGATTACACAATTTATTAACTAAAGAATTGATACTCATCATGTTTAATTAATTTTTTTCAAGAAAACTACCCAAAATCTTTTATATTGCTTGCTGGCCTGTATGTTGTCTGCTATTCTTGAGCTAGTAAACGATCTAAAAATTAATTACATTCTGAATATGAAATGTAGCCTTACCTTTCTAGTTTCCAGAACATCTTGAATTTCTTAATTCCGAGTTTTGTAGCAAAAGTTATGCCTGTTTTACTACAGATATGTTTTTACTTTCAGATTTTCAGATTCTTGTATCTTCCATACTTAAACAGTAAAAAGGATGATCAAATGTTAAAATTTTGCTATGAAAATTTTCAGATTGTTAGTAATCATGTTTAGGAGTCTAGAAAATATTTTTTATGAATTTATTATTGAGTTTTTGCTGATTCTAAAATTTAAAATAACAAAATGTCAAAATTCTACCTGAACATGAAATCTGTAAAAAACATTGTGATTAACCTAGCTACTGTTGTCGGATTTTGAACTTTAAATATGCGTTGGAACCGTGTGGAAGTCTAGTTTCTAGAATTTCTGACGGATTCACTTTTTGATTCTGAAACAGTGGGAAACTGTATTTTTGTACAGACTGCTCTTGCTGTCCAGAATTTCATATTTCAGTTTTTAATAGTTTAACTATTCCTATATCGTACTATTACATGAATTAATGTGTGTATGTTGCATTGCATAATCCTAATATCTTATTGTCATCATTCTAATTGTCCTACTTCATGTTACTATCTTATTGTTCCCCTATTGTTACCATTGTTCACCCAATGTCTCATATTTGCATATTGTATTGTTGCATTAATAAAATAATTAACAAGCTGGGATTTAAGGAAATGACTTAAGTAGGAAACAATATAGTGACTGTGTCAGCAAGTATTTATCGATTGATTGTGGAGCGTTGTCTACGACACCCCAATCTCTCGTGTATTGCATCAATGAATCGTATTAATGTATCAATGTACCAATGTATCAATGTATCGATGTATCAATGAATCATCGTAATGTATCAAGCAACAATATTGTACCGTATCAATGATTATCGTACCAACACATGATCTATAGAATTCACCACTTATTCTAAACGAAATTGACTGTATGCATCGAACCTGTAGAATGGGATGCAATAGTACGTACATTAGTTAGGATTAAAATGAATAATAGACTTAAGAATTTGTATTACATCGACATTGCATGTTGTTCGCCATTGTTCCTATTGATACCAAATATTGTCCAAGTGTTATTGATCATGGAATATTGTTATTGAATCGTTGTCTATATCAATTGCATCGTTTATCGTTGATATTGATCATCGTTATCGTGCCATGTTATTGATTCCTATTGATCCATTGACTTCATTGTTATAGTATTATTCCATTGTTCCTTGCTTTCTCTACTTGATATCCAAGACTTGCTCTAAGGACAATTTTTCTTCTCTTTTAAGATGAAGTATTTACAGGTGTTGATGGAGAATTGCCTGATCGATTGGGAGAACAACATTGGTGAAGGAATTGATTGCATCATTGCTTAATAAATAATTGTTTTTGTCATGAAGACTTAATTATTGAACTATTGTTATTTTATTGTATTATGGGCTTTTGACCCGAATATTGCTATTATTTGTTTTCAGATGTTGGATTATTATTGTATTTGAATATTTTTATTGCTTCATTCCAAGTATTATTGTTCATGAGATTATTATTATTGTCTGCGCATTTATTCTGTATTAATTATATTGTTGAGTTGATTGGATAAACAGTTTATGGGTGACGTTAGTCATTCGCTGGGCCAATGTCATGTACTCGTATTATGTATTTTTGGGAAGCGGGGCATGACAGTTTATGTTGTATCTTGGCTAATTGAGCTATTTTTTATGTTGTTGATGAGCTGATTGAGGGATGTTGATGTTGTATCTTGGCTGATTGAGCTCTTTTTAATGTTGTTTATGAGCTGATTGAGGTATGTTTATGTTGTATCTTGGCTGAGTGAGCTCTTTTTTATGTTGTTTATGAGCTGATTGAGGTATGTTTATGTTGTTTCCAGGCTGATATTGTACAACTAAAAGAGGGAGAGATTCGAATACCATCTCATGTACATGCTTGTATTAGCTTTCATAATAAATTGTAGTCTTGTAAATTATGCAGTTAGAATTTTCCTCACAAATAAACTGAAATAAGGCACAGAAGCACTATATTGATCTTCTTCATTTTCACCTCACAAATAAACATGTACAAAATTACCTCAATTCATGAATATTTTCTCATTCACATATATTGATTACACATTTGAGTTTCTATAAACATATACAAAATTGAATGTCATAAAAATTATGTTGCTGCTGCTTTCCTGCTGTTCTTCTTCTCTTTACGCTGCTGTTGTTTTAGTTCTTATCCTCCTCCTATTGTTCTTCTTTTTATATAAGCTGATGCTTGATCTGTTGCTACTAACAGTAGTAGATCTACTGCTGATACTTCAAAAAAAAAGATCAAAAATGTGATCTTAATGTCATGATTTCACTACTAACACAGAGCATGACTTGACAAAAGTTAACATACTCAAAAAAGAGCACAATCAGCCTGGAAACGACATAAACAACTCTGAATCAGCTCATAAACAACATAAAAAAGAGCTTAATCATTGAAGATACAACATAAACATCTCTCAATCAGCTCATAAACAACATTAAAAAGAGCACAATTAGCCTGGAAACAACATAAACAACTCTCAATCAGCTCATAAACAACATAAAAAAGAGCTCAATCAGCCAAGATACAACATAAACAACTCTCAATCAGCTCATAAACAACATAAAAAAGAGCTCAATCAGCCAAGATACAACATAAACATCTCTTAATCAGCTCATAAACAACATAAAAAAGAGCTCAATCAGTCAAGATACAACATAAATAACTCTCAATCAACTCATAAACAACATAAAAAAAAGCTCAATCAGTCTGGAAACACATAAACATCTCTCAATCAGCTCATTAACAACATAAAAAATAGCTCAATCAGCCAAGATACAACATAAATATCTCTTAATCAGCTCATGAACAACATAAAAATGAGCTCAATCAGCCTAGATATAACATAAACAGAGTTCAATCAGCTCAAATATACAACATAAACAGAGTACAATCTGCCTGGAAACAACATATAAAGAGCTGAAAATGCTCAACAAAATGTACAAAATGCTTATTTGCTGCTGCTGCTGCTCCTGAAAAAAATTAAAACAACAATCTTAAACATGTATTCATGAACTAAAATACTACTACAAACTGTCAAGTAGTACTAATCAACAAAATCATGAATTGAAGTAGTCGTAGGCTCAGAACACACTTATATTTCCCTAGGGCTGCATTATTATGCCATGCCAACTAGTATCAACCATGGTCCCCCCCCCCTGCAAGTGAAATCCCCAAAATTCCCTTCAAAACTTAGGCAGTTTGAGATGTTTGGCCGTAATAGATCTCAGCCACTGGATCACGATCCAACAGCTAAGATCTTTTGCTCACGATAAGGGCCTCTACTCACCATCTCATAATAGACTCACTCTATATATATGCAAGCTTTAAAAAATGTGCAAGCATTATCAGTGCAGTTGGAAAAAATCACTACCTAGGCCAAGACCACTTCACAATGTGAAAATTAGAAAGAAAGCAGGTAATCACTGCCTAGACCAAGACCAAGGCCAAGACCAAGACAACAGGTAATCACTGCAAGAATTATCGGTGCAGGTGCAAGCATTCATAAATCAAAATAGGGCATCAGTCTTTATATATATAAGGAACTCTTCATTCATATAATCAGCATCAGTCTTCATTTACTCTTAGTTGCAAAAATGAATGAGTGAAAACACTCATTTACCCCATAATAATAAGTGAAGGTTATAGAATCACAAAGATAATTATACAACATGCTCAAAAATAAATTCGCATCATAAGGTGTTTATCATCACTGCCTACACCAACACACAAAAAAGAATGAGGTCAAATTTAAAAATCAAAGGTTGAGAATTAAATACTTCCCTATCAGATAATAGGTGGATCCCTTAACACCATGAACCATATATAGATACATCATTTAAAGGGCGAGTGTTGTAATACCCTGATTTTTCAATTAATGAAATTATTTTATTTTTGCACGTAGTGTGCACGTGCAATATTTTGGTTGGACTATTTTTATTGAGATGTGTATAAATATTTAAATATGTGTTCTCAAATTATTTTGTACAAAAGCCTTTCTTTAAATAAATAGAAAGCCTTATTTTAAAAGTCTTTTTCTTAAAGCCCAAATTGTGTTTTTTTATTTTATTTCTAAAAACTATTTTGGCCCAAAATAAAGCCCATGGATTAATCTATTTTTATTTAACTTGTCATGTAGAAGACTATTTTAATACTATTTTATTTTTATACAAAATTAAATTGTACAATTTTTAGGCCTAGTTGCATGCACGTGCACTACACGTACACGTGCAATGCACACTTTTCCAAGGCCGGGATTGCTTCTCTTTTGGAGGGAGTTTTGAATTTGGTCATGGTGTTCATGGAGGTGGTTATGTGGATGTGGGTAGTTTTTATAACTCCTACTCTAATCTTGGCTCTCCATCCTACAACCAACTAGTCAATCCTAGCCCTCCATTTCACTTGTTTTCTAGTATAAATACCCCCTCCCCCCCCCCCCTCCCATGGCTATATTCATATGCAATTATATCTTTCCAAACTATAGTCTTATTTTAGTAATAGTGTGAGTTAAAAAAGAGTGAGAGTTGTGTGGGATTGCTTGCATTTTGCTTGGAGGAGAGGCCGGCCATCACAAGGAGAAGCATTCGGTGGTGGTGATTGTGGAGCTTGTGCGCGCATCGTCTAGGAGGAGGTGCATTCATTCGCAAGGATTTGTTGCTTTGTGTGTTTATTTCTCTCCATACAAGGTGGGTAACCTTTCATATTTCTAATATAGGGATCCATGCTAGATTTAACTATCAAAATTATGCATGAAAAATACTAATAAGAACCTACTTTAATTGAGAAGTTAGTTTGAAATGTGGTGTTTGATTTGTATGTGATTCTAGTATTAAATTAAATTGTGTGTAGAATTCTCCATGCTTATTAGAATAAAAGAATGATCGTGGTTCAATTTTCTTAAGAATGATGCTAGTATTGATGTTTGAAAATACGAATGAGAATGCTAGTTTAATTGAAAATTGAAAGCATGAAATTGATTAAGAAAGAGCACGCTTTTTGAAAGAGTAACCTTTTTTGAATATTTGAGTTGTGAGCTTGTTAATGGATAAGTGGTTATATAATTTGTGATGTACATGATTGGACTAGAAGTATTGTTGATTTAAAGGAAATACATTTATTACCATCACTAATTGTATGTAAAAGTTAGTACTTGTGTTAGTGCTAATTTATGTTTCAAAAAGATATTTTTGAGTTATTGTGGGGTTGGATAAATTCAAAAAAAATGTATAGATATGTATGTTAAATAAGAGATTAATAACAGTAAATTAGTATAAGAAATTGTGGATAAAAAGATTTGAAGACCTATTGTTATTCAATGTCGAAAATGAAAAATATAGTGGTTATAATGAAAAGATTCATTGAATGGGGTGAAAAATATATTTTTATTAGTGCAAAAATTATTTTATACATGCTGATATGAAAATCATGTGAGGGGGAGTTAATCTGGAATTTTTCAGTAACTTTTACAAAGGCAGTATGAACCAAGGTTAATTGAACATCGAGTATTTCTAACAACAGTAGTAAAATGGTTCAAAAAGTTTTTAATATGTATTGTGACAACCTGAGCTTGTAGCTCAGGCGGTCACTGTGTGCGGTTGGGTTCTCTTGGTCGATCGGTTCGAATCCCTGTATCCGCAAACATTTTTCCACATTTTTTGTAAGCATATAAACTTTCGACCCGAAGTAATACATACTAATTTCGCCCCCTTTATATCGCTAGCACAGATTGGCCTAGTGGCGGGTGCTCTTGGCCTTGTTTCCGTTGTGCCTGGGTTCGATTCCTACCCTCGGCATATATATAAAAAATATTTTTTTGGGGTTTCTAGATGTCCAAAAATTGTGAAAAAAATATGGTTATTCTCATAAAAATATAAGGAATTTTATAAGAGTGATTTGGGCATTATTTGAATGAAATACACTATGGTTTGTGAACAAAAGACATAATTAGAACTATGGTTCTAGATTATGTATTTGTGAAAAAGTATAGCTTATAAGAATAAATAATAATGATGTATTAGAAGGTGATTTTGGCAAAAGAAACTTGGTTGTGTGACTTGATGCAATTTATTTCTCATTTGTGGAACAAAATGAAGTATGCACATTTGTTAATAAAGTGAATTTTGATTCGTTGTGATAATTGATTAAGTGCATGAAATTCATGTACAATTATGGACTTGTGAACAAATTGGGAATCATGAAATGAAAAGAGAATATACATGTGAGTATGAGAACTCAACATGGAAAATTTATAAGTTGAAGATTGTGAAATGAAAATTGAAATAGAGTAACTAAGTCTCCCCCGGTATTGAGAAATGAAATGAAATGAAATGAAATTAGACCAAGGTTGGTCATGTTAAAATGAATGAATAAGTCCAGTTTATTGGAAAGGCTAACTCTAGAGATTAATTTTTGTTCATGATTTTTAATGAGATTAAGGACTAGTACATAGTGGAGACGTGATGAAAGTAGAAGAAAAACATGAGTATGGGGGCCATCGGATAGCGGTGTGAGAGCGATTCACAGGCTGCCTACTTGATGCGTCAAGACATGGCATGGGCGCTACTCCAGAATTATCGTCCCGGTGGCGACGCTCGTGGGATGTTCGAGTGGCTATGGGTGGTGCCATTGTTCCATGACGGAGGCTGAATTGTCCATAGGTTGCCTGCTCGATGCGTCGTGTCAGTGCGTGAGATTCCCCTCCAGGCTGCCTGGACATGGGCTCATAGATCATAGGACATCTAAGACACTACCGTAGTTACAGTAGTAGACTAAGTCATAACGAGGGATTGAACCCTACAAAGATGAAGAACGATTAAGGGCTTGCCCTCGGACCTATGTAGTATGGGATGCATAGAATCCGAACAAGTGCGCATTAGTGTCATGTAATATAAACAAATGCATTAAGGACTAAGTGCACAATCACAACATGACATCAATAGGGTAGTCCCTTTAGTTTGAAATGTGACAAGTTTGTGTTTGCTAAATATGAAAAGTTGAGTTATACTATTTCCGACATAGAGAGGATGGCCGTGTATAATGTTCGTCGGTTGAATAAACTGACGTACCCACAGTCTTGTATGCAGGTAAATAACATGTTAAAGAGGAATGGATGCTGAAAGATTGTACCATGTTGTTGTACATTCATTTAATTGTTGTATTTTACTTCCGCTGTGCAAATGAAAAGTATAATATTGATGTAAACTCTGATATAAGATGAAAAGTTTAAATTTCCTTGTAAAACTATACTAAAGAAAGTGAAAAGATCCTGTAGAACATCTCGAATTCAGTGTATTTGGGATTCGGGGCGTTACAAGCGACTAAATTTGAAAATCAATTAGAGCAAATCATATACTTCCCTGTCAGATATTAGGTGTCCACACAGTGGTCCAGCCCCTTCATCATATTTTTATCACGATTTCAACCTTTACCTGCAAAAATATTTACACTTGATCATGTAATGATGTTGAACAAGTTAATGGAATTGAAAAAACAACTAACCACAAATTCATGAAATGAAAAAAAAAATCAAAAAAGGAAAAAAAAATATACCTGATGATTTGGGGAAATTTGGTGATGATGATCTAGGTTTCGTCAGATTTGGGGGAGATTTCGAAGCTTTGTGGAGCGGGAGCGGGAGCTGAGGTGGAGCTAAATTTGGGGGCTAGGGTTTGGAGGTGGATTCGAATTTGGGGGGAGGTTTCTTCGGATTTGGAACTGGAGCTAGGGTTTGCTTGAATTTGAAATTTTTTTGGGGAAATCGAAATCGAAGATCGGGAGAGCCGAGGAGCATCGAGGTGGAGGTTTGGAGCACGTGGAGCTCGCTAGCTAAGGTTTCGATTTGGAAGCTAGCTAGCGAAGAGGGGGGGACGAAGAAGGTTGGAAGCTAGCTAGGGCTAGGGTTTCGATTTTGGGGAGAGAAGAAATGAAGAAGAAGAAGGGGAAGAAGTGAATAGGGTTAGGGTTTCGATTTGGAGGAGCGGCGGGGTAGGGGTGTGGAGCGGTGTGGAGCATCGGGGTGGGGATTTGGAGCGGTGAGGAGGCGAGACGAGGAGCTTCGGGATTTGAGGAAGAGATGGTTTCAATTTGGGGGAGAGAAGAAGTAAAGAAGAAGGGAAAGTGAATAGCCTGTAAGTGAAATCCCCAAAATGCCCTTCAAAACTTAGGCAGATTGAGATGTTTGGGCGGAATAGTTCTCAGGCGCTGGATCGCGATCCAACGCCTGAGATCTTCAGCTTACGATAAGGAGCTCAGCTCACCATCTCATAATAGACTATATATATATATATATATATATAGGAAAAGCTTCGGTTGAGCACTACTCTAGTGCTCACCGCGTGAACACTAGGCCTTCGGGCATTCATATCGAAAATCCGAACCGTTCACATTGATCTACACATCTAAATTAGTCTAAATATGTAAAATCAAATCATTTGAAATTCATTTTCCCATCCATCATGCGACTATAAAAACAATAATTTTTAGCCATACAATTTTGTAACACTTCAATGAATGGGCAAATAAATTTCAAATGATTTGATTTTACATATTTAGACTAATTTAGATGTGTAAATCAATGTGAACGGTTCGGATTTTCGATATGAACGCCCGAAGGCCTAGTGTTCACGCGGTGAGCACTAGAGTAGTGCTCAACCGAAGCTTTTCCTATATATATATATAGGGCCCTTTCGTTGTGCACTACCCTCCGTGTGCACTCCGTGTGAACTTTTTACACAGTCATCACATGGATGATCCGAACCGTTCACATTGATCTACAGGTCTAAATTAGTCTAAATATGTAAAATCCAGTCATTTGGAATTCATTTATCCATCCATCATGTCATTATAAAAAAAACGATATTCAGCCTTACAATTTTGTAAAACTTCAATCGATGGACAAATGAATTCCAAATGACTTGATTTTACATATTTAGACTAATTTAGATCTATAGATCAACATCATGTCATTATAAAAAAAACGATATTCAGCCATACAATTTTGTAACACTTCAATGGATGGACAAATGAATTCCAAATGACTTGATTTTACATATTTAGACTAATTTAGATCTGTAGATCAATATGAACGGTTCAAACCATCCATTTGATGACCATGTAAAAAGTTCACACGAAGTGTACACGGAGGGTAGTGCACAATGGAAGGGCCCACATATATATGTATATTTGCAGATATCCGTATCCGAATCTGCTTTTTTAAGAGATATCTGCATCTGTATCCGCATCCGAATTTTTTTGGATTTGGATATCCGAATTCGTATTCGTATCCGTCCGAATATGGATTTTTCATATCGGTATCCGTAAAAAAATTGGATTTGAATACGAATCGGATCGGATATATCCTTATCCGAAAGCATCCCTAGATGTGTATGTTTTGGGGGATAATGTGCATTTGATTATTTGGATTAGTATATTTTGTTGCTTTTGTTATGTACTCAGGGAAGTAAATGGTGCAATGACTGTGGCATATTAGATAGTGAAATATTAGACAGTGAAGTGCATATTGATTATAATATTATTTTTATAAGATATATGATGCTAATTTTGATAAGGGAATTTGAGAATATTTGAATTTTGGAGAAACCCTCAAAATTTTATTTAATTTTTTATTATTTTTCATCGTATGAGATTGATAAATGAAAATATTGAGTTGTGTTCGGGTGCTCCTGGACCCAATTCAACCAGTGTGAGCCTTAAATTAGAATAATGATTGCTATTCTATAAACGGTTCAACTGATAAAATGAAAAATAATTGAGTAGGGTATTAGATCGTTGAGATTCAAATTTTGGGTACTTAGCAAATAAAAAGAAAAAAAATTAGGTTTCAGCTGTAGTCGTTTGAACCCAAATTTTAAATTTTAATATATAAAAAATGTTGGCTGTTTTAGTTCAAAACCCAAGATTCCCTCTTTTTCTTTAGTCCCACATCGGTGGTTGACAATGTCATGTGAGTGTATATAATACAAACCACTCTTTATCCCATTGTAGTCTAGTGTGGTGTGGAGAGAACCCGTGGGCCACGTGCGCGCGCCGCCGCCGCCGCCCGGCCCGGTTCAGTTCGGTAGTGGGCACGAGTGTGCGCGCCCGCATCTGCGGACATGAATGCCGATCCGAAATTGCTCTTCGGGTTCGGGTTGAGATCCAAAACTTATTTTTGCTGTTTATTTCTTTTCCTTTGACTTATTCTTCCTGAACATCCGATTTTTCTGGCCTTCTTCTCTCCCAACGTTCACACGTTTGTGTGTATTTATATTCCAAAAAACCCTACCGTTTTGCTACTACTGAAAATACCGCATCTGATCCACAAAAAAAAAATACATTCTTTCTTCTTTGCTTCGCTGCTTTCGCGATCAACGCAGTCCCCTTCGCTGCTTCCGCTTCTCTTTCGTTTTTTACCTTCGTTCTGGGCAAGGCTAAGTTCGGGTCATCTCTCGACGTTGTGTGCGACAGCGAGACGCCGGTGATACCGGGGGTTTTACCACTAGGAGCATCTGCGAAGCGTCTGCACATAAGACCGTGGATCAACTCTTAGGGCAGTGCGTATCGCGCAACTTCCCCATAGGCCGGTAAATCCGTTTTTATTTCTTTTGTTTCGACAGATTAACAAGAAAATTAGGGACAATTTATACAACAAAAAATCGACGAACGATAAATATTTTCCCGTCCATTAATTATTATTTTTATTTTTAAAATAAAAAAACCAACGGACGGGAAATCATTTTATCTTCTAATTAATTCCTAATTAACTCTTAATTTGATCATAATTAAATCTTATTAAAGTTTAAATAAATCTTAATTCATAATTAAATTTCAATTAAAAAATAGTTTATACACATATAAATGTTTATAGGCTTAGTCTCTAGGATTTTTTCCATCCAAATTGGAAAGAAAGAGCATGGGACAGTAGATCATCTACCCGTCCGAGCTCAATTTTTTTAAAAATTTGATTGGACAGGAAATGATTTCCCGTTTGATCGATTTTTTAAAAAGAAATTAGATCGGACAAGAAATGAAATCATTTTCTATCTGATATATTTAAATAAAATAAAAATGCAGTGACGAAAGATGATCTTTCATCTGATTATACGGACGAAAAATCATCTTTCATCGGCAATTTTTTTCAAATTTTTATATCTTCTTCCAAATTTAACAATGATTACCACATCTTTTTAATCTATTCCAAAAATTCAAAATTTAGGTATATAATCAATGATTACAGCACCTTATTTATTTATTTTTTAAATTTTGGCATTTTAACCAGATACTACAGATGCTCTTATATATATGTACACATAACTAGAGATGAGGTTGTGCTGAACACTTTAGATTCAAGGATCTAAGGTACATACAAATAAATTTTTTTAATTATGAAACCAACTATTGTCTTTCTCTTTTCTCTTAATACATTTTTTTTATTAAGTGCTTGCGAGAATCACCTTCTGGAGCACGTGAGCATATGAACACTTCATTATCTAATTTGGGACATTTTCATTATTGTCATTATATACCTAGAAAATTAGATAGTGCAATAAGAACATGTCATATTTGATTATAGAACACATGCAGTGGACAAATAATGGTGGTTAAACTAATCTATATAATAAAACCCAAAGAAAGCTATCGAGGAGCTCACCTTCAATTCTCCAAAATCAAAGGTCCAGATCTAACCTCACAAAATATATCTTTCCTTCCAAAATTTCAAATCCCAAAATCAATCTTTTCTCCCCAAAACTAAAAAACTCAATATTTTATTACTATCTTTCTCTTTTCTCTTCACTTTTTCATATTTCCTTCTTTCTCTCTCTCCCTATCTCTTTCTTCCATTCTTTCTTTATTTACTTAGAAATTTAGATTTTTAAGATTTCATGTTTTTAATTTTTTAGAATTTTTTTATTGCACATGTTATATTGAAAATAACAAATATCTCTTCAACAGTTAAATTTCATCATTTTTCACACTTAAAGTTCTAAGAAGTTAGATTTTACAACCCCATTTATAATTATTTTTCAATCTATACTAATAGAAACATGGACTTTTATTTACAACTAATTATTGTCATATTATTCAAACTTGAGCTACATAATTGTTGTTTTACTGTTTACATGGCTTTTCGTATTTTGTATCGTTCCGAAGACGTGCCGTAGGCACGTGCCTACGGGCAAATCTAGTTATCTTACAAAATATGTGAGACTAATTGAATGAATTGAACTTTCACTGTATAATCTACATAATAAAACACAAAGTAAGCAATGAAGTGGTTCTCTTTCAATCCCCCAAAATCAAAGGACCATATCTAACCTCACAAAACATATTTTTCCCCCAAAGGCTTTCCCCCAAAATTCAAATTCAAATCCCCCACCCAAAAGAACTCTTTTATTTATTTAATTATTTCTCTCTCTCTCTCTCTCTCTCTCTCTCTCTCTCTCCCTCCCCTACACAAAAAATTAAGAAAATAAAAATTTAAAAAATTTAAAAAAAAGTTTAAAACAAAAATTTTAAAAACTTTTAAAATAATTCAAAAATTCAAAAACATATAAAATATTTTTTAAAAAATATTTTATTTTAAAATATTTAATAATTTTAAATTTAAAAAAAAATTAAAATTTTGAAATTTTTGAAATTTTAAAAATTTTGAAAAAAAATTTTTAAAAGAATAAAAAATTCTAAATTCAAGAAATTTTGGAAATTTAAAATTTAATATTTAAAATTCTGAAAATTTGAAAAAATTTGAAATTTGAAATTTCCAAATTTTGAAAATCTCAAAGAAAATCCAAATCCATATCCAATATCAAATTCTAATCAAGAGGTTGTCGCCAATATCTGATCCGCTGCTGATTACGTATCGGTGACTCCCCTCCACCAAATCGAGCACGAATATCAAGCGACTCCATATCGGCAACTCCCCTCCACCGAATCGAGAGCCTCTATATGCGAAGCGACAACTCTAATTTCATTTCATTAACCGAATTCTCATTCTAATTTTTAGTATTTTGTGGGCAGGGAATTACTCAGTTTTTTGCTAACTCGAATTTTGTGTGTACATGGGATATAAGTTCAGAGAGGTATGATCGTTTTATTTTTTGGTTTAAAAAATTTTTATTTGGTAACTTATTTAATGAGTTTTTTATTGGTTTTGATTTAAGATGTACGCAAGTGAGAGTGGCCTCAATTTGGGCTTCCAAACCATAGCAGGACAGGTAAGCTGACTAGCAACCTAAAATAACTTGGCAAATATGCAACATTAACTTTTTTTTAATACAAGAGAAAATATTATCGTGAAGTGTTCCTTCCCTTCACTGGTTATTAGAAACCATGGATAACATAATATATAAGAATTTTTAGTGTATGTTTGGATATATAGGATTGGGATGACTGGAGTTTACCAGTGAATTGTGCAAACTCTCCACTCAAGAAAGACAGCTAATGTAAATTTGTTATTTATCCATTTTGCTTTTTTTTTTAATATAGGTGCAATGGTAAGACAAAGTGGAGATAAAAGAAATGATTAGCTTGGATTAGAGTTTTGAGAACTTCATATATTTCATTTTGATTGAAATAATAATAAGAGGTATTTCAATTGCAAACTGAGTCTCAGACAAACAAATATTCAAATTATTAGTATTGTAGATACCTTCACACATGCACTTGCATTACCATTATATTTATACATGCTCATAGTGGTTATGTGATTAGAGTAAGCTCTATAAAACCTATATGATAATGTCCTTGCATAACTATTACAAGTATCTAAAAGCGATGCTGAAGTTAAAAAAAATTCTATGCAGTGTTTCTAACAAACTATATGTATTCCAGGTAAGTTCAAGCTAATGATCAAGAAGACGATGATTGAGCTTAAAGGCAGATATACTGTTTTCTCATATAGTATGTTTGTTACTTCAATTAATTTGCTGGATCTCCAAAACTATTTTATATCATCAAACCAGGTGCACCGTTTCGAAGACGTACCGTAGGCACGTGTCAATGGGCAAACCTAGTTCATCTAAAAAAAGCCATTAATTTATCATATGTTAAGTATAAAGTGGGGTCATTCTCAGTTCTTCCGTTATTATGGAATACTAACATTCTTGAACCTATAACCTTGTAATATTTAGGTTTTTCTTTTGAATTGTCAAATAAGTTGTTGGTTGTGAGTCCTCAGTTGAGTCATTTTATCTTCTTTTGCATATCGTTAGTGCAAAAGTGTTATCATTTTAGATACTAAAATACATGCACATACAAATGCTGGGCCGGCCTGAGTTCCCAGTGCCCGAGGCAAAAGGTCCAAATAATTATTTTTGGACTCCTAATAACAATTTTTTTTATACGCAAAATACGTGCATATATTTACGAGAAAAATACAAATTTTGAGCTCCTAAAATTGTAAAAAATTCGGAGGTCTGAGGCGACTGCCTCACCAACCTTAAGGTGGGGGCGGGCCCTGTGCAAAGGTCCGGATCTGATGGACTAAGTGGTTTTGCCAATATCCCAGTGATTGACAGTAGAAGGCCGAAATCAACTTTCCATGGTCTGATATTTGTCCCAACACAACTAACATAAGTATGAATTGGGGCTAACATAAGTATGAATCCCAATAGAGATCATAGGATGGTTGACTGATTATAAATGAGTGATCTGTAATGTACATGCACGATAATAAGCAAATCACTGCGTTAATGCACGCCGTTTACCCATACCTATTTTACATGTTTTTGTACCATATAATCTCTAAAATCCAAGGCCATAAAATGGTGTTCGTACGGTCCACAAAATCTAAAGCCATAGTAGAATTGGTGCTGACCATGGTGTCTCTAAAAATAGAATCAAAATTTCAGGATTAATTGTTGATTAAGATACTTTCCTATTCTAAACTCTTCTCTTATTGATTCTCCTTCAATTACACCTTTGACTTTTCTATTCCAAACTCTTGATCTCATATTGATTCTAGACTCTACTCTAAACTCTTGAACTTGTACTGTATATACATTCAATTTGATTTAATAGAATGATATGTCATAATTTCATCACTCTTTATGATATCAGCGCAACCAAAGTTCAAATACCACCGGCTACGCAATTTAAATGCAGATTTAAAAAAAAACACCATTGCATATAATTCAGGTATCGATCCACAATCTGTTGGACATTTATCTTATTTCTTTGGCACATAAAAAAAATGGACTCTCGACTTGAATGGACCTATTGCAATTTCTTTCAACCCTCCTACAACCAAAGTTTTAATTTAGTGATAGGAACTTTTACAGACCAAACATCCGTCCTTAACTTTCCTTCTATGCTCTTTTCTATGACAGTAATTTTCTATTCGATGGCAAATTGCTGAGAAAACTTCAGGTAAGAAGGAACTAGTCAAAGTAAATAACCACATCAAATTCAAGCTCTCAAATTTTCAAATTCAAAACCACTATATGATAGTAATACACCAATTGAAATGGGGCATCTGATCTGACATAATTTGTAAAGGAGATCAAAATTTTCAAATCTTCAGTTTACCAATGTAAACTAAACACCGCAATTAGTAACATACAACAACAACAACAAAGCCTTTTTCCTAACCAATTGGAGTTAGGCTACATGAATCCAGATTTTCCATTCTGCTCGGTTTAGCACAATATCTTCTGTAAGGCCACAAGCTATCATATCTTTTACCTTAATTAGTAACATAACTTATCAAAATTATCCAAAACATACAAGAAAAAGGATTGATTCAAATCACACCAAAGATCGTCCAAGATTTTGATCTTGCTGATTCTTTCATGGGTCTCATCAATTGTCCTAACAACAAACAAAAACAAACCAAGAAGACCAACAGAAATAGAATTTAATCATCACATTTTAGATTTATAACACTCATACAGGATGGGGTTAAATTTAAGCAGCACCATATACAACAAAAGAAAAGAACAAAAAAAAATCCTAAATTATGATGTTTTACAAAAAAAAGTTCTAGTTAACTATTACCTCCGAGATAATTCTATCTCCATATTTTGCTCTGGCGCCCTTCCATTTTTAACTTTTTAGTGTATAACTGATGATTACCTCTTCCTGCTTGAACGAGCTTTTCATTAAGTATAGCTCTACAATGCTCGGTCCTTCCCTGTGAATTAGTACGAATCTAGAGATGAGCTATACATGGTGCACACATTTGGGCATTTGCCATATTGAACACAAATTACATGCACATAACTCCTTGGAATTATTAGGGAGAGGGTTTCCAATCAAAATGAAGATTATTGAAGTTATTAACAGATCCAACACCCCCGATAAGCTGGTTTCCCATAATACTCTGCTGCTGTCGTTGATGATGGTTCAGTGCCATTACATTCTGTGACATGTGATTATTACTCATTCCAACCCCAACTCTACCATTCATCCCCAATCCGTTATTCACCATGGCTGCTCTTAGGCCCCCCACAGTCGCCATCGGACCGACACCACCCATGCTTTCAAAACCCATCCCACCGTTAATACCCGAATTTCCATTCATACCCTTCATCTCATTCATAGGCGAAGAAGACATCATCTCTTGAAGGATTTGTGGTACTGAACTATGTGAATCGGACAGGTCAGGCATATTGGCAGGAGAAGTCACAGAATTAAGGTGAGTAGCAAGATTACGAGAGGTTGGGATCATGTTGTTATTCGATGTAGATGGGGTAGGTGGTGAGAAAGGGGAAGATGGGTTGGGTTGCGATTGTGGGAGAGAATTGGTAGAACTGGTTGAGGGTATTTGGGTCCCACCACCATATGGGGTGGTGTTCGTGCTGCCCATTTGACTGCCTTCTTGTCGAGAGTTCATCGAGTTCTGGTGGTGTAGAATGCTGGCAATGGTGGTTGTCGATGGAGTGGATGATGGACCGTTGATGGAATTATTTATGCTACTAACTCCATTGGGGTGAGAATTCATCGGATTTTGGGCATTTTGTTGATGTTCCTCGGATTGTTGAGCTTGTTGTTGGGGGTGGAGCCCTGACGAACTTGAATTCCTCCGGGGGAAGTTGATGAGGCTTTCTGAAACCCCAGAAGAAAACATATAATTGCAACATGAAAATTTTAAACTATAAATATCATTACATATGAGAATGCTATATTCAGAAACCCCCTCTAATCCTCTATGTCTTCCTTAAAATCTTAACCGTCTGAATCGGTAGTGTGGCATATAACGAGGTCTAACCTTTTAAAAAGAATTTGCTGGAAATGTGAAACTACCTCATCATAATATTTCAAAATTCGGTATCAAGATAAAGGGTTCCACATTCTCGCAGGACATGAAAATTGCTAGCCTCATTATTTTCCATGCTCTTTCAATTAGTATGGCTACAATTTTGTAGTGGGTCTTGCAGAAAAGGATTAGGTGGGTCTATATTGTCTCGTCCAGATAAGGCTCAGGTTTCTTCTAAAATAAGTAGGTGGACATTTATTGAAAAAGAATTACACAGATACTAATTATGTTTGTTCGAAAACATGTAACAGAACCAAAATCTAAACAATATTCATGAGCAAAGACAAGTCATAAATGATTGGCGGATTCTTACTTGCATATCAAATGTAAGTAGAAAAACTTACCCATAGGCCCAGTGCCTGTGTCTTTGCTATAATCGATCAAATCTTTCATACTATTTACCACCTCCGATATCTGCAGGTTTCGAGGTTGAATAAGATAATAACCAGAAATGTACTTCACTCTTCTCCCCAATTAATTACATATATATATATATATAAGTTTTGGGTGGAAATGAAAGCAGAATGAAATAGATAAAGATATACATTGGGAGAAAAGTTAAACCATATGCTGCAGAAGATGAACATAGAAATTAACCAAGTAGTCAATGCACAACAAAGGTGAGATGACTAGTCATAGAAGCTTTAAGGTGATGAATCTATCGTACAACTGATGTACAACTGATATTCCAACGAATAATTTCTTAACCAACATGACGTTGACATTTATTATTTAGAAGCTAGCCATCATAAGTGGTTGTTTTCGAACATCCATCAAACCTAGATTGGTTTTGATTGCATGCACTTGCAGGTTCTTAGTACTTCTCTTTCTTTTATCACATTGCTAGCTTTGTTATATTATTGTTGGGTGTATTTAGGTGTAATAAATTACAAAAGTTTCTTCGTCTAGTTGACTGTTGAGATGGGAAAGCTGACCGCGTCAATGAAGTGTGAGACTTAAAGTTGATCATATTTGAGCCTTTAGCTTAGCCTAATTTCTAGTGAATATGCTTATCCTTAGAGCAGATTCACCAAATGGAAACATCACTGATATAAAACTAACCCTAAATAGAGAATTTCCAAAAATCTTAAAGGATTAATTTTACCAACATATAATGCGGATCAAACTTAAAATTTTAAATAATTAATCGGTTTGATGGATTTTCAAGAATTGACTTAAGTTTAACAAGCCCAATTAATAATTCAGTTCTAACAATCAATAATCAAATTCCTAAACATTCTTAGCAAGTAAAAGATTCAATACTGATTTGTACTCTGATTAGACAAGTGGAACACTTGCTCTCAATATTTGTGATCAACAGTTAAATCAAATAATATAATAGAGATAATAAAGTAGTATAACACAAATATTTGAGAATTAGAAAGAGTATACCGAGAGTTCGAAGAACTCAGCGTAGATCTCAGAAGAGCACAGCAATCAAAAAGACAGTAATGGCAGCAACAACTTCAAGAACAATGGCTGGCGGATCTGGGTTGGCGGGTCTGGGTGCGGCGTTGAAGGTGGCGCTGGCGGCGAGCGGTGCGACGTCGATGGGGGTCGAGGTCGACGGGAAGGAAAACAATAGCGGTGGGGCGTTGGGCGATTACTGGCGCTGAAGCTCGCCGATCGGAGTAGGGGGAAAGAGAGGTGGGGTTTCGGTCTGCTATTAATGTCGAGAGCGAAACGGGGAAAGGGGATGGTCGGGGTTGGGGTTGTGCTGGGTGGTCGACGACAGGGAGGGCGACGGGCAGGGAGTAGGTCGTCGGAGAGGAGGGGGTGCCGGAGATGAAGGGTATGGGTTGGAGAAGAAGAACAGCAGGAGGTGGAGTTTTGGATTTGGGTTGATTTTGTGATTTGGAAAATTAGGGTTAGGAATTTGTATTGGATTTGAGGATTTTGGGATAGTTTTAGAATTTATCACAAACTCTAAAAGTTTATTAGGATTTATCACAAACTCTAACAAAATTGGATCTCAATTGTATCACACAAAGGAGAAGAGGAAGAGCAAAACTCAACACAATAATTTTTTTAATCAGGAATAGCATATCTTTCTCATTAATCTCAGAGCCTATAAATAGGCTCAAAACAAATCTTGATACAAATCTCAAAATATTCTAAAAATCTCAAAAATATTCTAATGCATAAAAGAAAGATTACATATGGCTATAATTGCCAAAAAACAAATATGGTACTGAAATAAAATACTAAATTAAATAGAATTGATGTCCTCATCATTCTCTCCGGGTGGGAGAAAGCTCGAGGGGTTGTGCTAGGTGGTCGACGACAGGGAGGGCGACGGCCAAGGAGTAGGACGCCGGGGACGGGGGGGTGCCGGAGATGAAGGGTATGGGTTGGAGAAGAAGAACAGTAGGAGGTGCAGTTTTGGGTTTGGGTTGATTTTGTGATTTGGAAAATTAAGGTTTGGAATTTGTATTGCATTTGAGAATTTTGGGATAGTTTTAGAATTTATCACAAACTCTAAAAGTTTATTAGGATTTATCACAAACCCTAACAAAACTGGATCTCAATTGTATCACACAAAGGAGAAGAGGAAAGAGCAAAACTTAACACAATAATTTTTTTAATCAGGAATAGCATATCTTTCTCATTAATCTCAGGACCTATAAATAGGCTCAAAACAAAGCTTGATACAAATCTCAAAAGATTCTAAAAATCTCAAAAATATTCTAATACAACAAAGAAAGATTGCATATAGCTATAATTACCAAAAAACAAATATGGCACTGAAATAAAATACTAAATTAGATAGAATTGATGTCCTCATCATTCTCTTCGGGTGGGAGAAAGCCCGATCCAATCGAGTCAAAACAAGTGTTCCTGTCATGGTGCTCCAAAAGATCTGAATCCAGTTGCAGGAGCCCCTTATGATCACTGCAAGTATCATCCGACTTCGGCTTGTTCTTCTACCTCACCAAATACTTGTGCATACCACCATGTCTTGTAGAGATTATCTGATCATCTAAAATATTATTCAATTCTTCTGTCGGTAGGTGAATAGTATCAGGTAGAGGATTAAATGTGGGAATCTCACCATTAGGCTGCAGGGTAGGTTCATCTATAAGAAAATTTCTATGGTTAAATTTTGAGCCTTCATAAAGTACTAGATCCTCAATATTGAAAAGTCTTACTTATGTCAAAACCTTCAGGAAGGTCAACGACATAGGTATTATCATTGATTGTATGTAGAATCTTAAATGGGCGTGCAGCACGTATGTTGAAGTTCTTAACGGATCCAGATGAAAAACCGTTCCGGATGAATCCGAACCATCACTTCGTCACCAATATCAAAAGTTATAAATTTCCTTCTAGTATCTGCTATTAACTTATAGTTAAAATTATTGTCATTAAGTCCTTGAAAATTTCTCTATACAAGTCATGAATGTGATATTCAAATGTGAGTGCAGACTCTGTGACTCCAGGATGTTCTAACATATGGATAAAATCTATAGGCTGCCAAGTGACTTAGGAAAGGATGGGTGACTCAGGTACACTCAATGGAGGTGACTAGACAGACTGAATACAACTGAGAGACTGGTCATTCTCTTTTCATCAAAGTCATCACTTATATTAGGTTCATAGGTAAACTCATTATCGGGCTCATCAGCGATGACTGCGGTACCCTCAACTATATTGATCCTACTTAGACTGGGATAGTTGTCAGCAACATGGTCGTATCCCTTATATTTATAGCACTTAGTGAAATGATCAATCTTAGAAGTCTCTTTCAGTGGTCGTATCCCTTATATTTATAGCACTTAGTGAAATGATCAATCTTAGAAGTCTCTTTCAGTGTTCTTACCCATGTTGTCATTTCTAAGTGGATGAAAATTTGAAGTATGTTTGTTTGGGTAAGACTTGTTAGGGTATTAAGGAGAGGAGTGCTCAGGTCTAGAGGGATTAGGAGGATTCATTCTGGAGGAATGATCCATCGAATCGCTGGACTTGTAATAAGAACTTGCTTTAAGGAAATTCATATCGAAGACAATAGCATAAGCTGCCGCTAATGAGTCCACATTTCTATGAATTAGCTCGTTTCTCAGATCAACTCGTAATCCAGCCGTGAACCTAGAGAGAGTTTGTTCTTCTCTCTTTACCTAAAGCATTGCACCGAATAAAGAAGTCATCAAATTTATCAACAGATTCTTATGTGGATTTACTTCCTTGATAAAGTTGGTTCCACGAATCTAGCAATCGGGTGTGAAACGATAACAGTACATATCTCTCAGTAAGCTTCTCTTTCATGGTTTCCCAAGTGGCTATGGGTGTCAGGCCTCGACCTCTACGAGCATGTTCAAGATTAGTCCAATGCTGTTGAGCTTTACCCGTCAATTTCATTGTGGCAAATTTAACTTTCAGAACTTCGCTCATGTCAAACCACACAAAGTAGTGATCCATGGCACGAATCCAATCGAGATAAGCTTGGGGTTCCATGTGGCATTCAAAATGAGGAACGTCAGCCTTAACGTTCTTCTTATATTGTTCGTCAGGGTCACGTTCTTAACGTCGATCGTCACGAACATTCCCATGAGGGATCTGACGATTAGCATGAAGCTCAGAGACAACGGTTTGATTTAATTTCACTTTCTCAAGCCTCTAATTGAAATTGGCAAGAGTTGCTTGAATGGCAGCTAGGGATAGCGAAAATATCAGAATTGTCCATTTCAAGTCGGAGAAGTCTAGGGTTCCTAATTGAGTGATTTGGAAGGGATAAGAAAGGCTCTTTAGGATCTGTGATGGTGCTGCGAAGACGCATTCACCAAAAGTGGAAACTAGGGATCGTGTGTGTCCTATTTTTTTTAAAATGAATCTGACGTGATCTAAAAAACAAAATAAAATAAAATAAAAGACGAAATAATCCTAAATGAATGCAAAAAATAACACCTAAATGATGCAAGAACTAGAATTTTAAGAACCTTCGCTCCGATACCAAAATGATATAAAACTAACCCTAAATAGAGAATTTCCAAGAATCTTAAAGGATTAATTTTACCAACATGTAATGCGGATCAAAGTTAAAATTCTAAACAATTAATCGATTTGATGGATTTTCAAGAATTGACTTAAGTTTAACAAGCCCAATTAATAATTCAGTTTTAACAATCAATAATCAATTCCTAAGCGTTCTTAGCAAGTAAAAGATTCAATACTGATTTGTACTCTAATTAGGCAAGTGGAACGCTCACTCTCAATATTTGTGGTCGACAGTTAAATCGAATAATATAATAGAGATAATAAAGTAGTATAACATAAATATTTGAGAATTGGAAAGAGTAAACTGAGCGTTCGAAGAACTCAGCGTAGATCTCTGAAGAGCACAGCAATCAAAGACAGTACTGGCAGCAACAACTTCAAGAACAATGGCTGGTGAATTTGGGTTGGTGGGTCTGGGTGCGGCGTTAACGGTGGCACTGACGACGAGCGGCGCGGCGTCGATGAGGGGTCGAGGTCGACGGAAAGGGGGAACAGTAGCAGTGGGGCATTGGGCGGTGGCTGGCGCTAAAGCTCGCCGATCGGAGTAGGGGGAAAGAAGGGTGGGGTTTCGATCTACTGTTAATGTCGAGAGCGAAACGGGGAAAGGGGATGGTCGGGGTTGGGGTTGGGGTTGGGCTGGGTGGTCGATGACAGGGAGGGCGACAGCCAGGGAGTAGGTCGCCGGAGACAGGGGGTTGCCGGAGATGAAGGGTATGGGTTGGAGAAGATGAACAGTAGGAGGTGGAGTTTTGGGTTTGGGTTGATTTTGTGATTTGGGAAATTAGGGTTAGGGATTTGTATTGGATTGGGGAATTTTGGGATAGTTTTAGAATTTATCACAAACTCCAAAAGTTTATTAAGATTTATCACAAACCCTTACAAAATTGGATCCCAATTGTATCACACAAAGGAGAAGAGGAAGAGCAAAACTCAACACAATAATTTTTTTTAATCAGGAATAGCATATCTTTCTCATTAATCTCAGGACCTATAAATAGACTCAAAATAAATCTTGATACAAATCTCAAAAGATTCTAAAAATCTCAAAAATATTCTAATGCAAAAAAGAAAGATTACATATGGCTATAATTGTCAAAAAACAAATATAGTACTGAAATAAAATACTAAATTAAATAGAATTGATGTCCTCATCAACACTAGCAGATTTTGAGTCATTCTTGAAAGCATCCGACATTACAAAAGTAAACTTCAGAGGTTGCAGTATTGATTTTGTTGAAGGGAAATGCGAAGGTGATAGTTCCTCATCTAAAAGAGCTCACGGGAGAATTGTAGTTGATAACACTAAAGGCTTCAATTTTGGGAAAATTGTTGATGATAATTGGTCCACAATAAAAGTCTCTCACTTAATTTTCTGCAATATGCTCTTGTTCTTCACCAGTATGTGTTTTTCTATCGAATTTTCTCTTCTCACTATATTGACATAGCATCAAAGACTTCAATATCACTACCATTTCTTACCATGAAATTTCACCACTATTCCCAATGATGTCCTTGTCATACATTGCCTAATCCCACAGTTAACAATTTTTTCATAATTCAAGCCCCTAATATCACCATTGACAACTCTTCAACAACCGCTTTTCAAGACTCCGCCATCATGACCAGCCTCTCCTCCACCTGCTTTGACACTTGTTATGTTCCGAATCTGATTATAACACTTCTATCAATCATGAAAACAATGATTAAAATGGACCATATTGAGTTTATTGCTGAATATTCCCTACTACAAATTGAATACTTTTTTATTGGGATTTATATAGTATGTCCTTCCCCAATGTGTAAGTATTCAGTCGACTAGAATAATGCATATCTCGCCAACTTGAGATGGACCGATAAGTTTCTACAAGCTGATTCTTTGCCTAATCATCGTCTCCCTACTAAAAAATTGCTAGGCATTTTCGACCAGAGATTATATAAGGATTTCCTTAGTTTCTTCATGTGGGTATATCAGCTTTAGGAGCGTCCTGCATCTACCAAGAATTGAATGACTTGCTTGTTAATGTTAAATGGCATAAATGAACATGTGATAATGAATTGGGGTTGTAGATTGGAAAAGTGTCCATATGAAGTCCTTTTCACTCAATTTGCATGCAGCGCTACACCATCAATTTTCTTAACTGTATTCTTTACTAGTCCAAGACTTTTATGGTTGAGCTTAAGAGTAAACTGTGTGCATGCTGACAGGGATTTGTCTGTCAGAAATTATTCAAAATAGAAAATAATGCAATACAATTGAAAAATATTCATTTCCCATTTACTAAATAACATATAAGACAAAAATTACGAGACAGAATATTCCATGAAAAAAAGGGCAAGCCTAAAGGAGACAAGTGATGTGCAAAAAGAACAAGCACCAGAATGAAACCAGATATCAATCAAAACTCAAATTAGAGATGCTATGGAACACAACAAACTTTGCATAAAATGGTCTACCTGAAGGCATCGAACATATCTTTTTGTGTATCCTAAATCATTTACAAGTGGCACCTCCAAAGCTTTAGCTAATTGACGAGCAGAAGCAACAAAGCTGTCAACAAGTCCAGAAAACTTGCAACATAAATAAACCAATATGTATATCGACAATTCGATAAAGCAGCGCTGAACTATTTATTAGAACCTCTATAAATCATTTAACAGTATTACTGCTTGACTTGACTGAGAATCAAGGATGAGGCAACTTATAGTACAGTTAACTTAGAAGAGAATTATATGGTAGAACAAATCAAAAGAAACCATGTGCATAGACAAATTTCCAGAAACAAACAACATTATCTTTTCTTTTTTACTTTTTGAGGATATTAAACAGTTTGGTTCGGTATGACCAAGGCACTTAAATCAAAGCAGTTTCTCAACAATTTGGTACGCAAAGCAGCTCTCTGTGACGAGTTTTCTAGTCCGAAAGATATTCAGTCAAATTTTCTCAAAATTATGATGTATTATTTTAGCTTAATTTGAGAGGAGAAGGATTCATGTAGCCAACCCCAAAATTTTGGGATAAAGGTGGTCTTGTTGTTGTTGTGTTATTTTAGCTTAATTGACAGTGGGACACAAGGGATGCACATGTGTCATTGTACAGAAGAGTATGGAGATACTTTCTCATATAGTATACTAAATTGTTAATAAGACGAGTTGACATTTAATAGAATATACAATTAAAGACATGTCCAGAAATCTGCATTGAGCAGAATATACAGTAACACATGGGCAAACCTTAAAGTACTGGTTAAAATCTAAAAGATCTGTCTGTATCATATGTATAAACACAAAAATAACAGCGACACATCCATGTTTAATCATGCACACACCACATTGTGCATGCCATCTTGCATCTAGCCTCTTGCAGCATGCATGAATGTAAATACACTGTTCACTCATCAAATATAAAACTAATGCTTGCAGTCTTAAGAGGAATACTGTTCACTCATCAAATATAAAACTAATGCTTGCAGTCTTAAGAGGAATACTGTTCACTCATCAAATATAAAACTAATGCTTCCAGTCTTAAGAGGAAAGAACCTAACCATAATACTCAAAAACGATTCCTGGGAAAAAATATCAAGAACAAGGTCCCAAATATGAAAATGATAACCACCTCGAACATTTTCATACAAAGGTCAAAATTCTAGTATTGGTATCAATTTCAAGCAACAAATATCGTTATTCGGATCAGTACTAATCGGATCAGAATATAACTTTTTGAAGTGACAATTATATTTTTATTGATATGGCTAAAAATTGGGTTAAATCGGAACCATCCAAATCGGGAGCGAATCTTAAAGATCAGGGGTAAAATTGTAATTTCACCTACAAACAGGTCTGAAGTGGGTACTAGGTCTTTTTTTCCCCAAAAACCCAATAACCCGCGAACGGATCCATCTCCACTGGGTGCAGGTTTCAACCCGCAAAGAACCCGATCTAGCTGGATAGAATTAGGGTTTATGATTATACCTAATCAACGGTCCTGATTCACTTCTATCCATTTACTGGAAAGTATGGATTTGATCTTATCCCGAAACTGGTCCATAAGGCGGCTATAAATACCCCCCATCCCCCACCATTAAGAGGTAATCAATCTTTTGCCAGTAAAAGTTCATTCATAATCATTTCTGATTACTGACTTGAGCTCCAGAGAGTGCGTCGCCGGGATCAACCCCGGTGTTTCGCACTTTTTGCAGGTTAACGGCGGGAGATAACAGTCGAACTCCGACGGAAAGGTTTCAGGTTTGGCTATTCGATATTCCACAAAATCCATAAATTCTATCTGTTTGCTGCCACACCAGATTTTGCGGTAACATTTATATAATTAAAATTTTCTTTAAAATTTATTCAAAGACAAAAATAATGCTGATATGTTTAAGAAAAATAATTTACAATGAATAGGTTTTAGCTAATTCTATTGAGAAAATTATATCTTCCTAAACATAACCGAACAGGACCCAATAAAATTCTAACGCTAACCCAATTAAGAATCATAGATTTGTCTTTAGAGAAAATGCACATAAACTGAAGAATCCCAAATCATAGAAATAACGGTGAAATATAGAGCAGGTGAATTAAAATCCAGTAAAATAGCACCACTGTGTATATATTCGAATACTTGCTCCTTACCATATCACAAGCATTCTTAGACTTATTACTTCTCAACAATTACAAGAACATTTCAGAGCCCAAGAAATTAGTTTTTTATTTCAAATTTGTGACAACTATAAACTAACCAAACTCTTACTCAACGACTATGAATAGTTTAGTCAGCAGAGCATAAAGATGACTTACGAATTACAGCTATTTTGCAAATCCTGAGCAGATAAAGCAGAAGATGAATTTTGGATGGCACTTTGATATTTCTGCACCACAGTCCCAAGTTGACTAATCTGAACAGAAAAAACATCAACTACTCATAATCAACTAAAATTATTTTGCTTATGGGTGACTAGCCTACTACATAGTTACAATTACATAATTAAAGAATCAGTTTTACCTGAGGTATTATTAGCCTCCGAGGTATGAGTTCTTCATGCTTTCTAGCACAAAACTCCCACGAAGATATCTGAGGAGAAGATCATACTTCATTATTTTATTTAGGTAGGTGAATATCTTATTAACTAAGGGCAATAAATCATGCTTAAAAAGTAACAATGAAGTACCTTTAAATCTGAATTGAAAACAATCCGTAGATGACCATCACGTATGACACGTAATTGTTCAAATACACTCTCTTGAGTTGCTTTCGAATAATCGAGGACTGTTTGACCCAATTTATTGTGAGACTCAAGAGGCATATCGATATAAAGTAGTTCCTCCAAAGTACCGCTAGCATACTTAATCTGGCATAGCCTTGGTAAAACCTCCGCAGTTGTTTCTGAAAAGATGTCATTTAAGAAATGTAATAGGAGAAGTGTTACCATGCACACACTGTTCAACATGAATACAAGATTATAGAAGAAACAAGACAATAGTTTTGAAGTACAGTATACATACCAAAACCACGTCCAGGCTTGCGGTTACATATTTCACAATGCCACGCATCCTAAAAAGTCCAATATAAAATAATAAGCAATTATCATACATTTGCTGAGTTTCCGTACATGGATTTGATACTATTTAATATTCAATATGAAGATATCCAGAAATTTCAAGGTTGACATGTATACGGTATACCTAACGGAAGCAGCCAATCATACCTGAGGAAAGACACCAGTTGTTTGGCGGCCACTTCCATAAAGAGAAACACACCATCTCTTTTTAGCATTAGGAGCAAAGAACTCAGCGACAAATTTTCTCCAAAACTCGATATTGTTGTCCTGCATCGAGATAGTATTGCATGAAAAAACAATCACACATTTTAAATTAAACAAAAGATTATGGAAGAAGCAAGACAAAAGAGGCATACTTGTGGTCTATGCTGCTGGTGATACATATACTGGGTCAATCGCCGAGCACAAACCCCAGGCTCATAACTACTCTTTTGCAACTGAGTTCTCAAAGGAAGATTCTGCGGAATTTGCTGATGCTGCTGTTGTAATTGAGCTCGAGGTGGAAGCCCCTTAAGAAGTTGTTGCTGCTGTTGCTGCTGTTGCTGCTGCAATTGAAGCATCCTTTGCTGGTGTAATAGATTCATTTGAACTGAATTCTGAGGAGACTGCCTCGAAATCTGCAACAATTGCTGCTGTTGCTGTTGCTGTAAGAACAAGGAAGAATCCAAATGCTGCTGTTCCGTTTTAACGGGACCCAAACCCCTTCCAGATTGCAACTGTTGTGGCTCCAGTTTTACAGCCCCAACTCCAACCCCTCGCATAGCGTGCAGCTGCTGTGACGACGGTCCCGGCCCACCATTCTGATCTACCGAGCCCATTTGTGGTTCCAATTTAACCGAACCCAATCCCGCTCTCATCTGTTGTTGATGGGGGATCGAAATGTTCTGCTGGTGGAAATTGTGACCACCCTCAATCTGCTGAAACTGCCCATGGTCTCCCAAATTTGCGAAACCAAGTGGGTTATCCAGATTCACTCCATTTCCAATAGAGTGACCAATAAGCAACGAGGGATTTGACATGCTTCCTAGTAAGCTCATACTATTACTATTATTCCCACCACCATTGAATTGTGTTCGAGGCGAAACCAGAGAAGAATAAGGCTGTTGATTCGGTACTGGATTTTGTTGGGCACCTCCACCCAACAACCCTGACGACGAATTCGACCTGAGAAGAGAGGGATTCACTGACTGGGCCCCACCAACTGGTGTGGGAGGCCCTGAAAGCACCATCTTCCCACAACGACTAGGACAAAATTCTTAGATAATACCCGAATTTGCACAACAAAATGAACCCTTCACTTCAACCATCAAATATTCCACCCCAATTCAACAACAAAGCTACAGAATTTGGATCTCAAAGTACAGAACCACAACTTACACTTTACCTTTCCCTACTTTCTATAGCAAAAAAAAAAAAAAACACAGATCTTTATTAGACTAAAATTAGAAAGCAAACAATAAAGAATTGCAAAATCCCCCTCTATTCAGAAACCCTACTCCAATCAACCCAATTGCCCAAACTCAAACATCCAATCTTTAAGCTCTCCAAATTCAGAACCCCAATTCCAACAAACCCAATTGCTCAAATCACTTTAAAATCAAAACAGACTGAGATTGCAGGATCAAGAAACTTACAGATGGAAGAACCAATCCTATAATTAGATAGAAACACAGTACCTTATTCTGTGATTTCTAGGGTTTGTTTCCTTTTTGAGCCACAAGGATTAATAAATGGACCTCCTTTTTCATTTTCCTTGAATTCTTATTTGAATTTTTTTGCTTGTAGTTTTTTGGGATGATAAAAAGGTGATAATTTTGGGTCTTTGCGGACGTCAAAATCCATTTAGATTTGATCAAATCTCTTGGTTTTGATAAATGCACTCTCTTTTCCAGGTAAAAAAACTGTTGATTTTACCGGGAAAATCCGGTTGTGGGCTTCAGTTAGTGGTCTGGATAGCGGAATTGGGCTTAAAGCCGTTGTTCGTCACCGGAATGTGCCGGTGGAGGGGGTGTGAGTATAGGAAATAGAGTGTCGAGTTGTCGATTTCTTGTTTCCTTTCTCTCTCTTAATTTTCTACTGTTTTCTAACTAAGTCAATTCTTCTCGTATAGAACGTCTTGTCCATCATCATCATCGTCCATTCCATACATCCATCAGGGAGAAACGGTCGTACACACATGAGGTATGCGATATCGTATAGGATGGGACGAAGTCCATTCAAATTTACCGGATCCGACTTCATGTATTTTGACTATCCAGGATAGAGCTGGTATAAGGTACTATTAGGTCCTGGGTCCTAGTTAAAAACAAAAATTATCTGTTGGATCCGATAGCGGGAAAATAAATATGTGCACTAAAATATTTTGCACCGATATCTTACGATTCTAACAATTTTTGCACTTAAGTAAATAAATAAATATTATATTTATACATATCTTTAACAAAAACTATTTGAGTAATGCTATATCAACTACCTCCTTCACTACCTGATGTGACAGCCTAGTCAGCAATTTTACATCAGCCGCCACTTTAAATATATTATTTATTAACTAATTTTAAATAAACCTAATTAACAACTAAAAGCCTTCTTATCTTCCTATCCCTCACCTGCATCTTCCCAATCCTAATCTCTCCCTCTTCCCAATCCTAATCTTCTTACCCAGCTCACGTCGCTACTTCCTCCTGCTGCCCCACGCAGCGCCGCCAAATCCTTCACTACCACTGCCGCACCGTCGCTTCCTCCTGCTATTTCCTCCCGCTGCCGCCACCCACATTTGCATCTACATCCGCTTAATGATAGAATGTACTTGATCCTTAACTGTCATCCATATATTTTATTTCATCATCCACTTCTTGGTAGACTTCAATTAGTATTTATTTTGGTGTGAGTTAGTGAAGTCGCGGTCATCATTACTTCTTGATATAATGCGATTGGAATGTGTGGGTATGTCTAATTTAAAATTACAACTCAGTATTTGCTATGTATGCTAATTTTAGCGACATTCAGTTGAAGCAAGTCAATTCACAGTTCATATGATTCGTAGATATGAGTTATCGGGATAGTAGAAAGGTTAAATGTCAACATTTGTAGTTGGATATGGATTGAACTTGTTATTTTAAGTTCATATGATTGAGCATCAGAGCATGTGATTTATGTAGTATGGATGATCATTAATTTCCATAGAAGATTCATTTCATTTCTTTATAATTCCTTTCTGCTTCCTTTCTTTAGTATCTCGATAAATTGCAACTTATGAAGTTTATACTCAAGGCTTTTGACCCGTTCTGTGATAGGCGCTCACTCTGAGGAGAAGCCTAGCTCAGAGCAGGTTCGACGTTCCTGGATTTCAAAGCACAGACAATTTTGTGTAGTTCTGAGAACGATAGTGATATGGCTAAAAATGGGGTTAAATCGGGACCGTCCAGATCGAGCACGAATCTTGAAGCACAGGGGTAAAAAGGTAATTTCACATACAGATGGGTCCAAAACGGGTATTGGGTCTCCTTCTCATAGAACCAACCACCCGCGAAGGGATCCACTTCAACTGGGCACGGGTCCCGACCCGATACAAGCCCAGTTCACCAAGAGGAGAATTAGGGCCACTGATTTGACTAAATCAAATCAACAAGCCTGATTGGCTCCCACCAGGGAATCAGGGCCTAATTTCCCAAAACAGAATAGGAGGATTTTCCTCCTGGCTGTTAGGCAGGAAATCAGGCCCCTAACCGTTCCAAAGGCGACTATAAATATCACCCCTCTACCACCATGACCAGGTTAATCACTTTTTCACCACTTAAGCTCTTTCTTAATCTTTTTCTGATTACTGACAAGAGCGTCGGAGGGTGCGTCGCCGGAATCAACCCCGGTGTCTCGCACTTCCTTGCAGGTCGCGGCGGGAGCAAGAAGGCTGAGTCAACTGTTCAGGTTTTTCTCGGACTCACAAATTCTATCTGTTTACCCCCACACCGAAATCAGCGGTAACAGATTGGCGCCGTCTGTGGAAAAACCACACGAACAGCCTCAGCCCATTCTCCGTCGTCCTCTGCAGTCATGCCTCCGAAGAAGGTCAGATCCAGAGGGTCAAACCGTGTGGGCAACCTCGCCGACCCGGCGAATGAAGTCCCAGTCAATCCTATTCCTCAGTCCGACCTCCCTCCGCCGACCCAGCAGGTCCCACCTCCTCCTCCCAAGCAGCAGCCCAACAATGGTCCGTCCGGTCATAACGGTCGGAAGGAGAAGCAGCCCCTCAATCCGGGCCATGTCTCGGTCCATAATGGGTCCTCGGACTCGATGGCTTCTCATCACCCCGACCTCCGCATCACACTTCTGAACCGCCAGAAGGACGACGACCTCCGCACCCATCTTGACGAGAGGCGGGTCCGAGAGGGAGCCTCCCGCCAGCGTCAGGGTGAGCGGTCCCCACGTCGCCGAGATGGCAGAAGGTCCCCGGACCGCAGAGGCCGAGCGGCGTCCCCCGAGCGCCGAAGGAGGAGGTCCCGTTCCCCCGGGGATTGACGTCATCCGAGGGACCGAGAAGTGCCTATCAGTCGGGCCGAATTCCTCCAATTTCAGGAGACCGTTCTACAGGCCCTCAACCTTCGGCAGAACGTCCAGAATGCTCAGAGGGCTCCGACGCCCCCGAGGGACCCCAGTCCTCGCCGCCGAACCCGAAGTCCTTCCCCGGCTTCCAGCCGCCAGCAGCGGCAACAGAGCCCTCGCCGGTCCCAGGACTACCGGCGCCGCAGTCCACGCTCCTCTTCCTATGAAGAGGGGTCCGGGGGGTCATACGATTACCAGCGGAGGGACGACGCCCTCATCCGCTGTCTCCATAAGGTGGAAAGGCGTATCGGTCGCATGGACAGGGAGGAAGAGTCCCGAGCAGGAACCTTCCGTCCCAGCCGACCCCCCTTCTCTCGGTCGATCATGGAGGCCCACATACCGAGGAGTTTCAAACCGCCACAGTTTGAAACATACTCAGGAGAATCCGACCCGGTCGATCACGTCGAAAGCTTCAAGACCCTGATGCTGATCCATCAAGCTTCCGACACGGTGCTCTGCAGGACCTTCCCTGCCACCCTCAGGGGGTCGGCTCGGGAATGGTATTCCAGGCTCGCCCCCTCATCCATCTTCTCATTCGAGCAGTTCGAGACGCTGTTCATAACTCACTTCGTGAGTAGCCGGCGAGCCGAGAAGACAAGTCTTTCCCTACTAAACCTGCGGCAGGAAAGGGAAGAGAAGCTGGGGGACTATGTGAAGAGATTCACCGTGGAGGTCAGGTCTATCGCCTCCTTAGACCAGTCCGTGGCCACCGTGGCGTTCCAGTCGAACCTCCTTAACGCTAACCTCCGATCATCCCTGGCCAAGAAGCCCCCGCATGACTTCGCCGACCTACTCCTGAGGTGCGAGAAGTACATCTGAGCAGAGGAGGCAGAAGCCCTTCCGAGCTTCGGAGGGCAATCCGCAGGGTCGAAGAGGAAGGCGACGGGGGAAGAGGGGTCCAAGAAAGCTCAGAAGGACATTGGCGGTCAGCGCCGCCCTCCCCCCAGGTTCGAGAAGTTCACTCCCCTCACCACTAATGTCTCTACTATCCTAATGGAGGTGGAGAAGGAGGGAGTCATCCCTCCGGCTTCGAGGATGCACACCCCAGCGAAGAGGAGGAACAAAGATAAGTGGTGTTGTTACCACCGAGACCACGGCCACGACACGAATGACTGCTGGGCTCTGAGAGATGAGATTGAAGCCCTCATTCGGAGGGGGCAGTTGGCCAAATTCGTGAAGGCTAACGATCGGATAGATCGCAACTCTCCTCCGCCTCGGGGGGCTAACAAGCGCTCCGAGCGGCGCAAGGAGACACCCGAGTTCGAGGAGGAACGAGTTCTGCACCTGATCCACGGAGGCCCCATGGGGGGCTCCTCTAATTCCTCCCGGAAGGCCTTCGTCCGAGAGGTCAACTCGGTCCACAGTGCCCCTCCCCCGAAAGGTCTCGGCGTCCCTGTGTCTTTCTCCGATGCCGACCTCGAAGGGGTCCGAACCCCACACTGCGATGCCCTCGTCATCGACCTCCGCATGGCCAACTTCAAGGTGCAGAGGATTTTAGTGGACAATGGGAGTTCGGTCAATATCCTCTTCCTCTCAGCCTTCCGAGGCCTGCAACTGTCCCGGGACCGTCTCAAGCCGGCCGGTTACACACTCCACGGGTTCACGGGGGTTCCGGTAACCGTCGAAGGGGTGATAACCCTAGACGTTACTGCGGGAAGCACCCCTACTACCCGGACCGAGCCGATGGACTTCATGGTCATCGACGTCCCGGCAGCATATAATGTTATTCTAGGCCGACCCGGCCTAGCCGCCCTGGAAGCCGTCCCCTCGGCGTACCATTTGAAAATGAAGTTCCCCACTCGGTCGGGAGTAGGGGAAGTCAGGGGAAGCCAGGAGACAGCCCGGAAGTGCTACATGACTTCCACCGGGGGACCAGTGCTCTCGCTTGAGACACTAGAAATCCCCGAGCCGAAGGCCCGCCCAACGTCCGAGCCAGCGGACGAGTTAGAAGAAGTACTCTTCTCGGACGAGGATTCGAGCCGGAAATTCCTCATCAGCAAATCCTTGCCAACCGCACTGTGTTCGGACCTGATTAAATGCATCCGGGACAACCGTGACCTGTTTGCATGGTCAGCCGCGGACATGCCCGGCATTTCCGAAGAACTGCTCGTCCATCGCCTAAGTGTCGAACCGGGGTGCAAACCGGTCCAGCAGAAGAGGCGCAAGTTTGCCCCCGAGCGACAGCAGGCCATCAAGGAGGAGGTTGATAAACTTCTAAAGGCCAAGTTCATACAGGAGGTAAATTACCCCGAGTGGCTGTCGAACGTTGTGATGGTCAAGAAGTCCAATGGCTCGTGGAAGATATGCATTGACTTCACCGACCTGAACAAGGCGTGTCCGAAGGATCCCTTCCCGCTCCCGAACATCGACACCCTTATCGACGCCACCTCGGGCCATGAGCTCCTCAGCTTCATGGATGCCTTCTCGGGGTACAATCAAATCCGAATGTTTCCTCCGGACATTCCGAAGACCTCCTTCGTCACCGACCAAGGCCTCTACTGCTACCGGGTAATGCCGTTCGGCTTGAAGAACGCAGGCGCCACCTACCAGCGCCTCGTCAACAAGGTCTTCTAGAGCCAGATCGGCCGAAACATGGAGGTGCACGTTGATGACATGCTCGTCAAGAGCATCCACGGCACCGATCATGTAGCCGACCTCCAGGAGGCCTTCGGCGTGTTGAGGAAGAACAACATGCGGCTGAACCCGAACAAGTGTGCGTTCGGGGTCTCCTCGGGAAAATTCCTCGGCTTCATGGTAAGCCAGCGAGGAATCGAAGCTAACCCCGAGAAGATTAAGGCCATATTAGACATGGCCCCGCCTCGAAACATCAAGGAGGTGCAGAAGCTCACCGGTCGGCTCGCAGCTATCAGTCGGTTCCTCTCGAAGTCGGGGGAAAAGTGCCTCCCCTTCTTCAAAGCACTCAGGGGGGCTAAGGGTTTTGAATGGGGTCAACCACAACAGGAATCATTCGACCAGTTGAAGGCGTACTTGATGAACCCCCCTCTACTCAGCAAACCTGTCCCGAGCGAGACCCTCTTCGTCTATTTGGCTGCTTCCGAGCAGACCCTGAGCGCTGTCTTAGTGAGAGAGGAGGACCGAACCCAAAGGCCTATCTACTACGTGAGCAAGGTCCTCCGGGACGCCGAGCTCCGTTATCCGAAGATAGAGAAGATGGCCTACTCACTAGTCACAGCGGCGAGGAAGCTTCGGCCATACTTCCAGTCCCACTCCATCGTCGTCCCCACCGACCAACCTCTAAAGCAGGTCCTCTACAAGCCCGAGACCTCGGGTCGGCTAATGAAGTGGTCCATAGAGCTGAGTCAGCATGACATCTCTTATCAGCCTCGGACGGCAATTAAGGCGCAGGCCCTCGCCGATTTCATCGTGGAGTTTACTATCCCTGAGGTCGGCCACGTCCCGAAAGGACCCCCCGTCTGGACAGTCTTTGTGGACGGATCGTCCTGTAACGAAGGAAGCGGCGCCGGCATCATACTGAACGGCCCTGACAACTTCGTCCTCCAGTACGCAATCCGCATGAACTTCAAGGCCTCGAACAACGAGGCGAAGTACGAAGCACTCATCGCCGGGCTCGGACTCGCCCGAAGTGCTGGAGCCCAGCGCCTCCGGATTCACAGTGATTCCCAGCTAGTCGTGAACCAGGTCTCGGGCGAATATGAGGCCCGAGACGAGCGAATGGCGAAGTACCTCGCCAAGGTCCGGGACCTCCTGAGCTGGTTCGAAGAGGCCACCATCGAACGAGTCCCTCGGGAAGAAAACTCACAGGCCGATGCCCTCTCCAAATTGGCTTCGTCCTCACTTCAAGGTCTCGAACAGACCGTGCTGATCGAAGTCCTCTCTAAGCCGAGCATCGAAGATGAGACGCCCGCCTCGGCAGAGTCGTTGCCAGTCATGCTACAAGACAATTGGATGAAGCCATTGATAGAATTCTTAAGGGATGGAGTTCTGCCCTCGGATCCCAAAGAGGCTCGCCGAGTCAGGACCCGGGCCGAGCGGTTTGTCCTGATCGAGGGTATCCTATACAAACGCTCTTTCTCTCAGATAGACAGCCGACCGTACCTAAGGTGCCTCTCTCCGGATCAGGCCGAATATGCCCTGCAAGAGCTCCACGAAGGCATCGGAGGGGCGCACTCAGGATTTAGGTCCTTGGCCCGAAAAGCTTTGAATTATGGGTATTTCTGGCCGACCCTCCTTCAAGACGCCGAGCGACACGTTCGGCAATGCAGTTCCTGTCAGAGACACTCTAGCATCCGACGCCTCCCTCAGGCCAACCTCGCCTCCCTATCAAGTCCCATCCCCTTCGCAATGTGGGGCATGGACTTACTAGGGCCCTTCCCTCCAGCTCCGGGTCAGTTCAGGTTCTTGGTCGTAGCCATTGACTACTTCTCGAAGTGGGTCGAGGCCGAGCCCCTCGCCACTATAACCGAGAACAAAGTGGTACAGTTCTTCTGAAAGAGCATCATATGCAGGTTCGGAGTCCCCCGTGTCCTCGTAACGGACAACGGGACTCAGTTCACAGGCGCAGCGTTCCGAGCTCTATGCGACGACCTGGCCGTTCAGCAGCGCTTCTCGTCCGTCTCCCATCCTCAGTCGAACGGACAGGCAGAAAATGCCAACCGGCAGATCCTCGCAGGTATCAAGAAAAGGCTCGACAAAAGTTCCAAGGGCTTATGGGTCGACCAACTCCCCAACGTCCTATGGAACTACCGCACGAGCAAACGGACCCCCACAGGCGAGTTCCCCTTCAACCTCACCTATGGGTCCGAGGCCGTGATACCTCTTGAGGTCGGAATACCTTCCCCTCGGCTCATAGCCTATGACGAAGCACAGAATGCCAGAGACCTCAGAGCAGAATTGGACTTGATAGACGAGCTGAGGGAAAGGGCATCGATTCGGCAGCAGATCTACCGAAGAAGAGTTGAATTGGCGTACAACAGGAAGGTCCGGCCCGCCAACCTTAAACAAGGAGATTTGGTCTTGAGAAAGCTAGCTATATCCCTCCCCAGTCAGAAGAACAAGCTAGCCCCGAACTGGGAAGGGCCGTACAGGATCACGAAAGTTGTTCGGCCTGGAACATATCGCCTTGAAGACCTGGAGGGCAGAGAGCTTCCGAGGACCTGGAATGCCGACCACCTCCTGAAATACCAAGAAAGCGCTCCGGCGCCGCTCTAAGTAACATGGAGTATCGAGCCATTCCAGTCCTCCGACTTGTAACCCATTTTTCACAAATTGTACCATGTAAAGCGGTTCGCTGTCAAATATCAATAAAGAAAGCTCTATTATGTTTGTGAATTCGCATGTTTTTCTCCCCTCTTATCACCTGCTTTTTATATTGTGTTTTCGACCAATGGTTCGGAGTCCACGTTCGGCTCGGCCTCATCCCCTCGGATCGTCTCCGGACGGACCAGAGGTAGACTGCCGTTCCGAACTGCTCCCACAACCGTGGAACTATACCGATGGTTCGGAGTCCACGTTCGGCTCGGCCTCATCCCCTCGGATCGTCTCCGGACGGACCAGAGGTAGACCGCCGTTCCGAACTGCTCCCACAACCGTTGAACTATACCGATGGTTCGGAGTCCAACACTCGGCTCGACTTTACCTCCTCGGCTCGCCTCCGGACGAGCCAGGGGTAGATCGCCGTTCGGAATTGCTCCCACAGCCGTTGATTTACACCGATGGTTCCGGAGTCCAACACTTGGTGCAAATCTTCTCCCCAGTCTTGCTTCACAGCAAACTGGGAGGGGATCGCCATTCGGAATTGCTCCCACAGCCGTTGAACTACACCGATGGTTTCGGAGTCCAACACTCGGCTCGACTTTACTTCTGCGGCTCGTCTCCGGACGAACCCGGAGTGAATCGCCGTTCGGAATTGCTCCCACAGCTGTCGAACGCTCGCTACGACCGGCGAGTCCTATTAGGGAAAGGAGCTCGGAGAGGGTTAACTCTACAACCGATGCCCAAGAAAAAAGTTCGAACCCGGCCGCCTCCGATCGGATACCGAGCAAGTGCCTTCCCGAGCTCGCAAACGGAGAAAACTCACTTTCTCCTCAACTTTCGCGCATGATCACAATCAGACGGTCCAGATTTCTTCGGAGGCACTATACGACAAGATGGTGTTTTCTTGGGAAATGTACCCATCTCGAGATGCGCGCCACCATCCGACGGCTCAGATCGCGCCACATCGCCCGGACTGCCGAGGCCACATGCCTCCGGTCGGATACCGAGCAAGTGCCTTCCCGAGCTTGTAAATGGAGAAAACACACTTTCTCCTCAACTTTCGTGCACGATCTCGATCAGACAGCACAGATCTTGCCATCTGCGCTAAGCGACAAGATAACGTTTTCTTGGGAACTGAGCCGCCTCGAGATTCGCGCCTACGTTCGACGGCTCAGATCTTGCCACCTGTTCTAAATGACAAAATAGCACTTTCTTGGAGGCAGAGCCGCCTAGGAATTCGTACCGTACGTTGTCAGAGTCGCTAAACGACAAAATGCTGTACTCGTTGGAACCCGTTCGGTTCAACACTCTCGCCGAAGAAAATAACGCGCTCGGCTCAAAGACCTCGGCACGACCGACACAGTTATAAACAAGACAAATACGCAGAGCAATGAAAAAGATATTTTATTAGGCAATCAGGCCTCAATACAAAACACATGGTTACAAAGTGTTTGGAAACAAAATACACGACGCCGACCCACTACACAGCCCTCAGATAGAAAAATCTTCACTAGACTGTTCGGCGGACTGTTCGTCCTCCTCGGCTGGTATCTCCCCCGCACCGCTCCGGAGCTTCGCTACCACAGTCTGCAAGTATCGAATCTCCGAGAGCAAATCATCCCGCTCGGCTATGATCTTTGACTGGTTGTGCCGAATACACTTGACCCGAAGAGCGTTGCTAAATGCGGTTTGCGAGTTCTCGTCCCCTTCTACAGGGTTCAGCTCGGCAATCCTGTTCTCCAGACGCTGGATCTCGGCTTCCCGAAGGTCGAGGACGGACAAAAGGTGAGCCCGCTCACCTTCAGCTCGGCGTAACTCCAGCTCGACGCTCCTAGGACTCAGAGCCGCCGTCCCAGGAGAGGCTTCGTATTCGGAGTCATCATCCGAGCCGTACAGATCAGCATATGAATCGGACGCCTCGAGCTGGAAAAAGGGGAAAACAAATAACAAAGTTTCAATGCACTGCCGAAGTCTGACACTTGGAAACTTTTTGAAGAAACTTTCAGATTTGCATTCATATATACATATGGTGGCTTCGCATACAACCGAACCGACTCCACTACAACATTTTACAACAAGTCAAAAGGGATGAAAAACGACGTGATCAGGGCCTCTTCGGAAGGGGAATGCTTCGGTTTAGGGAAACGCGAGGACGACGAGGCCTGCCCTCCGAGCTCGATCCTAAACCAACGAAGCGCGACCCCCCTTCGCTGCTGGCTCTAACTGCGACGCCGGCCGAGGCCCCGCTCGACGAGACAGCCGCGCTGCTCTGAGCATCTGCTGGACTCCGCCTGGTCATAGGCGAGCGCGTCGCAAGTTCGTAAAACGTAATCCCCCTCTCGCTCTCCTCGCGATTGCACGACGTGTTGCGAACATTAGCCCTCTCCGGCACGGGCTTGAGCGACGCGATCTCCTCCTCCAGTTCGATGATTCTATCCCTCAAGACGTCGTCCTTCGCCAACTTCTTCGGTCGAGGGGCCCTCAACGAGCCCGAGGCGTTGGCACTATCGGTCGCAAGCCGTCGGTAATGGGTGACCTCGATCTCCCTATCTATCGTGATCCTTCTGAGCCTGTCGACTTCGGCCGATAGCCTCTTGCGCTCGGTTGACGCTTTCTCCAGTTCGGAAGTCAGCTTCTCTCCCTCCGCCGAACGTTCTTTCTCCGCTAACTCCAAGTATTGGGCCTCAGCCAAAAGGTCGTCATTCTTCTGCTCGGTGGCAGTGAGCTCTCTACGGAGACTCTCGACTTCGCCTTCGGGACAAGGAGCTGGGGGGTGCTTCCGCAGTTGCCACAGCTCGCGACAGTACCTCCGCAGAGCTGCCTTCGTCTCTTCCAGCCTGCCGAGCAGGAGAAATCGATTATGCCGGCTTTGAAAGAGCTCGCCCTTCGTTTTTACCAGCTCCTTCCGAAGGTATACAACCTCCGTAATCGGACCGAACTTCACCTGAAAAGTGGAGATAAATCCAATGGGACAATACACGGAAACATCTACAACTAGTCACACACAAATCCGAAGCTCAACACTTGGGACAAATTTTGGCCAAACACAACGTTTTTCATTCAAAACCGAGGAGAAGGTTTTACAAAAGCGGTGGCCAGTCCGCAATGAGGCTTACAAAAAGAAACAAAACAACAAAAGACTAAAAAAGACAACCGAGTCAGGGGTCGACCTTTTTGCCGTTCGGGTCCGTCGACCCCCCGGTCTTGTCCCCGCCATCGCCTTCGCCTCCACCTTCGCTCCAACTCTCCTCCTCGGAGTCGTCCTCCTCTTCGCCCTCGGCCTCGGCCTCCCATGGGTCCCCGATGGGTTCCGTCTCCCCCTCAGGGTCGAGCAACCCCTTGGGGACACCCTCCTCCCCTTCCACGGGGTCATAAAAGTTGTAGGAGGATGTGTCGAAGCCCGGGTTCTTGGCGGCTACATGTTGCAAGGCTCGACCATAGGCATCCACCATGTTTTGGAGCATGTGCTGTGCGGCCTCCTCCTGCACGGCCTTCTTCACCTTCTTCACCTTCCTGAGGTGTTTGGCCTTGATCTTCTCGGCCCTCTTCCGAGCCTTCTCCGCTTCCGACCGAGCCTTGGCCAGCTCCTCCTTCAGCTCGGCTGCCTCCTTCACCGACGCCTCGAGCTTGGCCGTCGTATCCATCAGCTCAGCCGCCTCCTTCTCCGAGGCCTCAAGCTTGGCCGCCGTGTCCTTCGATAGCTGAATGGCGTCGGCCAGCTGCCTCTCCAACCCCCCCACTTCGGCAGCCCTCTTTGTCGAGAGAAGCAGCTCGGCATCAAGCTGCTGCGTGACCTTGACGCGCTCCGCCCTCTCCCGCTCCTTCTCCTGCTCCTTGTTCGCCAACTCCTCGACCAGGAAATTGAAGTGGCAGAGGGTCTGAAAGAGAACAACACGTTAAAATCCGAATCCAAGAACTTGGAGAAATTCTAAGGAAGAAATTTGGATGAAGAAGAGCTCAGCCTACTTACCGACATGGTATTCCGGGCAATCTGCATCACGGCGTCCCCTGCCATCCCGACCTTCAGGGTCGCTCGATCCTTCGGGGTCGGCAGGTGCCTCACCGCCTCCATGCAGATGTTCCCGTCGCCTAAGAAGCCATCGACGTTCATCACCTGCCAGTCGGGGACGAAGATCTGCTTATGACGCTCGGTCAAGATCTTCTCCGCATCGGCAGTGAGGGGCAGAACTTGGAGGGACAGTGCATCCTTCACCCCGAACACGCTGCTCGACGAACCGGGAGCATCCGCCTTCGGGGTCGATGCAGGTACATCCGAGGCAAAGGGATCGGAGACCACGACTCCCCTCCGCTCGGGGACCATGACCTTCGTCGGAGAGACAAGGACCTCGATCTCCCCCTCCTTGAGGACCGCGACCTTCGGTTGGTCGGCAGCCTTCACGACCGAGGGCTTCTTCGAAGCTCGGCTGTCCTGAGGCGCTGCCGACGGCCTCTTCTTCTTCTCCTGCTCTGACCTGCCCTTCGCCACCAGAGCCTTGTAATCAAGCTTCATCGTCTCTGCAAAAGCCGAATGAAAAAACTTAGAAAAATTTTCATGAACTTTAAACAAAGAGTATAAATACCAGAAGCATACGAGGGTCGATCGGACTGAGACCCCCACGGAACAGATGCTCCTCGGTAATATCTTTCCAGCTTAGCGCTGGCAAGGCGAGGAGCTTCCTCTGGACCTCCGCCTCCTCATCACTCAGCGGCGCCTCCCTCTTGGTCCGCTTGGGCAGACCCTCCTTTGCCCAAACCGTCGGTATCACCCACGGCGTCAGGGCTCGGACGAGGAAGTACTTCTCCTTCCAATGTTTGATCGAGTTCGGATTCTCGATCAACTTCACGCCTGTCCGAGGAGAAAGGAAGAACCTCTGTTCGTCTCGCCTTGGCTGGCAAGGTCGGAAGAGACTCCGAAAAAGGAACATAGTCGGCTTGTCGCCGACCTCTTGGCATCGGAGGATGAACGCCATGACGTGCCTCCATGTGTTCAGCATCAGCTGGGCGGGGCTCAAACCGTACCAGATCAGTACTTCAACCACGAACGGGTGGAGGGGAAAGCAGAGTCCGGCAATAAGGGAGTCGACCAGGAAGACGCACACGTCCGACGAGGACTTTGTGTTGGCTCGGAAGCCCGGCCCGGGGAGGAGCAGTGCATACTCAAGCGGGATCCGGAAGCCCTCTCGGATCAGGCGAAGGTCACCCTCGGTGAGAGACGAGATGGTATGGTCCACCTCGGATAGCTCCCTTGGCTCGTTCTCTTCCACCAACTTCGCCGTGCCTTGGGTCACTCTCTCCAAGGTGTCCTCGGCGTAGTCCCGCACGCCCCCTACACTCGACAGAGAAATGGGCTGCCGACCGAACGCTCCCGCCGTCCTCGGCGTCTCAACGATCGTGACCACGGCCTTGCCCTCCCGGGATACCGCCGCAACCTCCTTAGGCAGCTCGGCGACTTCACCCTCTCTGTCCGGACGAACGACACTCTGATCGCTCGGACCCACTATCTCCTTCCCTTTATCCCCTTGGCCAACGACTTGCTCCGAGACGGGGGTCTCATCCGTGATCCGAACCATTTTTTCTAAAAGAGAAGGGAAAGGGACTGACCTTGAAATGACAGGTGCGGTCGGAAAGTTCGCCGGAAACAAGGAACGCTACCGCGACAGCTAGCAACGCCACTAGAGAGCTAAAAACTTCGAAGCAAAGTAAAAACTGAAGAGAGAGAGTAAAAGTGAAAAGTGAGACTTGGTCTAAGGGGGGGTGAAGATTTATAGTAAAAAGGAACGTCCCTTGGACTTCCAAACGAAAGTTCGCGACTTTTGGGCTGCTCTCGAAATGTCGCGAAGGCCCATCACCACTGCCCTCCTCACCAACCCAACTAGTTCGGCGCAACGGGATCGGAATCCGAGCAAATGCCCTCCCGAGCCAGTCCAGCGGCTCGGGTTGCACCACGTCGCTCGTACAATTGAACCCTCGGATGCCCCACCTATGTCTAGAGGAACCAGAAAAAGTTTTGATTCAAAGTTTTAAGGCGCCGCCCTCGGCGGGCACCCCCCGGGCCCTAGTCTCGGTCGGTATTCCGCCGACCCACGGGCCCCGGTCAAAAACAGATCGGCGCTCCCCCCATCTCTAACTCCTCCAGGGCTGACATCCATCAGAAGCCATCAGCCCGGAAGGAAGACAGAGATGGGAGGGGGCCCATCAACACTCAGAGATCAAGAGAAGCGCACCATTCCGAGCTAGTTGGTGGCAACTGGAAGGCTCGGCTTGTCAGAGGACTCTGGCAACAGCGCCTTCACAGTTGCCAACAACGAGCTCAGACGGTCCGGAAGTCCGAGCCACGACTCATGGTGGAGAAGCGCACCATTCCGAGCTAGTTGGTTGCAACTGGAAGGCTCGGCTTGTCAGAAGACTCTGGCAACAGCGCCTTCACAGTGGCAAACAACGAGCTCAGATGGTCCGGAACAAGGATTCGGACATGGATCATCACCTCCTCCACCAAGGTCTCCGCCGACCTTGGCACCCCTTCGGAGCAACCAAAGTAGGCAGAAGATCTTGGTGGAGGAACGACCACCCGTCCTTCCGAAGTAACTCATCCCTCGGGTCCGGACTACGGTCGTCACCACTACTGCCTCGTTCCCCCCCGCCTCTGACATCCACTTTGGGGCCATCAGGAACAGAGGGAAAACCAGGCAGAAGAGCAACCACCCCTCCGGACCTCAAAAGAGAAGTTACCCAAGGCAGATACCACCGAGGTCAAAAACTCAACATTGCTGCGACTGAAATGACAAAGGGAGTGGAGTACTTATAGCCTACCCCCAAGAACTAGCCATTATGACCCTCGGAAGTTGAAACGCCGCGTATTAATTGAGGGGGTTATCCTTAATGACCTTGGGAAGGCGGAACGCCGCGCAAGTCGCGAAGCACCATTAATACCCTCGGGAACAGAGTCATCTCGGATTGCCAAAACCACAGGCCCTCGGTCGGCCACCGAGCAAGTGCCTTCCCGAGCCTGCAAACGGAGAAAACGCACTCTCTCCTCGACTTTTGCATCGGATCTCAATCAGACGGCCCAGATGTCGCCGAGAGCACTAAACGCCAAGATAGTGTTTTCTTGGGAACCACGCCCGCCTCGAGATGAGCGCCAACATCCGACGGCCAAGATTGCGCCACGTCGCCCGGACTGCCGAAGCCACAGGGCTCCGGTCGGCCACCGAGCAAGTGCCTTCCCGAGCGTGTAAACGGGGAAAACGCACTTTCTCCTTAATTTTCGCATCAGATCTCAATCAGACGGCCCAGATCTCTCCGAAGACACTAAACGACAAGATAGTGTTTTCTTGGGAGCTGCGCCCGTCTCGAGATGCGTACCAACATCCAACAGCTCAGATAGCGCCACGTCGCTCGGACGACCGAAGCCACACTTCCTCGGTCGGCTTCCGAGCAAGTGCCTTTCCGAGCTGGTAAACGGAGAAAAAAGACACCGAGCTACTTAGACCGTTGGATCTCTCAGAAATTCGCGCTCCCAATGATGAACGGTCCAGATTGCGCCACGTGCGCTAAAAGACAAGATAGCGTTTTCTTGGGAACCGCGCCCGTCTCGAGATGCGCACTAACATCCGACAGCTCAGATAGCGCCACGTCGCTCGGCCTGCCGAACCCCCCTACCTCCGGTCGGCAGCCGAGCAAGCGCCTTTCCGAGCTCGTAAACGGAGAAAAACGCTGCCGAGCGGTAACAGCCGTCAGATCTTTCCGAAATTCGTGCTCGTCCATGATCAATGGCTCAGATCGAGCCACGTCATCAATCGGTATTTAAATCGTTTTTTATTTATTTAAATCGTTTTATTTATTTAAAAATTGCGAAAAAATTGCTAAAAATTCGGGAAAATTAACTAAAAATTTTGGAAAATAATTGGAAATTTAGGGGCACATTTTCGAACCCCTGAACGAACAATTCTTGCCTAGAATGTACTGTTAAAGGCCCCCGAACGATTAGTGAACACGTCGCAAAATTAAATAAATAGTCCGAAAAAATAGATAAAAACCCTCAAATACCCGATGTGACCAGAGAACAGCAAGCGGCATCAAAAAATTACCTCACTACCCCCTTTCTAGATTCAAGATCCCACATTTGGACTTCGATACAACTCCACCAGCCACTAAAACAGTTAGACTACTCCTCAAAGTCTGATCACACTCAGTCTTTAGGAGTGGGGGGCTCGTGATATGGCTAAAAATGGGGTTAAATCGGGACCGTCCAGATCGAGCACGAATCTTGAAGCACAGGGGTAAAAAGGTAATTTCACATACAGATGGGTCCAAAACGGGTATTGGGTCTCCTTCTCACAGAACCAACCACCCGCGAAGGGATCCACTTCAACTGGGCACGGGTCCCGACCCGATACAAGCCCAGTTCACCAAGAGGAGAATCAGGGCCACTGATTTGACTAAATCAAATCAACAAGCCTGATTGGCTCCCACCAGGGAATCAGGGCCTAATTTCCCAAAACAGAATAGGAGGATTTTCCTCCTGGCTGTTAGGCAGGAAATCAGGCCCCTAACCGTTCCAAAGGCGACTATAAATATCACCCCTCTACCACCATGACCAGGTTAATCACTTTTTCACCACTTAAGCTCTTTCTTAATCTTTTTCTGATTACTGACAAGAGCGTCGGAGGGTGTGTCGCCGGAATCAACCCCGGTGTCTCGCACTTCCTTGCAGGTCGCGGCGGGAGCAAGAAGGCTGAGTCAACTGTTCAGGTTTTTCTCGGACTCACAAATTCTATCTGTTTACCCCCACACCGAAATCAGCGGTAACAGATAGGTTCATGGAGGCAGCAACAGAAGTAATGGAAGGTTCGTTTGAAGAAGACTCATATGCAAATAAGTCACTGAGATCAAACAAGCCTCGACAGTAGAAATGGGTTGCAATTACTTGATTTATTGTAAGGACATCGAAATCGACGTTTCTGTATGCCTTGGATATGTCCAGATTGAAATGCTTCTCAAGGAGTTTCGTGTACTTGCTAAGAATGGTGTTGAGATCCTTCTATGATCTGTTGATTTTTGGTTTTGATGACTACAACACAATGCAAAGTTGTGCTACCGCTTATATATATTGTAGGATGTATCAAAGACAAATACCATGGTGCAATACACAAAGGCAAAGTTGATCCAATGAAGCTTTCAAGAGAATTGATCATACTACAAAGATCTAAGTTCAAATCACATTTAATCAAGCAAGCTTTAAGACATAAAGACAATGGCTCAAGCTCAAGTCAAAGACTCAAGTTCAAGACAAGACTCAAGTGCTTCAAATATTTTGTATAAAGTGTCTTGTAACAATTATAATTTTTATTCTTTGAGATTTAGGAACTCGTAATAGCCTTGTCACACATACACTCACACATATATTTTAATAATTGAGTGTTTTACATAGTTAAAAGGTCGAAACAAGCTTGAATAAGTTCAGCTGTTGAGTACCAGTCGACCGTTTTTTTGAACCAGTCGACTGTCTTAGTACGAAATTGTCTGAACTCATACAAGCTCTGACCAGTCGATTCATTATGGCAACCCAGTCGACTGTTCAAGTCGTTTCGGTAGTATTCTGAATTTAAAAACTTGTTTTTCAAATTCAAATGATTTTCTATCCATTTTAATACAGTTTTGGGAACTATTTTACAACGTCCATCTGATTCCTCTCTATAAATAGAGTATAGGAATCACTATGAAAATGTTCCAAGCATTTTCTTAAGTTTCAAGTTTTTTGTTTTAAAGAAGAACAAGCTTTTTAAAAGGCATACATATTCTCTAAGTCTTGGTTCTCTAAAAATCAGTCTAGTATAACATTAAATTTGTTTTAGACTGATTTCAGAAGTTAACCTAACAGCCACCATACAAAATCACAAATCACAAACAAGGCTGTAGGTTATTGTAACTTTTTTTGTGGTTATTTTCACTCTCGGGTTGTGAGAGTGGTCCTTTCGGTTGGAGAGTAGGGCTCTTGGTTGAAGAGTAGGTTTTTCACTCTAGGGTGTAGAGTGGGTTTGCTCTCTCTAGTGGTGAGAGAGGTCTACGGGTTTGACATAGTTGTTGTCAAACGCCGTAGGGTATTCTTGTACTTTTTCAAGAATAGTTGGAAATCTCAAGTGGGTTGCTTGGGGACTGGATGTAGGTCAGGAGGACTAAACCAGGATACATCGCTATGTTCTCTGTGGTTGACTCTCTCTCTCTCTCTGTGGTTTTATTTTCTTCACTTGCAATCTTAATTTTGTTAAGTTTTAGTTCAAAAACATGTCTGACAAGTCGACTAGTTTCTGCTATAAGTCGACTGGTCAGACTCGTAACTCTCAGTAAAATACTCTTCTAATCTGACGCTTTAGTCGACTGGATATCTCTTTTCAGTCGACTTAACAGAACAAAAAGTTCAATTGCTTAATTAATTTTATACAACACTATTCACCCCCTTCTAGTGTTATTTGCCTTGCCTACAGGATCCAACACTTGGTATCAGAGCCTAGTTGAGTGCAATGGTAGCTACTTCTAATGCAAGCCAATACCATGGAGGCCAATTCACACAAAGGCTAACCCTGTTCGATGGAACTAATTACAACTATTGGAAGTGTAGAATGAAGATCTACTTTGAATCCATCAACTATGAGATTTGGAACATGACGGAAATAGAGTACACCACTCCTACAATTCCTTATGCACAATAGAACGATGAAATGAAGGGCAACACAATGAACAATGTAAAGGCGATGAATGCTCTATTCTGTGCTCTTATCAAAAAGGAGTTTAATCGTGTGTGTAATGCAATAACGGCGTATCAAATCTGGCACACACTCGAGGTAACTCATGAAGGTACTAATAAAGTTAAAGAATCTAAGATATCTATTTTTGTTCACAAGGTTCGAGATGTTCCGCATGAAGAAAAATGAAAATGTGTCAGATATGATCACACGGTTCACGGATATTACAAATTCACTTGTGGCTCTTGGAAAGACGTACACTCAAGCCGAAATGGTGAGGAAAGTTCTTCGTGCCTTAACCCCCGAATGGGAGAAGGAGACCACCACCATAGAAGAGGCCAACGATTTAACATAACTCTCTCTTGAAAATCTTGTGGGAAGTCTTATGGCATATGAAGTTCACCATGAAGAACGCACCACCAAAGAAGAGGCCAACGATTTAACATAACTCTCTCTTGAGAATCTTGTGGAAAATCTTATGGCATATGAAGTTCAACTTGAAGAACGCAAGAAGGATCAGGAACCTCAACAATAAAAAAAAAGACACTCGCTTTCAAGGCCATGTCGGACTCTGAAGATGAAGAAGAAGATGAAGAAGAAGTAGCCATGTTCACTAGAAAGTTCAAGAAGTTTCTAAGGAAGTTAAATTTAATTCCAAATTTAAAGATACTAATGAACTTCCCACTTATTTCAAGTGTAACAAAACAGGTTATATGAAGAAGGATTGCCCATTAGAAAATACGAAATCCGAAGAAAAGGCTCCTAACTTCAAGAATGACAAGTACACAAAGAACAAGTACATGAAGAACAAGAAGGCATATCAAGCAACTTGGGACGATAGCGACTCTTCATCGGAAGAAGAGAATGAAGAGACAAACGAAGTTGCGAATGTCTGCTTCATGGCTACACAAAACGAAGTAAGTGATAACTTTGATTTAAATAACTTATTAGATGCTTTGAATGAGATTTTTCAAGAACTTAAGAAGGAGAAAATTAGAGTAAAAAACTTAGAGAAAGTAAATCAAACACTTTCTCAAGAGAATCTTGACTTAAATGTTGAAGTTAAGTCTTTAAATTCTCAACTTTCTAATTTGGATATAGATCTTGTATCTCTTAAAAAAAACTATGAAGAGATATTCAAGAATGTATCTAAATTTAACAAAGACAAAGGAAAATTTAAATGAAGTTCTCCAAAATCAAGTTCAAACTAATAAGAGATTTGGACTTGGTTTTCAAAAGTTTCTTGAAAAACATCATGTCTCTAAGAACACTAGTAGTAATAAGTCGGAATCTATCTCTAGTGTTAAGAATAAATTATATGAGTTTATTGAAAAATCACAAACTATTATTTTCCATGAAAAGAGTAATTCTGTAGTTCAGACCAGTCGACTGAACCCAAATTTCAGTCGCATGTCTAGAGGTTCTGAGTCTTATTCAAAGAAACAAAAACCTCAGATAAGTCGACCTATTACACCTCACAGTCGACTGGCTTCTAGTAACAGTCGACCGACAGGATCGATAAAGTCGACTGGACAGCGCAAAAACATTTGGGTTCTAATCAACCTGAGTCTAAAAGATAGAATTACTTATATAAATTCATATGTTCGTAATGTATTCTATAGATTATATTTGTGCTTTTGGTGGAAAATCAAACTCACTTTGGGTTTGGTTTCTCAAAAACTAATCCCTTTCAGACCCAATGAAAACGGTACCATATTCACAATGATTGTTTTATAGGTACCTAAAAGAGAACATTGGATACTTGACAGCGGATGCTCCAAGCATATGACTGGTCATGCTAACCTTCTTTCTTCCATACAAGAGATTGATGGAGGAACAGTCACATTCGGTGACAACAACAAAGGGAAGGTTATTGGTGTAGGCATGGTCGGTAAGAACACTACCCCTACTATAGAAGAAGTTTTTCTTGTTAGTGGGTTATAGCATAATCAGTTAAGTATTAGCCAATTGTATGATAAGGGATATAAAATTGTTTTTGAAAAAGTTGTGTTTAAGACAAAAGAAATGATTTCTACTAGTTGGCATCTCGAATTAATCCATACGGATTTATTTGGTCCTACTAGAGTTGCTTCTTTAAATAAAAGTAGGTATGCATTTGTTTTAGTAGATGATTTTTCAAGATTCACAAGGGTCTTTTTAAAACATAAGAATGATGCTTTTGAAGTATTTAAAAATTTTTGTAAACGAATTCAAAATAAAAAATCTCTAACCATAGTCACTATTAGAAGTGATCATAGTGGAGAATTTGAGAATGAAACGTTTTCAGAATATTGCAACAAGAATGATATAACACATTCATTTGCATTTCCTAGAGCTTCACCACAAAATGGAGTGGTTGAAAGAAAGAATAGGACTTTGCAAGAGTCTGCATGTACTATGCTCGTTGAAAGCAATTTGCCTAAGTACTTCTAGGCTGAAGCTGTTTCAACAGCGTGTTATGTTTTAAATAAAATTTTGATTAGGCCTAAGCTTAAGAAAACATGTTATGAACTATTTTTTAATAGAATTCCTAAAGTATCTAACTTTGAAGTATTTGGTTCCAAGTGTTTCATTTTAAACACTAAAGATAATTTAATAAGTTTGATCTTATATCTAATGAAGGTATCTTCATTGGATACTCAAATAGGAGTAAGGAATATAGAATTTTCAGTAAGTCAACTTTGACTATTGAAGAATCCATGCATGTTTCGTTTGATGAATCTCTGCCTTCATCTACTGTTATTGAAGATGATGAAAATGTTTCATCACCTTTAAATAACGTTATTAAATCACTAGAACAAACTACACTAGCAGATAAGTCAACTGATAAGGAAGTCAAGTCGACTAATGTGAATCAGTTGGCTGATGGACTAGTTAAGTCGACTGATCCTGTTGTGATGACTCAAACTTTACCAAAATCATTTGTTGAAGTTAGAGATCATCTTTATGACTTAAAAATTGGTGATATCTCACGTTGTATTCAAACAAGATCTCATATTAACATGATTTCTCATACGACTTTCTTGTCAGATTTTGAACCGAAGAATATACAAGAAGCTTGTGAGAATGAATTTTGGATGAATGCCATGCAAGATGAATTAAACCAATTTATAAGAAATAATGTATGTGATTTAGTTCCACAACCCCCTGATCATACTATAATTGGTACCAAATGGGTATTCAAAAATAAGTTAGATGAATCAGGACAAGTCGTTAGGAACAAGGTTAGATTAGTTGCTCAAGGATATAATCAAGAAGCGGGCATAGATTTTGATGAAACATATGCTCCTGTTGCTAAACTATAATCAATTAGGATCTTATTATCTTTTACATGTTTTATGAACTTTACATTTTTTCAAATGGATGTTAAAAGTGCTTTTCTTAATGTTTTATTAAGGAAAATGTTTATGTTAAGCAACCACCCGGTTTCGAACATGAACAATTCCCAAACCAAGTTTTTAAATTGAAAAAGGCTTTATATAGTCTTAAACAAGCACCTCACGCTTGGTATGATCGGCTAAAGACTTTTCTATTAGAAAATGGTTTTGAAATAGGTAAAGTATATACTACCTTGTTTATTAGGAAAATAGAGACCGATATCCTAATCATACAAATATATGTAGATTACATAATTTTTGGATCTACTAATAATAATCTCTGTCAAGAGTTTGTTAATACCATGAAAAATGAGTTTGAGATGAGTCACATGGGTGAACTCAATTATTTCCTTGGACTACAAATAAAACAGTCACATAATGGCATATTTATTAATCAAGAAAAATATGCTAAGGAATTATTCAAACGGTTTGGCATGAATAGCACTAGTAGTAAGACCACACCTATGGCTATTACTACTACACTTGACAAAGATGAATTAGGTAAGAGTGTCGATCAAAAACTCTATCGAGTGATGATTAGCTCACTCTTATATATAACTACTAGTAGACCAGACATTATGTTTAGTGTATATTTGTGTACTAGATATCAGTCAAGTCCTAGAGAGTCTCACTTAAAAGCTGTGAAACACATTTTAAGATACATTAAAGGCACATCTGAGTATGGTTTATTCTATCCATGCACCGATAATTTTCAACTTTTGTTGTTTAGTTATGCAGATTTTGCTGGTAGTAAAATTGACCATAAAAGTACTAGCGGTACTTGTCACTTTTTGGGACATTCATTAGTATCTTGGTGCAGTAAAAAGCAAAATTCAGTATCCCTATCTACTACGGAAGTTGAATATATTGTTGCAAGTTTGGCTTGTGCCCAAATTTTGTGGATGAAACAAACCCTATTAGATTATAGTATTTCATTTTCAAAACCTGCTATAATGTGTGATAATACCAGTGCCATTAATTTATCTAAAAATCGGATTCAACACTCACGTACGAAACACATTGATATTAGACATCATGTTCTACGTGATCATGTTTTAAAAGGAGATGTACCCAAATTTTGTGGATGAAACAAACCCTATTAGATTATAGTATTTCATTTTCAAAACCTGCTATAATGTGTGATAATACCAGTGCCATTAATTTATCTAAAAATCGGATTCAACACTCACGTACGAAATACATTGATATTAGACATCATGTTCTACGTGATCATGTTTTAAAAGGAGATATACCCAAATTTTGTGGATGAAACAAACCCTATTAGATTATAGTATTTCATTTTCAAAACCTGCTATAATGTGTGATAATACCAGTGCCATTAATTTATCTAAAAATCGGATTCAACACTCACGTACGAAACACATTGATATTAGACATCATGTTCTACGTGATCATGTTTTAAAAGGAGATATATTTTTGGATTTTATTTCTACTGATAAACAAGTAGCAGATATCTTTACCAAACCACTTAAGTAAGACACATTTATCAACTTTAGAAGAGAACTAGGAATCGGCCGTTTTCATGATATTTCTTGAATTTTTAAACTTGTGTAAGGCGACTTAAAAATATTTTCCAGTAGACTGACCAAGTATTTTTCGTTGTCTATTTTACTGAATTTTATGCTCTAGACAGTCGACTGTGTACAGTTCAAGTCGACTGACATACATATTACTTGATGTTTTTGCTTGGTACTCATTGCTCTCGACTCAGTCGACTGATCTTCAAACCCAGTCGACTGTCGCGACATCAGTTTGTCTTTCTGATTCAAAACATCACATTTTTTTGAGGCAATTTTTTTTATTCTTTTTACCCGTTGGCTGATCCCAACCTTTGATTCACTTCTGATTTGATCTAAACCCTCAAACCATTAGTAAAACCCTAGCTTTTACCCCTCTTCTTTCACTTTTCATTTTTCTTTACTTTCTCTCTCAGAAGACGACGACCAGTCGGCTCTTCCCGTGCTTCGCAATTTTAGTGATTTGAAGCTCCAAAATTGAAGCTTTCATCTAGATTTTGAGTGCATTTCCCTTTTGTGAAGTCTATTTGTAGCTTTGTGCTTCTCTCTCTCCATTGTTGGGTAAAAATTCTTAATCTTTCTCTCCTTTCTAAGTTTTCTAGAGTTTGGTCTCATGCCTCCAAAGAGAGCTCGCAGTTCCCATGTAGAAGAAGGTCAATCATCCCAAAAGTACCTTCAATACTTGAGGAATCCGAACCTCGTTGAGAAATTTTTCATTATATGCCAAATTGTTATCTTTCCGGGGAGATTTGTCAATTTTCTTGATTTAGATAGATTTCCCTTAGCCCCATTGTTTGAACAATGTGGGTTATTTGACTTGCTTTCTCTTGTCAATCAACCCTATTACTATCCACAACTTATATATTTGTTTTATATAAATATGAAAGTTGCCACTTCTGAGGATGGTAGCGAAATATTTCTCCTTACATCGGCGAAACATATTAGCATGAAACTAACTTCTGAAAAATTAGGGATTATCTTGAGTATTCCTAACTTCTGTAACAATTGTAATTTTTATTCTTTGAGTTTTAGGAACTTGTAATAGTCTTGTCACACACACACTCACACATATCTTTTAATAATTGAGTGTTTTACAAAGTTAAAAGGTCGAAACAAGCTTGAACAAGTTCAGCTGTTGAGTACCAGTCGAGCATTTTTTGGAACCAGTCGACTGTCTTAGTACGAAATTGTCTGAACTTATACAAGCTCTGACCAGTCGACTCATTATGGAAACCCAATCGACTGTTCAAGTCGTTTCAGCAGTATTCTAAATTTAAAAACTTGTTTTTCAAATTCAAATGATTTTCTATCTGTTTTAATACGGTTTTGGGAACTATTTTACAACGCCCCTCTGATTCCTCTATATAAATAGAGTATAGGAATCACTATGAAAAGTTTCCAAGCATTTTCTTAGGTTTCAAGTTTTTTGTTTTTAAGAAGAACAAGCTTTTTAAAAGGCATACATATTCTCTAAGTCTTGGTTCTCTGAAAATCAGTCTAGTATAACATCGAATTCGTTTTAGACCGATTTCAGAAGTTAACCTAACAGCCACCATACAAAATCACAAATCACAAATAAGGCTATAAGTTATTGTAACTATTTTTGATGCTGTTTTCACTCTCGGGTTGTGAGAGTGGTCATTTCGGTTGGAGAGTAGGGCTCTTGGTTGAAGAGTCGATTTTTCACTCTAGGGTGTAGAGTGGGTTTGCTCTCTCTAGTGGTGAGAGAGGTCTACAGGTTTGAAATAGTTGTTGTCAAACGCTGTAGGGTATTCTTGTACTTTTTCAAGAATTGTGAAAAATCTTCAGTGGGTTGCTTGGGGACTGGATGTAGGTCGGGAGGACTGAACCAGGATACATCGTCGTGTTCTCTGTGGTTGACTCTCTCCGTGGTTGTATTTTCTTCACTTGCAATCTCAATTTTGTTAAGTTTTAGTTCAAAAACTTGTCTGACAAGTCAACTGGTCATACTCGTAACTCTTAGTAAAATACTCTTCTAATCTGACGCTTCAGTCGACTGGATATCTCTTTTTTCAGTCGACTTAACAGAACGAAATGTTCAATTCCTTAATTAATTTTTATATAACACTATCCACCCCCCTCTACTGTTATTTGCCTTGCCTACAGGATCCAACGTGATCCTTCAAGCAGATTTATGGGTGTCATTTCGTTTAATTTGTTCTTGAGATCTCTGAATAGCGCTTCCTGTTGGATCTTGTAGGCAAGGCAAATAACACTAGAGGGGGTGAATAGTGTTGTTTAAAAAATAATTAAGAAATTGAACTTTTTGTTTTGTCCAGTCGATTTAAAAGGAGTATACAGTCGACTGGGGCGCCAGAAAAGAAGAGTATTTTATACAAATATGATCAGTCGACTTATAGTGGAAACTCAATCGACTCACCAGACAAGTGTTCGAAGAGTAATTTATACAAGTCTGATCAGTCGACTTATAGAGGAGACTCAGTCGACTTGCCAGACAAGTTTTTGAATATAATACAGAAAAATTGAAATGTAAGTGAAGAGAATACAACCACAGGGAGAGTCATCTACAGAGTACACAGTGATGTATCCTGGTTCGGTTCTCCCGACCTACATCCAGTCCCCAAGCAACCCACTTGGGATTTTCCACTATTCTTGAAAAAAATACAAGAATACCCTACAACGTTTGACAACAACCTTGCCAAACCCGTAGTCCTCTCTCACCACTAGAGAGAGCACATCCACTTTACAACCTAGAATGAAAACCCGACTCTACAACCTAGAGCCCTACTCTCCAACCGAGAGGACAACTCTCACAACCTGAGAGTGAAAACTGACTCTTCAACTAAGAGCCATACTCTCCAACTGAGAGGACCACTCTTACAACCCGAGAGTGAAAACCGACTCTTCAACCAAGAGCCCTACTCTCCAACCGAGAAGACCACTCTCACAACGCGAGAGTGAAAACAACAACAAAAAGAGTTACAATAACCTATAGCCTTGTTTGTGATTTGTGATTTTGTATGGTGGCTATTAGGTTAACTTCTGAAATCAATCCAATAGGAATTGAATGTTATACTAGACTGATTTTCAGAGAACCAAAGACTTAGAGCACTTGAATGCTTTTGAAACTCTTGTTTCTCTTTTTGAAAATAAAGACTTGAAAGCTTATTGAAGAGTGTAACCTTTACCAAGTGATTTGTACACTCTATTTATAGAGTTAGAATCACTGGACGCTGAGAAATAGTTGTACCAACTGTCAACCAACGGAAATAAAGGTTTTGAATTTGAAAAACAAGTTTTAAAATCAGAAAACGGCCGAAATGACTTGAACAGTCGACTGGGTTGCCATAATGAGTCGACTGGTCAGAACTTGTATGAGTTCAGACAGTTTCGTACTAAGACAATTGACTGGTTCCGAAGAGTGATCGACTGGTACTCAACAGCTGATCTTATTCAAGCTTGTTTTGACCTTTTAACTTTTGTAAAACACTGAATTATTAAAAGATATGTGTGAGTGTATGTGTGACAAGGCTATTACAACATTTCTAAGACTCAAAGAATAAAAATTACAATTGTTACAAGACACTTAATGCAAAACATTTTGAAGCACTAGTCTTGTCTTGAACTTGAGTCTTTGACTTGAGCTTGAGCCATTGTCTTTATGTCTTGAAGCTTACTTGATCAAAGTGACTTGAGGTCTTTGTAGTTTGATCGATTCTTTTGAAAGCTTCATTGGATCAACTTTGCCTTTGTGTATTGCACCATGGTATTTGTCTTTGATACATCCTGCAATATATATAGGTAGTAGCACAACTTTGCATTGTGTTGTAGTCATCAAAACCAAGAATCAACATTCTCCCCCTTTTTGATGATGACAACACAATATCTTACAATGATAATAATATTTAAAAATGCCCCCCCTAAATAATGTACAACATGCACAAGTTAAAAAAATGCACAAAACAAACACATATCCTTTTCTCCCCAAAACAAACACATATCCTTTTCTCCTCCTTTGTCATCAACAAAAGAGAATGTAAGAAACAATAACATAATGGAAAGCATTGCATAAAGAACAAACATATTGCAAAAAAGAACAAATTTAGACAAAGAAAATTGAAGTACATGGTTTCAAATACTGCATAAAAGAAAAATAAAACAAAATAAAACAAACGAAAATATCAAGTAATACTTCTGTCAGGCGACTGGGTACTAAACACAGCCGACTGTCCAGAGCATAAATTTCAGCCAAGAATATATAAACTAAAAGTACTTGGTCAGTCGACTGAAAACTAGTTGTAAGTCGACTTACACAAGATAAAAAAAATTAAGAAATATCATAAAAGCTGCAAATTCCTAGTTCTCTTCTTAAGGTGATAAAAGTGTCTTCCTTAAGTGGTTTAGTAAAGATATTTGTTACTTGTTTATGAGTAGAAATAAAGTCTAAAGATATAATATCTCCCTTTAAAACATGATCACTTAGAAAATGATGTCTAATATCAATGTGTTTCGTACGTGAATGTTGAATCGGATTTTTAGATAAATTAATGGCACTGGTATTATCACACATTATAGCAGGTTTTGAAAATGAAATACTATAATCTAATAGGGTTTGTTTCATCCACAAAATTTGGGCACAAGCCAAACTTGCAGCTATATATTCAGCTTCTGTAGTAGATAGGGATACCGAATTTTGCTTTTTACTGCACCAAGATACTAGTGAGTGTCTCAAAAAGTGACACGTTCCACTAGTACTTTTACGATCAGTTTTACTGACAGCAAAATCATCGTCACTATACGACAAAAGTTGAAAATTATCAGTGCGTGGATAAAATAAACCATACTCAGATGTGCCTTTAATGTATCTTAAAATACGTTTTACATCCTTTAAGTGAGACTCTTTAGGACTTGACTGATACTAGCACACAAACATATACTAAACATAATGTCTGGTCTACTAGCAGTTATATATAGGAGTGAGCCAATCATACCTCGATAGAGGTTTTTGATCGACACTCCTACCTAATTCATCTTTGTCAAGTGTAGTAGTAGTAGCCATAGGTGTGGTCTTACTACTTGTGCTATCCATGCCAAACCGTTTGAGTAATTCCTTTGCATATTTTCCTTGATTAATAAATATGCTATTTGGTGACTGCTTAATTTGTAGTTCAAGAAAATAATTGAGTTCACCCATGTGACTCATCTCAAACTCGTTTTTCATGGTATTAGCGAACTCTTGACATAGACTACTATTAGTAGTGCCAAAGATTATGTTGTCTACATATATTTGTATGATTAGAATACCGGTCTCTATTTTCCTAATAAACAAAGTAGTATCTACTTTACCTATTCAAAACCAGTTTCTAATAGAAAAGTCTTCAATCAATCATACCAAGCACGAGGTGCTTGTTTAAGACCATATAAAGCCTTTTTCAATTTAAAAACGTAGTTTGGGAATTGTTCATGTTCGAAACTGGATAGTTGCTTAACATAAACATCTTCCTTAATAAAACCATTAAGAAAAGCACTTTTAATATCCATTTGGAAAAGTGTAAAGTTCATAAAACATGCAAAAGATAATAAGATCCTAATTGATTCTAGTCTAGCAACAGGAGCATATGTTTCATCAAAATCTATGCCTTCTTCTTGATTATATTCTTGAGCAACTAATCTAGCCTTGTTCCTAATGACTTGTCCTGATTCATCTAACTTGTTTTTGAATACCCATTTGGTACCAATTATAGTATGGTCAGGAGGTCGTGGAACTAAATCCCATACATCATTTCTTATAAATTAGTTTAATTCATCTTGCATGACATTCATCCAAAATTCATTCTAACAAGCTTCTTGTATATTTTTCGGTTCAAAATCCGACATGAAAGCCGTATGAGAAATCATATTAACATGAGATCTTGTTTGAATACCACGTGAGATGTCAACAATTATTAAGTCATGAGGATGATCTCTAACTTCAACAAACGATTTTGGTAAAGTTTGAGTCATAACAACAGGATCAGTCGACTTGACTAGTCCATCAGCTGACTGATTCACATCAGTCGACTTGATTTCCTTATCAGGTCGACTTATCCACTAGGGTAGTTTTCTCTATTGATTTAATTACGTTATTTAAAGGTGATGAATCAGTTTCATCATCTTCAATAATAGTAGATGAAGTCAGAGATTCATCAAATGGAATATGCATGGATTCTTCAATAGTCAAAGTTGATTTATTGAAGATCCTATATGCCTTACTCCTATTTGAGTATCCAATGAAGATACCTTCATTAGATCTAGGACCAAACTTTTCTAAATTATCTTTAGTGTCTAAAATGAAACACTTGCAACCAAATACTTTAACGTAAGATACTTTAGGAATCCTATCAAAAAATAGTTCATAACCTGTTTTCTTAAGCTTAGGCCTAATCAAAATTCTATTTAAAACATAACACGCTGTTGAAATAGCTTCAGCACAGAAGTACTTAGGCAAATTGCTTTCAACAAGTATAGTACGTGCACACTCTTACAAAATCCTACTCATTCTTTCAACCACTCTATTTTGTGGTGAAGCTCTAGGAAATGCATTTGAATGTCTTATACCATTCTTGTTGCAATATTTTGAAAACGTTTCATTCTCAAATTCTCCACCATGATCACTTCTAATAGTGACTATGGTTAGAAATTTTTGATTTTGAACCCGTTTACAAAAATTTTCAAATACTTCAAAGACATCATTCTTATGTTTTAAAAAGAAAACCCATGTGAATCTTGAAAAATCATCTACTAAAACAAATACATACCTACTTTTATTTAAAGAAGCGACTCTAGTAGGGCCAAATAAATCCATATGGATTAATTCGAGAGGCCTACTAGTAGAAATCATTTCTTTTGTCTTAGAATTAGATTTGACTTGTTTACCTAGTTGACATGCATCACATAACTTATCATTTTTATAGGATAGTCTTGGCAGTCCTTTAACTAGGTTGTACTTAGACAATTTAGCAATATTTTTCATATTCACATGGCCAAATCTCTTATGCCAAAGCTAAGAATCATTATTAGAAGCTACTAAGCAAAAATCATTTGAAAAATCATTTGATTTTAAACATAACTCATAAATATTATTTTTCCTAAAGCCTTGAAAAATTACATTTTGCATGGTAGAATCATAAATTAAACACGCATCTTTTTCAAAAACAATTTTATATCCCTTATCACATAAATGGCTTATACTTAACAGATTATGCTTAAGACCACTAACAAGAAAAACTTCTTCTATATTAGGGGTAGTGTTCTTACCGACCATGCCTATTCCAATAACCTTCCCTTTGTTGTTGTCATCGAATTTGACTGTTCCTCCATCAATCTCTTGTATGGAAGATAGGAGGTTGGCATGACCAGTCGTGTGCTGGGAGCATCCGCTGTCAAGTATCCAACGTTCTCTTTTAGGTACCTATAAAAAAATTATTGTGAATGTGGTACCATTTTGATTGGGTCCGAAAGAGATTAGTTTTTGGGAAACCAAACCCAAAATGAGTTTGATTTACCACCAAATGCAGGAATATAATCTACAGAATTACATATAGTAAGAATATATGAATTTATATAAGTAATTCTATCCTTTTGACTCAGGTTGACTGGAACCCATATAGTTTTGCTCTGTCCAGTCACTTTATCGAACCTTTTAGTCGACTATTACTGAAATCCAGTCGACTGGGAGGTGAAATAGGTCGACTTATCTGAGGTTTTCGTCTCTTTGAATAAGACTCTGAACCTCTGGACAGACGACTGAAATTGGGGTTCAGTCGACTGGTCTGAACGACAGAGTTATTCTTTTTATTGAAAACAACAGTTTTTGGTTTTTCAAAAAACTCATATAATTTATTCTTAACACTAGTAATAGATTCAGCTTTATTACTACTAGTGTTATTGGAGACATGATGTTTTTCAAGAGACTTTTGAAACCCAAGTCCAAATCTCTTATTAGTTTGAACTTGAATTTGAAGAACTTCATATAAATTCTCCTTTCCTTTGTTAAATTTAGATACATTCTTGGATATATCTTCATAATTTTTTTAAAGATATACAAGATCTATATCTAAATTAGAAAGTCTAGAATTTAAAGACTTGACTTCAACATTTAAGTCAAGATTCTTTTGAGAAAGTGTTTGATTAACTTTCTCTAAGTTTTTAACTCTAATTTTTTCTTTCTTAAGTTCTTGAAAAATCTCATTAAAAGCATCTAATAAGTCATTTGAATCAAAGTTATCACTTACTTCGTTTTGTGTATCAATAAAGCATACATTAGCAACTTCGTTTGTCTCTTTATTTTCTTCTTCCGATGAAGAGTCGCTATCGTTCCAAATAGCTTGATACGCCTTCTTGTTCTTCATGTACTTGTTCTTTGTGTACTTGTCCTTCTTGAAGTTGGAAGCCTTTCCTTTAGATTTCACATTCTCAAGTCGGGCAATCCTTCTTCATATGACCTGTCTTGTTACACTTGAAACAAGTTGGAAGTTCATTAGTATCTTTAGATTTGGAATTAAATTTACCTTTCCTTAGAAACTTTTTGAACTTTCTCGTGAACATGGCTATCTCTTCCTCATCTTCTTCTTCATCTTCGGAGTCCGACATGGCCTTGAACGCGAGTGCCTTTTTCTTTGATTGTTGAGGTTCTAGATCCTTCTTGCGTTCTTCAAGTTGAACTTCATATGCCATAAGATTTCCTATAAGATTCTCAAGAGAGAGTTGTGTTAAATCGTTGGCCTATTCTATGGCCAACGATTTCTCCCAATCGAGGGTTAAGGCACGAAGAAATTTCCTCACCATTTCGGATTAAGTGTACGTCTTTTCAAGAGCCACAAGAGAATTTATAATATCCGTGAACCGTGTGATCACATCTGACACATTCTCGTTCTCCTTTATGTGGAACATCTCGAACCTGTGAACAAGAACAGATATCTTAGATTCTTTAACTTTATTAGTACCTTCATGAGTTACCTCGAGTGTGTGCCAAATTTGATACGCCGTTGTTGCATTGGACACACGATTGAACTCCTCCTTGGTAAGAGCACAAAATGGAGCGTTCATCGCCTTTGCATTGTTCATTGTTTCGCTCTTCATGTCATCGTTCCGTTGTGCATAAGGAATTGTAGGAGCTGTGTACTCGGTCTCCGTCATGTTCCATATCTCATAATTGATGGACTGAAGATAGATGTTCATTTTACACTTTCAATAGCTGTAGTTGGTTCCATCAAAAAGGGGTGACCTTTGTATGGATTGACCTTCATGGTATTGGCTTGCATTAGAAGTAGTTGTCATTGCACTCAACCAGGCTTTGATACCAAGTGTTGGATCCCATAGGCAAGGCAAATAACACGGGGGGGGGGGGGGGGGTGAATAGTGTTGTTTAAAAAATAATTAAGAAATTGAACTTTTCGTTCTGTCCAGTCGACTTAAAAGGAGTATACAGTCGACTGGGGCACCAGATAAGAAGAGTATTTTAGACAAATCTGATCAGTAGACTTATAGCGGAAACTCAGTTGACTCACCAGACAAGTGTTCGAAGAGTATTTTATACAAGTCTAATCAGTCGACTTATAGAGGAGACTCAGTCGACTTGCCAGACAAGTTTTCGAATAAAACACAGAAAAATTGAAATGCAAGTGAAGAGAATACAACCACAGAAAGAGTCAACCATAGAGTACACGGTGATGTATCCTGGTTTGGTCCTCCCAACCTACATCCAGTCCCCAAGCAACCCACTTGAGATTTTCCAATATTCTTGAAAAAATACAAGAATACCCTACGGCATTTGACAACAACCTTGCCAAACCCGTAGACCTCTCTCACTACTAGAGAGAGCACACCCACTCTACAACCTAGAGTGAAAACCTGACTCTACAACCTAGAGCCCTACTCTCCAACCGAGAGGACAACTTTCACAACCTGAGAGTGAAAACTGACTCTTCAACCAAGAGCCCTGCCTCCAACCGAGAGGACCACTCTCACAACCCGAGAGTGAAAATAACAACAAAAAGAGTTACAATAACCTATAGCCTTGTTTGTGATTTTTGATTTTGTATGGTGGCTATTAGGTTAACTTCTGAAATCAGTCTAATACGAATTCAATCTAGACTGATTTTCAGAGAACCAAAGACTTAATGCACTTGAATGCTCTTGAAACTCTTGTTTCGCTTTTTGAAACAATAAAGACTTGAAAGCTTATTGAAGAGTGTAACCTTTACTAAGTGATTTCTACACTCTATTTATAGAGTTAGAATCACTGGACGTTGAGAAACAGTTGTACCAACTGTCAACCAACGGAAATAAAAGTTTTGAATTTGAAAAACAAGTTTTAAAATCAGAATACTGCCGAAATGACTTGAACAGTTGACTGGGTTGCCATAATGAGTCGACTGGTCAGAACTTGTATGAGTTCAGACAGTTTCGTACTAAGACAGTCGACTGGTTCTGAAGAGTGGTCGACTAGTACTCAACAACTGATCTTATTCAAGCTTGTTTCGACCTTTTAACTTTTGTAAAACAGTCAATTATTAAAAGATATGTGTGAGTGTGTGTGTGACAAGGCTATTACAAAATTTCTAAGACTCGAAGAATAAAAATTACAATTGTTACAAGACACTTAATACAAAACATTTTGAAGCACTAGTCTTGTCTTGAACTTGAGTCTTTGACTTGAGCTTGAGCCATTGTCTTTATGTCTTGAAGCTTGCTTGATCAAAGTGACTTGAACTTTGGTCTTTGTAGTTTGATTGGTTCTTTTGAAAGCTTCATTGGATCAACTTTGCCTTTGTGTATTGTACCATGGTATTTGTCTTTGATACATCCTGCAATATATATAGGTGGTAGCACAACTTTGCATTGTGTTGTAGTCATCAAAACCAAGAATCAACACTTCCTACTCGGAGGACCCAGTATTAGTATCAGTTGATTGCATTTTCATTGTGATGGATTCAATCTCTCGCCCAACCTTGTCAATCACTTCATGGGTTTTAGTAGATGATAGCTTTTGCTTCTTGAAAACTCTGTCAAAAGCATCTTTCATTGAGCTCATCTCCATTTTTCTTTCTAAGTTTATGTCAACTCAGCACAACTTAAAAGAACCTGCAGGGTTTACACTAATCATATTTAAATATGAATTAAATCAATTAATAATAAAAATGGTAACTACAGCTGACAGGAAATGGTTGACTATGGAGATTGAAACTCACTGGCACAAAAACAGAACAAAAAAGAGTCCATACTAAGTTAGCAATTGCCAATATAGGTAATGAGACAGATCAAGCAACTCCCCATATATTGTTGGAAATAATTGATACACTCAGCCAGAACTATTGAAAGAAACACTTGGAAAAGGCCAAACAGAAACAATTTGAAGTTTAATTCAGATACTTTGACATAAAAACTACATTATCTGTGTGATGTACGCCTACTAAGGCACCAAACTTTTCTATCATCTCTATCTATGTCTCATACAAATTTAATTTTAGAAGGACCAATCTGGATGAATGGAACGTCTGAAATTAATACCAAATGTGACGTCTGAAATTAATACCAAATGTGAGAAAAACATTACAGAAAAAACCCTCATCGCGCAGAAACCATGTGAACCTTTTTACCCTCTACCTATGCCGTCAGCAAGAATTTCACCATAGAAAGCCGGTACCAATCAGGTGAAGCTACAAAGAGCAATTTAGGTTCACTACAAAGTGATACTGATGGTAACTAAAGCATAGGTGTTGAGTTTGTAATAAATTGGGTTCATAATGCTTACAAGAGCATTGCCTGTAGCTCACATCATATCAGATGCAATAATGTGTAACCCCTATTTTCCATTTTGTGTATTTTTTGAGTGTATTTTCGTTTTGCTGTATTTCCCTCTTGTATTCTTCTTGTATATTTTTCTTGGACCGTATATTGGATTTTTGTCTTCAATATCTTTATTTGTATTTTATTTTATCTTTTTGTATCCATTTGTTTGTCTTTTGTTTCGTTTTCGTGTGGATGTCATTTTTTGCTCTTTATTTTCGTTCTTGCTCCATTTCTTTTGACTCTTGTTCCTTGGGTGCTCGTGATTTTGCCATCCCCTATTTTTAAAACCCAAATCCTAAATTATAAACTAAACCAAATGTCCAATTAAATACACCTAATACTCCTAATACTTTATTTTACCATTCCCCTAATACAACTTCTACTACCTATCTGTTAACCCAAAGACCCCAAACCCGAAACCCAACTCCTGTTTCCCTACCCGCAAGCCCCTAAACCTTAATCCTCCACCTATAAAACCCATCTACTATGCACCACAAACCCCACCAAAAACCCTAGCCTCCACTTCACCGAAGCCCTTCCTTGCGCATGCACCACCCCACCGATCACGCTCCCTACATCCTGAGCCTTCCTCCTAGCTACTGCACACCATCGCTACCCCCTGCTCACACCTCGATCCCTTTGAACCCACTCTCGAACACCCCCAACCTTCAGCCCGAGCACCCTAGTTCCCTGCACTCTCTCTTTCTTCGTTCCCCGCTCTGTCCCTGTCTCTCTGATGCGCTTCAGCCGCAGGCCAGCACAGTCGCCATCTCCGCTGTCTGTCGCTGTGTCCCTAAGCACCGTTGCTATTGCCATTGCTATTGCCGTTGCTCTCGCTGTTTGCCTTGCCGTCACTTTGATTGTTTTGGTTATTCGTTCGTTCGTTCTTGGTTCATTGATTCTCATTCCTGGTTCGTGGCTGTTCTATCGTGCTTGTGCCTCAGGAATCTGTTCCCGTTATTCTTGCTTGTTGGATCGTCGATTCGTCGTCTCGCAGACAAGTAACTTGTATTCTTTTCTTTGTGTAATACAAGTACTAAATACTGCCTGTAGTGTATTTGGGTTATAGAGATAATTTGTATGTGAAAACCCATGTTGATATTGTCTCTATAGTGTTGACTCGACCATAGTTGCCTCACGACATACATGACATGAATTAACCTAGGGTTGACCACTATTGATGTGTATGTTCATACTACTTGTGATATCTGTGCTTGATGTGTTATTCGTGATATACTTGTCGAATACTTGTAAAATACCATATACCATGTTGTTTGGACATCTAGTACACCATGTTTCATGTTTCGGTTAATTTGGATGAATTTCGTGTGATCTATGTTGATTTGTGTATGAAGGACAAATCTGTACTTTTCTGTTTCCCTGATGTTGATCAGTATTTTACACCCTATTAAGGTCAGGATTTGAAAATATTTTATGAACATGAACTATAGATAATTCTATTTATTTTCTAACCCTTTTGACGGATCTCGGTTTGGATTTACGAGTTGTGAGTTATGCATATTTTACTACAGTAGTGTCGAAAGATTTCCAGATTGTGTTTTCTATGAAATCTAAAAAGTAATCTAGTTTTATTCTGGTATTAAAATTATTATTTTGATCTGAAATTTTGCTCAGTACTTCTAGACTTGATTGGGGTTTACCCAGAATTTTGGTAGATTTATTTGAAGAGTTTTACAAACCTTTTCATGCTTGCAAATAAAGATTTTACATGCAGAATTTTACTACTGTTCAGTAAAGAACCCGATTTTCGACCTAATTCTATTTGCTGTTTCTAAAATATTTATGAATATGAAAGTTAGCTTACTGTATCTATTTTATCATCCTTTTGGCAGATTTCAATTTCAATTTATAGTTTGTAAGTTATTGCTGTTTTCGTACTGCAGTGTTTGAGATTTCAGATTTATAAAACCGTTGTGTCTTGTTGTTTTCTGATTTTACTTGGCTACTCTATTTTTGTTGGAAAATTGTGAAACTTGTTTTTCTGTTACTAAACATATAGGGGAATATCCCAGATATTTCGTGGATTTAATTAATGAGTTTTCATGCTGTTTTCCTGACTTTGAATACAATCTTCTGATTTCTGGCTGAACATATTTTCTGGTTTCAATTCAGTTTTGAGTTATATTTTTGTGAAATACTATATGACTTATATATGTTAGCTGGATTCGGCCGGGTGTCTATTTTCTATATTCTCTGAAGGATTCAGATTTGCATGTTCGTAGCAACAGGAATCTCAGTTTTAGTACAGCACTGTCTTGCTGTCCTGAACTAGAAAATTGTCGTTGTATTATCCTATTATGTGTTATCTTTCACCTGTACATGTTTACCTTTCAATCTGAACCTGTTACTTGTTTATACCATATTATTCTTGCTCTGTTTTGTGACATATACTTAATAAAAATAAACAAGCCGGGGTTAAGAAAAAGATCTAGTAGTGGAAAATATAGAAACGCGTACTGAGAAGAGGACCTGTGTCCTGCCTGTTACGTGTTCATGACTACATGATTCAAGATCTTGTTTACCTGATTACCTGACTGCATGCTTTCCTATAGAAAGGTGTACTCAAAAGAGAACCACTAGGTTCTGCCTGTTCCTGCACCTGACTGCATGCTTCCCTATAGGAAGATGTACTCGGAAGAGAACCACTAGGTTCTACCTGTTTCTGTTATTCCTGTTTTCTGATCCCTGAGTACACTGCCCTATGGACTCCATTATGAAATCTAAATGTAACTTGTTTAAATGTAGCAACCATGTGATAAAAACCGGGGCGCATGAAGTGCTACCTAGATAGTAATAATACAAGACTTGACATATCCTGATACTTGTAACGTGTTTACCTGTACTTGATACCTATTACATGTATACCTGTTTACCTGTTTACCTGTATACCTGTACCTGTTTACTTGTTACATGTTTACATATTTACCTGCTTGCTTGACACTTGACATATGTTACCTGTACATGTTAGAGTACCATGTTACTTGATTCTGTTTGCCTGATTCATGTTAGATATTTTATTTTGTTGACATGCTTATATCATGCTATGTTTATTCCTGCTGTTATTTTATATTTGTTATTCTTCCCCATGTACTTGTATCCTGCACTACAAGCGGCCCGTAACTTGCATTGATGGGAGTTTGTTTTTCTCTTTTCTTCTTTCCTGCAATTTATTAATTGCAGATCAGGATGGTCAGCTGCTAGATGAAGTTAGCGATATGCGATATTAGTGCTGGAGTTTTTATTATTATTTCCTGTTATTGCTTGAACAATTGTATTTGATACTTGGATATATTTTTGTATTTGGGCAATGTGACCCAGGATATTATTAACTTGTCCAGACTTGATTTATTTGAAATTATTATATTTTGGTTTCAAGTAAATATTGTCAACCTTGATCTGGATGCTGATTGTTTTGGTTTTGTGCAGATTATGGCTCATGGATGTTCTTCTTTCCTTCCCCAGGGAGATCAGCCCGGGAATGAGGCTGTCACCACTGTGCTTGAGCGCTTGATCAATTGTATGTTGATTCTTGATTTTGATGATCACAACACACTGCAACATGTGTCTATGTTATACAGCAAACATTGCAGGTTGCACATACAAAAGATTATTTCAGTTGAACAAATGAACAAGCTAAAAGGCTACAGACAAAGACTTCACTCAAGACAAGACTCAAGACAAGACTCAAGACAAAAATCAAGACTCAAGACCTCAAGCTCAAATGTGTCAAGTTGTTATGTCTTGTAAAACATTGTATTTTACTTTTGTTGAGTCTTAGTCTGATTGTAAAGCCTTGTCACACACACATACACTCACAAAATTCATAAATGTGTGTTTTTCAAAAACCCCAAAAGAGTCAAAACAGTTTGAAGTAATTTAACTATTGAGTACCAGTCGACTGATACTTCTGGCAATCGACTGATAGTACAAAACTATTTTAAATTTATTCAAACTCTGACCAGTCGACTCATATGGCAACCCAGTCGACTGTTCGAGTGCTTTTGACCGTTTTCTGTTTTCAAAATTGATTTTTCAAAAGCAACAGCTCTTAGATCCGTTGGTTGACAGTTGGAATAACTGTCCCCCAACGTTCAGGAGATCTAACTCTATAAAAAAAAGTTCAGATCTCACTGAAAAGATCTAACAACATTTACAACAATTTTTGAGATACCGAGCACTCTTTGAGAAATTTCAAGTGAAAAATTTGAGAAAAAGCCTTCAAGTTCAAACTCTCTGGTTCTCTACACTCAGTCCAGTATAGCAACGATTTCTCTCTGGACTGGGTATAGAAGTCGACCTTGCTTTTAGCCACGTGCAACAACACAATACACCAACAAGGCTATAGGTTGACAGTAAAGTTTTTCTTGTTCCTTTTGCTCTCGGTTGGAGAGTGTTTTTGACTCTAGGTTGTAGAGTCGGTTTGTTTCACTCTTGGTAGTAGAGTGGGTCTGCTTTCTCTAGTTGAGAGAAAGGACTACGGGTTAGACAAGGTTGTTGTCTTAACGTCGTAGGGTATTCTTGTAAACTTTTTCAAGAATAGTGGAAATCTCAAGTGGGTTGCTTGGGGACTGGACGTAGGTCGGGAGGACCGAACCAGGATATATCTTGTGTACTCTGTGATTGGTTGTCTTGATTTTGCATTTACTCTTGTTTACTTAAGTTCTGCAAAAAGTGTCTGGACAGTCGACTCCTTGCACTATCAGTCGACTGGTTAGTGTCGTATAAGTTGTATTTTCATTGTGTCTTCAGTCGCCTGTCTTATCTATAAGTCGACTGCACAGAGTTACTGTTTTTGCTTTATTTTGGTCATATCAGTCGACTGGTTCACAACCAAGTCGACTGCACCGAAGAAAATTTTCGCAGTTTTTTATTAACACTATTCACCCCCCCCTCTAGAGTTTGTTGTCTCGCCTACAGGATCCAACATCAATATGCATGTAACACCCCATTTTTTTTTGTTGAAAACTAAACCTCTAAATTCAATTCTTTCAATTTCTATATCACTTTAGACATAAACTAAGATAGGTATATTTCAAATAAAATTTTCGCAGAGTCCCTCCTGAAATTTCTGTCCCGAAACACAAAAGGCTTACGGAATTCTGCTCTAAATTCTGTAGCTCACAACACAGGTAATATAATTATGGGCTCCCCAGGCCAAAATGAGCAGAATCACACAGGCAATATAAATATCATGCTCTGGGGGTCAAACTCATAACAGAATATCAAATATTAAATAAAAACCATAAATTCCTTTGAAAACATATAAGATTTTTGTAAAGATTTAGGAAAACCTTTTTCAAAGCCAACCACAGAACCTAATACTCCACAACGAGGTGGGTACGGGCTTTCTTACCTCATCACAGCACTATATCTATACAGGTTCACATTATTACAAAATAATACATCAACAGTCCATGTTTCTTTATATACTAAATACATAGAATCTATCATTTCAACAAGAATATAATATCTAACTCAATATTTACCTCGCCAGGCTGCTAGCAAACCTGCAGGAGAGTTAGGGTTGTCCACCCTCAAGGAGGGACCCCCCTAACCCCCAGAAAACAACAGGGGTTAGCCATTTCTGGTGTGAGTATAATTTAAAGAGTCTAACAAGTAAATTAACTTGTATAAAGAAAATAAATTCAACTTACAAGTATTGAGATAAGAAATTTCAACCTGGAATCTGAATATAAAACATCACAATTACTTCTTTACATTAAAGTATTCTTCGAATCTGCATCCAACTATATATATATAACTTCACTATATACATCCCACTAACCTCATATACACTTTAATTGTTTCTTATCCACATAATACTACTACACCTTATTCTGCATATTTATTTGGCCACGCACTTCATTTATTAGTATCACATCAACAACTCACTCATTCATCCTAGAAGTTGTGCCAAAACAGGTAGTTCCTCGACACACTTCCAAGGTACACAAACTTATAACACAACATATTTTACTTTAATAACCATTTTCCCAACTACTCTCTTATTACATACATCGCACGCATACAAACAATAATACCATCTGCATCTTCATAACCTTTCATTACAAGTATTTCTTTTATTGTAAAACATCACGTTTATCTATTTTTATAGCATCATAAACATATGCATTCATTCCCAGAATATCGCATTCATTTATGTCGTATAACACAAACATCACATCTCATTTCACTTTGCAAGGTACTTGCCTTTCATCACATCATTAACATATCACTAATTAGAATGCTTATTCTCATTGCATCAAAAGCATGTTTTATAGCTTATTCTTATCTCATTATATCACATAGTTACTACTCAATCTTAGTGAGAATTAAACTTACTTTCATTTTCACTTCCCAAGTTACCATTAAATTTACTTTCATTCTCATCAATTTATACTCCATGTCCCAAACATAGTTTGGGCAATAATATATCACACCCCAAAGCCCATAGCTTGGGTAATAATCACCACACCCCAAACACATAGTCTGGGTAATATCACATCATATCTCAAGCCGATAGCTTGGTTATTAATTTACTTCAATTACTTTTCATCTTCACTTTTCTTTATTCTTCATTTCCAATATGCATTACCGATATCATGCCAACTCACCCTGCGAATTATGCCAAGGCAGGTAGTTCCCACCATTTCCAAAGAAATAGTGGGCAGGTAGTTCCTCGACACAATTCCAAGGTGTATCAACTCAAATCATCCTGTAATTCACTTAAATAATCATTCTAATTACACAATTACTTCATACTATTCATATTAACACACGTCTCTTTCAATTTTCATTTTAAATTAACCGCTTGCTGCATTTATCATTTCTTTTCATACACAAACTTATAACTCGTATTCCGTCATATTCATTTCATTCACAACCACTTTCTTTCACATTCACAATTCACTTTCTTTACTTACACATTCTTATTTACACTTATTTATTTTATTAGTTTGTCGACCAGTGAGCCCCAGTATCCCAATATACTGAAAGCCGACAGCCCAGTAAACAAGCGGACCGATGCTCACACAGAGTCTTACACGTCTGAGGCTACGTCTTCCTCCCAGCCTGTGCCAGCGAGGGAACTCCGCACCCCAGATAAATTGGGTACTTCCTCCCAGCCGAAGCCAGGAGGGAAAAACTCCACACCCCAGGTAAACTGGGTACTTCCTCGCGACGGCTGTCATCGAGGGAAAAACACCGCACCCCAGGTAAATTGGGTACTTCCTCCCAGCCGATAGCCAGGAGGGAAAAACTCCGCACCCCAGGTAAACTGGGTACTTCCTCGCGACAACTGTCATCGAGGGAAAACCGGGCCTCAAGCCGATAGCTTGGGCGATAAAAACTCCGCACCCCAGATAAACTGGGTACTTCCTCCCAGCCGAAGCCAGGAGGGAAAAACTCCGCACCCCAAGCCGGTCCTTGGGTATTAGGAGGTCTAGCCCAAACCCCCAAGATTGCTGTAGGTACTGGTCAACAAAACCATCGGTTATTAGCATTAATCATTTCATCTTTTCAGCTTACTTTATCGCACAAGCATTTCACTTTTGATTTACAACGAGTCATGTCTTTGACTTTAACCACGTGAATTAGTAACACATTTTATTAGCACGTACCATCTTATCTTTTATCTTACCATTTGATGTATGTCCGATGCTCACGATATTAATCATCGTATCATTATACCACATTATGCATACAACCTGTCATTCCACAATGAAAACCATCATATCATATTATTGCATAATATAAATGCACCATGATATTTGTTTTGCCATAACATCCAACATTAAAGATACCATGTTATTCATTACCTCATTGTATCATATATAGGCATACGCCAAGTTATAACATTAATAAAAGAACTACATTATGTTATTCCATATCGTACTATCAAAATGTATAAATCACATTATAATATCATACTATTGCTCATTAATTCACTTCGAACATAATTATAAAGTAAACATATACCCACTTACTAATTTCATCAATTATCACACCACGAGTCAATATCATAATATATATAGCACAAAAATACACCACACATGCGGGTTTCCAAGAAAAAGGGGGCCAAAATTATTTATTCTCTAATTAAATCTCATAATATCCAGTTATAGCATACTAGTTCATACACCATGTTCCATGTAAGTAAAATCACCTATAAGGGCCTATATGTCCCAAAACATGCACAAAACATGCACTATAAATACACGAATTTCCAAAACATGATCACAATCACTAATTTCGTCTAATTACATCTTATAACATCCATCCATAGTATGCTAGTCCATACACAAGGCTCTACATATACCAAATTACCTATATCGGCCTATATACCCAAAAACATGCACGAAACATGCACGAGGTAAAAATATGCATAAACCATTTAATATATTTAATTTTTATACTTCAACACGTCACATTAACCCATAATATAGGTTTTATATACTTAAAATAGTTAATTTCACCAAATATCACAAAAACCCATATTCGGGCCCCTAAAAATCCGTATTTTCATTGAAAATCAATTTTTGGCATAATTTCCACAAAATATATCAGAAAGCCATGAAATTTGGCCACAATATAAAATATTTATAGATACAACATACTCACCTGACGGATCGAGCAAACGATGTCCCACGTCCGCTCGGTAGCCAGTCGAAGTTCAACCTTTTCCACCTAATTGGAAAATTATAGAACCGATTAGCTTAAAACTCAAAACTCAACCTACAGACCTCCAAATTTGAATCCGTCTTTACCCACACATCACAAATGACATAAGTAAGTGAGCTACATCGATAGATTTCGAATTCGGGTCCCATACAAAAACTTACTCATCGATCGGAGGAGCCCTTTAAGGGAAATCCCTAAATATCTACTTGCTTTCATCCAATTCTCCTAATTTCTCAAATTAGGGTTAAATAATAGTAATAAAACTCAATGACACCTCCGAATCTAACAAACTCTCTCCTAAATCTCGCTCGGGCATTTCACCGAACACCCGGCGTGCATACATGGTATACCTGTATTTTTGAGATTCCAACGGGTTTCTAACTCCATAAAATTTTCACTAAACTCGTTCTAAATTGTTTCCCCTTAATACACAACAATTTCTATAACTCATACTTATCAATTATTCTATTTATTATCCAAATTCTAAAGCCAACACATTAATTAATTAACAATTTACAAACTAATCAATTAATTAACAATCTTTCTTCTCTATAATTACCAGCATCACCTAATTACCCTATTGTATCATTTTCTAGCACTAGAACTCAAAATCAGAAAATCACATAAAATAGGGTTTCACAATTTCTCACCTTACATGTAGTATCCTCACAAACGGACTCCAAAAATGAATAGAGCACCTCAAAAATAGCCTAAACCCTCATTTTTTCTTGAAGAAATGGGTTGGAAAGCTAGGGTTTGGAAAGCCATGGTGTTGGTCGGTGGTGGGGTTTCTTTTTCTGGCCGAAATCAGAATGGGGAGGAGGAGAGGAGGGTAGGAAAATGTAAATAAGGAGGTAAAATTGCTTATAGGTCCTTATTGGACCATAGCTTTATATGTATACCCTTCTAGTTAACTCTTCTAGGATTTTTCTTGTAAAAATCACTCCATAATATACTTAAATTTATCCCAAACACAAAAAAAAATTAGAAATGCATTTCTATGCATAATTGTAATCAAAATTAATAGTTATGAATGATAGCAATACATATAAATATGTATACATACGAATATCGTAATATTTTAGAAAAATACTTTCAACTTCAAACTATAATTTAATAACTCAAAAATTTTAACCCCCTATAATGTACAAATTCCCCAGAAAAATTTCGGGTCAAATCGGATTCGTTTCCTTCGAGAAAACTCATCTCAAAACTCCTATATTTTCAATTTTTCCCGTTTACCCCAAAATATCAATTTAATCATTCTAATACTAATAAAATCAATTAATAGGGGTAAATATACTCAAAAAAATATTTAAAAATAATTTAAATCAAATAATTGAGGAATTAAAAAAAAATAGATGTTACAATGCAGCAGAACCACATTGATTTGGTGATGGCTGCTTTGGAAGTCGCTCGGGTTCTGGCGTCTGCTGTGTCTATGTAGGCAGCTCTTCCTCCTCATCTGGATACAGTCACAGACTTCATGAGGCTGCATCCCAACATGTTTTTAGGCACTGAGATGCCTTTGGAGGCTGAACAGTGGTTGATTAGAACAGAGCAATTGCTTTTGGAAGCTAGGGTTGTAAATGCAGATCGAGTGGATGTGGTAGCCATTCAGCTGGTGGACTTGGCTCATACCTGGTGGAGGTCCGAGTCTGAAAGGCTCGAACGACCGATCACTTGGGCCACTTTCACTATGGGCTTTTTGGAGAAGTCCTTTCCTAACAGCACTAGAGTGGAGATAGAGCAACAATTCTTGGCCCTGAAAAAGGTTGGTCGTTATTTCTAGTAATGGAATTTTGTTACATGTTGTCCATGCAATGTTGTAACATCGGACTTTCTTGAAACAGGGCTCCAGGTTTGTGGATGAGTACGCAACTGAATTTACTAGACTCGGCCGCTTCGCTGCCATTCTTGTGGTAAACGAAGAGGACAGGGCTCGTAGATTCATTTTGGAACTTGCTCGAGACATCAAGGTGCGGCTTGTCTCTCTCTGCTTGCGTACTTATGCTGATGCTCTCGAGGCAGCTCGAGCTCAGGAGCAGGCTCGTGGTGGATTAGCTTCTCCCCAGCAGACTGTTTTGCACTCTGTTATTGTTAGGCCTTCTGGTGGGCCAGTTCGGAGGCCTGTCCCAGCCCCTCCGATCAGGGCAGCTCCGTACTCTTCTGCTGGTTCCCAGAGGAGTGGTTTTTGTGACTTCTGTCAGTTGGCTGGGCATGATCGCAAGGATTGTAGGCGCGCCAATCGCTGATGCTTTAGGTGTGGCTCTATCGATCATACAGTGCGAGATTGTCCGTAGCAGCAGTAGCAGTTGGCTCTTCCAGCCAGGGGTCCCGTTCAGCAGGTTACCCCAGCTCGTGGTCTAGTTAGGCCACCGCTTTCTCCTCAGTGCCAGATTATCGGTCAGAGGACCGCTGTTCCGAGGAGAGGTCAGGCTTTCAACCTGACTGCTGCAGAAGCTGAGTCAGCTGAGGGTGTTGTTGCAGGGTTTTTTTTTTTGCTTTTATTGTTTTGTTATTTTATTGTCTCTCTTTTGCTTCTTTCCTTCCCTCTTGCACTTTTCATGTTATCTTGCTGCATTTGTTTTTCCTCACCCCTGTTCAACCATTCCTTGTTTCTTTGTCTTTTGATTCTCTCTTAGGTGTCATCCTTGTTTGCTCTTTTCCTGCTCATATTTAGTTGGAGTGTAGCAGTATGTTAGAGGCTTGGAACATTATGACAGGTGGTGGATTTGTCATTTGGTCCCGGGAGAGCAGGCAGTGTCCCGTAATTATTGGTAGCGCAGATTTCAAAGCCAATCTGATTGTAATTGGGAATTCAGGATTCGACGTTATTCTGGATATGGATTGGTTGGGTGAAACCCATGCCATTATTGATTGCCGTGCCAAGAAAGTTGTGTTCCGAATTCCAGATAGCGCAGAATTTGAGTTCCTTGCCGGGGAGATGTCCCTTGGCTGAGCTGCAGTTGATCAATAGGTTTGTGCGATGGAATTGCATTCAGGCTGTAAGGTTGCGCCTCTAGTAGTTCGGGATTTCCTAAATATTTTTCCAGAGGATTTGCCTAGCTTACTCCCTGATAGGGATGTGGAGTTCGGTGTTGAAGTTCTGCCGGGTACGATGCCTATATCGAAGAGTCCCTACAGGATGGCACTTGTTGAGTTAGCAGAGCTTAAGGTGCAGATTCAGGAGTTGCTTGATTTGGGGCTCATCAGACCCAGTGTTTTGCCTTGGGATGCTCCAGTCCTTTTTGTCAACAAGAAAGATGGTAGTCATCGACTGTGTGTGGATTATCGGGAACTAAACAGTGTTACTGTGAAGAACCAGTATCCGTTGTCCAGGATCGATGATTTGTTTGACCAGTTGAGTGGGGCTGCTATTTTCTTGAAGTTGGATCTTCATTCTGGGTATCATCAAGTCAAAGTGAAGGCGAATGATGTACAGAAGACTGCTTTCAGAACCAGACATGGCCACTATGAGTATCTTGTGATGCCGTTCGGGGTCACGAACGCGCTTGCTGTATTCATGAGTCTTATGAACCGGGTCTTTTATCAGTTCTTGGATAGATTTGTGGTGGTCTTCATTGATGATATTTTGGTGTATTCCCGAAATCGGGAAGATCATGCTGAGCATCTTAGAGTGGTTTTGCAGACTTTGAGAGAGAATCAGCTCTATGGAAAACTCAACAAGTGCGAGATTTGGCTCGACAGGATTACTTTCTTGAGGCACATTATCCCTGGTGATGGTATTTCTGTAGATCCGGCCAAGGTTGAGGCTGTGAAGGATTGGCCTGTTCCCAAGTCAGTTTCTGAAGTCAGGAGTTTTCTCGGTTTAGCTGGCTATTATCGGAAATTCGTCCAAGATTTTTCAAAGATAGCGGGACCGTTGACTAAGCTGACTGGGAAAGATCAAAAGTTTTGTTGGTCTGATGGGTGTGGTGAGGCTTTTGTTGAGTTGAAGAACAGATTGACGTCAGCACCTGTGTTGACTATTTCAGCTGGTTCAGGCAGATTTGTAATTCACTGTGATACTTTTGGTAAGGGTCTTGGAGCGGTTCTGATACAGAAGGGCCGAGTTGTTGCGTATGCATCGAGGTAGTTGAGGCCGTATGAGAAGAACTATTTGACTCATGACTTGGAGTTAGCAGCCGTGATCTATGCTTTGAAGCTGTGGAGACATTATTTACTTGGGGACCGAGTGGAGATCTTTACAGACCACAAAAGTCTCAAATATGTCTTCACCCAGAAGGAGTTAAACATGAGGCAAAGGCGTTGGTTGGAACTTATGGCCGATTATGACATCAGTTTGTAGTACCATCCAGGTAAAGTAAACTTGGTACCAGATGCTTTGAGCAGGAGACCAGAAGTTATGTTCTTGACTCAGTAGAGGGTTTTGATTGAGCAGATGAGGAGGTTGGATTTGGATGTTTAGTTGCCGAGTTCTGGTCGGAGTTGTTTGGCGTTCCAGCTTTAGTCGTCTCTTGTTGATCAGATCAAATAGACTCAGGCTGGTGATGCGCAGTTGTAGGGTTTTCGAGCTGAGGTTGAGTCTAGGTCCAGAACGGACATGGTATTCATGCTGATGGATCACTTCGTTTTAGGTCCAGTTTATGTGTTCCGAAGGGTGAAGTTCGTCAGAGGTTGCTTAAGGAAGCACACCAGTCTTCGTATTCTATCCATCTTGGTGGTACTAAGATGTATCGGATTTGAAGCTTCATTTCTGATGGCATGGTATGAAGAAGCTGTGGCTTGGTTTGTTTCTCAGTGTTTGATCTACCAGCAGGTTAAGGCAGAGCATCAGAGGACCGCTGGACTTCTTCAACCGCTTCCTATTCCAGAGTGGAAGTGGGAACATATCACTATGGACTTTGTGACCGCTTTGCCGAGGAGTCCTAAGGGTCATAATGCCATTTGGGTGATTGTTGACCATTTGACGAAGAATGCTCACTTCATTCCCTTTCGTGTCGGACAGTCTACTGAGAGCCTAGCTGAAAGGTACATGCAAGAGTTTGTCAGACTTCATGGGGTTCCAGTTAGTATTGTATCCAACATGAATATTAGATTTAGATCTCAGTTTTGGGAGAGTCTTCAGAGCAGTTTGGGGAGTAAATTAAAGTACAGTACAACTTTTCATCCCCAGACTGATGGACAGTCAGAGAGGACCATCTGGATTCTTGAGGACATGTTGCGGTCCTGTATGCTTTAGTTCGGTGGATCATGGGAGGACCATTTGCATCTCGTAGAGTTCTCGTACAATAAAAGCTTTCAGGCCAGTTTTAAAGCTGCACCGTTCGAGGCACTTTATGGGCGGAAGTGCAGATCACCAGTGTGCAAGGATGACATTGGTGAAAGAAAGTTGTTGGGTCCAGAGATGATCACCAGGATAGTTGATGCTGTGGTTCAGATCAGGAAGCATTTGCAGGCAGCTCAGGATAAGCAGAGACAATGGGCTGATGTCTATAAGAGAGCTTTGGAGTTTGAGGTTGGTGACCATGTTTTCCTAAGGGTACCGCCTTGGCGGGGTGTCATTCGGTTTGGTGGTAGGGGCAAGCTTAGCCCTAGATTTATTGGACCGTTTGATGTTGTGTAACGAGTAGGCAAGGTAGCCTATCGTCTTCCATTGCCACCAACTTTATCAGAAGTGCACGATGTTTTCCATGTCTCACAACTCAGGAGATATATCCGAGATGAGAGCCACGTGATCGACTATTCTGAGTTGACCGTTCGGCCAAATTTGACTTGTGAGATTCCGCCAGTTGCTATTGTGGATCGACGGGAGAAAGTACTTAAGAACAAGGTCATCAAGCTGGTTCGTGTTTCTTGGAATCCTCACTCGCCCGGTGAGTCGACTTGGGAGCTGGAGGAGGAGATTCAGAAGATGTTTTCTCATTTGTTTGAGTAGTATTTGTTTTGCTCGTTTCCTTTATTTTGGGGGTTACCCTATGTATCTTCTTGTAGAATTTCGAGGACGAAATTCTTCTTGTTAGGTGGGTAGGATTTGTAACCACTGTTTTCCATTTTGTGTATTTTTTTGAGTGTATTTTTCGTTTTGGTGTATTTCCCTCTTGTATTCGACTTGTATCTTTTTCTTGGATCATATATTGGATTTTTGTTTTCAATATATTCATTTGTATTTTATTTTCTTTTTGTATCCATTTGTCTGTCTTTTGTTTCGTTTTCGTGTGGACTGTCATTTTTGCTCTTTATTTTTGTTCTTGCTCCATTTCTTTTGGCTCTTGTTCCTTGGGTGCTCGTGATTTTGCCATCCCCTATTTTTAAAACCCAAATCCTAAATTATAACCGAAACCAAATGTCCAATTAAATACACCTAATACTCCTAATACTTTATTTTACCATTCCCCTAATACAACTTCTACTACTTATCCGTTAACCCTAAGACCCCAAAACCGAAACCCAACTCCTGTTTCCCTACCCGTAAGCCCCTAACCCTAATCCTCCACCTATAAAACCCATCTACTGTGCACCGCAACCCCCACCAAAAACCCTAGCCTCCACATATAGGGGAATATCCTGATTTTCGACCTGATTTTCGACCTAATTCTACTTGCTGTTTCTAAAATATTTATGAACATGAAAGTTAGCTTACTGTATCTTTTTTATCATCCTTTTGGCAGATTTCGATTTTGATTTATGGTTTGTAAGTTATTGCTGTTTTCGTACTGCAGTGTTTGAGATTTCAGATTTATAAAACCGTTGTGTCTTGTTGTTTTCTGATTTTACTTGGCTACTCTATTTTTGTTGGAAAATTATGAAACTTGTTTTTCTATTACTAAACATATAGGGGAATATCCCAGATATTTTGTGGATTTAATTAATGAATTTTCATGCTGTTTTCCTGACTTTGAATACAATCTTCTGATTTCTAGCTGAACATGTTTTCTGGTTTCAATTCAGTTTTGAGTTATATTTTTGTGAAATACTATATGACTTATATATGTTTACTGGATTCGACCGGGAGTCTATTTTCTATATTCTTTGACGGATTTAGATTTTCATGTTCGTAGTAATGGGAATCTCAGTTTTAGTGCAGCACTGTCTTGCTATCCTGAACTAGAATTGTCGTTGTATTATCCTGTTATGAGTTATCTTTCACCAGTACATGTTTACCAGTACATGTTTACCTTTCAATCTGGACTTGTTACTTGTTTATACCATGTTATTCTTTCTCTGTTTTGTAACACATACATACCTGTTTGATAATAATAAAATAACTAAGCCGAGGTTAACGGAAAGATCTAGTAGTGGAAAATATAGAAACGCGTACTGAGAAGAGGACCTGTGTCCTGCCTGTTACATGTTCATGATTACATGATTCACGATCCTGTTTACCTGATTACCTGACTACATGCTTCCCTATAGGAAGGTGTACTCAGAAGAGAACCACTAGGTTCTGCCTATTCCTGTACCTGACTGCATGCTTCCCTATAGGAAGATGTACTCGGAAGAGAACCACTAGGTTCTACCTGTTCCTGTTATTCCTTTTATCCTGATCCCTGAGTACACTGCCCTATGGACTCCACTACGAAATCTAAACGTAACTTGTTTGAATGTAGCAACCATGTGATAAAAACCAGGGCGCATGAAGTGCTACCTAGATAGTAGTAATACAAGACTTGACATAACGTGATACCTATTACATGTTTATCTATACCTGATACCTGTTACATGTATACCTGTTTACCTGTATACCTATACCTGTTTACCTGTTACATGTTTACATGTTTACCTACATGCTTGACACTTGACACATGTTACCTGTAACTGTTAGTATACCATGTTACTTGATTCTGTTTGCCTGATTCATATTAAATATTTTATTCTGTTGACATGTTTATATCATGCTATGTTTATTCGTGCTATTATTTTATATTTTTTATTCTTCCCCATGTACTTGTATCCTGCACTACAAGCGGGCCGTAACTTGCATTGACGGGAGTTTGTTTTTCTCTTTTCCTTTTTCCTGCAACTTATTAATTGCAGATCAGGATGGTCAGCTGCCAGATAGAGTTGGCGATATGAGATATTAGTGCTGGAGTTTTTATTATTATTTCTTGTTATTGCTTAAACAATTGTATTTGATACTTTGATTTATTTTTGTATTTGGGCAATGTGACCCAGGATATTATTAACTTATCCAGACTTGATTTATTTGAGATGATTATATTTTGGTTTCAAGTAAATTTCTGTTGGTACATTTGATTCGATTGTGCATACTTGGTTGATTATTTTGCTTCCGACTCTGATTATTCCTGTGAGATATTGTAAAGATTCTGAACATCTTATGGATGATGAAAATCATACGCTGAGCTTAGTCACGTATCCGTATTCCGTATTCTTTTTGGGAAGCGGGGCATGACATAATGTGTGTCTAGGAGCTTGCAACTATAGTGAAATTTGAAACAATAGTTCCTATAAAACAAGATTTGCACATATAACACTAAAAACAATCAACATATACTCTTTCAAAGATGATATCATATGATAAGTGATAACAAAACCTTTACCCTTTATTTATATATTCCTAATTATTCATATTCCTCTCTCCTACCATCCCTTCTCCATCTCAGTTAACAACATTTTCACTTCCTTGCATTTGAACATACTTAGTTGCATTAGAAGAACACTGTCAAAGATAATAATCCAACACAAACATCTTCAATTTTTGCCTTGATGATGACCATCACGATTAGTTGCATTTGAAGAATTTTTGGTTGGGTACCAAATGAGTGCCTAAAGATGACCCCACGTTGGCCGAAGTGACCTACATACACAATTAGTAGCAATTAACACAGAAAATAATCTTGTTGCTCAATTAGCACATATTTAAGACAAAATACAAATTGTTAAAGGTGTTTGAAGTGTGAATAATGCTAACCTGAAATGTAGGTGTGCTCAAGTTGGGTATTCCACTACCATATGAAAATTCTACTATTTGACTAGGTTGCTGCCATGTAGAAGTACATGGCAACAATACATTTTCTCCACCAAATTGATTCACCGAAACAATGCTTTGGCCACCAAAATGAGGGACTACCTACAAGAATTAATGTAAAAAATTTAACAGATAAATTTGGTGTACCTAATATGGAGGGAAAATTTGTGAACTTGCACTCACGTCAACTGAGAAATGATCAATTGGTGAACTAGAGCATGCCAAATTATTGTTGGGTGGTTGTTGAATCAATGCATTAGTTGGAACAATAACAATTGGTATCACTGTTTCTTTTACTTAAAAACCAACAATTTATCACAGAGATATGTTCACAATGCTAAATATTTGTAGATATGAAATTAAGCCTTAATTACCTGGACGTGTTTATCCTTTTGCAGCCTTATTCTCTGTTGCTTTATTTTTTTTTTCACAATTTTCTCCAGTGTAGATTCTTTTCTTTTAGTAGGTGGATGACCCTTACATGAAATTGTGGATGGGTCATGAGGTTTTTGCCTCTCCTTTGATGTACATTTATCATTGGCTCCATTTGCCTTGCTAAGGTTGGATCCTTGTGTAGGTTGAGAACTGTCAACAATATCTTTATGCACCAACAAATTTTCCTTGAAGTCTTTTATCCAGTCAATAACCATATTGCATTTCCTCTCAGACTCAATAGCTATGTTAACAACTTCATGAAATGCACTGCGCATCTTATCAATTCTCTTCCCTTCAAGTTTGCAACACCAATCATCATAACTGACAAGCACTCTTGTATGTTGACGTTTTATATCTTTCCCCCATCGTGATATTATGTATGTTTTCGGAATTTTGAATATTTTTTTTATGGATAAGAACCATAACTGCATGCCTGCATAAGGAAAAAGAAGAACATGTAAAAATGGTTAAGTTATGATGTAGGTGACTAATAAATAGTAACATTGATATGAGAAATAAAATTGCTCGCCTGCATAAGATGCCCCTAAACTCAAATAAACAACTGTTGCATTTGACTTCACAACCTTCATTAGAATCCATTTCATTCAATAAAACTTTGAAAGTCACACGCTTTAACCCCTCTCCAACTTTTAAATCCTCATACACTTCATATTCTGAAACTATACCATTTTTATTGGATGAAAATATCTCACAATACATTTTCCCTGTCAACTCCTGTTGGGACTCCTGGAACTTTGCAGTAGTGTATACATTTTGGAACTGTTCCTCCATCTTAAAATGAGTAATACATGGCACCCTTGAATTAAAAGACTCAAAATATGCATATTTTTCTTTCTCAACCTTGTCTTTCAAGGCATTTTCATATCGATCAACAAAATTCTTGAGGTAGTATGAATATTGACATACTGTTGTCGCTGAATCTGGTGTGGGGACAATAAATAGAATTTGTAGGTTCGTAGGAACTCGAACAGGCTGAATCTTACTTCTTCCCTTGTTGACAAGTTGACTCCTTGGTGCTCCCGCGGACCTGCACAAATGTTCAAAACACCGAGATGGCTCCCAGCGACGAACCCTCCGATGCTCTTGTCAATACCAGAAGAAGTAAAGAAAAAGAGCTTGAGTGGAAAAAGAGTGATCACCTATGACAGTAGGATGTAGGGGATATTTATAGTCGCCGTGGGGATCTGTTTCAGTATCAGAATGAATCCCTACTTCCCGGTGTGGCAGGATAGGGGTGGTTAGAACCTCCTCCTCAGGATAAGAACGAACCAGGATTTCCTCATATCCTGTTAAATTGGTCCCTAACGAGTTGAGACCCGTTCTCAGCTGAACAGATCCGTTCATGGGTTAGTAGGTCCATGAGAAGAGACCCGGTTCCCAATTGGGACCCGTCTGTAGGTGAAATTACCAACTTGCCCCTGTGACTTTAAGATTCGTGCCCACTTTGAAAAGTTCCGATTTAACCCCCTTTTTAGCCATATCACGAGCCCCCCACTCCCAAAGACTGTGGGTTACAGCCTTTGGGGAGTAATATTGTTGTTTTAATGGTGTATAGGGCTTTATCGGAGTTATCAAAGGGTGTTCGAATCTTGTTTGAGGGGTGACGGTACTTTTCTGAGCTAGTAACGTACCCAAGTTTGCTTTTAGGCCCTTCTGGATTTTTGGTGATTTTTCCCGATTTTTAAATTATTTTTTCGAACTATTTACTCAATTCTGCAAGGCAATGATTTATTTTCCGGGAGCATTAATTAATTAATCTAACCAACAATTATTTACCCGGGGGCTCAAAAATATTTTCCCGAATCTATAATTATTTTTAGAATTTTTAATTAATTTTCCTGAATTTTAATCATTTTTTTGCAATTTTTAAATAAATAATTTGAATTTAATAAATAAAAAACAAGTTTGATCATCCTATTAACGACGTGGAGTGATCTGAGGCATCCATCAGCGGTCGGCTCGAAATCCTGAACGATCAGATGGTAAGGCGGTGCTGAGCGACGTGGGCGAATCTAGAGCCTTGATCGGGTCGTAACGCAAGTTTTGAGGTGATCTGACGGCTCATGTAGCTCGGCAAAATTTTCTCCATATGGGCAGCTCGGAATGTTAGTCACTCGGATTGGGATTCCGAGTGACGTGGTGCAATCTGGGGCGTCCATCAGGTTGTGGTACGAATTTTGAGATGGTCAGACGGTTCTTATGGTTCGGTAGCATTTTCTCCGTATGAACAGCTCGGTGTGCCAGTCGCTCAGATTGGAATTCCGAGCGACATGGTGCAATCTGGGGCGTCCATCTGGCATCGGCACGAATATCTTGACGATCCGATGGTGGATCTGTATTCGACCGTGTGGCTGAATCAGGGATGCTCATCAGGTTGTGGCACGAATTTTGAGATGATCGAATAGTTCTCATGGTTCGACAGCATTTTCTCCGTATGAGCAGCTCCGTGTGCCAATCGCTTGGATTGGGATTCCGAGCGACGTGGCGCAATCTGGGGCATCCATCTGGCATCAGCACGAATATCTTGACGATCCGACGGTGGATCTGTATTCGGCCGCGTGGCTGAATTAGGGATGCTTATCTGGTTGTGGCACAAATTTTGAGATGATCAGATGGTTCTCATGGCTCGGCAACATTTTCTCCGTATGAGCAGCTCGGTGTGCCAGTCGCTCGGATTAGGATTCCGAGCGACGTGGCGCAATCTGGGGCGTCTGATGAAGATCAGATGCGAATCACAAGGCAAGAGGCGTGGATCACAAGAAAACGTGATTTCTGTCGACACGGCAAAATCTGAGCCGTCTAATTGAGATCAGGCATGAATCACGAGGAGAAAGTTTTTTTTCTCCAATACGCAGCTTGGTGTCACAATTGCTCGGATTTGGGTTCCGAGCAACGTAGCATGATCTGGACCATCCGATGAAGATTTGGCACGAATCATGAAGCAAAAAGGCATGGATCACGAGAAAACGTGATTTCTGTCGACGCGGCAAAATCTGAGCCGTCTGATTGAGATCAGGCACGAATCACGAGAAGAAAGTTATTTTTCTCCAATACGCAGCTCGGTGTCACAGTTGCTTGGATTTGGGTTCCGAGCAACGTGGCACGATCTAGACTGTCTGATGAAGATCTGGCGCGAATCACGAGGTAAAAAGGCGTGGATCACGAGAAATTGCGATTTCTGTCGACGCGGCAAAATCTGAGCCATCTGATTGAGATCAGGTGCGAATCACGAGGAAAAAGTTGTTTTTTTCCAATGCGCAACTCGGTGTCACGGTTACTCGGATTTAGGTTCCGAGTGACGTGGCACGATCTGGACCGTCCGATGAAAATCTGGAGCAAATCACGAGGCAAAAAGGCGTGGATCATGAGAAAACGTGATTTCTGTCGACGCAGCAAAATCTGAGCCGTCTAATTGAGATTAGGTGTGAATCACGAGGAGAAAGTTATTTTTCTCCAATACGCAGCTCGGTGTCACAGTTGCTCGGATTTGGGTTCCAAGCGACGTGGCACGATCTTGACCATCTGATGAAGATCTGGCATGAATGTTGAGGCAAGAGGCGTGGATCACAAGGATTTTGGCATTTAGGCTTCTAGTGGGCCGCTGTGGGGGCCCAAATCATTCAAAAGCCCACCCGAATCGTGCCTTCACACTATAAGTTTTCACCGCCTCCCCATCTCCTCATTTCTTACTTCTCACTTTCACTTCACGTTTCACTCATGCCAGTTTTTGCTCTCGAGCGGCACTACTAGCATTTGTGGCCAAGCGATTAACTGTTCGGCGAGCGGTTCCGACCGTAGACGTCACTTCAAGGTAAATTATCTTAACCTTAACTTGAGATGTCTAGAGTGTCGTCGGGGAATGAGAACTCCACCTCGGACCAAGAGACCGAGCAAGCTTTAGTGGTCCCCCCGAGCAAGGGGAAGGAAGTGGCGAGGTCAGCCATCGTCGAGACTATAGTGGAGAACGTGAGGGGGCTGGTGCACTGGGTCGGCTACCGTCGACACTGTCGAGCCTCGGAATGGTCAGGAGCTACTCCGGAGACATTCTGTCGAAGGCAGTGTAAGGGAGATCGGCCGCCTACGAGGAGAACAGTCCGAGGGACCCCTCCGAGGTAGACGAGATCCCCTCGGTTTTGACCGAGGCGGATCTTCATTGAATTAGGAAGGGGTTCCGGATCCCGAAGGGGTTCCAGATCCCGAAGGGGTTCCGGATCCCGAAGGAGTACACCCTGGTCCTCCCCGGTCCAGGCTTTCGAGCATGCACGGGGACGTCTCCAAACACCTGCGTCTTCCCATAGGATGCACTCAATGCCGGCCTACGGCTACCCCTGCCACCATTCGTAGTTGAGGTGTTACAATGGTATGGCTTGAGTCCGGTGCAGTTCATGCCGAACATGTGGCGGCACGTTATCGCCTTCATCCTCAGCTCGTCATTCTTCGCAGCCTCTACCGGATATGCCGAATGAGCAAGATGGAGTATCGGTACTACTTGTCGCCGAGGAGGGGGGTCAAACTGATCGAGAACCCGGACTCCATCAAGCATTAGGAGAAGTATTTTTTGATCCGAGGCCCCGATCCGTGGAGCTTTCCATCGGTGTGGAAGGAGGACGTTACGAAGTGGGCGAAGGCCGAGCAGGTGCTGACTAAGGAAGAGGAGGAGGTCGTGTCGAAGATCCTCAGTCTTCCGACCCATGGTTGGAAAGATATCACCGAGGAGGTCTTTTTCGGTGGGGGTCTCAGTCCGATCGACCCTAGTACGCTCCGTCTATTTTTGCTTCTTTTCCTTTTGCTTACATATGTTTCTTTTTATATCACTAACTCATTGTCTAATTTTTCTTCTTCAGAAGCCCCCGACATGGACTTCAAGGCTCTCATGGCGAAGAGGAGCGCGGCAGCGGCAAAGCCGCCAGACAACAACAAGAAGAAGAGGACGATGACAGGGCCTCCTTCCGGCCTGAGCAGCTCAGACGCCCTCGGCTCGTACGGCCGTCGTTGACTTGGTCAGCGACTCCCTCTCGGCTCCACAGGTCACGCTCCCCTCAGCTGCGACCCCCAAATCTTCGAGTGGGGCATTCTCGGTCGGAGCTGCATTTGCCCTCGAGGTGCCACTGCTTATGGCCGAAGCAGAGGCCATCCTCACCGAGGAACATAAGAAGCTCTTCGTCCCGGACTGGAGAGTGATGGAGCTCGATGGCTTCCTCAGTGATGCGGCAATGAGTATGCAGGCCGTGCGCCAATTGCCGACCCCTGAAGGATCGCGCGACGCTGAAGGCTGGCACGGTCAGCGACGACGCGTTGGAGATCGCTCGAGTGACGATGTCGGTAAGTGTTCTCGCTCTGCCCTTCTAAATTTTGGAGTTCACGGTCGTTGATTCTCATGTTCATCGTCTTCTGTTTTTAGATCACCTGCCAATTCATCCACATGCTCGAACAGTTTGCCGAGCAAAAGAAGGAGCTGAAGGCATCGAACGACCGAGAGCGGGTGGAGCGAACCAAGGCAGTGAAGTTGTTCGAGACCGAGCAATGGCTCTTGCGTCCCGAGCTGCCGTGGTCGGCGTCCTAGAGGCTGCTCTTGCCAAGGTGCTCGAGCACACAGCGGCCGAAGTGGCGAAGGTCGAGGAGTTGGAGAAGGAGAAGGCTCGTGTCGAGGAGGAGCTAGCGGAGGCCCTGAAGGCATCGGAGGAGGCGCTGAAGGAGTGGGAGGCTAAGGTGGACGAGGCAAGGAAGGCCATCCAAGAAGAGGTGGAGGCCCATATGATGACCAACATGGAGGAGGCCTACGCTCGGGCCCTCAAGCATGTTGCGGCTCGTCTCCCCGACTTCGACAGCTCGGGGTACCACCTCTATGACCCGGTAGAAGGCGAGGAGATCATTCCCCTAGCCGAGGTCGAGCCCGAAGGGGATGGTGAAGAAGCCGAAGGAGGTGAAAAGGAGGTGGCGAATCCCGAAGGGGCACTCGTGACATTGCCGAGTAAGAATGCCTCGGAGCAGCACCTCGAGGTGGCTCCTTGACATAGTTTTTTTTTCCTCTATGTATTGCCTCGTTGCGGACTGGCCACCGCCTTTTGCTTTAAGGGGGCGTTTGGTACGCGGTAATGTATAAAGGAATCTAGGATTACCCTCTTGATTACTTGGTTTGGTAAGACATAGGTATAATTTTGTAAATAATATTAAATTCCCAGGGTTATCAAAATAATTATTTGGGAAGGATAAACATTTCCCTTGAATAGGGTGGGATTTGTGGATTCCTTCACATAAAAAATGAGTAAAATTATTGCATACCGAAAACACCCTCTAGAAAAAAACTGGACCCAACCAAATCCACCCAAATATCACACTCTTCTTCTCGTCTTCTTCTTCTCTTCAAATCAACATCAAAACAGCAAGGCCAAACCCCAGCCCTGCAACAACATTAACGTAAGAACCAACCGTAGCTTTCCATGCAGAACTAGTCTCAAGTGCACCCAACGGGCCAGCCCAATACCCTGTCCCAGAGCCCGATCCACCACCAGTTCGCGAAAATGGGGCAGATGCAGGTCCACCAGTTACGGACGGGTGAACCATAACACGAACAATGAGTTTCTGGCCCAATTGACAGTGGTGTGGCTCGCCACTGATGAAGTAGAAGTAGCCGTAGTGGTCGAACCAGAAGGTGCTGTTCCCGTCGGTGAAGGTGCGGATTGGGTTTGTGGTGTTGCAGTTGTCGTAGTCTTCTCCTAACACCATCAGAACTGAATCATTGCTATACTTGAAATCTATAGGAAAACATGTATGCAAACTAATGTTATGAATGCATCATGATAGTATGAACCCTAGGTTGTATTGAGTTAATCTTATGCAGGCAATCTCCAATGTGGAAGCGATTTCGTGCAGCCCAGTGGTTGTAGGTCTCGGATTCATGGCCGTCGGGCTCCATTCAACACCTCAAACCTCCAACACGGATATATATCAGTATTGTTTTTACACATGCATGCATATACATCATTTACTAAATTAGATAACTTTTATATTTATTTATTTTTAAATAAAGTCAAAAGGGTATTTTCGGTAATGTCTACTATAGAGATGGATTGATGGGAATGAATTGTTCTATACCAAACAGAGTAATAAAGTTTTTCCGGACATGTAATGTCGTATACCAAATACAGTATTGCAACCTACTCGGGAATCTTCATTCCCATCCTCATATTCCTGGGAATCCACCAATTCCTGGGAATTCTCCAATCCGCGTACCAAACGCCCCCTAAATGAAAAAAAATTTCTTTATTTTTTCTAAGTGTTGGAGGAGTTTTTTTTTTGTCTAAGTGTTGGAGAAGTTTCGAACTTTGTCTCATTTTTCTGAGTCGTTGGGTACGAGTCGTGTAAACTTAGTAGCTCCGTGATCTGGCTCTTTTCAGGTCGTCGAAGCGCTGCAAGTCGCCGAAGTGCCTCGGATGACCGAAGTGGCTCGTTTCAAGGCTGGTCTAAGGGCGACGAGATTGGGGCTCGCGAGGAACCAAGAGCGGCTCCTCGAAGTGGAGTCGGATCTTCGTAAATCGAAGTATGAGCCGAATCACCTGAGATCAACCCTAGTTCGTCGAGACATAGAGAGGAGATGATTGGAAGATATGATTAATGAGACAACCCCCGAAGGCGATGACGTGGGCTCGTCGGTGGCTGCCAGCCTCGACTTGAATCTTAAGCGCCTTCGTTACTCTCTGTCTAAGGTGACAGCGGAGAGGGACGAGCTGAAGAAGGTAACCTTCGACAAGAGCAAAGAGGTTGCTCACCTTTGGCGGACGATCACCGATGGCTCTTGAGGTGCAGGCTCGATGCGACTGCCTCGTTTGAAGATAACTGTGAAGGCAACTCACTTAAAGAGCAAATTGTCGAGCTCGAGGCGGAGGTCGCTCGTCTTTGACCATGATCTGAGGGAAGCACTGTCAGAACTACCTCTTGCACTCGGGAGGAGTATAATAGGGGGATATCGTTCTGCGAGCTCGCGCTTCGCTCGTCGTCCATACATCGAGACCCTGGAGATGCGCAAAGTGGTGTGGCAGCTTCGTCGAGCAGAGCATCTGTTAGGGGCCACCGTTAGATCGGGTGCGACGATGCTTCGCGGCTCGCCGTCCTAGGGACGTCCGCGGAAGTAGGGCATCGGCAGCGCATCATTTGTCGCCCCCGTGTGTCTCTTAACCGAGCTATCCCCGCCCCTAGGAGCGGCTGAAGTAGCTCTCTATGTTCTTGTAATCTTTGGTTTCACAAGTTTTGTATCTCAATGTAAAGATGAGTAGTTAGTCTGTAATTAGACTTGTCTTTCAAACTTTAATGAAATAGTACTTGTTTTTGGACTTGTGTGTTTTGCTAGCGTTTGTAGTTGTCAACAGTTGTAGGAGCAATTCTGAATGGTGGGATGCTTTATACTTACTCGTTCGCGGGTAGAAAAAGTTGCGTCGAATCAGGTGTTGGACTCAGAATTGTTGTTTAGAGAATACCAACGGCTGTAAGAGCAATTCCGAATGGTGATTCGCTTCGTACTCGCTTAGAAGCAAGTAGTTGAAGCAGAGTCGAACCAAGTGTTGGACTCTGAGCGCGTCGTTTAGAAAATATCAACAGCTGTAGGAGCAATTCCGAATGGTGGTTCGCTTCGTACTCGCTTAGAAGCAAGTGATTAAAGCAGAGTCGAACCAAGTGTTGGACTCCAAGCGTGTCGTTTTGAAAATATCAACAGCTGTAGGAACAATTCCGAATGGTGATCTGTTTCGTACACGCTTAGGAGCGAGTTGTTGAAGCAGAGTCGAAGCAAGTGTTGGACTCCAAGCGTGTCGTTCTATGCGAATTTTTTTTGTAAGTAGAGTTAGACTACCAAAAAATAGAGAATTTGCGAAGTAGAGTTAGACTACTTAAAAATAGAGAACTTGCGGGAAAAGATCGCTTTTATTGAAAACAATTAGGCAGCCGCTTCTAAGTTGCGAGCCGCTTTACACTTTGATAAAAAGAAAATACAAGTAAGGACTTTAGACATGTCTTATGGAGCGCTCTTAGGAAAGTTGCTTGGAGTGGTGTTTAGACACCCTCTTGGTACTTCATCAAGTGCTCCGCCTTCCATGTCCTCGGTATACTCCTGCCCCTGGGGTCTTCGAGTTAATACGCGCCTGGGCGAATAACTTTGAAGACCCTATACGGTCCTTCCGAATTGGGTGCCAACTTGCCTTTTTTACTTGGATTGGAGATCGATAACTTTCAGAGCACTAGGTCTCCCTCTTTAAGGTTGGCTGGCCGTACCCTCTTGTTGTAAGACTAAGTGATCCTACGGCGTTAGGTCTCTTGTTGAATTGTGGCTCTCTTACGGACCTCGTCTTTGAGGTCTAGGCAGTTGCGAAGCTGCTTCGCATTCTATGCTTCACTGTAGGCTATTAGTCGCGGTGAAGGCAGGCCCACCTCTAAGGGGATGAGAGCTTCGGATCCATATGTGAGGTTGAAGGGGGACTCCCCCGTCGGAGCTCTTTTGGTGGTGCGATAGTTCCAAAGCACGTTCGGGAGTAGTTCAACCCACACCCCCTTAGTGGATTTGTCGAGTCTCTTCTTCAGGCCAGAGAGGATTTGTCGATTTGCGTTCTCTGCTTGGCCATTGGACTGAGGATGAGCTATCGAGGAGAACTGCTGCTGAATGTCGAGGTCGACGCAAAAGTTGCGAAAGGTCGCTCCCGCAAATTGGGTCCCGTTGTCGGTTACGAGGATGCGGGGTACCCCGAACTGGCAAAAGATGTTCTTCCAAAAAGAACTCTTGGACCTTGTGCTCGGTGATTGTCGAAAGAGGTTCAGCCTCGATCCATTTTGAGAAATAGTCTATTGCTACAACTAAGAACTTTAGCTTGCCCGGCGCTGGAGGGAAGGGTCCGAGCAAATCCATCCCCCACATTGCGAAGGGGATTGGACTCACCAAGGAGGTGAGTTGTGCTTGGGGCAGGCGACGGATCGGGACAAATTTCTAGCAGGAGTCGCACTGGCGGACGTACTCCTCGAAGTCACACAATAGGTTGGGCCAGAAGTAGCCGTAGTTCAAGAGTTTTTTGGCAAGGGATCTCGCTCCCAAGTGCATGCCACACAGACCGTCATGGGCCTCCTTTAGGGCATAGAACGCTTCCTCCGGGGAGAGATACCCCAGATAGGGTGGGCCGTCAATCTGAGTGTAGGAGCGTTTGTACATGACTCTGTCAAGGAGTGTGTACCGCTCGGCTCGTGTCTTGATCCTCCTCGGCTCTTTCGGATCTTCGGAAAGGATTCCGTCTCTGAGGTACTCGAGGAGGGGCTTCATCGAGTTCTCCCCAAGTGTTAGGGGGTAGGCTTCCATCGGCTCCGGGCTATCTTCATCAATACATGGTCTGAGAAGGACCTCTATCAGGACGGTCCATTCTAGACCTTGGAGGGATGAGGAGGCGAACTTAGAGAGAGCACCCTGCCTGTGCGTTTTCCTCTCGAGGAACCCGCTGGAGTTGAACATTTTCGAATAAGGCTAGAAGCTCCCTAATCTTCGCCAAGTACTTGGCCATACGCTCGTCCCTTGCTTCGTATTCTCCCCGACACTTGGTTGACGACCAATTGCGAATCACTAAAGAATCTGACCCACTTGGCCCTGGCTTTGCGAGCCATGCGGAGTCCCGCTATGAGGGCCTCATACTCTGCTTCGTTGTTTGATGTCGGGAAGTTTAGCAGAGGGAGTATTGGAGGACGAAAGCATCTGAGCTGGTCAAGATAACACCGGTCCCCACTTCCATCGGTGCAAGAAGATCCATCCACATAAACGGTCCAAACCAGGGGGTCGGGAGATGGCTCGCAAGAGTTGGGGATGGTGCTCTCCACAATGAATTCAGCCAGAGCTTGGGCATTGATTGCTGTTCTTGGCTGGTAGCTGATGTCATGTTGGCTTAGCTCGATGGACCACTTCATCAGGCACCCGGAGGTCTCGGGCTTGTAGAGAACTTGCTTGAGCAGTTGGTTAGTAAGGACGACCACCGAATGGGATTGGAAGTAGGGGCAAAGCTTTCGGGCCTGCAATAACCAAGGCAAGAGCCATCTTCTCCAGCTTCGGGTAATGGAGTTCGGCATCCCTGGAGGACCTTACTCACATAATAGATGTGCCTCTGCATTCTATCCTCTTCTCTTACAAGGACCGCGCTGAGGGTTTGCTCCGAAGCGGTGAGATATAAGTAGAGGACCTCCACAGGCGTTAGCTTGCTCAAGAGCAGGGGGTTAGCTAAGTATGCCTTGAGCTGGTCGAAGGACTTTTGTTGTTGTTCCCCCCATTCGAAGCCTTTAGCCCCCTGAGGGCCTTGAAGAAGGGGAGACACTTTTCCCCGAACTTGGAGAGGAACCGCCCAATTGCTGCGAGGTGCCCCATGAGCCTCTGTACCTCTTTGATGTTGAAGGGAGGAGCCATCTTGAGAATGACCTGGATCTTCTCGGGGTTGACCTCTATGCCCCTCTGGCTGACCATAAACACCAAGAACTTGCCGGATGAGACTCCGAACGCACACTTGTTCGGATTCAGTCTCATATTGTGCCTCCGGAGCACCTCGAAGGCTTCTTGGAGGTCGATGACATGTTCCTGCCCTCGGGTGCTCTTGACCAACATGTCGTCTACATAGACTTTCACGTTTCGACCAATCTGGTCTCGGAAGACCCTGTTCACGAGATGCTGATAAGTAGCTTCCGCGTTCTTCAAGCCGAACGGCATAATCCCTGTAGCAATACAGGCCCTGATCCGTCATGAAGGAGGTCTTTGAGATGTCGGGAGGGAACATCCGAATCTGGTTGTACCCCGAGAAAGCGTCCATGAAACTGAGGAGCTCGTGCCCGGAGGTCGCATCGATTAGGGCGTCGATGCTTGGAAGGGGAAAAGGGTCCTTCAGGCAGCCTTATTGAGATCGGTGAAGTCGATGCATATCCTCCAGCTCCCGTTGGCTTTCTTGACCATCACCACATTGGATAGCCACTCGGGATAGTTCACCTCCTGGATGAATCGAGCATTGAAGAGCTTTTCGACTTCTTCTTTGGTCGCCTGTTGACGCTCGGAAGCGAACTTGCGTCGCTTCTGCTGAACGGGCTTGACACTTGGGGCAACGCTGAGATGGTGCATTAGGAGCTCCTCGGAGATCCCAGGCATGTTGGCTGGGGTCCAGGTGAAAAGATTGCTGTTCTCCCTTATGCACTGGGAGATGTCTTCTTTGATGGAGGGGGAGAGTGCCTTGCTGACTCGGAACGTCTTGGTGGTGTCTTCCTCTGCGAAGGCCACTTCCTCTAGTTCATCCACCTGTTCGGAGATGGTCTGTCTACTCTCCGATGGGAGCTCTAGGGCTTCTAGGGAGAGGACCGGACCTCCCATTGAGGTCATATAGCACTTACAAGCCGCCTCCTGACTCCCTCTCACTTCTCCTACCCTTGCGGGGGTGGGGAACTTCATCTTCATGTGGTAAGCTGAAGGGATGGCTTAGAGAGCGGCAAGGCCTGGTCGACCTACGCTCACATTGTAGGCGGCCTTCACGTCCAGCACCATGAAGTCCATCGGCTCCGTACGAGTGACTGGGGCTTTGCCAGCGGTGACGTCGAGAGTTATAACTCCCTCGATTGTCACCTGAACCCCAGTGAACTCATGAAGGGTGTAGACAGCCGGCTTGAGCCGGTCTCTTGATAGCTGGAGGCCCTTGAACGCCTCTAAGAAGAGGATGTTGACCGAACTTCCATTGTCCACAAGCACCCAGCGAACGTCGAAGTTGGCCATTTTGAGGTTGATGACGAGGGCATCACAGTGGGGCATGTGGACACCTTCCAAGTCCCTATCGGAGAACATCACACGGACTCCTAGACCCTTAGGGGGAGGATGGCTCTGCACTGAGTTGACTTCCCTAACGAAGGCTTTTCGGGAGGAGTTAGAATCTCCCCCTATTGGGCCTCCGTGTATCAGGTGCAAGATGGCCTCTACTTCGGCCTCCGGAGTCTCCGTGCGCTGCTCCGTTCGCCTGTTAGTCCCCCTGGGCAGTGGAGGCGGATCGGCTCTCTCCCTCCTCACAAACTGAGTGAGCTGCCCCCTCTGGATAAGGGCCTCGATCTCATCCTTCAGGGCCCGACAATCATCAGTGTCGTGCCCGTGGTCCCGGTGGAAATGACACCACTTGTCCCGGTTTCTCTTCTTCTCAGGGATGTTCATCTTCGGAGGTGGTGGCAGGATACCTTCATTCCTAATCTCCATCAGGATGGCGGAGACACTCGCATTGAGTGGGCTAAACTTCTCGAAGCGGGGAAGAGGGCGCCGCTGACCCCTATTATCCTTTTGGAGCTTCTTAGCTCCTTCTTCCTCTGCAGTTTTCTGTTTGTTCCCGAAAGACGACCCCTCCAGAGTGGGCTGATTGAGAGCCTCTTCAGCTCGGATGTACTTCTCGCTCCTAAGGAGGAGCTCGAAGAAGTTCCGAGGAGGCTTCTTGGCCAAGGAAGCCCTGAGGTCGGGGTTGATGACATTGGATTGGAAGGCAGCCGAAGCTACCGATAGATCCAATGAGGCGATGGACATGGCCTCGACAGTGAACCTCTTGACATAATCTCTCATCCGTTCGCCCTTCTTTTGGCTGAAGAAGAGCAGCGGGGTGCTCGTTTTCTCGGAGCGGCGGCTGCTCACGAAATGCGTGAAGAAGAGGCCTTTGAATTGGTCGAAGGAGAAGATAGATGCCGGTGCAAGATGAGAATACCACTCCCGAGCCGGTCCCTTGAGTGTTTCCGAGAAGATCTTGCAGGGGAGGGCGTCGGATGCATGATGGATCATCATGAGAGTTTTGAAACTCTCAATGTGATCTGCGGGGTCCGACTCCTCGGTGTAAGTCTCGAAGTGTGGAGGCTTGAAGTTGTCTAGGACAGGGGCCTCCATGATGGTGCGGGAGAATGGGGGCCTGCTCAGGGCGGAAGTTCCTCGCCCGTTGTTCTTCGTCTCTGTCCAGCTGGCCGAGGCGCCTCTCCATCTCGTGGAGACGGCGGTAGATCGAGTCCTCCCTTCGGTCTAGCCTGGCTGAGCCCCGAGACTCGTCTTCGTGTCGAAGTGGGCTGGGGCTACGGCAGGTAGCTCTGAGTAGGTCGTGGACTGACGGAACGACGGGGGTGACTGTAACCCCTGTTTCCCAAAAACGTATTTATGATATTTTCTGTATTTAAAAATTTTCGTAAATTATTTTTACTGCTTTCAAATTCTTTTGTTAAAAGGTATTCTAGACTCTTCAATTAAATTCAAATTTTCGATAAGTAATCTTATGGTAACTATTTTCTATGAATTTTACATTTGTAATACAAACCTAGTTTTTTAATATGGTTACAATGATCTCTAGTATTATTATTATTACTGTTATTATTATTATTATTATTATTATTGTTATTGATATTTTTATAAAATCCTAAATTGTATATTTTAATTGTTATTTTATTCTAAAACCCTATAATTTTCTTAAAGGATTTTTAAACCCATTGTTTAATTAAACCCATACCCATTAGCAATTACCCCAACCCATTACCCTATACCAACTACCCTACCCAACTAACCCCTTACCCAATTAACACACTCAGACTCGTTATACTTTACCCTATACCTATTACATTACCCAAACTGTTAACCCCCAAAACCCGATACATGTCTCAGCCTAACCCTAATAAACCCAACCTATTTAAACCCATGCATGCCCGTTTACTCCTCTTATCCCCATTTGCCGCTTTGCCTTCTTCCCCTAAACTCCGTCGTTTCCTCCTTCTCGTCTCCCTCGCCCCACCGCCTGTGCTTCGACCTGGCTCCCTCTCCTTATGCTGCGTTGCGCTGTGCGCCCTCGACCCCTTCCGTCTTCATCTCCTTCCTCTGTTTTCTCCCCTCACCAGCCGGTGCACCTTGGCTGTGCACTCCCAGTCGACAGCAGCCACGACCAGTCGCGCAGCCAAGCAGCAGCCAACCTTCCCCGTCTCCTCTCGGTGCCCCTGTGCAGACGCCAGCCCCAGTCGCAGCACATCATACCTGTCGCCGCCGCCGGTCCCCCTGGCCGCCGTCGACCTCCTGGCGAGCTTCCCTCCCCGCCGTCGGCTTCCTCTTGTGCAGCGCCATTGATGGTTGCTATTTTGAACAGAGCTTGATCAAGTGATTAGTGGCCGTCCTGTTTCCCCTATGATCATCTTGATCATCAACTTTGATTATGGACCTGTTGGATTACTTTATCATCATCTTGATCTTGGGTTGCTGTTATATTGGTTTTGATCATGTGGATTCCTGGCTGTTGATCACATCTCGATCTTGATCAACTTGGAGTTCTTGATTGCTTTGATTGTGGACCGTCCGATCGTCGATCTGATCTGATCATCATCATCCTCATCAAGATACTGATCACATCGTGATCTTGATCTTGATCTTCGATCAGAGCCGTCCGATCTGATATGATCTTGATCTCTTGGATCTAGCTGTTGGATCCCTTGATCTTCATCAGTCTTGATCTCAACCATCCGTTTGATCTGATCTTGATCATCCTCTTGATCATCGTGATCCGTGACTGTGTTCGTGATTGGTTCGTGTGCTCGTTCGATCCGTTCGTTGTCTTCGTGCATGGGAATCTGTTCCCATTATTCTTGCTCTTGTGCCGTTCCCGTTGTCGTCTCTCAGGCAAGTAACTTGTACTCAAATTCCTTTGTATGATACAAGTTAAAAATACTGCTTGTAGTGTAATTGGGTTCTAGAGACAATTCGTGTGTGAAACCCCTTGTTGATATTGTCTCTATAGTGTTTTGACCATAGTTGACTCACGACACAATATATGACATGAATTAACTTAGGTTTTGCCCGTTCTTGATTTGATCATGTATGTGGGATTTTTTAATGAGAAATTGAGAATTTGTTGAGAACCATGTGATAGACTTGTTGTAGATATGTTAATTACCCTATTTCATGATTTTTGGACACTTGGTAGACTCGATTTCATGTTTGGTTGTATTTGGATCAAGTTTCGTTGGACCTATGTTGATTTTTGTTTATTTCCTGTAGTTTGTCGATAATCTGTTTTGATCAGTAATTTAGACCATACTAAGGTCAGAATCTTAATTTCAGTATAAAACATGAGTTTTAGAGGAATTCTTCTTCTTTCTAACCCCTCTGACCTTGCTCGATTTCGTTTTCGTATGTGTGAGATATGACTGTTTTACTACAGAGGTGTAAGCCGTTTCCAGATTTCGTTTTTTGATGATTTGGATGATTAAATTATTTGGATACTTGTGCTACACATATTATTTTGATCTGAAACTTTGGTCAGTGTTTCTATATCTACTTAGGGATTACCCAGAATTTTGGTGGATTTTATTGATGAGTTTTATATGCCGTTTCATGCTCGTTTATGAAAACTATACTTGCTGTATTTTTCTCACTGTTCTGTAAAGAATCGTATTTTCACCCTGATTCCTTTTACTGTATGAAAAATGTTTATGAAATATTAAGGTTATTATATTTTTTCTATTTTCTTCTCCCTTTGGCAGATTTGGATTTAGTTTCACGGTTTGCGATATATTTCAGTTTTCGTATAGCAGTGTTGGGAATTCCAGATTTGCCAAGCTATCGTTTATTGATGTTTTATGATTTTTGATGACTGATCTAATTTTACTGAAAAATTATGAAACTTTATATTCTGATACTAGATATATAGGAGAATACACCAGATTTTTCGTGGATTTATTTAACGTGTTTTCATGCTGTTTTCCTACTCTTGAATTTGATTTCCTGATTTCTGGCTGAATCTACTTTCTGTATTCAAATCAGTTTTGAGCTAAGATTTTGTGAATTAATATATGACTTATTCATACTCACTGGATTCGGTTGGGAGTCTATTTTCTAGACGTTTTGACGGATTCAGATTTGCATGTTTTTAACACTAGAAATCACTGTTTTACTATGGTCTTGCTGTCCTGAACTTGAGATTTGTTTATTTTGTTCTTTTATGAGATATCATGCACTTGTACATGTTCACCTTGCAACTTGAAATTGCCACATGATCATGCCATGTTATCCTTGATGTATTTTGCACATGCACATGCTTGTTTGACATTAATAATAAATAATCAAGCCGGGATTTAAGGGATAGATCTAATAGTGGATAATTCAGAAATGTGTACTCGGAAGGGGATCCACTGATCCTACGTGATTACTTGTGACATGATATTTGACACGTGATTAGTTGACACTTGCACGCAAGACACGATACTTGCCACTTGCACAACTTGACACATGATTACATGATACATGATACATGATACTTGGAGCTTGGAGCTCGATTACTTGACTTGTCCCTGAGTACACTGTCCTTTATGGCCCACTATGAAATCTAAAGCGAAAATATTTATTGTAGCAACCATGTAAGGTGGGCTGCATGAAGTGCTGCCTAGATAGTAATAACTACAAGACTTGATACATGATAATTGAACATGATACTTGAACATGATACATGCTTGCTTGACACTTGAGTGCATGATACATGAGACTTGTTTACATGAGACTTGATAAATGACACCTGATACATGATTACATGATATTTTACACTAATGCATGTTTACATGATACTTGATTACTTGACACTTGATTCATGCCACTTATACTTGTTCACCTTACCATGTTAGTTGTTTATTTTGACCTCATGCTTATCTCATGCTATTAGTTAGTTTTCCCATGTACTTGTATCCTGCATTACAAGCAGTCCGTAACTTGCAATTGACGGGTAATAGTTTTCTCTTTTCCTCTTCCCTGCAATTGTTGAATTGTAGATTTTGGAGAACAGGTTACAGACGGTATTGGTGACATGAAGTATTAGTGCTAGATTTTATTATTATTATTTCTTGTAGCTTGCTTGAACAATATTGTATTTGAATACTTGGATTTATATTTGTAATTGGGCAATGTGACCCAAGATATTTATTTTATTCAGATCATGACTATTTGAGATTTATATATTTGGTTTCAAGTATTCTTATTGGTATTTTGGTTCATATGTGCATGTTGGTTGATACTTTTGCTTCCGACTCTGATTATTTCGTGAGATGTTATAAAGATTTTTGAACAGCTTATGGATAATGAAAATCATTCGCTCGGCTTTTGTCGCAGATCCGTATTCCGTAATCTTTTTGGGAAGCGGGGCATGACAGAGTTTTTAGTAGTATCAGAGCCCGGTTTGGCTAATGTATTAGTTGCCTAATATATTAGACAAGCTTGGCTCGAACTGAAATCGGCACAACATCTCACCAACCATGCATGCATGAATGTATTATAACCAACATTGATCTGGATACTAGTCTTATTCTTTCCTTTGATCCCTTCTTATTCCTTGATTCCTTGATTCTTCCACCTTTTTCAGTCATCATCTTTGATTGATTTCTTGTTGGGTATGAATTTATTCTTTTCGTACCCATATCTTTCTGATTCTGGTGTCATCCATTCTTTTCATTCTTGCTTGGTCCGTCAGTCGGCATCGCTGGATGCTATTGGCAGTCTTCCCCGATCAGAGTGGCGCAGCGGAAGCGTTGTGGGCCCATAATCCACAGGTCCCAGGATCCTCTTGTTGTTTCTCCTTCCCTGTATCGTTTGCTTCTCTATCCCTTGTATTTGTCTTCATCTGTTGACTCATTTGCCTGGTTCATCTCTTCCTTGTCCATCATTTCTTCGATTCCAGCTCTATCTATTTTCTTCATCTCTTTGCTTTGTTATTTTGCAAGTCTTGTGGTGTTTCTTCTTCATTTTTGATACCGGTTACATCTTCTTGCATTCCATTTAGCCATCCTGCACATTCATTATTTGATTCAATTCTTTCTGATCTGTTCTCTCTTTGATTCCAGTTCTGTCTACTCCCTTTTTGCTTTGTTGTCTTGTGTTGATTCTTTTCTTTTGATACTGTTTGTTCTCTTTCTTGCACTCCATTTGACATCCTTGGTTACCCACTTTCTTATTTTCTAGTGTTGCCCCTGCTTTGTTCCTTATCCTTAGCCCACTGTTTTGTTACCCTTCCCCAAGTTTGTTGTTGCCTTGTCCTATGTACCGCCTTGGCAAATTTCGAGGACGAAATTTTGTTGTAAGGTGGGTAGGATTTATAACCCCTGTTTCCCCAAAAACATATTTTAGATATTTTCTGTATTTAAAAATTTTCGTAAATTATTTTTACTGCTTTCAAATTCTTTTATTAAAAGGTATTCTAGACTCTTCAATTAAAATCAAGTTTTCGATAAGTAATCTTATGGTAACTATTTTCTATGAATTTTACATTTGTAAACAAACCTTATTTTTGATATGGTTACTTTGATCTCTAGTATTATTATTATTACTGTTATAATAATAATTATTATTATTGTTATTGGTATTTTTATAAAATCCAAAATTGTATATTTTAATTGTTATTTTAATCTAAAACCCTATAATTTTCTTAATGGATTTTTAAACCCATTGTTTAATTAAACCCATACCCAATAGCAATTACCCCAACCCATTACCCTATACCAACTACCCTACCCAACTAACCCCTTACCCATTTAACACACTCAGACCCGTTATACTTTACCCTATACCTATTACATTACCCAAACTGTTAACCCCCAAAATCCGATTCCTGTCTCAGCCTAACCCTAATAAACCTAACCTATTTAAACCCATGCATGCCCGTTTACTCCTCTTATCCCCATCCACCGCTTCGCCTTCTTCCCCTAAACTCTGCCGTTTCCTCCTTCTCGTCTCCCTCGGCCCACCGCCTGTGCTTCGACCTGGCTCCCTCTTCTATGCTGCGTCGCGCCATGTGCCCTCTTCTGTCTTCATCTCCTTCCTCTGTTTCTCCACTCACCAGCCGGTGCACCTTGGCTGTGCACTCCCAGTCGACAGCAGCCACGACCAGTCACGCAGCCAAGCAGCAGCCAGCCTTCCCCGTCTCCTCTCGGTGCCCCTGTGCAGACACCAGCCCCAGTCGCAGCACAACATACATGTTGCCGCCGCTAGTCCCCCTGACCGCCGTCGACCACCTAGCGAGCTTCCCTCATCGCCGATGGCTTCCTCTTGTGCAGCGCCATTGATGGTTGCTATTTTGATCAGAGCTTGATCAAGTGATTAGTGGTCGTCCGTTTCCCCCTTGATCATCTTGATCATCAACTTTGATTATGGACCGTTGGATTGCTTTATCATCATCTTGATCTTGGGTAGCTGTTATATTGGTTTTGATCATGTGGATTCCTGGCTGTTGATCACATCTCGATCTTGATCATCTTGGAGTTCTTGACTGCTTTGATTGTGGACCGTCCGTTCGTCGATCTGATCCGATCATCATCATCCTCATCAAGATACTGATCACATCTTGATCTTGATCTTGATCTTCGATCAGAGCCGTCCGATCTGATATGATCTTGATCTCTTGGATCTAGCTATTGAATCCCTTGATCTTCATCAGTCTTGATCTCAGCCGTCCGTTTGATTTGATCTTGATCATCCTCTTGATCATCGAGATCCGTGCTTGTGTTTGTGATTGGTTCGTGTGCTCGTTCGATCCATTCGTTGTGTTCGTGCCTGGGAATCCGTTCCCATTATTCTTGCTCTTGTTCTGTTCCTGTTGTCGTCTCTCAGGCAAGTAACTTGTACTCAAATTCCTTTGTATGATACAAGTCAAAAATACCGCTTGTAGTGTAGTTGGGTTCTAGAGACAATTCGTGTGTGAAACCCCTTGTTGATATTGTCTCTATAGTGTTTTGGCCATAGTTGACTCATGACACAATATATGACATGAATTAACTTAGGTTTTGCCCGTTCTTGATTTGATCATGTATGTGGGATTTTTTTTGTGTGAAAAATTGAGTATTTGTTGAGAACCATGTGATAGACTTGTTGTAGATATGTTAATTACCCTACTTCATGATCTTTGGACACTTGGTAGAATCGATTTCATGTTTGGTTGTATTTGGATCAAGTTTCATTGGACCTATGTTGATTTTTGTTTTTGAGGAAATTCTGTAGTTTGACGATAATCTGTCTTGATCAGTAATTTAGACCATACTAAGGTCAGAATCTTAATTTCAATATAAAACATGAGTTTTAGAAGAATTCGTCTTCTTTCTAACCCCTCTGACCTTGCTCGATTTCGTTTTCGTATGTGTGAGATATGACTATTTTACTACAGAGGTGTAAGCCGTTTCCAGATTTCATTTTTTGATGACTTGGATGATTAAATTGTTTTGATACTTGTGCTACACATATTATTTTGATCTGAAACTTTGGTCAGTTTTTCTATATCTACTTAGGGATTTTCCAGAATTTTGGTGGATTTTATTGATGAGTTTTAAATGCCGTTTCATGCTCGTTTTTGAAAACTATACTTGGTGTATTTTTCTCGCTGGTTTGTAAAGAATCGTATTTTCACCCTGATTCCTTTTACTGTATGAAATTTTTTTATGAAATATTAAGGTTAGTATATTTTGTCTATTTTCTTCTCCCTTTTGCAGATTTGGATTTCGTTTCACAGTTTGCGATATATTTTAGTTTTCGTATAGCAGTGTTGGGAATTCCAGATTTGCCAAATTATCGTTTATTGATGTTTTATGATTTTTGATGACTGATCTAATTTTACTGGAAAATTATGAAACTTTATATTCTGATACTAGACATATAGGAGAATACCCCAGATTTTTCGTGGATTTATTTAACGTGTTTTCATACTATTTTCCTGCTCTTGAATTTGATTTCCTGATTTCTGGCTGAACCTACTTTCTGTATTCAAATCAGTTTTGAGCTAAGATTATGTGAATTAATATATGACTTATTTATACTCGCTGGATTTGGTTGGGAGTATATTTTCTAGACGTTTTGACGGATTCAGATTTGCATGTTTTTAACACTGGGAATCACTGTTTTATTATGGTCTTACTGTCCTGAACTTGAGATTTGTTTATTTTGTTCTTTTATGAGATATCATGCACTCGTACATGTTTACCTTGCAACTTGAAATTGCCACATGATCATGCCATGTTATCCTTGATATATTTTGCACATGCACATGCTTGTTTGACATTAATAATAAATAATCAAGCCGAGATTTAAGGGATAGATCTAATAGTGGATAATTCAGAAACGTGTACTCGGAAGGGGATCCACTGATCCTACGTGATTACTTAAGACATGATATTTGACACGTGATTATTTGGCACTTGCACGCAAGACACGATACTTGCCACTTGCACAACTTGACACGTGATTACATGATACATGATACATGATACTTGGAGCTTGGAGCTCGATTACTTGACTTGTCCCTGAGTACATTGCCCTTTATGGTCCACTATGAAATCTAAAGCTAAACTATTTATTGTAGCAACCATGTAAGGTGGGCTGCATGAAGTGCTACCCAGATAGTAATAACTACAAGACTTGATACATGATAATTGAACATAATACTTGAACATGATACTTGAACATGATACATGCTCGCTTGACACTTGACTACATGATACATGAGACTTGTTTACATGAGACTTGATACATGACACTTGATACATGATTACATGATACTTGACACTGATGCATGTTTACCATGATACTTGATTACTTGACACTTGATTCATGCCACTTATATTTGTTCACCTTACCATGTTAGTTGTTTATTTTGACATCATGCTTATCCTATGCTATTAGTTAGTTTTTCCCATGTACTTGTATCCTGCATTACAAGCGGCCCGTAACTTGCAATTGACGGGTACTTGTTTTCTCTTTTCCTTTTCCCTGCAATTGTTGAATTACAGATTTTGGAGAACAGGTTCCAAACGGTATTGGTGACATGAAGTATTAGTGTTGGATTTTATTATTATTATTTCTTGTAGCTTGCTTGAACAATATTGTATTTGATTACTTGGATTTATATTTGTATTTGGGCAATGTGACCCAGCATATTTGTTTTATTCAGATCATGACTATTTGAGATTTATATATTTGGTTTCAAGTATTCTTTTGGTATTTTGGTTCATATGTGCATGTTGGTTGATACTTTTATTTCCAGACTCTGATTATTTCGTGAGATTTTGTAAAGCTTCTTAAATAGCTTATGATGATGAATATCATTCGCTGGGCTTTTGTCGCGTATCTGTATTTCGTTTTCTTTATGGAAAGCGGGGCGTGACAGTGACTCGGAGCGGGCCGCGGACTTCGAGAGCGGCGGCGACACTCAGGAGAAAGGCGGTGATGGCTCGGAGTCGGTCTAGGACTTAGGGAATGACGTTGATGGCTCGGAGCCGGCCGAGGACTGTAGGAGCGGTGGTGATGGCGAGGAGAGGGGCACCGATGACTGGGAGCCGGCTGAGGACCGGGAGCGCTCTGGGCGTTGATGGGGGCGGCGTCGAGCGCCCGGAGGACTGCTGCCTGAAATTGTTAAAATTCCGCCCTCGTGACTGGGGCCTCCTACTCACGCGGGGCTTGTTGTGCAGGCGACCGGCGGGGTGACCGGTCCCTCTGGTGCTCTCGGTGAGGGTTCGCCTCGCGGTTCCGCCTCTCATCCAAACGGATTCGGAGATCCGGCTCGGGCTTGTTCTGCCTATTGTTGAGCACGTCCCGCAGTTCCTTTGGCGTTAGAGGGCTATGGGAGGCCGTGGAATCTGTGGAGGCGTTGTGGATGGAGACCCGCACTTGGTGGGGAGGATGCTTCTGGTGACTGCGCCGAGAGGGCTCCCCAACAGTGGCTCGGGGCCCTTGAGCCTGCTGAACGGATTGAGGGTTCAGCTGTTCGAGCGGTAAGGTTGGTTGGATGGGCGGAGGAGGAGGAGGAGGAATAGTGGAGGTAGTTCTTCGGTTGGAGTTTGCGGGCTTCCTCTTGTTAGGCATTGTCGGAGTAGCTTTGGTAGAAGAAGGAAGGTTGGATTGCTATTTGAGTAGCTTCCCACAGACGGTGCCAATCTGTTGCCGCTGAATCTGGTGTGGGGGCAATAGATAGAATTTGTAGGTTCGTAGGAACTCGAACAGGCTGAATCTTACTACTTCCCTTGTTGACAAGTTGACTCCTTGGTACTCCCGCGGACCTGCACAAACGTTCGAAACACCGGGATGGATCCCGACGACGAACCCTTCGATGCTCTTGTCAATACCAGAAAAAGTAAAGGAAAAGAGCTTAAGTGAAAAAAGAGTGCTCACCTGTGACAGTAGGAGGTAGGGGGTATTTATAGTCACCGTGGGTATCTGTTTCAGGATCAGAATGAACCCTTACTTCCCGGTGTGGCTGGATAGAGGTGGTTAGAACTACCTCCTCAGGATAAGGACGAGCTAGGATTTCCTTCTATCCTGTTGAACTGGTCCCTAACGGGTTGAGACCCGTTCTTAGCTGAACAGATCCGTTCATGGGTTAGCGGGTCCAAGAGGAGAGACCCGGTTCCCAATTCGGACCCGTCTATAGGTGAAATTACCATCTTGCCCATGTGACTTTAAGATTCGTGCCCACTTTGAACGGTTCCGATTTAACCCCATTTTTAGCCATATCACATACTTATCAAAGAACGTATTCATTCTTTCACTTCGTTAGGTAGTAGACATTCCCGCCCAAAAACTATTTCGTACAAAAGCAGGAACCCAACGATGTCGGGAATCATACAACTTACGTAACCAATCATTTTTATCAAGCTTAAGATGCTTAATCATTTGAAACCAATTTGCCTCATATTCAATTGGACTTAAGGAATCATACACTGCCGTTTGGAGGGAACTCTTTATCGATTCATAATTGGTGTATCCTTTCAACTTCTTCGAGAGTTTCTTTATGATATGCCATAAGCACCATCTATGACGAGTATTCAGAAAAACTATTTCAATGGCATTTTTCATTGCTCTATCTTGATCGGTAATTATACCTTCTGGAGCATGTTCCGACATACACGTGAGCTAGGTTCTAAACATCCACACAAACGTCTTTGTATCTTCACCTAAAATTAGTCCACATCCAAGAAGAATAGATTTCCCATGGTGGTTGACACCAACAAATGGTGCAAAGGGCATTTTATATTTATTTGTCAGATACGTTGTATCAAACGTAAAGACATCTCGAAATTCTTTGTATGCTTCTCTACATCGACCATCCGCCCAAAAAATATTTCGTAGACGACCTTCATCATCCATATCCATAGTGTAAAAGAAATTAGAATTTCTTCCTTGCATCTTTATGAACTAGTTTTGAACTGCAATAGCATCACCTTCCTCGAGCTTCAACCGTCTTACTTTCTCTAAATAATTTCTGCAATCTTTTTCCAAAAAAAGTCACATGATCATATTCACCTGCTCCAACCACAAGAGAATTATAGCTTTTGTTCATTCTGATTTCAACTTTATCATTAATTTCAAGTTTTCTTCTCACATGTGACTTTATCACCCTATTGATTTGAAAGTAACGAGTGTGACTTGGGCTGGCAAGTGGATGATTGTGATGTGGCACATAGTGGCTCACTCACCAGTTTTTATTTCTACACAACACAATGTTCATTTTTGCTTCACAATTAGTTTTCTATATTGGATGTGGTTTCAAAGTATTTTGAGAAGTATTTTTGCGAAAACCATATCGATGACATGTAAATGTGACAAAACAAATCTCATCATCTACATTCTTTCTAGATGTTTTTATGCTTATTTCAAACCCCATCTGATTAGCATATTTTACGTAATATTCAAATGCCTCCTATTTGAATTGAATTCCATATTAAGTCTAGGTTCCTCAACCCCTTCCTTTCCATTTTTCTCTACACTCTCTATTTCATTGTGACCATTCTCACTTGAATTTTGATTTGAAGGTGAAACACTGGGGGAGTTCTCCATGCCTGTTAAATATCAGGGATATCATACTTTAGTAAAATAATAGTTCGGACTATATGATTCAATAATCTCGAGAGAACACAAATTCAATAATCTCAAGAGAACACAAACTGTTGTATATATCATGGCAGCTCATGTATCAGAAACAACATAAAAGAGTTAAGAACAACAGAAAATAGATGAAGATATATGACTAGTGGATTTCGGTTTCAAACAATATTTCACTGAGATCAAACAAGCCTAGGAACAAAAAGGAGTTAGCAGTAGGATAACAAGTTCAATCCATATCCAACTGCAAATGTTGACATTTAACCTTTCTACGTACTATCCTGATAACTCTTATCTACGAATCATATGAACTGTGAATTGACTTGCTTCAATTGGATGTTGCTAAAATTAGAATACACAACAAATATTGAGTTGTAATTTTAAATTATAGACATACCCACACATTCCAATTGCATTATATCAACAAGTAAAGATGATCGCAACTTCTGTAACCCACACCAAAATAAATACTAATTGAAGTCTACTAAGAAGTAGATGATGAAATAAAATATATGGATGATAGTTAAGGATCAAGTATGTTCTATCATTAAGCGGATGCGGATGTGGGTGGCGGCAGCGAGAGGAAACAACAGGAGGAAGAGGCGGTGCGGTAGCGGTAGTGAAGGATTTGGCAGCGCTGCATGGGGGCAGCAGGAGATGCGGCGGCCGCGGAAGGAAGAAGCAACGCGAGTCAGGGTTAGAAGATTAGGATTGGGAAGATGCAGGTGGAGGGATGGGAAGATGAAGAGCATTTTAGTTATTAATTAGGTTTATTTAGAATTAGTTAATAAATAATATATTTAAAGTGGGCGGCTGATGTGGCATTGCTGACTAGGCTTTCACATCAGGTAGTGAAGGAGGTAGTGGCTATAGAATTACGCATACTATTTATATGTATATCACTATAATCATATTATTCAAATTCCATTCTTTTGGAGTATTTTTAATGGGTTTGGGTCTGGTTCGGTTTTATTTTGAGCGGACCCGAACCCGGACCCGGATGGATCTTATTTTAGGACCTGGACCCGGAACCGAACCCGAACCCATATTGATCGGGTCCATTCCAGATCAATATCAGGTCCGGGTCAGGTCTGTGTAATGGGTAAATGTGACAGTGCTAATCAAGGATGTCTGATGTTAATATGTTACAAATACGGATACATATACGAATATTGCTAAATGATTGAAGAACCATATACTTCTACGAATTGCAGGTCTTAAAGATACATGTCGACAGTGTATAAGAATTTCCTATGCATAATTTGAGGGTATATGATTTTTTATTTTTTCATTTATCTTATCGATCATGACTTGTAGGGAGGGTTCACCTAGGACCCTTGGAAAATTACTTGTGGGCCCTAAATCTGATTATCACCCACATGGGCGAAGTCAGAATAATTTTGGCGGGGGGGGGGGGGGGGGGGGGGGGGGGGAGGGGGAAGCAAATTAGGGATGGCATCCGGGTCGGGTCGACTCGCGACCCGCCCGATTCAACCCAACCTGTTACCCTTACCAGGTCGCAGAAAACCCTAACAAAACACACTCAACCCGACCCACAAACCAACAACCCAATCCAAACCCGACCTGTCAACCCGGCTGGTTGAGACTATTAGACACGAATGGTTCAAACGGTTGAGCCGAATGGGTTGACCATTGGTTTGGCAGCTTTGGCTGCTGTGCTTTTTTTTGGGGGAGGGGGAGGGGGATTTCACTTAAGTTTCTCGTACCTCCATTATCAACTCTCTTACTCTCTCTACTACTACTACTACTTTCAATCTACTTCAAGAAAGAAGCAACAAAGGAGTGACAAGTTCGATCGTGTCGAATTCGTGTCGACTCAACACGTCTACTACAAACTCTCTCAACAAAAAAACTCACTCTCTTTCTACGACTACATCTACTACAAACTCCCTCTACTACGTCTACTTCTAGATCCTCTCAACTATTATTTTTTCTCTCAACTATAAATACGATTATTCGTGAAGTACGGTATCAAAATTTCTCAACTCTCCCAACTCTTTATCATTATTGTAGCTTTAATTTCTTTTTGATCATATTTTTTTATTGGTTTTTCGCTATTCTCTCTCTCCCTCTCACTAGAAATCATTTTTTTACATACACTACTACTACAAACCATTTATCATGTCTAGATCACTGGGTAGCGGGCGTAGACAAAGTGGATAAGATTCTACTAGTTCATCTTGTTGGCCTCCTACAATCCCACAATTAGAGCCCGAATATAACCCTACGTTTAATATAGGTTCTCACGTTGTTCCTCCACAAGAGTATGATATCGACTAGGGGTGGGCATCGGTCGGTATCCAATCTATTATGGACCATCCAACACCGATCTAAAGAAGGACATTTTTTTTAAATTTTTTTCATCTGCAACCAATTCGAGCCTTAATTAAATCGGTTTCCATCCAAGTTGATTATGCTCGGTTTGGATTGAATTGGATGGTCAGTTTGGCAAGCTACTTTTCACCTCAAACATCATTCACAATTTCATTGAAATTTAAAAGATCAACGTCAAGCAATCTTAAGAAACAACATGCTAGCAACCTGCTATTTTCGACAATATAATCTGATTCAATCTGAAAAAACGACATGCTGTTTTTAGTAGCATATAATACAACCTGCGACCTATTCTTTTTCAATCCTACACATCTAAAAAACGAAAAACAAAATTGAGGGCAGGGTGTTAGGCTGTTGGCGGGAACTAGAGGAGGACATAAGAATAAGATGAAGAAGGAGAAGAACATACATCCGTTGGAGCTTTGGAGAAGGAAGAAGATGAATTATTGATTGATTTAGTTAGGGTTTCTATATCCTTTGAATCATTTCCTTTTATGATCTTATTGTTGGCCATTGGGTTGCCTCATTGAGATTTGGAGTGTGAGACTTAGGGTGTGAACTGAAATTAAAGAAATTAAATGAGACTGTTTGTATCTTTACGAAATGACGGTTTTTATATTCAAGAAATTAAATGTAACACCCTGAATACCAAAATACGGTAATTCGTAGCTCAATAGGATCTACACTTCACTTCGTACAATTTTACAAGAAATTTTGAAAATTTTATTACATCAAATTATTTTACAACAACACGCGGCGGAAAAATAAATGAATTACAACATGGTTTAACTGTACAATTTAATCATCAACAACTTAAAGCGAGAATAGTCTTAAGCATTCAATCATCTTTATATCTTCTTGCTAAATCCAAACCTGCATTTAAAACTATCGGCACGTTAGTTGCTTACAATCAACGCAATATTATAAACGGCCATCCACGCTATGCCGAAATATAACGACTTACTTATTTTAACAATCACAAACTTGAATGTAAGCAAAGTGTTAAAAGTGACTACTCAAAACATGTCAGTGTATGCAATACCTTAATGCCTAATGCAGATGTTCACACTAATATGACACTAATGCATACTTGTTCGGATTCTATGCACCCCATACTACATAGGTCCGAGGGCAAGCATCTACGTACTCCACATTAAAGGGTTTAATCCCTCGCCATGATAACTACCCAATAATAAAACAAAGCTTAGACATTCCACGAGTACGGATTCCAGTCCCAGAATCCACCGTCCGACTATACAGAATCCTTGTTGTGCGAATATCCCGCAAGTGTCCCTCTAGCCCCAGTATACGCATATACACTGAAGTACGACCTACTATCCGCCCGACTAATCATGATCCCGGAATCCACTGCTTGATCAATCATAATCCCGAATTTAATTAAGGCTCGCATACATCGCAAGCAACCACAGTTCCGGAATTCACCACCCGACTATATAGAGGCCCTCCACTCACGTTTGCCCAAGTTTACTACATCTTCACTTAGAGCATCCACAGTCGTTTGCTATAAATGCCAATTTGCCATTTTTTAGCAAACGAATGGCTGCAACAGTTTCTCATTTTGCCATTTTATAGCAAAGTTTCTATTCTTGTTTCTCAAATATGAGAAACGAAATACGATTTCTCAAATTATAAAGGACGGGATATCATATCCCGTCGCTCCGATTTTATAATTATTTAATCGAGTGAGACGGAAGAACATATATCGTCTAACTAATTTTAATTAATTTTTTTTTTAAAAAATGGTCGGACGGGGAAACATACCCCGTCCGGGATATGATACCCCGTCTCTCCACTTAAAAAATTATTTTTTTTAATATTCCCTCAGACGGGGAAACATACCCCGTCCGTGAATTAAGGGCACAGTGGAGAATTAATGCTGATTGGGTAGGTTTAGGAGTAGTAATTAGGTTTAGGTAGTTAATTAATTAGGTATAGTTATTATTATATTATTTAATTTAGTTAATTAATATAGTTTAATAGTTAATAAGTAATTAACTTTTTTTAATTTATTTTAAACGATGAGACGGTATATCATATACCGTCGCTTGCTTATTTCTAAAAAATGAGAAACATATAGCAAACGACCACTGCAGCGAACAAGTTTATTTGCTATTACTGTAGCTGCCATTTTTTAGCATATGAGAAAAACGACTGTGGATGCTCTTAGTGCCTAATTCTTAAGTTTACAAGCATCTACGTACTTCACATTAAAGAGTTTAATTCCTCTCCATGATAACTACCCAGTAATAAAACAAAGCATAGATATTCCACGAGTACAGATTCCAGTCCCGGAATCCACCGCCCGACTATACAGAATCCTCGTTGTGAGAACAACTCATAAGTGTCCCTCTAGTCCCGATATACGCATATACACTGACGTACGACCTACTATTCACCTGACTAATCATGATCCCAGAATCCATCGCCCGATCAATCATAATTCCGAATTTAATTAAGGCTCGCTTCCATCGCAAGCAACCACAGTTCTGGAATCCACCACCCGACTAGGTCTATAGTCCCGGAATCCACCGTCCGACTATATAGAGACTTTCCACTCATGTTTGCCCAAGTTTACTATATCTTCACTTAGTGCCTAATTCTTAAGTTCAAAACATGAATAAATTATACTACCTAGAGTTCGCTTCCCCTCCTGCCGGACTTAAACAAAAACATCGAGATAGCCCATATAGCCATATCTCAAATCAACCAATTATTTCAACATTTGCCGGTACCCGAGTCTCACTAAACCTCTAGATCACAACCTTTCATGTTCCATAAATCTTGGGTACTCATACCCTTCAATATTCATGTATTAAATTTTACTTTATTCATATATTCAACTTTATTCATTCAAATCTTAATCAATTCGTCTTACTCTTGTAGCTATCATTCATGAAAGACAAACTCAATTTATTCATTTTCACAAAGCTATTTTTCTTTCCTGTTCATCGAACTTCCAACAAAACTTTATTAATGCTTTAAATATCAACTCTTCAGATTCATACTTAGAATTTTCATTATTCAAAATCCACCACTTTTCTTTTCATCAAAAAATCAATTCTTATCCCTTTACACATTGCATATTACATCATATCTACCACAAAAATGTAACTCTTAATCTTCAAAAAATATATTTTAAATAGTGAGAAATATTCATATTATCCCCATAATATTTTTATAATTATATATATATTTTTCTGGATTTTTAAAACTCCAAAAATGATAAAAGAACATGAAAAAAAAAATTAAAAAAACCAAGTTGGAGGCTCGAACCCGAGACCTCACCCCGCTTATGAGGGCCACGTGGCGCGCTCAGGCACAACGCCCATGCTCTAGCCAATATAGACAAATGCTTAACGAATATATAATAGGTTATATACTTTAAATACCAGCTCTCTGTTTATTTCCTTTTTCTCATTCTTCAACTATTTTGTCTCCCATTATTCTTCCCCAAATTAATATTATAAAAAAAGTATTTCTAAGCTCCAGAATACTTCACTTACTGGTTTAATTATTTTTAAAGAAATTTTTATTCATTTTCACACAAATTCACTTTCTAAAACATACACATATGCGAAATTTGATCAAAACTTCTATTTTCCAAAAATAATAACTTACTGATTTCATCCCTTTTTGTGAGTATTTAATCATCTTTTCCCAAATTAGACATTTTCCTTTATAAGAGAATATAAAAAGTCAATATAACTATGCTAAATTTGTCTAACTTTCGATTAATGTGAGTTTCTTCATTAATCAACAATACCCATTTCATTTCCCCAATTTATTTCTAGTTTCTCTTCACTAATTATCCCATTTCCTATATATAAATTGTCTAATTTTGTTCAAGATAACAATCATGCAACAAAAGAAACTCATTTTGCAATTGTGCCTAGCATTCATAAACATGCATTTACTTATTCCTTCCTCATTCTATCATATCATTCCAATCATATACTTAAATTAGCACACAATGCAACTCATCATGGTAAATTTTCATCATAACAACATGTATCAAAATTTAGCAAGAATCATTAGAACTAGACTAAAATTAGCATACAACACCTAATCATGATTTCTAAACTATTTAGAAAATAAGTAAGACACCCACTTCTTTTGAAGCACAAATGAAAATCTCCTAAGAAAAGCTCCACTCCACAAGCCTAGCACTTCCCCTCCTAGAAAAGCAACGTCGAAGCCTCCAAGAAATGCACGAAAAAAATCTCTAAATCTCTTTCTTTTCTTCTCTCTTTTGATTCTTAGTTTTGGTGCAAATGACAAACAATAGGGGGGGGGGGGGGGAGGTTATATGGGGGAATTGTATGGCTAGGATTCACTCCACTACCCCATGATCTTTCCACACTCTCCCACTCTCTCCACTCTCTCCATCAAATGGCCGGTCCTCTCATAGTGTGCATGCACAAATGCACGTGCACGTGTAGTGCACATGCACACTCTTTTCACTTTTATATTTTATTAATTTTTGTGTAGCTACTAGTTGCTACAAAACCAGTGTAAAAGTGTACAAAGTGTACAAAGTGTGTGTAGGTTCTCTTATTGGGCTTCTCATTGTGGTCTTGGTTTTATTTATTTATTTTATTTATTTTAATGGGCTTAGAGTCATCTATTAGGCCTATGGGTTCTAAAAAAAACAACTAAATAAGATAAAATAAATAAAAGAGAACTTATGCATACTACTAAAAAAATATTTTTGAATGAAAGATGAGATGAAATTGCACGTGCGTTGCACGTGCAAAAAAAGTATTTTTATTTAAAAATTAATATGGGATGTTACATTAAAGGACAATTAGATTTTTTTAGGGAATAATGCATAGAGGTACAATCGGTTCAGTTTTATCGGTTATTTGAAAGCCTCATCCAACAACCAAACCAGTCCAGTCGGTTATTGGAGACCAAGAACTGGGAGAACGTAATCTCCCAATTGGTTCGGTTAAAAACCGGTCTGTTCGGGTTAGATTGGTTTGGATTGGTCGGTTCGGATAATAATTATCCACTTCTATTACCGACACACAACAAGAAATGCATGATATTGAAACACAAACACATGAAACCGAACACGCACAACTCACTTCTAGTAAGAAAGGTAGTGGCAAAACTAGTGATTGATACAAATATTATGACTATCCCGAATGAACTTAACCTTAGTATAGGACATAAGATTTGTAAAACTTGTAACAAAAGTTACAAATTGAAGAAGGGTAAGTTGACGGGTACAATTAGAAAACACATTATGGGTATACACCCCTCTCTAGTTGTTGATCAACAAACACACAAAAAATCAACCTTAGGACCGGGCAAATCCCTATGATCTCGAAATTGTTCGCCGGAAAATGGCCACACTAGTTATTAAGGATGAGTTACATTTTTCATATTCTGAAAGTTGGAACGTAGAGGCTTTTTAACCAAAATGCACTAAATTCACATTTTCGAAGAATTCCTAGAAACACACTCAAGGCCGATTGTTTTAAAATTTACAATGAAATGAGAGACGCTTTAATTGCACTTTTTTATTTTTTAACTTATAGAGTATCGTTAAATTCTGATTGTTGGAAAAGTTGTAACGATATTCCGATGATGGACACAACTTGTCATTGGATCGATAGTGATTGGATGATTCAAAAGAAAACCATATCACTTGTGGCTTTGTCGTATCTCTATAGTGGTATGGTTATCACAACACTTATTTTAGAAGGGTAGTTTTTATTTTTTTTCAAATTCTAAATAAAATTTTTACCATTAGTTTTGATAATGCTTCTAATACAAATAGTTCGATTAACGCATTGAAAGAACAATTAGCTCCTCCATGTCGTGAAATTTTTCATGTTACATATGCATGTCATAATTTAAATTTATGTGTACAAGATGCTTTGAAAGTAGCTGATCCATATGTGAATGCAATTAGAAATTGTGTACATTTTATCGCTTTGAGTTGTACTATGCTTCAATATTTTAAAGAATGGCGCAATCATAAGGGAGTACATTTTATAAAATTGTCTATAGATGTTAAACACCGATGGAACTCTACTTTTGACTTATTAAATGTTCTTACTCAATACAAACCGGTTATAAATGATTTTTGTATTGCAAAAAATATAGAAAATTTTGAAATGACTCCTCCATCATGGTTTTTTGCCACATCGTTGTTAAGATTTTTGGAACCTTTTAAAACCGCAACTGTGAAGTTTTCAAAATCTTATGATTTCACTTCTAGTAGTATTTTTATTTCAATAATTACTATGATGCAAACTTTTCAAGATATGATTTTGGACCAATACATTAGTCATTTGTTATTCCCGCATACACTAAATTTTTGAAGTATTTTAATCCTCCTCCTATGTTGTATTGTATTGCTACTATTATAGATCCTCGTATCTAATTAGCGGATACGAGGAGTTTGATTGAAATATTTTTTACTTTACTTGGTGATGAATCTAAATATGATTGTAATGAATATTTGCTACATTTGAGTCGACATTGAATAACTTGTATGATTGTAACCCCTATTTTTCCAAAAAAATATTTTGTGTATTTTCTGTATTTAAAATTTTCACAAATTATTTTTCTGGTTTTCAAATTTCTCTTGTCAAATTGTATAATTGGATTTCCTATTAAAATCTGTTTTAGATCAATAATTTTATTGTAAATAGTTTCTATGATTTTTTTATTGTAATACAATTCGTATTTTGTTATTATTGTTGTTTTTGAATGTTTATTAAAAATCCATTTTTATGTATTAATTATATTCGTACTTATTTCAAAATAAATTCTATATTGTAATTTAAATTACATTATTTTTTTTTCAAAAAAAAAATATATTAGTTATTGTATTTTTCTTATTATACCCAAATATATACCCAAACCCATTATCCTAAACTAACTAATACCCAAACCCAACCCTGTTTTCATCCCATGCCCAAACCCACTAAAACCCATTACCCAAAACCAGTTAACCCAACAATACCCGTTCCCTAAATACCCCAACCTGAAACCAACCTAAACCCGAACTCTACCTATATATAGCTATACCCCCCATGCGCCTGTTCATCTTCCTTTTTCCCCTAGCACTTGTTCGTCTTCTATGCTTGCGCCGTCACCCTCCTTCCTCCTCAACCCATCCTCTGCCTCACCCTGCCTCTCGTCCCCCCTCGCGATGCCTGCACCCAGCTCCAGCAACGCGACCTTCTGCCCTTCCTCCCTCTCCCAATCCTTCCCTCTGTCAGCGTCGCACCACTCTGCGACATCGATGACAACACCTCCCGCTCCTCCTCTTCAACCACCTCAGCTAGCCGCCGCGACCACCAGCTCTAGTCGAGACCTTCCCCCTGTGCTGGACTGTGCCCCTGCTCTCTTCAGCGTTCGCAGCAAGCCAGTCCCCCCTCCGGTCTGTCCTCCCGGTGCTGCCCTATGCACTAGCGCGCCCTGAGCTCCGCCATGTCGCCTTCAGCGACACCTACTGCTACCACCCCATGCACAGTACAACTCCCCCGCAGTGCAGCCCCTGTGAATGTGTAGTTGATCATGGGTTTGATCAGGTTGGATGTGGGCCGTCCATTTGGTTGTGATCATGATCTCTTGATCTTGATCTTGATTGATTGATCCTAGCCATCCGATCTTGTTGATCTTGATCATCACCTCTTGATCTCGGATCTAGCAGTTGGATCCGTTGATCTTCATCAGTCTTGATCTCAGCCATCCGTTTGATCTGATTTTGATCATCCTCTTGATTATCGAGAACCGTGCTTGTATTCGTGATTGGTTTGTATGCTTATTCGATCCGTTCATTGTGATCGTTGCTCGGGAATCTGCTCCCGTTATTCTTATTCCTGCTCCGTTCCCTGTCGTCGTCTCTCAGGCAAGTAACTTGTACTTAAATTCCTTTGTATGATACAAGTCAAAAAATACCGTTTGTAGTGTAGTTGGATTCTAGAGACAAATTGTGTGTGAGACCCCTTGTTGATATTGTCTCTAGTATTTTGAACCTTGTTGCCTCACGACACATATGACATGAATTAACTTAGGTTTTTCCTGTTCTTGATTTGATCATGCATGTGGAATTTTTGTGAGAATTTGGGTATTTGTTGAGATCCATGTGTTATACTTGTTTTGGATATGTTAATTACCCTATTTCACATTATTTGGACACTTGGTAGACTCGATTTTATGTTTGGTTGTGTTTGGATCAAGTTTCAGATTGAATTATGTTGATTTTGGTTTTTGAGGAAATTTTGTATTTTGCCAATAATTTGTCTTGATCAGTAATTTAGACCATATTAAGGTCAGAATCATAATTTCAGTATAAAACATGAGTTTTAGAGGAATTTGACTTCTTTCCAACCACTCTAACCTTGCTCGATTTCGTTTTTGTATGTGTGAGATATGACTGTTCTACTACAGAGGTGTAGATCTTTTCCAGATTTCGTTTATTGGTGATTTTGATGACTAAATCATTTTAATACTTGTGCTACATATATTATTTTGATCCAAAACTTTGGTCAGTATTTCTTTATCTAGTTAGAGATTACCCAGAATTTTGGTGAATTTTATTGATGAGTTTTATATGCCGTTTCATGCTTGTTTATAACGACTGTGCTTGCTGTATTTCACTCACTGTTTTGTAAAGAATCATATTTTCACCCTGATTCCTTTGACTGTATGAAAAATATTTGTGAAATATGAAAGTTAGTTTATATTGTCTATTTTCATCTCCCTTTGGAGGATTTGAATTTTTTTTCACGGTTTGCGAGATATTACAGTTTTCGTACAGCTGTGTTGGGAAATCCAGATTTGCCAAACTATCGTTTCTTGATGTTTTCTGATTTTTGATGACTGATCTAATTCACTAGAAAATTATGAAATTTTATATTCTGATACTAGACATATAGAGGAATACCCCATATTTTTTTTGGAGTTTATTATGATATTTTCATGCTGTTTTCCTTCTCTTGAATTCGTTTTCCTAATTTCTGGCTGAACCTATTTTCTGTATTCAAATCAATTTTGAGCTATATTTTTGTGAATTAGTATGTGACTTATTTATACTCTCTTGATTTGGTTAGGAATCTATTTTCTAGACGTTTCGACGGATTCAGATTTGCATGTTTGTAACACTGGAAATCACTATTTTACTACAGTATGGTCTTGCTGTCCTGAACTTAAGATTTATTTATTTTATTCTTTTATGAACTATCTTGCACTCGTGTTTATCTTGCAACTTGAACTTATTACATGATCATGCCAGGTTATTCTTGATATGTTTTGCACACATACATGTTTGTTTGAGAATAATAATAAATAATCAAGCTGGAGTTTTAATGGGAAAGATCTAGTAGTGGATAGTGCAGAAACGTGTACTCGGAAGGACACTTGTGGTTCCTGTATGACATGTTACCGATCAAGTTTACCGATCAAGTTATCGATCAAGTTAATATTATGTTACCGATCAAGTTTCCGATCAAGTTTACCGATTAAGTTACCGATCAAGTTTACCGACCAAGTTTAGTGATTCTGTGAATACCCGAGTACACTGCCTTGTATGGTCCCCTATGAAATCTAAAGCGAAACTGTTTGTTGTAGCAACCATGTGTTATAATATGGGGCGCATGAAGTGCTACCTAGATAGTAATCACTATAAGACTTGATACATGATCCTTGAACATGATACTTGAACATGATACTTGAACATGATACATGCTTGCTTGACACTTGACTACATGATACATGAGACTTATTTACATGAGACTTGATACATGATACTTGATACATGATTACACGATACTTGCCACATGATGTTTGTTTACATGATACTTGTTACTTGATGCTTGTTGCATGCTACCTGTACTTGTTCACCTTACCATGCTAGTTGTTTATTTTGACATCATGCTTATTCCATGCTATTAGTTAGTTTTCCCCATGTACTTGTATCCTGCATTAAAGGCGGCCCTGTAACTTGCAATTGACGGGTACATTGTTTTCTCTTTTTTCTCTTCCTGCAATTTATTAAATTGCAGATTTTGGAGATCAGCTGCCAGATGGAATAGGCGAGATGAAATACTAGTTTCTGGAGATTTTGCTATATCTATTTATTTCTTGTTGCTATTTGAATAATGTATCTTGTACTTGGTTTATTTTGTATTTGGGCAATGTGACCCAGGTTATTTGTCTTATTCAGGTCATGACTATTTGAGATTAATGTATTTGGTTTCAAGTATTCTTGTTGGTATTTTGGTTCATATGTGTATGTTGGTTGATTCTTCTGCTTCCGACTCTGATTATTTTGTGAGATGTTGTAAAGATTCTTGAACAGGTTATGGATGATGAAAATCACTCGCTGGGCTTTTGTCGCGTATCCGTATTCCGTATTCTCTTTTGGGAAGTAGGGCGTAATAATGATTTTTACAATATAACTTATGAATCTAATAGTACAACATGCCAAACTAGTATAGTAACTTCTTCTTCTTCTTCTAGAGGTAAGAGTAAGAGTAAATTAGAAGATGTCACTACTGATTTACTTGCTCAAATTCAATCTAAAAAACCTAGGACTAATGCACCTAATGAATTAAACTGCTATAATCAACAAGATAGTGAAAGTTCTAGTTTTAAGATTGAAGCGTTACAATGGTGGAAAGAACATGAATTTTTTTTTCTTCCAATTCTTTCACATATGGCTAGAGATCTACTAACCACTCATGTGTCTACAATTACTTCAAAAAGTGTTTTTTCTACAAGTGACAAGGTTTTAACCGATTACTGGCTGGATGTCGGATTCGTTGGAGATGCTCGTGTGCATCGAAGATTGGATGGAAGCTACAGATAGGACTCAGGGAAAAGCAGCTAAAGATTTAACAAGTGGAAGCAACTCGCCTGAAGATCAACAAACTGAGTAGAGAATTTAGGGCGATGAGATCCTAGGTTTAGATTAAGTAGAAATGCACGGAAGTAGTCCAATGACCTCTCTTCAATATAACTCTAGGCTATCTCGAACTCTAGATTATGCCCTTAAACATGTAATTCAATAAATTTGTAAGCTTTTTTTTTATAGTTTTTATTATAGATATTTGTATATAATTTTATTGTTGTAAAAACTTATTCCAAGTGCACCGATGAATAATAAATACAATTTTTTTTTCTCTCATACTTTTTGTACATTTTAATATTTTTTGGAGTTAAAAAAATGAAAAATTGCCAGGCCAACCTGCGACCCGGCCCGGGTCGGGTTGAACCCATATGGGTTCGCTGGTCACTTCGGGTCGAGAAGTTGGAATTCGAATCCGGCCTGGCCCAGCCTGGGTATTCACCTAACCTAGCCCGGACCTGCCCGTTACTTCAGCTAGCCCACTGGGTTGGGGCCCGGAACTGGCCCGCCTGGCCCGAATGTCATCGCTAGACCAAACCATAAAACTTAATAGTCCTAAGGGGTTTTTTTAAAATTCCATAATCTTGGGGAGGGGAGGTTAGCCCATGCCCCCCCGTATTGGTTTTCGAGGTTTACAACAGAGTAACAGACTTTGGAAAAATACAAAAAATAAATTTGAAATTCAGTCATGGATCCATGCGAAAATCATAAAACATGTTAAGAGTTTTTTCCTCAATGATGGAACGACTATCTCCACAATCTGCCAATCACGAGTACTGCAACATTGTGGTGCCTCTATGGTATCCACACGAATGAACAATGAAATCAAACTCTTCCTCACGCCGTGGTGCTAACTGCGGGAAAGGGGAGTTCCTCTCTCTCTCTCTCTCTCTCTCTCTCTCTCTCTCTGACGGCTAGGGTTTTTCCTTGTTCTTTCCCACAGATACATATCATGTATATATAGTAGGAATCCATTATAAGAGAGCAGTGAGGCTGTCGGGCTCACAATCTAACCTTGGTCAAATTCATATGTGGGCCTTATAATTTTGGTTAGCCCATTTAATCTAATTAACCAATGTTGGGAGTCCAAGTCCTGGATTCTCAGTTAAATTTATCTTATGAATTTAAATCTCAATTTCGATCTATTCTAAATATGTGACCATAGAGGTTCCCATTACGTTCATACAAATAGTGAGCGGTATCTAGTAATACATTACTGCTACTCAAGTAACGGGAATACCAATGATTTGACATAACCTATCCGTGACCAATGTTACCTTGTACTCTAGTCCTTTTGTTCAGAGAACTTAATTGACCATAAGACATGGAGCGTGTCACCCTTGTATAGTTCAATCTTTGGTTTCTTGATGTCCGAGTAGACCTATTAATACAAATAAGATCAATATCTCATATGACTCATTTGAGCACGACCATGCATTTTCCTGTCTCACTCAATCAAGGGGCCCGAGGATATCTCTCATGTTATGTAAGAGGGAAAATTCTATCTAAGTCACTCACATCCCTTTGCATGATTCATAGTACGTCCAACAGCCATCTTTATAATCATCTTATCAGAGGTGATGTTTGACGGTATTAAAACATATGAATTATCATGTAGGGAACTGTAGTAACTTCAAGTCAAATGACCACATAAAACACCATGGTCACTGTGAGAATCACTCATGACACTCATGTAATGATCCATGCAGCGTTCTCATGGTAGGTCAGTTCAGTACATTATTACTCTAATATGTACCCATGTGAAGACTTGATGTCTCATATCTAAGATCCGTGAAATATGGTCATCAGTCTATGTACATACTAGTCTTTATATATTATTGTGGACCTAATTCACAATAATACTTGACTAAAGACATTTAAGAATAATGTTCATATTTCAACCAATAGTGTCTCACAATCAAGTCATGCACTTAATGTCTCATGGTATTGAACCTACCATTCTGAGGATTTTATTATGTTTATTTAATCACAATAAACAACATAATAAATAAAATGTCTCACATATGAAATAAATGTCATGATACAATGTAAACTAGGAAAGTCAATATAAGGCTGACCTCTAGGGCATATACCAACATCCAGGGCCCCCACTAAGCTCTGCCCCAGATCACCCATGGATTGAGGAATGTAAAATAGATGTATACTTTTTTAGATGGTGCCACAATAATTCTTATGAAGAATTTATGCAATTGACCCAAAAAGTTTTAACAAAAAACTTTGTTTTTGTTGTTGTTGTAGTAGTACTAGTATAGTAATTCTTATAAACCTGTAACTTATAGCTATTTGATGCATCCTTTTCCAAATTTAAGGAGATTATAAAAGGAGCAGATACCAAGATTTCTTATCTAGTTCATTCTCTCACATTTATATTATCCACATCGTTTTTGAAAGAAAATGGTCAACTGCTTGTGTGATAGGCCACTCTTCATGGTTTAGTGACATTTAACCTTGCAACATACTAGCAATTGAGCACAAGGGGAGGGGACTAGGTTAAGGGGTGGCAAGCCTCTTTGTTCGCTATGCTGATGGTTATTGCTGTTGAGTTCAATATCTAACTTGAGATGCAAACAAGTAATCGAATCAAAGAAATACAAATAAACAAAGCCAACAATACACGAACACACGAGATTTTTATTGAGGTTCACTCAATGCAATGGCTATTTTCCCGTACAAAGACACTCCTGCGATTTCCATTAGAGAATATGAAGAGAAACATGTTTATAATCACTCAAGATCTCACCACCAATGTGTAGAATTTATCTCCACTATCCTCTCTCAAGAATGACTGCTCAATCTCTGTATTGATAATGGAATTTTGTTGGAATAACCCTAGAATCGTGCATCATACAATACATATAGAATTACACAAGATTGAATCTCAGCCGTTGACCAAATTCCTAAATCTGCCACGTTATTCGCAGTCGACTACTTTGAAACTCTAGCAAGTATAGAGCATAGCTAATGGTTGTGATCGACTATCCTTATCGGCAGTCTACTGCTTTCTTCTGTCAAGTGGAAACTGCAATTTGTAGTCGACGGCACCCTGCTGTTCTTGCTACTAAATCTTCTTCTTTAACCCTTAGTGCTTGTGTATTGGATGCACATAATCCCAACAATAAGTCTTTAATCTGTTCTTCAATTCTCTCTTGACCTGTACAAGGCATGTGCCTCTCTGAGTCCCTCATCAATCAAATTGGAGACAATCCGATAGTGGAATAGCAAAACTGATGCTTCTTGATATCCACTACCTTTGTGAGCATGTCAGCCGGATTCTTTGTGCCATTTTTTTTCACAACCACTTTTTGTTAGCTTCAACCACTTTTTTTCAACTACCATCCTAATAATGTGACACATCATCTGAATGTGTTAAGTCCTAGTATGGAACACTGAGTTCTTCGCCATGAATACTGCACTCTGATTGTCAGACCATACATGCCTTATGGATTGCTTTCTACACAATTGACCCACGAGTTCCTAAATTCATAACATGTCCTTCGAAGATGCTGTAAGTGCAGTTTAGGCTTACTCTGTCATTGATTGTGCTACAACCTTCTGTAACCAGGAAGTTAAACTTACAATTGTACCACCAACTGTGAACATTGATCCTGTAGTACTCCTAGAATTATCACGATCACCGCAAAAGTCTGCATCGACATAACCATGTATCTGCAATTAATCACCCCCCAAAAATTAGGGAATGATCTGAAGTAGCTTCAAGATATCTAAGAATTCACTTCATTGTATTTCAGTGCTCTTTACCTGAATTCTTCATATACATGATAACAATTTCCACTACATATGCGATATCTGGCCTAGTAGACATCATCGCATACATAAGACTAGTGAAGGCTGAGGCATAAGGAACTGCAGTCATTTTCTCCATTTCTGCCTCCGATGTAGGACACAAGTCCATAGATAACTTGAAGTGTGCACCCAAGGGACAAGTATCTGTCCTTGCACCATCCATATTGAATTGCTTCAACACTTTCTTTATATAGTCCGCTTGTGACAACCAAAAACCAATGCTTCTTACTTTACCCTATCGCTAGTAATTTTCATGCCAAAAATTTGCTTTGCCTCCCCCAAATCTTTCATAGAAATCTAAGAGGCTAGTATCTTTTTCACATCATTAGTTTTCTTCATACATGAATTGCCAATAGCATATCATTTGCATATAAAGCTAAAATTATTGTATCATTGTCGTTATACTTGCGCACACAACGATCAGATTCGTATCCTTCGAATTCATTTCCTCGCATGAAACAATCAAATATCAAGTATCATTGCTGTGGTGCATGTTTGAGCCCATATAGACTCTTCATCAGTCGACAAACCATGACTTCCTTTCCTTTGATTTAAAAAACTGTGGTTTGCTTCATGTACAAATCTTCTTCTACATCACCTTGGAGAAATGTTGTTTTGACATCCGACTGCTATAAATGCAAATTTTCATTGCCACTATACTAAGCAATACCCTAATCAAAGTCATCTTCATAACTAGAGTGAAGATCTCACTACAGTCATGTCACGCCCCGCTTCGCAAAGAATACAGAATACGAGTACGTGACAAATCACAGCGAATGATTTTCATCATTCAAAAGCTATAAGGATCAACTCAACAGTAAAACAGAAAAATACTACCACGCATGCATGAAACAAATCTCATAATCAAAAGAAATTTGAAAACAAATACATTGTCATCAAATAAAACAAGATCTGAAAAAACAATAAAACTCCGGGACAACTTGCACAATACAAAGTATCATGTAGCAACAAGGAAACTGATAACTCAATACAGGAATAAACTAAAGCATGAAAGGTTCCAGTCAAGCTTAGAACACTTGATCACTCACTCCTGTAGGTAACTGGTCTTCAAAGCCTATAGATTTAGCAATTGGAAGAAACAGAGAAATAGGAAAATAGTATGCCTATTAGTGCAAGATACAGGCCTGCAAGTAGTACAAATAAAAAGGGCTACAGGAACAGGGTAAATAAGAACGTAGAGCAGGAAACAGGATACAATAGCATAGACCATAGCATGGAAGGAATGCAACAGGTAAATAGAGTCCAATAAACTTGCAACCGAGTAAACAGGCAGGTTATAAGTAGACATGCAAACATGTAACAGTTATCAGATAAACAAGTAAACTGGTAACATGTATCAGGTAACAGGTAACAGGTAACAGGTAACCTGAATGTGCAGGTGAAACATATTATTCTTAACTCTATTATTTAATCCTATCTAATGCAACACTCATGCGTCCCATACTATATGGTTTTGCATACAAACAAGTTGCGTTTAGATTTCGTGGTGGATTCTATAGGGCCGTGTACTCAGGCATCATGTAAACAGGTAGATAGGATCATGAATCATGTAATCATGTATTCATGTATTCATGTAAATAGGTGGGACCTATGGGCCCCCGTTCCAAGTACACCTTCCTATAGGGAAGTATGTAGTCAGGTAAAACAGGTAAACAGGTGGGAAACACAGGCCCTCTTCTAAGTACACCTTTCTATAGAGAATTATGTATTAAGGTAATCATGTAAATAGGTAAACAGGCTCATGAATCATGTAATCATGTGTTGCTGCTGATTTCTGGGGTGGGAGCAAACAGATGAATTTGTAGATTCTTCGAGGAAACAAATAAGCAAACCTGTTAACCTTCACCTACGTTTTGACTGGTTTCTCGCTGCTGTCGTGAACCTACACAAAGTTCGATACACCGGGATGGATCCCAGCGACGAACCCTCCGATGCTCTTGTCAGTAATCTGAAGGATTATGAAAGAGCTTTAGGTAGAAAAAGATTGATTACCCTGCCACGGTAGGTGGAGAGGGATATTTATAGTTGCCTTAGGAACCAGTTACGAGATAAGGATAAATCTCTACTTCCGGATGTGCATGGATAAGAAGAGGGTTTTACTCGTTTCGTGATAAGAGAGACTGTTTAAACTCTCTTAGGGATAACCACGAATTTGAATTGCTCTCTATCCATCTGGGTTGGTTTGTAATGGGTCGCTACCCATATCCAGTAAGACAAATCCGTTTTTAGGCTATTAGGCTTTGAGGAAAAGACCCAGTCCCCAATCGGACCTGTTTATAGGTGAAATTACTGTTTCGCCCCCGAGAGCTTTGAGATCTGTGCCCGATTCGAACGACTCCGATTTAATTCTATTTTTAGCCATATCACGAGTCCTCCCACTCCCTAAGACTGAGTTTTACAGCCTTCGGAGAGTAGTTTTGTTGTTCTAGTGGCGTACGTAATTTTAGCGGATCTTTTAAGGAAGTTTGGATCTTGCTCAAGGTGTAACGGTATCAATTTGAGTTTGTAGAATGCCCAAAACTATTCATGGAATTTCTTGGATTTTTATTCTAATTTTTAATTATTTTCAAATTATTTTCTCAATTTTGCCAATCAACAATCTATTTTCAAAAAGTATTAATCAATCCTTCCAATTAATAATTATTTATCCAGGAGCTCCGAAATATTTTTCTCGAATTCAAAATTATTTTTTAGATTTTTTAATTATATTTTTGCAATTTTTAAATAATTAATTCAATTTAATAAATTAAAAAGAAGAATTAATCAAGTGAATATTGGCGTGGTGCGATCTGGAGCGTTGATCAAGTTGTGGCGCGGTTTTCGGAGCGATCAGACGGCTAATCAGGGATTCAAGTTTCCCCGTATTCCGTTCAGGAATGTTTCTGTTCGGCACGTAGCGACGAACACAACGAACATCAGGTCGAACGTGGCAGATGATTCGTCGAACGACTTGCAAATGTTGCATCGAACGTGACGTCTGGTGAACGTTGTGTCGAACGTGGCGAATGACGTGCCAAACGATGGGCAAACGTTGCATCAAACGCGATGAACGATGCATCGAGCGACAGGCAAACATTGCATCGATCGTGGCAAACGATGCATCGAACGTTGCGTCGAATGTGGCGAATGACGTGTCGAACGACGGGCAAACATTGCGTCAAATGTGGCGAACAATGCATCGAGCTACAGGCGAACGTTACATTGCACGTGGTGACCGATGTGTTGAACGACTGGCAAACGTTGCGTTGAACATGGCGAACAACTAGTCAACGCCATTTTTCTTGTTTTTCGTTCGGGACATTGTCTATTCGGCGCGCAACAGCAAGCGTGGCGAGTAATGCGTCGAACGAAAAGCGATCGACACGTGGCTTTTGAGCCGTAGACTAGTCAACACAAATTTGCCTATTTTTCGTTCGGGACATCGTTCGTTCGGTGCCAATGGCGAACGTGGTGAACGATGTGTCAAACGATAGGCAAGCGACACATGGCTTTTGAGCCTTTGACTGGTCAACACCATTTTGGATGTTTTTCATTCGAGACATCGTCTGTTCGGCGCAAATGGCGAACGTTGTGTCAAAAGACAAGCGAGCGACAATGGCTTTTGAACCATTGACTGGTCAACACCATTTTGCTTATTTTTTGTCCAGGACATCGTCTGTTCGGTGCCAATTGCGAACATTGTGAAATATGTGTCGAACGACAGGGGAGCGACACGTGGTTTTTGAGCCGTTGACTGGTAAACTCCATTTTGCCTGTTTTTCTTCCTGGAGATCGTCTGTTCGGCGCACAGTGGTGAAGTGGCGAACGATGTGTCGAACGATAGGCGAGCGACACATGGCTTGAAGTCTGCTGTGCGAGCACCTGACAAGTATCTGAAGGTCCAACTTCTTAGACGGTTTGACTTCTATTGTTTTGCATTTTTGTCGCTTAAGATTTTGCGCCTTTTGGGCTTCCTAAGGGCGCATTACGCTTTCGGCCCAAGCCCCCCAAGCTTGACAATAAATTCCCCTCCCCCTCTTCTCATTTCACCTTACTCTCTTACTTTCACCTCATCTGAAAATTTATTACTTCGGCGCTTGAGGAAGGTTCCGATGATCTTTTCCGTTCTCCGGTGAAGTTTTCAACCGTGCACGTCACATCAGAAGGTAATTTAATTTTGTTTTAAGAGATGTCTAGGGTAATTTCTGGTGAAGAGACCTCCCCCTCAGGTCCGAACAAAGTGCCACCACCGACCGCTTCTTCTAGAGTCGACAACGGGAAAGGTGTTGTGGTTCAGCCTTCGCTGGTAGTAGAGAAAATTGTGGAGAGAGAGCGGGGGATGGGCGAGTTTGGGAGGCATTCGATCGCCGTGTCTTGCTTGGGAGGGGTTCGAAAATACAACGCCGAAGAATTAAGGCGTGTAGAGCAAGGCATGGGTCGGTACTAAGAAGAGAACGAACCACGAGAGCACACTGAGGTGAACAATATTGTCTCCATACTTACAGAGGTGAACCCTCGCACCATAAGGAAGTGCTTCATGATCCCTCCGGAGTTTGACCTCCTTTTTCCTGGCCCCGGGGTTAGATCCTGCCCTTTTTTCTCCCCCGATCTATGCTTGTTTCCCTTCGACGCTTTAAACGCGGATCTACGCCTCCCCTTTCATCCATTCATAAGGAAAGTGCTGTGATGGTATGGTGTTGGCCCGATCCAGCTTATGCCGAACATGTGGAGACATGTTACGGGGTTCGTGCTACATTGTCAGGTTGCGAGGATCGAGCCCTATCTCAACGTTCTCCGTCGGTTATATAAGATTCATCAGAAGACGCAGACGGAGTATCGATTCTATCTCACCGCTCGTAAGGGAGTCAAGTTAGTCGATATCCCCGACTCAGTGAAGTATTGAAGGGACAAGTATTTTCTGATTCGGAGTAAGGAACCGTGGGACATCCTAATGGTCTGGAGGGAGGACATGCCAAGGAGAGCGAAGGCGGAGCCGTCTCATAGCCCCGAAGAAGATAGGATGGTCGGAATTCTTTTGGATCGACCAACTCTGCACTGGAAAGATATCTCATAAGATAATCTTTTTTTGGGGGGGGGGGGGTCTAAGCCTGATGAACCCTAGTATGAATTTTCTTTTTATTTGTCGTCATCCCTTAGTTGGCACGAGTTCTTCAAAATTTTCAACACTTGTCTTTTTCTTGCAGGAGACCCAAGCATGGACTTTGACGACATCATGAGTAGGCATTCGGCCCTGAGCGGTAAGCGGATTGATGGGAGGAAGAGGAAGCGCACAGTCATTCGACCATCGGCGTTGAAGGTAACCAGGGGCGAGAGTGGTGCTACTCCCATGGTGGATTTAGAGTCCACGCCTGTGGCTCCAACCGTTTCATCAGTTGAAGATCTCCCCCTTTCATCGACACTTGCTCTTGAAGCTCCCCCTCTCGCTGCGGCAGTCAAACGATCCTGACCGATGAGTTAAAGAGGATCTTCATCCCCAACTGGCAAGTGCGGAGGCACGATGGCTTCCTCAGGGACTCGACGAGCTACATGGACGCTATTTGTCACTTGGCTACGCCTAAGGACAAGGCCTCCATGGAGCACAGGACTGTAGGCGACTCGGCTTTGGAGATTGCAAAGGCACAAATGACCATAAGTGTTCAATGTTTTGCTTAGTTGTAGGTCTTATTTTTTGCAAACCTTCCTCACTCCTCGTTCTAAACTTTTGGTTCTTGCTTTCTCCCATTCAATCTGCCATTTTAGCTACCTACTGAGGCAAATGGCAGAACAAGAGCGGAGTTGAAGGTCATGCAAGACCAAGAGAAGGTCAAGCGGTCAAAGGCAAAGAAAGAGTCTGAAGCGGCCGCTCTCTTAGCAGAGTCTCAAGCTGCTAAGATCATTCTGCTGGAGGCAGCATTGGCAAAGGCGAAGGAGAGCACCGAATTGGAGAAAGAGGAAGTCGCTCGGGAAAGGGCTGCAGAGAGGGAAAAAGCGGCTAGGGAGAAGGAGGCAGCCGTACGAGAGGCGGGGCTGCACAGGAGAAGAAGGCCATCAGATATTTGGAGAAGAACAAGCGAAAAGCATACGCCAAGGCTTTGAACGACGTTGGGCTGCGCATCCCTGACTTTGATCGCGCGGGGTATCGCTTGTTTCCTGACGAAGAGGAATGTGGTGAGGAAGGGGAAGAGATAGATGGCGAGGAAGGGGAAGAGAATGCTGTGGCGTACCCCCAGACGGTCATAGTGACAGTGCCGAAGGCGGCTGAGGGGAGCGGCCAAGCCCTAACACCCCTCATAGATTCGTCCGCCGAGGTGGACACTTGACCTCCTTTGCAGCTTCTTTTATCTTATTTTTCATCGTAGATTTCTCTTCGTGGTTTGATTGTAGTGATGCCTAATAGCGGACTGGACATCGCTTTTGTATTTCTACTAAGTACTACAAACTCTTTTTGTGTGGAAACACTTGTGACTTTTATTCAACATAGAACTTTTATTCAACATAGAACTCTTGTATCCTAGTTGGATATGGAGTCATGTTTTCAGATTTTTCCCGAGCTAAGAGATTTTCGTCTCTTTTGTTGGATTTTCCAGGTCAGCAAGGTGCCACTTCTTCATTCTGAGCTTGGCATTGTCAAATTGGGGTTAGCCCGGTCCCGAGAGATGCTTTATAAGGCCGAGCGAGAGGCAGGTCACTTATGGGTGACTCTAGCTCGTAGAGATATTGAGATGAGGCGCCTTGAGGAAAGGACTCGCGAAGTGCCACCTGAAGGCGAGGATTTCTACCCCTCAATGGCCATCAGCCAAGGTCTGAGACTCAAGTTCCTACGTCACTCTTTATTCAGGATAAGATCCGAGAGGGACGAGTTGAAGAATGTGGTGCTCGAGAAGAGTCTGGAGGTGGTGCATCTTCGAAGGACTATCTCCGATGACTCTCGTGGGGGCAATTCGGGCAGGATGCCTCGCTTGAAGATTAAAGTGACAGATGACTCATTAAAAGAGTGGGTCGTCGAGCTAGAGGCAGAGAACCTTCGTCTATGATGACTTTCTGAGGGGAGTAACGTCAGAAGCACTTCCTGTCCCCAGGGTGAGTATGCTCAAGGAAGGTCGTTCCACGAATTAGCGCTTCGTTCTCCTCCCATTTTGCGACGTCCTGGGGACGCGCAAAGTGGAGTGGCCGGCTCGTCGAGTGGAGCGTCTGTTGGGGCAACTGTTAGGCTCTTGGGAGCTGATGACCCTACTCGGCTCGCTGGGTTAGAGACCTCTGCGGAAACAGGGCGACAACAACACAACGCTCGCCGAAGTACCCCGCTCCCTAGGAGGGGCTAGGGCAAAATTTTATAATCTTGTAGTCTTTGTTTCATATGAGTTGCATCTTGAATCTTGATGAAAATAATGTATGAGTTTTTGGTCTAGAATTAGACTTGTATCTCAAATCTTGATGAAATAATGTATGAGTTTTTGGTCTAGAATTAGACTTGTATCCCAAATCTTGATGAAATAATATATTGCATCCTTTGATCTGGTAATGAGCTTTTTCAAAGAGTTTGTGTTTGGCTAATCTTTCGAAAGAGGAGTTCAACATTTGTAGGAGCGATTCCGAATGGTGAGCTACTTTGTACTCGCTTGTTTACAAGTAGCAAAAGTTACATCGAACCAAGTGTTGGACTCCGAACTTGTCGTTTAGAGAGTTTCAACAGTTATAGGAGCAATTCTGAATGGTGAGCTACTTTGTACTCGCTCGTTTGCAAGTAGCAAAAGTTGCATCGAACAAAGTATTGGACTCCGAACTTGTCATTTAGAGATTTTCAACAGTTGTAGGAGCAATTCAGAATGGTGAGCTACTTTGTACTTGCTCGTTTGCAAGTAGCAAAAGTTGCATCGAACAAAGTATTGGACTCCGAACTTGTCGTTTAGAGATTTTCAACAGTTGTAGGAGCAATTCCAAATGGTGAGCTACTTTGCACTCACTCGTTCGCAAGTAGCAAAAGTTGCATCGAACCAAGTGTTGGACTCCGAACTTGTTGTTTTAGAGAGTATCAACAGTTGTAGGAGCAATTCCGAATGGTGAGCTACTTTGTACTCGTAAGTAGCAAAAGCGGCATTGAACCAAGTGTTGGACTCCAAACTTGTCGTTTGAGAAAGTTTGTGCTGGGTGAAAGAATATTAAGACAATAGTTTTTCTGAGAGAGAGAACTGCTTTTTATTAAAACAACTACCAAGTGGCTGCGTCTGAGTTGCGAGCCATTATTATATTTGCAAAAACAGACTAAATAATAAAGCAAATGCTTTAGAGCTGGCTATAAGTTGCTTGGAGCTGTGTTTTAACACCCCTTTGGTACTTTAATAGGTGCTCCACATTCCATGTCCTTGTTCTTCCCCCCCGGGTCTTCAAGTTGATAGGCACCAGGCCGAACAACTTTGGAGATTCTGTATGGGCCTTCCCAGTTAGGTGCTAGCTTTCCTTTCTTGCTTAGAAAAGAAATTGATAGCTTCTTAAGCACTAAATCTCCTTTTTGAAATTAGTAGGGCAGACTCTCTTTTTGTAGGATTGCTCGATCCTACGTCGATAGGTTTCTTGTCGAATGAAGATCTTTCGCAGATCTCATCGATGAGGTCCAAGTTACCGCAAAGCTCGTTCGCGTTTTGTTCTTCGTTGTAGGCGATCAAGCGGGGTGAGGGCAGACCGACCTCAAGTGGGATAACGGCTTTAGAGCCGTAAGTGTGGTTGAAAGGAGATTCTCTCGTTGGGGTCCTCTTTGTAGTGCGATAGCTCCAGAGCATATTGGGGAGCTGCTCTACCCATAAACCCTTAGCAGACTTGCTTAGTCTCTTTTTCAGACCGGAGAGAATTTGCCAATTGGCATTCTCTGCCTGACCGTTGGATTGTGAGTGGGAGATCGAGGAGAATCATTGCTGAATGCCCAGGTATGCGCAAAAGTGCGGAAGGCTTCCCCCGTGAACTGAGTTCCATTGTCTGTTACCAAAATTCGAGGCACACCGAATCTGTAGATAACGTTTTCCCAAAAGAAGCGCTGCACTCTATTCTCTGTGATCGTCGCTAGGGGCTCGGCTTCGATCCATTTAGAGAAATAGTCGATCGCTACAACGGAACTTTAATTGGCCCGGTGCTGGAGGAAAAGGCCCGAGCAGGTCCATTCCCCACATTGCAAAAGGGGTTGGGCTAGATAGAGAGGAGAGCTAGGCTTGAGGTAAGTGGCAGATTGTTGAGAATTTTTGGCAGGGGCCGCATCGGTGAACGTGTTGTTCAGCATCGCTAAGGAGAGTGGGCCAGAAATATCCATAATTCAAGATTTTGCAGGCGAGGGATCTGGCTCCCAAATGAGCGCCACACATTCCTTCATGGACTTCCTTCAAAGCATATTGGGCTTCCTTGGGGGAGAGACATCTCAAGCAGGGTCTGCCATCTACTTGAGTGTAGGAGCATTTTTACATGAATCCCTCGATGAGTGTGTACCACTCGGCTCTGGTTCGGATCTTTCGAGCCTCTTTAGGGTCTAATGGAAGGATCCCATCTCTGAGGAACTCGAGCAGGGGCCTCATCCAATTCTCCCCGAGTTGTAAGGGCAGCGTCTCCATTGGCTCGTGATCTTCTTCCTCGATGCTGGGCCTCTGGAGAACTTCTATTAAGACAGTTTGTTCAAGCCCTTAGAGGGAAGAGGAAGCCAGCTTCGAGAGGGTGTCTGCCTGTGCATTCTCTTCTCGGGGAATTCGCTGGAGTTGTGCATCCTTGAAAGAGACCATCAGTTCCTTGACTTTGGCCAAGTACTTGGCCATGCGACCGTCTCGCGCTTCGTATTCCCCTGATACTTGGTTCACCTCCAGCTGCAAGTCACTGAATATCTTGACACGTTTGGCCCTGGCCTTACAAGCCATACACAGGCCGGCTATAAGGGCTTCGTATTCAGCGGCATTGTTGGATGCCCAAAAGTTGATACGGAGTAAGTATTGGAGGATGATTCCTGCCAGTAGGATTCCTGCTATACTCCCATCAGTGCACGAGGACCCATCTACATACACTTTCTAGAACGGGGGTTCCTCTATCACTTTGCTGGTGTCGGGAATTGTGCTCTTTACTATAAACTCCGCTAGGGCTTGGGCCTTGATTGCGGTTCGAGGTTGATAGTTGATATCATGTTGGCTCAGCAGGATGGACCACTTCATAAGGCGCCCCGAGGTCTCAAGCTTGTAGAGAACCTGTTTGAGCGGCTGGTAGGTAAGAACGACCACCGGGTGAGACTGGAAAGTAAGGGCAGAGCTTTCGGGCTGCCATGACCAAGGCATAGGCCATCTTCTCTAGCTTTGGATAATGGAGTTCAGCGTCCTAAGGACCTTACTCACATAGTAGATGGGCTTCTGTGGCTTGTCTTCTTCTCTTGCTAGAACGACGCTGAGGGTCTACTCCGAAGTGGCGATGTATAAGTAGAAAACATCCCCGGGCTTTGGCTTGCTCAAGAGTGGGGGGTTGAATAAGTAGGCCTTGAGCTGATCAAATGACTCTTGTTGCAGTTGCCCCCACTCAAAACCTTTAGCGCCCCTGAGGGCCTTGACGAACGGGAGACATTTTTCTCCGGATTTGGAGAGAAAATGCCATATGGCCGCGAGGCGTCCGGTGAGTCTCTGCACATCTTTAACATTGGATGGGGGGAGCCATGTTGAGTATGGCCTGAATCTTCTTGGGGTTGGCCTCTATGCCCCTTTGGCTAACCATGAACCCTAGGAACTTGTCGGATGAGATGCCAAAAGTGCACTTGTTCGGATTCAATCTTATATCGTGTTTCCTCAGCATGCTGAAAGCCTTTTGGAGATCAGAGACATAATCCAATATGCTAATGCTCTTCACCAAAATGTCATCTACATAGACTTCCATGTTCCGCCTGATTTGTTCTTGGAAGACCTTGTTAACAAGGCGCTGATAGGTGGCACCAGCGTTCTTGAGCCCGAAGGGCATGATCCGGTAGCAATATAGACCCGGGTCGGTGACGAAAGATATCTTCGAAATGTCTGGAGGGAACATTCTGATCTGTACCCAGAAAACAAATCCATGAAGCTTAAGAGTTCATGGCCCGAGGTTGCATCAATCAGGGCGTCAATGCTCGGGAGCGGGAATGGATCTTTGGGGCATGCCTTGTTTAGATTCGTGAAGTCAATGCAGATCCTCTAGCTCCTGTTGGCTTTCTTGACCATCACGATATTGGACAGCCACTCCGGATAGTTGACCTCCTGTATGAACCGAGCCCTCAAAAGTTTCTCAATGTCTTCTTTGATAGCTTGCTGGCGCTCGGGGGCAAATTCGCATCGCTTTTGCTGAATAGGTCTGGCTCACGAAGTGACACTAAGGTGGTGCATGAGGAGCTCTTCGGTGATTCCTAGCATGTCAGTCATAGTCTAGGTGAATAGATCACGATTTTCCCTTGTACAGTGGATAATGTCGGGTCGGACGGGAGGGGGAAGGACTCTGCTAACCTGGAACGTCCTGGTCAGATCCTCTTCCGAGAAGGCCACCTCTTCCAGCTCATCGACCGGCTCTGATATAGGTTGGCTACTCCCTTGGGGGAGTTCAAGAGCTTCAAGGGAGAGGACCGGTCCTCCCACCGAGGTCATGCAGCATTTACAGTCCACCTCCTGGCTCCCTCTGACTTCTTCCACGCCCGCTGTGGTGGGGAATTTCATCTTCATGTGATAAGCCGAGGGATGGCCTGGAGAGCAGCTGGGCCTGGTCGGCCCAGGATGACGTTGTAAGCAGCCTTCACATCTACCACCACGAAATCCATCGGCTCGGTCCGGGTGGTTGAGGTTTTGCCAGCAGTTACATTGAGAGTTATGACACCCTCGATCGTCACTGGCACCCCTGTAAACCCGTGGAGAGTGTAGCCGGTAGGCTTGAGTCGATCCATGGACAGCTTAAGACCGTGAAATAACTCGAGAAAGAGAATGTTGACCGAACTGCCGTTGTTGACTAGGAACCGGTGCACATCAAAGTTGGCCATGTGGAGGTTTATTACCAACGCATCATAATTGGGCGTTCGAACGCCCTCCAGATCTCTATCTGAAAAAGTGACAGGGACCCCAAGGCCCTGGGGGGAGGACGGTTCTGCACAGAATTTACTTCCCGGATGAAGGCTTTTCGGGAGGAGTTCGAATCTCTCCCATTGGGCCTCCGTGGATGACATGTAGGATGGCCTCTGGTTTGAAATTCGGGGTCTCCGCATGCCGCTCGGTTCACTTATTATCCCCCGTGGGGGGCGAAGGAGGATCTGCCCTGTCCTTTCTTACGAACCTGGAGAGTTGTTCTCTCTGAATAAGGGCCTCGATCTCATATTTTAGGGCCTGACTGTTATCTATGTCGTGGCCGTGGTCCCTGTGGAAGTGGCACTACTTGTTCCTGTTCCTTTTTTTGCCCGGAGTGTTCATCTTTGGAGGTGGTGGGAGAAGACCCTCCTTCCCAACCTCCATCAGGATGGCTGGGATACTCGTATTGAGCACAGTGAACTTCTTGAAGCGGGGAGGAGGGCAACGCTGGCCTCCGTTGTCTTTCTGGAGCTTCTTAGCTTCGTCTTTTTCAGCGCCCTTCCGTTTGTTCTTGGTGGACGATCCCTCAAGAGCGGGGCAGGTGAGAGCCTCTTCTGCTCGGATGTATTTCTCACTCCTAAGCAGGAGTTCTGAAAAATCCCGAGGAGGGTTCTTGGAAACGGATGCTCTAAGGTTGTTGTTAGTGACGTTGGATTGGAAGGCAGCAGAGGCCACGGACTGGCTCAGAGAGGCGATGGATTTGGCTTCCGCGGTGAAACATTTAACATCGTCTCTTAGCCGCTCACCCTTCCTTTGATGAAGCAATAGCAAAGAGGTGCTCGTCTTTTCAGCTCGGCGGCTACTCACGAAGTGAGTCAGGAAGAGGCCTTCGAGATGGTCGAAGGAGAAGATGGAGGCCGGGGCTAGTCGTGAGTACCATTCCCTTGCAGGCCCCTTCAGCGTGGTCGAAAAAGTTTTGCGAAGAAGCGCGCCCGATGTCTGGTGGATCATCATGAGAGTTTTAAAACTCTCGATGTGGTCAGCGGGGTCAGACTCCCCGTTGTATGATTCATAATGAGGGGGCTTGAAGTTATCTGGGATTGGTGCCTCCATTATGGTTCGGGAGAATGGAAGCATGTTGGGGCGGAAATTCCTCGCTCGTTGCTATTCTTCTTTGTCCAGTCGGCCAAGGTGCCTCTCCATCTTGTGGAGATGGCGATAGACCGAATCTTCCCTTCAGTCATACCTTGCTGAGGCCTGGGACTCGTCCTTTCGCGGAAGGGGACTGGGAGTGCGACGACGATAACTCGAGGAAGGTTGAGGACTGGGAGTACGATGCCGATAGCTTGGGGCAGGTTATGGACTGGGAGTACGCCGCCTATGGTTTGGGGGAAGTTGAGGACTGGGCACCCGCTGACCGTGGTCGGGAGCAACATTGAGGCCCTCAGGATTGCCTCTTGAAATTGCTGGAACTCTGCCCTCGTAATAGGTGCCTCCCGCTCTCGGTGGTCCCGAGGCACAGGTCGGCCGACTGGAGAGCAGCTTCTCCTTTGACGACGCTGGGGTGACTCCCTTCGCCTCCTGGGAGAGTTGGACCTTTTGCGATCTGGCCTGTGGGGGGATCGGGCCCTAGGGGATTGGATCGCCGGACCCCTTTTATGTTCTCGGCGGGGGATCCCATCATGGGTCTGCCTCTCATCCAAGCGGGTCCGAAGGTCTATCCGGTGCTATCGGTTGATAAGAATTTTGCGGAGATCCTTCAGCGTTGGGGGGCTGTGAGAGGCCATGGAGTCGGAAGAGGGGTTATGTATGGAGATGTGGTCATGATGAAGAGGTTGTTTTTGGCGACTCCGGCGGGAGGGTCCTGCGGCAGCCCCTTGAGGCCCTTGAGGAGCCTGCTGGGGCTAAGGTTGCTGTGGAAGAGGCTGTCCAGGCTGCGGCTGCTAGGCAGGTTGAGGGTGACACTGTCCAGGCTGCTGGACTTTTGAGTGGGTTGAGGGAGGACCACCTAGAGTGGAGAAGGATAAGGAGTAGGAGTGGCTCTATGGTTAGAGGCTGCCGTCTTCCCCTCTTTGGAGGCATAGCTTGAAACTACTTTTGCTGATGAAATAGGACTGGATTGCTTTTTTTGCTTCCCGCAGACTGCGCCAATCTGTTAATGCTGATTTCTGGTGTGGGAGAAAATAGTTGAATTTGTCGATTCTTTGAGGAAACAAATAAGCAAACCTGTTGACCTTCACTTGCATGTTGACTGGTTTCTTGCTGTTGCCGTGAACCTGCACAAAGTTCGATACACTGGGATGGATCCCTGGGAACGAACCCTCCTGACGCACTTGTCAGTAATTTGAAGGATTATGAAAGAGCTTTAGGTTGTAATTGATTGAGTACCCTATCATGGTAGGGGGACAGGAATATTTATAGTCGCCTTAGAGACTAGTTTCGAGATAAGGATAAATCTCTACATCCGGATGTGCATGGATAAGAAGAGAGTTTTACTCGTTTCGTGATAAGAGGGACTGTTTAAACTATCTCTTAGGGATAACCACGAATTTGAATTGCTCTCTATCCATCTGGGTTGGTTTGTAACGGATCGCTACCCATACCAAGTAAGACAGATCCATTTTTGGGCTATTGGGCTTTGAAGAAAAGACTCAGTCCCCAATTCCGACCCGTTTGTAGGTGAAATTACCATTTTGCCCCCGAGAGCTTTGAAATCCGTACCCAATTCGAACGGCTCCGATTTAATCCTATTTTCATCCATATCATCATGTATTCATGCAAACAGGTGGGAAACACGGGCTCCCTTCCGAGTACACTTTCTTATATTGTCCACTACTAAATCTTTCCCTCAACGTCGACTTGATTATTTATTCTTTTTACCAAAATAGACATGAATGTGCACAATCAGGGATAGGTAAACATGACAGGGATAGAAAACAGGTTCAGACTGAGCTAAAAACATGTTCTGGTGCCATAAACAACATTATAAACATCGAAACAACATGAACTTTAATTCTGGACAACATGACGTTGCTGCACCAAAACTAGAATTCCCGCTACTACAGAAAAATAATCTGGATTCGTCAGAAGTTGTAGAAACTAGACTCTTTACCGGTTCAGCTCATATACACACGATATATAAAAGTCACAGAAGCTAGGTTCAAATTCTCATTCATTACAGATTACATGTTTAGGCAGCAGGTAAGGGTTAAATGCTTATAGACTAAAGTAACTTGCAAAATCATTTAAAAATTTCATAAAAAATTATATCTAAACTCCTAACAGTGTTAAATATCAGTATAATTAATTTCAAATTTTAATACTTTAATTAATCTACTTTTTCAGCTAATTAAGCGGGGTGATGTATATTTTAGACTACATTCTGGAATTCAGGCGTCACTGTACGAAAATCTGAATATCTTGAAAATCGTAAATTGAATTGCAAAATTGTCAGATGTTCTGGATTCCAGACACACAGATTTCTACAATTCCAATTCAATAAATTTTAATCAATGAAAAATAGAATCAGGTCAAAACTGAGGTCCTTTACTGAACTAGAATGCCGGCAGTAAATCTATAATCATGTTTGTATGAATATATTAAGTCAGGAAAATAATCAAATAATTCTACAAAAATTTAGGGTGACTCTTAATCATGTCTAGTCATATCTAGATTAATATCAAGTCTAAATATTATTGTTAGCATCTATATTAATCAATACTTCATGCCAAAAATCTTGTAATCAGAAATATGAAATTTGCGAAACAACAGTATTAAAAGTGTGATATCTTACAAGTTACAGATCAGATTTTAGATCCGTCAAGAGTTCTTGGAACTAGAAACAAGGGCCGACATTTCATGTTCACAACCTTAGTTAATATTATGATATTAACAGGGTTCAATCTGTCGTGCCCAATCAGGACAGCAGTAAATGAAATCACTTTTGCATGAATTATAACATCAATAGTAATTACGATGGATCCAAGATGGTGTATAATGTAAATTAGAATATGACATGTATTCACTCAGCAAACCATGTCTATTCTCAACTCATCAAGAGAAAAACATTATTAATATGCTTAACATACAAACAAAACATCTATAACTCATAGTGATTCATGGATATGCATTCATATAGACAAATACCTAGATCTAAATCATGTTTATATGATGGGTGAAATGACAAAATGTTTGTGGCCTCCTACGATTATGGAAATGATAGAGACAAACCAACAGGTAGGGCCAAGATCATCAATGGGTAAAACATGAAGAATGAGTCACAACGAAGATTTACTTGCGGTATTTCAAAAAAGTGCCTATACGGGAAACAAAAGAGATTCGTACAAGATACTTGTCTTACAAGATGATGATTCTGGTGACAATTAGAATAACGGGACTAGGATCCCGGGCAAGGAAGCACGTGCGAGTTACATGCAACTACAACACGTACACAAGGAGGCAGCAACTATACGTGCGGTGCACGTACAATCAAGACAGCAGCAACACCAGCGGCAGCAATAGCACATGCATCGACGGTGGTCAGCAGTGGTAGGGGGAGATAGCAATTGGCAATGATAGCCACGGGGATGGTCCGTGACACTTCGATGGATGAACACAGCGATGGTGGGGGGCCATAGTGGTGAGGAGGTCGACTGAGGAGCAGTCGAGGGACGACAATGGTGATGGTCGATGGGATGGGAGGTAGCAATGAAGGGCTCGACGAAGACAGGGTGACTGGCAGTGGGTTGAAGAGGTGGTGGTCGACGGGTTCGCAGAAGAATATAGGAGCGGCGGGATGGTGAAGTGCAGCGATGGCACTGCGGTGGATGGAGGAGGGGACGAGGATAGGAGGTGGAAGCGGACAGGGTCGGAGAGAGGGTGGCGAGGCTGGAGGCGATCGGCGGAATAGGGTGAGTTGAACGGGGATGGGTTCTTCGGGAGCAGATGAGATGAGGAAGAGGGGATTAGGCAGCTGTGTGTTTTGGCAGAGGTGATTAGGGTTAGGATGATCATTAGGGGTTAATAGGGTACATATAGGATCAGAATTAGGGTTGGAAGTGGGTTTGGGTTAAAGGGAAATGGGTATTGGGTTTAGGATGCAATAGGAAAAGAAGAATAATAAATCGAATTATAATAAGATAAATTTGAGAATGACAATATGCAAGAATTTGAATAAGATGAACAACAAATTTTTGGCTCACCAGATATAAATTAAATAGATTGGGAAACAAAAATTGATTCGAAGGCAATAATGAGAAAAACCAAATTACAAGGGTTCAGAAGAGACGACGAAGAGTACAATGAATAATAATACCAACCAAAATACAATAATGAAAATCGGGGTTATAAATCCTACCCACCTTACAAGAAGAATTTCGTCCTCGAAATTCATTCAAGTGGTACATAGGGTAACTCCGAAAAGAAAAGAAAACAAAGGAAGCTACTCGAACAGATGAGGGAACTTCTTCTGGATCTCCTCCTCCAACTCCCAAGTCGAGTCACTCGGTGAGTGAGGATTCCAAGAAACCCAAACCAACCTGATGACCTTGTTCTTCAATACCTTATCCCGCCTGTCCAAGATGGAAACCGGTTGGACTTCACAAGACAGGTCTGGCTGCACAGATAACTCCGAATAGTCGATCACATGGCTCTCGTCTCTGGTGTACTTCTCAGTTGCGAGACATGGAACACTTATTGAACCCCTGACAAGGCTGGTGGTAGTGCGAGTCTGTAAGCTACCTTGCATACTCACTTCACAATGTCAAACGACCCAATAAACCTGGGGCTTAGCTTGCCCCTAGCTCCAAAGCGGATGACACCTCTCCACGGTGAAACCTTGAGAAAGACATGATCTCCTGCCTCAAATTCCAATGGCCTTCGATGAACATCAGCCCACTACCTATACCTGTCCTGTGCTGGCTACAGATGCTTCCTGAGCCACTGCATCAACAGTCTTCGTGATCAACTCTGGCCCCAAAAGTTTTCTCTCGCCAATATCGTCCCTACATACTGGCGATCTGCATTTCCGACGGTAAAGTGCCTCGTATGGTGCTGCCTTGAGACTTGCCTGGTAATTGTTGTTGTAGGAGAACTCCACCAAGTGCAGATGGTCCTCATAAGAACCTCCAAACTGAAGGACACAAGACCTCAACATGTCCTCCAGAGTCTGAATTGTCCTCTCAGGATGTCTATCTGTCTGAGGATGGAAAGCTGTGCTGTAGTTCAACTTGCTCCCAAGACTCCTCTGAAGACTCTCCCAGAACTGAGACTTGAATCTCGTATCCCTGTCGGTTACAATGCTGACTGGGACTACATGAAGACGCACAATCTTCTGCATTTACATCTCGGCTAGACTTTCAATCGACTGAACAACTCTAAAAGGGATGAAATATGCACTCGTTGTCAGTCTATCCACAATCACCCAAATGGCATTATGACCTTTGGGACTTTTGGGCAATGCAGTCACAAAATCCATGGTGATGTTCTCCTATTTCCACTCCGGAATAGGAAGAGGTTGAAGGAGCCCAGTCGTCCTCTGATGCTCTGCCTTCACTTGATGACAGATCAAACATTGGGAAATGAATCTTGCCACTGTCCTCTTCATGCCGTTCCATAAAAAATGTTGCTTCAATTCCTTGTACATCTTCGTGCCTCCAGGATGAATAGAATAAGATGACTGATGGGCTTCTTCAAGTAACTTCTGCCGGACTTCACCCTTTGGGACACACAATCTAGCCCCAAAGCGAAGTGATCCATCTGAGTGAACAACCATATTAGTCCTTGAACCTGCTTCCACTTCAGCTCGAAACTTCTGTAACTACTCATCTCCCGATTGGGCCTCCTTGATCTGTTCCACCAAAGAAGACTGCAACTGAAGCATCATACACTGCCGCTCGCCACCGGGCAAAACCACATTCAAATCCAGACTCCTCATATCTTCCCACAGTTCCCTCTGTCGAGTAAGAAACATGGTAGCAGATCTCCTCCTCAGTGCATTGGGTACCAAGTTCACCTTACCAAGGTGATACTGTAGGTTGATATCAAAGCCAGCCATCAGCTCTAACCATCGCCTCTGCTTCATGTTCAGCTCCTTCTGCGTGAACACGTACTTGAGGCTCTTGTGGTCACTAATATCTCCACTCTATCCCCAAGCAAGTAATGCCTCCATAACTTCAGGGCAATGATTACAGTGGCAAGATCCAAGTTCTGCGTGGGATACTTCTTCTCATGCGGCCTCAACTGCCTAAATGCTTAGGCAATGACTCGAGCCTTCTGCATCAGCACTGCACCTAGACCTCTGCCAGAAGCATTGAAGTGAACCACAAACCCTCCTGAACCATCTGGAATTGTCAACACGGATGCTGATGTCAATCTGCTCTTCAGCTCTGCAAAAGCTTCACCACAAGCCCCATCCCAGACAAACTTCTGCTCCTTCCCAGTCAGCTTAGTCAAAGGCCCATCAATTTTAGAAAAGTCCTGGACAAACTTCTGGTAGTAGCCTACTAAACCAAGGAAAATCCACACTTTGAGAGGTGACTTAGGCACAGAACAATCCCTAACGTCTTCAATCTTGGACGGATCCACAGAAATTCCATCATCTGATATAATGTGCCCCAGAAATGCAACGCGATAGAGCCAAAACTCGGACTTACTGAGCTTCCCGTAGAGCTGATTCTCCCTCAGCGTCTGCAAGACGAATCTCAAATGCTCAGCATGATCCTCTCGATTCTTGGAATACACCAAAATTTCATCGATGAACACAACCAAAAACTTGTCTAGAAAAGGAGAGAATACCATGTTCATCAAGCTCATGAAGACTGCTGATGCATTAGTGACTCCGAACGGCATCACCAAGAACTCATAATGCCCATACCTCGTTCGGAAAGATGTCTTCTGGATATCCTCAGCCTTCACCTTGATCTGATGGTACCGAGAACGAAGATCCAGCTTCGAGAAGACTAAAGCACCCCCCCAGTTGGTCAAACAAATCATCAATCCTTAGCAGTGGGTACCGATTCTTCACTATAACATTATTCAGCTCCCACTAATCGATGCAAAGCCTGTAGCTCCCGTCCTTCTTGTTGACGAACAAAACCGATGCTCCCTATTGCGAAACACTGGGCTTGATAAAACCCAAGTCCAACAACTCCTAGACTTGCACTTTCAGCTCTGTTAGATTGACAAGTGCCATTCTGTAGGGACTCTTCGATATCGGCACCGTACCCGGCAGAACTTCAATACCAAACTCCATTTCTCGGTCTGGGGGTAACATAGGAAATTCCTCTGGAACACATCTAGGAATTCCCGCACAACTAGAGGCGCAGCCTCACGGACCCCATGCAACTCCATTGCACAAGCTTCTTGATCAACCGCGTTCTTGACACGCCCAAGGGGTGTCTCACCGGCATGAAACTCGAACTATGAACGGCCCGGAATTCTGAACATAACTTTCTTAGCTCTGCAATCAATAACAGCATGAAAATTACCCAACCAATCCATCCTGAGGATTACATCAAATCTAGAATTCCCGATCACAATCAAATCGGCCTTAAAATCTGCACCACCGATAACAATAGGGCTCTGCTTGCACTCCCTGGAACAGACGACAACACCACCACCTATAGTAATATTTCAAGCTACCGGCATAATACTACACGCCAATTGATGCCGATCCACGAAGCGGGAGGAGATGAAAGAATGAAACACACCAGAATCAAACAAAACATGGGCAGGGAGAGAATGAAATAAGATGATACCTATGAATGAGTCAAAAATGAGGGTAATGAATAGTGATGCAAGGAAGAACTCAAGAACGAAAATTGCAAGAAAGGACATAAAGCAAAGAAATAACAAAACAATAATAAAAAAAAGAAAGCACTATATACCTGCAACAACATCCTTAGTAGTCTCAGCTTCCTCCGCAGTCAGATTATAGGCCTCGCCTCTCCTCGGAACTGCGGTCCTCTGACCAACAATCTGCTGCTGAGGGGGAAGCGATGGCCTGATCTGACCACAAGCTGGTGCGCCGGTGGGCTGGCCATACCTCCTCTGAGGGCAATCCCGAACCGAGTAGTCACTAGCACCACACCCGAAGCATCGGTGATTGGCCTTCCTGCACTTCCTACACACGTGCCCAGCTATCTGGTAGTAGTCATAGAACCCATCTCTCCGTGGAGCAGTAGGAGGGTAGGAGCTGTCCTGACAGTAGGGGCAGAGGCTTGCCTCTGAATCAGCCTCCAGTGGGCCTAGCAGTAGTAGCAGAAGGGTGTTGTGCAACCCACTGAGGAGGAGCCCTCCTGTTGCGAGTCGGCTCCTGAGCTCGAGCTGCCTCAAGGGCATCAGCATACGTGCGAAGGTGGAGGGTAGCCAAATGCTCCTGGATATCATGGTCAAGTACCAACAGAAATTTCCGAGCTCGGTCTTCCTCATTTGCCACCAAAGCGGTTGTGAAACAGCTGAGCCATGTAAACTCCGCAGCATACTCATCCACGGATTTAGCACCCTGTGTTAAGAAAGCTTTCATATTACAATACCACATATATAACACGTAACAAAATTCACCACACCAACACTAACCGACCAACCTGCTTCAAGGAGAGAAACCGCTGCTCAATTTCCACCTTGGTGATGTTAGGGAAAAACTTCTCCAAGAAACTCTGGGTGAAGGTGGACCAAGGAATAGTCTCGGCTCTCCACCAAATGTGGGCAAGATCCACCAGCTGGATGCTCATGACATCCACATGGTCAACATCGGCAACCCTTGCTGCCTGCAGCAGTTGCTCCGTACGGATTAACCACTGTTCAGCTTCCAGTGGCATCTCAGTGCCCGAAAAACTTATCAGGATGCGGCCTCATAAAGTCTGCAACAGTACCAGGGCGAGGGGGAAGAGCTCTTTGAGCGAGCACAGCAGGTTTCCGGTTGGCAGCTTCCAACGCGGCCCTCATTAACTAGCTATGCTCCTGCTGCATGTGAACCAACTGCTGCAGCACCTGAGTGACCACCGCAATTTCTGGCTGCCCATCTCTGGGGGCGGGAAGTAGAAGCACTCCTGCGAGCCAGGGTCTGCACAAAACTAAAACAATTAGTATGCAGATCGAGTTGATTATCAATTGTTCATGTGATTTGCATGGCCTGTTTATTATTGAGTTAACCCTGGCTTAGCCCAACTTGACTAACATATTAGCCAAATATGACTAACACATTAGTCAAACCTGTGCTCTGATACCACTAAAAACTTGTCACGCCCCGCTTCCCAAAAGAATACATAATACGAGTACATGACAAAGCCCAGCGAATGATTTTCATCATTCATAAGCTGTAAGGATCAACTAAATAGTACAACAGAAAAATAAAACCACGCATGCAAGAAAAAAATCTCATAATCAAAAGAATTATTTGAAAACAAATACACAATCCTCAAATAAAACAAGATCCCGAAAAACAATAAAATTCCGGGACAACATGCCCAATACAAAGTATCAAGTAGCAACAAGGAAACTAATAACTAAAGCATGAAAGGTTCCAGTCAAGCTTAGAACACTTGATCACTCACTCCTGCGGGTAACTTGTCTTCAAAGCCTGTAAATTTAGCAATTGGAAGAAACATAGAAAAAGGAAAACAGTATGCCCATTAGTGCAAGCTACAGGCCGTAAGTAGTACAAACAAAAAAGGTACAGGAACAAGGTAAATAAGAACATAGAGCAGGAAACAGGAAACAAGAGCATAGAACATAGCATGGAAGGAAGCAACAGGTAAATAGATTCCAATAAACTAGAAAGCGAGTGAACAGGCTTAGGTGATAAGTAGACATGAAAACATGTAACAGGTATCAGATAAATAGGTAATCTGGTAACTGGTAACAGGTAACATGAATGTGCAGGTGAAACATATTATTCTTAAGTCTATTATTTAATCCTATCTAATGCACCACTCATGCATCCCATATCACATGGTTGCTGAATACAAACAAGTTGGATTTAGATTCGTGGTGGTATCTATAGGGCCGTGTACTCAGGCATCATGTAAACAGGTAGACAGGACCATGAATCATGTAATCATGTATTCATGTAAACAGGTGGGACCTATGGGCCCCCTTCCGAGTATACCTTCCTATAAGAAAGTATGTAGTCAGGTAAAACAGGTAAACAGGTGGGAAACACGGGCCCTCTTCAAAGTACGCCTTCCTATAAGGAAGTATGTAGTTAGGTAATCATGTAAACAGGTAACAGTCTCATGAATCATGTAATCATGTATTCATGCAAACAGGTAGAAAACACGGACCCCCTTCCGAGTACACTTTCCTATATTGTCCACTACTAGATCTTTCCCTTAACCCCGACTTGATTATTTAATCTTTTTATCAAAACAGACATTAATGTGCACAATCAGGGACAGGTAAACATGATAGGGACCGAAAACAGGTTCAGACTGGGCGAAAAACATGTTCGGGTGCCATAAACAACATTATAAACATCGAAACAATAAGAACTCCAATTCTGGACAACAGGACGTTGCAGCACCAAATCTGGAATTTCTGCTGGTACAGAAAAGCAAATCTGGATCTGTCAGAAGTTCTAGTAACTAGACTCTCTGCTAGTTCCAGTGCATATACACAATATATAAAAGTCACAGAAGCTAGGTTCAAATTCTCATTCTGTACAGTTTACATGTTCATGCAGCAGGTAAGGTTTAAATGCTTATAAACAAAAGTAATTTGCAAAGTCATTTAAAAATTTCAAAAAAAATATATTTAAACTCCTAACAGTGTTAAATATCAATAAAACTAATTTCAGTAATTAATCTACTGTTTCAGCTAATTAAGCAGGGTGATGTATATTTTAGACTGCATTCTGGAATTCAGACATCACTGTACGAAAATCTAAATATCTTGCAAATCGTAAATCCAATTACAAAATCGTCAGATGTTCTGGATTCCAGACACACAGAGCTACGATTCTCATTCAATAAATTTTAATCAATGATTATATAATATAATCAGGTCAAAACTAAGGTTCTTTACTGAACTAGCATGTAGGCAACAAATCTATAATCATGTTAGTATGAATATATTAAGTCAGAAAAATTATCAAATAATTCTACAAAAATTTAGGGTGACTTTTAAGCATGTCTAGTAATATCAAGTCTAAATATTACTATTAGCATAATCAATACTTCATGCGTAAAATCTTGTAATCAGAAATATGAAATTTGCGTCACAACAGTATTAAAAGTGTGATATCTCACAAGTTACAGATCGAATTTCAGATCCGTCAAAATTTATGGAAACTAGAAATAGGGGTCTACATTTCGTGTTCACAACCTTTTTATTATTCTGTAATTAATAGGGTTCAATCTGTCATGCCAAATCAGGACAGCAGTAAATGAAATCACTTTTGCATGAATTATAACATCAATAGTAATTACGATGGATCCAAGATGGTGTATAATGTAAATCAGAATATAACAGGTATTCACTGAGCAAACCAAGTCTATTCTCAACTCATCAAGAGGGAAACATTATTAACATGCTTAACATACAAACAAAACATCTATAACTCATAGTGATTCATGGATATGCATTCATATAGACAAATACCTAGATCTAAATCATGTTTATATGATGGGTGAAATGACGCGTTTGGGACCTCCTACGATTATGGAAATCATAGAAACAAACCAACAGGTAGGACCAAGATTATCAATGGGTAAAACATGAAGAACGAGTCACAACGAAGATCTACTTGCGGTATTTCAAAAAAAGTGCTTGTACGGGGAAACAAAAGAGATTCGTACAAGATACCTGCCTTGCGAAATGATGATTCTAATAACAATTAGAATAACGGGACAAGGATCCCAGGCAAGAAAACACGTGCGAGTTACGTGCAACCACAACACGTACACAAGGAGGCAGCAACTATACATGCGGTGCACGTACAATCAAGACAACAGCAATACCAGCGGCAGCAATAGCACCGGCGTCGACGGTGGTCAGCAGTGGTAAGAGGAGACAGTAAGTGGCCACGGTAGCCACAGGGAAGGTCTGCCGTTGGGTTGGCAACGGTTGGCGGCGATGCACAGGTGACGTCGACTCGACACTTCGTTGGATGAACACAGCGATGATGGGGGTCACAGTGGTGAGGAGGTCAACTGAGGAGCAGTCGAGGGAAAAAAATGGTGATGGTCGACGGGATGGGCGGTAGCAATGAGAGGCTCGAAGACGATGGGGTGACTGGCAGTGGGTTGAAGAGGTGGTGGTCGACGGGTTCGCAGAAGAACAAAGGAGCAGTGGGATGGTGAAGTGCAGCGGTGGCACTGCGGTGGATGGAGGAGAGGACGAGGATAGGAGGTGGAAGTGGATAGGGTCGGGGAGAGGGCTGGAGAGGCTGGAGGCGATTGGAGGAATAGGGTGAGTTGAACGGGGATGGGTTCTTCGGGAGCAGATGAGATGAGGAAGAGGGAATTAGGCGGTTGTGTGTTTAGGCAGAGGTGATTAGGGTTAGGATGATCATTAGGGGTTAATAGGGTATATATAGGAATAGAATTAGGGTTAGGATGTGGGTTTGGGTTAATGGGTAAATGGGTATAGGGTTTAGGATCCTAAGAAAAGAAGAATAATAAATAGAATTATAATAAGATAAATTTGAGAATGAAAATATACAAGAATTTGAATTAGATGAACAACAAATTTTTGGCTCAATAGAAAAATACAAATTAAATAGATTGGGAAACCAAATTTGAGTCGAAGGCAATAATGAATTCCATTAAGAGAAAAACCAAATTACATGGGTTCAGTAGATACGACGAAGAGTACAATGAATAATAACACCAACCAAAATAAAATAATGAAAATAGGGGTTACAAGTCAACACCTTATTTTTGAGAAAACCCTTTAACGTCACCTTGTACCTCTTGCTACCATCTGCCTCATCCTTGATTCTGAAAATCCACTTGTTCATAAGAGCATGCTTTCCAACAGGCACTAGACAGGAAATAGTTGATCAAGTACATTGTTGTATCCATTGTAGCTACCCAAAGCTGGACATGACGACCCACATGGAGCCTCATGCATCTCACTATCTCAAGTATCGTGCAGTTCATTCTTTCTGCTACTCTATTTTTCTTTGGATTTCTAGGATCTGCCTTGGTTCCTTGGATACCTGCCCATGCCAGAAAATTACTGAACTCTTTACTTGTGTACTCACTACCATTGTCTGATTTTACTGCTTTCACTTTGCAACCCGTCTCATTCTCAAATCTAGCCCTCTAAGCTCTGAATGTCTCAAACACTTCGAACTTCACATGGATTATAATAACCCGAACCATTCTAATAGCATCATTGATAAATGTAATGAAGTATCTCTTACCACCATAAGAAACTCCTGAGCCGGACCACACATTTGTATGTACCAACTTTAGCGTTCCAAGCCTCTTCTCACGTCTACTCATCTGAAAACTAACTGCCTTTTATTTGCCCATTACGCAATCTTCATAAAAATTCATCTCAACCTTCTTCAGCTTTGGTAAAAAATCTCTGGAACAAAGTTTCTTGACACTTTTTTACCAACATGCCCCAACCTGGCATGCCATAAGATTGAAAGAGAATTACATGTTGATGTCGTGGTAATGATTTCACCTGAATCGCCTCTTATGAGTAAGCACAACGTACCAACACATTTTCCTCTTGCCACTAACCTAGCACATGTAGTAATCTTCCACTCTCCATGTCCAAATGTTGTCATAAGACCCTCTGTATCTAATTAACTGGTCGAGATCAAGTTTTTCCTCAAGCCCAGAATGTGTCTTGCTTCATGCAAGACAAGTTACCCACCATTGCGAGCTTTCACTGAAATTGTGACCTTTTCAACAACTAGGCATCTTTGCCCATTCCCAAATGTGTCTGAACCAAAATCACCTTTCATATAGTTAGTTATCAATCCATCCCACATGGGTGTACAATGAAAAGAATCACCTGAATCTATAAACCATCACCTTGCATCATATCAGCTTCAACAGATACAAATTATTTAAGGGAATTTTGTTGCTTACCACATTGGTTCATTGTGTGTAGCCTTGTTTTTTCTTATACTATTTGCATTGGTCTCTCATGTGTCCTACCTTCTAACAGTGCTAACACTCGTCTTTGTGATTCTTTGCTCTCGACTTTGACTGTGATTTTTTGCTTTTCGACCTCCCTTTGTTAGTGCTTCTCCCACGGGTTTCAACTGAGAGTGCAGAGTTGCTAGAAGATGATGAAGAATCTACATTTCTCTTCGTTCTCACCTCCTACTGATGCTCACAACCTCCTTCAGAATAGTCAATTCAGTCATTGTGCTTGCGATAGTTTGTTCTACCGAACCATAATTGTCGGGGAGACTAAATAGTAGTAATAATGCATGTTCTCTCTCACAAACTTTAACGCTAACGATTCTAATTGATTGTATACCATGCAGAAATTATTCATATGCTTTGCTACTGAACTCCTCTCTGATAACTTAATGTTGACTAACTTCTTCATGTGAAGAATCAGATTCATGCGAACGGTTTCTCTTACATATCTGTGAGAATCTTAATTACCTCTTTTGTGGTTTTTGTCTTCACCTTATGGAATAATGATTTTCTACTTAGCGATAACTGAATTTACCCTAGTGCTATCTGATCCAAACAATTTCAAGCCGCCAACGAAATTGGATCTACCTTCGCTCCTTCTGGCTTTGTGTTAAACAGTGAATCATCTTGATCTTTCAGTCATAGATACGCTATCATCTGAATCTTCCACATAAAATTCTTTGTTCCCTTGTACCTTCGACTTTCCTCTTTTTGCCCATCTCAAACCAACCTAGTGCTCTAATATCACTTTTTTGAGTTCAATACCCGAGATGCAAACAAGTAATCGAATTAGAGAAACACAAACAAAAAAAGCCTACAACACATAAACATACGAGATTTTTTTCGAGGTTCACCCAATGCAATGCCTACTTTTCCGAGCAGAGGCAGTACTATGGTTTCCACTAGAGAATATAAAAAGAAACAGATTCACAATCACTCAAGACCTCACCACTAAGGTGTAGGGTTTATCTCCCCTAGAATCGTACACCATACAATACATATAAGATTGCACAAGATTGAATCTCAGTTGTTGAACAATTTTCTAAATCTGCATCGTTGCGGTCGACTGCTTTGAGACTCGAACAAGTTGGGGAGCATAGCTAATGGTTGCATTCAACTGTCCCTATTGGCAGTTAACTGCTTTCTTCTGTCAAGTGCAAACTACAAGTTGCAGTCGACTGCTTTAATAATGCAGCCATCTGCACCCTGTTGTTCTTGCTGATGTTGTTCATCCTCTTTTTCTTCTTTATCCCTTTGTGCTCGTGTATCGTATCCACATAATCCCAACAATTGCATCTTGGCTCATTTCAAAAGAAAATAAACAATTTTTTAATATATGGGGATTATCATCATTCAAAGAGTTGAATATTTAGTATAAGATAAGAATCGTGGAGCTGATTTCATGGCGAATAGTGCTTTATTGAATAGAGAGTATTTTATGTTGTTGTTGTTGTTTTTGTCTTCGTTTGGTAGGTATTGGATATTTGTAGGGTGGATGATCATTGCAGTTCATAATTGTATTCTTTTTCTTGTTAGTAGCGCACAAAAGAAACTAGCAGTGAAGCACAATAGAATTAAGAACACAAAAACCCACATGTAGGATAAAGAGATCTACTAGTAAAGAACATCGATTGTTTGCCAGCGGAACTAGATTTGAGATAGTAGATTGCAGAAAATTGAAGTAAATCTCAACTCGTTATGAAGAAGCGGGCTACTCCCCGAAAATGCCCCGCCCCGCTGTTCGTTTGTCGTTGGGGATTAATTGCTCGTTCTGCGGTTATCAGTAACGTGGCCATTCTAATTTATAGAAGTAAATCTCAACTCGCCTTGAAGGAGCGAGTATGTATGTCCAGAAATTTATAGAATAAAGAAAACTGTCAAGTATACTAGAAAGTGTTTCCTTTTTCCATAATTCTTTTGTTCAAGCACTTCCAAATTCGTGCTCTGATCCTGTTCCTATCGGCTTTCATTTTTAGGGATTTTAACATAGTATACTTTGTCATAAAAGATTGGGTAACTCCTCTTCTTTGAGGGGCTCACAGTTTTTTTAATGATTATATTCTTTCTCTCAATTGTGTTGTGTACCGATCAGTGGCAGATCTTTCACCTGGTCCAATATGCGCCTTCTCCCCTCTATGAAAAAATTAGACCTTTCTTAGTCTCTCAAGACAGAGATTCCTTCTTCCATAACTCTTTTGTTCAAGCTGTAGCGCCCTGATTTCCATGTAACTGGGAAACCGTGACACATGCCAAGATCTTTTCTTCAATTAGTCAAAATACACCGAAAAGTAGGGAAATTTTAAAACTTTTTATTCAACACAGAGTTATGACGCAAGAATTACAAATATCGATTTGTAATATCCAACCTGTAGCGCCTGCCCCTTTTTTTTTTCCTTTTTGACTCCAAACTCAATTCTTCCAATTTCTATGTCACTTTAAACATAAACTAAGATAGTTGTGTTTCGGGGAAAATTTCAGCAGAGTCTCCCCTGTAATTTCTACCCCGAAACACAAAAAGCTTACGGAATTCTGCTCTAAATTCCGTAGCTCACATCACAGGCAATAATATCACGGCCTCCCCAGGACAAAATGAGCATCATCACACAGGCAATATATATATATGCTCTGGGGGCCAAACTCATGACGGTATATCAATTATGAATTAAAAACCATAAATTCTTTGAAAACGTAGTAAGTTTTTAGAAAATAACTTGTAAAAACATACCACAACGCCCGGTACTCCACAACGAGATGGGTACGGGTCAAAACCATATCAGGCCACTCCACACTCTACTCATCATCATCATCCACATACTTATACATCAGAAATACAATTTAAAGTATAAAACCTTTACTATTTACAATTAAACCATAACAAAAAATTTGTAAACTGGAGCTCCACTCCACAGAAACCTATACCTACACCTTACCTCTGCACTGCTGAAGACCTGTAACAGTAGGGGACCTAGGGTAGTCCAGGGACTCCCTAACCCCCAAACACTAAGGGGTTAGCCATTTCTGGTGTGAGTATAATTTATTAATTAAGTAAATAAATTAAACTTACGAGTAAAACATAACGACCTCACAATTTCCAAGATAAACAAATCTTACTTGACATCTGAACATGTAAACCTCATAAATGGGATTTCACATCCAATACTCTCTGAGCCATCACCTGTATGTATACCCATACCCGCTCATAACATACATATCTTTAGTAATCATTTGAACAACCCCTCGCATAACCCAAATATTGATCTTATTGCATTATCTCACGTCTTACATCATAGACATATGCATTCATTTGCATACTACCACATTCATTCATGTCCAACCTAACATCTCATTGCACATTACCAATTACATGCATTTCATCACAATATACTCCACATCCCAACATGGTTTGGCAATAACATATCACACCCAAAGCTGACGGCTTGGGTAACAATTACCGCACCCCAAGCCAAACTTGGGTGATATCACATCACGTCCCAAACCCATAGCTTGGTTATTGATTTACTTCGACTATTACACTCGCAATTCAACTTGAATGGAAAATACACGTGTACATATAATTTATGTGCCAGTGTATGTTATGACTTAACTCTAATGCAAGATTACCAATACAATGGTGCTCTTATTCTAATGCAAGATTACTAATACGATGATGCTCTTATTCTAATGCAAGCAAGTCTCCGAAGCAACATGCAGCCCATACTACATGCTCCCCATCTCAAGCCGTTTCTCCATATATAGGGATTTGAACCCGCGTTATGAATTTCAAATTGTACACAACCTGTTCCTGACAGATACAGCGTGACTGATGAGGTTGCAAACGTGGTCAGTCCTACTAAGGCAGTACGCTCATGGTGTCTATGTTGCCACTACCACCCTGCTAACCGAACCTCACTCAAAAACCAGACGAACCCTCGGGGTTACCGCCAACACGAGCGCCTCCTGCGGCCCCTAGCCAGACCGTAGTCCATGGCCTGTTCGTATCCCTGGCATAGGACCCGACGGAGTTCCGGGGTCCATCGCCCCTAGCTCCGCCCGCCTTATCATGGCACTTCAGGAATTAACAGCGCGAGATACGCAACCCGTGCTCCCAACTCGTGAGACGGCACCCTACGTATCCCTTTAACAGGAAAGTACAACCCAATAACACCCCTAAGGTCGGCCCCAAAGAACGGGTTGGTCGTAAGGTGCCCCCTACTACCAACTCCTCTCTTTCTGGCAAATGGTTAAGTAAATGATCTTTATAAGTCACTACCATGATGATGTTCCTAACCCTGAACAATCCTAGGGATGACAATATTATAAACACAACAGGCCTTAAATTAGACCTCGCAAGATAACTCTACTAGGCTGCTCAACCTAGACTTACCAGAACCCCTCAGGATCTGGTTTCTAGCCCATCGATCCAAGACCCCGGCAATGCGAACATACATGCATGCAACTACCCTGAACTTGGATTCCGTCTATACTCCGGTCCTCGATCAACCTACACCGGTTAAGATCTGACGGTACCCAAGGAGTGACTCCTCCACAGTTCCTTAGGGTAAGAAAACATATGTCTTGATGGTCGATAGCCCCTAGGGTAATAATATCACCCTAGATGAGCACAACAAACTGGGTACTAGCTAACAAGCTATATATGAGTAAACAGAAACACATACGAGCCAACAAGCTACGTATGGAACCAACTACTACATACGAGCCAGGCAGGCTACGTATGAGACAACAATATACATACCAGCCAAATAAGCTGCGTATGAGACCAACAACTACATACGGCCCAGTCGAGCCACGTACGAGCAAATCACATACCAATAACCATACAGGTAATCAAACCTGGAAGCAACCAACCGTACTTACTAGCAACTTGATCTTCTCTAATTAGAAGCAACAGAAGGATCTACTAACAGTCTAGAACAGACCTTCTATCAATGAGAAGCCCAAAAGCGACATCCTACTTCTATTGAGCTAACGATTGTTAGTGACCTTCCTAACACTTATTACCCATGGAAATGAGTAATGTTCACATGATAAGGTCCAACTTTACCTAGGGTCTCATACAATTAGAATCCGTGGTTTCCCTCCCCAATTGAACTAGAACTACATGCACTAGATCCTTGGGTCCTTTCTTCAAGTTAGAGCTAGGATCACCTAGGACTAAAAGCATGGGTTCTCTTAATCTTTCACTACGATAATAATACAATTTCGGTGTGGTTCCTTTGAATCTAGAGCTACTATGCAACTTGAGTATTGCAACTATAACACGATGGCTTTTCACTAACGCTACCACCACAACATGGTAGTTCTCTGCTACCCTACAACTATAACGCAATAGTTCCTTAACGCTACAACTCCAACAACATGATTTGTTTCTGTTACTTAAGCACGAACCTATAATGGCCTTAAGCACGGTGTATAATCTTAACTTCAACCTACCACAACTAATCATGGTATATGACATAACCATCATCCCACAATAATCTAATCATGGTATATAACATAACCATCAACCCACGATAATCTAATCATGGTATATAACATAACCATCAACCCACGACACTCTTAAGTATGAATACGATTAAGCATGCACTTATAACAATCTTAAGCATGAATAATCACTACAATCTAAACATGAAGCTTTACTACAATTTAAGCATGAGCTATACCTAAGCATGGATGGTTACTACAACTTAAGCATGCATGTTAGCTTAACATGAATATCCACTTACTTACCATGGATTTTTACCACAACTCTAAGCATGGTTCTTAACTTTTCTAAAATAATCCAACAACACACCATGTACATAAACAAAAGAGGTCATCCTTACATATTTCGATATTACTATATATGGGTAACTCATCCCTATATACATAACTAATCCGTTAATTCATACCAATACACTTATCCCATCCATAAATCATATCGAGAATTCAGTTTATTCGAACTTCCTTAAAACATCCAAATACGTATATCAAACCATACACACCATATTTTGATATAAATATGACTCATTCCCATATACACATATACGTTATTCAACCATCTTTTTAAAACATCAACACGTAAATAAATTTATACTCACATAGTTCTCAACCCACAAAAACACATAAATAAATTAACTCACATATATCTTTAACCACAGAAATACGCAAATAAATTACACTCACATATTTCTCAAACCACAAAAATACATAATAAATTATACTCACCATATGTTTTACAATCACAAAATACGTAATAAATCGATACTCACATATTCCTCAACCCACAAAAATATATAAATAAATTAGTACTCACATATTTCTCAACCGCAAAAATACATAAATAATTTAACTCACCACATATTTCTTAAATCACAAAATACATAGATAAATTAATACTCACATAATTTTGCGAAAATCCAAAGTGCCACCATGCCACCTCACATCCAAAGTCGCAAATATATCCTATCATCAATTTCAAAGCAATTAAAACTCAATTCATTCAAACCAATCACAAGAGCAAATAATCGCTATTCCAAATATCACACAAGCGTTTATTGAACGCTTGGGATATACACGTGCGATGCACGTGATAATCTAATGCCTAGGGTATTTTCATCTCCAAATAATTACTAGGATCGCCCCCAAAATATTCTAATAGTCCAACTATACTCTCCATTATTATAAGAGGAATGGTTCATACATATATAATTCCCTTTTTCAAACCGAAAACCCTAATTTACTAACAACTCACAATCTTTCTAATAACCTACTAATCTCTCACATCTACAATTTCCAACATCTCCAAATCTATCTACCATAATAACCCTACTCAATAGAAATTAACCCAACTTAATTTTATACAATAAAATAGTTAGGGTTTACCTTCTCGAAATCCATTCGAAAATCCGACGCTACCACGATGTAGAGAATCCCTCATTTAGTCTACCCCTCAATTTAATTTGGAATCCATGGAGAATCAGAGGGGATTTGAGGTGGGGAAGCATAGGTCGATGGGTTTCGGGTGGGTCTTTTCCGATCGGGAAGAAGAAGAAGAACGAAGGAGGAAGAAGGGAGATGGTGGGGGTTCTCTTGGCTGGGGGTGAACGAAGAACAAGGAAAGGGAGAGGAGGCCGGGGCCGAGGTGCTCTGGGGTCGGCATCGAACAAGAAGGGAAGAAGGGAAGGAGAAGGAGAAAGGAAGAGGGTTGGGTTTCCTTGGTTGGGAGCGAACGGAAGGAGGAAGAAGTAGGGGGAAGGAGAAGGAGTGGGGACCGGGGGGGGGGGGGGGTGCTTTCTGGGTTGGGGTGGAACCGGACGGGAAGAAGAAAAGAGAAGGAAGAAGAAGGAGAAGGAAGGGGGTTTTTGTAAATAGTAATAATTAGATAAATAATGTAAAAGAGTATTGCATATAAGCCCCCAAATCTCAATACATTTCAAATAAAACCCAACTCTCTACTTTAATAATTCCCAACAATACAAAATACATGAAAACTACTTTGTAATAATCTGTATAAAATAATTTAATAAAGTAGACAATAACTGATATTCCTCAATTAAAATTAACTATTATCAGAAAAATATATAATTGCGTGCAGTTCTCAATTGCGCACAGATTTCGATGCAAAATAGCCATATGCTATTTTTCGGGTCGTTAAACAAGCACTTTCAAAGCTGTGCTCTGATCATGTTCCTATCGGCCTTCATTCTAATTTCAACTTTGCTAAGCCCTTCAAATTTCGTTTTGAGAAATTCTGGGTGGAAATTCAATTTTTTGTTAATTTGATTATAAATTGTCTTTCCTCGGTAGTTGGGTCCCATTGCCTAGGCCGGATTCTTCTTAAACTTTACTCGGTTAAATATGGTTGCAATATTTGGCGTAAAGAGAGATTCAGTAATACTCATGTTTTGAATAACTTTTTACTCTCTACTATTCACTCTATTGACCACTTGGAAGAACTTGGCCCCATGTCTGTTGTTGATAGGAAGAAAAGGAGCGAATGCAAGGACGAGTTTAATTCTCTTCTCCATCTTGATCATATCAAATGGGTTCAAATGGCTAAAATTAAATGGCTCCAGACCAGAGATTGCAACACCTCTTTCTGTAACGCCCTGAATTCCAAATAAGGCCGAATTCGAAGTTCCACATGATCTTTACACTTCACTTCGTACAATTTTACAAGAAAATTTGAACTTTTTATAATACAACAGAGTCTTTTACAATTACTTACACAGCGGAAGGTAAAATGAAGTACAATAATGAAAAATTATACAATTTCAACATCTTTAACATTTAAAAAAACTAACAGAAGCATATCAACTTTATATCTTCATGAAAATCCATCTCTTGCATATAAAACTGTGGGCACATCAGTTGCTTACAACCGCCGAAAATGTTATACACGGCCATCTTCTCTATGCCAAAAATATAACGATCTTAATACTTTAACAAACCATAAACTTGAATGCAAATAAAGTGTTACATGTGACTACACTAAACATATAAGTGTATACAATGCCTTAATGCCTTAATGCCTAATGCAGATATTTTATACTAAGATGACACTAATGCATACTTGTTTGGATTCTATGAATCCCATACTACATAGGTCCGAGGGCAAGCACCTACGTACTCCACATTGAAGGGTTCGATCCATCGCCATGAAAACTACCTAGTAATAAAAGAAAGGTTTAGACATTCCACGAGTACGGATCCCAGTCTCGAAGTACACCGCCTGACTGTTACAACAGACTCTTCATCGTGCGAACACCCTGCAAGTGCCCCTCTAGCCCCAGTATACGTATATACACTGGAGTACGATAAAATATCCGCCCGACTATGCATAGTCCCGGATTTAAAATAAAAGCTCGTCCCCATCGAAGCAACCTCAGTCCCGGAGTACATCGCTCGAGTGGGTCTATAGTCCCGGAGTACACCGCCCGACTATATAGAGTGCCCCACTTACGTTTGCCCAGATTTACTACATCTTCTCTTAGTGCCTAGTTCCTAAGTTCAAAACATAAACAAATGATCATACATAGAGTTAGTTTTACCCCCTACCAGACTTAATCACAAATTCCGAGATTGCTCCAAGGCCATATCTCATAATATAACTCAAATCTTTTAATTCAACAATGTCGCTACCCGATGTCTCACTAAACTCTAGATTACAACCGTTCGTGTACAAGAATCCATGGGTACTCATACCCTTCAATAATCATGTATTAAACTCAATGTATTCTTATCTTCAACTTATTCACAATTTAACCAATGTCATATTTTAGCATTATTCATGATTCATTTATTCATTCACAATTCTTTAAAAGCAATATTTCTTTTCATGAATATAGATTCTCCCACTTTAAAATCTCTTTAGTATTTCAATCACATGTAATACATCTCAAACCACATCAAATATTTCTTAAATCAAATAAGCGTATAATCTCTTCAACAGAAATCAATTTACATAATAATATTTCACTCTTCTTCTAAGAATAAATGTCATACTCTTAAGTAAATAATTTTGAAGTGAATAACTCATTTTCTATCTCAATTATCCTTTTTATTTCTCAAAATATACATGAAAAATTATGAAACTATTTTTAATAAATTCTATATAATTTTATAGGAATATTAGATTTTCTCCCAAATTTTAATTGCATGGGAACTCATTTCAAAACCAAAAAAAAAAAAAAAAAACAAAGTGGCGCCGACAGGTTTCGAACCCAGGCACCCCCGACCACACAGTGACAGCCTTAAGGCTCACCCACTGTAACACCCCGAATTCCAAATCCAACTGAATTCGAAGTTCCACTGGATCTTTACACTTCTCTTCGTACAATTTTACAAGGAAGTTTAAACTTTACTTTACATCAGAGTTACATTTACATTTAAACTTAAACAGCGAAAGCAATTTACAATATTTACATCAATAGATGTACAACACTTGAAATATTCTTTATGCTGCTTGCATACTTTAATCTTTGTCAATTTCTTTATCCTGCATAAAGACTGTGGGCACGTCAGTTCATTCAACTAACGAGATATTATACACGGCCATCCTCTCTATGCCGAAACAGTATAACGATTCTCAAAGCTTAACAAACCACAAACTTGTTCACAAACAAAGTTAAGGAGACTATCCTACTGATGTCGTGTTGTGATTGTGCACCTAATCTTTAATGCAATTTATTATTATTATTAGATGACACTAATGCACACTTGTTCGGATTCTATGCATCCCATACTACATAGGTCTGAGGGCAAGCCCTTAATCGTTAGTTAACTTGTAGGGTTCGATCCCTCGCCATGGCTTAATCTACTACTGTAACTACGGTAAGTATCCTAGATGTCCTGTGAGTTACGAGCCCATGTCCAGACAACCTGGAGGGGAATCCCACGTCGTGACATGACGCATTATGCAGAGACTATGGTCAATTCAGCCTCCGTCATAGACCATGGCACCACCCGTAATCAACAAAACACCCCACAAGCATCACCACGGTCCCGATAATTTCGGAGTAGTGTCCACGCCAAGACTTGACTGCATCAAGTAGGCAACCAATGAATCACTCTCACACCGTAGACCCGAGGCCCTAATACTTGTGTTTTTTTTCTCACTTTCGTCACATATTCACTATGTATCTAGTCCTTAATTTTACTTGAATCATGAATAAAAATCAATCTCCTAGAGTTAGCACTCCCACTATACCGGTCTTAATCATTTATACCACATGACCCAATCTTGGTCTTTTCATTTCAAATTTCATTTCAACAACTCTCTTTCAATGCCGGTATGAGGCTTAGCTACACTCTAGTTCTCAATTTCACTTCATAATCACAAAAATTTGAGTCTTCATACTCATAAGTTCGTTTTCACAATTAACATGATTTCCATTCTTTTCTATGAACCAAAATCTCATATATCAAGTTAGATTTCAATTCATGTATTTCATACTCAAAATTCTATTTCAATAATTCCATTAGATTCTCATACAATTGTTCATTTCCTTTACCTAATTCGAATCACAAAATTATATTTTTCGTGAATCTTCAAAGTGCACACAAATTCAAACAAATGAATAAAAGTCCATAACCAACTCACTTAGATTTTTCTTCATTCAAAATAAGTCTTTTATAACTTAATAAAATTTTCTTATGAAAGAAATAACCACTCTTTCATATTATCACTTTATGCAATTCTACTCAATTTTCACCACTAATTCACTTTTATCTTAGTCAAAATAATGCTCTAATATTTTTCATATGCTCTATGTAATTTTAGAATAATTAATATATTTTTTTCCAGATTTTTAAAGGCCAAGAATCATTTTTTCTAAACCCAAAAAATCAAATATTTTAAACCTGCCGAAGCCAGGTTTCGAACCCAAGACCTGAGCCAAGTCAACCGCCACCGAATGCCAACTGGGCTAAGGCGCTAATGCAATAAGTGAAGGGGTTTTATTAAGGTGAGTTTTAGTTTCGGCTTTGGGGTTTTGTGATTGTGCACCTAGTCTTCAATGCAATTTATTATTATTATTAGATGACACTAATGTGCACTTGTTCGGATTCTATACATCCCATACTATATAGGTCTGAGGGCAAGCCCTTAATTGTTCTTCAACTTGTAGGGTTCGATCCCTCGCCATGACTTAATCTACTACTGTAACTACGGTAAGTATCCTAGATGTCCTAAGAGTTACGAGCCCATGTCCAGACAACCTGGAGGGGAATCCCACGTCGTGACATGACACATCATGCAGAAACTATGGCCAATTCAGCCTTCGTCATAGACCATGGCACCACCCGTAATCAACAAAACACCCCACAAGCATCACCACGGTCCCGATAATTCCGGAGTGGTGTCCACGCCAAGACTTGACCCATCAAGTAGGCAACCAATGAATCACTCTCACACCGTAGACCCGAGGCCCTCATACTTGTGTTTTTTTCTCACTTTCGTCACATATTCACTATGTATCTAGTCCTTAAGTTTACTTGAATCATGAATAAAAATCAATCTCCTAGAGTTAGCACTCCCACTATACCGGTCTTAATCATTTATACCACATGACCCAATCTTGGTCTTTTTATTTCAAATTTCATTTCAACAACTCTCTTTCAATGCCGGTATGAGGCTTAGCTACACTCTAGTTCTCAATTTCACTTCATAATTACAAAAATTTGAGTCTTCATACTCATAAGTTCATTTTCACAATTAACATGATTTCTATTCTTTTCTATGAACCAATCTCATATATCAAGTTAGATTTCAATTCATGTATTTCATACTCAAAATTCTATTTCAATAATTCTATTAGATTCTCATACAATTGTTCATTTCCTTTACCTAATTCGAATCACAAAATTATATTTTTTGTCAATCTTCAAAGTGCACACAAATTCAAACAAATGAATAAAAGTCCATAATCAACTCACTTAGATTTTTCTTCATTCAAAATAACTCTTTTATAACTTAATAAAATTTTCTTATGAAAGAAATAACCACTTTTTCATATTATCACTTTATGCAACTCTACTCAATTTTCACCACTAATTCACTTTTATCTTAGTCAAAATAATGCTCTAATATTTTTCATAAGCTCTATGTAATTTTAGAATAATTAATATATTTTTTTTCGGATTTTTAAAGGCCTAGAATCATTTTTTCTAAACCCAAAAAATCAAATATTTTAAACCTGCCGAAGCCAGGTTTCGAACCGAAGACCTGAGCCAAGTCAACCGCCACTGAATGCCAACTGGGCTAAGGCGCTAATGCAATAAGTGAAGGGGTTTTATTAAGGTGAGTTTTAGTTTCGGCTTTGGGGTTTTGTGATTGTGCACCTAGTCTTTAATACAATTTATTATTATTATTAGATGACACTAATGTGCACTTGTTCGGATTCTATACATCCCATACTACATAGGTCAGAGGGCAGGCCCTTAATTGTTCTTCAACTTGTAGGGTTCGATCCCTCGCCATGACTTAATCTACTACTGTAACTACGGTAAGTATCCTAGATGTCCTAAGAGTTACGAGCCCATGTCCAGACAACCTGGAGGGGAATCCCACGTCGTGACATGACGCATCATGCAGAACCTATGGTCAATTCAGCCTCCGTCATAGACCATGGCACCACCCTTATTCAACAAAACACTCCACAAGCATCGCCACGGTCCCAATAATTCCAGAGTAGTGTCTACGCCAAGACTTGACGCATCAAGTAGGCAACCTATGAATCTTTCTCACACCGTAGACCCGAGGCCCACATACCTGTGTTTTTCTCTCACTTTCGTCACATCTTCAGTATGTGTCTAGTCCTTAATTTTACTTGAATCATGAATAAAAATCAATCTCCTAGAGTTAGCACTCCCACTATACCGGTCTTAATCATTTATACCACATGACCCAATCTTGGTCTTTTTGTTTCAAATTTCATTTCAACAACTCTCTTTCAATGCCGGTATGAGACCTAGTTACACTCTAGTTCTCAATTTCACTTCATAATCACAAAAATTATAGTCTTCATACTCATAAGTTCGTTTTCACAATTAACATGATTTCCATTCTTTTCTATGAACCAATCTCATATATCAAGTTAGATTTCAATTCATGTATTTCATACTCAAAATTCTATTTCAATAATTCCATTAGATTCTTATACAATTGTTCATTTCCTTTACCTAATTCGAATCACAAAATTATATTTTTCGTCAATCTTCAAAGTGCACACAAATTCAAACAAATGAATAAAAGTCTATAATCAACTCACTTAGATTTTTCTTCATTCAAAATAACTCTTTTATAACTTAATAAAATTTTCTTATGAAAGAAATAATCACTCTTTCATATTATCACTTTATGCAATTCTACTCAATTTTAACCACTAATTCACTTTTATCTTAGTCAAAATAATGCCTTAATATTTTTCATAACCTCTACGTAATTTTAGAATAATTAATATATTTTTTTCCAGATTTTTAAAGGCCAAGAATCATTTTTTTTAAACCCAAAAAATCAAATATTTTAAACCTGCTGAAGCCAGGTTTCGAAACCAAGACCTGAGCCAAGTCAACTGCCACCGAATGCCAACTGGGCTAAGGCGCCAATGTAATAAGAGAAGGGGTTTTATTAAGATGAGTTTTAGTTTCGACTTTGGGGTTTTTTTTATTCAAACACAGTAAAAAAAGCAGGGCCTAAAGCTTCGAACCCGAGACCTCTAAGGTCACTTGCACGCTACAGTAAATGCCCACGCAACTCAACCGCTTGCTCTAAGGGGCCAGGTTGTAAAGAAAAGAGTTTGATTTGTGTTTTAATCTAGTCTCTGTCCATTTCTAATTGTTTCACATAATTCCCAAAATGTTTTTAGTCTCTTTTCTTCTCCTTTTGAAACCAAACTTTCCAGAACGTAAAATATATAAAATTACGGTAAACTAATATTTTTATAATCATTATTTTCCTTATAAAAATGCATTTTTGGTATTATTTTATGTTCTATGTCCATAATTTCGACATTGAGAACAATCTATATTCTACATAATTCAAGAATTAGATTTTTCACAAGACAACTAATTTCTTTGTTCTTTTATTCATTAGTCAACCTACAATATTTTTAGGATACCAATTCTCATTTTTCTACATTAGTATAACTTTAATCCAAACAAACAATTATCTATGATGCATTTAATTAATTATTGTCTCACAAGCACAAAATCTCCTTAAAGCATAACTCATAAACATATAACATGGTAAGGTGATAATTTCTAACACTTTAATTCCCAATTTAGCAATCATTTATCAATCATTCTCTATTTTATCATTTCGTCTCAAACAACTATAAGTCCAAATTACTTAGTTTTCTCTTAGTAGCAATTCATTCCTAGCATGGTAACTAGATTAGAAGCATGAAAAACAACCACCTTATTAGGAGAAAAAATCAAAGAACTCCTAAAGAATCTTCTACAACAAATGAACAAAGCCTTCTCCTCCTAGATCAAGCCACAAGCCACCTCCTCCTTGATGCACTGCTAGAAACCGAGCCCTCCTTGTGCTTGATGATGATGGCCGGCCTCCTCTTGAATGGAACACACATAAACAAAGCACTCTCTAAACTTTTGCTTACTAATACCTCTCATTCTTATCTTTTCTCTCTTAATGAATTGTTTAGTGTGCTAATGAGAAGTAATAAAGGGGTATTTATACACATTTTTGGGGTGAATGGAGGGCTAGGATTAGATCCAATGGTTAGAGATTAAGGGTTTAGATGAAATAAGGGATTTATATAACCTACCCATGATGAGAGTAACCAACCCCATCTCTCCCCCTCTTTCCATCACAATCCGACCACTCCTAGAGTGTGCACATTGCACATGCTAGTGCATGCACGTGCCACTCTAGTGTCCCCCATTTACAAATTTGTTCATGTGACAAATTTAATTGTCCATGAAATGAGTCTACACTACAAGTTAGACCAATTCAAAAGAGAATTAAAGTAAATGGGCTCACTAATGGGCCAAACTAACCATGGGTTCAAAATAATTAAATAATTAATAAATATAGTGGGCTTAAAAAGGACAGTTAGGCCTAGATTTAAATTAGGCTTTTAAAGAGAATACTTTTAGAAAAATAAAGAGAACAATTACTATAAAAAATATTTTATACGAGAAATTTTACAAACGAAATCATACGTGCACAACACGTAAAATCACACAATCTTATAAGTCAAATCTAGGGTGTTACACCCACTAACCAAGAAGTCCAAGAGACTTTGCTGTCATAATGACAGATCAAAATCCCCAAATACCGACTCTCGGGTTTTGGATTTAATTAAACGAAAACAAAATAAAAGGGGTCTAACAAGTTTCGAATCCAGGACTTCCCGCACGCTAAAGTACCGACTTATGGTGCACCCGCTAGCCAGGAAGTCCATTGCGACTACTGGTTGGGAAACACAGCAATGTAGTTTTGTTCAATTTTACTGTTATTCAATTTTCTTCACAAAACCTATTTTTCATTCGATCTAATCTTTCATTAGGCTGCAATTATTTTTTCTAGACTGAGTTTGCTTGAGAATAGTAACTCACGAAATTTTAATTGATATTTTAGACATTATATCTAAATTCCAAATTATTTTTCTTTCATTAATGAACATGAATTGCATTTCTTCAATTTAATAAAAATAACAATGTGTCTCTCTTACAACCAATTAAATGAATCTTTGTGTACCAATTTAACTTCTCAAAAAATTCTTTTTTTACTTTAAGGGAAGTCTCAACAATCTTTATACAATTATATATTCCGATATTTGTAAATCAACATGTATGTTGGTTCATGGCAATAACTCAATGTTTCATTTTCTCATTTCTATCTAACATCATGGCAATTAATTTCTTGTATCATAGCAAAATTTCTACAATTCATGGCACAACACAATAGCATGGATTTGTTCTATATTTATCACCTCAAATTTATCTATACTACTCATTTAACATTACTAGCAAGCATCTCTACTACTATAATGGGAGAAGGCCTTTGTCCTTAACCCAACCCGTGCAACGCACGTATAGGTAATTTTTTTTTTGCCCTTTTCATTCCTCCCAATTTTTCTACACGTGCACAGCACGTGTATAATACTAGTTCCCTACAATTAGAAAGCACAAGATCACCCACCTCTTACGAAGAATTTGCAACAAAGATGATGGGACACAACTTCTAGCTCCAACAAGCAACACCTAGTCCTTCTCCTCCTAGCAAGAGCACTCCAAAAAGCCTCCAATGCAACAAGAACACTCTCTAACTTTCTTTCCTTTTTCTCTCTTGATTTGTTTTGTTTTTGGTGTGAAATGAGAAGAAAAAGAGGGGTATTTATAGGAAAAAAAATGAAGGTCTAAAATGTAATCTCATCCACCTAATAACTTCCCACTTAATTATCCACTCTCTCACTTCTCCACCTCTCCATCTTCTAACCCCCACTCCCGGCCTCTCTCTCTCTCCTATAACCGACCCCCCCTCTCTCTCTTAAACACGTGCACGTGTTGTGCACAATTGCACACCCACCCACAAAATTAAATACAAATCCTATAATTCTAATGTGTGTATTAAAAGTTGTTACATGTCAAGTGTGAGTCCATGCACAACAAAAAATGGGATTTAATCAATGGGCTTGCCTTGTGGGCTTGCTTTTTAATTAATTAATTTAATTAGTCTAGTGGGCTAGAATCTATTCTTAGGTCCATTGGTTTAATGAAAGGCTAAAAATGACTCATGCATGCTAAAATAATAAACGAGAGTAAGAAAATTAAAGATGAAAAAATTAGCACGTGCATCATACGTACAAAAATTAGAAAAAATGTATTTTTTTAATTAAAATGAAAATACGGGATGTTACAGCATTCCCTCCATAGAATAGTTCCGTCCTCGGAACTACACTTAAGAGTGAGAAAAAAAAAAGAAAAAGAAGGAAAAGAATTTACAATTTTTTGTTAAAAAGCTCAGGGTGATCTCTTATCATCCTTTCCTCTGATTCCCAAGTAGCTTCCTCAACAAATTGGTTCCTCCAAATGACCTTTACCATTGATATTGTCTTATTTCTCAAGACCTTCTCTCGACGATCTGAAATCTCTACTAGATGCTCTGCATTGCTCAATTCTAGTTGCAAACCCTCTGGCACTTCTGGCAAATGATGACTTGGATCTGGGATATAACCTCGTAACATAGACACATGAAAGACATTGTGTACTTGGGCCAACTCTTCTAGTAATTCTAACCGATAAGCTGTCTTCCCAATCCTTTTCAATATCTTATAAGGGCCTATGTATCTCGGGGCTAATTTTCATCCCCTTGCAAACCGAATCACCCCCTTGGTCGGAGACACCTTCACAAAGACAAAGTCACCTTCATCAAACTCCAGGTCTCTCCTCCGGTTGTCGGCATAACTTTTCTGCCTGCTCTGTGCGTTGACTAACCTCTTCCTGATTAGCTCGATCTTTTCTGAGATCTGCTGCACAATCCTCGGCCCATACAGTTGTCGTTCCCCCACTTCATACCAACATACCGGTGTCCTACACTTCCTTCCATACAGAGCCTCATACGGCGCCATCTCGATGCTTGCCTGAAAACTGTTGTTGTAGGCAAATTCCACAAGAGCCAAATGCTTCTCCCAACTGCCACCAAAGTCCAACACACAACATCTTAGCATATCTTCTAGTACCCTGTTGACTCTCTCAGTCTGCCCATCAGTTTGAGGATGAAAGGACGTACTGAAATCAGTCTTCGTCCCCAAAGCTGCTTGAAGACTTCTTCAGATATGCGAAGTGAAACGTGCATCTCGGTCGGATGCTATCGATAGGGGAACTCCATGAAGCTTCACAATCTCGCCAACATACAACTCGGCCAGCTTCTCCATCGACCAAGTAAGCTTCATCACAAAAAAGTGAGCCGATTTGGTGAGTCGATCCACTATCGCCCAAATTGCGTCATTCCCCTTGGAACTCTTGGGCAAACCTGTGATAAAGTCCATACTGATACAATCCCACTTCCATTCTGGGATGGGTAATGGCTGCAACAAATCTCTGAGTTTCTGATTCTCGGCTTTGACTTGCTGACAAACTGCACACTTGGCCACCAACTCAGCCACATCTCACTTCATCCCTGGCCACCAGAAATATAGCTTTATGTCCTTGTACATCTTGGTACTCCCTGGATGCACGGATAATAAAGTAGCATGCGATTCCTAAAGAATACTCTCCTTCAGTTTCGCTTGATCTGGCACACACAGCCGCTCTCCAAACCACAACACCTCATCCTTCACCTGAAATTCTGCCAACCTACCAATGCCAACCTGCTCCATCATCTCCTGAATCTCTGGATCGGTCTTCTGACTGTCGATGATTCTGTCTCTCAAAGTAGGTTGAATCCTTAACTGAGCTAAGGAAGCTCCCAAACCTTGCAAAACCACCTCATTCTCTGCTCGATCAAGCTCCTCTGCCAACTTCTCCTGAGTTGTGATCAATCGGGACAAACTGCACTTCCTGCTGAGCACATCAGCCACAACATTGGCCTTGCCTGGATGGTACTTGATTTCAGGTCGGATGTCGTCCAACACTTCTAACCATCTCTTTTGCCTCAGATTCAAGTCCCTCTGCTGATTGATATACTTCAGAATCTTATGATCCGTGTACATGTTGACCTTCTCCCCGTACACGTAATGTCTCCACTGCTTCAAAGCAAAGTTGATCGCTGCTAACTCCAGATCATGGGTTGGGTAATTCTTTTCATGCGGTCTCAGCTGTCTAGACCCATAAGCTATTATCTTTCCCTCTTGCATCAGCACACAGCCCAAACAGCGATGGAAAGCATCGCTGTAGACATCATAGTTGGCTCCTGCTCTTGGCAAAGCCAAAATGGGAGCGGTAGTCAACCTTCCCTTCAACTCCTCAAAGCTAGCTTCACACTGCTCCGACCATTTGAAACTCACGTTCTTCCTTGTAAGTCCTGTGAGTGGAACAGCTATCTGGGAGTAGCCCTGAATGAATCTTCTGTAGTATCCAGTTAAACCCAGAAAGCTCCTAATCTCTTTCACTGTGGTCGGTCTTGGCCAATCTTTCACTGCCTCAATCTTCTGTAGGTCAATAGCCACTTCCTCCTTAGAAAGTATGTGACCCAGGAAGGCGACTTCAGTTTTCCAGAAGTCACATTTGGATAGCTTTGCATACAGTTTCTGCTCTTGTAGCTTCTTCAGTACCTTTGCTAGGTGCTTGGCATGCTCTTCTTCTGACTTGGAATAGACCAATATGTCGTCAATGAACACAACGATAAAAGAATCAATGAACGGTCGTAGGACACTGTTCATTATGTCTATGAAGATAGCAGGTGCATTGGTTACTCCAAACGGCATGACTAGAAACTCATAGTGACCATGCCTAGTTCGGAAAGCCGTCTTGTGCACATCTTCTTCCTTTACTCGGACTTGGTGATATCCTGACTGCAAGTCTATCTTGGAGAAAATAGCCGCTCCTTGTAGACGGTCGAACAGATCATCGATTCGAGGAATTGGATACTTGTTCTGCACTATAACCTTATTCAATTCTCTGTAGTCGATGCACATCCTCATCGATCCATCCTTCTTCTTCACCAAAAGAACTGGGGCTCCCCAAGGTGACACACTAGGCCTGATGAATCCTTTGCCCAAAAACTCTTCAATCTGCTTCTTGATCTCATCTTGCTCAACCGGCGTCATTCTGTATGGTGCCTTGAAAATGGGTGCACTCCCTGGCTGAACGGTGATATTGAACTCTACATCTCAATGAGGAGGAAGCCTAGGTAGATCTTCAAGAAACACTACTGGAAAATTTCGGACCACAGGAATCTGCCTCACTTCTTCAGGAACCTTCTGCTCCGCCAAAGCTGCTACCAACTGCTTACACTTCCTCTTCCCATGAAATGTAACTGTTGGTCCTCCAGGTGCCTGCACCATAACCTCCTTGCTCTTGCGCTCAATAGTGGCACTGTAAACTGACATCTAGTCTATGCCAATAATGATGTCGACCCCTAAAACTACCAACTCAATGAGGTCGATGCCAAAAAGCCTGCCTCCGATCTCAAGATCACACCCTTCATAATATCGGTTGGTAGTCAAGTTTTCTCCTAACGGAGTAGCCACAGATAGAACTTTTCCAGGAAAAAATTTAGGTTCGACATCCAATCGTTTTGCAAATGAAGGTGACACAAATGTGTGCGATGATCCAGTACCAAATAAAACTGATGCTTTTATTCCATTTATCTGAATGTCTTCGGTGATGACGTTGTCCACATCATCAGCATCGGCCTCGGTCAAAGCGAACACTCGCCACTGCCGAAATTGCTTCTGCCCTGGGTTGGACTGCTTCTGACTCGGCCCTTCCCGCTGAAGCTGGGGGCAAAATGGCTTGATGTGGCCCTCCTTGCCACAAAGATAACAAGTCTTGCTCACCTACGACTTGGTACACCCAGGAGCTAAGTGGCCTGACTCTCCACACTTGAAGCAGGTGGGTACCCTTCCAGTCACTGCAACAGCATTTTCTCCGGTTGGTTTGAAACGCTGTGATGGGGGCTGTCCCCTGAAATTGCCCGGCTGCTACAGGCCTCTTGCCAATGCTCCAATTACTCTTCTTGACTTGTACTTCCTGGAACTGGTTCATATCTGACTCAGTAGCAGTAGCCCTCCTGACCACCTTCTCAAATCTTCGGATACCTAGGGGTATCATGCGGGTCCTCAAGCTTGGCCTCAACCCTTGCTCAAACTTCTGCACTTTCTTGGCTTCGTCTAGAACCATTTCCGGCGCGTACCTTAAGAGTTGATTGAATTTGGTCTCATACTCCCGCACTGTCATACCTCTCTATTGCAAGCCCAAAAATTCCATAGCCTTCTTCTCTTGAACATCCTATGGGAAAATAGTGACTTCTGAATTATCCAAGAAAGTCTTCCCAAGTAAGCTGCACATTTCCCAAAGCCCTTTTCAGTGATTGCCACAAAACTCCTGCATCTTTCTCTAGCTAGATGGTGGCCAACTTCACCTTACTTGCCTCTGGGGTCTCTAGCACTTCAAAGACTATCTCAATCTGCCTAATCCAATTATTAGCAGCATCTGGATTTGCCTAGCCCTTAAACACAGGTGGCCTCATCCTTTTAAATGACTCTACCAACCTGATTGCTTCAGGGACATGCACAGCTAGCCCTGTCCCAGCGTTCCCGGTGATGTTGGCAGCGAAAGCATTCAAGGTCTGATATACTCGAGCTAGTTCGGTCTCCAAATCTAGCCCATTCTCACCGCTATGCCCTTCGCCGAACCTATTCCTTCGTGCCATTTCTGAGTCATAAAATTCATCATTAATCATTATAAATAACACAAATAACATCTCTTGAACAAAATTTATTCATTCCAAATTTAAACTTTTTACATTCAGAAAGAAAAAACTTGCTTTATCACATCCATTACATCCTTTTAACAAAAGATATCCTAGATTCTACGGTTTCTCTTGGCTGCTTCCTGTAGTTCCTGAATTTCCTCCTTCATATCTCCAAATTTCTGATGCCGCTCCTGCTTGTCCCAGCGAGTGATGTGGTCCAACTTGGCAAAGTGTCGATCATTCACGTGCTGAACCTTCTCGAGTTCACACACTTGAAAACTCAGCTCCTGAATGCGCTCCTTATCTTTTGCCCTTCCAAGTGGTTTACTCTCCACTTTTGAGCATCCAATTCTCTTTGAAGAGAAGCAACAATATCATCTTGATCATCTGGAACGAGTTCTTCGTCTAAGGATTCTTCGAGAAAGTTAGGCGAAGGTGGAGTAATCTCCCTGGACTCGGGGAATTCCTCTTCTATCTCCTATGGTTCTTCTTCTTCCTCCATTGGCTCTTCCTCTTCATCCCAGAAGGGGACAAACAAATGTGCCTCATTCTGGGGATCATGATGATTGGCCATCTTATAGGGAAAAGAGGAGAAAATGTCATCATATAGAGCAACACAAACGTAAGTTACTTACATTTAAATCTTTATAAGTTGAAACTCACACTCTAATGTCCACTCTAGAGTGTTGTTCCCTATAAATTTGTACTACTTATGAAGTGTGGCTCTGATACCACTCTGTAACGTCCCAAATTCTAAATAAGGCCGAATTCGAAGTTCCACAGGATCTTTACACTTCACTTCGTACAATTTTACAAGGAAATTTGAACTTTTTATAATACAACAGAGTCTTTTACAATTACTTACACAGCGGAAGGTAAAATGAAGTACAATAATGAAAAATTATACAATTTCAACATCTTTAAAATTTAAATAAATCAACAGCAGCATATCAACTTTATATCTTCATGAAAATCCATCTCCTGCATATAAAACGGTGTGCACGCCAGTTGCTTACAACCGACGAAAATGTTATACACGGCCATCCTCTCTATGCCGAAAATATAACGATCTTAATACTTTAACAAACCACAAACTTGAATACAAATAAAGTGTTACATGTGACTACTCTAAACATATAAGTGTATGCAATGCCTTAATGCCTAATGCAGATATTTTATACTAAGATGACACTAATGCATACTTGTTCGGATTCTATGCATTCCATACTACATTGTTCCGAGGGTAAGCACCTACGTACTCCACATTGAAGGGTTGGATCCCTCGCCATGAAAACTACCCAGTAATAAAAAAAAGGTTTAGACATTCCACGAACGGATCCCAATCCCAGAGTACACCTCCCGACTGTTATAACAGACTCCTCATCGTGCGAACACCCCGCAAGTGCCCCTCTAGCTCCGGTATACGTATATACACTGGAGTACGGCAAACTATCCGCCCTGACTATGCATAGTCCCGGATTTAAAATAAAAGCTCGTCTCCATCGAAGCAACCTCAGTGTCATGCCCCGCTTCCCAAAAATACGAAATACGAGCACGTAACACTGGTCCAGCGAATGATTTTTATCATCCATAAGCTGTTCAGGAATCTTTACAACATCTCACAAAATAATTAGAGTTGGAAGCAAGAGAATCAACCATACATGCATAATTGAATCAATATACCAATAGAATTTACTTCAAACAAAATGTATTAATCTCAAAGAAATCAGATCTGAACAAGTTAAAAATCATGGGTCATACTGCCCAAACACAAAGAATCCAAGTAACAGATACATTGTTCAAAATAAGCAACAGGAAGTAAATGAAGATAGAAAAAGCTCCAGCCAACTAGAACTTTAGATCACATACTCCATCTGGCAGCCGATCACCAAAATCTGCAATTTGACAAATTGCAGGAAGAAGGAAAAAGAAACAAGATACCCGTCAATGCAAGTTACGGGCCGCTTGTAGTGCAGGATACAAGTACATGGAAAACTAACAAATCTAAATAATAGCCGAAACAGATTTAGTATGGTATAGCAGAATCAACTAGCATGGTATATTAACATGTGTCAAGTGTCAAGAATCAAATAGCAAGCATACAGATATATAGATAGTGTCAAATAATGGTGTCAAGTGATAGTATCAGATAGATAACAGATAATCAGATAACCAGATAACCAGATAACAGATATAGATAACCGATTCAGATTCAGATTCAGATACAGATACAGATACAGATACAGATGTCAGATTCAAATTTTTATAAGTCTTGTATTAATTGCTAACTAGGTAGCACTTCATGTGCCATCCTTTTATCACATGGTTGCTACATTCAAAATAGTTACGTTTGTAGATTTCGTAGGGGATCATATAGGGCCGTGTACTCAGGGTTCAGACAGATATCAGATAATCAGATCAGACAGACAGATAGAACCTAGTGGTTCTCTTCTTCTCTACACCTTCCTATAGGAAGTATTGTAGACATGGTCAGATAACAGATCCAGACAGACAGATAGAACCTAGTGGTTCTCTTCTTCCCTACACCCTCCTATAGGGAAGTAATGTAGACAAGGTCAGATAATAGATAATAGATAATCATATGGGAAACATGGGCCCCCTTCTAAGTACACATTTTTATACTTTCCCACTACTAGATCATTCCCATAAATCCCAGCTTGATCATTTTATAATTATTATCAGAAAGATGTGCATGTGCATGAAACAGAGTAAATCTAGAATGATTTAACGACCTACAAGTTTAGAATAATAGATAAGCATGTACAGATGGTAAGATAGTCATATAACAGAACAAAATAGGGTACTTCCTAATTCAGGACAGCATGACAGTACAATACTAAAACAGCGATTTCCATTTCCAAAAATATCAAAACTTGAATCTGTCAGAGAATCTGGAAGATAGACTTCCAACCGAATCCAGTGGATACATATAAGTCATATAGTGTTTCAGAAAAACCTAACTCAAAACTAATTTGAAACCAAAAAATACGTTCAGCCAGAAATCAGTAAATCGAATTCAAAGTCAGGAAAACAGCATCAAAACACCTCAAATAAATCCAGGAAAAATCTGGGGCATTCCTCTATATGTCTAGTATCAGAATATAATGTTTCATAATTTTTCAGTAAGATTAGTTTAGCCAACAAAAATCAGAAAACATCAAGAAACGATAGTTTGAAAAATCTGGAATTCCCAACACTGCTGTACGAAAACTATAATATCTCGCAAACCATGAAACAAAATCCAAATCTGCCAACGGGAGATGAAAATAGACAACATAAGCTAACTTTCATATTTCATAAATATTTTTCATACAGGAAAAGGAATTAGGGTGAAAATACAAATCTTTTCAGAACAGCGAGTAAAATCCAACAAGTATAGTTTTTATGAACAAGCATGAAACGGCATATAAAACTCATCAATAAAATCCACCAAAATTCTGGGTAATCCCTAATTAAGTGTAGAAATACTGACCAAAATTTCAGATCAAAATAATATGTTTAGCACTAGTATCAAAATAGTTTAGTTATCAAAATCATCAAGAAACGAAATCAGGAAATGAAATACACCTCTGTAGTAAAATAGTCATATCTCACACATATGAAAATGAAATCGATCAAGGTCAGAAAGCTTGGAAAGAAGACGAAATCATCTAAAAATCATGTTTAATACTAAAGTTAAGATACTGACCTTAATATGGTCTAAAATACCAATCAAAACTGATCACTGACAAAATACAGATTTTCCTCTTAACAACAAATCAACATACAACATACGAAACTCGTCTCAAATGCAACCAAACATGTTATAGAGTCTACTAAGTGTTCAGACATCATGAAATAGGATATATAGCATGTCCACAACAAGTATATCACATGGATCCAAACAAATACACTAATTCTCATAATTATCCCACAAATAGAATCACGTCAAAAACGGTCAAAACCTAAGTTGTTTCATGTCAAATTTGTGTCGTGAGGAAACTATGGTCAATAGCACCATAGAGACAATACTCATCAAAAATACATCACACACGAGTTGTCTCTAGAACCCAACTATACTACAAGCGGTATTTATGACTTGTATCATACAAAGAAATTGAGTACAAGTTACTTGCCTGGAAGACGACGACGGAAACAAAGCAAAGAGCAAGAATAAGGGAATGAATTTCCGGGCACGAACACAACGAATGGATGACGAACCAATCACAAACATACGATCACGAACAAGATGAAGACGATCGAGATCACGAACACAATCGGATGGCTAAGATCGAAGATTAAGATCTAGATGATCGGATCAGATCGGAATGTCAGATTTCCCTGATGATGAAGATAATAATGAAGATCAAGGTCGATCGATCGAACGGTTGCGGTCAAAGGAAGTTGATGATCATCATGATTGTCACGATCAAGAGGAGATTGGATGGCTAGGATCTAATCGGATGATCAAGAGGAGATCGACGGCCCACATCCAATCAAGCATGATAATCAAGATCCAACGGACGGCCAAGATCACCCCGATGGTGATGATCAAGATCAAATCAACGGATGGCTAGGAATCAAAACCAAGGGGACATGATGATCACGATGATCAAGAAGATCGGACGGCCGAGATCCACTTGATCAAGAACCACCATCAAACAACACATGCACAATAACAACATCAAGGGCTGTTCTGGCCCGGCGACTGGCGGCGGCCAAAGGGCTGCAGACGGCAGTGTGCTCAGGGAAAAGCATCAGGAAGAGGGAGGACAGCACAGGGGACTTTGGCGATCGAGATATACTGGCTGTGTGTCGGAGGGTGAGAACCAGCAGAGTGGGAGGGAGACGGTGCAATGGGTGGTCACGCTGTGGAGGTGCTGCCGAGGTTGAGGAGTTCACAGGGAGGACGCTGTCGAGAGCAAGGCTACGTCGGCGACTAGCCTGCGGGCGCGATGCAGGAGGTTGCAGAGGAAGAAGACGAGGAAACAGGGTGCACAGGGGATAGGGTTTTAAGGTCGGGGGAAGCACAGGGTTGCACAGAGAGGATGAGAAGGATCGCGGTGGGGAGGGGGGGTGAAGGAGATGAAGCAGCGGTTTACACAGTATAGGGGAAGTTAGGTTAGGGTTGGGTAAACAGGTTTATATATAGGGTTTGGGTAATGGTAAGGGGTTTTGGGTTTAATACAGGTAATGGGTTTTGAGTGGTTAAGTGGGTTTGGGTAGTGGGTTAGGGTGTCAACAGATATTGGGTAGTTGGGTTTGGGTTAAAAATAGAAATAGGGTTTGGGTTAAAAATCCAATAGAAGACAAATGAAATACCCAATAGAAATAGGAATTATAATAAAATGTAATTTGCATTACAAATAGACTTTATTTAAAATGCTACAAATATAGTTAGTAAATAAAAGTGGATTTTTAATACCCAGTCAGAAATATCAATAATAACAACAATAATAATAAGAGTAATAATAAAAATAAGAATTGTATTACAATATAAAAGTCATAGAAAATATTATCAAATAAAGTTGTTGATCGAAAATAGATTTTAATAGGAGATCCAATAATACAATTTGACAAAAGAAATTGAAAGCGATAAAAATAATTTACAAAAACTTTAAATGCAGAAAATACACAGAAAATACATATATATAAGGGAAACAGGGGTTACACTCAGTCCCTGAGTACACCGCCCGACTGGGTCTATAGTCCCGGAGTACACTGCCCGACTATATAGAGTGCCTCACTTACGTTTGCCCAGGTTTACTACATCTTCTCTTAGTGCCTAGTTCTTAAATTCAAAACATGAATAAATTATCATACCTAGAGTTAGTTTTACCCCCTACCGGACTTAATCACAAATCCCGAGATTCCTCCAAGGCCATATCTCAAAATATAACTCAAATCTTTTAATTCAACAATGCCGGTACCCGATGTCTCACTAAACTCCATATTACAACCTTTCATGTACAAGAATCCATGGGTACTCATACCCTTTAATAATCATGTATTAAACTCAATGTATTCTTATCTTCAACTTATTCACAATTTAACCAATGTCTTATCTTAGCATTATTCATGATTCATTTATTCATTCACAATTCTTTAAAAGCAATATTTCTTTTCATGAACATAGATTCTCCCACTTTAAAATCTCTTTAGTAATTCAATCACATATAATATATCTCAAACCACATCAAGTATTTCTTAAATCAAAAGTGTATAATCTCTTCAAGAGAAATCGATTTACATAATAATATTTCACTCTTCTTCTAAGAATAATTGTCATACTCTTAAGTAAATAATTTTGAAGTCAATAACTGATTTTCTATCTCAATTCCCCTTTTTATTTCTCAAATATACATGAAAAATTATGAAATTATTTTTAATAAATTCTATATCATTTTATAGGAATATGAGAATTTCCCCCCAAATTTTAATTGCATGGGAACTCATTTAAAAACCAAAAAAAAAAAACAAAGTGGCGTCGACAGGTTTCGAACCCATGCACCCTGACCACACAGTGACAGCCTTAAGGCTTACCCACTAACCAAGAAGTCCAAGAGACTTCTCTGTCATAATGACATATCAAAATCCCCAAATTTCTCAAATATACATGAAAAATTATGAAATTATTTTTAATAAATTCTATATCATTTTATAGGAATATGAGAATTTTCCCCCAAATTTTAATTGCATGGGAACTCATTTAAAAACCAAAAAAAAAAAAAAACAAAGTGGCGTCAACAGGTTTCGAACCCAGGCACCCCGACCACACAGTGACAGCCTTAAGGCTTACCCACTAACCAAGAAGTCCAAGAGACTTCTCTCTCATAATGACATATCAAAATCCCCAAATACCGACTCTCGGGTTTTGGGTTTAATTAAACGAAAACAAAATGAAAGGGGTCTAACAAGTTTCGAACCCAGGACCTCCCGCACGGTACAGTACCGACTTATGGTGCACCCGCTAGCCAAGAAGTCCATTGCGACTACTGGTTGGGAAACACAACAATGTTGTTTTGTTAAATTTTTCTGTTATTCAATTTTCTTCACAAACCCTATTTTTCATTCGATCTAATCTTTCATTAGGCTGCAATTATTTTATCTAGACTGAGTTTGCTTGAGAACAATAACTCACGAAATTTTAATTGATATTTTAGACACTATATCTAAATTTCAAATTATTTTTCTTTCATTAATGAACATGAATTGCATTTTTTCAATTTAATCAAAATAACAATGTGTCTCTCTTACAACCAATTAAATGAATCTTTGTGTATCAATTTAACTTCTCAAAAAATTTATTTTTACTATAAGGGAAATCTCAACAATCTTCATACAATTATATATTTCGATATTTGTAAATCAACATGTATGTTTGTTCATGGCAATAACTCAATGTTCCATTTTCTCATTTCTATCTAACATGATGACAATTAATTTCTTTTATCATAGCAAAATTTCTACAATTCATGGCACAACACAATAGTATGGATTTGTTCTATATTTATCACCTCAAATTTATTTTTACTACTCATTTAACCTTACTAGCATGCATTCCCTACATTTAGAAAGCACAAGATCACCCACCTCTTATGAAGAATTTGCAACAAAGATCATGGGACACAACTTGTAGCTCCAACAAGCAACACCTAGTCCTTCTCCTCCTAGCAAGAGCACTCCAAAAAGCCTCCAATGCAATAAGAACACTCTCTAACTTTCTTTCTTTATCCTCTCTTGATTTGTTTTGTTTTTGGTGTGAAATGAGAAGAAAAAGAGGGGTATTTATAGGTAAAAAATGAAGGGCTAAAATGTAATCTCATCCACCTAATAACTACCCACTTAATTATCCACTATCCCACTTCTCCACCTCTCCATCTTCTAACCCCCACTCCCGACCTCTCTCTCTCTCCCATAACCGACCCCCCCTCTCTCTAAACACGTGCACGTGTTGTGCACAATTGCACACACACACACAAAATTAAATACAAATCCTATAATTCTAATGTGTGTATTAAAGTTGTTACATGTCATGTGTGAGTCCATGCACAACAAAAAATGGGATTTAATCAATGGGCTTGCCTTGTAAGCTTGCTTTTTAATTAATTAATTTAATTAGTCTAGTGGGCTAGAATCTATTCTTAGGTCCATGGGTTTAAGAAAGGCTAAAAATGACTCATGCATGCTAAAATAATAAACGAGAGTAAGAAAAATAAAGATGGAAAAATTAGCACGTGCATCATACGTGCAAAAATTGAAAAAATGTATTTTTTAATTAAAATAAAAATATGGGATGTTCCACCTTCTTCCATAACTTCGGTTCTTATCGTTAAAGATGTAATCTGATCTCTTCCATTATGGAGGAGGATGTTGAACTACTTTCATGAATTTCATTCGGTGTTTCTTTCTTTCTTTAAAAGCCTCATGGGCTCTTCCGGTTCTCAATCCATTCACCTCGACTGGGCTAGCCTTTACGGTGATGAATCCCATGACTTATCTACTATTGAAGCTCCCTTCTCTTTAGATAAGATTCAGATGACGTTCAATTCCATGTGCTGTGATTCAGCACCGGGTCTCAATGGATTTTTGTCCTTCTTCTTCCAAAAATTCTGGGATATTCTTAAAGATGACCTGTTTGATATGTTTCTGAGCTGTTTCATGGTCAACTATCCTTTGATAGGATTAACTATGCTCATATCGTGCTTATTCCCAAAATTCTGAGGGCTAACAAGGTCTCTGCTTTTAGACGTATAAGCCTTCTTAATGTTGTCATTAAAATCATCATGAAAGTTGTTACTAACCGTCTCAATTTGGTTATCTCTCATTCAATCGACCCGGCTCAATCGGGTTTTATCACCTTAGATAGTGTTGCTTGTGCTCAAGAGATCTCTGGTTGCCATCAATCCAATTTCGAAGGTATTATTTTGAAATTAGACTTTGAGAAAGCCTATGATCAAGTGAATTGAGAATTCCTCTTCGACATTCTTTTGCATCGAGGCTTCGACCTTCATTGGATATCTTGTATTAAGTCCAGTCTCTTTGCTAGTACGTCGTTTATTATCACCAACGACATTGAAGGGAATAAATTTGGGGTCTTCGACAAGGGGATCCCATTTCTCCTCTTCTATTTTCTCTTATGGCTGATGTTTTTAGCAAACTGCCCCTTAATGCTTGGGATGCAAATCTTATTGATGGCCTAGGCAGTTCTTGTGGTTTTAGAGAGATTCTAAATCTGCAGTATGTGAACGATACTATTCTCTTCGCAAAACATGTTGGTCCCACCCTTCGCAATCTTAAGCTCCTTCTTTATTTTTTTCGAACAGGCTTCGGGGTTTAAGAATAATTTCCATAAGACATCGGTTTTGTGGCTAGGCTTGTCCGCTAATCGTCAAATTGAGATTGCACTTTTTTTTAATTGCGCTTCTACTTCATTTGTAGCACCCCGAATTTTGAATATAATATCTCAGAAATACGTGACACAATTCCCAACATCTACCTCAATGTAATAGTAAACATAGCCAAAACACATATAAATTTTTCAACTTTTATTACATCATTTCTTTTCAAAGCACAGCGGAAAATTAAACACCTTGAATTACAATTTCTTTTCTTTTACAACACATTCTTTTATAATTTACATAAGCCACATTATCATTCTACCACATACATCCAAATCCCATGCTATAAGTACCTACCTGTAAAACATGAGACTAGAGATAACCCTAACCCCCAAAACTACATGGGTCAGCCATAACGGTGTGAGGGACATCAAAAGAAATACAACATGAATAAAACATAAAGAATAAAATCATAAACAACATACAAGCAGTAGTAACAAATGGAAAATGAAATAACAATAAAATAAAACTTGAAAACATCAAGTGAAACTAGACTAAGTGTCAAGTGTAGGAAAACAGAAAACATCATGCATAAAACCAAGTCAAGAAAACATAAATGCATGATGATGACTCTCTAATGCATACTTGTCGGATTCTATGCATTCCATACTACATAGGTCCGGTGCAAGCCCTTATCGTTTTCCACTTTATAGGGTTAAATCCCTCATTATGCAACTAATCCTACAATGGTGATAGAAACAAGATCCAAAATACTTCGTGAATAGGCATCACAACCCTCAATGCGCAAGCATCATGCAAGAATAGCTCTGACCCCCAGGAAGAATCACCTCCCCGACGTGTACCCCATGAATAGGTTTGCAAGACCCTCGACATGCTGATACACTAGTACATCACGTGAATAGGCCTACCGATCCTCGACACGCGAATGCACCTGTATGCTCTGTGAATAGGCCTGTAGACTCTCGACACACGAACATCCCAAATGTCCTCTCGAGACAGAACAACACACAGTCCTGGAATGCATCCGTTAGACTAGACCTCTAGAGCATATACTTACATTTTCCAAGTTCTATCATGTCTCATTAGTGTCTGTCCTTAGGTTGATTATTATTAAAACACAAATTTCCCCTCTCTAGAGTTCGTGTATTCGGCCAGACTTAATTCCATAATAATAATCCCAAGACCCAACTGGTCATAATTCATAAATCCTATCTGCCGGTTCACAGGAATCCTACTCAACTCCTAGAGACTCACAAAACGAATATCAACACCAAAACATTTAATAAAACTCTTTATTTCATCATCAATATGTTTATATCAATAAAACTTCTCAAATCAACAAAACCAAATACATTCGATATACTCACAAATTTCCAGAATTGAAATAGAGTATTAAATCCATTAAATAACGGAGAATCATATTTTGAAATCATAGAATATAACAAAATATTAATTTCTTCAAAAACCATATATATTTTACTTTGTAAAATTATAGGAATACAATTTAAATTCTATCGTAATCAAAATGTAACTCTCTGTATGTAGCGCCCCGAATTTCCAATATAATATCTCAGAAATACGTGGCATAATTCCTAGCATCAACTTCAATTGCAATAGTAAACATAGCCAAAAACACAGATAATTTTTATTTCAACTTTTATTACATCACTTGTTTACAAAACACAGCGGAATACCAAATACCTTGAATTACAATATTTTCTTTACAACACTTTCTTTTACAATTTACATAAGCCATAACATCATTCTATCTTAAGCATCCAATTGCCAAAGCTATGAGCAACAACCTGTAAAACATGAGGCTTGAGATAACTCTAATCCGCAAAACTATAGGGGTCAGCCATAACGGTATGAGTGACATCAAAAGAAATGCAACATAAATAAAACATGAAGGATAAAGTCATAAAAAACATATGTCAACCATAAAAATGAAAGGAATATGAAACAACAATAAATAATCATAAGGCATAGAATCATAAACAACATGTATTAAGAATAAAATAAATAAGAGTCAACAATAAATAAACATGAAAATATCAAGTGAATCTAGACTAAGTGTCAAGTGTAGAAAACAGAAAACAATCATGCATAAAACCAAGTCAAGAAAACATCAATGCTATATGCTGACTCTCTAATGCATACTTGTCGGATTCTATGCATCCCACAATACATAGGTCCGGTGCAAGCCTTTAACGATCTCCACTTTATAGGGTTAAATCTCTCGTTATGCATCTAATCCTACTACGGTGATGGAAACAAGATCCAGAATACTCCGCGAATAGGCATCACAGCCCTCGACGCGCAAGCATTATGTAAGAATAGCTCTAAAACTAGAGAATCACCTCCCAACCGTGTACCCCACGAATAGGCTTGCAAGGTCCTCGACGTGTAGATACACCGAGTACATCCCGTGAATAGGCCTGCCGGCCCTCAACACACGAATGCATCTTGCATGCTCCGTGAATAGGCCTGCAGACCCTCGACACGCGAACATACAAATGTCCTCGCGAGACAGGAAAACAAACAGTCCTGGAATGCATCCGTTGGACTAACAGACCAAGAGCATATACTTACGTTTCCCAAGCTCCATCACATCTCCACTAGTGCCTGTCCTTAAGTTGGTTATTATTAAAACACAAAAAGCCTCATCTCTAGAGTTAGTGTATCCTGCCAGACTTAAATACTCAACAACAACCCCAAGATCCGACTGGTCTAAATCAACAAATTGCATTTGCCGGTTCACAGGACTCCCACTCAACTCCTAGAGATTCACAAAACAAATATCAATACGAAACTTCCAATAAAACTCACAAATCCGTCATCAAAACATTTATACAAAGAAAACTTCTTAAATAAAAAAAACCAAATTCATTTAACACGTTCATAAATTTCCAGAATTCAAATAAAAGATTAAATCCATTAAATACCAGAAAACCATATTTTGAAATCACAGAAAATCATCAAAACAAAACATCAATTTATTGAAAAACACATATAACTCACTTAAATAAGATCATAAGAATACTTTTAAAACTCAATTTCAAATAAAATACAATCCTTTGTAAGATACTGTAATTTGTAGTAAAACATCATTTAAACAACAGATTAATACTCTATAGTCGAAGAAATAATCATTTAAAGAAACATCGTAAACTCAAGAAATTCATTAGTCAGAGCAGTAGCAGTCGACTTCATGAGGTAGTCGGTCGACTGTTCTGCGTAAAATCCAGAACTCAAGGAAAACATTAATCAAAGTAGTGACAGTCGACTGCATAAGGTAGTCGGTACGACAATCCTGCGTAAAATCCAAAGCTTTAAGAAAACATAAATCAGAGCAGTGACAGTCGACTGTGAAAATGGGTCAGTCGACAGTCTCGCACAAAAATCCAAAACTCTAAGAAAACACTGTAGCCAGGTTCGCGACGGTCGACTGTCGAAACTTACCAGTCGACTGTCACACCTACAGACTGCAGTTTTGGGTTTGTGCATGTTTTACTAATGCATCGATTAAAACTTTATAAAATCAAAATCTAGTTTCCTGAGATGCTTGAACATATCATATAGTATATATAGGAGTTATTAAAACAATCAAAAACACATCAAGATCTCAAAATGGGGATTTTCACAAAAACTTTCAAATCAGTCAACATATATATGTATACATTCAAAATAGGGATTCAAGACCCAGTTTTAGTATTGAAATTCACCAAATCAGAGTAGTGTATAGTTCAAAACTTCTCAGTACCAAAATGATTAAAGATCCATTGAAAACTTCATAAAAATATCACAAAAATCCAATTTTCGGCCACTTCATCAAAACAAAGATATATAGCTTGTGTGCATGGATGTGTGTATGTTGGTATATATATATCTAGACATTAAGTACGGTCAGTCTAATAACAACTCTAAATCTATCGAAAACATCCCAAAATCACAACAATCCACTTTTGGTCCAAAACCATCAGACCCGAAATCTGTTACGCAATCTCAACTTCAAAATTGATCTTTTTAATTCAATAACCCCTCTTATGATCCATTTGATCCATATACAATTACTCACAATAGTTTACTCATGAACATACGCAATCATAACAACCATTCAACAAGATTCTACTCATCAAAATCATCCAAACATAGTGCAAATATGGATGCAACCAATAAAGGTGGAGTTTGGTTTTACTTTCATACCATAATCAACATAAAATTTATTAACTTGGTCAAAACAGCAAGTATACAAAGGAAAACAACCTACTCATGATTTCTATTAGGTTCTTTAGCAATCACAATTAATCAAATTAGGGTTTTGGTAATCAATAGCATAGTTTCAAGTAAAGATTCATCTTTTAACTCATCTACTCATCAAATCTATCATATCAACATCCAAACCCAAATATGTTTTCTAATAAACAAAATCATCACATACAACATGCATAGAACAAAAGAAAACAAAAACATGTCACTCACCTCTTTGAAGATTCAACCGAAGAAAATAAAGAATAAGAGAAATCCTCCTTCGCAAGAAAACTAAGAATCCTCGCTTGAAAACTCCAAGAAAGTAGAATAAGAAATCCCTTGTGTGTCGTAGAAAGAGACGGCTGCACCCACTCTTAAATAGGCCGGAAATAAAAGGTTTAGGGTTTTATAAATAGATTTGCAAAGTACCTCTTTTAAATATATCCTTATATATATAAATCTTTATAGTTGGAAACCAAATAAAACCAACTTAATTGAGTTTTAAAAACAAAAAAAAACACTTTATAACCAGTTGGCACTATTTGAAAAACTCAGAAAATGAATTTACACTTTTACCACTCTAAATGGCAAATTTGCGAAAATATCCTTTTTTTTTATCAAAACTTGCAAAATAAACCAAATTTATTAACAAAAAAAGTAAACTATTTACCTCTAATTTGACTAGGCATCTTACCCAGCCCAAAAATCCGAAAATCTGGAGTTTTCACTCCAAGTGGTAATTTTGCACAAAAGTCCTTATTTTTGTAATATTTGCAAATAGGTCTAATAAATATCAGAAAAATCCAAAAAATTCACAAATAATAACTAATAATAAATAATGAGTTTCCTCAAAATAATTTTTGATTTTGTACTTCCCAAGAAAACATTTGCTAGTGTTTTGCACGTGTAAAAGGATAAATTTTCAGAAAAATATTTATTAAATCACAAAAAATTATTTTAATTCATTTATAAATCTTAAAAATATTATTTAAAAATCTGGGGTAATATACTGTAAAATACTGTAATCTGTAACAAAAACATCATCTAAAACAGTAGGTCAATAATCCATAATATCGAAGAAATACTCGTTCAAGAAAAACGAAGAAAAACTCAAGAAAACAATCAGTGAAGATACTGACGGTCGACTGCCAAAACTAGTGCAAACAGCGACGGTCGACTATCAAGTGAAAAATCCAAAAATAAGGAATTGACAGTCGACTCTCATTAGTTCAAAACCCCGACGGTCGACTGTCATGCTTAAAAACGTCAGCTTTAATATTCGTGCTTCTGTTTACTGATACTTCGTTAGATCTTTGTAAAATCATAAATTTGTAAAAAAAAATTCCTGAGATGATTAAATACAACTTGTTTAACACATAGTTTATAAAACATATCAAATCTCATCAAGATAATAAAAGAGTAAATTTCTTCACAAAACTCTTCAAAACAGTAAAGAAATACATAAATATGTGTATGGGGTGTTTAAGCATCAATTTAAGTATCAAATCCGTCAAATAGGGGTAGTACCATATTTATTCCAATCCCAGTATCAAAACTAATCAAAAATCAATCGAAAACTTCACAAAAATCACAAAACCCCCAATTTTGGCTGAAAGTATCAGACCCGAAACTTCAACCCCCTTTTTACTTTCAAACTTGATCCTTTTCGATTCAAAAAACTCCTTTACAACTTGTTATACACATACCCCACTAATTACAATAGTTTACCCATGAATATATGTGAACACAACTTGTATATAATCAAGTTATACCTCACCAAAATGCTAAAACAGTACATATATATACACACAATAAAACATAGTTTTTTTTTCACTTTTTGCAATAATCATCATACAAATCAATATGTATGTTCAAGTAAACAAGTATATGAAAGAAAACAACCTACTCAAGATTTCTATTAGGTTCCTTAACAATCTCAAGTCATCTATTTGAAATTTCAATCATCAATAGCATAGTTTTCATGAAAAGATTCAATTTTTATTCATACATCTATCAAATTTAATCATATCATCATACAAACTCCTAATATGCTTTCTAATCAACAAATCATCACATACAAAATGCATACAACAGTAAGAAATCAAACATATATCACTCACTTATTGAAGAATCAACCGAAGTAATAAAAAGAATAAGAAAATTCCTTCCTTTCGCAAGAAAACCAAGATCCTTACTTCGAAACTCCAAAAAATAAATAATAAAGAAAACCCTTTGTGTTGTGCATCAAAGAGACGGCTGCACTCTCTTTTAAATAGGTCGGAAAATAGGTTTTAGGGTTTTGAATATATTTTGCAAAATATCCCTTTTGAATATATAATTACATATATAAATCCTTATACTTAGAAATTAGATAAACCAGTTAAATTCAAATTTAAAATCAAAATAACTACTTCAGACCTGGCCGGCACTGAGTTTAAGTCCAGAAAACAATTTTGAAATTTTTGCCCCTAAGTGGCAATTTTGCAAAGAGACCATTCTTTAAAAAATTTGCGAAATAAACCAAATCTATTAAAAAAAATAAACTTTTTACCTCTAAGTTGGCTAGCCATCATGCTCAGCCCAAAAATTCGAAAATCTGGAGTTTTTACTCTAAGTGGTAATTTTGCACAAAAGCCCATTTTTTTGTAATATTTGCAAATATGCCAAATAAATATCAGAAAAATCCAGAAAATTCAAAAATAATACCCACTAATAAATAATACGTTTACCCAAAATAATTTCTGACTTTTAACTTCCCAAGAAAATGTTTGCATGTGTTTTGCACGTGTAAAAAGATAAATTTCAGAAAAAATATTTATTAAATCATCAAAATTATTTTAATTCATTTATTAATCTCAAAAACATTATTTAAAAATCTAGGGTGTTACATCATTTACCATTTCTTATCTTTTGATTCCTTTACGTTGGGGGAAAACTTCAGAAGTCTAATTGGTTACCAATGATCGACAAGGTAGAATCCAGACTCAATGCTTGGTCTGGTCGACAGTTGTCGAAAGGGGGTAGATTGATTCTCATTAATTCGATCCTCTCTTCTATCCTATGTGCATTATGTCCTTCTACGTTTCATCTTGGGTGATCTATCGGAATGATATGATTAGGAGGAATTTTTTCTGGTCGAGCTCCTCAGTTTTGAAGATTAGGAAACACCTTTATAACCGGAAATTATTATGCAAATGCAAGATTGATGGGTCTAGGTATCCTTAACATCAGACATCAAAATTTAGCCCTCCTTGGGAAATGGTTGTCGAAATCCTCAAAGGTGAGGACATGTCTTGGATTCACCTCGTTGTCTATAAATACCATTCTCGTCATAATGTTTGGGAACTTCTCCCTTCCCTCTCTCCCAGGGCCTCCCCATTTTGGAAACGGGTCTGGAAAGCTGTTGAATCATTCAAATGTGGGTTACTCAAAGTCTGTTATTCTATCTCTTTCTGTTGTTCTAGCTTATATTTGGTTAGTGTTCTGTTTCCTTTTATACTTCGATTGTTGATCTCTTCTCAGATTCGTTTTGAGGTGCAAGTACTTGAGATGCTTCTTATGTTTTCCTGATGTCTGTGTTGCTCTTGGGAGGGAAGTCACTGCTCTTCTCTTATGTGCTTTTGGGTTGCTGATTTGTTTTAGTGTTGGCTGCTCTTTGTTTCTGGCTTTGCTGAATGTTGGTGTGTTTGGATTTTGCTTCATTCTGTGTGCAATCACGGTTTCTGGGCTTGTATCGTGTGTGTTTTTTGAGATTACCCTATGTGGCTTTCTGAATGGGCAGCTGTGAGCTGCATCTGATTTGCTGCCCCATGTTGCTTTGTGGCTTGTTCTGATGGTCAGTGCTTGTGGCAGCCTCCTCAGCTGAAGTTCTTGTGCTCCTTTTGCTGTGATTTTTCATATTATACTTGAAGTTTTACATCTTCTAAACTATTCATTGTAAATTAATTTTTTATTTTTTGTATATACTTTTTCGAGGCTGGAGTCTTCGGACTCTATCCTTTTATCAACAAAAAAAAAGTATACTAGAAAGGAATTTACCCCCATTCGTCCATTTTGATCAACACTCCAACTCCATATAATTAATTTGTGTCAGATAAATTTACCCCCATCCGTCCATTTTTTTAGCCATTAGCACTAGTTTAATTTTTTCATACTCAAATTGTCATTAAATTTGTTTTAACCTTATATTAGAGCATAGTAATAGAATTCCCTCACTTTTGTCCAACAAATATCATGTAGCTGCACCTACATATGCTCAACTAGAGTTTGTCTCGCAAACTAAAAGATAGTTTCTTGTCGAAAATGAAAGAAAAAATGGAAAGAAACTTACAAGTTTCGCAGTATGCAATATCAAAAGCAAGATGATGAAAGTTATTCGCCTTAGCCTCCTATAACTGAGAGGTATTCTTTGTAATTTACCGTTTCTCAACCACGTAAGAGATCATCTACCACTATTTTGATTATAGATCACACGATTTTTCATGTTCTCTTCCTACTTCAACCATTGCAAGCTTTGGCATACGTTGACATAATCAAAACAGTAGAAAATATTGTGCGTAAACATAATCATTAAGCAATTGAAGATATACATCCTCATGTATCCAATAAAAGTGACGAAGACCTAATCTAAAACCACATTGGTGTTACAACATAGTTATACTGCTTCCACATTGTTTCCATTTGCGTTGATGTTCTCCCTTACTGTGTTCCTGTACATTGCATACAAGATCAATTGCACTAATCCAATAATGTTTCCACACCCATTAGGCACTTGAATTTGAAAATAAAGAATAACAGTTAATTTTTTTAATGAAGAGTTGAAAAACGGAAAAACAAGAAAAATCTTTGAAGAGAGACAAGATACCATGAGGAAGACATCGTGGCCAAGAACCCCGTAGATGAACTACAAAGTTCCATAGAGGAAAGCAAAGAAGGTGAGGAAGAAGGGCATGAACTCCACACTTTTCGTTTGGATCACCAACCACTCTTTATGTGAAGATTCATATATGAACTGTTAACAGAGAGAGAAGGAGAGAAAAGATGGATGAATATTATCGGGCTCTAAGGCCAGTATATATAGGGTACATGTACAATCTCAATCGTACATCTAATATATATCTAACATAAACAAATGGATGTTTATAACAATGCATCGTGCTTTGCTTTTCTGCTGGTGTCAACGTATATAAAGGTCAATGTGCTGATATTTGTTATCAAGTAATTGTTTCCTATCTACAGATGGCTATAACTGAGTAATCCTTCATACATTTACACGATAATGAGCTATTAACTACTATACTAACACCTTATAAAATTCTATATTGACAAGGCTTGGTCCCGACATTTTCTAGAACTCCCAAGCGTTGAACATAGGTTAGGTTTTGTGCAAGGCACGTGCATAAAAGTTTCCAAGGCAATGTATTTGGTGCAAAGGAATTGATTGATACTTTCTGAAATGCAGCAATGCATAGACATGGAAGAGTGGAAGGCAAAAAGTATGTTGCTAGGTTTCGTGGCATTGAACTCGTGGCAATTTTGCAACACGGCAACTTTGCAACCATTAACAGATTTGAAAATATGAAATTCATTATGCAAAACTGCAAGTGTGTGGATCGATCCCTTTGACTATGAGTTATATGGAAATGGAGCAAATTTTACGAACACATTTAATTGTATAAATCCATCACAGAATACAGTGAGGCATACATACCGATGGAGCAAACTATAGATGCAACACTACAGAAGAAAGTCCTGGTCCGGTCATGGAGAGCCATCACTGAGACGAGTGCGGTCATAAGGGAGAAAGAAAGAAGTAGACATGGAAAATGAGGGGGAAACTAAGTTTGAATAAAAGTGTTTGTCACGCACTGCTTCCCAAAGTATGGAAGTACGAGCATGCAACTAAGGCCCAGTGAATGATATAAGTATATCAACTCATATAATCCACAAGCTGTACAATACTAGTAAACTCAACAACACCGGTAATAATAATAATCACATGAATAATAATAGAATCAATAACTGATACCTGAAATATAAGAACTTCGAGTCAAAAAGTAGAGCAATACCTACAATGCAATAAACAGTTTGCTACAACTAGTAGCGGCAGGAGAGTAGAGCAATAGCAGTAGCAATTCCATCACGATCGTTCTAAGAAGTCTGATCATCAAGTTCCTTCGGTATCTCATCATCAGTACATGTATGAACATTAACTAAAAAGAAGGGGTGGGGGGGGGGGGGGGTCCATTAGAGCAAGTTTCGGACAGCAAGTAGTAACAAGCAGGTGAAACAAGGAAGTACGATATAGCAAGGAACAATGAACAATATGATTACGTACGATACAAGAACACGTGTAAACTCGTAAACTGGAAATGAGGAACATGTGAACATGATTTCAATGTATAATCAAACGGTAACAAGGAATTATGTAACAGGAAACATATCATGTAAACGAAAAAAAATATGCAAACTTGTAAACAGGAATCATGTCACTTGTAAACAGGAATTATATAACTTGTAATCAGGAATCATGTAACTCATAATAAGGAATCATGTAACTTGTAAAGAGGAATCATGCACATTCTCAATATTAATCTTAAGTCTATAATTCTTTTATCAATCATATCTAATACACACAATCATGTGTCTCATACCACAGGATTATGTACAATTATGTGAACGTTTAGACTCTAGTGATGACCCCTGCATACAATTATGTGAACGTTTAGACTCTAGTGATGAATTCTACAGGATTATGTACTTGGATCTTGCAGTGACATTAGCAGGAATCATATCTTGTAAATAGGAACATGCAATCATGTAGTCAAGTAGTGGATTCTAGAGGTGGCCCCCATGGATTCTAGAGATGACCCCTGCAGATTCTAGAGGTGGCCCCCGCAGATTCTAAAGGTGGCCCCTGCCGATTCTATGACATGACACTTAGTTCCATGTGGTACTTAGTTCTACGTGACACTTAGCTCTATATAACTTGTAAACGAGTAACATGTAACAAGAAATCATGTAATTATGTAATGGATTATAGAGGTGGCCCCCGCAGATTATAGGGGTGGCCCCCGTCTTCCTATGACGTGACACTTAGTTCCATATAACTTGTAAATATGTGTCACTATTAAAGAAAACACGAACCCCCTTTCGAGTACACTCTCCTATATTGTCCACTGGCAAGTCTTACACTTTATTACCTCGGCTTATTATTCTTTTGCAATAATTACTCATGAACATGCAACCAATGAAAATGGGTATCAAGGCAGTGACAATAAAGTATCGGAAGTTATGAAATGCATGATGTACAAGTTCAATTTATCAAATGCTTGAAATAAACATATTTGTATTTAAAATCATAAAGATGCAACTTCTGGATAGCAGCACACTATTTTACTAAAATCCACTTTCCTGCTACTACTGGGAAGCGAATCAGGTTCCGGTAGGGGTTCCAAAAAATAGACTCCCTTCTGGTTTCATTGCCTATACACATGACATATTTCGATTATAGTAGCTAGGTTTATTATCCGGTTCTTTACTGGTCTAGTGTTCAGATAGCAGGTCAGGATCAAGTTCTTGTGCATATAAAGAGACATAGTGGGCTATAACTTTCATATATAAAGTTCTAAATTATTTTGTAAGAAAGTGTGTCAAATTCTTAGTACAAGTTTGGATAAACGGCAGGGCAGCAGCGTAATATTTTCATTTGCAACAATCATGATACACAAAACATATAATCTTATAATCTGAATTGAACTAGCATTCCTATTCATTAGTTAGGATAAATTTCTACTGTTAACATGACAAAAATTGTTATTTCTACGGTATTTAATATTAAATCAATATTTACACTACTACATTATAACACGATTAAATAAAGTCTAATCTTGACATGTATTGTAACACCCCGCAAAATTGAGTTATGACAATTTTTCTGCACGTGTGTTACGCACATGTATTTCGTACTGTTACGAGTAATAGTCGTAACATATTTTCCTACGTATTTCTGCATTTCAATTATTTATACATTTTTCGTTTTCTCAAAAATCATTTAATCCTATTTTGAGCCAACTTAAACATTTATTTTTAATCCTTGTACTTTTACGTACATTGCACGTGCTTTCAATACATGTGTCGATTATGTATGTTTTACTATTATGTGAAATATCTGTAACATTATTAATATACATGTTTTACGTATTTTGTATTTTGACTGTTTTTCATTCTCTCAAATTTATTTTGTATTGATACGTGCATGGCACGTAAAATTTTATGCACATTTTTATTCTAAATTTTCTAGAGTCATGCACATTTTTTCTCATTCTATTTGTCACACTTGTGTTATTTATTTTAATTAAACCCATTAGGCCTAAATCTATTTTTAGCCCACTAAAAATTAATTACAAAATGAGGCCCAAGATTAATTCTACTTAAATGAACACTTTAAACTCTAGCACACTTGTCATGTAATATACACCTACATTTAATTTAATAACAATTAATAATAGAATGAGAAGTTGTGTGCACATAGGGTACACGTGCACGTGTTGTGCACTAGGGGTTGGCTGACCACTTAAGAGAGAAGAGAGAAGAGAGTTTCGGTGGGCTTTTCTAGAGGAGGAGTTCGGTTTTTTTTCTTAGAATAGGAGGATGCCACTTTGTGTTGGAGCTTGGAGCAATTTTCTAGGAGTTCTATTTGCAATTTGCATCAAGAAAGAGGTGGGTGCCTCTTTTACTTTCTAAATTATTGTAGAATGTATGTGTAGGTAGATTATGCTTGAAATGGACTATTGGCATGACTTTTCTAGTTGCTTTTGTGATGCATGTTGTGTTGTTATCTAGAATTTTTAGTAGTAATGAAATGTGGAAAAAATGCATGCTAGGTGAAAGAATTGTTATGATGTCAAATTGAAACTCTATTTAAAGCATGTTGTAGTGTTGTTGGGCACATAATAATAAGCCATGATTAGATTATATGAATTGTGTATATGTATACATAAAGTTGTTAAATTGTGCATCAGAAATTGTGTAAATATTAGGGTGAATTATAAAATCAATGGGGAGGTGAGAATTGCTAAAAGAAAATACATTCATGATAGTAGTCAATTTTTCTAATTGAAACATATGAGTACTAGATTTCTACAAGTGACTATTTAAGTTAATGTTTGAACAACTTTACGCTAATATGGATAAAATTAATGAGAAATCATTTCTGGAAACTTAGAAATGTATTTTATGAACAATTCAATTGAGAGACAAGATTATAAATTGAAAATGATTGAAAGATTTAAAAATGAGATGAAACAAAGAGTTGAGTCAAAACATTTTGAACCCATATACTTTCAGTTGTGCCGCTTGGCTCTTGTGACTAGTGCAGACGTGCGCTGCCACGTGTCGCGCTTGGGAGGGTTTCTTTGGTCGCGGGTTTGAGACTGGATGGCTCTACCTCTTTTGAATTTTTTTTGAAAAAAAATCAAATGGCGTATTTGGGTATTTAAATAACTCACTGGGCTTTTATGATAAATTGAGAGTGGCTCACTGGTTTGAGTGGTGTTCTGGGTCGCTGTTGACTCTAGTTCGAGTCCGATTATACACATTTAGGTTTTTATTTTATTTTCTTATAATTTTTCAAGTTTAAAATTGGGAAACTTCATAGAAAAATTGTAGAATATTATTAGAACACTTGGGAATTATTTCATAATAATCTAAATGATATTTTTTAGAATTTAGAAGTCGTATTCATGTATTAGGAGAGTTTTAAATCCAAGTTTTAAAAGAAAATGTACATGATTAAAGATGTTAATAGTTGGTTTATAATGAAATCGAAAGCATAATTATGAGATGAAAATAAGGAATTTCTAGAGATAAATTCTAAAGAGATTTTGTATTAAGTGTTGATTCTAGATTTTGATGATTACAACACAATGCAAAGTTGTTGTGCCACTTCTCATATATTGCAGGTTGTATCAAAGTTATCATGTATAATACACAAAGGCCTCAAACCAAATTGATCAAGCAAGCCACAAGGTTCTAAAGCTGACGAATGATCAAGCAGAAGCTTCATACAAAGACAATGACTAAAGCTTCACTCAAGACTCAAGACTCAAGTCAAGACCAAAGCTTCAATGTCATATAGTTTGTGTGTCTTGTAAAATAAATGTAACTTTTCTCTTTGATTGAGTCTTAGATTGATGTACAGCCTTGTCACATACACACTCTCACACATAATTTTAAAACTGTGTGTTTTACAAAATTTAAAGGTCGAAACAGTTTGAACTAGATCAGCTGTTGAGTACCAGTCGACTGCCGTTAAGGACCAGTCGACTAAACATGTACAAAACTGTCTGAACTTCTTCAAACTCTGACCAGTCGACTCATAACGGCAACCCAGTCGACTATTCAAGCCGTTTCGACAGTTTACTGATATCAAAACTTGAAATTTTGATTTCGAAAAGTTATATCCGTTTTAATCAGTTGTAAGAACTATTTCTACAATGTTCAAGGGATTCTACTCTATAAATAGAGCCTAAGAATCACCATGGAAAGGTTCCAAGAATTTTTGAGAAAAAAGTTTAAATATTTTGCTTTCAAAGAAACAGTTTTTCATACAAAGCACTCTAATCTCTAAGTCTTGGTTCTCTGATTTCAGTCCAGCATAACATTGAATTAGTTTGGGACTAAATTCAGAAGTTGACCAAATAGTCACGTACAAAATCACAATCACAACAAGGCTATAGGTTGATTTTAACATCTTTTATTGTTTTCTTTTCCTCTCGGTTGAAGAGTAGGACTCTAGGTTGTAGAGTCAGGTTTTCACTCTTGGTGGAAGAGTAGGCTGCTCTCTCTAGGTGTGAGAGAGGACTACGGATTGGACAAGGTTGTTGTGTAACGCCGTAGGGTATTCTTGTACATTTTCAAGAATAGTGAAAAATCTCAAGTGGGTTGCTTGGGGACTGGATGTAGGTTAGGAGGACCGAACCAGGATACATCGTGTGTACTCTGTGATTGGAATCTCTATGGTTGTATCTCTTCGAACTTTTTCATTTCTTGCATTTCGGTTTACTCTAAATCTTTCTGGTAAGTCGACTGGATATCCATTCTAAGTCGACTGATCAGACTGATATAACAAACGTCTCAAAAACTCTTCTGGCGAGTTGACTGTCACTCTTATTTAAGTCGACTTATCTGACTAGTCTAAAATATTTTTCTACTCTGACGCCTCAGTCGACTGATATCTCTTTTATAGTCGACTGAACAGAAGATAACTTTCAATTCTGCAATTAATTTTTGATACAACACTATTCACCCCCCTCCCCCCTCTAGTGTTCCTTGCCTTGCCTACAGGATCCAACATGAAGAAGTAATGATCTAATCTAAAAAGAAAATTTTGGTATGAAGAAATATACTTGAAGTACAGACAACCATGAAGAAGATTATATTAAATGGAAGAACATTGAATCTATTAAAGTGAAAAGTTTGGTTTGTTAACCAAGAAATTGTCTATAAGAGTTTGAGTTGATAAATTGTATTGAAAGTTTCTATAGAAAGTTGAATACTTCATGATCTATAAATATAAAGAAAGTGATAAAGAATAAATAAGGATTAATGAATGAAATGTTTATGTTGAAGTTAGATATAACCTAATTGATCTCTATGGTGAGATAGTTGTTGGAATTTAGAGGCTAGGCGAGACTCTTAGTAACCGGTAATTTATAAATAAAGAAATTTGAGAAGTAGCCAGTGTGGGCTAATGTTTCTCGTGTGATGATTTAAGTTCGGTAGGGTAAGCTAGCTCTAGGTTGTGATGATTATAATGATTATAATTAAACCTAAGGAGAGGCACTAGAAGAAGATATGATAAAAACAATGACGAATATGTTCGGCAAATAATGTGCAGCTCCTATGGATCCGAGATCGAGGAGTACACTCGGTAAATCCATGTATATGGGCTAGGGGTATATCCATCTATCATCGAAAAGGCCGGTAAAGTGACTGCAGTTCCTAGGAATTTTTGGGACAGGAAGGATAGCCCGGTAAATCCACTGAGGTGGGCTAGGGGTAGGCCTGGTTCGTAGTTGCGAGAGATCGACTTGCTAGTGTTCGTGGCTGAGGATACGCCCAATAAATCTACTGAGGTGGGCTAGGAGTAGGCCGGTAAGGTCCAATATCCTGGGGGTGTGACTCTTAGGTGACTACGCGTTGGAGTACATTCATTGGGTTAGGTTGCATGGCATGGGATGTAAACCCTATAATGTGGAGTACGATAAGGGCTTTCCCTCAGACATATGTAGTATGGGATGCATAGAATCCGAACAAGTATGCATTAGTGTCATCTTAGTGTAAATATATGCATTAGGCAGTAAGTCATATCATACACTGACATGTTTAGGATAGTCACTTTTATACTTTATTGTGCATCAAGTTTGTGTTTGCTAAAGTAAGAGAATCGTTGTATTATAGCATTGCGTCAGTTGTATGCAACTGCCGTTCCCACAGTTTTCCAGTGCAGGACTTGGATTAGCAAAAGGCACGAATATAAATTGATGCTGATGATTGTTTTCATACTAAAGTTGTTGAATATTAGAGTTGTATATTTTGTTGTAACTTCCGCTGTGTATTTTTGTAACAAACATTGTGTAATGAAAAAGTTTTAAATTCCTTATAAAATTGTACGAATTTGAAGTAAAAGATCCTGTGGTGCTACGATTTACATATAAATGGAATTCAGGACGTTACATGTATCTATATGCCTATACCTCTTTAACATGTGTTCATGTAATGCATGCAATAACAAGGAATGTTCATGATCATTTTACGAGTGGGATTGACGATAATCAAGTAGAATAACATATACTAACGGATCAAGATCAATTGACATATGAAGGAAGGAGGGAAAATATGAGATTTACATTGCGATGAATCAAACAAAATGGAACCTCTTGCGGGAGGTCAAGGAACGCTTGCCTTATATTTGATGGGTGCGGGAGTGTGAGCACTATGGCGATGGCACGACCACAAGGCAGTGACGACAACCGGAAGAGCAGCAACAACGGCAAGAACGACAGCAACAACAAGAGTGGTAGCGGCTACGACAGCACTGGGACAACACACAACAATAACAGCAAGCAACAGCAGCACAGCGGCGACACCGACAATGAACGACGACAAGAATGGAAATGCAATGGCAACAAGCAGTGGTCGATGGTGGTGATTAGGTGGTGCTGTGTGGCTAGGGAGATGATCGGCGAGGAGGCAGCAGAGGTGTCGGGCTGAGGTGCAGCAAGGGTGACACTAGGGTGCTTGAGGGGTGATGGCATGGGCTAAAGTTTGAGTTTCACTGCTGCGATGGAGTTTGATGGTGTAGTCGTGGCGAATGGGGTGGGTGCTGCGGGATGATGGAAGTTGACGGCATCAAGAGGAGAACGGGTGTGTATGATGGGGATGAAGAATGGCAACTGTGAGAAGAGGATGATGGATGATTAGGTTAAGGTTAATGGAGATTAGGTTAAGTAATTACGAATATATATGGGGTTTGAATAGGATGCATAGGTGGGTTACGAGTGACTTTGACTGATTTAGGCTTTACAATTAAATAAAAAAAAATACAATAGAATGGGTCTGGATATTAACATTGTAATAGATAGGCAGTAATAAGTGGGCATGGGTGTAGGCTTACATATAAATAAATAATCAAATAAGAAAAGAAATAAGATTATGGAATGGAATAAGAATTGTATAAAAATATATAATCATTTGAAAAATAGCTACAAATATAAGTAGAAAGGACTTTAACGAAATTGAATATCCTAAGGTATACCATTGAGTTCAAAAGAATAGAAAAATTTATACACAGGAGAAATACAAGAATACAAATTTTTTTATATAAACAGAAATAGGGGTTACAATGTTTTAATTAAGAAGATGAACAAGAGGGGGGTAATTCAACTAATAAAAAACTGTACTTTAGGTTTTGGAGGATTTAGAAGCAACTTAGTATTTTGTTAGGGGTTATATAGAATTGAAAAGTTTTTTGGGTAAAACATGTAGGTAGATCATTCAATATGCTACCTAGTATGCGTTTGGCAACCAAATGATGCATTATGGAGATGAAAATCATTCAATTGACGAATTGTATTGGGCAATGAAGGTTATAAGTTGATAATCCATGTTCGGTTTTAACCAGGAATGTTGTAGATTGTTACTACTTATTTTGGTATGAGAGCAAAAAGATAGTGAGTTTACATTTTGAAAGAAACTACTAAAGATCTAATCTTTGATCGTTACTGTAAAAAGTGGTTAGGGCTCCTGAGATTTGATCTAGATCGTTGAAAGAGCACCTTGATCTGAATCTGATGGTTGCTGGTGCGGCCAATGGACCTCCTAAAAGCCTGAAACACCGGGGTTGACCCTGACGATAGACCCTCCAATGCTTAAGTCTGAACTAGATAGAGGAAAAGAGTTTGGGAAAGAAATTTCAGATTACCTTTTGCCTGAATAAGAGGGGTATTTATAGGCCTTGGAAACAGTTAGGAGATTGATATAAATATGTTATCTCCTGTTAATTCTCCCTATTAAGGGATAGAATCGGTTACTCATTTGATTGTCACAAGATATTTGACTTATAGCCTCATGCACTGGGTGTCTCTCTTAGTGGGCCCAGTCGCTTTTAATGGGCTTGAAAGCAGCCCATGTCTTGTTAATGAGCCTGGAGAAAGTCCAAACTTGTTAATCTACCTGTAGAAGCTTTAAGATTTGTACTGAAATAGTACGACCCTGATTTGTTGCAATTTTTACCATTATTATAAGCTGCCCACTCCCGAAAGACGGTTTTCTTGGCTTTCGGGAAGTACTATGTCTTGTTTTAGAATTCTGGGGTATTATCTCAGCTTTCGGGGATAATTGAATATTCTAGGAACTGGTTGAAAGCTTCTAGAGGCGGAAGATAGTTTCCTGGACATTTCCGAATTTTCTTGGAGTTTCCCATAATTTTATCGAATTTTAATAATTTTTCCCAATTAATAATTGCTTTTTCAAAATTTTTTTAATCAGTTATCCCAATTTTAAATTATTTTTCAGAATTTATAATTAATTTTTTGAATTTAATAATTATTATTTGGAATTTTTAATTAAAATTTTGAATTTTACATTATTTTTGGGGATTTTTAATACAATTATCAGATCTGTGCGATTTTTGGAGCGATCACGTTCGTCGATCAGGCTCTAGCTCGCCCGCTAAGTGAATTGGACGGCTGTGATAGGTGTGATGAAGGGGTGACCTGGCATGATTGCGCATGTCGATAATACACGGGCTCACGCACTGAGTGTGTTCAACGGCTGTGATGCGGAGCAGGGGAGTAAAGGCTATGTGGCTCAATTTGATGCACTGATCACGTGCTAGCTCGCGCATCGGGGTGTTCGAGCAGCTAAGATGTGGAGCGGAGCGGAAGGGATGAAGCGGTGATGTGGCACAATCTAGCATGCGCCCGCGCTTCGAGTGATCTGACGGTCCGTAGCTGCTGCTAGCACTTGCTTGGTCACCCGACTATTTTTGGCAACCAATCTTCAACATTGCCGACTTTGGAGCTCGCAGAATGCCTTTTTAGGGATGTATTTAGCACCATGCCGTCTTGGAGCATCATCACATTGGGTTTGTTTCCGGTGACCAAGAGGTTGCGTTGGGTTTGTTTCTTGACAAGCTAGGGCTTCAGCGATCGAGCTTCTTCACCGACTAAGGCTTTTGGCAACCACAGATTCTTTTAGAGACCACAGAGCTTCGTTGGCCTTTCCTTGTCGACCTCAAGCTTCTGCGACCTCAGGGTTTCAACGACCAAGAGTTCGGTGATCAAGAAGTTGGCGACCACCTCTTCATCAACCAAGAGTGAGTCGACCTTCCCTTGTCGACCTCGAGCTTGGGTGACCACGGGGTTTCGGCGAGCTTCTCCTTGTCGACCAAGAGCTGCGACAAATCATGGTGCTTTTGGAGATCGTCTTCTTTGTCGAGCTAGGGTTTGGCTAACTTCACGGCTCTCTGAAGTTTGTGTTGAGTTCGAGTTTAGTTGAGTTGTGTTTTAGTCAACTTTGAATGCACACACACATATATATATATATATATAGACACACACACACACACAATGTTCATTTTATAAACCTTTGTTTATATAACAGGTATAATTTTCTTTAGTGAACATAGCTTCTTGTGCTTGTCAACTTGTTTTCATAGCCATGTTGTATTATCGTTTGGCCAAGTAATTTGACGAGCAAACGCTTTGTCGACTACTAGTTTCATCGACCAAGTGTGTTTGTTCAACTAAATGCTTAGTTGACCACCCATTTTATTGATCAAGTGTTTTGTTCAACCAAGCACTTCGTTTGAACACTGGTTTTGCCGATCAAGCGTCCTGTTGCTCATTTCATTGAACCGCTCTTTCGTCAACCAAGCATGGTGTTGTTCACTTATTTTTTAAATCAAGCATTTCATTGTTAGATGAATGTTCCTGTTGATTTGGGTGCTGAGTGCTTCGACCATTGGATCTTGTGTGGTCTGGTCGAACTAGAAGAGTTGTTTTTAGGAGCAAGATTTAGCAGGCAGTCAGATTTTGAACTTGCTGTGTGATCCCAACAAGTCTGTAGGAGAAACTCTAGGATAGAGTTGATGTAGAGCTTGATGTTTGATCCTAGCAATTTTATAGAGACAACTCTAAGACGGAGTTGGACATTTGAACTTGTTGTTTGCACCCAAAAAGTTTGGAGAGGCAACTCTAGGATGAAGTTGGACGTAGAGCTTGATGTTTGATCCCAGCAAGTTTATAGAGATAACTCTAAAATGGAGTTGTACGTTTGAACTTGTTGTTTGCTCCAAGCAAGTTTGGAGAGGCAACTCTAGGATGAAGTTAGATGTTGAGCTTGCTTGTTTGATCCCAGCAAGTTTATAGAGACAACTCTGAGATGGATATAGACGTTTGAAGTTGTTGTTTGTGCCCAGCAAGTTTATAGAGGCAACCCTAGGACGGAGTTAAACATTTGAACTTACTGTTTTTGCCCAACAAGTTTGTAGAGGCAACTCTAGGACGCAATTGGATGTTTAAACCTGCTGTTTGTGCCCAGTAAGTTTGTAAAGGCAACTCTAAGATGGAATTGGACGTTTGAACTTGCTGTTTGTACCTAACAAGTTTATAGAGGTAACTCTAGGATAGAGTTGATGTTGAACCTGCCGTTTCCGCCCACCAGTGAGTATAGGCAACTCTAAGATGGAGTTGAATGTTTGAACTTGATGTTTACTCCCAACATGTTTGTAGAGGCAAACTCTAGGATGGAGTTGATGTTGAACTCATTGTTTGCTCCGAACAAGTTCATAGAGACAACTCTGAGATGGAGTTGGACGTTTAAACTTGTTGTTTGCACCCAGCAAGTTTTATAGAGACAACTCTGAGATAAAGTTGGATAAAGAGCAATGCACTCTACTATTGTACTTGTAACGCCCCGAATTCCAAATCACTGAATTCGAGATGTTCTTCTGGATCTTTTCACTTTCTTTGAGTACAATTTTACAAGGAAATTCAAACTTTTCTTTTTTTTTCCATCAGAGTTACAACATCTTACATTTAAATTTACACAGCGGAAGCAAATTATACAACATTTACATAAATGAACAACAACATAATGAGATCTTTATGCATCCATTCCTCTTTACATGTAATTTATCCTGCATACAAAACTGTGGGTACGTCAGTTTATTCAACCGACGATAATTATACATGGCCATCCTCTCTATGCCAGAAACAGTATAATGAATCTCATTTCTTAACAAAATCACAATTTGTTCATAATAAGCATGTAAAGACAAAAGGGAACTTTTAAAGATGTCGTGTCGTGATTGTGCACTTAATCCTTAATGCAATTTATTTAATTAACATGACACTAATGCGCACTTGTTCGAATTCTATGCATCCCATACTACATAGGTTCGAGGGCAAGCCTCTTAATCGTTCTTCATTTTTGTAGGGTTCAATCCCCCGCCATGACTTACTCTACTTCTGTAATTTCAGTGAGTATCCTAGATGATTCTATGAGTACAAGCATGTATCCTGGCCCCTGGAGTAGAATTTCGCGCCATGTCTCGACTCGTCAAGCATGCATTCTGCGACAATTCAGCCTCCTCCCTGAACACAATCCTCTTGCAGTCACCAAAACATCCCATATGCGTGACTAAAGTCCGATCATTACTGAGTTGTGGGCGCCATGTCTTGACTCATCAAGCATGCATTCTGCGGCTCACACAGCTGCACCGTACCCTACCTCTCATACTCATATTTTTCTCTCACCTTCATCACCTCCACACTATGTATTAAAGTTACATTAGAATCATGAATAAAAATCAAGCTCTAGAGTTAGCCTCTCCATCAACCGGACTTATCATTTCATTTCACATGACCAACCTGGTCTATTTCTCAACATCATTTCATTTCACTGCCGGGGAGACTTAGCTACTCTTTCGTTCAATTTCAACTTCACAATATCCAATTGAGCATCATCAGCTCATAATTCATTTTAGAGTCTCACAGACTTTCTCATCATGATCTTAGCTTTTTATATTTTCATTTAATTCTCAATTCTCAACTATGATTCATTTCACATAATTCATACAACCATAAACAGAGTCCATCGACTTAAATCATAAAGTTCACAATTACCAACAGTAAATAACATGAATTCAAGTATATCAAAGTCCACTCTGTACAGTCGACTTGGAAGAACACCAGTCGACTCATACAATCACATACAGGTTCTTCATAAATGCTCGGGATAGTCGACTGTTCTACACAACCAGTCGCCTGTCCCGCAACTTTCATGTTCACAATATTGTCCACATGACAGTCGACTGTTCATCCACCAGTCGTCTGTCCTGGGATTTCAACAGCACAATTCCAAGTCCAGATCAGTCGACTTGCTACACGCATTCGGTCGACTGGACAGATCCACTTTTCAAATTAAAGAATTATCTTACAGTTCTTACATGTACTTGTATCATGATATCAATTTACAGTATACATAAATTCATGTTTCATAAACAGAGTTCTCTTGTTCAGTAATGTTAAAATCACGAAACTTCAAGTTACGAATGTTGTCTCTTCCTCAAGGGAAATCTCTTAAACATGCATTCACACATATTCATAACTTCCTTACGAAGATAAAGATATAAATTTCAAGTCATCATGCTGGGTCTACATACTGGAATATCTTAATTTATGGAACTTCCAAATAGTCACAATCAGATTGAAGTACCAGTCGACTTAACACAACATTAGTCGACTGCTCCGACAATTCTAAGTTATTAATCATCACTAGCTCTTTTCATTCATTTACCTTCCCTCCATCATATGTGTCATAGGGAAAAATATCAATTTAGTAATCACACCACCAAGTCTATTTGCACACATGTTTATCAACACATTATGAAAATAATGTCTCGTACCAGTCGGCTGGCTCACATGGCAGTCGACTGTACCGACAGTTCCGTTCTCAATATTAATAGCATGATCAAACAATTTCTACTACATTCAATTTACTTTTTATAACATGATAGCAATCATAATAATTATGGTATCATTCCTACATTAGAAGTCCTGAGAAACACCCACCTTATATGAAGAAATAATCGAAAATCCCGCAAAAAGCTCCTCAAGATAGTGAACGCCTTCTTGCTCCTTGCACCTTGCTCCTTTGCTCCACACCGAACCTTCAGATGCTACTCGGCCTCCTCAGCACGGCACACACACACAACTCACAAATACTCTCACTTACTCTTAGAAAATCTTAGTGTAAAAGAGATAGAGAGATGGGAGGGGTATTTATACTAGGAGATAAATATAATAGAGGGCTAAGATCTATTGGGGAGTTACAAGATCAAAGGTTGAGATGCATTAGGGAGTTGAGAAACTACCCACACTCACACAATCCAACTGCCCATGATCCCACTACCCTACCCTCAATCCGGCCAAAGAGTGTGCTCAATGCACGTGTATGCAAAATGCACGTGCATGCACAACTCACACTAATAAAATTGTACAAAAATATAATAAGTTTCATTTCATATAAAAAGTGTTACACAAAATAAGTTGTAGGAAAATAAAAGGTTGAATTCATGGGCTTAAGTTCATTTGGGCCAAATAAATATTTTTTTAAAAAGGAAAATAAGTAAATCAACATTGGGCTTTAAGAAAATGCTTTATAGGAAATAATACACTTTATTTATCATGTGGAGAAAATAATAGTCACATGCTACACAAGCATACCATATGAAAAATAAATAGTCTTTATGTATTAAGAAAAATCGGGGTATTACATCACTCCCTCCTTAGAATAGTTCCGTCCCCGGAACTACAGCCAAGAGCGAGAAAACAGAAAACACAACAACAACAAAAGATACAAAGATACCATCAAACAAAAATACAATCAAGCAAAAAGCTCAGGATAGTCCTTCAACATCTTCTCCTCAGATTCCCAAGTAGCCTCTTCAACCAAGTGGTTTCTCCAGACTACCTTGACCATCGGTATCGTCTTATTCCTCAAGTCTTTCTCCCTACGGTCAACAATCTCGACAGGAGTCTCGATGTAATTCAGGTCTAACTGCAACCCTTCCGGCACTTCAGGCAAATGATGACTCGGATCTGGAATGTAACCTCTCAGCATAGACACATGAAAGACATTGTGCACCTGAGACAACTCTCCCGGTAATTCAAGCCGGTAAGCAGTTTTCCCGATCCTTTTCAATATCTTATACGGGCCTATAAACCTCGGGGCTAACTTCCCGCCTTTGCCAAATCGAACCACACCTTTACTGGGCGATACCTTCAGAAAGACGAAGTCACCAACCTCAAACTCAAGGTCCCTTCTCCGGTTGTCTGCATAGCTTTTCTGCCTGCTCTGAGCTTCCACCAACCTTTTCCTGATCAGATCAATCTTCTCAGAAGTCAGCTGCACAAGCTCAGGACCAAACAACTGACGCTCCTCAACTTCATACCAGCAAACAGGAGTCCTGCACTTCCTGCCATACAAAGCTTCATACGGCGCCATCCCAATGCTAGCCTGAAAACTGTTGTTGTAGGCAAACTCCACCAAAGGTAAATGCCTTTCCCAACTGCCTCCGAAGTCTAGTATACAACACCGAAGCATATCCTCAAGAATATGATTGACTCTCTCGGTCTGCCCATCGGTCTGTGGATGAAAAGCAGTGCTAAAAACTGTTTTGGTACCCAAAGCTGCCTGAAGACTCCTCCAGAAATGCGAAGTAAACCGCGCATCTCGATCAGACACAATAGTTGAGGGAACACCATGAAGTCGGACAATCTCACCAACATACATCTCAGCCAACTTTTCCATCGAAGCAGTGAGTTTCATTGCCAAAAAGTGAGCGGACTTGGTTAGTCGATCGACTATAACCCAAATCGCATCATTGCCTTTAGAACTCTTAGGCAATCCCGTGATGAAATCCATACTGATGTTATCCCACTTCCATTCCGGAATAGGTAACGGCTGTAATAGACCTCCGGGTCTCTGATTTTCGGCCTTGACTTGTTGACAAACCTCACACCTCGCGACAAATTCGGCCACATCCCGCTTCAAACCTGACCACCAGAAATGCTGTTTGATGTCCTTGTACATCTTAGTACTCCCAGGATGTACCGACAAAGAGTAGCATGCGCCTCCTGAAGAATACTCTCTTTCAGGTCCGCCTGATCTGGAACACACAGCCTATCTCCGAACAACAGCACTCCATCCCTGGTTTGAAAACCGGGCAACCTGCCAGCACCAACCTGCTCCTTCATCTCCAAGATATCAGCATCAACTTCCTAACTTGCAATGATCCTTGCATTCAAAGTAGGCTGAAGCTTTAACTGAGATAAAGACTCTCCCAATCCTTGCAAGACAACCTCAATACCTGCTCGATCCAACTCCTCAATCAGATGCTTCTGAGTTGTAATCAAACTGGCCAAACTGCTCTTGCGACTAAGTGCATCAGCCACAACATTAGCCTTTCCAGGATGATACTTGATCTCAGGTTGCATATCCTCGAGCACTTCCAACCATCTCCGCTGCCTCAGATTGAGATCCCTCTGCTGATATATATACTTCAAGCTCTTGTGATCTGTGTACATATTCAACTTCTCACCGTACACATAGTGCCTCCATTGCTTCAAAGCAAAGATGATCGCCGCCAGCTCCAGATCATGAGTCGGGTAATTCTTCTCATGCGGTCGTAGTTGCCTAGACCCATAAGCGATTACTTTACCTTCTTGCATTAAGACACAACCAAGCCCCCGGTGTGAAGCATCGCTATAAACATCATACTCAACACCAGCTCTAGGCAAAGCCAAGATAGGTGCAGTAGTCAGCTTATCTTTCAACTCCTGAAAACTCGCCTCACATTGCTCGGTCCACTTGAAGCTCACATTCTTCTTGGTCAACTCAGTAAGCGGCACAGCTATCTGAGCATAACCTTGAATGAATCTCCTGTAGTATCCAGTCATCCCAAGGAAACTTTTGACTTCCTTCACTGTAGTAGGCCTAGCCCAATCTCTCACTGCCTCTATCTTCTGAGGGTCAGTTGCCACTCCCTCCTTAGAAAGGATGTGACCTAGGAATGCCACTTCAGATTTCCAGAAATCGCACTTGGATAACTTGGCATACAACTTCTGCTCTTCCAACTTCTGCAAAACTGCTGCCAGATGCTCAGTGTGCTCCTCCTCGGACTTGGAGTACACGAGAATATCGTCGATAAACACCACGACGAAAGAATCAATGAACGGCCTCAGAACTCTGTTCATTAAATCCATGAAGATTGCGGGTGCATTCGTCACTCCGAATGGTATAACTAAGAATTCGTAATGCCCATGTCGAGTTCTAAATGCAGTTTTGTGCACATCTTCAGCTTTCACTCGAACTTGGTGGTAACCTGATCGAATATCTATTTTGGAGAATACAGCTGCTCCTTGTAGACGATCGAACAAATCATCAATTCGAGGAATCGGATACTTGTTCTGAACAGTGACCTTATTCAGCTCTCGGTAATCGATACACATCCTCATCGATCCATCCTTCTTCTTTACCAAAAGCACTGGTGCTCCCCAAGGTGACGCACTAGGTTGAATAAAGCCCTTTCCCATCAGTTCCTCAATCTGCCTTTTCACTTCATCCTGTTCCACTGGAGCCATCCTATAAGGTGCCTTAGAAATGGGTGCACTTCCCGGTTGAACAGTGATGCTAAACTCTACATCACGATGCAGAGGTAACCTAGGAAAATCTTCCAAGAACACTGTCGGATAGTCCCGAACCACCGGAATCCCTTGCAATTCCACAGGAGTCTCTTCCTTGCGGATAGTTGCCACCAGCTTAGAACACTTCAACTTCCCTTGGAAAGTGACTTCAGGTCCACCTGGAGCTTTCACTGTTACGGTCTTGGTCTTACACTCGATGCTTGCACTGTACACCTACATCCAATCAATGCCAATGATAACATCGACTCCCAAGATAGTCAGCTCGATCAGATCAATGCCAAAGATTCGATTTCCAATCACAATCTCGCAATCAGCGTAATACCGATCAGTGGTTAAAGTTTCCCCTGATGGAGTAGCTACTGCTAAGATCTTGCCTGGAAAAATCTTTGGTTCAGCTCCCAACACTTTGGCAAATCTAGGAGACACAAAAGTATGAGAGGATCCAGTATCGAATAATACAACAGCTTTCTTTCCATTAAGATAGAGTTCTCCTGTTACATAATACACACCATTACATAACAGTTTCACAATATGAACGGGAAGGAGAAATGACAAAACCACACTAAATATCAGCCCTCGTACCAGAGATGACCTGATCCGCTTCCTCAGCATCAGCTTCCGTCAAAGCAAATACTCGCCCTGACTGGTACGGCCTCTTCCCAGTCTGCTGATATTGGCACATTGTGATTGCCAGTCCGTGGTTTGAGACATCGAGATTGGTAATGTCCCACTTCACCACAGTTAAAGCAAGTGACTGTAGAAGGTCTCCCTACATCGTTTCCAGGCCTTCCAGCTACACTGACAGCGTTCGCCCCTGTCGGTTTGAACCTCTGTGCAGATAGTTGCCCCTTGAAACTTCCCGATGGTGCAGGCCTCTTCCTGGACTGCCAGTTGTTCCTCTGGTGCTGAGCAACATGGAACTGCTCCATATCCGCCTCCGTCGCTGCCGCCCTCTTGACCAGCTTATCGAATCGCCCGATACCAAGAGGTATCATATGAGACCTCAAGCTTGGCCTCAGACCATGCTCGAACTTGCGAGCCTTCTTCGCCTCATCCATCACCAGTTCTGGAGCATACCTAGAGAGCTGAGTAAACTTAGTCTCATACTCCCTTACTGACATGCTGCCTTGCTGGAGTGACAGAAACTCCATGGCCTTCTTCTCCTGGACGTCGGAGGGGAAATAATGGCTGCGAAATTCTTCCAGAAATTCCTCCCAGCCAAGCAACAAGCCACCCATGGCCCTCTTCATCGACTGCCACCAAACAGCCGCATCCTTCTCCAACTGCAAAGTCGCCAACTTGACCTTGCTGCTCTCCGGTGTCTCCAACACCTCGAAGAATGTCTCCACTTGCCGAATCCAGTTGTTAGCCGTATCTGGGTCTGACTTTCCCTCGAACACAGGTGGTTTCATTCTCTTGATCGATTCCACTAGCTTAATTGCCTCGGGTACTGGATTCACCGGTCCCCTTCTTTGGTTCGCAGCCACTGCATTCAGCGTCTGGTAAACCCTTGCAAGTTCAGTCTCCAGATCCAAACCTTCACCATTCCTTGCCCCCCTTCTCGACATATTCTGATGCAAAAGATCCATTAAATTCGAAGTATAAGACAAGAAATTAAACCAACTTGCATTTCATTGAATTCCAAAGTTTATACATTCGAATTTTGACATCAGAAATAGAAGAAAATAGAAGCTAGGACAATCTAATCTCTATGGGTCCTCTTCGCTGCTCGAAGTTCATCCCGCAGTTCATCCACTTGGTCCTTCAACACATCCGTCAGGTTCTTTCTCTTCTCAAGTTCCCATACTCGGTGACTGAGAACAGAGAAATCGGCCTTCCGCTGCGCCAGCTGAGCTTCCAAAGCTCCAACTCTATACTTCAGGGTATCCACTTGCCTCTGAAGAGAAGCCACAGTGCCACTCAGAGCTGGTCCCTTTTCTTCATCGGAAGAAGAATCGTCAGATGAATCCGGCGGTGGGGTGATCTCTCGAGATTCAGGGTACTCCTCATCATCGGAATCTGCTTGCCCAGGGTGATACTCGTCCTCAGAATCAGCCTGTCCAGGATGGTACTCTTCCTCAATAATATGCCAGTCATCGCCTCCAGCAGGGTCGAAGTGATCAGCCATCTTAGAAATAGAGAGGAAGAAGAATAAATCATAGAGCAACACAAATGTAAGTCACTTACATTTAAATCTCTAGATTCAAACACACACTCTAATGTCCACATCTAGGGTGTCGTTCCCTATAAATTTGTACAAGTGTGAGTGTAGAAAGCGTGGCTCTGATACCACTCTGTAACGCCCCGAATTCCAAATCACTGAATTCGAGATGTTCTTCAGGATCTTTTCACTTTCTTTGAGTACAATTTTACAAGAAAATTCAAACTTTTCTTTTTTTTCCATCAGAGTTACAACATCTTACATTTAAATTTACACAGCGGAAGCAAATTATACAACATTTACATAAATGAACAACAACATAATGAGATCTTTATGCATCCATTCCTCTTTACATGTAATTTATCCTGCATACAAAACTGTGGGTACGTCAGTTTATTCAACCGACGATAATTATACATGGCCATCCTCTCTATGCCAGAAACAGTATAATGAATCTCATTTCTTAACAAAATCACAATTTGTTCATAATAAGCATGTAAAGACAAAAGGGAACTTTTAAAGATGTCGTGTCGTGATTGTGCACTTAATCCTTAATGCAATTTATTTAATTAACATGACACTAATGCGCACTTGTTCGAATTCTATGCATCCCATACTACATAGGTTCGAGGGCAAGCCTCTTAATCGTTCTTCATTTTTGTAGGGTTCAATCCCCCGCCATGATTTACTCTACTTCTGTAATTTCAGTGAGTATCCTAGATGATTCTATGAGTACAAGCATGTATCCTGGCCCCTGGAGTAGAATTTCGCGCCATGTCTTGACTCGTCAAGCATGCATTCTGTGACAATTCAGCCTCCTCCCTGAACACAATCCTCTTGCAGTCACCAAAACATCCCATAAGCGTGACTAAAGTCCGATCATTACTGAGTTGTGCCCGCGCCATGTCTTGACTCATCAAGCATGCATTCTGCGGCTCACACACCCGCACCGTACCCTACCTCTCATACTCATGTTTTTCTCTCACCTTCATCACCTCCACACTATGTATTAAAGTTACATTAGAATCATGAATAAAAATCAAGCTCTAGAGTTAGCCTCTCCATCAACCGGACTTATCATTTCATTTCACATGACCAACCTGGTCTATTTCTCAACATCATTTCATTTCACTGCCGGGGAGACTTAGCTACTCTTTCGTTCAATTTCAACTTCACAATATCCAATTGAGCATCATCAGCTCATAATTCATTTTAGAGTCTCACAGACTTTCTCATCATGATCTTAGCTTTTTATATTTTCATTTAATTCTCAATTCTCAACTATGATTCATTTCACATAATTCATACAACCATAAACAGAGTCCATCGACTTAAATCATAAAGTTCACAATTACCAACAGTAAATAACATGAATTCAAGTATATCAAAGTCCACTCTATACAGTCGACTTGGAAGAACACCAGTCGACTCATACAATCACATACAGGTTCTTCATAAATGCTCGGGATAGTCGACTGTTCTACACAACCAGTCGCCTGTCCCGCAACTTTCATGTTCACAATATTGTCCACATGACAGTCGACTGTTCATCCACCAGTCGTCTGTCCTGGGATTTCAACAGCACAATTCCAAGTCCAGATCAGTCGACTTGCTACACGCATTCGGTCGACTGGACAGATCCACTTTTCAAATTAAAGAATTATCTTACAGTTCTTACATGTACTTGTATCATGATATCAATTTACAGTATACATCAATTTATAAACAGAGTTCTCTTGTTCAGTAATGTTAAAATCACGAAACTTCAAGTTACGAATGTTGTCTCTTCCTCAAGGGAAATCTCTTAAACATGCATTCACACATATTCATAACTTCCTTACGAAGATAAAGATATAAATTTCAAGTCATCATGCTGGGTCTACATACTGGAATATCTTAATTTATGGAACTTCCAAATAGTCACAATCAGATTGAAGTACCAGTCGACTTAACACAACATCAGTCGACTGCTCCGACAATTCTAAGTTATTAATCATCACTAGCTCTTTTCATTCATTTACCTTCCATCCATCATATGTGTCATAGGGAAAAATATCAATTTAGTAATCACACCACCAAGTCTATTTGCACACATGTTTATCAACACATTATGAAAATAATGTCTCGTACCAGTCGGCTGGCTCACATGGCAGTCGACTGTACCGACAGTTCCGTTCTCAATATTAATAGCATGATCAAACAATTTCTACTACATTCAATTTACTTTTTATAACATGATAGCAATCATAATAATTATGGTATCATTCCTACATTAGAAGTCCTGAGAAACACCCACCTTATATGAAGAAATAATCGAAAATCCCGCAAAAAGCTCCTCAAGATAGTGAACGCCTTCTTGCTCCTTGCACCTTGCTCCTTTGCTCCACACCGAACCTTCAGATGCTACTCGGCCTCCTCAGCACGGCACACACACACAACTCACAAATACTCTCACTTACTCTTAGAAAATCTTAGTGTAAAAGAGATAGAGAGATGGGAGGGGTATTTATACTAGGAGATAAATATAATAGAGGGCTAAGATCTATTGGGGAGTTACAAGATCAAAGGTTGAGATGCATTAGGGAGTTGAGAAACTACCCACACTCACACAATCCAACTGCCCATGATCCCACTACCCTACCCTCAATCCGGCCAAAGAGTGTGCTCAATGCACGTGTATGCAAAATGCACGTGCATGCACAACTCACACTAATAAAATTGTACAAAAATATAATAAGTTTCATTTCATATAAAAAGTGTTACACAAAATAAGTTGTAGGAAAATAAAAGGTTGAATTCATGGGCTTAAGTTCATTTGGGCCAAATAAATATTTTTTTAAAAAGGAAAATAAGTAAATCAACATTGGGCTTTAAGAAAATGCTTTATAGGAAATAATACACTTTATTTATCATGTGGAGAAAATAATAGTCACATGCTACACAAGCATACCATATGAAAAATAAATAGTCTTTATGTATTAAGAAAAATCGGGGTATTACATCACTCCCTCCTTAGAATAGTTCCGTCCCCGGAACTACAGCCAAGAGCGAGAAAACAGAAAACACAACAACAACAAAAGATACAAAGATACCATCAAACAAAAATACAATCAAGCAAAAAGCTCAGGATAGTCCTTCAACATCTTCTCCTCAGATTCCCAAGTAGCCTCTTCAACCAAGTGGTTTCTCCAGACTACCTTGACCATCGGTATCGTCTTATTCCTCAAGTCTTTCTCCCTACGGTCAACAATCTCGACAGGAGTCTCGATGTAATTCAGGTCTAACTGCAACCCTTCCGGCACTTCAGGCAAATGATGACTCGGATCTGGAATGTAACCTCTCAGCATAGACACATGAAAGACATTGTGCACCTGAGACAACTCTCCCGGTAATTCAAGCCGGTAAGCAGTTTTCCCGATCCTTTTCAATATCTTATACGGGCCTATAAACCTCGGGGCTAACTTCCCGCCTTTGCCAAATCGAACCACACCTTTACTGGGCGATACCTTCAGAAAGACGAAGTCACCAACCTCAAACTCAAGGTCCCTTCTCCGGTTGTCTGCATAGCTTTTCTGCCTGCTCTGAGCTTCCACCAACCTTTTCCTGATCAGATCAATCTTCTCAGAAGTCAGCTGCACAAGCTCAGGACCAAACAACTGACGCTCCTCAACTTCATACCAGCAAACAGGAGTCCTGCACTTCCTGCCATACAAAGCTTCATACGGCGCCATCCCAATGCTAGCCTGAAAACTGTTGTTGTAGGCAAACTCCACCAAAGGTAAATGCCTTTCCCAACTGCCTCCGAAGTCTAGTATACAACACCGAAGCATATCCTCAAGAATATGATTGACTCTCTCGGTCTGCCCATCGGTCTGTGGATGAAAAGCAGTGCTAAAAACTGTTTTGGTACCCAAAGCTGCCTGAAGACTCCTCCAGAAATGCGAAGTAAACCGCGCATCTCGATCAGACACAATAGTTGAGGGAACACCATGAAGTCGGACAATCTCACCAACATACATCTCAGCCAACTTTTCCATCGAAGCAGTGAGTTTCATTGCCAAAAAGTGAGCGGACTTGGTTAGTCGATCGACTATAACCCAAATCGCATCATTGCCTTTAGAACTCTTAGGCAATCCCGTGATGAAATCCATACTGATGTTATCCCACTTCCATTCCGGAATAGGTAACGGCTGTAATAGACCTCCGGGTCTCTGATTTTCGGCCTTGACTTGTTGACAAACCTCACACCTCGCGACAAATTCGGCCACATCCCGCTTCAAACCTGACCACCAGAAATGCTGTTTGATGTCCTTGTACATCTTAGTACTCCCAGGATGTACCGACAAAGAGTAGCATGCGCCTCCTGAAGAATACTCTCTTTCAGGTCCGCCTGATCTGGAACACACAGCCTATCTCCGAACAACAGCACTCCATCCCTGGTTTGAAAACCGGGCAACCTGCCAGCACCAACCTGCTCCTTCATCTCCAAGATATCAGCATCAACTTCCTAACTTGCAATGATCCTTGCATTCAAAGTAGGCTGAAGCTTTAACTGAGATAAAGACTCTCCCAATCCTTGCAAGACAACCTCAATACCTGCTCGATCCAACTCCTCAATCAGATGCTTCTGAGTTGTAATCAAACTGGCCAAACTGCTCTTGCGACTAAGTGCATCAGCCACAACATTAGCCTTTCCAGGATGATACTTGATCTCAGGTTGCATATCCTCGAGCACTTCCAACCATCTCCGCTGCCTCAGATTGAGATCCCTCTGCTGATATATATACTTCAAGCTCTTGTGATCTGTGTACATATTCAACTTCTCACCGTACACATAGTGCCTCCATTGCTTCAAAGCAAAGATGATCGCCGCCAGCTCCAGATCATGAGTCGGGTAATTCTTCTCATGCGGTCGTAGTTGCCTAGACCCATAAGCGATTACTTTACCTTCTTGCATTAAGACACAACCAAGCCCCCGGTGTGAAGCATCGCTATAAACATCATACTCAACACCAGCTCTAGGCAAAGCCAAGATAGGTGCAGTAGTCAGCTTATCTTTCAACTCCTGAAAACTCGCCTCACATTGCTCGGTCCACTTGAAGCTCACATTCTTCTTGGTCAACTCAGTAAGCGGCACAGCTATCTGAGCATAACCTTGAATGAATCTCCTGTAGTATCCAGTCATCCCAAGGAAACTTTTGACTTCCTTCACTGTAGTAGGCCTAGCCCAATCTCTCACTGCCTCTATCTTCTGAGGGTCAGTTGCCACTCCCTCCTTAGAAAGGATGTGACCTAGGAATGCCACTTCAGATTTCCAGAAATCGCACTTGGATAACTTGGCATACAACTTCTGCTCTTCCAACTTCTGCAAAACTGCTGCCAGATGCTCAGTGTGCTCCTCCTCGGACTTGGAGTACACGAGAATATCGTCGATAAACACCACGACGAAAGAATCAATGAACGGCCTCAGAACTCTGTTCATTAAATCCATGAAGATTGCGGGTGCATTCGTCACTCCGAATGGTATAACTAAGAATTCGTAATGCCCATGTCGAGTTCTAAATGCAGTTTTGTGCACATCTTCAGCTTTCACTCGAACTTGGTGGTAACCTGATCGAATATCTATTTTGGAGAATACAGCTGCTCCTTGTAGACGATCGAACAAATCATCAATTCGAGGAATCGGATACTTGTTCTGAACAGTGACCTTATTCAGCTCTCGGTAATCGATACACATCCTCATCGATCCATCCTTCTTCTTTACCAAAAGCACTGGTGCTCCCCAAGGTGACGCACTAGGTTGAATAAAGCCCTTTCCCATCAGTTCCTCAATCTGCCTTTTCACTTCATCCTGTTCCACTGGAGCCATCCTATAAGGTGCCTTAGAAATGGGTGCACTTCCCGGTTGAACAGTGATGCTAAACTCTACATCACGATGCAGAGGTAACCTAGGAAAATCTTCCAAGAACACTGTCGGATAGTCCCGAACCACCGGAATCCCTTGCAATTCCACAGGAGTCTCTTCCTTGCGGATAGTTGCCACCAGCTTAGAACACTTCAACTTCCCTTGGAAAGTGACTTCAGGTCCACCTGGAGCTTTCACTGTTACGGTCTTGGTCTTACACTCGATGCTTGCACTGTACACCTACATCCAATCAATGCCAATGATAACATCGACTCCCAAGATAGTCAGCTCGATCAGATCAATGCCAAAGATTCGATTTCCAATCACAATCTCGCAATCAGCGTAATACCGATCAGTGGTTAAAGTTTCCCCTGATGGAGTAGCTACTGCTAAGATCTTGCCTGGAAAAATCTTTGGTTCAGCTCCCAACACTTTGGCAAATCTAGGAGACACAAAAGTATGAGAGGATCCAGTATCGAATAATACAACAGCTTTCTTTCCATTAAGATAGAGTTCTCCTGTTACATAATACACACCATTACATAACAGTTTCACAATATGAACGGGAAGGAGAAATGACAAAACCACACTAAATATCAGCCCTCGTACCAGAGATGACCTGATCCGCTTCCTCAGCATCAGCTTCCGTCAAAGCAAATACTCGCCCTGACTGGTACGGCCTCTTCCCAGTCTGCTGATATTGGCACATTGTGATTGCCAGTCCGTGGTTTGAGACATCGAGATTGGTAATGTCCCACTTCACCACAGTTAAAGCAAGTGACTGTAGAAGGTCTCCCTACATCGTTTCCAGGCCTTCCAGCTACACTGACAGCGTTCGCCCCTGTCGGTTTGAACCTCTGTGCAGATAGTTGCCCCTTGAAACTTCCCGATGGTGCAGGCCTCTTCCTGGACTGCCAGTTGTTCCTCTGGTGCTGAGCAACATGGAACTGCTCCATATCCGCCTCCGTCGCTGCCGCCCTCTTGACCAGCTTATCGAATCGCCCGATACCAAGAGGTATCATATGAGACCTCAAGCTTGGCCTCAGACCATGCTCGAACTTGCGAGCCTTCTTCGCCTCATCCATCACCAGTTCTGGAGCATACCTAGAGAGCTGAGTAAACTTAGTCTCATACTCCCTTACTGACATGCTGCCTTGCTGGAGTGACAGAAACTCCATGGCCTTCTTCTCCTGGACGTCGGAGGGGAAATAATGGCTGCGAAATTCTTCCAGAAATTCCTCCCAGCCAAGCAACAAGCCACCCATGGCCCTCTTCATCGACTGCCACCAAACAGCCGCATCCTTCTCCAACTGCAAAGTCGCCAACTTGACCTTGCTGCTCTCCGGTGTCTCCAACACCTCGAAGAATGTCTCCACTTGCCGAATCCAGTTGTTAGCCGTATCTGGGTCTGACTTTCCCTCGAACACAGGTGGTTTCATTCTCTTGATCGATTCCACTAGCTTAATTGCCTCGGGTACTGGATTCACCGGTCCCCTTCTTTGGTTCGCAGCCACTGCATTCAGCGTCTGGTAAACCCTTGCAAGTTCAGTCTCCAGATCCAAACCTTCACCATTCCTTGCCCCCCTTCTCGACATATTCTGATGCAAAAGATCCATTAAATTCGAAGTATAAGACAAGAAATTAAACCAACTTGCATTTCATTGAATTCCAAAGTTTATACATTCGAATTTTGACATCAGAAATAGAAGAAAATAGAAGCTAGGACAATCTAATCTCTATGGGTCCTCTTCGCTGCTCGAAGTTCATCCCGCAGTTCATCCACTTGGTCCTTCAACACATCCGTCAGGTTCTTTCTCTTCTCAAGTTCCCATACTCGGTGACTGAGAACAGAGAAATCGGCCTTCCGCTGCGCCAGCTGAGCTTCCAAAGCTCCAACTCTATACTTCAGGGTATCCACTTGCCTCTGAAGAGAAGCCACAGTGCCACTCAGAGCTGGTCCCTTTTCTTCATCGGAAGAAGAATCGTCAGATGAATCCGGCGGTGGGGTGATCTCTCGAGATTCAGGGTACTCCTCATCATCGGAATCTGCTTGCCCAGGGTGATACTCGTCCTCAGAATCAGCCTGTCCAGGATGGTACTCTTCCTCAATAATATGCCAGTCATCGCCTCCAGCAGGGTCGAAGTGATCAGCCATCTTAGAAATAGAGAGGAAGAAGAATAAATCATAGAGCAACACAAATGTAAGTCACTTACATTTAAATCTCTAGATTCAAACACACACTCTAATGTCCACATCTAGGGTGTCGTTCCCTATAAATTTGTACAAGTGTGAGTGTAGAAAGCGTGGCTCTGATACCACTCTGTAACGCCCCGAATTCCAAATCACTGAATTCGAGATGTTCTTCAGGATCTTTTCACTTTCTTTGAGTACAATTTTACAAGAAAATTCAAACTTTTCTTTTTTTTCCATCAGAGTTACAACATCTTACATTTAAATTTACACAGCGGAAGCAAATTATACAACATTTACATAAATGAACAACAACATAATGAGATCTTTATGCATCCATTCCTCTTTACATGTAATTTATCCTGCATACAAAACTGTGGGTACGTCAGTTTATTCAACCGACGATAATTATACATGGCCATCCTCTCTATGCCAGAAACAGTATAATGAATCTCATTTCTTAACAAAATCACAATTTGTTCATAATAAGCATGTAAAGACAAAAGGGAACTTTTAAAGATGTCGTGTCGTGATTGTGCACTTAATCCTTAATGCAATTTATTTAATTAACATGACACTAATGCGCACTTGTTCGAATTCTATGCATCCCATACTACATAGGTTCGAGGGCAAGCCTCTTAATCGTTCTTCATTTTTGTAGGGTTCAATCCCCCGCCATGATTTACTCTACTTCTGTAATTTCAGTGAGTATCCTAGATGATTCTATGAGTACAAGCATGTATCCTGGCCCCTGGAGTAGAATTTCGCGCCATGTCTTGACTCGTCAAGCATGCATTCTGTGACAATTCAGCCTCCTCCCTGAACACAATCCTCTTGCAGTCACCAAAACATCCCATAAGCGTGACTAAAGTCCGATCATTACTGAGTTGTGCCCGCGCCATGTCTTGACTCATCAAGCATGCATTCTGCGGCTCACACACCCGCACCGTACCCTACCTCTCATACTCATGTTTTTCTCTCACCTTCATCACCTCCACACTATGTATTAAAGTTACATTAGAATCATGAATAAAAATCAAGCTCTAGAGTTAGCCTCTCCATCAACCGGACTTATCATTTCATTTCACATGACCAACCTGGTCTATTTCTCAACATCATTTCATTTCACTGCCGGGGAGACTTAGCTACTCTTTCGTTCAATTTCAACTTCACAATATCCAATTGAGCATCATCAGCTCATAATTCATTTTAGAGTCTCACAGACTTTCTCATCATGATCTTAGCTTTTTATATTTTCATTTAATTCTCAATTCTCAACTATGATTCATTTCACATAATTCATACAACCATAAACAGAGTCCATCGACTTAAATCATAAAGTTCACAATTACCAACAGTAAATAACATGAATTCAAGTATATCAAAGTCCACTCTATACAGTCGACTTGGAAGAACACCAGTCGACTCATACAATCACATACAGGTTCTTCATAAATGCTCGGGATAGTCGACTGTTCTACACAACCAGTCGCCTGTCCCGCAACTTTCATGTTCACAATATTGTCCACATGACAGTCGACTGTTCATCCACCAGTCGTCTGTCCTGGGATTTCAACAGCACAATTCCAAGTCCAGATCAGTCGACTTGCTACACGCATTCGGTCGACTGGACAGATCCACTTTTCAAATTAAAGAATTATCTTACAGTTCTTACATGTACTTGTATCATGATATCAATTTACAGTATACATAAATTCATGTTTTATAAACAGAGTTCTCTTGTTCAGTAATGTTAAAATCACGAAACTTCAAGTTACGAATGTTGTCTCTTCCTCAAGGGAAATCTCTTAAACATGCATTCACACATATTCATAACTTCCTTACGAAGATAAAGATATAAATTTCAAGTCATCATGCTGGGTCTACATACTGGAATATCTTAATTTATGGAACTTCCAAATAGTCACAATCAGATTGAAGTACCAGTCGACTTAACACAACATCAGTCGACTGCTCCGACAATTCTAAGTTATTAATCATCACTAGCTCTTTTCATTCATTTACCTTCCATCCATCATATGTGTCATAGGGAAAAATATCAATTTAGTAATCACACCACCAAGTCTATTTGCACACATGTTTATCAACACATTATGAAAATAATGTCTCGTACCAGTCGGCTGGCTCACATGGCAGTCGACTGTACCGACAGTTCCGTTCTCAATATTAATAGCATGATCAAACAATTTCTACTACATTCAATTTACTTTTTATAACATGATAGCAATCATAATAATTATGGTATCATTCCTACATTAGAAGTCCTGAGAAACACCCACCTTATATGAAGAAATAATCGAAAATCCCGCAAAAAGCTCCTCAAGATAGTGAACGCCTTCTTGCTCCTTGCACCTTGCTCCTTTGCTCCACACCGAACCTTCAGATGCTACTCGGCCTCCTCAGCACGGCACACACACACAACTCACAAATACTCTCACTTACTCTTAGAAAATCTTAGTGTAAAAGAGATAGAGAGATGGGAGGGGTATTTATACTAGGAGATAAATATAATAGAGGGCTAAGATCTATTGGGGAGTTACAAGATCAAAGGTTGAGATGCATTAGGGAGTTGAGAAACTACCCACACTCACACAATCCAACTGCCCATGATCCCACTACCCTACCCTCAATCCGGCCAAAGAGTGTGCTCAATGCACGTGTATGCAAAATGCACGTGCATGCACAACTCACACTAATAAAATTGTACAAAAATATAATAAGTTTCATTTCATATAAAAAGTGTTACACAAAATAAGTTGTAGGAAAATAAAAGGTTGAATTCATGGGCTTAAGTTCATTTGGGCCAAATAAATATTTTTTTAAAAAGGAAAATAAGTAAATCAACATTGGGCTTTAAGAAAATGCTTTATAGGAAATAATACACTTTATTTATCATGTGGAGAAAATAATAGTCACATGCTACACAAGCATACCATATGAAAAATAAATAGTCTTTATGTATTAAGAAAAATCGGGGTATTACAGTACTCAACCTGTTCCTGATAGATACCAAGTGGCTGGTTAATCTTCCAGTTATTACTGCTAACACAGTGGTGTCCTCTGTTTGCCACTCGTGCCCAATCTGGTCTGGATCACACCAAATGTCATGACGATCTTACAGATATGCATCCTCGCACATCCATGGCACCGAAGATCCATGAGACAGCAACCTCTTATAGTCCATTCGTGTCCACCAACATAAGAACATGACGACCTCAAGGGTCTAAGCCCCCTAGCTGACAGAGTTTCTCTCCATTCTTACCATGGCACTTCGAAAATTAACAGAGCAAGATACGGGTTCCGTGTGCTTAGCTAATGAGCGAACACAGCCCGTATCCCTACGATAGGATGAGAACAACCCTGGTTATCATCGCCTAGTGCTGGCTCTCGGAACGAGTCGAATGATAGGGAATCACCCCTAATACCAACTTGGTCCTTGAGCGAAAGTAAGAAACTTAATTAAATAAAAATTACTAAAATATGCTTGCCATCCAAAATCATGCACGCAGTGCTATCGAACCATTGATCCCCGACTGGTCTGCTAGTCCTAATGCAATCCCCAATACACCATGCTAAACCAAGACTCATTCTAATCCTTCAGGGTGATAGATTGCCTCCAAGACTCTGCCCGTCGACCCAAGAACCCGGCGACGTAAGTCCCGCTCGTCACTTCCCCTAGCTTGGAATCGTCCCTCACCATGGGCCGCGTTCATCCTTAGCCGGCATGAAAACCAACTTGACGGCACCAACTTGAATGTTCAACGCCTCGGTGGAAGTTCACACCTAGGGTCGATAGGCGTAGGGCATCACCCTATCCTAGTGACTAGCTCGAGTCACAACAATCCTCTGCAGGAGTCAAACACCAACAAGACTAGCAATAGACATCACTCATCCCCAACAAAGAGTTGTCAACTCTTAGGTACACGAGGGGAAAGGTTCTACCAACACTTGGCCAAAATCATGACTAAACAACTAATGGTGTTCTGCCTGAAACTTAAAAAGATCATAACTCCCACAATACAACTCAAATTTGGTTATTCAAGCCCAATCTGGAAAGGTAAAGACCTAGGTTACAACTCTCTAGTTGATCATCACCTCAGATTCAGTCAACTAAACCCTCAAATTGGCATCACAAGCCTCAGCTTGTGTACTTCCTGTACACTAGCTGCACCTCACCGATAGCATAAAACACTACCTACTCATCGGAATGATACCAATTTAGGTTCTGTGGAAAAGTTTGGTTGTCCTATACAACTTTCTAGTTGATCACCAATCCAAATTATGTCACTTGACCACCCAAAAACAGACATTACTCTCGGGTGTACAGGACCTGCCTTCAGCTCAAGTCCTGGTTTCTGTCCAGATTTTTAAGAATCATATCTAATTATCTACTCACATGAGTTTCTTCAAATAATGCTTTCTGGAAAGATCTAGAAGTCTACTACAATTCCCTAACAGAACACTTTCTCAAAATCTGCTCTTACAGAGCCTTAAATGTATCATCTTATCAAGATATCCATTCTGATTGAAATAAGCACATTACATGCTAAAAAATCCTTCATAAATAACATACTGATCAAAAGGTTACCAAATTTGCATTACAGAAACTAGACATCATTATGAACAACATGCAAAAAGATTCATATCCAAATTCCAAGTGATCAATGAGTTCAATCTGTTTTAAGCATGCATAAAAATCCTGCTGTTCTTCAGTTACAGTTTTGGCTACTGTTGATTAAATAATTTTGAACATGCATGAAACTTCATCTAAATAATTTCATTATTTTTCCGTGGAGTCTAGATACATGCAAGGAAACATGGTAAAAATTTTAGCCATATCTCATGTTCCAATTAATTATAAGAATTCCCACAAACTCAGTTATCACAATAAACATATCTTGTTCCTGCCTTATGGCTTTGTCCACAAAATGGATTTTATTAAAATATCAAACATCATCATAAAATTCCGAAATAATTCATGCATCTACTAGACATGTATGAGATCAATCTGTGATAGTTTCATCATCAAATTCCAAGTAGTTTTTTTTGGAAATTCGGAACTAAAGCATACAGATCATGTTTCTGTTATCATTTCCAGATTCCAATAATCTGCTCTTAAATCAACCATCCTCAACCACTACTACTTATGCATGGAAGAAATTTAAACAAGAATGAACAAGAACAAGTTTAGAGAACTCCCTACCCTGAGTTGGATTGAGAGGTTGTGGTTGTCTTGAGTTGCTCCTCCAAGATCCTACTCCAAGTTGAGAATTCTTCTACAAATTTGCTCCTTTCTTTCTCTCCTTCTCCTTCGCTTTTCCTTTATTTTATTCTGAAAATTCCAAAGCTTGGGAGGGGAAAAGGAGGGGTTTTAATGAGAAGGGGAATGAGGAAAGGGGGGGGGGGGGGGGGTGCCGGCCGGCTCATCGGATAAGGGGATAGGGGGTAGGCTAGGTGGTTTTGCTCCAAACCATTGTCTAGCTCATGGTTTTGAGTTGGAGCTTTGGGCTGAAATTGTTTAGTCTTTATCAAGCCCTAAATGAGATATGAGAGATTAGATTTGAGTGTAGGCAAAGTATACCCATCGTAGCTTCATACAAGTTGAGAGGTTAGACTTGTAGTGACCTATCCCTCCACAGTTGAAACAAGTCACAGAAGGTCTCACCCAAGTATTCCCGGGTCTGCCCTCCACATGAACAGCGTTCACACCCGTAGGCTTGAACCTTTGAGCCAGCGGTTGTCCCCTAGCATTTCTAGCTACTGCGGGCCTCTTCCCCACCAGTTGTTCCTCCGATTCTGAATTGCGTGGAATTGCTCCATGTTCTCGTTTGACTAGCTTTTCAAACTTCCTGATACCGAGGGGTATCATCCTGGATCTCATACTTGGCCTCAACCCATGCTCGAACTTTCGAGCCTTCTTCTCCTCGTCCATCACCAGTTCGGGCACATATCTAGAGAGCTGAGTAAATCTTGTCTCATACTCCCTAACCGACATGCCGCCGTGCTGCAGTGCCAGAAACTCCATGGCCTTCTTCTCCTGGACGTCTGAGGGAAAATAATGACTACGAAATTTCTCCAAGAATTCCTTCCAGCCAAGAACAACATCTCCCATCATCCGCTTCATCGACTACCACCACACAGCCGCATCCTTCTCGAACTGCAGCGCAGTCAGCTTCACCTTGCTGCCCTCAGGAGTCTCCAAGACTTCGAAGATAGTCTCTACCTGTCGGATCCAATTGTTGGCCGCGTCAGGGTCTGACTTCCCCTCAAATATGGGTGGTTTCATCCGCTTGAATGATTCCACGAGTTTGATTGCTTCGGATATTGGATTCACAGGCATCCTCCCTTGGTTCTGATTCATGGCGACGACATTGAGTATCTGATAGACCCTCGCTAGTTCCGTTTCCAAGTCCAGACCTTCTCCGTTTCGAGCTCTTCTTCCAGCCATATTCTGATGCAAAAGATCCATTAAATTCGAAGTATGAAACATGAATTTTAAATCAACTTTTCATTTCATTGAATTCCAAACTTTATACATTCGAATTTAAAACATTTCTGACATCAAATGAAAGCAGTAAGAAGATACAACAGTCTAGTTCCTACGGTTCCTCTTGGCTTCTCGAAGCTCTTCCCATAGTTCCGCCACTTCTTTCTTCAGTACATCATACATGTTTTTCCTCTTCTCGAGTTCCCAAATACGATGACTGAGAGTTGCAATGCTCTCCTTGCACTTCGCACACTAAGTCTGCAGTAGCTCGGCTCTCTCCCTTTGAGTCTCTACCTACCTCAGAAGAGACACAATGAGACTACTCGGAACTGGTTCTTCCTCGTCGGAGGAATCATCAGATGAATCCGGAGGTGGAGTGATCTCTCGGGACTCAGGCCATTCCTCTTCAAATTCTTGAGGGTCCTCTTCGTCTGAATCAGCTGGCTCGGGGTAGTAATCCTCTTCAACTATGTGCCAATCGTTATCTCCAACTGGGTCGAAGTGGTCCACCATCTTAGAGAAAGGAGAAGAAGAAGCATAAATCATAGAGCAACACAAATGTAAGTGACTTACATTTAAATCTCTAGACTCAACACACGCTCTAATGTCCACTTCTAGGATGTCGTTCATTATAAATTTGTACTACTTGGAAGCATGGCTCTGATACCACTCTGTAACACTCCGAATTCCAAAACAGGCTGAATTCGAGTTCCACAAGATCTTTTCACTTCGCTTCGTACAATTTTATAAGAAAATTAAAACTTTACTTTACATCAGAGTTACATTACATTAACACTTATACAGCAGAAGCAAATTTTACAACAATGAATGAAATACAAAAACACTTGAATAATCTTTAAGCATCAATTCCTCTTTAGTCTTTTTCATGTAATTTATCTTGCATAGAAAACTGTGGGCACGTCAGTTCATTCACTGACGAAATATTATACATGGTCATCCTCTCTATGCCAAAATAGTATAATGATTCTAAATACTTAACAAACCACAAACTTGTTCACAAACAGAGCTAAAGGGACTAGCCTATTGATGTCATGTTGTGAATGTGCATTTAGTCCTTAATACAACTATTTATTTTATATGACACTAATGCACACTTGTTCAGAGTCTATGCAGCCCATACTACATAGGTCCGAGGGCAAGCCCTTAACCATTCTTCATCTTGTAGGGTTCAATCATTCGCCATGACTTAATCTACTTCTGTAATTACTGTAAGTATCTTAGATGTTCTATGAACTACGAACTCATGTCGAAGAGCTCTAGAAAGAATCCCATCGCACTGACACATGACACATCATGCAGGTATCCTGTGGTAATTCACCTACTACCATAGACATGACACAACCCGCAGTTGCCAAACATCCCACGAGCGTCGCCACCGAGACGTACTCTGGAGCAGTATCCACGTTCTACTCATGACGTATCATGGGACATTCTGTGAATACTCTCACGCCGCCAATCCAATGGCTCTCGTACTCAATGTTTTTCTCTAACGTTCGTCACATCTTCACTATGTATCTAGTCCTTATTTTAATTGAATCATGAACAAAATCAATCTCTTAGGGTTAGCACTTCCATTAAACCGGTCTTACTCATTCATTTTACATGAGCCGAATCTTGGTCGTTTCATTTCAAATATCATTTCAACATTTCTTTCATTGTCGGTATGAGGCATAACTACACCCTAGTTCTCAATTTCAACTCATAATTACAACATTGAGTTTTCCATACTCATAAGTTCTCTTTTTCAATTAGCATGATTTCTAATCATTTCTATGAATCAAATCTCATACATATTCAATTGCCATTCATGCATTTCATATTCAAAATTAATCTCTACAATTTCATTAGATTCTCATACTATAGTTCATTTCATTTACTTAATTCAAAAGTCACTAAGTCGTATTTTTCATTCATAACCCAAACTCAATTTAACAATGAGAGTCCATAGATAGCATAATTAAATTTCATTCATTCAAAAAAAAAACTTCTTTTATCACTTAGCATAATGTTCTAAAAAAAAAGATCATTTTTATAATTCTCCAAGGTAAATTCCATAAGAGTCTACTCAAATTTCACTTCTAACTCACTTTTATTTAAGTCAAAAGGTACACAAATATTTTCATAAGTTCTACATGATTTTAGAATAATTAATATATATTTTTTTTTTCGGATTTAGAAGCCAAGAATCAATTTTAAACAAAAAAAAAATAAAATCAAAAGTTTCTAATCTACCGAAACCCAGAATTGAACTCGCGACCTGAGAGTGGACAGTCGCCACCGCAAGCCAACTAAGCTAGGGTGCACACGCGGTATGTAAAAGGAATTAGTAAATAAGTGTTTTTGGGCTCAGGTTTGGGTTTTATTCGAAAATCCGAAAACAAAAGGCAGAGCCTAGGACTCGAACCCGCTACCACAGAGGTCACCCACGGCTACACTAAGCACCCAACACCCACATCGACCACATGGTCTAAGCGACCAAGTCGTTCCAAAAGGGTTTGTAATAGTTTTAGTCCAAAACTCTGTTCATTACTAGTTTCCAGAATTTCCAAAACGTTTTTAGTACTCTTTTTTTTTTTTTTTTTGAATCAAAACTTTTCAGAATTTAATCTATATGAAATCACAGTCAACCAGTAATTTTAAAATCATTATTTAATTATAAAGCATGCATTTTCGATCTCAAATTATGTTCTAATGTCCATAATTTCGACATTGTGAAAAATCACATTTGCACACGATTCGAAGTCTAGATTTCCACAAAAATACCTTATTTCTTCATTCTCTCATTTATTAACCATCTACATTAATTTAGAACACAAAATTCTCCTCTTTCCTACAATAGAGTTTACTCTAATTTAAACAAATAATTTCACATGAAGCATTCAATTCATCATTTGTCTCATAGACATAAATTTCTTCACATAGCATAATTCATAGACATCTAGCATGGAAAATATGATAGTTTCTAGCACTTTAATTTCCAAATAATCAACCAGTAACCATTTTAACACCATTTTCTAAATTACCATCTCATCTCTAATTAAGCAAACATGAGTCCAATTCCAACTAGTTGTTCTTTAGTAATTTCCTCAAATCATTCCCAGCATGGTATCTAGATTTAGAAGCATGAGAAACACCCACCTACTAGAGAAAACGAAATGAAAGCTCCTAGAATGCAAGAAAGTGGCATTCTCCTCCTAGAATGTATTGCAATTTGTCTTCTCCTCGTTGTTTGTGTGGAACCCGAGCCTCCTCTTGTGCTCCTTGGATGATTGGCCGGCCTCTACTTGGTTGGAACACACACAAATGCACACTCACTAATACTTCTCAATCTTTTGCTCTCTTAGCCTTTTTCTTCTTAATGAATTGTTTAGTGCACTAATGAGAAGAGAAACTAGGGGTATTTATACACTTTTAGGATGAGAATAGATGGCTAGGATTCAATCAAGAAGTTAGAGATCAAGGCTCAAGATGAATTGGGAAGTTGTAGTAACTTCCATGAACTCATAACCACCCCTCAACTCCATCCACTCTCTCCATTTCTCCATGCACAATCCGGACATGCCCTAAAGGGTGTGCAATGCACACTCTAGTGTGTGCACGTGCCCCATCTAGTGTCCCCCATTAATAAGTTGTACAATATTAATTAATTATTTGTCTACTAAATGTGTCTACTAGACAAGTTAAGGCAATTAAAAGAGTAATTAATTTGTGGGTTCTAATTAGTGGGCTTTAGACTCATGGGTCATAATAGAATATTTAATTAATTAGGGTGGGCTTAGAAAACAAGCTTAGGCTTTTAAAATGGTTTTTTAGGAAATAAAGAGAAAGAAGGAAAAAAAAATTCATGTTATAAAAAGATAATTTTATAAGAAAACATATATACCAAATTTGTACGTGCACAACATGTAAAATCAACAATTTCTCATTTAATAAAAATTCAGGGTATTACAATCTTTTCCATGAGCGTCGCTCTCGTCCCTGGAATACTGGAGACCAATTCCTGCTCCACAGATCATTCTAGGGCCTATTTCATCCATCGTCTGGAATACTGAGGAATGTCTCACTCCATGGATCATTCCGGAGCCAACGTCATTACACAAATTTCCCGTGAGTATCGCTCTCGTCCCGAAATACTGGAGATCAATCCCACTCCACTTAACACTCTGGGGCCTATTTCATCCATCGTCTGGAATGCTGGAAAATATCTCACTCCGTGGATCAATCTGGAGCCTTCCTACTCACGATCGTTCTCGCTTCATCATATCTCCTTTCTAGTGCCTAAGTCAAGTTCTCAGTATATCTTCTAGCTCTCGGTTGCACTACTTGAGGGTCAGTGACCACTCCCTCCTTAGAAGAAAACGAGGCTTACCAATGGGAAGGCAAAAAATTTAGCTTTATGCCTTATCCCAAACACCTAATAAAATAAGCACAAGACACGAGATGACCAAATGCCCAAAACTTCATGCTTTATGAAAAGTCATAATATCTTTCTACAGAAAATATTCCAATGCAACTAAAAAAATTTATTACTATTTCTGGACCATGATAGTCCATACCACTTTATATTTCTTTCCAATTAAGCTGAAGCTCGTCGAACCAATTTTTTTTTAAAACCTCTGAATGCACAATGGTACTAACTTGGTTCTAAGTCCAGGCCTAAGTCCTTGTTTAAATCTCTTGGCCTTCTTCACTTCGCCTTGCACCATTTCTTGGGGCATAACGAGACAGTTGAGTAAATCTGGTTTCATATTCTCGGATGGTCATACCTCCCTGCTTTAGATTTTGAAATTCCATTGTTTTTTCCTTCTTGTAAGTCTAGGGGAAAATAATGATGCTTAAACTCGTCCAGGAAGTCCTCCCCGTTCTATGGGTCCTCTTTCCATTCTTCATTTCACAGATTTCCTCCATTGCCTTCCTTGGTATGTCGCGAATTCTAGTTTCAATACTGAGTCTCTATGCGGCCTTGTCGTTCTTCCTCATCTTTGTGCTGCGATTCGCCTTCATTTTCCGCCCGACTGCAGACTTGCTACCTACACATCAGGTTATGAATTTGCTTTTTCGACATTCGGTTGCAGATTTTCCTTCTAGACATTCGGTCGTAGACTTGCCTTCCGATATCCAGTTGCAGGTTTGCTTTCTGGACCTTTTCGATATCAAATGCATCTCAACACAATAATAACACAGAAATTTACAAACTTTTTATTGCCAAATAAGGCCACTATATCATTAATTACAACCAACATCTTGTTCTTGAACAAGAATACAAATTACATTAACTCTTACAACTCATTACAAAATATTCATAGACTCCACTTGTAACGCTACCAGTTGTCTCCTGGAATGGTAAGCGACTGATCACAGCCGAAGCTCCGCTATATGGTCAATCTGCTTCCCTGGAACTTGCTCCTCGGTCTGAGTCTTCGGTTGCGCGACTCTGATATTTCTGCACCTGCTGGAAAGGTAGGACCGATACCTAAAAGGTAGGGAACGTTAGTACTTCGACTGACGCAATGCTGATAATAAACAGCGATCTCCAAACTGGCAACCACAAACCATTTTGAATGGGAAAAGAAACTTGCATCCTAATTTCCCAGTGTTCGTGTATGTCATGGCTTGAAGTCTAATGCACAATACAAGGCACAGAAACATATGCATTTAATCTAATATCAGCAAGACTCTGGATACACATGCAACCCATACTACATATGCTCCAGATCAAGCCGTCTTCTCCAATTTCAGGGTTTCGAACCCTCGCCATACAATGCACTCTAATATTGTACTCAACTTGTTCCTGATAGATACCAAGTGGCTGGTTAATCTTGTAGTTATTACTGCTAACACAGTTGTAACCCCTGTTTTCCCAAAAATGTATTTTCTGTGTATTTCCTGTATTTAAAATTTTTGTAAATTAGTTTTCCGCTTTCAAATCAATTTTCGATCGATAATTTTATTTGTAAATCTTATTATTGATATTATTACTTTGATTTCTATTATGGTTACTATTATTATCTTTTATCAATTATTTTTCTTATTATTATTATTGTTATCAGTATAATTATTATTATTGTTATATTGTTATTTTAATACTATTATTATTATTGTTATTGTTATTGTTTTTATTATTATTAATAATATTTCTATAAAATCCTAAATTGTATATTTTATTTGTTATTTTATTCTAAAACCCTATAATTTTCTTATTGGATTTTTACCCAATACCCTTTATTCCTATCTTACACCTAAAACCCATTAACCTATGTAAATACCCTATAACCCATTTAAACCCAATTACTTTTTACCTAAACCCAACTACCCTATTAGTCTACCCAATACCCTGTTTATACCCATCAAAACATCCTCAAACCCATTATAATTAAACCTCAGACCTGTTTCCTATACTACCCAAACCCGAAACCAACTCCAGCCGTCATCTTAATACCCCTAACCCTATTATAATTTCCCCTAGCCTATATATACTTACCCATCTGTTTTCTTCCCCCTAACCCCATGCAGCCGTCACCCCAACCCTAATATAAACCATTCCATATATATATATATAAGCCCCCCTGACTTCTCTTCTTCTCTCTAACCTATCAACCCATAGCCGCCCTCTCCCCATCCCATCTCTCTACCTCCTGCAACCTCTCCCGCTCTCTCAACCCTAGCCGCTCCCCTACCCCATCTCCCTTTCTCCCGAATTCTCATCTTCTCCTTCCCCTCTCCTCTACCGCAGCCACCCTAATACCCTCCGCCACCTTCTCAACCCTACTCCGATCTCCCCTGTGCTCCCCGTCTCCTGCAGCAGAACCCAATTCCCCCTCGGCGTGACCCTCCTGCGTCGCTCCACCTCAGTGCCTCCCTGTCTTGCACCGCCAGCGAGGCCAGTGCAGGCGCTGTCAGCAACATCCCCCCCGGACTTGCACCTTCCCTGTGCTCCGTCATGAAGCTGTAGCCACCGCCACGACTGCAGTGACCTCAGGCGCCTGACCAGCCCCCCGTCTCCTGCCTGTGCTTCTCGATGCCGACAGCCAGCAACATCGCTGCCAGTGCTGTGCTTCTTTGTTAGTGCGCCCGAGCTTCGCCATCCTCGTCATCTCTTTCTTTGGTTGCTCGTGCGAGTGGTTGCACGAGTTGTCTTGGTTGTGTGATTCCCGAGTTGTGTTCGTGGGTGGTGTTCATTGTCGATGGTTGTGTGTTCGTGGATTGTGTGATTGGTTCGTGTGTTTTGGTGTTCGTGGGTTGTCTTCGTGTTTGGGTTTGTCGTGTTCTTGTTCATTGGTTCGTGTGCGCGTGGGGTTCATTCGTTCGTTCTTGGAGTGTTTGGTTCGTGTCATGTTCGTGGGTTTAATGTGTTCGTTTGAGTTCGTTGCCGGGAATCCATTCCCGTTATTCTTGCTTGGAGTCGTTTTCGTCATCGGTTAAGGCAAGTAACTTGTACTCAAATTCCTTTATATGATATAAGTCAAAAATACTGCTTGTAATGTAGTTGGGTTCTAGAGTCAGTTCGTGTGTAAAATCCCTTGTTGATATTGTCTCTATAGTGATTGACCATAGTTGCCTCACGACACAATATTGACATGAATTAACTTAGGTTTCGCCCGTTCTTGATTTGATCATGTATGTGAGACTTCTTGTGAGAATTTGGGTATTTGTTGAGAATTATGTGATAGACTTGTTTTAGATATGTTAATTACCCTATTTCATGATGTTTGGACACTTGGTAGACTCGATTTCATGTTTGGTTGTGTCTGGATCAAGTTTTGTTGGATCTATGTTGATTTTGATTTTGAGGAAATTTTGTATTTTACCGATGATCTGTCTTGATCAGTAATTTAGACATATTAAGGCCAGAGTCTTAATTTCAGTATAAAACATGAGTTTTAGAGGAATTCGTCTTCTTTCTAACCCCTTTGACCTTGCTTGATTTCATTTCCGTACGTGTGAGATATGACCGTTTTACTGCAGAGGTGTAGATAAATTCCATATTTCATTTCTTGATGATTTTGAGAACTAAATTATTTAGATACTTATGCTATACATATTATTTTGATCTGAAACTTTGGTCAGTATTTCTATATCTATCTAGGGATTCCCCAGAATTTTGGTGGATTTATTTGATAAGATTTACATACTGTTTCATGCTTTTGAACAAAAACTATACTTGCTAAATTTTTCTCACTGTTCTGTAAAGATTTGTATTTTCACCCTGATTCCGTTTTGACTGCATGAAAAATATTTGTGAAATATGAAATTTAGTTTATATTGTCTATTTTCATCTCCCTTTGGCGGATTTGGATTTCGTTTCACGGTTTGCGAGATATTATAGTTTTCGTACAGCTGTGCTGGGAATTCCAGATTTGCCAAACTATCGTTTCTTGATGTTTTCTGATTTTGATGACTGATCTAATTTCACTGGAAAATTCTGAAACTTTATATTTTGATACTAGATAGATAGGGGAATACTCCAGATTTTTGTGGATTTATTTATTGAGTTTTGATGCTGTTTTCATGACTGAGAATTTGATTTACTGATTTCTGGCTGAACCTAATTTCTGAATTCAAATCAGTTTTGAGTTATGTTTTTGTGAAATACTATATGACTTATTTATACTCTCTGGATTCTGTAAGGAGTCTATTTTCTAGATGTTTCAACGGATTCATATTTGAATGTTTGTAATGCCGAGAATCACTGTTTTACTACAGTATGGTCTTGCTGTCTTGAACTAGAAATTTGGTTATTTTATCCTTTTATGTATTATCTTGCACCCGTACATGTTGATCTTGCAACTTGAACTTGTTACTTGTTTATACCATGATATGCTTTCCATGTTCGTGACACATACATGCTTGTTGACATTAATGATAAAATTAATCAAGCCGGGGTTTAAGGGAAAGATCGAATAGTGGATAATTCAGAAATGTATACGCAGAAGGGGGTCCATGTTTTCCATTACTTGTTGCCATATTTCATGATTACATGATTCATGCTTGATATTACTTGTTGTCATGTTTCATGACTACATGATTCATGCTTGATATTACTCGTTGCCATGTTTCATGACTACATGATTCATGCTTGATATTACTTGTTGCCATGTTTCAGGAATACATGATTCATGCTTGATACTACTTGTTGTCATGTTTCATTTCTACATAATTCATGCTTGATATTACTTGTTACCACGTGTTCACAATTACATGACTCGTGCTTGATATTACTTGCTGCCACGTGTTCACGATTACATGACTCGTACTTGATACTTGTTACTTGACTTGTCCCTGAGTACACTGCCCTCTATGGTCCACTATGAAATCTAAAGCGAAACTGTTTGTTGTAGCAACCATGTAAGGTGGGCTGCATGAAGTGCTACTTAAATAGTAATCACTACAAGACTTGAACATAATACGTGAACATGATACTTGAACATGATTCATGCTTGCTTGATACTTGACTACATGATAGATTGGCTCCAAGACTCTGCCCGTCGACCCAAGAACCCGGTGACGTAAGTCCCGCTCGCCACTTCCCTAGCTTGGAATCATCCCTCACCATGGGCCGTGTTCATCCTTAACTGGCATGAAAATCAACTTGACGGCACCAACTTGAATGTTCAACGCCTCGGTGGAAGTTCACACCTAGGGTCGATAGGCGTAGGGTATCACCCTATCCTAGTAACTAGCTCGAGTCACAACAATCCTCCACAGGAGTCAAACACCAACAAGACTAGCAATAGACGTCACTCATCCCCAATAATGAGTTGTCAACTCTTAGGTACACAAGGGAAAAGGTTTTACCAACACTTAGCCAAAACCATGACTAAACAACTAATGGTTTTCTGCCTGAAACTTAAAAAGATCATAACTTCCACAATACAACTCAGATTTGGGTGTTCAGGCCTAATCTGGAAAGTTAAAGACCTAGGCTAGAACTCTCTAGTTGATTATCACGTCTAATTCAGTCATCTAAACCCTCAAATTAGCCTTACGAGCCTCGGCCTGTGTACTTCCTGTACACTGGCTGCACCTTACCGATAGCATAAAACACTACCTACTCAACGGAATGATATCAATCCAGGTTCTGTAGAAAGGTGTGGATATACTCTACAACTTCCTAGTTGATCACCAATCCAAATTATGTCATTTGACCACCCTTAAACAGACATTACTCTCAGGTATACAGAACCTCACACTAAGTCTTACTCAAACAGAGCCTTCAGCTCAAATCTTGGTTTCTGTCCAGTCTTGTAAAAATCAGATCTAATCATCTACTCACAGGAATTTCTTCAAATAAGGCTTGCTTGAAAGCTCTAGAAGGCTACTACAATTCCCTAACAGAACACTTTCTCAAAATCTGCTCTTACAGAGCCTCAAATGTATCATCTTATCAAGATGTCCATTCTGATTTAAATAAGCACAGTACATGCTAAAAAAACCCATCATAAATAACATACTGATCAAAAGGTCACCAAATTTGCATTACAGAAACTAGACATCATTATGAACAACATACAAAAAGTTTCATATCCAAATTCTAAGTAATCAATGAGTTCTATCAGCTTTAAGCATGCATAAAAAATTTGCTGTTTTTTAGTTACAGTCTTGACTACTGTGTATTAAATAATTTTGAACATGAATGAAAGCTTCATCCAAATAATTTCATGATTTTTTCATGGAGACTAGATACATGCAGGGAATCATGGTAAAAATGTCAGCTATATATCATGTGCCAATTAATTATAAGAATTCTCACAAGCTCAGTTATCACAATAAACAGATCCTGTTCCTGCCTTACGGCTCTGTCCAAAAAATGGATTTTATTAAAATATTAAAAATCATCAGAAAATTCCAAAATAATTCATTCATCTACTAGACATGTATGAGATCAATCTGTGAAAGTTTCATCATCAAATTCCAATTAGTTTGTTCTCTGGAAATTCGGAACTAAAGCGTACAGATCATGTTTCTGTTATCATTTCCAGATTCCGATAATCTACTCTTAAATCAACCATCCTCAACCACTACTACTTATGCATGCAAGAAATTTAAACAAGAATGAACAGGAAAAAGTTTAGAGAACTCCCCACCCTGAGTTGGATTGAGAGGTTGTGGTTGTCTTGAGTTGCTCCTCCAAGATCCTACTCCAAGTTAAGAACTCCTCTACAAATTTGCTCCATTCTTTCTCTCCTTCTCCTTCTCTTTTTTCCTTTCTTTTCTTCTGAAAATCTGAGAGCTTGGGAGGGGAGTAGGAGGGGTTTTAGTGAGAAGGGGAATGAGGAAAGGGAGGGGGGGGGGGGGGGGGTGGTAAACCGGCCCATGGGATAGGGGGTAGGCTGGGTGGTTTTGCTCCAAACCATTGTCTAGCTCCTGGTTTTGAGTTGGAGCTTTGGGCTGAAATTGTTTAGTCTTGATCAAGCCCTAAATGAGATATGAGATGTTAGATTTGAGTGTATGCAAATTATACCCATCGTAGCTTCATACAATTGCATATTTGCATACGTACCACACTCAAAACTAGTGAATGTACTAGTATCGGTCCGTCTCATTCTCGTGCATTGTTAAGAACGCAACCACCCGCACGAACCTGCCCTGCAAACAAATAAACGCACCTCACATCATTCATACACATACAATCAAACAAACACTGCAATATATGCATACATACAGACAATATATATATATATATATATATATATATATATATATATATATATATATATATATAGAAAAGTATTCTATTATCCGGGGTATTACAAACATTGACCTCGTTGTTTGCTTTCAAAAGTCTGTAGAGGCAACTCTAGGATGGAGTTGACGTTTGAGCTTGCTGTTTGCACCTAACAATTTTGTAGGAGCAACTCTAGGACGACATTGAATGTTGAACTTGACGTTTGCTCCCAGCAAGTTTGTAGAGGCAACTCTTGGACAGAGTTGATGTTGAACTGGATGTTTGTGCCCAGCAAGTTTGTAGAAGTAATTGTAGGATGGAGTTGGTTGGTTGAACTTTTTGTTTGCACTTAGCAAGTTTGTAGAGGCAACTCTAGGACAAAGTTGAATGTTGAACTTGTTGTTTGCGCCCGACAAGTTTGTAGAAGCAACACTAAGACGAAGTTTATGTTGAACTTGTTGTTTGCGCCTGACAAGTGAGTAGAGGCAACTCTAGGACGAAGTTTGTAGCACCCCGAATTCCCAATAAATAAAATTAGAAATACGTGGCACAAATTTCAGAATCAACTTCAATTGCAATTATAAACATAGTACAAAACACAAGGAAAATTAAAAACTTCTTATTACATCAACTCTTTAAAACACAGTGAAATTCAAACACTTTAAATTACAATTCTTTACAGCATGATGAATTAAAATTTTTAGTTAACTCCAAGCTTTTTCTTAATTCACTTTTACCCACTACTGTAAATCTGCAAAATCTGAATGAAAGTGGGCGCGTCAGTTAAATGCAACTGACGTCAACTATAATAATAGTGATACTTCTAGATCTCACAATCACAAACTTGATGCATATAATATAACAGTAATGAATAATGCATAACAATAATAAGTAGAACAACAAGTAAAACATATTAACACAGTAACCATAGATGGGACATGAAACAACGATGAATGAAATGTGAAGTATCAAGTGATGCTATGTCAAGTGTATGAGATAAAAACTAAAAACAATCATGCATAAAGCAAGTCAAGGAAACCACAAATGCATATGACGATTACTAATGCATACTTGCCAGATTCTATGCATCTCATTCTACATAGGTCCGGTGCAAGCCCTTACCGTTCTCACTTTATACGGTTCAATTCCACGTTATGCAATTAACCTACTACAATGATTTCTTTAAGATTTAGAGTATTCTGTGAGTATCTAGTGCCATGCCCCGATCATTCTTGAGAATCAACTTCCCACCGTAAGTGATTTTGGGTACACTCCCTCACACCCCCGATCATTCTGGAAATTGAATCCCACACCGCAAGCTAAATGGTACCTCATCACACGAATATCCCATGAGCGTCGCTCGATCCCGATAATTCTGAAGATGCATCCCACACCGAAAGTGATTACACCCCGATCATTCTTGAGACCACCTTCCATCGTCCGATCATATGAGGCCCCCCTATCCATGTTTGCTCTTATTTCATTACAACTCCAACTAGTGCCTATCCTTAGGTTTATTATTGTTTTTAGTTAAGTTACAATTCCCCCTAGAGTTGGTGGGGCCTGCCAGATTTAATTCAACTAACTCAACAACATGACCCCACTAGCCAAAATATCCACAAAGTCTCAACCGCCAGCATGTTAGGGTCCCACTCAACCTCTAGGGTCTCAAAACTCAAAATATTATCAACAATCTTTCTAGGGTCCACATCATAGCCCCAAGCCTCAAATTCAAAACCCAACTTGGTTTAATTATAAAAACTACTCTTCATTATTCGCATCCCTTTTAATCAACCAATATTGCCATGAGAACTCGTTTATATATATAGAAGCACGTTTCGTCCATGAAAATATAGATTTTTACAAAATCTGAAAATTATATCATTTTTCATTCAAAATAGTACACTCTAAAATCAATATTAAATTCTGAAAAAAATAACTTAAATCCATCACATATCTAGGAACCCACCACAAAAATTTGAACTCAAATAAATTAATTTAAAGGGTTGATATTCAATAAATTCTGAAAACTATCTTTCATCCAAAAATCTGAAAGTTACATGATTTCATTCCTCAAAATAGTTCATTCTATAGTCGATATTAAATTTTGGAAAAATCAATTTAAATTCATCACATAACGAGGAATTCACCATAAAAATCTGAACTCAAACAAATTTATTCAAGGGGTTCATATCCAGCAAATTCTGAAAACTAACCGTTATTTTAAAAAATCTGAAACTACGACAGTACTGTGGTAGAAATTGCATATTTTACAATATATGAGTTGGATTGAGGATCTGTCAGATGTTCTGGAAACTAGATATAGTGAACTAAAATTTCTATTGAATATATAAGCTTTAGGTAATATCATCAACAACTATGTTGAATTCTCATTCCAATCTGAAGTAGACAGCGGTCTAAACCATATAATGACTTCGAAATCTCATCCAAACTCGATCGACCCACTCATATATATTCGTTTAAACCCATATATAGATGCTCCCATATGTATACTAGTCCCCCAAACAAAACACACGAATCCACACTCAAAACCCCCACGAAAACACCCAAAAAATTGACCGAACAATGCCCAAAATAGCAGCAGCCCCTTTGCTGCGCTGTTGTATTGTTCGGGGTTGAACAGTAACCCTCGGTTACTGTTCACCCGAACCCTAATCTGGGGTTTTCACCCCCCAAACCCTAGCCCAAATATTTAATATATTTTCTATGTATATTTCTTTCCATATACTCTTTGCATGCAACAATAATTAGGGTTATTATCAAGAATTATATTTACATTAAAACAACGAATAATCATGGAAAATAGAAATCTAAATTTTAATGTTGATCAAGCATAAGTTTAAGAGTATACAACGAGTTCAAACTATTTCTACAAATCTCCTTCATCTACAAGTTAAACCCATGATCATTGATCAATTTTATGGATCCCAAATTAAATCTTCATCGACTAAAAATTTGCTTTTGCATGTTCATGATAATCTCTAAGCCATAATATGAAAACCCAATATTTAATAAACAATTCATCATCATACATCCGTCAAAACTCTAGAATCTACATCATGAATAAATTCTAATTAAAACAGCGAATTCTCTCATAAAAGTTGTAACTTTTTAATCAATCAAGCAATGAATTTGTGTGTAACCAATGGTCTATCAATTATCATAACAACTACCCATCAATTATTATAACTCCATGATCATACAAGTATTAAAACTAATTCTTTCATGCATCCCCAATCTCTAACATCAATAAATAATTTCTACATGGTAATCACATCTCAATTAGGGTTCTTATTCATGATGATGTTATTTGACTACTTTTTCATTAAGATTTACATTTGATAAATCTACATCAAGTTTTATAATTATGCAAGATATATCATATTTGATCAATCATCATCACATCATACAAGAATATAACAAATCAAGAGATGTGAAGTACCGCCCACCTCAAAGAATATCAACTTGAAGAACAATAGTAGTAGTAAAGAAAAAGCCTTATCCTCCTTGCGAAAATCCAAGATCCAACTCCAAGAAAATAATGAAAAATAAAGTTTTTGGGTTCACAACAGTAGGGCAGATGTTGCCCATAATATAGGTCGGGATTAGGTTCTAGGGTTTCACAAAGTTTACAAAAATACTCCTCAAGAAAATTAATTATTTACATATATGGATTCTTTCAATTATTAGTTAATCAAATCAATTTAAAATTAAACTAAATTAAATCCCGTAACTCTCCTGATTTGGACGACCATTATTTGCATCCCAGAATTTGAAATTTCATATTTTTACCCCCCAAGTGGCAATTTTACACAAAAATCATTCTCTTTGTAATATTTGCAAACAAGCCATAAAATTTTCGTAAAAATCCTTAAAAATTAGAATTATTATCTGCTAATAAAGATTAGATTTTCCAAATAAATTTTCTGACTTTAATTCTCCAGGAAGAATATTTTCAATAAAGCCCCCAACAATCTCAAAATTGCATAATTATATATTTATCCTATTAAACCAATAAAATCAATAAAATATGGATATAATCTAATTCCTGAGAGACTTCTACTAAATAGCCAGTCCTAAAGGCAGCCAAACAATTTTTAAGTTCAAAATTTACCTCCAAACAAATTTTTACAAAAAGGCCCCTTCCTTTCAAAAATTTACAAAATTAGTTTTCTTCATTCAGAAAAATCCCAAAAATTCAAATATACCCAATAACAAAGAATAGAGGTTGTTCATAAACTCATTATTCTTTCACACTTTGAAAATATTTGCACGTGATTTGCACGTGTGAAAATGTCGATTTTATAAAAATTCAAAATAATTAAATAAATTGATTTAAAAATTATTTATTAATTCAAAATATTGTATCAAAAATTACGGGCATTACAGAGGTAAATGTTGAACTGGTTATTTGCTCCCAACAAATTTGTAGAGGCAAATCTAGGAAGGAGTTGAGGTTTGAGTTTGTGGTTTGTGCCTAGCAAGTTTGTAGAGGCAACTCTATGACAGAGTTGAACGTTAAACTTATCGTTTGCACCCAGCAAGTTTGCAGAGACAACTCTATGACAGAGTTGGACGTAGAGCTTGTTATTTTTACCCAGCAAGTTTGTAGACGTAGAGCTTATTGTTTACGCCCAGCAAGATTGTAGAGGTAACTCTAAGATGGAGTTGAACGTTGAACTTGTTGTTTTCATCCAACAAGTTTGTAGAGGAAACTTTAAGACGGAGTTGACGTAGAGCTTTCTGTTTGCACTCAGCAAGCAAGTTTGTAGAGGCAACTCTAAGACGGAGTTGACGTAGAGCTTGCTGTTTGCACTCAGCAAGTAAGTTTATCGACACAACTATGAGAAAAAGTTACACGTAGAGTTTTTTGTTTGTCCCCGGCAAGTTTGTAGAGGTAACTATAGAATGAAGTTGCACAATGAACTTGTCGTTTGTGCCCAGCAGGTTTGTGGAGATAACATTGAGATGGATTTGGACGTAGAGCTTGATGTTTGCATCCAACAAGTTTGTAGAGATAACTCTAGGACGGAGTTGGTCGTTTGAACTTGTTATTCGCTACCAACAAGTTTGTAGAGGCAACTCTAGGATTGAGTTGACGTTGAAATTACTGTTTGCTGTAGCGCCCCGAATTTTCAATATGATATCTCAGAAATACGCGGCACGAATCCTAGCATCAACCTCAATTTTAATAGTAAACATAGCCAGAACACAAATAATTTTTCAACATTTATTACATTAATTCATTACAAAACACAGTGGAAAAACAAACACCTTGAATTACAATCTTTTCTTCTACAACACATTCTTTTACAATTTTCATAAGCCATAACATCATTCTATCTCATGCATCCAGATCTCAATGCTATAAGCACCTACCTGTAAAACATGAGGCTAAAGATAACACAAACCCCTAAAACTACAAGGGTCAGCAATAATGGTGTGAATGACATCAAAAGAAAACAACATAAATAAAACATAAGGCATAGAGTCATAAACAACATGTATTAACAGTAAGAATAAATGAGATAAGAAATAGCAATAAATAAACACGAAAACATCAAGTGAGACAAGACTAAGTGTCGAGTGTAGGAAAAACAGAAAAAAACATGCATAAAACCAAGTCAAGAAAACACAGATGCTATATGATGACTCTCTAATACATACTTGTCGGATTTTATGCATCCCACAATACATAGATCTGGTGCAAGTCCTTATCGTTCTCCACTTTATAGGATTAAATCTCTCGTTATGCAACTAATCCTACTACAGTGATGGAAATAAGATCCGGAATACTCCGCGAATAGGCATCAAAACCCTCGACACGCAAGCATCATGTAAGCATAGCTCAACAAAATCGAAGAATCACCTCTCTGCCGTATACCCCATGAATAGGCTTGCGAAGCCCTCGACGTGCAGATACACTAGGTACATCCCATGAATAGGCCCGCCGACCCTCAACACGTGAATGCACCCTGTATGCTCCGTGAATAGGCCTGCAGACCCTCGACACGCGAACATACAAATTTTCTCCCGAGACAGAACAACACACAAGTCCTGAAATGCATCTGTTGGGCCTAAACCAAGAGCATATACTTAGGTTTTCCAAGTTCCATCACATTTCCACTAGTACCTGTCCTTAAGTTGTTTATTATTCAAGACACAAATTCTCCTCTCTAGAGTTAGTGGATCCTGTCGGACATAATTTCACAACAACAATCCCAAGACCCCACTGGTCTAAATCCATAAAATCTCATCTGCCGGTTCAGAGGACTCCCACTCAACTCCTAGAGATTCACAACTCAACCATCAATACCAAAACTTTTAATAAAACTCACAAATCCATTATCAAAATGATTATATGAAGAAAACTTCTTAAATCAACAAAAATCTAATTTCATTTAATGTGCTCATAAAATTCCAGAATTCAAATTAAATATTAAATCTATTAAATAACGGAAAATCATATTTCGAAGTCGTAGAATATCACAAAACATCAATTCTTTTAAAAACTCCTATAACTCACTATATAAGGTCATAAGAATACATTTAAAACTCTATTATAAATAAAATACAACTCTCTGTAAAATACTGCAATCTGTAGTAAAAACATCATTTAAAACAGTAGAGTAATAATCCATAATATCGAAGAAATAACTGTTTAAAAGAAAAGAGGAAAATCCAACAAAATGGCCAAAAGAAACAAGTGACAGGTCGACCGCTCAAACAGAGCAGTCGACTGTAAATTCAAGATTTTTAAAATAGGGGTATGACGGTCAACCGTGACCTGCTAAACTGCCAGGATGGGTTGTTTTGAGCATGTTTTAACTGATACTGGAGTAAAACTTTGTAAAAATCAAAATCTAACTTCCTGAGATGAATAATTATAACTTGTACAACTTATATAAGTTTATTAAATAGTCAAGAACACATATCAAGATCTCAAAAGATTGATTTTTCACAAAATCATCAAAAACAACAACTTATATATAAATATATATGTGTGTGTGTGAGTGAGTGTGTGTGTGTGAGTGTGTTTTCAAATACGGATTTAAGCATCAGTTTAAGCTTCAAAACTTCATCAAATAAGAGTAGTAAAAAGTTTTAACCCATATCATAGTCAACACAATTGAAATTCAATCAAAAACCCATCGAAATTCACAAGATCTTCAAAACAGTATACATAAAATGTGAATGTGTGTGTGTGTGTGTGTGTGTGTGTATATATATATATATATATATATATATATATATATATATATATATGTTTATGTAATTGTGGGTGTGTATACATTAGTTAAGCATTAAGAATCCATTGTATATATGTTGTATAAAAATCTATCTCAGTACCAAAACAACTCGAATCAAATTCGAAAGCTTCACAAATTCACAAAAATCAAAATTGGCCTGCACTCTTATCAGGCCCAATCTCAGTTATTTAAAAATCCAACTTCAAAATTTGGTTCTTTGATCCCAAACCCTTCTTGAAATTCATTAAACTCATACACAATCACTTACACTAATTTACTCATGAACATATACCATTATAACAAGTATTAATCAAGTTATACCCATCAACAATATTAAAACAGAGTGTATGTATATGTGTAACAGTAAAGCTGAAGTCTTATTTTATTTTTTGCAATAATCAACATACAATCTCATTATAACAATTTAAATAGTAAGTATGTGAAGGAAACATCCTACTCATTGGTTCTATTAGGTTCTCTAACAATCTCAAGTCATCAAATTAGCGTTTATCATCAATAACATAGTTTCATGAAAAAGATTCATTTTTTGTTCATCCACTTGTCAATAATTCATTATATCTTCATCCAATCCCTAATATACTTTCTAATAGACAAGCCATCACATACAACATGCATAGAATAAAAGAAACAAATATATGTCATTGACCTTATTGAAGAATCAACCAAAGAAAAATAAAGAGAATAAGAAAATCCTTCCTTTCGCAAGAAAACCAAGATCCTCGCTTTAAAATCTAAAGAAAATAATAATAAGAAATACCTTTGTGTTGTGCAGCGAAGAGACGGATGCACCCCACCCTTTATAGGTCAGGAATTTAGAGTAATTAGGGTTTTTGAATAGATTTACAAATTACCTTTTTTAAATATATCTTTATATATATAAATCCTTATACTTGGAAGTTAAATAAAACCAACTTAATTGAGATTTAAAAACAAGAATAACCTCTCTATTATCAGCCGGCACTGTTTTGAAAATCCAGAAAAAGAAAAAAAAACAAAATTGCACTTTTGCCCCTCTAAGTGGCCAATTTTGCAAAAAGACCTTTCTCTATCAAAACTTGCAAAATAAACTAAATTTATTAAAATAAAAAGTAAAATCTTTACCTCTGAGTTGACTAGGCACCATTCCTAGCCCAGAAATCTAAAAATCTGGAGTTTTCACTCTAAGTGGTAATTTTGCACAAAAGTCCCTCCTTTTGTAATATATGTAAATAGGTCAAATAATTATCAGAAAAATCCAGAAAAACCACAAATAATATATAATAATAGATAATGGGTTTCCCCAAAATAACTTTTTACTTTGAACTTCCAAGAAAATATTTGCACGTGTTTTGCACGTGTAAAAAGATAAATTTCAGAAAAATATTTATTACATCGCCAAAAATCATTTTAATTCATTTATTAATCTTAAAAAGATTATTTTAAAATCTGGGGTATTACATCACTCCCTCAAAATAGTTCTGTCCTCAGAACTACAACTAATAGTGTAATACCCTAAACTTTCATTTCAATAAAAATGTTGATTTTCATGTGTTGTGCACGTGAAAATTTCATGTGTACATTTATCTATTTATTTTTATATATAAAATTTCATTTTTATAGTATGAACAATTATTTTTTCTTTCCTTTATTTTTCTAAAAGCCTATTTTGTAAAGCCTAAAACACTATTTTCTTCGTTTGAGCCCACTTTAATAATTTATTATTTTATTATTTTGGCCCACAACTCTAAGCTCACTATTTGTGAAGCCCACAAATTTAATTAATCAATTAAATGGTCACACTTGTCATGTAGACACAAATGGTGAACAAATTGATTAATTAAAAATTGTACAAACTTCAAATAGGAGCTACTAGGGGGCACGTGCATGCACGTAGTGTGCAATGCACACCATTTTGAGGCCGGGTATGCATGGGAGTAATGGGGAGTGGGTGTGTGTGTGCATGGGTAGTTATGTGAGTGTGGGTGGTTGCTACAACTTCCTCTCCTATCCTAGCCATCCATCCTTTAACTATCTAATGAATCCTAGCCCTCCAATCCATCCTAGAATTAGTATAAATACCCCCTACCTATTTGTATTCTACACTAAGAAACTATTGAAAGAAAGAAAACTATATAGGAGAAATATATTAGAGTGAGTGTGAGTTGTGTGTGTTCCCACATTGGAGGCCGGCCCATTCTTTCCCCAAGAAGCTCTCGGTTTGGCAAGGAAGCAAGGAGAAGGAGATCTTTTGCATCGCAATCTAGGAGGAGAAGGCACTCTCTTGCATTCTAGGGGACTCTAGGAGATTCTAATTGGCTTTTGCTTCAAAGAGGTGGGTGTTTCTCATGACTTCTAAAGTAGAAATCATGTTAGGAATGAATTGAATTGTTATTATAAAGCAACTAGTTGAAATGAAATCCATGTTTGCCTAATTAGAAGAGAATTGATAAATTATTAGATGTGTGTTAATTTGGTTGCTAGATTTGTTAATTATGAGTAAAAGTGAATGTTCTCTGTGCTTCTAATGTTAGTATGCATGCTATTTATGTTTTAAATGCAATTGTGTGAATTAACTAGTAAAAGATTAGAACCATATTTGTTAAGGAAAGTATTAAAGTAGAATAGCATATTAGAGATGAATTGATGGAATGAATTACTAAGAAATAATTGTAAATTATTGTAGTAGAATTCTCCATTATGTATGCCATATGAATGTTAGATTATACGAACGAGAATGTATTTTGCAAACAAACGATTGAATGCATCATGTGTAAATTAGTGGATAAAAATATAAGTTTTATTCATTAAGAAGGATGATTTTGTATTCTAAAAACATCATAGTTATAAGAGAACATTAATTTAGTGAATTTTTGTGGGAAACTATCTTTAATTATGAAGTAGTATGCTTTAGTTTTCAAATGTTGAAATTGTGATTATGAAATACAAACTATGGCTAAATATATGTTTTAAAAGAGTTAAAAATACCCTTAAAAATACTGGTTACTGTAGAATTAAATGTATTTTTATTCTGGAAATTTTTGTTTTCAAAAAGAGGAGAAAAAGAGACAATTTTGTTTGAGATTTCATGAATTAAAATCATGAACAGAGAGTAGAATTAAAACCCAAATTATTTACTTTCTAAACGAATTGGCCACTTAGACCAACTGGTCGGAAGAGTTTGGGTCGCTACAGTAGTCGGAGGTCTCGGGTTTGATACTGTGTCTTGGTTTTTACTTTTTGTTAAAAATCCAAACAACCGAGAGTCAATACTTAGAGAATATAACCCTTAGTTATATCGTTCGGCAGCTTTGGTGGGTTGGTCTTGTGCGCTGTCTGTTTTACCGCTGGTTGTGGGTTCGAATCCGGTTGGGGATTTGAGTTTAAAAAAAAATATTTTTTGTGGATTATTTTTGATTATTTGAGTTTTAAAAATAAATAAAAATTGGAAAAATTGTGGATTAATTACTAAAAAATTATTAGGACTTTATAAGAAAATTTTATATAGCCTTTGATAAAGTGTGAATAAGAAATTGGGGTTTTTGCAAGAAATGACTTCTTTTTGAAATTAAATTGTCTTTTTAAATAAAGAAAAAATAAATGAGAAATTTTTGAGTGATAAAGATGAAAAAATAGTAATGAGGAATTTTTGAAAGTGTGATTGGTGTAATTAATTGGACTTCTAATTTGTGCTTGTAGTAAGATTTTGAAATGAGAATAATGGAATTGTGGAATACATGATTTATTGATTACTACTAGTTGGAATTTATTCTTACACATAAATTGCACTTGAAATTGAATTATTGATTGTGATGAGTTATGAAAGATGTGAATACATGAATACTATGGTTATGAAATGTGAATTGTAATTAATCATGAAAAGACCTTATGAGCCTGGAAAGCTCGATGTTGAAATTATGAGTTGAATTGAGAATTAGGGTATAAGCAAGCCTTATACCGACAATAAAAAAAATGTGAAAATGATATTAGAAATGAGAAGACCAAGGTTTGGTTCATGTGAATTAATTGAATAAGACCGATATAGTGGGAGTGCTACGTTCTAAGGGTTGATTTTATTCATGATTCAATTAAACTAAGGATTAGATACATAGTGAAGAGGTGATGAAAGTAAGAGAAAAACATTGAGTATGAGGGCCAATGAATTGGCGGCGTGAGAGTATTCACAGGATGTCCCATGATGCGTCATGATAGGGCATGGATACTGCTCCAGAGTACCGTCCCGGTGGCGACGCTCGTGGGATGTTTGACGACTGCAGGTGGTGTCATGTCTATGGTAGGAGCAGAATTACCACAGGATGCCTGCATGATGAGTCATGTGACAGTGCGTTGGGATTCCCTCCAGGACGCCTAGACATGAGTTCGTAAGTCAGATAACATCTATGATACTTACCGTAGTTACAGTAGTAGATTAAGTCATGGCGAGGGATTGAACCATACAAGATGAAGAACGGTTAAGGGCTTGCCCTCGGACCTATGTAGTATGGACTGCATAGACTCTGAACAAGTGCACATTAGTGTCATATAATACAAATAATTGCATTAAGGACTAAGTGCACATTCACAACACGACATCAATAGGATAGTCCCTTTAGCTTTGTTTATGACAAGTTTATGGTTTGTTAAGTATTGAGAATTGTTATACTATTTCCGGCATAGAGAGAATGACCGTGTATAATATTTTATCAGTTGAATGAACTGACGCGCCCACATTTTTATATCAGGGTAAAGATGCTTGACACATATGAAGTTTACATACTGCGCAAGATTGTTTTAAATGTTGTTTCATGTAAATTATTGTAAAATTGCTTTCGTTGTGACAATATAAAAGTGTAATGTAACTCTGATATAAGAAATGTTTTTATTTCTTTGTAAAATTATACGAAAGAAGTGTAAAGATCCTGTGGAACTTCGAATTCAGTTGTATTTTGGAATTCGGGGTGTTACAGAGTGGTATCAGAGCACGCTTCTAAGTAGTACAAATTTATAAGGAACGACACCCTAGAAGTGGACATTAGAGTGTGTGTTGAGTCTAGAGATTTAAATGTAAATCACTTACATTTGTGTTGCTCTATGATTTATGCTTCTTCTTCCTCTCTATCTTTAAGATGGCGGACCACTTCGACCCAGCTAGAGAAGACAATTGGCACATTATTGAGGAAGATTAGTACCACGGGCAAGCTGATTCAGACGAGGAAGATCCCGAAGAAGTGTAAGAGGAATGGCCTGAGTCCCGAGAGATCACTCCACCTCTGGATTCATCTGATGATTCTTCTGACGAAGAAGAACCAGTTCTGGGTAATCTCATTGTGTCTCTTCAGAGGCAGGTAGAGACTCTACGAGAGAGAGTCGGACTACTAGAGGCTCAATTGGCGAAGCGCAAGGATGATTTTGCAGTTCTTCGTCATCGTGTTTGGGAACTCGAGAAGAGGAAAAACATGACCAATGTACTGAAGGAGGAAGTGGAGGAACTACGGGGAGTGCTTCGTGAAGCCAAGAAGAACCGTAGGAATTAGACCGTTGTTTCATCTACAGCTTTCATTTTGATGTCAGAAATGTTTTAAATTCAAATGTATAAAGTTTGAAATTCAATGAAATGGAAAAGTTGACTTAAAATTCATGTTTATACTTCGAATTTAATGGATCTTTTGCATCAGAATATGGATAAAAGACGAGCTCGAAATGGTGAAGGCCTAGACTTGGAAACGGAGCTAGCGAGGGTCTATCAGACACTCAATGCCGTTGCCATGAATCAGAATTAGGGAAGGGTGCTTGCGAATCCAGTACCCGAAGCAATCAAACTCATGGAATCATTTAAATGGATGAAACCACCAGTGTTTGAGGGAAAGTCAGACCCTGAGACGGCTGACAATTGGATCCGACAGGTAGAGACTATCTTCGAAGTTTTGGAGACCCCGGGGGGCAGCAAGGTGAAGTTGGGGACTCTGCAATTCGAGAAGGATGCAGCTGTGTGGTGGCAGTCGATGAAGCAGACGATGGAAGTCTTGGTTCTTGGCTGGGAGGAATTCTTGGAGGAATTCCGCAGTCATTATTTTCCCTCAGACGTCCAGGAGAAGAAGGCCATGGAGTTTCTGTCGCTGCAGCAGGGTGGCATGTCGGCTAGGGAGTATGAGACCAGATTCACTCAGCTCTCAAGGTATGCTCCCAAATTGGTAATGGATGAGGCGAAAAAGGCTCGTAATTTCGAGCATGGGTTGAGGCCAAGTTTGAGATCCAGGATGATACCCCTCGGTAACAAGAGGTTTGACAAGCTGGTCAAACGAGCGGCAGCCATGGAGGCAGACATGGATCAGTTCCACACTGTTCAGAATCGGAGGAACAACTGGAATGCGGGAAAGAGGCCTGCGGTTGCTGGCAATGTCAGGGGACAGCCACCGGCTCAAAGGTTCCAGCCTACGGGTGCGAACGCTGTTCAAGTGGCAGGAAGACCCGAGAATACTTGGGCGAGACCTCCAGTGACTTGTTTCAACTATGGAGAGATAGGCCACTACAAGTCTCATTGCCCCAAACTGCAGGATGTCATCCGTAATGGACCAACTCAGCAGGTCGGGAAGAAGTTGTACCAGTAGGGGCGAGTATTTGCCTTGACTGAAGTTGACGCTGATGAGGTGGATCACATCATTACTGGTACGAGGGAGGATGTTTAAGAATGTTTTTTGTTGTCTCTTTTTCCCGTTAATTAGTGAACTGTTATATGACGAGTGTGTGTTATGTAACAGGAGAACTTATTTTGAATGGAAAGAAAGTTGTTGTTTTGTTCGATACTGGGTCCTCTCATACTTTTGTATCACCTAAATTTGCTAAAGTTCTGGGAGTCGAATCGAAGATATTTCCAGGCAAAGTTTTAGCAGTAGCTACTCCGTCAGGGGAGCCTCTAACCACTGATCGGTACTATGTTGACTGCGAGATCGTGATTAGAGATCGAATTTTCGGGATCGATATGATTGAGCTGAATGTTTAGGGAGTTGATGTTATCATTGGCATTGATTGGATGTCGGTGTACAGTGCGAACATCGAGTGCAAGACCAAGACAATAATCGTGAAGGCTCCAGGGGGACCTGAAGTCACTTTCCAAGGAAAAAGGAGATGTTCAGATTTGGTTGCTGCTATCATCCAGAAGAGAGGGATTCCTATGGAGGTGCAGCAGATTCCTGTGGTTCGGGATTATCCGACCGTGTTCTTGGAAGATTTGCCTGGGTTACCCCCGCATCGTGATGTGGAGTTCAGCATCACTATTCAGCCAGGGAGTGCACCTATTTCTAAGACACCGTACAAGATGGCGCCTGTGGAGCAGGATGAGATCAAACGGTAGATTAAGGAACTGCTGGAGAAGGGCTTTATTCAACCAAGTGCGTCACCTTGGGGAGCACCGGTGCTTTTGGTGAAGAAGAAGGATGGTTCGATGAGGATGTGCATCGATTACCGAGAGCTGAATAAGGTCACTGTTCAGAATAAGTATCCGATTTCGCGAATTGATGACTTGTTCGATCATCTACAAGGAGCAGCTGTTTTCTCCAAAATAGATCTTCGATCAGGATATCATCAAGTTCGAGTGAAAGCTGAAGACGTGCATAAGACTACATTCAAAACTCGACACGGGCATTACGAATTCTTAGTTATGCCGTTTGGAGTGATGAATGCGCCTGTAATCTTCATGGACATAATGAACAGAGTTCTGAGGCCGTTCATTGATTCTTTCGTCGTGGTGTTTATCGAGGATATTCTTGTGTACTCCAAGTCGGAGGGGGAGCACACGGAGCATCTAGCAGCAGTTTTGAGGAAGCTTTAGGAGCAGGAGTTGTATGCCAAGTTGTCCAAGTGTGATTTCTGGAAATCTGAAGTGGCACTCCTAGGTCACATCTTTTCTAAGAAGGGAGTGGCAACTGATCCTCAGAAGATAGAGGCAGTGAGAGATTGGGCAAGGCCTACTACAGTGAAGGAAATCAGGAGTTTTCTTGGGCTAACTAGATATTACAGGAGATTCATCCAGAGCTACGCTCAGATAGTCGTGCCGTTTACTGGTCTGACCAAGAAGAATGTGAACTTCAAGTGGATCGAACAGTGCGAGGCAAGCTTTTAGGAGTTGAAAGAGAGGCTGACTACTGCACCCATTTTGGCTTTGCCTAGAGCAGGTGTTGAGTATGATGTTTATAGCGATGCTTCACATCGTGGTCTTGGTTGTGTCTTAATGCAACAAGGAAAAGTAATCGCTTATGGGTATAGGCAACTAAGACCGCATGAGAAGAATTATCCGACTCATGATATGGAGTTGGCTGCGATTATTTTCGCCTTAAAGCAATGGAGACATTATGTGTATGGTGAGAAGCTGAACATGTACACAGACCACAAAAGCTTGAAATACATCTATCAGCAGAAGGATTTGAACCTGAGGCAAAGGAGATGGCTGGAGGTACTTGAGGACATTCGTCCGGAGATTAAGTATCATCCTAGGGAGGCTAATGTTGTTGCTGACGCACTTAGCCGCAAGAACAGTCTGGCGAGTTTGATTACAACTCATAGGCAGCTGGCAGAGGAGTTGGATCGGACTGGTATTGAAGTTGTTCTGCAAGGCTTGGGATTATCTTTAGCTCAGTTGAGGCTTCAACCGACACAGAATGAAAGGATTATTGCAAGTCAGAAGGAAGATGCAAAGATTCGGAAGATGAAAAGATTCAGAAGATGAAGGAGCAGGTTGGTGCTAGCAAGTTGCCCGGATTTCAGATCAGGGATGAAGTGCTGTGGTTTGGAAAGAGGCTGTGTGATCCGGATCAGTCGGACTTGAAAGAAAGTATTCTTCAGGAGGCACATGCTACTCTTTTGTCAGTACATCCTGGGAGTACCAAGATTTACAAGGACATTAAACAGCATTCCTGGTGGTCAGGTTTGAAGCGGGATGTGGCTGAATTTGTATCGAGGTGTGAAATTTGTCAACAAGTCAAAGCCGAGAATCAGAAACCCGGAGGTCTATTGCAACTGTTACCTATTCCGGAATGGAAGTGGGATAACATCAGTATGGATTTCATCACGAGTTCGCCTAAGAGTCCAAAAGGCAATGATGCAATTTGGGTTATAGTCGATCGACTAACCAAGTCCGCTCACTTCTTGGAGATGAAACTCACTGCTTCAATGGACAAGTTGGCTGAGATGTATGTTGGTGAGATCGTCAGGCTTCATGGTGTTCCGCTAACCATAGTGTCTGATCGAGATGCGCAGTTTACTTCGCATTTCTGGAGGAGTCTTCAGACAGCTTTGGATACCAAGACGGATTTCAGTACTGCTTTTCATCCCCAGACCGATGGGCAGACTGAGAGAGCCAACCGTATTCTTGGGTACATGCTTCGGTGCTGTGTACTAGACTTTGGAGGCAGTTGGAAAAGGCATTTACCTTTGGTAGAGTTTGCCTACAACAACAATTTTCAGACTAGTATTGTAATGGCGTCGTACGAAGCTTTGTATGGCAGGAAGTGCAGGACGCCTGTCTGTTGGTTCGAAGTTGGAGAGCATCAGATGTTTGGGCCTGAGATTGTGTAGCAAACCTCTGAAAAGATTGATCTGATCAGGAAGAGATTGGTGGAAGCTCAGAGTAGGCAGAAGAGCTATGCAGACAACCGAAGAAGGGACCTTGAGTTTGAGGTTGGTGACTTTGTCTTTTTGAAAGTATCGCCCAACAAAGGCGTGATCCGATTCGGCAAGGGTGGAAAGTTAGCCCCGAGGTTCATAGGCCTGTATAAGATATTAAAAAGGATCGGGAAAACTACTTACTAGCTTGAGTTATCAGAAGAGTTGTCTCAGGTGCACAATGTCTTTCATGTGTCTATGCTGAGAGGTTACATTCCAGATCCAAGTCATTATTTGCCCGAAGTGTCAGAGGGTTTGCAGATGGATCTGAGTTACATTGAGCTTCTAGTTGAGATTGTTGATCGTCGAGAAAAAGTCTTGAGGAATAAGAAACAAACATATGTTACTCACCTTATTGAAGAATCAACCAAAGAAAAATAAAGAGAATAAGAAAATCCTTCCTTTCGCAAGAAAACCAAGATCCTTGCTTTAAAATTTCAAGAAAATAATAATAAGAGTGTTGTGCAGCAAAGAGAGGATGCACCCCACCCTTTATAGGCCGGAATTTAGAGTAATTATAGTTTTTGAATAGATTTTCAAATTACCTCTTTTAAATATATCTTTACATATATAAATCCTTATACTTGGAAGTTAAATAAAACCAACATAATTGAGATTTAAAAACAAAAAAAACCTATCTATTATCAGCCGGCACTGTTTTGAAAATCCAGAAAAGAAAAATAAAATTGCACTTTTGCCCCTCTAAGTGGCAATTTTGCATTAAGAGACAATTCTTTATCAAAACTTGCAAAATAAACTAAATTTATTAAAATAAAAAGTAAATTTTTTACCTCTGAGTTGACTAAGAACCATGCCTATCCCAAAAATCTAAAAATCTGGAGTTTTCACTCCAAGTGGTAATTTTGCACAAAAGTCCCTCCTTTTGTAATATATGTAAATAGGTTAAATAATTATCAGAAAAATCCAGAAAATCCACAAATAATATATAATAATAAATAATGGATTTTCCCAAAATAACCTTTTACTTTGAACTTTCCAAGAAAATATTTGCACGTGTTTAGCACGTGTAAAAAGATAAATTTCAGAAAAATATTTATTAAATGGCCAAAAATCATTTTAATTCATTTATTAATTTTAAAAATATTATTTTAAAATCTGGGGTATTACATCATTCCCTCCTTAAAATAGTTCTATCCTCAGAACTACTACTAATAGTGTAATACCCTAAACTTTCATTTTAATAAAAATGTTGATTTTCACGTGTTGTGCACGTGCAAATTTCATGTGTATATTCATCAATTTATTTTTATATATAAAATTTCATTTTTATAGTATGAACAATTATTTTTCATTTCCTTTATTTTTCTAAAAGCCTAATTTGTAAAGCTTAAAACACTATTTTCTTAGTTTGAGCTAACTTTAATAATTTATTATTTTATTATTTTAGCCCACAACTCTAAGCCAACTATTTGTGAAGCCCACAAATTTAATTAATCAATTAAATGGTCACACTTGTCATGTAAACACAAATGGTGAACAAATTGATTAATTAAAAATTGTACAAACATCAAATAGAGGGTACTAGGGGGCACGTGCACGCACGTAGTGTGCAATGCACACCATTTTGAGGCTGGGTATGCTTGGCAGTGATGGGGAGTGGGTGTGTGTGTACATGGGTAGTTATGTGAGTGTGGGTGGTTGCTACAACTTCCCCTCCTATCCTAGTCATCCATCCTTTAACTATCTAATGAATCCTAGCCCTCCAATCCATCCTAGAATTAGTGTAAATACCCCCTACCTATTTGTATTCTACACTAAGAAACTATTGAAAGAAAGAAAACTATATAGGAGAAATATATTAGAGTGAGTGTGAGTTGTGTGCGTGTTCCCACATTGGAGGCCGGCCCATTCTTTCCCCAAGGAGCTCTCGGTTTGGCAAGGAAGTAAGGAGAAGGAGATCTTTTGCATCGCAATCTAGGAGGAGAAGACACTCTCTCGCATTCTAGGGGACTCTAGGAGATTCTAATTGGCTTTCGCTTCAAAGAGGTGGGTGTTTCTCATGACTTCTAAAGTAGAAATCATGTTAGGAATGAATTGAATTGTTATTATAAAGCAACTAGTTGAAATGAAATGCATGTTTGCCTAATTAGAGGAGAATTGATAAATTATTAGATGTGTGTTAATTTGATTGCTAGATTTGTTAATTATGAGTAAAAGTGAATGTTCTCTTTGCTTCTAATGTTAGTATGCATGCTAAATATGTTTTAAATGCAATTGTGTGAATTAACTAGTAAAAGATTAGAACCATGTTTGTTAAGGAAAGTATTAAAGTAGAATAGCATATTAGAGATGAATTGATGGAATGAATTACTAAGACATAATTGTAAATTATTGTAGTAGAATTCGCCATTATGTATGCCATATGAATGTTAGATTATACGAAAGAGAATGTATTTTGCAAACAAACGATTGAATGCATCATGTGTAAATTAGTAGATAAAAATATAAGTTTTATTCATTAAGAATGATGATTTTGTATTCTAAAAACATCATAGTTATAAGAGAACATTAATTTAGTGAATTTTTGTGGGAAACTATCTTTAATTATGAAGTAGTATGCTTTAGTTTTCAAATGTCGAAATTGTGATTATGAAATATAAACTAAGGCTAAATATATGTTTTAAAAGAGTTAAAAATACCCTTAAAAATACTGGTTACTGTAGAATTAAATGTATTTTTATTCTGGAAATTTATTTTTCAAAAAGAGTGGGAAAAGAGACAATTTTGTTTGAGATTTCATGAATTAAAATCATGAACAGAGAGTAAAATTAAAACCCAAATTATTTACTTTCTAAACGAATTGGCGACTTAGACCAACTGGTCGGAAGAGTTTGGGTCACTACAGTAGTCGGAGGTCTCGGGTTTGATACTGTGTCTTGGTTTTTACTTTTTGTTAAAAATCCAAACAGCCGAGAGTCAATACTTAGGGAATATAACCCTTAGTTATATCGTTCGGTAGCTTTGGCGCGTTGGTCTTGTGCGTTGTTTGTTTTACCGCTGGTTGTGGGTTCGAATCCGGTTGGGGATTTGAGTTTTGAAAAAAAAAATGTTTTTTGTGGATTATTTTTGATTATTTGAGTTTTAAAAATAAATAAAAATTGGAAAAATTATGGATTAATTACTGAAAAATTATTAGGACTTTATAAGAAAATTTTATACAGCCTTTGATAAAGTTTGAATAAGAAATTGGGGTTTTTGCAAGAAATGACTTCTTTTTGAAATTAAATTGTCTTTTTAAATAAAGGAAAAATAAATGAGAAATTTTTTGTAACGCCCCAAAATCTTTTTTTTTTTTTTTTTGAAAACTAAACCTCGAAATTCAATTCTATCAATTTCTATATCACTTTAATCATAAACTAAGAAAGTTATATTTCAGGAAAAATTTTAACAGTCTCCCCTGTAAATTTTGCCCCGAAACACAAAAAGCTTACGGAATTCTGCTCAAAATTCCGTAGCTCACAAAATACACAATAATTTCATGGGCTCCCCAGGCCAAAATGAGCAGATACACACAGGCAATATAATATAATGCTCTGGGGGCCAAACACATAACGAATTATCAAATATCAAATAAAAACCATAAATTTCTTTGAAAACGAGGTAAAATTTTTAGAAAAACCTTTGTAAAACTTACCACAGAGCCCGGTACACCACAACGAGGTGGGTACGGGTCACAAACATACCATACCACATCGTACTATACTTACCATCATCATATACGTGCTTATACATCCATAATACAATTTAAACTATAGATTCTACTATTCACATTACTAAACTTATACATCAAATTTAATGTAAAAGACTTTACTCAACTAAATCTGTGTCTCACCTCTGCTCTGCTGAGGACCTGTAACAGTAGGGGATTTAGGATAGTCTAGGGACTCCCTAACCTCCCAAATACTAAGGGGTTAGCCATTTCTGGTGTGAGTATAATTATTAATCAAATAACAAATTAAAATAGTATAAAGAAAATAAATTAAACTTATGAATGCCCAATTAAAATAAGGCAACCTGAATCTTCAATACAACAACATCGTCAATACAATGACATATCAAATACTCTGCCAAACCTGCATTCAACTATTTAATTATCCATAATTTCCCACATTTCATAATACACTTCACATCAACCTCGTATATATAGATATACTTATCTTACATTCGCATAATACGAATATTCATTTTTCCACACTTATCGTCATATCAACATTTCACTATTTATATTAATATATCTACATGATGTTATTACATCATTTCCCCAACTCTATTTAGCCATGCGTTTCATTTACTTATATTATGTCATCAACACACACATTCATCCTGGAAGTTGTGCCGAGGCAGGTAGTTCCCACCATTTCCACGGAAATAGCAGGCGAGTAGTTCCCCGACACACTTCCAAGGTACACAACTCATACCACAACATACTTTCTTTAATAACCATTTTCATACCCAATCTCATAATACAGGTATTTATTTTATTATGCCCTATCCCGTATCATTTCTTACAATTACTTATACTTATTACATCAAAGACATGCTTTAGGGTTCATTTCCATCTCCTTATTCCACTTTAGAAATTCTCATTCTTATAAATAATATATCTTATTATCATTTTCACTTAATCCCCAACACAGTCTGGGGCAACAACATATCACATCCCATAGCCGATAGCTTGATTATTAATTTTCACTTCAATCACTTATCATCTTCACTTCACTTTATTTCTCATTTCTATCAATCATTACCACTATTATATCCACTCACCCTGCGAATTATGCCAAGGTAGGTAGTTCCCACAATTTCCACACAAATTGCGGGCGGGTAGTTCCTTGACACAATTCCAAGGTACAACTCGTATCAATCTGTATTTACTTTAATGATCACACACATAATGCAATTACTTTGTATTATTCATGATAACACATCTCTTTTATTATTTTCCTCTTAAATTGACCACGTACTGCATTTATTATGTATTTTCATACACTAACTCATAACTCATTTTCTTTCACCTTTACTTCATTCACAACTGTTTTCTTTCTCATCCACAATTCACATTTCACTATTCACTTTCTTTACCACCCCATTTATTATTAACACTTATTTATTCTTTATTCTCAACTCATATTACACTTACTTCACTATTTCATTTCAGCTTATACCAAATACTTCTCTTTCTCATTCACATTTCATATCATATTCATTTTACCCCAGGTCTATCCCGGAGTACAAATTCTCTCTCAGGTCTACCCTGAGGTATCAACTCTCTCTCCGGTCTATCTGGAGGTATCTACTCTCCCAGGTCCATCCTGGGGAATCAACTCTCTCAGGTCAACCCTGAGGTATCATCTCTCTCTCCGGTCTATCCGGAGGTATCTGCACTCCCAGGTCCATTCTGGGGTATCAACTCTCTCTTCGGTCTATCCGAAGGTATCTACACTCCCAGGTCCATCCTGGGGTATCATATCTCTCTCAGGTCCCACCTGAGGTATCATATCTCTCTCCGGTCTATCCGGAGGTATCTGCACTCCCAGGTCCATCCTGGGGTATCAACTCTCTCTGGTCTATCCGGAGGTATCTACACTCCCAGGTCCATCCTGGGGTATCATATCTCTCTCAGGTCCCACCTGAGGTATCATATCTCTCTCCGGTCTATCCGGAGGTATCTACACTCCCAAGTCCATCCTGGGGTATCAACTCTCTCTCCGGTCTATCCGGAGGTATCTATTCAAGCCAACCGAAATTATTGTTATTAGCATACACTTTTCATATTAACATCACCCTTTAACATTATAACATCTCATCTTTTATTTAAACTTATTCTCATAAACAATGATCACCACCTCACTTACCCTTTCAATGCATCACACAAAAGAAAATATCACTGCCATTAATAAATAAAATCATCACATCATAATGTTACACATCACAACTGTACTGCCTTATTTATTTTATCATTACCCCACACATCATGCGTATATCATACTATTTATTATCTCAATATCACAGGTTTGCATTAAATGATTTATTCTGCTACAATATAAAATTTAGAATAACCCCAGTTTAGTAGATGATTATATCGTATTATCGCCCACTAGTTTCACTTAACACCTCCATATACTATACTCATACATACACCAAATAAGTCACTACACCATAATACCGCACACATATATATGTATCATCTTCATCTATCTTCTGTATATCATACGTATATCAACACCAATTACCTTATATCATCATATATATACCCACTATATCACCCATAACTCTACATATCCAATACCATACAAATTCACCATATAACGCAATTTCAACATATATAAAGTTCCATACTTTCGGTAAACCTCCATTTAGTTGCATTTCACACAAATCACATCAAACTCGCATAAAATTTTGTCAAGGGAGACTATATCCCTAGTATAAGTGTACTCGCTTATTCCTCAAACCACAAGCATATATAAATAAATTGATACTCACATAATAGTCCGTGAAGACTCGAAGCACCATCTCGCCATCCCGCATCCGAAGTCGCCAATATTTCCTATTATCAAATTTCAACGCAATTAAAACTCAAATCATCCAAATCAATCACAAGGCCAATAACCCTATTCCAAACATCACACAAGCGTTCATTGAACGCCTGGGATACACACGTGCATTGCACGTAATAGACAAATTCCCACGGGGGTTTTTATTCCCAAAACAATAGCTAGAATTACCCCCAAAGGTCCACAATTGTAGCTCTTGGAATCATGCCACGATTTCCACAACAGCTCTTATTGTTCGGAAGTTCATTTACTAAATTACTCGTACAATAGATTTTAATATGAACAAATAAGTGACTAGCATTTCATGATGATATGAAAAAGAATCTTCTGAATACTCCTTAACTAGTAATTACATAATTAAATGTCTACCACTTGTATGCATACCATATCCATGATAACTAGCCTATTCAATATACAATTATATGCAATGACCTACTTGATTATTCCTCCAAATATGCATATGCACACTCTCAAATACGGAACTTGGGAAATAATCAGTAGCATTTTGCTCATGCAATTATTATTACCACAAAATCTATATAACTCCTACAGGTTGGCATATGGACTTGTGGGTATAGTCTGTGTACTGCACATAAACTTCACTTCTATTACTCCATGTGAATTCTATCCCTTAAATACTAAATCTATCACTTCTAATGTAAAGAGAATTGTCTACTCTTCTTACTACACCAATTCACAGCTAAAAGTATCAAATCATACAAACACATAAAACTTAAAGAAAACCAAACTCACCGTAGTGTAGCTATTCGCCCAAATCGACACCACCCTAATGTAGAGGACCCTTCTATTACCCTACCCCCAAAATTAATTGAAAAATAATTGAAGATTGGAGTGGTGGGGAGACTTAGGGTTTGGATCGGGATGGGTTCGGTCGCCAGAAAAAAAAAGGGGAAGGAAATGGCTTCTGATCGAACGAAGGGGAAGGAGAGAAAAAAAAAAGATTGGAAAATTATCCATAAGCCCCTCCTTGACTCTTATACTATTTTTAGGTCCTTAAAGTTCATCTTTTCAAAATAAACTCCAATTAAAACCAAGTCCATCCAATAAATAAATTAATAATAGAGAGTATATATATATGTACACACATATATATAGATATATACACAAATAAAATTACATATTTGTGTATAATAATAACAATAACAATAACATCTTCCCACAATAACAGAAATACGAACAACTATTTTGTAATTATAAAATAGAGGAGTTAAGGTAGAGGTGTTACATTTTTGAGTTATAAAGATGAAAAATTAGTAATGAGGAATTTTTGAAAGTGTGATTGATGTAATTAATTGGACTTCTAATTTGTGCTTGTAGTAAGATTTTGAAATGAGAATAATGGAATTGTGGAATACATGATTTATTGATTACTACTAGTTGGAATTTATTCTTACACAAAAATTGGACGTGAAATTGAATTATTGATTGTGATGAGTTATGAAAGATGTGAATACATGAATACTATGCTTATGAAATATGAATTGTGATTAATCATGAAAAGACCTTATGAGCATGAAAAGCTCGATGTTGAAATTAGGAGGTTAAATTGAGAATTAGGGTATAGCCAAGCCTTATTACCGGCAATAAAAGAAATGTGAAAATGATATTTGAAATGAGAAGACCAAGGTTTGGGTCATGTAAATTAAATGAATAAGACCGGTATAGTAGGAGTGCTACACTCTAAGGGTTGATTTTATTCATGATTCAATTAAACTAAGGATTAGATATATAGTGAAGAGGTGATGAAAGTAAGAGAAAAACATTGAGTATGAGGACCATTGGATTGGCAGGCGTGAGAGTATTCACAGGATGTCTCATGATGCGTCATGATAGGGCGTGGATACTGCTCCAGAGTACCGTCTCGGTGGCGACGCTCGTGGAGTGTTTGACGACTGCGGGTAGTGTCATGTCTATGGTAGGAGCTGAATTACCACAGGATGCCTGCATGATGAGTCATGTGACGGTACGTTAGGATTCCCTCCAGGGTGCCTAGACATGAGTTCGTAGGTCAGATAACATCTAGGATACTTACCGTAGTTACAGTAGTAGATTAAGTCATGGCGAGGGATTGAACCCTACAAGATGAAGAACGGTCAAGGGCTTGCCCTCGGACCTATGTAGTATGCCTGTATAGACTCTGAATAAGTGCGCATTAGTGTCATATAATACAAATAACTGCATTAAGGACTAAGTGCACGTTCACAACACGACATCAATAGGATAGTCCCTTTAGCTTTGTTTGTGACAAGTTTGTGATTTGTTAAGTATTGAGAATCGTTATACTGTTTATGGCATAGAGAGGATGGCCATGTATAATATTTCGTCAGTTGAATGAACTGACGCACCCATAATTTTATATGTAGGGTAAAGATGCTTAACACAAATAAAGTATACATGCTGCGCAAGATTGTTTTAAATGTTGTTTCATGTAAATTATTGTAAAATTGCTTCCGCTGTGACAATGTAAAAGTGTAATGTAACTCTGATATAAGAAATTTTTTTATTTTCTTGTAAAATTGTACGAAAGAAGTGTAAAGATCCAGTGGAACTTCGAATTCAGTTGTATTTTAGAATTCGGGGTGTTACAAATAGGGTCCAAACAAAATAAGTAAAAGGAATTGAAATTTCATAAATGGAAACATGGTTCAAGGAATACAACCACACAAGAGAATGTATTCTAACAAAAGAAACACAATCATACAAAAGGAACATAATCATACAAAAAGCTTAGGAATAACCTTCCGCATGCGATCCTCCAACTCCCACATAGCTCCCGCTGTGCGACTCTGATAACTTGCCTTCGGAAACTTGCTGCAACATCTTCTGAATCTCCGCACCTAATTTCTGACCTTCCACCATCTGCTTCAACCTTCTGAGGATCGGTGGCCACTCGCTCCTTAGAAAGGATATGACCAAGGAAAGCTACCACGATCTTCCAAAACTCACACTTTGACAGCTTGGCATATAAGTTATGCTCCTATAACTTCTGTAACACCTCTGTCAAGTGCATACAATGCTCTTCCTCTGACTTTGAACCTAATGACACCCCCTTCATTCGCCAATTCCTCAACCTGCTTCTGACTTCATCTGGAATCATCAACTTAGATACCATAGCAGTCACTTTCGGGTCCTTCTTCTCCTCTGGAAAAGTCACTACGGAAATACCTGGTGCTTTCACTAACACCTCTTCCTCTTGCATTCAATTGTGGCATCATATATTGTCATCCAATCAATTATAACAATCACATCTACACCCCAAACTTGCAGCTCAATGAGATCAATACCAAATAATCTCCCACCAATCTCGATATCACATCCTTTGTAATATCGATCAGCAATCAATTCTTCTCCTGATGGTGTTGCCACCGTCAAGGCTTTGCCTAGAAACACCTTAGGTTCCACACCTAAGACTTTTGCAAAATTGGGCGACACAAATGTATGCAAAGAACCAGTATCAAATAAAACTTTTGCTTTTATTCAATTAACCAAAACAAATTCTGTTATATGGAGAATGATACTCAAATCTCCAATTTATTCTTAAACAAAGTTTTACTTAATACATAAATGAATGATTTCAAAATTCTTGCACACCCTGGATCGCATCCTCTGAGTAACCCGCATCCTCCTCAGTCAATGTGAACACTCGCCCCTGCCTCTGAAATTTGCCTCTGCCTGCACCATTCTTCTTCAACTGCAGATAGTTTGGTCTGAGATGCCCTTCATTACCACACTGATAACAAACCTGTGCCTTCCGAGTCTTGGTGCATGCTGCCTGATAATGACCTGCCTCTCTACAGTTGAAACAAGTCATGCCTTGAATTGCGGGTGCCTTCTGCACTGGCCTACTGATCTTGCCGTGCTTCGCTAGGAACTCCTTCTCGCTCTGACTAACTGCTGACCTCTTGTTCCTGTTCAAGGTCTCTTGCTTCTTCTGGAACTGGCCTATATCTTCCTCTATCATAGCTGATCTCCTGACCAGCTTATCAAACCTTCTAATGTCCAATGGGATCATCCTTGACCTTATATTCGGCCTCAAGCCCTGCTCGAATTTTTTGGCCTTCTTTGCTTCATCCACAATCAGCTCCGGTGCATACCTTGACAGCTGGGCGAACTTAGTCTCATATTCACACACTGTCATGTTGCCTTGCTGCAGATTTAAGAAATCTGTTACCTTCTTCTCCTGGATATCCAGAGGAAAAGAAACGATCCCCTGAACTCATCCAGAAAAGCTTCCTAAGTCACTTGCTGATCTCCAAAAGTCCTCTTCACTGATTGCCACCAAATGCCAGCATCATTCTCTAACTGCATCGTAGCCAATTTCACCTTATTGACTGCTGGGATTTCCATAACTTCGAAGACCATCTACATCTGTCTAATCCAATCATCAGCCTTATTTGGATCAGACTGCCCCTCACACACTGGTGGCTTCATCCATTTGAAGGACTCAACCTGCTTGATCGGATCAGCATTATCAAACACTGGTCCAGCCCCCTAATTCTGATTCTGATTATGATTCTGATTCTGTGCCATGCTATCTGCCATGAATGTGTTCAAGGGCTGATACACCCTGGCAATCTCAGTCTCAAGATCAAGTCCTGTCCTATTGGAACCTTCAGCCCCATCACCATTACCACCATTTTCTGGTCCTGGGTCCTGCCATTATACTGAATACTGCAAAATGAGGGTAAAGTTAGAGCATCACAACAAAATTTGGGTCCACATCAATACCTCATGGCAAAACCTCAACCATACCCCAAACCAAAACATCATGCTCTAATTCTATGTGATACTTACACTCTAATGTCCACACCTAGGTACTCATACTCTGATGTACACACCAAGGTTTATTTTTACACCATGTTTATTATTACTATTGAAGCATGCTTTGATACCAATCTCTGTAGCGCCCGGAATTTCTAATTTGATATCTCAGAAATATGTGGCATAATTCCCAGCATCAACCTCAATTTTAATAGTAAACATAGCTAGAACAAAAATAATTTTTCAACTTTTATTACATTAATTCATTACAAAATACAATGGAAAAACAAACACCTTGAATTAAAATCTTTTCTTTTACAACACATTCTTTTACAATTTTCATAAGCCATAACATCATTCTATCTCCTGCATCCAGATCCCAATGCTATAAGCACCTACCTGTAAAATATGAGGCTAGAGATAACCCTAACCCCCAAAACTATAGAGGTCAGCCATAACGGTATGAGTGACATCAAAAGAAAACAACATAAATAAAATATAATGCATAGAGTCATAAACAACATGTATTAACAGTAAGAATAAATGAGATAAGAAATAGCAATAAATAAACATGAAAACGTCAAGTGAGACTAGACTAAGTGTCGAGTGGAAAAACAGAAAACAACATGCATAAAACCAAGTCAAGAAAACACAGATGTTATATGATGACTCTCTAATGCAAACCTGTCAGATTCTATGCATCCTACAATACAAAGGTATGGTGCAAGCCCTTATCGTTCTCCACTTTATAAAGTTAAATCTCTCGTTATGCAACTAATCCTACTACAATGATGGAAACAAGATCCAGAATACTCCGCAAATAGGCATCACAACCCTCGATGCGCAAGCAACATGTAAGAATAGCTCAACAAAACCTGAGAATCACCTCCCTGCCGTGTACCCCACGAATAGGCTTGTGAGGCCCTCGACGTGCAAATACACCAGGTACATCCCGTGAATAGGCCCGCTGACCCTTAACACGTGAATACACCCTGCATGCTTCATGAATAGGCCTGCAGACCCTCGACACGCGAACATACAAATTTCCTCTTGAGACAGAACAACACACAAGTCCTCGAACGCATATATTGGACCTAAACCAAGAGTATATACTTACGTTTCCCAAGTTCCATCACATCTCCACTAGTTCTTGTCCTTAAGTAGGTTATTATTAAAGACACAGATTCTCCTCTCTAGAGTTAGTGTATCCTGTTGGACTTAATTTCTCAACAACAATCACAAGACCCCACCAGTCTAAATCCTCAAAATCTCATCTGCCGGTTCACAGAACGCCCACTCAACTCCTAGAGATTCACAACTCAACCATCAATACCAAAACTTTCAATAAAACTCACAAATCCATCATCAAAATGATTATATGAAGAAAACTTCTTAAATCAACAAAAATCCAGTTTCATTTAATGTGCTCATAAGATTTCAGAATTCAAATTAAATATTAAATCCATTAAATAACGGAAAACCATATTTTGAAGTCGTAGAATATCACAAAATATCAATTCTTTGAAAACACCTTTAACTCACTTAATAAGGTCATAAGAATACATTTAAAACTCTATTACAAATAAAATACAACTCTCTGTAAAATACTGTAATCTGTAGTAAAAACATCATTTAAAACAGTAGAGTAATAATCCATAATATCGAAGAAATAACTAGTCTAAAATAAACGAAGAAAATCCAACAAAACAGCCAAAAGAAACAAGTGACGGTCGACCGCTCAAACAGATCAGTCGACTGTACATTCAAGATTTTCAAAATATGGGTATGACGGTCGACCGTGCGGTCCACCGTGACCAGCTAAACAGCCAGGTTGGGTTGTTTTGTGCATGTTTTGACTAATACTCGATTAAAACTTTGTAAAAATCAAAATCTAACTTCCTGAGATGAAAAATTATAACTTGTACAACTTATATGAGTTTATAAAACCGCCAAGAACACATCAAGATCTCAAAAGATTGACTTTTCACAAAAATCTTCAAAAACAGCAACTTATATATATTTATGTGTGTGTGTATGTGTGTGTGCGTGTGTGTGTGTTGTGTTCATATACGGATTTAAGCATCAGTTTAAGCTTCAAAACTTCATCAAACAAGAGTAGTAAAAAGTGTTAACACATCTCAGAATCAACACAATTGAAATTCAATCAAAAACTCATCGAAATTCACAAGATCTTCAAAACAGTATACATGAAATGTGAATGTGTGTGTGTGTGTGTGTATATATATATATATATATATATATATATATATAATTGTGGGTGTGTATACATTAGCTAAGCATTAAGAATCCATTGTATATATGTTTTATAAAAACTATCTAAGTACTAAAACAACTCCAATCAAATTCGAAAGCTTCACAAATTCACAAAAATCAAAATCGGCCTGCACCCTTATCAGGCCCGAACTCAATTACTCAAAAATCCATCTTCAAGATTTGGTTCTTTGATCCAAAAACCTTCTTGAAATTCATTAAACTCATACACAATCACTTACACTAATTTACTCATGAACATATACCATTATAACAAGTATTAATCAAGTTATACCCATCAAAATTATTAAAACATAGTGTATGTATATGTGTAATAGTAAAGGTGAAGTCTTGTTTTACTTTTTGCAATAATCAACATACAATCTCATTATAACAATTTAAACAGCAAGTACGTGAAGGAAACATCCTACTCATGGGTTCGATTAGGTTCTCTAACAATCTCAAGTCATCAAATTAGGGTTTGCATCATCAATAATATAGTTTAATGAAAAAGATTCAATTTTTATTCATCCACTAGGTCAATAATTCATTACTAGTATAATGCACATGCGATGCACGCGTACATAAAGCATATTCACATAACTTGAAAACCTGAAACATAAAAAATAACATCCATATTTTGTGCAAGGGCAATAATTTTAAATAAAATAGTTGTTTTAAATAACACAAATAGCATGATAATGTGATAGTAAATAATTGATTGGTCAAAAAGTGAGACATGCAAACTCTAATTGCAGTCATTGCACAAATTCTAACAAACTTGTACTACAAATAATTATTTGATAGAATCAAGCATTCATCGATCAAACACACTGTACATAAATTTGTTCTTCAATCGCGCTAAAACATTTTGTTGTGCAGTAAACAGTGGCATCAACATTTCTGCAACTACCGCCATAAAGTCTAATACATAAACACATCATTCTCATTATATCTATCATTATATTACACATAGATGAATTGATACTTTACTCTTATATCTGAAATTTGTTAATTATCTTTTATACAGTCCAAATCAATCCTAACCGAATTAGCATATAAAATAAAATATACCTCAAAAATTTGCATCAACCACGTCTTGATAGCTTTGCACTTTTCTATCACTATCTCAGACCCAACTTCCAACCGGCCAATCCTTTTCGAGTCGATCTGATACTTGTCAAGCAGCGAAGTAACCACTGTTAAACCGTACAAAACTTCAGTCAAGTTATCATACTCAAATTATCTCAATTCAAATACAGTATAAAATTATAAGGCCCAGATATGTCTAATCAATACCTCATTGAAATCACATCCTCCAATTCTGTGCAAAATGCCAAGCAATCTTGGCCTAACCCAATTGTGTACTTCCCTTTACTGGCACCATCATGAGCTTCAAGCTCTTCCTGTAAAATAAATAAACAAATATACAACATAAGTCATTGCAATCCTAGAATCACAGTTAAATTGTAGTTTAGTGTTACTGTAGTTAACAAAAGTAACTACTATAGTTTAAAATCTCACAACGGTAGGTGAGAATGAATTATAAGCTTTACAATAAGTACATATCTTTTTTTGTTGAGATAGGAAGCTATCCCCATAATGTTGACTTACATTTTTATTCGAAGAGTCTGGAACTTTAGACTTCTCCAACTCAGCTTCTTTTTCTGCCGTTTTCCTCTCTAGTTCAACTTGCTTGCAATTCTCCTGGTGTGCCCGCCGAAATTTTGTGACAGAAGTTCAGTAAAGTAGACATAACTGTAAAGATAGTGAATAAAGATTAAGATATGTATTCGAAAGTGAGATATTAAATGCCATGTGATATATATTCCAAAGATATTAAGCTCTTCCAGTGGCAACATAGGCAAACTTTTTTTTAGTATTACATGCCAGGATGCCATGATGCATTCCAAATTAGCAAAAACTTAAATTCAAACACCACTGGAGAAAAAAAAACAACTTCAAGTAAATAAAGATTCTATCTTCTTTCTTCTTTATTCTAAATACACTATAAAAAATGCTTTTGTTTTTAACTTAAACCGTGGATTAAATCAACTAAAATATACATATTTCAGGATTGAAGATGTATGTAGTTTGTATATGACTCAGTGGATGTCCTGATTTCTTATTTCAAACTGTTTTCCTAAGCAGATGTAGAAATGGCGGATGGAGGAAATGGTCAATTGAAATCATTACTCAAGCCTATAGGTGGCATCGGGAAGAAGGCTCTGAAGAAGAAAATGAAGTTGAAGAAAGACAGGCACAAAGGTGGGAAAATTCAGAGGAAGAAGAACATTAGATCCCAACCCCAAATTCAAAAAAAAGGGCTTATCAATGTGACTGTAGCAAGTAGTAACTTCTGAAGTTTAGCAATTGTACGTCGATGATGATGCATTTTCAATTTTGTATGAACACTTTCTTGCATAAGCAAATGCAAGTTAAGATTCACTTTTTACTCATCTAATTATATTTTCGTCGATGTTTTCATTGCTTATTATTATGCTTACCAGGTTTGATGGCAAAGACGCGGCATAACCCTGAGAATCGACGGCAACCGTTGGCCCGACGATGAAGCGACAACGGCGGCAGCATTCGGGATTAGATGGATCTACGACAACGACGCGGCGACGGATCGACGGCGCAACGGCCTTCGAACGATGGTGAAGTGCGGCGCAACGTTGGTGTGGTGGGGACAGGAATGCGAGAGAGAGGACAGATGGCGGCGGCGTTCGAGATTCGACGGATCAACGGTAGCGACACGGCGATGGATCGACGGCGCAACGGCCTTCAGACGATGGCGAAGTGCGGCGCAACATCGGTGTGGTGGGGACGGAAATGCGAGAGAGGGCAGTGCACGTCCAGAGAGGAGTTGAATAGGGAGAAGATGAAGAGGTTTTTGATTTAGTTTTTTGTTTTCCACAGAGAAGATGATGATGTGGTTGTTGTTTTTTTCTGCATGTGCATCACACATATATGTTTGGTGGATTTAGTTTAGCCGTATATTGCACGGATTTGCTCAGTTAGAAAATTAGGGTTTGTTTGTTTACAACCTCAACTCTCCCATTAAAATAGTAGAGATATCTTCATCCAATCCCTAATATGATATCTAATAGACAAATCAACACATACAACATGCATAGAACAAAAAAAACAAACATATGTCACTTACCTTATTGAAGAATCAATCGAAGAAAAATAAAGAGAATAAGAAAGTCCTTCCTTTCGCAAGAAAACCACGATCCTCGCTTTAAAACTTCAAGAAATTAATAATAAGAAATCCCTCTGTGTTGTACAGTAAAGAGACGGCTGCACCCCACCCTTTATAGGCCGGAATTTAGAGTAATTAGGGTTTTTGAATAGATTTGCAAAATACCTCTTTTAAATATATCTTTACATATATAAATCCTTATACTTGGAAGTTAAATAAAACCAACTTAATTGAGATTTAAAAACAAGAATAACCTCTCTATTATCAGCCGGCGCTATTTTGAAAATCCAGAAAAGAAAAACGAAATTGCACTTTTGCCCCTCTAAGTGGCAATTTTGCAAAAAGACCCTTCTTTATCAAAACTTGCAAAATAAACCAACTTTATTAAAATAAAAAGTAAAATCTTCACCTCTGAGTTGACTAGGCATCATGCCCAGCCCAAAAATCTGGAGTTTTCACTCCAAGTGGTAATTTTGCACAAAAGTCTCTCCTTTTGTAATATATGCAAATAGGTCAAATAATTATCAGAAAAATCCAGAAAATTCACAAATAATATCTAATAATAAATAATGGGTTTTCTCAAAATAATTTTTGACTTTGAACTTTCCAAGAAAATATTTGTACGTGTTTTGCACATGTAAAAAGATAAATTTCAAAAAAATATTTATTAAATCGCCAAAAATCATTTTAATTCATTTATTAATCTTTAAAATATTATTTAAAAATCTGGGGTATTATATTTGCACCCAGCAAGTTTGTAGGGGCAACTTTGAGAAGGAGTTGGGTGAAGAGCTTATTATTTGCACCCAGCAAATTTGTAGGAACAACTCTAGAGCAGAGTTGAACGTTGAGCTTATTGCATGAAGATAAGGGATTGTTGGAAGGACTCGAGCGAAGAGCGGGGCACCGAACTCACTGTATGGAGTTAATGAGTTATTGATGGAGCTCGAGCGAAGAGCGGGGCATTGAACTCATTGTATGAAGTTAACAAGTAGTTGACGAAGCTCGAGTGAAGGGCAAGGCATTGAACTCGATGTATGGAGTTCACGAGTCGTTGACAGAGCTCGAGCGAAGAGCAAGGCATTAAACCCATTGTATGGAGTTAACAAGTATTTGACAGAGCTCGAGCGAAGAGCATGACATTGAACTCGTTATATGGAGTTAAAGAGCCGTTGATGGAGCTCAAAATAAGGCAAGACATTGAACTCGTTGTATGGAGTTAACAAGTTATTGACGGAGCTCAAATGGAGAGCAGGACACTAAACTCATTGTATGGAATTAACGAGTTATTGACGGAGCTTGAGAAAAGAGCGGGGGAACCAAACTCGTTATATGGAGTTAACGAGTTGTTGACAGAGCTCGAGTGAAGAGCGGGGCGTTGAACTTGTTGTGTAGAGCTAACGAATTGTTGGCGGCGCTCGAGCGAAGAGCAGGGCATTGAACTTGTTGTATGGAGTTAATGAGTTTTCAACGCACTCGAGCGGAGAACAGGGCACTAAAATCGTTATATGGAGTTGATGAGCTGTTGACAGATCTCGAGTGAAGAGCAAGATATTGAACTCATTGTGTAAAGTTAACGAATTATTGATGGAGCTTGAGCACAGAATGGGGCACGAAACTCATTGTATGATGCTAACGTGTTGTTGTCAGATCCCAAACGGAGAGCGGAGCACTGAACTCGTTATATGGAGTTAACAAGTGGTTGATGGAGCTCGAACGACTTGTTGACGAAGCCTGAGCGAAGAGCAAGGTAATGAACTAGTTATTTTAAGTTAATGAGTTGTCGACGGAGCTCGAGATGTAACGCCCCGAATTTCAAACACAGGTAATTCATAGCAAATACAGTATCTTTTACTTCAACTTCGTACAAATTTGCAATGAATTTAAAACTTTTATTTACAACATGTTCTTTACAACAGCACAGCGGAATTAAATGAATACAATGCAATTTACAATAATGAAATTTCTTCAATCTTGTAATCAACTCATCATAGTGACTTCAAGCCCATGCCAAGTCCAATCCTGCATCTGGAAAACTGTGGGCACGTCGGTTGCATACAACTGACACAATACTATAATATAACGATTCTTCTACTTTAGCAAACACAAACTTGAATTCAAACAGGAGAAGTGATTATCCTAGTTGTGTCATTGTATGATATGACTTAATACCTAATGCAGACATTACACTACGATGAGACTAATGCATACTTGTTCGGATTCTATGCATCCTATACTACATAGGTCTTAGGCAAGTCCTTACGTACTCCACATTATAGGGTTCAATCCGTCACCATGAAAAATCTGACTCGGTAACAAAACAAGGTTCAAACATCCCACAAGTATGGATTCCAGCCCCGGAGTACACCGCCCGACTATACAGAATCCACTTAATGCAGACATCCTGCAAGTGCCTCTCTAGCCCCGGAATATCAGAGTTCACCTTCCATCCGCCCGACTATTCATGATCCCGGAGTGCACCGCCCGATCATTCATAATCACGGATTTAATTGAGATTCGTCTAGTTTCGCATCACAGTCCTGGAGTACACCGCCCGACTAGATGCAGGGCAATTACAGTTCCGGAGTACACCGCCCGACTGAATCTATAGTCCTGGAGTACATCGCTAGACTATATAGAAACGCCCCACTTACGTTTGCCCATGTTTCATCACATCTTCTTCTAGTGACTACCCTTAAGTTTGAAACATGAATAATACTACCAACTAGAGCTAGCTTACCCTCCTACCGGTCTTAAACAGTATACCGAGAATGATAGCCCATATTGGCCCCTTCTCAAATCTCAATAATCACTTTCATCACTTTGTCAGTACCTGGGCCTCACTTAGCCTCTAAAATCAACATAATTCATGTTCACAGCATCATGGGTTATTCATACCCTCTTTATTTAAATTTTGAAATCTCATTTATTAAATATTTTTTAACTTCTTTTATTCATTCTCTTTACTATTATCAATCACTAAGTAACCAACTTCTTATAGCAACATCTAATAACACTTAACGAGTTAAAATCCTTATACACGCCACATGTTTAACATTCTAACTTCGTCCTTGAATTATCTCTTAATTCCTCATAAGGTACGTCTTACTAGTATTCCAATTTTAAATCTAATATTATACGTTGTAAAAGTTTTAGGACAACTAGATAATAGACATCAACCCAATGGTATTGTAAAAAATCATATAAATTCCAATACTACTCAAAAAATAGAATTATTAGTTTTATAGGAATCATGAATGAGTCTAATACATCTTTGTAGTTAAGATCATCTACATTCATCCTCAATTACTTCATCTAATTTCATTTGCAAAACAGTAGATTCACAATCCGAAAACTGCAGCTCATGCTACTTGTAAAGATCATAAAAATTCTATACTTGATAAAAATTTGTGTTCTTTAGATCAAATTAAAGGTATACAAATCTAATATAACTTTTTAGTTATAAATTTCTCCAAAATATTATGTTTATAACTCTGAATTCTTCGAAATCTACAGTAGGGTCAAAATGTTATACATACTGCTACTGTTCAAACTTATAAAATTCATTATAAATTCATTTCTTTATGAAAAATTAATTAGTTAGACTTTACAGAAAGTTAACGAGTCTACTTCAAGTTCTTAGTTTTGACTTTTCTCAAAATACTTCATCTAAGATGTCGAAATAATCAAAATCCGAAATGTATACAAATTTCCAGCAACTAGCCAACTGCTAACTAGTCCTAAGTTTGGATTTTATTAAAATAGTAAAAGACATCAGAATATTATGAAATTTTAAGGAGATGTTCTTGACATATACGAGATGAACCTACAAAAGTTTTAGCGCCTGATTCCATCTAGTTTAATAGTTATGATTTTTTTGAAGTACAACTAGAACTGCTAACTAGTCCTTGTGAAAATGCCTCCAAATCAATCACATCATAATTTCACACATTCAATCAACAACAAAGAATCTAATCATGAATGTACAATCTGTATAAGTTATCATGCATCTAATAATTCACACATATCTAGCATTTTACTAATAAAACTATATTATAAAGTTGGAGAAACACCCACCTCAAAAACTCCTAGTAGTAGAATTCCTAGAAAGTAATACTCCAAAGCTCCAAGCTCTCTAAAAAATGGCCGGCCTCTTCCTAGCACAACCCGCAAGCTCTTCTCCCTCTTTCTTTATTTTGTTTTTGTTTTGAGTTGCGTTGTTCATGACAAAAGTATGGACTATTTATATAAAAATTGCCTGGTCAAAATAGCTCCCCACTGTCCAAAATAACTCTTCACTTCGCACTAACTCACACCACTCTCCCTCATTCCCAACCATGGTAAGAAACACGTGCATGTGTAGTCAATGTGTGTGCACACTCTTCATACAAATTTTATTATTAATTTTTATTATGTTAGATGTGTGTGTTACACATGGCAAGTGTACCAAACTAACTATATTATAAATGTACACTTTAGTGCACACAAAATCAGTCATGGGCTTCAAATTAATTTTAGTGGGCTACAAAATGGATTTAGGCCCAACGAATCTTAATTAAAAATAAATCAAACAATTTTGATTAGAAAAATGAGAATAAAAATATTCATGACTCAAGAAAATTTTAGGAACCGACATGTGCACTACAAACACGTGCATTGCACGTATCAATACAAAATAAATTTGAGAGAACGAAAAACAGTCAAAATATAAAATGCATAGAACATTTATATTAATAATGTTACAGATGTTTTACATAACGGTAAAACATATGTAATCAATACGTGTATTGAAAGCACGTGCAATGCACGTAAAAACACAAAGATTAAAATAAATATTTAAGTTGGCTCATAATAGGATAAAAATAAATTTTGAGAAGACAAAGAATGTATAAATAATTGAAATGCAGAGATACGTAGGACATTTATATTAAAATACATTTCAGATATTACTCGTAACAGTACAAAATACATGTGCGTAACACCCGTAGGCAAAATTATCATAACTCAATTTTGCGGGGTGTTACACGAGCGAAGAGCAAGAAATTGAACTCATTGTTTGGAGTTAACGAGTATAGAGGCTCAAGCAAAAAGAAGAGCATTGAACCCGTTGTTTGGAGTTAATGAGTTGTTGACAGAGCTCAAGCCAAGAGCAAGGTATTGAACTCATTGTTTGGAGTTAACGAATTATTGACAGAGCACGATGAAGAGAAAGACATTGAACTCATTGTTTGGAGTTAACGAGTTGTTGACGGAGCGCAAGCGAAGAGCAAGACATTGAACTCGTTGTATGGAGCTAACGAGTTGTTGATGGATCCGTACGGAGAGCGAGGCACTGAATTCGTTATATGGAGTTAACGAGTTGTTGACGGAGCTTGGGCGAAGTGCAGGGCGTTGAACTCGTTTTATAGAGTTAACAAGTTATTAACGGAGCTCGAGCGGAGCGCAAGACATTGAACTCGTTGTTTGGAGTTAACGAGTTATTGATGGAGCTTGAGCAAAGTGCATGACATTAAACTTTTTGTACGGAGTTAACAAGTTATTTGATAAAGGAACGTGGGTGGCGCACAGAGCGCCGAACTCATTTTGTGGAGCAAATGAGTTATGGGTATTCTGAGTCTTCTTAATATTGAAGTGAAGTCATTTGTGTTTGTTCAGTATTGAAGTAATTCCATTCTTCTCTTTGCTGACAAGCAGTTGTCTACACCGAATGAGGTCCTTGGGACACCTGAGCTTGCTCTTATTCACACTATGTTGCGCTTGACGGAGTGAGGACTTGTTCGTTTGCAAGGTGCATCACTAAAGATGGAGTTGGAGCTTGCTCAGATGAAAGTGGTGTTACCCTTGAAAGACTAGGAGCTTGCCCATCTAAAGAAGACTTATCTTGAATTTCATAGTCAAGAGTTTGGGCGGTCCTGGGGGGTTGTTAGCTAGCAGAATGCTTGTGAAGATGTTTGTGATTCCTATGCAGAACATCTCCCTACCGTGTAACTGGAAGGATGACTTGTAGGGCGGCTTAGTGTTGGTAAGACTTTTTTAGCGATGCTTAGGCATGAGACGTAGAATCATTTTAATTCTCCAGTTGTACCGAGACTTTTTGTTTGTGAAATAAGAAATCTTTGACATGAATGTGCCTTGTCCTGTGATTTATCATCTTGGGGGTTTGCTAGTCGTAGAAGCTGCTCTTGGAGAGAGTTGGACTCCGAACTTGCCGTTCTTTACTTAGCTAGTGTAGGATCAACTTTAGGAGGAAGTTGGACTCTGAACATACTATTTTGTGTTTAGCTAGTTGCAACTCTAGGGAAGAATTGGAATCCGAACTTGGAGTATGGGTCCTCCAACGAATTGTGAGAGTCGCTTCGAGTGGCGAGTTGAGCTCCAAACTTGCTTGTTTGCAGGTTTGCTGGAGCAAATGTAATCTACGATTATGGACCTCTAATCCGTCTTTATGGGTTTATCACAAGTTTCAGGAACAAGTCGAATGTCGAGTTGAGCTTTGAACTTGCTTGTCCGCAGGTTGCTAAAGCAATTCCGAGCCATGGGTATGGATTCTAAACTTCTTATTTAGATGCTTAACAGGTTGCATGAGCATATCGAATGGCGGGTTAAGCTCTGAACGTGCTTGATTGCGTATGTCTAGAATAACTTCGAGATATGGGTATGGATCTGAACTTGTCATTGAAGGTTTTGACGGATTGCATGAGAAAGTCGAACAGGGAGTTGAGCTCTAAACTTGTTTCGTTGCAAATTGCTAGAGTAACTTCGAGCCACAAGTATGGACTCCAAACTCGTCTTATAAGGAGCATCTAATGAGTTTTTGGTGTCGTTTTTAAGAGTAAGTTTGGCTTTTAACTCATTGTATGCATTTATAGAGTTGTACAGGAATTTTGCAAAAAATTAATACGAAATTTTTTTGAAAAATAAAACTAAGCGGTTGCTCTAGTGGGCTGACCTTTATTATATGTTGTGACGGGGGGAGGGGTTGCGGGCATCGAGCAGCCCTTGTTGAAGTTCATGAGGCGTTCTTCATTCCAAGTCTATGTTGATATCTCTTTACCCCCCAGGTCTTCAAGTTGATGAGCCGCTAGGCGAACAACTTGGTAGGACCTTGCCTAGATTTTCCTGTTTTGGAGCGAGGACCCCCTTGTTTTGCAAAGAAAAATGGAAATATTAAAGTTCGCCAATGTGTTTAGGCAAGACTATTTCTTTTCATTGAATGAGCAGAATGGCTTCAGGTGAGGGATTCAAGTCTATTACCATATTCTAAGTAGGATGAATTTGGACATGGTGGGAGATGGTTTGGCAGGTTTGGAAGTTCTCGGCAGGATTCTCTAGGGCAATAGCTTTGGGTTCATTTACAGAGTCGAAGCATCTGTGACTTGTTTCTGGTGGTAGTTCCGTGGCATCGAGGAGGAGAACTAATCCCCCCCATTGTGGTGGTGGAGCATGCTTGTGCTGCTTGTTGGCTCCCTACAACTTGTCATATGCCTGCTGTTGTTGGAAACTTCATTTTCATGTGGTAGGCGGAAGCAACTGCATGAAATACCTGCCAGGCCCAGACGGCCAAATATTGCGTTGATGCGGCTTTGATATCGACTACCAAAAAGTCCAATGCTTCTGTTCGAGTAGCGGGGACTTTTCCTACTGTCACATCGAGTTTGATGATTCCTTCAACTTGAACGGAGTAACCAGAGAACCCATGGAGTGTGTACCCAGCAGGCTTGATTCGGTCTCGGGAGTGCTTGAGACCGTCGAATGCATTCAAGAAAAGGATGTTTATTGAGCTATCGTTGTCGACCAGGATGTGGCATACCTCATGATTCACCGATGCAAAGGTTTATGACCAATGCATCACAATGAGGTGTTCGTACACCTTCTAAGTCCTTGTCGGAGAAAAATATCAAGACCCCGATGCTCTTGGCAGGCAAGATCTTATGTACTGAGCTTACTTTCCTAATGAATGATTAGCGAGAGGAGTTCAAATCTCTCCCCATCGGCCTTCTGTGGATGAGTGGAGAATGGCCATGTGTTCTGAGTCTTGGGATTCGGAGGGACTTCTCTTGACGCTCATTAGCTCCCCGTGCCAGAGGAGTTTCGGTGTCATTCTTTTGTTAGACAAATTGAGAGAGTTAGCCCTGGCGAATCAGACCTTCAAGTTCTTCTTTGAGGACTGGCAGTTGTCAGTAGTGTGTCCATGGTCCCTATGAAATGCACACCATTTGTTCTTATCTCTTCTCTTGCTGGTTGCAGTCATCTTAGGAGAAGAGCGGATTATTCAGTCCTTTTCGAATTCCATGAGAATGGCTGATACTCTTGTGTTAAGATGAGTGAATTTATTGAAGCGTGGTGATGGAGGAGGCCTTTAGGTCTTTGTAATCGAGTTGCGTCGTCTTTCTAAAACTTCATGGGTCCTTCCTCGCTTATATTCTTCTGTTTGTTCTCTAAAGGTGGATCCTTCTAGCCTTGAGGATAAAGAGCTTCCTCGGCTCTGATATACTTGTCACTCCTTTCCAAGAGCTCAGTGAAATCTTTAGGAGGCTTCTTTGTGAGGGAGACCTTTAGGTCTTTGTAATCAATGTTGTGGTCGAAAGCAGCAGCCGTCACCGACGAGTCCATGGAAGAGAGGGACCCTGCATCAGCTGTGAAGCGCTTGACAAAGTCTTTCAGCAGTTCTCCAGTCTCTTTGCTTCAATTCTAACAGGGAAGCACTTATTTTTTCAGTCTTGCGGCTAGTAACAAAGTGCGTTATAAATTGCTCCTCGAACTAGTCAAAGGAGAATATTGACTCTAGAGTAAGGCAAGAGTACCATTCTCTTACTGATCCTTTCAAAGTTATGAGAATGTTCAGCACATGAGGGTATCGGTGACGTTATAGACCATCATGAGAGTTTTAAAACTCTCAATATGGTCAGCCGGGTCAGATTCACTTGAAATTGAGGTGCTTTAAAGTTCTTTTGGAATGGGTCCATCGAGGATGGATTTGCTGAAAGGAGGTCAACTGGGGCAGTAAGCCATACTGGAGTGGTTTCCTTCATGTTTTATATGTTACAGGATTATCATTTACTTCTCAGATACGACAAAGGACTTGGTCGTCCATCCCCACGGATCTAGTTGAGTCACTAGATTATTCTTCCCTCAAAGAAGTAAAGTGGCAGCTCCATGAGCGTCAAGCCTGATCATGAGTACCTTGGATGGCTCGAAGGATTTCATGCTTAAAGTTTTCCAGTTCGGCCCTAGTGACTAGGGCCCCTTGCTCTTTGTTCCTCTTAAGATGCTTTCGACTCTCACGAGTCGGGCTTCTTTCTACACTACGCCCCCTATGAGAGGAGGAGCATCTTGATCTCTGCCTTCGAGGAGAGCTACTTCTCTGGTCCTCCTAATGTTCTGAGCAGGAGGCCTCACCCTGGGTATGCCTCTCGTCCAAATGGATCCGTAAATCAGTCCCCTGTTGTTTGGTGTTGATGACTTGACAGAGGTCTTCTTACCCCCGGGGACCTCGCGAGGGCGTGGAGTGGCTTGCAGCAGAGTGGATTGTGACATGATTGTGTAAAGGGTGTTGTTCCTGGCGCGGTTCATGACGGCTTCTTCGGGAGCCCCCAGAATATCTCCATTAAGAGGAGCTTGATTAGGATCCGGCTGATGATGTGGAATAGGATCCTCCATAGGTGGAGCTTGTTCATGAAAAAGATTGTCTTGGTGGCTTGATGTCGCTGCTCTCCTGATTACTTCGGTGGCATGACGTGAAGACTCAGTGTTTCTCACGGCAAGTTATGATATGTGACGTAGATCTATATAGTTTCCTACAGACGGCGTCAATCTGTTGCTGCTTATTCTGGTGTGGGAGAAAATAGATAGTGAGTTTATATTTTGAAGGAAACTACTAAAGGTCTAACATTTTATCGTTGCCGTAAAAAGTGGTTAGAGCTCCTATGATTGGATAAGGATCGTTGAAAGAGCACCTTGATTTGAATCCGACAGTTGCTGGTGCAGCTAATGGACCTGCATGAAGCCTGAAACACCGGGGTTGGCCCCAACAACAGACCCCCTAATGCTCAAGTCAGAACTAGAGAGAGGAAGAGAGTTTGAGAGAGAAATTTCTCATTACCTTTTGACTGAGGGAGGTGGGAGGGTATTTATAGGCCTAAGAAACAGTTAGGAGATTTATATAAATTTTTTATCTTCTGTTGATTCTCTCCCTTAAGAGATAGAATCGGTTACTCTTTTGATGGGGACGATAGATTTGTCTTATATCCCTCATAGGCTGGATGTCTCTCTTTGTGGGCCCAATAGCTTTTAATGGACTTTAAAGCGGCCCATGTCTTATTACTAAGCATGAAGAAGGCGTATACCTGTTAATCTACATGTAGAAGCTTTAAGATCTGAGCTGAAATTGTATGGCTCTGATTAAGATCTGTGCTGGAGTTGTACGGCCCTCATTTGCTGAGATTTTTACCATTATCATAGATCATACTTGTAGATCTTGTTTCTGTGACCGGCCTTTTAACTTCTATTCTTGACTTAAATTGGAAAAAAATAATGTTGCAGATATAATTCGAATTGCTTTAGGTTATATATATTAGTCTATTATGAGTTGGTAAGCTTAATTTCTTATCGTGAGCTGGCGATCTAGGCCGTTCGATCATGGTCCAACGCACCAGATCAACTCCGCCCAATTCTATAAATTTAGTGTGAGTAAAGGTAATTTAGGAATTTCACCATCACAACTCTTCATTTCTTCCCCTTCTTCTCTCCATCTCACACGATCTGAAAAAATCCCATCAAATTGAAACCCTAACCTCGCACCAAATCTCTTCGCCCTCGAACCCAACCTCTAATGCTCCTTCTCCACCGCGAGACTGAAGGGAGGCCCCTACATCAAATGTCATTTGATGCCCCCAAATCCACCCCCGACTTTCTCCCCAAACCCTAGCCAAATCCACCCCCAAATTCGCGGGTAGCTCAACCCTCCTCCCCGCCGCTCGACTTCTTGCTTGATGCCCCTGATGCATCAAAAATTATATGATATTTTTTATTTAGTCAAATAAATAACCCTTTTTTACCTGACTTTTATTATGGGGGACTTCAACATCACGTGGTTCACTTTCAAACAAAAATGTAGGGGTAGCAGCAATGCGGAACAAGAGGATTTCAATCGAAAAATTGTTGACTTGGAGCCAACTGATATCCTAATATCAGATAGACTAGTCACCTGGTCAAACATGCAATCACCTGCCGTTCCAAGATAAGCTTGATCGTATTTTGGTTTCATCGCAGTAGGAATCCAAGTTCTTGCTCCTTTGCATAAAATATTTGCCAAAACCAACCTCAGACCATGTGCCACTTCTACTTTCCTACGGGAATGATTAGAGACGAGGTACAAGGAAGATCTGTTTTGAAAGGTTTTGCAAGAAATAAAGGGATCCCACAACATGGTTAGGGAGAACTGGGATCGCCCCATTCATGCACTGCAAGCAACTGCTATCTGGTGCAAGACAATAAAACGGATGCCATCCAAACTGAGAGTAGGAAATAAACTGCGCTTTGCTTCTATTTGGAGGACAAAGGACGCCCTTTTGGAGCAGATCAACTATCTAGAGAGGACATAGGAAACAAGGGACCTAACTCAAGAAGAAAGAACCAAGCTATAGATTCTAACTTTTCCTATAATTTATTCTATTCTTGTGAACCCGAATTTGCATTCATTTGAATATCCGACTATTTTGTTCGAACTCAGACTCCTAACTCATCCCCAATTTTATTTTCCAATTGTGCAAATTCTCAATATATCTTTGTATTTGATTGTTTATAAATTATTTCCATTCCCCTAAATTTATCCCTTGTACTTAATGCATTTTTGGATGTTCTATTAAAGTTTTCTAAACACCAATTATTTTGCTTTCTAATAATTATATATTTTTAACGAGAATCATATTTCATTCTACAGTCATGTTTCATGTCCATTTATATTATATAAGCTCAACCAGTATTATTGAATTTATTTATGAAGCTCAAACTAAGTATACTTTTATTTTTGATTTATTAATCCAAGCTCAATTTTTTCGCCCAGGATTTAAACCCAAGCCCTACACAAATATTAAATCCATTCTATAATTATTTTATCTTATTAATTGTTTAAACCCCCATTGTTATTTATTTTATATGAAGCTCAATCTTATATTCTTCATTTATTAATATTGAAAGCACAAACCAGTTTGATTTATTATTATTATTATTATTATTATTATTATTATTATTATTATTCTAAATGCCCAATTTTAGCCCATCCTATAAATTAATTTGATTATTTTTTGAAGAAGCCCAATATAAAATCCAAATCCTAATCTACCCAAAACCCAAGCCCATAACTCCCTACCCAAAGTCAAACCATCAGTTCAAAATCTCCCAGATCACCCCATAAATACCTCTCACGTTCCCCACTCTCTCAACTGCACACACAACTCCACCCCTCCTTAATCTCCTCTATTATTTTATTAACTAACCATTAATCCCTTACTCTCCTTAACTACCCTATTATTATATAATATTTATTAATTAATCACTCCCCCGCTTAATCACCCTCACTCTCTCCTCAACTCTCTCTCTCTTCCTCTGATACGAAACAGAACAGAGCGACCAACCTCTGAGAGCCCCCTTCACCCCTTGCCGCCGCGGTCCATCTCCTCCCCTGTCCCGCTAAAGCCACCTCCGCCAACAACCTCGTGACCCTTCCCTTTCCATCATCTTTAACCTCGAGCTCCTCGCCACTGCCATTGCCCCACCCCCCGAGCCCTCCTCCTCCTGCTCGAGCGTCCCACTCGCTGTCGTCGCCATCACTTTCGCACCCCGACCCTCGAGCTCTCCTCCATCGCAGTGTAGTCACCATCACCGTCGCCCTCATCCCGAACCACCATCGTCTTCCTCCTCCAATCTCGTCCTCGTTGCCCTCCTCGTCGCCATTCCCCTGTCGCTCGCCCTCTTCCTCCTCTGACTGAATACCAGCCCACGTCGATCTTCGCCATCGCCATCATCGAAGCGACCACCTTCTCTCTCACGTGCCAGCCCCTGCAACCGCCTATCCCCTGCCTTCACCTTCTCCCTCACCACAACTGAGCTTCATCACCATCACAGTCGCCACTGATCACTCCCTCTACACCTCGATGCCCCGCTGCTCACCTCGTCGACCTCCGACTGCCCCACCTCACTGCCATCAGCCATCGCAGCTCCCCCGACCATCGCACTGCCGCCTCTCCCTTGAGTCGCCACCGCCTGCTCCTCGCCATTGCAGGCGCTACTCTTTCTCCCTGCACCTCTTGTTGTCATCCCTACCTTCGACAGGCCCGAACACCAAACGCCGCTGCACCCTGCCATCCTTCCTGCCGCTTCCTCTCCGTTGTCGACTACCGCACACCACAGCCACACGTACCCCGAGCTTCATCTTCAACCACCACCGAATCCCTATGCTTCCTATTTGCCGCACCAATCGCCATTGTCGATGACCACCGCAGAACAGCAAGCCCCCGAGCTACCGCCGTCGTTTGTTGTTACTATTCTCGTTCTTGCTGTTGCTGTCTTGTTCTTGCTATGTACTGTTTGCACGTGCTGCTGTTGCTGCGGTTGCACGTGTTGTTATCCCATCTTTTGCATGTGTCGCTGTCGGGATGCCTGTCCCATTATTCTTTCATGTTCAGAATCGTCATCTAAAAGGCAAGTATCTCTTGAACTCATTTTTATTGTTCTAGTTCAAGAAAACACTCTTTGAAATCTAGCAAGTAGTAATCGAATTGAATATTGCATCTAGTTATATTCCATTATTGATTCATTTTGTTTATCATACCATGCATAGTCTTCTTATCGTGTCATTAATATTGATTAAATTCTTGATCCGTTAATTTATTGTATTTGGAACATTTAACCTTGCTACGTGTCAATTACTTGACCTCGTACTGAGGTTTTGACCCAGTTCCTGACATCATATTTTAGAACCTTGTACATAGAAATTGTATTACACCGAGTCTTGAATCCGGAACAGCTTACGGATTCTCAATCCGAGTTATAGATTGTAACTTATCGCTGTTTTAGTACTGGCATGTTATAATTTCCAGAACCGAGACTGTGCACGAAACCCGTAAAGAATTGATTGATCGACCTAGTTACTGTGACTATGATGCATCATGTGTATATGTGCTAGAACCGGCAGAGAGTCTACTTTCTAGAACCTCTGACGGAATTGGATTTGCATTTTCGTAGCAGCGGAAAAGTGAATTTGAGTACCAATAGGTGCTGTTGTCCAGAACCTGCATTGTTAGGTTTTTGCATATAAACCCGCTATTTTTTCATATTTAATTGAACAATGTATATTTCATGTATTGTACAACCTTATATCTTCTTGACACTATAACAATACTACCGTTCTCATCAACTGTACCCATTGCATAATTCTTGATACCATCGTTCTCATTGATCGTATTGATTGAATGTCCATAATTGATCGTAATAAAATGATAACAAGCTGGGGTAATAAGGATCGGCTTAGTAGTGGACATCATCAGAGACAGTATTCGGAGAAGGATCCCTTATATCGTTAATGTTATTGTTCTGGATTGTGGGTTATTGATTGTGGATCGTGGAATATTGATTGTTAATTATTGTTTATTGTGTCGAGTACACGACCTGCATAGTTCACCACTATAGTCTAAATGATCACTGTTTTCATTCACCGAACCTATGGTATGGGACGCAGTATTATGTGCATTAGATAGGTTAATAAAAGAACTGATAGACATAAGATGAACACTAAACATAGATTATTGATTTATTGTTATTTCTTATTGGTCATCGATTATTGATTTATTGTTATTGCTTAATGGTCATCGATTATTGATTGTTGATTACTGTTATCGACTACTGTTTATGATTATCGACTTCTGACTTTGTTATCGTCTATCATTCATTGACTCTGATATAGTTCCAATTTCTGTTCTTGTTATATAGTCCTTTACTTCCTTCACTACCTGCTACTACTTGTCGCTCAAAGTTTGCTCTAACAGGTATGCTCCATCCTTCTTTTGAGTTATTGTTTATACATATACTGATGATGGGTTACCGAAAAATCTTAGCAAACTGTTAGATTTTTGACACGTTTGCATGTTTTCAAAAGAAATTTCATTACTTTTATCCAATACTTGGGTACAAAATACAAAAGCCGTAGCGCCTATTAATATACAAGAGGCGTGGCGCCTATTGCCGCCACGGACGTCTCCGCTACTGCCTATGGCCCCTCAGAGAACTTAATAAGATGATCTACATTCCAGGGTCTATTGACTACATCCCCCCCCTAGGTCTTTTGATGTTGATTTTTGCAAGTGGACAAAATCGCACAAGTAATATAGATAGATGAGTAGAGTGTCGAACCCACAGGGACTAGATATTTTACTGAGTACCGATATCACTAGATGAATCACTATTTGGAAGATCGAATTTTATAAATAGTGAAATAACTAAATTACTCTAATCTAATTTAATCTAACTAAATTGGTGAAGAGGGAGAGGGCTGTAAAACTTTGAAGCTCTTGTAATTTGTTAAGGGTAAAATTTGTTCTAGGGCTCTTGGTTCACAAATTATAATTCCTTATAAATAAAAATATTATCTTTCCCAATTGTCGACCAAAATCCTAAAGATATTAACCACTCTATCAACGTAGTCTAAAAAGTATTCTCAATTAATTATTCGTCTATCCACCAAATTATTAATTGAAAAATTGGATTTCTTAACGGTCACGTCCTCCAATATACGGTCTTAAATTTTTATTAATCACAAATTACCTATTCGGTCTCTTTATGATTTGAAAATTCATACAAATGTCTATCCACCATGTTGCATGCATAAATAATAAAAATTTAAAACACAATCAGAAAAAAATAGAGAAATAAGAAGGAATTAAAATCTGTGTTCAAAACTCGGCTACATCTTAGCCTCTAGAACAATATTAAATTCAGTTCATGTTCAAATTTGCAATTAATAGAATTGTTTGAATTGCATCTAAAAATATTTAGAGAAGGAGTACACACAAAAAAAATAAAAATAAAAATAAAAATAATTTGATACATATTCACCCCTGTCTCCAAGTCCAAAGATTGGCGAACTCAGCAAGTCAGCAGCGTCAGTGGGTCGCGTCTGCAAGGGTCCAAGTCGCCTCGGGAACTGCGCGCACAACAGCAGCGTAGCTGTCTTCTGAGCCGCCTGTCACGTCCGGATCAGAGCCGCCTGTCCAAGTCGCTGTCACCTCCTGCTGTCTTCGTCCACACGCCGAGAGAGAAGAAGAAACGGCTGGTCCCACGCGTCAGAGTCCAAGGTCGGCACTTTTAAGTCAACAAAACAATAAAAATTGATAAATCAATTATTTTACTTTGTTTGTTGATTTTTTCACCAATTCTTTACTTTTTGCATCAAAAATATTATTTCTTCAAAAATAATTAATTAAATGAAATCATATAGAAATAAGATGAATTAAAGACAATATCAGCGAAAACAAGCCATTTTAATAGGTAAATGAGTACAAATATTTGTATATAAATCCGACACATCAAATACCCCCAAACTTAAGATCTTGCTTGTCCTCGAGCAAAAAGTAGAATCATGAACAAGGGAATAATAATAGCAGGCTCAACCCTTCACACCAAGAATTCTTATCATGCAAGCATCAAAATTACAATTAAAAATATAAACAATTGCAAATAAAGTAAAACTAAGCATACCCACTTTCTCCAGTGCAATTATTTATTCATAATTCCCAAAAAAAAATCGCATTTGTCATGCAATTAATGTAATTATAGTATGCAACAACTCAATCTGTGATTATCCCTTCTCTCTACTACAAACCGAGTAGCAAACTAGAGTTTGTTTTTTTTTTTTTTTTTTTAATTTTTAATTTTTTTATTTTTTTAGTCTCTTCTTTAAGTTGTCACTTGCCTTTTGACGCGAATGCAAAACATTTGTGATGAATTCACCCGGTTACTCAACAAGTCACAAACTTAAAGTGCTTTGCATACTCATATTTCAAGTTGCTGTTCTACGTAAGTGTAGACATTTGTGATGAATACCCCTAGTTACTAAGCAACTCAAAACATTGGAGTAGATTGACTTTATTCAATTTTTTTTTTTTTTTTTTAATTTTTATTTTTATTTTTTTTACTCTATTTACTTAAACTCTGTTTAGGACTAGATTAAAGGGGATAATCACAAGAAAAAGCATCACATTTGTTTTTTTATGTATAATAGCATGACCCACACAATTTTGTAAGAAATTTTGAAACTCAATAATCCTAAAGTAAATAAGTATGCTTAATATTGCTTTATAAAAAAAAATTGTTTATACAAAAAAAAATTGTTTCAATGCTTATCACAATAAGGAACTCAAAATGTGTAATGGTGAGCCTAACTGAAATCATTTTTAAAATTTTGTTTTTCTTTTCTAAAATAATAAAAATAAAAATAAATTTGTAAACCTTCCCCCCAAACTTAAATATCACATTGTCCTCAATGGGAAAGAAAAAGAAAAACAAAAAGAATGCAAAAAGTTTAGAATATCTCCCCTGATTCGTCTTTAAATTTCTGCACGCGCAGCCTTCAGTATTTTGGCGATATCTGGAGCTGTAGATGTCGAAATGGGCTGAATTTTTTTTTTTGCTGGAAAGCTAAGAAAATTTTCTACAACTTCTATTTGAATCACTTTTCCAGATTTTGACTCTAAACTGCTCGAAAACAGCCATCAATGCAGGTGTTCAAAACAGCTCCGTTTGGCGACTTTCAAAATTGATGCAATCCTACAAAATAAAATCAAAAATCAAAATAAAATAGACTAAAAGATAAATCAAAACTAAATGCAATAAAATAAAACATGGGTTGCCTCCCAAGAAGCGCTAAGTTTTAAGTCTTCAGCCAGACATGGGGATGAGATGATTATGTAACGCCAAGATCCAACAACATTAAAACATCCTTTCTAATTTTTCTTTTCTTGTGTGGATCAGGTTCAAGTTCCAATTTGAGGCGTTTCCTTTTAGATGTTGATGTCTTTGATTCCCCCATTTTGAGTTTATGCTGAAAAAAATGAATAAATAGAACGTTCAGCATCCAAGTACATAACATATTCAAAAATATTTTCTTTTTGAGTTTCAAGACTTGTTGAACTTGTTGGACATACTTCAATTGGTGATTTTTCAATTTCAGCCTTATGTTTCTTGCCCACACTTAAATCAGTTTCACTTACTTGAATAGATGACTGTTCTTCAGGAGGAAATTTTGTAGAATTAAAAACATTATACATTACTTGCTCACGCTGAATTTGTTCCTCCCGCTTCCTAGTGCTATTGCCTTGCATGCTCCTTTGGGTTTACAACTGTGTTGCTTGGTAAAGTTCCTGCAGCTCTTTCATTAAGAATATTAAAAATTTGACTAATTTGTACCTCGAGATTGTGGATGGAAGCTGAAGTTGAATTTGCAACATTTTGAATTGCTTGATCCGTCTTTTGCATGTATTGCTTGAACATTTCTTCTAATGTCGGCTTCATTTCTTGTTGTTGAAAATGTTGTTGTGGTCTAGCTCCTTCTTGATTATTGTTCCAAGAAAAATTAGGGTGATTTCTCCATCCTGGATTGTATGTGTTTGCATAATAATTGTTTTGCATTTGAAAGTTTGACACAAAATTTTCATTTACGGCATTTGATAGAGCAAAAGGGTTCCCCACTTGACAATCTGAACTTGAATGATTTCCTGCACAAAGATTACAAATCATATTAGATTGAAAAATATTAAAATTCATATTTTCTACTTGTTTAGATAAAATATCATTTTTTGCATTTAAAGTAGAAAAAGGATCAAGTTTAAAAACTCCAGCCACTTTTGTTGGCATTGCTCTCTCTGAAGACCACTGGTAATGATTTGATGCCATCTCCTCTAAAAGATCATAGGCTGCTTGGTAAGTTCTGCTCATTAGTGCACCACCAGCTGCTGCGTCAACCATAGATCTATGTGTAACTCCCAAACCATTATAGAATGTTTGCATTTGCAGCCATTTTGGTAGTTCATGATTGGGACACTTTCTCAATAACTCTTTAAACCTTTCCCATGCATCATACAAAGACTCGGTCTCAAATTGAGTAAATGTGCAAATGTCATTTCTTAGCCTTGCGGTCTTTGCTGGTGGAAAATACTTGGCTAGAAACTTTTGTGCAAGTCCCTCCCAAGTAGTAATACTACCTGGTGGTAGATAATGTAGCCAAGCCTTCGCCTTATCTCGTAGGGAAAAAGAAAAGAGTCTCAGCCTAATTGCATCGTCTGATACACCTTTATGCTTGAAAGTGTCACAAATTTCTAAAAAGTTTGCAATGTGAGCATAAGGATCCTCATGTGGTAGTCCCCAAAATTGAACAGTCAGTTGAATGAATAGAATCATCTCCGGTTCAATCTCAAAATCGTCAGCTTCAATAACCGGCTTCTTTATGCTTGGCTCATAAATTGAGGGCATAGCATAGTCTCTCAAAGGTCTGTTTTCATTGTTCGCCATGATAATGCACGTGTATGTCCTGAAATATCAGTATCGAAAAAGAAAAAAAAATAGAAAAACTAAAAAAACTAAAATAAGAAAAATAAAAAATAAAAAATAAAAATAAAAAATTAAAAGTTAGTCAAAAGAAAATAAAGATGTAAAATGATAATAAAATAAAAATAATTATAAAAAAATCCAAATTAGCAATAATCTAGCAATTTTCAATATCAGTAAAAGAATAACTAGTCCCCGGCAGCGGCGCCAAAAACTTGATGTTGATTTTTGCAAGTGGACAAAATCGCACAAGTAATATAGATAGATGAGTAGAGTGTCGAACCCACAGGGACTAGATATTTTACTGAGTACCGATATCACTAGATGAATCACTATTTGGAAGATCGAATTTTATAAATAGTGAAATAACTAAATTACTCTAATCTAATTTAATCTAACTAAATTGGTGAAGAGGGAGAGGGCTGTAAAACTTTGAAGCTCTTGTAATTTGTTAAGGGTAAAATTTGTTCTAGGGCTCTTGGTTCACAAATTATAATTCCTTATAAATAAAAATATTATCTTTCCCAATTGTCGACCAAAATCCTAAAGATATTAACCACTCTATCAACGTAGTCTAAAAAGTATTCTCAATTAATTATTCGTCTATCCACCAAATTATTAATTGAAAAATTGGATTTCTTAACGGTCACGTCCTCCAATATACGGTCTTAAATTTTTATTAATCACAAATTACCTATTCGGTCTCTTTATGATTTGAAAATTCATACAAATGTCTATCCACCATGTTGCATGCATAAATAATAAAAATTTAAAACACAATCAGAAAAAAATAGAGAAATAAGAAGGAATTAAAATCTGTGTTCAAAACTCGGCTACATCTTAGCCTCTAGAACAATATTAAATTCAGTTCATGTTCAAATTTGCAATTAATAGAATTGTTTGAATTGCATCTAAAAATATTTAGAGAAGGAGTACACACAAAAAAAATAAAAATAAAAATAAAAATAATTTGATACATATTCACCCCTGTCTCCAAGTCCAAAGATTGGCGAACTCAGCAAGTCAGCAGCGTCAGTGGGTCGCGTCTGCAAGGGTCCAAGTCGCCTCGGGAACTGCGCGCACAACAGCAGCGTAGCTGTCTTCTGAGCCGCCTGTCACGTCCGGATCAGAGCCGCCTGTCCAAGTCGCTGTCACCTCCTGCTGTCTTCGTCCACACGCCGAGAGAGAAGAAGAAACGGCTGGTCCCACGCGTCAGAGTCCAAGGTCGGCACTTTTAAGTCAACAAAACAATAAAAATTGATAAATCAATTATTTTACTTTGTTTGTTGATTTTTTCACCAATTCTTTACTTTTTGCATCAAAAATATTATTTCTTCAAAAATAATTAATTAAATGAAATCATATAGAAATAAGATGAATTAAAGACAATATCAGCGAAAACAAGCCATTTTAATAGGTAAATGAGTACAAATATTTGTATATAAATCCGACACATCATCTTTGAGTTGGTACGTACCCGGACGCACCACTTAGGAGACCTTATACGGACCCTCCCAGATCGGGGTGAGTTTGCCTTTTTTGTTGGGATCGGAAATAGCAGGCCTCCTGAGTACAAGGTCACCCTCCTTGATGTCGGTTGGACGGACTTTCATGTTGTAGAACTTCTCAACCCGCTGCTGATATATGGCCCATCGGATTGTGGATCTTCCTCGGACTTCGTCAATGAGGTCCTGGTTTGCCCTGAGGTCGCTTGAGTTTGAGCCCTCGTTGAAGCCCATGTACCTAGGCGAGGGGAGACGACTTCCATAAGGATGACCGCCTCGCTCTCGTATGCTAGGTTGAATGGGGACTCACCAGAAAGGATTCTCTTAGTAGTTCGGTGTGACCAAAGGACGTTTGATAGCTCCTCAACCCACATGCCCATAGGTGATTAGTCCAACGATTTTTTGAGACCGTCCAAAATTTGGCGGTTGGCATTTTCCGCTTGGCCGTTCGATTGGGGGTGGGAGATTGCTGAATTTCAAGGTTTTCACAAAACTTTCGAAAAATTTTGCCTGCGAACTGGGTTCCATTATCCGTGACTAGCACGCATGGAATCCCGAACCTACAGACGATGTGTTTCTAGAAGAATTGTTGGGTTTAATGTTCTGTGATTGTGGCTAGGGTATCTACCTCGATCCATTTGGTGAAGTAGTCAATGACCATGATGAGGAATCACCTTTGGCCCGTAGGCTTTAGAAAGGGACCGACGAGATCCATCCCCACATGGCAAAGGGGGTCGGGCTGGCTATTGATTTCAGTTTGACTTGAGGCGAACGTCTGATGGGAGAGAACCTTTGGCAGGGGCCGCACCTTTTTAACATGTCCTGGGCATCACGCAACATAGTCGGCCAGTAGTAACCGTGATTGAGCGCTTTTCTTTCCAGCGACCTGCTACCCATATGGCACTCCCCAATTCCTTCGTGTAGCTCCTCCATGGCATATTTAGCTTCATCTGGTTTTAGACAATGGAGATAAGGTCTCCCGTCAGCCTTACTGTAGGAGTGCTTGAAGATCACGTCCTCAATCAGGGCGAACCTTTCGGACCGGATCCTTATAGTCTGTGCTTTGGTACGGTCCTGCGGTAGCTCGCCGTTGGTCAAGAACTTTCGGATAGGATCCATCCATGCATCGGCTTGATCGCCAAGGAGAAGGCATAGGACTTCAGATTTTTCGATACTGGGTTTGAGAAGGACCTCGACTAGGGTAGTGTGATCTGATGCTCTAAGGGATGACGATGCGAGTTTGGACAAGGAGTCAGCGTGACTGTTCTGTTCTCTTGGGATCCGTTGGATCATCGCATGCTCAAAGAGCGCCAGGAGTTGCTTCTCGCACTCCAAGTACTGCGCCATCCTCTTGTCACAGGCTTCATACTCCCCGGTGATCTGTTTGACCACGAGTTAGGAATCACTGAAGACCTAAATTTGTCTCTCCCCTGCCCGGTAGGCCAGTGTGAGCCTGGAGATCAATGCTTCATATTCCGCCTCATTGTTGGAGACCGAAAAATAGAGTCGAAGAGAATACTGGAGGACGAAGTCATATGGATCCCTGAGGATGACTCCAACTCTGCTCCCGACCTTGCATGATGAACCATCCACGTAGACGTCCCAAGTCGGGATGTCCTCCTAAATTTCTGGGGACTCGAGTATGGTGCACTCTGGAATGAATTCTGCAAGGGTCTGGCCTTTGATTGCCCTCCGAGGATGGTAGCTTATGTCATGCTGGATGAGCTCAATTGACCCCTTGATCAAGTGGCCAGATTTCTCGGGCTCGTTGAATACCACTTTAAGAGGCAGATCTAAAAGGACGTGGACGGAGTGGGCCGGAAAGTATGGTCAGAGTTTCCGTACGACCATCATGGTGCTGAATGCGTTTTCCGTGGCGGCCAGGTAAAGGAAGAGGGGTTCGCCCGGCTCTGGCATGCTGAGGAGCGGGGGGTTGGCCAGGTAGGCCTTCAGTTTGTTGAATGCCTCTTGTTGAGAATCTCCCCACTCGAAACTTTTCACCCCTCGGAGGGCCTTGAAGAATGGGAGCGACTTCTCGGCTGACTTGGAGAGGAAACGGCCGATCGCCACCAGTCATCCCGTGAGCCTTTGGAATTCTTTGATGTTTCTTGAGGGGCCATGTCAAGTATGGCCTGAATCTTTTTGGGGTTTGCCTCAATGCCGCTGGCTCACCACGAATCCAAGAAACCTCCCCGAGGAGATGCCGAAGGCGCATTTGGAGGGATTGAGTTTTATGTTGTGAGACTGCAAGACCCCGAAAGCCTCCTCGAGGTCGCTGACATGAGCCAGCCCTTGTTGACTCTTGACGAGCATATCGTCTACATACACCTCCTTGTTTCGGCCTATCAGTTCTTTGAAGACCCGGTTGACGAGCATTTGATATGTGGCGTCGGCGTTCTTCAACCCAAAGGGCATGACTCGGTAACAGTAGAGGCCTTTGTCGGTCACGAAGGCTGTCTTCGGGATATTCGGAGGGAACATTCTGATCTTGTTGTAGCCAAAAAAAGGCATCCATGAAGCGCAGCAGCTGGTGCCCCGAGGTCGCATCGATCAGGGCATCGATATTCGGGAGAGGGAATGTGTCACTCCCCGCTTCCCAAAAATATGGAATATGAGCACGTAACATTGGCCCAGCGAATGACTAACGTCACCCATAAGTTGTTTATCCGATCATCTCAACAATATAATCAATACAGATTAATTGCACAGGCAATAATAACAATCTCGTGAACAATAACACTTGGAATGAAGCAATATAAAATATCCAAATATAATAATCTATCGTCTGGAAACAAATAATAAAATCCGGGTCATAAGCCCAATACAATAATAAATCCAATCTCAAATAATAAGTCTCAATACATCAAGTTCAATAAAATAATAAGCAACTAGAAAGTATTAAATCTTCAGAAAGTTTGTTCTCCAATTCCAACAGGTAATTCTCCATGATCACATGTGAACACTTCATCTAAAAAGAGGAAAAAAATTGTCCTTAGAGCAAGTCATGGATAGCAAGTAGAGAAAGCAAGGAACAATGGAATAACGATATAACAATGAAGTCAATGGATCAATAGGAGTCAATAACATGGGACAAAAGCAATAATCAATATCATGATAATCGATGCAATGGTTATAAACAATGATTCAATAATCGATAACAATATTCAATGATCAATATTAATAACACTTTGCCAATAATCGATATCGATAGGTACAATGATGAACAATATGCAATGTCGATGTTGTGTCAATTCTTAAGTCTATTAATCATTTTAATCCTAACTAATGCATGTACTATTGTATCCCATACTATAGGTCCGATGCATACAATCAATGTTGTTTAGAGTTAAGTGGAAGATTCTATAAATCATGTACACGACACGATAACATTATTTGCAGCATTGGTGCACACTGGTTGGCTCAATAACAATAAAACAATATACGATCAATTGGGATACTGTAGTCAGTAATCCAACAATAAACTGATAACAATAACACAAGCCAACACACGATATTTTGGGAAACATGGCCCACACTTCCGTGTACAGTCACTACATCATTAACTACTCTACTCAATCCCTTAAACTCCGGCTTATTCATTATTTTATTAATGCAACAATACAATATGCAAATATGGGACATGAGATGAATGATGGTAACAATAGGAAACCAATAGGATGGTTGTCACGCCTCGCTTCCCAAAAAGGAGATACGAAATACGGATACGTGACTAAGTCTAGCGAATGGCTTTCACCATTCATAAGCTGTCAGGATTTTTACAACATTTCACAGGAATAACAAGAAATAAACAAAAAGAAACCAACCACGCATGCATGAATAATTTAATAACACCAACAAGATTTACTTGAAACAAAATTTAATAAATCTCAAATAAATCAGATCTGGAACGAGTCATAAATCCTGGGTCAAACTGCCCAATACAAATAATCCATGTAGCAATACATTTATTCAAGAATAACAGGAAAATAAATATAGCAAGAACTCCAGCAACTAAAATCTCTGATCACCTACTCCATCGGCAACTGATCACCAAAGTCTGCAATTTAACAAATTGCAGGAAGAGGAAAAAGAAAACAAAACGCTCGTCAATGCAAGTTACGGGCCGCTTGTAATGCAGGCACAAGTACAGGAAAAAAAAAATAAATATATAGAGCAACAACAGAAGCAAACATAGCATGGAATAGACATGACAACAAAACAGGATGACTAACATAAATCAGGAAACAGAATCAAGTAACATGATATGCTAACAGGGTATAGGTAATATGTAACAAATATCAAGTATCATGCAAGCAGGTAAACATGTAACATGTAACATGTACATGTAAGCATGTAACAGATGTCATGTTATGTCAAGTCTTGTATTTATTTCTATCTAGGTAGCACTTCATGCGTCCCATATATTTACCACATGGTTGTTACATTCAAATAAGTTTGCGTTTAGATTTCGTAGTGGATTCTATAGGGCCGTGTACTCAGGTATCAGGTAAATAGGTACAGGTACAGGTATCATGTAATAGGTAATCATGCATCAGGTAGGACCTACGGTCCCCTTCAAGTACACCCTCTCATAAGGAAGTATGTAGTTGGGTAACAGGTGGGAAACACGAGCCCCCTTCTGAGTACACCTTCTCATAAGGAAGTATGTATTCAGGAATCAGGTAAACAAATAATCAGGATCATGCATAATCATATAACAGGTAACAGGTAACCGATAATCAGGTGGGAAACATGGGTCCCCTTCCAAGTACACATTTCTATATTTTCCACTACTAGATCTTTCCCTTAACCCCGGCTTGGTTATTTGTTATTATTATTAAACAGGCATATATGTGTTACAAACAGGGCAAGAATAACATGGCATGAAAAAGTAACAGGTTCAGGTTGGAACGTAAACATGCACAGGTGACAGACAACTCATAAAAGGCTAGGACAACGAAAATTCTAGTTCATGACAGCAAGACAGTACTGCACCAAATCTGAGATTCCCGTTGCCAAAAATATGCAAACCTATCCGTCAGAAAATCTAGAAAATAGACTCTCGGCCGAATCCAACAAATATATATAAGTCATATGGTATTTCACAAAAACATGACTCAAAACAGAATTGTATCCATAAAACATGTTCAGTCAGAAATCAGAAGTTTATATTCATAAACAGGATAACGGGAGAAAAATTACTGATTAAATCTAAGAAAAGTTTGGGCTATTCCCTAATGTGTTTAGCATCAGGAAATATAATTTCATAATTTTTTAATATAGATTGTATGGTCAACTAAAACCAGAAGGCAGCAAGATACAACAAGTTTGTAAATCTGAAATCATAAACACGGCAGTACTAAAATAGCAATAAATTACAAAATATAAATCAAAATCTAGATTCGTCAAAAGCGTGATAAAATAGATACATCAGGCTACAATTCATATTCACAAAGTTTTTTATCAAAAACAAGTAGAATCAGGTAGAAATTTAGGTTCTTTACTGAACAACATGAAAATTCTGCACGTATAGTAGTCGTTTGCAAGCATAGAATAGTTTATAAAATTCATTAATTAAATCCAAAAAAATTAAGGGTTAATCCCAATCAAGTCTAGTTGTACTCAGCAAAATATGGATCAAAATATTATCTTTAACATCAGTATAAAAATAAATAACCATACAGAATTCATATGAAACAGAATCTGAAATTTTCTCCACCTCTGTAGTAAAACAACAATAACTTGCAACTCACATATCAAAACTGAGATCTATCAGAAATTCTGGATCAACATGTATGTATACATCAAGAATTGATTTTCTTTAAGTTATTTCATGTCGTGTGTGTAATGAGATAACTACGGACGGATCAACACATAGAGACAAGATCTAACAAGGGTTTTCATGAGAATATATCTTGAAGCAACTATACTACATGTAGTATTTAGTACTTGTATATACAAACAGAAATTATATAAGTTACTTGCCTTATAGTTGACGACGAAAATAATGTAAAGAGCGAGAATAACGGAAACGGTTTCCCGGGCACGAACTCAAACGAACGACTCACGAACACACGAACACGCAAGATCGATCACACGCATATAAGATCAACACCCGCACACAAGAGCCAAGCAACGGCAGCCCAGGTGTACACGCGTCAAGAGAAATGGTGATGGCAGTGGAAGTGGGCGGCTGTCGATGCTGCTTGCTGTTGTTGTCTGCGTCGGGAGAGAAGCACAGTGCTGAAGTGGCACTATGGGGTGGCTGGCGCCGCAATAGGAGGAGGGGAAAGGGCATCGGGGTGCTGCGTCACTGTAAGGTCACGACAGGGAGAGAACAACGCAGGGCGCTGCGGCTTGGTGGCCGGGGAACAGGTCAGGGATGCACTAGGAGTAGAGGGGAAAAAAGGTCGGCAGGTGAGTGGGTTATGAGATCGGGGGTGGAGAACAGAGGTAAAGGATGAGTAAAGACGGCTAGGGTTTGGTTGAAGAACAAGGATAGAGGTAATAATGTATATATATAGGGGGAGATAGTAGGGTTTAGGGTGTCGGGTTAGGAATATTGGGTAACGGTAGGAATAGTTATAGGGTAATGGATCCAATATCCAGTAGTGATTACTAGAATAGGGTTTAGGGTATTATATTGGGTTTATAAAAGATCCAAGAGAAATATAGAATGATCCAATAATGAGATAGCACTACAACACAGAAGTTATTCGCCGGCATTTTTTTAGACCTTCACCGGCATTTTTTTACGCCGGTGATACATTCACCGGCGTTTATAAAAATGCCGGTGCAAATGCCCCCGAATCGAGCATCGCGGAAAGATAGGCACATTCACCGGCGTTTATACTGGATGCCGGTATATCTTTAAAATACACCGGCGGCCAGACAAACGCCGGTATATGCCGATTTCTGGGTGCCGTTCTTTCCCCCAGTATACATTCACCGGCGGTCACATACCGCGGGTATATATCCTTTCACCGGTGATTGTACAACCGCCGGTGAATGTGTAATATTTACCGGCGGTTGGAGAACGCCGGTGTATGCATGTTTCTGAGCGCCCTTCTTTTCCTACTTACAAACACCGGCATGTTGTAAAATGCCGCCATATAGATATTCACCGGCATTTTTTAAAATGCCGGTATATCTTAGGAGTGCTGCAACTTACTGGTACACCGGCGTGTGTGGAAACGCCTCTCTAACAAAATTTTCAACTAAACAATTAGATACACCGCCCTTTTATGAAACGCCGGTGTATGCCCGTTTGTTTTTCCTGCTCCAGTTTTCCATTCGATTTCAATTCACAATTTTATACGCCAGTATATGCCTGTTTGTTTTTCCTGCTTCAGTTTTCCATTCGATTTCAATTCACAATTTCATTTAAAAAAACCTATAAACTAATTCACAACTGATTCAACCAATTTCAGGAATATTAATGCGCAAATCACAACGAAACACAAAAATTAAAGATAATAAAGTTTCACACGTGTTATATCATCATCCAAATCCACCGCAAAATTAACACAGTATCATAATCAACAAATACAAATACAGTAACGAACGTTCCAAATATCCCAACAAAAACTTAAAACAATAATACAAGACATAACAACAGCAAGGAGGACATAACAACAGCAAGGATAGGCCGACCACAGATTCATACCCATCGTGTAGCTTCAGTTCTGATCATCAGAGAATGAGGATACACCAGGCTAACATAGAGGCATTTTCCTCATATCTCTCTCATCCCTTCTTTCCCTTCAGCACACGCACACAAAGAGACATCAGCAACAACAGCAAGAGCGACAAGAACAATAATATTAATAAATTATTATAAACGAGATGTCTCTATATGGGTTTCCAGATCTCCACTCGAGCCATCTCTTTCTAATCACAGCCCAATTAAGAACATAGAAGACGGCCACTAAACAATCCAATCACAGCCCAATGAAAATTTCCCGTATCTAAGCATATATGTTTCTCTATTAATTCTTCACCCCAACTAAATCATTGATGTTTGTGGCTACAAAAGAAGCCTGCACAAGGTTTGTTCTCACCCAATTCTTGTACAGATTTGGAGGATTTTGGTATACATACAGCATCCAAACATTGACAGTGAACCCATTACTTTGGTAAAAAAATCATGGTAAGATGGCAATGAGATGCGTGAATTCAGCTTCTTTAACAGTGAAAGAAAATGAAAATTTTCGGTATCTAAGCATATATGTTTCTCTATTAATTCTTCACCCCAACTAAATCATTGATGTTTGTGGCTACAAAAGAAGCCTGCACAAGATTTGTTCTCACCCAATTCTTGTACAGATTTGGAGGATTTTGGTATACATACAGCATCCAAACATTGACAGTGAACCCATTACTTTGGTAAAAAAATCATGCTAAGATGGCAATGAGATGCATGAATAAAGCTTCTTTAACAGTGAAAGAAAATGAAAATTTCCGGTATCTAAGCATATATGTTTCTCTATTAATTCTTCGCTCCAACTAAACCATTGATGTTTGTGGCTACAAAAGAAGCCTGCACAAGGTTTGTTCTCACCCAATTCTTGTACAGATTTGGAGGATTTTGGTATACATACAGCATCCAAACATTGACAGTGAACCCATTACTTTGGTAAAAAAATCATGCTAAGATGGCAATGAGATGCATGAATTCAGCTTCTTTAACAGTAAAAGAAAATGAAAATTTCCGTTATCTAAGAATATATGTTTCTCTATTAATTCTTCGCCCCAACTAAACCATTGATATTTGTGGCTACAAAAGAAGCCTGCACAAGGTTTGTTCTCACCTAATTCTTGAACAGATTTGGAGGATTTTGGTATACATGCAGCATCCAAACATTGACAGTGAACCCATTACTTTGGTAAAAAAACCAGGGTAAGATGGCAATGAGATGCATGAATTCAGCTTCTTTAACAGTGAAAGAAAATGAAAATTTCCGGTATCTAAGCATATATGTTTCTCTATTAATTCTTCACCCCAACTAAATCATTGATGTTTGCGGCTACAAAAGAAGCCTGCACAAGGTTTGTTCTCACCCAATTCTTGTACAGATTTGGAGGATTTTGGTATACATACAGCATCCAAACATTGACAGTGAACCCATTACTTTGGTAAAAAAATCATGGTAAGATGGCAATGAGATGCATCAATTCAGCTTCTTTAATAGTGAAAGAAAATGAAAATTTCTGGTATCTAAGCATATATGTTTCTCTATTAATTCTTCACCCCAACTAAACCATTGATGTTTGTGGCTACAAAAGAAGCCTGCACAAGGTTTGTTCTCACCCAATTCTTGTACAAATTTGGAGGATTTTGGTATACATACAGCATCCAAACATTGACAGTGAACCCATTACTTTGGTAAAAAAATCATGCTAAGATGGCAATGAGATGAATGAATTCAGCTTCTTTAACAGTGAAAGAAAATGAAAATTTCCGGTATCTAAGCATATATGTTTCTCTATTAATTCTTCGCCCCAACTAAACCATTGATGTTTGTGGCTACAAAAGAAGCCTGCACAAGGTTTGTTCTCACCCAATTCTTGTACAGATTTGGAGGATTTTGGTATACATACAGCATCCAAACATTGACAGTGAACCCATTACTTTGGTAAAAAGATCATGGTAAGATGGCAATGAGATGCATGAATTCAGCTTCTTTAACAGTAAAAGAAAATGAAAATTTCCGGTATCTAAGCATATATGTTTCTCTATTAATTCTTCGCCCCAACCAAACCATTGATGTTTGTGGCTACAAAAGAAGCCTGCACAAGGTTTGTTCTCACCCAATTCTTGTACAGATTTGGAGGATTTTGGTATACATACAGCATCCAAACATTGACAGTGAACCCATTACTTTGGTAAAAAAATCATGCTAAGATGGCAATGAGATGCATCAATTCAGCTTCTTTAACAGTGAAAGAAAATGAAAATTTCCGGTATCTAAGCATATATGTTTCTCTATTAATTCTTCACCCCAACTAAACCATTGATGTTTGTGGCTACAAAAGAAGCCAGCACAAGGTTTGTTCTCACCCAATTCTTGTACAGATTTGGAGGATTTTGGTATACATACAGCATCCAAACATTGACAGTGAACCCATTACTTTGGTAAAAAAATCATGCTAAGATGGCAATGAGATGAATGAATTCAGCTTCTTTAACAGTGAAAGAAAATGAAAATTTCCGGTATCTAAGCATATATGTTTCTCTATTAATTCTTCGCCCCAACTAAACCATTGATGTTTGTGGCTACAAAAGAAGCCTGCACAAGGTTTGTTCTCACCCAATTCTTGTACAGATTTGGAGGATTTTGGTATACATACAGCATCCAAACATTGACAGTGAACCCATTACTTTGGTAAAAAGATCATGGTAAGATGGCAATGAGATGCATGAATTCAGCTTCTTTAACAGTAAAAGGAAATGAAAATTTCCGGTATCTAAGCATATATGTTTCTCTATTAATTCTTCGCCCCAACCAAACCATTGATGTTTGTGGCTACAAAAGAAGCCTGCACAAGGTTTGTTCTCACCCAATTCTTGTACAGATTTGGAGGATTTTGGTATACATACAGCATCCAAACATTGACAGTGAACCCATTACTTTGGTAAAAAAATCATGGTAAGATGGCAATGAGATGCATGAATTCTGCTTCTTTAACAGTGAAAGAAAATGAAAATTTCCCGTATCTAAGCATATATGTTTCTCTATTAATTCTTCATCCCAACTAAACCATTGATGTTTGTGGCTACAAAATAAGCATGCACAAGGTTTGTTCTCACCCAATTCTTGTACAGATTTGGAGGATTTTGGTATACAGCTGGCATCCTTAGTTGACAGTGAACCCATTTTGGTAAAAAAATCATGCTAAGATGACAATCAGATGCATGAATTCAGCATCTTTGACAGTGAAAAGGAGAGAAATCAAGAGAAATTACCGAAGAGAGAGAGGGGGGCGACGAGCGGGGCGATGAGCGGGGCGTAGGAGATAGAGAGAGAGCGGGGCAACGGGCGGTGCTTTTCAATCGCAAATTCACCACGAAATAGAGAAGGGAGGAGGAAAATCGAATTGGGCTGTCGAAGATGACGAAGGGACGGAGGCAAAGCGTGCGAAATAGAGAGAGGTAGGAGGGAAAACGAAGGCGTGAAAATTGGATTTGGGAAATTAGCGAGCGAAATGTTAGGGTACGCGGGGATTTATCTCAGTTAATTCACCGGCATTTTAAATTACAAACCCCGGTGAATGTATCTGTATATTCCCTGGCGTGTGTTATTAAAATGCCGGTGAATGATACCCTTCACCGGCGTTTATAAATAAAACGCCGGCGAATATCATGATTCACCGGCGTTTTATATAGGCCACCGGTGTATAACCATCCAATCTGATGCCCCATTCCTGGTCCCTCCCTACCCCGGCGCGAATGGTAAAATGCCAGGGAAAATACGCCGGTAAATCGCACATGTGTTGTAGTGTAGTAACAAAAATGAATAAATAAAATAGGACATGGACGATTAAAATAATAGGGATAAAAAATAATAGCTTGAAAAATCAGAATGAAATAATAGGCTGACAATTGAATCAAGAAGATCAAATAAAAATACAAAAAATTGAATCGATAAATATATAGAGAATGAAGATTAAATACACGGTTCAAAAAGAGTCGAAGAATACAATGTGAATAAATACACGGAAAAAGAAAATACACTCAAAATACAGGAAAATGGAAAATAGGGGTTACAATGGTAAACAATGACAATAACTCATTAGGATCATGCAATACAACATACACACTTCGATTCATGCAATACTATGATATAAGAATAATTAAATTAAGAAAAACTGAAAGTGAAATTCTGGACAGTAAGAGTAGTATGTACAAAAATATAATCTCTCACTGCATCAGAACTCAAAAACTGAAACCGTTAAAAATTATTAAAACTAGACTTCCACACGGTTCCAATGCATATTTAAAGTTCAAAATCTGACAACAGTAGCTAGGTCAAACACATCATTCTTTACAGATTTCATGTTCAGGCAAAATTTCGACATCATGTTAATTTCTTTTTAGAACCAGCAAAAACTCGATAGTAAAATCATTAAAAATATTTATTAGACTGCTAAACATGCTAAGTAACAATCTAAAAATTTTCAGAGCAATATTTTAATGTTAGATCAACATTTTAACTGATTAAATATGAATCATGCAAGAATCTAAAATTCTGGAAATAAAAACACAGCAGTAGTAAAACGAGCATAACTTTTGCTACACAACTCAGAATTTATAAATTCAAGATGTTCTGGAAACTAGAAATATAGGGATACAACTCTTATTCAGAAATTTATTTATTTTAATATCATTTAATGGGTCGAAAATAGTAGGCAATGTACATCCAGCAAGCACATACAGGTTTTTGGTAATTTTCATGAAATAAACTAATTAAGCATGGTGGGTATCAATTCTATTAGTCGATAAACTTCATAATTAGCATGATGGATGTAAAAACAAGATCAACAAAATTAAGAACACATACATACATTAATTTATCATCAACCGAACATCAATCGATCAACAAACATACAACCTAGCAATTGTTTCTATAATAGATTAATTGTGTGACAATTATATGAGTAATCCTATCATGAATACTATATGGATGCATGAAAGATTCAATCTTTAGAGTCAATAGAGGCACGATGTCAAGAATATTGGGGTTATCTCGTGTAAACCCTCAATATACCCAACGAAAGAGATGAACAATTTACAATACGATAAACAATGGGATCTACTTGGAAGAGTTTCAATAAAACTTGAATTTAATTTAATAACAATTTAAGAGGAAAGTGACCTGCCTTATAGACGATGAAATTGAATACTAAGAATAACGGGATGAGAATCCCGAAGCATTGAACCCACGAACACACAAATTACGTGCAAACTACGTGTAAATGGAACTCAAGCAATCAATAGCAAAAGAGACAAGAACAGCAACAATGGCAGCAAGAGAGAGAGGGCTCTGTTCGGCAGCGTCGCTGGTGTTGAATGGCTCCACAGCGACGGGACAAGGGGCGTTGGGGTGGTTGTCCATCGAAGCAGAGCGGGGGTTGCTGGCGGTCTGGTCGTCAACGATCAAGAAGGAGGTCAACGGGGTTGGCATCGACGAGAGGGAGGTCGACAGGGGTTGAGGTGGCGCTGGGAGTGGGTGGGAGCGGTGGGGGTCGCCGAAGTTGGCCGGAAAAGGAGAACATGGGTTTGAGTGGGAATTTCGAGGAGAGAGAGAAAGAGGAGAAAGATTAGATGGCTATTAGGGTTTCAATTGTGCAATTTTAGGGTTTGCAATAGGATTGTATTGATAAAGTGCAATTAGGATGTTGGGTTCATGGTTTAGGATCCAATAATAGCGATTTTGGGTCAAGAACAATTGAAATTGGGTTTCAGGGTTCAATAAGAGATGGGTTTAAAGACAATAGGGTTCAAATAAAAATACCCACAATTAAATAAAAGAAAATAAAACCAACAAGAATAGTTTAACAAGAAGAACGAAAAATTTCATGAGCAAATTTAATTAAAATAATCAAGGAAGAGAAAATAGAATATTTTATTCAATCGAAATTAAAATATTACAAAAGGGGGAAAAATGAAAATAGCCAAAACGGTAGTTACAGAATGGATCTTTCGAGCAGGCCATGTTGAGGTCTGTGAAATCTATACAGATTCTCCACGTCCCACTCAGTTTTTTCAGCAGTACGACATTGGCCAGCCACTCTAGATAGTTGACTTTCTGTATGAACCGTGCCGAGAGGAGCTTGCCAACTTCTTCCTTCATTGCCTAATGCTTGTCCGGGGTGAACTTACATCGCTTCTGTTGGACCAGCTTCGAGTCCGAGTAGGCGCTTAGCTTGTACATAATGACATCTTCAAAAATCGCAGGCATGTCGGACGGCATCCAGGCAAAAAGGTCACCATTTCAACGAATACATTCAAATATTGACAGCTTTAGGTTCGGGATCAGAGATTGTCTCATTCAGAACAACTTGGATTTGTCTTCCTTAGAGAAGGAGACCTCCTCTAGCACGTCTCCGGGCTTCGAGGCGGGCTAGCCTATGTCAGATAAGAGTTCTACCACATGAAGGGGAAATATTTTGCCCCCTACATCGGTCATGTAGCATGAACGCGCCGACACTTGATCACCCTGGACAACACCGACCCAGTGATCAGTGGGCAATTTAAGCCTTAAGTGAAAGGCAGAGGGAACCCCATGGAGTGTGCACAGGCCCGATCTGCCGAGGATAGCATTATAGGCGGCCATTATGTTGACCACCATGAAGTCCATCGCTTCGGTCCGACGGGTCGGAGCCATGCTGGCGATCACGTCAAGTGTGATGATTCCCTCAATTTGGAGAAGGACGCCGAAGAACCCATGAAGCATGTAACCCGCCGGTTTCAACTTTTCTCAGGAGAGCTTGAGGTTTTCGAATGCTGCCAGAAATAGGATATTGACCGAGCTCCCATTGTTGACAAGGATACGTCAGACCTCATGGTTTACCATACCGAGGCTGACCACCAGGGCATCACAATGAGGCAGTCGGAGGCCTTCGAGATCTTCGTTGGAGAATGAGATCGCCAGCCTTTGGTCTGTGGGGGGCAGATGGTTATGGACCGAGTTTACTTCCCAAACAAAAGCTTTACGAAAGTTGTTTAATTCTCCCCCCATGGGACCGCCATGGACACAGTGAAGGATGGTTGTCCCCCGAACATCCTCGAGCTCGGGCTCGGGCTCAGGCTTGAGCTCAGGCCGCCGGTTGACCGTCCGAAGAGCGGGTGATGGCTGTAGTTTCTTCTGGTCCCTGGGATTGGTTTGAGGGAACTCCCTCAGGTACCCCCTATGGATGAGGACCTCAATTTCATTTTCAATGGTGTGGCAATTGTCGGTCTCGTGCCCGTTGTCCCGATGGAAGCGACATTAGAACCTCTGGTCCCTCTTCTTGTTGTTGTTAGGTCAGTGAGGAAGGCGGATGATCCCCTTGTCCCAATCTTCAGGAGGATAGTCGACACATTTTGGGTCAGGAAAGTGTATATTTCAAAATGGGGGACTGGCGAGGAGCGTTTCTGGGAAAACATATATTTCTGAGCCTTCTTCATAGGCTCGGAGTCTCTGTCTTTCTCTTCCCCTTGGCGGGGGTTTCTTTCAGGTCTTCGGGGTGCAGGGCTTCCTCGGTCCGGATGTACTTCTCGATCCTGTTAAGAAGGTTAGGAAAGTCCTTGGGCAATTTCTTGGCCAAGGAAGCCTTCAACTGGCCGTGGCGAACAATATGCCGAAAGGCCGCCGAGGTGACACTGGCACCGAGGGACGAGACCACCCTAGCTTCGGTTGTGAACCTCCGCACAAAGTTGCGGAGGGGCTCTCCTTCCTTCTGCTTAAGGTCCAGAAGGGACGCGCTTGTCTTCTTGACTTTCCAACTTGTCACAAAGTGGGCAAGAAAGTTTGCTTTGATCTGGTCGAACGAGAAAACTGAACCGGGGGCGAGCTTCGAGAACCATTCCCGAGCTGGACCATGCAGGGTGGCTGGGAAGGCTCGGCATAGGAAAGGATCCGATGCGCTGTGAATCATCATGAGGGTTTTGAACCCTTCCATGTGATCAGCTAGATCACTTTCACCATTGTAGGTCTCGAATTGAGGCAGTCTGAAATTCCTGGAAATCTCAGCATCTAGAATTTAAGTGGAGAACGAGGGTCACTCGGCTGATGTGCCCGAATGAATTGTGGTCCTCCCCCATTAATGCGGACGAGGAGATTCTCCATCACTTGGAGATGGTGGAGAACGAATTCGTTCTGCCGCGTTGGCTGGGACGAACCGTGAGACTCGGCACTTCGACCCTCATCGAGCCTTGGGCCAACATTTGGCTGTTCGAACCCGGGGCTGCCTCCGAGGGCTCGGAAGACCTTGTTCCTGAAATCTTGGAACTCGGCTCTCATGACTGGAGCTTGTTCACCCTGACCTCGGGGAAGTGACCCATCCCTCGGGGAGCAACTACGGTTGTGCTCCCAGCTTCGTGATGGGAAGGTTCCATGTGTCGGAGTTGGGTTGGAAAGAGCTACCCGGCTCCTTGATCAGCTGAGCTGGAGCCAAAGGTCATTCACGGGCTACCAGTGGTTGATGATATGCCACAAGTCTCAGGCTACCGAGTAAGAAGCACAAGGACCGGGTCCCGCTGAGCCATTGACCTGTGGTCTGTTAGACCCCTAACTGTTCACATGAGTGTGAGAGGGAGGGGGTCTGGACGACATCCGGTGGTGAGGGCTCTTCTGGCCTTAGGATCCATGGGAGGGCTCAGCTTTAGGAGTGGTCTGAGCTTAGGGTCGAGTCATTGTTTCCCACAGACGGTGCCAACCTGATGCTGCTTGTTTTTAGTGCAGGAGCAACAAGTGTGAGTTCTTGTAATTTGTAAAGTGGAAGGGACGGATCTCGACCTCGGCTCGAGTCTGCTCCTGGGGGTCGGCTCGGAAGAGCTTCTGGAGCTCGAACGGTCGGGGTACCTGTAAAGGGCCTAGGAACATCGAGAAAATTACCGACGACATGTCGTCTGACGATCTAGTCATTCACTGGAAAAGAGACTGAGCAGCTAGGGTTCAGGTGGAGAAAGATTGATTACCTTCAGAAGTGAGGAGAGGGTTTGGCATTTATAGGAAAAGGCAAACAGGTATGTAATCGTAATGGGCCGGGTTAGACCCGTTTGTGTGTGAGCCTGAAGTGGTAGAAGGCCCGTTGGACCTGTTGACCTGATGATCTGGGATGAGTGAAATCTGAGGAGATCCGATGGCCCACGTCATCTATACCCACATCAGTAGCCATACTTCGACTTTTCTTCACACCCAAAAAATATCATACTAGTTAGTTGTTTGACTCATTAGGTGATACTTAATAGGTCATCATCCTTAGTCCGGGGATGGGACTATCCGCTACATAGAGTGAATGTCAATACTACACTGGTGGAGTTACATATGTTTTATTAATTAATTAATTTTTGTAATTATATTACTATAATAGAAAATAACTATTTGAATAATGGATACTTACGTGGTTATAATTATGATTTGTAGTAACTATAATTTGCAAATATGATTGTAATTATTTTGTACTAGCTATAGAACTATTATAAAACTATGCATGCAGAAGCTAGTGTGTAGATTAGAATTAATTTGAACTATTATACAACTATGCATGTAGAAATTAGTACATAGGTTAGAATTAAATTGAGCTACAATAGTATAAAATTAGATGGGATTATATATGAACGGGCTAAAGCCCGAGCCTTATGGATGGGCCAATGGACGGGCTAAAGCGCAGCCTTTTGGGCGCTTCAAACTCAAGATCCAAGCCCATCCTTTATGTACGAAGGGCAGAGCTTTTTAGAGGGCCAGATCTACGGGCTTATGGACGGGCTTAGGCTTTTGGGCTTTTTTTACATCACTAGTTCTACATGCCAAAGTTAGGATAACTAGAGTTTTTAAAATTAAGAGAGATAACTCCGGCATAGCCTAAGAGAAGAGAGAAACGAAGAAGAAAGATTAAGAGAGACTTACATATGTGACAAGAAAATAAACAAATCAGTTGCATTCTTTGCCAAAAAAGGAAGAACTCTTGTCAGCAATCAACTCAGAAAAGAAACCAAAATGAACTAATGAATCAATGAGTAGAAGAAGAGCTAAACCAAAGATGTCGATAACAAAATGCAGAACATTCTCCATCCTTTCAACAACTTTCTTGGAAACCCAACATACTCTCTTATGCTCACTTCACTTGATCTGGGTTGGAATATTAAGAAAAAAAGGCAAAAGGGGCTTGAAAAAATGGCAAGACTCTGTTCTTTTTGCCGGAAATTGAAACCCATCATCATGAATTGGACTACCTGAGTTGGGTTTGGTAAGAGCATCTGTAGTCGTCAATTGACAAATTTTGCAAAATGGCATCTGGTAATGTAGTCGTCAATTGCCATAATTTGGCTTTTCAAAAAGATAAAGGGAGGAACGAAAGATCTTCCGTCCGATGATTTTTTTACTTCTATTTTTAGGAATCCGTCCGACATATTTATTGTGGAATAAAGTGAAAAAATTAAGCGAAACGGAAGATCATCTTCCGTCCGACTTTTTAGCCTTATTTTGGAACGAAAATGTGCACGTTTCCTTTTTTAAAAACGAAAAAGGGGGCAAAATATCTTGTTTTGTCTCTTCCAATATTTGGCTATTTGTCAAATTTGCCCACCGTTCTATTTATATCCGACATTCACTCACTCAATGCTCACTCCTATCATCACAACTCACTCCTCCTTATCAATTTTCTCATTGCTTCCTCTTCAGTCCCACCTCACACACCGATGTCGGTCCGAAGATTTATTGGTAGGATAAAATTAAATTATCAAGCAAGGTCAGATCATGGCAACACAAGGATGGAAGCCGAAGCGGATACTCCAATTGTAAATTATAGCGATCCAACCCAGTGGAAACGGGTAGTTAACGATCGCCAACATGTACGTAAGCATATTACCAAGCATCCTTATGGTGGATTTTACAATTTTAGGGGAAATTGGAAAGGTCCATTCACATCATAAAAAGAGCAATGCTCATGTATCCCACTAATTAAGATGTTAATCGATCAAACGGGCTGAAACCTATTTCTCATGATTGATACTGAGAAGTCATCCATGTGATTTGTGGAGGCACTGGTGGAGAAATGGTGGGACACAACCCACACTTTTCACCTGTCGTATGGTAAGATGTGATTCACCCCATTAGATTGGGCAATGCTAAAGGGTTTATCAATCGGAGTTGGTGATACACCTCAGTGTAACGACGAGGAGTACCCCTTTGATGCTATACAAACTTGCTTCTTTCTTGAGATTACTGAATATGATTGGAAGTCTCATGGAATACGTTGTTCATTCCTTAAAAAGTATTTTTATAGCAGTATGATCGAAAAATCTTAGCTGGATGATATGTTCATGATAAGGATTGCACAGGCATTCTTTTTGTTCTTCCTTGGTGTGTTTCTTTTCACTAATGCTGTTTCAGTTGTCATATGTGGTTGGCTTGCAACACTTGAAGATCTTAATTTAAGGGGCACATATGATTGTGGTAGTCCAGTAATGGAACTGCTATATATGTCAGTTGACTCATGTAGGAGAGTTAAAATAAAGACATTCAATGGGCCATGACAAGTACTCGAGGTAACGTTAAATATAATCGTTATTTATTTCACTAAATAATATTGTTTGCCAGTATCATACGAAAACTAATTTAAGTTTTTTCAGTACTAGGCTTATGAATACACAAAAATATGTGTTCCAGTATGTGATACGACGATTGACCTCACCAACTTTATACATGCCGTGGAAAATGGCTCAAAATTACACGTTGGAATCGTGATCAATTATGTATGGGTAGAACAGATCACATCAGGTACAACATTTCCATGTCCAAGAATCAATTGGAGATAAGGTCATCAGCATTTATTATATGGCAACCATATTTCGGATCATCATATGAGGGGCGAGCATGATATTCGTGTTGCAAACATGCTGTCTCATCACCAGTTTATCTTGCAGTATTTCTTGTAGGTTAGAGTCCATACTCGTTTCTTTTGTTAATGATATTCATTTAATTTTTACTTTTGTAGGGTGTATGGTATCTTAGTGATCATTGTTATAGCCAACTTACTGGGATTATTACTACCCCAAAAGACCTACCTCCTGTCATGTCTCTAATATCCCTGCAAGATTACTGTCTGCCTATTGACACTACTCAATTGGTACATCCAGTACATCAGAGCATATACGATCAATATTGGGCTCAAGCATTAGTAGGTTTTATCATGCTGACCCTCCGACATGCAGCAAATATCAATTTCATAGAACCAACTAGCATCAGTGATCCTATTGCTCAGTTGCCCTTTCCATCTCCCCCATTATGGTTGCCATCGGAGTATCTAGCACAATCTGAAATTGACAGGCCTAGCATGCATGGTGAGTGCAATGTCGAAGTGCGAATTTTTTCAGGCGGTACAGTTACGAGGAGTTTCGTGCAGGGATCTTTCCGATTCGAGCCGCACATAGTACAATCCTAAGTGACTATACAGTAACTGTTTTATGTATCTTTACTACATTCATTGGATTATGCTTAGAGTTATGTGCATTAACTAATCGTTTGATAGAAGGAGTTATACCTACATTGCTAGGAACTATCTAATACTGAAGCAGGACTACTCGTCGAGTTTTATTCAATCCGATACTGGAAGTTGTTTGTTACGATCAATACTTTCTTCAGTGACAATATGGAACAAAAGCTTTTGGTTTATCACCGCATCAGAAAATCCCTGCGGCGATATGCAGTTTGGCATACGGATCTTCTACAGATACATTTGACGAGTGCATACGAATCAGAGAATCTACTATTTTGAAAACACTTCGTTGGTTTTACTTTGCAATTGTGAACATATTTGGGCCTTAATATATCATAAAACCAACTGTCAATGATGTTCAAAGACTCCTCGAAGAAAACAAATCTCAGGGTTTTCCTAGAATGTTGGGTAATATAGATTGCATGCACTGGGCATGGAAAAACTATCCTACAGCCTGGAACGGCCAGTATACAGACCACATCCAGGAGCCTACAATTATTCTCGAAGCAGTGGCTTCTTATGGCCTTTCGTTCTGAACTTCATTCTTCGGAATGCCATGATGCAATTATTATCTTAACGTACTTAATTGTTCCATATTATTTAATGATATTCTTGATGATTGCGCACCTCCGGCAAATTTTGTTATAAAATACAACAGTTACAACATGGGGTACTATTTAGCAGATGGAATATACCCTCGTTAGCTACTATAGTCAAAACTTACTCGGCCTCGGATACCTAAAAAAAAATTGCCCAAATACAAGAATCTACAAGAAAAGATGTTGAACTCACATTCGGGTCTTATAAGAACGATTTGTGATAATAGGAGGTCCAGCAAGATTGTGGGATGGCGACAGTCTATCATATATCATGAAGACGTGTATCATTCTTCACAATATGATTGTTGAAGACGAACGAGAAGAAGAAAATGGTGATTATTCCTACAACCAACATGCTGACTCTACCTTCATCGTACATAAAAAATATGGACCAACTGAGCGTGCAGCACGATTGGCACGCAATGTCGTTCTACATAACAAACAAAAACATCATGTACTTCTACAAGATTTGGTTGAGCATATTTGGAACGAATATGGAGATGACTTAGGAAAACATCGACACAATCATTTTATCACCTAATTTTATATGTATTTTATTTTAATATGCATTATTGTTCCAATTAAAATTCTCGGCGGAAATATTTTGTCTTCCAATTGATTATAAATAAAATACAGGTACATTGTGAAAAATAAGAAGAATACAATAGAGACTACAAAATATAAGTGAAAATAGATGGCTACGTTACCCCCTATGGTAACCTCATTTTTTTATTATTTTATTTTGTCTACACATAAAATAATAACGTTGATTATCAGATAAGGTACTAAGGTTCATACTCATTATGCGATCTTCCTCCATTTGTACTTTCAATTCGTGGTCTTTTTGTTTAAACACAATCATCATTTCCGTCGCTTGCATCCACCTTTCTTGCATGTATTTGTAAAAATGTTTTAAAAATTTTGTATCTTCAACCATTTTAGCAAACTCAGATGATTCAGCCATTCTTTTCATTTCTCTTCTCTGCTTTTTGGTCAGGTGGTCAGGGGAGGGGTGTAGGCGAATTTACGTCAGCCAGTATATCTGAATCCCAATCAACCGTTGTGGGTGAAATTTGGCTACTACCAACTTTCCCAGATTGAGAACTCGGGGCAGAGTCGAACACATTGGTTGTGCGCAAAGAAAATTTTTGCTGGTCTTTAAGTATATTATATATTCTTCAAATCTGAAGGCATTCCCGGCTATTTACATGTATTCCAATCTCGCACTGCGTAGCTATAACAAAAGCAGGAGTTATAATTTATTCAAATTATTTTAAAATAATAAAGTCACATAAATTATACATACCTTATCTGCCTCAGTTGTTCCGCTTGCAGCTCTATTTGTTATACTGCCCAACTTTACACTGAACAGAGCAACTTCTTTCGAAATTGTATGGAATAGACTAGAAAGAGAGCTAGCCGTTCTGTCAGTCAGATTGCCTAATCGAGTATCAAATGTTAAACAAACACGATCCCAAAACTGTGTTCCGGACTGATCGCTACCGATCAACGGATCTTGAGTTATAGCAATCCAGCTTTGGGATATAGTAACATCTTCAATAGATATGTATGCTCTTCCCCTCATACCATGACTTGCCATTTTTTTCGATTAATAAACACCGAATAGAAGATAGAAAGAGGAGAAGAAATTTTGGGAAGCTATAAGATTAAAGCCAAATGTGTTGTGCATGGATAGATTAGAGGGGAAATATATAGGGAATTATACTATATATTATACTAATAGGTCTCCCCCCTTTCTCTTTCCTTCATTTTAAAATAGAGAAAGGAGAACAAAAGTAGGAACTAAGATATGCTCGGCACATAAAGAAAATAAAAAATAAAAACAAACCACATCACCCATCCAAATTCATGTTTCCTAAACTTTGTTTATCATTTAAATGTCCAAATCCCTCTCAAAAATCCACAAATCCCAAAACCCTGATTACAAACAAACCATACAAACAAACCCCAATCTCCAAATATCAAGCTAATTAATCACTCTTCTATTTTCTCAGTCTATTTTTGCTAAAAAAAAATTATAAAAAATGGACAAGGATTTTATTGTGCCGACGAGCGAGGACATGATGCATCTCCCCAATGCCACTCCTACTCTTAAGGTCAGCGAGGAGAAGGAGATTGCTAAGGAAGACATCAAGAATAAGCTCCTTCAGGAGGGTGAGGGTTGGGTCACTCTCAAATTCGACGACGAGGTTGAATATGTTTTATTGATTTACTAGGTTTACCCATGGACACGTGTCTACGGCACATCTTCTGAACGATCCAATATATGAAAAACACTGTAAACAGTAAAATATATACAATCCTAGTTGACTAACAAATCACATAGGCCAACATTTATATGCAATAACATCTAGTTAGTGATTACACAATAAATTATAAAAATAATTAGAATGTCGTAAAATAATTACATACTAAAATAATTAAGGGTGGTTTGGTTGGTTGTAAAAAAATAAAAAGGGGGAAAAGCACTATAGCGAAATTAATTCCTTGAATTTGATTTCTTAACAGTAGCTTTGGTTGATTATATGTTTACTGTAGCAATAATTAAATGTTAGCTTTGTTTTGGTTGTAGTAATACTGTAGCGAAAGTAATTTAAAACATTTTTTATTTTTTATTTTACATGAAATTAATCCAAAATTAGGGATTAATTAATTTTATTTAAGCTTAATCCCTAATATTTTGGATGAGTTAATTAAGCTTAATTAGATTGAAACGAATTAACTTTTAATCCCTAAATTTTAATTAATTATGAAAAGACTAATTAAACCACAACAATTAAAACTTTTCTTAATTAAGATTAGTGTGGTTTTAATTAGTCTTTTCTTAATTAATTAAAAGTAGTGATTAAAGGTTAATTAATTTCAGAACCCAAACAAATATCAACTACTTCACACAACATAAAGTATAAATCCGAATATGGCTGTTGTAGCTACAGTAATGGGCAGAAAAATATCTTTTGTGAGCATAAATCTGGATTGTTGATTTCATTCCAATTGAAGATGAGCCACTTGATAGCTTTCTTTTGAATTGTCTTCTGTTTTATTATATAGATTTCTTTGAATAATTTTTAGGGTCTGATTGATTGATATTTTCTGATGGTTTGGGTGCAATGCATTACACTGAAAAGTTGCTTGATGGGACACAATTTAATTCCAGCCGAGATCGGGGGATGCCATTTAAGTTCAAGCTCGGTCAAGGTAATTCTTTTTTATTTTTTTAATGAGTAGGGGTTTAGATGAAGTAGGTAATTGGAAGGATCTAGATGACTACTTCATACATCTAGAAATGGTATAACCCTCATTTTGTGAAATTTTGATGATATCTACTTTTTTGAAGATTGAGGATTTTTGAGTTATTGATTCTTTGCAATGACAAATAGTGCTGGCAATTTTTGTAGGCATACGGGAATACATATGTTTCATTGCTTATGAGTGATTGTCATTTGTAGCCCAGATATTTGTAAGAATGGGATGATGTTCATTATATTTGAATGAGTTGGCTTGAACAATAATGAATTTAATAGTGCAGTGTGATTTTGCATGCGTTATTAGTGAATTTTATACGTTAAGCAATCTGCTTAGTTAAATCTACTTATAACTATATTGTTGCTTTAGCTTTAGCATAATTTGATATTTGAAATTTTTGTAATTGGTGTATACATAACTTATAAAGGACCAAATATATTTGATAATAATTGTTATATGGTTTTTGTTAACAAGAACACCAAAAGACTGATGATCATTTAGCATTGATTGGTGTACTTGAGGCTAGAGCAAGAGTATGCTTGAACTGAAGTAAATGGTTTTCTCTGTTTTGTTACTGCTTTGATGAATTTCGATTCATTTATTTTGTTGGCTTTATTCAGTATGATGTATTTGCATATGTTAATATGTTGATGGATCAAATTTGATGTCCACACCATTAGTCCAACATGTGCAATATGCGTCCTAAAATTGACCATCCTCATTATGAGCCTAATTTATTCTCTCGAAACATGAGTATTATTAGAAAAAAAGTCATTAAAAATACCTTACGAATTGAGTTTTCAAATTGGTTCACTAACATGGTATATATAATTTTTGTTACATGGATCAAAATATAATCTTTGTTGATTCCTCAATCTACTCCTCCATAAGGCAAATCAAATTAGATCTCATTATAGAAGAAAATATCAGGAATATGGTATCAGGAGTATGGTATGAGGGAATCAAAAGATTTCATTAACTTAACCATTTCTTCCTCACAAGAGCTAATGGTATGTGATTGCAGTCCTTTGTGTCTTGACATTACTCTTTCTATTTTTTTCATGCATTTGCTTGAAAAAACATTTCAGGTTGCTCAATTTGAATATCTTTAGCTTATGATGAGAATAAATTGTTAAACTCGGTTTTCGGGTCTTCAATTTTCAAACTAATTTTTTGACTGATTTGTAGGGATTAAATTGATGGGGTTTGTTTGAGTAATGGAGTATGTAGGAATGTTCTGTTTTAGCAACTAACTAATGAATATATAGCTCTTACATGAGTACCAAATACTTTATTTAAGGATTTCTAAAATCTTGATCGACACCTACTCAAACTAAATACACTGTCATTCTGCCCTTTCATGGCCTTCAGCTTTGCTATGTTCTTGAGATAATGCACCTCAAGGTTCCTTATAAATTATACCAATTGTTTAGGGACTGACACAGTTCGAATGTATGATTGTGGTTTAGAAAATTTCACTGTATGCTTAGCAATTAAATTGGTTGGACTTTGTAGTTGACTACAATCATGCTAATGTAAGCATATTTATAAATCTATGATTTTTTTTCTAGCATTGTTGCACCAATCTGGATGAGTGTTGTAGAAAATTGGCAAGGGTTCCTACACCAATCTAGACGTATGCAGGTGAAGAAACTATTTTGGTATCTGCATCATTACAAAGATCACATATTTGGTTTTCATGAAAAGTGTATAAGTTGACGAAAAACATGAGACTGGTGGAAAGTTCACTCGATCATGTTAGCAAAAATGAACAGAAGAAATTTGCAAAGTAGATTTTAGATGTGGGAGAAGCTAAAATTCCAAGTAAATCTTATAATGGAGGTTCTAAACATGATTGGAAACAAATATCAAATGGCCATTTAATTAAAATTGATGATGGTCTAAAAGGTTTGATAGACTCTATTTATCATAATATTAGTTCTAGATATAATGACTCAGCCTTCCTTGAAAAACATGCTATTCTAGCACCTACTAATAAAGAAATTGATACCATTAATTCTCATATTTTGTCTATGGTTCCAGGAAATGTGGTCAATTACTTAAGTGCAGATTCAGCCGATCATACTCCGAATGGCACAACTGAGCAAGATATGCATGTGCCCGAATTTCTACATAAAATTAAGATGAGCATGTTGTCAAATCATTGTTTAGAACTGAAGCAAGAATTACAAATTATACTACTGAGAAATTTGAATCAGTCTCTAGAACTTTGCAATGAGACACGCCTTACTATTCATACTCTGGGAGAAAAAATTACTATAGCTACAAATATTATGGGAAGGTATACAGGTGAGACAGTTGTGATTCAACGAATGAGCATGTCGCCTACAACCAGGTGACCATTTGTCCTCAGAAGAAGACAGATTCTGTAAAGTTGGCATTAACAATAAACACGAGTCAGGGTCAAACTCTCCATAGTGTTGGGGTTTATCTAAAAATACACGTGTTTATACACAATCAATTGTATGTAGCATTATTGCATTGCACTTCCCGTGCTGGCTTGGAGATGTTACTGACAGATTACTCAAATGATCACGAAAAGACTAATGATTGTACACGTAATATGGTATATCAAGAAGTTCTTCAAACAGCGTGTAACTCCATGATAATCAATTGAAAGGTATATGTCATTTACAATCATTATTATATTCAAATGATTTAAATAATAGTTACTGACACACAATATTTTTAGATTTAAGTATCTCAGAACTTATCAAAACTTTAGTTATTCTTTTTTCATTTATGTATCTAGTTATATCAATTAAAATTGATTCATGCCGCTATATAAGTAATTGACTTTTAATGTTATGCAATTAACTAAATTTTCATTTCGTGTTCTCTTTTTTATGTAGGTCGAAATGTGATGTTCACGTGAGAAGAATTCAGTCACTCGATGATATTAACCATCATGTTGAAGTGTGGGGAAGGAAAATCACTAAAGATATTTTGATATTAACCATCATGCTGAATTTTTTATTGAGTCTTAATGATGTTCTAATCTACCCTTTAACATAATTTAGTTAAATTTAAGACATCTTTCGGTAAATTCTGTGCAATTTACACAGGGGTACACTAGTATACAATTATAGCTGTTGGAATAGCCGAAAAAAATGAAATTATAATGTTGAGGATGTGAGGAGAGAATTTATGCCCAATTTTTTTTATAAAAAATAAAATTAAAGGAACAAAAGTTCTTCTTTCGTCCCTTTCAATTGTTTTTAGAATTTGAATGGACGGAACTTCTTATATCATCCGTTCAAATTTTTAAAAAAATTCTGATCGGACGAACAAATAAAAAAAATAACAAGCTAAATTGATTGATCAGACAAAATAACGATCAAATAAAATAAAAAAATAAGTTTACCATACGAATGATCATCTTTCGTCCTCTATAATTTGACATTCGCCATTTGTGCTATCAAATTTGGCAGCACACTATTCCTAGTTTTACAAAAAATGGCAAAACGACAAACAAGTGCACAGATGTTTTTTGCCATGTTATGCAAAAAATGGCAATATACCGAACGACGAGGGATGCTCTATAGGGGCCATGTGGGTTTTAGGCAAAGAGCTTTTTTTGCTGCCACTACTAAGTTTAGAGTATACCAACTTCAAAATCATTTCAAAACCTTGAGGTGGTTTTTGGGTTGATTGAAGAAGAAAGAGGAACAGAGGAATCTATGCAGGTGGCAAGAATCCTAAAGCAATACTTTCTTCATCCTGCGACTACAGGCCTGTTTAGTTTGGAGGGAAGTGAGAAATTAAGGTGATCCCAAAATCAAAATGCAATTTTTGAATTTGTTTCAAAAAAAAATTAAAATCAAATTATATAAATGGAGGAGTTTATAAAGATAAAACATGTGCCGTAAATATTTTCCTTCATCTTAGATTTAATTTGGTGGTACAGATCGTAGATATGACTTAAATTTGAAAGTGTGAATAGTTTAACTGAGTTGGTTGGTGCAGCTCCGCTAATGTCCCGTTTTGCAAAAGTTTTCTCGTTCGAGGAGGCCTACCTCATTCACTTTTTGCTCGATAAACGAGCGGAGACAGAGACGGAGCCCCTGTCCATCACGTCCCCAACTCCTCCCCCCTCCCTCAGAGACGGTCGCTCCTACAAGCAGGTAGTCTCACCGAAGTGGGAACTAAACTTAGATGGGGCTCATGAAGTTGAGTGTGCGCACCGAGAACTCATCAAAGCGGCAAGAGGGAAGGAGGTTCGGGCGGACCCTGCGACGGAGGGATCAGATCTTCAAAAATCAGTGTCGTTCACCGCTGGTCGAGAACGAGCCTCAACCAATGGATCCAACGGTCAGGATGGAAGGAAGATGGAGGAGCAAGATCCATTACCAGATTTGGTAAGCTTGTCCGAGTCAGAAGCATGCCATGGAAAGGGGGGCCAAAGGTAACGCAAAGTGGCAGTCAACTCCTTGAAGTTGGTGAGGAGCTGCGGAGAGTGGAACAGAGAAGGGAGCTAGTTCATACAGGTACTAAAAATGGCAAGAACCCCTTTAGATACGACAGGCAAAGTCGATCTCCAAAAGGGAAAAAGGTGCAAGCTTTGGGATGGGAGCGGTTACGGGAGAGCAACACTTTGGGGAAGACGACGAGCGAGGGTTCGCTTATAGACAGAGAGTTGGACCCAAGGCAAAGTCGATCTCCAAAAGAGAAAAAGCTGTAAGCTTTGGGACGGGAGCTGCTTAGGGAGAGCGCCACTTTGGGTAAGTGGACGAGCGAGAGGTTGCTCAGTGTCAGAGAGGTGGGGGAAGAGGTACAGGGTAAAGGGAGACACGAAAGGGGTAAAAACCTTAAGGGTAATAGCAATGAAGCATTGAGATCCCCCCTCACTTTGTATCTAACACCTAACACTTCGACTACCACGCTCAATGTGCCCTCAAACGCTCCGCCAACCACTCTGGAGAAGCCACGTTGCTCTCCTGCTGACAAAGACGATAAGTTGAGTCGCAGCAGTATGGAAGGTTATGCGGTTTCGAAAGTGGTAAAGGGATACAGTACAGAAGTGAGGAGAATGGGCTCAGAGTTGGATTCGAAAGGAGTAGGTGTACAAGTGGGCCTTTTAATTGGGCCCAAATAGGGGCCCAGGTCGACAGAGGGGGAAAATAATGCTGAATTGGGTAGGCCCATATGCACAAATTCTATTAATTGTATCCCCGCCTTGTCTCTTGCCTTAGGGGAACATATTGGGACACCTGACTCCGAGGGCGAGGAGCCACTTCGAAGAAGACGATCGGGAGGATAGACTAAATCTCGAAGGTGACTACACATATTCGGATGGAGAGTCGTTTGATTCTGAGGGGCTGGCTGACGAGCCAACTGGTATCTCCCTGAATTTGTACCCTCCACATTCTCTCCCTCGCAACCAATGGTTCCTGTCTCTTCTCAAGGGGGTACAGGATTTAGGTTCCACAAAGTCGCCAAGAGGGCTATTGAGGAGTCCTTAGACGACTATTTGGAGATTGCTGCAGTCGCTAAATCGGTTAAGACAAGCGACGAAGGTACATGTTCCTTCCTAGCTTCTGTTTTTAACTTCATGACTGGTACCGAGATTTTCAGTCTAGCCAAAATATGTGGTCTTGCGGTCAGCGATACTGATAGGAACGCTTTCCTCCTCAACAAAATTAGAGGGTAGGGAGAGCGAGAGAGTTAGCCTCATTTCGAACTCGCTCGCCAAAACGAGTCATGGTCCCACTATTAACGGTAGTTAATGAAAGTTCTCTTCTGGAACGTTAGGGGCATGGGTAGGCGAGGCAAACGGGAAATGGTAAAGGTGGTCATCACCAAATCAAAAGCTAACATTGTTGGTCTTCAAGAGACCAAACTTACACATGTCTCGATTTAGTAGGTTGGGGGCAACTCGAATCTCTGAATGGAGAATGTCCCCATCTGTTGGGGCATCTGGGGGTATCGCTCTAGGTTTTAACCCCGAAACATTTTGTTTCCTAGACGAGCTCTACGAGCAATTTTCGTTGTCGGTCTTGCTCCAACGTAAAGCCGACCTGTGGACTCAATCAATTACGGTGGTCTATGGGCCACACACTTCTGCCTCTATGATGGATTTCTAGACAGAACTAAGAGCAATTCAAGCACACTGACACACCCCTAGGTGGTGGGGGGCAATTTTAACATCACTAGATTCGCCTCAGAACACAGAGGAAGAGGATCCTGTGACTCTAATAGGGAAGCATTTAATGAGGTTATCATAGACCTGGAACTGGTTGACATTTCCATCTCTGGTAGGCTTTTTACCTGGTCAAACATGCAATCGTCGCCCATTCTAGCTAAACTAAATAGGATATTGGTCTCCACTCACTGGGAGACCAAATTTCCATTGTCTTTGGCTAAATCACTTCCTAAACCCACCTCGGACCATGTACCTATTATCTTATCTTCAGGAAAAGTTCAACCCAGGAAATCTCCAAAGTTTAGATTCGAGAGATCATGGTTAGAAATCCAAGGCTTCTAGCACATGGTCTATAAGAGTTGGTCTCGCCCTAGTACGGGGACTGAAGCGACCGCAATATGGTGTGAAAAAATTACAAAACATAGGGGCAAGCTCAGAAAATGGAACCGGACCAGATTTGCACTGATATGGAGGGCAAAAGACTCCCTTCTTGAAGGTGTTGAGGAACTTGAGAAAACTGAAGAAACTAGAAACCTGCTACAGGAAGAGCGAAATAGGTTGCTCCAATTCATACAGGAAATTGAGCAACTCTATAGGCTTGAGGAAATCAAATGGCAACAGCAGGTCCAGAATTTCGTGGCTCAAGAGGGAGACTCAAACACAGCATTCTTCCATCGAATAGCCAGTGCCCGGCATAGATCTAACCTCATTCACTCGATCCACTCGGACTCTGGAATGATCCAAGGTGATGAGGATATCAGAATGGCATTCCAGTCCCATTTCAAGATTCTCTTTGGACACAAAGCGGACTTGAAAGTCCCTCTCCACCACAAATTCTGGCAGGATCCGGTGGGCAACTCCGACCTTATGATGCAATCCCTAGAAGCATCCTTCACTGAGAAGGAAGTTTGGGAGGCAGTCCAACAACTTGGAAAAGACAAAGCTCCATGTCCTGATGGTTTCCCGATGCTCTTCTATCAGACATTCTGGGAGAAAAATCAAAGGTGATTTGTTGAAGGTGTTCGCTGATTTCTACGACCATAAGCTCAATTAGGGAGAATTAATTTTGTGGAGGTTGTGCTGATTCCTAAGAAAGAAGACTCCCAGCGAGTGAGAGACATTCGGCCTATTAGTCTCCATAACTGCTCTGTCAAGATCATTACCAAGACGCTCGCTAATAGACTGGGAAAGGTGATGGATGGTCTCATTAGTCATGATCATAAGGGGTTCATTAAAGGACGATGTATTTAAGACAGTATAACCACAGCTGAAGAAACTATCCACCAATGCCACACATCGAATGCTAAGAGCTACCTCCTGAAGCTGGATTTCGAGAAAGCTTATGATTCGGTTGAATGGGAATTGTCTTCTGCAAGCGCTGGCGGCAAGAAGGGTTCGGGGACAGATGGATCAGATAGATCCACACATTTCTTAACACCAGCAAAACTGCAATTTTGGTAAATAGGGTGTTGGGCCACCCATTTTCGTGCAAACGGGGCCTCAGACAAGGAGATCCGCTCTCACCCCTTCTCTTCACCATTGTGGAAGACGTACTTCGGTCCATGATGGCTAACTACAGTAGAGCAGGTTGTATCGTACCGGTGGCCAAGGGAGTCAATCGCCAAGATTGCTCAATCCTCCAATATGCAGATGATACTCTCCTATTTGGTAATGGCAAGCCTTGGGAAAACAACTGCCTTCAAAGGAATACAATATAGTTTTGAAGCTTGGTCTGGCCTTAGGGTTAACTTCCACAAAAGTGCGCTCATACCCATTGCCCTGACAACAGAGGAGGCACTAGAATATGCCACAATTCTCAACTGCTCCACCGAGAGTTTCCCCATTCAGTACCTGGGATTGCCACTCAGACTCAGGAAACTCAAAAAGCCGGATTGGCTACCCATTATTGACCATGTTGAGAACCATCTAGTAGGTTGGAAAGGTAAAGCCCTATCATTGGGAAGGAGAGTCACGCTTATTGATGCAGTCCTCTCAAATCTTCCAACCTATTATTTGCCCTTCTTTGAAATGTCGCGATAGGTAATTCAGAGAATTGACCGGACTCGAAAACGGTTTTTATAGAAAGGGGCAGACCCAGATCGAGGCGTCGATCACCTTATCAGATGGGAGAAGGTATGCATGAAAAAGATACATGGAGGACTAGGTATTATTGATCTTCGAGATATGAATCTTGCTTTACTGAGTAAATGGTGGTGGAAAGTTTTCCACCCTAGTGGAGAAGGGTGGCAAGATTTTGTTCAGGGATACCTGCATGGGAATGGAATGAGAAATTTGGGCTTCAGGGTAGGCCCACATGTCTCCTGGTTCTGGAAAGGAATCGCTAAGGCCTATGAACCCTTCATTAGCTGTGTGACATCAGTTATCGGTAACAGCAGACTCACCAGATTCTGGTGGGATAAGTGGTGTGCTGACCACACACTTAAAGCTCTGTTCCCTGATCAATATGATCATGCGTCACAACCACACTGCGTTGTGGCCGCAGCCTAGAAAAGAGGCACATGGAAACCACCCTATAAACAAGCGCTAGACCTGGGCTCTCAGCTTAGACTTACGAAACTTCAGACCTACATCACCAACGCTAGAATTAGTTGCTCTTAGGGTCCAGATAAGAAATCTTGGGGATTGGGAAAAAATGGCTCGTTCACCGTTCACTCCCTGTATAACCGCATTCACTTTAGGGGATGTACCCCAAAGTGGTCATACATCATTTGGAGGACGAAAGCCCCGCTAAAAATCAAAGTTTTCTTACGGCTGGTGCTGAACGATGCAATTTTGACTAAAGAAAACCTCATTAAACGCCAACCGAATGTTGATTCTCGTTGTGGGTTCTGCCACGTTGCCCTAGAGACTAAAGAACACCTTTTTCTACAGTGTCCTAGGAGCAAAGCGATACTCATTGAGGTACTCAGCGCCCTGGGGACGAATCAGTACCCTAGCGTGTACGAGGACCTGTGGGTAGGTTCAAAATTTGCTACTAAGAGAAGAAATATGAGAGAAGCATGGTATATCACTATCGCCGCAACGACCTGGGGTCTTTGGCTAGACAAAAATAAATTTTAATTTCGCAGAACTTGTAATAATATTTCTGGTAATTTGACTCACATTATGCATTTCATTTCATTTTGGGCTAATGTGGCCGCAGCAGGTCCCAGGGGGAGGATAGCGAGCGTATTCCTGGTTGAGGATTTTGATGATGATGAAGTCCAGATCGGTCCGACGATTGACTGATAGCCAGCTTGGCATTTTACTGGTGATAGATCCGCACCGCCCCAGGATTTATTGGGGGGATATGATGTATTTTTTTAGGCGCATGTATGTTGCGGCCATTCTGGTCTTCTTTTGTCCCATCCCCATGTTTCGGGTGGAGGTTATGTACTTTTGTTATGATTGTAGGACCTTGTATTGGGCTCAGTACTCTGAGTTTGTTTTATTAATACCTTATTAATGAAACAGGGTGGCCATACTCCACCTTTTCTTCAAAAAAAAATAGTAAGGATGTGATATTGGTAAAAATTGAAGTCATTTAATTCTAGCACGCATTTCAAAACTGTAATGGGTAGTACAATAATTTTATAGCAATAATGGGCTGACTGGAAGAATATAGGCCTACTCTAGGCCTATTGATCCAGCCATATCAACATTTAAAGCTTGCTTACTGACTAAGAAGAAGGGGATTTCAAGCCAATCACAACTGTCAGTCGCATCCCCCAAATGAGAGATTGGTTACTAATTCTATCCCTTTACCACAATAATTTGTAAATAAACTAGTGGAATATACATTTCAAGTCTATCTTCTATAACTGATTTCTAGCCTATAAATACCATCCACCTCCATCACTCAAAGGTAACTCATATTTCTCCACCAAAAAACTTTAATCATTGTTCTGGTGACTGACTTGAGCGTCAGAGGATCTTACACCGGAATAACTTGCGATGAGAGAATGTTTGTAGGTTTCCAGACAATTCCAACAAGCCAGAATCAGATCATGCTCAATAATCCAGATCGTTGCGTTCTCCCTCAATAATAGAACTTATATTTGATTTCTCCCACACCGAAGTTAGCATCAACAAAATTGGAGTCATCTGTGAGAAAGGTATAGATATACCTCTACGATCATATCCATACACCAAAAACACCTTCAGCCATACCTCCAAAGAAAGAGTAGGCAGCAATTGATGCCAGCCACCAAGACAATCCTCTCGTCATAGTAGCAGCCTTCCCCTAACAGGGCTGCATCAGTAAGATCCCAACAACATCGTCCTGAGCCGGTTCGGTCGAGAACAGATGGTTGGTTCGCACATCAACCCCCTCCTCGGTGCCTCCTGAGCGGTCGACCACCACGATGTCATCAATGCTCGGAATGAAGGGTGGACCTTCATCAGTGCCTAGACGAGAAACGCTCCCGGGATTGTGGTTCCCGCTCGGAATGCCATAGGAACCAGAGGTATCCTTCTCCCGAGCACTGGAGGTCCCATCAAACGCCTTCACCATGGGGACAAAGACGCAAGAGGAGGTTTACAACATTCAGTCAACGAGAACCCAGGAACAACAGAGAAGATTATGTGCCTGTGACCTTGGCTGAGTTCCAACACTTCACCAATCAAGTGTTTAGGGCCCTCCACGGTGCCCTAAAGAAGGACCGCGAGACAAGTACTCCACGCCCTAGGACTGAGCAAGAAGAAGAATCCTACGGGTCAACCTGGTTCAAGGGAGGAAAAGATCTGCTGCTCTGTCGCCTTCGAAAACTTAAAGACCGCATCAATCAAATCGGAAAGAAGGGGGTCACCGAGGTGGAGGATAGCACCCCCATCTGACCTCCATTTACCAGGGCTATTCTCGAAGCACACATCCCAAAAAAACATTAAACCTCCCACCTTTGAGTCATACGATGGTGAAGCCGATCCTACAGATCACATCGAGAGTTTTAAAACCCTCATGATGATCTAGAAAGCTTCTAACGCAAAGCTTCTAATGCACTTCTCTGTCGAACTTTCCCAGCCACCCTAAAGAGATCAGGATGAGAGTGGTACTTCGGTCACCCTATGTTTCTTCTTTTGACCAGTTCTAAGAACTCTTCCTGATGCACTTCATCAGTAGCTGCAAGATCGTGAAAATGAGTGCTTCTCTATTGGAGTTGAAGCAGATGGTCGAGGATCCCCTGCATGTACTTTGGAAAACGTTTCAATGCCGAGTCTCCGTCTATCTTGACCCTTGACCCAGTTGTAGTGGCAACTACATTCTGATACAGCATTGCAAACACCTATCACTGGCCAAAAAGCCTCCTCGATACATCTTCTAACTGTTGCAAAGGTGTCAGAAGTACATTAGGGCTGAAAAGGTGCTTCACCCCTAAGATCAAGATGCACCTTCGTCTGGAAACAAGGGGAAAGGTGTAAATAAGGAGGGGGTCCAAGAAATCCCAAAAGACAGGTCTGATCAGCGTCATCCCCCTCTAGTCCCTCACTTTGACATATTTACCCCACTAATACCAATGTATCGACAGTCCTTATGGAAATCAAGGGAGACAGATTACTCCGTCCCTCCTAAGATGAACCCAACAAATAAAGACTGGACAAGAGCTGATGGTGTCGATTACATAAGGGTCATGGCCATGACATAGAGGAATGTTGAGCCCTCAAAGATGAGATTGAAACTCCTATTTGTCGTGGTCACCTCGCCAAGTACACCCAAAAGGACAAAGATTAGCGAATGCCGACTCGAGCGACCAACAAGCGTGCAGAGAAAGATCCCTCGGCCTAAGATTCTGAACCCTTAGTCATTCTCCACTCTATTCATTGTGGTCCTATGGGAGACGAGTCTAATTCCTCCATGAAGCCTTCTCAAAGAAGTCAACACAGTGCACCCCCACCATTCCCTTCCCCTGCTAAGGGCTCTGGGATCCCAATAACTTTGTTCGACAAAGATCTCGAAAGCCTCTGAACCCTCATTACGGCACATTGGTTATCAGCCTCTTCATGATTATCCATGACGTACGTCAGATCCTTGTAGATATTGGTAGCCCAATGAACATTTATCATCTAGAAGCTTTTAAAGGCCTCAAGATATCCAGAGACCAACTAAAAGCTGTCGGGTGCACCCTCCATGGATTCTCTAGGTTCCATTCCAAGTCGAATGGATTGTCACCCTCGATGAACAGCTTACAAAACCCTTTTCTAACCGAATAGAAGCCATGGACTTCATGATCGTGAACATAAAGGCTACCACAATACCATTTTTGGCTGCCCTGGCCTACTGGTCTTCAATACCATAGCCTCAGAGTTTCACTTGAAGATGAAATTCCTCACACCAGCAGGGGTAGTAGAAGCCAAGGGAAGTCAATAGGCGGATCGAACATGTTACACAACCACAATGGGGGCTTTGTCCTCCACTCGAAGCCTTGGTCCACCCCTTGGAGAATAGATTAAGGGACTCATTGTAACATCCCAGAAGGAAAAAAAAAGTTAATATTTTTGCACGTGCATTGTACGTAAATTTTTATGCAGTTTAGTCCCTAAAATTTTCGAAGAATTATGTACAATTCTTCCTCTCATTTTATTTGTCACATTGTGTTATTATTTTAATAAAAATCCATAGGTCTAAAATCTATTTTAAAGCCAACAAAAAAATATTTAAAAAGAGAAGCGTATGATTAATTATTTTTCAAAATGAACACACACTTGTTATGTAACAAACACCTACAATTAAATAAATAAAAATTAATTAATGGAATGAGAAGTGTGTGCACTTGGGTGCACGTGCACGTGTGTGCACCCAAGGGACTTGGCCAGCCATGAGTAAGAGGAGAGATATAATACTCCTATAAATACCCCCTCCTATTGTATGAACAATGCACTAGAATCAAAAGAAAATTGAAAGAGAAGAATGAAAGAGAGTTCGGGATTTTCCAGAGAGGAGCTTTCGAGTTGCATTGCTTGCTAAGAGGAGAAGGGACTAGCTTGTGTTAGAGCAATTTTCTAGGAGCTCTATTTCAATTTGCATCAAAACAAGGTGGGTGTCTCTTTTGCTTTCTAAATTAAAATAGAATGCATGTGTAGGTAAATTGATGCTTGAAATTGATATTTCGTATGAGTTTTAGTTAAATTTTTTTGATGCATGTGGTGTTGTTACTTAGAATGTTTGGTAGAATGAATAAAACATGTAAACTGTTGCATGCTAAATGACAGTTTCACCATGATAAAATTAGATTGTTGAATTAAAATTCTATTTCAATAGTATGTTGAAGTGGTTAGGCACAAATAGTATGCCAGGGTTGGATTATAGGAATTGTGCATTTATATATATATAAAAAGTTGTTAATTAGGCACAAGAAGTTGTGTAACTATTAGAGGAGAATTATAAAATCAATGGGGTTGAAAATTGCAAAAAGAAAGGATATACATTCATGATAGTAGTTAAATTCTTATAATCACAATATATAAGTACTAGATTTCTAAAAATAATTATTTGAGTCAGTTTGTGAACAATTTTATGCTAATGTGAGTAAAATTAGTAAAGAAATATTTCTGGAAACTTATAGATGCATTTTTGTAATATTAATTTGGGAGAAAAGATTAGAAATCAAAAATTGTTGAAAGAACAAAAATTTAGTGATAAACAGAGAGTGGAGTTAAAACGTTTTAAACTCATATACTATCAGGAATTGTTTTTGGTCTTATTGGCTAGCGCGTGTGCCAACGCAGAGCACACTGCCACGTGGCGCCTGGAGGTCCTCTAGTCGCGGGTTTGAGCCAGGGGTTTGGCTCTGTTTTGTTTGATTTTTGGAGATAAAATCAAAAGGAGTGTTTTGGGGGTATTTAAATAACTCAATGACCTTTTATACACAATTGTGAGTTAGCTCACTATTTTGAGTGGGGGGCTTGGTCGCTGTCGGTTCTGGTTCGAGCCCAGGGACACACCCTTGGGTTTAAATTTTATTTTTATATGATTTCAAGTTCTAAAAAGGGGAAATACTTCATAGAAAATTTATATAATATTATTAGAACATTTAGGAGTTATTTCATATTATTCAAAAGATATTTCGAGAATTTAAAGGTCATATTCCATATATTAGTTGAGTTTGAGTTAAAGTTTAAAATAAAGAAGAAGTATATGGTTAAAGATTTTTTAAGAGTTGGATTATAACAAAATCAAAATTATGAGTTGGGAATAAATTGTCTCTAGTGATCAATCTTTAAAGAAGTTTTTGTATTAAAAAGAAAATAGTGATCTATTCTAAAAATAGGTTTTTGTATTAACATGCTTGAAGTATGAATAAACATGAAAGGGATTGTATTAATCGAGAGAACTTTGAGAATCATGAAAGTGATTAGTTTGGTTGGCTAATTAAGAAGTTTTTTACAAGAAATTCTGATTTGGGAAATTGTTATTGAATGTGAATATAAGGAGTTATATACATCATGATTTATGAACGTAAAGAAAGTGATAAAGAAGAAATAAAGATTAATGAATGAAGCATTTATGTTGAGGTTGGATATAACCCAAGTGATCTCTATTTTTTGAGATGATTGTTGGGATCTAGAGGCTAGGCAAGACCCTTGGTAACCGGCAATTTATGAATAAAGAAATTTGAGAAGTAGTCAGCGTGGGCTATTGTTTCTTGTATTGTTGATTAATTCAAGTAGGGTAAGCTAGATCAGGTTGGATAATTTTAATTAAACTTAAGGATAGGCACTAGAAGAAGATATGATAGAAACAATGACGAACATGTTTGGTAAAGAATGTGCAACTCCTAGGTGTCCGATATCGAGGAATACACCCGGTAAATTCATGTATATGGGCTAAGGGTATGTCCGCCTATCATCAGAAAATGCCGGTAAAGAGACTGCAGTTCCTAGTAATGTTCGGATCGGACATGATACTCTCGGTAAATCCACTGAGGTGGGCTAGGGGTAGACCTGGTTCGTAGTTGCGAGAGATCGACTTGCTAGGGTTCGTGGCTGAGGATACGCCCGGTAAATCCACTAAGGTGGGCTAAGGGTAGGCCAGTAAGGTCTAATATCCTGGGGGTGCGACTCTTCGGTGACTACGCGTTGGAGTATATTCATTGGGTTAGGTTGCATGATGTGAGATGTAAACCATAATGACGAGTACCTTAAGGGCTTACCCTCGGACCTATGTAGTATGGGATGAAAATAATCCGAGCAAGTATGCATTAGTGTCATCGTAGTGTAAATATCTGTAATATGCATTAAGTCATACCATACTCTGACATGTTTAGGATAGTCACTTTTTACACTTTATTGTGCATTCAAGTTTATGTTTGCTAAAGTAAGAGAATCGTTGTTTTAAATCATTACGTTAGTTGTCTGCAACTGACGTACCCACAGTTTTCTAGTGCAAAGCTTGGATTGACAAAAAGACATAAAGATGAATTGATGTTAAAGATTATTTTTAGATTTAAGTTGTTGTTAAAGTTGTATATCATGTTGTATTCATTTAATTTCTGCTACGTTGATGTAAAGAACAATGTTGTACATAAAAAGTTTCAAATTCCTTATAAAATTGTACGAATTTGAAATAAAAGATTCTGTTGTGCTACGAATTACATGTAAATGGAATTCGGGGCGTTACACTCGTTCTCTCGCTCGAATTTTTGAGCTCCTTCATGAGCGGAACCAGGTTGTGTCCAAACCCATTGACAACCTAGAAGAAATTATATTCTCCCATAGAGACCAGTCCAAATGTCTTTATGTTAGCCAAGCCCTCTTCCACCGATTTAAAAAGCAACATGTTAATTACATCAGGGAGAATCGGACTTGTTTGCTTGGACTACCACTAACATGCATGGCATCGTGGCAAACCTGATCATGCATTGCCTAAGTGAGAACCCAGATGTCAGGCCGGTCCAACAAAACCGTTGCAAGTTTGCTCCCGACAGGCAAAAAAGCGGTTAAAGAAGAAGTCTTCCCCTGATCCTCACGATTACGTGCTGAGTAACTAGGATGGGTCTCTCTCAAGTAGGAGAACTCCAATTCCTTCTTGAGTAGCACCTTCTTTAGACAGTCACTCTCATTTCTCTCCTCCACTAATTCGGCATGAAGTTGAGCAATCTCAATGTCCCGAGGGTCCCTTCTAGGGTACATGACAATCTGTTGACCAGAACTAGTGAAATTACCAGAAGACTCTAGCTAATATGGTATTATACTTAGGAAAGTTTTGAAGAACCCGACCAGCTCACAAAGGCTTAGAGAATTTCAAAAGCATTCTTTTCTCATTGCTTAAAACAGAAGATACAAAGTGGTGGCCAGTGTGTATTTGGTCAGATACAAAAACTAACAGCATAACCAAAAGCATAAGATTAAGGGTTGACCTCTTTGCCCGCAAACTAGGGAGAACCACCCTTCTCCACCTCGGCCTCGGTCGCATCCTTAGTCGGTTCCTCTCCCTTCTCTTCGACAGAGCTTTCCCCCTCATCAATGGGGATCACTAGACCTGAAGTCATAATGGTACCCTTTCCCACTGAGGCCCAACACTCTCTCATCCACATCATGCAAGGCCTTCTCATATGCATCCTTCTGACCATCAATGACTATGTCAAGTGCCTCTTTCCTCATATTCGCTTACTTCCTCCAACTCCTTCTTCTCCACCTTTAACTTCTCCAAGTAAGTGTTGAGCCGCCCAACCACGACCTCCAAGGTTTTCCACCTATTCTCCTCTTCCTATAAGTTGGTTTTGAGAATACCACACCCATTCTCTACCCGAGTGGCTCTGTCCCTCAACAATTTTATGTCCCTGTCATATTGTCACTTCATCTCCCCTGCTTGGAGCATGTCCTACAAGAAAGAGCCATTAAAACATAGGATAAACATAGACAACTAAAAAAGGAATCAAAATGATACATGAGCATAATTCATGGAAGAAGTTGAGGAAGCAAGAGTCAAATGTTTCTCGTTCTAACTTCCAGCGGTCACGAGGAGAAGCGATGTTCTTCACTAACTCGACCTGCGATCCTGGGGTCGGTGAAGGATTCAGCCACCATAATTATCCAATTTAAAGTGTATAAGGTTGTCTCGCCACAAGAAAGCACCCCTAAAGCTTGCGTGTGAATTGGGGGAACCTCGACATTCACTACCTTGCCAACTGCCAATGCTACAACACTCATAGCCATCTTCATGGATGGCGAGGGTGAGTTCTCGAGGGTAAGAGCGACCGAGGAGGATGCCATCTTCACTATATTCGAAAGGAGGGCCACATGGCCATCTCTCCTCCTCTTCTTCTGCTTATCCCCATCCCGCTTGTTGCAAATCTCTTCCCATTAGACATCAATTACCTCCTGATTTATCATATCTGCACACACACACAAAAAAGGAAGTGGAGAACAAGTGCCTTCTTCACCATCTTTGAAGGGGTGGCCGCAGAGCCATCTCTCCTCCTCTTCCTCTGCTTCTCCCCTTATGTTTGTTGTGAATCACTGCCCGCCGGGTAATAATTGCCGCTTGATCTATCGTATCTTTTCTTCCTCAGCTTCTTCCCTTCTGTTTGTTGTGAATTTCTGCCCGTCGGGCATCAATTTCTGCTTGATCTATCATATCTGCACACATGTGCTCGTGCGCGTGCGCGCACACACACACACACAAGGGTCCATGGGGCTTAACCCCCAACGATAGTAGGTTCTCTTCCTCAGCTTTGACCAGATGACTTGGCCCATAGCCACTACCTTGTCATTCAAGTCCTTCTCTTCTTGACTCAACTCATCCTTGTTAGGGAATAATCCTTTTTTTTTGCATCTTGTAAACCTTCTTCATGGGAATTTCCCATGGCTCTACACTCCGAATGATGAAGAACTAATTCTTCCACTCCTCGATGTTATCTAGATGGCCCTCGATCGAGGACATCCCGTCCCTAGGAGTGATGTAATGTCATTCCTCGCCCCGCTTGGAGCAATTCATGCCACAATGCCTTCAAAAAATCATCAAACTAGGTTCTGCTTCCAAGGTGCAGCAAACCATATAAAAGTCTATCACATGTCTCTAAAAGTTCGGATTCAATTGCATAGGGCTGTGATCATACCATCTTACCACCTCCTTTATGAATTGATGGATAGGAAGGCATAGCCCGATGTGGAAAGCATCAAATGGGAATATGCAGAACTCAGGAGCTAACTTAGTTATGGGGTGAATCCCCGACTTTGGAAGTAGTAGCTCATACTCGCTAGGAATGAAGAAAACACCACAGATGGTTAAGAGGTTTTCCTTGGCCAAAACACTCCCAATTGCATCTGTCTCTATAGGTCACCGATTAGAAGGCTCAGACCAAGGATGACCAGACCTTGGCCGATCATAGGTATACAGGGGATACATCTTGATCATAAGTGGATCTTGAAGATGAGGACACTCTACGGTGTCACCAAAATTTTTGCCTTCTTCATATTCATCCTTTACCACGGCCATACTCTCCTCAGAAAGGATCAATGGCCCCTTCCTCGTAACTCTCTGAACCCTAAGGGAAGGGACTAACAAGGCTCAGGTACCTCCGTATCTTCTTCCTTGGTCGGGAGAGGGGGCTGAGGTATTGGTGTGGACCATAGACATGGTCTAAATAAAGTATTAATAATATTTACCTAGTATGCGCCAGCTATTTAACGACAATACATTGTTGGAAAACTTGTTGGGAGTAAAATTCAAGAGAGAGAAACTCTGGATAAAAAATAAGAAGCGAAGTCTCAAATTAGGCTCTACCTAGGGTTCTATAAAGGATTGGGTGCCTCGGTAACCGTTCTGAGGGGCGTGTCAAGATCCTGGTCATCCTCCCAAAAAGTTCATCCAATGGAGGAATCTCAAGAGACGCATTAATAACCCCCACTAAATACATGATGGAATTCCCGAGGACACGTTACTGATCGAGAAACTCAAACGACGATGTTGTAACTGGTTCAGAGTTCGGCACATCGTCCGAGCTACCTCCGAAAAAATTGCAAAAATTATAACTTCAGAGTTCGGCAAGTCGCCCGAGCTACCTCAAAAAAAAATCACAAAGGTTATGAGTTCGGAGTTCAGCGAGTCGTCCGAGTTGTCACTGAAATTCAAACCAAATTAGTAAGGTCACTCAGTTTGGCGAGGAACCTTGACATAGGTCCATCAGCCTCGGCACAAGTCCCACGACCTCGGCTACAACCTCGGCTAGCCCACATGCTTCGGCGAAGGCAATCACCCCCGACCGAGGGACCCTCACCGAGGGGTGTTTTGGCCAGGATGGCTCAATCCTCGGTCTATCATCCGGGCTACCCACATGTGAAACTTGTTCTCAACCCTTAGATTACCTTATGATTCGCACCCCTTCTATTTTTTTATTAATTCTAGAAATTAATTAAAAATTCCAAAAAATGGATGTCGTTTCATAAATTTAAAAAGAAATAAATAAATGTGGTGAGCAAGACCACTGAGGAACTCTGCGATAAGCATGATATCTGCTACTCCCTAAAGGTCGCTGTCCATCAACCTTTAAGAGTGGGGAACTTATGATATGGGTAAAAATTGGAGTCATATGATCCTAGTACGCATCTCAAAGCTACCAGGGGTAGTGCACTAATTTCAAAGCAATAATGAGCCGACTGGAAGAATATGGGTCATCTTCAAGCCTATTGACCCAGCCAGATCCATATTTAACGCTTACTTGATGCCCAAGAAGAAGGGGATTTCCAGCCAATCAAAACTGTTAGTCAAATCCCCCCCAAATCAGAGATTGTTTGTAATTATATCTCTGTACCATAATAATTTATAGTTAAATTTATGGTACATTTCTGATCTATCTTCCATAATTGATTCCTAGCTTATAAATACTCTCCACCCCCATCAGCCAAAGGTAACACCTAATTTATGCACTAAAAAACTCTAATCATTGTTCTGGTTACTGACTTGAGTGTTAGCGAGCCTTATGCTGGAATAACTTCTGATGTGTAACTTTTTGCAGGTTCCCTAAGGGTTTCCATCTAGCCAGATTCAGATCCCGATCAACAATTCAGATCATTGCTGTAACACCCCGAATTCTATTTACATGTAATTCGTAGTACAACAGGATCTTTTTCATCAATTCGAACAATTTTACATGAAAATTAAAACTTTTTATTACACAACAATGTTTATTACAAAGTTACAAAGCGGAAGTTAAATAAAATACAATATGAAATACAACTCTAATATCAGCAGTTTTAATCATGAATATAATCTTTATCATCAACCGTCTTTAAGTCTTTGCCAATCCAATCAAGCCCTGCACTAAAAATCTGTGGGCACGTCAGTTGCTTACAACTGACGCAATGTTATAAACAGCGATCTTCTCTATGCTGTATTATAACGAAATCTCTTACTTTAGAAAACACAAACTTGAATGCATATAAAAGTGTAAAGAGTGACTATTCTAAACATATCAGTGTATGATATGACTTAATGCCTAATGCAGATGTTATACTACATTGACACTAATGAATACTTGTTCGGACTCTATGCACCCCATCCTACATAGGTCCGAGGGCAAGCACCTATGTACTCCACATTATAGGGTTAGATCTCTCGCCATGCATCCTACTACTACGACTACTACAAGATTCAGATACTTTGTAAGTATTGGCTCTCGCCCTTGGAATACTGGAAACCAATCCCACTCCGTGGATCATTCTGTGGCCCTTACGTCCATCGTTCCAGAATACTGGGGATCGTCTCACTCCGTAGGTCATCCTGGAGCCCTCATTGCACAAGTATCCCATGAGCATCGCTCTTGTCCCGGAATATTGGAGATCATTTCCGCTCCGTGGATCATTCTGTGGCCTTTATGTCCATTATCCTTGAATACTGGGGACTATATCTCTCCAAGGATCATTCTAAAGTCCATAACTCACATTTTCTCTAGTTTCATCATGTCACCAACAAGTGCAGGTCCTTATGTTTGAAACATGAATAAATAATACTACCTAGAGCTAGCTTACCCTCCTATCGGTCTTAAACCATACACCGAGAATGATAGTCCATACTGGCCCTTTTTTAAAACTCAATTAATCATTTTCAACACTTTCCAGTACATGGGTCTCAATAAGCCTTTAGAATCAACATCTTTTTATGTTCAACAACTTTAGGTACTCATACCCTTATTATTCATATTTTTGATTTCATGTATTCATAATTCGTTCAATACTTTCTTTCATTCTCATTTACTAGTCATGAAGTATACACTTCTTGGTTGATCACACAACCAACAATTAATTTTAATAAATTACCAAGTCCCTTTGATTAACAAAAACTCCTTTGCACATTTATTTATTTTTCAAAAATATATTCCAAATACAAAGTTCAATTTGATCAATAAAACTCCTTTCATATTCAATCATATTTCAATTATAAATCTCAATTTTATTCAAAAGATAGATTCATTATTCCCCTAAAAGAGTATACTATAACTTTGTAGTTAAAAACACTTAGAATCATCCTCAATTACTTCATCTAAATTTATTTGCAAAACAGTGAGTTCAAAACCAGAAAACTGTAGTTCATGCTTTTTGTAAAAACCATAGAAAATTATATACTTCACAAAACTTTGGGTTTTTTAGATCAAAATAAATGTATACAAGTCTACTACAATTTCTTAGTTATAAGTTTCTCCAAAATATTGTATCTATATCCCTGAATTCTTCGAAATCTACAGTAAGGTCGAAATATTAAAATACTGCCAATTGTACGGTCTTGAAAAATTCATTATAAATTCACTTTTTTGTGAAATTTTGATTTGACTTTACAGAAAGGTTAACGAGTCTACTTCAAGTTCTTAGTTTTGACTTTTATCAAATTACTTCATCTAACATGTTGAAATGATCAAAAACCGCAATGTGTACAGATTTCCAGCAACTAGTCGACTACCGACCAGTCCTAAGTTTAGATTTTATTAAAATAGTAAACGACCTCCGAATCTTATGAAATTTTAAAGGGATATTCCTGACATATACAATATGCTACCATAAAAGTTTTAGTTCTAGATTCCAACTATTTTATTAAACATGATTTTCTGAAGTGCAAACAAAACTCAAAACAGCAACTTTATTTACATAGATTAACAATTTTGTGTATGAATTTATCTCCCAATTTATTCAATCTAATCATGATATATTACTATGCACCAAACAACATCATTTCAACTTTTCTTCATAACAATATATTAATTAGCATGCATTTCTTTTCATACTCATATCTATCAAATATTCAAAATAACATCATCACAAAATTAACTACAATTCATATAAATTATCAGTTTTATGCATCAATATTCCTACACATGCATACTACTACATTTTAGAAAGTTCAAGAATCACCCACCTTAATTGAAGAAAGAAGAATGGAAGAAAAATCTTTGGATGTTGCTCCTATCTCCAACAAGATGCTAGCCTTCTCCTCCTAGGAAAGCAAAGCTCAAGCCCTCCTTCTTGAAGAAATCCGAGCACTTTCTTTTTTCTCTTTCTTTTATTCTCTTTTGTTTCTTTTCTTTCTTTTGTTTCTATTTTGATTTTTGGTGCAATGTTCATGAAGTACGATGTGGTATTTATAGGGCTAAATGGGTGAATGAAGTGACAACCATTACCCAAAAATAAAGACCCATTAACCAAAATAAATATCCACTCACCATTACTCCCACAAACCCCCAACTCTTCCTATTCTTATGTATGGACAACTCTTGGTATGCACACACGTGCACGTGTACACACTCCTCATTCTTTAAATCAATTGTTATTAATTTATTTGTAGGTGTTTGTTACATGACCAGTGTGTAGGGTTAAAAAGTATACATTTAAAATGTAGAATAAAATCATGGGCCTCTCTTTTAATTAATTTTCTTAGTGGGCTTTAAAATAGACTTTAGGCCTATGGGTTTTAATTAGAAAATAAATAATACAATTGTGACAATTAAAATGAGAAGAAAAGCGTGCATGCTATCTTACAAAATTTTAGAAATAGAATGCACTTAAAAATTTACATGAAATGCACACATAAAAACAAATATTCAAATACGAAATAGATTTAAGTAACGGAAAAATATTTATAAATATTCAAAATATAACATACGAAAAAAATATATTTATTTTGATACTGTTACGGATATTTTACGCAACAAAAAATATACGTAATCGATTCGTGTATTGAAAGCACGTGCAATGTACGTAAAACACAAAGATTAAAATAAATGTTTGAGTTGGCTAAAAATATGATTGAAATGAGTTTTGAGAAAACGGAAAACATATAAATAATCAGAATATAAGATACGTATGACATTTATATAAAAATACGTTACGAATATTACTCGTAACAGTACAAAATATACGTGTGTAATACGCGAGAACAAAATTATCATTACTCAATTTTGCGAGGTGTTACAGTTGCTTTCTCCCTTAATAAAAGAACTCACATATTTTTGTTTTTACTGTGAGTGAGAGAACCTTTGGGGCTCTAATAGATTAATAATAAAATTGTTGGTTATATTTTGTAATATATCACAAAATGGGCATAGGAATAAATCAATTTTTGAAATGCATGGGTGACTTAAAAGAATATTGGTTCAAGTAGGATTATGAAAGTAGTTTCTTATTAAGTACTTAATTTCTATGGTTATTTCTAATTTCTCCCTAAATGTTGTTATCTTCCGGTTTACTCCATTATTTCGAACCAAGCTATTAACTATTTTGAAGAAATCCAAAAATTTGAATAACTATATTTTACAATTTTCTTTTTGAAAAATAAATATAAATTATAAATTAATTAATCAAATCTTTAATTGACAATTTAACTAATCTCGTGATGCAAAAGGGAGGGGGGGGGGGGGAGGGTCTGCATGCAATGGTAGATCATTCAACAGTATAGTCACAAATTCAGGATTTGAAAATAAATCGGGTAAGTTTATGCGTTTGGAATCCAGTAAAAAAATCAGCAAATTCTGGTTAAAGTTCGGCAAAATATTCGGATTGGTTTAAATTATTACATGTATACGTACGTATGGTTATGTGTATATTTATGTATGTATTTGACTGTATTTTTATAACAAGGCTATATTGATAATTTTTAAAAACTGAATGGGTGTAATAGAAAATTTGTCAAGAGGATAGGAAAGCAAATTTTCCAATTATAGCTGATAAGAATCCATAAGCCGGTCCCACATAATAGACTCACATTACAACTACAAGTAATCTGCATGTGCGATGAACGTTCTATTCTTTTTTACTATAGTAAATAATAAGACGTAATCTGGTCTCGAACCTGAGACCTCCCTTTACTCATCACATACCTTCTACAAATTATCCCTAGTGGCGCAAACTTTTATTTTATATGATGACACTTTTGTAAATAATTATGTCGTAAATAAATTTGAATTTTGAGGATATTATGGTAACTAATAACAGTTGAGTAAATGAATGGTTAATATAACTCCTACTCAAAGATGAATGGTTGACATTAGATGGGTGAATGTCTACAAATTACAGGTTGTCTACAAATGAAAACCCCAACTCTCTCATTATAATATTAGAGATTAGAGATATATTAAGGAAACTGGTTTACCACTCTCTCAATCCTCTATTTTGAAATAGTGCAAGGAAAGCAAAAGTAGAAAAATCTCATTTAAATTAACAGATGCATGCTGCGAATATTCATAAAAGATTCTTTATAAATTGCAAATTTGAATTTAAAAAATGAGTGAAAAGATAAGGAAAGATGAAAATACAGTTATGATACACAATATTTACGTGCCTAAAATCTCTTTTGAGTATCTCTTAACTAATCACAAATGTGGTTATTGAGTTTTTCCCAAATCAACATTCTTCATCTCTCCTCATCTTCTACTCTCTTTTTCTCCACTCTCTACCCCAAAAAACAAGGATAAAAGGATAAAAAGAAAAACCAAAAAATAGGGCGAAGATGCATTTGTATTAAAATAATGGGTCTACCTCATCTTCCCTTTTCTCTATATTAAAATAGAGAAAGAAGAGCAAAACTAGTAAAATTTTATTTAAACTAACATATACCGTCCGTACATTTTCAAAAAATAAATAAATAAAAAATAAAAAACTCCAAATCCTCTCTCCAGCCACGTTCTCAACCTTTCCCACTGGCCCAATGTAACCCCTGATTTCGCCTATACGATTTTTTTGCGTATTTTCTGTGTTCCGACTCTGTATGAAGATTTCCCTTTTTCTTGAACTCATTTTGTCTTAAAACTCCTATTAAAGTCCATATATATTCATTAATTATATTCGTAGTTATTTTCAAATAATTTCTATATTCTAATACAAAACATATTTTATTATATGATCTTTTATTATTATTATTATTTCTTTGATTGTTTATTAATTTGTGAAAGTCCATAGATTTTAATCCATCTTTTGTTTATTTATATGAAGTCCATTAACCCAAGGTTCAATTTTAAAGCCACTTTACATATGATTTTGGATTTATTATTCTTAAAATGCAAACCCAAATTATACTTCATTTTATCTTATAACTAATTGGTATCTTGATTTAATACCTAAAAATCCTATTCAATTCTATGATTTTATTTGTTGTCTTACTAGATTATTTAATTATTGAGTGAAGCCCAAGCATACTCCCTTCTATATGTATTTAATTATTTGATTTAATATATATATATATATATATATATATATATATATATATATATATATATATATATATATATTATAAACCCTATAATTTAAACCCAAATCCATCTCCTTATTGGATCCTAACCCATTAACCCAACATCCTAATCACCTATAAATACTAATTACCCTAAACCCTACTAATTAACCCTAATTATTATCTTAATTCCCTCTTTCTCTCTCTCGCCACTAATCTCCTCCTTCCTCTGTTTTTCCCGAAACCCATCCTTCACCGCCAGTGCACCATCCTCGCGTCCACTAACGTTGGCCAAGCCCCAATCCTTGCCTGCATCCCGATCATCTCCCTCACCCCTCAGTAGACCCATCACCTCCAACCCGCCAATTCTGCTCTTTGTCGCCCTTGCGGCGACGTCCCTCTCCATTTCCGCGTCCACCACCGAAGCGCCTCTCCTCCATCCAGTCACCACCCACCACCCTATCAAGCTCATCATCTCCCTCGCCCTAACCTCGATGCCCACGCCCCTAAACCCATCGACATAGTCTTCCCCTGTTCTCCTCACCGCTGCTCCTCCCCGTCGCAGTCCCGAAGACCCGTCGTCTCTCTCCACCGCAGTCCACCTATGCCTCCATCACCAGCACACCGTCGACACCGAAGCCCTACTGCCATTCTTGCTGGTGCTGCTCTGCCGTTGTTCTTGCTGAGCACGTGTGTTGAACATCTTGTTGTTCCTACATTTGTACGTGCTGTCATTCCGTCTCTTACACGTGTTGCTGCCATTGGAGATTCGCACATCATCTGCAATTATATCCGGATTAATCGTCAAAAGGCAAGCTCTCTCTTGAACCTTCTTATTATTTCTAGTTCAAGAATTAATTTTTGATACCCGCAAGTAGCTCGTTATTTGTCCGTTATGTCTTTGTCTGCTTTGTTACCCATCAAAGAGACTATTACGGATTTATCGGCGAAACCAAGTAGTAGTCCTCTTTTCGTAACTTTTCCTTGACTCAAACCCAAGTCCTCTTACATTTCATCATGTGCATACACCACACGAATATAATTACAATCATGTTATACAGTGGGTTGATTTGAATGCTTTCGTTTGAGTTCGATTTTGTTTGTAGAATTAAATACCATGATTGAGATGATATTGCCCTGTTAATAGTGGAATTTCAACCTAATCATCAAGTAGAATTATTCTGTGAATTAATTGCCATAGAGTTATATGGTTGCATATTTAAATTATTGCCAATTAACATAAAAGTGCTTGCTGGCCTGCTGCCTGTTTCGTATTGTGTTGAATTTTTGAACCTGTTGCTGTAAGAATTAAATAAAACTCTTTGAATAGTTTTTGTAACCCAGTGAATCTACTTCCAGACCTTTTGACAGATCTGGAATCTGATCTATAACTTGTAAGATATAACACTTTTAATACTGCTGGGTCTAGACTTCCTAATCGTCGTCTACAGGCTTATTGGCATGAATTATTGATTAAAATGAAATGCTAACGCTAAAATTTAGACTTGATATTAGTCTGATTGCTGCTAGACATGATTAGGAGTCACCCTATATTTTTGTGGAATTATTTGATAAATTTTCAGACTTGATATATATGTGCAGACATGACTCTAGATTGCTGCATGAACATTAGTTCACTAAAGAACCTCACTTTTGACTTGATTCTATTTGTCATTGATTAAAACTTATTGAATGAGAATTGTAGCTCTCTGTGTCTGAAATCCAGATCATCTAACAGTTTTGTAATTATATTTACAGATTGCAAGATATTCAGATTTTCATGTTGTAACGTCTGCATCCCAGAATACAGACTGAAAAATGTATTTTCAAGTTTAACTAGTGGAAACAGTAGATTAAATTAATAATTAAGACCTGAGAATTGTTTTGTTATCGTTGAACACTGTTAGGAATTTGATTATGATTTTTATTATATTTTTAAATAGATTTGTGAACAACTTTTCCATATAAGAATTTGACCATGTCATGCTCTCTGAACACGAAACCTGTAGAGAATTGACTGTTTGACTTAGCTATTTTGTTTATAATATGTCGTGTGTATATGCGTTGGAACCGACAGGGAGTCTAGTTTCTAGAACTCCTGACGGATCTGGATTTGCTTTTCCATAGCAAAAGGAAAATCTATTTTTGTCTAGCAAGGTCTTGCTGTCCAGAATTTGTATCTTGCTGTATATAAGCATGAATATATTATTTCTCGCATTTTATAAATCGTATTCTACATCCTGCATTGCATGTCTCTTGATATCTTCTAGACCCTGTCCTAGTACCCATCTTCGTTGTTGCATGTTCATGCGTAATTACTGTAAAAAGAATAACTAGTCGGGGTAATAAGGAGAAGAACTAGTAGTGGGCAATATAGGAGAGTGTACTCGGAAGGGGGGTCGTGTACTTGGAAGGGGGTCCTTGTTTTCCGTTTTACATGTTACCGACCAGGTTTACCGACCAAGTTAAAAAAGTTTACCGACCAAGTTTACCAACCAAGTTAAACAAGTTTACGAACCAAGTTTTTATAGTCATGAGAAGACCCGAGTACATGACCCTATAGAATTCACCATTAGAGTTTAAACGTTAACTTGATTGTATGCACTCGACCTGTGGTATGGGATGCAGGATTGCGTGCATTAGTTAGGGTTTATAAACGAATGTTAGACATAAGATTTACACTGAGCATGTGCATAATTTCTGATTACAAGTTACGTGATCCATGTTTACATGTTTACATGCTCCCTGTTACTCGTTTACATACCACACTCGTTACTTGTTCCATGCTTGATTACGCGATCTCTTGTTCACGTTGCTTGTTCTTTGCCATGCCTATTTTCTTGCTCACGTTGCTTGTTCCTTGTCATGGATGTTTTCTTGTTCACTGCTTGTTGCTACTTGCTATCTATTGCTTGCTCTAACGGACTTTTTTTCTCCCACCTCTAGTTGATGAGTTTGCAGGTATTGAAGATGAGTTACCAGAAGGACTTGGTGAACAAGCTTTCTAGAAGAATCATGACTTAGTTCCTGTTTCATTATTATTTCCTTGTTTATTTTTTAATCGACATTTTATCTTAGTAGACTGGTTATTGTCTTACATTTGTTTCAGTACATTGTATTTCCAGGCGACGACACGCAATTTATTTCCAGATGTTGGATATTATTTTATGGATTTAATTCATGGATTATTCAAGTATATTCATGGTTTATGTAATTGCCTCTTCATGCATGGTTGTGATTATGTTTTATATTGTTGAGTTAATTGTACAGCTTATGAATGATGCAAATTATTTGTTGGGCCTTAGTTATGTGCCCGTATTTCCAGTTCCTTTGAAAGCAGGGCATGACACCCAACCCTCCACCTCGCCTCCGACACTACCCCTCCTACACATCCATTCATCTCGCCGACGTACCTCGCCGCCTCCTTCAAGGAAGATCCCTCCAACTACTAGAACTACGTCACTGACCTCCTCAACCCTCGAACTCCTCCCTTCCACATCCACCTCGAACTTACCTCCGGCACTGCCCCCTCCCATGCGACCCTCCCAAAATTTGGACCTCACCTCTGACGCTGCCACCTCCCACGCACTGCACCGCCTCCTTCACCGTTTTCGAACCACCGCTTTCAACAAGGCAGTATTTCCAGTAGAATTGGAGAAGAGTACGACTTGAAGACATGAATGATTGCGGTGTCGGATTGAAGAATAAATTTCGGTAAGGTTTCTTCTATTTTTTCCTTTTATCGATTACCTCATGCATATTTGAATAGAAAACACTTGAAAACCTAGAAATCTGGTAATTAATTTCTAAAATTGTGCTTTTCTCATCAACGATTCAATGAAATACCTATGTGCTTTTCTAAAATTTTGTTTGTGAAAATGCTATTGAAAAATTTTGTTTAACTAAATCAACTGTATATATGTGGGGTGTATATATTAATTCTGACACTGTAATTTACTAACTGTTTCATTTTCAATTTCTAATTTGTGTTTAACCCCAAAATTTGAATTTGGGAAAGAGTACTAGGTTGAAGACGGTGATGATTGCTGGTGTCGGATCCAAGAATGAGATTTGGTAATGAGGGAAGTTGCGGAGGGCAAAGTGAGGTGGATGGAGATGTGGAGGGTGGTATTGGAGAGGGGGTTGAGGGAGGAGTGGAGGAGGCAGTCGGAGAGGGTGTGGATTTGGAAGGAGGAGGAGATGGAAGGGAGGGTCAAGATGAGGTGGACCAAGGCCTGGGTGTTATCGGTTAAGATGTATACAAAGACTGGGTTGTGTGCGTATTTTTTAAGGTAAATTTCATTAAACTATATCCTTGAAGATGTAATATCTCTCAATTCACTCACAAATTTTTGGAGTTCCATATAATTTTATGAGTACCTTAAACTTATTTTAGTCTATGCAATTTGCACTGGGTAACACTAGTGTAAGTAATTAAAGAAGGGATGGGCACAAATGTCATTTGCAACCCTGACTAATCACCATGGCACATTTCTTCTTCATCCTCTCCATTCCTCTTCGTTGCGCCGCTCGCTCTTTCCACCATTTCTTCCTCTTCTTTCTTTTTGTTTTTGTTTTGTTTTTTTCCATGTCAAATAAAACACGAATTACTCTGTTATTCGCTAATATTCATGAGAAATTCTCATATCTACCTATTTATTCGTGAATTGATGATTAATTTGTGGAATTATTCGGTCAGTCTAGTATTTACGAATTATTCATGAATTTCCAAAATTATTCTCGAATTTTGTTACTACTGCTGAGCAGCTTAATTACTTTTATTTAGTGTATGCATTCGTGTCTTGAATATAATGCCTACAATTAGTGAAATTAATGCAACTCCTTTGTGCATCACCCTTTGAAATTTCCATTTCCAATTCATTTTGAAAATAATGTAAATGTTTTTTGGAATTCCATGTCAGTATTAGTTTAAGTTCATATTTTCGTTTACAATATAGGATTCTAACACTAAATAATAGTATAAAGTTTCCTCCTTTTCTTTTTTCTTCTTTTTCTTATCTATACTATTATTAAGCAAAGCTCCATTTTGGCGACTTTTTACTATCATGCCCTCATAAACATAAAAAGCAAAAAAAATGCAGGGTTAATTCTGTCAAATTTTACCCCTGGTCCCTACACAATCAAAGGGTACAAGCATAATTTTCACTTCATTTACTTCAATCTCTCCATAAAATTCTATTCCCTAAAAAATCAAAACCGTCTCTTCCTCTCTCTCCATCAAATCTGCACTCCTCAAAAATCGACATCAAACAGCAACAGATACCCAATCCTTCTTTTCTCTGTTCTTCTTCCCAAACGCGAGTATGCGATACAGAGAAAGAGAGAGATGGCGGGAGTGGGTGGCGACTGCGGCAAGGCAAGGGTGGTCGAGGAGCAACGAGGTGCAGTCGGTGGTGGTTGAGGTGACGGAGTTTCGGGAACATAGGAGGTCGAGATGGAGGGGATTCGAGGTGACGGGAGAGAGAAGCAGCGACGGGAATGGGTTCTGAAGGCAGGGGAGAAGGCGATGAGGGAGGAGCTTTGCTGTGCGATGCGGTCAGGAAGCGACGGCGGCGCAAGGCGGAGGCGAATCAGTGGCTCGAGCGGGAGGCACACGAAGGTGGGGTGCTTCAGTCGACGGCGGCAATGGCAGAGTTGAAGGTGGATGCAGGGCGATGTGAGGAGGAAGACGAAGGGCCTAGGTGAGCTTTGAGCGACAATGGCGACGATGGAGGCACGAGCTCGAGGGATGGTGAGGCGCTCGACTGGCTGACGAAGTCGAAGACGGCGACGAGGGTGCATCGCGACTGGGACGACGACAGGCAGTGGAGGATGAAGGAGTTCGAAGTCGAGGGTGGTGAAGGTTTAAGACGAAGGGGAAGGGGTCTTCGACAGAGATGGGGTGAGGCTCTGTTGGAGCAACGGAGAGGTGAAGATAGGGAGCTTCAGGTGGTGCTTGGTGTTCGGCAAGGTGGAGAGTTGTGATGGCGGGAGGCTAGGGGTGTTCGGGTTGTGTTGGAGGAAAAAGGCAGGAGGTGTTGCACTTCGAGGTACATGAAATCCTATATGGAAAAAAAATAGAATTCTTCTTTTGATATTTGAGATTGAGATAACTAGGAAAAATATTTATGAAATTAACAATTAGTTTTCAGCTCTTTTAATGCAATGTTGTGAGTAGCTTCAGTTCAATAGTGAGGTGAGTGACTAAATTCATTCATTTAGTCAATACTAGACGTACATCGCACGTGCATTATACTAGTTATGTATAATGGCAAAGTGAGGACTCTAAATCAGCTCAACGTCTTTTATTAAAAAGAATATTATTCAAAATATTACTTCCTTAAGTATTTTTCATATGTGTACATCAACTCCACGGAAACTCTAATTTCCTCATTGATCCTGCGTACTCTTTGCTCTGTGAAGTTGGTAAGATATATCTCTAATCTCTAATATTATAATGAGATAGTTGACGTTGTATCATTTTTAGACAAATTGTAATTTGTAGCCAATCAACCATCTAATCTCAAGCATCTATTTCTAAGTGGAAGTTATATTAACCATCTATTTAGTCAATTGTTGTCAGTTACCATAATACCATCAAAGTTCAAATATATTTACGACATAATTATTTACAAAAAAATGTCAAAAATTGGTGCCACTAGGGATAATTATAAAGAATAAGGTAAGAGTTTGAGATAGACAAAAGGAGTTCTCAGGGTCGAGGCTAGACTACGTTGTAAAAAGCATACAAACTTTATGATCTTAATACTAGTTCAAATTTTACCACTCCATGATATTGTTTTTCAAGAAGATATATATTTGCAGGAATGAACAGCAAATCACATTCTTCCTCTCCTAGTAACAAACTACCCAAATTCAATGAACCTCTGCAAACCCAAGTTGTGGATCCTCCAACCCACATCATCAACAATGCCATAAAGTTATAGGATTTAGTTGATGGAATTTTATAAACACTTAAGCAATATGCATAAAACATTGATAACAACCTAAATCATATCTTTATAGATGTAAATCTTAATCATGTTACAAAAGTGCTTTAATATAAAATCCTAAATCATGAAGCTATAGATCCTTTGCTAAATTAAAAGAAGAAGAACATTAAAAGCGGAAGCACTAACCTGAAGCCATTGATGGAGATTGCGCAGAGGGTTTGGATCTTCCTATATGATGCGCACTTCTTTGAGAGGCCGTCTCTCTTTTCACTTCTGTTGATGGGATGGCGGATAGAATAAGAAGATATGTATAGATAGGAGACCACAACCCTAATGGATATTTATTGATTTCTAATTTTGCCCATAACAAAATTAGAAATTTACTTTGCAGTTTCTGTACGTAATATATCACATTTTAAATTATATGCTTTTAACTGATTACTTAATCTTGATTAGATCACATTAATTTGGGTTAGACTTTAGAATAGCAATTATACATTTAGTCACATATGTGAGCCCACATAAATTATTTCTCAACAATCTCCCACTTGGGCCACACATGTTACACCTTATAAATGTACATACTTTATAAGCTCAAAATTCTGCTATCATAACCAAAAGCATAGCCAAACAATCTCGTCCATTAATCATGCAAATATAGGATCAAAGCAATTTTCGTTACGTTTATCGTAACTAAATTCATTAATGGTCACATATATCAACATAATCAAACGACATAAATCAAGTGTGAATGTGTAGCATGAAAATTTCATGCAATGTGATCTATATACATGCCTATTTCCAACTAGTCCTCTTAAAACTTAAGTGAGGTCAGAATCAAAACATGACAAAAGAGTGAGAAAACTGAATACTTTATTTTTTATTAGAATATAACCAAATGTATAAATGTCTCAGATAAACATAAAGAAAATAAAATACAAACTCTCATTAAATCATGATATCCTCAAATAATATAACACCCATTTGAGCAGTGTGCTCATGAAAGACCTTGGGTGGTAATCCCTTTGTGAGCGGATCCGCTATCATGGAATTTGTTCCAATGTGCTCTATGGATATTTGTCCACTCTGCACTCTTTGTTTCACAACTAGAAACTTTATGTCAATATGCTTCGACTTTGTTGAGCTCCTGTTGTTGTTGGAATACATCACTGCTGACTTATTGTCACAAAATAACTTGAGTGGTCTCTCTACATTCTCCAAAATGTGCAGCCTAGTAACAAAATTCCGCAGCCATATTCCATGATTCGATGCCTCATAGCAAGCTACACTCTACTGCCATAGTGGAAGAAGCTACAAGTGTCTATTTGACATTTTTCCAGGATATAGTTCCTCCAGTTAACAGGTAAATATAGTCTGATGTAGACTTTCTACTATCTTGGCACCCAGCAAAACAAGAATCAAAATATCCTACGACATCCGAATGATCTGATTTTCTATATGTGAGCATGTAATCTTTTGTTCTCTGAAGATACCCCATAACCCTCTTGGCTGCTATCCAATGGTCCATACCAGGTTTGCTTAAATACCTGCCTAACATCCCAACAATGTACGCAATATCCGGACGCGTACATACTTGAGCATACATTAGACTCCAAATAGCTAATGCATAAGTGATCTTTTACATTTCCTGAATTTCAAGGTTACTTTTAGGGCACGAATTAAGACTAAATTTATCTCCTTTAGCAACAGAGGTATCCCCTGGTCTACAATCTTGCATGAAAAACTTTTTGAGTACTTTATATATATATCCCTTTGTGATAATCCAAGAATACCTCGAGAACGATCTCGGTGCATCTGAATTTCTAATACAAAAGAGGCATCCCCAAGATCTGTCATCTCAAAATGCTTGGACAGAAACCTTTTGGTTTTGTGCAACAAGTCTATATCATTAGTGGCAAGTAATATGTCATCGATATACAGAACTAGGAATATATGCTTACTCTTACTGAACTTGTGATACACACAATCATCAACAACATTCATCTCAAAACCGAATGAGATAATTACTTGATGAAACTTGTGGTACCATTGAAGAGAAGCCTGCTTAAGTCCATAGATGGATTTCATCAATTTGCAAACCATATTCTTTGGGTCTCCCGACACAAAGTTTTTTGGTTGCACCATATAAATTGTCTCTTCAATGTCGCCAATGAGAAATGCCGTCTTGACATCCAGATAATGTAGCTCAAGGTCAAGATAAGCAACAAGTGCCATAATTGTCCTGAACAAGTCTTTCGATGAAACTGGAGAGAAAATCTTTGTAAAATCGATGCCTTCTTTCTGAGTATAGCCTTTAGCTACATGACGTGCCTTATACCTATCCACATTACCTTTTGCATCCCTCTTGGTCTTAAATATCCATTTACAACCAATTGGTTTTGCACCTTCCGGTAATGAGACAAGTTCCCGAACTTTGTTGTCTTGCATAGACTGATACTCCTCATTCATGGCATTCATCCACTTTTGAGAGTTATAACTTTTCATGGCCTGATGAAATGTGACTGGATCATCTTCTATCATTCCATTGTCATCCTCATGTTCTTGGAGAAATACCATATAATCATCAGGAATAGCACTCCTCCTTTCTCTCGTGGATCTCCTTAATGGCACTGGTTCTTGAGGTTGTTGAGTTTGTTCTTCTGGAACAATTACCTCATTTTGAATAGGGGGTTGTTCAACTTTGTCTTGTTGAGGTTCCGGATTCACTTCTTGATCAATAATAAGTGTGGGAACCTGAATATTGTCAAAAGTGATAGTAGGAATTGAGTTTGTAATTCAATTCAATTCCTCCTCAAAAGCAATGTCCCTAACCTTATTTCTCCCCCCAAACTCAACTTCCTCAAAAAATGTTGCAGTTCCCGTCTCAAAAATAATCCTTAGTGTGGGATCATAAAACTTATAGCCCCTAGATCACTCAGAATAACCAATAAAGTAGCTGCTCACTGTTTTGGAGTCCAATTTCTTTTCATGTGGCCTGTAAGGCCTTGCCTCAGCTGGACATCCCCAAATGTGAAAGTGCTTTAGACTAGGCTTTCGACCTGTCCAAAGCTCATAAGGTGTTTTTGCAGCTGCTTTAGTTGGTACTCTATTGAGGATGTAAGCTACTAGCTTTAATGCTTCTCCCCAGAGGGACTCAGGTAAGGTGAATGAGAAATCATACTCCTTACCATATCCTTAAGAGTCATATTTCGTCTTTCAGCAACACCATTCATGCTAGGTGATCCTAGCATGGTGTACTGTGGGACAACACCGTATTCCTCTAGGAATTTAGCAAACGGTCCTAGAGGTTGTTCACCTGAGCCATCATATCTACCTTAGTACTCACCACCATGATCAAATCTGACAATTTTAATTCTTTGTTGAGTTGATTCTCAACTTCAGCTTTATAAGCTTTGAACACGTCCAGAGACTGTGATTTTCCATGAATGAGATATAGGTATCCATAACGTGATTAATCATCTATGAACGATATAAAATATTGTTGACCATTCCAAGAAGCCGAAGGGAATAGCCTACAATTATCTGTATGAATTAATTCTGAGATGCCTGAAGATCTATTGGCACCTAATCTCTTAGTTTTGATCTGTTTTCCCTTTATGCATTCGACACAGACATCAAAGTCTGTGAAGTCCAGGAACTCCAAAATGCCATCAGACACAAGACGCTCAACTCTACCATTTGAGATATGACCTAAGCGTTTATGCCATAATGACGCCAAATTTTCTTTATTTAATTTACGTTTAGTACCATGTGACTCAACATGCAAGGTTTCATTATAGGATGCAATTGTTTCGAGCAAATAAAGGTTGTCATAAGTATTCAAATAACCAGTTCTAACAACATTCGAATTTAAAGACAAACTAAACTGATTGTTTCCTAAATGAACAATAATAACCAAATTTGTCCAACAAAGAAATAGAAATTAAATTTCGTCTTAAATACGGTACAACAGAAGTGTCTTTCAAATCCAAATAAAAACCAGTTCCAAATAACAACCTAAAATGCCCAACTGCTTCCACTTCTACAGGTTTTTCATCGCCCACGAAGATGTGTCTTTCACCATCATTTGGCTTTCGACAGCTCAGGTAACCCTGCATAGAAACACTTATGTGAGTAGTAGCACCAGAATCTATCCACCAAGTGTTTCTAGGCACTGAAGATAAATTAACCTCAGAACAGACCAGAGTAAGAAACATACCTTTCATTGCACACCATGTGTGATATTTGGTACATTCCTTCTTCATATGTCCAGACTGTTTACAAAAGAAACAACTCTCTGTATCCATATGTTGTTTCTTTTGAGCTGGACTCGTAGCTTTTTCATTCTCAGATTTCCTTTTCTTGCCCTTATCCTTAAAGGCATTGGCCAAGTGAGCACTTTCATTCTTATCTTGTTTCAAGCTTTCTTCCTCTTGCACATAGTGAGAAATGAGCTCATTTAGACTCCATTTTTCCTTGTGACAGTTGTAACTGATCTTGAATTGATTGAACTGTGCTGAAGCGATACCAAAACCATAAGTACAAGCAATTCCTCAGGAAATTCAAGCTTGAGTGCCTTAAGTCTGGAAACAATATGGTACATCTCCATAATGTACTTGAAACACCCCGAATTCCAAAATAGACTAAATTCGAAGTTCAACAGGATCTCTTCACTTCTCTTCATACAATTTTACAAGGAAATTAAAACTTTTATTACATCAGAGTTACATCATGAATTACATTTAAATAGCGGAAGCAATTTACAATAATTACATGAATAAACTGTACAACACTTGAAACATTTTTTAAGCAACATGCATACTTTAATCTTATCAATCTCTTTATCCTGCATAGAAACTGTGGGCTCGTCAGTTCATTTAACTGACACAAGGATATAAAACATCAATTTTCTCCTACTTAACAAGCACACACTCATCAATATCTTCATAAGTTATCATGATTCTTTTCATTTCAATTCATGCATAGTTTTCCATAATAAAAAGGGCAAGGTAATTTCAGTTTCACAATGTCTCGAATTACATATTTAATCTCACAAGTATTTCCTTACATTCATAAGTCTAAAATCTCATTTATTTAAACCAAGTGAATTTTTCACATTTGCATCAAGTCGTGAGTTTCTTTGGAAAACTTCTCACAAAAATTTCTTAAAAGAGACTAAATATCGCTTTGTTTATCTCATAAAAATACCCTTATAATTTCTGTAAATTGGTCTATAGTTATTAATTAAACTATAGAAATTTTCCTTAAGATCTAATTAATTTCAGAATAATTATCATAATTTTTATGAATTCATTTCACTTTAAAAAAATCATTTAAAGAAAATATTTTTTCCAAAAAAATTGAAAATTAAAAACCTTGGCTAACGCCAGGTTTCGAACCGCTCAACACAGCAACAGCACTACGCTACAGTAACATTACTGTGGCACAGGCGCTGACCAGAAAGGCTAACAGCGCCAGACATCAAGAAGGGGCGATAATAGCCCTATATACTATCGAGTTCGGCTGTGAGTTAATTTCAAAAAATGGAAAAAATAAAGAGTCTATACCGAGACTCGAACTCAAGACCTCTAGTTACAGTGACGTTTTTAATTTGCACCCACTGACCAGAATGGGCAGAGTGACTCACCCGTAGGAAAAATAACTATAATTTGTTTTGTATATGACTGGAGCAATTCTAGTTCATGAAATTAACCAGTTTCTTTCAAAAATGTGATTTGTTCCTTTATAAATCTAAATAAATTCCTGACTGGATTTCTTTCGAATTAAACAGTAATTTACACGTTTTAAAAGCCATTTGACTCTCATTTTTCATACAAATACTACTCTTTTATTTATATAAAATGTTCACTTTACCAACAAAATAGCATGCAACTTTAGGATTCTTTAATAACAATTTTACTAACAACAACATACATAATTATTTAATCAATCTAACTTCATAGCATGGAGACTTCTCATAATTCACACTTTTCACAGAAGCACATTTCTTCATATGCATTTTTCCCACACACATGAACATTTCAATAAAGAGATTATATTCTTTCTTAATTAACATATCAGTGTAATATCAATTTACCACAACAATATTTTTAATCACATCATTCAATTCAATTTTTACTAGTTGGTTCATGCAATTTCACATGGATTTATTTTTCTCCTTAGTCATAGCACTAACATAAAGCAACATTTTCTCTAGTTTATTCCACCATGATCAAAACACAAACCTAGCATGGTAACTATCTAGAAGTTGGAGAAAATTGCCCACCTTATTTGGAGAGAAAACAAAAGGAACTCCTAAGAACTCCTAGAATAATCAAAAGAAGCCTTCTTCTCCTAGTTTGAGCCACCACAAGCCGTCTCCTCCTAGCTTGAAGCAAAGCCGAGCTCTCCCTTTGCTTCTTGAAGAAATGACGGCCTCCAATGGGAAAGAGCACACACAATGGCACACCACTCAATCTTTTGAACTCACTATTCTCAATCTTTTACTCTCTAATTGTATTTCTTTCTCTTTCTCTTTTGATATAGATTAGGTGCAAGGATAACTAATGTAGGGGGAGGGGGGGGGGGGGTATTTATACAAAATTTTGTGTGCAAATAGAAGGCTAGGATTAGATCAAGTGGTTAAGGATCAAAGGTCTAGATGAATTAGGGAGTTGCCATAACTTCCCCATGATGGAGTAACCACCTCTCCACCTCATCCACTCTCCTACTCCCCTTGATACAATCCGGCCTAGGGTCAAAAGGTGCACAATGCACACTCTAGTGCATGCACGTGCCAACTAGTGTCCCCCACTTACAAGTTGTTCATGTTAGTTTAATTAATTATCTATTATTTGAGTCTACACTACAAGTTAGGCTAAAATAAAGAAAGAATTATATTAAATGGGTTTACTAATGGGCCAAGAGACTATGGGCTCTATTAATTTAATTAATTAATTAATTAATGTGTGCTACAAAGAGACAAATTGGCCTAGGGTTAAATTAGGCTTTCTAAAAAAAAGAGAAGAACAATTAGGATTACTAGTTTATGAAATATTTTTAGAGAAATACATGCATAAATTTGCACGTGCACAACACGTAAAATCAAACAACTCTAATATAAATAAGATTTGAAAATCCAAGGTGTTACAACACTCCCTCCTTAGAATAGTTTTGTCCTCGGAACTACACTTAAAGGCTGAGAAAATAGAAATACGACAAGAAGATAAGAAAAGAAAAGGAAAGAAGATACAAATCAAACAAAGAGCTCAAGATGATCTTTCGTCATCTCTCCTCAGATTCCCAAGTAGCCTCTTCAACCAACTAGTTTCTCCAGACTACTTTGACCATCGGTATCGTCTTGTTCCTCAAGACTTTCTCCCGACGATCGACAATCTCAACCGGAAGCTCAATGTAACTCAGATCCAACTGCAAACCCTCCGACACTTCGGACAAATGATAACTCGGATCTGGAATGTACCCTCTTAGCATAGACACATGGAAGATATTGTACACTTGAGACAACTCTTCCGGTAACTCCAACCGGTAAGCAGTTTTCCCAATCTGCTTCAATATCTTGTATGGGCCTATGAACCTCGGGACTAACTTCCCACCTCTACTGAAGCGAATCACACCCTTGCTAGGTGAAACCTTCAGAAAGACAAAGTCACCAACCTCAAACTCAAGGTCCTTCCTCCGGTTGTCTGCATAGCTCTTCTGCCTATTCTGAGCATCCACCAACCTCTTCCAAATCAGATCGATCTTTTCAGAGGTCTGCTGCACAATTCAGAGGTCTGCTGCACGATCTCAGGCCTAAACATCTACCGCTCCCCAACTTCAAACCAACAAACAGGTGTTCTGCACTTCCTGCCATACAGAGCTTCGTATGGCGCCATCCCAATACTAGTTTGAAAATTGTTGCTGTAGGCAAACTCTACCAGAGCTAGATGCCTTTCCCAACTGCCTCCAAAATCTAGAACACAACACCGAAGCATATCCTCAAGAATACGGTTGACTCTCTCGGTCTGTCCATTAGTCTGAGGATGAAAAGCAGTGCTGAAATCCGTCTTGGTACCCAAAGCTGTCTGAAGACTCCTCAAGAAATGCGAAGTAAACCACATATCTCGATCAGACACTATGGTTAATGGAACACCATGAAGCCTGACGATCTCTCCAACGTACAGCTCGGCCAACTTGTCCATAGACGAAGTAAGTTTCATCGCCAAGAAGTGAGCGGACTTGGTTAGCCGATCGACTGTGACCCAAATTGCATCATTGCCCTTTGAAATCTTGGGCAAACCCGTGATGAAATCCATACTGATGTTATCCCACTTCCATTTTCGAAATAGGTAACGGTTGCAATAGACCTCCGGGTTTTTGATTCTCGGCTTTGACCTGCTGACAGATTTCACACCTCGCCACGAACTCAGTTACATCCCATTTCAGACCTGGCCACCAGAAATGTTGCTTAATGTCCTTATACATCTTGGTACTCCCAGGATGTACAGACAAAAGAGTAGAATGTGCCTCCTGAAGAATGCTCTCCCGCAATCCTACTTAATTCGGAACACATAGCCTCTCTCCAAATCACAACACTTCATCACTGATCTGAAACTCTGACAACCTGCCAGTACCAACCTGCCGCTTCATCTTCTGAATCTCTGCATCTTCCTTCTGACTTGCGATAATCCTTTCATTCAATGTTGGTTGGAGCCTCAACTAAGCTAAAAATGATCCCAAGCCTTGCAGAACAACTTCAATACTAGCCCGATCCAACTCCTCTGCAAGCTGCCTCTGAGTTGTAATCAAACTAGCCAGACTATTCTTGCGGCTAAGTGCATCAGCAACAACATTAGCCTTCCCAGGATGGTACTTAATCTCTGGACGAATGTCCTCAAGTACTTCCAACCATCTCTGTTGCCTCAGATTCAGGTCCTTCTGCTGATAGATGTACTTCAAGCTTTTTTGGTCCGTGTACATGTTCAGCTTTTCACCATACACGTAATGTCTCCATTGCTTTAAGATGAAGATAATCGCAGTCAACTCTAGATCATAAGTCGGATAATTCTTCTTATGCGGTCTTAGTTGCCTAGACCCATACGTGGTCACTTTCCCTTCTTGCATTAAGACACAACCAAGCCCACGATGTGAAGCATCGCTGTAGACATCACACCCAACACCTGCTCTAGGCAAAGCTAAAATGGGAGCAGTAGTCAGTTTCTTTTTCAACTCCTGAAAGCTTGCCTTGCACTGCTCAGTCACTTAAAGTTCACATTCTTCTTGGTCAGACCAGTGAGTGGCATGGCTATGTGAGCATAGCCTTGAATGAACCTCCTGTAGTATCCAGTTAGCCCTAAGAAAACTCCTGATTTCCTTCACTGTAGTAGGCCATGCTCAATTCTTCACCGCCTCTATCTTCTGCGGATCAGTTGTCACTCCCTCCTTAGAAAGGATGTGACCTAGGAACGCCACTTCAGATTTCTAGAAATCGCACTTGGACAAACTTGGCATACAACTCATGCACCTGAAGTCATCCTCAAAACTGCTGTCAGATGCTCGTGTGCTCCTCCTCCAACTTGGAGTACACAAGAATATCATCAATAAACATCACGACGAAAGAATCAATAAACGGCCTTAGAACTCTATTCATCATATCCATGAAAATTGCAGGTGCATTCGTCACTCCAAACAGCATAACTAAGAATTCGTAATGCCCTTGTCGAGTTCTGAACGAAGTCTTATGCACATCTTTAGTCTTCACTCTAACCTGATGGTATCCTGATCGAAGATCTATTTTGGAGAAAACAGCTGCTCTTTGTAGACAATCGAACAGGTCGTCAATTCGGGGAATAGGATACTTATTCTGAACAGTGACCTTATTCAGCTCTCGGTAATCGATACACATCCTCATCGAACCATCCTTCTTCTTGCTGATAGCAGCAACTAAGCCTGAACATCTCCTCTTCCCTTGGAAATTGACTTCAAGACCACCTGGAGCCTTCACTGTTACTTCTTTGGTCTTGCACTCGATGCTTGCACTGTTCATCGACATCCAAACAATTCCAATGATAACATCGACTCCCAAGATATTCAGCTCGATCAAATCATCCCGAAAATTCTATCTCCAATCCCAATTTCGCAGTCCGCTTAGAACCGATCAGTGGTTACGGTCTCCCCTGATGGAGTAGCTACTTCTAAAACCTTGCCTGGAAAGACTTTCGGTTCGACTTCCAAAACTTTAGCAAACTTAGGTGATAAAAAAGTGCGAGAGGACCCAGTATCGAACAAAATAATAGCTTTCTTTCCATTCAAATAAAGTTCTCCTATTACATAACACACACTCGTTACATAACAGTTCACTATATAAAGCGAGAAAAAGAAACAACAGAAAAAAATTCCTAAACATCCTCCCTCGTACCAGTGATGACGTGATCCACCTCATCAGTGTCAGCTTCAGTCAAGGCAAATACTCGCCCCTGCTGGTACGGCTTCTTCCCGGCCTGCTGAGTGGGTCCCTTTCAAATGACATCTTACAGCTTAGGGCACTGGGATCGGTAGTGACCTGAATCCCCACAATTGTAATAATGCACCACTGGAGGTCTCACCTACGCATCCCCGGGTCTTCCTGCCACACTGCAGTGTTCGCCCTAGTCGGTTTGAACCTTTGGGCCGGCGGCTGTCCCCTGATATTTCCAGCAACTGCAGGCCTCTTTCCCACATTCGAGTTGTTCCTTCGATTCTGAACAGCGTGGAACTGCTCCATGTCTGCCTCAGTGGTTGCAGCTCGTTTGACCAATTTGTCAAACCTCCTGATACCCAGGGGTATCAGAAGCGATCTCAAACTTGGCCTCAAACCATGCTCGAACTTTCGAGCCTTCTTTGCCTCATCCATACCAATTTGGGAGCATACCTCGAGAGTTGAGTGAACCTTGTCTCATACTCTCTAACCGACATGCCATCCTGTTGCAGCGCTAGAAATTCTATGGCCTTCTTCTCCTAGACGTCTGATGAAAGATAATGACTGCAGAATTCCTCCAAGAATTCCTCCCAGCCAGGGAAAATATCTCCCATCATCCGCTTCATTGACTGCCACCACACAGCCGCATCCTTCTCGAACTACAGTGCAGCCAACTTCACCTTGCTGCCCTTCGGAGTCTCCAAGATTTTGAAGATGGTCTCGATCTGTCAGATCCAATTGTCAGCCGCGTCAGGGTCCGACCTCCCCTCAAACACAGGTGGTTTCATCCGTTTGAATGATTCCACGAGTTTGGTTGCTTCGGGTACTGGATTCACAGGCACGCTCCCTTGGTTCTGATTCATGGCAATGGCATTGAGTGTCTGATAGACCCTCGCTAACTCCGTTTCCAAGTCCAGACCTTCTCCGCTTCTAGCTCTTCTTCCAGCCATATTCTGATGCAAAAGATCCATTAAATTCGAAGTAGAAAACATGAATTTAAATCAACTCTTTATTTCATTGAATTTCAAATTTTATACATTCGAATTTAAAACATTTCTGACATCAAATAAAAGCAGTAAGAAGATACAACATTCTAGTACCTACGGTTCCCCTTGGCTTCTTGAAGCTCTTCCCGCAGTTCCGCCACTTCCTCCTTCAGTACATCGTACATGTTTTTCCTCTTCTCGAGTTTCAAACACGATGACTGAGCATGGCAATGCTCTCCTTGCACTTCGCACACTGTGCCTGCAGCAGCTCTGCTCTCTCCCTCTGAGTCTCTACTTGCCTCTGAAGAGACACAATGAGACTAGTCGAAACTGGTTCTTCCTTGTCTGAGGAATCATCAGATGAATCCAAAGGTGAAGTGATCTCTCTGGACTCAGGCCATTCCTCTTCGAATTCTTCAGGATCTTCTTCGTCTGAATCAGCTTGTCTGGGATAGTAATCCTCCTCAACTATGTACCAGTCATCACCTCCAGCTAGGTCGAAGTGGTCCTCCATCTTAGAGAAAGAAGAAGAAGAAGCATAAATCATAGAGCAACACAAATGTAAGTGATTTACATTTAAACTCTAGACTCAACATACGCTCTAATGTCCACTCTAGGGTGTCGTTCCTTATAAATTCGTACTACTTGGAAGTGTGGCTCTGATACCACTCTGTAACACCCCAAATTCCAAAACAGACTGAATTTGAAGTTCCACAGGATCTTTCCACTTCTCTTCGTACAATTTACAAGGAAATTAAAACTTTTGTTACATCAGAGTTACATCTTGAATTATATTTAAACAGCGAAAGCAATTTACAATAATTACATGAATAAACTGTACAACACTTGAAACATTCTTTAAGCAGCATGCATACTTTAATCTTGTTAATCTCATTATCCTGCATAGAAAGTGTGGGCTCGTTAATTCATTCAACTGACGCATGGATATAAAACATCAAATTTCTCTTACTTAACAAGCACACACTTATCACATGCAAACTACGGGGACTATCCTATAGATGTCGTGTTGTGCTGTGCACTTAGTCCTTAATGCAGTTATTTATATTACATGACACTAATGCGCACTTGTTCGGATTCTATGCATCCCATACTACATAGGTCCGAGGGCAAGCCCTTAATCGTAGTTCATCTTGTAGGGTTCAGTCCCTCGCCATGACTTAAACTACTACGGTAACTACAGTAAGTATCCTAGATGTTCTATGAAATACGAGCCCATGTCCAGACAATCTGGAGGGGAATTCCACGCACTGACATAATGCATCATGCAGGCAATCTATGGACAATTCAGCCTCCGTTGTGGAACGATGGCACCACCCGTAGTCAGCAAACACCCCACAAGCGTCGCCACCGGGATGATAATTCTGGAGAAGTGCTCACGCCGTGTCATGACGCATCAAGCAGGCAATCTGTGAATCACTCTCACACCGCCAATCCGATGGCCCTCATACTCGTGTTTTTCTCTCACTTTCGTCATATCACCACTATGTGTCTAGTCCTTAATTATTTGAATCATGAATAAAATCAACCTCTAGAGTTAGCTCTTTCTCTATACCGGTCTAAATCAACAACATGACCAACTTGATCTTTCATTTCAATAATTCATCTCAACAAATATAACTCATTCAATTGCCTGTAATAGGACTTAGCTACCCTCTAGTTCAAAATCTCATTACATGTTCATACATTGAGTATTCACACTCATCAATATCTTCATAAGTTATCATGATTCTTTTCATTTCAATTCATGCATAATTTTCCATAATAAAAAGGGCAAGGTAATTTCATTTTCACAATGTCTCGAATTACACATTTAATCTCACAATTATTTCTTTACCTTCATAAGTCTAAAATCTCATTTATTTAAACCAAGTGAATTTTTCACATTTGCATCAAGTCGTGAGTTTCTTTAGAAAACTTCTCACAAAAAATTCTTAAAAGAGACTAAATATCGCTTTGTTTATCTCATAAAAATACTCTTATAATTTCTCTAACTTGGTCTATAATTATTAATTAAACCATAGAAATTTTCCATAAGATCTAATTAATTTCAGAATAATTATCATAATATTTATGAATTTAGTTAACTTAAAAAATCGTTTAAAGAAAACATTTTTTTTCCAAAAAAATTGGAAATTAAAAACCTTGGCTAACGCCAGGTTTCGAACCGCTCAACACAGCAATAGCACTGCGCTATGTAACATTACTGTGGCGCAGGCACTGACTAGAAAGGCCAACAGCGCCAGACGTCAAGAAGGGGAAATAATAGCCCTATATACTATCAGGTTTGGCTGTGAGTTAATTTCAAAAAATGGAAAAAATAAAGAGTCTATACCGAGACTCGAACTCACGACCTCTAGTTACAGTGACGTTTTTAATTTGCACCCACTGACCAGAATGGGCAGAGTGACTCACCCATAGGGAAAATAACTATAATTTGTTTTGTATATGACTGGAGCAATTCTAGTTCATGAAATTAACCAGTTTCTTTCAAAAATGTGATTTGTTCCTTTATAAATCTAAATAAATTCCTGCTGGATTTCTTTCGAATTAAACAGTAATTTACACATTTTAAAAGCCATTTGACTCTCATTTTTCATACAAATACTACTCTTTTATTTATATAAAATGTTCACTTTACCAACAAAATAGCATGCAACTTTAGGATTCTTTAATAACAATTTTACTAACAACAACATACATAATTATTTAATCAATCTAACTTCATAGCATGGAGACTTCTCATAATTCACACTTTTCACACAAACACATTTCTTCATATGCATTTTTCCCACATACATGAACATTTCAATAAAGAGATTATATTCTTTCTTAATTAACATACTAGTGTAATATTAATTTACCACAACAATATTTCTAATCACATCATTCAATTCAATTTTTACTAGTTGTTTCATGCAATTTCACAAGGATTCATTTTTCTCCTTAATCATGGCACTAACATAAAGCAATATTTTCTCTTGTTTATTCTAGCATGATCAAAACACAAACCTAGCATGGTAACTATCTAGAAGTTGGAGAGAATTGCCCACCTTATTTGGAGAGAAAACAAAAGGAACTCCTAAGAACTCCTAAAATGATCAAAAGAAGTCTTCTTCTCCTAGTTTGAGCCACCACAAGTTGTCTCCTTCTAGCTTGAAGCAAACCCGAGCTCTCCCTTTGCTTCTTGAAGAAATGCCGTCCTCCAATGGGAAAGAGCACACACAATGGCACACCACTCAATCTTCTGAACTCACTATTCTCAATCTATTACTCTCTAATTGTATTTCTTTCTCTTTCTCTTTTGATATAGATTAGGTGCAAGGAAAACTAATGTAGGGGGGGGTATTTATACAAACTTTTAATAAGAATAGAAGGCTAGGATTAGATCAAGTGGTTAAGGATCAAGGGCCTAGATGAATTAGGAAGTTGTCATAACTTTCCATGATGGAGTAACCACCTCTCCACCTCATCCACTCTCCCACTCCCCTTGATACAATCCGGCCTAGGGTCAAAAGGTGCACAATGCACACTCTCATGCACGTGCCAACTAGTGTCCCCCACTTACAAGTTGTTCATATTAGTTTAATTAATGTCTATTATTTGAGTCTACACTACAAGTTAGGATAAAATAAAAAAAGAATTAAATTAAATGGGCTTACTAATGGGCTAAGAGACCATGGGCTCTATTAATTTAATTAATTAATTAATTAATGTGGGCTACATAGAGACAAATTGGCCTAGGGTTAAATTAGGCTTTCTTAAAAAAAAAGAGAAGAACAATTAGGATTACTAGTTTATGAAATATTTTTAGAGAAATACATGCATAAATTTGCACGTGCACAATACGTAAAATCAAACAACTTCAATATAAATAAGATTTGAAAATCCAGGGTGTTACAGCACTGCCTCACATTTCCTCGACCCTTATACTTCATAGACATCAAAGAAGTCAGAAGTGTATTCATTTCAACCTTATCATTTTTGGCAAAACGTTTCTAAATTTGATCGAGGAAATCCTTGGCCTTAGTAATCTCATCAGATTTTGTGCCGCTAAAGGCTTCTGGAATGATGTGTTTCATAATCATTAGACTCATGGATTTTAACGATTCCACCTCTCAAAATCCCTTTTATCATCAGAAGTGCTTTCCATAGTGAGAGGTTGAGGTTGTTCATCCCTTAATGCATGGTCTAATTCCATACAGCCAAGAGTTATCAGTAAGGTCTCTTTCCAATCCTTGAAATTGGTCCCATTAAGCAAGGAAATTGAATTGATGTTAGCAGTTATTGTGGCAGCAGAACACTAGCTGAATATAGAACAAAAAACAAACAAAATAAGTTTCACATAAAAGTCCATATAAAACAATAAATTCAAATAATGGTTAATCTCATCTCAATATACCATGCACAACATTAATATCAAGTCTATGGACAGTAACATTAACTGTAAGCGGTACTCTTGTTTTAGCAATCAAATATTGACAATAAATCCTGTCAAATAATAGGTCATTCATTGGACTGACATATTGTTCACATGGAATACCTTATAATTGTCACATATTTATTATCACAGATGTGTATAAAATTCAGCCAAATATCAACTTACCTTTGGGTCAGTTAATAAACGCATGAATTACAAACAGACAATCATCTTGATATTTTAAATAAATTAATCTACACAAAAGAGGTCACTTTGGCAATATTCTTTTTCAGTTAATCTATTCAAAATATTAGATATTCATAAGAAAATCCAAAACCAAAATTTGAATTTAATTGTTTCCCAAAAATTTATCTTTTCCTTAACTTTTGTAACTTTACTTCATTTTAGATAGTAATGTCAAGATAATATCTATTTTTAAAAAAATGACAAAACCATAACCGAAAACATGATGGATATCTATCTGAAATAATAACAAAACCATAACAGAATCTAATTGTCAGACCCATATCTTATCTTAACAGATAATCTTAAAGGAACAGTGAGATAATTTTAACATATAATCACTGTAGTTAACAGATAATTTTAACAGATAATGTTAACAGATAATTTTAACAAATAATGTGTTAACAGGAAGATTAAATTGAACCCTAAATTTCTTAAGTTTCTTTAAACAAGAAACCCTAAATTTCTTAAACAAAATCATCAATTCTTCAATTAATTCAGCAAAGATGGCTCTGATACCAACTGATGGATTTTTACAAACACTTAAGCAACATGCATAAAACATTGATAACAACCTAAATCATGTCTCTATAGATGTAGATCTTAATCATGTTACAAAAGTGATTTAATATAAAATCCTAAATCATGAACTATATATCCTTTGTTAAATCAAAGGAAGAAAAACATTAAAAGTGGAAGCACTAACCTGAAGCCATTAATGGAGATTGCGCAGAGGGTTTGGATCTTCCTATATGATGTGCACTTCTTTGAGAGGTCGTCTCTCTTTTCACTTCTGTTGATGGGATGGCAGATAGAATAAGAAGATACGTATATATAGGGCCACAACCCTAATGAATAATTATTGATTTCCAATTTTTCTCATCACAAAATTAGAAATTTACTTTACGGTTTCTACACGTAACATATCACACTTTAAGTATATGCTTTTATAACCCATTACTTATTGTTCTTTTTTTGGCCTCTTATAAGAGGTTATACAGTAAGAGCCTCTTGTAAGAGCCTCTTTTTGATGTGTTCTTTTTATATAAAAATAACCTCTTATAAGAACCTCTTATAAGAGAATTTTGTTCTTTTTTCACCTCTTACAAGAGCATTTTCTCTACTTTTATACATTTTTGCCCTTACTATATAATTTCTCTATTTATACTTTGGGGTAATATAGACTTTTTAAGTGATAGAAGGCTTATAAGAAATTGAAAGATGCTACTAGAAACTGTTTAGGCTTACAAGCGATTTTGGGGAAAATTGCTTATAAGAGGTAAAAAAAGAACGCTAAAAATTATGGGAAAATAGGTAGACCGCCTCTTATAAGAGGTGAATCGCTTATAAGAGGAGAAAAAAAACAGTACCTTAATCTTGATTAGATCACTTTAATTTGGGTTAGACATTAGAATAGCAATTATACATTTAGTCACATATGTGAGCCCAGATAAATTATTTTCCAACATTGGTTAGTGCACAGATATGTTTGGTTACAATGATAACAATGAAATATATATTTACCTTAACATTTTTTTTGTTTTTTTTTTTGTTATTGTTTTAGCTATTCTTTCTCATGGACTTAGTAATCTCAGAATTACACAAAATATGCTCGTAGACCGCTCCAAAGAAAGTAGGTATGATATAAATGCAATATTTATAAGTAGGGTAAAAGGGATATGAGCAACTTGCTCATTTAGTAAATGAGTAATTAATTATGTGGCATGCATGTGATACATTGACAACTAACCCTTTTAAGGATTTTTCCAATCATATGTATGTCACATCATCAATTGCTTATTTACTAAATGAGCAAATTTCTCATACCCCTTTTTTCCCTTATAAGTATGTTATGCAATATTTAATTAAGACAACGTTCATTGGTTTTTTTTTTTTTGTTGGTTCGTTTTCATATTTTAGGTGGCATGCATACACAGGCCTCGAGGGCAACAGATATTGCGTACACGAATTTTTTCCCAAACTGTCCCACTTTTTGAAAGTTTTTCCCAAACCGCCCTAGTTTTTTTTTAATTCCCAAACCATCCCACTCGGTCTTTGAAAGACTAGTCTTGGATTTTTCAAAGCCTAACACTCGGTCTTTAAAAGACCGAGTTATTTTTAACTAAACTACGTCTTTCAAAGATCGAGTGTCGATTGGGGGGGTTATTTCAGATCTGTTTCTTTCTTCTTCTTCTCTACTTTATTCTATTCAATATACTCTACCTCTCTCCCTCAATGAAACCCATCGCCGCCCTAGTTAATTTTTTGGATGATTTTCCCTCAAATTGATCGATTCACTCCCCAAAATCGAGTCATCTCTCATCGTCTTTTGACTTCCCCCATCTTTTTTCCTCAAATTTGAATCTTTCTTTAAACCCTAAAACCCTAAATTCCAATATCTTAGATCTCGTTTAATTTCGTCTTCGGTGGAGAAAGATCTCGGTTGAAGGATCTAGAAGTACTCTACATTGTCACTAATAAGCTTTGGAATCTCTTACTCGAACGGTATATTTATCAAGCTTTTGCTAAATAAATTTTGTGTTAATTTTGGGTTATTGTGAATGTGCTTTGGGTTAATTTTGGGTTATTGCTAAGCTTTTGGGTTATTGTTGACAATGTAGAGTAGAAAACGCCAATTCATGTACACTTCTAGCAAATTTGTACTTCTATCAAATTTGTGTTATTGTTGACAATGTAGAGTAGTTAATTTTAGTTTTAATTAGAGAATGAAAAAAACAAGTAGAGTAGCAAATGGCATTGTTATCTAGCAATTGTTGTTAATGTTGGTTTTGATATCTAGGTTATGTGTAGTTAATAACAATTTTGTTGAAGTTATAGTGATTTGTATTTTATCGTAAATGGCACACGCAATGGGGAACATGAAAGAAGGAGAAAGTAGTAGACCTCCACGTGGTGATGGAGCACGTACTCGCGGTGGACGTGGTCGTGGTCGTGGTGGTGCTCGTACCGAGGGTACTAATGTAAGTAATTAATTATTGATTCTAATACAATTATATGAAATTTCGGTCTATTGATGTAAATATTATTGTTATGTAGGTTCAAATCAATCCAAATGAGGTGGGCACTTCTTCTTCAGTCCCTTCATCATCGTACATCCCTTCTGGAGGCCCAGGACCCCTCGACCCTTCACTCCTCACTCTTCAACTATTGCATCGATCGCAGAATGTGTGGAACGGTGAGTCTACAGAGTGCCGCTTTAGGGACGGTCATCCACTACCTATGCACCCACGGATACATGAGATACTAAGAGATTGTGGGTTATACGGTATTGCTAGGATGACCTCCATCAAGTGCGATCGACCTCTTCTGAAATCACTTCTTGAAAGATGGAGGCCTGAGACACACTCCTTTCACCTGCCAGTTGGAGAGATGACAGTGACTTTGCAGGACGTCTCCATAATCACCGGGCTTCAAATCGATGGAGAGGCAGTCACAGGTACAATGGACTTCGACCCGGTTTATATAGTCGGGGAGTACTTAGGTGTCGAAGTTGAAACCGGTGCGATCAGTGGTAAATTTGTTCGGTTGAAGTGGTTAAAGGACACCTTTAGGAATAAATTGAATGTAGATTCAACTGCGGCGGAGGTGGAGTGCTATTTCAAGGCCTACATCCTCACGCTATTTGGCACTGTGTTTTCAAATTTGTCAGGTAATGTCGTCTCGTTGATGTTCTTGCCACTAATTGCCGATCTAGAAAATGTTAGCCGTTACAGTTGGGGTAGTGTCGTACTGTCATCACTGTACTAGAGTCTGTATTTGGCTAGTATAGGTTCGGTGCAGATGAATGGGCCTATGACTTTACTTCAAATCTGGAGTTGGGAGCACATTCACATCGGTTGGCCCGTAGTACGGATCCAATCTCTGTACTGGATACATCTTCTCGATGACGTGCACATGCTACCTCCTATCGGTGTTTATTGGACCGGCAAACTTACATGGATAGCTAACCCCAACAGGTGCTTAACGTACTACCGCAATGAGTTGTTGGATAGGTTTGCAGCTGATTGTGTCGTGTGACTTTCTTACACGGAGGAGCGTGTACTTTGACTGCCGCCTGCTTGCACGTACAGGCATGATTTATGGCTGACGAAAGCACCTTTAATCAACTTTGGGGTTGTTGAGTTCTACTACCCTGATAGAGTTCTACGCCAGTTTGGTTCTTCACCAAAGGATTCCGGTTGTCGAGCCATTCAATGCGGAGATGCACAATATTACAGGAATGGGTCGACAGTCCGGACACAATTAGACCGCATGCTTCGCTACGTATGTTCAGAGATGGAATGTACACCGGTTCGACGAAATTATCGGTGACATTCCTCCGTTTGATCTCACGGTGCATGCGGCGTACATGGCTTGATACGAGAGAGTGACTAGACGATATATCTCTCCGACGTTGCAGACTCCTGCTAGAGTGGTAGTCCCGATCCGTCGACGAGGGGCCAAACCAGCAGATCAACATTCCATGAAACTGCCTATGTACCAACCTAAGGGATCCACTGTTAGCAAATTTGCAAGTTTTTAATTTCCGTTTAATTTTTTGAAGTTTTGTTAGAAAATTGTTTTTATATATGTATGTGTATATGTAAGTACCATAATCTTTCAACTTTTCATGATTCTCAGTTGAGCCAGACTTGGGACCATAGCAAAGAAATGTGCTACTTTGTTGAATAGCAACGTCGCGGATCAGAGGAAAAAAACCATACGGGAGATGATTACGTGTTGCCATGCAAAAGCTGATCTTGTGGGCAAGGGAGCAACATTAGATGCAATACTAAGGACTCCCACACATCGAACCAGCGGCCGTTCTGGTCTCCGACGAAAGAAAGTTGTTCGAAGGCCCCCACCTCAACCTCCAGGTGAATCAGAAGACGAAGAACAAGCAGGGGGTGAGATTCAAGAGGAGGGGATACAACAACAAGTAGGGGGTGAGATTCAAGAAGAGGAGAATATCCCGATGTCCGGTGCCACACAGGCTACTCCACAACGTAGTAGAAGGCAACGGAGACCCACTAACTTCTTCACACCCGACCCTTGATTTTTGTCACCATGTAGGAATTCAGGTGCATTTAAGCGTTAGTTGACTTTTGTTGATTTCTATCACCGTAATTTATGAGTTAATTGATTCTTGTCTATAATGCAGATTCGGTAAATGTTTAGTGAACAGAACAAGCGGATGGAAGTGCGTGAAGGAACCACATTTTTGAGTTATCCCTTGAGTTAGCTTGATGTTGTAATATTTTGAGTTATATGTTAGCTTGATGTTAGTTTGATGTTGTAATATTTTGAGTTAGCTTGATGTTGTAATATTTTAAGTTAGCTTGATATTGTAATATTTTGATATTTTTGGAGAGATGTTTGAGATTGTTGTGAGATGTTTGAGATTGTTGTGATGTTTGATATTAACTTAATTGAACTTGTTGAGATGTTTATGAGATGTTTGAGCTTGTGGCGAAGTTGTTTGAACCGAATGTGGAGTGCATTGAACTTAAATATGGAAATAAATGCGGAAGTGGATTGAAAAGTTGTATATACTGTATGTGAGGTGGTTTGAAGTGAATGTAAAAGGGAAATGCATGTTCTAAGCTGAAATGGTGCAATTTAAGCCTAAACTCGGTGCAATTTAAACCGAGTATTAACATACTCGATTTTTCAAAGACCGAGTCTTCTGCTTGTAAGTTCTTTTTTTCAATTAGCTCAAGTCTCGGTCTTTCAAAGACCGAGTCTAGTTATAGTGAGCTCGTTCTTTCGAAAACCGAGCTTTGAGTACACTCCTTTTCAGAATGCAAGATGTTCTCTGGAAATGAGTGAACTCCACAGTCGGTTTTCGAAAGAACGATCTAATTATAGCTAGACTCGGTCTTTGATCAGATCGAAAGAACGAGTCTTGCTCTTGTATATATATTTTTTTAATCAAATTAAAGACTCGGTCTTTGAAATACCGAGTGTAGTAATATTTAGATCGGTCTTTCAAAGACCGACTGTTGAGTTCACTCTTTTCCAGAGAACATCTTGCTTTCTGGAAAAGAGTGTACTCAAAGCTTGGTTTTCGAAAGAACGAGCTCGCTATAACAAGACTCGGTCTTTGCGGCTGTAAGTTCTTTTTATCAATCAACTTCAAGACTCGGTCTTTGGAAGACCGAGTCTAGTTATAATAAGTTCGTTCTTTGAAAGACCGAGTCTTACGCCTGTACATTTTTTTTAAAATCAGCTTCAAGGCTGATTGATTCCAATTCCTCTAAATTTGAACCTTATCGAAACTCGGTCTTTGAAAGACCGAGTGTTAGTTAAAAATAATTCGGTCTTTCAAAGACCGAGTGTTAGGCTTTGAAAATTCCAAGACTAACACTCGGTCTTTGAAAGACCGAGTTAGTTTTAACTAAACTCTGTCTTTCAAAGACCGAGTGAGATGGTTTGGAAATTAAAAAAAACTAGGACGGTTTGGTAAAAACTTTCAAAAAGTGGGACAGTTCGGAAAAAAATTCCTGCGTACACAGCACAATGGAGCTATTCTTGAGGTGCATTCTTACTTCTGTTTCCGTACATATTTCTGCTCCATCGTCAAATTAAAAGTTATTAAAATTTGTATTTATTTTCTATTGCACATGCAATTCCTACCAACATTTTGCTTTTGCTTTGGAGATGCATGCATCCACATGATGCGGAAAGAGGATTAAGAGATTAGTTAGTCCGATTTGAGGAGATGGACGGTTCGAGATGAGCTCAGCCTCTGTGGCTTTGGATGACTTTATTTAATTGTGAGATAGATGGGGTTCACGATCTGGAGTGGGGAGATCGATCGAGGGTGTGGTGATAATTTGGTGAAGAGTGCTAGCTCTCCGACGTTGAAGGAGATCGAGCTTGGCGGAGAGAAGGATTGTAGATGGCTTGTTCAGCCCCTATACCAAAATTTTGCCCTACTGTCCCACTTTTTAAAAATATTTAACGCTATGCCCCACTTCCCAAAACAATTAGCGATATGTCCTTATTTAGAACACGTCTGCAAGAAACGGTATTGGAAAAAACGGCACAGGGCCGGCCCTGAGTTCCCGGGGGCCCTAGGCGAACTTCCGAAATGGGGCCCCTAATAACATATATATATTTTTTACGCGCGAAGTACGTGCCTATATTTACAAGGGAAGTTCAAAATTGGGGGCCTAAAAAATTGCAAATTCCGTGGGGGCCCGAGGCGGCCGCCTTACCCGCCTCTATACTAGGGCCGGCCCTGAAACGGCATAGGTTATTTCGATGCCGTTATTCTCAATAACGGCATCTATTTTACATTTTTTTTTCATGTCGTTATTTGGAATAACGGCATCAGTATATTTCTCTTAGTGAATCTTCTAACTTTAAAAAGTTTTAAGTGTGAAAAAAACTTATAAATAATGTCGTTATCCTGAATAACGACATTCGAATGATTGATGCCGTTATCTATTGGAGATAACAGCATCAGTTATATATAAATATGAATTCTTGCCGTTGCTTGGAAACAGAGAGAATGAATAAAAAGTTTTAAAATAAAAATTTTTAAAAAAAAATTATAACTGGCATCAGTTATAATTTTTTTTTTTTAACTTATTCGTTAGAGAGGATGAATAATAAGTTACTTTTTTATAAAAAAAAATTATAGCTGATGCCGTTATTCCAAATAACGGTATCAGTATTGAGAATGCCGTTATTTGAAATAACGGCATCTGTTATAAGGTTTTCACACTTACAATTTTTTCTCTAAGTGGAGACTACAAGCTGTCGAAAAACAAAACAACCAATGTTGTTATTCCAAATAACGGCATGACATTTTTTTTTTCAAACAGATGCCGTTATTGGGAGAAACGGTATCGAAATAATCTATGCCGTTTTTTCCCAATAACGTTTTTTACTGACGTGTTCCTAAACAAGGGCATATCGCTAATTGTTTTGGGAAGTGCGGCAGAGCGCTAAATATTTTAAAAAAGTGGGGTAGTACGGCAAAATTTTCCCCCTATACCTAGTACTGGAGGAGATGTATATCTCTAATCTCTAATCTCCAATATTATAATGGAAGAAGGTCTTAGTGTTATTGTCATTTTGTCATTCTACCAACATGTGCAAGCACGTACATAACTAATATAAAAGAAGTCTCCGGTTCAAATCCTCCCTACGTGAGAGTTTTTATTTTTATTTTTTGAAATTATTAAAACATGCATCGCACGTGTAAATTACTAGTATATATACACAGAGAGAGAAATTAGCTACTACTACAATTTTTTTAAATTTTGGAAACAGGTGTACAAATTAACCTGAAGTTGAGCCGGGCCGGGCCGGGCCAGCCATACATTTATATAATAAAACACAAAGAAAGCTATCAAGTGGCTCTCCTTCAATCCCCCAAAAATCAAAGACCCAGATCTAACCTTACAAAACATATTTTTCCCCCAAAAGTTTCCCCCAAAAATCAAAGGCCCAGATCTAACCTTACAAAACATATTTTCCCCCCAAAAGTTCCCCCCAAAACTCAAATTCAAATCTCCCACCCAAAACAACTCCTATATTTATTTAAATTTTTTTTTCTCTCTCCCTCCCTCTTCTATATAATATTAAAAAATTAAGAAAATAAAATTTTTCTAAAAATTTAAATATTAAAAAATTTAAAATTTTAAAATTTTAAAATTTTAAAAACTTTAAAAATAATTCAAAAAAATCAAAAAAAAATATATAATATATTTTTTGCTCTATGTTTGCTACTTCAATTAATTTGCTGGACCTCCAAAACTATTTTTTATGATCAAACAAGATGCACTGTTCTGAAGACGTGCCGTAGACACGTGTCAACGGGCAAACCTATTACATATATATTCTCGAACCAGAAATATTAGCTCAAGTGCAGGTCAATAGCAATGTCTTTCCTGAGCCATATAAGTTCACTACACCACCAAAAAAAGATCATAATGACCACCAGCCCCATCAACAACATCAATGAACATTCCATATCGATGAGACACTTAACTTCAAAATCTTCATGGGTTCTCTCAGATGTCGCAATATCAATTATATATATACTAGATTTTCCTGTCGGCACGTGTCTACGGTATGTCTTCAAAATGATACAACATATGAAAAGCCTTGTAAGCAGTAAATTAACAATTATTTAGCTCAAATTTGAATAGTATGACAATAATTAGTTATAAATAAAAGTTTATGTTTTCATTAGTATATGTTGAAAAAAATAGTTATGAAATGAGGTATAAAAGTCCTTGCAGCAGTTGACTGGACATCTAGGGGTAAAGCACTGTTTCGGTGCGGGCCGCGAGAGCGGTACCAAATCGAGGCAAACTCTGAATACTAGATATGACCCCAAAATAACAGGGGCCATAAGTGTGTGTGTGTGTGTATATATATATATATATATATATATATATATATATATATATATATATATATATATATATATGGTAAAAGGGATATGAGTAACTTGCTCATTTAGTAACCCTGCAGATGACTTGGTAAAATTAAATTACAAGTTTGTGCTCTATATTTGTTTGGGCCTTAGGAATTTAGTTGCTTCTCTTTCAGATTGTGAGATTCTCTAAATTATGTTTCTGCATATTATTTATCAGTTGTCATCATAGCCAATAGGTTCACTTCATAAGAATTTTGAAATTCTATTAACATATTTCCTTAATTCTTATCTCAAGTATTAATATATTTGCCTCTGAACTCGTGAAACCTAAGGGGTCCTTTCTTACATTATCTCAGGATTGTGGATCTGTCAGGAGCTGAAGGTAATATCTCGTGAAGGTTTATTGTTAATTCTCTGGGTACTGAATTTATAGTTTCTGATAAGTGGGCTAGGGTTGATGCTATTTTTCTTTTGCTTACAGTATGAAGTATGTTCTCTGCGTATAGTTGCACTATCCTTCTATTTATATTTTTATTTTCAGAATATGTTATGGATCTCATTATGTTGTGTGTTATGTAAACTTAGATTTTCTAAATTAATAAAATAAATCTCCGGTCTTGCTGCATACTTACGTACCAAATCATTCTTACCATAATGCTCCAGCCTATAACACCTGCATTTAAAGAGCTTTGGAAGCAACCACATGACTCACTTTTAACTTCATAGTTTCTTATATTTCTTAGTGACTGACAATAATCATTTCACAATATTTCGGTACATTTTGTAGGTCTGTTATCACTTTATGCTTATACACTGTTGTAAGAATATCGTCAACTAAATATCATGTTCTCTTGAAATTTATGTCTGACAGACAAAGAAGCAGTAAAAGCAGAAACTTGGCAGAAGCAAAGATCGAATATTAGTACTAGGACATGGAATGCAACATGGTTTTGGAAATGTCACTGCAACTGCTGAGAATCTCCCTGTATGGTTTGGAGAAAAACCTTGAGAACCATCATTCGTCGTCATCAATAAGGCTGTCGGCTGCTGCACCCAGTCATTTGATTGCTGCTGCTGTATGTGTTGCATCAAGATGTGTTCTAAGATGAATGAACACTGCGTCATCATCCTAACTCAGCTCTGCGCTGCTTTTTCATGCTTCGGTTGCTTAGAGTGTTGTTCAGACTTGTGCTGTTGTGGCAATGACTGACAACTTTGCTTTGAACTCCGGTAGTTGTACATAGTGAAATGAGGGGGTATACTGTAATTTCAGGATGTAATTGTAACTTTATTTATTTAGGAAACAGCTCGACCTTACAACAAATACGATAAAAACTTCATGTGTTTGCAAATCCTGCTTGCAGGAAATCCCTGGTTCTGACTTGCTATTGTTTCTATGGGTAATGTGCCTTCTGCATCTCCCTGCATTTGTCAGTGAGTCTTTTTGCTCCCATAAATTATACTAAAAGATGATGTTCCTTATCTCATTTGAATCTCTTAGTGTTAGTTATCAAGTTTCTGGGTTTGGAATTTTACTCACCCAAGTATTTTGCAATACTTAACCTTAAATAGAAAATGGAGGAGAACGAGAGAGATGCACAAAGCTCAAAAGTAATCTGTGGTAATATCCGGTGATTTTTCAAATTTATGATGTTTTGTACATTTTTTTGTGCAATATGCCTGAGTTATTCAAAAAATTTCCTGTGAACCACAATTCTTGGTTGGGTGTTATTCTCAATAAAATCGAAATTAATATGGGCATGCTTGCAAGAAATATGTTTTTGTTGTTTTTGGAAAATACAGAGACAAGTCGAGATAACTGAAGCTTAAACACTGCTCTGATCTTTTTTAAAAAATTGAGATACATTATCTTAACATAATGTGAGATACCAGGAGGTAATTAAACTTGTGTGCACCTTGTTATTTTTTTACCTCCGTTTTCTCTTTCTGTCACTAACTGAAATTTGTTATCAAACACTTGCATAAAGATTTGAATTAGGCTACTTTCTATGCAAATTACGATTTAAAATGTAGCTTTAGTTATCACAATTCCAATCAATCAAACAGAAAATGATATGAACTAGGCTACTTTCTGACCTTTATTGTCTAACCAATAAGGGTATCTACATTCAAATGTAGACAGTTATTAGATATAGATAGAATGGAAGATATATAGATATCCTAAAATATGATAATTAAGAAGATTATTTGATTATCCTTTTATAGTTTGTGCATTATAAGCTTTTACACATTAAATTTTTATACATTATCAATATTTACTAGATTTCCCCATCATCTATTTTGAACTCTTAAGAGCCAATCTCAGCCGTCGATGTATAAATCAACTTAAGTCAATTACTGTTAGATCATTAGATCTTAATTCAACTTTCAGATTTATCTCTTTTCGCGAAAACATGTTGCCTCTGAAAAGATCTCGAAACCTCCAAAAATAAAAATTCAAATTAAGTTAATCATACATCACATATTCAATTGATAGGATCATATTATATTTATTTAAAAATTAGATATAAGAGATATACATTCACCTTAAGTTAATGTTCATATTCAATTGATAGGATCATATTATATTTATTTAAAAATTAGATATAAGAGATATACATTCACCTCAAGTTAATGTTCCCCTATAAGCTATAAATACCCAATAAAATTGCCAGACAAATTCATTGCAAGTTTCGTCTCATCACAAGTTCGCAAATCGGAAGGCTAGGTTGCTCGTGTAGCAATCTAAGGTAAAATTTACGAAGAGAAATTCCACTTTTTCTACATATATTTTTATACATTCTAAATTCTTGTTCAATGCAAATACGCTTGATATTTTATTCTGTGTGTTAAATGAGATTATTTTCTTGTACAAACTGTAAACATTATGTATGGAACTAACTATTTCCATACATATTTTAGATTGTTTTTCTGCTTTCATTTGTTCTTGCAATATTTATTGCAAATTTCCATACATATTTGTTTAATGAAAATTCCTTTTTTTTTCTTGAGATTGTATCTATGCTTTCAGTTGTTCTTGAAGGTTGGTTTCATACATAATTTTCTTTTAGTTAGTTGGTTTATTTGTTTACACCTGATCAGTTAGTTGTATTTTTTTTTTTTTTTTGGTTTAGTTAGGACACAACAACTAGAAATAACAGACTTAATCAGAATGACACTTGATGCTTGGCCAAAAATTCTGATACAAACATAAATTTCGAATCTCTCTCAAATCAGAACACAGTTGAACACGGGACAAACCTGTCTCATGGAAACATCAGAACATTATCATATCATTACTGGATGCTACTTATGAGACTATCTGATGCCTTAGGCACCGAACAACAACATTAAATAAACAAATTGCACGACAAACTCTTCGACATATAAAAATCATAAGCAAGTTCTACAGTTACAGCTAACATTAAATAGACAATCACCTGAAATTCTATTTCCTGCACTTTTATGAGTAGGCTGGAATAGATGATGTTGCACTCTCCAACTCTCTTCATTTACGAGACTTGCCGGAACACATATCCTAACTGGAGTTCCCTAAAGAATCTGAGGACGCATCATGGCTTATGAAGCTTGAAGCCAAATACTCTGGGGATGTACCGCTGCGATGGCTTCTATGGCTTGAGGTTAGGATATAACATCAGAAACAAGTGCGGGAATGTTGTACCAAAGTAAGACCCATCAAGATCTAGGTGGCGTCAAAGAAAATCTCACAACAAAGTATAATAACTGATAACAGTAAATTAAGTATTACAATTATACGAATAAAACTATATTTGCGTAATACAATTAATTAATATCTGAGATAAGCACAACCCTCCACATTTGCATTAAGATACTTAAATATTTCAAGTTCAACATTAGACTATAATGAAGAGCAAGTTATAACTTGTATTGCATCAGTTAACAAACTGCTTAAATATAAAAGGATACTGCCCATAGATTTCTGTGTTGTATTTTTTTCTAATATTTTTGATTATATTCTTTTTGCTGCCACATCATCTAAATATCCCTTTTACTATTCCTTGCAGATTAACTTAGTTAATTGATTTTTTGCAAATTAACTATATCAATGGATAAATCCCACAATGATTTCTCCTCTATCAATTCCTTGCAAGAAAATCAACAATTGTGGACTATTAAAGTATTGGTTACGAAACATTATGGTGTGAAAGAATACAGAAATAGTAAAGGCACAGGAAAAATCTCGAAAGTGGCACTAATGGATGATGAGGTAGATACTTTAAATATTGTTAAAATATTCATACATATACATACATAAATAATTATTAATACTTAATTTTCATCTTTTCTAGGGAACTAGAATACTGGCGATACTGTTTAATGAAGCGGTGGAAGCGTTCCAACATACGCTTGAGGAGCATAAAACTTACTTAATTTCTAATGGAGTACTAAAAAATGTCGACAAAAGATATAACCCAATGCACGATAAATTTGACATCATTTTGAAGTTGGGAAGTGTTGTAGATGAAGTTGAGAAAAATCTTATCATTAATAAGGATAGGTACAAATTTGCAACTATAGACGAATTGCAAAGTACAACTTCTACTGTCTTTAAAGGTAAAAAATTATATATATATATATATATATATATATATATAAAGGATATCAAATACTAATTACATTGAACTACAGATCTTTGTTTAGCAGTAATTAATGCAGGAGATGTAGATAAGGTGGACTCAAAATATGGTAATGAAGTAGAGAAGCGAAATCTTACAGTCGTAGGATTCAGGTAATATCAATTAATTAAGTTGTATAATAATATACATAATTGTTTTGTAATTCATACGTTTTGTCTTAATTTAAGGTCAAAACCAATCATACTTACATTATGGGGAGAACAAGCAATCAAGGAAGGAAAAGCTTTGAAAGAATTATCACCCAACATGCCAATTATTGCAATTACCTTTATAAAAACCTCAAACTTTGGAGGTAATTATATAAAATAAAAATTAATAATGTTATTTATTATATACTTCATTTATTTATTTATTATTGATTTTTTAAAAACAGGATTCTCTCTCACATCAACAAACAACACTACAATAGAGATAAATCCCAATGAACCAAAAGCATATAAAATTCAAGAATGGTATAATTTATTTTGTATATTTAATTCTTTAATTATTCCCTTTTGGAGTATCATTTAACATAATTTTGTTTGTTTGTTTCAGGATAAAATATAATGAAATTTTGTTAAAAAGTAATTCCTTACAAATAAACAAAAGAAAAGCAATGGATGTGGAAGAAGTGAAACTATCTGACATTCTCTATTGTGCTGATGAAGATTCTTCAGAGGTATTATGGACAACGAAATTATTTTAAATATTTTATTCAATTCTATATATGTCTATAAATTTTTTGATGACTTTAATTTCTTTTTCATATTTCAAGGCAAAATACTACTATTGCAAAGTTTTGATCAAAAGTGTTAAAGACGTTAGAGATCCATGGTACATTGCATGCAAAATTTGTTCAACAAAGGTCAATGTCGAAAATGAAGAAGCTTATTGTCGAAAATGTAAAAAGAGTAATGTTGAATATGAACCAAGGTATACAAAACAACATATTGTTAGTTTCCCATATTTCCATTCTTCAATCAAATTATTTAAAAAAAAATAAACAATTAATTTAAAAATAAACTAACAATAACATGTTTCAGATATGTATTCAAAATCACACTAAAAGATAAAAGTGCGGAGGCAGAATTGACTTTATTTGATGAGGAAGCAAGGTGCATCATTGGCTGTTCCGCAAAAGACCTGGAAGATATTAAGAATAAGGTATAATATGTTATTCTCAGAATGTTACAATTAATTAAGAGCTAATTTCTTAATTTTTTTTATATGCATGAAAAAAATGTTGAAGAATTTGATAGACGGACCAAGAAATGCATTGGAGATGAGTACACGTTTTTGATCAAATCACAAGATGTCCAATATGGAAGAACAACTACGAGAATATTGACAGGATGCAAAATTAAAAAGGATGAACAAGAAAGTACAAGGAATTTTAACCTCAAGAAAGTTAAAGTCGAAAGTGATGATTGATCTTATGAAAAATACGATGATATCACATTAGGATTTACTAATTTGTTTTTTTAAATAACTTTTTTTAATTATGTTTTGGAAGAAACTTTTACACATATATCTCTTTTTTACATCGTTCGAATTTTGATCCATTTTTTCTTTGGTTTGATTGAAATTTTGCTTGAATTGATTAAACTTGGGTTAACGATAATTGCTTCAAATTTGATTTCGATGAGCTTGTTGTTGTTGAAGTAATTTTGAAATTCATGGTTAGCTTTTTAGGATGATTGACTTCGTCGAATTTGTAGTTTGAAGAATATAGGTGTTCTAAATGGAAGTATGTTTAGATAAAATTTTCACCATTTATGTGCACCAAGTCACGTGCACTTGGTGCACGGTAAATTTAAACTAGTATATATATATATGGTAAAAGGGATATGAGTAACTTGCTCATTTAGTAAATGAGCATATCACATTGGACAACTAACACTTTTAAGGCTTTTCCAATCACATGTATGCCACATCATCAGCTGCTTATTTACTAAATGAGCAAGTTGTTCATACCCTTTTTTCTTATATATATATATATATATATATATATATATATATATATATATATATATATATATTAATGGGAGAGTTTGTCACTTTGTCACTTTAAGTTTGTAACCAAACAAATAATTTTTTAATATTTTTTTGTCACAAATGAAACGCATACGTTGCACGTGTAACTCTAACTCCATTTATTAACACGTGCATCACGTTTTTTGTCACAAATGAAACGCATACGTTGCACGTGTAACTCTAACTCCATTTATTAACACGTGCATCACGCGTGTAAATCAAAAATTTTTTCTTCACCAAACAAATAATTTTTAATTTTTTTGTCACAAAGAAAATACGTACGTCGCACGTGCAACTCCAAATCTATTTCATAACACATCACCGTATCTAAAATTCAAGGTTTTTCATTCAAAAAAATTAATAAATTGTGTGCATTGCCTGTTCAACTCCCATTTTTTTAAAAGTTTAAGGCATTCATCACAAGTGTTGTTTACTACCGACTTACATGTATCGCATGTTCTACTCCAACTTTTTATCAAAATGTGCATCGCACGTGAAAATTACTAGTATATATATATACATATAGAGAGAGAGAGAGAGAGAAAGAGAGAGTTAAAAAAATAAATGAGTTGTTTTGGGGGTATTTGAATTTGAGTTTTGGGGAGATACTTTTAGAAGGAAAAATGTGTTTTGTGAGGTTAGATCTGGGGCTTTAAATTTGGGGATTGAAGGAGAGCCACTTGATAGCTTTTTTTGTGTTTTATTATATAGATATACCTTAAAAGAAAGCAACAAAAAAATAAAAACCTCGATGCAGATCAAACTCTGTAACAGACAAACATGATATTCAATAGAAATGGATTTTTCAATCACAAGCCAATAACTCCTTTCACGAATGAAGATATACAGTTATTTAAAGTTCAAACCATATCCACCCTAGAATAAAAGGTATATAGGTCACACAACATATATATATCTATACTTGTTCGACATTTTTCGCATAGTTGTCAGTAGGCTTCACATCGGTCATCTGAAGGGACTCTCCGTTAGTGTCACTACTTTTATTCCCCTTATGATTCCTGTAAATTGCATAAAGGATTAGCTGCACTAATCCAAGCGCGCTACCACACCCGTTTGGTACCTAAAATTGGTAATAAACAGTTACGATTTTATAACTAGGCCAAAACAAAAGGGGCAGAAGAAATTATTTTAAGAGAATGAGAAGCTACCGCAATGAAAACATCATGACCAAGAAGGCCGTAGATGAACCAAGAGGTCCCGCACAGAAACACGAAGAGGGAGAGAAAGAATGGCATGTACTCCACGCTTTTTGTTCGGATCACCAACCTCTGTGTAATGCAGATTGATATTGATAAACTAGTTATGTTTTGCTACTAACGTCACAAGTATAAAGGTCAGTGTGCTCATATTTATATGGCATATAGTTTGATACATGTATATAGATTAATGTGCGCAAGGTTCGCTTGTTTTCTTGTCTCTATGAACACCTAATCAATATATAGCACATTGTTTTACTTCTTCAATTTGACCTGCCTAAATTTTCTATAAAACTCATTGTAATTCTCAGGTTTTTAAGTCAAAACAAAACTATGTAAGTAATGTATCAGATTCAAACATTGCCTTTGATTTAACCACATTCGACCGCATTGCATTTTGCAACACCACAACCACAGCCAAATAAAGAAAAGTATCCGACTCTCAATATCTCTACCTTATATTTTGTGGGTACTCTGATGTTTAATATGATGCTTTGGGACGTAAATTAGGAGAATTTCTTTACTATTTCCTTATTACTCATTAATGATGGAAGATAGTCCTAGCCAGACAAAACTCAAGAAGAGAAATAAAACAAACTAAAATACAATAAAATAAAGTAAGAGTAGCCAAATTACCATAATAGACAAAGGCGAGCCGTACATGCAGATGGAGAAGATCGTGGCTGCAAGCCCACAGAAGACCTTACGACTCTGTCCGTGAAGAGCCAGCACCGAGATGAGTGCAACCGAGATGAACACAGAAGACACAAGCGCCAGGAGTCCCATCATTCGACTCCTCACCTTCTTCGGTGCAAATATCAGGAATATTAGCACATAGATTGCCTCAATAAGCACTCCGGTGCCATTTATCGTCCACACCAGGAGGTTGTTTGGCGAAACAAAAGGCAGCCCATACCTTCACAGCAATCAAATAAACAAAATATATTGAATAATTAAAGTAAAACATTTTGCTATAAACTGATATAATTATTTAACCAAATTATGATCAAATCAATGCATTTATGGAAATATAAACTTATTCAAAGAACGAGTATATAAACTGGTGATTTCTAGATAAAATTTTGGGTCCTAACAAAGAATAGAAGAAGGAATCATGTGATACACAGAGAGGCTTACCAAGCAGATAACAGGCAGTTGAGCATCGTCATGTTGTAGGGGACCCCGGAGAACTCCTCAGTAGATCGATTCTTTATGATCCTCCGAAACGTCACGCTAATGAACAAAAATTATTGATTGAGAAAGCGGGACTTAATGAGAGTTGTTAATATATGCGACTTGTGACAGAGATATTGTTGAGAAGAACTCAAAAATCGATCAAATGCTCATTATAACAAAAATTGCAAATATCAAAGCCAAATCTTATGAACTAAGAGCATCCACACTCGTTTCTTATTTTGCCATTTTTTCTCAAAATTTGGCTAAATGAGCGTTGCAGTTGTTTCTCATTTTGCCAAATTTTGAGAATGTGGGACCTAGTGTCTCAAATATGAGAACGTATTTGGGAATTCTCAAATTATAGGGGACAAAACAACATGTTTCGTCCCCTTTTTTTTATTTTTTAATCCAATCGGACGAGACTAGTTGTATCGTCCTAGATTTTTTAAGAACTTTTTTTTAAAAAAACCGATCAGACTGAACAACCAACTTGTTCTGTCCTATAAATTTTAAATTTTTTTAAAGAAAAAAAGGCATCATAGGGAAATGTTGTCTCATCCGACACCAAAATTCTCTTGGAAGACCAATCTTAAATTGGAATAATCACTACTTTAATGAGTTAATCATGGTTTAAGTCTTAATTTAATGAGTAATGCTTCAGCCACTACCAATTTCACTACCATTCTCTTCACTACCTTAGGTGGCATACTCCTATTGGAGAGTTCTCCCACCTACTCTATCTTCCTCTACCTATTGGAGTGTGCCACCTAAGGTAGTGAAGAGAAATGTAGTGAAATTGGTAGTGGCTCTAGCATTACTCTAATTTAATAGAATAATCACTAATTTTATAACTAATGACCATTTTTTAAACCATAAAAATTACGAAAAAACCTCTTGGACGGTACATGATGTACCGTCTCTCTCCTTAAACATTAAAAAATATTTATTATTATTATTATTATTTAGCTGAGACGGAACAACATGTCCCCGCCATTTTTTTTTTCCTCTTTTTGCCATATTATACCAAACAACGGCTGCAAACGTAATGCAATTTTGTCATTTCTCATTTTGCCAAATTGTCAAATTTGGCAAAAACGAGTGTGGATGTTCTAACAAACTAAAATATATCCTTTCTCCTCTTTCTTTGTTGCATGTTTATAATAAAATAAAATAAATAGTGAGGGAGAAGAGAAACTGAATTAAGAAGCTCTAGATAATTTGTCCAATTTAAATTATTAAAATGAACACCCAATAAAGAATTCGATCATAAATTCTTCAACTTTTTAGTAGCTAAACAAATGAATGTTTGTTCCTGGTCAGGGAATGGGAGAAAAACCACACAAGAAATTGAACTACAAAAAGAATAAAAAACAATGGTAAAGCAAATCTTACAAATTCTACTCTAATAAAAAAAGTATAAAAGGAACGAAATAAAATCTTAAACCCATCTAATTCTTAACTTGATACTAATTACATGGGAAATGTTATATAACTGAAAATGAATAGAAAAGAATGAGTTAAGAAACTCTTAAAAGATTTTTCTACATTCAAAAATTTAAACATAAAATAAAAATTAACCCTAAAACCATTGAAGAGTTCTTCCCCTAAATTCCTAATTTGAAAGCTATTGGATATATAGGTATATTCTCACTATATGAATAATATTATGTGTAATATTATTCTATGGGTAACACGTGTGTTACATGTACTAATTGTATGGATATCGGAACGCGGGTTGAGTGGGTTGAGAACCCAGTACTCAAACCAGTATTTATCCTATAAATACTGGCTTGTGATAGTAGTCTAGGTATTCCAATTTTGATACCTAGGGTAAATATCTCATGCACCTTAATCTAGAATATTAACCATAATTTCTATTGTTATAATCTCTCATAATCTCTAACAAAAGCAACTAATGTTCTTAAAATATGTCAGCTCAGGTAAGATAATAGACACACAATCAAACTCTAAATCAAATTATTTTCTAAAAGAGAGCTGTTTTCCCCCAAATCTGCCAGTACACTAATTACATGTGAAATAAAATGCATGACTAAAGCAAATTAAAGAAACTCTCAAGATTTTATTCACTCTATAGAAAAAAAGATTATGGGTCACCCAGAGAAAGAGTAAGCAAGAAATGCATGACCTAAACAAGCAACAAGACCCATACCTTTTCTCAACCACCAAAACCCTTTTAACAAAAGCAAGAAACAAAGAAGAAAGATAGTGATAATTACATAGGTGAAAAGAAGAGGAAAAGAGCAGTAATATTCCCTGTTAATGAAACAAAAAGAATTAAACCCATGTTAGTAATCAGCTCAAAAAACAAACCCAAATGAAATCAAAGAACAAAGAACCAAAGAAGAAGAAGAGAGAGAGCTCACCAAACATCCCAAACACAAAATGCAGAACAGTTTCCATCACTTCACCAACTTTCAAGAAAACCAACAAACTTTTTTATGCTCAATTCTCTTAATTTGAGCAGGAATATAAAGAGGAAGAAGAAGAAGAAGAAGAAGAGAGAAGGGACTGGAAGAAGAGAAGGAAGGTGAGAGAAGGGACTGGTCTTATCCAATGTAGCTAGTAATTGCACAAAGCTATGGGTTTTATAACTGCATTTCTCACTCTTGAGTCTGAACTGTGTTGAGTTTGTTGGTTATTTTGACTGCATTTTTTTACAAATTTACTCGAAAAGATTTTTTTTTAACAATTCATGCTTTTTATGACAAGAGAGAGAGAGAGGAAGAGGAACAGTGACAGGTAGTAGGGGAGGTGTTATAGGTTGTCACAGGTGATGTGTAGGTTTAACCCTGTTTGGATTATGCAGGGGTTTTCATGTATATCACCCTGGTTGCTGTCTTATTAGCATGTAAAACCCTGAAAGAGTTCAATTTGGATTTGAAAAGGGGTTTTACACACGGCTGTCCACAGATTCCATATTTACATATTCATTTTTTGTGTATAATCCTACATAAACTCGAATGTTATCAGTTGCGTGATGCATATTTTCTGTTTGAGAATTTATCCCCTTTCATTATGTAAATATATAGGGGTAGATCTGACAAAGGACTTGTTTGATGAGTTTTGTTGGCCAGTGAGTACGAGTATGGCCTATAAATAAAACTGACTTTAAGTAGCGAGTAACATTTAGTTCAAATGTTAACCAGTTCTAGAAGTGGTTAGTGTGTTTATCTGAGTCCACATGTCCTCAGCATGTCGGAGTGGTACTTGACGAAAGTGGAAAATTAAGTAGGAAATTAGCTATTAGGACGTCAATTGCTTAGAAGTTTAAATAAAAGTTTCTAAAAATCGTCTATTACAAATTGTAATAGTGATATCCACATTAGGTAATTCAATTTTATGGAAGAGAAACACAAATAAGGAACCTATAAAATCGGATATATAGAAAGTTTTTTTTTCATTTTTTGTCGCTTCAATTAAAATCATAAAGCTCATTGTGAATTTGATGAGTTTTGAAGGGTGGTCTGGCAAAATTATGATGAGCTTGTTTTATTGTGACGACTTCTGAAAACTCTTACGTTACATATGATGAGTTTGTTTTATTGTGTTCTTACGTTACTTCTTGACAACTTGTTCCTGGCAAGTCATATATATATATTAAGTAATCATGTAATAATTTGTACTTACCTTTTGAAATAAGTTTTTCAACTAGTAGCAAATTAATACACAATGAATGATTTGTCGAGAAAAAAACAGGGTGAGAAATGAATTTATAATTAATGCAAAATAATAAACCACAAGGGTGTCAAGGGATACAGATAAATAACAAAGTTATAACGTATAATGTAAATTTGTTTAAGTGCCTCAAATTGATTAATTAACATCGAAAAACCTTATACCCATTAAATTCATAAGATTTTTAATATTAACTGGTTCCAAAAATAATGGAAATGCTTCGGACCTCGGTGTATATTTACTTCTTGGTAATCACAAATTAGATACCTAGTTTGTGTTTAATATATACCTAAAGAGTTTTTTTTTGATAATTAACCAGCGCTACCCTGTGCAAATTGCACAGATAAAAAAATTATAATGAACTAATAAAATTATATGAACTTCAAAAAAATGTGTGGGAATTGAGAAGAAATTAACTCTTCAAGTGTATAGTTTAGTGAAATTTATCCTAAAAAATGCGCTCGGCCTTTGTATACATCATGACCGACAATACTCAGGCTTTGACCCGTCTCATCTCAACCCTCCCCTTCCTCCCCTCCCCCTCCCAAATTCACACCTTATCAAATGCTTTATTCCTCATTTCCCGTATCTCCGTTGTCTTCGACCGCAACAACGTCTCCTTCTCCAACATCCTCCTCCACCTCTCCGTTCACCTCACCCTACTCTCCGCCATCTATCCTCCTTACCAAATCTCATTCTTAGATCCGATACTACAGTCATCCCCATCTTCAAACCGTACTCTTCCTCAAATTCAAATTTCATGATTCCGAAGACACAAATTAGAAATTGAAAATAAAATGAGGTAGTAAATTAGGGTTTCAAAAATTAGTAAATACACCATACATGGATACAATTGATTTAGTTACACAAATTTTTTCAAAACTATTTTTTCACAAATATATTGTGTGATACATAGACATTTCATCGAACACTTAATGAGGAAAGCACAATTCTAGTAATTAAGTTCCAGATTTATAGGTTTGAGGCTTTTATATATTTTTTTAATGAAAAAGTGTGTACTACACGTGTTAATAAATGTGAATTCCTCATTTTGGTCTCCTTTCTTTATTTTAAAATAGAGAAAGAAGAGAGTTTGACACTCTCCTATTAGTATAACTAGTATAATGCACGTGCGATGCACGTGCGATGTATTTTTTAAAAATATGTATTAAACACGTGCATTGCACGTGGGGAAAATGGGGAGGGAGAATGAAAAGGACAAAAAAAAATTACCAACACGTGTGCTGCACGTGTTGATACACACACTAAGAAATAATAAAAAATTGTTTATTTGTTTACAACCCTAACTCTCTCATTAATATAGTAGAGATATATAGATATAATAATATATAATATAATGTGGTGCTCACGTATTTAGGAAGTGTGAATCCCTACTTTTGTTCTCCTTTCTCTATTTCAAAATGGAGAAAGGAGAGGGGTAGACCTATTAGCTTAAGATATAGTATAAAGTATAATGCCAAACACTATGCATAATTTAATTTTAGTCGAAGAGTTTTCTAGCATATACTAATCTCTAATCTCTAATCTCTAATATTATAATAGGAGAGTTGGAGTTGTAATGTTGTCAATATACAAACTCGTGCGTTGCACGTGCAACTCCAACTCTCCCATTAATTACAACAAAAACAAACAATTTAAAAAAATTTCACCTATTTAAAACGTGCAACGCACGTGTAAAATAATTTTACAATATTTTTTTAACGCTAAACATACATGTATGTTGCATGTACAGCTCAAATTCTATTTATAAACACGTGCATTGTACTTACAAATTGTAGTTTTTTCTTCAAAATATTTTTACCAATTACGTGCAATGCACGTTCAACTCCAAAACTATTTCTTAACACGTAGATCGCACGTGACAACCCTAAAATTCTTATCAAAACGTACATCGCACGTGAAAAATACTTGAGTTTTGGGGTTGTAAACTGTATAGACATTGAACAGTTTGCAACCATCTTTACATCCAGCTTAACTTTATCCGGATTCAGTTTAACATTCAATAGTAGTAGCTAAAATTTTGAGTCTCGTTCTCATTACAGAAACTGCATTAATCACTAGTCATTCTATTCCTACCAAACAGATGCATCCTCTGAATTAATGCAAAAATTTAAAGCAATACTTCATGTGACCTCGAAAAAAAACACTATTTATGAATGAAAAACAGTATGGGTGTCGCTCGATTCAAACAAAGGTCATGTCAGATTAAGTACATGGGCAGCAAGACAAAAGATTAATAAAGTTGTCTTTAAGTGGTCAAAAATGAAACTAGCTAGCGTACATGATCTTTTCAAGATTGAGATTGAAATTGAGATTGAGATTGAGAATCAAAATGAGACTGAGATTGAGCAAATTCATCACTTATATTCACTAGTATCATGCACGTGCGATGCACGTGGAGGAAGAAGAAAAAAAGACAAAAATAAAAAAATAAAAAGAAAATAATTTCCAAACTGATCCACTTTCGAAAATATTTACCAAACTGGTCCACTTTCGGAAATATTTTCCAAAGTGAGTCATTTTGTCAACACGTGCGCTGCACGTGTTGACAAAATGACAACAATCACAGATGACACTAACCCCTTCTCCCATTATAATTTCTCCCATTATAATAGTAGAGATTAATATGATCATGGTCATATAACATGAACAATTTATGACGAGTCACTGTAGTGCAGCATAATGGTTAGGGATGATGGTTTCAATTTTTCGTAACTCATTGACGTGCTTGCATGTTCAATTCCCATATATTTAGAAATTTATAAAATATAAATATATATATATATATAATAAAGAATAGAGCTAAACGCTCCAGCCCCTAATATATATATCTATATAATAAAATACAAAGAAAGCTATCAAGTGGCTCTCCTTTAATCCCCCCAAAATCAAAGGTCTGATCTATCCTCACAAAACACATTCCCTCCCTCCCCTCCCCCCCTCCCAAAAGTTTTTTCCGAAAACTCATATTCAAATCCCCCACCCAAAAAAACTCCTAAATCTATTTAATTATTTCTCTCTCTCTTTCTCTCTCTCTCTTCTATTCAAAAAATTAATGAAAAAATAAAAAATTTAAACATTTCTTTAAAAAAAAATTAAAAACTAAAAATTTTTAAAAAAAATTCTAAAAAATTTAAAATTTTAAACTTTTAAAATAATTCAAAAAATCAAAAAATCAAAAACTTATTAAAAGAAAAATATAAAATAAAAAAATTTTAAATCTTTAAAAATTTTGAAATTTTAGAAATTTTTAATTTTTTGAAAATTAAAAAAAATTTTAAAAAATTTAATTTTAAAATTTTAAAATTCTGAATATTTAGACAATTTTAAATTTTGAAATTTTATAATTTTGAAAAAATTGGAAATCTCAAAGCAAATCCAAATACAAATCCATTGTCGAACCACAATCAAGAGGTCATCGTCGATATCTGATCTGCTGCTGATTCTGTATCGATGACTCCCCTCCACCAAATTGAGCGCGAATATCAAGCAACTCCGTACCAGCGACTCCCCTCCACCGAATCGAGAGCCTCTATATGTGATGTGACGACTCTAATTTCATCTCATTAACCGAATTCTCATTCTAAATTTTAGTTTTTTTGTGCAAAGGATTACTCAGTTTTTTGCTGGCTCGAATTTTATGTGTGCATGGAATTTAAGTTCGGAGAGGTGTGATTGTTTTATTTTTTTGGTTTAAACATTTTTAATTTGGTGATTTATTTGATGAGTTTTTTATTGGTTTTGATTTAAGTTGTACGCAAGTGAGAGATTGATTATTTGGTGGCCTCAATTTGGGCTTCCCAACCATAGCAAGACAGGTAAGTTGACTAGCAACCTAAAATAACTTGGCAAATATGCAACATTAATTTCTTTACTATAAGAGAAAATACCATCATGAAGTGTTCCCTTCATTGGTTATTTGAAACCATGGATAACATAACATATAAGAACTTTTAGTGTATGTTTGGATATATAGGATTAGGGATGACTGGAGTTTACCAGTGAAGGTTGCAAACTCTCCACTCAAGAAAGACAGTTACAGTAAATTTGTTATTTATCCATTCTTATTTTTTTTTATAAAGGTGCAATGGGGAGTAAGGGTGTAAAATGAACAGGACTGTCCGTCGTCCGTCCGAGTCCGGCTTGAGAAATGGTCCGACCATGGACCGTCCGAACCGTCATACGAACCGATCCTGAACAAATTATTTGGTCTGATTCTTTACCGAGCTCGAGCCGGACCTAAGTCCTTCCGAATATTATTGCGGTCCGATGCTTTACCGAACCGAGTCCAGACTATAAAAATTTTGTCCGACCTAGACCGAGCCGGACATAAGCTCGTCCGAGTAGAATTTCGGTCCGAGCTTGAATATATGACTGTCCGATCCCGTTCGGTCCGATTTACAACCCTAATGGAGAGACAAAAGTGGAGATAAAAGAAATGATTAGCCTGGATTAGAGTTTTGAGAACTTCATGTATTTCATTTTGGTTGAAATAATAATAAGAGGTATTTCAATTGCAAAGTGAGTCTCAGACAAACAAATATTTAGATTATTGGTATTGTAGATACCTTCACACATGCACTTGCGTTACCATTGTATTTAGACATTTTCATAGTGGTTATGAGATTAGAGTAAGCTCTATAAAACCTATATGATAATGTCCTTACATAACTATTACAAGCCTCTAAAAGTGATGTTGAAGTTAAAAAAAACTCTATGTAGTGTTTCTAACAAACGATATGAATTCCAGGTAAGTTCAAGCTAATGATCAAGAAGGCGATGTTTCAGCTTAAAGGTAGATATACTGTTTTCTCATATAATATATTTGCTACTTCAATTAATTTGCTGGACCTCCAAAACTATTTTATATAATCAAATCAAGTGCACTGTTTCGAAGACGTGTCGGAGGCACATGTCAACGGGCAAACCTAGTATATATCTATATAATAAAACACAAAGAAAGCTATCAAGTGGTTCACCTTCAATTGAAACCAAATCAACGGCTCAGATTCACCCTCTCAAAACATATTTTTCCTCCAAAAAGTTTCCCCCCCAAAACCAAATCCCCCCCCCCCGCCCCGGCCCCCCCAATCTAAAAAAAACTCAATACTTTATTACTATCTCTCTTTTCTCTCCACTTTTTCATATTTTTTCTCTCTCTCTCTCCCTCTCTCTCTCTCTCTCACTCTCTTTCTCTCTCTATTTGCTTAGAAATTTAGATTTCAGGTTTGAAATTTTCAGATTTTTTTATGTTTTTTTTATTTCTTATGGTACATTAAAAATAGCAAATATCTCCTCAACAGTTAAATTTCATTATTTTCCACCCTCAAAGTTCAAAAAAGTCGAATTTTACACCCCAAATAATTATTTTTCAACATATACTAATGGAAATATGGACTTTTATTTGCAACTAATTATTGTCATACTATTCAAACTTGAGCTACATAATTGTTATTTTATTGTTTACAAGACTTTTCGTATGCTGTATCGTTCCGAAGACGTGCTGTAGGCACGTGCCCACGGGAAAATCTAGTGTGTGTGTGTGTGTGTGTGTGTGTGTGTGTGTGTGTGTGTGTGTGTGTATTTATATATATGGAAATGCTCGGTTGAAAACGGGTTTGTTTTCAACTGGGTTGGAAAACACGGATCCTAGCCGTCCGATCAGATCAGATCATGATGAGCAGATCAGATTCGCACTCTGATCGAAGAGTTTTAGCGGAGGGATAATTTTGGTACTTCACGCCAAAAAAATGCTTCGATTTTTTGGCGTGAAGTTTTTTTGTGGGAAAAATCACTTAGGCCGTTGTTGTATGTTGTTTTTAAAATTTAAAAAAAAAAATCAACCTTGGCCGCTGTTGTAAACAACGGCCAAGGTATGTACAAGTGTTTTTCCAAACACTTGTACATACCCAGATCTCCCTCACTCCGTCTTCATCACAAACTCTCTCTCTCTCTTTCTCTTGAGCTCCTGAAACCCATCCCCAAACCCTAGTTCTCTTTCCAACCTCATTTTGTCGATCTCCTTGCCTTCTTGATCTCCCCCTCTTGTCGTAGCCTCTCTATCTCTCTCTCCCTCTCCCCAAACCCTAACCTAACCCCATATCCCAAATCACCTGAACCCTAGCATAAATTTTCCAATGCCCTAGCCTCTTCAACTTGTTCGTCTACAGCAGCGACTTCTCACATCTTTGCCAACTCTCCCTCTCTCTTTGGACTAGGTATTTACTTAATCACAATTTACTATAATGAATTATGTTAATTTATTGAATTTTTTTTCAATTTTTGAGTTTTATTTTTTGTATTATGCATAGTAGTCTATAATTTAGAAAGTATACAATTAGCTCGGATCATGTATGTTGTATATATTTTGTTGACATTTTTGTAGATGTAGTGTTAGTTGTAGTTGTAGAATATAGGAAAAGAAAACAAACGAGATCCAAAAATTTTCAAATTTTGCGAGTAGGTCGGACTCATCGCGTAGAAGGTAACGGAACTTGTAGAGGCAATTTCCATCTTACGGTTTGCAAGATACGTCTGTTTATCACTTTTATTCAATAAAATGGATATAAACCGATACACAGCCGTATCTTTCAAACCGAGAATCGAAACTGATCTCTGGAAGCTCCGTTGGCTTGTGTTTTGTATGCCAGACTTGACGGCCCAATTTAGGAATTTTTCCATCTCATTTGTGTTGTTTTGACACGTATATGAAAAAACTTCAATCTACCTCAGAACTTTTTTAGTACGATGTCAATAGAAAAATGCTTAAATGAAGTCCAAAAAATACGAAACCGTGCGAGTAGGTTGGGCTAACCATTCACAACCCAACGCAACTTGTATTTGCGAGTTCCGACCCACGGTTTGCGAGATACGTCAATGTATCACTTGCCGCTCTTTTTTCAAGAGTGAAAGCGATACACGGTCGTATCTTTCAAACTGTGGGTCGAAACTCGCTTCTACAAGTTGTATTGGCTTGTGTTTGGTGTGCCAGACTTGACGGCCAAATTTTGAAATTTTTGCATCTCGTTTGTGTTGTTTCGACGCGTATATGAAAAAACTTCAATATGACTCGAAACTTTTTTAGTACAGTCTCAATAGAAAAATGCTTAAACGAACTCCAAAAAATACAAAACTGTGCTAGTAGGTTGGGCTAACCATTTACGATCCAACGCAACTTGTATTTGCGAGTTCCGACCCACGGTTTGCGAGATACGTCAATGTATCGCTTACCGCTCTTTTTTCAAGAGTGAAAGCGATACATGACCATATCTTTCAAACTGTGGGTCGGAACTCACTTCTACATGTTGTGTTGGCTTGTGTTTGGTGTGCCAGAGGTGACGGCCAAATTTTAGAATTTTTGCATATCGTTTGTGTTGTTTTGACGCGTATAAGCGAACTTTTGAAATTTTTGCATCTCGTTGGTTTGTATTTGCTAATTTTTGGTGAATAATTTGTTATGCGAACTTTCTTACAGAGAAATGGCTAGAACGAGGGGAACCGAAAGAACATCTAGGGATGCTCGGGGGGAACATTCCACAGAAGTAAGAGAACTATTAATTTGTATTGTGCATTTTGTATTTAGTAATATTATTAGTATACTAATAATAATTGTGTTTTTGGGTTCGTGTACGTTGGTGCATCCTCTTCGATGGCATCACGTCGTGGTCCAGGACCAATATATCCCGGTGAACTGACCTTGCAATACCGCCACAGATCCGCAGCAGTGTGGGGTGGGACGACGCGGAGGTGTAATTTCCGCACCCACGAGACCATGAAGGTGCACCCACGTATTGTTGGGTATCTAGTTGCAGCCGATTTTTACAGAATCAGCATGATGGGTCAGGTTAAACTCAACCGAGCACTTCTCTCAGCACTCGTAGAGCGATGGAGGCCAGAGTCGCACACCTTCCATCTACCGGTTGGAGAGATGACGGTGACGCTACAGGATATAGCGATGATCTCTGGCCTTCCAATAGATGGGTTGGCCATACGAGTAATATAAATTTTAATAAAATAGAGCTGTGTAATGAACTCTTCGGTACATAGTTTGATGAGGAAGCCACGGAAAATAAGGATATTTTTGTCGATCAATCAATCCGACTATCTAGGTTGAAGGGACATTTTGATGGGACGTTGACCGATGCATTGCCCGACCACTATGTACAGTCCTATACCAGAGGTTACATTCTAACGGTGCTCGGAGGAGTTCTCTTGTCTAACTCATCCGGAGATACGGTGCACCTCATGTATCTACGATTGCTCGTCGATCTCGGCTTAGTTAGCCGGTACAGCTGGAGAAGTTACGCGTTGGCAATGCTATACAGGTCGTTGTGTTCTGTAGCGCTAGATGGGACCGAGATGACCGGTCCGATGGTTTTGTTACAGATTTGGTCATGGGAGCGACTGCAATTGGGCCGTCCCCGAATTAGGAGACCAGCGGACGGTTGGATGGCCGAACCAGAAAATCCTCATATGTTAGCACCCTTAGGGGTATATTGGGCAGGTAGTCGAAGTTACAAAGACAACCCAAAATGTGCACAACTGGGTTGCAGTTATGGATGACGACGGCTCTACTCATCAACTTTGGTATGGGGGAGCATCCGCGGCCGGAGAGAGTCTTTCGGCAGTTCGGTCTTCAACAAGATAGTCCCCCAAGCTGCGCAAACCTATACAACCATGAGTTACAAGCCGTGAGGGGTACCGGTCACATGCCTACTCATGACTGAGCAGATTTCTATCGTGTTCACGTTGCAGAATGGAACGAGCGACGGTTTGAACTTGTAATTGTTAATGTTCCAGAGCACGATGGCAGAGAGCAAGGAAAGTACATGCAATGGTTCAGATCATATACATGTTTGTACATCTCTCCCGATACAGAACTACATGCTGGTGTTCAACGAGTAATTGAGGAGAGAGATTGAACCACCACCTGCCTATTCTAGTTCACAACCCATGTTCCAACCGAAGGCATCAGCTATACGTACAGTGGTAAGTATAATCTTCAAATTTTGTTGAATGTTCGTTATATTTAAAGTTATTACATTATTTACTTTTGCAAATCTGTATTATTTTTTTGGGGGGGGTTTGTTTTAGATTGATAATACGATGGACATGGCAAAAGAATGCACGGACGTAATCAAAAGTAATGCGGGCACGACTTTGAAGAAGTTCGCTGAGAGGATGCTCTCTTCATGCCGTACCAATTTGGATGTTTTGGGAGAGGCTAAACGTTTGGATAGAGCATTAAGGTCACCGAGAAGGCGACATAAGAGCGTGAGGGGTAGGCCAGCTGTAGTGATGGGGCAACAACAGGAACGTAGACTCAGAGAATAACAAGCTACATCTTCACCTCCATCTCAAGAACAAGAGAAACAAGATGAGAATGAAGAGAGGGTTGTTGGAGACGTACAAGAGGAGGGAGGAGAAGAAGAAATCCCTGAGGCATCATCCTCGCTCCGGCGATGAAATCCTGCTCGGAAGAGGCGAGCACCACAACCATACACGCCCGGTTCTTAGCTAATACCGTATACAATTTGTTTGTTGTAGTATTTTATTCATATTTTTTTTTCCCTGTTGTAACTTAATATTTGGTAATTGTTGTTCGTAAGTTTAAGTGTTGTTGATGTTGTTGTTATTTATTGCTATTTTGATTCGTACGTGGGTGATTTTGGTGGCCGTATGTAGAAATTTAGTTGGAGAGTGTAGGTGATGGGCAGGGCCGGCCCCACCCTTAAGGTAGGTGAGGCGGCCGCCTCGGGCCCCCGGCGTTTTTCCGATTTTAGGGGCCCCCAAATTTGTAATTTCTTTGTAAATATAGGCACGTATTTTGCGCGTTAAAAAAATATTATTGTTATTAGGGGCCCCCAAAAATAATTATTTAAGCCATTAATTTTTTAAAAAAATTTATTTGTGTTTAGGCTTGAATACTTGAATTGAATTTGAGACTTTAAATTTGAGTAATTTAAAACAAATTTATATATTTTGCATATTTTGCTTTCAATAATGTGCAAATTTTTTGTATACATGTTTTTTTTTTTGGTGTATGGAGGGCCCCATTTCAGGAGTTCGCCTCGGGCCCCCGGGAACTCAGGGCCGGCCCTGGTGATGGGAAAGTGTTTGCATTTTGAGAAAAAATCAAGTGTAGCAGCTGTAGCTGCTATGTCGAGTTGTAGATATTTTTTTTTTTTAAACCTAGGCCGTTGTTGGCCTAGGTTAGTTATTGAAATTTTTATTTTCATAAACAACTCTCTGTGTTTTGGAGCATGAAGACAGAGAGCAAGTCCCCTATATTTTGAATACCTTAGGCCGTTGTCTCCAACAACAGCCTAGGTAATAGGCCAGAAGTTGAACAATTTGGGGTACTTTCTGACTTGTTGGAGTTAAATACAGCAACAAGTCAGAGAGCAAGACCCCATATTTTTTATACCTTAGGTCATTGTCTCCAACAATGGCCTAGGTAATAGGCCAGAAGTTGAACAATTTGAGGTGCTCTCTAACTTGTTGGAGTTAAAAACAGCTACAAGTCAGAGAGCAAGATTCCATATTTTTATACCTTAGGCTGTTGCCTCCAACAACGGCCTAGGTAGTAGGTAAAAAGTTGAACAATTTAGGGTGCTCTCTGACTTTTTGGAATTAAAAACAGCAACAAGTCAGAGAGCAAGACCCCATATTTTTTATACCTTAGACCGTTGTCTCCAACAACGGCCTATGTAATAGGCCAGAAGTTGAATAATTTGGGGTGCTCTCTGACTTGTTTAAAAAAAGCTACAATTCAGAGAGCAAGATCCCATATTTTTTATACCTTAGGTTGTTGCCTCCAACAACGGCCTAGGTAGTAGGCCAAAAGTTGAATAATTTGGGGTGCTCTCTGACTTGTTGGAGTTAAAAATAGCAACAAATCAGAGAGCAAGACCCCATATTTTTTATACCTTATCCATAATGTGCCAAATACAAAAACGATGTCGAGTCTGGGGAAAAACTTTCTTAACTGCGGCGGCGATCCCACGATCTTGATCGGTGATGATACCAGATGGAGCACGATTCATAAGCTCTAACCACTTTTCAAAGAACCATTCAAACGAAAAGGCCGTCTCATTTGGAATGAACGCACCTCTTAAGAAAGTCGATTGCCAATGTTGATTTACTCCAACAAAGGGAACAAATAACATTCCATAATGGTTCATATTGTACGTGGCATCAAAGCAAATTACATCGCCAAATTCTTGATAATTCATCCTAGAAATACCATCAACTCACATACAATGTGACAACCGCCCTTCGGGATCTACTTGAATGTCATAAAAAAAATGAAGGATCCGTCTGTTTCTTAGATTCCAAAAAATTAATTAGCATTGAAGAATCATGTCCTTTCAATGCTTCTTGCGAATCTCTAAGTAATTTTTTAGTATTTTTTCGATGAATCCTACTTGATCGTGACCACCACTAGCACTTTCGAAGAAGAGCATTTGTCGACATGTCTGGATATTAGCTTGGTTGAATTGCTCTATTATCCTTTTATTCGTATTTGACACAGAACGGTTTTGGGGCAAAAGATTTCTTCTACCGGGTGAGGTGAATTCGTGATTGTGTACTTCGTGAAATGAATACACCACTCACGTATTATATGCTTTATTCAATTTTACACGAACGCAAGCCTTGCAACCCGTTCTGCAGGTTGTTCACCGTCTACCATCACTATGTTGACTCGGCGACGATCCGGCTTTATTACAAAGATATAACTTATCTACTTCCACTCCTCCCTTTAATTTATTCCCATCCTTACGCATTGCAAAACCCCCACAACGAGCATATGAAGAATAAAAATTTTCGGCCTCAACTAAAGTGGGAAATGTCATTCCTAACTTTGGTTTTAGATGTTCTTCGACTAACGGCAAAGAATCAATGATTGGTTCTACCAGTACAAAATTATCGCTGGCAGCAGAACTCTCCGTATCGTTGTTCATTTGGGGTAAAAATATATTATTGGTAAATTAATATACACTTCATATTTAAAACAGCTTGTTAACAAACGATTGCGATATATATACATACGAAACAAAATAAGTGACAAAATATCAAAAACGACGTCAAAAAAATACGAAACTCTGCTATTAGGTCCGGCTTGCCGCACACAAGGTAACGGAACTTGTACATGCGAGTTCCGATCCAGGGTTTGCAAGATAAGGCCGTGTTTGGCTCGCTTTCACTCATGGAAATGAGGGGAATGCGATACACAGATGCATATACCAAACCGTGGGTTACAACTCGAAACTACAAGTTGGTATGACTTGTGAGTGGTGAGACTGACCTACTCGCAAAATTACAGATTTTTTCAAGTGAGTTCTCTATTGAAAACTCCCTCGAAAACATAACAAAATTCATGAGAAAACCGCACAATTGACGGCAAAAAAAATAATTAAATTTTGTGATTGGATCGGACTCTCCGCACACAAGGCAACGCAACTTGTACAAGCGAGTTCCGACCAACGGTTTGCAAGATACAGGCCGTGTATCGCAATCATTCATGAAAAAATGCCAACAATAGCAATACATTGAAGTAGGCCCCAAACCGGGGGTCCTGAACTCTCAACTACAAGTACTGTTTGGTAGCGAGCGGTAAGCCCAATATGCTCTTCAAATTTTTTTTTTTTGGATTTCGTTCGTACTGAAAAGTACGCTCGACAGAAATCAAACATTAATTGAGGTTGTTGTTTGATATACAGTACAAATCCGCACAAACGAGATCCAAAAATTTCGAAACTTTGGGAGTAGGACGGACGCAAAACACATGAGGCCAACAAAATTTGTAGAGGTGAGTTTCGACTCACGGTCTGCAAAATACGCCGATGTATCGCTTTCACTCACGGAAAATACTCGAAAGCGATACACGGCCGTACACTTCAACCCGTGAATCCAAACACACTTCTACAAGTTGCGTTGGCTTGTGCGTGGCAAGCCCGACGTACTCGCAAAGTTGCATAATTTTTTATTTTCTCTTTGTGTGCTATTACTAACATCGAACAACGACCAATAACAACTAATACTACATCTACATCCCCAATAAAACTAGAATTACCTACTCTATAAATACCTACGCATAATATAGAAATTGCACACTCAAATATTGGAGAAAAATTTCCAATCAATTAACCTAGTTAGATCTACTCAAGTAGGAACAAATTAGTACCTTTAACAATATGGGTGGTAGGAAAAGAGATAGGGGAGGCCCCTGCACGCTGCTGTAGAGAAAGGAAGGGGAGTAGGGTTTGGCTAATTTCTTCAGGATTAGCATTTTAGGGTTGGGGAGATTTCGTATGGGTTAGGGTTTTTTTGTAATTGGGATCTTCAAAGGAAAATGGCAAGAGTGTGAGAATAGGGAGAGATTCGGTGAGAAGCAACGATCAAGAGAGATATAGGGTTTTCAGATCGATAGAGAGAGAGCTAGGGTTTGGGGAAATGGGTTTCTCAAGCTCCACTAGCGAGAGAGAGAGTTGTGAGGGAGATGGCGATTTGAGTATGTACAAGTGTTTGGAAAAACACTTGTACATACTTAGGCCGTTGTTAGGAACAACGGCCTAGGTTGAATTTTTTGCCAAACAACGGCCTAAGTACAATTTTCTTCAAAAAAAAACTTCAAATAACTTAGGCCATTATTCCCAACAACGGCCTAAGTATAGGTAACTGACAAAAAAAGCTTCACGCCAAAATAACGCTAAGTGCAAAACTTTTTTTGCATGAATTTTCGAAATTGCCCCTCCGCATTTTAGAGCGTTAATGAGATGTTTTAACTGGTTTAGATCTGATCCGCTCATCATGATCTATGGCGATCGGACGGCTAGGATCTGTGTTTTCCAACCCGGTTGAAAACAAACCCGTTTTCAAACGAGCATTTTCCATATATATATAAAGGGGAAAAGGGGTATGAGCAACTTGCTCATTTAGTAAATGAGCAATTGATGATGTGGCATACATGTGATTGGAAAATCATTAAAGATTTAGTTGTCCAATGTATCACATGCATAATCAATTGCTCATATCCCTTTTACCCATATATATATGGGAAAAGGGGTATAAGCAATTTGCTCATTTAGTAAACGAGAAAGTGATGAGATGGCAGGCATGTAATTGGGAAATCCTAAAAGTGGTTTGATACTCAATGTATGACATGCATGCCACCTCATCAATTGCTTATTTATTAAATGAGCAAGTTGCTCATATCCCTTTTACTCATATATTCATATATATATATATATATATATATATATATATATATATATATATATATATATATATATATATATATATATATATATATATATATATATATATATATATAAGGAGCCCGTCCATTGCGAACTCATCTGTGCAACAGCTTGTGCGAACCGCTGTGCTGGCCGTCCGATTCAAAAACAAATCAGTATTTCGATCGAGCGGCTGTGATTGTTCACGCTCTCTTCTCAGTTATCTTTGGGGGTAATTTGGTAATTTACCCCTTTTCAACATATATCCCTCCCCCTTCCTCTTCTCTCCTCATAGATCGAGCTCACATCTTCTCTCTCTTCACGAACCTTAGCTCCTCCACCATCAAAATCGCCATGCGCGCTCCTTCTTCTAAATCGTGATTACGAACCTCCCCCCTTCCTCTTCTCTCCCCTCAGATTGAAATCCTCTCTTCTCTCTCTATTCCCGAACCCTAGCTCCTCCACCATCGAAATCGCCACCAAAATTAGCTCCGTTGAAACCCTTCCTCCTCTCATCGGGATCTTTCTCTAGTTCTCTTCTAGCCACGACGAAACCCTACCTCCGATCGCCCCCTACTTTCCTTAATCGTCTTCACCCATATCGAAACCATAAGGTTTCGATCAGGTATAAATTTTTTTCTTTTTTTTTTGTTTGTTCCTTTTTTTTCTGTTTGAATTTGTGTGTTTGACTTCTTTTGTTAATAGAAAACTATTGTTTTGTTTGAATTTGTAGGTAGCATTTGAGCTTGACTGGGTCTTTCTTCGTGGCTTGATTCCGACTATGGATATATTTTTGAAGTCACTGATGCTTGATATCAATTGAGGGAAGTGTTTGATTCTGACTATTACTTTTTAAAATTTTAGTTCCTTACTTTATTGCATGTTGGTATAGGCAGTGATGACAATCTATAATTTACAAGCATATGTATGAAGTTTTAGCTGGTTCTTCTGTTTGTGTACTTCTGTTGGTACACTTTTCCATGTTTCCAGCATGAGTAAAATGAGTGCTGGTCTGGTTGTTCGATCACTTTTTCACCATGTTTGAATTATATTTGCTGAGTTAGTAGGCTGCAATATTTTAAATGAAAAAGGAGTTAATTTTTACTTGTATTATGGTTGCCGCTAGTGTACTTGGCCTAATATATATACATATAGAGAACCCTTCTATTGACGGGTTAAGTGGTTTGCAAATTGCAAATGCTATATTTGCGTTTGCAATGGAAGAAACCTCATATAGGGAGCCCTTCCGTTGCGAACTCATCTGTGTGAATGGCTTGTGCGAACCGCTTCGATGGCTGTCTGATTCAAAAACAAATCAGGATGTTTAATCGAGCGGTTGTGATTATTCACGCTCTCTTCTCAGTTATCTTTAGGGGGTAATTTGGTGTTGCAAATGAGTGATTTGTGCACTCAGTGTGCATTGTAACAGCTCTCTTCTCATTATCTTTGGAGGTAATGGGTGATTCTATTTGATCAGTTTTCAAACTTGTTATGTACAAGGTAAATCAATGCCTACAAGATCTTCAATTATTTTGAAAGAGCTTTAAACAACATAAACATAGCTCATTATGCCTGGAAAAAACATAAGTTCTATACTCATGCTTGATTCTATTTGACTTATTTCATAAATACTTATTATGTAAAAGGTTGTTCTGAGCCTATATGTACTTCAATTGTTTACAGATTATGGTGTTAATAGTGCATCCGACATTGCTAAGCTCTTTATGTAAACTTTTTTGGGTTTTTTTGCAGCAGTCCGACATTTTGCAATGAGAACTTTAGCAGCAGTTTCAGCATCAGCAGCACCCATGCATATCAGCAGCAGTGGATATCATTCTCTGCTGCTTAGGAATGTATCATTCCATATTTGTATAATGATATTCAAGTTTGTATAATGTATACTTTTAAGTACTTTTAATCAGTTTAAATAATTTGTATAATTATATAATGAAACTTCGAGCAGTTTGAGCTTCTATATGTTTACAAATTTATAATGAGTTCAGAAATTTGTGTTTGGCTGCTTACATATGCTAAAAAATGGCAACTCCTTCAGTGAAGGGTTTGGCTGCTTACATTGGTGTATCATTTGTGAGCAGTTGTATATATGTTTACAACTTCAGTGAAGGATTTGGCTGCTGTCTAAGGATTTGGCTACTTACATTTTCGTATCATTTGTATCATTTGTATACAGCTTCAGTGAAGGGTTTGGCTGCTAAAAAATGGCAACCCCTTCTTAGTTCTCCTTCTGCTTCTATGGAAACATCTAATAGAGCTTATTATTTAAGGAAACAAGCAATATAATCTGAACTCATTTTGCCTGGAACGACACAAACAGAGCTTTATAAATATTCCTCAAGTGTACACCATATACATTCCTCAAGAAACAGAACTTTATAAACAAAGGTTTATAAATTCATTATATACATTCCTCAAGGAAAACAAATGTACACTGAAGCTGATTAAAGCATGGAAACATAATAAACAGAGCACACTAGCATAAACAATTCTCATTATATACATACCTCCTATAATTACAGACTCAAATAATATACAGAGCTCATTTTGCTGTAGCGCATTATATACAGACCTCAAATAATATACATCAAATAAGATACATTGTTAGATCTGTTACATTGCATAAATGGAGCCTGGTACATTGCATAATGGCTGATTAAAGAGTGCATCCAATTTTCAGCATCACACCTTCAGTCACTGTACAAACTGCAAGGAATAAAAAAAGAGGTTTTAGATAGATGATTTGTAATTATTTATCTTAGATAACAACACTATCAACACAACTAATTTCAAAATATTTTAAGTAATTATAGGCTCAGAACACCCTAGCATATAATAAGGTTTTTAGGAAATATTCAATTGAATCAACCATGACTCTCAAAAGCATCATAATTATGTTCACACTTGGGCTGCAATATTATGCCATGCCAACAAGTTGATCCATAATATGATATTCATTCAAGCCTGTACAAAGAGCTCAAACAAATGTGAAGTAGGACTCAAACAAATCCGATCAATATGCATATGAACAACATAGCACACAAACAGAGCACAAAATGCTCATAAAGAACAGAAATAGAGCACACAAACAGAGCACAAAATGCTCATAATGCTCATAAAGAACACAAACAAAGCACACAAACAGGAGAAGCATAAATAGAAGAAGCATTTTCAGTGCTCAAAAGGCTCATAAAGAACATAAGCAGAGCACGCAAACAGAAGAAGCATTTGTTCCATTTCTTAAAGCCTGTATAAAATATTTTTTGTCATCATTGCCTACTTCGAAACAAAATTAAACAGAGCCGATAATAAACTTTAAATTGAACAACCATAATGAGGAACTTCCACATGTAGCAAATGTCTTTGCGGTAACAAATGTCTTCTACCTGGTGAGGTAAATGCATTATTGTGTAATTCAGTAAGTGAATAAAGAACCCATGAATGTTTTTCTTCATTTAATTTCACACGAATTAAAACTTTGCAATCGGATCTACATGTAGTCCCCCGCCTAACATCATTAGACTTACTCTTCGAAACGCTGGCTTTATTACAAACATGGGACTTATCCGCTACCACGTTTTCCTTCAATTTAGTTGAACCCTTATACATTTAGAAACCCCCACATGTAGCATAATTGCCAGAGAAATTTTCAGCTAACTCTAAAGTATCAAAAGTCATATCTAGCTTTGGTTTTAGGTGCTCATCCACTACCGGGATAAATTCAACTACTTGTACATTCAAAAAACTGTCACCAACATTAGATCTCCCTTCATCAATATCCATACCTATTATCAAAGCAAACGAAACATAAACCGATCAACCAAATACTCCACAATTCTACAAATGAATTAAAATTATAATGAAATTTAAACACCATACACAAACACTTAACCCCATTCCTACAAATTCAAACAGAAAAAATTATAAACAAAAAAAAGAAAAAAAAATTATACCTGATCGAAACCCTAGGGTTTCGATATGGGCGAAATTTAAACACCATACACAAACACTTAACCCCAGTCCTACAAATTCAAATAGAAAAAAAAGGAAACAAAAAAAAAACAAAATATACCTGATCGAAAACCTAGGGTTTCGATATGGGCGAAGACGATTAGAGAAAGTAGGGGGCGGTCGGAGGTAGGGTTTCGTCGTGGCTTGAAGAGAACTGGAGAAAGATCCCGATGAGAGGAGGAGGGATTTCAACGGAGCTAACTTTTTGTGGCGATTTCGACGGTGGAGGAGCAAGGGTTCGGGAATAGAGAGAGGAGAGGATTTCAATCTGAGAGGAGAGAAGATGAAGGGGGAGGTTCACAATCACGATTTGGAAGAAGGAGCGCGCATGGCAAATTCGATGGTGGAGGAGCTAGGGTTCGTAAAGAGAGAAAAGAGGCGAGCTCGATCTGTGAGGAGAGAAGAGGAAGGGCGGAGGGGTATATGTTGAAAGGGGGTAAATTACCAAATTACCCCCCCAAAGGTAACTGAGAGGAGAGCATGAACAATCACAGCCGCTCGATCGAAATTCTGATTTGTTTTTGAATTGGACAGCCAGCACAGCAGTTCGCACAAGCTGTTCACACAGATGAGTTCGCAATGGAAGGGTTCCCTATATATATATATATAGCATATATAACCATAGTAGCAACTACCCAAAAAATACTAGGTGTCTTACAACAATCGACACACTAGTAAACATCCATCACAAATAGCAGTTTGCTTCATGTAGTAGCAAAACAGCAGAAACATCAGAAAAGGAACTACAAGGTTTTATACTCATTAGAACATCCACTATCATTTACTAAAAAGTTAAAATATGCATATTTTAACAATTTCACTCCCAATATCGTTCGCTAAATACTCATTTTTAAGAAAAGTTATGAACAGCTAACTGCTATATTTAGCAGCAAAATATAGCAATGTCCAAATATAGAAGACGGAAGATCTTCTTCCGTCTCTAAATTTTTTTCAATATTAAAAGACGACGGACGAAAGATCTTCTTCCGTCTGCGAACTTTTAATGAAGAAAAGTTGAGAGACGGAAGAAGATCTTCTGTTATTTTAAAAAATTAATAAAAGTTGAGAGACGGAAGATGACGGAAGAAGACCTTACATCTTTCTTCTTTTTATAAGATTTTTTTTTGTTAAAGTTCCACACAGTTTTAATATTAAAAAATAAATTTTGCCTCAGACGGAAGGGCAATTTTTTTTCTAATTTTACGAAAATGTCATATTAAAAAAAATCTTGAGCCCCATAACTTTCTTCAAAATTTTTCTTTTCATATTTATGAAAATGTCATTGCATATTTACAAAAATGTCATTTCCAAAATTTTTTTAAAAAATTGTCATCTTCCGTCTTTTCTATTTTTGGCTTTAACGACTGCAGCGCTCTCTTTCTTTGCTATTTCCTAAATGCTATATATGCATATTTTAGCATCAACGATAGTGAATGCTTTTACAGAACCAAACATGGAGATTCATGATGAATTGAAAGCTGAAGCAGAAAATAAGTCCACCAGAGAGAATATCTGAAGTTGAAGCACCAAAACATCATATCACCATGGAGCTGCAAAACATTCAAACTCCAAAATAACAGCCAGTAAAAACAACAAAACATAAAGCTGGAAGAGTCTTCAAACATTTTCAAACAAATCATCAGGAACTAAAGGAAAGAAACATCATCAGCAAAAAGTGAAGAGAACATCAAAGCAGCACAAAACATCGAAGAGAGACTTCGGTCCTCGATAACAATCAAATCTGCCAAAAAAACAAGAAATAGAAAAAAATGAGGAAAAGACCCCGGTGAAGATCAACTAGTGAAACTTGGATAAATTAAAGGTTCAACCACTGCATGTAACTCATTTAACTTGAGATCATCTTTTCTGCTAACAGGAAAAATGTTAGATCAATGATTAATAAAATAAAGATCTTCAATCGAAAGAGATTTAGAGATTTATACAATTAGTGATTGATGGAGGTAGAGGCATTTGCCCTCATCGATAGAATTCATTAATTCATCACCTCAAAGTTAGTTGCTTGCTTCGAGTTTAGGTAAACAAGAGCACAAATTTCTGCATAACTCCTACCTTGTTTTAGGGAAACAAAAATGAATTTCTTCTTTTTTACTGTAAAGAAAAATGAATTTCATATATTGCTTGAATCATGTTACAACTTATTTACTAATTTTTTTTTATTTTTTTAAATGAAGTTAAATTAAAACACTCATATTGAGGGAGTGGAAGTGTTTTGGCATATGACCCCACTAGTTCACATGTATTTGTTACTTAGTTCCTTGAATTTTTGTTTTTCCTGCCATGGGCCCATGACCCTCAAATTGGAAGACTATACTTAACGTAGCCAGTGAAAAGCTTCCTCAACAATAGAAATTCTCTTACAAATCGGTATGTAGCTTGATAATCTTAGTTACTCAGATTTCTAATGGCAACTGTTCAAACTAAACTCATAGCTATTACGAGCTTGTACTGAAGAACCTACTAAGCTGGTCGCTGCTACGAGCTCAAATTAGCTCAGTGTTCGCTCTAAGGAGAACTTTCTCAAGTCCTTTTATTGATACCTCACAAGCGCACTGCTTACATAAAACCCTCAACCTCTCACTACAACGTTTTTTTTTTTTTTTTTTGAGTGAAATGTTGGAATAACACCACCCTGTTTCATTAATAAGATGTTAATAAAACATCCCCAAAGTACCTGGGGAGAGTACATGAAATAAAATGCAGAAAATAAAACATACTCCTCTAATAATGCCCTGGAGGGTGGGCCAATCAAGACATGCTACCCACAGTACAAAAGCCAGTATCAAAATAAAACATACTCCTCCAACAATGCCCTGGAGGGTGGGCCAATGAAGACATTCTACCCACAGTACAAAAGTCAGTAACAAAATAGAGCTACATGTATATAGTAGCCCCTCCTAGCCCTATCCTATCCCGGGCTAGTATCTAGGGACCCCTGCCCCTCTCAGTCCAGTGTCAGGCCAAACTCGATCTCCTCGTCATTAAAGTCGTCCACCTGGAAGACTCTGGCAATCCTCCCTCTTGCCCCTGGGCACAACTGCTGTGGTCCAAAATGAAATAAGATGCAATATGTGAGTAAGATGACCAGAAATACTATTACATGAAGTACGAAAATAAAAATTATTTCTGTCTAGCCATAAAACCCAAGTAGTTGCCGCAATGGCTATTTACCAAGCATCCTTCATTTCGTAACGTTTAGAGACAAATATGGGGTCAATCCACAGGTCCTCATATGAATTGGGGTAATCACATGTCCCTATAGCCCGAAGCACCTCAACCACTGTTGCCTTACTCCGTTGGCAATCAATGAATAGGTGGTTGCGGGACTCCGTATGTAGGTTACAGAACCCACAAGTAGTCGCGATCAGTGGCTGTCTTTTAGCAAGATTTTCTCTAGGTCAAGATGGCATTGTTGAGGACTAGTCAGAGGAAGACCCTAACTTTAAGAGGGGCTTTGGCCTTCCAAAGCACTTGTGCCCAACTAGATCTACATCGTGGGAAGTGGATACGACGATAGAGGGATCTAACAGTGAAGGAACCTTTGGCCTCTAATCCCCACCTGCATTTGGTCAGGGCCCTGAGCGCACCACTTCGTGCAATGTACGTTTGGAGCTCGTTCAGCTGTTGCTGTAACCCTGGACTTAGGTGCCCTCGGAATGATGGCTTCCAGGTTCCCCTCCTCCATGTCTTAGCCACGGATGCGTTCGGGAGGGTCGTCTGCTCGTACAAGTCTGGGAAGTTTACTTTCAGGGTATGGGCTCCGCACCACTTGTCCCACCAGAATTTGGTTGACCGCCCATTACCAATAACCGATGTAACCACCGAGTTGAAAGGTCCACTGGCTTTTGCAATCCCTTTCCAGAATCGGAAACTTTGGACCCTACCCAGAAGCCTAAACTTCTCATACCTTTCCCCCGGAGGTATAGTTGAATGAACTCTTGCCAACCTTCACCATGGATGGAACACCTTCCACCACCATTTACCTAGGAGAGCAAGATTCATGGCTCTCAAATCGATGATACCTAGACTTTCTTTTTCGTGCATGCGGTATCCCATTCGATGAGATGGTAACCACCCCTATTCGTATCAGCGCCTTTCCAGAGGAATAGCTTGCAGATGCCGTCAATCCTTTAGATCACCCACTTAGGTAATTCAAAGACCGACATGTAGTAAATTGGCAAATTAGACAATACAGAGTTGATAAGGACCACTCTTCCCCCAAGAGATAGAGCCTTTCCTTTCCAACTTGTCAGTCTGTCCTCAATTCTATCAATAATGGGGAGCCAGTCGGACTTTGTAAGCTTCCCTGGTTTGAGTGGCAGTCTCGGGTACTTAATAGGAAATTCATCCCTCATGCAGTTAAGAATGTTAGCATGGAGCTCTGCTTCTTCTTCAGAGAGTGCAATCGGAATCAGAGCACTCTTGTGGAAATTAATCCTTAAGCCTGACCAAGCCTCAAAACAATAGAGAGCCCCCTTAAACAAATTGTTTTCCGGCCTGTTCTCGTTTCCAAAAATGAGAGTGTCATCTGCATATTGTAGAATCGTAGACCCCTGTCGAGTCGCACTGCTAGCAACCGGACTGATCCATCCTTTCACCCGACAGTTATCTAGCATGCCTCTCAGGACATCAGCTACAATAGTGAATAGTAGTGGTGACAGAGGATCCCCCTGCTGGAGACCTTTCTTGCATGTAAACAGTTGGCGTTTTACTTGTGCATAGGCATTGGCTTGTGCATAGGCATTGGCTGATCCCCCCTAATAGAGATTGCCGTTTTACTTGTGCGTAGGCATTGGCTGATCCAACTGTTCCATTTGGCCCCAAAGCCTCTCCCTTTGAGTGCTTCCATCAAACAGTCCCAGTTGACTGAGTCATAAGCTTTCTCAAAGTCAAGTTTCAAAAGGAAGTTCTTAGACTGACCAGTATGACACTAGGTGAATAACTTGTTCTGCGATGGCCACACAATGCAAGATACATCCGCCCTTAATGAAATCGGATTGTGTATTGCTAATTAAGTTATCCATTATGCTCCCCAAGCAGATTGCCAAGACCTTGGTGATAATCATAACCGAGTAATTCATGAGACTAATAGGTCTAAAATCACCCGCCCGAGCGGACTCTTCCCGTTTCGGGATGAGGATAACTTCAAAAAAACTGAACATGCCCATTCTGAGAGTGTTGTGGAAGAATTCGTCCAACAAAGCCATAATATTCCCTTTTATTTCTTCCCAGAAAATCTTGAAAAACATCATTGGGAATCCATCTGGTCCTGGCGCCTTTTCTGCCCCCATTTGTTTGATCGCCTCTTGCATTTCCTTTTCTGAGAAAGGTACTTCCAGTTCCCTTAGGGATTGAGTTGACTCGTTCTGGGTACCATGCCAAAGCTCTTCCCTAAGCGGTGCCCTGAACTAATTCTTCGTTCTGAAGAGTCCCTTGTAATAGTCCTGAAAGGTCTTGGAGATTTCAGTTTTGTCCTGTAATGTACCCACTTCAGTTTGGATAGATAGGATCAGGTTAGATCTTCGTCTGGCACTAGCCACCCGATGGAAGAAGGCCGTATTTGCGTCTCCCTCTTTAAGCCACGAAATCCTCGACCTATGTTGCCACTTGATCTCCTCCAATCTATACAGAATAGCGATATTATCCCGCAGCTCAAGCAAGTTGTTTCTTTCCTCCTGGGATAGGTCACGAGACTCTTCCAATCACTTCATTTCTTCAATTTCCTCTAACGATGATTCTTTTGCTCGCCAAACTGTCGAGAATCTAGATCGATTCCATCGACGCAACCTCTTCCGCAGTCTGCGAAGTTTTTCACACCATTGGGCAGCCGCATCCAGGCCCTTAGTGGGAAGTGCACAGTTTTCCATTACCATGTGGTGAAAGCCCTGAATTTCTAGCCATGCCTTCTCGAATCTGAACTTTCTTGGGATCCGACGCCCCTGCTCTCCTACGTCGAGGAAGATGGGAACGTGATCCGACGTTGGCCTAGGGAAAGTTTTAGTGAATGCCAGTGGGAATTTAGTTTCCCAATCCAACGATACGAGGTCTCTGTCCAACTTGGCCAAGATAGGGGAAGCTTGCATGTTAGACAAAGTAAATAGTCTGTCATTAATAGGGATGTCGATCAGCTCCAGTTCCGTAATCACCCTATTAAACTCTTCCCTGTGCCTGTTGCTCGATCCTCTACCCCGATGTTCAAATGCAAATCTAGTGATATTGAAATTCCCCCCTAAAATCCAGGGCTCCGACCATCGTCGGCGGATATCAATAAGCTCTTACCAGAACTCACCACGCTTGCTTGCCAAATTCGGTCCATAGACCACTGTAAACGTGTGAACCCAGTTGTCAGACCGATGCAACAGTCGGATGGACAAGGAGAACGTGCCACTGAATTTTTCTAGACAAAAGAAGCTGTCCGGGTTGAACCCAATAGCAATGCCCCTAGATGCCCCTGAGGAGGGGCTTAACACCCACTCCTTGATTCAATTACCCCCTACTCTTTTGAGTTTAAACCCGTGTGTGAGTTTGGTCTCCTGCAAACCCACCACCTCCGCCTTGGAACTCATAATAACATCCCTAACCATCTCTCTCTTACCTCTTCCCCCCATCCCCCTAACATTCCAGAATAGGGCACTCATTATGGACCCGTATCAGGAATGCTCGTGGGCGAAGGACGGGAGTCTTCCTCAAAGACCTCCGTCAACTAGGGCTTAGACCTGGGAACATTTTGAACGTTTGCATTAGCCCGCTGAATTTCCGAACCCTAATTTTATTAAGCAGTAGCGCATTACGCTCTACATCGCAATCTTTAAGCCACAAGTTTGAGCTAGAATAAATACATCAGAGTCTGACATGAAATTTAGAATAGACGCTAAAAAGTTTCTCGTATCTCCATCATCGTGTTTTGCTGATTTGGCAGCCACTGCAATTTCCAGATAGTCATCCAGGGACTTCACATGAGCTCTCTTAGGCGTCCGCTGCACCCTGAAGCCAACTGCCCAACTCGAGGTCCCAGTGCTACAGATTAGTACAGTGACAAGCACTTTCAAAAGGTTTTTTTCCTTTTTTTTTCTTTTCTTTTCTTTTCTTTTCTTTTATTATTTTCCGCAACCGGCTAAGAGCATCCACAATGGTTTTTCTCATTTTTTAGACAATGGCGGCTACAGTAATAGAAAATAGGGTATTTGTCTGCAATGGTTGTTTGCTAAAATTTTGCTAAAATTTGATAAAGACGAGACATGTTGGTTCGTCCGGTTGGTTTTTATTTTTTTAGAATTAATTAATTAGTGATTAAATATTATAATAGGTTAATTAAATAAATTAAATAATATAATAATACCTAAAACCTAATTAAAACCCCACTAAACCGACTTAAGACCTAATTAACCCCCCCCCCCCCCCCCCCCCCCCTCCTTTTTCCTGGACGGGATATGTCCCTTCCAAGCAAATTTTACTTGAAACGGGAGAACATGTCTCGTTTCAGCGTTTTTTTTTTTTTTCAGACGATACATGTCGTACCGTCTGATCATTTAAATAATTAAAAAAAAATTGGGACAGAACAAGTTGTCTCGTCCGATTATGTAAAAAAACAAAAAAAATTGAGACGAAACAACATATCTCGTCTCTTATAATTTGAGAATCGCAATTTCGTTTCTCAAAAATGAAAAGCGACTATAACTACTTTGCTAAAATATGATAAAATAGCAAACCGACTGCAGCACTTTGTTTGCTTAAAAATAAGAAATTCGCAAATATAACAAACGATCGTGGATACTCTAAGAAGTTGATGGTGACCGGATATCATGGACAAGCGACGATTACTGCGCCAAAAGTTTAGAATAAATCCAAAAGATTGCGTAGCTATCTCTGTTTTTTTTAGCCTTTTTGGTCGGTGACAAAACCTGTGTACGTTTCTGTTTCAGAATTTGAACAAGAGTGTTTCACGATGTACTTTTTTAATCTTATTAATTTCATCATTTACTTTGATGATTTGAAAGGAGGATAAAAACTTGGCTAGTTTCTATATCCATAACCTCCAAACTATTTTTCGTTTGCCACAAAATATTGTCATTAAGTTTGATATATTGATTTGCACGTGACCCATTATACGATTGTTGCTCGGGTTGGACCATAATTAAAGGACCCGACCAACTAGCAGAAGAACTGTAGAGTTTGAACTCTTGCAGACAAACTAACTGACAAATTAAACCAGAAAGCCTAATCCCCTCCAAGTTAGAATTTTAAAAACATACAATATCAAACATTCAAAAACAATAGAGGTAATGGTTGTTAGAACTCGAATATCATAAAATAGAAAATACCTAACAATATTTATAAAGAACTATAATTACATAAATAAAAGAACAAAGCAAACACTTCAATACAGAGTCGAGATTAAGATCGTCCTCTTTCCACTACACGTTAGTGGTATCCCCAGGAATATACTTTTTAGTCGATTTCTTTAACTTATATACTAGAGAAATCTTTTCCAACTTCCGATGTTGGACAATTTATTTTCTCCAAATTCTCAAGTTAGTACATTTCGAGTACCCAAATTTGGACCAATATTTTTTATTAATACGGAATCCGTTTTTGATAAATGAGTACATTATGAAATAGTACTCGACGAGAGAAACGTAATTCAATCACTTTTCAGTACCACCGGTGACCGGAGCCCACCGAAATCCTGCCCATAAAATATACAAAAAATATTTCCAACAATGGTAATTAAGGTTGATCTCTATGTAGACATAAACCAGCACACGGTTTTCTTGCTAGACTACAGCAACTCTCTACACCTAATTTCTTGCTCACTGTTGAAGAGACTGACTACTGTACCGTCAATAGTAATTTGCAATCATCACACGATTATTGCCTAGGAAACACCAAAAAAGATTGAGTCAACATTGTTAGAACAAGACAAGCAATACTAGCCCACCACTACGAGCTTCCAAACTGCAACTTGTACGCAACCTGCAGTCCATGTGGAGTGCTAGAATTAGAGACATTCCATAGGAAATGAACCATATCCATATGTATTATTGCATGCATATAGATCCTCCATTGGTACATCATCTTGTATTCCTTTACTTTGGTGTATGCACATGCATTATTAGATCATCATGACCTGAAGTTCTGGACCCATTTTTTGCAAATTTTGATTTAAATTTTGTTTCCTAGCGTCCCTTTTGTGTAACGAACAAGGAGCCCTAAAACCGTCCAAAGATGTCGTGGTTGTTGGTGTTGAAATATAGTAATTGTATATTCTGTTTCCTAATATAGGAAACAGATTTTCCAAATCTCTCATCTTCCCAATCTTCTCTCAATCTCTTTTCTTCTTCTCCAAGAATGTAATCCTTATATATAGATGTATACAGTGAAAAATAAAGCAGAATAATAAGAATAAGAATTTTCCCCCAAAATTATTTTCTTCATGGTATCAGAGCCTAACATGATCTAGGCTAGCTGAAGAAGAAGAAGAGACGGAGGCCATCGGATCTAACGCCTCCATCCCGATCCCGACCAAACCCAGATCCCCGAATCTGCCAGTTGTTTCCGCACTGTTCATCTTCCCCAACACAGAACCCACGGCCATTGAGCCCCGACCTCCTCATCCAGATCAAACCCATTACTTACCTCGTCTTCCCCGGCCTATCTCAAGCGAACCCGTCACCGCCACTCCCCGTCAACCTCCCTCCCGTCGACGCCGGTCCCTCCTCAGCCGCCCAGCACACCAAAACCCACCCCGATCTCCACGACATCACAGTCAAAAAAACCCTGAACCCATCAAGAAGAAGCACTGTCGATCCCGATCTGTCACAACCCATCGATCAAGAAGAAGATCTGTCACAACCCATCGATCCGCCGACCTCTCCCATCGTCCTCCACCTCTCTGTCACAACCCGTCGATCAAGAAGAAGCCCTGACGATCTCCCACAACCTCAGATCTCACGCCGGCGTCCTTCAGATCCCGCCGGCGGCCTCTCTCACGCAAATCCACCGTCGCCACTTTGTGGACACCGGCGTCGACGCCTTAGCACCAGACGCCCCGACCCTGCCCTCCTTCCTCGTTCATCGACAATAGCAGCCTCAACCCAAATACCCCTTCTTCCCTTTCTGTTCAATCGGCGACCCCGCCAGCGATGCCACCTCAGCAGCGCCGCCCCCATCGTCGACCTCGCAAGCGCGCCGTCGCCCCTGGCCGGCGCTTCCCTCTCTATCGTTGCTGCTGCCTTTTTTGATTGTTGCTGTGGTCTCCTTTGAGTTGCTGTTTTGTGAAGAAGGGAAGGGATTGATCCAGTGTTGGATTGTTGCTGTTTTGCTGGTTGTTGAAGACTTGGAGCTGTTCTTGACCAAGTTGTGTTATTTGCTATTGGTTGCTGAAGATCAGATTCATTGTTTTTCCTCCTTTGTGGCGCTACCATGGGACAAACTGATAGAGCTGAGAAGAGTATTGGACTCGCCTCTACGGAGGCCTCTACATTAGTCACAGCTGCAGGTAAGGATGGTAAGGTATTTAACATTTCTGCTTCTGTTATGAATAGTGCATGGATAATTGATTCGGGTGCTACCGACCATATGACTTTTGATTCTAGACAAGATCAAAATTTTCAACCATCCACTAAATCGACTGTGTCCACTGCCAATAGTGACCCTGCCATTGTTACTGGCGAGGGTACCATACATCTCACAAATAACCTAACCTTAGATACTGTCTTAGTTGTGCCATCCTTGAATTTCAACCTATTATCTGTAGCTCAAATAACTACTGACTTACATTGTATTGTAGTCTTTTGGCCTTCTCATTGCGTGTTTAAGGATATTCGAACTCACAAGACGATTGGTTATGGGGTTAGGCACGGGAAGCTCTATTACCTAGATTTAGAATCTGAAAGTTCGAGCAAGTTGACTCAAGCTCTAAGTGTGGAAGGATCCGAAGATGAGAAGAAGAAATCAGATATTTGGATGTGGCATCGACGTCTAGGGCATACTTCTTTTGGTTATTTGAAGAAATTATTTCCAAGTTTATTTTTAAAGTTGGATATATCTGCCTTTCGATGTGATGTGTGTGAACTTGCAAAAGGTCATCGTATCTCTTTTCCTCTAAGTCCAAGTAGAAGCTCCCTTCCTTTTATGATTATTCATTCTGATGTTTGGGGTCCATCCAAAATCACTACATTTGGAGGAGCCAAATGGTTTGTGACCTTTATTGATGACTGTACCCGTATGACCTAGATTTGTTTGATGAAGTTGAAAAGTGAAGTTAGTGGTTTGTTTCAGAAATTTCACAAGCATGTTATGATTCAGTATAAATTACAAATTCAAGTTCTTAGGAGTGATAATGGCAGAGAGTACCTGAGTTCAAATATGCAACAATATTTGGTGGAACACGGAATTGTTCATCAGACTACATGCTCGTATACACCTCAACAGAATGGAGTTGCAGAAAGAAAAAATAGACACTTGCTCGAAGTGGTCCGTGCTTCTCTCATCTATGGAAATCTGCCACTCATTTATTGGGGAGAAGCCCTTGCTTCTACTGCATACTTAATCAACCGAGTTCCCTCTAATATCCTAAACTTTCTCACACCGTTTCATGCAATAACTGAAGCTGTGAATGCACCAAAAGTCTTCAACTTGCCACCTCGTGTGTTTGGATGTGTTGCATTTGTTCATCTTCATCAACATGAACGCAATAAGTTAACTCCTCGAGCTGTCCGCTGTGTTTTCGTGGGATATGCACAGAATAAGAAAGGGTATCGGTGCTATCACCCACCAACTCAAAAAATGTTTGTGACTATGGATGTTGTGTTCCATGAGGATGAGATGTATTTTTCCTCTGCGGTTGAACTTCGGGGGGAGCACCGAAATGAAGTTCAAACTCTTTCCTATGATGAAGTAGTTACTATTCAAACTGAACAATCAGATATAAGGGGAGAAAATCAGGATGTAAGTAATGACGATTACTCGAATAAAGACTTGGTTGAGGAAGAAAATTTTTACGAAGATCTGCAGTCAGTGCCGAACCTCCATGAAGATGAGCCATCTCCACCACCAGCACCATCTGAACCATCTCCACCACCAATACCATCAGATCTATATCTACTCCCAGCAGAACCCCAAAACCAATCGTCATTGCTGTCCGAAGCTCCAAGAAGAGAACTCCCAAACCGTACTACTAGAGGTATCCCCAAACCCACTTACGAGCCTAATCCCACTAGTAATGTCAAGTATCCCATGAGTCATTATGTGTCCACTCACCGATTGTCTGAATCAAATAAGTCATTTGTAAATCAATTATCTGCTGTATCTATTCCTAATAGTGTGCAGGAAGCCTTAGCCGATCCAAGGTGGAAAGCAGCTATGGATGAGGAGATGAAGTCCTTGAAGAAGAATGAGACTTGGGAGATAGTCGAGCTGCCAGCACGGAAGAAGCCAGTAGGATGCAGATGGATTTATACAGTGAAATATAAATCGGATGGTTCGATAGAGCGGTACAAGGCAAGGCTTGTTGCCAAAGGGTACACTCAAACATATGGAATTGATTATGACGAAACATTTGCACCCGTGGCAAAGTTCAACACTATTCGAGTTCTACTGTCACTTGCTGCAAATCTTGACTGGCCGTTGGAGCAATTTGATGTGAAGAATGCATTTTTGCATGGGGAATTGACAGAAGAAGTCTATATGGATCTTCCACCAGGGTCGAACAGACCAGTCCAACACAGCAACAAAGTATGTCGTCTGAAGAAAGCATTGTATGGACTGAAGCAGTCGCCAAGAGCCTGGTTTGGGAGATTTACAAAATCAATGAGGACATTCGGATACGATCAGAGTAATTCTGATCATACTCTATTCCTAAAAAGGAAAGAAGGTAAAATTACTGCTCTCATTATTTATGTTGATGATATGATAGTAACTGGAGATGATCCCGAGGAGATGAAGGCATTAAAGTACTACTTGTCACAAGAGTTCGAAATGAACGATCTTGGTTCTTTGAGATACTTCCTTGGTATTGAAGTTTCTCGCTCAAGAAAGGGGATATTTCTTTCTCAAAGAAAATATGCTCTGGATTTATTGAAGAAAACTGGAATGTCCGCCTGTCAACCGATTAGTACACCATTGAAAGAATGACTGAAACTATGCAACGAAGCTGATCAAGTGCCTTGTGATAAGGAAAGATATCAGAGATTGGTTGGACGACTAATGTATCTTGCACATACACGGCCAGATTTTTCATATGCTTTAAGTGTGGTAAGCCAGTTTATGCATGCACCTCGGGAACAATATATGGACACGGTGATGAGAATTATGAGATACATTAAGTCAGCCCCAGAAAAAGGAGTCTTATTTGCAAAATATGGTCACTTGAAGGTTGAGGCATATACTGATGCTGATTGAGCAGGATCTACAATCGATAGGCGCTCCACTTCAGGATATTTCACCTTTGTTGGAGGAAATTTAGTTACATGGAGGAGCAAGAAGCAAAATGTTGTTGCACGCTCTAGTGCAGAGACTGAGTATCGCGGAGTAGCTTTAAGTATAACAGAAGCTTTATGGCTGAAACTCCTGTTGCAGGACTTAGGCTATGGTCCAAAGGAACCTATGAAGGTGTATTGTGACAGTCAAGCGGCGTGTGATATTGCGGCTAATCCAGTTCAGCATGATAGGACGAAACATGTAGAGGTGGACAGATCTTCATCAAAGAAAAATTAGATGAGAAAGTTATTGAGATATCCAAGGTGAAGTCAGAAGATCAACTCGCAGATGTCCTAACCAAGGTTGTTTCGACTCGGCTCTTCTTGAAATTTGTTGACAAGTTGGGCATGCTCGATATCTATGCACCAACTTGAGGGGGAGTGTTGAAATATAGTAATTGTATATTCTGTTTCCTAATATAGGAAACAGATTCCCCAAATCTCTCATCTTCCCAATCTTCTCTCAATCTCTTTTCTTCTTCTCCAAGAATGTAATCCTTATATATAGATGTATACAGTGAAGAATAAAGCAGAATAATAAGAATAAGAATTTTCCCCCAAAATTATTTTCTTCAGTTGGGATGGGGTGTCTACAAATACACCGGTAGTACAGCAGATCTGATTAGAACAATGAAAATGTCGAAGTAAGCGAGACGAATCAATTGAACACCCAAACAAATAGATCCACCAATCCAACACAAACACAACGATGATTTATCTCGGTTAGCTTTCGCTTAATCCGAAAAAAAATGGAGAAAATATCAATGAGGTACTTCTCTCTCTCTCATATTGGAGGAGATTACAATATATAGAAGAAGAATAGAGAGAACCCTAGGTCAATCTTGATTCTCAGTCGTCCGATATAACCTGAAGAAGACGTAACTGAATAAGAGTTGTACAATCTGACCCGGAGTTGAAGATTTGGCTGAAACGACTTAACAAGTTGAGCCTCAAAGTAACACAGCGCCGCAGACAGGTGCAGTCGACTGTCCCTCTCTTAGACAAATCTTGTACAAGCATGACCGGTCCACTGTTGTGAAATCCAGCTACCTAAATAAATAGATAAACTAGACACAAATTAAAACCTCGCAAGTGTACGAATCGGTTATAGAAGCTTAGTGAAAAGCAAGGGTCGATCCCACAGAGATTGTAGAAATTAACTTACTAACCAATAAAAAGAAATAAGAATCTTGAAGTGTTGTTCTAAAAGAAATGAAAAGATTAAAAACTATATCAAGAAGTGCTGAATCACAAATATCTATTAAGTAGTTGGGTTTTTGATCTCCACCAATAGTCAATAATGCTAAGTCACCTTCTGTACTACTTTAATTACTCATGTTTGTTCCTTAAAGGGCATGGTATCTACTCCTTAAAGTTATTGTTTTCCTAAACCAAGAATTAGGCATGGTATCTACTCTAATTCGTTTCTTTCCTTAAGTATTTAGCATGGTATCTACTAAGTTGCACTTAAGGAAAACATAGGAACAATGGAAACAAACAAACACTTGAAGTTCTAGAAATTGGTATCAGATCTAGATCCTTCAAGTTGATTAAACCAGGAATCCCTAAAGATTCCTATGTTACAAACTATGGGCATGAGATACGGGTCGTCTCTATACTCATATAACAGATTCAGTTTTATAATACGTAAACTTGATAATCTCAGATTCTGTATGGCAGTCGACTTGCTGTCACTCTCAGTCGACTGCTCTTAGAACTTCTGAACAAGTTTGATTATTATAAATCTATACCAATTCAATCAGGTTCAATCAATAAGTAAAAGAGAATGATTCAGAAGAATTTAGCATTACATGACTACGGTTTCAATCTACCCAACTATGAAATTAGTTTCACATAATAAGACTTTTATTGACTAACAGTTTCGAATACATGATTAACATAAAAGAACTAGAAAGAGAAGAAATAAACTGATGATGTCCGGCCAGATAGGTCGACTGGCTGTCACACAGTCGACTGTCTCGTTCCCTTCTGAGTACTTGATCTCCTCTCTCATTCGGTCCCCAGAATAATGCCTCTTGGTTGATATTTATAGAACACGGGAAGAGAATTAGGGTTTGCACCTTTTGCAGAAAAGTCCTCTTCTTTCCTTTATTTCTTTCCTTCTTTAATCTGCGTTTTATTTCTTTCTCTTTTCTTCTTTTCTTCCTTTTCTGCTTTGATTTGGATTTAGATGAGGATGGATCTTTAATTATCTTATCTTTTCACTCCACTGGATGCAGTCGACTGGTGTTGGATGTAAGTCGACTGTGCCGAGACATCTGTGGCTTCATGATTCATCAGTCAAGTCGACTGATGTTGGAGAAGTCGACTGTGCCGAGCCCCATCAATCTCTCTGTCCAGTCGCCTGTTGGTGGAATCAGTCGACCTCTGCTTTGCAGTTTCTGTGTATCCTCCTCAAAATCCTGAATCTGCTTCGTTTTGCTGTTTTAGGCTGTTTCCTGTGGAAAAGAGAAAATAAGAGTAAAATACCACATATAAAGCGTTTAAATGTCCAATTGCATTAAGATTATTGCTCCTAAATGTGAATATTATTGAGTTTATCATCCACTGTCCCCAACGATCGTCCCTTTCTTGGCTACTGTTGTTGTTGTTTTCTTCTCTCTCTCTCCCTCTCTCTCTCTCTCTCTTTCTTTCTCTCTCTCTCTTCAACTGCTTCGACCTCCGTACTTCATTGTTTCTTCTTCTAATCTGAACCACGAGTATACAAAACATAATCCTAACAAATTCCAACTTGAACTGCATACGAGTGCTATCAACGTGATGTGATTACTTGTAACGCCTCGGATCTCCGTTATCGGACATCTGTGACACAAGCAGAATCTTTGCCTTCAAATGTATCTCAACACAGTAAATAACACAAAAATTTTATAAATTTTTTATTGCCATCAGAGTTATTACATCATTGGTTACAAATATTAATTTATCCTTGAACAAGGAATACAAATTACATAAACTCATTACAACTTGATTACAAAAATATTCAAACTCCTCTTGCGAAGCTATCGGCTGTCTTCCAGATCGGCAATCGATTGGTCCCTGCCGAAATTTCGCTGAGTGGTCTATCTGCCTCCTTAGGACTTGCCCCTCGGCTTGAGCCTTCTGCTGCACTACTTTGATATTTATGCACCCGCTCAAATGGTGGACCTGTATATTGTCACTCCACTTGGATGCCCTGCTGGGTTGGCTCTCCTGTCCTCCTGACCCAGTATCCAGTACCTAATTAAGTGGACATGTCAATAATTCTACTGACGCAATACTGATAAGAAAACAGCGATCTCCAACTAGCACACCCACAATTCATCTTGAATACAAAGAAATGTGCATCCTGATTTCCTAGTGTTCGTGTAAGCCAAGAACTGAAGTCTAATAGAAAATGCAGAGTATAAAATAGATGCACTTAATCTAATGCCAATAAGAATCTAGACACATATGCATCCCATACTACATATGCCCCAGAGCAAGCCATTTTTTCAGTGTCAGAGATTCGAACCCTCACCATGCGGTGCTTTCTATTATTGTACACTTCCTATTCCTGATAGATAGTTCGTGGCTGAGGAGGTTGCAGATTAATCGGTCTCATCCATTCTGCAGTCACTTAGTGGTGTCTCGGTTTGTCACTAGTGCCAAACGTCCGAACCCCACTCAAAAGCCGTGACGAACTAACAGATATGCAGCAGCGTATCCATTACGCAGAAGATCCATTTTGATCCGTTCGTGTCCACCAATCATAGAACATGACAGTCTCGAAGGTCTAAAACCCCCTATCCACCAGAAAATCGACATCCCATTCTTACTACGATACTCCAGGAATCAACAGTGCAAAATACACACCACAGCACGTATCCCTAATGACAGGAAGAGACAATCCCACGGTTATAACCACCTAGTATCAACTCTCAGAACGCGTCGGATTATAGGAAATCACCCTTAACACCAATTCGGTGTTCAAGCAAAACAATAAAGGAAACCTAATCAATGCAGTTTACTGAAAACATGTTGTTATCCAAACACACTCAGTGTCGATCAAATAATGTTGAGCCTGACTGGTCTGTCAAAATAACAATCATCACGAAAATTACATCCACTAATTCCTAATACCTTCACAGGTCATCGACCAATAACCCCGGCCCTTGACCCTCAGCGAGTAGTCCAACGATGCCAAAAAGATGCAAAATAATTTGAATGAAGGTAAGTACACACATAACCACCAATTTCTGACCATTGACAGGCTCAGGCATCGAGACACCAAACACAATCGACCGAAGCTATCTCCCAACTCACTCATGCCCACCATGAGTATTAAGCACAGGAACTTGTTTAAGTTCTAAATGAAATGCTAAAAACATCTTTTAAAACTCAATCGCTTATGATCACCACACTGCGCATGCAGAGGATTTCTCATTAATTTTCCAATAAAAGTAGTTCAAGTAATAGTAGTGGCTGCGACCCAAGCTACACTCATCGGAATCCAACAAAATCAGATTTTCTAGAAGGGTATGAGACTCTAACGTAATTCCCCAGTTGACATCTACCTCAAATTCTTAAAAGAATGCAATTTCCCAAGTCAACTTAAGCTTGAGGTTAATCTAAACAGCAGGTTGCTAAACTTACAACGTCCATAACTTCCAGCACATAATTCGAAAATGCTTGATACTACCCATTCTGAAAAGATAATACCTTAGGCTACAACTCTCCAGTTAACCATTTCCTTAAATTCAATCATCTTGACAGCATATAAGCCTCATACTCTCTCAACTGTATGCTCCTTCATGCACTCGCTGCACCTTTCCGATATTATAAAAATTTGCCCACTCATCGGAATTACTCGATTACGGGTTCTATAGAAAGGTGGGAATGTCTACTTCAACTTCCTAGTTGAACATATTCTCAGATTCAATCACTAAAGTCTTCAAGAACATCAATCTCTAACAGTGCACATTTAGGGAAAATTTTGATTCTTCAATAAACAGGACCTCGACTAGACTAGATCTGCCATAGTCTTGGAAAAATCATAACTTTCAACCTACAAATTGGAATTACAATATTCCGGTTGTTTTGGAAATTTATGACTCCCTACTACAAATCTTTAGTTCATCAATTCTCCAAATTCTTAACAAATAATTTCAGAACTACACATCTTTACAGACTAGTCGATCTGAACAAAGCTGAGCTTGGTCCACTTTGAAATTCAATAACAAACCACCCTTAAGTCCAATGATCATGCAACTTGAGATTCTTAATCCACACATATACCATTCCATTGTGTCCAAAATTTATATTCAGATTCATTTTACACAGAAAGTTATGACCTCTCAAACATAGCATAAATTTCAGCTTCCTCTTTAATAAGGTCTTTTACTACTCCATATTATTTATTTTTGAAACCTCATCAAATGTCCTCTAAAAAACTTAAAATTTGAGAATCATCAAACATACTCATACCACAAGTTACTCCAAAAAATTCGTAGCAAGATTATATACACACAACTAGTTATGACCTTTTGAACTTCAATCCAAAAACAGTAAGCTTTCAGCTGCAACTTCCAGACCAGTGCATTCTACAATTTCTTTGAAGTATCAAACGACCTTCGAAAAATATGAAATTTAAAACTATTGCTGTAGACACATACAATAGTGTCCACAAAAACTTTTAGCTCAAAATACCCAGTCTACACTGAGTTAAAAAATCGGAAAGATACGGCAAAATTTCACAACAAGAAGCATTTTTAGCTGCTCACTGTCCGGATTTGAACCAATTGTTTGGGCTACTAAATTGCTTCCAAACATTATGAAAAAATTCATGGATGCTCTAGATAAATAGAAGAACAAGTTCCCAAAATTTGAGCTCAAACTTCTGAACCGTTTGAGAGCAAGAAATTCCCAAACTCACCCTCACAAACATACTTCTTAACAAACGTTCAAGAAAGGGTTGTTCCTACCATATAATTCTCTTTTCTTAGCATGCCACTATCACACATGATAACTAAAATTTTTCCAACTACTTTTACATGCTAAAATATCACATACTCATAAAATGACTAATTTTGGAGTTAAGAGAATCACTCGCATGTAGTTGCAAAATCTCCTTGTAGCTTTGCTTGCTCCTTCCTTTGCTCCTTGCTTGTAGAACTTGCCCCACCCTACTAATCTTATTCTCTTGCCCTACTCAAAGACTCCTCCTTTATCTTCTTCTCTACTTTTTATTTTTGGAGCAAGAACAAGACAAGAAGGAAAAAATAGATGAGAAGATGATGGAGTGGGTGTTTTTTAGGAGATGGGGAGTTAGGGTTTCTTAGAGGATGGAGGGTGGAAATGGAGTAGTGTGGAGTGAGGGGAGATGTGTGGTAGGATGAGGTGCCAAACACATCAAGTAGAAGCTTCTTGGAAGTTACTAGGAAACTCCTTGGAACTTCTCATTCTCCATAAGTCAACCACACATGGTGAATTGTTTCCACCATTGGATCTTCATCAAGATCCAAGCCATGATCACATGATACTTGGGTTCCTAACCCTAGGTTAGGTCAAGGAACCCTTGGTCACCATACCCCAATTCTAACCCTTGTGCACAATAAAATCCACATTCAATTCATGTACTAGCTCAATTTAAAATAACCAATATATTAAATTTAAAATCTATAAAAGTATATAGAAATTATTATTTTCTCCCAAAAATTGTCTTCTCAAAACAATCGGGACAATCTACAGTTTAATTGAGAAGATATCCCGAGTCTATCTTATCGAGTTCAGAATACCTCATATATCTGAAATTTCTCAATTAAAACTGATAATTATTAGAAAAATATGTAATCGTGTGCAAATCTTGACTATGCACGGATTACTGTGCAAAAATAGACATTTGCTATTTTGCTGGGTATTACATTACTCATCTCTAAGTTCTTCTAAATTCCACTTGCAAATCAAACTTGGAATAATAGTTTCTTCTACTAGTTGAACAAATTTCTACCCAATCTCACCAATCAGTATACCCCTTCAAGGGCACACCTCAGTAGGCATTACCACGGAGTTGTCAACCTCCGCATGAACTCCACCTACATCGAGACAATCTTCACCTCTCGACGATATTCGAACGTCTTGGTCTCGAATTGATGATGCTAGTTCCGGCAAACTAGATGAACTTGCGAGAATAACGGGAAAAGAATCAACACTTGTACAAGAAATTCAGATTCCCCAATGTTTGTAGAGATTGTTTTGGCTTGGTCCAACCACTCTCATACCTTTAATCACCTTATGACGACCTTGAAAAACAGACAGAATTCTACCTCGAGCTGTGTACCTACACCCCGTGCTTCAAGAGTTCTCAAGAAAATCATATTTTGTTTAAGCAGAGGAATATGCAAGACATCCCTTAGAGTGAACATGTTTAGACCTAGCATCTTCAACTCAACTGTCCTCTACTTCACAAATCTATCCAGTTTTCCTTCTCACACAGTGCCCTAAAGTAGACTTATTAGTAGAAAATAATTCACTTTCGGAGCAAATTTGAGACGAATTCCCTGAGTCAAGAAACCAATTAGAATCCACTTCTAAAGAATTTGAAATAAGAAGACACGAATCACCTGAATCACAAGCACTAACCACATAGGCGGTAGAATTTTCATCTTTTGTGCTCTTCTGAATCTACAATTTTCAATAGTCTTTATTGATATACACTGACATTTTGCAATATTGGCAACGGATCGAATCCTTTTGCATAGTACTTTGTCTTCCACCTGAAGGATCATCCACTGCTAGACAACTTGGAGTAGATGATGATTTCTAAGTCTCCTTCCTAAGTTGATTTTCCTTAATGCTTTGATTACACCATCCACTATAATAGTCTCCTTGGAACGTTTACCTTGTAGCATGGTAGTGATCAAATGCTCGTACGAATCCGGCAGTGAATATCAAGTTGAAAGCTTTATCTTTCTCACTCACATCCGCGTTGATCGCTTGAAGTTCAGGTAATACCTTGTTGAACTATGTGATGTGGTCTTGGAGATTGGTACGTTCATTCATTGAAAAATGGAATAACTTCCTCTTCCAATGCATCCAATCTAATAACGACGAATCAGAGTAGTTAGCTATGAGTTTTTCTCTTAAACTCGCCACGCTAGTTTCTTCAACAAACTTGCTCTCGACCTCATCCGCAAATGATAGTCGGATTAGACTTATGGCTCTTTCACAAATATCATCTCAAACATCCTCCTTCATATCGGATGGCTTTTCCTTCTTCTTGACGGCTGGCTGTAAACGTTCATGAACTATGACATCATACAGGTCTACCTTCCAAAGATTGAATTTGATAGTTCCATCGAATTGCTTGATCTCCTAAGGACTGTAACATGTCATCTTAACCAAGGAACTCGACAACCTAAAGCTCTGATACCACTTTGTTGGGATGGAGTATCTACAAACACACTAGTGGTGCAGCGGAACTGATTAGAGTAATGAGGATATCGAAGTAGACGAGACAAATCAATTGAACACCCAAGCAAATAGATATATCAATCCAACACAAATACAACGAGGATTTATCCCAGTTAACTTTCGCTTAATCAGGAGAAAATATAGGGAGATATAATATTCAACTAGAGATTGCAAGGAGTTAATGATTCACTCAATATAAGAAATTAAACTCACTCACCAAGAACTATCTCTCTCAAGCCTCTCTTTGTAATGGAGAAAATATCAATGAAGTATTTATCTCTCTCATATTGGAGGAGATTACAATATATATGAGAAGAATAGAGAGAACCCTAGGTCAATCTTGATTTTTAGTCGTTCGATATAACCTGAAGAAGAAGTAACTGAATATGAGTCATACGATCTGACTTGGAGTTGAAGATTGGACAAAAACGACCTAACAAATCGATACTCAAAAGTAACAAAGTGTCGCGGTCGACCGACTACACCACAGGTGCGGTCGACTGTCCCTCTCTCGGACAAATCCTGTACAGCATGACTGGTCGATTGTCCCCAAGGTCGGTCGGCCGTTCCTTTTTTCGGTTGTTGCTATTGCTGTTTTCCTCTCTCTCTCTCTCCGATCGTTTTGGCCTCTGTACTTCATCATATCTTCAATAATCTTAACTACGAGTATACAAGATATAATTCTAATAGTAACAGCTAAGGTGGATAACAAAGCAGTGACGAAGCATAGCCGTCACAGAAATTTTTGCTCTGAAAAGAAGCGAGAGATAAAGAACTCCGACACTATCGAACGATCGAAATAAGGAGTAATTGCAGTAGGATTGCTTGCGCAGGCGTTCTCAGTTATGTCTCATTTATTAGATTTTGTCTTCGGGTTCGGAAGAAGAAAAATTAATACTAAACCTCAAAATCCTTTCGCTAATTGCTAAATATATATACATTACAGTGAATTGTGTTTAAGCATATCGATTCGAAGAAAGAATTTGTAATACAATCATATACAGACATTAATTAATTTCGTTTTTTAAAGTTTTTTCTGGCTGGAGTTACTTTCGCCATTGGGAACGGAGAAACTATTTGCTTTTGAAAAGACAAATGGTGCGGCCCAATTAATCTAAAGAGAAGATTTTCGGAAGTTTATAAATTTGCTACAGATAAAAATGACTGGGTTGCAAGACAATGGAGGAACGAAGGCTGGAGACCGCGAGTTACGGGCCGACTAAGCCGAGAGGCTAGAAGACAAAAGTAAGAGCTTATTCTATTCTTACAGGATTGGAAGCCAACATGGGAGGGCGATAAAGATAACATGAGATGGGTGATTGGAAAAGATGGTAACTTTTCTGTAAAATCAGCCTATCAATGGTTGAACGATAGAGGAGTCAGGGACCAACGACCCTGATTTGGAAGGTTAAAGTTCTCCTTAAGATTAGGGCGTTCAATTGGTTGGCAACTAAAAACGCCATCCTCACCTGGGACAATTTGGTACTGCGCAAGTGGCAGGGGCCAGGAGAGTGTGTTATGTGCCACACGGATAGTGAAACAGTGGATCACATGTTCATTAAATGTACATATGCTAGGTCTATTTGGGTGGATCTGTTGCACATATTATGCATTCTAAGACCCATGCCAGAGATGTCTAGGAGGCTTGGAAAGATGTTAATGTTCGGAATAGATACACTGACATTTGGGGTATTGGGGTAGCGCTTTATGTTGGGAAATTTGGTTAGAAATGAACAACAAAATCTTTAGGCCAACACACAGACACATCATGCATCTTCTCGTATCGACGAATTAGAAGAGCTGTCAACCGGCAACCGTATCTGGAAACGGCCAAGCTCACTTCGCGCCAAACCAACAATCAACAACTATTATTCATGATTATTGCAAACATCATATTCTGGTCCAAAACAGCAGATGCGGAGCCAGCAAAGAAGATAAAGGAAATGTATGCAGATGTGACCACTTCAACATATGAAGCTGACTCGGAGGAAAGGGGGGAGACCATCAGAAGGAGTGAACGGTAGGTGGAGGAGGCAACACCTCAGTTCGGATTGAAGGGTTACCACTTTTTTGGGGAGGATCCGATGATCTGTTGCACGGAATCCTGTTGTTGTATCTATAATTTATTTTCTGTATTTTGGATTGTGAACTATCTTGTACGAGATGGGTTCTTTTTTGACGGGAAATGAGTATCATGACCCGTCTGGTTGGAGACATGAGCATCATTATCCTTTTGGCTGCTTGATTTATTAAAATATTTTTAATGAAACACGGAAAGATTTTGGACCCACCGGTTACAATAAAAAAAAAATTGTTTTTTGTTTAAGAACTAATAAATTTGTTAGGTAGTATTTGCAACTCAGTACTCAATAGTCCATTTTACAACTAATTACTCTTCAGACTTTCTCACATCACTCTTATTTACTCTTATATGGAATTTTTTTAAATATGCCACTTTTTGAAATTATTTGCAGAAAGAGAGCAGTTATCAAAGTATTTGTACTGGTGGACTCAACAACTAAACTCGTCGCTCCCAACAGCAAGTTTAGTTGTATCATGCTCGTCGTTGGGACATGGCGGGTTTAGTGCTTACTTTTGGAGAAACTCGCTGTTCTACATGGCGAGTTCAATTCAAAATTTTTAATGAAGACTCGTCGTTTCCAACAGCAATGACATCTACACTAGACTCGTTGTTGGGAACAGTGAGTTTAGTTCAAAATTTTCGATGAAGACTCGCTATTTTCATTTGCGAAAAAATTTACTAGACTCGCTGTTGGGAACGGCGAGGATGTAGGAAATTTCACAAAGAGTGAAACATTCTGTTGATCTTAGTGAATATTCGAAAAAAAACTCCATAGAAACTTTTTTGAACTAAATTCGTCGTTCCGAACAGCGAGTCTAAGGTAAATGTTCTCGCCGTTGGGAACGGCGAGTCTTCATTGAAAATTTTGAACTAAACCCGTCATTTCCAACAGTAAGTCTAGTATAAATGTCCTCGCCGTTAAAAACGGCGAGTCTTCTTTGAAAATTTTGAACGAAACTCACCGTTGGGAACAGCAAGTTTCTCAACAAAAAAAGCTATACTCGTCGTGTTCCAACGGCGAGTATGAAACAACTAAACTCGTCCTTGGGAACGGCAAGTTTAGTTGTTGAGTCCATGAGCGCAAATACTTTAACAATTGTTCTCTTTCAGCAAATAGTTTTGAAAAGTAGCATATAAAAATTAAAAAAAATCGATATGCAACTTCATTAATCATCAAGCATTGTAGAACTTTAAAATTTTAACTTAATAGCAGAGACTTTCCCAGTGACAACTAATAATTAGTTTTCGATGGTGAAATCAATCAGCATGAAATATTTGATGATGGCCGCGATATTGTGGCATAGTGTAAAGGCTACAAGTTTTAGGGTTTTAATGTTTGATGACGACCCTATGTATAGGTGGTTAGTGCTCAAACTTGAAGTCACTGCCTTCATAAGAAGGGTTCAATAATCACCATATATTTGGTATCGTTTTGGTCCCTTCTCATAAATGAGAGAGTTGTGTTGCGTACATACCTTGTTTAGCCTTAAAGAGGCTGCTAGAGCACACAATTTTTTTAGTGAATACAGATTTAACTTGTTGGCACGAAGTTGTAGATCATACGGGAACGGGTAAAGAGAGGTATCAGGTTCAAGAGTCATATCATGTCGTTTATCTTTCATAGACACTATAGCAAGAGTAGTTAGATTTTACCAGAAAAGCTCTCGACGAAGAGCACAGAGAAACTGGTGGACATCATAGTTGGGACCGAATTAATTCTGCTGTAGGATGAACTTGTCTCCCCATGATTAGTAACTGGGTCGAGTCTGACTCGAGTTTGACTCAGTTCGACTCGACCAAAGGCAGATTTGCCCTAGCTTTGGATGCACTTAGGATGAAAGGTAATCCGCCGAACAGGCACGAATGAATTACATGCTCTGATCTGAAATACTAATTTTAGGTACCCAACGAGATGAATTTCTGGCGACAATGTTTTCAATCCAGGATAGTGATAGGCTTAATTTCTAAGGTATTCAGATCCTCTAAGGCCCGTTAGAGCAAGGCCAATGAAATCCCATCTCCAACCCCATTTTGGAGTTCCATTTTGGCATATTCCTTAGAATATGTCATTTTGATTTGGAGTTTCAATTGGGGTGCTTCAATGGTACCCCATTTTGGGGTTTCATAAAAAAAAAATTGTAATTTTTTTTTTTTTGCACAAAACTAATTTTTTGAATGTAAAAAGATAATACAATTAATTAAAAAGTTATAATACAGCTAATTAGCAATAAATAATGCACTTACTAAAAAATAGGTAATACAATTATTGATGACCTCGTTAAAAAACCCGTAGGATAAAGAGTACCACATTATTCAAATTACAAAATATTTAAACACTTGATGTACTAGCACCGTGTCGTTCTCACAAATGAGCAATTAATCCGTTCCGAAGTTCAAAGTGAGCTTCCTTGTCCTTAATTTTCTTGTGTCTAGCTAGAAACTGACTAAATTGGGTTGCATCATCGGCTACCATCGATATCTCAGGAGAAGTTGTATGAATAAATTCCCTAACTGACCCATTTATATCTCGCTCGTCTTCGATGATCATGTTGTGCATTATTATACACGAAGTCATTATATCATGTAAAACACGTTTACTCCAAAAATGAGCTGGTCCTTTGATGATTGCCCAGCGTGATTGAAGAACTCCAAATGCACGTTCGACATCTTTCCTACATGATTCTTGCTTCATAGAATACTGCTTAGCTGGCCCCTGAGATCACGAATGGTCTGAAAAAGTGTCGACCATTTAGGATATATGTCATCGGCTAAATAATACATGTGTCATATTGCTTTCCCATAATATTATATTTAATCGGAACCGTTTCATCAGCAGCAAGATCAGCAAATAAGTATAAAGATTCCAACACATTGATGTCGTTATTAGAGCCTGGTAGGCCAAAATATGCCATATCTAAATGTCATAATCTGCTACTACCTCAAGAATGATAGTTGGAGATCCACTCCTGTATAAGTATTGGCATGCCCAAGCAGTTGGACAATTTTTCCATTCCCAATGCATACAGTCCAAACTACCCAGCATTCCAGGAAATCCACGTTCTTCATTTATGCATTGTCAGGAATCTCGTCAGGAATCTGGTCAAGAATCTTGTCAAGTCAATGCTTTGTCAAGAATGTTGTTAGGAATCTTGTTAGGAATTTGGTTAGTGATTTGTCAAGAATCGTGTCAAGAATATCGTCAAGAATCTTGTCAGGAATCTCGTTAAGAATCTTCTCAAGAATCTCGTCATCTCGTCAGGAAGCTTGTCAGGAACCTAGTCAAGAATCTTTATAAGCCTCACTATAAAAGGAGGGGGGGTGTTACATTACACTTACTAAAAAAAACAGAACAAGTTATGGCATCTGTAAGAAAGGGAAATTACTCAGAATCGGAGGATATAGAATTATGTCATGCTTATCTTGATACTTCTCAAGATGCTATTATCGGTATAAATCAAAAAGGAGATAAGTTATGGCAAAGAGTTACTACAAAATTCAATTATGGTAAGCCTCTACAATCTCAGTGAACGCCGAAGTCTCTTTCCAACCGTATGTCCGATTTGATGTCCGTAGTTAGCAAATTTCGAGGTGCTCTTCGCCAAGTGGAGAATATAAATCCAAGTGCTGCTTCTCAAGCTGATATTGTAAATATTATTTTTACATATTTTTTATACTTTTTATAATTAAAAAATATGCAATCTCACTATCAGTTTATTATTTTTTGTAGTTGGAGATGGCACATGAAACTCTCCAAATGGATATCACATTTAAAAGAAAGAGTTTCAAATTTATGCACGTGTGGCTGTATCTAAAGGAGGAGGAACGATGGAACGATCATACTGGTGCTCCACCTGCTAAATTACCTAGGGGAAATAATTCACAAGAAGGATCTCAATCCGGTTCTCGTACATCCAAATAAGATGGATTACCTTCCTTCCGAGTAGATTTAAGTCCAGACGAATATGAGGTTCATCCTGGGCAACAAGCTGAAGTTTCTTCACCAATTAGACCTACTGGAAGAAAGAGAGAGAAGGCAAAAAAGAAAGAAAAGATTGACAGTAAACGGATCCATGAGGAAATCAAATAACAGAATCAAAAAATACAGAAGTTGGTTGAACAAAATCAACAGTTAATGAACACTAGGCAATGTAAAATTGAAAGTATGCATCGTGAACGTAAAGATAACAAAATCATGCTGACCAATTTGGAATCCATAACTGTAATACCCCGAATTCCAAATAAGCCTGAATTCGAAATTTCACAGGATCTTTACACTTCAGTTCGTACAATTTTACAAGAACTTTAAAATTTTTTATACACAATGTTTACATCAACGCAGCGGGAATATAATTACTATATGATACATGAATAACAATTGAAATATTTCTTTAAGCAGCATTCCTTCTTTGGTCCTTTCATTCATTTTTTTCTATATAGAAACTGTGGGCACGTCAGTTGCATACAACTGACGCTAGGATATAATGCATCAATTTTTCTTACTTAAAAAGCACACACTTGATCACAAACACAGCTAAGGGGGACTATCTTATTGATGTCGTGTGTGACTGTGCACTTAGTCTTAATGCAGTTATTATTATTTCATGACACTAATGCACGCTTGTTCGAACTTATGCATCCCATTCTACATAAATCCGAGGGCAAGCCCTTAACCGTTCTTCATCTTATAGGGTTGAATGCCTCATTATGAGTTTAGCTAGTACGGTAACTACGATAAGTATCCTAGATGTTTTATGAATTACGAGCCCATGTTCAGACAACCTGGAGGGAAATCTCACGTCATGACATGATGCATCATGCAGACAACCTATAGACAATTCGCCACCGTCATGGAACGATGGCACTACGTAGTCACCAAGCACCCCACAAGCGTCGCCACGGTCCTGATAATTTCGGAGATGTATCCACGTCATGACATGACGCATCATGCAGACAACCTGTGAACACTCACACCGTAGATCTGAGGCCCTCATACTTATGTTTTTCTCTTACTTTCATCACATCTTCACTATAGTATAGTCCTTAAATATTTGAATCATGAATAAATTAATACCCTAGAGTTAGCGTGACCTCTACACCGCTCTTAAACATCAATTGTTAACCACGACCCAATCTTCGTCTTTTATTACACCATTTCTCTTCAGAATTTCATTCATGCCGATGTAAGGACTTAGCTAAACTCTAGTTTTCAACCTCTTTTCATGTTCACCAAAAATGAGTGTTTATACTCACAAATTTTCACATTTCATCATGCTCTTTTTATTTCATTTTCCATGCACACTTGCATATATTAAACATCAAATTTTATTTATTAACTTACTCAAATTTTCCATGTCGAAAATCTCAATATTGATCTCTACACAAAATTTTTTACATTCAAAATCGTCCTCTTCTTTAATTATTCAAAGTCATATTCTAAGAAAATTTATCAAGTTCTTATTATAATATGTCAAATATTGTAGAAATAATTTGTGTGAAGTCTAGGTAATTTTAGAAGAATATTAGAATTTTTCTCAATTTTTTATACTCTTAAAAAAACCCTTATATATCAAAAATATGAAGAAAAAAAAATTTTAAAATGGGCAGTGGTCAGATTCGAACCCAAGACCAATGGGTCCGCCTAGTTACAGTAACAGACCCAAAGCGCACCCGAAGACCAAGAGTCCAAGAGTGACTAACTGCTATAAGATGAACTCGATTTACATTTAAATATGTTTTCGGTGATTTGATTTAAAAATCGAAATTTAATAAAACAGAGCCCCTTCAAGACTCGAACCCATGAATACTGTTACTGTACACAATGCCCTGACTTCACACCGAAATCCAGTATGCCCAAATTCAATTTCTGTTATACGCATGAGTTAAAATTGCTTTATTCTACTAATCTGTATCTAACTCCTTCTTTAATAAACTCGATTTCTCAATCAAATTTTACTTATTTAAAATCTAGATATTTTCTAGAATGTGTTCTTTTGAAAAACAGTATAGTTTATTTGTTTAGATTTACAAAATTCTCATTTTTAACTACATAATAGAACTATTCCTCTTATTTCTTTTGAGAAAATAAAACATTAGTGTATTTATTGACATTGAAATTTCTTTTCTTGATAAATCTTGTATCTACTTATTCCCACATTCATTCACAATGTTTTTGTACAACTTTTTTTGTATTCTTTAACATAGTTAATTCTCTTAAGTTAATTTTATCTTTTACAAAACTATTTCATTTTCTTATGATTCTAAGAGACAACATATTTGACAATCAAGTGGATATAATACTACTCATACAATATAATTAAAAATCAACACTTATTGCAATTTTCTATACTAATCAATTGACACTACAAAAGAAAGTAGCTTTCCCGGCGCTTTTTTCGGTCTATACCGGCGTTTTTTTACGCCGGGGAAACTTTCACCGGCGTTTACTATAACGCCGGTCCAACTGCCGCCGAAGCGAGCGTCGCTGAAACGAAGGGGTCTACACCGGCGTTTTTGGTGGACGCCGGTAAATGTTAGGACTACGCCGGCGGTCATCAAACGCCGATGTATATCGGTTTCTGGGTGCCGTTCTTGTGCACCTATATACATACACCGGCGGTCGTAAACCGCCGGTATTTATACATTCACCGGCGGAAATAAAAACACCGGTGTAGATCGAAAGTATACCGGCGGTCAAGAAACGCCGGTGTATGTGCGTTTATGAGCGCCTGATTTTCCCTGTTTACGAACACCGGCGCGACCAAAAAACGCCGGTGTAGTTATATACGCCGGCGTATATAAAACGCCGGTGTACGCCTGTGCCGTTACAGCTGAAAACTTTCACCGGCGTGCGTTGAAACGCCGGTGTATCACACACTCCAACAATTAAATTATATACACCGCCGTTTTTTAAAACGCCGTTCTGGCTATGCCCGTTTATTTTCGATACTCCGCTTTTCCGTTCGATTTCAATTCACAGTTTCATTTACAAAACCTGTAAACTAATTCTCACAACTGATTCAATCAATTTCGTTGCATACTACTACGCAAACCACAACCAAACACAAGAATAATTAAAGATAATCAAGTTTCACACGTGTCATATCAACGTTCAAATTCATTGATTAATTAACAGTGTCATAATTAACAAATTAATATAGAGACTAACATCCAAAATATCCAAACAAGCCAGTCTGACAAATATCCAAAATATCCCAAATTCAAAGTATGACATAACTCTCAAAAAAAAAGCCAGTCTGACATAACAACAGCAAGGAGGAGGACATAAGAACAACAACCATACAGCAAGGAGGACATAAGAACAGTAAGGAGGACCGCAGATTCATACCCCTCGAGTAGCTTCAGCTCTGATCATCTGCATTTCCTTCATCTTGACGACCGCTCTGTGAATAAAAAACAATAGTTTAATTGAACAGTAGATCACAATACAGAATATACATATTTTTTGAACTTGCAAAAAGAACTACATGTGTCTCGAATTATAAGATCAAAGTGCCAACTGCAAATGGAATTGTTAATGATATATACAGAGGTAAAATAATTACATTGCAATGCTAAAAATTCCGTACTTAATTTTGTTTTTAAATATATCTAAAATAACAAAACAAATAAAAATTCAGTATCTAACTTGAAACCTTTATATTCTCCTCTGATTGGGAATATCCACTATCCAAAACAATAAAACAAATGAAAATTCAGTATCTAAGCATGTCCTTCATGGATTGTTCAGACAATCCATGAAACTGTCATCGTGGACGGAAACCAAATATAAGAAAAAAAAGAAAAATAAGATAGGGCTCATATCAAGTGTATTTTTAGGAAACTGTCATCGTGGAAGGAAACCAAATATATATAGAAGCCAGAAATGGAAACAGAAAGAAGAAAGGTAGAGACTTTGGATACACCAGGCTACCATAGCGGCATTTTCCTCATCTCTCTCTCATCCCTTATTTCCCTTCAGCACACGAACAGAAAGAGACATCAGCAACCATCTTAAGAGCGACAAGAACAACAATAATAATAAATTATTATGAACAAGATGTCTCTATATGGGTTTCCAGTTCTCCACTCGAGCCCACTCTTTCTAATCACAGCCCAATTAAGAACATAGACAACATCCACTAAACAATCCAATCATAGCCCAGTCAAAATTTGCCATCCTGGATCTTAATGAAATACGCTTCATTAACAGTGAAAGAAAATGAGGATGCTAGCAGCATACTTAGTTTGGAAGTGAACCCATTTTGTGTTAAAAAATCATGCCAAAGATGGCAATCAGCTTCATTAACAGTATCTGAAAATGAAAATTTCCATTAACTGAGCTTATATGTTGCTCTACTAATTCACTGTGCCCAACTAAATCTAAAACCCAATTGTTGTGCGTATCCGGAGGATTTTGGCATACGTACCTATAGCATCCTCAGTTCACAGTAAACCCGTTTTGGTCAAAAAAACATGCCAAGATCACAATCAGATGCATGAAAATAAGCTTCACTATCAACAAAAGAAGAACTGAGGATGCTATGCAGCATACTTAGTTTGGAAGTGAACCCATTTTGTGTTAAACAATCAGGTTACATTGACAGTGCCCGAAAAAGAAAATTTCTCCATTATCTGAGCTTATATGTTGCTCTACTACTTTTTCAGCCCAACTATATCGCAAAACCCAAGTGTGGTGCATATCCGGCCGGAGAATTTTGGCATACGTACCTATACAATATCCTCAGTTCACAGTGAACCCATTTTTGGTATAAAAACATACATGCCAAGAAGACAATCAGGTGCTTGAAATCAGCTTCACTAACAGTTAGTGAAAATGGGACCATAAAATAGCTTAAGAAGACCATCAGGTTTGTGAAGTAAGCTTCACTAACAGTGATAGAAACTGGGGATGCTATGCAGCATACTCATTTTGGAAGTGAACCCATTTTGTGTTAAAAAAACCATGCCAAAGATTGCAATCAGGTTACATTGACAGTATCCGAAAATGAAAATTTCTCCATTATCTGAGCTTATATGTTGCTCTACTACTTTTTTAGCCCAACTATATCGCAAAACCCAAGTGTGGTGCATATCCGGCCGGAGAATTTTGGCATACGTACCTATACAATATCCTCAGTTCACAGTGAACCCATTTTTGGTATAAAAACATACATGCCAAGAAGACAATCAGGTGCTTGAAATGAACTTCACTAACAGTTAGTTAAAATGGGACCATAAAATAGCTTAAGAAGACCATCAGGTTTGTGAAGTAAGCTTCACTAACAGTGATAGAAACTGGGGATGCTATGCAGCATACTCATTTTGGAAGTGAACCCATTTTGTGTTTAAAAAACCGGTTACATTGACAGTATTTGAAAATGAAAATTTCTCCATCATCTGATGACCACAGTGAACCCATTTTTGGTATAAAAACATACATGCCAAGAAGACAATCAGGTGCTTGAAATGAACTTCACTAACAGTTAGTGAAAATGGGACCATAAAATAGCTTAAGAAGACCATCAGGTTTGTGAAGTAAGCTTCACTAACAGTGATAGAAACTGGGGATGCTATGCAGCATACTCATTTTGGAAGTGAACCCATTGTGTTAAAAAAACCATGCCAAAGATTGCAATCAGGTTACATTGACAGTGCCCGAAAAAGAAAATTTCTCCATTATCTGAGCTTATATGTTGCTCTACTACTTTTTTAGCCCAACTATATCGCAAAACCCAAGTGTGGTGCATATCCGGCCGGAGAATTTTGGCATACGTACCTATACAATATCCTCAGTTCACAGTGAACCCATTTTCGGTGTAAAAACATACATGCCAAGAAGACAATCAGGTGCTTGAAATGAGCTTCACTAACAGTTAGTGAAAATGGGACCATAAAATAGCTTAAGAAGACCATCAGGTTTGTGAAGTAAGCTTCACTAACAGTGAAAGAAACTGGGGATGCTATGCAGCATACTCATTTTGGAAGTGAACCCATTTTGTGTTAAAAAAACTGGTTACATTGACAGTATTTGAAAATGAAAATTTCTCCATCATCTGATGACCACAGTGAACCCATTTTTGGTATAAAAACATACATGCCAAGAAGACAATCAGGTGCTTGAAATGAACTTCACTAACAGTTAGTGAAAATGGGACCATAAAATAGCTTAAGAAGACCATCAGGTTTGTGAAGTAAGCTTCACTAACAGTGAAAGAAACTGGGGATGCTATGCAGCATACTCATATTGGAAGTGAACCCATTTTGTGTTAAAAAAACCATGCCAAAGATTGCAATCAGGTTACATTGACAGTGCCCGAAAAAGAAAATTTCTCCATTATCTGAGTTTATATGTTGCTCTACTACTTTTTTAGCCCAACTATACCGCAAAACCCAAGTGTGGTGCATATCCGGCCGGAGGATTTTGGCATACGTACCTATATACCATCCTCAGTTCATGGAAGAAAAATACGAATAGGGCTCATAGCAAGTGTAGTTTTAACTGGAATTGTCATCGTGGAAGGAAACCAAATATAGAAGCCAGAAAGAGGAATGGTAGAGAATGAGGATACACCAGGCTAACATAGCGGCATTTTCCTCATCTCTCTCTCATCCCTTCTTTCCCTTCAGCACACGAACACATAGAGACATCAGCAACAACAGCAAGAGCGACAAGAACAACAACAATAATAAATTATTATGAACAAGATGTCTCTATATGGGTTTCCAGATCTCCACTCCAACTCGTCTCTTTCTAATCACAGCCCAATTAAGAACAATTGTTCACAGTCACTGTTAAAGAAACATATATGCTCAGATTATGAAAAATTTTCATTTTCAGATACTGTTAAAGAAGCTGATTTCATGCATCTGATTGCAATCTTTGGCATGGTTTTTTTAACACAAAATGGGACTACTTCCAAACTAAGTATGCTGCATAGCATCCCCAGTTTCTTTCACTGTTAGTGAAGCTTATTTCACAAACCTGATGGTCTTCTTAAGCTATTTTATGGTCCCATTTTCACCTCCTCCAAATCAGTACAATGTCATCTATACCAGGTTATGTGCCAAAATGGGGTTGGGCATACGATGCAAGGCCGACAAGTATTAGTTGTTTGTGAGTATGCAATAGGATGCAGCTATGAACATGGGCTCATATCAAGTGTAGTATTACGGACTGTCATCGTGGAAGGAAACCAATTTAATATAGAAGCCATATATGGAGCCAGAAAGAGGGATGGTAGAGAATGAGGATACACCAGGCTAACATAGCGGCATTTTCCTCATCTTTCTCTCATCCCTTCATTCTCTTCAACACACGCACACAAAGAGACATCAGCAACAACAGCAAGAGGGGGTTGGTCCAACAATAAGTGTAGATTATAATAAACGAGATGTCTCTATTTTGGGTTTCCAGATCTCCACTCCAGCCCTTTCTTTCTAATCACAGCCCACTTAAGAAACATAGACGAAATGCTTATAGACGATAGCCACAATGCAGACTCACAAACACTAGTACGTGTCTTTCATGCATTCAAGTAACATAATCTCTTTAAAAATACCAATTTTAAGACTTACCGATGTTTTTTGACAGTGGGCGGCGTGCTACCCTCACTCTCATATGTTTGCCTGCCACTATTATGTAGTGGCTGCTCATCCCCATGGCTCTCGTTGCCATCATTTATATTTACCCTCTTTCCACGCCTCGGCATAATGTACCTGTCAAGGATTTGATAACTTGGTTCAAATGATAATTTGATTCAAATGACAACGATAGTTTGGTTCAAATGACACTAAGCATAGTTTAATGTAAATAATACCAAGCAGTAGAAAATAGAAAGATAATTAAACCGGTGTATTAAATTCACAATGAACATATTCGAAATTACAGACATAATATTACAACAAGATTTAAGACATAAAATTACAGACATATAATAAACTTGCATAAAAAATCATGTAAACTACAATACGACATCTTCCAGTACATCGCCCTCTTCTCCATCCTTGCGGAGCCAAGTCCCGCAAATTCCAACATCGGTTGTGTTTACATCAAACACAGGAAACTCAGAAGCAATGTAACTGTTCATGTCTTCACCGTCTTCATCGTCTGAAGTATCGCCCAGTTGGAATACATCTCTTGGTTGCATAGGGATAGCCACATACGATTTTGGCAAGGTTGGATCTGCAATGTAGAACACTTGTTGCACTTGGGATGGAAACACAAATGGCTCATGGCTAATGTGTGTACCGATGTGAATCAATTTTGAGAAGTTTACAACTGTGAAGCCAAGCTTGTCCTTGTTGTTAGCAAAATTCCTATCAAACTCAGCCCAATCCCCACGAAATAAGACAACACGGAAATGGCCAAAATAATTCAACTCAATGATATCCGTGAGCACTCCATAGTAGTCGAGATCCCCATCTACAGGCCTCGTGTCCAATTTGGAAGCATAACTTCTAGTCTTAGACGTCACTACCATTCCACTATTTTGAGACTTCAAATTAGATTCACGATCCTTAGTACGAAATCTAAAACCATTGAATATGTATCCTCCGTATCTTTTGGCCATCTGATAGGGACCTTTGGCAAGTACTTGTATTTCAGATGACGCACCTTCAGGACCCAAAGAATGTACCTATTAATTTTGCGCAAATCTTATCAACACCATAGAAAATGTAGATATAATAAAGATTAACTTGCATAACTGTAATTCACCTACATGAGATTCAAACCACTTATGAAATTTTTCATTCATCAGCTTGTTTTGTTCACGTGGTGGTAGTCTTCTTGGTCTAGCCCTTCGTTTGATGTCCCTGACAAATTCGCTAAAAAACAAGCAATTGAAATTAGGAATAACAAAAGTATCAAAAATATCGAACTTTGGCATGTTTTCACTGTATTCGATTTACATTTAAAAGCAACTTACTTTCGAAATGGTTCCACTGATGCATGATGGTCTAGCACATATCGATGTGCCTGTTCCCACGCTAAGCTATCGAGCTCAAATGCATCAACTTTACCAACAGTGGTGCCAGCGGTATCAAAAAGATATTGTGCACCATCAAGGTTGGAAATGTCTGGATTTCTACGTGGTCTACTGGAAGATGTCTCCACACCAGGAAAATACCTGGAAAAAAAATGTGAGCACTCCTCTGATAGATATCCCTGGGCTATTGACCTTTCAGGATATGCTCTATTTTTCACATAACCCTTTAGCCGGTATAGGTACCTGAACATGTACAATTAATAAACTAGAGCGGTTTAGGGTATTAAAAGAAATGAGCTTTTGAAAATTCAATTTTGTAAGATGAACGAATTATTTTACCTCTCAATGGGGTACATCCACCGATAGTGAACAGGACCACCGATTCTGGCTTCACCAGCAAGGTGGATTATCAAGTGAATCATAATAGTGAAAAACGATGGAGGAAATATCATCTCCATTTTACTAAGTGTCAATGCCGCCTGCTGCTCCAATTGGTCCAGATCTTCAACACGAAGCATTCTTGAGCAAATACCTTTATATATGTTACAAAGATCTTTCAGGACAGTAGTGACTTGCTCACACATTGAAGACCTTAGGGCCACAGGAAGGAGATCCTGCATTAGGATGTGGTAGTCGTGTGACTTTAGCCCCTGAAGCCTCTTCTCTTTAAAGTTGACACATTTTACCATGTCAGAAGAATAGCTATCGGGGACTTTCAGTTCAAGTAGTACTTTGCAAAACAACTCCAACTCCGATTTTGACATTGAATAGATTGCAGGAGGTAGGAGCACTTTCCCGTTCGGCAATTCTTCTGGGTGCAACTCATGTCGGATGCCCATTGACTTCAAATCAAGTCGGCTCTTGAGATTGTCCTTTGTCTTTCGATCATCTCCCATAACTGTTCCTATACAATTCTCCCCTATATTTTTGCCGATATGCATCACATCTAAATTATGTCTCAGTAAGTTGAATTCCCAATACGGCAACTTGAAGAAAATACTCTTCTTCTTCCATGCACCTAAACTCGTCAAGTTTTGATCCTCATCCTCGCCATATAGATCGGTCTCCTCATCTTGCTCCGGCCTTGCCCTTTTCTTGCCCTTTGTCCTGACTTCTGGTTCCTTTCCATATTTGAATTGATGACCATCTACCCGCCTCAAAATATCTGAACCAGAGGAAGACCCAGGAGCATGTTCCCACTCGTCGGTGCCATCAAATGTCGCTGCCTCTGCCCGAAATATATGTGTGTCAGGCAACCATCTCCTATGACCCATATAGCAAAACTTTCTGCCATTGTACAACCACCTTGAACTAGTTTGGTCAGCACAACATGGACATGCATAACGTCCTTTAGTACTATATCCAGATAAATTTGCATATACTGGAAAATCATTGATTGTCCAAGACAACACGGCACGAAGAGAAAATGTTTCTTTAGCCACAGCATCATAGGTTGGAACACCCACCCACAACTTCTGAAGTTCATCTATTAACGGTTGTAGGTACACATCTATATCATTTCCAGGACCTTTCGGTCCAGGAACTATCATGGACAAAATAAATGAGGACTGCTTCATGCATTTCCAATGCGGCAAATTGTATGGTATCAACACAACCGGCCATATGCTGTATGTACTACTCATTTGCCTGAAAGGGTTGAAACCATCACTAGCTAGTCCAAGTCTCACATTTCGAGGATCTTCCGCAAAATCAGGATATTTTTCATCAAATCTTTTCCAAGATTGAGAATCAGCAGGATGTCTAAGAATCCCATCATTAGTGCGGCCTTCAGCATGCCATTTCATATCAGAAGAAGTTTTCGTGGACATAAACAACCTTTGTAACCTAGGGATCAGAGGAAAGTAACGCAATGTTTTGGCAGGCTTCTTTTTCCTACTTCGCTTAGTAGATCCACTGGCTCCCTCATCTTGATTTGGTCTTTCTTTCCATTTCGAAGAACCACACACTTCGCAATTCTCCAGACTTTCCTTACCACTCGTGAAAAGCATACAGTCATTTGGACATGCTGCTATCTTCTCATATCCTAGATCGAGAGAACTTAGGAATTTTTTGATTTTATAGGCTGAGTTTGGAATACAGATTTCAGGAAATGCTTCATTCAACAATTCAAGTAGCATAGTGAAGGACTTAGCAGACCACCCGTTTAAACATTTAATCTGAAATAGTCTGACAATGAATGAGAACTTAGAAAATTTGGTGCAGTCGCGGTACAACGGGATACTAGCATCTTCAAGTAACTTAGCGAAGGATTCTTGCTGCTTATTATTTTCATGGGTGGGGCCAGACATTTCCTCGTCCACCCCACCACCAATCTGGTTTGTTTCTATTGACTCATTGTGAACTTCGGTTGTTGGGTCATTGGTGTGGAAAGGAACATTATGAATCCCCATGGCATCTTGTAACAAAGCATGCATCTCATCGGGAACGCTTAAGTCTTCGTTCACTAAGGGCTCAGCCTCATTTTCTAATACAACCGGACGAACAGGAGCTGCCGTATGATCCTCTCCATGACAAAACCACCTTGTGTACCCTTGAAGAAAACCGTTGACAGCCAAGTGTGTATGTACTACGTCACATGTCCTCAGCATACAATTTGTACAGCGAAGGCATGGACAAAGGATTAGGTTGGGATCACGGGAATGTCGTTTGGCAAAGATAATAAAATCTTTAATACCATCACGGTACTCCTTGGATAATCGTGGTTTACTAATCCAACTTCTATCCATTATATCAATAGCACACAGTCTGAAATTAAAATTTGATATATTAAATAGTAATAACAGTAAAAGGCATTTTGTATATTAAATTTCACCTATTTGAAAACCATCCCTAGCTGCAAATAAATAAACGATATAATCTTTAACTGTAAAATAAAGAAATTGTGGCTCCAAAAAATGTACAAAAAAAAACTACTTCTTAACACAATCTACTCTATTCACCAAACCCTAAACGACCTTTTGTGGAAATGATCACAACCACCTTAGACGGTATTTTATCGCACACCCTGTGTTCGAGCATAAAAAAAAAATCGACTATAGTCTCCCCTGTATTTGGCTTTCCGTTCAAGGAGATGATGATGGTAAAGGGTATTTTGCTGATGAAGAGGAATCGGCCGAATAATGAGCGCGTCGTGCTGTAACTACGGTAACAAGAAGATCTGATGACTCATGAACTATTCTGTTCATGACTACTAATAATCACTTATCTCATAATAATAATAATAATAATAATAATAATAATAATAATAATACTAAACAAAAGAAACAATAAAAGAAAAATTAAAATGTCTAGTATGTAAGCATATATTTTGCAGACTGAACCAATTGTTGTACATAGCCGGAGGATTTTGGCATAGAGCTATAGCATCCTCAGTTCACAGTGAACCCAGTTTGGTCAAAAAAACATGCCAAAATGACAATAAGATGCATGGGATAAGCCTCATTTAATTAACAGTGAAAGAAACTGGGGATGCTATGCAGCATACTTAGTTACGAAGTGAACCCATTTTGTTAAAAAACCATGCCAAGGATTCCAGTCAGGTTACTTTAACAGTATCTGAAAATGAAAAATTTCCCATTATCTGAGCTTATATGTTGCTCTACTACTTCTTCATCCCAACTAAATCTAAAACCCAATTGTAGCCGCATATCCGGCCGGAGGATTTTGGCATACGTACCTATACCATCCTCAGTTCACAGTGAACCCATTTTGGTTAAAAAAACATGCCAAGATGACAATCAGATGCATGAAAATAAGCTTCACTAACAACAAAAAAAGAAAATGGGGATGCTAGCAGCATACTTAGATTGGAAGTTAACCCATTTTCGTATAAAAAACCATGCCAAAGATTGACAATCAGGTTACTTTAACAGTATTTGAAAATGATAAATTTTCCATTATCAGAGCTTATATGTTGCTATACTACTTCTTCAACCCAACTAAATCTAAAACCCAATTGTTGTGCGTATCTGAAGGATTTTGGCATACGTACCTATAGCATCCTCAGTTCACTTAGTCTGGAAGTGAACCTATAGAAACTGGGGATGCTATGCATGCAGCATACTTAGTTTGGAAGTGAACACATTTTGTGTTAAAAAACCATGCCAAAGATTGCAATCAGGTTACTTTAACGGTATCTGAAAATGAAAATTTCCCATTATCTGAGCTTATATGTTGCTCTACTACTTCTTTAGCCCAACTAAATCTAAAATCCAATTGTTGTGCATATCCGGTCGGAGGATTTTGACATACGTACCTATAGCATCCTCAGTTCACAGTGAACCCATTTTGGGTAAAAAAACATGCATGCCAAGAAGACAATCAGATGCATGAAATCAGCTTCATTAACAGTGAAAGAAAACGGGTATGCTATGCAGCATACTTAGTTTGGAAGTGAACCCATTTTGTGTTAAAAAAACCATGCCAAAGATTGCAATCAGGTTACTTTAATAGTATCTGAAAATGAAAATTTCCCATTAACTGAGCTTATATGTTGCTCTACTAATTCACTGTGCCCAACTAAATCTAAAACCCAAGTGTGGTGCATATCCGGCCAGAGAATTTTGGCATACGTACCTATACAATATCCTCAGTTCACAGTGAACCCATTTTGGGTAAAAAAACAAACATGCCATGAAGACAATCAGATGCATGAAATCAGCTTCATTAACAGTAAAAGAAGATGAAAATTTCCATTATCTAAGCATATATTTTTCTATTAATTCTTCATCTCAACTAAACCGTTCATGCTAAGGAAATCGAAATGAATAAACTGGAAAAAGCTGCCTTTTTTGGAAAATAAGGGAAATCAAGAGATCATACCGAAGAGAGAGGGAGGGAGCGGGGCGACGAGGGCGGGGGCGTAGGAGAGAGAGAGAGGGGGGGCGACTGCCGATCCACCTCCAGATCGAGAGAGGGAAGAAGGAAATCGAAAAGGACGAAGGGAATCGAATGGTCGAAGGCCGTCGAAGAGGACGAAGCGGGGGAGGCAAACGCGCGGGAAATAGAGCGAGGAAGGAGGGAAACGAAGCGCCTCTTTCCCCTTTTTTTTTTGGGTAATGGGTAAATGGCGAGCGAAAGATTAGGGTTCGCGGGTTTTATTCCCAGTTATTCACCGGTGTTTTAATTGGAAACGCCGGTGAATGTGTCCGTATATTCGCCGGCGTTTATAATAAAAAACGCCGGTGAATAATAAACTTCACCGGCGTGTTTAGGTAAAACGCCGGTGAATACTAACATTCGCCGGCATTTTAAATCGACCGCCGGTGTATGACAATCCCATCTGGCGCCCAATTCCTACTCGCTCCCTACCCCGGCGCTACTAGTAAAACGCCGGGGAATAATCGCCGGTAAAAGCAGTATCTTTTGTAGTGTGATTTCACAATCCATGGGTGTTATTTTATATTCTACAATTTATTCACAAGCACAATTCTCATACAAGCATGGTTCATTAAATTATATATTCTAGCATGACAATATATTAATAAAGCATCATGATAAATCTTAATTAACAAATCTCAATCCATTTTACTAATTTTCTCATACAGACAAACAAGAGTTTTCTTTTTTTCTTACTAGTCTTTTCAAGCAATTATATAGCAAATGTTGCTCTTTTCTCTAGCAAGTTCATAAATTAACCTATTAGCATGATATCTACATTAGAAGTAGATAAATTGCCCACCTCTTTGAAGAACAATGAAAACTACTAAAGAAAACTCCTTGAAAGCACGATCGCCTTCCCTTCTCCTCCTAGCTTGTGCAAAATCCAAGCCCCTCCTCCTAGCTATGCAAGAACCTGAGCTTCCCCTCATTGATCCTATGCCGGCTTCCAATGAAACAAGAGCACACTCTCTCTTTCTTTCTCTCACACAATTTTCTTCTCACTCAATCTTTTTTTCACAATGCCTTTTCTTTCTTTTTCTCTTTAAAATTTTCTAAGTGTAAGTGATAAAGAAAGACAAGGGAGGGTTATTTATACACATCTCAAGAGCAAATGAAGGGTTGAGATGAGTTTGGATGAAGTGCTAGGATACAATTGGGATGAAGTGCTAGGATACTTCTCCACTCTCCCACTCTCCCACTCCATGCATTGGCCGGCCTCTTCTTCTTGTCCCATTGCACGTGCATGTGCAATGCATGTGTCCTCACATGCACACTTAGTTGTTTGTTCATTTAATTGTTAATTAATTTGTTACATGATCATGTCTAGCATACAAGTTGTCTTAATTAATAATAGAATTAATTAGTGGGATAGTTAGGTGGGCTAAAATTCTATGGGTTCTTAATTAATTAATTGATTAATTTTATTTTGGGCTAGAATTAAGATATTAGGCCTAAGAATAAATAATAATAGGCTTTTAAAAGAGAATGAAAATGTATGTTCATAACATTAAAATAATTTTTAAAGCTAAAAACACACATTAATTTGCACGTGTGAAACACGTGAAAACAAAATGAAAAATTTTATATTTAATTATTTGAGAATTCAGGGTGTTACAATAACTGATCCGGATGACCGTGAATGGTTGCAAAGCAGAATGAAGGAAATTCGTGCGAGAAGGGCTTGTGAATCCCAACAAGAAGGACCCACAAATACAACTGGATATTTTCAGGGTCTCTTACGTGATTCAGATCCCACTTTCTATTCGGGGGAGTTCGGTAGTTCGAACCATTTTTCCGGAGAAAATAATGATCATCCCAAATATTAGAATTATTTTTATTTGCTCTTCATTCAGTATTTTTTTTTAATTTCCGATGCTTCGTTCAGTATTATGTTTTGTAATTTTCGATGTTTCGTTCAGTATTATGTTTTGTAATTTTCGATGATTATTTATGAATTCGTATTTCTCTTTAGTATAATTATTGATTCGTATGATTAATTTCTACACTTAAAACAAATCAGGACTAAATTCAATATTGGTCTCATATTAAAGATCTCGTTAAAAAATTAACAGTAGTATAATTATTGTCTATAAATAAAATATATAAAAGAAGTTTTAAAAAAAAACAAATCAAACAAATAAATATATACTAATATATTCCATAGATAAATCAAACAAACAAATAAATTTTGGATTAAAGGAGGGGGGGTGGTTTGCATTAAAAAATTTTGTGGTTCCGAAATTGGAGCCGCATATATGCGACTCCAATTTCAGATCGCCATAAATATGGGGTAGGGGCCCCACCATATGCAGATCGATTGGGGGGGGGGGGGGGGGGGGGGGGGGGGGGGGGGGGTAAGGATCGGTGGGGCTTGCTCTTATGTTCGGACAGGGGGGTAGCTACATGGTTCTCAGGGGGTGCGGCTGCGCCCCCTCGGTTTCGGTTGTGCCCCTTGAATTTACATGTACATAATCAATAATATAAATAGAGTAATATAGGATACTTCATCAATTGGTTGTAGGTTAGCTGGCTAGGATATTTGGTTCTTACATAGGAGACCCAAGTTCAAGTCCTAGTAACAAATTTTTTAACTTTTATTTGAAATTTGAATTTCTTTTTGTTCAAGTCCCGGCAAAATGGGATTTAGTTTTTACTTTGATTTGAAATTTTAATTTATTTTTAAACTAATACAATTACTAAATAGTCATTTTTTTTGGCAATAAAACCCTTAAAAACTTCATATTATGAAAATATTGACCGATATCTTCATTGTCAATGATGTCTAATATGTCTCTTTCAATATATGCCACTAAACAATCATCGTCTCATCTTTCAATCAGTTTTTACTTTGACAAAAATAAAAAATTATTTGACAACAAAGGGAGTTGAACCCATGAACCTTCTAATTTGAAGTCAGACACACTAATCCACCACACACAATGTGAAGTTGCATTTCAATTACATTTGATGAATAATATTCTGGCAATCCCACTTGATTTGTCACCAACTTTACATAGAAAAAATCTCAAAGTTGGTATTACTATTACCCACTGCAACCGCGATAGTAGAGAGTATTTTCTACTATGAAAATTATCAAGACTTCATTACGCAACCGATTGGAAGATGAGATGATGATTGTTTAGTGGCATATATTGAAAGAGACATATTAGACATCACTGACAATGAAGATATCAGTCAATATTTTCATAATATAAAGTTTTCAAGGGTTTTATTGCAAAAGAAAATGACTATTTAGTAATTGTATTAGTTTATAACATTTGATATTAATATATGATGTTTTGAGGAATAAAATGTATTTATTATAATTTATTATTTTTTAATAGTAAGCGTCGTACCCCTTGATAAAAATTAAAATCCTGACTATGCTACTGTGTTCTCGGATACGAACTATACAGATAGAACAAGATAATACTAACAAGGTGTGTGATTGAACCATTCCAATTCCAGAAAAAACCAGCATTACACTTTCCAAATGGTCAATATATATATATATACAAACTTAAAAACACCCAGAACCCTAAGTTCATTAACAATGGCATGCATCACAACAATTGATTAAATTATACAACCAAACCCTCATAACAACACTACCATCAGTCACCCAAAAAAGAACCAACACCCCAACTCAAAACCTTTGAATATACCCACCACCCAATGGATGTTGCTGCTGATACTTACCAAGGCTAACCTGCCCTTTCATCCCATCCCTAGCATAGTTCTGCCACATCACCTGCTCCTCCACCAACATCCCTTGCTTCCTCTCCATATCCCACATCTGCACATACAATGGCGCCGGTACCATTGCCGATGCAGCAAATGGGTCCCCTCCGGGCGCCATTACACCACCTGTAACCGGCGGTGCAGGCAATGCCAGCATTGGAGCGGACTCCGCTCTAGGAAGAGCAACACTGCTCGCGCTACCATTCCCATCAGCAAATGGAGGAGCTCTCGGCTGGCTATACATTCCGTCCAGGAGAAGCAAGTCAAATCCGCCCCCAAATGTCGCCTTCTGTGCTGAGAGGTGGCTTGCGGTTTCAACCAACGATGTCTCCCAGTCAGCTGATGAGTCGTCGAAAGCTTGCCATGGAGGAACTGTTGAAGCATTACTAGGGTTGTTAATGTTCATGTCAAATAGTGCGAGTGCAAGAATATCGGTGTGATTGTTCAGGCTCGTGCTGTCTCCTAAATTCAAGAAATCCGCCTCTCCGTTATCTTCGACTTTGACAATGGTTTTTTGTTCTTCTCGTTCTGATTCTGGCTCTGGCTCGAGCTCTGGTTCTGGTTCAGGTTCAGATTCGGGTGCTGGCAAGGCTTTAATGGAAGAAGATTCGCTTGCAGCCTCATCGGCTTGTCGCTTGGCATCCTCTTCCAAGGTGAGCTGTTCAAAGCTTTTATGTTTCTTGGAAGAGAGGTTAGAGCGGTCGCGGATGAATTCATCCATAACATCGAGTTTTTGTTGGGTGATACGCTCGATGGTGGGAAATTCACAAGAGCGGGCAATGCCAGCAGTCCTGATCCAAGAGTAGAAGCGTTCAAGGTCATCGAGTAGCTTTGAGAGGCGGGAGAAGATGTCGTGGATGCGAACACATTCAGGGAGGCTAAGCTCCATGAAGCGATCGATGAAGACAACCATGGTTTCTTGGATGTCTCCGTAGAGGAGGAAGCTTTCCTTGATAACTGGTAAGAGTGCCATAGCTACGATCCGATGATTCTTTGCTGGCCCTGCAGATACAAAGGATGGTTATATGAATTTTTTAACTGTATCCTGTTTGGAATAAAAGTAGAGAGATCACTTAGAATCGGAACTTTTTTACGAAAATTTTGATGGTTATGTTTATTTTCAAAGTGGGAAAGATGAGTAAAAAAATCTTAATTAATCTAAACCACACCATTTCGTACATTTATGGTTGAGTAAGGTATCGCCACCCAATTTCCTAATAAGGAAAGTGGACGATAAGATATTTCCAATTCATCTTTGTTTCCAAACTCATAATCCCTACTAATGCGACTGCACTTGAAGGTTCCAATTCAAAATTCTAAGATTTGAGTTGACAATATGGAAAAGCAGATACAATAACACGGAAACAAGTTTCCTAATTCGAGCTAGATAGCAAGATTCCAAGTACCTGTAGGCCGGCATGCGAGAAACCTGTCAAGCAACTGCATGAGATGCTGCATCCTAGAAAACACCCTCTCGGACTTCATCTCATGCACCGGCGTCCTCACAGCCACCACTAACTCCATCCCCATTGACGACGATGTCCAATATGCCCCTTTATCTTCTTTCTTCTCCTCCTCTTCCTCCTCCACCACCTGCACATCGTGCAACACCATCTGCCTAGACCTTCTCCTCCTATTCGTCGTCGTCCCTTTCTTCCCATGCATCCTAAACTCCAACATCTCATCCAGATACCTCGCATACGTCCTCACAAACGCCGAGAAATCCCACGCGTCCCTGGTAGACGACTTTGTATCTCTAAAATCCGACAAGTTCAGCATCCTAGTCCCCCTCCGAGTTGCGAAGAATATCTCCTCTTCGTACGACGGATCACCTTCGCAGAGGAGGCGGTGGATAAGAATAAGGGTTTTCAATGCCACATTCCAGCTTCGTGTTTTGCCTAGGCGACGAGAAAGGAGGGCAACGCACTGGCTGATTAGGTGGCGCGAGTAGCACGTGAGGCTCAGGATTTCCCTGATGTATTTCTCCTCGGGCGGGTACTCATTGTGGCGGGTGACTTTGACAATGGCAATATCCAGGTCGCTGACGGAGGTACTGCTGCTGACTTTAGCAATGCTGATGCTCGTCTGGTCTTTCACAGCACCAAGTGCCCTTCGCATTGTGCTTGGTGCCATCAGTGTTGTTAGTATGGAAGAAGAAAAGGTTTCAATTCTTCATGTCAGGGTTGAGGGGAAGAGGAGAAAGAGGAGAAAGATTGTTTTTCTCTTCTCCTCCTCTTCTTGCCTCTCAGTTAATTTTGGAGGGAATGGTGTGGGGTTGACATTGATAGGGGGGATTGGTAATGAACCATGCCAGGTCCCGGAATTTTGGAGGGTAATTGAGGTTGGGGTGTTAACACTTGGTAACCAAAATAACGACCTTTGGGTTTGACCTAGTCTTTGTACCCTGTAGGATAATTGGGATATGCAGTGCTTCAAAAAAAAGTCAAAACAAAAATAGACTGCGAAGTTTTTGACAAGGATTTGCTACTAGTTTATGATGAATGAAAAACAAGTTAATTAGTAGCAAGGCATGGAATGATAAATGTACAACGGGTGTGTCGCAAGAGCGACTGAGTAGACTCGATGGACCTTGGGGTACATGGGGTTGAGGATAGATCTACTGATAACCTGCACAATACAAGAGAATATTCTTAATACTAGAACTAACACAAAGGGATATTCCGTATTTTTGTTCGGGCTGGGTACCTTCATGTTGAAGAGACTGCTGCTGTTTTGAAACCCTGGTTAAACCTGCAGATCAATGACCATGACAGCCGTAAGCTCAGCTGTATGCATGCAGTAGCAAAAACTGCAATCACCACAGGAACAACTCTACCTGTAAATACTTCATCGAGTTCATTGATCTAATTGTGCAAAAACAAGGTCCAACAAAACATAACAATAACAAACTTAAATTCATTCATTCTCACAAAGTTTCCGCATGCAGCCTGCAAGCAACAACAAGACCACGACGAAAACCACATGAGTTTCAATAGCATTTATTCTCTCCTTAAATCAGTGCACAACATGAGTTATAAACAAGGATGCAAAAGGACCACCACAATGAAACATAACAGATTGAAATTAAACACACAAGGCACATGAAATAAAAGTTTGATTTATCATCCAATAATTTTGATAATATTATGAAAATAGTATCAGCAGCATCACATTATACTGCATAACATTATTCAGTAACAAAGTCTTAAGCAGTAATAAGTTTAACTCAGAATTTGATCAATAGAGTGCCAGCTAATCCCATCTGCAAGCTTCAAAGGAGTGATCGAGAAAGACAAATGGTCATAATAGAAGCAAAACCAACACCCAAAGCATGGGTCATCAATCCTCAACCAGGAGGTCACCCCTTCACAATATTCACTGACGACCAAATAATATGCCAGCAATGTTCCATACCCCTAAAGTCCTCTCAGCTCTCCTTTTCATGGCACTGGTACAACTATCTGCAAAAAGGATCATTAGAGATGAGCATTTTAGGAAGGAATTCAAATATATTTATGAGAAGAGATAAAAGGATAAATCACATACCTCACCTCTGAAGTCTACAGCTTCTGATCATTACCGGAGTCATCAGGTCCTCTTGGCTGAGGACTGTTTTCGTTATCCATCTCCTCACTGTTAAGATATGCTTCAACAAGGGCATTAGTATCAGTATCAGTATCAGCATTGGCTCGAGCAATGGGATCAGTAGGGCTGGCAGCCCAATGAGGGTCATTTGCCAAACTGAAATCACTAAGCGAGACATAGTGTTCCTCAGCAAACTCTGCTAATAATGCAGGATCCAAGTCAAAATCGCAGCTCATGGTATTACCGAAATCAAGGTCAGTGGGTCCTCCTGGATATGGGATAACAGGAAGGTCACCAAGATCATCATAAATGCTGTCGAGGTTGAACTCAGGCACTTGACTGGCATCCTCATTCTGAATAGGTAAATGAAATAACTGTATGTGGAAACAAATGAAGAGTCCCGTATATTATACAAGAACGCAAAAACAAATTTTCTGTTTTAAAAGGTAAGTTAAAGAATAACTCACCTCGTCATTAACAATGTGTAGATTAGGCGGGGACGTGTTGAGAATTTCTTCCAATTGTGTCAACAAGATGCCACTACCAGGAGTTTCTGATGCATAGGAAAATTCTCCAGGTTCAGATTGAACCTGCCTAGATGGTAATTCCACTTCAGAAAGCATGGAAGTTGAAAAGGAGGGTGTTCCACTTTCATAAAAGTTTGGCACAGAAGATGGTCCTCCAACTTCGAAATTGTTGGAGGGTACACCAACTCCAAAATTGTGGTGGGGAAGCTCAGAAGAAAATCCTCCTAGCTGAACATTGTGTGAGGAGACCTCACCAATTTGGGAAGGAATAGTTTGTAATGGAGCAGGGGCAATCACACGAAATTCCTGCTGACAGTTGAAAAATGGGAAAACCCCACCTTGCTCGGTATCTTCATTGTCATCCCAATCCTCCTCAATAACTGGTGCACCATACTGTTCTCCATTTTTAGGACCTGCACCACTCTTCTGAAAAATTTTGCAAAGAACATATGTGTCCTGAATTAAATGAACATTTAAGTCTGTCAGATGTACATTCAGAAAATGAGAGAAACCAAGCATATTAATTGACTAAGTGAAAATCATGGAAGTACAACAAAAGGAACAGTACAGAGAAATGTAAGTTTAACGGACTAAATTGGTTAAAAAGTTCAGATACAGTCATTTTGTTTGTTACAAACCCAGAAAGTTCTATAATCACTAACAATATAAACCCAAACAAGACCAGTATTACAGAAAACTCTGAGCATCCAACATGTCAAACTATACGGGTCTGTTTGGTTGGAGGGGAATGGAGGGAAGGGGAGGGGAGGGAAGGGGTTTTTTATTACTTTTGTTGTTTGGTTCAATTTTTAGGAGGGGAGGGGAGGGAAATGGGGGGGTGCAACACCCCTCCTGAGCCAATTTTGGCTCCCCTCCAAAAGTGGGGGAATTTGGAGGGGAGAGAAAATATGGCTAATTTTTTAAAGTGGCATGACTAAATTGCCCTTTAAAATCTAAATCCTAATCTAATTAAAAACCTCTCTCTTTCTCCCTACCGACTGTTTCTCTCCCGCTCTCTCTTTCTCCCTATCCTGGTGGCCCTCGAATCCGCCGTCCGCCGTTCGGAATCTGAACATGTTCTTCAATTTGAGTATGCAAGTCATTAGTAATAGTCATCAATTTCAAATACAGTCCAGTTACCTTCAAATGACTATGACTATGTGGTAAATATATAGTAGACAGCTAGACATGTATATTCAATTTTCAGTCCAGCTACCTTCAAGTCATCAGTAATTCTCATCAAATTCGAATACAATCCAGTCCAGTTACCTTCATATGAACATGCATATTCAATACACAGTAATACGATGACTCATTACACACAAATATGTTCTTCAACAGAAAACCATTTGAAGATAAATATGTGGTAAATAGAAGATGGAAAAAAAAAGATATACAGTGAGTCCAGTTACACAACTCAAGAGCTTGATTTTTTATACCGAAAGAACCTTAAAAAAAATGCATGTATTCACAAGAACAATTCTCAAATAGTTTCATTTTCGCAAATAGTTCCATTCCAAATTCGATACAAACTCAAACCGAACTTACCCGGGCCAAAATAAACCTTGGGAAATTTGATAATATCAATCCTTCGAATTCTGAAATAATAGAAGACTAGATTCACTAGAAATAGACTACATCAGAGAAAGAGAGTAAGAAAATCAGAATAATGAGAGACTCGATTTGGGCTCAAATCAAGATTCAAAATAAAATAGAAGCAAACAAAGACTCAAAATCAGAAGGAAGAGAAAGAAAAGAAAAAAACACTCAAACTCTCAAGATTTGATAAACCAATATCGACAATTTTAAATGCAAAAGGGTATAAAAGTAATTTTATTATAAAATCCATTCCCTCCCCTTGTGAACCAAACAAGAAAATTATTATTTTCCCTCCCCTCCCCTCCTTTGAACCAAACAGAGTTTTCATTAAATCCCTCCCCTCCCTTTCCCTCCCCTCCATTAAAATCCCTCCCCTCCCCTCCCCTCCTTTGAACCAAACAGACCCTACACATGATGCAGGATGATACTAAATTTATCAAAGATTCCTAATCCGCAACACTTACGAAGGGAATTTGAATTTCATCAGACAAAGAAATACAACAACAACAACAACAACAAAGCCTTTTTCCCAACTAGTTGGGGTCGGCTACATGAATCCTGATTTTCCATTCTACTCGATTTAGCACGATATCTTCTGTACGGGTCACAAACAATCATATCTTTTTTCACCGTTTCCACCGAAGTTAGTTTAGGTCTTCCTCCCCTAACTCTACTCTCAATACTTATCAAATCACTCTTTCTAACGGAATGCACTACTAAGTCTATGTGTGACATGTGTAAAACCACCTGAGGCGATTCTCTCTTATCTTGGATTGGAGCTACCTTTAGCATATCTCGTAAATGCTCGTTTCTAATTCTATCTTTCCTTGTTTTACCACAGATCCATCTTAGCATCATCATCTCCGCTACACTAATTTTTTGAACATATTTCTTTGTTGCGCAACACTGCTCCATACATCATTGCTGGACTAATAGCCGTCCTATAAAATTTTCTTTCAACTTCGAAGGTATACGTCTGTCACACAAAACACAACGGGCACTTCTCCACTTAAGGAACCCTACTTGGATCCTATGTATAACATCTTCACAAATCTCCCCATCTCTTTGTATAATCGAACCTAAAAATCGGAAACGGCCACTCTTAAGTATCTCTTGGCCATCAAGCTTCACTACTTCCTCAGTTGTGTTCCGAATATCACTAAAATTACACTCCATATATTCTGCTTTAGTTCTGCTTATCCTAAAATCTCTAACTTCCAAAGTTTCTCTCCATAATTCTAATTTTGTATTGACTCCTGCTCTAGTCTCGTCCACTAAGATGGTGTCATCGGCAAAAAGTATACACCAGGGCACCTCATCTTGTATTCCACGCGTCAATTCATCCATAACCAAAGTAAGATGTAGGGGCTTAAAACCGAACCTTGGTGTAAATCTACTGTAATAGGAAAATCACTGGTCTCTCCTGTGGTTGTTCTAAACTAGAACAGAGTAAAATATAGAAAAATCACTGGTCTCTCTTGTGGTTGTTCTAAACTAGAACAGAGTAAAATATATAAGGGATATAACCAAAACATTCAAATTTTATCACAAATCTGAATGTGTGGAAAAAATGATTGCTAAAAGGTTAAGTTGATTTTATAATTTTTTAACAATCAAGTTATGACCAATAACTGAGTTAAATAATTTTATAGTGGAAAATCTTTCACATAAAAGAAAGAACTAAGACGAAGAAAAGCCAATTGTGGATTAACAAGATGTAGATGGATGGTGTTTTCCCATAGGAATATTTCACATACAACTTTAATTAGGTACATCAGAATTTAGTTTTGCACACTACAGTCAAACTATAGCACATTAAACTATCACCGAAGTGAAGGGAAAAATATAATTGTGTACAGATAGTTATTTTGGAACAGCACTGTCAATTACCAATCCGTCCAAAGACGATCTAAGGGAAGCAAAAAATGTCTATATAACTCTTGGTCCATACAGTAAGGAGTGTGACAACCATATAATTTACTAATTTTGCATGTATTGCAAGTTGGGGAACGTAAGAAGGTAAGCAGGGAAACGTTGAAATAATATGTACAATATCTTTATACATATGATCAGCAAATGCCCTTTTTCTAGCATCTATTAAAACAAGAATTCATTCAGAATTTTGAACAACATATAAATGAAGTTCTTTTTGGAGAAAGTTTTTCAAGATAGTTGTATTACCTGTGCCAAATCATTGATCTGAAGCCTGAACTCATACATGACCCAATCAGTCCTTTCTCCACTTGGAGGTTTGCCTAGATGAAAAATCAGTGTTTTCTTCATCCCAACTGTCTGAGAATTATAGACAATATGCCTGTCTTTACCAGTAGCTTTCCAGAAACCAGTTTCAGTCGCACGGTTAATCCTAGAACCGTGTGAATATTTCTTATCTCGGGGGCAGAAGAAGTACCACTCGAGATCCCCACTTCGCAAAGTAGCTTTCCCTGCCAAAACAGACAAATTAAGCAAAACTGAAACAAATATCACCTTCTAAGAAAGTTAAGGGCAATCTATTTACATCATTCAATTGTTCTAATTTTCCAACAACAAGAAAGAAAAACTCCGTCAATGTTTCTTCTTTGTCCAACCCTTCAATAAGGGCTTGCCAAAAAGTTAGCTATTTCCTTTAGTAGCATTTGAATCAAAAGAAAAATAAGAAGAAAGTTTACTTTTGATAGGTGGCACAAACTATCTTTCTTTATTTAAGTTTAGATTGATAGTTTCCTCTTTTATTAGGGTAGAGTAAGATTATTGAATTATAAGGGTCAAAATGTAGATAGAGAATGTTTATGAGAAGAAAGAAAATGTTCAAGATAAAAAAAAATAAAATAAAACTTGAACAGCAATCACGGAACTTTCAGGTAGAATGTTCATTTAGATATGAGTTCTATCCTAAATTGATGATAGACCAATAAATAACAAACCATATGACCATATGAACCCCCCCCCCCCCCCAAAAAGGACAAAGCTAAATGAATACGAGCAGAAAACAAAAGTTACCTGGAAGATCCCAGGGCGAGAACTTGTACAGGTCAACCACCGAAATAGTCTCAAATCGGAAAGGCTTACCCAAAACCTTTCTCTTCAAGTAGTACCAAACCAGCTCAACATCAGTTGGGTGAAAACGATACCCTGGTGGTAGAGAACCCTTCACCATGATGAGATATCAAAGCAAATTTCTTCTCTAACTCAAGCTGGTTTGGACGAAAGCGACGTGGAACTACGAACTCTACAATCAAAAAGTCTCTACTTATGTTTTTTTTACTGCTATCTGTGATCACTGAGAATTACAAACGAACAGAAATTGTGACTTCTTGTTTATAAGCCTAAGAAGTCACAACTAATTCAGGCAGTTATCAGGTCCAATGTCGGAAGAAAGGATAACACCACAATCGGCTACGGCAAGTAGACCAAAAGTCACGCCATAAAAGCCAATAGAGAATGTCCTTCCTGATGGCAAAAGACATCTGATGCAAGAAGCCGATTCCTGTACACATTCCGTCATTAGAAAGAGAACGAGTTTGAAAAAAATAACTGAAAATGAGCTTCAAATTGTACAATATCAAGAATAATCAATACAACATACAATTAGAAATGAACAACACAAATAGCCAGATTAAAAATGTATACCACTATTACTAAATAATTATATATAATCTTAGTAGTTGGATCCTACTTCCTGACAAAGATTATCCAAACAATGTGGAGGAGAAAAGTTTGAACAAAGATATTATACTGTTTTTACATGATCAAAGCATACATAGTTGCAAAAAGCATCTAGGTTAAAATAAAAATACAAAATTATAATTCAACAAGTATACAGTAATATGCACAAGTAAACAACTATGATCAGCTAGTCTTTGGGGGCAATCATTCATTATACAGTAAACATCAATATAAGTTCCCATAAATATTGAGCATGCATTACTTTAAACGCCCACATATTACATGCATATTGCCACAAAAATGGATACATCTCAATCAATCGTACCCTATCTATTAAAATACAACCTGATGTCATGCATCAAGTAAAAAAGAATGTGTACACATAAACAGTGTGTGCATATCACTTTAAGTGCCCAAAAATTATGTGCATATTGGCCACATAACGGACTCTTCTCGCTCAATCTTATCCTTTCCTAGGACAATACAACCTAACATGCATCGAATATAAAAACAGATGGTTGTGCATCAAGTAAAAACAAATGTGCACCCACAAATATTGTGTGCACATCACTTTACGGGAGCAAAAATTGTGCACATACTTGCCACATAAGCGACACATCTCGCTCAATCTACTCCTTATCTATTGCGAATATAAAAACAGAAAATCCTGCACCTGAGTAAAAACGAATGTCTACCTTTAAATAGTGTGCATATTTTACATCAAATTCCGAATATTATGCACACCATTAACACATCTCGCTCAATCTTATCCTCTTCTAAGAAAGTACATCCTAAAATAAATCAAATATTAAAACAGAATGTCGTTGATCGAGTAAAAAATAATGTGTACCAATAGATACACTGAGCATATTACTTAAATGCCCAATTATGAGGCTCAGATCGGCCACATAATCGACTCATCTAACTCAATCTTATCCTCCAATTAATGTACAAAGTAACATGCATCGAATATATAAACAGAATGTTGTGCATCCAGTAAAAAAAGGATGTGTACCCATCGATACGGTGTGTATATTACTTTGTGCCAGAATATTACACGCATATTGGCCCCTTAGTCATCTCATCTCGCTCAACCATACCCTTTTCTAGGAAAGCACAAGATGATACGCACTGAATACTAAAACAAAGTAGGCATGCGTCTAGCGAACCTTCAGTACCCTATACTACAGTGCAATACAACCATCTCGACTACTTTTAACACAAAATAACCGAAAAATAATCAATGTAACTTCAATTCTATTATATATATATATATATATATATATATATATATATATATATATATATGTATACACGTCTAGCGAACCATCAGTACCCTATACTACATTGCAATACAACCATCTCGACTACTTTTAACACAAAATAACCGAAAAATAATCAATGTAACTTCAATTCTATAAACCAAATATATATATATATATATATATATGCCCTAAAATGTGGATCCAACTAAAAATACTTTGAATTAACGGGCAAACAATATTCCCCAAAAATAATCAAAGTCAACTCATCTTTACCGCACCGATCAACCCTAATCTCCGTCAGATTCACGAATCTACCACCGAACAACACGACCCAACACGAATCTCAAGGCACAAACGAACTATCGACGATCTTAAGAACCGATCGAATCGCCGATGATTAGCCCTAAAATCGCATCTCTAAACCCTAAATCAAGCTACTAATCGAACGAACAACAACTAAACCTAATCGATCAAAAAAATTAGGATCCAAACCTAATCGATGGAGAAGGAGAGGGCTTACTTTTACGACAAGGACGGGAACGGTAAGAGGAACGGGATCGTAAGCGCCGCCAGTTCGCGAAATTCGATGGAGAATAAGAGGAGAATGAGTGGAGGGGGGTTTGAAGGGGTTTTATATTGGGACAAGAGGACGCGTGCTGTAAATTTCGTGCTTAGTGGCACGTGGGAATTGGACTGGCGTATGAGTGTCGAGTGATTGATTGGTGGTGGGGCCCGTTTGGGAGTGGAGGGTGTTGGTGCGACTTTGGGTGTCTAGGTTTTGGGGGGAAAGCTTCTCTCATACGACTGCGAGGTTTGGAATTGTTTACTAAAATGACCCACTTTTGAAAGTAATTACCAGACTAACCGACTTCCGAAACTATCTACCAAATTGACCTATTTGCTATATGAGATAGCGAGTTTAGTTCAAATAAACTCGCAATCTCAGATAACGAGTGTAGTTCTATGATTTTCTCTAACTCTTGGAGAAATTTGGACATGCAATTTCTACCTGAAATGTATAGACCTGCACTCGCTATTTGATATTGCGAGTTCATTTGAACTTGACTGCTATCTGAGATAGCGAGTGTAGTTGTACTCATTTTCTTAGAAAAAATTTAAATATGAAATGTATACAACTAAACTCACTATCTGAGATAACGAGTCTAGTTCAAATAAACTCACGAGTGTAGTTGTACTCATTTTTTCAGAAAAAATTTGAACATGAAAAGTATACAACTACACTCGCTATCTCAGATAGCAAGTGTAGGTCAAATGATTTCGCTATCTCAGATAGCGAGTGCAGGTCATACATTTCAGATAGAAATTGCATGTTTAATTTTTTTCTAAAAAATGATTACAACTACACTCGCTAGGTCAGTTGAACTATACTCGCTATCTGAGATAGCGAGTGTAGTTATATACATTTCAGGTAAAAATTGCATGTTCAAAAGTTCTCTAAAAATTGAGTGCAACTACACTCGCTATCTGGGATAGCGAGGTCATTTCAGATAGCAAGTGCAGGTCTATACATTTCAGGTAGAAATTGCATGTTTAAAATTTCTTTAAAAAATGAGTACAACTACACTCGTTATACTCGCTATCTGAGATAGCGACGTTAGTTGAATTAGACTCGCTATCTGAGATAGCGAATGTAGTTATACATTTCAGGTAGAAATTGCATGTTTAAATTTTTTCTTTAAAATGTGTACAACTACACTCTCTATCTGAGATAGCGAGGTTTAATTGAACGTGACTCGCAATCTGAGAGTATAGTTATATACATTTCAGATGGAAATTGTATGTTCAATATTTCCTGAAAAATGAGTACAACTGCACTTGCTTTCTGAGATAGCAAGTTAATTTGAACTAGACTCGAGATAGCGTATGTCAATTTGGTAAATAGTTTTGAAATTGGGTCGGTTTGGTGAATACTTTCAAAAGGTGGATCATTTTGGGTAAAAATCGTAAGGTTGCTTAGGGATGGCATCAAGTTCGGGCCAGCCCGGGACCGCCCCGCCCCGCCCCGCCTCCTTTCCAGGCTGAACCTCGAACCCCTTACCCCCACACTTGGTCTGGTCTGGTCCTCGATTAAGGCAAAGAAGCCCGATTGAGGCCTGGCTCGGCTGAACCGGCCCGCCCGGGCTCGGGCTGGGTCCGGGCCGATCGTTGGTTTCAGGATATTTTTTTTTCCCAAAAAAAAATAAGAATTACAAAAAAGCCCTCCAACGGATTTATACTGGCTAGTTTTGGGGGGTACTTTAGAAAATCATAAATTTTCATATTCTATATATTTCATACCATTTCTTTCATCTTCACTAATTCATTCAAATCTCTCGTTCTCTCTGCTATTTCTCCAATCAACAACAACAATCATGTGATCAACACTCTCTCGAGTTTGCAAGATCAAATCTCTACATTTTGAAGGAAGAAAAAACAACAACAATCAAGTGATCAACTCATCAACAACAACAATCAATACTACTAGCTCTCAACTTTCTCAACAATCATTCTTCAAACGTCAAGCACTCTTACAGTATTTTAATATATTTTTAATTTATAGATTTAACATAGTTGATTATTCACATATACATCTCTTAATTAGTTTGAGTTTTCTTGAACTTCTTCCTCTCATTTTTTTAGATTTTCTTTTGTAATTTTGGTAAAGTGGTAAAACATACATACACTACTCACTCACTAGTTCTTGATATTGTTGTTATTTATTAATTGAGATAGATTGTTGTTTATTTTAAATTATTAATTATCATACATTTCGTTGTTGCTTTCTCTCTAATTTTTTACATACACTAGTTTTTTATACTTAAATGGCCTCTAATCGATCACGCGGTGGTGGTAGACATAGTAGTCAAGAATCCACTAGTCATAACATTCCTTCCCTTCCAAATCCATATATAAATAGTGAAGAAACATTCATGAATTATGATAGTTTTTCCCGATATGAATGAAACACACTCAAATCCTATAGAAATAGAAGGTAATGAAGAACCACAACCATCGAAACAAGGTCTTTCTCTAACATCAAGGAAAACTAGAGGGACTACTTCGAAGTACACAATTATTTCAATTTTGTCTCTTCACAAAATGATAAGAGTGTATGACTTAAAATATGTAAGAAGTGTCAAGCACCATATGAGTTTAAATTAGGATCGGGCACGGATACACTTCGACATCACTTAAGCAAATGTCAACCACAAATTTCGAAAGACAATCTCACACAAAAAAAAATACATCCTAGAACTGGTCAAGTAGATAGTCATAGCTACGATCACGATCTCGTTCATAGGGGAATGACTAAGTTAGTAAATAGGCCTGAATTACCATATTCCTTTGGTGAAAAAAAAATATGTAGAAACTTTTGTACAAACCTCCTTCAATCCCCATTATAAAAAGATTGCTAGAAATATAGTTAAGAGTGATTGTAAATTAGTTTACAATGAGACTAAAGATTTTTTGATAGCAACACTAAAATCACTAAACACTAGAGTTTCATTGACATCAGATGGGTAGGTAGGAGTAAACGGCGTTCCAATGATGTGTGTAACATGTCATTGGATAGATTCAGATTGGAAACTTCAAAAGAGGATAATTTTATTTGGATATGTTAGGTACCCATATAAGGGTGAAATTATAGCCACACACATTATGGAAGCATGTAACAATTTTTATATTTATGATAAAGTGTTTACTATTGGTTTTGATAACGCCTCCAACAATACTAAGCCAATTGAGAGCTTGAAAATTACTTTAGATCCTATAGAACTCGAAATTTTTCATGTTAGGTGTGCTTGTCACATTTTAAATCTTTGTGCGCAAGATGCACTAAAATATGGAAATGATAAACTTGATGCAATGAGAGATTGTGTACATTATATTACATTGAGTGGTCCAATTTATCAAGCTTTTCATGATTGGTGTAAACTTAGGGAAATTGTATGTAAACGTTTTCCTAAAGATGTTAGACATTGTTGGAATTCTACCTTTGAATTATTAGGTGTTGTTCTTTATTATCGTTTTAATCTTAGAGATTTTTGTGTCGTAATGGGTATGCAAATTGTATGTTAGATGATGATTTTTTGTTTTTGCAGATAGTTTGTATAAATTTTTAGAACCTTTTAACGATGCAACTTTGCAATTTTAAAAACATATTCATTTACATCTAGTCGTATTTTACTTAAAATTGTGACTATGATGACAACAATTAAAGATTTGCAAAATGACCCTTTTATTGGAGATATGGTAAATGCGGCATATATTAAATTTTTAAAATATTTTCATCCACTTCCTATGTTATATCGTGTGGCTAGTGTAATGAATCCTATGATTAAATTAGATGGTACAAAAAATATAATTGAAATTTTTTACACTTATGCCCCACACGATGCAATACTAGATTTTGATCATGTTGCTTTTACTCGTAAATTTGAGAATATTTTGACTAGGTTATATGATTCTTATGATAGGCTTTATTCATCTAACACTACACAAATACAAACACAAAATGTTGATTCTTCTTCTTCTTCTTCTTCTTCTTCTTCCTCCTTATTAGCAAAAGGAAGAGTCATGCTAGTAGTAGTGTTTTAAATCTTATTAAATCAAAAAAACCAAGAACCAATTCACCAAATGAGTTGAATTGGTATAATGCACAAAGCACAGTTGAAGATTTAGAAGATGTGTTAGAGTTTTGGAAGAGTAATGAAGTAATTTTTAGTATTCTTTCTCGTATGGCTAGAGATTTGCTAACAACACCAGTGTCAACCGTTGCATCGGAAAGTGTTTTTTCTCTTTGTGGCAGGATAATGAGCCCGAACAGGAACCGATTGGAGATACTAGTATGCGCCGAAGATTTGATGAAAGCGGAAGAGAGAACCCAAGACTTACTTGTAGCACAACTGGATCAACAAGTAGCGATGACTGAACGATTACATTTAGTCAATTTACATTAAAATGATGTTCAATGAATCAGTATATTGTAATTAATTGGGAAATTTAGGGTGATGAGATTCTATATTTAGGTTAAGTAGAAGTGCACGACAATAGCCCAATGCCTTCTCTTCAATCTAAATAGAGGTCATCTCGATCTTTAAATTCAAGTAATTCCCTTGTTTTGTAATTTGATCTAAGTTGTAAGGAATTTTATTTATGTACTTCGTTTTATTTAAGAATTTTAAATTTATTAAATCATGTACTTCATTTATTTATGAAATTTTATTCTTTGCAATTGTTATTAAATTACAATTTAAGACTTGATCTTTAATATATTACCCAAAAAAAAAAAAAAAAACCCCTAAACACCGGCCCGCCCCGCGAACCGGCCCGACCCCTACACTTGGGGCCGAGGGGCCAGGTCCGGGCCAAGGTTTTCAACCTTGAGCCCGGCCCGATAAGCTTCGAGCCCGCCCGGGTAGGCCCGGGACCGAACAAAGCCCGGTCCAACCCGGCCCGAGTGGCCCGAATGCCATCCCTAGGTTTGCTAGGGCTTTTGTGCGGAGTTGGCACTAATAATTTGAGTATTTACATTTTTTCCCACTTGATTTAATATTTATCCCTTTCCCCCGTTTTCAACAAAATGTTTTAAGGTAAGGGATTTATTAGAGTTTATTTTAAAAAATGTAAAGAAAGATCGATTTTTTAATGGATGCTTGTTTAAGAATAGTAAACTCTTCTATTATCTTAATAATTTTTTAATGACCGATTTTTTCCAACTGAGGGACGACACATTAGAGACACTTTTAAGCCAAAATACGACATGTGGCATAAATTTTCACATCGAGTATGACATAAAGCAAGATCTATTCGTGTGTATAGTTATATTTAAACTAGTTAAATTAAGAGTAATTACAATTAGATTTAGACTTTTAATTTTTCTTATTATATACTATTTTTAAAAAAATTATCTCATGTAGTATATACATATGTAATTAAATGATAAAAATATGTAGATCTAAAGTTTTAAAGAATAGTTACGCTAAGAAATAAAAATAGTTATATTTAGATTTTTGAACTCTCTATTCATTTGCCATTTTAAAAATTTTATCCCATGTCGTACATAATATATTAAAAAAATGAGAATTAAGAGGGAAAAAATAGTTGGATTCAAATTAAGTTTTAATTTATGATAGTTGGTCTGTAACACCGGAGCAATGCATAATTATGTGTATATCACGAGCTAAATCACCATTTAGTTCCCCCCCCCCCCCCCCCCAACCCCCCTCCTCCAAAAAAAAAAAAAAAAGTTTAACTAATGCACGATATTAGAGATTGATAGTATCATTTGTGCATCACACGAGTTCCACGCTAGTTATTATTATTATTTACCAACAATGGAGTTTTTCAGCAGGGAAAAGACACATGGCTAAACTTTTTTGTCCAGAAAATGACACGTAGGAGAAAATTTTCACTTGAAGGATGACATGTGGCTAGGTCCGATATGACAATGTAGTAAATTTTATATTTTTGAATTTTATTTTTGTATGTCATTTAGAAATATCTTATCTCATGTAACATGCATATGTACCTAAGAGAGAAAAATAGTTAGACTTAAATATTTTTAATAAATAGTTATATAAAGAGATACAAATAGTTATATTTAGATTTTTTGAATTCTCTAGAAGGAAAAATAGTTAGAATTAAGAGATAAAAAATTAATTAGATTCAAAATAAGTTATAATTTATGATAATTTGTGTGTAGCATGTATAAAGCACAGGTTAGTTCACTATTTACATTTTATTAAAAAAAATGTTTTACAAATGCACGACAATAGACTTGATGGTATCAATCGTCAGATAACATGTGGAAGTTTTTCAGCAAGAGGATGACATATGGCTAGATCCATTCTTATGTATAATATATAGGGCAAAAGCCAAAGTACCCTCCCAACGTTTGGCTCGAGTACAAAATGCCCATACAACGTTTGAATAAGTACAATAAACTCATTCTTCCGTTAACTTAACCCTTTCCGTTAAGTTATAATTATTAAATTACTTTTTTACCCTTATCATTTCATATTCAATCTCTTTCTTTCCTTTCTTTATTCTTTTTTTTCTTCCTTAATTTTATATGAATTTTGTACTATACTCAATTTCGTGCTCCATGAGTTACTACTCACTTCAATGGAAATAGGCATTTAGCTTATGAGCGAACTAAATCAACTAAGTTAGCATAATAATTCACAGTTACTTATGGCCCATTCATAGCAATGCTCATATGTATGGTCAAGTGTCAACACAGTTAGAACAACTAGCCAAAAACAAGTTGACAACTCACAGTTACTTCTGGCCCTTCTTCCACAATTTGCCAATCCTCCTTATCACCTTTCTGTTCCTTAACTTAAAAAAATCATTATCCAAGTCATCTGAAAACGGAAAGTTCATCAATATCTGTGCAGATCTCCCATTCTTTGCATCTGTAAGAAGAGCCACTGCAGTCTCGGCTGCCTTCACTCAGCTCCTAGGTCAACCTTGTAGTCTCTAAAATACTCATATCTAACTCCTCTCCCCTGCTCGCTTCCACTTTTAGCATCTCATTCTCCTCTAAAATTTCCCGTAACTCTCTCTCTTTGCCCATAACCTCATCCTTCAACTCCCTGATCTCTAAATGTAAGTCATTTTCCTGTAAAATGGATTCATTTCTTAACTTCTCCATGAACTCGTAAGTGGACTGGAGGACAATAGTGCTCATAATTTGTTCCTCCAGGTACTTGACCTCAGTTTCTTCAAGTGATAACCTCAGTTCCTCCGCTTCCGACTTATCATCTTGCAACTTTTTTATGCTTTCTCTGAGTGAATTTTCTCGAGCTCTAGACTTCTCTAACTCGGAAGCAGTAGAGTTGCACGACCCCATCATTGCCAACGTCTCAGAAAGAAGAGTCTCTATAGTATTCCGAGCAATTTCTAACTGATGTTAAGTCTCACAAACCGTGACTTCTGCAATAGCTTTAGCTTGTTCACTCTCTCTCAACTGAATTTTTAAATGTTCAACAGTTGGTTGAACCTTCGTCAATTTCTGTTTTAATACCCGGAGCTCAACCAAATCAAGGGCTCGCTGATTTTGGATGGCCTCAAGCTCAGACTGCCATGCATGATCCCTCTCTTGGGAGAGTATGAGGAGTTGTTGGATCCGGGAGTCCTCGTATTTGGCAGTTTCTAGTTTTTCATGGTGAAAATCTTCATTGCATATAGGGTTGAAAGTTTCTTCTTAGCTTCATCAGCGTCCTTTTCTACCTGTCTCTTTAGTGTTTCTGTCAAAATAAGTTGCTCCCTGGTCCTTCTTAGATCATCTTCGTCAGCGTCCTTTTCTAAATGCCTATTTTCATTGAAGTGATTAGTAACTCATGAAGCACGAAATTGAGTATAGTACAAAATTCATATAAAATTAAGGAAGAAAAAAAAGAGTAAAGAAAGAAAAGAAAGAGATTGAATATGAAATGATAAGGGTAAAAAAGTAATTTAATAATTATAACTTAACGGAAAGGGTTAAGTTAACGGAAGAATGGATTTATTTTACTTATTCAAACGTTGTATGGGTATTTTGTACTCGGGCCAAACGTTGGGGGGGTACTTTGGCTTTTGCCCTAATATATATAAATAGTTAAACTAAGAGTAGTTAGATTTAGATTTTAACCTTTATTTCAATATGTCATTTTAAAAATATCTTATCTCATGTAGTGTATATACATAATTAAGAGAGAAAAATGGTTACATTAAGAAAAAATTGTTAATAAGAGTAAGTTTATTTTGATTTTGAATTTTCTTGCTATAAGTAATTTTTAAAACATCATCTCATGTAGTCGGTTTAATTCATGATTTACAATTTAGCAATAAAATTACTAGTTAATTCACGATGTACATTTGAGAAATATTTTTTTTAGCAATGCATGACAATAGAGATTAACAGTGTAATTCGTACAGTGCAGGAGTTTCATGCTGGTGTGTGCGTGCGTGTGTGTATATATATATACATAAAGCTGAGTTTTGATTTATCTACTTGCCCCACTTAGGCATTTTCTAGAAAGAGATAATTTTAAATTTCACAGGCACGTGGCATTTCTATTTCCATTTTTTATATTCCTCCGCCGCATGACATTTTTATGTGTTATAAATCTTAACTAAACTACATCTAACTACTTTGATGTTATCTTATGTCATGTATTTCAAATCATAGCCAAACTACCCTACACTAGAAAGAAAGAAGAAAAAAAAAAACTAATTTGAAAAAATTGGCCTAATCTTAGAGCACACTTTTTTCCTTAATAATGAAAATGGGAATAAAATTTTAATTTGGAATAAGACTAATAACCAATCTACTATATTTGCCGTAAATATGAAATTGTTAGGGCAATACGATCTGGTAGGTTGGGGTACATGTAATGTATTGCAAATACGATATAATATGGTGGGGGTATAATATGTTGAAAATACAAATTATTACAAATGATTCAGATCCATCTAATAGTGTTTACAAAAAATATATGTATAGTTTTATTTATCTCTACTATTTTAATTGGAGAGTCCGGTTTTGTAATCAAACAAACCCTAATTTTGTAACTAAGCAAATCTGTGTGGTATACGGCCAAACTAACTCCACCAAACACACCCATCTGATGCACGTGCAGCCCCTACAAAAGACACAGCAGCATCTTCTCTGTTAAAAAAAACCCTAAAACCAAAACATCTTCATCTTCTCTCTATTTATCTCCTCTCTCGACCTGCACCGCCCTATCTTTCGCATCCCCGTTGCCAGCGCACGAACGTTGCACCACAGCTTGCCATCGAGCCGTCGAATCCCGACCGTTGCGCCATAACTTCGCCATCGACCTGTCGAATCCCTGTAGCTCTGCCTCCCCGATGCTCCGCATAGGTAGTTGGCCCTTAGAAAACCATTACAAAAAGGGTAAGGGGAAATTAGAAGATTAGAAGAGAAATTTGGTTCATTTGGGGATAATTTGCTGCCCATTTGAGAAAATTTTGCTTGGAAAAGCTTTGAATTTGATTGATCACTGAAGTGAATGGTTTGCTACTTGGTTAATTATGATAATTACTCATTTCCTACACTTGGTTTTTGTCATATATAATATTTCTCTCAACATTTTTTTTCCGTTTAGTTTGTCTATGAAATTAACTACATATCCAATCTAGAGATCTACATTGCAAGCTAACTCTTTCCATATAAACTTCAACAAACTCGAAAATCCCAAATATCCCAAAGCAAGGGAGGGAAGGAACATTGAGAAAATGTTGAACAGTCACTTTTTGGCAATAAGTAATGACTAAGGTTGCCATGGGCTAGCTTGAACCCGCACCTCTTGCTTCGCTTGCTTTCACAATCCTTAGCCTTTTGCATATTGAGATGAACAATCCTATAAGAAAAAATACAATTTTTTAGCTCATGATCATACTATAAATGAAAATATTGTAAGAATTTTTGTTTCTTATTTGTTTATATCACGACCAAGAACTTGTTGATTGGAAAAGTTTTGGATTTAATTGACCACTGAGGTGAGTAGTTTGCTTCTTAGTTAATTATGAAAAAAATTATTCTTTATTTTTGGTGATCTTTTAAGAAAGGCAGAGATGACGGAGTTCGTTTTTGTATGACTAAATTAAAGATAAGGGATTCGAAATTTAGGAATGTATGTCTATTATTAATTTCGACTAAAATGAAGGATGTCTATATCTGACTAATTATACATATCAACTCAAATCAAATTGGATATAGATGTGCTGTTAGATTTAATCGTGACGAAAGAGACACAACACAACAGCCTGGTGTGTTAGGAGCCTGGTCCATATAGGCAATTTGGCCTTTACATGATGTCATTAAAAATATATACAAGTTTCTTCAAATAACACTTTTTTTTTGTCTCGGTTCATGTTGTCTATAATGATTCATTTCATGTTGTAGAATGACTTAACTAATTGTAACCTAAACTAAAATAACATACACAAAATAAAGTTGTGGTTCTTTCATAAAAGAGTTGGAATTTTAATTTTCGGCCAATTTGGAAGATTACTATACTTTGCTTTTTACATTCAGAATTATGTTTCCATTATTAATAAATTATATTCTATTTGTTTTGTGTTCCCTTTTTACGTAACATGGACTAAATTGTGGTTATTAATGGAAAGCCTGAATATGTGAGAAGTAGCTGTGAGGGAAGCCTACAACGCCTAGAGTAGATTACATTGATCTTTATTATTATCATCGAATTGATAAGACTGTGCGTATAGAAGAATTATAAGTATTGGCATCAACTATTTTGTGCTAAGTCCAATTCTTTCAAATTATGTAATGACTTAACTTTTTTAATTCTATAATTATTTCTTTCTCTGTCTTCATAATGGTATTTTAGATTGGGGAGCTCAAGAAATTAGTAGTTGAAGGGAAAGTCAAGTATACTGTGCTCTCTGAAGCTAGCCTAGAGATTATTCGGTGTGCACAAGCCGTACACCCGATCACTGCATTACAAATGGAGTGGTCACTTTGGATTTGAGATATTGAGGAAGAAATCGTCCCTCTTTGCAGGTCAGCCAATTTTACTGTATCTTCACATATAAACACATACCAAAAGTTTATTGCAACTATGTTAAGTACCATAATCCAACATAAAATTAACCTTCACAGGAGTATCATCATCCTCAAGATTATTTTTCTAAAAAGGTTTCATGATAGATTTGACAAAATTTCACATGCCACTACTTCTGCACCAAACGAAATTTGATATGCATTGTATCAGGTATTTGAAGACCCGTAGCATTTTAATAAATTAAGCAATAATTTTCTACATCTATATCTCACCTCTTTTTTGAAAAACTAAGCATACATGAATTCAAAGTTTTCTTATTTGAGAACTCCATTCTGGAACTAAATTATGTCATATGGAGTGGTCACTTTGGACTTCAGATATTAAGGAAGAGATCGTCCCTCTTTGCAGGTTAGCCAATTTTATTGTATCTTCACATATAAACACACACCAAAAGTTTATTGCAACTATGTTAGAGCATCCACAGTCGTTTGCTAAATATGCATAATATGCATATTTCCGCTCAAAAAGCGCTGCAGTCGTTAGCTATTTATGCAAATTTTTATATTTTTTGCGACAGTAGATTGCTATATATGAGAGTGGATTTGAGAGAAATGCATATTATACAGGACGCAACTTCACTTTGCGTCCGACGAAAAAAAAATAAAAATCCTCCGACGCAACTTCACTTTCCGTCCCTAAAAAAATTTTAATAAGCCGTAATAAAAAAAACTCAAAAAAAGTAAATAAAGCAAATAAAAAAAATTAAAAAATGGTCGGAAGCAACATGAAGTTGCGTCTGTCCCACCATTTTTTTGTGATTTTTTTCCTCTTCGGACGCAACATGAAGTTGCTGTTAGTGTAGGTGCCCTAGAGGCAATACAATGATATTATGTAATCAGCATTATTGACATTATGTTCTTTTTATATTAATAATTTATTATGCTTCGTATTTACTGCGATATAATTATTAGCATGATAAATGTCCTTAGATTATTAATACGAACTATATGAACTTGAGATTATATATAGTATAATAATCTTAAATGTCCCTAGTCGAGTATTATTATTATTAGGACAGTAATAATACATTGAGACTAGTATGTTGATTGATTGATGACCACTTCTCATGGGTCATTAGTATAGAGATACTAAAATCAATACATAGGTAAATGTAAGAGTACATTGTACTGGACAGACCCACTGTGAGATTCTACATGGAATGAATTAATAAGTGTCATAAGTAATCTCACTGTGATAATGGTGTAATGGTCCTCTGACCTGAAATCATTATATTTCTACACGAGAATTAATGTACTTTGATTCTATCAAAAGTTATCTTTAATCGGGTAATGATAAAGATAATTATTGGGTTCATTATGAATCGTGTGAGAAATATGAATGATCTAGAGGGAATTTAACCCTCCTAATTTTAGGAGTGATATTATCGGCCTCTTGTTTGAGTGAGACTAAGAAATGCATGGCCATGCTCAAATATTGATTTGTTTGAATAGTCTACTCATCGATCAAGAAAATAAAGATTAAATTATTAAGAGGATGACACGTCCCATGCCTCTAGTTTAATCTATAATATCAAGGTTAAAAGGATTATATTACATGGAAACATTAATCACGAAAGGTTTAATTGAATCACCAATTATTGTTATTACTTGGGTAGCAATGATGTATTACTAGATGCCGCTCATTGTTTATAATTTTATTATAAGATAATAAAATTATTGCCAACGTAATAATAACCTATAGGGTCACACACTTAGAACGTTTAAAAGGAGTATTAGTTTAAATTCGGAATTTAAATTAAGTGATTCGAAATTAGTTAATTAATTGAGTTGGACTTAATTAATTAAAGGATAATTCGAATCATTTAAGTGATAAAACCAAATCAGATTGGTCTTATCAGAAGCCAAACTGATTATGGTTAATTCGAATTTAAATGATAAAACCAAATCAGATTGGTCTTATCAGAAGCCAAACTGATTACGGTTAAGCCCACCTCTTATCTCTCCCTATAAATACATAGAGATGTATTAGTTGATTTGAATCTTTTGACAAATCCGTTTTCACAGAAACCCTAGCCGCTCAACTGTTGAGAGGTAAAAGAGAGAGAGAGAGAGAGGCAAGGATCATCGGCTAGTACCGGCTCCCTTGATCGTTGGACGATCGGACGTTCGTGTGGACTGCCTTAGAGACGCGGATCTAGCTACTAGGGCTGCGTGGTGATTGCAACCTCCATCTTTCAGCCTTCGAAAGCTCCGAAAGGTAAAATTTTATTTCTCCATTATTAGCCAATTCTTATACACGGATCCTAGGGTTAGGGTTTCGGATCTGTCTTTTTCGCTGCGTTTGTGTCCCGAAACCCTTCAGTTGCGTCCCACCATTTTTTGTGATTTTTTTTCTCCTCCGACGTAAAGTAAAGTTGCGTCTGACCATTTTTGTTTTTTTTTCTTCCGACGCAAAGTGAAGTTCCGTCAACCAATTAAAAAATAATTAAATTCCTCCGACGCAACTTCAATCTCCATCTAATATGAGATTTTTATTATTTTAAATTAAATTGCTATAAAATACCATTCGACGACTGCAGCAAAGAGGAAAAATGCTATATGCATTTATGCATTTATGCATTTTTTAACAATCACAACTGTGGATGCTCTTAAGTACCATAATCGAGCAGAAAATTACATTGGTTTTGTAATTGATTAGATGTTGTTCCTTCTACTTTAGTATTTGGAATAGATTACTGTAAGTATGATTCTATTTTTTTATTTTTTTTTGTTATCTTTGTTTGAAACGGATTTTCTTAAGAAGATTTTATGTGTAACACCCCAAATCCAAAATACCACTGAATTCGAGTTCCACAGGATCCTTTTCACTTCTCTTCATACAATTTTACAAGGAAATAAAAAAACTTACATCAGAGTTACATTATGCATCAACATTTGTACAGCGGAAGCAAATTTTTACATCAATGAATGAAATAAAACAACAGTTGAATAATCTTTAAGCATCAGGTCTTCTTTAGTCTTTTTCATGTACCTTTTCCCTATATAGAAACTGTGGGCACGTCAATTCATTTAATTGACGAAATATTATACACGGCCATCCTCTCTATGCCGAAAACAGTATAACGATTCTCAATACTTAACAAACCACAAACTTGTTCACAAACAGAGCTAAAGGGACTATCCTACTGATGTCGTGTTGTAAATGTGCACTTAGTCCTTAATGCAAATATTTCTATTATATGACACTAATGCGCACTTGTTCAGAATCTATGCAGCCTATACTACATAGGTCCGAGGGCAAGCCCTTAATCATTCTTCATCTTGTAGGGTTCAATCCCTCGCCATGACTTAATCTACTACTGTAACTACGGTAAGTATCCTAGATGTTTTATGACCTACGAACTCATGTCTAGGTGCCCTGGAGGAAATCCCAACACACTAACACATGACTCATCATGTAAGCATCCTGTGGTAATTCAGCTCCTACCATAGACATGATACCACCCGCAGTCATTAAACACCCCACGAGCATCGTCACCGGGACGGTAGTCTGGAGTAGTATCCACGTCCTACTCATGACGCATCATGGGACATCCTGTGAATACTCTCACGCCGCCAATCCAATGGCCCTCATACTCAATGTTTTTCTTCTTACTTTCATCACATCTTCACTATGTATCTAATCCTTAGTTTAATTGAATCATGAACAAAATTAATCCCTTAGGGTTAGCACTCCCACTATACCGGTCTTATTCATTCTTTTCACATGACCCAAATCTTGGTCCTTTCATTCCAAATATCATTCCCACATTTCTTTTATTGCCGGTATAAGGCTTAGCTACACCCTAGTTCTTAATTTCAACTCATAATTACAATATCGAGCTTTTCATACTCACAAAGTCTTTTTTTCATGATTAATCACAGTTCACGTTTCATAATCATAGTATTCATGTATCCATATTCATAATATCCTTCATAACTCAACATGTCGTTTAATTACATTTTCATACATCATTTCATGCATAAACAATAAAATTTCAACTTGTCATAATAGTTCATTCATTTCACAAATCTCTTATTCTTATTTCAATCCATACTAATTTCAAAATTTGTAATTTCAATTAGTTACACAAATCAAACTTCCAAATTTCTCATTACTAATTCTCATTTTTAAAACTCCTAAAAAAATAACTCATTTATTTTTTTTCTTTATCCCCAAAGACAATTTAATTAAAAACAACTCCTTTCTTGCAAATAGCCTCAAATTTTCAATTATACTTTACCAAAGGTTATAAAAATTCTCTCATGAAGTCCAATTAATTTCAGTAATTAATTCCATATTTTTCTTAATTTTAATTTATTTTTAAAACTCAAAATAATCTTAATTTCCCCCCCCCCAAAAAGAACTTTTTAAACTAAAGCCCACAACCAGATTTGAACCCACAACCAGCGACCCAAAGGACAGCGCCCAAGACCACTGCGCCAAAGCCACAGAGGCAATATGATATGGGTTATTGTCCATATGTTTTTGCTTTCGACATTTCGGAATTTTTAACAAAAATAAAATAAAAGTTCATTCTCAGTATCGAACCCGAGACCAGAGACCAAGCCCCCCCGCTACTGTAGCGACTGAAACCATTCCGACCAAATGGTCTAAGTGGCCAGATTGTTTTGAAAAGAATTTGGTTGGATTTGAACTAGTTCTCTGTTCATCTCTACATTTCATAATTTTCGAAAAGACGATTTTTGTTTCTTTTTCTTTTCTTTTGAACGACAAAATTTTTCAGATTATAACATACATAAATTTACAGTAAACCAGTATTTTTATAATGATTATTTGCTTTATAAAACATGTATTTTGGTCCTACTTTATGTTCTATGTCCATATTTTCAACATTGAGAACAATAACACATTTATTCATAATTTAGAATTAGAATTCCACAAAATACTACGTTCTTTTGTTCTTTTTCTTATTAACATCCTATTACATTTTTAGAACACAAAAATCTCATCTTTCTACAATAACGAAATTCTAGTTTAGACAATTCACTACACATGATGTATTTAATTAATTATTTGTAAGCACAAATTTTACCATAACATTCATGTAGCACAACAATATGGTGATTTCTAGAACATTAATTCACCATTTATTCATTAGCAATCAATCCATCAAACATTCTCTAAATTACCACTCCACTTTTAATTAAACAAGCATGGTTCCAATTTTCAACTAATTGATTCATAATAATTTCATTAAATCATCCCTAGCATGGTATCTAGTTCTAGAAGTATGAGAAACACCCACCTCTTTGGAGAAACACGAAATAAAAAGCTTCTAGATTCTCCTAGAATGCAAGAAAGTAGTCTTCTCCTCCTAGATTGTGTTGCAAAATGCTCCCCTTCTTGTTCCTTGGTGCAACCCGAGCTTTCCCTAGTGCTTGATGATGGGTCGGCCTCCTTTTGGTTGGGACACATACAAATGCACACTCAATCTTTCACTTCCTAATATATTACTCTCCTATATAGTTTCTTCCTTTCAATTATTTTTTTCTTAGTGTTGTATACATGAAGGTAGGGGGTATTTATACTAGTTTCAGGATAGATTGGAGGGCTTGGATTTCACTAGATGGTTGTAGGTGAATGACTAGGATAAGATGGGAAGTTGTAGCAACCACCCATAAGCAAATAACCACCCATGCACACAAATCTACTCTCCCACTCTTCTCTTAGCCATACTCGGCCTCCTAGGGTGTGCAAAGCGCACACACGTGCATTCACGTGCCCTTTCTAGTACCCCTATTTTAAGTTTGTACAAATTTAATTAATCAATTGTTCACCAATTGTGTCTACACGACAAGTTGTGACAATTTAAAGGATTAATTAAGTTTGTGGGCCTCAAAATAGTGGGCTTTAGACTTATGGGCTAATTAATAAAAATATTTAATTATTAGAGTGGGCTTAAAATAAGAAAACTAGTTTAGGCTTTATAAAATAGGCTTTTTAGAAAGATAAAGGGAAAGAAAGAAATAATTGTCCATGTTATAAAAGAAAATTTTATAAAAATAAATATGCATACGAAATTTTGCACGTGCACAACACGTAAAAAATCAACATTTCTTATTAAGATAAAAATTTAGGGTATTACATTATGTGTTCTCAAAATTTGATATATCTTAATAATTCATGGCTATGGACTTCAGTGATTGGGGATGCGAGGGAGGTATGTGAGGCAGTGGAGAAGTCGAATGCTGATATGTTGGTGATGGGAACTCATGGTTATGGACTGATTAAGATGTAATTAGTTCATTATTATTAGTTAATTAATTGTATCTTTTTTATGTATTTGTGTAATTGTGTGTTGCTGAAATGGCCAATTATTGGGTTTGCAGGGCGCTTTTGGGAAGTGTAAGCAGCTATTGTGCACACAATGTGAAGTGCCCTGTTCTGATAGTGAAAAGGCCTAACTAGCGATATTCATGTAATATGTGAAAATTTTCTAGCAAATGTAGCATTTTTGTTCAGTGACAAGTTATTTGCTGAGCTTGAGTTAGAGTAAAAAACAAATACAAAGTGCAGTTGTGATTCGACAATATGAAACATCAATTGACATAGCAAATCAGTCCTTTCTTTGGTGAGTATAACTTTTTTTCATACAGTTATTTGTATATTTTTCTATTCGCTAATTGTTCTTTTTCTTTGTTTATTCTCTAAACTATATGTTTTGCAATATAAAAGAATCTAAAGATGAGCATTACTCGAATTTGATGTATATATTGATTTTGCTAAGCATTTCTCCACTTTAGATTGATATTATATATGGGCAATATTTGTTGATTTTGACAATGATGGTGAATGATTTGATCATAACTAGACTGCTGTAGCTTAATTGCAAATTGTTCTCCTGTATTTTCATAACAAATTTTTGATATAGGCGGTTATATAATTTTATCTTTTCTTTACTATACTTTTTTTAATCGTGTAGTGCACTGTGCATTATACTAGTTATTAATTGATGCAGGATTATTATTCATGTGTTATTCAACAAAACAACTTCTTTCTTTGTCACTAAATTGTTATTTTTTTGAATTTGGTCTATAATTTAGAAATTTTTGTAAAAGAGGGAGAGAAATAGAGATGTACCCTAATCCATGTATTATGGCTCTTTATTCATAACATACATATAAGGAGAAGTTAGGGTTAGTATTTGGTAGTGTGGTTGGGCTGTCTCCTTAGTAGGTGGGCTTAGGCCATCATCTTAATAGATGGGCATCCACTAATATGTGGTCACGGTTTCACAACACTCCCCCTTGGATACCCACTTTTAAAATATTGCTTCAGTAAAACAAATCTAAAGAAAAATTCACATTTTGGAAAAAATCTTTAGCGAAGAAAAGAGTACAAGTAATTCTCCAGGAATCTGATTCTTCGGAAATCTAAGTGGGTGCGACTTACACTACCACATTAACAACCGTTTTGAAGGTGATATGGCTAAAAATAGGGTTAAATCGGAACCGTCCAAATCAGACACGAATCTTAAAGTTTAGAGGTAAAATGGTAATTTTCACCTACAAGCGGGTCCGAGATGGGTTCTGGGTCTTTTCTACAAAGGTCCCAATAACCCACGAACGGATCCGCCTCAACTGGGTTCGGGTCCCAACCCGCAAGAAACCCAGTCCAGCTGGATAGAATTAGGGTTTTTGAGTGTATTTAATCAACGGCCCTGATTCACTCTATCCTTTAACTGGGAATTAGGGATTTCATTCCTAAACTGGTCCTAAATGCGGCTTTAAATACCCCCCATCCACAACTATTAAGAGGTAATCAATCTTTTGCCAACAAAAGCTCATGCATAATCTTTCTGATTACTGACTTGAGCATCGGAGGGTGCGTCGCCGGGATCAATCCCGGTGTATCGCACTTTTTGCAGGTGAACGGTGGGAGTCAACGGTCAAACTCCGGTGGAAAGGTTCCAGGTTTGGCTATTCGGTGTCCCTAACAATCCACAAATTCTATCTGTTTGCCCCCACACCAGATTTAGCGGTAACAGATTGGCACCATCTGTGGAAAACCACGAATAGCAATCCTTCCTCTTCCCTTGGTTAAGATCACCTCCAGCCATGCCTCCCTGAAAACTGAGATCCAAAGGGTCCAACCGTGGACCTACTCCTCCTCAACCACAACAGGAGATCCCCCTCCAAACCGTCTAGCCACAGGGGCAACTCCCACCACAACCTGATCAGCCCCCGCAGCAGGATCAACCTCCTCTTCAGAACCTTCAATCCCAAAGGGCTCCGCTCGGGCCCCAGAATGTCGGCACAGGGGCCTCTCGTCCCAACCCTCAAAAGCAACCTCCTCATCGAGACTGCATCTTCGTACACAACCCTTCTACCGATTCAATGGCATCTCACAACTCCCCGGCCTTTCGAAGACCTCTGCAATACCCTACTCAACCGGTAGAAAGAGGAGGACCTTCGCCACCATTTGGATGAAAGGCGGGCCCGTGAGGGAGCCTCACGCCCGGTACATCCAAATGAGCGATCTCCTCGTCGCCGCGACCACAGAAGGTCCCCTCCTCGTAGGGGGCGGAGAGAGTCCCTTGAGTACCATAGAAGAAGACACCGTTCTCCCGCTGGTCGGCAGCCCCCGAGGGGCAATAACGGACCTATCACCCGAGCTGAATTCCAAGAGTTCCAGGCTACAATCCTACAGGCCCTCAACCTCCGACCAAACAACAACAATGCTCAGGGGGTCCCCAATCCTCCTCTGGTCCAAAGTCCCCGCCATCGGTCCTTAATCCCTCCTCAAGCTCCGAGTCACCACCATCACAGTCCTCGTCATTCCCCTAGCTACCATCGCCGAACTCCGCGCTCGCCCTTCTTACGAAGACGAGTCCAGAGGCTCGTTTGGCTACCATCGAAGAGACGATGCGGTCTACCGCCATCTCCACGAGATGGAGAGGCGCCTCGGCCAACTAGATAAAGAAGAGGAGCTGAGAGGAAGGACCCTCCGTCCAAGCCGACCTCCCTTCTCTCGAACCATTATAGAGGCGCCCTGTTTCGATAGGCTTTAAGCCCCCGCAGTTTGAGACTTACTCTGGGGAGTCAGACCCTGTAGACCACATAGAGAGCTTCAAGACCCTCATGTTGATCCACCAAGCTTCCGAAGCTCTACTGTGCAAGACCTTCCCAGCTACTCTAAAAGGTCCGGCCCGGGAATGGTACTCTTGCCTTGCCCCATCCTCCATATTCTCCTTTGAACAATTTGAGACCCTCTTCGTCACCCACTTTTTGAGTAGCCGTCGCACCGAGAAAACCAGTATTTTGCTACTCTACCTCAGTCAGAAAAAAGGTGAGAAGCTCAAAGATTATGTGAAGCGATTCACCGCGGAAGCTAGGTCCATTGCTTCCCACGACCAGTCGATCGCTGCAGCAGCCTTCCAGTCACATGTCCCTAACTCAAGCCTTCGGTCCTCTGTAGCCAAGAAGCCCCCGCAAAACTTCTCCGACCTCCTTCTCAGAAGCGAGAAGTATATCTGAGCTGAGGAAGCTGAGCATCGCCCCACATTTGAGGGTCTTCCTCCAGGAACAAGAGAAAGGCAGCTGAAGAAGAGGGAGCTAAGAAGCTCCAGAAGGACAATGGGGGCCAGCGCCGCCCACCTCCCAGATTCGAGAAGTTCACCCCTCTTAACGCCAATATTTCCACTATTCTCATGGAGGTTGAGAAGGAAGGGATCCTGCCTCCTGCCCCGAAGATGAATACCCCTGGTAAGAAGAGGGACAAAGAGAAGTGGTGCCGATTCCACCGGGACCACGGTCACGACACCAATGATTGTCGGGCCCTGAAGAATGAAATTGAGGCCCTCATTCAGAGGGGGCAGTTGTCTAAATTCTTGAGAAAGGACCGAGTTGATCCTCCTCCTCCCCCCAGGGGAGCTAATAAGCATCCCAAAAGGCACGATGAGACTCCTGAGTTTGAAGAAGAACGCACTCTGCATCTCATTCATGGAGGCCCCATGAGAAGCACCTCTAACTCCTCTCGAAAGGCTTTCATCAGGGAAGTCAACTCGGTGCATGGCATACCCCCTCCCAAAGGCCTCGGAGTCCCGGTCACCTTTTCAGATGAAGACCTGGAGGGTGTCCGAACCCCCGATTGCGATGCTCTAGTGATCAACCTCCATATGGCAAACTTTAAAGTGGAGAGGATACTGGTGGACAATGGTAGCTCCGTTAACATCCTCTTCCTCACGGCTTTCTGAGGAATCAAGCTATCGCAGGACAGGCTCACCGGCTACACGCTCCATGGGTTCACGGGAGTGCCGGTGACTATCGAAGGGGTAATCACCCTCAACGTAACCGCTGGCAAAACTCCTATTACCCGGACGGAGCCGATGGACTTCATGGTCATCGACATTACCGCTGCTTATAATATGATTCTAGGCCGACCAGGCCTAGCTGCCCTAGAGGCCGTCAAGATGAAGTTCCCCACCAGGGCAGGAGTAGGAGAAGTAAGAGGAGTCAAGAGATGACCCGCAAGTGTTACATGACCTCCACCAAGGGTCCAGTCCTCTCCCTCGAGACCCTCGAGATTCCCCAAGGGAATGGCCAACCGATGTCCGAACCGGTGGATGAGCTGGAGAAAGTGCTCTTTTTCGAGCAAGATCCGAACCGCAAGTTTCTTATCAGCAAGACCCTCCCATCTGCCTTATGTTCCGATATAGTCCAATGCGTAAGAAAGAACCATGACCTCTTTGCATGGTCAGCTACCGACATGCCGGGAATCTCCGAGGAGCTCCTTGTCCACCACCTAAGCGTTGCTCTGGGGTCCAAATCGGTCCAACAGAAAAGGCGCAAATTTGCCCTCGAGCGCCAGCAAGCAATAAAGGAAGAAGTGGACAAGCTCCTCAAGGACCAATTTATTCAAGAAGTCAACTACCCCGAATGGCTATCCAATGTTGTCATGGTTAAGAAAGCCAACGGGAGCTGGAGAATTTGCATCAACTTTACGGACCTAAACAAACCATGCCCTAAAGATCCATTCCCTCTCCCAAGCATCGACACCTTGATCGATGCTACTTCGGGCCATGAGTTGCTTAGCTTTATGGATGCTTTTTCCGAGTATAATCAAATCCGGATGTTCCCCCCGGATATCCCAAAGACCTCCTTTGTCACCGATCAGGGGCTCTATTGCTACAAGGTAATGCCCTTCGGGCTGAAGAATGCCGGGGCGACCTACCAACGCCTCGTCAACAAGGTCTTTCAGAATTAGATCGGCAGAAACATGGAAGTGTATGTTGATGATATGCTAGTTAAGAGCATCCACGGGGTCGACCATGTTACCAATCTACAGGAGGCGTTTGATGTGTTGAGGAAGCACGATATGAGGCTCAACCCGAACAAGTGTGCGTTCGGAGTCTCGTCGAGAAAGTTCCTAGGCTTCATGGTCAGCCAAAGAGGAATCGAAGCCAACCCCGAGAAGATCAAAGCCATACTGGACATGGCTCCTCCCAAAAGTATGAAAGAGGTTCAGAAGCTCACTGGTCGCCTCGCAGCCATAGGGCGCTTCCTATCTAAGTCAGGGGAGAAGTGTCTTCCTTTTTTCAAAGCCCTCAGGGGGGCTAAGGGCTTCGAGTGGGGTCAGCAGCAGCAAGAATCGTTCGATCAACTAAAGGCCTATCTAGTCAATCCCCCTCTTCTCAGCAAGCCTATCCCTGGGGAAACCATCTACCTCTACTTAGCTGCCTCCGAGCAAACCCTCAGTGCTGTCCTAGTGAGGGAAGAAGACAAGGCCCAGAAACCCATCTATTACGTGAGCAAAGTACACTCCGGGATACCGAGCTCCGGTACCCAAGATTGGAGAAGATGGCATATGCCTTGGTTATGGCGGCTAGGAAGCTCCGCCCTTATTTTCAATCCCACTCGGTGGTCGTTCTTACCAACCAGCCACTTAAGCAAGTTCTATACAAACCCAAGACGAAGTGGTCGATCGAGCTGAGTCAGCACGACATATCATACCAGCCTTGGACCGCAATCAAGGCTCAAGCCTTAGCTAAATTTATTGTTGAGAGCACCATACCAGAGGTCAGTCAAGCAGCAAATGGGCCTCCTATCTGGACAGTGTATGTAGACGGATCCACTTGCACCGAAGGGAGCAGAGCCGGGGTTATTCTGGCGGGCCCAGATGACTTCATTCTCCAATACTCCCTCAACATCAATTTTAAGGCCTCCAACAACGAAGCGGAGTACGAAGTCCTTATAGCCGGCCTCGGCATGGCTCGCAAGGCAGGGACACAACGTCTCCGGATATTCAGTGACTCGCAGCTGGTTGTGAACCAAGTCTTAGGGGAGTACGAGGCACGAGACGACCGAATGGCTAAAAACCTAGCCAAGGTTCGAAGTCTCATGGCTTCATTCGAAGAGGCCCAAATCCAGTGGATCGCCAGAGAAGAAAATTCCCAAGCAGATGCCCTCTCCGAATTGGCCTCCTCCTCCCTTCAAGGTCTCGAGCAAACCGTCCTAATTGAAGTGCTCCTAAGATCGAGTATAGAAGAAGAAACCCCCGACTCAATGGAGTCGCTGCCCATCCAACTTCAGGACAACTGGATGAAACCTTTGATAGAATTTTTTAAGGATGGGCTCCTCCCCGAAGACCCTAAAGAAGCCCGTCGAGTCCGAACAAGAGCGGAAGGGTACACCCTTGTTGAAGGAGTCTTGTACAAACGCTCCTACACCCAAGTAGACGGCAGATCCTACTAGAGAAGCCTCTCCCCGGAAGAAGCTTCATATGCCTTGCAAGAACTCCATGAAGGTATAAGCGAAGCCCATTTAGGGTCGAGGTCCCTTGCCAGGAAAGTGTTAAACTACAGGTACTTCTGGCTTACTCTCCTATAGGATGCCGAACGACATGTCCGGCAATGCAGCTCCTGTCAGTAGTACTCCAACATTCGTTGCCTACCCCAAGCTCAACTCAACTCTCTCTCAAGACCGATCCCTTCGCAATGTGGGGGATGGATTTACTAGGCCCGTTTCCAACAGCTCCTGGTCAACTCAAGTTTCTAGTCGTGGCGATCGACTACTTCTTTAAATGGATAGAGGCTGAGCCATTGGCTACGATCACTGAGAACAAGGTGCTACAGTTCTTTTGGAAAAGCGTTATCTGTAGGTTCGGCGTGCCTCGGGTCCTAATAACAGATAATGGAACACAGTTTACGGGGGCCGCATTCCGATCTCTGTGTGAAGACCTCACCATTCAGCAATGCTTCTCCTCTGTCTCCCATCCTCAATCAAATGGCCAAGTGGAGAATGCCAACCGGCAGATCCTCTCCGGTATCAAGAAGAGGCTAGATAAGGCGGCCAAAGGCTTATGGGCGGAACAGCTTCCCAATGTACTGTGGAACTACCGCACTACGAAACAGACCCCCACAGGTGAGTCACCATTCAATCTCACCTATGGGTCCGAAGCTGTGATCCTCTTGGAAGTCGGTTTACCATCTCCTCGCCTTATGGCCTATGAAGAAGAGCAGAATGCCAGAGAGCTTCAAGCGAATTTGGACCTAGTTGATGAGCTCCGTGAAAGAGCTTCAATCCGCCAGCAAAACTACCGAAGAAGAATTGAGCAGGCCTACAACAAAAGGGTCCGTCCCACCACTCTCAAGGAAGGGGACTTGGTCCTCAGAAAACTAGCTATCTTCTTCCCCAGCCAAAAGAGTAAGCTAGCCCCCAATTGGGAAGGACCCTACAAGATCACCAAGGTAGTTCGGCTCGGGACGTACCGTCTTGAAGACATTGAAGGCAGAGAGATACCCAGGACTTGGAATGCTGACCACCTACTGAAGTACCAAGAGAGCGCCTTAACGCCTCTCTGAGTAACTTCAAGTGTCGAGTCATTCCCACCTTTTCACTTGTATTTTGCTTCTTTATTTTTGACATTGTAATAAACGGCTTGCAACTTAGAAGCAGCCGATTAGCAGTTATTAATAAAGATCTTCTTTTCCCCATATTTTCCTTGTAAATTATTTTTATCTTTCTGTCTAAGGCCTTTAATCAAGCTTACTCAAACGACGTGTTCGAAGTCCAAAACTTGGCTCGATTCCGCTTCGCAAGCTCGCCCTTAAGCGAGCTAGAAGTGGTTCGCCATTCGGAACTACTCCCATAACCGTTGAAACTTACTCAAACGACGTGTTCGAAGTCCAAAACTTGGCTCGATTTCGCTTCACAAGCTTGCCCTTAAGCGAGCTAGAAGTGGTTCGCCATTCGGAACTGCTCCCATAACCGTTGAAACTTACTCAAACGATGTGTTCAGAGTCTAAAACTTGGCTCGATTCCGCTTCGCAAGCTCGCCTTTAAGCGAGCTAGAAGTGGTTCGCCATTCGGAATTGCTCCCACAACCGTCGAAACTCACTCAAACGACAAGTTCGGAGTCCAAAACTTGGCTCGATTCCGCTTCGCAAGCTCGCCCTTAAGCGAGCTAGAAGTGATTCGCCTATCGGAACTGCTCCCACAACCGTTGAAACTTACTCAAACGATGTGTTCGAAGTCCAAAACTTGGCTCGATTCCGCTTCTCAAGCTCGCCCTTAAGCGAGTTAGAAGTGGTTCGCCATTCGGAATTGCTCCCACAACCGTCGAAACTCACTCAAATGATGAGTTTGGAGTCCAAAACTTGGCTCGATTCCGCTTCGCAAGCTCGCTCTTAAGCGAGCTAGAAGTGGTTCGCCATTCGGAATTGCTCCCACAACCGTTGAAGCTTAAATGACGCGCGCGAAGTGTCTACAACTACACTAGACATGGGTGAAGAGTACTTGGAGGTGCTGAACCTTTGGTTCCCATGGTTCGTTTAAAGTTGAAGTGAGACATTCCGTGCTTACAAGAAGAAAGATTGGCATCTGATTTTGAGTAGTTGTTAAAAGTTAGAGGAGTTGTACTTGAATAAATGCCTACCAACAAAACACACAAACACAGAAGAGAAACAAGCTTTCACTTATATAAAATTTTAGCGTACAAGAGCGCTTAAGTTACAAGACCAAGTTACTACTACGAGGTGCTACCGAGCTACCGAGGACGGGGTTCCGAGGTGCCGAGGCACCGACCTCCGCATACGGAGAAAAAGCCTACCGAGCTACTCCGGCCGTCCGATCCTCCAGAGAGTCGCACCACAAGCTGATGAAAGGCCCAGATTGCGCCACGTCATAAATCAGATTAAAAAATTAATTTTTATCGATGTATTTATTTAAAAAATTGCAAAAAATAATTTAAAATTCAGGAAAATTAATTAAAAATTCTAAAAAATAATTATAAATTCGGGGAAATACTTTTGAACCCCTGGGTAAATAATTATTGCCTAGAACAATTAATTAAGGCCCCTGAACAATAAATCACCACTTCGCAAAATTAAATAAATGGTCCGAAAAATAGATAAAAAATTAAGAAAAATCACCAAAAGTCCAAGAGAGCTTAAGAACAATCTTGAGCGCGCAAATAGCTTCGAAAATCACCATAAAACCTCATACAAAGATTCCATACCCCTCGTTTGGACTCCGATACAACTCCGAAAGCCATTAAAATAGTAAAACTACTCCTCAAAGGCTGACCAAATTTAGTCTTCAGGAGTTGGGGGCTCGTGATATGGCTAAAAATATGGTTAAATCGGAATCGTCCAAATCGGGCACGAATCTTAAAGCTTAGGGGTAAAATGGTAATTTCACCTACAAGCGGGTCCGAGATGGGTTCTGGGTCTTTTCTACAAAGGCCCAATAACCCACGAACGGATCCGCCTCAACTGGGTTCGAGTTCCAACCCGCAAGAAACCCAGTCCAGCTGGATAGAATTAGGGTTTTTGATTGTATTTAATCAACGACCCTGATTCACTCTATCCTTTAACTGGAAATTAGGGATTTCATTCCTAAACCGGTCCCAAATGCGGCTATAAATACCCCCCATCCACAACTATTAAGAGGTAATCAATCTTTTGCCAACAAAAGCTCATGCATAATCTTTCTGATTACTGACTTGAGCATCGGAGGGTGCGTCACCGGGATCAACCCCGGTGTATCGCATTTTTTGCAGGTGAACGGTGGGAGTCAACTGTCAAACTCCGGTGGAAAGGTTCCAGGTTTGGCTATTCGGTGTCCCTAAGAATCCACAAATTCTATCTATTTGCCCCCACACCAGATTTAGCGGTAACAGAAGGGAAAACCCAATGAGAAAAAACTTCATCGAAGGAAATGAGTACAATGCGCAATGACATTCTTTAGGATGTCTCCATCAGTATCTTCAGGATGCTTGCATCTACATGATGCTCCCCCTCAAAACACTAAACACTATTACATTTAGTTATTACATCAACTTGAATGATCCCCCCCCTCAAAAAATAATAATAATAATAATAATAATAATAATAATAATAATAATAATAATAATAATAATAATAATAATAATAATAATAATAATAATAATAATACATTTGTTTATTACATCTCACCAAAAAAATTATCAGCCTATACATTTGTATGCCTATCTGCTGAAAACTTGTTATGCCAATCTGTTGTACTAACCTTTAAAATATGGACTTTGGGAGAGATTTTATGAATAGATCTCCAAGGTTCTCTGAAAATTTGATCTGCTTTACATCAATCATCTTTTGTGACTTGAAATTGGTGGGTGAAGAAAAAAAATTGTGAAATGTGCTTCGTCATGTTTCCTTTTATGAAGCATTTTTTAATTGCTTTATACAAGCTGCATTATCCTCATAAATGATTGTAGGCTTTTTTATGACTTTTGAGAGCTCGCAACTCCCCTGATGTGTTGAACTAAAGACCTTAACCATACATATTCTCTACTTGCTTCATGAAGTGTCAGTATCTCAGAATGATTGGTTGATGTTTCAGCAATTTTTTATTTGCTGGTATTCATGAAAAAGCGGCACCACTATTAAGAAAAACATATCATGTTTGTGATTTCCCCTTATGGGGATCAGATAAATAACCTGTGTCTATGTATCCCACAAGGTCAGCACATTCACATGAATAATATAACCAAGATTTAGTACACTATGCTAAATAAATGAGTGCGCCTATTGCACTAAAATATGGTACTTTAGGACCCAAAATATATTCATTTTCTTCTTTGGGCCGATATGGATCATGGTCAACTTACAGTGACCTTACCGCCATAGTTGTATTGAGTAGATGACAATCACTGATATTGAATCTCTTTAGGAGATTTTAGCATATTTGTCTTGATGTAGTAAAATTCCAGTTTAGCTGTGCTCGATCTGCAAGCCAAGAAATTTTTTTGTTTCACACAAGTCTTTCATCTCAAATTGTTCCTTACAATAAATAGTAGCCTTTCAATCTCTTCAGGAGATCCAATCAAGTATATATCCTTCCCTAGACAGATATTCACTGAGCCTATTTTATCACATTGTTTCGGATTGTTTTAGTCCATATAGGCTCGTTTTAATATAATACGGTGCTTGTTTCTAGACTTGGTTTAAATACTTCGGGGATTTTCATATATATCTTCCAGTCTAGGTTACCATATAGGTATGTTTTCATTACATCCATGAGTCTCACATAGAGTTTTTCAGAAACATCGAGACTTATCTAAAAGTGATGATGTCCATGATCAGGGAATATGTTTCTTCGTAATCTATTCATGGTCTTTGTTAGAATATTAAACAAGTTACCGTGCTCTATACATTTGGATCTCATTCTTTTCATTTGTTTTTCTTACAGACACACATTTAAAACCTACAACGTTTATTCCTTTTGGTGTTTGTACCATAGAACCAAATACTCCCCATTTTGCGAGGAAATCTAGTTCCTCTTGAATTGCACCGTTCATTTTGTCCAATCTTGTTTCTTTCGACATTCAAGGATTGTTCGTGGTTCAATATTATCCACATTTTCATCACCCTTTTAATCTCATCTGCTATTGCATATGAGAAAATGTCATCCATGACAAATTAATTTCGATTCCAAGTTTCTCCTGTGTATGTATAAAACACATATTTCTCATTATTGTTGGGTATCAGTACCTTTTTCTTAGCCTCTTCTGCGATCTAAGGCATATCCTCTATTAGGTTTCGAGGGTAATCTCAGATTAAATACACAGCAAAAAAAAATTACAAAAATAATATTGAAACCTAGCCATGGATCCATGCAAAAACTATAAATCGTATTTAGGAGTTATACCTTGAAGATGGATTGCTATCTCCACAGTATGCAGATCACAACACTACAGTATTGTGGTGCCTCTGCGGTATCCACACGAATGGATCAAATCAAGCTTTCCCTCACGTTGCGGTGCTAGCTATGGGAAGGGGATGTTCCTCATGATCTCTCTCTCACAATTTCTGTGATGGCTAAGGTTTTTCTCATGTGTAACTTTTCCACAGATACGTATCATATATATAGGTGCAAAAAATCAACCCTAAGAGAGTAATAAGGTTGTTGGGCTCACAATCTGACCTGGATCAAATTCGTATGTGGGCCTTTGAACTTTAGTCAGCCCATTTAATCTAATTAAATGTCCAATCATTGTCATGAGTCAAAGTCTTACTTGGATCCCCAATTAAATTCATCTTATGAATTTAAATCTCAATTTCGATCCATTCTAAGTGTGTGACCTTGTAGGTTCCCATTACGTTGACAGTAATACTAAAATCATATTCTAGTGTTACAAACTGATATGACTAAAAATAGGATTAAATTGGGACCGTTCAAATTGGGCACGGATCGTAAAGCTCTCAGGAGTAAAACAGTAATTTCACCTACAAACTGGTCCGAAATGAAACTGGGTCTCTTCTTCAAAGCCCAATAACCCATAAATGGATCTGTCCTATTGGATACAAGTACCAACCCGTTACAAACCAATTCAGAAGGATAATGAGAAATTCAGATTCATGATTATCCCTAAGAGGCGGTTTTAACCACTTCTTATCCATCCACACCGGGAAGTAGAGATTTGTCCTTATCTCGAAACGGTTCTCTAAGGCGACTATAAATACCCCTCTCCCCCCACCGTAACAAGGTAATGAATTTTTTTCTACCCAAAGCTCTTTCTTAATCTTTGAGATTACTGACAAGAGCGTCGGAGGGTTCGTCACCGGGATTCATCCCGGTGTATCGAACTTTGTGCAGGTTCATGACAGCGGCAAGGAACAAGTTAACACATAGGTGAAATCAACAGGTTCGCTTTACTGTTTTCCTTAAAGAACTCACAAATTCATCTGTTTGCTCCCACGCTCGAAATCAGCAGCAACAAATTGGCGCTGTCTGTGGGAAACAGAAACAGCAATCCAGTCCTATTACATCAGCCAAACTAGTTTCAAGCCATACCTCCCAAGAAGGGGAAGAAGGCGATCTCTAACCGCAGGGCCACACCCGCACCTTCTCCTCCTCTAGTCCATGAGGTTCCCCCTCAACCCACTCAACAAGTCCAGCAGCCTGGACAGCCTCTCCCTCAACCCGTCCAGCAACCGTAGCCTGGACGACCCCTTCCTCAATAACCTCAAGCCCCAGCTGGCCCCTCAAGGGCCACAAGAGGCTGCCGCGGGACCCTTCCGCCGAAGTCGACAAGTGCAACTCCCTCACCGCGACCATGTGTCAATACACAACCCCTCGTCGAACTCCATGGCCTCGACAGTCCCCCTACGCCGAAGGATCTCCGGAACATCATCATCAACAGACAGTATAGGTAAGATCTCCGGACCCGCTTAGATGAGAGGCATACCCATGACGAGATACCCCGCTGAGAACATCAAAGGGGTCCAGCGATCCGGTCCCTTAGAGCCTGGTCCCCCCGCAGGCCAGATCACAGAAGGTCCAACTCTCCCAGGAGGCGAAGGGAGTCGCCCCAGCATCATCAAAGGAGAAGCCGCTCTCTAGTCGGCCGACCCGTCCCTCGGGACCACCGAGAGCAGGAGGCCCCTATCACGAGGGTAGAGTTCCAGTAATTCCAAGAGGCAGTCCTGAGGGCCCTCAACGTTGCCCCCGACCACGGTTAGCGTGCACCCAGTCCTCAACCTGTCCAAGACCATAGGTGCCGTATGCCCAGTCCTCAAACTGCCTCGAGCTATCGTCGTCGCACTCTCAGTCCCCTTCTGTGCGAGGACGAATCCTGGGCCTCAGCAAGGTATGATTGGAGGGAAGATTCGGTTTACCGCCGTCTCCACGAGATGGAGAGACGCCTTGGCTGGCTGGACAGAAAGGAAGAGCAACAGGCAAGGAATTTCCGCCCCAGAAGGGCCCCTATTCTCCCGGACTATAATGGAGGCACCAGTCCCAGATAACTTCAAGCCTTCTCATTTTGAATCTTACAACGGGGAGTCCGACCCTGCTGATCACATCGAGAGTTTCAAAACTCTCATGATGATACACCAGGCGTCGGACGCGCTCCTCTGCAAAACTTTTCCAGCCACGCTGAAGGGGTTTGCAAGGGAATGGTACTCCCGTCTAATCCCAGCCTCCATCTTCTCCTTCGATCAGCTCGAAGGCCTCTCCCTGACTCACTTCGTGAGCAACCGACGAGCTGAAAAAATGAGCACCTCCCTGCTATTGCTTCATCAAAGGAAGGGCGAGCAGCTGAGAGACTATGTCAAATGTTTCACCGCAGAGGCCAGATCCATCGCCTCCTTGGACCAGTCCGTGGCCTCCGCCGCTTTCCAATCCAATGTCTCTAATGACAGCCTCTGAGCATCCCTTTCCAAGAAGCCCCCTCGGGATTTCTCAGAATTCCTGCTCAGGAGTGAGAAATACATCCAAGCGGAAGAAGCTCTCTCCTGCCCCGCTTTTGAGGGATCGTCCTCTGAGAACAAACGAAAGGGCGCAGAAGAAGAAGAAGCTAAGAAGCTCCAGAAAGACAACGGAGGCCAGCGCCGCCCTCCTCCCACTTCGAGAAGTTCACTCCGCTCAACGCGAGTGTCTCGGCCATTCTGATGGAGGTTGGGAAAGAGGGTCTTCTCCTGCCACCTTCGAAGATGAACACCCCAGGTAAGAAGAGGAATAGGGATAAGTGGTGTCACTTCCACAGGGACCACGACCATGATACGGATGACTGTCGGGCCCTAAAAGACGAGATCGAGGTCCTTATTCAGAGAGGGCAACTCTCCAGGTTCGTAAGGAAGGACAGGGCGGATCCTTGTCCACCACCTAGGGGGGGCTAATAGGCGACCCGAGCGGCACGCGGAGACCCCAGACTCCAAACCAGAGGCCGTCCTACATCTCATCCACAGAGGCCCAATGGGGGGGATATTCCAACTCCTCCCGAAAAGCCTTGGCCCAAGAAGAAAATTCCGTGCAGAACCGTCCTCCCCCCAAGGGCCTAGGGGTCCCGGTCACTTTTTCAGATGGAGATCTAGAGGGCATCCGAACCCCCCATTGCGACTCGTTGGTAATAAACCTCCACATGGCCAACTTTGACGTGCACCGGGTCCTAGTTGACAACGGCAGTTCGGTCAACATTCTCTTTCTAGAGGCCTTCCAGGGGCTCAAGCTATTCAGGGATCGACTCAAGTCCGTCGGCTACACTCTGCACGGGTTCACAAGAGTGCCAGTGACGATCGAAGGTGTCATAACTCTCGACGCAACCGCTGGCAAAACTCCCACCACCCGAACTGAGCCGATGGACTTCATGGTGGTCGATGTGAAAGCTGCCTACAATGTCATCCTGGGCCATCCAGGCCTAGCTGCTCTCCAGGCCATACCCTTCGCCTACCACATGAAGATGAAATTTCCCACCACGGTGAGCATGGGAGAAGTCAGAGGGAGCCAGGAGGCAGCTCGTAAATGCTACATGACCTCGGTAGGAGGTTTTGTCCTCTCCCTCGAAGCTCTTGAACTCACCCAAGGGAGTAGCCTACCTATATTGGAGTCGTTCGATGAGCGGGAAGAGGTGGCCTTCTTAGAAGGAGGTCCGACTCGGAAATTTTAGATTTGCAAAGTCCTCTCCCCTCCCGTTCGCTCCGACATTATCACGTGCATAAAGGGAAATCGAGACCTCTTCACCTGGACTGCTACTGATATGCCAGGAATCTCTGAGGAGCTCCTCATGCATCACCTTAGTGTCGCTTCAGGGGACAGACCAGTTCAGCAAAAATGACGCAAATTTGCCCCCGAGCGCCAACAAACCATCAAGGAGGAGGTTGAGAAACTCCTTAGGGCTCGGTTCATACAGAAGGTCAACTATCCGGAGTGGCTGTCCAATGTCGTGATGGTCAAGAAAGCCAACGGGAGCTGGAGGATCTGCATTGACTTCACGGATCTAAACAAAGCCTGTCCCAAAGATCCGTTCCCGCTCCCGAGCATCGATGCCCTGAATGATGCAACCTCGGGCCACGAACTCTTAAGCTTCATGGATGCGTTCTCTAGGTACAATCAGATAAGAATGTTCCCTCCCGACATTCCAAAGTCCTCTTTCGTCACTGATAAGGGCCTATATTGTTACCGGGTCATGCCCTTCGGGCGTAAGAACGCCGGTGCCACCTATCAACGCCATGTTAACAAGATCTTTAAGGAATAGATTGGGCAGAATATGGAAGTCTATGTAGACGACATGTTGGTGAAGAGCGTCAGCAGATCGGATCATGTCTCCGATCTCCAAGAAGCTTTTAACATGTTGAGGAGACACAATATGAGACTAAACCCGAACAAGTGTGCGTTCAGCGTCTCATCCGGCAAGTTCCTTGGGTTCATGGTCAGCCAAAGGGGCATAGAGGCCAACCTCGAGAAGATACAGGACATACTCAAGATGGCTCCCCCTCCAGTGTTAAACATGTGTAGAGACTCATCGGGCGTCTCACGGCAATAGGGCGTTTCCTCTCCAAATCCGGAGAAAAATGCCTCCCGTTCTTCAAGGCCCTCAGGGGGCCTAAAAGCTTTGAGTGGGGGCAACAACAACAAGAGTCCTTTGACCAGCTCAAGGCCTACTTAGTCAACCCCCCACTCTTGAGTAAGCCAAGACCCGGGGAAGTCCTCTACTTATACCTCGCCGCTTCGGAGCAGACCCTCAGCATTGTTTTAGTAAGAGAAGAAGACAAGACGCAGAGGCCTATCTACTACGTGAGTAAAGTCCTTAGGGACGCTGAACTCCGTTATCCGAATCTAGAGAAGATGGCCTATGCCTTGGTCATGGTGGCCCGAAAGCTCTTCCCCTACTTCCAGTCTCACTTGGTGGTCATTCTTACTGACCAGCACCTCAAACAAGTCCTCCACAAGCCCGAGACCTCAGGGCACCTCATGAAGTGGTCCATCGAGCTAAGCCAGCATGATATTAGCTATCAGCCTCGAACTGCTATCAAGGCTCAAGCCCTAGCAGAGTTCATAGTAGAGAGCACAATCCCCGATGCCAGCAAAACGATAAAGGAACCCTCGTTCTGGACAGTGTATGATAATGGGTCCTCGTGCACCGATGGGAGTGGAGCGGGAGTCATCCTAGCAGGCCCAGATAACTTCATCCTCCAATACTCACTCCGTATCAATTTCAGGGCATCCAATAATGAGGCTGAGTATGAAGCCCTTATAGTCGGCCTGTGCATGGCTCGCAAGGCCGGGGCCAAATGTATCAAGATATTTAGTGACTCGCAGCTGGTGGTGAACCAGGTATTAGGGGAATACGAAGCGCGAGACAGTCGCATGGCCAAGTACTTGGTCAAAGTCAAGGAACTGATGGTCTCTTTCGAGGATGCACAGTTCCAGCGGATTCCCTGAGAAGAGAATGTGCAGGCGGATGCCCTCTCAAAATTAGCTTCCTCTTCCCTCTAAGGGCTCGAACAAACTGTCTTAATAGAAGTTCTACTGAAGCTCAGCATCGAGGAAGAAGACCCCGAGCAATTGGAGACGCTTCCCATACAACTCGGGAAGAATTGGATGAGGCCTCTGCTTGAGTTCCTCAGAGATGGGATCCTTCCCTTAGACCCTAAAGAGGCTTGAAAGATCCGAACTAGGGCCGAGTGGTACACTCTCATCAAGGAAGTCATGTACAAACGCTCCTACACTCAAGTAGACGGCAGACCCTACTTGAGATGTATCTCCCCAGAGGAAGCCAAGTATGCTTTGAAGGAGGTCCATGAAGGAATGTGTGGCGCGCAATCGGGAGCAAGGTCCCTATCTCGCAATATCTTGAATTATGGAAACTTTTGGCCCATTCTCCTTCAGGATGCCGAACAACACGTTCGCCAATGCGGCCCGTGTCAAAAAATTCAACAATTCGCCGCCTACCGCAAGCTCAGCTCTCCTCACTGTCCAGCCCTATCCCTTTTGCAATGTGGGGGATGGACCTGCTCGGACCTTTTTCTCCAGTACCGGGCCAGCTAAAGTTCCTTGTTGTGGCGATCAACTATTTCTCTAAGTGGATCGAAGTCGAGCCCCTAGCAACGATCACGAAGAATAGGGTGCAGCGCTTCTTTTGGAAAAATGTTGTCTGCAGATTCGGTGTGCCCCAAATCTTGATAACAGACAATGTGACTCAGTTTACGGGGGCAGCCTTCCGCACTTTTTTCGCAGACTTGGGCATTAAGCAACGATTCTCCTCGGTCTCCCACCCCCAGTCTAACAGTGTAACACCCTGCAAAATAAAAAGATTTATTTTGCATTATTAAATAATATTAAATTTGTAAAGTTAACTATCTTGACTATTTTCTTGAAACTGCAATTTTGCACGTGCAACACACGCGCAAAGTTATGAATTTTGAATTCTTAAAATTTTATGGTTAATGATTAATTTTTCTTATTTATTTATGATATTTTAATTTTCAGATTTATTTAAACTAATTTGACTATTTTACAAATTTGTCGACTTTACACGTGCAAATCACGTGCGAATATTTTTGGTACAAATATCCAATTTTAAATTTTTATTAAATTCTCCTACTTATAATTGAGTCTATCCTAAATTTTGGGATTTTTCTGAATAAAGAAACTATTTTTATAAATACCTCGAAAGAGATGGGCTTTTATGTAAAAAGCTGTTTGGATCTCAAACAAATAATGAAAATTCATTTTTACTGATTTTTGGGCTTTCCATGGTCATCATTCAAAATAAATTTTATTTAAATTTTATTTAGAGTTGATTTGGTAAAGATTTAAACAAATATGGTGTTTTTGCAAATATGGAATTTATGTGGATCTTGTGCAAATGTTTTCTTGGAAAGTAAAAGTCAGAAATGTTTAATCGGAAAATCTAATATTTATTTTTAGTTATTATTTCTGAATTTTCTGGATTTTTAAGAATATTTTGTGACATATTTGCAATTATTACAAAAAAGGGACTTTTTTGCAAAATTGACACTCTGAGTACAAATCCATTTTTTTTGAAATTCTGGGCTGTGCTGGAAGGCTGGACAACTCAGTAGTAAGAATATTCAATTTGATTTTAATTTATTTAACTTATTTTAACTACTTTATTAAAGAAAGGTTTATATATGTAAAGTAATAATTTGTTGAGGGATGTTTCCATAAACTTGTAAAACCCTAGAAACTCCAGATTTCGACCTATATTATGGCCACTACAGCCGTCCCTCTCCTCTGCAAAAAATAAAATATTTTTTTACTATTACTTTTTTTTGAGTTTTGAAGAGATGATCTTGGATTTTGCAAAAAGAATGGTTTTTTCTCATCCTTTATTAATTTGGTTGATTTCTTCAATAAGGTGAGTGATGTAATTTGTTTTGTTTTGTCCTTTGAATTTTTTATTTGGTGTTTCATCTAATAGAAAGCATGCTAGGGATTGATATGAACATATATGATGGATTGGATAAATTGATGAGTTAAAAGTTTGATCTTTTATGAAACCCTAAGTTATTAGGAGTAGAAATTGCATGTGGATGGTTTGAGATTGTTAAATAACCTAATATAAATCATGAGTAAGCTATTTCTTTTGGGTTAATGTTGATTTGATTATGGAAAATGTTATGCCTAAGTTGATTAAAGATAAAATTTTAACTATTTATGAGGTTGGATGAGTGCATCTTGATTATGGTAATGTTAAATTGGTTTATGTTCAGGAGTTAACCATTGAAAATAATTGTGGATAAGTTTGAGGAATTTTGAGAATGACTAATGAATTAAAAAGATCATGTCTTTGAGGATTGGAGTTGTGATAACTAGATTTGGATTTGATGCTTTATGACTGATATAGCTAAAAATGGGATTAAATCGGGGCCGTTCAAATCGGACACGAATCTTAAAGCTCAGGGGTAAAATGGTAATTTCACCTACTAACGGGTCTGAAATGGAAATTGGGTCTTTCTTCAAGACCCAATAACCCACGAACGGATCCACCTCAACTGGGTACGGGTCCCAACCCGAAATGAACCCAATCCAGCAGGATAGATTTAGGGTTTCTGATTAATCCTAATCAATGGCCCTGTTTCATATCTATCCTTTCACTGGGAATTAGGGATTACATTCCTAATCTGATCACAGGAATTACATTCCTTATCTGATCACAGGGATTACATTCCTAATCTGATCCCTAAGGCGACTATAAATACCCCCCATCCACCACTATTAAGAGGTAATCAATCTTTTGCCAATTTACGCTCTTTCATAATCATTCCTGATTACTGACTTGAGCGTCTGAGGGTGCGTCGCCGGGATCAACCCCGGTGTCTCGCACTTTTTGTAGGTGAACGGCGGGAGTCAACGGTCAAACTCCTGCGAAACAGGTTTCAGGTTTGCTATTCAAGTTTTCCAAGAATCCACAAATACTATCTGTTTGCCCCCACACCAGATTTAGCGGTAACAGATTGGCGCCGTCTGTGAGAAACATCACGAATAGCAGCCTTCCTCTTCCCGTAGGTCAGACCTTCCCCCATCATGCCTCCTCAGAATCTTCAACCCCCCCGGGATCCAACCGGGCTTCAGAATGCCAGCGCGGGGGGCTCGCGTCCCAATCCTCAGAAGCAACCTCTCCAACAGGACCGCATCCCAAGACACAACCCCTCTTCCGACTCTATGGCATTCCATAATCCCCGAGCTTCCAACCTTCGAAATACCATCCTCAATCGGCAGAAGGAAGAGGATCTTCGCCGCCGTTTGGATGAAAGGCGGGTCCGAGAGGGAGCCTCCCGCCAACAACGTCCAAATGAGCGATCTCCTCATCGCCGAGACTACAGAAGGTCCCCTACTCGAAGAGGGTGAAGGGGAGTCCTCTCAGCGTCATCGGCGGAGAACTCATTCTCCAGTAAGCCGAGCCACACATAGGGACCGCCAAGCCGGAGAGGCACCAGTCACAAGGGCAGATCTTCAAGACTTCCAAGCGACAATCTTACGGGCCCTCAATATCACCCCAAAGAATGACCAGAGGCCACCTACTCATGAGCTAACTAGGAGCCATCGCCTTCACACTCTCAGTCCTCGTCCATCTCCAAGCTACCATCGCCGCAGCCCCAGTCCACCCTCGTACGAAGATGAGTCCCGGGGCTCGGCAAGGTATGATCAAAGAGAAGACTCGGTCTACCACCGTCTCCACGAGATGGAGAGGCGCCTCGATCGAATTGACAGGGTAGAAGAGCAACGAGCGATAAACCTCCGCCCGAGCAGACCTCCATTCTCCCGCACCATCATGGAGGCCCCCATCCCAGAGAACTTCAAGTCGCCTCACTTCGAGTCGTATACCGGGGAGTCAGACCCCGCGGATCACATAGAGAGTTTTAAAACTCTCATGATGATCCACCATGCTTCAGACGCCCTCCTCTGCAAGATCTTTCCTGCCACTTTGAAGGGGCCTGCAAGAGAATGGTACTCTCGACTCGCTCCGGCCTCCATCTTTTCATTCGATCATTTCGAAGGGCTCTTCCTTACTCATTTCATGGGTAGCCGTCGGGCCGAGAAAACAAGTGTAACCCTGGTGACCCTCAACCAAGAAAAGGGTGAATGCCTAAGGGATTACCTTCGATGCTTCACCGCCGAAGCCCGGTCCATTCCCTCCCTCAATCAATCAGTAGCCTCTGCAGCGTTCGAGCGCAACGTCACTAATGCCAACCTCAGGGCGTCCCTTGCCAAGAAGCCTCATCGGAACTTCTCAGAACTCCTACTTAGGGTGGAGAAGTACATACGAGCGGAAGAGGCTCTCAACCCCCTTACTCTTGAGGAGACATCTTCCGGGAACAAACGAAAGAACACAAGCGAAGAGGGGCCCCAAAAAACCCAGAAGGACGGCAATGGCCAGCACCGCCCGACTCCTCGTTTTGAAAAGTTCACCCCCCTCATTGCCAATATATCAGAAGTTCTTATGCAGGTGGACAAGGAAGGGCTACTCCGTGCTCCCCCTAGAATGAATACACTTGGCAAGAAGAGGAACAAGGATAAGTGGTGCCGCTTTCACAGGGACCACGGCCACGACATGGATGATTGTCGGGCTCTCAAGGAGGAGATCGAAGAACTCATACAGCGGGGACACCTGACCAAGTTCGTCCAAAAAGATGGGGCCTAGCTTCCCCCTTGAGGAGCCAACAAACGAACAGAAAGGCCCGCCGAGCTTCAAGACTCAGAACCTCCCAGCTCCTCCCAAGAGGTCTTCACCTTATCGTAGAAGTAGGATTTTGATTTTCAATAAGGCCGATGCTTGTAACCCGGCCAATAGCATGTAATAATGGCTCGCCCTATTGAAGCGGCCACTTAGTTTATCTCAATAAAACTTTACATTTTTTCATTGAAAATTATTGCTCTTGCTTCTCTATCTTTCCGAGTCGCGACTCGCTAAATGGTAAGTTCGGAGTCCAGCTTCTCTTACATGGCTGCCCCCACAATTTACTAAGCTCTAACAACGAGGTCGGAGTCCAACACTTGGCTCGATTCCGCTTCAAATTACTCGCTCATAAGCGGGTAAGAAGTGGTTCGCCATTCGAAATTGCTCCTACACCTCGTTAACCCCCCTTAAACGACGAGTTCGGAGTCCAACACTTGGCTCGATTCCACTTTGCAAGCTCGCTTTTAAGCGAGCTAGAAGTGGTTCGCCATTCGGAATTGCTCCCACAACCATTGAATCCCTCTAACGATGAGTTCGGAGTCCAACACTTGGCTCGATTCCGCTTCAAATAACTTGCTCGTAAGCGAGTTAGAAGTGGTTCGCCATTCGGAACTGCTCCCACAACCGTTGATTCTCTCACTTAAGCAGCGAGTTCGGAGCTAAAACTCTCCCCTAGAGTTGCTCCTCAAACTCGTCTTACAAACGACTCTCTCCCAGAGCCGAGCTCTTCACTCCGCTCGCCTCCAAAGCGGACCTCTTCTCAACGAGTTCGGAGCACAACTCTCTCCTAGAGTTCCTCCTCACACTCGTCTCACGAATGGCTCTCTCCCAGAGCCGAGCTCTTCACTCCGCTCGCCTCCAAAGCGGACCTCCTCTCAACAAGTTCACAGCTCACAACTCTCTCCTAGAATTGCTCCTCAAACTTGCCTTCTGAATGGCTCTCTCCTAGAGCCAAGCTCTTCATTCCGCTTGCCTCCAAAGCGGACCTCTTCTCAACGAGTTCGGAGCTCACAACTCTCTCCTAGAGTTGCTCCTCAAACTCGCCTCCCTAATGGCTCTCTCCTAGAGCCAAGCTCTTCGCTCCGCTCGCCTCCAAAGCGGACCTCTTCTCAACGAGTTCGGAGCACAACTCTCTCCTAGAGTCCATCCTCACACTCGTCTCACAAATTGCTCTCTCCTATAGCCAAGCTCTTCGCTCCGCTCACCTCCACGGCGGACCTCTTCTCAACGAGTTTGGAGCTCACAACTCTCTCCTAGAGTTCCTCCTCACGCTCGTCTCTCAAATGGCTCTCTCCTAGAGTCAAGCTATTCGCTCCGCCCACCTCCAAGGCGGACCACTTCTCAACAAGTTCGGAGCTCGCAACTCTCTCCTGGAGTTGCTCCTCAAACTCGCCTCCCAAACGGCTCTCTTCCAGAGCCAAGCTCTTCGCTCCGCTCACCTCCAGGGCAGACCTCTTCTCAACGAGTTCGGAGCTCACAACTCACTCCTAGAGTTGCTCTTCAAACTCGTCTCCCAAATGGCTCTCTCCTAAAGTCAAGCGCTTCGCTCCGCTCATCTCCAAAGCAAACCTCTTCTCAACGAGTTCGGAGCACAACTCTCTCCTAGAGTTCCTCCTCAAACTCGTCTCACAAATGGCTCTCTCCCAGAGCCGAGTTCTTCACTCCGTTCACCTCCGAAGCGGACCTCTTCTCAACAAGTTCGGAGCACAACTCTCTCCTAGAGTCCATCCTCAAACTCGTCTCCCAAATGGCTCTCTCCTAGAGCCAAGCTCTTCGCTCCGCTCACCTCAAAGCGGACCTCTTCTCAACGAGTTCGGAGCTCACAACTCTCTCCTAGAGTTCCTCCTCACACTCGTCTCACAAATGGCTCTCTCCTAGAGCCGAGCTCTTCACTCCGCTCACCTCCGAAGCGGACCTCTTCTCAACGAGTTCAGAGCACAACTCTCCCCTAGAGTTGCTCCTCACACTCGTCTCACAAACGGCTCTCTTCCAGAGCCGAGCTCTTCACTCCGCCCACCTCCAAGGCGGACCTCTTCTCAACAAGTTCGGAGCTCACAACTCTCTCCTAGAGTTGCTCCTCAAACTCGTCTCCCAAATGACTCTCCACATCCCTCAGAATCAAACCCGAGCGACAAGCGATCTGAGCCTGATCACACAAGCGAGCCGCTCGAAATCCGAACAAGTGCCAATCCGAGCTGCAAATTAGAGAAAAACGACTTTCTCCCCAAAATTCGTGTAAGATCTCGATCGAACGGCTCAGATCGCTCCAGCACCACTAAACGACAAGATAGTGTTTTCTCGAGAACCGCGCCTGCCTCGAGATCCGCGCCGAGATCCAACGGTTCAGATCGAGCTCACAACTCTATTCTAGAGTTGCTCCTCAAACTTGTCTCCCAAATGGCTCTCTCCTAGAGCCGAGCTCTTCCCTCCGCTCGCTTCCAAAGTGGGCCTCTTCTAAGTGAGTTTGGAGCTCAAAACTCTCCGGCAGAGTTGCTCCTTGCACTCCCCTCAAATAATGAGTCTTCCTATGGCTCTTACGAGGGTCTTCCTGGCACATCTTCTCCGCCCATTGGAGTGGAGCTCCTCTTCAAAAATCTCTAAGACCAAAACACTCCTCAACTTCATGAAGACAAGGATGTTGCAGGGCTATTTTTACCATGAAGGAAGGTGAATCTTCATCCCACTCCTAAAGAGAAGTTGTAGATCTTCAAGTTAGCTTCGAAACGAGGGGTCGCAAGCCCCGATCGGACCTCCGTAGCACCGGGAAAGTGGATCAAAATATAGCTGCGCCGAGCAAGAAAGTGGCAAAAACTGTCGCCTCGGGATTCGCGCCATGATCGTGATCAACCGTCTAGATCCCCCACGTAGCTCGGATCTACAAATCCGAGCAACTAGCCATCCGAGCTGCGAATTGAAAAAAAACAACTTTCTCTCCAAAATTTGTGCAAGATCTCGATCGGACAGCTCAGATCGCGCTACGCCCACAAAACGACAAGATAACATTTTCTCGAAATTTGAGCCTCTTGTCTCGTGATTTGCACCACGATCGTGATCAACCGTCCAGATTGAGCCACGTAGCTCAGATCTACAATCCGAGCTACTGTCCTACCGAGCTGCAAAATGGCCAAAAAATTTGCCTCAAAATCCGTGCTCAGATTCGCCCAAAAAAAAGGCACCAGGGTCGGGTTCGGACCCGTTAAGGGATCCGAACCCGAACACCCATCCCCTTCCTCATCTTCAGCTGGTTTGGCGCCAAAAAAAAAAACCAAAGAGAACAAAACCCAAGCTCATTTTCAAGCTTCGTCGAAAAACCGAACTCCTCGCCGAGCAACCTCTTCGTCAACCATGAGCTCCGAACCACCTTGCGCCGAGCTCCACTCCCCCAAGCTCCGTCGAGCTCGAGTTCTCCAACGCCGAGCTTGCCCAACCTCGCCGACTTCCACGCTCAAGCGACCCCATCGTCAACCTTCTCAAAGTTGAGCTCGCCACCTCCATGGCTGAGCTCCACCTCCGAGGCCTCCCTCGACCAACCACATGGGCAAAATCCGAACCACTTCCGCCGAGCTCCCAACCTTGCCGACCTACATCACCGAGCCTCGCCATGGCATCAAGCTCCGTCAACGAGCTGGACCCCATCCCCTTCACGAGCTCCCCTCGCCAAGCTCGACGATAGCTCCTCGTCACCTTCACTCGTAGAGCTCCCTCGTCAAAGCTCTCCCGATGCCGAGCTCATGTCCACCGCCAGAGCTCGGGCACATCTTCGCCGGCCTCCAAGCTCCGGTGCTGAGCTACGAACCCATCGAGCTCCAACAACGAGCTTTCTCTCCCTCAACCGAGCTCTTTTACCATCACCTCCAAAACCGAGCTTGGCCAAATTTACCGTCTCTGAGCTCCCCCTTCTCATTCGACGCCGAGCTCCTTTTCCCCTCATCGTCAAGCTCTCGTCGTCGATCTCTTCGCCAGATGAGTTCGGAGATCTCTTCGCCAGATGAGTTCGGAGGGGGGCGAGGTCGGGGGCGAGAGGACGAGGTCGAAAGGGAAGGACTCGTGGTCGTGGGTTAAAGCATGAGGAAGAAGAGAAGAAGTCGGAGAAGAACAGAACGGGGCGGGAGAGAAAAGAAAAACAAAAAACAAAAAACAAAAAATATATGCCATGTGGCATCACCTCCGAGGTCAGATGCCAAGCTGCGCGAAAACTGGGCGAAGTTGCTCGGATTCCGAGCAAGTGCCAATCCGAACTGCAAATGTGGAGAAAAATGCGGCCAACCTACACGAGCCGTCCGATCTTCTCAAAAATCAGGCCACGACACGATCGACGCATAGAAATGCACCACGTGTCCAGAACGTGATCTGCTTTGCGATGCGCGCACATCTGATCATGATCGACGCACAGAAACGCGCCACGTGTCCAGAACGTGATCTGCTTTGCGATGCGCGCACATCTGATCACGATCGACGTCCAGAAATGCGCCACGTGTCTAGGTAATATTTAATTTATTTATTTATTTATTTATTTATTTATTTGTTTTAATTATTTAAAAAATCCTAAAAATATTTAAAAATCGAAAAAAATTAATTAAAAATTGTAAAAATAATTATTAATTCAGAAAAATTATTTTAAAATTCTGAAAATATAGTTATTTAATTAGAATAATTAATTAATATTTTCGATAATTAATTATTTAATTCGAAAAAATGAATAAAAAATTCAAAAAAATAAGAAAAAACTCAGAAAAATCACCAAAAATCCAGAAAATTCTAAGAATATTTTTGGGCATTTTACAAGTCTAGAATAACACCATTACACCCCAAGCAAGATCCGAACTCCCTTAAGAACATCGATAAAATCCCGTACGCCATTAGAACAACAAAACTACTCCTTGAAGACTGTAAAACTCAGTCACCAGGAGTGGGGGGCTCGTGATATGGCTAAAAATGGGATTAAATCGGAGCCATTCAAATTGGACACGAATCTTAAAGCTCAGAGGTAAAACGGTAATTTCACCTACTAACGGGTCTGAAATGGGAATTGGGTCTTTCTTCAAGACCCAATAACCCACGAACGGATCAACCTCAACTGGGTACAGGTCCCAACCCGAAATGAACCCAATCCAGCAGGATAGAATTAGGGTTTCTGATTAATCCTAATCAACGGCCCTGTTTCATATCTATCCTTTCACTGGGAATTAGGGTTTACATTCCTAATATGATCACAGGGATTACATTCCTTATCTGATCATAGGGATTACATTCCTAATCTGATCCCTAAGGCGACTATAAATACTCCCCTTCCACCACTATTAAGAGGTAATCAATCTTTTGCCAATTTACGCTCTTTCATAATCATTCCTGATTACTGACTTGAGCGTCGGAGGGTGCATCGCCGGGATCAACCCCGGTGTCTTGCACTTTTTGCAGGTGAACGGTGGGAGTCAACGGTCAAATTCTGGCAGAACATGTTTCAGGTTTTCTATTCAAGTTTTCCAAGAATCTACAAATACTGTTTGCCCCCACACCAGATTTAGCGGTAACAATGACTCAATTGGAGATTTCACAATTTTATGAAGTTTTTACTTGGATTTGAATTGCTCAATTATTAAAGATCTAATCTGAACATTTATCTATTTTCTAAATTGAGGATTTGTGAATTTTCTTTGGTGCACAAACATGCACGAACACTATTACATGAATATCTTATTTTGTTGTATTAAAGATTTTGGTTATATCTCAACTAATTTTGGTATTAATATGGTTTGGAACATAATACGAAGGTCTTTTGATGTATGAATTGATTCCTAAAAACTCTATTTTTTTATATATACACGCATTCATGTTCTGTTTTGAAGAAATTCATCAAAACGCTATTTTATAAATTGGAAGTGGTTTTGATTGGTTTTTGTGGACTTTTATATACTCTACAAGTCATATTTGATCATATCAGACATATACTTTTTGTAGATTTCGTTTTTATAAATTAAATCTTCATATCGGTTGAAACATGCACAACCCCAACTATAGTCTGTAGGTGTGACAGTCGACTGGTATATTTTGACAGTAGACCATCGTGATCCTAGCTGTAGTGTTTTCTTGAGGTTTTGGATTTTCGTGCAGAACAGTCGACTGACCCATTTTTGTAGTCGACTGACTCTGCTCTGTTTTGACGTTTTCTTGAAGTTTTAGATTTTCGCTCTGGACAGTCGACCGATGACTTTTACAGACGACTGGTACTACTTAGAATTATTTTAAATGAAGTTTTGGATTTTCACTCTGGATAGTCGACTGACGACCTTTCGCAGTCGACTACTAGTACTTAGAATCATTTTCTCGAAGTGTTAGATTTTCGCTCTGGACAGTCGACCGACTCTGGTTTGCTGTCGACTGTTACTGATGTGTCTTGAGATATTTTGATGCTATTTTTAAATGATTGATTCTTTAAATGATTTGATCTATATCTTACTATCTTATACCTGATCTCCTACTGAACATATGTTTTCAAGTTGTTTTAATTAAGTATTGATAATGGGAGTTTGGTTCAGATATATGAGTGTGAGTCTCTAGAGGGTGTGTGTGACCCTAGTATGCCGGCAGTTGAGATATTGTGTTTAGGCCTGTTGAGGCGTATTGTTGATCAGTTTTTGAGTTAAGTCTAGTAGGGTACACCATCTCTAGGAGGTTCGAAATTAAATTAATTAACTTAAAAAGATAAGGATAGGCACTAGTGGTGATATGATGAACGAGAACATGGGTTTTGGACCTCAGTATGACTTGCGGTGTGAGATAATCCCCGGAATTATCCAGGTGTGAGTGAAATAGTCTCCGGAATTACCTGTGGTGTGGGATTGTTCTCCAGAATTATCGGGGTTGAGGCGACGCTCATGTGGTATTCGTGTGATGAGGCGCCATAGCTTGCAGTGTGGGGTATTATCGAAAATTCCCAAGTGTGAGTGAAATAGTCTCCAGAATTATCTGTGGATAGAGTTTGACCTCCGGAATTATCGGGGCATGGGCTAATACTCACAATTTATGTTATGCCTCGCTTTCCAAAAATACGAAATACGAGCACATAACATTGGCCCTGTGAATGATTTTCATCATCCATAAGCTGTTCCGGAATCTTTACAACATATCATAGGAATAATCAGAGTCGGAAGCAAAAGATACAACCAGACATGCATAATTGAAACAAGATACCAACAGGAATTTACTTGAAACCAAAAATATATAAATCTCAAATAAATTCGAATCTGGACAAGTTAAATATCCTAGGTCACATCGCCCAAATACAAATAAATATCCAATTCATCAAGTACATTTTATTCAAGTTCAAGCAACAAAGAATAATAATAATAATAAAGCAGAAAATCCAGTACTAATACAACATCTCGCCAATATCATCTGGCAGTCGACCATCCTGATCTGCAATTAGTGAATTTGCAGGAGAAGAAAAAAGAAAATAAGTACCCGTCAATTGCAAGTTACGGACCACTTATAATGTAGGATACAAGTACAGGGGATAGAAAATTCTAAATAACAAGCATAGCATGGTATAAGTGTGTCAACAGAAATATAATATCGAACATGAATCAGAAAAATAGAAACAAGTAGCATGGTATACTAACAAGTACAGGTAACATGTATCAAGTGTCAAGTAAACAGGTAAACAGGTAAACATGTAATAGGTATACATGTAACAGGTATACAGGTAAACAGGTAATCGTGTAACAGAATAATCAGGTATACCGGTATACAGGAAATCAGATTATGTCATGTCAAGTCTTGTTATATTACTATCTAGGTAGCACTTCATGCATCCATCCTTTTACTACATGGTTGCTACAACACCCAGTTTCGCTTTAGATTTCATAGTGGAGTCCATAGGGCAGTGTACTCAGGGTTCAGGATAACAAGAATAACAGGAACAGGTAGAACCTAGTGGCTTTCTTCCGAATACACCTTCCTATAGGGAAGTACGCAGTCAGGTACAGGAAACAGGTATAACCTAGTGGTTATCTTCTGAGTACATCTTCCTATAGGGAAGCATGCAGTCAGAGACAGGTAACAGGATCGTGAATCATGTAGTCATGAACACGTAACAGGCAGTTTGGACATGGGTCCTCTTCTAAGTACATCTTTCTATATTTTCCACTACTAGATCTTTCTCTTAACCCCGGCTTGGTCATTTATTATTATAATCAGGCATGCATGAATGTATCGCAAAACAAAGTAAGGATAACGGGGTATAGACATGTATCAGGTTCAGGGTGCAAGATAAATGAGTACAGGCACAAGATAAACACATAACAGGATAAAACAACTAGTTTTCTAATTCAGGACAGCAAGACAGAGTTGCACAAAAACAGTGATTCCCGCAACTACAAATATCTAAATCTGGATCCATCAAAGAATCTGGAAAATAGACCTCCACACGAATCCAGTGAATATAAATAAGCCATATAGTAATTCACAACATCACAACTCAAAACTGAATCTAAACCAGAAAATACTTTCAGCCAGAAATCAGTAAATTATATTCAAGTACAGGAAGCAAGAAATCATCATAATAAATTCCAGGAAAAATCTGGGATATTCCCCTATATGTCTAGAATCAAAATATAAAGTTTCATAATATTCCAGTAGAATTAGTTTAGTCATCAAAAATAAGAACACATCAAGAAACGGTACTTTGGCAAATCTGGGATTCCCAACACTGCTGTACGAAAACTGAAGTATCTCCCCAGCCGTGAAAAAAAATCCAAATCCGCCAAAGGGAGATGAAAATAGATATAATAAAATAACTTTCAATTCTCACAAACATTTTCCATTCAGTAAAAGGAATCAAGGTGAAAACACAATTCTTTATAGAACAGCGAGCAAAATACAGCAAGTATAGTTTTCCTAAACGAGCATGAAACAATACATAAAACTCACCAATAAAATCCACCAAAATTCTGGGTAATCCCTAACTAGATAAAGAAACACTGACCAAAGTTTTGGATCAAAATAATATGTGTGGCACAAGTATCAAATTCATTTAGTTATCAAAACCAACAGGAAACGAAATCTGGAAAAGATCGACACCTCTGCAGTAAAACAGTCATAACTCACTCATACGAAAACGAAATCGAGCAAGGTCAGAGGGGTTTGAAAATAGACGAAATTATCTAAAACTCATGTTTTATACTGAAATTAAGTTACTGACTTCAGGATAGTCCAAAACAGCAACCAAAACAGATCAGCGACAAAATACAGATTTTTACCTTTAACAACAACTCAACATATATCATATAAAACTTGTTCAAAGTACAACCAAACATGAAATCGAGTCTACCAAGTGTCCAAACATCATGAATTAGGGTTATTGACATATCTAAACCAAGGCTATCACATGGTTCTCAACAATTATCCAAATTCTCACAAGAAGTCTCACATGCATGATCAAATCAAGAACGGGTAAAACCTAAGTTAATTCATGTCAATATTGTGTCATGAGGCAACTATGGTCAAGTTCACAATAGAGACAAAACCCATCAAAGATAACACAAAATGAGTCGTCTCTAGACCCAACTACATTATAGGTGGTATTTTTGACTTGTATCAAACAAATGAATTGGAGTACAAGTTACTTGTCTTAATCGGAGATAAAAAATGATGAAAATCAAGAATAACGGGACGGATTCCCGGGCAAAGAACCAAAATCCACGAACAAGAGATCCACGATTCAAGAGAAACGAATCCACGAACAATTGCACGAACACACGGCATGCTTCTCAAAGCAAGAGAAGTGAGAACCCACAAAAGAGATGTGAACTTTGCAGCGACTCGAGGCTTAGAAGTTGGTCGGCAAGGAGGGAAAGAAGATCGGAGAGGGGTAATATGGTGTGGTGGTTGGATGGAAGTGGGGATCGGGATGGGGGTGAGCTCGGGTTGGAGATGCAGTCGGGAGAGGGTGTCGGCCTGGGGGTGTACTGGCCGAGATGGGGGGTCTCGGTGTGAAGCCGCCAAGGGGAGAGAGAAGGGCCGGGGTGCTAGGGTTTAGGTGTTAGGGTTAGGGTTTGTGAGAGGGGTTTATATATATAGGATTAGGGTTAAGGAGTTGGGTTAATGGGTTGTGGGTAGATTAGGAGTAGTAATAGGATTGTTTAATGGGTATTGATATGGATTAATTGAATAGGATTCAAAATAGGATTGGAAAATAGGTTGAGAAATCAACACCACCATAAGCACCCAAGAGCACAAAATAAAGAAGACAAGAACCAAATGAAAGAAAGAACAATAATAGACGAAGAACGGAACAAAAGACGAACAAAAATCAACACAAGGAGCTCAAAAATGAAATAAATGAATATATATTGAAAACAAACTCAAATATACGGTTCAGAAAATACAAGAGAAATACAAAGAGAAAAATATACCAAAATAAAAAATACACTCAAAAATACATAAAACGAAAAACAGGGGTTACAGTTTATCTATATCTCGTAGTAATCATCATAGTAGGATTAGTTGCATAACGAGGGATTAAACCCTATAAAGTGGAGACGTTAAGGGCTTGCACTGGACCTATGTAGAGTGGGATGCATTGAATTCGACAAGTATGCATTAGAGAGTCAGCATATAGCATTGGTGTTTTCTTGACTTGGTTTTATGCATGATTGTTTTCTGTTTTCCTATACTTGACACTTAGTCTAGTTTCACTTGATGTTTTCATATTTTATTTATTGTTATTTCTTATTTCATTTTATTCTTACTATTAATACATGTTGGTAATGACTCTATGCTCTATGTTTTATTTATGTTACATTTATTTTTATGTCACTCACACCGTTATGGCTGACCCCTGTAGTTTTGGGAGTTAGGGTTATCTCTAGCCTTATATTTTACAGGTAGGTGCCTATAGCTTGGGATTTGGATGCATGTGGTAGAATGATAATATGGCTTAGATAAATTGTAAAAGAAGGTGTTGTAAAGAAAGAAAATTATAATTCAAGGTGTTGTATTTTCCGTTGTGCTTTGTAGACAATTTATGTAATAAAAAGTTTTAATTTTCCCTGTATTTGGTTGCTATGTTTATGATTACATTGAAGTAGATTCTGGAATTGTGCCACGCATTTCTAAGATATTATATTGGAAATTCGGGGCGCTACAAATAGTCAGGCAGAGAACGCCAATCGACAAATTCTCTCTGGCCTGAAAAAGAGACTGAGCAGGTCGGCTAAGGGGTTATAGGTAGAGTAGCTCCCCAATGTGCTATGGAGCTATCGGCCTACGAAGAGGACCCCCACGGGAGAATCGCCCGTCAACCTCACTTACGGCTCTGAAGCCGTTATCCCTCTTGAGGTGGGTCTACCACCGCCCCCCCTGCTTGATTGCTTACAACGAAGAGCAAAACGCAAAAGAGCTTCGTGGCAACTTGGACCTGATCGATGAGATCCGTGAAAGATCCTCCATTTGGCAAGAAATCTATCGACATAGGATCGAGCAATCCTACAACAAGTGAGTCTGCCCTACTAATCTCAAAGAAGGAGATCTGGTGCTCAGAAAGCTATCAATTTCTTCCCCCAGCAAGAAAGGCAAGTTGGCAGCTAATTAGGAAGGATCATACAGGATCTCCAAAGTTGTCCGCCCAGGCGCTTATCAACTTGAAGACCTGGGGGCAAGAGAGTGCTGAGGACATGGAACGCAGAGCACTTGTTGAAGTACCAAGAGGGTGTTTAAACATCGCTCCAAGCAACTTCTCCTAGAGCGTTCTTCTTAAAACATTTTGAAGCTTGTTTCTTTTCTTTATTAAGTGTAATAATGGCCTGCAACTCAGAAGCAGCCACTTAATGGTTGTTTTTAATAAAGAGCAGTTCTCTCTCTCTCAGGAAAACTATTGTCTTAATATTCTTTCACCGAGCACATACTCTCTAAACGACAAGTTCGGAGTCCAACACTTGGTTCGATGCAACTTTTGCTACTTGCGAACGAGTGATTACTAAGTAACTCACCATTCGGTATTGCTCCCTACAACTGTTGAAACTCTCTTAACGACAAGTTCGAAGTCCAAAACTTAGTTCGATGTCACTTTTGCTACTTGCAAATGGGCGAGTACGAAGTAGCTCACCATTCAGAATTGCTCCTACAACTGTTGATACTCTCTAAACGACAAGTTCAGAGTCTAACACATGGTTCGATGCAATTTTTGCTACTTGCGAATGAGCAAGTATGAAGTAGCTCACTATTTGAAATTGCTCCTACAACTGTTGATACTCTCTAAACGACAAGTTCGGAGTCCAACACTTGGTTCGATGCACCTTTTGCTACTTGCGAACGAGCGATTACAAAGTAGCTCACCATTCGGAATTGCTCCCACAACTGTTGATACTCTTGCAAAAATTAGCGAAACACAAATTCTCACAAGAAGCTCGAGAAATGAGTATATCAAAGCCAACTGATGCTCCTTGGTCAGATGACCAAGACATTGGCGAATACCACATATGATCAAGAAAAGAGTACCTATAATCACATGAAAACCATGAAAGCCAGTTGCTAAGAAAAAGGTAGAACCATAAATACTATTCGAAATTGTGGAGGGTTCTTGGTAATATTCCATTCCTTGAAAGTCAGTGGATGCTCTCATCAAAATCAAAATTTGAGGTACAAGTTTAATTCTAGACCAAAAACTCACATTATTTCATCAAGATTTGAGATGCAAAACTCATATGAAACGAAGACTACAAAATTACAAAATGTTGCCTTAGCCCTTCCTAGGGAACGAGATGCTTCTATCAAGCAATACTCGGGGTCGGTGAGCGCTGTGTTGCTGTCGCCTCATTCCATAGAATTCTCCAAGCCGACAAGCCGAGTAGTGTCATTAGCACCTAGGAGCCTAACGGTTTCCCCGACAGATTCTCCGCTCGACGAGCCAGCCACCCCGCTTTGCACGTCCCCAGGGTGTCTCAAGACAGGGGACGGATGAAGTGCTAACTCATGGAATGACCTTTCTTGGGCGTACTCACCCCGAGGGCTGGAAGTGCTTCTGATGTTACTCCCCTCAGAAAGCCATCGCAGACGAAGGTTCTTCGCCTCTAGCTCCACGATCCACGCCTTCAGTGAGTCGTCCGTCACTTTGACCTTCAGGCGAGGCATTCAACTCGAGCTGCCCCTACGAGAAGACTCGGAGATAGTCCTCCGAAGATGCGCTGCCTCTATAATCTTTTCAAGAACCACATTCTTCAGCTCGTCTCTCTCAGACCTCGCATCGAATAAAGAGTGACGAAGGAACTTGAGTCTCAGGTCTTGGCCGACAACCATTGAAGGACATGTCTCCTCACCTTCGGGGGGAACTTCATGAAACCTCTCCTCGAGGCGCCACATATCAATTTCTCGATGAGCTAAGGTCAGCTTCAGATGACCCAACTCCTGCTCGGCTCTATAGAGCATCTCTCGGGACCGAGCTAGCCCCAACTTGGCGACACCCAGATTAGACCGGATATGAGACACCTCACTGATTTGTGGACATCAAAAGGGGGGGGAGCATGAATTTTTAAGTCTGAAGAACCAACATGGCAACACTGCACCTAAACAAAGCTACTGAAATAGCTCGGAAGTAGAGCAAACCCACAAAAGTTTCAAAGCCACACAACACTTGTCAAAAGAAAAAAAAAAGCTTTTCATTAAAATTCAACGAGTACAAGAAGCGGTGGCCAGTCCGCAATTAGGCAACATTTCATGACATTCAAAACAGAAATATGAACTACAACAAGGTCAAGGGCGGACCTCTTTAGCGTGATCCCCGGTCGCCGAGGGCTCTGACCCTTGTGTGGCGGCGATGATCGCTAGGGGCATGACCTCCGCATCGGCCTCTACCTCTGCCTCGTCAACCCCTACCTCGACCACCTTGACCTCGTCATCTTCGTCATCCTCCTCGGAGTCATCGTCGAACCCAGGGACAGTGTTGGGGAACAGGCGCCATCCGGTGCAGTCTACCTCCGGGTAGGCCTCCTTTACCTGTGCGATTGCACGAGCATAGGCCTTCACCATATTGACGTCGAGGTACCCTTTCGCACTCTCCATCTCTTCAGCCTTGGCCTTCTTAGCCGTGGCAACCCTAGCGGCGGCAACGACATCCTCCTTGTCCTTCACTGCCAGCTCTTTTTATTGGAGCAGCAGAGCGTTGTCAGACTCGAGCTTCGCCACAACACTCTTGAGATGCTCCAACCTTGCAGTTTTCGCCTCGGTCTCAACCCTCACCTGCTCGAGGTCCTTGGCAATTCGAGCCTTCTCTGTCCCAGCCCGGTCAGTCTCCTGCTTTAGATCTTTCTCAAGTTCGGTCATCTTCTCCATTAGATGATCGAAGTGGCAAGTTATCTGCGAAAAGGAAGGCGGAGCGCCATGAAAAACTCGGAAAGAGTAGTTTATAAAAGGTGAGACAAGTCAATAATAGACTTACCGATACCATTGCTCGTGCGATATCAAGCGCATCGTCACTAACGCCGCCGACGTCCTTGGAGACCCTGTCCTTCGGCGTAGCAAGGTGCCGAACAGCTTGCATGCTGGACGATGAGTCCCCAAGAAACCCGTCGAGCTTGCGGACTTACCAGTCTGGAACAAAAATCTTCTTATGATCCTCGGTTAGGAACACCTCGGCCTCGGCCGTTAACGACGGGGCCTCCAAACCCAAGGCCGCGGGTAAGGGGAAGGCCTCAGCCGAAGCCGAAGCCGACGTCGCTGCGGGGGTCTGCGACCGTTGAACAACCGCGGCCTGCACCGCCGCCTGTCCATGGCAGCGGCGACAGTCTTCACCCTCGACGAAGATACCTTGGAGACCACCCATTTCCTCTTCTTCAGGGCCTTGCTACCCAAAACCCCACGCTGCGCCAGCATGTCATCGAAGTCCATAGCTTCTACAAAAAAAAAGAGTTAAGCACAGGTAAAGCTAAACTTAAGAGGAAGGGGAGCACGAAGCTAAAAATAAACCGCATACTAGGGTTTATACGGCTGAGACCCCCCCCCCCCTGAAGAGCACCTCCTCGATCAGATCCCTCCAATCAAACTTCTGCCGATCGAGGAGCGTCCGGACCATCTCGCCTTCTTTGGGGCTGAGTACCGGGCTCTCTTTCACCCTCCTCGAGACTTCTTTGACCCAAGTCGTCGAGATGAACCACGGCTCTCGACTCTCGACAAGGAAGTACTTGTCCCTCCAATGCTTTATCGAATCGGGGCAACTAACGAGCTTGGCACCATGCCTCGGATCCAGGTAAAACCTAAACTCCGACTTATGTTGTTGATGAACCCAATATATGGTCCGCAGCACCCTCAACTCTGGCTTGAGCCCCGCCGCCTCGCTGTGAAGGATGAACTCGTTGATCAGCCTCCACACGTTCGGCATGTACTGGACTGGGCTGATCCAAAACCATCGTAATACTTTGATGACAAAAGGATGAAGAGGGAGCCGCACACCGGCTATGAAGGCGTCGATGGGCCAAAAGCACATGTCCACTGGCATCAGAGAATTGGCCCTCACTCCGGGCCCAGGCAACATCCGGTCGTACTCCTTCGGGATCTAAAAACATTCCCAAATCGATGCCAGATCCACCTCGTTAAGTATGGAGATCATCTCGTCGACCTCCGAGGTCTCTCTGGCGGCATTCTCCTAGAAGCTTCTAATTCTCCTAAACTTCGGCAACCCTCCGAGGTCTCCCATGCCATACATAATATGCTCGGCCTGTTCGTCTGGAAGGTTCCGAACCCTTTGAAGTCTAGTTAGCTCTCCTGGCAATCTGTCGAACTCCCCCATCCTCCGCTGGCTCTCAACCACGGTCTCCACTACGACTAAAGAGGAACCTGCCACGGCCTTGCCTTTTTCGATTGGAGGAACTTGGCTCGAGGTCGGCTCATGGGCGAGAATAAGGGAGGTCTCCTGCATCGAAGGAATGCTAGACATTCTCTAAAATTAAACTAAGTATGAGATTACCTTGATTTGACAATGATCGCCGGAAAAGATCGCCGGAAGAAGAAGATTCTCACCTGAAGCTCCAGTAAGAGAAAAAAATCACCTAAGTAAAAAACTAGAGAGTGAGCAAATGAGAAGGGGGGTGGAGTTTTATAGAGATGGGCACATTAACCGAGACTAAAAGGCCCTTAAAAGCATGAAGGCCCAGCCCATTTACCACAAAATGACGGAAAATATGGAAAACTCAATAGACCTTTCACTGGTCAATGGTCAACAATCAGTATGCCACATGTCACTCTCCTGGACTTCGGCAACCTGTGCTGAGCACTCTTGCCACCGACATCCAAATGCGAAAAAAAATTCTCTAGACTTCGGCAACGTGTGCCGAGCACTCTTGCCACCGACGTCCAAATCCGAGAAAAAATTCTCCTGGACTTCGGCAACCTGTGCCGAGCACTCTTGCCACCGATGTCCAAATGCGAGAAAAAATTCTCCTAGACTTCGGCAACGTGTGCCGAGCGCTCTTGCCACCGACGTCCAAATGCGAGGACTTCGGCGACATGTGCCGAGCACTCTTGCCACCGAATTCCAAATATGAGAAAAAATTCTCCTGGACTTTGGCAACGTGTGCCGAGCGCTTTTGCCACCGACGTCCAAATGCGAGAAAAAGTTCTCCTGGACTTCGGCGATGTGTGCCAAGCACTCTTGCCACCGACGTCCAAATGCGATAAAAAAGTTCTCCTGAATTTCGGCAACGTGTGTCGAGCGCTCTTACCACCGACATCCAAATTTGAGAAAAAATCCTCTTGGAATTTCGGCAACCTGGGCCGAGCACTCTTGCCACCGACATCGAAATGCAAGAAAAAATTCTCCTAGATTTCGGCAATGTGTGCCGAGTGCTCTTACCACCGACGTCCAAATGCGAGAAAAAAATATCCTGGACTTCGGCAACCTATGTCGAGCACTCTTGCCACCGACGTCCAAATGCGAGAAAAAAAATCTCTTGGACTTCGGCAACGTGTGCCGAGCGCTCTTGCCACCGACGTCCAAATGCGAGGACTTCGGCGACATGTGCCGAGCACTCTTACCACCGAATTCCAAATATGAGAAAAAATTCTCCTGGACTTCGGCAACGTGTGCCGAGCGCTTTTGCCACCGACGTCCAAATGCGAGAAAAAGTTCTCCTGGACTTCGACGATGTGTGCCGAGCACTCTTGCCACCGACGTCCAAATGCGATAAAAAAGTTCTCCTGAATTTCGGCAATGCGTGTCGAGCGCTCTTACCACCGACGTCCAAATTTGAGAAAAAATTCTCTTGGAATTTCGGCAACCTGGGCCGAGCACTCTTGCCACTGACATCGAAATGCAAGAAAAAATTCTCCCAGATTTCGGCAACGTGTGCCGAGTGCTCTTACCACCGACGTCCAAATGCGAGAAAAAAATATCCTGGACTTCGGCAACCTATGTCGAGCACTCTTTCCACCGACGTCCAAATGCGAGAAAAAATTCTCCTGGACTTCGGCAACGTGTGCCGAGTGCTCTTGCCACCGACGTCCAAATGCGAGAAAAAATTCTTTCGGACTTCGGCAACGTGTGCTGAGCACTCCTGCCACTGACGTCCAAATGTGAGAAAAAGCTCTCCTGGACTTCGGCAACGTGTACCGAGCACTCATACCACTGATGTCCAAATGTGAGAAAATGCGTTGACCGGTCAACGGTCAATGCGGCACGTGTCTCTCTCCTGAACTTCGACAACGTGCGCCAAGCACTCTCGTCACCGACGTCCAAATGCGAGAAAATGGGTTGGCTGGTCAACGATCAACGCACCATGTGTCGCTCTCCTGGACTTCGGTAACGTGTGCCGAGCGCTCTTGCCACCAACTCCCAATGGTGGAAAAATACTTACCTCCAGACGTGCGCTCATGATCGGAGCGCTCAGATTAAGCCTCGTCACCAAGCGACATATCCACCATCAGATCGTTCAGAAAATTGCGCCAGTGATATGATCAATGCTCCAGGTTGCGCACGTCGATATTCTTTGATTAATTATTTTTTAAAAAATTTATTAATTCAAATTAATTATTTAAAAATTTAAAAAATGATTAAAAATTCAAAAAAAACAATAATTAAAAATTCTAAAAAATAATTATAAATTCGGGAGATTATTTTTAGCTCCTGGAAAAATAATTATTGATTAGAATAATTAATTGGTGCTTTTTGAAACCAGATTGTTACTTCGCAAAATTAAATAAATAATTCGAAAAATAGTTTAAAAATATGGAAAATCACAAAAAATCTAGAAAAGTCTAAGAATAATTTTGGGCATGTTGCTAGCTCACAAAAACACCGTTACACCTCGAGCAAGAACCAAACTCCCTTAAGAACTCCAATAAAATCCCGTACGCCATTGAAACAGTAAAACTACTCCCCAAATGTTGTAAAACACACTCTTTAGGAGTGGGGGGCTCGTGATATTGCTAAAAATAGGATTAAATCAGGATCGTTCAAATCGGGCATGGATCTTAAAGCTCTAAGGAGTAAAACAGTCATTTCACCTACAAACGGATCCGAAATGGGAACTGGGTCTCTTTTTCAAAGCCCAATAACCCATAAAAGAATCTATCCTATTGGATATAGGGTACCAACCCGTTACAAACCAATTCAGAAGGATAACGAGAAATTCAGATTCGTGATTATCCCTAAGAGACAATTTTAACCACTTCTTATCCATCCACACCGGAAGGTAGAGATTTGTCCTTATCTCGAAACGGATCTCTAAGGCGACTATAAATACCCCTCTCCCCCCACCATGACAAGGTAATAATTTTTTCTACCTAAAGCTCTTTCTTAATCTTCGAGATTACTGACAAGAGCGTCAGAGGATTCTTCGCCAGGGATCCATCTCGGTGTATCGAACATTGTGCAGGTTCGTGGCAGCGGCAAGGAACAAGTCAACACATAGGTGAAGTCAACAGGTTTGCTTTATTGTTTTCCTCAAAGAACTCACAAATTCATCTGTTTGCTCCCATACCTGAAATCAGCAGCAACACAAACAGTGAGCGGTATCTAGCAATACATCACTACTACTCAAGTAATGGGAATGCCAGTAAGTTTACATAATCTATCTGTGACAAATGTTACCATGTAGTTTAATCCTTTTGTCCAGATATCTAATTGACCATAAGAGCATCCACAGTTGTTAATGGTAAAAATATGCATAAATGGATAAATGGATATAGCAATCTATCATTTTGCTGCAGTCATACAATGCTATTTTTTACTTTTTTAAATTAAAATAATAACAGACGGTGCTTCATGTTCCGTCAGAGAGGGAAAAAATAAAAAAATATTTAAAAAGTTGGGACAGCATATCATGTTCTGTCGGAGAAAAAAAAAATTAAATGGTGGGACGGCACTTCAAGTGCCGTCTGAGGGGAAAAATCGTACTCGAAGTGCAAAAAAATTACAAAAAAATTATAAAAAATTGTAAAAAAAATTACAAAAATTACAAAAAATTACAAAAAATATACAGAAAATATACAAAAATTACAAAAAACTACCTAGAGGGTGGGACGGCACTTTCCGAGAGAGGTGGGGTTTTTTTTGGTTATTTTTATTACGAATTATTTTTTTTTTAGGGACGACACTTCAAGTGCCATCCGACCATTTAAAAAATATTTTTTTTGTGCGACGACAGTTTAAGTGCCGTCCGACCATTAAAAAATATTTTTTTTATGCGAAGGCACTTCAAACTCCGTCTCTCATATATGCATATTTCTCATTTCCATTCTCATCTATAGCAATCTCCTGTAGCGATTTATGCATAATATGCATATTTGGCCAATGACTGAAGCGCTCTTTTTGACCAAATATGCATATTATGCATATTTAGCAAATGACTACAGATGCTCTAAGGCATAGAGAGTGTCACCCTTGTATAGTTCAATCTTTGCTTTATTGATGTCCGAGTGGACTTACTAAAATAAATGAGCTCAATATCTCATATTGACTCATTTGAGCAGGGCTATCCATTTTGCAGTCTCACCCAATCAAGGGGCCCTATTGATATCGCTCATGTTATATAAGAGGTACAAATCCTATCCAAGTCACTCACATCCTTCTGAATGATTTGTAGTATATCCAATAGTCGACTTTATAATCACCTTATTTTAGGCAACGTTTAACGACATTAAAACATACAACTTCTCAAGTAGGGAATTATAGTGACTTCAAGTCAAATGACTATATACACCATGGTCACAGTGAGAATCGCTTATGATACTCACATAACGATCCATGCAGCGTTCTTATAGTGGGTCAGTCCAGTACGTTATTACTCTAATATGTACCCATGTGGAGATTTGATATCTCATATCCATGACCCGTGAGATATGGTCATCAGTCTACGCACATACTAGTCTCTTTGTTTTATTGTTATTCTAATTCACAATAATACTTGACTAGGAACATTTAAGAATAGTGTTCTAAGTACAACCAATAAGATCTCACAATCAAGTCATGCACTTGATATCCCATGGTATTGAACCTACTATTCTAAGAACTTTATTATGTTCATTTAATCATAACAATAAAAAAAACACAATAAATAAAATGCCGCATATATGAAAAAAATGTCATGATGCAATGCAACTAGTAATGTCAATACACAACTGGCCTCTAGGGCATACACCAACATATTGTATGTATAAAACACATATTTCTCATTATTATTGGGTATCATTACCTTTTTTCTCAGTCTCTTCTGTGATCTAAGGCATATCCTCGACCAGAACAATATGCTTTGTTTTGGATAAATTGAATATTTGGTTCAAGACATCTTCTAGACCGTCATGAACTCTCTGTACAGGATATGCTACATCATGAGCTGCTTCTTCAGGAGCATTAAGGTGTGTTATGTTATTCAATCTCCTATTCAGGGGAGATGACGTTGTTTTTAAATTTTAAATTTAATTTTTTTTTATGTGGAGCTATTTCATTTGTTGCTTTATTTGATTCTTTGAGTATTTCGATAATTCACGACGTTCTTATGGAATGAGGCATTTATCTTCCTTTTTATCTCCCCTAACAACGAAAAAATTGTCTCATCGAAATATGATGCTCAACCTCTATTCCTAAGGATATAAAAAAAATCAATGAAGATTTGTGAGGTAAATTCAGCGGCATTGCCTAGTCTTATTGATTTGATAGCTTGTTCAAAGAAATTGATTATTTGGGTCAATATACAAAAAAATTTGTTATAATTGAAGCATAAAGTAATACCATAAAGTATCTAAAAATGCAATGTTTAATCAGTAGGTGCAAATAAAAATTATCTATATAATAAATTACAAAGAAAGCTATCAAGTGGCTCTCATTCAATCTCCCCTAAAATCAATGGCCTAGATTGATTCTCACAAAACATATTTTTCAGTACAAAATTTCAAACTCCAAAATTAAATTTTTTCCCCCAAAACTAAAAACTCATTACTTTATTACTATCTCTCTTCTCTGTTCACTTTTTCATATTCCTCTCTTTCTCTCTCTCCCTCTCTCTCTCATTCTTTCTTTAATTACTTAGAAATTTAGATTTTAAGATTTCGGGTTTGTAAAATTTTCAGAATTTTTATGTTTTTTTTATTGCACATATTATATTGAAAATAGCAAATATCGCTTCAACAGTTAAATTTCATCATTTTCCACAGTTAAAGTTCTAAAAAGTTGAATTTTACACCCTCATTTATAATTATTTCTCAACATATACTAATAGAAACATGGACTTTTATTTACAACTAATTATTATCATACTATTCAAACTTGAACTACATAATTATTGTTTTACTGTTTACAGGGCTTTTCTTGTGTTGTATCGTTCCGAAGACGTGCCGTAGGCACGTGCCCACGGGCAAATCTAGTTCATCAATAAATTCTAAAGAAATATCGTTCCCAAATCATAAGTGCTAAAAATGTAGTTCCAAAAATGCCAACACGAGCCATAAAGTTTCAATGTCAAGTAGTGCAAAGTTAAATAAATAAAACTAAGCAACTGATAATCCCCAAAAAAATTGCAGATGTCAAGTTTGTGTTTTCTTGTTCCTCAAGATCCTTGCCAAGGAGGCCATCATTTCCAATGTCAAGGATGACAATGCTTCAATCTTCTGGATTTTCTAATTTTTGGCCGTCGCTTCCTTTGATACCAATAGGTGTGGGACCAATGACCTTCATGCCTACACTTAAAGAATATATATATATATATATATATATATATATATATATATATATATATATATATAATTAATCTTAATCTTCCCCGATATGGGACGATTAATTATATATTCCCCGATATGGGACGATTAAATATATATATATATATATATATATATATATATATATAATTGTCTAGAATTAGAGATCACCAATCAGCTATAGCACATTTTATGAGGTAAGCCTGTGGTGGGCAGTTGTTAGAAAAATCGCTGTGCGGGGCCGGGGTGTTACAAATGGTATAAGAGCCGACTTTCGACACCGAGTGTGGGTATAGAGTGGTGGTTATGCCTGAGATGGAGCTAGCAGATGTACTAGTAAGTATGCCTGAGAGGGAGCGGGGTTGGGTCAGGTCGCCCGGTAAATCCACTGAGGTGGGCTAGGGGACTGGACAACACGCAGAATCAAGGTACTGTACAACTAGCAGAATCAGGGTACGTCATTCCACATCGGCTAGAAAGGAGATCCTAGCGCTACGTTGCAAGTCCCGGCTTCAACGAGGAAGCTGAATTCTTAAGGGGAGATGTCTGTAACACCCCATGTTAAGAATATATATAGATAAATGCTCGGTTGAAAACGTGTCTATTTTCACCAGGTTGGAAAACAGCGATCTGAGCCGTTGGATCGCTCTAGATCGTGATCAACGGCTCAGATCTCCCACTAAGAGCCCATAAGAGCGGAGGGGTATTTTTGGTACTTCACGCCAAAAAACGCTTCAGACTTGGCATTTTTTGGCGTGAAATTTTTTTGCAAAAAGTTATCCTTAGGTCGTTGTTGGGAACAACGGTCTAGGTTGTTTAATTTATAAAAAAATTCAACCTAGGCCGCTGTTCCCAACAGTGGCCTAGGTATGTACAAGTGTTTTTCCAAACACTTGTACATACTCAGATCGCCATCTCCCTCACAACTCTCTTTCTCGCTACTGGAGCTCGTGAAACCCATTTTTCAAACCCTAGCTCTCTCTCTCTCTCGATCTGAAAACCCTAGTTCTTTCTTGCTCGTTGCATCTCACTCAATCTCTCCCTATTCTCACACTCTTGCCCTCTTCCTTTGAAGATCCCGATTACAAAAAAACCCTAACCCATACGAAATCTCCCCAACCCTAAAACCCCAATCCTAAAGAAATTAGCAAACCTTACTCCCCTTTCTTTCTCTACAGCAGCGCGCAAGGACCTCCTCTATTTCCTTTCCGAAAACCCTCATTGTGAAAGGTATTATTTTTTTCTTCTATTTTAGTAGATCTAACTAGGTTAATTGATTGAAAATTTTTATTCAACGTTTAAGTATACAATTTGTACATTATGCGTAGCTAATTATAGTATTATTGTCGATGTAGATGTAGTATTAGTTGTTGTTCGTTGTTAGTAATAGCGCACAAAGAGATCCAAAAATTATGCAATTTTACGAGTACATCGGGATCGCCACGCACAAGCCAACGCAACTTGTAGAAGTGTACGGCCGTGTATCGCTTTCGACTATTTTTCGTGAGTGAAAGCGATACATCGGCGTATATTGCAAACCGTGAGTCGAAACTCACCTCTACAAATTTTGTTGGCTCATGTGTTTTGCGTCCATCCTACTTCCAAAGTTTCGGAATTTTTTGATCTCATTTGTGCGGATTTTTACCGTATATCAAATAACAACAACGATTAATGTTTGATTTCTGTCGAGGGACTTTTCACTCGGAAACAACATCCAAAAAAAAAAAAAGAAATTTTGCGAGCATGTCGGGCTAACAGCTCGCAACCCAATGCTACTTATAGTTGCGAGTTCCGACCCTCGGTTTGCGAGCTACGTCAACGTATCGCATTGTTGGCATTTTTCGTGAGTGAATGCGATACACGGCTGTATCTTGCAAACTGTGGATCAGAACTCGCTTGTACTAGTTGCGTTGCCTTGAGTGGAGGGAGCCCGACCCAATCGCAAAGTTTAGTATTTTTTCCGTCGATTGTGCGGTTTTCTCATGAACTTTGTTATGTTTTGAGCAAGTTTTCAATAGAGAAACCACTTGAATCCGTAATTTTGCGAGTAGGTTGGTCTCGCCACTCACAAATCATAGCAACTTGTAGTTGCGAGTTTTCACCCACGGTTTACTATATGCGTCCGTGTATCGCATTTCCCTCTTTTCCAAGAGTGAAAGCGAGCGAGACACGGCTGTATCTTGCAAACCGTGGATCAAAACTCGCTTGTACAAGTTCTGTTACCTTGTGTGTGGCAAGCCGGACCCATTAGCAGAGTTTCATATTTTTATGACATCGTTTTTGATGTTTTGTCACTTATTTTGTTTCTTATGTATATATATCGCAATCGTTTGTTAACAAGCTGTTTTATATATAATGTGCATAATAATTTACCAATTATATATTTTTACCCCAGATGAACAACGATATAGAGAGTTCTGCTGCCGGCGATAATTTTGTGCGGGTAGAACCAATCATTGATTCCATGTCGTTAGTCAAATAACATCTAAAACCAAAGTTAGGTATGATGTTTCCAACTTTAGTTGAGGCTGAAAATTTCTATTCGTCATATGCTCGATGTGGGAGTTTTGCAATGCGTAAGTGTGGGAATAAATTAAAGGAAGGAGTGAAAGTAGATAAGTCATATCTGTGTAGTAAAGCCGGGTCTTCGCCGAGTCAACAAAGTGATGGTAGACGGGGAACAACCTGTAGAACGGGTTGCAAGGCTTGTGTTCGTGTAAAATTGAACGAAGTAAGTAATACGTGGATGTCGTATTCATTTCATGAAGCACACAATCACGAATTCACCTCACCCGGTAGAAGGCATCTTTTGCCCCGAAACCGTTCCGTGTCAAATACAGATAAAAGGATAATAGATCAATTCAACCAAACTAATATCCCGACATGTCGATAAATGCTCTTCTTCGAAAGTGTTAGTGGTGGTCACGATCAAGTAGGGTTCACCGAAAAAGATGTTACAAATTTACTTAGAGACTCGCAAGAAGCATTGAAAGGACATGATTCGAAAATACTAATTGATTTTTTCGAATCTAAGAAACAGACATATCGTTCATTTTTTTTTATGACATTCAAGTAGATCCCGAAGGGCAGTTGTCACATTGTATGTGGGTTGATGGTATTTCTAGGATGAATTATCAATAATTTGGTGATGTACTTTGCTTTGATGCCACATACAATACGAACTGGTATGGAATGTTATTTGTTCGCTTCGTTGGAGTGAATCAACATTAGCAATCGAATTTCTTAGAAGGTGGGTTCATTCCAGATGAGACGGCATCTTCGTTTAAATGGTTCTTTGAAAAGTTGTTAGGTGTTATGAATCGTGCTCCATTCGGTATCGTCACCGATCAAGACCGTGAGATCGCCACCGCAGTGAAGAAAGTTTTCCCCCAGACTCGACATCGGTTTTGTATTTGGCACATATTGGATAAGTTACCACAGGAGGTGCGTATGTCTAACGATGTCGACAAGTTTAGGGAATCATTGAAGAATGTCATCTACAATTCCGAATATGTACATGAATTTGTAGAAAAATGGAATTCATTGATTTCGCAATACGGACTAGAGAATAACAAATGGTTGAACGATCTATTTGATATCTATGAAAAATGGGCACCCATCTATGCTAAAGATTCTTTTTGGGCCGGCATGAGTGGCCAACGGGTTGAGTCATTACATTCTGCCTTGAAGCATCATGCAGAAAAGAAATATTCCTTGCATGATTTGCCGTCATCTTCAATCATTTTTTGGGAAGGCAAAGACACAATGAACTGAACGAAAATCATCGTAACCGTGAGAAGAGACCGAAGTTGAAGAGCAAATGGGCTTTAGAGGCATAAATGGTGAGAACATACACTTTGATTTTTTTTTTTTTTTTTTTTACAAATTCCAAGATGAAGTTACAAAAAGCTTCATGTACAGTGTGACATTCGTTGGCGATCTTGAGACACCGGATAGTTCAACCTTCCATGTGATACTCTGTGGAGAATCAAAACTGGCGCGCCTTCTTGCAAACTCAACTGAATTATTACATGTTCTTGTCACTTTTTCGACTTCGTTGGTATTCCTTGCAGGCATATTTTAGCGGTTCTTCGGTTCAGCCATCACACTTCCCTTCCGGATATATATATTATAAGAAAATGGACCCAAAATGTGATGAGATGAAGTTATACATCTGTTCCAACCGAACACAATACCTAGAATTTTACTTTGCGATATTATGAGTTGAGCTATCACGCAAAACAGATTGTCGATCTTGGTTGTTCCTCCAATGAAAGTTACAAATACACACTAAAGAATTTGCATAAGATCATTGACAGCGTCTCTCGGTTACAACTCGGATTGGGTGAACAATTCGAAGAGGCCTCACAACCGCAGGATAGTACAGAACCGCATGGCAGTACACAACTGCATGGTAGTGACAACCACATGGTAGTGCACAACCTCTTGGTGAAGGAGGTGGACACGTACCTACACGCATAAGGGACCCACAACAATGCATGACAAAGGGAATACCTCGTGTCAAAAGATTGAGGCCGATAAGAGAGCAACTTCGCTTTAAAAAAACAAGACGATGCCGAACATGCGGCATTATACAAATGGATCATGATTCAAGAAATTGTCCAACATTATTTGAGGGGTAAGACTCGTAATTTCTTTGATTCTCCCTCTTTTAAATTTATTATACTTCATTTGTGGTAAATGAAATTGTCACTAACTAAAACTTATCTTTGAATGAAGGGCAATCAATCCGCAAGAAGTGAATCCATCTGATGAAGAGAGTTCCGACGAGAGATATGATGATGCATTGTGAATTGGAATTTTTTATGTACAGTTTTAGTATGTTAGATATTGATGCAATAATTTAGCTTTTTTTGTGTAAGATTTGTTGTTAATTTTAAATGTTGTTGGGACTCAAGTGTTGTTATTTTGTGTTGATTGTTAATTTTGTTGTTGTTGTTGTTCTTTTTGAGTTGTTAGTGGTGTTATTGTTGTTGTTAATTGTACATGTTGGTGGGATTCAAGTGTAATTGTGTGTAGAAGTTTTTTTGAGAATGTTGTGTAGCAGCCTGCAGCTGCTATGTTCACTTTTCATTTAATTCTTTTTTATTTTTTTATTTTTTAAAGACAACAGCCTTAGTTGAAGACAAAGTCTTTTGTGTAGAACTCAAAAAAAAATCCAAATTTTGTTTTTAAAACTAAGGTGTCGTTGTCTAAAACAACGACCTAGGATCTAGCCAAAATATCCATTTTTTGGGGTTGCTCTCTGTTTTGGCTAAGCCAAAAGGAGCAACAAGTCAGAGTGCAAATTTTTTTTTCTAAATCTAGGCCGTTGTTGGCCTAGGTTTATAAATAAATTGGAATTTTTTTGGGTTGCTCTTTGACTTGCCCAAGCTAATATGTAGCAAAGTCAGAGAGCAACATTTTTTTTAAAGATAGGCTGTTGTTTCCAACAATAGCCTACGTTTTAGATAAAAATTGGAATTTTTTATTTGCTCTCTGACTTGTCCAAGCTAAAAGAAGCAACAAGTCAGAGAGCAACCAATTTATCCTTTTAAAACTAAGGTCGTTGTCTATTTTAATTTTTTTGGTTGCTCTCTGTCTTGGCCAAGCTAAAAGGAGCAACAATTCAGAGAGCAAGAATCTTTTAAAGCTAAACCTAGACCGTTGTCTCCAACAACGGCCTAGGTTATAGCAAAAAATTTGAATTTTTTGGGTTGCTCTCTGACTTGCCCAAGCTAATATGTAGCAACAATTCAGAGAGCAACAATTTTTTTTTGAAAGCTTAGGCTGTTGTCTCCAACAACGACCTACGTTTTAGAAAAAAAATTTGGAATTTTTTATTTTCTCTCTGACCTGGCCAAGCGAAAAGGAGCAACAAGTCAGAGGGAAACCAATTTTTCATTTTAAAACTAAGGCCATTGTCTCCAACAACGGCCTAAGTAATATGGAAAAAATTGGAACTTTTTGGGTTGTTCTCTGACTTGGACAAGCTAAAAGGAGCAACAAGTTAGAGAGCAACCAATTTTATTGTTTTAAGCTAAGGCCGTTGTTATATGAAATTTTGCACAAAAAAAAATTATGCTTTTTACAACTGTTTCTTTACTCTTTACGAACAGTGTCTCTCGAACTGTATGCAAAAGATATTCATATACTTGTATATCGTTTATATATTTTATTAATTTTCATTTTTAGCCACCTAACTAACCAATATACAATCGTTAAGGTTAAATGTTAAAAAAAATATTAAACAAAAGATGATCTTTTCATTCGTAAAAATTAATTTTTTAAATATATTTTTACCCCTAATATGTAATTTCTTCTGGAATGCGTATACCTATCCAGTTTAACACCTAACCCCTAACCATACCCCACAAACCCATAATATTTCAGTTAGGGTTAGGGTTAGGGTTAGGGTAAGGTTAGTGTTACAGGGGTTAGGATAAGGTTAGGGTAAGCTAGGGTTATGGTAGGGTTACGGGTTAGTGTAGGGTTATGAGTAGGATTATGGTAGGGTTACGGGTGAGTGTTGGGTTACGGGTTAGTGTAGGGTTAGTGGTTAGGTTTCTATCTGAATAGGTATACACTTTTCAGAAGAAATTACATATTAGGTGTTAAAAAATTTTAAATCGTAAGTTATTATACTAGAAGACGGTTTTTTATGTTTTATGCGATGCCAATAAATGTGTTCACCACAGAAATCAAAGATGGCACCAAATTAACAATTTGAAATAATAGTGAAATAAACTAGGCTAACTTCAACCATAGACTTCACTACCAAAAAAAATAAAAAAACAAAACAAAAATTCGTAAATTTTTATACGTCAACATTATACATGAACATGAACAAATAAAATAATAATTTTATACATCCAAGAATTCGTAAATTTTGCATTTTTTAATTTTTGGTCCATGTCCACACACATACTCATAACTCTACACTCACCCGTAACCCTACCATAACCCTACTAAACTATACACTCACCCGTAACCCTACCATAACCCTACTCATAACCCTACACTCACCCGTAACCTTACCATAACCTTAGCTTACCCTAATCCCTGTTAACACTAACCTTAACCTTACCCTAACCCTAACTGAAATATTATGAGTTTGAGGGGTATGGTTAGGTTAGGTGTTAAACTGGATAAGTATATGCATTCCAGAAGAAATTACATATTAGGGGTAAAATATATTTTAAAAATTGATTTTTACGAATGAAAATATCATCTTTTAATTTTTTGGTATTTTTTTAACATTTAACCTAACGATTGTATATTGGTTAGTTAGGTGGCTAAAAATGAAAATTAATAAAATATATAAACGATATACAAGCATATAAATATCTTTTGCATATGCTTTTTCACATAACTTAGGCCGTTGTTGGAGACAATAGCCTTAGCTTTAAAAAAAGAATTGTTGCTCTTTGACTTGTTGCTACATATTAGCTTGGGCTAGTCAGAAAGCAACCCAAAAAATTTAAATTTTTTGCTATAACCTAGGCCGTTGTTGGAGACAATGGCCTAGGTTTAGGATTTTTTTTTGCTTTCTGACTTGTTGCTCCTTTTGGCTTGGCCAAGACAGAGAGCAACCCAGAAAATTACAATATTTTTCATATAACTAAGGCCGTTGTAGCTTTCTAAAAAAATTGTTGCTCTCTGACTTGTTGCTACATATTACCTTGGACAAGTTAGAGAGTAACCCAAAAAATTCAAATTTTTTGCTATAACCTAGGCCGTTGTTTTAGAAAAAAATTTCTCCTTTTCGATAAGCCAAGACAGAGAGCTACTGATCATAAAAAAAATTCATTGATAGAACCTAGGCCGTTGTCTTCAAAAACGGGCAGTTGTCTTCAACAATGGCCTAAGAAAAAAAAATACAGCTGCTACACTACATTCTCCAAAAAAATACTACATAGAATCCCATCGGCTACATTCTCCAAAAAAAAATTCTGCATACAATCTCCAAAAAAAACTACACTCTCCAAAAAAAACAACAACAAGAACAAAATTCATAATCATCACATAGTAACAACTACATCAACAACAACTAAAACTAACCATATCTCAACAACAACCACAACAAGTTCTATCAATTACATTCAACAAAAATTTCAAAAATTTGTACTAAAAAAAAGACTGTATCGGGAAACACTTAACCACCGGGCGTGTAAATTTGTGGTGCTCGCCTCTTCCGAAGAGATTGTCGCCGCCGGGTTGGGGATAACGCCGCAACAATTTCTTCGTCTTCTCCCTCCTATTGTGTGTCTCCAACAACACTTTCTTGATACTCTTCTTCTTGCTCTTCTTCTTGAGGTGGAGATGTAGCTTGATATTGGCGTTGCTGTCCCAGGCCAGATAGCTTACCCCTCACGCTTTTACGTCGCTGTTTACGTACGGATTTATCGTTCAAAGCTTCACCCTCTCCCAAAACATCTAAATTGCTACGACATGAAGAGAGCATCATCTGAGCAAACTTCTTCATAGGTTGGGCAGCATTACTTTTGAGTACCTGTGCGCATTCTTTTGCCATGTCCCATGCATTATTGATCTAAAATAAAAACAAAAAATATATTAAACACATTCGGATTTATAAACAATTTAATCACTTTAAAAATAAGAAAATTTCAATAAAATTTAAACATTATACTCACCAATGTACGCATAGATGACGCCTTCGGTTGGAACATGGGTTGTGAACTAGAATACGCGGGTGGTGGTTCAATCTCTCTCTCCTCAATTGGTAGTTGAATACCAGCAGGTAGTTCTGTATTGGGAGAGATGTACAAACGTGTAATAGATCTATACCATTCCATCTACTTCGTTTGCTGCATGCCATTGTACGGTGGAACATCAACAATTACGAGTTCAAACCGTTGCTCATTCCATTCTGCAACATGAACACGGTGGAAATCTGTCCAATCATGGGTAGGCATACGACTGGTACCCCTCACAGCGTGTAACTCAAAGTTGTATAGGTTTGCGCATATTTTGGGTAGATTTTGTTGAAGATAGAATTGCCGAAGGACTTTGTCCGACCGCGGATGCTCTACTATACCAAAGTTGATGAGTGGAGCCGTCATCATCCACAACTGCGACTGCGGTCCGGTTGACCGGTGGTAGTCTTCCCACCCGCTCGGGTGTATATGACACCCAAATCACGAACTCTTCTCGTAGTTGGTCGAGCTCGTCTCTGTAGTAAGTTAGTACACCTTTTGGGTTGTCTCTATAACTCCGTTTACCTGCCTAATATATACCTAAGGGTGCTAACATATCAACATTTGGTACTTCGGCCATCCAACCATCTGCCGGTCTCGTAATTCGGGGACGACCCAAGTGTAAACGCTCTTATGACCAGAGCTGTAACAAGACCATTGAACCGGTCATTCGGTTCCATCTAACGCAACCGAACACAACGTCCTATACAACGTTGCTAATGCGCAACTTCCCCATCTGTACTGGCCAGCTAAGCCTAGGTCGGCGAGTAATCGTAGATACATAAGCGGTATGGTATCTCCGGATGAGTTAGGCAAGAGAACCCCTCCAAGCACCGTTGGAATGTACGCTCTTGTGTAGCACTGTACATCGCGATCGGTCGATGCATCGTTCAACCTCCCTTCAAAATTTTCCTTCAACCAAGATAGTCGGATTGATTGTCCGACATATAGCCCTATCTTCCGCGTCCTCCTCATCAAACTCTGTACTGAGGATTTCATTACACGGCTCTATCTTATCAAAGTTTATATTACCAGTCACGGCCATCCCATCTATTGGAAGACCGGAGATCATCGCTATATTCTGTAGTGTCACCGTCATCTCTCCGACCAGTAGATGGAATGTGTGTGACTCTGGCCTCCGTCGCTAGAAGAGTGCTGCAAGAAGTGCTCGGTCGAGTTTCACCTGACCCATCATACTGATTCCGTAGAAACCGGCTAGAACTAGATACTCGGCGATACGTGGGTGCACCGTCATAGTCTCGTGAGTGCGGAAATAACACCTTCGCGTCGTCCCACCCCACACTGCCTCGGATCTGTGGGGGTCTTGCAAAGGTGAGTTCACCATCATATATTGGCCCTAGACCTCGTTTTGCTGCTGAAGATGATGCACCAACCTACACCAACACATTGTAAAATTATTATTAGTGTAATAACAATACCACTATAAACAAAATTCACAATACAAATTAATAGTTCTCTTACTTCTGTAGAATGTTCGCCTCGACCACTAACAGATGACCTTCTAGTTCCTCTCATTCTAACCATTTCTCTGTAAGATAGTTCGCATATATAAAACAATTTGTTCACAAAATTTTGGCATATATATAGATACGAAACAAAATACGTGAGACAACTGCAAAAATAACTTTAAAAAATACCAAACTTTGCGATTGGGTCTAAATTGCCGCACACAAGCCACCACAACTTGTAGAAGCAAGTTTGGACTAACAGTCTTAAAGATACGGCTTGTATCGCTTTCACTCTTAAAAAAAGAGCAGAAAGTGATACATTGACGTATCTCGCAAACCGTAGGTCGGAACTCGCAACTACAAGTTGCATTGGGTTGTGAATGGTTAGCCTGACCTACTCCCACAGTTTCGTATTTTTTGAATTTCGTTTGAGCGATTTTCTAGTGAGATCGTACTAAAAAGTTCCGAGGCATATAGAAGTTCTTTCATATACGCGACAATACAATACAAGCGAGATGCAAAAATTTCAAAATTTGGCTGTTACGTCTGGCACACCAAACACAAGCCAACGCAACTTGCAGAGGTGAGTTCTGATTCTCGGTTTGTAATATACGACTGTGCATCACTTTATATTCATTTTATTGAATAAAATTGATAAACGGATGTATCTTGCAAACCGTTGAAATTTTTGGATCTCGTTTGTTTGCTTTTCCTATATTCTACAACTACAACTACAACTAACACTACATCTACAAAAATGTCGACAAAATATATACAACACACATGATACAAAAATTGTATACTCTCTAAATTGTAGACTAGTACGCATAGTACAAAAAATCAAACTCAAAAATTGAAAAAATATTCAATAAATTAATATAGTTCATTATACTAAATTGTAAAAAAGTGACTACCTAGTCCAACGAGAGAGAGAGAGAGAGAGAGTTGTCGAAGATGTGAGGAGCCGCTACTGTAAACGAACAAATTGTAGAGTCTAGGGTTTCGAAGAATTTGTGCTAGGGTTCGGGTGAGTTGGGAGATTTCGGATTGGGTTAGGGTTTGGGGTATTCGGGAGAGGGAGAGATAAATAGAGATAGATCGAGAAGAGGGGGAGATCGAGAAGAGTGTCAGATTGAGAGAGAGGAGGTTGGGGTAGAGCTAGGGTTTGGGGAATGGGTTTCGAGAGCTCCAGATAGAGCGAGAGAGAGAGTTGTCGAAGAATGAGGGAAACAGCGATCTGAGTATGTACAAGTGTTTGGAAAAACACTTATACATACCTAGCTGTTGTTGGGAACAACGGCATAGGTTGAATTTTTTATAAAAGCAACAACCTAGGCCGGAACAACGGCCTAAGTATAAATTTTTGCAAAAAAAACTTCACGCCAAAAAAATACTAAGTCTGAAGCATTTTTTTGGCGTGAAGTACCAAAAATGGCCCCCCGCTCTTATGGGCTCTTAGTGGGAGATCTGAGCGGGCTTCGATTTGAGCCGTTGATCACGATCGAGAGCGATCCAACAGCTCAGATCATTGTTTTCCAACCCGGTGAAAACAAACTCATTTTCAACCGAGCATTTATATATATATATATATATATATATATATATATATATATATATACTAATTGAAATTTACCGTGCACCAAGTGCACATGGCTTGGTGCACATTAGGGGTGGGCATCGGTCGGTATCCAACCTAATATGGACCATCCACCACCGATCCAAAGAAGATCGGTTTTTTAATTTTCTCATCCGCAACCAATCCGAACCTTAATTGGATCGGTTTCCATCCAAACCGATTAAGCTCGGTTTGGATTGGATTGGATGGTCGGTTTGGCGTGCTACTTTTCACCTTCAACATCATTCATAATTTTGTTGAAATTTAAAATATCAGCTTCAATCAAACTTAAGAAACAACCTGTTATTTGTTATTCAGAAATGAATTTAAAATGAAGATTCATAAAACCATAAGTTGTTAATAAATTTTGCATTAATTGTTTGAGATTATGACGTTTAAATGGGTGAGATAACCTACTTTTTCACTTGCATACTTCAGTAATCTTAGTTTATTATCATAAAAGAAACATTAAATAACCACAGCTAATTGAATTTCAGGTACAATAAAAAAAGATTTAGATTACAATTTCTACTTGACTTGATTAAAGTAACTACTAAATATTACATCAACTTCATGATTCTATTAAGTTGGGACACACTGTAAATCAAGCATTTCTCAACAACATAACACACAAAATTATGGAGAATCAAAACATAGGTAGAACAATTGTTCGGTTTGTATTAAAGAAATTAAAGAAGACTGTTTGTATCTCCAAGAAAATGAGAAATGACTATTTTTATATTCAAAAAATTAAAGGAGAACTATATTTTTTATGGACTTATGCATAGAGGTACGGTCGGTTCGGTTTCATCGGTTATTTGAAAGCCTCATCCAACAACCGAACCGGTCTAGTTGGTTATTGAAGATCAAGAACCAAACCAATTCAAACCCCCAATTGGTTCGGTTAAAAACCAGTCGGTTCGGGTTGGATTGGTTTGGATTGGTCGGTTCGGATTATAGTTGTCCACCCCTAATGCACATGAATGTTGAATAATTTAACTATTCAAATTAACAAGTTAGATATACAAAACATACTTGCATTTAGCACACCCATATTCTTCAAACTATAAATTCGATTTAGTTAATCATCTTAATAAGCAAACCACGAATTTCAAAATTACTCCAACGACAAAAAGCTTATCGAAATCAGATGTCAAGCAAGTATGAAGAACCCAAGTTTAATCAATTCTAGCACAATTCCAATCAAAACAAAGCACAAATGGATCAAAATTCGTACGATATAAAAGAGAGCTGTATCCATAATAGTTGAAATTTTCCATGCATAAGTGCACGTGGCTTGGTGGACGTGCCGGTTGAACATTTTAACAATGTTTTATTTTTTTAAAAGAAAATCAATCAAATGAATATATAGTATGATTACCATATATTAATTATGTACACAAAGTACTTAAATTTTAATATGAAAGACTTTAATATTATATATTAGTCTTAAGTAAATACAAAATATCTATGACACATATTTCGTTTTTGTTGTTAGAGTTTGTCCGAATTTCTTTTTGCCACGAGACATTTCATATAAAAAGTGTACGTTATCATTTTTTTTGAAAGCATATATATATATATATATATATATATATATATGTTTTCATTTAAATAATTTGTTCTCTAATGCTACAAGTTTGTTTGCATTTAAATAATTGTCATTTTTATTTTGTCAACTTGCAAAATGCCCCATTTGAAATCTTGCTTAGGGCCCCTGAAACTCAAATACGCCCCTGAGAAAGAGACGAAGAAGAGAGAAGGGTGGGGGCTGCGGGGCTTCTGTCAGGTGAACAGGAGGAAGTGAGAGAGACAGGGTCCGGGAGAATTTAATAAATATAAAAGAGAGAGAGTGTGGGGGGTACGGGATTGGTTAGTGGGATTGGTGGGGGTAGGTTGTGCGTTGTGGGCAGTTGAGGAGTATTCGGGTAGGGTAGAGTTTAGGTATGGGCTGACTTGGGGTTGAGAATATATATTCGGTTTGGGCTTAAAGAATAAATAGAACAAATTACAATTTAAAATGTGTTTTGGGCTTTAAACAATTAATAAGACAAAATAATTATAGTATGGGCTGAAAATTAAATATGGCTTACAAAATAAATAAAAAAATTATAGGGTGGACCAGGATTGGGCATGCAATTGGGTACGAAAGAATAGAAAGATTTATAGGAATTGGAATACCAGAATACAGAAAAAGAAAAATTCCGTATGATTGGAAACGAGGGTTACAAAAAATAGTAGCAAAAGTTACTTCAGTGTCATACTTAAATGATACTTTACAAGATAGATAAACAAACAATACCTAAATATTTTAAACTACAGTAAAAAAATTAGTGCAGCAAAAACTGTTCATTAACTGATTATGAGTACCTGGATGGTGATTTGGTTATATCATTAACCACATTAAAATAATAATCGACATAGGAGATGATATAGTTCCTTCATCCGTCGACCAATGAATTTCCAGAGGTGTTGTGATATTTACATCCTTACTATAGTCTAGACTATGCTAGACTCTAATATATATATAACATGAAACTTATTACCAAACATTTAGAAAGAAGAACTGGGGATGATGACGATGGAACAGACAAGTGTTATCATTTTCGAACTTTTAAAAGAGAATACCTTTCTGTGCAATGAAAGTATCATATGCAAAACTAATTCAATGAACAATAAGCATATCTGTGTATTGCTACCAAAGGGAGGAAGAAAATAAATTTGGGGCAATGTCTAAATATCCAAAAGCAGCAAATGAAAACGTAAATATATTGTTCTTTAATAGAAGGAAATAGCATTCAAGGAATGAAGCTAGTGACATCTCTCCTTAGCATCTTCTTGTGCTATATTATTTATTGAGGACCCCCTCCAGAAATTGAGGTGTAGACCTACTTTTCCCATGTTACTTTCCACTGAACATTTCAATAATCTACTCTTGGTTGCATTCATACATTATTCATCTAGGTTGTCTAACACTCACCAAGTATCAATTGCTTCCTGAACCAAGGCAGGGTCTCCCGATTTGCTGCAAATTGTTGCTCTTCCAAAGTCTTCCTCTATTTGAAACACATCTGGGGCCGCATTGGCCCAATTTTTACAACCTGTTTGCACATGAAAAAAAGAAGATATTATGAAAACTTATTTCAATCGTTATGATGGACTTTTGAATGTGTATCTCAGAATTACAAATACAAAGGGTATTTGGGTGTAATATGTAAAAGACGGAATTTCATACCTATGCAACTAAACCCATCAATGCATGATCCCTTGGAGCATGCATTAACTTTTTTGAACTTAAACTACTCGTAGCTTCGTGGTCATCTTTTTATGCATCCAGCAAATCTTATTGTAGTTATTATTCCAAACGTGACAACTTGTGATTTAATCAAAGAAGTATACTCATCCCCAATACATTTCTTGGTCCTATTAAATTCTTCAACATTTTTTCCTGCATAGAGAATTAAGTAATTAGCTATTGATCATTTTTAACCTTAAATTAGAAGAAATATAAACCAAGAGTTCATGACAATTATGTGATGATGTTTTTTCTCTTTAAAAATATTATGATGTGTTATTGTGTTTCTAATATACTTGTAATAATGTGCAGATATTAGATCCCAAGTAATTCTATGTATCTCAAGTCATATGAAAGGGTTCTAAGGATCCCAATGACGAAAATAGGGGAAGGAACATTATTATCGCTTCTAGGATATCAGATATAGGTTTCTCGATGGCAAGGTGGTTGAGGAGATCGGCTATATGGAGGCAATGAGGTGACATTATTGCAATGAACTTACCAATTAAAAAGCTAATATTGAAAAGAATGATATAATAACACAACGGCTAAATAAGGATTACATATTTAATTTTGTGGTTGCAATAAAAAAAAGAATCTGAAGTTTCAAAGGAGCAAGGATAGATCAGAGCGACAAAATCCATTTATTGCATGAGGTAAGAGATGCCAAAAAGGCTGATCTCCTAAGCAAAGAGAGCAAGAAAATTTAATAAAGATGAAATTTCTATAAGGGGGCGTTCGGTACAAGGAATTTTTTTAGCTCCCAGGAATCATAAATCCTAGGATTTATAATTTCCTAGGATTTATGATTCCTATGAATCATAAAACATGTTTGGTAGGTCTTAAACATCTCTGGGAATGTTAGTTGGAAACTTAATTTTCTATGTTTGGTTGAGCTACATATTTCCTGAGAATATTAATCTTATTATCCAAAATACCCCTCTCATCCTTAAATAACAAAACACACCCAGTACTAATTACAAACAAAAACTAACTAATTCAATACAAGCCAAACCGAGTATGATATATCAATGAAAGATGTCGATGCATTACTGGACTAACAGTTCATATTATGAACCTAAAAATCAATCCAAATTTAAAATTTATAGTGGAAACAAGCATTGAAGAACATTGAAAATAGAGAGATAAAGAACAAGATAAAGATGAAGATGAAGACCCCAGAAAAGACTGCGATCGTGAACTGCGATCGACGATTAGTTTACTAGCGGCAGGTGACTGGCGGAGGCTAGGGCGGCGAATGGGTTTCGGCCGACGGTGGATGTTGACGGCACTCAGGGGTCGACGGTGGGTGCGACGGTGGAGGTCGACGGTCGACGGTGGGTGCGAGGGGAGAGGGCAGAAGCGAGGGGAAGTCGAACGAAGGGAGGGGGAGGGCCTGGGAGAGAAGAGGAGGAGAGGGGAGGAGGAAGGGTGGTGGAGGAAAAGGAGGAGGATGGGTTTTTGGGGGATAACAAAAGAAGACCTTAGGATTATCCAAACATTCAGATTATCACAAAAACTTAATTTCAATTTATACAAGATATAAAAAATGCAGATAATCAAAAAAACATAATACGCAAAAAAAAGAACAAAACAGAATAGGAGGAATGAACCATCCAATAAAATGACTTCGACTATTACTAACAGGTCTCCTTAGTTGAGTAACAAAAAACTATTTGCTATATAACCACTTGAATCATAACAGCATAAGAAAGATTGATTTTCATATATATGATTTTCGTATCTTGTAGATTGATATTAATAGAGTGGTCCAAGTGTGATTAAATTTATATGGATTATAAGTACAGTACTTTGCTTTTAGCAATTCTGCTTAACCAAGCTAGTTATGCCCCTTGTAGGGAAAGTAGGTTGGTTTTAATTTAATTATGTTGTCTCCTTTACACCTCCAATGTAATATCAATTTATGGCATAAATATCATGACTCATCAAGGACACATAGTGTATTGCACAAAGCATACTTTCGAAAACATTCTTTGATGAATGATTCCTTTATGCAAATCACAAAATGTAGGAAGAGGTAGGTGGTACTGGGATCAAACCCACACCAATCACTAACATGAGAGTATGCAGAAAGCTTTCCATTCTTAGATTAATAATATTTTGAAGGATTTAATTGAAATCAAATAAAATTTACAAATATTTAATACCAGTCTACAAATAGGGCACTTTGCTTCTTTGTCGGCTATTTTAAGGCCACGGAAGCTGAAGAACATGCACGACTTTTGCAGAAAAGATGACCACAGCTCGAAGCATATGGATTGAATACAGTGCCCTGTCAAAAATAAAAGAAAATCAATGTAACAAGGATAAGTTAGTTTACCCTCACAAAGACTTACACCAAAGGCAGAACAGTTCTCTCTTATTACCAGAAAGGAAAAGAAATGAAAGACAAAAAGAGATGAAATGCATACAGATCAGAAATCATAGCACAATCATCTTAAACATAGTTGTTGTTATCTAAACATTACTAAGGCTTGTCAAAATAAGTTAAATTAAATTAAATTAAACTAAACCGAAATAAAATAAAGTAAAGTAAAATAAAATAATGATATAATCGAATCAAATGGGAGCACATAATCTTACCAAGCAAATTGTACTCATACAGTCATACTTAAGCGAGCCTGAGAGCGTCATTGTAATTAAAGGTTGAGAACCGCTTAAATCACAAGAGAATTTTCTGAAAAAATCACCCGGTTCTCCCATGTCAGAGCCACATAAAATGATATAGAATGCACCAAGCTCTGTTAGCCAAGGTGACTGAAAAGCTCTAGATGTGAACCTGCATTTTGGTCTTGAGTTTACTTCCATTAACAAAGTTGTGAACCTGCCAAAACGAAATAAATATGCCAAGCACCATGCAGAGTTGGACCTGCACTAATGTAAAGATAAATAGATATTTCTGTAGGGATTTGTTCTTCCCTAATTCCGAGATCACAATGATCTAATATTTAATCTAATCTCAAATAGAAAAACAAGAACAGAAATCAATAAGTTTTACCTTCAAGCTTCGATTTCTTGTTTCTTTTTCTCCTTCAATTCTAACTCTAGTTCTTCCTCTCCTTTTCTTCTATATCCTGGTGGGAGGCATAAGAGAGACGGCTAGGTTTTAGCCCTTGCTCTCATATATAGAGGAGATGAAAGCCTAGGGTTAAGTACTTTAGGAAATCCTAGTTTGGATAAAATTACAATAATGTCCACTATGTATTTGTATTTTGCTTCCCAACTAAAATCTAAATTATTATTAGACCCACGTCACAATATAGTTCTACAAGACACCCCTCCTTTGCCGATATTCACAAACGCACCCTTGGAATTTGTGATACCACCTCCATGGGTCAATTTGTAACTTAAACCTTGTTTTCACATTTAACCTTTCATACAATCTGACAATGACTTCTAAAATTTAATTTTTACAAAATAAAAATTTGTATATAATAAAATATTTTTTCTGTAAAATATACCGATGGGATTTTACTGTCATATTATAACCTTCGTTAAATGAACAAGGGAATATCTTCACTTTTAGAGATAGGATTCTGTATTACAAATACATGTTCTCATATTTCTAATAAGACACATCCAATGCATCGAGGTATTGGTCTAGAAGGCCTCACTCTTTTATTTATCAAAATGCGCGATATTAAAAAATGAGTTCACTATATGCTCAAGATTTAGAGGTCATATTTATATTGCCTTTAACGATAACACTGTTTTGTGGTTATTTACAAGTGTAATCATTCTTTGTTCCATCAATTCGTACTAAACGAACTAGCACAACAAGTTCGAGTCAACCCTCTCACTTGTTGTGCTACAGTCTGCCAAATAGAATGTCCAGTTCTATTATAGACTGTGAATATATTCTTTGTGCATAGACATAATTGCTATGCAGCATGGACCTTATTGATGCACAATATCAATATTTGTGAATAAACCAAAAAGTGCTCTATTAATAAAATGACAAACAAATAAATTTATTTCTGTCTAATCATATAACCCTACAATTTCTTACTTTGTCTACTTCTTAATTATCTTCCGTATAGCAGTAGCATTCATAGTAACATAATCAAGTAGCATTCCTTCCCTATTGCATCAAGTATTGCTGGTCATTTGCAAAGTAATGCAAAGTAATGCAAAGTAATGCAAAGCAATGACGCAGTCTCCATAGGTACATCTATAATCTTATAGATACGTGCACATAGATGAGGTGCCTTACTCTAAAGCTAAAGCATCCTGCTACTTCTGATGCCTGTTTGTTCAATTCAGAAAAGAGCTTCTGATCACACACTACAGACGAAGAAGAAACTATCTTCAACACACATATTGTTGTAAAAACCACTCCAACAGTTTTCAAAGAGATAACTTAATATAATTTAACCTTTTTCACATATCTATTTGTTGAAAGTATATGAAACTTTCCGTCCAAATTTTCACTCCAATATTGCAATTGCAACTGCATGTAACTTTGTAGCTCTCATTCTACCGAATAGACCTGAAGCTTATATAGCAAAGGTGCATCTTTATGCAACTATACATAAATAATAATATGCAGTTAAACAACTATTGTCATAGGTATCAACAACCAAATTCTCATGAGTAACACAAATGTCATGCCCCGCTTTCCAGAATACGGGAATACGAGCCCGTGACGAAGGCCCAGCGAGATATAAGTACGCCAACTCATATCATCCATAAGCTGTACCAGTCTTAACTCAACAATATATAAAAAAGAATCACAACCACGCAGAAAACATAATCACATAAACGAGAATGAAATTCAATAACCAAATCTGGAATATAAGAACTTACCAAATAGCTCGAGAGGCTCCTGCTCCAATCGTAGAAGAACTGCTCACCAATACCTTCCGAAAATTCTCCTTGTGCACCTGTACTTGTTCATCTAAAAAGAAAGAATAACTTGTCCTTAGAGCAAGTACGGACAGCAAGTAGTGAAAAGCAGAGAGTAAAGGAGTAAGGTACATGAAGGAATATGAATCAAGATCAAATTGTAAAGACAATAATGGTACTAATAACAATGGTCATAATCAAGTATATACATGTCAACTAGGTCTATTAACATGTTGTTTCTCCTATCTAGTGCACGTACTACTGCGTCCCATACCACAGGTTCGGTGCACGCAAAATAGTGTACATTTTAGACTTCGTGGTGGGATCTACAGAGCGTGTACTCGGTGTATCACGATAACAAGATAACAAGATAACAAGTCACGACTCCACAAGTAATTCTCCACCTTCCATGTCGAGTTTCCATGTAATAAGAAGGCCCTACCGAGTATATTTTCTGAGACTATCAACTACTAAGTCAACCCTTATTAACCCCGACATGTTTTAGTATTCTATTAAGTTATTCATGTCCATGCAAGTGGTTAAAAGAATGTCAATGGGATGATAATAATGCAACAACATGATGCATTGCACAATAATAAATATGAAGTAGCAAATCTGAAACAGCCGACACAGTAACACTAAAACAGAGATAACTCCTAGGCTACAGTTCAGAATTCGAAGTTCCAGGGTGTTATTAACAACTAGACACTTAGGGACTACAACTTATATTCAGTAAGTTTGTGTTAATTCTTCTGGTAACAGAGTCGAAACCTCTGTGCAAAACAGTACAGGCAGCAGAAATTCATAAAAACTATTACATATAAGTTCATCAAAGTGGGTAATTAACATGTTATGGCATCATGAAATGTATCAAGACTAATGTACAACAAGTAGAGTGAAATTTTCAGTGTACAAGTCAAATTTATCATGTCAAGTTCAAGTCACAAGATCTCAATTACTCCACATGTATTTGATCACAATGTACTTTCCTCATATACAATTTCTAGTCATTTTATTTATGTCATGTATGTGTTTAGGCTTGGGTTTGAGTCAATAGATAGTAATAAAATATCAAGAGTACGTCGGGTTAGCTCGTGTAAATCCTCGATACTCTGACACAAGGCAAATTTAAGATAATTGAAGGGAACTACTTGCGGGAGGTCAATAAGCTTGAACTAGAAAACTTAAATGAGTTCAAGTGGACTTGCCTTTTTGTCGACGATTCAAATACGAATAAGGAATAACGGGATCAGAATCCCGGGGATCAATCCTAAAAGTACGTGCAAAATATGTGCGAAGAAACAACCAGCAAAGCAACAGCAACTCCAAAAATCCCCAACATCGGATCTACCCAAAACAGCAAATAGCGGTCGGAACCGCTGTGCCCAGAACATGGGACACCGAAAACGATCCAATGGAATTCCTCCTACACACCGGATCTGACCCGAACAGCAAACAGCGGAATCAGATCTGCTGTGCACACAACACCAAACAGCCAATCCAACCGATTAGCTCCCGTCTTCTTCTTCCTCAATCCAACTGAGAGAGAGAGGGCACGGGAGAGAAGCGGCGGCCGGGCTTGGGCGACTGGAGGTCGCAACTGCGACTGGGGGTCACCACGACGGTAGGAGTGGCTGACGAAGTCGCGGTTGCTGCTGTCACCGGAGGACGGCACAGGGCGGCACTGTGCGTTGCTGTCACACAAACTGTCGACCATTGCTCTGTCACAATACTGGTTGTGCGACAGGGGGCGCACAGGGGATCACACAGGGGCAGGTTGCGGAACAGGCGGCGATGCTGGAGGCAACATCGTGAGAGGGAATCAGCGACGAGATGGGTCGCACCGGCGCTAGCTGTTGGGGAGAGGTGGATAGGATGAGGAACAGAAGCAGGAGGAAGAGGGGAGAGAGCGGCGCTGCAGTCGAGGGCTTCGCCTGGGCATGGAGGTGCCGGAGGTCGCGACAGGCTAGCGGGATCTCGTTGGCTGGCGAGCGCTGCTGTCGCGCGGGAGGGAGAGGGTGGAGTGGAGCACCGGGATCAGGGGTTGAAGGTGATGGGGGAGGAAGGAGGAGAGGGGAATGGGTTCTGTTTGGGTTCTGTTTTTGTTTGGTTTGGGTGAAAACAAACAGAGAGGAAAAGAGAGAGTATACGGGGAGAGGAGGGAGAGGTTATAAAATAAATAATATAATTATTAATTAAAGGGTAGTTAGAGATAGTGGGGAATGTGAGGATACGGGGGATTGTGCAGAGTGGGGGAAATGTGAACAAATTTATATACGGGTGAGTGTATGGGTTGATCTATACAATATAGATGGGTACTGGGTTTGGATCCAACTATATACGGGTTTGGGTTTAGGGTTAGAGTCCAATAGGAGATGGGCTAAACTTTGGGCTTCAAATTAAATAAATAAAAGAAGAGAGACAAGATCCTAGTTTGGGATATAAATTTGGGTTTCAATAGGAGATTCAAAATGATTTAAATGCATTGGAAAAAAATTATATGGGAATTGAAATACAAGAATACATGGAGAAAAGAAAATAAATGGAAATCCGTATAATCGGAAACAAGGGTTACAACAAATTACCTCAAAACAGAATAATATAAATTAAATTAAATCAAACTAAAATAATTAAATTAAGTTGAACAATATCAACAACAACAACAATAACAACCAAAAGAACCAAGAAATCAAAAATCAAGAAAGAGAGGCATCACTGTGTGACAACTTACCCAATGTTTTTGTGCCTTTTGGGTTTCTACATTTTGCCAGCCACATATTTCTGTATCTACATCAGATCTCTGGCTTCCCTCTCTTAACCACTGGAGTCGACAACGATGAGAAGATCCTTTCCTTCAAATTCTCTCAAACCGCAAATCGATCAGAACATAGCGAATAAACTGTGATAAATTGATTATAATGTTATCTTTACATAACGAATAAACTGCCTGAATTATAATATTATGAGCGCAGTGACTGAATGAAAAAGGAGAAAAGAAAAGACATATGGCTGGAGTAGAAGAACAGCGAAATAATGTCACTTATATGAAAGCTCTCGAAGAGAAACTGAGCATGAGTAAATGACATGTATTACACTATAATCTTAATCAAAGGAGAGCATGAATAAATGACACGTACATTCATGTAATAGTACATATTGCTATTAGAGATATTCTACAATTGGGAAATGTTTACTTGTACAAGCTTACCATGACAAAATCAAAATTAGAAAGCAGGATAAAAGATGACAAGTTAACCTTCTTTAGTTGCATTGCTAGGGTTTCGCAAAATCGACATCAGAATTGGGGGAAACTCAAGAATCGACTCATTCATTGAGATCGAAATTAGAGTTAGAAAGAAGAAGAGAAGGCGAATAATACCTGACTGACGTGTTGTTTCGGGAAAATATAGACAATGATTTCACCATTTAAACCTCATCTTTATCAAGGTACCCAACACGAATCAACGGAAACCCATCGCCCCCGTAACCCTAAAAAGGGGAGGGATTGGAGGTCGAGCTGGAGGGTAGGATTGGCGAATGGGCCGGCGAGGAGGTGCTTGATTTGGTAGATGGAGTTTTTGGGGTTGGACATGGTGGAGCAGGCGGCGGCGGTGCCGGCGAACCGCTGCTTGCCAGCGAAGAATACGACGGAGGCAGTTTGACTCATCGTTGAGGACGTCGTCGATGTTGCACTGGCGAGCGACGAAACCGATGTCCTTGCCGACATCGAATCCGACACCGCTCATGGTCAGGATTTGGGGATTTCTTTTAGGGTTAGGGTTTCCGATTTGGGCATCGGCTTCTTCTTTTTCTTGTTTCCTTTTTCTAGGGTTTTGGAAGATTTAATTTATTAGTAAATATCAATTTGAATGGTTGAGAATTAATCTAAAAATATAAAGTGTACGGTTCGGATCCGCGGTTCGGATCCGCTTTTGACAGATTTTTTGCGACAGATTTATTGTGGCTTATATATATATATATATATATATATATATATATATATATATAATTGCCTGAGATTAGAAGTCACAAATCAGCTATAACAACTTTTATGAGGTATGCATATAGTGGACAGTTGTTAGAAAAATTGCTGAGCGGGATTGGGTGACACACTTGGTACTACATCAGATTACAAAATAAATGGTGTATCTTGACGAACTTTTTCTGGCATTTTCGCAGGGTAGACCCCTGCAAAAAATCGGATGGGTCTATCCCTGCGTTTTGTAACGGCATTTAAAGGAAACACTGGATAGCTTTTGTATTTCGAAATCCCCAATTTCCCAATTTTTCCTCTTACATTTCCTTTCACATTTCCCTCTCTCAAAACCTAAATCCAAACGCCCTTCGCCATGCCCCCACCCCCAACACCCCCGTCGCTGTCCTCGACGCCAACGCCCCCCATCGTCGTTCCCGAAGCCAACCTCTCCTCGCCGTCCCTCTTCTAGCCTTGCCGTAGTTGTCCCTTCCTCCTCGTTTTCGGAGCCCTAACCCTAGTGAGTTTTTAATCCCAAAATCTAGGATTTCGTCCATCAATTTACTGGAAAAGCTGTTATATTTCCTTTCCAAACCCTAACCCTAACCCTAACCCTAACTTCGTTGGGGTTTTTGTGATGGATTAATGGCGAATCTGAGCCTCCCTCTTTTGTTTCTCTTCTTATTTTGGTTTTCGATTGTGTTCTTTTTGGATGTAATGTATTTAATAGAGAGATCTAGTACCTGGGTGCTGTAAATTTGGATTTTATTGAATGAATTTCTGATGAATAGAAATTTTGATTGTTCAGTTTTGACTCAATGCTGTTGAAATATGGAAATTTTGACTGTCCAGCATTGATAGACTACTTTGTTCTCCAGCGATGTATCCTTCTTGACAAATATTTGCAAGTGAGATTTGGTCTTCTAGTTTGCAATTTGATTGCTTGTGAGCTATTTCTCTAGATATTCATCTTTTGCTTCATTTTGCCAAGATTTTCTATCAGTTGCAAATGTTGCAGAGCAACATGAAGTGTGGGGCTTCTCTATTGTTTCTTCTAAGGTATGTTGGTGTATTCGAATATTTCCTCATCACCTCTGTTAATTATTCTGAAATTTGATGTATTTTCCTCTTTTTTTTTCTTTCTTTTTTTTTTTTTTGGGAAATCCATGTTAGTGATGAAAACCTTGGCGGGTAATTCTTACTTAATTACACCAATTTTACTAGTTTTAAATTTCAATTAGGTGATGTCTTTATGCACCTTCTATGTTCCTTCCGTTCAAGTAGTTTTGTTTCATGGCATCTCGATTTTATTTGTACATTATTCTTATTTCATGGTTCTTGAGTGGTGAGCAATTCTGAATGAGGTTTTTTTTCCGCATCGGTAAAGTAGTTAGTGGTGTTGAAGTGTACTAGAGAGAAAGTTATCTAGGTTACACAGAGACAATATGGTAGCACCAAGTTACCCTTCAATATTTTCTTCTCAATGCGGCAGCTTTCTTCCCGATTGGAGGAGATTAGGTCCCTAATGACAAAATTTCAGTATATGTTCTGCAATTTAACGATATTTTTTTTAAAAAATTTTCGTGTAATATATTTTTAGCTCACAGTAACTTAAATTGAAACTCATAGTAAGACTATCAGAACTATCTGAAATCTGTTGATACTGGAGGTTTTGAGAGAGAGAGAGAGAGCAAAGTTGACTTGAGACCAAAACAAGCTCTCAACTTTGTGTATCTGGGAATGCATTTTGATTTGGCTTTGTTCAAAAAAATGGAAGGTCACAGATTCCACATGGTTTTTTAAGAACTCTCTCCCATCTCAAATGCATTATTTGTACCATTCTAAGTGACCTTCATGCATTTGAATTTATTTTTTCTTAAATAGGAGGTCAATGTTCCGTTTGTGCACCATTCTCATTTCTTGTTCATTAAGGGATGTAGGTTTCAGTTGTTATTTGTGAACTTCTCATGACTTGTAAACTAACAAGCTATTCTAATTACCAAGTTCATATATGCTGGGTTTGAGCTTGCACGAAAAGGCTAGGATACGGATGATGAAACCAAAAGGTTCCGATAAAGGTAGTGAAGCTTGGAGTGATCTTTGGGGAATGCCGAAAGACTATCAAAATACAGGTATACTTGCAGTAAAACTAAATGAAAGATTGACATCATTTTATAGGGTGAAAACATGTATGTTTTCTAAAACATTAATTTATGGTGACATTTCAATGCATCAAATTTTGCTTTTCTCCTTGTTGCTATTTTACCCATCATTTGTTTCACTTTTACCTAATTTTATTCGCCTTTTGACTTTGTTGGAGAAATGTCTTCTTGTTTGTGTATATTTGATATGATAGAGTAAGAGAAAGTGATAGACTAACGAATATGATAATGAATGGCATAATTGATAGAAGAGAGCTGTAGCAGCAGCTTCTGGAAGCTATTGGCTATAAGAAACCATGAACGAGATAAGTCATGCTGCTCATGCACCTCCGATTTTCATCGATTCATGTATACTCTGATAGTTGATAACCATTTTTAGAGAGAGCCTTGTCATTATAGATTATTGCTCTCTCATATTCCAACATGTCATATATGTAACTATTACTGTAGCTAATACATCTAGTGTATAAATGGAGCCATGGCTGAGACGATATATGTAATTATTAGTGTATAACTAGAGCCAATGCTCATACATCACATATGTAACTATTACCGTAGCTCCTACTGCCATCTATCCCATCTTAGCCATGTATCTCTGTCAGTACATTAGTCATTAGATATCCACCCTTTAGTAAAATCATTCATATAATCATCATTCATAAACAATGTATGGGAGATTTGCTTTTTCCTATTCCTGATTGTGGAAGCTTGAACTTTTGGTGCAATGCAAGTTTACAACTCATTTTTCTCCGGTAGCAAAATCATATGCTCAATTGGGTATATATTTTCATATGAATTGACGTGGGGTTGATTGGATTAAGTAAATTTGGTTTTTTTTTTTTTTTTTTTTTTTTTTTTTTTTTTTTTTTTTTGAAGAAAATGTAGAGTCTGACCACCTTGTTTCATTAATAATGATTAATAAAACAAACTCAGAGTACTGAGCCAACAACAAAATCCTACAAACAACACAAAAGTACATAATCTCCATCTCGAACGTGGAAGGTGGGACAAAATAAACATAGAGTAACTACAAAAAAATACATCATATCCCCCTAACAAACCCTGGGGTGGTGGGTATCAAAGACCATAGTATACCGTGCTGGCTATCAATCGATCGTCGGTCCGATCTCGATTTCCTTATGATCAAACTCTGCTTGGAACACACTCGCAATCCTTTTCCTGGGACCTGCTGCTGCCACATTAGCCCAAAATGAAATAAAATACATAATATGAGTCAAATTGTCAGAGATATTATTGCAAATTCTACGAAAGTAAAGATTATTTCTGTCTAGCCAGAGAACTTATGTCATTGCGGCGATAGCGATATACCACGCTTCTCTCATAGAATCCCTTTCCGTCGCGAACACTGGGCCTACTCACAGGTCCTCGTATATACTAGGGTATTGAGTTGTCCCTAGGACGCTGAGTACCTCTACGAGTATAGCTTTGCTCCTTGGACACTGTGGAAAAAGATAGTCTCTATTCTCCAGGGTAGTGTGGCAGAACCTGCATTGAGAGTCCACACTTGGTTGACGCTTAGCGAGGTTTTCTCTTGTCAGGATTGCATCATTAAGTACCAAAGAAAGTTTTGATTTTTAGCGGGGCTTTCGTTCTCCTGATGACGGCTGATCACTTTGGGACACATCTCCTAAAATGGATGCGATTGTACATGGAGCGGACCGTGAACTTGCCGTTCTTCTCCAATCCCCAGGATTTCTTACCGGGGCCCCGAGAGTAACCAATTCCAGCATTGTTGATGTATGCCTGAAGTTCCGTTAGTCTAAGCTGAAAATCTAGGTCAAGTGGTTGTTTGTAAGAAGGTTTTCAGGCGCCTCTTTTCTAGGCTGCGGCCACCGTGCAGTATGGTTGTGTCGCCTGTTCACATAAATCGGGGAACAAGTTTCTGAGTGTATGATCAGCACACTACTTATCCCACCAAAATCCGGTGAGTCTGCCGTTACCGATAGCTGACTGCACACAACTATTGAAGGGTTCATAGGCTTTAGTGATGCCTTTCCAGAACCAGAAATTCGAGGGCCTATCCTGAAGCCCAGATTTCTCGTTCCATTCTCATGCATATACCCCTGAATGAATTGTTGCCACCATTCTCCATTGGTATGGAACAATTTCCACCACCATTTACCCAGAAGCGCCAGATTCATATCTCAAAGATTAATTATACTTAGGCTTCCATATATCTTTTTCATGCACGCCTTCTCCCATCTAATGAGGTGATAACCTCCTCGGTCTGGGTCTGCCTCTTTCCATAAGAAACATTTTTGAGTCCGGTCAATTCTTTGGATTACTCATTGCGGCATTTCAAAGAAGGAGATATAATAGGTAGGGAGGTTTGAGAGAACTGCATTAATAAGCGTGACTCCCTCCCAAAGATAAGGCTTTGCCTTTCCAGCCTGCTAGCCGTTTTTCAACCCGGTCAATAATGGGTAGCCAATCCGCCTTTTTGAGTTTTCCGGGTCTTAGCGGCAATTCAAGGTATTGAATGGGGAAACTCTCGGTGGAGCAATTGAGGAATGTAGCATGTTCAAGAGCCTCTACTGGAGTCAGGGCAATGGGAGTGAGAGCACTCTTGTGGCAATTAACCCTGAGGCCAGACCAGGCTTCAAAGCAATACAGAATTCCTTTGAAGACGGTAGTTTTCCCTAGGTTGCCATTGCCAAATAGAAGAGTATTGTCTGCGTATTGGAGTATAGAGCATCCTTGACGATTGACTCCCTTAGCCACTGGTACGATCCAACCTGCTTTACTGCACTTAGCCATCATGGATCTTAGAATGTCTGCCACTATGGTAAAGAGAATGGGTGAGAGCGGATCTCCTTGGCTGAGCCCCTGTTTGCAGGAGAATGGGTGGCCTGATACCCCATTTACCAAAATTGTCATTCTGCTGGTGGTAAGACAGGTGTGGATCCATCTGATCCATCTGTCCCCGAAACCTCTTCCAACAAGCACTTCCAACAAACAGTTCCATTCAACAGAGTCATAGGCTTTCTCGAAATCTAGCTTTAGGAGGTAGCTCTTAGAATTCGAGGTGTGGCATTGATGGATAGTCTCTTCAGTCGTTGCTATACTGTCCTGAATACATCGTCCTTTGATGAATTCCGTCTGGTCTTGACTAATGAGACCATCCATTACCTTTCCCAGCCTGTTAGCGAGAGTCTTGGTAATGATCTTTACAGAGCAGTTAAGGAGGCTTATAGGGCGAAAGTCTCCAACTCGTCGGGAGTCTTCTTTCTTAGGAATCAGCACAACCTCTGCGTAGTTGAATCTCCCTAATTTGAGTTTATGCTCGTAGAAGTCTGCGAACACCTTCAGCAAGTCACCTTTAATTTCCTCCCAGAATATCTGATAGAATAGTATCGGAAAATCATCTGGATCTGGAGCTTTATCTTTTCCAAGTTGTTGGATCGCCTTCCAGACCTCCTTCTCAGTGAAGGGTGCTTCGAGGGTTGCAGTCTAGGATCGGAATTGCCTGCTTGGTCTTGCCAGAAATCGTGTTGGAGAGGGACTCTGAAGTCCGCTTTGTGCCCAAAGAGGCGCTTGAAGTGGGACTGGAAAGTCATCTTAATAGCAACGTCGCCTTGTACCATTCCGAAGTTCAAGTGGATCGAGTGAATGAGGTTAGATTTATGTTGGGCACTGGCAACTCGGTGGAAGAATGCAGTGTTCGCGTCTCCCTCTTTGAGCCACGAAATTCTGGATCGTTGTTGCGATTTGATTTTCTCAATCCTGTAGAGTTGGTCAATTTCCTGTCTGAATTGGAGCAGTCGATTCCGCTCTTCCTGTAGCAGATCTCTAGTTTCTTCAGTCTTCTCAAGTTCCTCAATTCCTTCAAGAAGGGATTCATTTGCTCTTCAAATCAGCACAAATCGGGTCTGGTTCCATTTTCTGAGCTTGCCCCTGAGTTTGCTAAGTTTTTCACACCATATAGCGAACGCCTCACGACCCTTGGTCGGGCGAAACCAACTCTCGTTGACCATATGGTGGAAGCCTTGGATTTCTAACCATGCTTTCTCGAACCGAAACTTTGACGGTTTTCTGGGTTGGTCTTCCCTGAAGGATCAAAAAATAGGCACATGATCTGATGTTGGTTTAGGGAGTGATTTGGCCGATGATAACGAAAATTTGGTCTCCCAGTCCGTGGAGACCAGAATCCTACCCAACTTGGCTAGAATGGGCGCCACTTGCATCTTCGACCAGGTGAAAAGCCTATCAGAGATAAGGATGTCCACCAATTCCAGGTCTGTGATGACTTCATTAAATGCTTCCCTGTCAGGGTCACTGGATCCTCTGCCTCTTTGTTCTGAGGCGAATCTAGTAATGTTAAAATCGCCTCCCACCACCGAGGGGTGTGGCCAGTGTGCTTGGATCGCTCTTAGTTCCGTCCAGAAAGTCGTTCTAGAGGCAAAAGTATGCGGTCCATAGACCACCGTGACCGATTGAGTCTACCCGTTGGATTTTCGATGTAGCACTATCGACAAAGAAAATTGCCCGTTGAGCTCGTCTAGACAACAAAAGAGGTTGGGGTTAAAACCCGGAGCGATGCCCCAAGATGCCCCAACTGAAGGGGACATTCTCTATTCGGAGACTCGAGTTCCCCCTACTCTATTAAGTCTAGACATGTGTGAAAGTTTGGTCTCTTGGAGACCAATAATGTTAGCCTTTGACCTGGCTATGAATTCCTTAACCATTTTTCGCTTGCCCTGCCTACAGATGCCTCTAACGTTCCAGAATAGGGCTTCCATTAACTACGGAGGAGGGAACGTGACCCGTTTTGGGCGTCGAGTTCAAATTAAGAATAACCCTATTGGTCTCCCATCCTCTAATTTGATTAAGGAGGAGGGCGTTTCTATCAATATCATTAACCGCAAGACCACAGGTTTTAGCCAGATAAAAGATCTCAGTATCAGTCATGAAATTAAAAATAGAAGCTAGGAAAGAGCTTGTACCTCCGATGCTTGTCTTAGCCAACTTAGCGGCTGCAACAATCTTTTGGTAGTCATCTAAGGGCTTAGCGACTTGCTGATCCCTGAATCCTGGATTGCTCGGAGTTTCGACTGACTCCAATGGCTATGAAGGAGAAATGTCGAGGGAACAAACTCCGGTGATATACCCGCAAGATCTTCAGCCAGTCCCTCAGAATCAGGCGACTTTTCCTCGGAGTAATCAAAGTCAACATCGAGATTAAGTCTATCCTCTCGATCTTCTTCATTTATACCAAGTGGTGAAACTGGGATAATCTTAATTGGGCTTGTGTATGAGGACCCCTATTTGGAAACAGTTAAGCTAGACCCCTCTTTGGGCCCATTTAAAATCTCCATGTTTAAGCTCCCCCTACAACACTACTAGGCCCATCATCAAAAAAGCTATCATCAATAATCACCAGCCCATCGGGCTCTTTGGATACAAATTGTTGTGGCTCCCCTATTATGGACCCCTCTTTGGACCCATTTAAAAACTCCTCAATACTCAATCTCTCAGTCACCGCCTTCTGTGGACCACTATAAGGTAAGTTGGGGCTGCGAGACTCCTACAACTTAGGCGTTGCAGTCAATGTCTTGGGCGTTGCGCTCGATATCTTGGACGACGCGCCGAGCGTTACTGTCATGCCCCGCTTCCCACTATACGGAAATACAGACGCGTAACTGAAGCCCAGCGAATGATATACATCATCCATAAGCTGTACAATTATAAGCTCAACAAGATATTTATAACACATTTACGCAGGCAAATGTAATGATCACATGGGCTGAAAATAAAATAACCATCATCTAGATAATACATCAACATCGGGTTTAGTTGCCTGGAAATACAAGGTGCCATAATTAAAACAGTACGATAAGCAGTTCGCTATAACAACTAGATAAAATAGTGACCCAAAGAAAAACAACATGAAGTAGTAATAAAGCAGCAACGATCATCTGGAAAGTCTGTTCCGCGGGTCCATCAGTACCTGTATAATTATTAACTCAAAGAAAAATAGAAAAGTACTCATTAGAGCAAGTTTCGGGCAGCAAGTAGCAACAAGCAGTAAAAAATGTAATATACTAAGATATAACATGGAAGAAACAAGAAGTAGCAGTGCAAATACAATATGGAAGGAAGCAAAGAACTGGGACAATATGATCATGTAAGTAATAACTATAACTAGTGTATTCAAGACTTCAAGGTATAAGCAATTGATAACCTAGGCTCAGTTAATCTATAATCATATAATCAAGGATCGAGAGTCATGTAATCAAGAGTCATGTAATCAAGAATCATGTAGTCAAGAATCAAGAGTCATGTAATCAAAAATCATGTAATCAAGAATCATGCTTAGTGAAAATCTCAAGTTTATCTGTTTTATTAACTTATCTAATGCGTGCAATCCTGTGTCCCATACCACAAGTTCGGTGCATATCAATCATGTGACGTTTAGACTTAGTAATGAATTCTATAGGATTATGTACTTGGGTCTTCCAGTGATAGTATCAAGACATATAATCATGAATCGTGTAATCGAGAATTATGTAATCAAGAATTGTGCAATCAAAAATCAAGAATCAAGAATCACTATTTCGGGAAACACGGGCCCCCTTCCGAGTATACAAGCCTATATTGTCCAATATTAAGTCGTACCCTTATAATCCTGGCTTGTTATTCTTTTATAATTAATTATGAACATGCAATTGGTACAACTAGTGGAACAGTGTAATCAAGAAAAATATCAAAGGCAGTAATCATGGATATGAGACGTAAAACGAGTACATGTATCGAGCGTAGTTATTATAGAACTATCAAGTGGTATAAAATGAATGTTATCAACCTATTATATCTATGCAAGTTATTATTACAAGAACAATAATATACTCAGTTCATTAAATCAGAAAAATAACGGGTTTATATGCAAAAATGTAAAGATGAATTTTTGACAACTTGACATATCTGCATTCAAATTCACTTTTCCGTTGTTACAGAAAAGCAAATTCGATTCCGGCAGAGATTTTAGAAAGTAGACTCTCTTCTGGTTCTAATGCACATTCACATGATACATTCTAGAGACAGTAGCTATGCGTAAAAATCCATTCTTCGCCGGTTTCGATGTTTCGCGCGCATTTTGGAAATTCAGAGTCACAATACTAAAATTGTGATATCTCACAATCTATACATCAGATTGAGAAACTGTAAGATGTTCCGGAAATCTAGACTCGAGAGGTTATGATTTTCATGTAGAATGTTTTTCGATCCAGTATTGGGAACATGGTTGAATTCTCAGTACAAGAGACCGGTTAGTAATCCCATGCAGGTTCAGAAATTCATGATATGCCAGTACTAAAATTGCGATATCTCACAATCTATACATCTGATTGAGAAACCGTAAGATATTCTGGATTCGAGGCTCGATAGGCTACGATTTTCACGTAGAAACTCTTCAATCCAGTATCCGGAGTATGGTCGAATTCTTAGTGCAAGGTCAAGAAATTTAGAGATAGTAAGGTTGAATATTCGATATTCGATAACACGATTCGAAATGTGTTAACGGTTCACTCTTGAGTTGATATAGCATGGAACAAGTGACCAGGACGGAATCTGACAATAAAACATGATAATAACTAGATTACTTGCCACGAGTCTAAGGAAAATGCTTGTACGAGAACAAAAAGAGTGTACAAGATACTTGCCTTATAACATGACGATTTCGGTGGTGGTGTTAACCACGAAAAGAAGAAGCGACGTCGGTAATGGACGGCGGCACAACGGCGGTAAGAATGGCGGCAAGACGGTAGCGAGCGAGCAACGGTAGCAACGGTGAGCGACGGTGATGAGCGACAACAACAACGAGGAGATGGCGCGGCGTCGGGTTATTTTTGGGGGTTCACAGGATCGTAGAAGTGGAGTCGTGGCTCGAAGGTAAAAGGTAAAGTGGAGTTCGGGTGTTGGCTTGGGCTCTCGGGTGTGAAGAAGGCAAAGGAAGATGATGGCGGGAGGAGGAGAAGCAAAGAAGAAAAGAAGAATAGATAGTGAGAATGCTGCATGTATGTGTGCATATATATATAGAAAGAAAGGGAGAGGCACAGCATGATAAATGCATGCATGGTGTGTGTGTGTGTGTGTGTGTGTGTGTGTATAATATGCATGTAAGTACATGCATGTGTATTATTATATAGGTAGGGTAGTGTTAGGTGTAGGAGTGTGGAAAAAATGAGAAGAGTTAGGCTGTTAGAAGAAAAATGAGGGAATTAGGTTAGAAAATCTATACTATTATTAAGAAAAGCCCCATTTTGGCGGCTTTTTACTATCATGCCCCCATCAACATAAAAGGCTAAAAAAATATATAGGGTTAAAAAATGTAATTTGAATGACTAATAAATTATAATTTACATGCCACCCATTCATACCCTTCATTAACATAAGGTGATTACTATACAAAAAAACATTTAATTATTATCACGGAACAATGTGCACGATTTAATTATTAATAGGTGATTAGTGGGTGAAGTGATTAGTGGGTGATTACTAGAAGGTGATTAAAATGAATGGCCCATGAATGGTACCTCAGTCATGCACGTTTTAATTAAATTGTGCATGCATGAATGGCCCATGGGTGATTACTAGAAGGTGATTAAAATGAATGGTCTCGGTATGCTGCGTGACTTTAATTATTAATGGGTGATTACTAGAATGTGATTAAAATCCATTCATACCCTTTATTAACAGAAAGTGATTAACCGACTGCAGCAACCGAGACCCAAGACCCCCACACACTGATGCTGTTGTTTTTCCATTATTTCTCAATTTCGATTTCGATTTGTTTAGAGATCGACTCACCGTTACTTACCTTTTGACCTGTTAGATCTGCTAGAACACATGTAAGTGATGTCAAATATTCTGGGCGAATTTGGTTTGTTTTGAATTTTAATTGTTCATTGTAAAATTAATTTAATTTTACTTGATCTGATCTAATTGATTGATTCTAATTCAGTTGCTGTATGCGCAGAGAGTCAGAGCCCCTTCGTGGAACTCAGACCGAGTATTCAATGAGTTCTTGCTTACCTGGTGGAACTCATAACCTTCCGATTGCTGAAGACCACAGATCCCAGTGCCAGGTTAGACTTACAACACAAACAATTTGAACTGTATAGTTATAACCTTTTTGGCTTACATCCAGAAGTTCAAAATTTGCACTATATAGTTATAACCTTTTTTGTTTCTGAACCTTGAATAAAATGCTCTCTAACTAACAAAACCAACTAGCTGACATCTTATTTAGTTTTCTCAGTATGTTCACAAAAATAATGGTCATTAGATTAATGCTATTGTAGATGGGAAAAGATTAGTGCGATATAGCTTACATGCGTTTGTGGGGATTTCATCTGCAGATAACCATGTCAGCAGTTAGAGAATGGGCTGCATCTCAGAATAGTAAAGTTCTTCAGGTACTTTTATATATTTCTTTGACTCATCTGTGCATCCACTTATTATTACTGTCATCATCCGAGATCATAATTTTGTGAAAACCCCAATAATTACCTGGTTTTTATGTTTCAGGGAAAAAGTTAAAGCCTGCTTTTAGTTCCTTCCATTACAAAATACATCAAAGTGTACTTATATTAATTTCTATCAATACAGATTTGATCCATTTCTTTTAAGCAAAAATAATTCTTGAACAGTCATGAACCTAACTAATAAAATGAAACTGATAAATTTGAATTTCAATGTAACCCCTATTCCCACTTATACGGGTTATTTTTCTTTGTATCTCTTTTGATGTATTTTTTTTTTCCTAATTATTGTATCTGGGCCTTTGTCTTGTTGTGGGCTTATTAGCTTCCATTTAATTATTTTATTGTTGTATTTCTTTTTTTTGTGGCCCATCTGCACTCAAGCCCAACTCCTAATCCTATTGGGTATTGGGTCCTAGTCTGAGCTACCCACAACCCATTCCCCTAACCAACCAAGACCAATTCTCCCTCAAATCCCCCAACTTCCCACAATCTCCTCTCCCCCACTCCCGTTAACAAACTCACCCCACTCCCGTTACTCCAACTCTCTCCCCCGTTCTCTCTCTCTCTCTCTTTCTCTGTTAAAACAACCAAACAAAAACAACAGAGCATCAAAACCCAAACACCATCTTCTTCTCCATTCTCCCCCTCCTGTCTCACAGGCGAAACCAACCAAAACAAACATATCCAATACCCCCACACCTTCGACCTTCACCTCGTCGACCCCACAGCACCACCACCACCACCTTTTCACCTCCATTACCATCACCATACGCCATCGAAACACCAAACCCACTCTGCAACACTCCGCCTCGCATCGCCATTCCCGCACTCATCTCCCTCTCCAACCTCGTCCCATTGCTCCGCTCAACCCATTCTCACCGCCACCACCTTCGAACCCATCTCACCATTACCCAGACCTCCACTTCATCCACGCCAAACCCCACTCCGATCACCATCGACCTCCTTTCGCCTCGCCACGTCGCAGCACCGCCTCGCCACATCGCCATGACCACCACTGACCCTCGTCGCCGTCCACATGCCGAGAAATCCTCGTTCTCCTCCTCCCCTGTTCGAACCCAAGAACAGAGCAACGCTCTCCGCTCGTCGCTGCGTCGCCCTTCGACGTCGTGCCGCCACAGTCGCGCCGCCGTCCTTCTCAACGTCGAAGCCATCGCCGGCGTTGTATCTCCTCACTCTCTCGCTCGCCAGTTCGTCGAAGAAGTGAACGAAGAAGAAGAAGACGCTCGGATTGGCTGGATTGAATTTGGACTATCGGATCGCTTCAAGATCCGTGCCCCCCTGATTGCTGTTCCGTGTTGTGCCCACAGCGAATCCCACTCGCTGTTTCCTGTTCGGCTCGGATCCGCTGCGCGGACAAATTCCATTGGCTATCGTTTGGCTGTTTGCTGTTCTACTCACGCCAGATCCCAGCTGCTGTTTTGCTGTTTTGGGCTGATCTAGTGTGGGGAATAGCTCTTTGTTGCTTGCTTTTGGAGTTTCTACGTACATACTTTGCACGTGCCTCTTGAGATTGTTCCCCAGGATACTGATCCCGTTATTATTAATTATTCGAATCGACTACTACAAAAAGGCAAGTCCATTGAACTAATCTTTTTATTCTAGTTCAAATTAATTGATCTTCTACAAGTAGTTCCAAATTTATTTATCGATAATTTGCCTTGTGTCTCGTCTCGTTAAGAGTATCGAGGGTTTACACGAGCTAACCCGACGTAGTCTTGACCTCTTTTATTATCCATTGAGTCAAACCCAAGCCTAGGCATGCATTTGATATGAATAAATAAATTTATACATGAGGAAAACATACCGTGATTAAATATATGCTATTTACATGAAATCTTGAGACTGGATATTGACAATTAACTTGACTTGTTACTGGAGAAATACACTTGACTTGTTGACTTGGAAAAATTTACAATACTTGTCTTGCATTAATCTTGATGTATATGTGATTCATTAGACCGTTAATTACTCATCACTTAATGAATATAAACATGATAGTTTTATAAAATTCTTGTTGTATGTATTGTTTGGTACAGAGGTTTCGACCCTGTAAATATGAGAACTAGCACACAAGATGTAAATGAAAATTTTAGTCCATTGAGCATGGTTTCCAACCCAAGTGACAAATCTTAATTTGAAATCACGAGCTAGAAGATAAGACATTTTTAGTCCCGTTAGTCTACATTTTCTTCTACTGCTGAATTATCATGCCAACGACATAATTGGTAATGAAATACCATGCAATTAGTGTTAGAATGCTATGAAACTTTTTAGGAACCTTGTACATATGCTGAGGGTTCACCCCAAATTTTTATAGATTTTTTTTAATACATTTAGACCTTGTTTCCACCCCTTAGGAATTGACATCTAGCTGCTGCCAGAACAGCTGAACCGTAAAGAACAGTATGTTTGACCTAAATACAGTCCGAATTAGAAGAAAGTCCCTGAATATAACTTGTAGCCCTATCTGTCTAGATGTCCATAGCCTACTTGAAGTCCAAATTTGGAGTTGTAATCTAGGAGATATCCCTGTTTTAGTCTGACTGTGTCAGCCATTTCAGATTTACTGTTTCTTGTTTATTATTGTATAATATACCATTTTGCTGCATTATCATTATTCACTTGACACTCTTATGACTATCCGCATGTGCATGAATGACTTAGTAATAAAATAATAAACAAGCTGGGGTTTCTAAGGGTTGACCTAGTAGTGGACCGTCTCAGAAAATGTACTCGGTAGAAGGTGGAGAATACTTGTGGAGACGTGAACTTGTTATCTTGTTATCTTATTACATGAAAACTTGGCGTGGAAGGTGGAGAATACTTGTGGAGACGTGAACTTGTTATCTTGTTATCTTGTTACATGAAAACTTGGCGTGGAAGGTGGAGAATACTTGTGGAGACGTGAACTTGTTATCTTGTTATCTTGTAATCTTGTTATCGTGATATACCCGAGTACACGCTCTGTTGACCCCACCACGAAGTCTAAAACGAACACTGTTGTGCGTGCATCGAACCTGTAGTATGGGATGCAGTAGTACATGCACTAGTTAGGAGAAATAACTTGATAATAGACCTAATTGACATGTACACATACTTGAGAAAGACCCTTGCTATTAGTCCATTATTGCCCTTGCAAATTTGATCTTGATTCATACTTCCTACACGTACCTTACTTCTTTACTCTCTGTTTTCACTACTTGCTGTCCATACTTGCTCTAAGGACATTTATTTTCCTTCTTTAGCTAATCCAGTCATAGGTGGACCTGAGGATCTACCAGAAGGAGTTGGAGAGCAGTACTTCTAGATTGGAGCAACTGTTGATAATAAATTTTCACTTTCATGTTCTCTTTCAATAATTGTAATTCCTTTATTCATTTAGATTTGTGTCCCGGGCTTCTGACCCGTAATTGCTACTCGTTTCTCAGTAACATTATTATGTTGGAATATTTAATTTCTTGAATTCAATTATTGTTCTGTGATATTATTGATTGCGTGGCTGTAATTTAATTTTCTGAGTATTGTTGAGTTGAGAACTGGTACAGCTTATGAATGATATTAAAATCATTCGCTGGGCCTATGTCATGGGCTCGTATTCCCGTATTTTGGGAAGCGGGGCGTGACAGGTTTTTAGTGGTATCAGAGCCTGGGTTTTGAGTAATGTGTCGATCACATACGACTATCTTATGGATGTCTGACTTTGATTGGTATATTACTCGGTCTTGGTTCTAATCAGATTTAACTCAACGATATGTACACCACGCGAATCACATGAACATGTAGTAACCAACATACTTCTTTTGCTTGATTCCTGATTGATTCCTTCGTATTCAAGTACTTCATTTCCTAATCGTCCTGTTCCTTCCATTGATTGATATTTGTGCAATCTAGATACTAATTGTATTTTCTTTAATGCAGAATATGGTTAGAAAGGAGACTTCATCTTCCCGGCCTGAGGATGATCCGGTGGGAGAGCCCACCATTGCACAAATTGTGCAAATGCTCAAAGGTAACTCTTCTTCTTCCTAACAGAGAGAAGAACAGTCTGAGAACACCGCTATGCTCCAAGTACTGCAGCAGATGATGGCACAACAGTAAGAACAAAATGAGCGTCACATGCAGCAGGTAATGCAGATGTCGAGATGATGAAGGCAGCTTTAGGAGCGGTTAACAGAGAGCCTCTTGTACCTGCGCCTGGAGGATTACCGCCTAGACTGGGCAATGTAGCTGATTTCACGAGGCTACACCCCGATAGATTCACAGGCACTGAAGGTCCATTGGAGGCTGAGCAGTGGCTAATTACGACAGAGTAGTTGTTGATCGCTGCTAGAATAGCCGATGCAGACCGAGTAGATGTGGTAAGCATCCTGTTGACCGATCTTACCCGTATCTGGTGGCAAGCTGAAGCTAATAGACTGGAGAGGCCCATTGCATGGACCACCTTCACCACGAGTTTTATGGTGAAATTCTTCTCCAGTGTCACTAGAGCTGAGATGGAGCAGCAATTTGTCAACTTGACTCGGGTTCGGTAATGTTAATTAAGTCATTTATTGTTACTTATAGCATATGTGATAATATTAATTAAAACGTTACCTTGACTCAGGGGAACCGAACGGTGGATGAGTATGCTGCAGAGTTTCTTCGGCTCAGTCGTTTTGCACCTTCCTTGGTTACAACCGAGGAAGATCGAGCCCGCAGGTTCTTGTTGGGACTCCGTCCGGACCTACACAACCAGTTGGTGGCCCACCGCCACCTCACTTATGAAGACATACTTGATGCTGCAAGGGTCCAGAAACAAGCCCACAAGAGGACCAACACTACTCAGCGAGGGGGACAGTACCCCGTCTTCTCTCGATCTACTGTGGGGCCTATTCGGAGGCCAGCTCCGACCCCGCCTGTGAGAGTGCAGCCGTATCTGCCTGCTGTCCCGACATGTACCTTCTGCAACCGAGTCGGGCACTTGCACAAGGATTGCCGCCGTGCCAACCGCCTGTGCCTTACGTGCGGGGGTATTGATCACGTCATGCGGGACTGCCCCAGGAACAGACCTGTTGCACCAGCTGGAGGTCCAGCTCAGTTTGGAGCACCGGTCCGACCTCAGGTGAGGTCACCTCTCCCTTCACAGAGATGTGCTTTCATTCACCGGAGGATGACTCCTGGAGGAGGTCAGATGGGAGGTCGTGGTCAGGCCTTCAACCTGACTGCAGCTGAAGCGGAAACAGCTATTGGAGTAGTTGCAGGTATGTTGTAGTTGCATTTTGTTATTTTATATTCCATTCTTGCATATCTCTTCTCCTTGCTATTTGATCTTTTGTTATACGCTGCATGCAATTCTCATGTCTTATTCATTGAATTTTCTATTAGGCATTATTCTTGTGCATTCCCTCCCTGCCCATGTGTTGTTCGATTCTGGTGCAACTCATTCATTTGTGTCCTCCCGTTTAGTCGACCGTCATCGATTGGCAAGCAATGACATGCCAGCAGCTTAGGACATTACCACAGGTGGAGGTACTATTGTTTGCTCTAAAGTATGCAAGCAGAGTCCCCTACTGATTGGTGGCAGAGAGTTCGAAGCTGACTTAATTGTGATTAACAATTTGGGTTTCGACGTCATACTGGGAATGGGCTGGCTAGGCGTCACTCACGCAGTGATTGACTGTCGGAAGAAGAAGGTGACGTTCAAGCTTCTTGGGCAACCTGAGTTCGAGTTTCATGCGGGTGAGACACCGTCAGCATGTGTTGAGAGCCCGATTTCCTCCGAAGGCTGGTGCATTTGAGTCAATGTGCACTGATGATGAAGTTGCGCCCGTGGTTACGCGGGATTTTCTTGATGTATTCCCTGATGAGTTGCCTGAGATTCCACCAGACCGAGATGTAGTGTTCAGCATTGAAGTTCAGCCAGGCACTACGCCAATTTCGAAGAGCCCGTACCGCATGGCGCCAGCTGAATTGGCCGACCTGAAGGTACAAATCCAAGAGTTATTGGACAGAGGTTTTATCAGGCCAAGTGTGTCACCGTGGGGAGCTGCTGTGTTGTTCGCCCAGAAAAAGGACGGTAGTCGCAGGCTCTGCATCGACTATCGGGAGCTGAACCAGGTTACGGTGAAGAACAGGTACCCACTGCCAAGGATTGATGATCTATTCGATCAGCTGGGAGGTGCATCCGTGTTCTCAAAGTTGGATCTTCGCTAGGGTTATCATCAAGTCAAAGTGAAGACTGAAGATATTCCGAAGACAGCTTTCCGCACAAGATATGGACACTATGAATTTTTAGTGATGCCCTTCGGCGTGACTAATGCACCGGCAGTATTTATGAGCTTGATGAACAGGGTATTCTCGTCATTCTTGGATCAATTTGTCGTTGTATTTATAGACGACATCCTGGTGTACTCACGGAACATGGAGGATCATGCCAAGCACTTGAGGATTGTCTTGCAGACCCTGAGAGCGAGCTTACGGAGCAGAAGCGAACCAAGTGTTGGACTTCGAACTCGTCGTTAGAGTTTGTTCAACGGTTGTGGGAGCAATTCCGAATGGCGACCCACTCCTAACTTGCTTAAGAGCGAGCTTGCGGAGCAGAATCGAGCCAAGTGTTGGACTCCGAACTCGTCGTTAGAGTTTGTTCCACAGTTGTGGGAGCAATTTCGAATGGTGACCCACTCCTAGCTCGCTTAAGAGCGAGCTTGTGGAGCAGAATCGAACCAAGTGTTGGACTTCAAACTCGTTGTTAGGGTGAAGAGCAAAAGCAGGGAGATACAAGGAATTTTACAAGTAAACTGCGAAAACCTTTCTTTATTGATAACTAATAGTTGGCTGCTTCTAAGTTGCGAGCCATTATTACATGAGAGAAATAAAGGGAAAAATACAAGTATTTCAAGGAGAGGAACGGTTAGACACCCCAGAATACTTAGAGAGGCGTTAATGCTCTCTCTTGGTATTTCAATAGATGGTCGGCATTCCAAGTCCTGGGGATCTCTCTACCTTCGAGGTCTTCTAGTCTATATGTCCCGGGCCGAACTATTTTGGTGATCTTGTAGGGTCCCTCCCAATTTGGAGCTAGTTTACTCTTCTGACCTGGAAAAGAGATTGCTAGCTTTCTGAGGACCAAGTCCCCTTCTTTGAGGTCGGTAGGACGGACTCTCTTATTGTACGCCAACTCGATCTTCCTTCGATAACTCTGTTGGCGGATTGCAGCTCTTTCACGGATCTCATCGATCAAGTCTAGATTTGCTCGGAGCTCTCTGGCATTTTGTTCTTCTTCATAAGCCATTAGATGAGGAGAGGGTATACCAACTTCCAGGGGGATCATAGCTTCGGACCCATAGGTGAGATTGAATGGGGACTCTCCTGTGGGGGTCCGTTTCGTGGTGCGGTAGTTCCACAGCACGTTGGGAGCTGATCGACCTATAAGCCTTTAGAGCACTTATCCAGCCTCTTCTTAATACCGGAGAGGATCTGTCGGTTAGCATTCTCCACTTGGCCATTCGACTGTGGATGGGAGACGGAGGAGAAACTATGTTAGATGGCGAGGTCTTCACATAGAGCTCGAAAGGCAGCCTCGGTAAACTGGGTTCCGTTGTCTGTTATGAGGACTCGATGGACACCGAATCGGCAGATGACGTTCTTCCGGAAGAACTGAAGTACTTTGTTCTCTGTGACTGTGGCCAAGGGCTCGGCCTCTATCCACTTCGAGAAGTAGTCGATTGCCACGACTAGGAATTTGAACTGGCCGGGAGCTGATGGGAATGGCCCTTGTAAATCCATCCCCCACACTGCGAAAGGGATAGGACTTGATAGGGAGGTGAGTGGAGCTTGTGGGAGGTGATGGACGTTGGAGTATTTCTGACAAGAGCTGCATTGCCGAACGTGTAGTTCGGTGTCTCGTAGGAGAGTGGGCCAGAAATATTCGTAATTCAATACTTTGCGGGCTAGGGATCTGGACCCTGAATGTGCCCTGCCGATGCCTTCGTGAAGTTCTTAGAGGGCGTAGTCAGCTTGTTCCGGGGAGAGGCACCTCAAATAAGGCCTACCGTCCACCTGTGTGAAGGAGCACTTGTATAGGATGCCCTCGATAAGTGTGTATCGCTTTGCTCGGGTTCTAACTCGGCGAGCTTCCTTAGGGTCTTCGGGGAGGAGCCCATCCCTTCGGAATTCGATGAGGGGTTTCATCCAATTATCTTGAGGCATGACAGGTAGCGACTCCATCGAGTCGGAAGTTTCATCCTCTATACTTGGCCTCAGGAGTACCTCTATCAAGACGGTTTGCTCGAGACCGTGAAGGGAGGAGGAGGCTAGCTTGGAGAGGGCATCGGCCTGAAAATTCTCTTCTCGGGGGATTCGCTGGATGAGAGCTTCTTCAAATAGGGTCATGAGGTTCCGAACCTTAGCTAGGTACTTAACCATTCGGTCATCTCGTGCTTCATACTCGCCTAGGACCTGATTTACGATCAGCTGGGAGTCGCTAAAGATCCGGAGGCGCTGCGCCCCTGCATTGCGAGCCATTCCAAGGCCGGCTATGAGTACTTCGTATTCTGCTTCATTGTTAGAGGCCTTGAAGTTGATACGGAGGGAGTATTGGAGGATGAAATCATCTGGGCCTGCCAGAATGACCCCGGCTCCGCTTTCCTCGTTAAAGAGGATCCATCCACATAAATCGACTAGACAAGTGGTCCTTTCATTGCTTGGCTGAACTCGGGGATGGTACTTTCAACTATGAACTCCGCTAAGGCTTGAGCCTTGATCGCGGTCCGAGGCTGATATGTTATATCATGTTGGCTCAGCTCGATAGACCACTTCATGAGGCGACCGGAGGTCTCTGGCTTGTGGAGGACTTGCTTCAGTGGTTGGTCGGTAAGAACGACCACCGAATGGGATTGGAAGTACGGGCGAAGCTTTCTTGCGGCCATGACTAGGGCGTATGCCATCTTCTCTATCCTCGGATAGCGGAGCTCGACATCCCGAAGTACCTTGCTCACGTAATAGATGAGCCTTTGAGTCTTATCCTCTTCCCTTATGAAGACGGCGCTGAGGGTGTGCTCGGACGCTGCTAGGTAGAGGTAGAGGGCTTCACCGGGAATTGGTTTGCTGAGGAGAGGATGATTGACTAGGTAAGCCTTGAGCTGGTCGAATGACTCTTGTTGCTGCTGACCCCACTCGAAACCTTTTGCTCCTCTAAGAGCTTTGAAGAAGGGAAGACACTTCTCCCCTGACTTAGAAAGGAATCGCCCTATGGCAGCAAGGCGACCTGTGAGCCTCTGAACCTCATTAACATTCTTTGGGGGAGCCATGTCTAATATGGCCTTGATCTTTTCGGGGTTCGCTTCGATTCCCCTTTGGCTGACCATAAAGCCTAGGAATTTGCCCGACGAGACTCCGAACGCACACTTGTTCGGATTGAGCCTCATATTGTGTTTCCTGAGTACGTCGAATGCCTCCTGCAGATCGACCACATGATCGGCCCCATGGATGCTTTTCACAAGCATATCGTCAACATATACCTCCATATTTTGACCAATTTGTGCTTGAAAAACCTTGTTGACGAGGCATTGATCGGTGACACCTGCATTCTTCAAACCGAAGGGCATTACCCTGAGGCCCTGATCGGTTACAAAGGAGGTCTTCGGGATATCCAGGGGAAACGTGCGGATCTGATTGTAGCCTGAGAAGGCGTCCATGAATCTGAGGAGTTCATGGCCCGAGGTGGCGTCTATCAAAGTATCGATACTTGGAAGAGAGAATGGGTCTTTGGGGCATGCCTTGTTGAGGTCGGTAAAGTCGATACAAATCCTCCAAGTGCCATTGGACTTCTTCACCATTACTACATTCGAGAGCCATTCGGGATAGTTTACCTCTTGTATGAACCGGGACTTCAAGAGCTTGTCCACCTCTTCTTTTATAGCTTGCTAGCGCTCGGGAGCGAACTTGCGCTTTTTCTGTTGGACCGGTTTGGACCCTGGAGCAACGCTGAGGTGGTGGACTAAGAGCTCTTCGAAAATTCCGGGCATGTCTGCAGCCGACCATGCAAATGGGTCGCGGTTCCTTCGGATGCACTGGACTATGTCAGAGCATAGGGCAGATGGGAGGGTTTTGCTAACAAAGAACTTTCGGCTTGGATCTTGCTCAGAGAAGAGCACTTCCTCCAACTCATCCACCGGCTCGGACGTTGGTCGGGCAACATCTTGGGGGATTTCAAGAGTTTCGAGGGAGAGGACTGGACCCAGAGTAGAGGTCATGTAGCATTTGCGGACCGTCTCCTGATTGCCTCTTACTTCCCCTACTCCTGCCCGGGTGGGGAATTTCATCTTGAGGTGGTAGGCGGAAGGGACGGCTTCGAGAGCAGCTAAGCCGGGCCGATCCAAAATGACATTATAAGCTGCAGGGACATCCACGACCATAAAGTCTATCGACTCCGTTCGGGTAGTAGGAGTCTTGCCAGTAGTTACGTCGATGGTGATCACCCATTCAATAGTCACTGGCACTTTCGTGAACCCATGGAGTGTGTAGCCGGCGGGCTTTAGTCTGTCTCGGGATAGTTTGCGGCCTTTGAAAGCAGCGAGGAAGAGGATGTTAACGGAGCTGCCATTTTCCCCCAGGATCCTCTCCACTTTAAAGTTCGCCATGTGGAGGTTGATGACAAGCGCGTCACAATGGGGGGTTCTGACACCCTCAAGGTCTTCATCTGAGAATATGACGGGTACTCCGAGGCCTTTAGGAGGAGGTGTGGCGCGAACCGAGTTAACTTCTCTTATAAATGCCTTTCGAAAGGAGTTGGAGGAGCCCCCCTATTGGGCCCCATGAATGAGGTGTAGGACACGCTCCTCTTCGAAGTTGGGCGTTTCATCGCGTTCAGGACGCTTGTTAGCCCCCCGAGGCGGGGGAGGAAGATCGGCTCGGTCCTTTCTCACGAATCTGGTCAGCTGCCCCCTCTGGATGATGGCTTATATCTCGTTCTTCAGGGTCCGACAATCATTGGTGTCATGGCCATGGTCCCGGTGATAGCGGCACCATTTCTCTTTATCCCTCTTCTTGCCGGGGGTGTTCATTTTGGGTGCAGGAGGTATCACCCCCTCCTTCTCAACTTCCATGAGAATTGTGGAGATGTTGGCATTAAGGGGAGTGAACTTTTCAAACCTGGGAGGAGGTCGGCGCTGGCCGCTATTATCCTTCTGGAGCTTCTTGGCCCCTTCCTCTTCTGTTCCCTTTCTCTTGGACCCGGAGGAAGGCCCCTCCAAGTTGGGACGGTACTCAGCTTCCTCGGCCCGAATATACTTTTCGCTCTGGATGAGGAGGTCAGAGAAGTTCTGTGGGGGCTTCTTGGCAAGGGAGGAGCGGAGGCTGGAGTTGAGAACATTGGATTGGAAAGCTGCTGCAGCGACCGACTGGTCGAGGGATGTTATGGACCTTGCTTCCGCTGTGAACCTTTTCACATAATTTCTCAGCTTTTCTCCCTTCTTCTGGTGGAGATAGAGTAGCGAAATGCTGGTCTTCTCAGTTCGGCGGCTACTCACGAAGTGGGTGACGAAGAAGGTCTCAAATTGCTCGAAGGAGAATATTAAGGACGGGGCAAGACGGGAGTACCATTCTCGAGCCAGGACCCTTGAGTGTAACGGGTAAGGTCTTGCATAGCAGGGCATCGGAAGCTTGATGGATGAGCATGAGGGTCTTAAAGCTTTCGATGTGATCGACAGGGTCAGACTCCCCGGAATAAGTCTCGAATTGAGGAGGTTTGAAGCCAATTGGTATTGGTGCCTCCATTATGGTTCGGGAAAAAGGAGGTCGACTGGGGCAAAGTGTCTTTCCTCTAAGCTCTTCTTCTCTGTCTAACTGACCCAAGCACCTATCCATTTCGTGGAGACGGCGGTAGACAGCGTCATCCCTTCGACGGTAATCAACCGAGCCTCTAGACTCGGCTTCGTACGAGGGAGAGCGGGGGCTACGACGACGGTAGCTCCTGGAGCGGCGAGGACTAAGAATGTGCCGGGGGTTGCTAGGAGCTGGAGGAGGAGTTAGGGACCGTCGGCGAGGATTTCGAACTGGAGGAGGAGTAGGGATCCTTGGAGCATTGGTGTTGATGGGACGGAGATTGAGAGCTTGTAGGATGGTTGCTTGAAATTGCCGAAACTCGGCACGAGTGATGGGTGCCGCATCGTTCCTCGGATGTTGCCTACCGGCAGGGGAATGGGATCTTCTCCTGTGACGCTCGGGGGACTCTCTCCGTCCTTTTCGGGTAGGGGACCTTTTGTAGTCCCGGCGATGAGGAGATCGCCCATCCGGACGTTGTTGGCGGGAGGCTCACTCTTGGGGCCGCCTTTCATCCAGACGGCGGCAAAGATCCTCATCCTTCTGCCGATTGAGGATGGTATTGCGAAGGTCGAAAGCTCGGGCATTGTGGGAGGCCATAGAATCCGAAGAGGCATTGTGGATTGAGACGTGGTCCTGATGAAAAGGTTGTTTCTGTGGGTTGGGACGCAAGACCCCTGTACCGGCATTTTGAGGACCGGGGGGACCTTTAGGAGGTTGTTGATTCTAAGGAGGAGCCTGGTCCTGTTGGAGAGGGTCATCGGCTTGAGGCAGAAGTTGTTCCTACTGCTGAGCGGGTTGGATGGGGACTTCCTGTTGCTGATTGAGGTTGGGTCCACGGTTGGACCCTCTGCATCTTACTTTCCTCGGAGGCATGGCTGGAGAAAATCTGACCAACGGGAAGAGGGGAGGCTGCTATTCGTTTGATTCCCACAGACGGCGCCAATCTGTTACCGCTGAATCTGGTGTGGGGGTAAACAAATAGTATTTGTGGATTCTTGGAAAACTTTGGCAAACCTGTTACCTGTTCCGCCGGAATTAGACCGTTGACTCTCGCTGTTCACCTGCAAAAAGTGCGAGACACCGGGGTTGATCCCGGTGACGCACCCTCCGACGCTCAAGTCAGTAATCAGGGAGATTATGAAAGAGCGTAAATTGGCAAAAGATTGATTACCTCTTAATGGAGATGGATGGGGGGTATTTATAGCTGCCGTTGGGGTCAGATTAGGAATGTAATCCCTGTGGTCAGATAAGGAATGTAATCCCTAATCCCCAGTAAAAGGATAGATGTGAATCAGGGCCGTTGATTAGTATTAATCAGAAACCCTAATTCTATCCTGCTGAACCGGGTTTGCTGCGGGTTGAAACCCGTACCCAGTTGAGGTGGATCCGTTTGCGGGTTAATGGGTCTTCGAGGAGGAGAACCTGTAGCGCCCCGAATTTCTAATATGAGAGCTTAGAAAATATGTGGCACATTCCCAGTGATCCACTTCAATACGACAATAAACACAACCAATATCACTAAAGTTTTCAACTTGTATTACCACAAACTTTTACAAATCACAGCGGAAGTCTAAACATCTCAACTCAAATTATTCTTACATTACAGCTCAATATTATCTCAAATATGCTCAATACAATTTTTACACCAAACTCTTAATAGTCCAATTTAACTCAAAGCCAACTCAAGCGTCCAACCTCCCACTCTAAGCAATAACCTGCAACAAGTGAGGCTAGAGTTGAACCCTAACCCCCAAACTACGGGGTCAGCCATAAATGGTGTGAGTGGCATAAAAATCAAACAAACAACATAAATGAACTTAAAGCATAATGTCCAACAGATAATAACCAAACGCATAAAATATGAAGTAACAACAAATAGAACAACAGGTGATACCAAAACCAAATGTCAAGTGTGGAAAACAGGAAATCCAAATGCATAAAAATGAGTCATTAAAACACAAATGCTATGTACTGACAACGATGATTACTAAGAGATAAAGATAAACTATGATGATTAGCCCATGCCCGATAATTCCGTGATTGATCCCACATCTCAAGTAACCACTTGGATAATTCCGGAGATCATCTCACATCTAGACATAAACACACCATCACATGAATACCCCACAAGCGTCGCCTCGACTTTGATCATTCCGGAGATCAATCCCACATCTCAAATAACTACTTGGATAATTCCGGAGAAATTTCTCACATCTCAGGTAATCTACCTGGATAATTCCGAGATAAGTCTCACATCTCAAGTAAATCACTTGGATAATTCTGGAGATTAAGTCTCACATCTAAAGTCATACTGAGGTGCATAACTCATGTTCCCATTCGTCATAACACGACTAATTCCTGTCCTTATTATTGTTGGGTTACTGAACAAGTCTCCTAGAGTAGTGTCCCCCACCGGACTAAAATCTGAATAACTGAATATTCGCCTCAATGGGCCTCAACAAATAACTCAACACCGGTATACTAGGGTCACACACCTCTCGAGACTCAAAATCAAATATCTAATCAAATTTCCCACTAAACAAGTGGCTCAACTGAATATCTCAAAATCATATTCTTAAAAGAATATCTCAAAACCAAATACTTAACTGAATGTCTTAAATCAAATACTGAACTGAATGTCAAATATAGACCAAATCATCTGAAAACTAATCATTCAAAAGAACACTCAAGTTCACAAAGATCTCTCAGTACCAGTCGACTTATACTGAAGTACGTCGACTGTCCAGAGGATACATATCCAAAATTTTACAAAAATAAACTAAGGCATATCAATCGACTTGAAAAGTCATCAGTCGACTTAACCGAGACAAATACCAATAATTCTCAAGAAAAAATAATCTAGTATATGAGTCGACTGAAAGGTTCATAGGTCGACTGTCCCGAAAGGACTGAACAAATTTTACAATCAGCAGACCAGTCGACTGACATGGTCCAAGTCGACTGTCCCGAACAACTCTCAACAGACTGAAGATAATCAGTAGGATCGTACCAGTCGACTGCGTAGTAGGCCAGTCGACTGTCGGCCTACAGTTCTCATAATTTAGGTCTAAATACGAAATCCAAACTGGAGTTCTAAAGGTTCATTGTTCATGAAAAATAGTTCACTCACAGGCAAAATAATCAAACCTCAAATAATCTCCATCAAGGATACATTACTCAATCACCCAAATGTCGAAATTCACTTTTCAAGATCCATAATCACTAATCTCTCCATTAGGGTTTCTCAAAACTAATCTTCTTCCTCAACTCATAATCAAAATCTGGTTTATAAACATAAGATCCAGATGTTTATCATCCGATCACAACATAATCAATTCTTAATAGGCTTTCTAGCAATACGATCTCATAAATCAAATCCACTCAACAAATCTTACATTTTCACATACATGGTCCAAATACTAACAAGTGTTCACATCATCCATATCATAATAAAAGATCTATATCATACATACAATGAGACAAACAAAACAATATCATACCGATCCCAAACAAAGCAAAACCAAAGATCTTACGTCATTCACCAATCAAAACAAATAAAACAAAACAAAACCACTCACTTTGATTGAAGAAAATCCACGAAAAAGCTTCCCTCTTGCTAGATCCAAAAATCCTCTTCCTGCTCCTCAAAACAAATCTCAAAAAGTCTGTATATTTTGTAAATGACGGCTGGGAAAGAAATCCCTTAAATATCCGGGTTTAATATTAGGGTTTTACCCACATTTTTGCAAAATAATCCTTGCAAGAATACAACTTTATATACATAGGTTTAGTCTTGAAAATCTAATCAAATATCATTTAAATTTGGATTTACTAGAAAATATACGTCTAAACCTCAACCAATACTGATCGGAATGTTCAGAAAATATAATTTGCACTTCAATCCTTTAAAATGGCAAATTTGCAAAAAGATCCTTCTTTTCTCAAAATTTGCAACTAATTAATTTCAGAAAAATCTGGAAAAATACTGCATAAATCCCAAATAATAAATAATGATTTTTCATAAAGAAAACTTAATTTTTCAAATCTCTCAAAGTCATTTGCACGTGTTTCGCACGTGTACAAAAGATAAATTATATTAGAAAATATCAATTAAATCCTCAAAATCATTTAAATTCATTTTCAAATAATTAAAATAATATTTGAAAATACGGGGTTCTACAGAACCAGTACCCGCTTCAGACCCATTGGTAGGTGAAATTACCATTTTATCCCTAAGCTTTAAAATTCGTTCCTGCTTTGGACAGTTTGATTTAACTCCATTTTTCGCCATATCAATGTTCATAATTAATTATAAAAAAATAACAAGCCGGGGTTATAAGGGTACGACTTAATAATGGACAATATAGGGAAAAATACTCGGAAGGGGGCCCATTTTTCCCAAAATATTGATTCTTGATTCTTGATTCTTGATTACACAATTCTTGATTACATAATTCTCGATTACATGATTCATGATTACATATCTTGATACTATCACTGGAAGACCCGAGTAAATAATCCTCTAGAATTCACTACTTAAATCTAAACGTCACATGATTGATATGCACCGAATTTGTGGTATGGAACACAGGATTGCGTACATTAGATAAGTTAATAAAACAGATAAACTTGATATTTTCACTAAGCAGGATTCTTGATTACATGACTCTTGATTCTTGATCACATGATTCTCGATTACATGACTCTCGAATCTTGATTACATGATTATTGACTGGCTAAGACTCGGTTATCAATTGATTATACTTTGAAGTCTTGATTACACTAGTTTATGGTTATTAGTTACATGATCATATTGTCTCAGTTCCTTGCTTACTTCTATATTGTATTTGTACTTTTACTTCTTGTTCCTTCCATATTATATCTTGTTATATTACCCATTTTACTGCTTGTTGCTACTTGCTGTCCGAAACTTGCTCTAACGGGTACTTTTCTATTTTTCTTTGAGTTAATAATTATACAGGTACTGATGGACCCGTGGAACAGACTTTCTAAATGATCGTTGCTGCTTTATTACTACTTCATATTGTTTTTCTTTAGTCGCTATTTTATCTAGTTGTTATAGCGAATTGCTTATCGTACTGTTTTAATTATGGAACCTTGTATTTCCGGACAACTTGACCCGATGTTGATGTATTATCTGGATCATGGTTATTTTATTTTCAGCTCATGTGATCATTATATTTGCCTGCGTAAATGTGTTATAAATATTTTGTTGAGCTTATAATTGTACAGCTTATGGATGATGTATATCATTCGCTGGGCCTCAGTTGCCTGTATTTCCGTATAATGGGAAGCGGGGCATGAGATATTCGAGAGTCATGTAATCGAGAATCATGTGATCAAGAATCAAGAGTCATGTAATCAAGAATCGTGCTTAGTAGAAATCTCAAGTTTATCTATTTTATTAACTTATCTAATGCACGCAATCCTGTGTCCCATACCACAAATTCTGTACATATCAATCATGTGACGTTTAGACTTAAGTAGTGAATTCTAGAGGATTATGTACTCGGGTCTTCCAGTGATAGTATCAAGATATGTAATCATGAATCATGTAATCGAGAATTATATAATCAAGAATTGTGTAATCAAGAATCGAGAATCAAGAATCAATATTTTGGGAAAAATGGGCCCCCTTCCGAGTATTTTTCCCTATATTGTCCATTATTAAGTCGTACCCTTATAACCCCTGGTTGTTTTTTTTTATAATTAATTATGAACATGTAGTTGGTACGACTAGTGGAATGGTGTAATCAAGACAGTTTAATCAAGGAAAATATCAAGGGCAGCAATCATGGTATGAGACGTAAAACAGGTACAAGTATCGAGAGTAATTATTATAGAATTATCAAGTTGTATAAAATGAATGCTATCAACCTATTATATCTATGCAAGTTATTATTATAAGAACAATAATACACTCAGTTCATTAAATATGAAAAATACCGGGTTTATATGTAAAAATGTAGACATAAATTTTTTGACAACTTGACATATCTGCATTCAAATTCAATTCCCCGTTGTTACAGAAAAGCAAATTCGATTCCGTCAAAGATTCTAGAAAATAGACTCTCTTTCGGTTCTAACGCATATTCACACAATACATTCTAGAGACAGTAGCTATGCGTACAAATTCATTCTTCGCTGGTTTCGATGTTTCGCGTGCATTCTGAAAATTCACAGGCACAGTACTAGAATTGTAATATCTCACAATCTACAAATCGGATTGAGAAACTGTAGGATGTTCTGGATATCTAGGCTCGAAGGCTACGATTTTTATGAAGAAAGTTTTTCGATCCAGTGTCGGCAACATGGTCAAATTCTTAGTACAAGAGATCGGTTAGTGATCCCGTGCATGTTCAGAAATTCTTGATATGATAGTACTGAAATTGCGATATCTCACAATCTATACATCCGATTGAGAAACCGTAAGATGTTCTGGATTCGGGACTCGATGGGATACGATTTTCACATAGAAAATCTTCAATCTAGTATCGGGAACATGGTCGAATTATTAGTGCAAGGTCAAGAAATTTAGAGATAGTAAGGTTGAATATTCGATATTCGATAACACGATTCGAAATGTGTTAACGGTTCACTCTTGAGTTGATATAGTATGAAACAAGTGACTAGAACGGAATTTGACAATGAAACATGGTAATAACTAGACTACTTGCCACGAGTCCAAGGAAAATGCTTGTACGGAAAAAAAAAAATGTACAAGATACTTGTCTTATAACGTGACGATTACGGTGATGGTGTTAACCACGAAAAGAAGAAGCAATGTCAGCAACGGACGGCGGCACAATGGCAGCAAGAATGGCAGCAAGACGGCAGCGAGCGAGCAACAGTAGCAATTGTGAGCGACGGTGATGAGCGACAACAACAACGAAGAGATGGCACGGCGTCGGGTTATTTTTCAGGGTTCACGGGACCGTAGAAATAGAGTCGTCGGCTCGAAGGTGGAGGGTAAAGTGAAGCTCGGGTATTGCTTGAGCTCTCGGGTGTGAAGAAGGCAGAGGAAGAGAAGGGAAGTGAAGAATGAGACGTAGAGATGAGGGGTGAGGTGTTATGTGTGTGTGTGTGTGTATATAAAAGAAAGGGAGAGACACAGCATGCATGCATGTTCATACAAGTGTGTATGCATGTGTATATTATATAGGTAGTGTTGTGTTAGGTGTAGGAGTGTAGAAAAAATGAGAAGAGTTAGGCTGTTAGACGAAAAATGAGAAAGTTAGGTTAGAAAATAAGAATAAGGAGGATAAGTCAGAAGTATGAGTTAGGCTGTAGGAGAAAAATAGGAGGGGGAGATTGGCGAATGCAGAAATGGAGAGTAGGGTGGTGGAGGCAGAGTAGAGTAGGAGAAAAATGAGAAAGTTAGGCGTAGAATTAGCCAGGGTGGTTTGGCTTTGAGTGAGTGATTAGCGGGAGCAGGTTAGGATTAGGATTAGGATTAGGATTAGGATTAATCAGGATTTAAAATTTGTATTTAAACTCCGGTCGAAAAATCACAAAATTATAGAATTGATCAGAAAAATATTCTGGCTTTAGATAAAGAGTCCAATGAGAAAAATAGAACTGATCTGAATATTGAAGTACAAAAATTCACATAATAAAATACGTACAACTGGAACAGGGAGTTACAGTTACAAACGAAGAGGCGCTCTCATCGTTACCCAAACCTTCCTCTTTGTTGCTATTCTTCGAGTTCTTCCCCCTCTGAAAATTTCTTCGAGCTTTTTCCCCTTCTGTAAAGTAGTTCGTCTTCTTCCCCAAAATGGAAACCTCAAGACCCAAAGCCACTGCTTCCGCCCCTTCGTTGCCTTCTTTGTTGATGTTACCGTGGCTTTTCCCTATCTTTTCAATACCCAGTATAGCTTTCCCCTTTTCTTGAGCCTCCCCCTCCAAACTTGCGATTCCCTCTTTTGGGTCGGAATCTCTGTCAAAACTCTGTCCTCTGTTTGCCTTCTTCCCCAGAGTGGTAGTCAAGGCTACTAGCTTTTGCCCTGTTGGAGTTTGGCCTTGCATGTCATTTTGCATGTCGTCTTTCAAGGTGCTATTGCCATTTGTAGGTCTTGGGCTGTCTGCCTCTCCCCTCTGTGCCTCTCGCCGTACCTCTCCACCAACTTCGGAAGGTTGACCTCCAATTTGGGCTTTCCTTTGACCATCCTTTCGAGGCGGGGATCTGGCCTGTGTTTGCTACCCAAATCAGGTCTTGACGATAGATCTACAGTTTTCTTTCCATCTGGGCCGTTGGATATGTTGGTCAAGCCTCGATCTTGACCAACCTTGATCAGAGATTCTTTTGCTTATTCTGATCCCTCCGTCGCCTGTTCCAGGCGCCGCTCCTCCCTTCTTGCCACTCTGATGAGCTCCCGGTACGCATGCTCAACTTCATGAGCCCCGTCAATTGTGAGGTCCCCCTCCATTGAGACCACCTGTTTGTATGTTCGGCCGTCTCTGAGTGTGGGTGGAGGAGTGGGGGGTGTGATGGCTGCAAGCTCCGTCTCCATTTTTGCTCGCTTGTCAAGGACGAATCGAATGAGGTATGACTCCTCAAAGGAGTAGACTTTAGCAAACCGTGTCATCAAAGAGATGTCTGCACTCCTAATCAGAATCCTCGCCGACACAATCTCTGATCGACGCACTGTCTTCTCGTTGATGTCTTCAATCGACCCAAAGTCGGCGACGATCTCTTGCAGTGCCTCCCTCTTCCGAAAATGAAGCGGCACTTTATGGATCCAAATCCAGAATTTGTCGCCTTAAGGCAGTTCTGCTCCGAAACTAGGTGACCATGCGAAGAATTCCACCTTGAAATGGCCGAAATCCACTGCCCCCATGCCTGTTACCTCGATCACTTTCTCCGGCGAGGGGAAGGACACCAGGAACCGAAGGTGGCACATTCTCTTCGCCACCCAGTCCCTGTGTGCCCTCATTGGCCATCTGGAGTTAAGTGCCTGGAGTAGGTGGGTCTCCGAAGGTCTCCCAGACCTTACCCTGGCCACGGCGCACCATTGTCGGAGCCACTTCTTTTTGCTCTTAATTGTGTCCAGACATTTTGCTAGGCTGATAACGGTAGGGTTATCTAGCGATCTGCCTCTACTCACTGGGCGTTCATGATTATTGTTTGTCTCGACGACGTTGGTACAAACATACGAGATATGCCCCCATTTCATACATTTAAGGCATCTCACCTCTTTGGTGCAGTCTTTCCCGTAGTCACCTAATTCTCCGCAATTGAAGCAAGGTACTGGCTTCCGTTTCCCTTTCCGTTTTATCTTTTTGTGCTCGGGCTGTGGTGGGGGGGGGGAGTTGTTCTGCCTCTTCTTTGTCTTGTTGATGACTTCCACCCACTGTTCTCCCTCTTCGACCGACTCTAACTCCGTAGTAATCTCGTTGGGCGGATCCCCATCTTGGGCCAGCTCAACGGTGGATTTAAGTGGGGCTTTAGAGTTCCGTTGAAGATGTGGAGGAGACTGGTGTTGGACGGAGGTTGGGGGGGTTTGAATAACTGGTTTGTGGTGATCTTGGGACCTTGCAGGAGGGGGGAGTGTTTGTGGTGATTGGGTCCTGAAGAGTTGATGTAGGAGTCGTATTTCTTTTGTTGGTAGTGGTATCTGTGTTGTAACTCTGTGTGTGGTTGTTGTTGTGGGTGACGATGATGATCATAGCCTCTCTGCTCTTGCCCTTCTTTCTGACAGTGACTCTGGACTTTGTAGGAGTTGTAATCCTTTTGATGGTTGTGATGCCTGTGTTGTAACTGTGGCTGAAATTGACGATGATGATGGTCGTAGCTTCTCTATTCTTGCCCCTCCCTCTGGTTGTGACGCTGGACAATGGGGGTGGTAGGGGAGGGGGGGTCTTTTACGCCCATAAGGGCCAGTAGGAGGACCCCTTCCATGGGCCCGTCCCCTGGGTAGCCACTCCGCATGACGATGATGACCAAAGCCACTCCCCCCCCCCCCCCGTCATTGATGTGCATTTCTGTGGGCGCGCGCGGGGGATTGTGCGCGTCTGAGCCTAGACGAGTCCTCATGGGGGTTGTTCAGTGGTAGGGGATGTGTCGAAGAAAGGGTAGGAGCTGTTGTTGGAGGGGGAGGGGGTGACGTTGGAGGAGGAGGTGGTGGTTGAGGGATAGTGGTGGCATGTTGGGGTTCAGAATTAGGGAGGTCGAGGGGGTGGCGTGCCCTCTCATTGGTCCCGCACCCACTCAACTCAAGAAAGCATAGGGGTTCAGTGGAAGCGAAGTAGGAGTAGAGGGTAGACGGTGGTAGCGGCTTCAGTCGGAGATGCTTGCCATCAGCGGAGATCGTTATACTAGCTCGATTGCGTCTGGATTAAGTAAATTTGTTCCTGCCAACATTTCACAGATTATCATATGCTGAGGTGGCGTGGAAACAGTTCTACCAAGTTATCGCAGCTTAGGACTGTTAAATCAAGATGAGTTAGATATGCCTTTTGCAATATTCTCCAATTAAGGTCAAAAGGCATCACAGTGATTTTGTCGGCCGGTGTCCGTGTTTCTAGTATGTTTGGCTTTTTCCATCATGATTATGCATGCAGGCATCAACCTAGTGAATACTAGACTGTCTGGAAAATGCAACAAGTTGAGGAATTGCGCTATACGTCTATATTGTGAATGTTCAGTGAATTCTTATTAATGATACTTCTGAATAACATAATATAATATCATCGAGAAATTCTTATCTATTACTGCTGACAAATAATATATATTAATCTTTTTAGTGTGATCGTGTCACGCCCCGCTTCTCAAAATATGGGATCACAAACACGTAACTAAGACCCAGCGAATGATATAAGTATACTAACTCAGGGCCGGCTCTGGACCTGTGCGACCAGTGCGGGGCCTACTAACCAGGAGGCCCCCAAGGACATTAGGCTCAAGTTAATATTCTAGTAATTAGATAATTTACACAAAAGTTGTTTTGTCCAATTGGTTATATGACACACTTGTTTTGCCCATGCAGATTCGAATCCTATTATTGACAATTTAATTTTATAAATATGTATATCTATTTTTATACAAAGCTTTTAAATGATTTCTATATATCTATTTTTATATAAAGTTCTTTGATGATTTTTATGTTTCTTTTGTTAATTGTTGAGACTGACTTAATACGTGAAGTTTTTTTTAATCGTGTATTACCTGAGTTGCAAGGATATGAAGATTCATAACCACATTTATACTATTTCGTTTTAATTGATGAGACGACTAATTTAAGATATCGAATTCTCAAGTTCTCTCTTTTTTTTTAGGGCAAAAATACTTTCTCTTGCAAATTTGGTGCGCCATTTTTCTTCTCATTTCAAGCTTTTATAGTGCTAATGTTAAGCAATTTTTAAATGATACATTTTGTTGTTGTTGGATTTGTCGGTTAATATATCATGTATTTCTTCTAATAGACTTGTCTGCAGGACTAATAGACTTCTCTGCTGGAAAAATTATCAGCGTGTGTACCAGGTCTAGGGAGTGGAGATGAAGCTTATATTTAAGTAGTTTAAACATAGATCTTTTGGTCTATGAAAATGGATAGACATTGAGTTTGTTACTCAAATAGCTCGATATAATGATCCTAAAGGTAAGACCTTGAAAATAAACATCAAGGGATTTACAAAACGGAAGGAATAACAGCAAAGTTCCTTTACATGAGCACAACAACATATCTGATTGAGTTAATATCATAACAACAAAGTTCCTTTAAGTATCTTGTCATCCTCCTAAATCATATAGCATCCGTATCTAGTATATCACACAACACAGAACATGAATATAGACTTGGGGGAAAAGATATCATGCATTCCTTAAAAGTTCAAGAAACTTCTTACGTGCCCAAGAAAGTTTCAAACACATTCACATAATAAGTAAATGAAACAAATGAGATATCTACAATGCAATAGCTCAAAATCAAATATACTATAAGCTGAACTACACAATAATAAAATTCAAAAGAAAGATTAAGAGATTAATAAGTAGATGAACAATGCATATCTTGTAGATGAACAAATGTCTAATAACAAGTTGTATGATGTATTTTAGGTTAAAATACATCATAATTGAAAGTGAGAAAATGAGTATGCATACTTCAACCAAACAACTCACCAAAATAGCAAATATCCTCTCACCCGAAAATAAATACAGAAACAACAAAATCATGAACAAAAGTGATTAAAACAGCAAAATCCTCTCACAAACAACTATGGAGTGTTCTGTTGAAGAACTATCAATCACTAACATGAAAATTTGATATGGAGGTGCGAAAATACAGACAGTATATACTGATTGAATAAATCCTCACACAAATTATTTCCTCAAAAAAAGAATACTAAAAAAATAATTCTTCGAGGCATCGTGCTAATAACATGTTGTGTGTGAGAGAGAGAGAGAGCTAGCTGTAGTCGAATTCAAATGTAATGGCTCTTTATTCATAACATATATATAGGGTGAAGTTAGGGTTAGAATTTGGTAGTACGGTTCGGCCGCCACCTAAATAGGTGGGTTTGGGTCATCACCTTAATAGATGAGTATCCACCTAATAGGTGGTCACAGTTTCACAATAGAAATTTGGTTTTTTTGCTGTTTATCTACCTTCAAAAAATGAGGAAGTTTATGGTTTTAAAAAAATGAGAAAGTTAAAATGTTAATTTTAAATTATTATAGCAACAATTTGAAAATCATGAACATGACAATTCGTGCATCGCACGAGTTATGTAGTAGTTAATACAAAATTTTGAGTGGAATGAGTCATATGAAAATGGTAGTTATTCGGATATATTGTAATAACTATGAATTGGTTTTATACTTTTTGATTGCAGATATTGAGTGAGATACTTTTTATAGCAAGAACAAATGAATGCATGCGTCTTGCGAATTTTTTGCCCTAACTGACCCACTTTTTGAAAATATTGAGCATTCTGACCCACTTTCAAAAATATTTAAGATGCATTTGGATCATATTTTTAAAACAGTTTTCAGTTTTTAAAATCAAAATATAGGACAATTTTGTTTGGATATAAATTTTTCGAAAACTCATTTTAAATTTTTACATTCAAAACCTATGTTTAAAATGAGTGTTTTGAAAACAGGAAAAACCTGTTTTCTGAGATAAGTTTTTTCAATTCCCAACCAATATACTTTCTGTACCAATATACTTTTTTGTGTGTGTGTGTGTGTGTGTGTGTGTGTGTGTGTGTAGTTAGTCTATTATGAGATGGTGAGATGGGCTCCTTATCGTGAGCGGGAGTTTTCAGCTGTCCGATCGCGATCGAACGGCTCAGATTTGATTCCGCTTATCTTCAGAAAGTTGAGGGGTAAAATCGAAAACCCCCATCTCTATCTCTCTTTCTTTCTCACGATCTGAAGAACCTCCTCTCCCTCCTGCTCTCTTTCTTCGTCGAGCAAAACCCTACTTCGATGCCTCTCCCTTTTGCTCTGTCTCCGACTCTTCGTCGAAACAACTCTCTCCTCGACGACAAACCCAGCTCAGCCTCTCTTTGGCTGGAGAAACCGAAATCGATGTTAGGGTTTCGATCGATCGTGACTAGGGTTTCGATTTCTTCTCTCAGTGGGTTCTCTCTCTCTCTCTCTGCGACGGAAATCCCAAATCACGATTAGGGTTTCATTTTCTACTCTCTATAGGGTTCTCTCTCTTCGACAACTCAAATTGCATGAGATCTGTCTTCAAATTGAGGGCATTTTGTGGATATCGAAACCCCTTAGTGCGGTGGGTTTGGCTGACGCTTGACGCCCTGTGTCCTTGACTGCCATTACAGGCTCAGATTTCGAAGGGAAGTGTTTGATTCTCATACATGCTTTTATGATTTCTGTTAAATTTCTTGCATTTTCTTTCGATTATGTGTGTAGGCAATGATGAGATTCATTTTGATATAAGTTGGTTATTTATTTTTGGGGATTGAAATTATTGTTTTGAAGCATATTTGGTTGTGTGTCATGATAATTATGCAAAGTTGAATAGAGTTTGGGGAATGAGCGGGAGAGAAGATGGGAAAGAAATGAATGAATGTTGTAGAATCCCCAGTGCCCTCAACACTTAGCTTACATTTAAGTGATTTGAGTCTAGCCCAATTCATCTGATTTTTGTGCAGTGATGACACACAATGATTGATAGTATCACTATATTTTTTGGTGTAGGCAGTGATGCGAAACACTTTATGATCTAAATAATTTTTTCAACTTGTTGTATTTATGCTTGATTATTTATCCGTCATATTCTAGTTGGCACGGCACCACAATGTAGCCCTAGTGAGAATAGTGTGTTCTGAGCCTACTGGTTTTTTTTACTCTATATATATACATGAGTAAGTCTATTGTGAAAGGAGGTCGATTGATCGTGAGATCAAAACCAAAAAAAAGAGATAGGGGTTTTTTATTTTACCCCTTTTACCTCTAAACATTCTGAAGATAAGCGGGATCAAATATGAGTCGTTCGATCGCAATCAATCGCGAACGAATGGCTAAAAACCCCCGCTCTCGATAACGATTTCAGCTCCCCAGCTCTTAATAGACTTACTCTATATATATAAGACAATTGATGAAAATATATGTTTTTTAATTTTCAACTTCCATTATTTCCATTACAATCCATACATGACCAACACAGTAAAACACATTTAAACCTCCTGGCAAAAAACTAACTGACACCATTCCAAACAAATTCAAACCTGTAGGGTCAGAACAACACCACCAAAGCCTGAACATGAAGCTCAGAACAACAGAAAGTGAACAACATAAACTGAACATGAAGTTCAAAATGTGTAAGCTCAGAACAAGAGAAACTATATTTTTTCTAACTTACGTTGGATGCGTATGTGTTGGATACTCATTTAAGCCTTTTGGGGTTTGATTCTCTCCTTCGGTGTGTTGGTGTAGGCAGTGATGCGAAACACTTTATGATCTAAATAATTTTTTCAGCTTGTTGTATTTATGTTTGATTATTTATCTATCATATTCTGGTTGGGACGGCACCCTAATGCAGCCCTAGTTTTGAATAGTTTGTTCTGAGCCTACTGATTTTTTTTACTCTATATATATACATGAGTAAGTCTATTGTGATAGGAGGCCAATTGATTGTGAGATGGGGTGGAGATGCAACAAAAAAAAAAAAAACATGTGTTTGGAACTAGTAGGCTTGGCTTAATAAAGCAGCCCTATTGACAAACTCAAATTTCTGCATTTGACTAACTTCTTGCCTGATTTATTAGTAAGCATTGATGAAAAGTTTATGCATGATTTTGTTTATTCATGATTTTTCCCTTTTGGAGTGTGTAGGCAGTGATGAAAAGTTTATACAAGACAAGTAAAATGATTTAGTTTTTTTGTACCCTCCTACCAAGTTAGTGTGCAAGTTATTTCAGCTTCATGTACAGTTTCTGTTTTCGGCAATTGGTATACAAAATTTTTTTGGTGGTTGGTGGTGTTCAGTTTCTGTTGTTCTGAGCTTAACATTTTGAACATCATGTTCAGTTTATGTTGTTCAATTTTCTTTTGTTCTGAGCTTCATGTTCAGTTTTTGGTGGTGTTGTTCTGAGCCTACATGTTTGAATTTGTTTGGTCTAGTGTCAGTCAGTTTTTTCACAGGAGGTTTAAATGTTTTTTAATGTGTTCGTCATGTATGGATTGTAATGGAAATAATGGAAGGTGAAAGTTAAAACTGCTTTGTGGTTACAATTGTGTTTTTAACCCTTTTGTATAATCTCCATTTGGTTTCTGTTGTTCTGAGCTTACACATTTTGAACTTCATGTTCAGTTTATGTTGTTCAATTTTCTGTTGTTCTGAGCTTCATGTTCAGTTTTTGCTGGTGTTGTTCTGAGCCTCTTTATGTTTGAATTTATTTGGTCTGGTGTCAGTCAGTTTTTTTGCTAGGAGGTTTAAATGTGTTTTAATGTGTTCGTCATGTATGGATTGTAATGGAAATAATGGAAGTTGAAAGTTAAAACTGGTTTGTGGTTGCAATTGTGTTCTGAGCTTACTATAATTGGTGAATGATATTTTGTGTTCTGAGCCTACTATATTTTTTAAATAAATATTTTTTTGTTTCCAGGCTGAATGAGCTCTGTTTAATTTTGATTTCAGGTTGATTTCAGCTTGAAGTGCTTCTTGGAGCTACTCACTACTTGACACGAGTTGACATTTGGAACAAAAAGCTTGTATATTTGGTGATAAAAGTTGTATAGTTGCTAAATTTGTAAAGTTTTTGATGTACTTGTGCGTTATTGAAGCAAGTATACTATCAATGTATTGAAGCAAATAACATTATTTAAGATATTAATTTCTCATGTTCTGTTATTGGGCTTGGTTGAGGATGTTTGCATGTATAAGATTTCAGATGTCAAGACCATGGCATTACCTTACACTTGTATGATGATCGAAATTCATTCAGATATATTTGTTATTATTGTTTTGGTGTCATGTGATGATATGATGAATACTCATGTAGAGTGAACATATCTGGCAACTACTTGAAAGAACGTTTCAAAGCAGCCGCAACAGCAACATCAGTGTCACAAACGAAAGGGTTAAAAACACAATTGTAACCACAAACCAGTTTTAACTTTCAACTTCCATTACTTCCATTACAATCCATACATGACGAACACATTAAAACACATTTAAACCTCCTAGCAAAAAACTGACTGACACCAAACCAAACAAATTCAGACATGAAGAGGCTCAGAACAACACCACCAAAAACTGAACATAAAGCTCAGAACAACAGAAAATTGAACAACATAAACTGAACATGAAGTTCAAAATGTGTAAGCTCAGAACAACAGAAACTGAACATGAAGTTCAAAATGTGTAAGCTCAGAACAACAGAAACTGAACACCACCAACCAATGTGTACACCAATTGCCAAGAACAACAGAAACCAAATGGAGATTATACAAAAGGATTAAAAACACAATTGTAACCACAACAGCAAAGAAAACTGTAGGCTCAGAACAACAACAACAGCAAAATAATCTGCAGTCTCAAAACAACAACAAGAGATGCAAAAATCTGTAGGCTGAGAACAACACCACCATAAACTGAACATGAAGCTCAAAATGTGTAAGCTCAGTATAAGAGAATTTGAACATGAAGTTCAAAATGTGTAAGCTCAGAACAACAGAAATTGAACAAAAAGCTGAACACCACCAAAAAATTTGAGCTCCCCAGCTCAGAACAACAGAAACTGATCATGAAGCTGAACACCACCAAAAAAAAATTGTATACCATTTGCCGAAAATAGAAACTGAACATGAAGCTGAAATGACTTGCACACTAACTTGGTAGGAGGGTGCAAAAAAACAAAATCATTTTACGAAATAGAACAAACATTGATACTTCAGATGCCACTTTGTTTCTACTAATACAATCAACTAAAAAAGTAACTAATACTAATACAATCAGATCCCCGAGTGAGCTCATATCTTCACAGCAGCTGCAGCAGCTCTGACAACTCCCCCTTCCTCCAAACCGAGATTGCCTCAAGCTCGAAATGAAGGAAACTCTTGTGCAGGTCGTCGACATCAATCCAAAAGGCTTGGTCATGAGTGAACCCTTTCCACTGCATTAAAAAAAACTCGATCAACCAAAGATACAACATAAAAAAAAACTCGAGCAGGGAAACTCTTGCGCAGCTCATATACAGCATTAAAAAAAAGCTCAATCAACCAAAGATATATAAAAAAGGAGAATGAAATCTCCAACACTGTCTACTTAACAAATTTGAGTAATTTTTCATTATCTCAATTAGTAAATATAATCTTAATATAATCCCTACATTCTCATCAGTCTTTACTCCACAATTTTTTTGCCACTCTCCAAGAGATATATTGTTCTCTATCACAAATATTATCGGCTATTTATCACCGCTACTACATAAACATTTATTAACTTTCTCAAATATTGTATGTTTAAATTCAGTTCTAACATGCATTTTCCAATGTGCAGTCACACATATGTCAATTAGTAGCAAGGATCTTACAGTGTGTCTTCACCAAACATGTTGCCACAAATTCCTCAGCTCATTTTTCCGTATCGGCTTCACCAGGAAGTCAGCTGCTCCTCTCAACATGCATTTGAAAACCATGTTGATAGAGTCATGGGAGGACATCACTGCATAAAACACAAGGCAAATTAAGGTTAAGCTTACTGGCAATTATTACTTCTATTTTATTTTATTTTAAACCTTTCTGAGAAAATCAAGATTAGTAATCATACTATATCAACACTTTGTGGTCTTTCATTTAACATCTCCCAGGCCTTCAAGCCATCAGACATGGCAGAAACTATCGGCCAATAAACATACATACATAAAATAAAAATAAAAAGAGTAAGAAAATAAAACTCAATTCTTATACCTAAGACTATATATATGATGCATCAGTAAGAAGAATCAAAGCAGATTCAACAATCAGAGAAAATAAGTTTAATTAGGGCCAATACATACATACTTAAAACTAGAAAAGCATACTCAATTCATGTACCTATCTTCTTCCAGTTTTTTGCTCTGAAAGTGTTGAACAGTTTTGCACAATATAGAATTCTGTTCCATAGTTACAGAATATCATATTAACAATAATTCAAAAGTCAAAATTCATTTTTAAAAAAGGAAAGAAAATTAAATTGGGAAGAGGAAAAAGGCCACTTCATGCCTACTTGTACTCTGAGTAGTCTTGATAATATCACAGTTCAAGGGAACTTCATGCCTACTTGTACTCTGAGTAATTTGACTTCTCATAGAAAATGCCAACTTATCAAAAATTGTGAGTCAAAATGTAGAAATTTGTAGGCTCAGAACAACACTTGGCAACAAAACTTGAAGGCTTAGAACAACAACAGCAAAAAAAATGTATAGGCTCAGAACAATAACACCACCAAAAAATGTGTAAGCTCAAGTGCTGGAAATATTTCCAATAAATCAAGTATAAGTGAGGCAAATGAAGAAATTTGTGTTTGTCACTAGGGCTGCTAAATTAAGCCATGCCTACTAGTTTCAACCAAATTGTTGTTTCGCATCTCCATCTCTTCCAAGTCAATCAGTTTAAGACCAAATGAGTGCACAACGGAAACTCCGTAAACACAGGAAAAGAGCTGACAGGACGGGATCAAATCGACTCGTTCTATCGCCAGCAAACGAAATCGGAGATCTGGTAACTCCCTCTCACGATAAGGAGCCCATCTCACCATCTCATAATAGACTAACTCATAAACATAGACAACAAAATTCATGTTCTTTGGTAACTTTCAGTTGCGCACTAACTTGGTACAAAAGCACAAAATTATGAAAATCATTTTACTTGTCTTGTATAAAGTTTTCATCATTGCCTACACACTCCAATAGAGAAAAATCATGATTAAACAAATTCATGCATAAACAAAATCATTCATAAACTTTTCATCCCTGCCTACTAACTTGGTATTATTTGTATAAACAAAATCATTTTACCAACTTTTCGAAGATGGCGAAAAATCATGCATTTCTGTTATATCCATCATCAATTTGCCTGCAAACAATCAAGACATAACGATTAATTTAACATATGAACATATTTGGAACATGTTGCCACAATAATTACAGATATAGCAAAAAAATATGAGTATAATCATGTAAGGAGCTTACCTACAAAATCCACAGACATAAACTACTAAAGTTCATGCAATATTTGGAGCATCTTCCGTTATGGGTTCCATTCTTGAAAAAGTAGTTGAAGCTTGTGACTCATTCAAATTAGAACTACACGAATAATAAGCAAAACAACCAAATATGCTTCAAAACAATAATTTCAATCCCCAAAAATAAATAACCAACTTATATCAAAATGAATCTCATCATTGCCTACACACACAATTGAAAGAAAATGCAAGAAATTTAACAGAAATCATAAAAGCATGTATGAGAATCAAACACTTCCCTCCGAAATCTGAGCCTGTAATAGCAGTCAAGGACAGAGGACATCAAGCATCAGCCAAACTCACTGCACTAAGGGGTTTCGATATCCACAAAATGCCCCCATTTTGAAGATAGATCTCACGCGATTTGGGTCATCGAAGAGAGAGAACCCTACCAAGAGTAGAAAATGAAACCCTAATCGTGATTTGGGATTTTCGTCGCAGAGAGAGAGAACCCACTGAGAGAAGAAATTGAAACCCTAATCACGTTCAATCGAAACCCTAACATCGATTTCGGTTTCTCCAGCCGAAAGAGAGGCTGAGCTGGGTTTGTCGTCGAGGAGAGAGTGGTTTTGACGAAGAGTCGGAGACAGAGCAGGAGGGAGAGGCGTCGAAGTAGGGATTTACTCGACGAAGAAAGAGAGCGGGAGGGAGAGGAGGTTCTTCAGATCGTGAGAAAGAAAGAGAGATAGAGATGGGGGTTTTCGATTTTATCCCTCAACTTTCTGAAGATAAGCGGATCAAATCTAAGCCGTTCGATCGCGATCAAACGCGATCGGAAAGCTGAGAACTCCCGCTCACGATAAGGAGCCCATCTCACCATCTCATAATAGACTAACTATATATATATATATTAAGTATGTATGTAGTATGTATACAGTATGTATGTATATATATATTATTATTATTATTATTATTATTATTATTATTTCATATATACTATTTTATATATACTATTATTGTAATATATTATTACTTTATATATACTATTATTATTATATTATTATTATATATATTATTATATATATTATTATTGTAATATATTGTTATATATACAATTATAATATATTATTGTTACATATATTATAATAATAATAATAATAATAATAATAATAATAATAATTATTATTATTATTATTATTATTATTATTATTATTATTATTATTATTATTATTATTATTATTATTATTATTATTATTATATATTTTATTAATAATATTAATAACAATATTATTTTTATTATAATATATTATTATTATATATATATTTATATTATTATTATAATAAATTGTTATATATATAATTATAATATATTATTACTACGTATATATTATTATAATTATTATATTATTATATATATGTATATTATTAAATATGTTTATTATAATAAATTATTTTATATTATTATATATCAGTATGTAAGAATCACTATAAGGAATTTGACATATAGTGACAGCAAAAATTCGTGGGTAAAAGGCGGAACGGTCAACCCACATCGTGAGAGAAAGGGTCTGTCTAGCCCGGAGAACAACGGGAAGCTTACCTCCCAAGAGCGAGTTTGAATAAGGGGATATTAGAAGAACCGTAGGTATAGCCCGAAAAAACCTATACCAACGAACATATTTTTCCGTAGTTTTTAATTAGCTATACCCACGGCACAATGCCGTCACTACAGCCTATAGCGACGGTTTTTTCACCCGTTGGACAAAACCTCGGTGTTATACCCACGGTTCCGTATCCGTTGGTATAGGTTTTAACGACACCTTTTGCTTTCTTATACCCACGATTGAAACTCCATTGCTATAGATTTTAGCGATGGTTTTCGCATCCAAATATTTGAATATATACCCACCTTGTTTATTCCGTTGGTATAGTTCTTTTTGTGCGGTCTGTTGGTATAGGTTTTAGCGACATTATTTACACATACACCCACAAATTTTAGGGATAGGTCATAATTTGCTCTGTACACGATTTTTTTATACTAATTACTCTTATGATAATTTAATATTTTCTTTTATAATATTAATCCAATTATAACATAAATACACAATAAAATAAATAAATGTGTCCATAAAATATAATTAAATAAAATTAAACTTCAATCATATTAAAAATTAAAGAAGTATTACAAGCATGTCAAATTACAAAATAGTTAAAATGTTAACCTAAGAGTACCATTCTGACATATAATAAGCATATAAAGTCTTATAAAAATCTCATCCACTTAATTTCTAAGTTTGCTCTATCAAGAGAAAATTAGCTTCTAATCTTCACCTGTAAGTAACAAAAAGAACAAATTAATAATAGCATAACTCAACATAAGAAATACTAACAATTTTAGTAAAAATTAGTTAATACTAAGTAGATATCATCTTCATTATCTTCATTATTGTCTGGATTTAGAGCATTCATATGGTCAGGGGCACTTGAAGCATCTGTAACCTATTAAAAATAAAATACAATTTAGACTCTTCTTAAAAGATATTTCCATCATTCATTAGAGGAAAAAAATGTATCCCTCAAACAAAAACAGATAGAGAAACATTAAAAATGACATTACAAATGCAATACATTAGAATTAAATATATGGAAAATCAGTAATAAATACAACATTGAAATATGAACTCCAAGAGTAAAATATAATATACCTATCTTGCAGCCTGTACAATGTCATTCACATCTTCTCCAGAAAATCGATTATGAATCAACGACAGAACATTTGTCAATAGGTTTTCCACTTGCTTAACTCTATTATGTAACTCTTGATTTTCAGACAAAGAAACCTTCAGTTTTTTAGGTGGTGAATTATATATTCAAAGGTCGCCACTGATGTGGAGAAGTTTTACTGACTCAATAACCAGAACCTGAACCGAATAATGAGAATGACTTGTCAGACAACCAGTAATACTGTGGATAACATCCTAGAATATTCATAGAGAAAAAAGGCTAACTTATAGAAAACTACCATATGATTCGGGCCTTTCTTAGAAAACTACCCTAACTTTACTTTAACTTGTGATAATTTAGGGTAGTTTCTTGAAAGTAAATAAAACTTTGAGGTAGATAATCGTTACAGTTGTGGACTAAATGAAAATTTGTGTGTGTGTGTGTGTGTTGGGGGGGGGGGGGGGAGGGGGGAGGGGGGAGTGGGCTACACACATATTAAATCAAAGTTAATAGCAGTAACTTGAGAAAGGCCCAAAAGTAGAGGGTGTTTTCTATATTCTGGCCTACAAAAAAAATGCACACTGTAACACCCCGTAGTTTTCAAAAAAGAGTATAATTGTATATATATAATATATATATATGGAATATATAATGGCTGTTGGTATTATATGGGTATGGTAATGTGTAATTAAATAAAAAATGATGATACATAAGGTGGGGTCCCACGGGTATTTGAACATGGACAACATGCCTTGGCTGTGGTGATTGACTTCGGTCAACATGCCAAAGATGACGTGGCGATAACCATGGGGCCCACCACGGTATTAAGGCATTTCAGGTTGTGCTTCATGCAATGTGCTGACGTCACACGAAGAAGACAGCGGGGAAGATGTTAATAATATCCCATATCGGTAATCAATAAAATAATATATAAATAATATAAGCCTATGATCAAGAGTCACCAAATCGGTTCATCAATTTTTGAAAGGCAGCCTGTGGTGGACAGTTAGTTGTCAGACAACACAATCATTTATCAGATAAACTCATTACGAAAATCCATGTTTCTATGTGTTTTCCAAACACATTATCATTGTGTGGTCATGTATATCATAAGGACATTTATATACAATTTCAATGACAATGCAACAACATTTATATACAATTTCAATGACAATGCAAGGCTGTACCTAATTATTATTATTTTTTTTTTAGGAAAAGGTGGAATAAGGACTGTACCTAATATTTGCTATAAGCAAACTTAAGTCACCAATTGTTTTTGATGAAACGGATAGAGTCTAAAGACTCCAGACATGCATTAATAATAATCAATTACAATAGGAAGGTCTTACAAGCTGTAAAACAATAAAACTAAACGTCGCTATAACTAACACAAATCCGAAATATACAGAATAAAATGCAAAGGCAATCCATAACGACATCCGAAATTAACGACAGCACCCAAACAACCAATCGCCCATGAAAGCGAGCCGCACTGGGGAGAACGGGAGAGCTGCGAATACCTCCGAGAAGCCCTCCCAGCGAGATCAGCAGACACCTTGAAACAGATAACGGAGCTTTACAAGAATACTCCGCATCAGAGAAACCGCTGACAGGACAAACACAAGACAAACACGCAGCAAAAGACATTGCAAGCTATCTGGAGAACATAAATATATAGGCCATATCCCAAAGCTCCATCAAAAGAACAATAAGCAATAAGATGATAACCAAAGAAACAGTCAATATAAGAACCCCTTAGCAGGATAGAGTTAAAACCAGACAAATAAAAAGAGCAGAAGGAAGTAACATAGAATCAAAGCATTGGCAGTCAGGAAAATAACACAGACCATGGAGTACCCCCAACACAAGCCTAACATCGCAATAACTTCCATCGAACATAACCAAAAAAGACAACACAGATCCATTCCAGACCAAACTACCATGGAACATAAGCCACGAAGATTAGATGAACTTAACATACAAGTAGAGACCAGGTCTAAACAGTCCAAACAGAAGCAAAAAAGCAATAGAACGAGATAGCATGGAGGGCAGCGCCAAGACCACAGGCCTGCCCACGACTGAATCAAAAAGCGGAAGAGCCCATCCATAACTGGGAACAAAACCAACAAAAGGAGGGAATAGTAATCCCTTCAATCCTGCAAAGCAAACGAGCCAGTAAGGGTAAGAAAAGAATATTGAAGTACCACCGCATTAAACCGAAACAAATTATACAGAAAAACGAGCAGCCTGATAAATTTGTGCAAATAAAGAAAAGCACAATGCAGAACAGAGCAACATGAACAAAAAAAACGTCAGATAGAGAGTAAAAAATTAAATCGCGTTGAGGTTAATAAGGCAAACTGATGCATTCTCGAGACGCTCAGCCAACATAGCTTCTCTAGCTTCTAATTTTAACGGGGCAATCCAATACTTGAATAAGTACAAGTACTCGTTAGCTAAAGAACGAGCAGGGGAGAAACATTGACGAAATAATCTGTTGTTTCTTTCCCTCCAAACTAACCATAAGATGATTTGCAAGGGAAAGAATCCAGGAATTGTGAAACGCCTGATTAGGGGGGCGCTTCGTCCAGCATTCAAACAGACTGAGAGGAACGTTGGATGCTTCCCAAGCAAGGACGGCAATTTTCCAAAGAGAGCGTGAGTAGTCACACTCTACAAACAAGTGGTTGCCATTCTCGGGCAAAGCGTCACACAAGGGGCATAGTTGCCCCCATGCGATGTTCCTCTTATTGAGATTATCGACCGTAAGAAGTTTATTGTTAAGGGCTAACCAAACCAAAATTTTAACTTTCAAAGGAGCGCACGACTTCCAGACCAAGTCGTAGAAAGGAGAAAGAATTCCTCTGAAGTTAAGAAAATGATAAAAAGAGCTGACCGAGAAAATCTTCGACGAGTTCCAACGCCAATAAAATTCCTCTTTCTCTAACCACACCGCTTTGTTAAGAGTGTCGATCAGACAATCCCAATCCGGGGTCAATAGTGGGGGGAGAATGACAGAAAGAGGAATCGACCATTCCCTGCGATCATCATTGATGCTAAGGTAGTCAGACACCAACGCCGTAGGGTTGGAAGCCAAAGGGAATATAGTAGGGAAAGCAGAGGCTAAAGAAGAATTACCGATCCAGATATCGGTCCAGAACCTAGTCCTGGATCCATCGGCACAACCGTGGCTTAAGCCACAAAAGAAGGCCACGGACGCTTTCCAAATGCTTCTCCAAAAAGGGGAAGCCAGTCTATGAGGTTGATCTGGAAAGATCCACCAATCATTGTTACCAAAGTAATATGATTTGACACATTTGATCCATGGGAGGTCCTCAATATTAAGGAATCTCCAAATCCATTTACCAAGTAAAGTAATGTTTTGGTGTCTAAGGTCTAAGACCCCCAGACCTCCCGCGCTTTTCGAGGAGCAAATGAGTTTCCAATTACAAAGATGCGATCCAGGGTTGTAAGAGGAAGAACCCGACCAGAGAAAATTACTTCTAATCTGATCAATCCTTTTAATTACCCAGGCTGGGAGGAAGTAGAACGACATCATGTATAGTGGGATGGATGATAGAACAGAATTGAGCAATATTAATCTGCCGCCGCGGGATAGTTGCCTCCCAGACCAAACCGATAGCCTGGACTCAACTTTATCAATCAGGAGGGACCAATCTGATTTATGAAGTTTACCCCACCTCAGAGGAATTCCCAAGTAGGTAACAGGGAACGAAGCGACCGGGCAATTAAAAAATTCAGAGACTTCGGTCTGTCTGTTGGGAGAACCTCCCAACCAGACAACCGACGATTTATGAAAATTGATAGAGAGGCCTGAGGCAAGCTCAAAGCAATAAAGAAGAAGTTGCAGATTTCTGAGGGTTTGAGTGTTAGGTTTGGCCAGGATAATAGTATTGTCGGCATACTGGAGATTCAGAACACCATTGAATAGACGGGATCCACCCAGTCCTTCGATAACCTTGGCTTCCCAGGCATTGCAGAGAAGCTTGCTGAAAACATCTGCTACTAGAGAAAAGAGAAGGGAGGAAAGAGGGTCACCCTGCCTGAGGCCACATTTGATCTTAAATTTGTGACCCTCCGATCCGTTAATAAGGATGGAAGAAGTCCCCGCAAAAAGGCTGGATTTGATCCAAGCAATCCATTTGGGGCCGAAACCCCTGTGGATAAGAATATCAAGAAGGAATTCCCAACAAACGTTATCGTAAGCTTTTTGAAAGTCCAGTTTGAGGAGAATACCCTCAGACTTGGTATTATGACAATATGAGATGACTTCTTGGGCCGCGGCCACACTATCAAGAATGAATCTATCCTTAATGAAACCCGATTTGGCCGGATCGATCAGAGGGGAAATAGCTGCTCCGAGCCTAGTCACAAGGACCTTCATAATAATTTTGAACGTTGTATGGATGAGACTAATCGGCCTGAAGTTGGCCACCGTGTTTGCTCCTAAAATTTTTGGGATGAGAACAATATGCGCATAGTTGATGCGATCGAAAGAGAAAGAACCCGAATGAAGGTCAGCGAACATCCGGAAAAGGTCATCTTTCAACCAAAACCAAAACTTTTGGAAGAAAAGAGCAGGAAAATCGTCCGGCCCAGGAGCGGCGTCGCTTTTTAAGGCGAAAACTGCAGATTTGATTTCATCCATTGTAAATGGAGATTCAAGAGGAGAAAGATCGTGAGACACTACGCCATAAAGTTGACCCCAATCCAGACTCAGGGAGCGGGGTTTGGTGGTGCCAATGAGATTTTTATAGAAGAGGAGGAAAGAATGGTGAATATCCTCGACAGAAGAGAGGTCCATGCCATCTTGAGAAATAGAAGAGATGTGGTTACATCTCTGTCTATGGGATGCAAAATTGTGAAAGAAAGCTGTGTTGCAATCTCCCTCCTTGAGCCATCGGAATTTGGCTCCTTGAGCCCATTTCAGATGGTCTTGATGAAGGAGATTCGAGTATTCCAATTTACACGATCGGCGTTCATTGAACAGATCAATTGAGATAGGACCACGCTCCTCCATTTTATCAATAGACTCAATGGTGGAGAGGAAAAAGTTTTTCAGAAAGTTTGTGTTGAATTGCCTATTGTTGCGCCAAATCTTACAACCGAATTTGATCGCATGAAGTTTGAGAAGGATGGCTCCCAATCCGGATGATCCTGAAATTGCCGAAAGGCATTCAATGACCAGGTTAACAAAAACCTGGTCTTGAAGCCAGAATTTTTCAAATCTGAACTGGTGATGGCGAGGGAAATGGAAATCAGAGTGAAGCGCAATAGGGACATGATCAGAAGAAGGGTTGGGTAATGCTTGAGCGAAAGAGTTGTGAAATGGTCAATCCAAACATTGGATACCAAGAAACGATCGAGCTTCGCCATCGAGGGTTGATGGCGAAGGTTAGACCAAGTGAAAGATCTACCCGATTAAGGAATATCATGCAATTGTAAAGATCTGATGCAATCATTGAACCAATGATTGCCCAAAGACGAAGAATTAGACCTATCCGCTGCGAATCTAGTAACATTAAAATTACCACAGAACAAACACAACACGTTCGAGAAAGGGAGAAGAGATTGGAATTCTGTCCAGAAAAGGGGCCGACCCCCAGAAGAAGATGGGCCGTAAACGGAAATGACTGTCAGAACGGCATTAATAGGAATCCACAATAGTTGAACTACAAGGAAATAATTGAGGCGTTTAATAGAGATAAGAGAAAAAACGGATTCTTTATAACCAAAGAGGATACCTCCCCTCGCACCTAAGGCGTCTAAAGAGATCCACTTCGAAATAAAGGAACCTCCTATAGAACTTAGGATCGAGGGGGAAGGGGATTCAAGTTTAGATTCTTGAATGGAAATGAGATCACAGTGAGAGGAGGAAATTAATTGGTAGATTGATCTTTGTTTATCGGGACAATTAAGTCCCCTAATGTTCCATGAGAGCGTAATCATCTAATAATGTTTGAACGCTTTAACTCTGGAAGCTTCCTTTTCTCTAATGGAAAAGGCTAGAGACGAGGGAGAGGAAAGAGGTTTAAAGCCCAAAGCTAACGAGTTGGAAAAAAGTTCGCTGTCAGAACAATGTTCGAAATGAAGTTGAAAAATCGAGCCTAGGGGTGGGCTCTCAGCCACACACCCAGAAACTGGCGGAATAGTGGATGATAGAGGTTGGAGGCAACAACCATCTGATTTGGCTCTTAATCGAGCGCTAGAACGGATGATATGGGGGTTGGAATTCGAGGTCGAAACAGAGTGCAATCTGGACAGCTTTTTGAACAGAAAGGAGGATGATAATTGGTGGGTATCCGAAGTAGACAAAGTAGGAAAGGTGCGACAGGGAGACGCAGTTAACAGGGGAATACCGGAAAGCTGGACAAACGTCGACTTCGACGAGGGGAACAATCCAGTAAAGAAACTGGTGCCAACAAAAGGAAGGAAAACCCCTAACGATGCGTGCATCGCTCTCTTAATGACCGGGGAAATGTAACAAAAACCTCTCGCTAAAAGAACGATAGGGAAAAAACAGCGCGGTTGGAGAATAACCCGGCTGAAAGAGGCATTAAAACCCACCAAACATAAAGAAAATGACTGCAAGCTAAAAGATATAGTAAAAGAGAACCCAAAAACACTTAAATAACGTACCTTACGATGGGCAAGATCCCTCTTGCGATCCTCTTCTTCCTCATCTAACAGATTATCACTCTCAGTCCAAGAAGATACTTTAGAACACTTATCACTTTTGGTCTTAATGAGAGGCAGTTTAGGATCAGCCGCAGTGATGGCGGGAAAATGAGCTTGCTTTTGAAAAAGTTGCCAGTCAGACTCGAAATGAGGATTGACATTACTTGGGCCAATCAGAAGCCGAAGAGATAGGCTTGCGGGCAGCGGGAGAAACCTCAGTAGGCTGAAGCTCAAGGGTGGAATAAGGCTCAACAACACTTTTCTCTGATGATGAGGTCTTGTGAACGATCGGTGGCTGAGTAGGTTTGGGAACGGATTTAGTTGGCTGAGATGATTGGAAATCAGGATTAATCCAAACGAGATTCGGAGGTTTGGAAGGAGAAATCATCGTCTTGCTAACAGGGATGAGCGATTTGTGCGGGGTATTGGATTTTTTCTTCACCGAGGCCTTGATAGGAACTTTCCAAAGAGATTTAGAGGTAGAAACGGACCCAGGGTGACAAGCAGATGGAGACGGAGAGGGCAGTGCAGGAACTTGGTGACGAAGAGAAACAGCCCCCTTCTCAGAGATAGCCGATAGAGAGGGGCTGTGGTATTGCACAGTCACAGGAAAAGAAATCAGTCCGTCCTTCAGAACAAAATCTTCAGTGCGTTCTTGTAGCTCAGGGATGTCGAAAGTAGCTTCAACTTGCATACAACCTGATGCCAGTTTAGAAGCAGAAGCAATACTAGTAAGTCTACCCACACATCTAACCAAATTGCTCATCCGATGTAGAGCATCACAAAATGGAGGCAGACCCAGTAGAGTAACTATAGTAGGAACTGTCTTAAGAGTGGACATGGGAGGAGACTCTTGAACCCACTTACGAATAGTCAGCGATATCGATCCAATAGATAGAGAAGAGTTTTCTATTAAGTCTTGAAGTAATTTAGGGGATGGACAGCGAATCACAAAATCACCGTTGGAGCAAGTGCTAAGGTACCAATCCCAGTCCTTCACATTACAAGATACACTGAGGAAAGAGTTTAGGGTGAATATGGGGATAGTCCCTCCACTGAAAGAGATGGCCCCATACTTATCAAAAGATCTCATCCGATCCGATAGGTCAATACTAGGAATAAAGACTTGTAGAACTATCGGCTTGGAAGGGGGAGCCGAAGAGGCGGCCTTGGACACAGGGGGATGAACGGGTGGCTCAACAAGGCGATCACTAATCGGAGGAGTGGGGAGGATAGGAGCCTTGGAAGAAACTTTTTTGATGTTCGACACCGTAGAAGATCCAGAAGGCCGGTTGCGTTGCAAGGCCGGGAAGTCGATAGCAGCGAGAACTTGTTCCGATATTGGGACACCGATGGAAAGCCCCAGCAATCTTTGGAGGGAAAAACATTTGGGTCGAGAATGGCCCTCTTTTAAACAGAATAGGCACTTCATATCTGCCACACAGTATCTTTTGATGTGGCCGGCCTGAAGGCACCGGAAACAGACGATGGGGGAACGCAGGGAATAGGGTTTCTGAAGAGAAGAAGGAGAAAGGGAAGATGAGGAGGACTTGGAGTGGAAAAGGCGGGATGAATATAGGGGGAAGCTTCCAGGATGTTGCCTATACCTGGGCCACGAGTGAACTGCCATATGTGGCCCATCTCGCTCTCCCAGAAAATCATTATTTCTTTTTTTGGATTTTTTTTTCACTACTTGGACCCATGAGAGCTCCATGGGCCAAAAGAAAACAGAGAAAGAAAAAACTGGCCCAACTAGCGCAAAAACTCACTGCGGTAGAGAATAAAGGGCGCTAATGCGCAATAGCTGAGAAAACTCGACCAAAAGCGAAACAGAAGCCTGAGTAGAGGGAGAAGAAAGCTTACACAGAACTCAGAAACAAGTATAATGCACGAAACTACTGGTACAAAATCAGCTTATAACTCAGCCCAGAGAATGGGGATGAGCGATAAGGCGAAAAGATGTAATCGCTATAAAGAACGAAGAAGAAGGAGAAAGATGCAACGATAGCCTCCCACACCTGGATCACAGATGAAGGGGGGAGCTCGCTGAAGGAGAAAAAAAAAGCGAGATAAAGAGCACTATAGGAAATAATAATCCGACAATAGCTCGAGGGTTGCGGAAATGCGCAGCTCTCAACACGACAATGAATGAAAGGCTCCCAAATCTCAGAGCTCCAAATGCTAACAAAACCGCAAACAAAACACTATCCTAAGGACAATGGCCAGTAAAAGACTAAACCACTAACGCTGAAAAGAAAAGAAGAGAAGAATTACTTACAGTGAGTTCGAGCACAGAGAGCGAGTACCTGTGGGAGGGGGAATAGGCTGCGGGAGGGACTACCGTAACACCAACGGCCGGCAGACTGATGCTCCAACAACGACGGAAAGAGGAAGGAGAAAGGTGCCGATCTTCACCTACTGAGGGGTGGCGGATGGAAGGCAAAAGGCAATCCACAGAAATGGGGGACTGGAGAGCATCAACACGATCCGCTAACCGAGGGAGGAAGAGGAAAACAGCACCAGGTGACAAGATCCGCACCGTAAGATGGACGAGAAGGCCGACAAAGCAAACGGAGGGGCAACGGCGATGCGAAAAAAAGGGGGGAAGCACAATAAAGACTAGGAAGAGGGGATGAGAAGAAAAGGGTTTGGAGATGGAGAGGAGGGGAACAACTTTAATGAAAGGGGAAAGGGGAGAAAACGACCGACGGAGCCGGATCTGGTGGAGGAAGAGCTCAGATGGTGACGGAGAAAAAATCGCTCAGAAGGAGGGTTTGCCTATTAAGTCACCAATTGTTAAAACCAACTAGGTGTATGGAATAACTATACCGAAGAAATCCAGTCATAGGAGCCAGTTCAATACAATAGGTATAAGATAACACCGCTGTTGTTTTTCAGTGTTTGCAGGTATATGGTCGAATATAAACTCATTTTGCTAAATGGTACCTGACAGAACAACCTCCTTCAAAACGAGGTGTTACATGAACATGACCATGAATCCTAATGCAGTTGACCAAATATAAAAAGTAAAAATTAAAGAAAGGTGGGGAAGCGACTGAAAATTAAAACAAGTCTAGTATAAATGCTACAAGAAGACTGTTATTTGGCGATAATAGTCAGCAAAGGTGAAGGGGGAAAAATTTTTTAAAGAAGAAAGAAAGGGGTATGGTTATGCGGTTATGGAGTTCCCTTAACCCACAATATCTGTTCTGCAAGTACACATACATGTATCAAAAATATTGCTAAAAGAATGTCCTCTTGAAATTTCTGAAAGAATTTCAGATGTTGTTTTTTTAGTTCATATTAGAAAAATCAAAAATTAAAAATAAATAGTTTGTATCTACAAAGGAGTCCAATGAAAGTATCAATTAGGAGTCCAATGAAAGTATCAATATAGTAAACTTAACCAATACATCTATACCAATCCCATTAATCCAATACAAATCTAATTGTTACTGTCACCAAATACAATACCTATACTGGTATTTAAAGTTTTAATACTTAAAACCCATTAACCCACAACTCAAATTCAACTTAAAAAAACTAAGATTAAGAACAGAGAAACTGTAGATCTGGGGTTGTGCTTCCCACGAGCGGGTGGTGGGAGCCATGGTTATGTATTGACGACTATGACGATGCCAACACCAACAGGGTTTCGTCTCTATCAATCTCTTAACTTTAACTTTCTTCCTTGATCTTTGATTGTCAAGAAATTAGTCTTGCTTCTTTTACTGAAATTTGGAGAAATGGGGAAAGAAACCTTATTTGGGTTCCTTATTTTCTTGTTGACCATTACTAATGCAATTTTTATTTGATTTGTGTCGTAGAGGGAAGGTGACGTACTGGTGTTTGGGAGAGGTCAAATGGGGATGACGAAGTGAAGATTTTTCTTTTAATAAAAGAAACCTAAAAAAGAATGGGTCCCTGCAGGTTTGTTTCGGGTACAAAAATATTGAAAGTTTATGCACAGTTAGTTCATGAGCCATCACATTATACCCGTACCCACAGGTACCCAACCTGATTGCCAGCACTAGATATATGTGTTAATTTGACAGAGGAGATGGTGAATAAAGAAAATATTTTCTTGTAGGCAATCTCAAATATAAATTGTTTTGTTTGTAGTATACATAAATGTACAAACAAAGCAAATTTCTCCTTCGGTAAATTGAATCACAATACAAACAAAGAACGCTTGAAATTTATGATATGGACTGTCAAAAAATTAAATAAGTAGTAGTGTCAAATTATGCCATGTATGGTAAAAGGCATGCACTAGTGCTGCTAAATAGGTTCCCACCGGGTAATCATTATCATCACCCTTTGTATAACATGGAAATTTATTGAAGATACAACGCACAACAAATATATCAAAAACAAATTATATACATATCAACAAGGCCCAGAGCAAGTTTTGGAAAAGAGAATATCCACCTTTATAAGGCCCCTCTGGGCTTCTTTTTCATTCTATTTTATTTAGACCTTCAGGGTTAAAATTAAAGTAGCTTTCATGTTAAGCTTGTTAATTTTGAAAATAGCTAAAGCAAAATTTCAAAATAGTTCATGTAAATAAGAACATTCAATAAAAATTTGATTTGTCATTTCTATTTCTTCGGCTTAGGGGATAGAACAGAATTTTGTAATCAGTTTTCAGAATCTTGTGACTTCATAGATTTATATTTTGTATCCATTCTCTCAATTGACAAATTAAATTAAAAAGAAAGGAGAAAACGACCAGTGTTCACAATATAGTCCTAATATCAACCATTGTACATCAAAACTTGAGTCAAAACTCAAACAGACTTAAACAAACAATCAAGCTATCTACAACATTCAAGTTGATTAAGTGAAAGCATGGATAACCAAGAACTAGTGTTACCAAAAATATGTAAGTAGCTTATACTTTAGTTATTAGCATACCCTTCACTTTGAGATAATTTGATTAATATTAAGATCATTGATTGCAGGACGATATCTATAGCAATCAAATTCAAAACAACAAAATGCCGAAGTAATATGCAAACACTCACAAAAAGGAAGTTAGGGCAATCATAAATCAAAGTTAACAACTAAATTAGACCAGCATGCACAATTAAGAACATATGTTGTATGTGTGTTTGAGTCATGTCAATTGGGAAAAGGAAAAAGCCATAGAGTGGTTAAAACCGTTCAATTAAAGAGCATAATAGAGTAGCAAAAGATGACATATACCTTTGACCAGTTTCATCAAAAGTTGGGTTCGGCAAGGGGAAAAGATGTTCAATATCCCAGTTTCTTGTGAAAAGTGTGCCATCAGCAGAAGCTTTTGCCATTACCTGAAAGATAGCAAGAAACAGCTATCATATATGACAATGTACCACCATTCGTAAGTTATATATGAATTATTCCAGCCGCACCCAAACAAAGAACTCATACACACATGTGCGCATGAGAAAATGTCTATAACATTGATGATTTTAATGTCCTCAACAGCACATGATAAAAGTGCCTTTGTGAAGGATAAACCATCCACTGTAAGATATTACGAAACCCATTAATAATTATATCTGCCAGTAATCCGTCCAATATGACGATAGTAAAAATTAATCTGGTACGGACTATTAAATTAATCAGTTACGGACTGTTAAACATAGAAATTAACCAGAGAACCTCATCTGAGGAAAGAAAATATATTATATCCTAAATCCATAAGTTGTCGCCACAAGATAAATATAAGAAAAAAGTATAAGCTATGCTAGATGTGCCACCCAATTATAACACATAGTTTTTTCTTCAGTAAGCTGCTAAGAATATAATGCTAATTTCAATAAATTACCAGTCTAAATCTTAGACTTCACATTTTGCAGTACAAAGATTTTCAAGATCAGAAGAATAAGTCGAACAAAATTTAACATGTGATATGACGAAGAGAACTGATTTTCCGAACCTCCATATAAAAGATATAAGCATAACAGAATTACTACAACATAATTGCAATGTAAAATCAGAGTAGCAACTTCACCTCGTTCATAATTTTTTTATTACAAGCCCTCTGCACATCATCCTTGCAACGAGCAAAGGTCCTTTCCATAAAAGTACGGAGTGACGTAGGAAGACTCCCCTGTAGGAAGCAAGATATACACCCGAAGAAAGTTAATTTCAGAAAGACAATCAATACTACATATGTTTCCTTGATAACCACCGAGGAAGAAGAGGGGAGGGGGGAGGCTTTTGCTAGATTTTATATACCTGGGGTTTGCAAAATTAATCAAAATAGATGACCGTGGGTGATGGTGGAAGCGGTGGGTGACGGCGGATAACCAAAGACAACAACGGAGGAAGAGGTCGGCGACGGCGGTGGGTGGTGGGGGAGGAATACGGCGATGGGGAAAGGAAGACAGCGGTGGCAGTGGCGATGGAGGAGCAACGGCAATGGTGGGAGAGGGACGACGATGGCGAAGTGGCGGAATGACGACGGCGATGTGGTGAGTCGGGGATTCGGGTGAGAGAGAGAGAGTGTGTGTGTGTGTGTGTGTGAGAGAGAGAGAGATGGGTGTGCGTGAGTATAAATTGGGTTATTTGGGATTTGGGGGGGAAATGAAAAAAATGGGAGGGAAATGAATTATGGAATATACCCACAGTGTTTTACCCAGTCACTAAAACTTATAGTTACGGATTAAAAGCTCTAAAGCTATATGATACCTATACCCACAGTTTATTACACGTCTGTAAATATATGATGCCTATACCTACGGTTTTAGTGATCCGTCACTACAGGTGTCCGTTGGTATATGGCAAATTCCTTGCAGTGAATCAATATGTATGTATATATATGTATACAATATGTATCAGAGTACATATACTGTATATACATACAACCAAACTCATACATACATTATATATAATAGCATACAATATTGAGTATTTACGTATATACATATATACATAAATTTGGATTATATATATACATACATACATACTGTATATAGTTTACCAAATGCTTTTTATACTTAATTTTGAAAAAAAAACTATTTTATAAAAAATGTTTACCAAACAATACTCTGTTTTTGGAAATTAAAAAAAAAACAACTTTATAATTTTTTTTCAAAAACTATGTTTAAAATGAATTTTCAAAACAAAGAACCTAACGCAGCCTTAGCGATCTCACCTAGTTTTGAATACGTCAGCATAAACTTTTATTGGAAATAACGGCATAGGTTATTTATATATCGTTGTTTCTAATAACGGCATCTGTTTTTAAAAAAACCGCGCTTCACTATTTGGAGTAACGGCATCAGTTATCTTATTCTCAATCGTGTGCTCTCTGGCTTAGGAAAAAAATTGCAAGTGTGAAAAAATCCTACAGATTATGCCACTATTTTCAATAACGGTATTCGCATGACATATGTCGTTGTTAGGTAGGGATAACGACATCTGTTATAGGATTTTTTGCATAGAAATAGTGGGTCCCTCCTCTCATTTTCTTTCACTTTAGATCTGCTTCCTCTCTCTCTCCAAAACCAAGGAACCCTAGAACCCTAAAACTTCAAATCCCACTATCAATAGTGCTCTTTTACAACCCAAACAAATTTATTAAATACCCATCCATAAACCGTAATTGTGATTCCCTCCTATCTCCGTTCACTTTGATATTTGGCGTTGATTTCTTCTATAGTTCTTCTAAAATTCAAAATTGTGGTATGTATTCAAAATTCAAAATTGTCAGTTTGGTATATGAGATGTTTGAGGAAATTCATCTAAGTAGTAGTATGGATGGATTATTGTAGTTTATGTATTCCATAATTGACAATGTTCTATATTAGACAACTATGAAAAAATTGTCATATATTAGAATTGCATATTTTTAATCATTATATATTCATAGTTGTGTATGTATGAATGTATGTCCATATGAGATTTGTTTATATAGATAAATATGTAGTGTGTGGAGATGTTGTGGTGGGGATTGTTATGAGTAGTAGTTCTATACGAGTATTGAGAAATTATTGTTATCTTCACACATCGTTTATTAATTTTTTTGAAGAAAAATGGTTTATTAATTTTGTTATCTTGACACATCGTTCATTAATATTATTGTTGACACATGGTTTTTTGATGCTCACAGATAAATGTATGCTAGCCAACCATCTTCTTTCCATGCCGTGGGTGCATTATCTTCGCACGCACCAGAAGAAATTTTGGGTCCATTAGACCCAACCCTACTCTATTTGCAAGAAGATCATAGGTCTCAGGTGGTGTAGAAGGGAGAGACCAAGAATACAAGTTTCTGAATAACAATTGTCGGATTTTAGGTTTTTTGGTTTTTGGGTTTCGGGAGAGAGAGAGCAGTCCCTGTTTGTTTATGTTAAGAAGAAGAATAAGAAGTCATATCTTTGCCAGCTCTCATTAGGTGGCATCCCAAAACTTCAGTAATGAGTTTGTTGTTCCTCATCAGTGGCCTCATGGTTGGGAAACAAATCTAAAGTGAAAGGGAAAGGGAAAAGAGAAGATGAGACCACTATTTATATCCAAAAAATTCTACAACTGATGTTGTTGTCCCTAACAATGACATCTGTCATGTGAATGCCGTTGTTGAAAATAGCGGCATCATCTATAGACTTTTTACACACTTGTAATTTTTTTCCAAGTCAGAGAGCACACGATTGAGAATAAGATAACTAATGTTGTTACTCCAAATAACGGCATGCAAATTTTTTATAAACAAATGTCGATATTGGATACAACAGCATATAAATAACCTATGCCATTATTTCCAATAATTGTTTATGTTGATGTGTCTAAAACTGGGTCAGATCGCTAAATATTTTCGAAAGTGGGTCAGTACAACAAAAAAATTGCGTCTTGCTAGGTTCTTTTTTCATCTACATCGGTTCGAAATTTAGTATTTTCATATTTGTCCTCTTAAATTGGAACTTAGTATGTTTATATTTGATATAGGTAATAAACACCTTAAACCAGGGTCTTACAATTCGGCACGCATCTAAAAGTTTGTTAAGGACAAAATGGTAATTTCAACAACTACAGGCCCATAAGAGGAACTTGGGCCATTTTCAGGCTCATCAACTCAACCAGCTTACAAGATTGGGTTGTCATACAGCCCAACCAGAGTTTCAGCTAATTAAAAGATGTTAACCAAATCTTTTATCTTAAACAAAGTTAAAAGATTCATTTTTAAGTATATCTTTTGAAATTATCTCTTAGGCTATAAATACTCTCCAACTCCTTCATAGTCAGGTAATCAATTTTTTGCCATAAAAACCCTACTACTAAATATGAGTTACTGACTTAAGCTTGGAGGGTCTTTCGTCAGGGTCAACCCCAGTGTTCAAACTTTGTGCAGGTTCGTTGGCGACATCTCAGTCGCCCAATCCATATCCAACCGCTCACAATAGCCCAAGATCAAATTAAGGAGTAGTTAACAACAATCAGATCTAGATCTAACTAAAGGTTAGACCTTATTGTTTTTCCATATCAAAGAACTCATTTATCTGTTTGCTCCCATACAAAAAATAATTAGCAATAGATTGACGTCGTTTGTAGGAAACTACGGATATGTTTTTTTATCAGATCCATCAGTGAAAAACCACTTTTTCTAGCCATGGCCCCAAATGGAATGAAGATGACGAATTCTAGCCATCAAGCCGACCCTCCTATTTCTCTTCCTCCTCGTGGCAACCTCGGCTCCCATCATCGCAGACCCTCTATTCGCCATCGCAGCCCTCCCCCACCCAATATGGTTGCATCGACGGGCTCTCAACGACGTCGCTCCAAACACCGCCCCAAACCTCATCTTATTAAGGAGGGGTTCTCCATCCATATAGCCTCATCTCCCATTGTGCATGGTTCCCACGGTGCCCACGACTCCACCAGACCTCCACGATGTCATCAATAACTGATATCAAGGGAAAAACCTTCACGACTACTTAGATGAAAAGCGTGCCTGGGATAAGGTCTTGTGCTCAGAACACCAAGGGAGTAAAAGGAGTCATTCTGTAACACCCTGCAAAATTAGAATTGACAATTTTGCCATCGTGTGTTACGCATGTGTATTTTGTACCGTACTGGTAATATTTGTAACTTATTTCACTATGTATTTTGTTTTCGGACTATTTATACATTTCCTATATTGGTTTTATCCTAATTGAGTCAACTGAAATATAAAATTTCAGTCTTTGTATTTTTACGTGCTTTTTACGTGTTTTTGATGCACGTATCGATTATATATTTTCACCGCTATGTGTAATATTTTCTATGGGTTTAGATTATTTATTTTAGGTATTCAAATCTATTCTTATAAACAGAAATTTATTTTCCCTTATTTTAATTAAAATACTTTTTACGTGTAATGCACGTGTTTGTATTGATTACGTATGAAATAGGTAAAAATTAATAAATACATTTTTATTATATTTTATTTTTATTATCTTTAACATTTTTTGGTTGATAAAACCGAATTCCACATTTTTATGTTTTTACGTACAAAGTACGTGTTTGGTTCGGTATGCGTATTTGAGCGTACTTGTTTTCAAAATACATTTTTGAGGTGTGTAAGTATTTTATTTGTGCATGAAGCACTATAAATTTTAATTAAACTAATTTTTACGTACATATTATATATATATATATATATATATATATATATATATATATATATATATATATATATATATACATATGATTTGTGTTTTTAAAAATAATTAAATTGTGAAGTGTGCTCGTGCAAACACGTGCACGTGTTTTTGGATTTGAAAAGAGGAGGGAAAACCAACTGCTTGCTTTTGGGTAAGAGGGAAACACAACTTTGAAATTGTGAGTGGATGAAAGAGTGGAGTGAGTGGAGTTGTGGGAGGTAGTTTTAATAACTACACCTATATTTCCTTATAAAAGTACCCCTACTCCTTCACATTCTCTTCATCTTTCCTCTTTCTTCTTCCTGCCGAAAGCAAGCAACCATAGCAAACCCCAAATCATCAAGCCATCCATCAAGCCTTTGTCCACTGTTGTACTCGAAGCCTTTTTGCTTTCTCCTAATGTGTATATACCTATCTATACCTATTTATTATGCATAGGTATGTGAAGTGAGAGGGGTGTCTTCTTGTCCTTCTCTGACTTTGCCGAACCAGTCATCCAGCCAAAGCAAAGTCCACTTTTGCTTTTCTCCACTTATTCTATACGTACATTTATATCTTTCCTATTATGCATATATATATATATATATATATATATATATATACACACACACACACACACACACACACACACACACACACACACACACACACACACATATATACAACAAAGTTGAAGTTTGGGGATGTCTCTGTTGCTTGGCCGAAAATGAGGAGTGCTTGCTGTTTTGTACTTGACCGATTGGAGAGTTGGGGAGCTTTTTCTTGTGCACGGATTTCGAGGAGGCAGAGCGAAGTTTCTAGGAGCTCTCATTTTAGGAGTTCAATTGATATGAATTAAATTTCCTTGGGTGGGTTTTTCTTAGATCCTTTCTAATATTAGGAGTACAAAATTGGACGCTAGATATTGTAGAAATTAATTTGTTAAATTTTGATTGGCATGTTAGTTGTAGATTACTTAACTTTGATTATTTTGTGTCATGATGTGATGGTGTGATTTGTATAAATGGTTAGAATTCGTATTAAATTAAAAAGTAAAAAATAATGTAGTATTTAGAAAATTTACTGGAGTGAGATTTGATGCATGTTAAAATAATAGTTGTCCCAAACAATGCAATATGTATGAAAAATAAATTTTGATGCTATGTGGTAAAGAAGTGCGGGTTTAATCTCACTAATATTTATCTTATGAGAATATAAATTTTTATAAAGAAATTTTTGATGAAAAACAACCCTTTTTAATTGGAGAAATTGAGTATATGTGTTCTAACACATTTTTGGGGAGAAACTTTGTTATATTGTCCAAAAGAAACTTTATAAAATTTTGAATATAATATACTATACTGTATTTTGATAGAAATATATTCTTGAAAAAGAACTAGGTATTTGGGTGAGTACAAATCAATTGAAGAATTGAGTTTATTAAAGATAAATTGATAACATTACGGTTTTAACAAAACTATAGCAGTCTATTCTCATATCAGTAGTCGATGACGGACATTGGTTAGAGGGTGCGCCACAGTACAGCTACTGTAGCCGTGGGTTGAGTATTGGTTCTGGGTTCGAAACTTGGCATCCCCTTTTATTATTGATTGATTTTAATTAACCCCAAAGCCGAAACACAGGGTGTATGGCTTTCGGCCTTCTATTGTGAAAATGTAGTCACATGGACTTCTAGATTAGAAGGGGGCTATAGGGCGGCATTGTTCACGTGCGGGTCTAGGCTTTGGTATTGGGTTCGAAACCTAGTTTTGACACTTTAATTGTTTTTTATTTTATTTTAATGGGTTTTTAAAGTTTTAAAGTGAAATAAAAATTGGGGAAAATCCTATTTAATTTTCTAAAGTTGTTTAGACCTTATGAAAATTATTTCTACAATACTTGGATATATTACGTGAATTAAAAGAGGATTTTTACATTGAATATTGTTGAAAGAACACGATGTTTGTCGATTAAAAAGTGACCATTATTTATTTTAAGAGAAATGAAAGTTGTAATTCACTTGGATTGTTCTTGGTGGGATTTCATGATTTTTAATACTTGATTTAAGATTATTTGAATTGCACACAAGGTTATGAATGATTAAATTGATGAAAAGTGGCTGAATTGAATTTTATGAAATTATAAAGAAATGTTTCTCTTTGAGAAAGAGATTTTGACTAATGAAATTGAATTATTATTTGGAGATTTAATATGAAATATTGTTGATCTCTAGAAATAGATAGTTGTTGGAATCTTGAGGCTAGGCGAGACCCTAGTAACCAGCAGTTTTTATTAATGAATTTGAGAACTAACCAGTGTGGGTTGAGTATCACTTGAGAAGTAGCCAAGTAGGCTGCTATCTCTGTTAATTTGATTTAAGTCTGGTAGGGTAAGCTAGCTCTAGGTTGTGATGATTTTCTTTTAAACAAACAAAATTGTAAGGACTACACTGTAGTGGAGATGTGATGAAAGTAAGAGAAAAACATGAGTATGAGGGCCATTGGATTGGCGGCGTGAGAGTATTCACAGGATGTCCTCATGATGCGTCATGATTAGGGCGTGGATACTACTCTAGAGTACCATCCCGGTGGTGACGCTTGTGGGGTGGTCTAGTGACTACGGGTGTCGCCAGCGTCTATGGTAGGAGGTGAATTGACCACAGGATGCCTCCATGATGAGTCATGTGTCAGTGCGTGGGATTCTCTTCAGGGTGCCTGGACATGGGCTCGTAACTTATAGAACACCCAGCATACTTACCGTAGTTACCGTAGTAGTTTAAATCATAGCGAGGGACTGAACCATACAAGATGAAGAACGATTAAGGGCTTGCCCTCGGACCTATGTAGTATGGGATGCATAGAATCCGAACAAGTGCGCATTAGTGTCATGTAATATAAATAACTGCATTAAGGATTAAGTGCACAACACAACACGACATCAACATGATAGTCCCTCTTTAACTTTGTTTTGTGATCAAGTTTGTGGTTTGCTAACGTATTTAAGAATCGTTATACTGTTTGGCATAGCGGGGATGGCCGTGTATAATATTTCGTTGGTTTTAAGCAACTGACGTGCCCACAGTTTTATATGCAGGACTTTTAGTTTACATGAAGACTTAAAGATGAATTTGATGCTGATGATCATTTAAATGCTAAAGTTGTTACGGTTGTACATTTATTATTGTTGTATTTTATTTATTCCGCTGCGTGTTGATGTAAAAGACTCTTATGTAATCATTATTATATAAAAGTTTTAAATTCCTTGTAAATTTGTACGAAATGAAGTGAAAATATCCTGTGGAACTTCGAATTCGGTCTTATTTGGAATTCGGGGTGTTACACATTTCCCTAAATGACTGCAGTCCAAACGGTTGCCTTCACCTTAAGGCGAAAGAGCAAAAGGAGCCTGACTCCTATCAGTCGCCCCACTCCTAAATAAAACAAGGAAGAAGAAGTTCCTATCGCCAAGGCTGAATTGCATAACTTCCAAGATCATATCCTCGAAGCCCTTTGGGTCGTCCCGAACAGGGCTTGCCAAGCCAGCTGACGCCATCCTAAAGCAGTACATGAAGAAGAGTCTCACGGGTCGACCCGATCCGTGGGACGTGAATACCCCATCCTCTGTCGCCTCCAAGAGGTGGAGAACCACCTTGCAAGGATCAACCAAGAGGAGGGTCATCAAGATAAAATCTTTCGCCCTAGCCGACCTCCCTTCTTCAAGTAAATCATGGAAGCTTACATCCCATAGACTTTCAAGCCGTCACACTTCGAGTTCTACAACGATGAATTCTACCTAGTTGATCACATCGAGAATTCTAAAACTCCCACGATGATCCAATCCTCAAATGCACTCATCTGTACGTTCCCAAGAACCATGAAGGGGTCAGCAAGAGAGTGGTACTCTCACCTCTCTCCATGCTCTATTTTCTCCATCGATCAACTTGAGGAGCACTTCCTCACCCACTTCGTAAGCAGTCGCCGAACCAAAAAGATAAATACTTGAAGGAAAGGGAAAGTGAACGACTAAGGGACTTTGTCTAACGCTTCACAGCCGAGTCCCTGTGCATCGCCTCCCTCGACTCAACAATAGTTGCTGCCGCATTCAGGCACAATGTAAGGCACACCGATCTCAAGGCATCTTTCCCCAAGAAGCCTCCTCAGGACTTCTTCGAACTCCTACTGAGGAGTGAGAAGTATATCTGAGCCAAAGAAGCCCTCCATCCTCAGGACCGAGAGGAACCCTCCTCAGGGAATAAATAGAAGAGTCCAATCGAAGAGGGATCCAAGAAGTCCCAGAAGGACATCATTGGTCAATGCTGCCCTCCTCCTCGCTTCTTGAAGTTCACCCCTCTCATTGTTAAGAAATCGGCATTCCTCATGGAGGTTTACAGAGAAGGGCTAATCTGCCTTCCTTCTAAGATGAAAACTCTTGGGAAGAGAAGGAACAAGGACAAGTAGTACCATTTCCACAGAGATCATGGCATGGCACAGATTATTATGGAGCTCTCAAGAAAGAAATAGAGGCCCTTATCTGTCGAGGGTACCTCTCTAAGTTTGTTTAGAAGGGCATGGATGAGGCTCCCTCGGCTGGAGGGGACAACAAGAAGCTAGAAAAGGAACTCGAGTCCCAAGACTTAAACCATAGAGCCATCTTCCATTCCATCCACAGAGAGCCTATGGGTGAAGAATCAAACTCCTCTCGAAAGACCTTTATTCGAGAAGTGAACTCAGTACACAACTTCCCTCCCTCCAAAAGCTTAAGAATCTCAGAGACATTCTCAGACAAGGACCTAGAGGGTGTTTCAACGCCCCATTATGATGCATTTTGTAATCACCATCTGCATAGTCAACCATTAGGTATGCCGCATCCTAGTAAATAATGGCAGCTCTGTCAACATCTTCCTCCTAAAAACTTTTGAAGGCCTCAAGTTCTTCGGTGGTCGTCTCAGTCTAGCCGGGTACACTCTCCACAGGTTCTCTAGGGGCTTCGGTCTAAATTGAAAGGATAGTCACCTTCTATGTGACCGTGGGAAAAGCCTTAAATGCCCTAACCGAGTTCATGGGCTTCATGGTCATCAACGTGAATGCAGACTACTATGCCATCATCGGCTGTCTCGAACTAGCAGCTCGTTATGTCGTAGCCTCAACATTCCACATGAAGATGAAGTTCCCCACACAAGTTGGGGTAAAAGAAGCTAAGGGCAGTCAAGAAGTGGCTCAGATGTGCTACACAACTGTAGTGGGGGGGCTCAGTCCTCCCACTTGAAGCATTAGAGCTCTCCCAAGAGAGGAGTCAAGTTAACTAGATCCCCTTCTCCAAAAAAGACTAGACCAAGTGTTTCCGGGTAAGCAAAGCTCTCCCCCAAGACGTTCGAGGATTAATTGGTATAAGGTCTCTAAAATTGTATGCCCAACAACTTACCAACTTGAAGACCCGGGGCAAGGAGGTATCAAGAGATCATTTAAGGAATTTCAACAAGGGTGCTTAACGCCCTGACTAGACTCTAGATTTCCAATATGGTCGACTTTTGCAACAATCATTGCATGTAATAAATGCCAGCCTTAAAAGGCAACCTCTCGTATTTCTTTTTCAATAAAACTTAGCATTCTTTTTCGAAAGTTCTTGTACTACTCTCCCAATGCAAACAATGAGTACGTCAATCAGCTCCTCTTCCGAGCTACACCAACAATTCCCTCACTCCATAACTCTCAAAAAGCAAGTTCGGAGTCCAGCTAGAGCTGCTCCCACAACTACCCTTGTAACACCCCGAATTTCATCCGAATTTCATACACTGAAAAATCGTGACACACCCAGAATCTTTTACTTCAATTGAGTACATAAATATAATATAATATAATACAGGAAAATGAAGAAATTATGCTACAAGTCCAAACTATTTGGATTGATAAGATGACGGGCTTAAGATGCCACCTTTTTATGCTAACACCTCTTGCGCTATTACCTGCAAAATCACAATCTGTGGAATCTTCAGCTTGTGAGGCCGACGGTAAAATTCCCAACAACTTCAACTAACTCCCAAAACACAACATAACAGAAGAAAAACTCGAATCAATTTATATGTTAAATGTAAATGAAAAATAATCAATTATACAATATCTATGAGTGAGTGTGGAACTAATTTACTCGAGTGTTAATCATATTTTTACTATGCTAACATGCACAATTTAAATATGCTCTTCTAATGCACGCTTGTTTGAAACGATATGCCACTCATACAGCATAGTTTTTGAATGCAAGCTAGTAGTGTTTCTTCTCATTACAGGGTTTAATATCTCGCTATGAAACCCTATTCATGTAAAATACTACGGTTTAGGCATTTATCTGGTGACTAGTAAGGTTGCAGTACCTGCATTCATTCTCCGCTCTGAACCATGGTCCAAACCTTTTGGTCTTAAATCCTAACTAACCCACTAATCCAATCCTTGGTCACCTCCTAACCACCTTTTCAAATTACTGCCTTCTTCTTCCTCATGCCTTCTTTTCCAACCCAAGCACCCAACTCTCCAAACCCATCCCAAGCAACATACTTCCTTCCCCTCGACCTTGCTACAAACAGCCACCACCTTTCCTCCCTCTCCTCCTCCTTCATCCCACAACTACCCGAACTCGACCTCCTTCCACCTTGTTGTCTTATTCCCAAGCCACCACCACCAAACCCACTGCCTCATCATCCTGAGCCTCTCCTTCATCACTTTCTCCTCAACTCCTTAACTCGCACACAATGCCTACCCCATTAACCATTGTTGTTGTTGCTGTCGTACTGCCCCTTCACATCCATTGGCCTTGAACTACAATACCCGACCACCCTAAACACCATATTTCCCTTCTCGACAGTGACTCCATCTCCAAACAGCAGTATCATTAACCCAAAACTCCATCGGCAACCCTTCGCCTTCACCCGACAGCAACTCCTTGCAACCTGAGTCCTGCCTTGTTGTCCCTACACCGACAACCAACTTTCCACACCTTCTGATCTGTTCCACCCACCGAACAGCCAACACCCTATCTTGTCTCCTCGCTGTCGCCATCGTGCTTGCTGTTGCGGTGTTATCATCACCGTTATTCGCCGTCAATGTTGTTGCCTTGCTAGCTATTACTACCATGTTTGTTGTTGCTACCCTATTCGTTGCCATAGTCACTGTTATTGTGTCTCGCTATCATCGTTGCTGCCGTGTGCCACCGTCGTAACCATTACCGCTCCATCTTCTCCCCATGGTGTTTCGTCACTCTCGAATAAAGGCAAATACTCCTTTGAACTATCGCAAGTAGCTTCTTGAATTTGATTATCGTTTCGTAAACTCTAGTTATTGTCCAAGCTCATGCAAGCATTTTTTTTGAATTCGTGCAAGTAGCTCTTTGTAATTGGTTATCTTATCGTGAACTTCATTTATTGTCCATCTTCATGCAAGCACTTCTTTGAACTTTCGCAAGTAGCTACTTGAATTTGTTTATCGTTTTGTTATTGTGCATGTTCATAGAATTAGTTCTCATTGTTGGACCCATCGTATTATCAAATTTCAAACCATTTTATTTGACTCCCGTCGATTCAGTGCCCATAGAAAGATCATCAAACAGCATAGTCATTGCATACACTGTACGAACATGACTTATAAATGTATATGTACAATATATATATATATATATATATATATATATATATATATATATATATATATATATATATATATATATATTAATTAGATTGAACCTCTACAGTTAACATGATAGAAAATTATCTTCTACAATATCAAAACTACGGATTTAATTACATTATCGCATTGTAACTTAATCAAAATAAAGCATGAATCAATATATATATAAGTGGGGATATATGCTAGTTTCCATCTTTTGAACGGGGGCATTTGCTAAAATATCCCTTTTTTAAAAATAGTGGATATATATATATATATATATATATATATATATATATATATATATATATATATATTGATTCATGCTTTATTTTGATTAAGTTACAATGCGATAATGTAATTAAATCCGTAGTTTTGATATTGTAGAAGATAATTTTCTATCATGTTAACTGTAGAGGTTCAATCTAATTAATAATGAATACAATTGCATTTCTGAGTATAAAAACATATTTTAGTGAATCGTGACCATAAAACAAGAAATGGAGATTGCTGCCTTTTTACCTGCCCAATTTCGTGCGGAGGATTAAGCTCAGTCCATGTACCCAAAATTAGGATTTTATAGAATTATGTTGTAGCCCTCTGATTTTAGATTCTAGATTGTTTTACAGTTTCGTAAACCGACTAGTAAATTACGAGTTATTCAATTTTTAGTGTTGTTATGTCTGATTTTCCAAACTTCCTGTTTGAGATTCATCGTCCCGTAAACGACTTCAAATAACAATCTATTGATGGAATTATGATCTGAGACAAACCTGAATGTTAATAGACACTGTTAGAAATTTAATTATGAATTCTTGAGGATTTATCAATGATTTTACAGTAGAGTTATTAACATTAGAAGTCGACCTTATACTGCTACATGAACATTGTACCTATAAATATCAAAGTCTTAGACCTAGCTACTATCTTTAGAATGTATCATATGAATAGGCATTGGAATTGGAAGGGAGTCTACTTCCCCAAACATAATTTAATTTGCTTTCTCCTAGCAGCGGAAAAGTGAATTTTTTTACAGTAACTTATTGCGGTCCAGAATCGCATCTTTATGTTCTTAAATATAACATGTTAGTATTCGTAGTTAATGAATTGAACTAATACATTAGATCGATAGATCAACTCCATATCCTGCATTGCATAGCTTTTGATACTCTCTCGATACCTTCTTGATTTTGATACCTCGTTCTTATTGGTTGCATATTCATCATAGTAAAAGAATAACAAATCAGGATAATAAGAGTACAACTTAGTAGTGGACATTGTAGGAGACTGTACTCGGAAAGGAGTCCGTGTTCTCTGTATCAGTCATTGTTATCGGTCATGGTTTATTGTTTATTTTTCAGCGATTGTTTGTGGATTACTGCCTACAATATCCAAATTATCGTGTATTGTTTATGTTAGGTTTTGATAGTAGTCTCAGATCAAATACACAGCGGAAAAATTACAAAGAAATATCGAAACCTAGTCATGGATCCATGCGAAAACCATAAATCGTGTTTAGGAGTTATACCTTGAAAAGATGGATCTGATGTCTCCAATGAACGTCGATCACAACAATGCAATATTGATGTGCCTCTACGGTATCCACACGAACGAATCAAATCAAGTATTCCCTCATGCCGCGGTGCTAACTGCCGGAAGGGGATATTCCTCACGATCTCTCTCTCTCACACAATTTCTGTGGCGGCTAGGGTTTTCTCATGTGACTCTTTTCCACAGATACGTATTATATATATAGCTGCAGAAAATCAACCCTAAGAGAGTAATGAGGCGGTTGGACTCACAATCTGACCTGGTTCAGATTCGTGTGTGGACCTTTGAACTTTAGTCAGCTGATTTAGTCTAATTAAATTTCCAACCAATCTCAGGAGTTCAAGTCATACTTGGATCCCCAATTAAATTCATCTCATGAATTTAAATCCCAATTTCGATTCATTCTAAGTGTGTGACCCTATAGGTTCTCGTTACGTTGACAGTAATACTAAAAATCATATTCTAGTATTGCAAATAGTGAGCAGTATCTAGCAATACATTACTGCTACTCAAGTAACGGAATGTCAGTGATTAGACATAACCTATCCGTGACCAAAGTTACCATGTAGTCTAGTATTTTTGTCCAGATATCTTAATTGACCATAAGGCATAGAGTGCGTCACCCTTATATAGTTCAATCTTTGGTTTCTTGATGTCTAAGTATACTTACTAAAACAAATGATCTCAATATCTCATGTTGACTCATTTGAGCATAGCCATGCATTTTGTAGTCTCACTTAATTAAGGGACCCATAGATATCACTCCTGTTATGTAAGAGGGACAAATCCTATCTAAGTCACTCACATCCCTCCGCATGATTTGTAGTATATCCAATAGTCGACTTTATAATCTCTTTATTATAGGCAATGTTTAACGATATTAAAACATATAACTTCTCATGTAGGGAACCATAGTGACTTCAAGTCAAAGGACTGCATATACCATGGTCACTGTGAGAACCGCTTATGACTCTCACGTAACGATCCATGTAGCATTCTCATGGTGGGTCAGTCTAGTACATTATTACTCTAATATGTACCCATGTAAAGACTTGATATCTCGTATCCATGACCCGTGAGATATGGTCATCAATCTACGCACATACTAGTCTTTATGTATTATTGTTGTCCTAATTCATAATAGTACTTGACTAGGGACATTTAAGAATAGTATTTTGATGATAACCAATAGTATCTCACAATCAAGTCATGCACTTGATATCCCATGGTATTGAACCTACTATTCTAAGAACTTTATTATGTTCTTTTAATTACAATAAACAATACTATAAATAAAATACCTCATATATGAAATAAATATCATGATACAATGTAAACTAGTAATGTCAAAACGCAATTGGCCTCTAGGGCATACACCAACTATTTATTGATTATTGTTTATTGTTATTGGAAGACCCAAGTACATGATCCTGTAACTTCACCACTTAAGTCCAAACATTCACCTGATTATTATGCACATGAACTTGTGGAATGAGACACAGGATTGTGTGCATTATATAGGTTAATAAAAGACTGATAGACTTAAGATTGACACTGAGCATCGACACTTGCATCATTGATTATCAGCTACTATGTATCGATCATTGCATTATTGATTATTAACTATTGTTTATCGACTATTGATTATCGATTATTGATCATGTCACCGCCTATTTTTATTGATCATTGCATACTGATTGATTATACGCCACAGTTAGGATTGCATCTTACCATCCTCTTGTATTGTACATGATCATATCATCCTGATATTCGTTTTGTTTTTCCATGCTTTATTCTGTAATATGTTTTACTGCTTGTTACTGCTTGTCGTCCGTAGTTTACTTTAACCCCCCCCCTCTCCCTTATAGCGCCCCGACTTTCCTATACTGGAAACTCATGACTCCAACCAGAATCTTTTACTTCAAATGAGTACACAACACAGATTTTATCAACAATTTATTCTGCTACCAATTTCTTTTGCTACTACACAATTATTTAAATACAAACAACAAACTAACAATCAAATATAAATAATTAAAGGAACATACAAAGGAGGAAGATTACCCACCTTAATTAGGAGAAAACAGCACCGCCCTTGTTTAGCCTTCTCCTCCTAGCTAGCTTGGTATCTTTTGCTTGGTAACCAAAGGAGTGAAGAGTAGTATGAAATGAAGTAGGATAGAAGAGAGTATGGAGTAGTAGTATGAACTAGTACTAGTATGTTAGGGTTTTCTTCCTATCCTCACACATATGCACACACATATATATAGAGGGAGTGAGGGGGAAGGTTGGCCGGCCACCAAGGAGTGGCTAGGGGTGTGGGGGGTGTGTAGAAACTCCTAGGGTTGCTTAGTCACCATGTTAATGATAACCCTAATCCTTATGGCTAACACATAAGCCTACTAAATAAGGCAAGTGTCAAAATTGCTTAGTCAAAAATTGTAGGCTTTGTAGTCTTAAGTCAAAAATTGTAGGCTTAGTAGTCTTATTTAGTAGTAGTATAGTATGTACTAGTATATATATTCATGTATATTAGTCTAGTGTATATGTTCATGAATGAGTTTATAGTAAAGATTGCAAATTGGGTTGGGCTAATAAAACATGCACTATTTATAAGGCAAAAATCCATTAGCAAAAATATAGTTGTACAAAATTATTCTGGGATATTACACCCCTCCTCGATGTTGAGTTTGCAAGTACGGAAGGGGAACCTATAGAAGGGCTTGGTGATCAAATTTTTTAGAGGATGAATTCATACTTAGCCTGCATTACGTTATCTTGTTTCACGCTTTATCTCCCAGTTATTATTGTTATTATTTCATGCATTGTATATCTGAACGGTGGACCCAAAGTTTTATATTCCCAGATGTAGGTTATTATATAAATTACTTAAGTTTATCTCTTATTTATGTGATTGTTTTATTTCATGTGTTGTTGAAATCATGATTTTATTGCTGAGTATAATCATACAGCTTATGAATCATGTATATCATTCACTGGGATTTCGTTGCGTTCCCGTATTTTGGGAGGTGGGGCGTGACGGTTTTTTAGTAGTATTAGAGCCAGGTTATACTCAACAATATGCACACCATATTGATCACTTGAACAATGATAACAAACTTGTAATCTGGATACTAAACTTATTCTCTTTTATTTTTGCTCGATTCGTCGATTGGCATCACTTGATCTGCGAAAACATGTCAACGGCTTGGAATATCACCACGAGAGGTGTTATCATTCGCTCTAAGGTGTGCAGGCAGAGTCCCAGGATCCCAGGCCGCCAAGAGTTCGAATTTTATGCTAGCGAACGGTTGACCACTAGACCCTAGTGACACTTGCCTAAATTTTCAAGCTAGAAAATATTTTTTAAAGAAGATGAGAAATAAAACTCAAAAGAAGATGAGAATTGGGAACACAGAAAATTGAAGAGTTGCAGCTTTATCTTTCTTTTAGAATTTCAAATCTAATTGACATGAACTGTGTAATTTTAGTGAGTAACTGATGTAGGTAAAAATCCCGCTCTACCTGAGTCGTCTGATCCCCTCAAGGTCCGCAAACCCCTACAGATTAGGCATGTAGCCCCTATGGGCCTTCTGTTAATCACTAAAATGGTCAACCCGGCCCATTAGGGTCATGGTTCCCTCTCTCTGCCTTTAAATGCCTGACCCCATCCCCCTTCAGCACGTAATGAAACTTTCTCCACTCAAACTCAAACTCCACCTTTTTCCAGTGACTGGTTAGATCGTCGGAGGACCTGTCACCGAGATCCCTTCCGGTGTTTTTAGGCCCTTTTCAGGTGTTCGGGATGGTCAGCTACTAGCAACACCTCCTCTCATGCTCCTCACAAAATTCCCATCTCAAATCTAGATATGTGTCTGAGATCTGTCTCTCACTCTACAAATAATAAGAACTCACATCTGTTGCTCCCACCACTAAATCAACATCATCAGATTAGCGCAGTATGTAGGAATAAACAGAATGATTTGATTCAAGACTCGGATCTCACCCTAAAGTCATCCCCTTTCATGGCATCCAAAGCCAAGAAAGCAATCACGATAGGACGTCATGCCGACCCTAATCATCATTCTCGCAGTCGCGTGAACACACATGGGTTTCGAAGGAAGCGAGCTGAGGGTTCGTCAGAACCTGGTCCGAGCACTTCACGCTCAATTGCCGATGACCTTCAGTACGTCATCAATTATCAGCAGCTTATAGATGACCTCCGGTACCAGCTCATCCAATCGAGGGGCGGGCTGCCCCCTCCAATCAGGATTCGACCCACGGCATTCACCTATCTTAGGGTCGAGAGCAGAGGCGCAACCACTCCCTGAGAGATCGTCCACCCCCGAACAGTTAAGGCAAATAGGTCTCGGTCATAAGAGCTGAGTTCTGAATTCTCTTGTAGTATCATCTCCTTCCTTTGTAGCACATTTTCGATTGTGGTCTTGTTACATCTTCTGAACCCTTTTCTGAGTTTGGAGAGTTTCCTCATCAGTCTTGTCATTGGGTCCGTGCAATTAGCCGTTTTCCTCCCAGATGGTCTTGACCAGTTCATTGCATTCCCCACGGACTAGCCACATTTTCTCAAAGCTAAGGACTTTGCAGTTCTATTTGTCTTCTTCACCCGTGTCGATGATGATTGGAACGTGGTTAGAAGTATTGCGAATGCACGAATGTGCCAAAGCCCATGGGAATTGCGTCTCCCAGTCCAATGAGATAAGAATCCTGGCTAGCTTTGCCAGGGTAGGGCATCGATGTCGATTAGACCATGTAAAGCGGCGATTATTTACGAATATCTTAATCAACATGAGCTTAGAGATGACCAGGTTGAATATTCTCATATCATGCCCATTGCCCACCCCTCCGTTCCTTTCATGCGCGTGCCTGAGAACATTGAAATCCCCGCCTAGCACCCATGGCAAGCTCCATCTATCCCTGATGTCCACTAACCCGTCTCAAAAATCTTTCCTCATATTCTATCGTTTGGTCCATAGTTGTCGTAATCATTTCCTTCTAGCCGTCCGCTCTCCTTTGAACCACTACTGGAACAGTGAAGATGCCCACCCAACAATCGTGTTAGTCCAAATTACTGGTGTTGATACTAACCATTATCCCCCCTGATACTCCCAGATCATCTTTAAACACGCACTCAGCGACGTGCTAGTCAGGGAGGAAGACAGGGTCCAAAAGCCCATCTACTATGTGAGCAAAGTCCTGCACGATGCCGAACTTCGATACACCAGGATGGAAAATGTCGAATATGCATTGGTGATGGCCGCTCGAAAATTCTGACTATACCTTCAAGTCCACTATATCCAAGTCCTTAAAGATCAACCTCTTAAGATAGTCTTAAAAAAACGGAGATCTCCGGCCGATTGATCAAGTGGTCAATTGAGCCGAGCCACCATGACATTAGATACTGATCTCGGATAACCATCAAAGGGCAAGCCCTTACAGAATTCCTCACAGAATGTACAATTTCCGAAGCGTCTGAAATCCGAAAAGACGAACCAATTTTGGAGATCTATGTCGACGGATCATCCTACGAAGGTGGAAACGGAGCTGCGCTCTGGACCATAGCCCGAACCTTGCGACCATCTCCGCTACTGTAGTCGGATTGTGGTTGTCACCACTCCACCTGGCCCTACGGTCTATCTCCGCTCCCAGATAGATTTGTGGCCATTTCATTCTACGGGGACCCTGTGGTCTTTCTCCGTTCCCCAGACTTAGACATTCCACTCTGCCCGGACCCAACGGTCTTTCTCCGCTCCCGGACCTTACCAAAAGTCATAACGAATATAAATGCGACCCTACATGTAGCGCCCCGAATTTCTAATATGAGAACTTAGAAATTACGTGGCACATTCCCAGCGATCCACTTCAATGTAACAATACACATAGACCAAAAACACAAATTATTTTATTCCAAACTCTTATTACGATAACCTTCTTCAAATGCAGCGGAAATACAAACACCTTGAATTAAAACATTCTTTTACAACACTTCTCTTTACAAAATTTACACAGGGCTCTATTACATCACTTATAATCTCTAAAGCTAACTCAAGCATCCAAGCCTCTAAACTCTAAGCAACAACCTGCATCATATGAGGCTAGAGTTGAACCCTAACCCCCAAAACTAAAGGGGTCAGCCATAAATAGTGTGAGTGATATAAACAACAAACATAAATAAACAATAAACATAAATTCTCAAGCAACATGTACTGAAAAAAAATACATAAACTGAACATGTAATGTGAAACAAGAAACGACAGGAAGTACATGCTTATAACCAAGTCGAGAAACAATGCCATCGATCAGTTATCCTTCAATCAATCACTCTCAAAATAGTACAGCTCAACTGTACTGTACAGTCGACTGATTGGTTGGCCAGTCGACTGTTTACTACCAATACCTGATCATTGGTTATTCTCAATACCACGGTACATGTCCAACGATCAATCACTAATAATGCCATAGATCGGATACCCATATATCCATCTACAAAGACTAAAGATAACATAGATCGGATACCCGGTATGCAATCACTAACAATGACTCTTACACCGCAGAACATATCCATCTGCAAAGACTAAAGATAATATAGATCGAATACCCGGTAAGCAATCACTAACAGTGACTCTTACACCGCAGAACATATCCATCTACAAAGACTAAAGATAATATAGATCGGATACCCGGTATGCAATCACTAACAGTGACTCTTACACCGAGAACATATCCATCTACAAAGACTAAAGACTTGAAAGAACACTCAAGATTATGTAAAACTTATCAGTACCAGTCGACTTATACTGTAGTAAGTCGACTGCCCCGAGAAACGATATCTAAGATTATAACAAGTGCTATAAGTCGACTTATTAAACCATCAGTCGACTTACCCGAAGCAATTACCAATAATTCTCAAGAAACATTCCAAGTGCTAACAGTCGACTTATAGAGGTCATGGCCGACCGTCCCGAAAAGACTGAACAGATTTTACTCAGTAGGCCAGTCGACTGACAATAGTCCCAGTCGACTGTCCTGAACAATTCTCAAATGAATGAAAGTGCAACAGTAGAGTCGTACCAGTCGACTGAATTGTAGACCAGTCGACTGTCGGCCTACAGATTTCACAACTAGGTCTGAATACGAAATTCGAGACTGGTGTTCTCTAAAGATTCCTTGCTTAGGAAATTAACTCGTATTCAATTAGAAGTGACAATCTCAAGATGATCCACATCATGGATACAATACTAAATTCTCACGTTCTCAATTCCTAAATCTTCCATTAGGGTTTCTTAACACTCAATTCTTTCACCAATAATAACCAAGATCTGCTTATAAACACAAGATCCAGATGTTCTCACATCTGATCAAAACCATACTTAAATCTTATCATGTTTCGAGCAATAAAGAGTTTGTTAAACAAGATCTACCGAATATTCATGGATTTCTCTTGCATAACAACAATAATAAATATTGCATCGACCACATACAAGATACAAAATATCAAAACAAACAACACATAATCATTCACATAAAACGAAGCAAGGTTCATATCACTCACCTGTTGAATCAAGAAATCCACGAAAGGCCTTCCTTTGCTAGATCCAAAAACTTCTTCTTCAATCACCAAGAGAATAAGAGATATAATAAAATCTGAGTTGTGCAGCGAATGACGGCTGCAAACTCTCTTATATAGGCCGGGAATATCATTTTTAGGGTTTCCAAATATATTTGCAAAACAATCCCTTCAAAATACAATTATATATATATATATATATATATATATATATATATATATATATATATATATATATATATATATATCTACTCTTGGAAATTCATCTAAAATTCATTAAAATTAGGTTTTAAAAGTAAAATATGATCCTAATCTCAAATTCTACTGTTCAAAACGTCCAGAAAATACAATTTGCATTTTAACCCTTAAAAATGTCAATTTTGCATAAAAGTCCTTCTTTTCTCAAAAATTGCAAATAGATCAAATTGATTTCAGAAAAATCCAGAAAAATAACAAATAAATTCCAATTATTAAATAATGATTTTTCATAAAGAAAAATTAATTTTTCAAACATCTCAAAAGTCATTTGCACGTGTTTTGCACGTGTACAAAAGATAAATCTTTTAAGAAAATATTAATTAATCTCCAAAATAGATTTAAATTCATTTTCAAATAATTAAAATAATACCTGAAAATACGGGGTTCTACACTACATGCCTTTTCCTGCTTCGCAAAAAGACTTTAAACTCTCACTCCCCATTCGTATCCGACAACTTAGAACATTGAAGGACACTTAAAGGTCCATCTCCTAAGTTCCGACAGGAGCCTGCGACCTATGCATCCACCTCATATTCTTAACACTAGATCTTAGAAATTAACAGTCGTGAAAACACCGCATGTGACCCCTTGATAGGTGAATACAACTTCCAACTAGTGAATGTCCGTACAATCATTAACAACACAGCCTAGAGCTAAAGCCACCCTATCAGACTTACGCCAACCGCGCTAGCGGTCACTTGCCGGTAACTAAGCCTTATTCAAATTCTAGAACCCACACTTTAATTTATGGAAATTAATCACGAACTAAATTTTCCAACAACAACCTAATCATTTGCTAATGATAGTGATAAGATGGTACTACTCACCCAAATATGTCTAGATCAAGTTATATATTAAACTACACTAATTCTCATAATATCAATTCTATATGCATTTATGCATTTACACTTTTCGCAAAATATCTTACAACTCGTGGTCTCACTACCTATTGAGATCACATTAATATTCGATTTGGCTTTAATATACTAACTCAACTTATTCTCAAAAGTTGACTAGTACTCCAACTCGCAATCACGTGTAAGTCAAACTCCCAGGATAGTGGACCTTTCCGGCCTACTCCTAGCCCACACATGGATTTACCGGGCATATCCTAGGTCCCGAACATCCCTAGGAGCCTCAGTTCTTTACTAGCCATGTCCATCATTGTTTCACTCATATCTTCTTCTAATGCAAATTGTTCCCTAATTGATGCAAAATATAATTTAGACTTAACGATCCATATTTTGGACATACATTTCACACAAACTAACTGGAATCTTAGTCACACCGAACCTATTCAACTCCTCCCTCGGAGTCTCTACCGGACTCAGGTATCACCTAAGTCACAATCATTTCCTTGGATTTGACCAAGTCATTCTCTCAGATTCATGGATCTTACCGGCCTACCCATAGCCCACACATGTGGATTTACTGTGCGTATCCCCAGTCCCATATATAGAATCTACCATTTGAATATTCAATTATGTCTTTGGACAACAACATAGTAGTCTTGCAAAAACCATATAAATTCCAATACTTATCAGAAAAATGGATTTCTTAGTTTCATAAGAAACACAAATGACTACAACATTGTAGTTAAAAACATATAAATTTAACCACAATTATTTTGTCTAAATCCATATGCAAAACAGTACGTTCAAATTCCAAAAAAATGTAGCTCTTGCTACTTATAAAAATTACCAAAAATTTCACACTTCATGGAAAAAACAATTTAGACTCATAAAAAAGATTAACGAATATGTTTCAAATTCTTAGTTTTGAGTTTCCTTAAAATACTGAATGATGTTAAAATGGTCAGAAACCAAAAGATGTACAAATTTCTAAAACCAAGCCAAATTGTCAACTAGTCATACTTTCCGATTTGTTTAAAATACTAAACGATATTCAAATCTCATGAAATATTGTGAAACTATTATAGACATATACTAGATTCACATATAAAAAGTTCAGCTTCTAATTCTATATATATGTAGAGAAATTATTTTTTGGAAGTAAGCATGATATTCTGGACATATTTATAAAATATGTCATGTTTTCGTTCTTAATCAGGATTGAGTTCGGATTTATTTAAAATACCAAATGACATCCAAAAATCATATTTTTTTCTGGAGATGTTATAAACATATTCAGAATACACATATAAAAGTTTATGCTTTAGATTTCATCTAGTTAAAGAGAAATGATATTCGGAAGTAAATCCAAAATTTATGAAAGAAATTGTAAAATGTTTCCAAGTTAACCTTACAGTAATTTCATATAATTAAATGACAATAATTCATCAATGATTCAATCAATCTAAGCATGAATACTCATCCAATACAACATATATAGCTTCTCTAGTATGCATATATCCTACAATATAATTGAAATCGGAGTAGTAAAGTCGTTACTACCTATAATATGAATTCAATTGTTTCTAAGTTCCACGAAGCGTTCCTACACCAAAATTAATAAGGAGTGGTTTGGTTGGATGTAAAAGAAATCAAATGAGGGAGAAACACTGTAGCGAAAACAAATCCTGGGATTTGATTTCATAAAATAGCTTTGGTTGGATGTAAATTTACTGTAGCAGAAATAGTTTTCTATGAAAGATTAGCTTTGGTTGAGTTGTAAAAACACTATAGCGAAATTAATTTAAAATAGGATTTAATTTTTTGTTTTATTTGAAATTATTATAAATTAATTAGGATTTAAACTAATTAAAATAAATCGATATTAATTAAATTAAATTTAAAAAAACCGAAACTGGAAAAAAAACCTGAAAAAACCCGAAATCCATTCATAAAAAATACCCATAGAAAAAAAAAACAGAAAAAAAAAACAAGCCTCAAAAAAACCAAACCCCCAAAAAAACTCGGGCTTAGCCATGTGGGGACTTTGTAACGCCCCGAATACCAAAATACGGTAATTCGTAGCTCAACATGATCTTCACTTCATTTCGTACAATTTTTACAAGGAATTTTGAAACTTTTATTACAACATTGTTCTTTCACATCAACGCAGTAGAAATAAATAAATACAACATGATAAATATACAAGTGTAACAACTTTAGCATTTAAGTAATCATCAGCATCAAATTCATTTTTATATCTTCTTGTGAATTCCAAGTCCTGCATGTGAAACTGTGGGCACGTCGGTTGGTTACAACCGATGCAATATTATAAACGGTGATCCTCACTATGCCGTAATATAACGATTCTTTATATTTTAGCAACCACAAACTTGAATGTAAACAAAGTCTAAAAGAGTGACTATCCTAATCATGTCAGTGTATGCAATGACTTAATGTCTACTCCAGATGTTTACGCTAGGATGACACTAATACATACTTGTTCGGATTCTATGCATCCTATACTACACAGGTCCGAGGGCAGGCACCTACGTACTCCACATTATAGGGTTAGATCCCACGCGATGCAACCTACTACGATGACTAATACAAGATTTAGACACTTTGCAAGTATTGACTCTCGTCATTGGAATACTGGAGACCAATCCCTCCCCGTGGATCATTTTGTGGCCCTTACGTCCATCGTCCCGGAATACTGGGGATCGTCTCACTCTGCAGGTCATTATGTAATAACCATTGCACAAGTATCCCATGAGCGTCACTCTCGCCCTGGAATACTGGAGATCGTTCCCATTCCGTGTATCATTCTGTGGCCCTTATGTCCATCGTCCTAGAATACTGGGAACCGTCTCTCTCCAAAGATCATTTTGGAGTCCATAACTCACGTTTGCACTCATTTCTTCATATCGCCAACTAGTGTCTATCCTTAAGTTTAGGTTATGGTTATTAAGAACTAGAGTTTAGTTTACCCACCGGTCTTAAACATAACACTAAGACAGTCAACCCATACTGGTTACTGCTCACAATTTCTTAATTTCAACTACCGGTAATCTGGGTCTCGCTCACCCTAGAATAACAACCGTTTCAACTGAGACCACAAAGGTTACATCTAACCTCATCAAGATAATTTGATTCTTTATTCACAATCTCTTTCATATTCATTTCCATTGTAATCTTACAACATGAAGTAACTCACTTCAACTTTCATTATCAATTTGATCAATTATAGACTTGTATGCAACCCAAATATTCTCTCATCAAATATATTTACAACCATGAAACTTTAATCAAGATGAGTCTAATCGTATTCCACTTTAATTTCTTTTAACCATAAAAAATCTCTTCTTTAATTTCGAAATCAAGTTCTCTTGAACAAATTGTTTTAATGTGAAATACTACTTCTAATTCTCAAAAAATATATATCAAATATTGTGAAAATATTTTCCTAGGGTCTAAATAATATTTTAGAAAATAATAGGATTTTTTTCCATTTTTTTATTTACTTGAAAACTCAAAAAAAGAAAGAAGTTCAAAACTAGCCATGGCCGGTTTCGAACTCGCGACCACGCCTCAGAGGACAGCGCTCAAAGGCAGCTCCCAGTAACCAGTGAGCCCATTAGCTGCTAGTAAAAGAAACCCATTTAATTGCCTTATATACAGGCTGCTGTGTTTTTGGAAAAAAAAATCAAATTTCAAAATAAAACAGAGCATCTTCAAGACTCGAACCCAAAACCCGAGCAGCACTGTTCACGGCGCCATAAACCTACGCCGAAACCCAATACTCCCAAGTTCGTTTTCTATTATATTAAGGAGTTAAAATCTCTTTATTTTACTTGTCTGTTTATAACTTTTTTTACAAAAAATCTCGATTTCTCAATTGCTTTGTATCATAAAAATCTAATTTTTTCCAGAATATTTTCTTTCCAAAATACAGTATAATAGCACGTATTTAAACTTATAAAAATCTTATTTTCGACAATATAATAAAAATTTCCTCCAAATTGTATTAATGTACTCCTACTACCAAACTTTAATTTTGCACAAAATATTGTCCCTCTTCAAAACATCATTATAAAAATTTATACCATTAAAATGCCCAAAATAAATATTAGTGAGATTAGTTTTATATTTCTTCATTATAATAGGATCTTTAAACTTTTTATACACAATGCTTTTTTTTTTGCCTCTATATGAACAACCTAATATGCATCAATTAGAAGATTTGCAAGCCTACAATCCACTAGATGTTACTTTTTTTGCCCTCTTTTATTTAACAAGTATTTAAGCCATCAAAATGAAATACAACAACAATTTCACAAGCCATGACACTGTTATACTAGTATTGTGCAATCTACAATCATCACATCAATCAAAATTTAACAACTAAACATATGTCAAACTAGCATGCATAATATTACTAGGTTAGAAAGCACAAGAAACACCCACCTCAATAAAAATTTTAATGTAGAAGAAAAACTCCTAAAAAAAGCTCCTAGCTCCAACACGATTTGCGTAGCACTTCTTCTCCTAGCAAGATCAACTCCAAGCTCCAAAATGGCAAAAACCGAAACCCTCTTTGCTCACTTTCTTTTACTTTCTCTTTGAATTCTTAGTTTAGGTGAAAATAACATACAATAGAGGGGGGCGGGTGTAACACCCTGAATTCCAAATAAGACTGAATTCGAAGTTCCACAGGATATTTACACTTCTTTTCGTACACTTTTACAAGGAATTAAAACTTTTATTACATCAGAGTTACATTTAAACAACGGAAACAAAGTTACAACAATTACATGAATGAAATAAAACAACACTTGAATAATTCTTTAAGCATCAATTCCTCCTTAGTCTTTTTCATGCACTTTATCCTGCATAGAAACTGTGGGCACGTCAGTTCATTCAACTGATGCAAGGATATAATACATCAATTTTCGCTTACTAAGAAAGCACATACTTTTCACAAAACAAAGCTACGAGGACTATCCTATTGATATCGTATGTAAATGTGCACTTAATCCTTAATGCAATTACTTATGTTACATGACACTAATGTGCACTTGTCCGGATTCTATGCATCACATACTATATAGATCCGAAGGCAAGTCCTTAATCATTCTTCATCTTCACGGGTTCAATCCCTTGCCATGACTTAAACTACTACGGTAACTACGGTAAGTATCCTAAATGTTCTATGAGTTACGAGTCCATGTCCAGACAATCTGGAGGGGAATCTCATGTCGTGACATGATGCATCATGCAGAACCTATGCATAATTTAGCCTCCATCATGGAACGATGACACCACCCGTAGTCACCAAACACCCGACAAGCGTCGCCATCGGAACGATAATTCCGGAGTAATGTTCACGCCATGACATGAGGCATCAAACAGGCAACCTATAAAACACTCTCACACCGCTAATCCGATGGCCCTCATACTCATGTTTTTCTCTTACTTTCGTCACATCTTCACTATGTATCTAATCCTTAAATAAAATCAATCCCCTAGAGTTAGCACTTCCCCTATACCGGTCTTAACCATTAATTCAACAACATGACCCAAACTTAGTCTTTTCATTTCAAATCTTATCTCAAAGAATTCATTCAACGCCGGTATGAGGCTTAGCTACACTCTAGTCCTTTAATCTCATTTCATGTTCACATATTTGAGTATTCATACTCATAAAATCTTTCTCATAAATCAACATGATTTCTATTTCATTCTTGTGCATCAAATTCATTCATAAAGTGACAATTTAAATTATTCCTTTCACATTTATAATTGAATTTCGATATAATTCCTTTATTTCTCACATTATCATTTCTTCCCTTTTATTGGTTCAAATATCACAATTATATCTTAAGTAAACTTTCCGTGCATTAAAATTTTACAATTCCATGAATAAAAACCATAATGAATCACACTTTAATTTCCCGCACAAAAAAATTTCATTTTATAAACTACATAGAATTTTTCTCTAGAATTAATCACATTTTTATTCCCACAAACCTCAACTCTATGGAGTTCTTTTAATTGTTTTTACTCAATTTTGGCCTTTAAATCTCATTTTATTAGTCCAATTAATGTAGAAATATTTTTCATGAACTTTAAATATTTTTATAACAATTATAGTATTTTTTCCTGAATTTTTTAAGTTCATAAAACTCAAAGAATAAAAGAAAAAAAAGTTGTTTTAAGAAGCCAGAGCCAGGTTTCGAACCCGAGACCCAAAGGCAAACCCACGCTACAGTAACAGCCCTGTGGCGCCACCGAAGACCAGAAAACTCAAAGCAGCTAGGCGATATGAAATGGACTTAAGTCCACTTAGGTCAGTTTTGAGTCTCTCGGTTTTTTTTATAAAGAATTTTGGAATTAAATAGGGCACTGCCCAGTTTCGAACCCACAACCAAGACCAGACCCGGGCTACAGTCACCATACTGTGGCGCACCCAAGGACCAGAAAGTCCAAGTGACTAACTCGATATGAGTTTTAGTTAAATGGTTTATGGATCGACTCTCTGTTCAATACGAATTTTCATAAAAATCAAGTGTTTCAATTCCTTTCTTCTCTACTTGTATTCTAAATTTCCAGAATGTAATCTCGATAAATTTACAATATATCAGTGAGATAAAATATTATTATTTGACACAAAAACACAAATTTTACTCTCTACTTTTTATTTTTAATCTAAAATTTCGAAAATGAGGAAACAATTATAATTTCTTCATGTCTTAGCACTACAATCTTCCATAACTCTCTGTTCTTATTCTTTTGTGATTAAACAAACACTTCCACTACAAAATTTGTTCTTTTTCATACTAGCATCAAGTCAATTTAGGCAATTCATACTTCAATGATTCTAATTCAATTAACTAGTCACACCAACACAATTTTTCTTAATCTAATACATTACAAATCACATAATTCATGGTAGCATGGTAAAATCACAATTTGCATCAACTAACATTCAATTTAACAAGCATTCACATTATTTGCAATTTGTCTCCTTTTAATCACATGGCTAACCTAATTGGATTTTTTCTTATCAATTTTATCAATACCAACCCTAGCATGATATCTAGTTAGAAGTTCGAGAAAGTCACCCACCTTTATGGAGAGAAACAACTAAGAACTCCTAAAATCGCCTAGAATGAACGATTGGCTCCTTCTCCTCCTAGCTTGTGCCACCAATGTGCCACCTCCTCCTTGTACTAGCTAAACCCGAGCCCTTTCTCCCTTGGATGTAAACCGGCCACTTCTTGAAGGAACACACACACAAATAAATCCCTCAATCTTTTACTTACCAAAACTCTCAATCCTTTAATCTCACAAAAACACTCTTAATCTTTTCTTTCTTAATCAATTTTCTAGTGTACTAAATGAGAAGAACTAGGGGGTATTTATACATTTTTTGAGTGAGAATAGATGGCTAGGATTTAATCAAATAGTTAGGGATCAAAGCCTAGGATGAGTTAGGGAGTTGTAGCAACTACCCATGATTGAGAAACTACCTCCATCTCTGTAACGTCCCAAAATTATTATTTTTTTGACTCCAAACTCAATTCTTTCAATTTCTATGTTACTTTAAACATAAACTAAGAAAGTTATATTTCAGGAAAAATTTCGGCAGAGTTTCCCCTGTAAATTTTGCCCCGAAACGCGGATAGCTTACGGAATTCTGCTCAAAATTCCGTAGCTCACAACACATACAATCATTTCATGGGCTCCGCAGGCCAAAATGAGCAGAAACATACAGGCAATATAATATAATGTACTGGGGGCCAAACTCTTTACGAATTATCAAATATAAAATAAAAATGATAATTTCCTTTGAAAACGAGGTAAAATTTTAGAAAAATCTTTGTAAAACTTACCGCAGAGCCCGGTACACCACAACTAGATGGGTACGGGTCACAACCACCACATACTACTCCATACTATACTCGCCATCATCATTTACATACTTATACACCCATAATACAATTTAAATCATAAAATTACCTCTCATCCTAACTAATTAATACAAAAATTTTAGAATAAATCCTCACCCTACAATCTACACCTCCTCTCTGCACTGATGGGAACCTGTAACAGTAGGGGATCTAGAGTAGTCCTCGGACTCTCCCAACCCCCCAAACACTAAGGGGTTAGCCATTTCTGGTGTGAGTATAATTTACTAAACTCATAAATAAATTAAATTATATAAAGAAAATAACTTAAACTTACGAATATCAATATAAGAAGATTCAACCTGAGATTTGCACATAAAACGTCATACATACGAATTTATAGCAAAGTATTCTGCAAACCTGCATCCATCGGTATAAATCTATATCTGCACTATATGCATCATAGCAAGCTCACACGTAACTTGATTTTACACTCACATAATCTCATACCACCCCTACACACTTTCTTTATTTCATAAATAATCACTTGACGTCACTGCCTCGTTTTCGTTAAACTATTCAACCACGTATTTCATTTACCATTCATTTGCATTTACGAACTCGCAACTCATATTCTTTCCTACTCATCTCCATTCATAAATATTTTCTTCTTCGTTCTCATATTACAGAACACCGCACTTATTCATTTCGTATAACACATATCATCACGTCTCATAATACATTACTTTTACTCTCATCGTATATTACAACTATCTTCTTTACACTCTCAGTACATCATCATACTCATCAGCATATATTCTCATAATACCACATTAATTCATGTCTTATGACACAAATATAACACCCCATTGTCCATTGCAATTTACTCACATTTCATCACATCATTAACATATCACTTATTAAATACTCATTCTTATCACATCAAAAATATGCTTTATAACTCATTCTCATCCCGTTATATCATTTAGCTATTATTCAATCTAATTGATGACTAATTTCCACTCATCTTCACTTATAACTCAAGTTATCATTTATTTCACTTTCATTCACATCAATTTATACTCCATACCTCCAAACATAGTTTGGGCAATAATATATCACACCCTAAAGCCGATAGCTTGGGTAATATCACATCACATCTCAAGTTGATAGCTTGGTTATTAATTCACTTCAATCATTATTCATCTTCACTTATTTAATTCTTCATTTCCATTAATCATTAGCACCATCATGCCAACTCACCCTGCGAATTATGCCAAGGCAGGTAGTTCCCACCATTTCCACAGAAATAGCGGGCAGGTAGTTCCTTGACACAATTTCAAGGTGTGACCACTCATATCAGACTGTATTTTACTTTAATAATCACTTTCGTGACCACTCTCGCATTATATCTTCACTTTCATTTATCAGATGCATAATGCATTCTCTCTACTTCCCGTATTCATTATCATAACACAATTTCTTCATTTAATCCATAGTAATACACTTTTCGTATTTTCTGAGTCTCATCACGTAATAACTTATTTATTCTTTATTATTAACTCATAATGCACTTGCTTCATTTCATTTCATTTCATTTTACACTAGGTACTTTCTTCTCTTTCTCATTCACATTCTATATCATATTCAATTTACCCCAGGTCTATCCTAGAGTATCAATTCTCTCTCAAGTCTACCCTGAGGTATCATATCTCTCTCCGGTCTATCCGGAGGTATCTGCTCTCCCAGGTCCATCCTGGGGAATCAACTCTCTCTCAGGTCTACCCTGAGGTATCATATCTCTCTCCGGTCTATCCGGAGGTATCTGCTCTCCCAGGTCCATCCTGGGAAATCAACTCTCTCTCAGGTCTACCCTGAGGTATCATATATCTCTCCGGTCTATCCGTAGGTATCTGCTCTCCCAGGTCCATCCTGGGGTATCAACTCTCTCTCAGGTCCCACCTGAGATATCATATCTCTCTCCGGTCTATCCGGAGGTATCTGCACTCCCAGGTCCATCCTGAGGTATCAACTCTCTCTCAGGTCTACCATGAGGTATCATATCTCTCTCCGGTCTATCCGTAGGTATCTGCTCTCCCAGGTCTATCCTGGGGAATCAACTCAAGTTAACCGAAATTATTACTATTAACATTTTCTTTTCATATTAACATCACCCTTTATCATCATAGCATCTCATCCTTTATTTAAACTTATTCGCATAAACAGTGATCACCATCTCACTTACCCTTTCAATGCATCACACAAAAGAAAACATCACTGTAATTAATATATAAAATCATCACATCATAATATTGCACCTCACAACGGTACTGTATTATTTATTTGATCATTACCTCACACATCACGAATATACCAACATCCTTATATACATATAACTCATCCTCATATATATATAACTAATCCATCCTCTATAAATTTATATCAATACACGAGACGAGTATTAAATCGTCATATCGCATACCAACACAGAACACTAATTTCCCTTTTACACATGCACCTTATTCCGGGATTCATATCAATCATTCAGATTATACTAAAATTTTCTTAAAATAACAAACACATAAATACATTCATACTCACATAGCATCCCGTAAAGACTCGAAGCGTCAGCACGCCGTTCCACATCCAAATCTGCTAACATATCCTATTATCAAATTTCAACACAATTAAGGCTCAAATCATCTAAATCTATCACAGAAAATAATAACACTATTTCTAATATCACTCAGGCATTTTATCGAACGTCTGGGATGCACACGTGCATTGCACGTAATATTTAAATTCCTACGGGATGTTTATCCCCAAACAATTACTAAAATCACCCCCAACTTATATAATAGTTCTACTAAAATTCTATTACTATAAAGGAGATAATTCTCACATATATAACTCTCTTTTACAAACCCAAAATCCTAATTTATTAACAACTCACAACCTTTCTAATAATCCGCTACTTTCTCACATCTACCATTTCCAACATCTCTGAATCTTCCTACAAAAATACTCTACTCAAAAGAAATTAACCCAACTCAATTTTATACAATAAAATAAGTTAGGGTTTACCTTTCCGAAATCCTTTCGAAAATCCGACGCTACCACGATGTAGAGAACCCTTCACTTAGTCTACCCCTCAGTTTAATTTGGAAACGGTGGAGAAATGGAGTGGATTTGGGCGGAGAGAGGGAGAGCCGAATGGGTTCGGCTGGTATCCTTCGGTCGGGATCAGGAAAAGAAAAGAAGGGAAGAAGAAGAAATGGTATGGGGGGTTTTATTAATTAAATAAATAAATAAATAAATAAGTAGGAGTTTTACATATAAGCCCTCATCTCCAAAATATTTCAAACGAGCACCCCCCCCCCCCCCCCAAACTCTACTTTTAACAATACAAAATATATTAAAACACCCCGTAATAATCCTCCAAAATCATAAAACAAAATTAAACAAAAATTTTTCATATAAAACTTGACTCATACTTCAATATACCATCTACACCAATCCAACAAAATATTCATACCAATATCAATATTTAAAAATAATTACAATAAGATATAACTCAAAAATAATTCTCATCACTATAAAAATATAAAAACGAATATTTTTGGTATTTAAAATTCGAGGTGTTACAATCTCTCCCTCTGTCTTTGTCCACCATCCGGCCACCCCCTTATGGGCTCCAACACGTGCTAGTGCAATGCACGTGTTATCAAAACACCCCCTAGTTACTAGTTTGTACAAGTTTAATTAATTTAATTTGCTACAAAACTAGTCTACACTACAAGTCATGATTAAAGATGATTTAATTAATGGCCTCACACTAATGGGCTAAAAGTCCATGGGTTTCTAAATGAATTTTATTAATTAATTAGGGTGGGCTTGAATGAGACAAATAGGCCTAGAGTTTAAATAGACTTTCTAAATAAAAAGGAGAATAATTAAAACACTTGTTCATGAAGAATAATTTTTAGGAGAAAATGTACAATAAATTTGCACATGCACAACACGTGAAATCAAACAATTCTCATTTAATTATAGTTGAAAAACAGGATGTTACAACGGGGGGGTTATATAAGAAAATTGTATGGCTATGATTAACCCCACTGCTCAAATAACCACCCATGATCTCACCTCACTCTCCCACTGTTCCCATTACCTCCATTGGCCGACCTACACCGTGCACACACTCACACGTGCACGAGTAGTACACAAGTGCACACTCTTATTCATATTTTATATTATTTTATTAATTTGTGTAGGTACTAGTTGTTACATGACAAGTGTAAAAGTGGGTACACATTAGAAGTAGGTTCTCTTAGTGGGCTTCTCATTGTGGGCCTGGTTTATTTTTATTTTATTTATTCAATGAGTTTAGAGTCATCTATTAGGCATATGGGTTCTAATTAAGAAAAGACAACTAAATAAGATAAAATAAATAAAAGGAAACTTATGCGTAACTTAGAAAAATTTTAGAACGAAAAATGAGAAGAAATTGCACGTGCAATTGCACAAGCCAAAATAATAAAAAAAAATTTATTTTAAAAAAATGACTACGGGATGTTACAGACTTAGTCCCACATCGGCTAGGCGAGGGAATTCTTTTGAGTTTAAAAACCTTTTCATCAATACACAATATGACAAAAGCAAGATGTGCAGTGGGGGCAAGAGCGAGAGAGAATCGAAGAAATAAACAATTGGTGAACAGTAGTGCACCAATGTTTTCAGAGCAATATGGTGAAAATCAAAATGGCCAAAACGTACCAAATTGTGCTTGCAGTAATACAACAAAAAAAATCAAATACATTCAATCAATTACTGCTACAGTATTCCCCCTAGGATTTCAATTTTTGCAGCTTCTTTACATCAATCCAAACCACCCCTAAACGTAACCTTATGAAAACTTTAACTCCAAAGATCTTCAGTTTAGGTGGAAGAGAAAAGATGAATGCAGGAGAATGATGAGAGACATTCTTGGCTTTATATACAAACACTCATAAACTATTCTTTCGTTTTTTTCATTTGATCACGTATTCATACACCATTTAACCACCTCCTCCTACATCATTTTAATCACCTCCCCTAAACATCTTCCTACATCATTTAATCACCTTCCCTAAACATCCCTTATGTCACTAACCTGCAAGAATCATGTATGATAAAAAAATGAATAATTTCTTTAAGGCCCTTTTCCATGATACTCATTTCCTAGAATTCTCTATTTACAAAATATAATATTAAATATGCATATGGGTCATTCCTAAATATTTATATTCCACAAACTAACATATAAAAATATTCATGGTATTACATATTACATTATACGCAATTTTACAAAATACGTGTACAAGGACAAAATTGTTATAACTCAATTTTGTGAGGTGTTACAAGCCTGTAACCCCTGTTTTCATTAATACGTATTTTCAAAGTATTTTTCCGTATTTAAATTCTGAGTATCTTATAATTATTTTTTCCTAATTAATTTTATTATTTAAACTATTTTGAGCCCAATTGTTTAATGGTTATTCTAAGCCCAAGTTTACATCATTGATTTTATTAATTATTAATGTGAGCCCAAGTTATATTTTGATTTTATTATTCTGTTTATTCTAAAGCCCAAATTCTTATTTGATTCTATTTAATTAATCTAAGCCCAATTGTTTAGCCCAATACCCTAAATTATTATATCATTTTGTTATAAGCCCAATTATTGAAGCCCAATTTCGTATTTAATTTTAATTAAATTAATTTGAGCCCATTATTTTGAAACCCAATCCAACCAATATTATTATATTATTTTATTTTTAAGCCCAAGAACTAAGCCCAAACCCAATACCCATATTTGTACAGATTTGCCCTACACAACCACCCGTATACAATATTTTTTCCACACCCACTTTCTGTCCCGTACTCCAACTCCCCCACATCTCCTTAATACCCGTACTGCACTTTCCCCCATGTCTCGTAACCACCCCCACTCTCTCACTACGTTCCTCACTTCTCACCCCTACTAACTTCTTATTTTATTATATTACAAATTCCCTTCCCCGAAATCTCTCTCTCTCCCATTCTCTATCTCATTCATTCTTCCTTCCCCTGTTTCCAAACCAAAAACAAAACAAACCCAATACTCTTCCTCCTTCTTCCTCCATTCCTTCGCTCGAGCCGCTCGTTCGCGCTCAACCACCGTCGTCGCTGTTCCAATCTCCCGCTCTCACTCATCATCTCCGACCTTGGCTTCTCCCTCCCGTTCAAGCTCCGCACCGCCGTGCCCTCTTCGCTCGACAACCCATCTCCTCATCGCCATTCCACTCTGCTCGAGCTCCGCTCGCCGAGCCCGTTCGCCCCGTGCTGCCACCGTCGCCTTCAACCTCGAAGTTCCTCTTCGACAACTCCTCCGCTCGCCATTCCCCTCGACACGCCTCCTCCACTCCATCGCAGATCTCGCCGCTCCACCATCCCCCCGCTCGTCTTCTCCACCGCTGTGAGCCTCCACCTTCGTCCTCCTCCGAAGCCCCACCGAAGTGCCGCTCTCCTCCGTTCACTCCATCACCAGCCGTCGCCTTCCCCGTTTGAGCTTCCTCCGCCATTGCATCGTCTTCAACCACGACAACTCCTGCTCCGTCGCGACCACTGTCGAAGCCCCTCGTCGTCAGCCGCCTGCCATCGCCGACCCCTGCTCCCCGTCTCGACCTCCGAGAACCCCTCCGGTGCCCTACATTCTGCTCTCTCACTCGAGCACCGAAGTCCTCCACTGCCGCTCCACAGTCACTCGCCAGCACCATCGCCGTTTCCCCTCTGTGCGTCGCCTCCCTGAGCACGCGCGCCGCCTGAGCCCTCACCTTTCTGCCGTCGTTTCCATCGCGCGCCCACTTCTTGCGCGCGCTCGCCCTTTCTCTCTCTCTCTCTGTGTGTCTCTGTGTCGAAGTGGAGAAGAAGAAGTTGTTGGGGGAAATTATAGTTGTTGTGTGTAGTTGGAATATTATGTTGGTATTTGAAGTTACTGTTTTGGCGATTGGATAGTTGTATTGGAGTTGGTGTTTGTGGAGTGAAGTTGGGGTTTTGGTTTGCTCTTGGGTGTTGTGTTGGAATCTAATTGTAGGAGTTGTTGTTGGAGAGTTACTGTCTTGAAATTGTTGAAGAGAGTTGTTGGCTATTTTGGAGTTTGCCTCGTGAAGTTGCTGATTGGAGGTGTTTGCTGTCTTGGAGTTTGTGAAGGAAATTGGTGCTGTTTTGGAGAAAGGAGTTGTTTGCTATTTTAGGAGTTGCTGACTTGGCATGGCTGCCACACATTTCACACGTGTTCTACTGCCCGGGATACTGATCCTGTTATTCTATCTTTAAATTTCATCGTCGTCAACTAACAGGCAAGTGTCTCTTGTACCATTTTATTTGCTCTAGTACAAGCCCTTGTAAAAATACCGCAAGTATATTATTTTTGACTCCAATGCGTATTCATAAGTCGAATTGATACCTGTTTCCATACCTAATTCGTTGATCTGTATTCACATATGATCGTGAATACTTTGTTCTCATATGCATGACACGGACACAAAAATTAATATACATATATATACTCCTATAATTACACATGATGTTGTGCATGAATTGCTTGTTACTAGGTTGCATGTTGTTATAATATCTTTATTCTTGTTTAAGTGTTATGCATTGCATCACATGTTTTATAAGCCCTGAAATATGTTTCCTACCTCGTATAAGTCTTGATACTTGATCTTGTCATGTTACCCTTGCCATGTTACCCGTCTCTGTTGTTGCATGTAGTTAGTATTCATGTTTAAATTGTAATTAAAAAGATAACAAGCCGGTGTATAAAGGAAAAAGATTTAGTAGTGGACAATATAGAAGAGCGTACTCGGATGGGAGCTCGTAGTTTCTCGCTGCAAATTTGTAAGTTACAAGTTACAAGTTACAAGTTTGTTAAATTACATGTTACTTGACATGTTTCACGCTACAAGTTACACTACATGTTCCACATGCACGTATCTCGAACAAGATACAACTTTCCCGGGTACGTGACCTATAGAATCCACCACTAGTCTAAACGTTCACTTGATTGCGGATAGCAACCATGTGGTATGGGACGCATGAAATGCTACCTAGGTAGGTTAATAAAAGATATGACATTGACACGTACACTTGCACGATCCATTTACATGTTACGTGGTTATGATGACTTATTTACATGTTACTCATTCACGTTGACACGTTTACTTGTTTACCCGTTTACATGTTACTATGGATTATTTAATTGTTCACATGCATGCTATTTGTTCCACGATATCTTGTTCTTGTTTCTGTTGCATGTCGTATTTGCTCTATCATATGATTCTTGATTCTCTGTTCTTTCCTGCTTTTGTTTTATTCTATTATTGTCCCGTTAGTTTGTTCACTTGCGGCCGGTGACTTGCATTAACGGGTACCACTTGTTTCTTTTCTTGTAATAATATACTTGCAGGCTCAGATGGAGAACTACCCGAAGGTGTTACCGAACAGAGATTCTAGTCTTGTTTAATTTCATGTTATTTTATTTTATGTTTCATTTATGTACTCTTGTTGTAATCCGGGCGTGTTTGACCCGTACCTATGTTTCTTTCCAGTTGATGGTTATGTTCATGTAATATGTCATGTACTCTGTTATCATGTTGTGATTTTATATGCTAGCGTGGTTGATCTTGTTATCTTATTGTTGAGTTGAATTTACAGCTTATGAATGATGTATCTGCATCATTCGCTGGGCCTCAGTTACGTACCCGTATTTTCGTATTCTGGGAAGCGGGGCGTGACAAGGTTTTTAGTGGTATCAGAGCCAGGTTAGACTCTAATCATGTTAGAGTTTAGCCAGGTTAACTCAACAACATGTACACCACGTTAATCACATGGATAATGAATAACCAACATATAAACTGGATACTTACTAACCTGATGGTTTTGTAGACTATGGCTAGTGAGGACATTTCGACTCCCTCGCCCAGGGACGAGACATCAGTGAATATCGCTGCCACTCTCCAGGAGATGCGAAGAATGATGGAACTACAAAAAGAACACAACGAGCTGATAAGAGCCAATCTGGAAAGGATTCAGGAGTACGCAAAGCTCACTCGACTGAACATATTTGCGCAGCAGCATCACGCCTTCGCCATCATGAAGCAGACCCTTGAGAAGAAGAATCCGACGTGTAGCTATTGCCGCAAGATCGGCCACCGACACAAGGATTGCTGGAGAGCCAATCGTCGATGTCTTGCATGTGGAGGGAAAGACCACAAGATTCGGAACTGCCGAATGGTACGAAGAAGTGCACCAACTGAAGGAGCAACTCCTAAAGAAGGACAAGCTAAAGAGTGCGGCCAAGCCCCTGACCCGATTGCAGTGGAAGCAGAGACTGCCTGAGTGCGATTACAGGTATTTTGTTAGTTTATCATATTTCAATTATTGAGTCATCATTCTTCTGCACTTGCATTCATCCCCATTGATCGATTCAATATTGAATATCACACTTGCATTTCTTTCTTACTGCATTCTCTTCAAATTTGGGTATTGCCACCACTTTGTTCATTCCCTTTTAAATCCTTCATTTTGTTACTCCATAGCTTGCTTTTGCCCAATCCTATATACCGCTTACTTAAATTTCGAGGACGAAATTTATTGTAAGGTGGGTAGGATTTGTAACCCATGTTTTCATTAATACGTATTTTCAAAATATTTTTCCGTATTTAAATTCTGAGTATCTTATAATTATTTTTCCCTAATTGATTTTATTATTTAAACTATTTTGAGCCCAATTGTTTAATTGTTATTCTAAGCCCAAGTTTACATCATTGATTTTATTAATTATTAATGTGAGCCCAAGTTATATTTTGATTTTATTATTCTGTTTATTCTAAAGCCCAAATTCGTATTTGATTCTATTTAATTAATCTAAACCCAATTGTTTAGCCCAATACCCTAAATTATTATTTTATTTTGTTAGAGCATCCACAGTCGTTTGCTATATATGCCATTTTGCCATATTATAGCAAACGAACTAGCAAACGACCTCTGCAGTCGTTTCTCATTTATCCATTTTTTAGCAAACGTTCTATTCTCATTTCTCAAATATGAGAAACGAAATGTGCTTTCTCAAATTATAAAAGACGGGGTATGATTCCCCGTCTCTCTGATTTAATAATTATTTAATCGATTCGGACGGAATAACATATACCGTCTCAATAATTTTAATATTTTTTTTTTTTAAAATGGTCGGACGGGGAATGATACCCCGGACGGGGTATGGCACCCCGTCTCTCCCCTTTAAAAAAATTTTTTTTTTTAAAAAAGTCCTCAGACGGGGAATGATACCCCGGCCGGGGTATCATACCCCGTCCAAGGATTACATCCACAGTGGAGCATTAAATGCTCACTGGCTTTAATTGGGTAGGTTTAGTTCATATTTAGTTAGGTATTATGCTGATTAGGAGTAGTTAGGTATTAATTGATTAGATTTAGTTATTATTTTATTATTTAATTTAGTTAATTAATATAGTTTAATAGTTAATAGTAATTAACTTTTTTTAATTTATTTGAAACGATCGGACGGGGTATGATACCCCGTCTCTCTAAAAATATAAAAAATATAGCAAACGACGACTGCAGTAAACGATCGTATTTGCTATTACTGTAGTTGCCATATTATAGCAAATGAGAAAAACGACTGTGGATGCTCTTATAAGCCCAATTATTGAAGCCCAATTTCGTATTTAATTTTAATTAAATTAATTTGAGCCCATTATTTTGAAGCCCAATCCAACCAATATTATTATATTATTTTATTTTTAAGCCCAAGAACTAAGCCCAAACCCAATACCCATATTTGTACAGATTTGCCCTACATAACCACCCGTATACAATATTTTCTCCACACCCACTTTCTGTCCCGTACTCCAACTCCCCACATCTCCTTAATACCCATACTGCACTTTCCCCCATGTCTCGTAACCACCCCCACTCTCTCACTACGTTCCTCACTTCTCACCCCCACTAACTTCTTATTATATTATATTACAAATTCCCTTCCCCGAAATCTCTCTCTCTCCCATTCTCTATATCATTCATTCTTCCTTCCCCTGTTTCCAAGCCAAAAACAAAACAAACCCAATACTCCTCCTCCTTCTTCCTTCATTCCTTCGCTCGAGCTGCTCGTTCGCGCTCAACCGCCAACGTCGCTGTTCCAATCTCCCGCTCTCACTCATCATCTCCGACCTTGGCTTCTCCCTCCCGTTCGAGCTCCGCACCGTCGTGCCCTCTTCGCTCGACAACCCATCTCCCCATCGCCATTCCACTCTGCTCGAGTTCCGCTCGCCGAGCACGTTCGCCTCGCACTGCCACCGTCGTCTTCAACCTCGAAGTTCCTCTTCGACAACTCCTCCGCTCGCCATTCCCCTCGACGCGCCTCCTCCACTCCATCGCACATCTCGATGCTCCACCATCCCCCCGCTCGTCTTCTCCACCGCTGTGAGCCTCCACCTTCGTCCTCCTCCGAAGCCCCACCGAAATGCCGCTCTCCTCCGTTCACTCCATCACCAGCCGTCGCCTTCCCCGTTTGAGCTTCCTCCGCCATTGCATCGTCTTCAACCACGACAACTCCTGCTCCGTCGCGACCACTGTCGAAGCCCCTCGTCGTCAGCCGCCTGCCATCGCCGACCCCTGCTCCCCGTCTCGACCTCCGAGAACCCCTTCGGTGCCTTCCATTCCGCTCTCTCACTCGAGCACCGAAGTCCTCCACTGCCGCTCCACAGTCACTCGCCAGCGCCATCGCCGTTTCCCTTCTGTGCGTCGCCTCCCTGAGCACGCGCGCCGCCTGAGCCCTCACCTTTCTGCCGTCGTTCCCATCGCGCGCCCACTTCTTGCGCGCGCTCGCCCTTTCTCTCTCTCTCTCTGTGTGTCTCTGTGTCGAAGTGGAGAAGAAGAAGTTGTTGGGGGAAATTATAGTTGCTGTGTGTAGTTGGAATATTATGTTGGTATTTGAAGTTACTGTTTTGGCGATTGGATAGTTGTATTGGAGTTGGTGTTTGTGGAGTGAAGTTGGGGTTTTGGTTTGCTCTTGGGTGTTGTGTTGGAATCTAATTGTAGGAGTTGTTGTTGGAGAGTTACTGTCTTGAAATTGTTGAAGAGAGTTGTTGGCTATTTTGGAGTTTGCCTCGTGAAGTTGCTGATTGGAGGTGTTTGCTGTCTTGGAGTTTGTAAAGGAAATTGGTGCTGTTTTGGAGAAAGGAGTTGTTTGCTATTTTAGGAGTTGCTGACTTGGCGTGGCTGCCACACATTTCACACGTGTTCTACTGCCCGGGATACTGATCCCGTTATTCTATCTTTAAATTTCATCGTCGTCAACTAACAGGCAAGTGTCTCTTGTACCATTTTATTTGCTCTAGTACAAGCCCTTGTAAAAATACCGCAAGTATATTATTTTTGACTCCAATTCGCATTCATAAGTCGAATTGATACCCGTTTCCATACCTAATTCGTTGATCTGTATTCACATATGATCGTGAATACTTTGTTCTCATATGCATGACACGGACACAAAAATTAATATACATATATATACTCCTATAATTATACATGATGTTGTGCATGAATTGCTTGTTACTAGGTTGCATGTTGTTATAATATCTTTATTCTTGTTTAAGTGTTATGCATTGCATCACATATTTTATAAGCCCTGAAATATGTTTCCTGCCTCGTATAAGTCTTGATACTTGATCTTGTCATGTTACCCTTGCCATGTTACCCGTCTCTGTTGTTGCATGTAGTTAGTATTCATGTTTAAATTGTAATTAAAAAGATAACAAGCCGGGGTATAAAGGGAAAAGATTTTGTAGTGGACAATATAGAAGAGCGTACTCGGACGGGGGCTCGTAGTTCCTCGCTGCAAATTTGTAAGTTACAAGTTACAAGTTTGCTAAATTACATGTTACTTGACATGTTTCACGCTACAAGTTACACTACATGTTCCACATGCACGTATCTCGAACAAGATACAACTTTCCCGGGTACGTGACCTATAGAATCCACTACTAGTCTAAACGTTCACTTGATTGCGGATAGCAACCATGTGGTATGGGACGCATGAAATGCTACCTAGGTAGGTTAATAAAAGACATGATATTGACACGTACACTTGCATGATCCGTTTACATGTTACGTGGTTATGATGACTTGTTTACATGTTACTCATTCACGTTGACACGTTTACTTGTTTACCCTTTTACATGTTACTATGGATTATTTAATTGTTCACATGCATGCTATTTGTTCCACGATATCTTGTTCTTGTTTCTGTTGCATGTCGTATTTGCTCTATCATATGATTCTTGATTCTCTGTTCTTTCCTGCTTTTGTTTTATTCTATTATTGTCCCGTTAGTTTGTTCACTTGCGGCCGGTGACTTGCATTAATGGGTACCACTTGTTTCTTTCCTTGTAATAATATACTTGCAGGCTCAGATGGAGAACTACCCGAAGGTGTTACCGAACAGAGATTCTAGTCTTGTTTAATTTCATGTTATTTTATTTTATGTTTCATTTATGTACTCTTGTTGTAATCTGGGCGTGTTTGACCCGTAACTATGTTTCTTTCCAGTTGATGGTTATGTTCATGTAATATGTCATGTACTCTGTTATCATGTTGTGATTTTATATGCTAGCGTGGTTGATCTTGTTACCTTATTGTTGAGTTGAATTTACAGCTTATGAATGATGTATTTGCATCATTCGCTGGGCCTCAGTTACGTACCCGTATTTCCGTATTCTGGGAAGCAGGGGCGTGACAAAGCCGACTCTCAAATGTGTGCTCGGAGTCTAGCTAGAGTTGCTTCCACAACTCATAACTCAAATGTGTGTTCGGAGTCGAGCTAGAGTTGCTTCCACAACTCATTGACTATCAAAAGTGGGTTCGGAGTCCAGCTAGAGCTGCTCCCAAAACTCATTAACTCAATGGTGGGTTCCGAGTCCAGATAAAGTTGCTCCCACAACTCATTAACTCTCAAAGGTAGGTTCAAAGTTCAGCTAGAGTTACTTCCACAGCTCGCTAACTTCTAAACAACAAGTTCAGAGTTCAACACTTTGTTCGATGCTGCTTTAGTCACTTGCAAACAAACAAGTGTGGAGCAGGGATCGTCATTCAAGATTTGCTCTACAACCTGTTGAAACTTATGGTAACAAGTTCGGAGTGCAAAACTTGGTTCGACGCCACTTTAATCACTTGCAAACAAGCAAGTGATAAGCATGACTCGTCATTTGGAATTGCTCCGCAACTCGATAACCCTTTAGAAGACTGGTTTCGATTTCATAATCATGGCTCAAAATTGCTCAAACAACTCGCAAATGTGCAAGTTTGAAGGAATACTTCTGCGGCTCACTTGGGGCATAGCTCACCCTTGGAACCTGCTCCAAAACTTGTCAACTCTAACTACAAAGTTACAGCATGAACAAGGCAAAGATAAAGATGGAAACACTTAAAGAACTTCATTTCATATCCATGCCATATCACAAGCCTGGGAGTACATGAAAGACCCATCATTCATTCTTGCACAAGTCTACGATCAGAGATACATCTGGTCGCCTACAACTCATTTCTACCCCGATCACTTACGACTGTCGGAAAGATGAGCACTTCAGTTCAGAGACACGCTCTGCTTAAGACGCTTCTTCACCACCGATGAACCACCTCGGCCACCCGAGCTACCAGAGGGCGGGTGATCCAACCTGCGGACTTGGTCTTGGCCTTATAACCACGAGTTCCCCCCACCTTCTTGGTAGGAGCCATGTTTGGAGTCCTAGCCACTCCACTCTGGGCATCCTCAGCGTTCCTCCAGACCACTTGAGCATCTAGGGATATTTCTCTAGTCGTCATTCCGAGGCCAATACCACAAGGACAAGGAATGCTTCGTGTTTGCAAACCTTCGAGCCTCGCCTTCAAGTGGAAGATTTGCAAATCTTTCTTAACGATTAATTCCGTAAGTTGAATATCTTCACCGGGAATTCGTCCCCCTGGAATCCTTTTTCCTGACGCATAAACAAATTCTGAACTTTCAAGACAAGCCTTTCTTAGGCGGGCAAGCTCAAAGTCTTTCTCAACTAATACCACTATCACCCTGGCGGAGCCCCAATTTCGTCACTGGCAGCTTGTTGCTTGGCGAGCAAACTTGGCATCTTGATGATCTCCATCAGTGTACATGACTATCTATTATTAGAATGTATAATGGAACTTCAATGCTGAACAAACACAAAAGACTTTACAACCCATCAACTCAATCCAGTGAGTTCGGCACTCAACTTTTCTTCCGAGCTATACCAACAACTCATCAGCTCCAAGCAACGAGTTAGGTGCTCAGCGCCTTTTCCGAGCTCTCCCCCAACAACTCATTGACTCCATATAATAAGTGTAACACCCTTGCCCCTAGCTCAGACAATTTATACAATTTATAAGATAAATTAGATACTATGTAGTACAACTGTCCACCACATGCTGCCTCTCAAAAGGTGGTTAACCGAATTGGTGACTCTTGATCATAGGCTATTATATTTATATATTATTATATTCCTCTAATCTCCCGATATGGGATTATAATCACATACCTTACCTTTACTCCTGTTTTTTTCTTTTCCGAAACATACAGTAGGAGCTATACAACGGGTGGGCCCCCAGTCAAATGCCACATCACTCCTATGGAGTTGACGTTTACAAGCAAGAGCACAACATGCTCTGTTTTTTGTTTCTTTCACCGTGGGCCACCCCTACTTTTTCAATATATATTTCGTACATCATCACCTTTAGGAAACCCTTTAGGTAACAGCCAATTCTCTTATATATATATATATATATATATATATATATATATATATATATATATATATATATATATATATATATATATATATATATATATATATATATATATTAACACGGGGTGTTACTGACACCCCCTTCAGAAATCAGCGTCCTCGCTGAACACGGACATGTACAATCTAGTGCAGGATCTTCTTTCTAGCCGTTGTGGAGCATCTGATCTTCTATCCGCCCGATTATTCATGATCCCGGAATCCACCACCCAATCAATCATAATCCCGGATTTAATTGAGCTGCCCTCCTATCCGCCTGACTGTTATGATCCTAAAATCCACCGCCCGATCAATAACAGTCCCGGGTTTAATTGAGGGCTCACCACAGTCCCGGAGTACACCGCCCGACTGGGTCTATAGTCCCGGAATCCTCCGCCCGACTATATATACATGCCCCACATTCCGTTGTCGAAAGTCGGCTCTGATACCATTTGTAACGCCCCTGCCCCTCGCTCAGACATTTATACAATTTAGAAGATAAGTTAGATACTATGTAGTACAACTGTAATGCCCCTGCCCCTAGCTCAGACAATTTATACAATTTATAAGATAAATTAGATACTATGTAGTACAACTGCTCACCACAGGCTGCCCTTCAAAGGGTGGTTAACCGAATTGGTGGCTCTTGATCATAGGCTATTATATTTATATATTATTATATTCCTCTAATCTCTCGATATGGGATTATAATCACGTACCTTACCTTTACTCCTGTTTCTTTCTTTTTCGAAACACACAGCAGGAGCTATACAACGGGTGGGCCCCCATTCAAATGCCACATCACCCCTATGGAGTTGACGTTTACAAGCAAAAGCACAGCATGCTCTGTTTTTTGTTTCTTTCACCGTGGGCCCCCTACCTTTTCAATATATATTTCATACATCATCACCAATAGGAAACCCTATAGGTTACAACCAATTCTTTTATATATATATATATATATATATATATATATATATATATATATATATATATATATATATATATATATATATATATATATTAACACGGGGTGTTAGAACAACTGCCCACCACAGGCTGCCTTTAAAAAGGTGGTTAACTGAATTGGCGACTCTTGATCATTGACTATTATATTTATATATTATTATTATTATGTTCTTTTACCGATATGGGATTTTTAATCCCAACACTTACCTCTTGCACGTGAAAGCCAGGTCCTTTGGCATTTGACCGAAGTCAACAGTTCATAACCCCAACAACCATTTTGCTGTTCACATGGGCCCCCATTCCAAACTATCACATATTCAATTTTCCAAACATTTACCAATATGCCAAAGCATATATATCCAAACAACCACCTTTTTTATTATTTCAACATATATACATATATTTTTATACCATATATTATATTTTAACACGGGGTGTTACAATAAGTGCGGTGCTCCACTCACCACTCGAGCTCCTCTAACAACTCATTGACTCCATACATGAGTTAGATTGTTCGCCCTCTCCAACACTGCCTTCAGGAGAGCGATGTCATCAAGATAAGCCACCTCTCTACTCTTCACCACCGCAAGCTTCTTAGCGAGGCTCTTCTCTTGCTTGTCTATCGAGTGACCTTCTTCTTCCACAGCCAGTTTAGAGCTTGACTTATCCATAGAGCTGCTCCCTAAACTCACGTCCCGAGCGACTCTTCCCTATATCCTGGCGATACTCTTCTTCTCAGTTACCTCCCTAAAGGCATTCTCCTTTCACCGCGGGTTCAAAGTCTAGATCTTCCTTAGAGCTACTCCCAAAGCTCGCAAACTCCAAGCAAAAGGCTTAGGGTCCAAGCGACTCCTTAGAGCCTGGTGATCTTCTTCTTCTCGCTCGCCTTCTGAGTGGCCTTTCTTCCACAATAAGTTCGGAGCACGACTCAACCCCAGAGATGCTCCCTAAACTCGCCTTCCAAACAACTCTTCCCTAGAGCCTGGTGATCTTATTCTTCTTGCTTGCCTCCCGATGGTCATTCTCCTTCTATTGCGGTTTCATAGTCCAGCCCTTCCTTAGAGCTGCTCCCAAAGCTCACCAGCTCTAAGCAACATGCTCAAAGTCCAAAATGCTCCCGAGAACCACTCCCTCAAACTCACTGACTCGATTCAATGGGTGGCAACGCAAATAGGGCATGAGTCAATAGAAAAATACAGAGGAATATCTCTGCTCCTCATCAATGCTCTAGCACTAAGTTTATAGAGCTACGTGCTTCAAAACACCTTTTCTATGTTCTAAACCCCTCGATAGCGAAGCTCCTCTTATAAGCTCTTTGGTGGAGAAGCTTATTTCCCAATCTCCTCGGTGGCGAGGCTCCTATTCTAAGCTCCTCGGTGGAGAATCTCCCGTTCTATGCTCCTTGACGCATAAACAATCATAGTCACTCATCTGTTCAATCTTTCATGCCTACCTCCTCGACGCACAATAATAAGAAGAATAAAGACTCCAAAAAGGAGCCAAGAATGAAGAAAAAAATGCTCACACTCAGCTGAAGTGGTGTTGAACAGTCAATGCTAATTGGTGATGTGACACTTGAGCATGTCCATGTGGACCCCACCTCCTTTGTGCAGATCACGTCGTACGAGGAGGCTGGTTGCTTCGCACAACCCATGACCGTCTGATCACTCGAAGATCCATGCACAATCAATGTGCGAACCATGAGCCGCGTGCACTGCACGTGCCCTCGAGCTAATTCGATCGGCACTGACTGATCTTTTCGGAAAGCGTGCCAGCCACTTGATATGTTCTAAAAATTGCGCTCACGTGTGATTTTTAAATTAGAATTCCAATTAAAAATTATAAATTTTGGAATTTATTAATTTTTTGACAAACAATCAAAAAGTTGGAAAATGTAATTAAAACTTTTAAAAATAGTTATATTTTATGGAAATTAATTAAAATTCCAAAAATTTAATTAACAGTTCAGAAAAAAGATTAATAATCAGACAAATTTTAATTAATCATTTTAGAAAAATATGGGAAAATCAAGGGAAATTCATAAACGTTATTACTGTCCCCAGAAGTCATCCCTAAAAGTCAACCAAACTCTTCAGAACATTCGGAAAGCGCAGACTACTCCTTGAAGGCTGTGAAATCCATCATTCGAGAGTGAGGGTCTTATGATATAGGTAAAAATCGCCTCAGATCATAGCCTTACGATTCAAGCACACATCTTATAGTTTCTCACGGATAGAACGGTAATTGCAGCTGCAGTAGTCCCATGAGTGGAACTTGCATCATTTTCAGGCCCATCAACTCAGCTAGCCTTGCAATATTGGATTGTCATATAACCCAACAGGAGAAGTTTTAGCTAATTGAAAGCTGTTAACCAAATCCTCTATCTTAAATAGAGTTATCAATTAACTCTATTCCATAACCATGTGATTCAGTAGTTAAATCTAAAAGAATCATTTAAGTCTTATCTTTTTGAATTAATTCCTAGGCTATAAATACCATTCACATCCTTCATAGTCAGGTAATCAATCTTTTGCCATAAAAACTCTACTATTAAATATGAGTTATTAACGTGAACGTAGGAGGGTCTTCCGCTGGGGCTAACCCCGATGTTCAGACTTTGTACAGGGCCATCTGCGACATTTCAGCCGTCCAATCTAGATCCAATCGCCCACAACATCCTAGTATCAGATTCAGTCGTAGTTACGACATCATGAGCTAGACCAGACTAGCCATTACTGAGCCAGGGATTTTTGTTTAGAATGATGAGCTCGCCAATTGAAGCTTGTTGATTATTTGGTAAAATCTATGGCCGGTTTAACACGATGAAGGTTGTGCTGCAGGGGTTAATTTGTCTGATAAATAACACTAAACAAGTAGTGCATGTAACCCACATTTTAATATTGTTGTTTAGGTTTCATTACTATCTCAATACAAGATAATAAACAAATAATAGATGCGTTATACTAGAAAGAACACAAACAATGCACATACGAAGCCACATAAAAACCTAGATACAAGAGTGAGATAAAAAATGGTTAATTTCAGGGAAAAAAATGTTCACCAAATTTCTCCAAAAAAGTCATTTCATCTTCCCACTTAATTCCAACTAGTATCTGCACGGCGATGCACGTTCTAATAAAAAATTTGTTTTTAATAGAGTAAATAATAAGACGTAATCTGGTCTCGAACTTGATATATCCCTTTACTCGTACATATTCTTTACAAATTATTCCTAATGGCACAAACATTTATTTTATATGAGTGGCACTTTTGTAAATATTTATGTTGTAATTAAATTTAAACTTTGAGTGTATTATGCTAACTAACTATGGTTGAGTAAATTAATTGTTAATATAACTCCCACTCAAAAATGAATGGTTGAGATTGGTTAATTGAATGTCTACAAATAACAACCTCAACTCTACCATTATAATATTAGCGATTACAAATTAGAGATACACTCCACCTCGCCTACACGTGTCGACAACATCCACCATCCAACTTCCTCGGTTCCCCATCCTACAGTTCACCATTTACCACGCGTAATTTATGTGCACAGCTTCCCATAAACATCCAGTCAATAAAATCCCGCCAATTCCAAACAGTAACAGCCATCCCCTCCATTTCCATCCCTAAATTCCTCAAACCCTAGAAATCAAAATCCCACCCTTTTCCATATCAATGGCTGATTATTCCTCCTACGCGCTCCCACTTCACCGCCTCAAGATTGGAGACACGATCCTGATCTACTGGGACGGCGATCGGAAGTGGTACCCGGCGGAGATCACGGAGGCGAAGGGGGAGCACGAGTGCGAGGTTCTGTACAAGGATGGGGAACGAGAGTGGGTGAGGTTGGACAAGGTGAGGTTCATTATTAGGAGGGATAAGGGGAGGAGTAAGAGGTTGAAGAAGGAGGAGGGGGATGAGGAGGAGGAGAGGAGGGGAGATGGGATCGAGGTGATCAAGGAGATGTTGTTTGATATTGGTGAGTTTTAAATGGCTTTTTCTTTTCTTTTTTGTGTGTGGTGATTTTAGCATGTGCAATACGCTTGTTTTGAGATGGGAAGTTATGTAATGTTTAGTAGCTCAATGCATAACAATGTGTGTTTTTGCCGGTGAAGAAATGCATAAGAGTTTTTACCAAATTTTGTTTTTTTTATTATGTGAAAATACCAAAATAGAGGTGGAGAAGTACATGTAATGAAGAACGTGGGTACCAACTATACTATGTTTAGTATAACATGCATTTAATAACTAGCTCATGATAAATTATACTATATTAGTTGCTCAATGCATAGCGATGTGTTTTATTGTTGGAAAACTGCCTAAGAATTTTCATGAAATGCTGAATTTGTTCTATGCGAAAACCAAAATAGAGGTTAAAAGACATGTTAATTGCAATGCATTTGGTTGGCTACATGTCCACAAAAACCATGGTTATTTATAGTTATTATGTTCTAGTTATATAGTACATGCAATTTATGAAAATGATGGCTATATAGTTTGGAGTATTAAGTTTGTGGTTGAGATTTTAAGTAAGTAGTTGAATTTAAGTAGACGATAGATATAGTTTGGAATTTTAAATGTTTGGTTGAGATTTGCAAGTCAATGGTTGTCCACAAAGCACATAACCGAAAATTTTGTTCGTACAACGGGTAAGGGATCATGGTATGTTACCTTAAGTGGTATGTGGTATGGAGGTGGTAGGATGAGTTGGGCACATACAGTAGTATGCATACGTATGCATGTGTATGTATGTAGAGAAAGAGACAGAGATATTAAAATTAGACTATAAATGGATCACTTACTGTGCCAATTATCAGAATTATAATCAAATTAAAGTCTGACGAAGGGAGGAGAGTTTGAAGAGTATTTGTTGGATTAATAAATGAAGGTGTTCATTTTCAAGATGTGAAAAGAACCATATGTGGATCCCTAGTTTAAGAGTTATGGATCCCTAACCTACCATGAATTGCATTAGGTGATCCAGATCATGGTTGGGAGAGGAAGCAGAGGGAAAACCCGGTAATTTAATAGCGATGAATGCAAGCTGCTAAAGATAGATAATAAGACACTTGATCAAATGCGCGTGGGTACAGTTTTTTTTCTTCTTTTTCATAAGAGCCGCATTTGGATAAAATGAGGTTATGGTAAAGACTAGATGATTGTGTCGTTCTTTATATGCCTGAAAAACTGACGTATTATGTAAGTCTTTTTGTCCTTCTCAAATAGGAAGTGGAACTAATAGGTTCACAAATATTCAAAAACACTCAGTGCAGTCTGCAATGATGACAAGCAGCTCATTGTTCTTGACTTGCATTGTTGTTGACAAAGCTTGCAATATTCTTTTAGTCTTCACATTTATTAGTATCAGGACAAGTATCTATATATAAAACACAAAGAAAGCTATCAAGTGGCTCTCCTTCAATCCCCCAAAATTAAAGGTCCAGATCTAACCTTACGAAACACATTCCCCCCCCCTCCCCCCCCACACACACACACACAAGTTTCCCCCCAAAGCTCAAATTCAAATCCCCCCCAAAACAACTCATTTATTTATTTAATTATTTCTCTCTCTCTCTCTCTCTCTCTCTCTCTCTCTATATATATATATATATATATATATATATATATATGAGATTTCTTCTATTGCAAACGCAAATGTTGTGCAAACACGTGCACACCACTTAACTTGTCATTGGCAATGATGGGTTAAGGCTTAAGGCAAAAATTTATAATTTGCCTTAACCCGTCATTGTCAATGACGGGTTAAGTGGTTTGCACAAACATTTGCGTTTGCAATGGAAGAAACCTCTCTCTCTCTCTATATATATATATAAACATGGACTTTTATAACCAATTTATAATTATTTTTCACCATATACTAATAGAAACATGGACTTTTATTTACAACTAATTATTGTCATACCGTTCAAACTTCATCTACATAATTGTTGATTTTATTGTTTACTATGCTTTTCATATGCAGTATCGTTATGAAGACGGACTGTAGGCACGTGGCCACGGGTAAATCTAGTACACTTATAAGATCTGTAGAGGTTACCAGTTGCTTAGAGGGTTTTTTAATACCATAATCAATGCACACTAAAATTCAACTAAAGTACATGGCATCTTGCCATGATCCTAATTCACACTCTGCTAGGCTCAAATGTTTGTGATAGGTATTAGAATTGAATACCCACATCTAAGATACTTTAACAGGATTCAGTCCAGTCACATAATTGAGAATAGTCAAATGGCCACAATTGACCAAAAGGTCATCTCTACACTTCCTGATACGTTCATAAGCCAAACACTCATCTAGTTATATAATGTACTGGTCCAAATTGGATTTGAAATTCAAATTTCTGTCATAAGATGAAGTATCATAATGTTTCTTTCTTTGAAGATTCACATTTATGCCAAAGACCAAACCTTCATCTAGCATTTATAAACCCATCAGCCACTCAATTTTTTTCATGTCCCACATCTTAGCAATACGTCCGATAGGGTCCAGTACACAACATGGTCATATGGAACCATGAAAGATTTGAGAGATTGTCTCATGGAGTCTTAAGGCAGCTATACTTTCCTCTACCTTCTGATGATCAACAACAACCATTACAAATCCCATTTTTTGTCTAGGTTTACTTGGAGTTCTCCACTTTGCTTTGATGGCAACATATTCAACCAAGCTAGCTTTTGACAAGCTTGTTGAAGACGAGGCCGCTTGTCCTTATTAATCATCTTTGTCAACACTATTAGAATATGTGCACTAAGCCTGAACCCTTACCAAAACTTTGGAGTTTTGGTATATTGGTAGGGTTTTAAAATGATATTAGAGTAACATGTTTTTGTTGTGTATAGTCAAACTATTGGCCAACAAAGATGGCCCTCACCTACTGGCACATGATAGAATTTAAGTACTAAACCCTTTAACCATTACCAAAACATAGGAGTTTTAGTTTATAATAGTGTATTTAAAAGGTATCACTATTTGCAACCAATAACTTTCTCATCAATGAGGATTGCAGCAAAGCAATGCCCACAAATAGTGCTTAACCCAACACTGTTGAATTGGAGTCACGACTCAGAGCTTTGACATCTCGAATTCCTCATTTTGCTAGTACTCTGACATGATTTGCCAAATGCAATCCTGGAAACTGCATTTTGCCTATAAGCTCCGGGTATCATTGGTGGAGTTGCATGGCATCTACGTCTCGTTCTGTATCACATATATAGTTTTTTTATTCGGAGATCACTACAACATAGACTTCTGTAGCAGTGGAGCAAGCTTCCTCTGTATAGACTCCTCTCTGAACTTACGTCTTTCTTTGGGTTTTAGGTGTACTAGGAGAAGGGGGATGATGAGGATGGGCTTGAGGATGGGCTTCTCCCTTCCAAAGATGTATTAAGAGAATGGATATCTAAAGGAGAAACAAAATTTTAACTGCAGTTTGTTGATTGATGTTCTTAGTTTTTAGTTTTATTAACATACATTGATTTTTTCGTTTTTATTATAGAACTTCTTTAAGGGTTGCATACATTAGATACACATGCTGTACAACATGATACTAATAGATTTTAGTTAAGACATTGGGTAATGACAGATATATTATTTCACGTGAGTTGTTACCCTTTACTGTTCCAATTGATTTCTTGTAAAAGTTTATCTAACTCCTTGGCACTTTATATTGAATTCTTATGTTTTCTTATCATTGTTTGTATATGCTATTTTAGATGCTAAAATACATTTTTTCTCTCCCATCTATGCAATAATTTATATTCCTGAAACTGTGTACAAGAAAGCTTTTAATCATCATTTTCTTTACCATCTTTTTTTTTTCAATAGAGGATAGACTGCCCCTTGGAGGGGTGTTCACGGGGAATCTTAAGTGGTGGAAGTCATGGCATGATGGCGTCACAATGGTTGTGATGAAGAATGATATTGGAGGACTAATGGTTTCTACACTAAATCTAGCATTGCAAGTAAAGCCTAACATCACGACGGAATGGTGGTCTAAACATGTAAAGCTCTGCTTTGCTCTAGCTATATGCTATTAAATGTTGACTCAGTTTAATTTAGTTATCTGTTGTTATTTTTTCCAAGTTTCCTTTTACCTATTATAATATTTGCTATTTATCATCTGTAATTTATAGATGCTCATCTTGAACTTGACATTTGGGTTGGTCTTCATGATTTTCTTTCATTTCTACTATGTTGGAGGTCCCACTCTTCGATAGTAGAAAAGTGTAATTTATGGTATATGGATTATTGATACTGTGTTAGAGGTTGAGAGTGACATCAATATGAGTTGGGATTGCGGATGCAGTAGGTAGATGCTGGTAGTTTTGTGAGGATACAACTTATGGAAAGATATGTAGCATCCAGAAAAAAAAAATCATTCCAAAAGAATTTTGAAATGTATGAGCAAGTAGAGTATGTAATGCATGTGTAAAATAAGGTGGTTAATTTAGTTATGGGCCTAGCTATATGTAAAAGTGGCGTTTGAAGGGAGTCTATAGGAATGTTTCCAATGGATTTCTCTCTATTGCTGATTAATTGGTGATATGGTCTATATGAAAAGAATTCTTTGGAGTTGGGCTCATTGGTAATTTTGCTTACTTAAATATGAGGGAGGCGTAATTGGATAAGAATGAGGGAAGCTTAAAAATACAAATTGTAGATGTTGAAGGGCCTCCTTATAATTTCACTTGGTGGTGCTGTCAAACTTTAGAGGATGAGGTGGTGTTCTGAGCTTTTTATTTTTTGAGGTTTTGGCAGCTCTTCCTTCACTCACGTGAAGGGAAATTCGGGGAGATGGATTTACTGTGAGTGGTGTGGAGGGTGTGTATAAATATAACTAGAGAGAGTAGGGTGTGTATAAATATAACCAGACAGAGAGTACATGTTTTTTCATTAATTTTGGGGAGTATTTTTGTGATGAAAGAAAATTACTGAAAGGGGGAGAAAAGTTGAGAAAGAGACAAATGAGAGTAGAAATGCAGGGAAGTGGATTGCAGTAGGAGTTTAAGGCATAAAGTTTAATGAGGTTCCAGTAGGGGTTAGTATGTAGAAGTAGAGTTGTGAAGACATGAGAGTTTAGGGAGGACGCAGACATATGGAGATAAGAAGGACATATGGAGATAAGAAGGTGGTTCGGACCTTCACGCAAAAGAGAGGGTTTATCCAATCTATGTGAGTAAACTCGGTATCAATAGTTGTTTTACTGAAAGTATTATATTTTGTTGAATGAAGAATTATTACTATTGTCACAGCCAGCCACCTAATTGTTCCAGATGCTTGTTATTTAATTTGTTATACATGAGATGTATTATTTTATGTATGCTATACTAATAGAAAGTATGCAGAAAAGGAGAACTAGTTATCAGGGTTATTGACTACATAGCCTAAGTGTTATGTGGGTAATTAAGGGAAGGATATCCTTGCTATTATCAATATTTTCAGTGAGAAAGTGCAGGTTTTTTGCATATACAAGTAGAAAGCGACAACTATGTATTATTTAAACCTGTTATGATCTGCTATTTTAGGTCTACTTCACTAAGCATGTTGTAGCTTTTTTATGTTCTATATATTAGATGATACAAGCAAGAAGGAATATTCAGAAGACCGTATATGGAGGTTGTATTTTTGTTCAAGTGTAAGATTTTTGAAGAAAGCAGTTTGTAATTATATTTGCTTCTGCTGTGGAGATTTTTATTCGATATTTTAGAGGCTCAGTATAATTATGTTGGAAGAGAAAGTTAATAACTTGATTGCATTCTTGGTAAATGACGAAGAAGTTCTATACAACTAAGTGAATGACGAAGAAAGTTTTTCTTTGAATAACTTGATTGCATTCTTGCTTCCAGATTATTCTTTTAATAAGTGAATGACGAAGAAAGTTTTATACAACTAATGTCGATGATTTAGAACTATGAGTTCTTTTGTTGCATTATCCTTATTCTAGCTTTTTACTGTCATTCTTTCATCTGGTATCATTATGTCTGATAGATCATTTTTCCTCCTTTCATTATCTACATCCATGCTAGCTTTTCTGAACCTTTTGCTTATTTGAATAATAACTGTGCAGAGTGAAGGTTGGAAAAAACGTCTTAAAAGTGTAAGGACAACACGAGCTGCAACTCAAGTTGTGAAGGATTTGCGGGACAATGCAATCAAATGGTCTATAGCTCGGGAATTATTTTCAGGTTGCTAATATTGTTATTGTTGGTCTATAATCTAATCCTTTATATATTCATCATGTTTTCTGGCCTGTTATTATTTTAAATTGTTAGCCTGTCACTAAATACATAATCTATATATGTCCTCTTTCTTTTTGTCTATCTGAAACATATTTTTGTGGTGTGCTCGTGTTAAACACTGTCCACTGTTAGAAATTTGTTATATATGCTCTCTTTCTTTTTGAAAGCCTGCAAAATATTTGTATTTGAACTGCACCTGTTCCCATTTTTTAGCTCATTGTATAAATCATTTCTGCAGGCAAACTGCAGCTTGGTCCAGCGTGTTTTTAACCAAAAATAGAAAATTTTAGTTTACATTTCTTGATTTTCATATTGTTTAAGAATCTGGAGAAGTATGAAATTCTCTCGTGTATGGGAAATGTTATTTTATCTTGTTCTTTGCCTTGTATTCGGTGCTAGAGATTAGTTCATTTATGTGCAGCAAACTGAATCCGAAGAATTATTAATCTTCTACTAGCAAACTGAATTACCAGGCTATGATATAAGGTACCTCATTTCCAGTCTTCATTTAGCTAGTAATATTGCCAGCTCATAAAGGTTGGGCATGAGGTTGATGTTTGGTTGTGCAAATCTGGATCAATTATTTGCTGGAGAGGTTTTCATAGAGAGAGAGAGAGGTGAGTCAAGGCGAGGGTACTCTCCCGCTTCACTTGACCGATTCCTCGGAGTCGGAGGAAGATTGACCCTGATCCGTTAGGCACCTAATCGTTATGTCTTAATAGATCCGAATACTTGCCTTAGATCGATTTCAATATCATAATTGCTCTAGTGAATAACTAAAAAAAAATGGACGGATGAGAGATAGGTAAGAAAGGAACTAATCATAAATAAAATAATGATGTGTCTGTTCTGTCAACAAGAACTCAGTGCTCGAACTCGGAGCTTGAGGAGTTCTTTTGACTGGGTTCTCCCTGAACCATTTTGTTAAAAAATGGTTTCAATTGCAGCTTTTATCCTGTCTTGTAGACGGTTCACCCCCTAGAATTGCCTTCACTGTCATGGCTTTCTGCTTAGTAGGCATTTTTTAAAGTGACAACATGATATTCAAAAGTAACTTTTTTCTTTGCAGGGAAAGTGCAGGTAGTTGCTTGCCAAAGGTCAAATAGACTCAAGAAGAGGCCAACATGTGAAGGAAAACTGAGGCTACAAAACTGTAGTAGAAAGCTTGAACTTGCTGTTAGGATTTCTTAGGAAAACCTGACTGAGGATCTTGTTGAGTTATTCAATGCAACCAACACTAACTACCAAGCACATATGAGATCATACCAAACACACCAAAGCATGCACAAGTTTGTTCCGATTGGGATTTTCGCTTTAATTCGGGAGAGAAAATCTGAGATGTTATTCAACTAGAGAAAATATAAGAATATTACAATTGTCACCACGATCCTCTCTCAAGCTTCACGAGTAAGTATTAGTTGTTTACAATAGGAGAAACTCTCAAACTCCGTCTTCAATGAAGTACTCTCTCTTGGTTATCAATGGAGATCAATAATAACAATATATAGAGATCTAGAGAATTTCTAGTTTGATATCTTGATACAATAACCATTGGATATTTCTGAAGAGATAACCCTACGATAAGAGCCGTACGACCTGACTTGAAGAGCAAGTTGGGTTTCTTACGAATTACCAAGACCCCGACGCAAATAATTCATCAGCGCCGCGTTCGGTTGACCGCACCCCAAGGTCGGTCGACCGTCCTCCTTTCGGAAACTTCTGCATAGTAGGTAAGTACTAGTTTACAATTGGAGAAATTCTCAAACTCCGTTTTCAATGAAGTACTCTCTCCTTTGGCTCTCATTGGAGATCAATAACAACAATATATAGAGATCTAGAGAAATCCTAGTTTGATATCTTGATACAATAACCATTGAATATTTCTGAAGAGATAACTTTACGATAAGAGCCGTACGATCTGACTTGAAGAGCAAGTTGAGTTTCTCACGAATCACCAAGATCCGATTCAAATAATCTATCAGTACTGCGTTCGGTCGATCGCAACATGCTGCTGCTATTGCCACTGACTGTTTCCCCTTCCATTTCGTCTCCAATTGTCTTGATTCCTCTATTGACTCAGTCTTCTTATCCAACATAGTATGCAAGACATAAACCTAACAATCTCCACCTTGGATTGCATATTCATGAATCCACACCTGTGCGATTTAAAAAACTTTTAAACTTTTTTTCTTTTCGTCTTGCAAACAACTCGTTTCGATGGCTTCCTCTGCTAGTTGAATCTATCTCCACCTGTTTTTTTCTAACTGTATGCCCTCCTTAAAGGTACACCCCAGTAGATGTAATTGTGGAGGTGCCACCCTCCACACGAACTCCACCTACCTCAAGGCTTTACACCTTTCGATGATATTTGAACGTCGCAGTCTTGCTCGGATGATTCTAGTGACAGCATAGTAGATGGTACTTTAGGAACAATGGGTTTCGAAACACTCGCGCAAGTTTTTCTGTTCCTCCAAAGCTGGTAGAGGTTGTGCTGAACCTGCTCAATCTTTCTCTCACCCTTCATCACCTTACGATAACTTTTCCAAACTGATTGAACTTCACCTAGATCTGTGTACCTGCAGTCCCGTGCTTCTAGAGTTCGCATGGATTTAAGGCTCCGCTTCATCAAAGGAATATACATGCCCTTTTCTAGTGTGTATCATCTTTCGTCTGTCATTTTTGACTCATTTATTTTCTCACCCCTTACTTCACAAGTCTTGTCAATCTTCGTTCTCATACAACATGAGGCAAACTTGTAAGTAGAAACCTTTACTTAACAAATTTTATCAACCTTCGTTTTCACACAACGACATGATGCAAACTTGTAAGTAGAAACCATCTCCATCTCAGAGCAAACTTGAGAAGAACTAATCAAATAAAAAAAATAACTGAAAATCACATCTAAAGGACTTGAAACAAAGCACTGTTTAAGCCATCACCAGATTCAGCGGCAATGGATTTGGCGCCCCTCTGATTTAACCGTTTGCAACAGTCTCTCATGTAATGCTCATTCTCTTTGCATTGGTGGCCACGGACCTTACCCCTACATATACTTTTCCTTCCATTCGAATTACAATCCACCTCCAAGCAACTCACAGAAGTTGACGTCGATTTTTGACTTTCCTTCCTAAGTGCATCATCCTCCATCTCCTTGCTCATACTTGCTATGAAAAACTTCTTCTTGGTAGATTTTTCATCTAACACGGTTATCATGTTGGATGGATTTAGTGGTGAATATATCGAGTTGAACGCCTTCAGTTCAGATAACTTCATATTGAACTCCACTACATGATATAGAAGAGCATCACTTTCCTTCATCGAGAAATTCCCACAACTTTTCTTTCTGATGCATCCGACTCTGTAATGACGGTCCTGAGTAGTCAGTTCTGAATCTTGCCCAAAGACTTGCCGTGTTTCTCCTATATCTGACTTCGCTCATCGAATACATACATGTTAAACTCAAGGCTTTTGAATAAATTTATTCCCAATTCTCCTGCTTTGTGCCGATTGGTCTCCCTTTATCTCCTTCTAGGATTAGATCTAAGTCCTGTTGAACCGATGCTTTATGCATGTCCACCTTCAAGAGATCAAAGTTTATTTTGCCTTTGAACCGCTTGATCTTCGTAATCCGAGTTGCCATCTTCTCTAAGGAACTCGAACAAGCCCTTGAACCTGAAGTTCTGATACTAATTGTTAGGATTTATTAGGAAAACCTGTTTGAGGATCTTGTTGAGTTATTTGATGCAATCAATACAAACTACTAAGCACATATGAGATCATACAAAACACACTAAAGCACACACATGTTTGTTCCGGTTGGGACTTTTGCCTTAATTCGGGGGAGAAGAAACCTGAGATGTTATTCAACTAGAGTAGATACAAGAATATTACATTTCTCACCACGATCATCTCAAGTCTCACCAGCAAATATTAGTTGTTGACAATTGGAGAAAATCTCAAACTCTGTCTTCAATGAAGTACTCTTTCTCTCTCGGCTCTCAGTGGAGGTCAATAACAATAATATATAGAGATCTAGAGAAATCCTAGTTTGATATCTGGATACAATAATCATTGGATATTCCTGAAAAGATAAACTACGATGAGAGCCGTACGATCTGACTTGAAGAGCTAGTTGGGGCTTCTCACAAATTACCAAAATCCGACCCAAATAATCCATCAGCGCCGCGTTCGGTCGACCGCACTCCAAGGTCGGTCGACAGCCCCCTCTCGGGAACTCCTGCATAATAATAGGGCGGTCGACCACATCCCAGGGTCGGTCGACCGCAACCTGCTGCTGCTATTGTCGTTGAGTGTTTCCCCGTGCTTCCACTCCGTCTCCGATCGTCTCGATTCCTCCATCGTCTCATCGTCTTCTTATCCAGCATAGTCTACAAGACATTAACCCAACACCTGTGGTAATGTGACCACCTTTATATTATATAGTGAGGCTTCTGCTGTTTATACTCATCTGACTGGACATTTTCACAAACAGGGATGTTGGGTTGTAAAGTCTGTTTCATGCTCATCAGAGGCTGAAGCATCAGATTTTGTCTCAGTTCGTTCACCCCAAAACAAATCCTTTTCAAGGGGTTGCACTGACAGGTACTCTACGGGTGAACGTTCTAGGCTTTCTTATTCTACATCTAGTTTAATAGTCAAGTTTGAGTTGTGTGATCTCATTTTGAACAGTCATTAATGATGATGTTTCTGCTAAGAGTGGAGTTGCAACTCAGTCGACCCACAGAAGGAATTAGCAAGTCCTAAATTTCATTAGTCAGCAGCAACTTTCTGCAGTTTTTTCCCACAGTTGTTCCTTTGGAGAATATCTTTGTTTGAAGGCCAGTACCTGGATACATGTCCTAATGGTAGTTTAGGGAGGGATTGTGATATTTGATATGTATGTGATAGGATTACAATTTGAACAGTGTACTTATAATGGTTGGACGATGTAGGGAATATTATGAACAAGAAGCGAGATTAAACTAACTGCTTAAAAGTTTGTGATGGGTGTTAAATTTTTTTGAGGAATATAGGAAATTCATGATTTGCTATACATATGGCTAAATAATTATTTCTGCTGAAATTTGCAGAAATGTCTTCAAGAAATAACTAAAGGGCACTTTTACTTCTTGTAGCATGCACTGCAGTCTATGGAGTATGGAAATTTCCTAGGTGGCAAGAAGCTACAGCTAATTCAGTAGCATTCTGCTTCCTAAACATTAGCCTAGACCTGAAATCTGCTGTATGTAGCTGTTTGATGAAGTTTTGCAAAATCATTCAATCAGCCATTTACCGAGTTTTTTTCCCCTTTCGTACTGATCATTTGAGATTTTTCCATATATTAGGGAGCTTTAGATGTGTATTCTAGTGAGGGATGTTAAAATGGTATTTCCCTCAGCGTTTTCACTTCTTGGCCCATGCATTGTAGGCTATGGAGTAAGGAATTTTCCTGACGGGCAGGAAGCTGCAGCTATTTCAGTAACCCTCTGCTTCCTAAACAATAGCTTAGACCTGAATCGTTCTCATCATATCTGCTATATGTATCTAATTGTTGAAAAAAGTTTTGCAAAATCATTCAATCAGCCATGTACCAAGCTTTCCCCCCCTCTTGTACTGATCCTTTTTTTTCAAGAATTAGGGAGCGTTTGCATTTTTGGCATGGACTGATGTTCGATTTATAACGATATTAGTTTAGTTTTAAAATTATTTTATTTGACTTTGGTTATGTATTTTAACTTAAATCATGTGATATAGATGAACCCTTGGAGGAGTCTTCTGGTGATTCTAATACAGCTTACGCATATCAACGCGATGATGAGCTTCTGTGTTGTGTTTGTCAGGTTTGCCTATTCATATTTATCTTCTAATGTTCTATTTCTTATGGCATTTTCCTTGTTTCATATGTATTTGCATTTGCATATATTGTTGCAGAGGGGACTTGGAAGGAATTTTCTTGTCCAATGCAGAAATTCAGGTTGCTTTCGTGCATTTCACTCATTTTGTCTTCGTCCTCCTTTGCAAACAACTGAACAAGATTGGCTCTGCCCCATTTGTGATGGAGACTCTTCCAGTAGCAAGCTGGTCAAAGATAAAAGGCAAATTGCCAAAAGAATACATAAAATTGTTGGCCGTAAGAAAGTGATTCTGGAGGATCAGAAACATATAATTGAAGATCAATTCCTAATAAAATGGGAATCACTTTCGCACCATCATGATTCATGGGTAGGGTCTCTCTTTCGTTATTTCTTTCTCTCTTCTCTCTCTTCTCTCTCTCTTTCTTTTTATCGTCATTTCTTTCTATAAAATTGGCGCTAATGAGCAGAATATAAGAAGGAAGATGTTGCTGGTATCATTTGTCTCTGAGCTTTCCCTATAGAAATTCAAAGTTCTATTACTTCTTCTATATGATTCACTGTAATTTAAGAGAACTTGTAACATACTACTGATAAAAAATATGGCTAACCTTCTATTGTCTATGGTTTGGATGTTTAAGAAATGGCTGATATGGGTCCATATCTGGTCATATAATTGGCTTGTCTTTTGTGGAGTCGTAGTCATAATTGGCAGTCAGTTTTGTAATTCTTCTCATTACCCTCTTGTGGAACAGAAAAATTCCAAAGAATGTGTACCTTCCGCTTTAAATATCCTCTTTTAAAAATGTGAAGTCACTTGTCAATAAATTTCCTCATTACTTGTCTAATAACTCGAGACATTTGAAGTTAGTTATGATCCAAAGATGCAAAACAGTTCCCTGTTTTGGTAACTGTATTGTGATAGATGGTACTAGCAAATTGAAAATAGATGCAAATTTACTCAATTATCTCTTGTTTACAGTGATTGGACATCAAACATTTTAGATATACCACTGATGATAATTTATTCCAGAAATAATTGTTTCTTGATCTTATTGTGAAATTATTTTAAATTTTAATTTGTACAAGGCTTAAGTAGTATGTTGTTTATGTTTATTTTATCTTTCCATTAACAATAAAACATTATTGAATATTAAATGAATCTTTTTGACTTTAGGTTCCTCGGGAATGGCTTTACATCATAGATCCTGTAAGATTACACAACTATCTGAGGAAATTCCCGTAAGTTGTAACTCTAGCAATTTTTTTAATGATGTTTTTATTCTGTATTTTCAACCATTTAATTCAAAAAAAGAATATTTTATGCACATGAACAAAGCAGTAATGGCATGCCTTGTCATCTATTTGAATTGTGAACTTTACCAAGGAGTCGGGTAGAGTTTCATTAGGCCCTGAAATTCTTTTTCCTTATTTGGTGCCCCATACGTTTGGAAATTGCACTTTATATATGTGTTCTAGTCTTGTAAGTAGTATGTAAGAATATATGCTGGTATAGCAGTTTGCTTGTGTGCAATAACTCTGATAGAGTTATAGTATGCAAATTTTGCAGCTTTCTTGAAGGAAATTAGAAGATATGCTTGTATGAGATGAAATTATCTGGATAATTATGAATGTTTATAGAAGATTGTGTATCTGTACTGTCTTATACCGAATTTATGAGAAATGTGTCTATCTTGAACTGTGAGGGCCTTTTAATTTGCTTGTTGATTTAGACGTGCATCATGTATACAGATGGCAGCAGATTTACTGAATATGTTCATGAAGACAACTTATAGATTGAACTTTTTATTAGGTAGTCAACTGCGTGAAGTTATAGGAAAATAGTTCATCTCTCCAATCACTTCCTTGTAGCAGATTGCCAGATTGCTGCTCCCTAGCACCATAGGATTTTCATTTGGGATCGAAGAAGCACACTTGCGGACAATGCCACATGATTCATGGACACATGGAAAATTTTGATAAGGTACACTAAAATCAGTAGTGTCTGTATTCATGTCACTGACATGAGTGCCCGTCATGACATTGCCACCAAATAGAAGTGTCCATGCTTTATTGTATCTGATTGCTGTATTTGTGACCATATCTGGAGAGCCTTATATATCAACAAATATATAATGAAGCCACATTAACTCATCATATTATACTTACTGAAAATCCATTTACAGCAAATGTCGTTTAGTTCAAATTTGGTGCATGATACAAAATGACATAAAAAAATTAAAAATTGATCGAAAAAAATATTACATAGATTAACACCTGTCAGCAGTAAATGGCAGTACCATCCTCATCTGCTAACTATTTGATACTAGGTGTGATGATAGGTTTCAAGTTACATTATGATAAGTTCAATTATGATATTCATTTGCAGTAAACTAATGATGCTTGCAATTTTCATTATAAGGAAATATGAATTGTGCTGTTTCTACACTGAACTGAATTATGCTGCTTGACATTGTGCCTTTTTCTACTTGCAGTTTAACGAGTGGATCTGATTTGATCGATGAAAGGAAACCGGAGTGGTTTATGATGGATCGAGCCATTGCTAGTAGGAGAAAATGTAACTCAGATAAATCATGTGTAATTTTAAATGTATGTAGGGACAACCAAGATAATGCTGAATTTGAATTTCTTGTTAAATGGAAGGGACTTGATTATAGTGATTCAACATGGGAATCATCTTGCAATGAAGAATTATTGGCTGAAGTTGGTAGGTTAATCAGGAGACATCAATTAGCTGCAGAGAGACGTGATATTTCTTCAATATGTACTGATAGGGAACCACACACCAAGACTCCTAATGAAATGTATAATACTTCTCTGTATGACTATCAATTGCAAGGATTGAACTGGATTTTGAGCAACTTCAAGGCGGGTAGAAATGTTATCCTTGCAGGTACATGGCATATTTAGCTGTCAAATTTCTTTCGTGGGTCTCTCTCTCTCTCTCTCTCTATATATATATATATATATATATATATATTCTTCAAAATCGAGCTTTGCTTATTGGTTTCATTTGTCTTTCTATGACAATAATAAAAATTCATTTTCGAAAAAATATATAGTTTGTCTGCTTTGGTCTCTTAAATATATATAGTTTTTTCTCTCCTCTGCTTACCCCCTACCCTCTCTCTCTTTCAAATAAGTTATTTTTATATTATTATTAGTCAACAATCATCAAATCAGATATTCACCTCTGTGACTGCATATATGTCTCAGAAGTTCTTTGATCTTCCTTTTACTGCATGCTAATTAACAGATGAAATGGGGCTTGGGAAAACTGTTCAAGTTGTTTCTTTTATCCAGTGTGTAAAGCAAGAGAAGCTTAATATTAATCCTGTGTTAGTAATTGCTCCGAAGAGTATCCTATTCCAGTGGGAAAAGGTATGTTTATACATGATGATTTATTATAATTGTTTTTTTGGTTTCTTCATCTGTATAGTATATTTCACTCTTTTGTATAACACAACTTTACCAATCATCTGCTGTTTATATGGTTCTGTTGAATCTATTTACCTAAATTTATCTTTCCCTATATAGACTATACACTTCATTATTTTCATTAACCAATCCCTTGACACTGTTTCAAATAGCTTGCAACTCTTTGATGTGCAGTGAAATTTAATTATGGAATAAGATTATCAAGTCATCTGAAGATTTCCAGTTGGTCCTGGTTACTACCAGCATCTGCGAACCTGTGGTCCTGTGCAGTTGTTTTAGGTGTTCCTACTGTTGATAAATGTTTCTGAACTTAATTTTCTCTAAATAAAAATTTATTCTTATGCTGTCAACATGTGAACTCCATGTGTTTTAATTTAATACACACATGCTAAATATAACTCATAAGAGCTATAACAAACAGAAGGATATACCAAACTAGGCCTATACAATATATTTAAATACTACACACTGCACTGTTGTAGCTCAGCTGATAAACGGGTGGGGTGGGAAATGGGAGGTTATTACTTTGGGACCAGGCTACATCATATTTATTCAAAAAAAGAAAAACATGTTAAAACTCATTAGCTAACTAAGACCAGGTACATAAGATTGCGAGTTTCTCTTTTCCTTGTGCTTCTTCCTGTAAATTGCATGATAACAAGCTTAGGAAATAGGCTAAACATCTTCCTCATAATTTTCAGAAATATCCTAAACTCCAATTACTTTTTATCAAATTTGGCTTACAAGTTAATGCATCAATCATAATATGGTATCTTAATCATTTAAGGATTCTAAATAATGAAGAAAGGAGGAAGAGATGTGAAATTAATAGAAAGAGGAGAGAAATTTAGCGTATGTTTTGTTAGTTCATTCTTTAGACAAAAGTTGAAAAGTTTCCAATTGTCTTCTCATGCACATATTTACAATCTTGTCAAATCTTCCAAATACCAAAATATTTCAACTGCTTATACTAAAAGATAAAAGATTTATTCATATTCAAATATAACTGGCACTATTATAAACTACTAAACACATAAATATTATGGGATCTCCTTGAGCATTTCCTGCTATATCTTCTATGATCTCTATCACTAGATTGAAAGCTTACCTTGTTAATCACGTGAAAAGCTGTTTGGGAATCCAATTCATGTTGTACAAACTGCTGGGAAGTGCATGATTTAGCAATCCATTTTTTTCATGAATAGGTAATTCCTTTTAATCATTTCTTCATAGTGCAAAGTTAGCATACTGTGTCCCTTTTGATTTGATATACTGTTTTTTGTGGAAGATATTGTGATGTGTTCGATTCTGCATAAGATTTTATTTCTGGGCGGACGTAATAAAGAAATTAAGTCAGCGATACCTTGTGCACCTCGTTTCTGTCTTTTATATTTTTATAAGCTCAACTCTTGTTGTGGACCAGATTTTAGTATGGTTAGACTAATTATAGCTGTATTGATATGTTTACGTTACTGTGGAAGATATTAGTAATTGCAGACTGATGTATTCGCTACCTTCAAAAAAAATTTGTACCATTTTTAATTATTTCAATTAGATAATGTATTTTTTTCTTTACTCTTATTTAGGAATTCCGACATTGGGCTAAGGATCTGAATGTGATTATCTATCAAGGCGAAAAGGCGTCTCGTTGCTGCATCCGGAAGCATGAGCTGTACTCATCTGGGAAAAGTGTCTTATTTGATGCTTTAGTTACAAATTATGAGCTTGTGATTTTGGACAGCAGCATCCTCAAAAAGTTCAAGTGGTCGGCTATTATTAGTAAGCTAACGTTTGACGCAAAAAATGGTGATACTAGCATTTGCCATAAAATTGCTTTGTTATTTTTAGTTATGCTTCAATCCATGTTCCTTGAACATTGTTGCAATTGTTTAAATTCTACCTGTTTGGTATACAAATAATATCTTTATTCAGGTGCTTAATACACAGCTGGTTTATTATACAGCTGTACAATGAGTGGTGGTTTAAAGTTGGGATATTTGTATAAGCACAATTTTTCCCCTTCTGGGATCATAAAAGCTATGGATGGCGAGTGGGCCGAGTGGGCCGGGTCGGGCCTAAACCTGCCGGGTTTGCCCGGGTAGGGGGCGGGCCCGGGTCGGGTTGGGTCAAGATCTGGTCTGGGCCGGCCAGGTTGAGAATTTTAAAACTCGAGCCGGTCGACCCGCGAACCCTTACAGGTTGAACCCGATTCGGGCCGGGCCGGGTTGAGAATTTTAAAACTCGAGCCGGTCGACCCGCGAACCCTTACAGGTTGAGCCGATTCGGGCCGGGCCGGGTCGAGGGTTGGCCCAGGTTGATTTGGTTTAATTTAATTTAATTTTTTTTGAACTCCATTTTTAAAAAAAAAATGTACAAGTATAAGGGTGAAACAAAATTGTATATATTATTCATTTTAACTTTTTTACATACAAATACATGTAATAAAAATCCAAAAAAAACATACAAATTTAATTAATTACATGTTTTAACGGGATAATCTGGAGTTCGAGATAGTCCAGAGTTAGATTGAAGAGAGGGCATTGGACTACTGCCGTGCACCTCTACTTAACCTAAATCTAGGATCTCATCGCCCTAAATTTTCAACTATTGTTGATTTTTAGGCAAGTTGCTTCCACTTGTTGCTTTCCCTCTATATTTTTTACTGGAAGTGGGTTGTGCAGATTCAGTTTCATGTGTTTGTCACTAGTATGCATTTTTTGTTGTGTGTCGGGATCAAAATTGTGTGGAGGAACATCTTCATAACCTGTGTTAAAGTTAGGGTTATATTTGGTCTCTAATTGTTGGCTTGTTGGAGGTTGTTAAGAAGAACTAGTGGAATCTTGTCACTTTGGCTACGACCGCTATCTCGTGATCGTGACATGATAAATGTAGTGTAGTAGTAGTGTATGTGAAAAAATAATTTCTAGTGTTTTAGTAGTGTATGTGAAAAAACTAGTGTACAATATAGGAAGATGGAGGGGTATATGTGAAACAAAATCTAAATAACGATAGGAGGGTTGAGAGAGAGTAGCGAAAAATCAACAAACAAGTTTAATAAAAAAAATTAAAGCTACAACAATAATAAAGAGTTGAGAGAGTTGTTACTTCACAAATAATCGAATGTAGAGTTGAGAGAGAAAATATGAGTAGTTGAGAGAGTTGGTGTAGACGCAGTTGCTTGAGAAATATGTAGTAGAGTCATAGTGAGAGAGTGAGCTTCGACAAGAATTTGAGTAGTAGAGAGAGTTGGTGTAGACGCAGTCGCTTCGACACGATCGAATTATTGTTCACTTCATTGTTGCTTCGTGTTGAAACTTGAAGTAGATTGAGAATAGTAGTAGTGGTAGTAGTAGTAGTAGTAGTAGAGAATTGGGAGAATAGAGTAGAGTGTGTATGTGAAAAAAATTGAGTGAATTTAGGGATTTTTTAATATGCTAATGACGGCCCGGACCGGCTGCATGCAATGGGCGGCCCAGGCCGGGCAAACATTCGACTTGGCGGGTTGGCCCGCCGGGTTGCGGTTTGGGTTTGGGTCGGGTTTCGTCGGTTAGCGGGTTCAATGGGCCGGGTTACGTAGGTTTTATTTGGGTTTTTTGTGACCCGATTAGGGATACCGGTTTGATCCGAACCCGGACCGAGTCAAAGCGGGCGGATCACGGCTGAAGTCCCCTCACCCCCTCCCCATGTGTTACATTGATAAGGTGTTCAACGAAACATACCACAAAACTATGGAGTATAAAGTTTATGCTACACAACAGACTGGGAGACTGGGACACGATACGCATTCACCGCAAAAAAACTAGAACCCCCAATACAAGAGTTCCCTGCGCAAAACACCTATCTACAAATACCACCCAAAAAAATGTTGTAAGACTGCCCCGAGCCTGCCAAACAACCGCGTACACAAGCATGTGGCCATCAAATTATCCGCATGCAGATCACTCGCCATCCGGTGTCCCCACCCTGTCCTTTGAACCTGCCACGTGTGGGAGAAGGACCGTCGTCATACATCTCCCTGATCTTCTTTCTAGCCTCAGTACCTACCGTATTAGCCCAGAAAATAATATTACCCTTTATCATGTTGAGAAGATGCTAATGCATGAGATATTTGTGTGTGGGTCAAAAGATCCTAAGGTTCCTTTCTAACCTTAATAGGTAGACGCTATCCTATCCCCCACGGCTCAATGTTGCTTTTGAAACATTGAGCTTCCTCCATAATCCCCAAGCGGACTGCACAGAGTCCGGTGGGGGGAGGAGATATACAAAATCTGCGCAACAAGTCCTCCCATAGCGGTATAGCATACATGCGTGTCATGAACAGATGGTCTCTTGTTTTCCTTTCTTGATCGCACATGATGCATTCGCTCGGACCTTGCTAGTCACGTCTAGGCAGGTTATCCCTAGTTAGGATGACGTTCCGGGAAGCCAGCTAGTTAAAAACGTGGACCTTCAGTGAGACTTTGACCTTCCACACCATGTCATGCACTTGCACCCCCATGTCATTGATCAGATCATACACTGATTTAACCGAGAATTGGTCGCCTTTTCCTGCCCCCATATGATCTGGTCCTGACTATCATGTCTCGTCGGCTTCCAGTCTTGTAAGAACTGGATAAGATCTCTGTTTTAGTTTCTCCCCTCTATGCTCATATATTCGGTCATTCTCGGCTTTCAGGCTTCGTTCTACCACTGATTCGCTTCCCAATCATTCTTATTTGTTGTGTACTTATAAGTCGATGGGATTCTTCTTTTTAGGTTAATGAGACCACACCACTTATCTTTTCAGAAGCAAATCTCTGCACTGTTTTCAATCGAGAAAGTTGTGCCAGCAAGAAAAATGTCTTTTGCATGTGAGACTCCCCGCCAAAAGCCGAACATGGTTTCAAAATTCTTCTGTTTTTGGTGCAAACTACTGTTTCTAAGGTAGACTTACCTTACTAATGTTGTCCACTTCGCCTTCTTTCGTGTGATGATTTTCCACCACCACTTACGTAAAAGTGCTCGGTTCATTTGTTGAAGGTTGATGACACCCTACCATCTGAACTCCTTTCATCTGCAAACCAACCCTTATTTAATTAACGGATAACCTTTCCCATCGGCCCCAGACCCATTCCAAATGAACTGTCGTCTTAACCTATCAGTCTTTTTGGTAACCCAAACTGGGATGTCAAAGAAAGACAAGAAGTACAAAGGTATTGAGTTGATCACCGAGTTAGCATAACTAGGAGCATGTTGAAAAAGAAGCATCCTCCCTTTCTATGAGTTCGTTCCAATCCTTCTTTCTTAGAGACCCTTTTTTTTATCGGCAGTCCCAAGTACTTAACGGTAGCATCTGCGTCGAGTAGTTCAATATGGCTGCCACCGTAATACCTGTCTCTCCGACATCGCCCAAGAAGCTGTTGGAGCTTTTATGGAAGTTGACCTTCAACCCTGATCAATCCTCAAAAAGATACAACCCCCATTGTAGTAGAGTTGCCTGTGCTATATTGCATTCTCCAAAAATTAGGGTGTCATCCCGTATTGAACATTTATTACGGCTGACACTCCCCTCCTTAAGCCGAACCGGTTAATCAAACCCTTCTCCTTGTAAGGTTTCAACATCATATGTAGGTCCTCTGCTACCCAGCGTGAACAACAAGGGTGGCAGAGGATCCCCCCGTCAAAGACCCCTTCGGTATTTCATTTCCTTTCCCAGAATCCCATTGAATAGGACATATACTTTAGCAGAATGCAACCAAATTTCTATCCATCCAATCCACCTATTCCCGAATCCTCGTCTGCTAAAGATTTTCCGTAAACATTTCCATTCAACTATCGTATGCCTTTCCGAAGTCTAGTTTTAGAAGATACCTTGCCTTCCCCCGCCTTTTGCAATCTTGGGTTACCTCCTGGACTAATGCCACACCCTCGAAAATATCCCTTCCTATGATAAACCCTGTCTGATACTCCTCCACGACATCCCCAATCCCCAATCAGACCCCTCAACCTGTTAGCCAACACCTTGGAGATAATCTTGACCAAACAATTAAGCAAACGATTGGTCTGAAGTGTAGCGCCCCGAGATCCACATACAGGAAACTCGTGACACAGCCCAAGATCATTACTTCAAAAGAGTACATAACACAGAAAAGAAATTACGGAAAATTTAAAACTTATATTGTTTAGAAAAATTTTGCTTCCTAATTGGAATACTCCACGGCCCAAAATTCCTTTGTTCCCACGATCAATTCCTACAAACCAACTGTGGGTACGTCAGTTGAATACAACTACGCAAAACGGATGAAAAACTGCAATTTCCTAATCCTCCACAAACAATCCTTAATGTAGAAAGAAAGAAACGTGGTAATCATGTAATAGGAGTGTTGGTGTATGTTATGACCTAGGATCTAATGTATAATTCAAATGCACACGATGCTTTTATTCTAATGCATACTTGATTCGGAAACATATGCGTCCCATACTACATATATCCTAGTCAAGCTTGAACGTACTTCAGATTATGGGGTTCACTCCCTCGCAATGCACACCAATTCTTGTACTCTTTCCTGTTCCTGATATTTATTTAGTGACTGGTAGAGTTGCAGTAAATACGGTTTACTCCGTCTACTGCATCGGATCAGTGGTCTTTCACCACTCTCGAAAGTCGGTGATCACCCTGATCTATCGGAATCGGTGGTCTCTCTCCACTCTACCGGCCGGTGGTCTCTCTCTACTCCCGACAGGCTGGGGATCATTTAGCTCAGCTGCAATCCTGTCGGAATCGGTGGTCTTTCTCCACACCCGGACTCTACCATATGTTATCCGAACATAGGGCGAATCGGCAGGCCTTTCCCTACTCCGCCAGAGACTGAGAGTTATATTTTAGCTCATTGTTCATATGGATAACTTAGAACATAACGTACTCATAAGGGTCCATTCCCCTAGATTTCGACATCTCTATCACTAAATCTCAGGAATCAACAGTCGAGACTGCGTTGCACGTGTCCCAGATGAGACGACGCACGCGTCCCCTTGACAGGTGAGTACACTCCCCACTAGTGCCTGTCATTATTTTATTGGTCATGCGATCTTATTATCATCGTTGTTCTTTATTTCCTATTTAATTTATTCTTATTCAATGATAGTTGGTTACTAGGTAATTTAATCCTAGATTCAAAGGTTAATCTTGTCTCATAACAAGTTATCTAACTCAAGTATGGATTCAATTCAATTGTATCGGATTAAGCTAAGGGTCGGTTTAGCTTAGATACTTGTCATTTACATATGTCAAAACAGTGATTAGATATCACCATATGCATATCAACACTAGTACACTTAAGTCACCAAATACCACCATATGCATATACTTATGCATACTTGCTTAATAAAATCTTTAATGCCTACAATCTTTTCTTTACCTTACTAAAATCTACTTTACTTATCATGAATTTTTGGTTAGCTAAGTATACAACTACAAGTGGCTTTTCTACCTTACTACCATTATTATACTAACTTAAATTTTAGTTAGCTAAGCATGTAACTTATGGCTTTCACTACTATCTACTTTACTATTATTACATTAAGTGACTACAGATTTTATTTTGAATTACCACTACTACTTTGAATTACTGCTATACTGCTTCTACTAGTACTGCTACTACCACTGCCTACTACTACTACTATAATTACTGCTTACTATTACCACTACTGATGTTTTCTGATGCCTATTATTCACTACTACTGATGCCTACTACCATCACTGCTACTATTACTGCTATTGTTGCTGCTATTACTGCTGCTACTGATAGTATTACTACTACTTAATATTACTACTACTACTGATATAATTAATACTACCAATATTACTACTACTACTGATACCATTACTACTACTAATATTACTACTACTGCATGAGCTATGCTTATTTTTTATAAACTAAATTTTCTAATACTTGTAACTAACAACATGTTAACAAGAATAACTAAACTTAACAAGCATATCTCTTAACATAATTTTACTACTTTCAAACCATAATATTATCAAACATAACTTCTATATAAAAAGTCACAAAAGTAATCAAGAGGCAAAGGAAAATACCCACTTTCTTCTTCAAAGGTATGCTTCTTTTTCTCAGCTTTATGCTTCTTAAAAGTTGTAAGACTTTATATATATATTTATATAGGTGCTTTAAAGTGTGGCAGATAGAAGAGAATGGAAGAAAATTAGGTTAGGGGTTTAGTATAAGAGAAGTAGGGTTTTGGAAGCAATAGCAAGGAACGCACATATATATAGAAAAAGGAGAGAATGAGAGCAGAATGGGTGCTGCTGTCTGCTGTTATTTCCGGCCAGAAGAAAAGAGAAGGAAAAAGAGAGATGTGGGTGTGTGTGGAGACTTCTAGGGAGCTTAGGTATCCCTCTTTTTTACTTTTACCCCCTAAGCTTTATTTATTTACATTTACCTATGGATACCGTGTTGGGTTGGGCTTTTAAGAAAGGAAATGTTGGGCCTATTTTTAAAAAAACAAAACCCATCAGGTAAAGAAAAAAATAATAATATATATATATATAGGGAAAGCTTCGGTTGTACACTACCTCTTGTGCACACGGTTTGTGCACTAGGCCTTCGGACGTTCATATCGACGATCCAAACCGTTCACATTGATCTACACATCTAAATTAGTCTAAATATATAAAATTAAATCTTTTGAAATTCATTTACCCATCCATCACGTGACTATAAAAAACAATGATTTTTAGCCATACAATTTTGTAACACTTCAATGGATGGGCAAATGAATTTCAAATTATTTGATTTTACATATTTAGACTAATTTAGATGTGTGGATCAATGTGAACGGTTCGGATCGTCGATATGAACGTCCGAAGGCCTTGTGCACACGTCGAGGAGTGCACAACCGAAGCTTTCCCTAAATATAGAGGAGTGCACAACCGAAGCTTTCCCTATATATATATAGGGAAAGCTTCGGTTGTGCACTCCTCTAGTGCACACGGCGTGTGCACTAGGCCTTCGGACGTTCATATCGACGATTCGAACCGTTCACATTGATCTACACATCTAAATTAGTCTAAATATGTAAAATCAAATCATTTGAAATTCATTTGTCCATCCATCATGTGACTATAAAAAACAATGATTTTCAGCCATACAATTTTGTAATACTTCAATGGATAGGTAAATGAATTTCAAATGATTTGATTTTACATATTTAGACTAATTTAGATATGTAGATCAATGTGAACGATTCGGATCTCGTCGATATGAATGCCCGAAGGCCTAGTGCACACGTCGTGTGCACTAGAGGTAGTGCACAACCGAAGCTTTCCCTATATATATATATGTATATATATATATAACAATGCATATATATATTTTTATTGTAAGAATAACAAATATTACATACTAAGGGTATTACATCACTCCCTCCTTAGAATAGTTCTGTCATCAGAACTAAACTTAGGTAGAGAGATAAACGAAGAAAACATAAATTAATTAAACATCTCCGGATGTATATTCTTCATTTGGCTTTCCAGCGCCTACGTGGCTTCTTCAACAAACTGATTTTTCCAGAGTACTTTAACCATGGGAATTACTTTATTTCTCAACACTTTATCCTGTCGATCAACTATTCTTATCGGTTGCTCTTCGTAGGTAAGGTCCACTTGTAGATTTTCTGGAACTTCCATTAGTTGGTGACTCGGGTCGGACACGTACTTTCTCAGCATCAAAACATGAAATACATTGTGTACTTGGGCTAGTTCTACTGGCAAGTCTAATCTGTATGCTGTCTTCTCAATTTTCTTCAGAATTTTGTATGGTCCAATGTACCTCGGGGCTAACTTACCTGTAACTCCTGTTTCCAATTGTACGGATTTTTCTATATTTTTAATGGTATTTTTCTTTTCTAATTTAGTGTATTTTGAGTCCTTGTCCTATTGTGGGCTTTCTGTTTCAATTTGCTTTCTTGTACTATTATTGTTAGCCCAATCCATGTGCAAGCCCAAACCCATCTCCTTAGTGGATCTTGAATCCAAAACCTAGTCTACCCAAACCCACAAATTCCCTAACTAATAACTTAGATCTTCTCTCCTCAATTTCCCGTATCTCTAACTCCCCATGATTCCTTCTATTATTTTATTATATTTATTCTCCCCCACTCTCCCACAAATTAGAACTACCCAAAACCAATTCTTCATTTTTCAACTCCTCTCTACTGTGCAACTCTCTCCGTCCGTTTCGTCTTCACCCATGACCTCCACCACCTCGTCGTCCTTGTGCCATCTCCCCGTCCACGTCACCTTCAACCTCCCCCATTGCCACTGAATCCAAGCTCCGTCGAAACCCATTAGCCCTGTCATCGCCTAAGCTTCGCCGCCGAACCCATCGATTACACCTTCGAACTCCACCGTCGCCCTCTCCCAACCATCCCAATCATCTTCTCCACCCTTGCCGAAGACCCCCTTACCCTCGTCTAGCCTTCATCGCCACCATCTAAGCCCCGAAGACGCCCCGTTCCATTTCCCCTGTTTTCGACCGGAAACAGCACCGTCGCTCGCGCCGTCGCTCTTGTGGTTGCGTCGCTTCCCGATCAGCCGCTACCGCCCTCGCCTCGCCGTGGTGCCGCCGTCTTCAGTCATCGCCGCCGTCGTCGTCGATCCCTCTCCCACGCTCTTATCCTTTCTCTGCCGACGCAAGGAAGGAGAAGAACTGTGAGTGGGGGCTTTTGCTGTTTGGTGTTGTGTAGGGGGGATCTGTGTTCCCCGTATGCTGTTTTGCCTTAGATCCAGTGTGGAGTAGGGTTCTGATTGGCCCGTTTGGGTGTTTGGTGTTCTGGGTGTGGTTGATTCCGATCCGTGTGTGCTGTTCTGGGTGAAGTAGAAGTGTGTAGTTGCTGTTGACTGCTTGGATCGGCTGGTTTACTGCTTGGAGTTGCTGTTTTGTTTTGCACGCGTCTCACACGTACTCTTGGAACGCTTCCCGGGATTCTGATCCCGTTATTCCTTCTACATATATCGAATCATCTACAAAAAGGCAAGTTCACTTGAACTTATTTAATTTTTCTAGTTCAAGTTTATTGACCTCCCGCAAGTAGTTCCCTTCAATTATTTTAAATTTGCCTTGTATACTTTCCGTTGAGAGTATCGAGGGTTTACACAAGCTAACCCGACGTACTCTTGACTTCGTATCATTATCCATTGACTCAAACACAAGCCTATATACACACTTGACATGAATAAAATGACTAGAAATTGCATATGAGGAAAATATATTGTGATCGAATACATTGATTGATTGAGATCTTGTGACTTGAACAATGACATGATAAATTGTCTTGTACACTGTAAAATCAATTCTAATTGCTGTACATTAGTGTAATGCATCTCATGATACTATAGCATATTAATTACCCACTTTGATGAACATATGTGATAGCTTTTTATGAACTCTTGCTGCGTGTACTACTTTGCACAGAGGTTTCGACCCTGTTATCATAAGTGTCAACACAAATGATACAAAAGAGAGTTTTAGGTTAGTGAATCTAGTTTCCAACCCAACTGACGGATCCTGATTCCGAGTTACGAGCTGTGAGATATCACATTTTTAGTCTCTGCAGGACTGCACTTTCAGACCGCAGAATTAATGTAATACCGACACAATTATTAGTGAAACACCATGTTAACAGTATTATAATGGCATGAAAATTTTCAGGAACATTATAGACATGCTTAGGATTCATCCCAAATTTTTGTAGATTTTATAGTGTTTTTATACCATATTTCCACCCATTAAATGTTGACATTAAGTTGCTGCCAGAATAGCTAAACTGCAAAGAATAGGGTGTTTAACCTAGCTACAATCAAAATTAACCAAACCTTACTAAATATAAATTGTAGTCCTAAGTGTCTAGTTGCTGATAACATCCTGGAACTTCGAATTCCGAATTGTAGTCTGTGAGTTTTAGTGTTACTGTGTCGGTTGTTTCAGGTTCACTACTTCATGTTTATTATTGTGCAATACATCATGTTGCTGCATTCTTATCATTCCCTTGACATTCTTATACACACTTGCATGGACATGGATGATTTAATGATAAAACACTAAACAAGTCGGGGTTAATAAGGATTGACTTAGTAGTGGATAATCTCATAAAATGTATTCGGTAAAGCCTTATTGTTATATCGTATTAACATGGAAGGAGTATTGATTTATTAAATGTTAATTGTAAATGATTGTTATTGACATGGAGTATACGCTCTGTAGATCCCACCACTGTCTCAAACGTACACTGTTTTGCGTGCACCGAACTTGTGGTATGGGATGCAGCAGTACGTGCATTAGATAGGAGAATCAATATACTAATGAACTTAAGTTGACACGTATATACTTGATCGTGATCATTGTTTATTGATACCATTATTGTTTTTGTAATTTGATCTTGATTCATATTCCTTCATGTGCCTTGTTCCTTACTCTCTGCTTTCACTACTTGCTGTCCATACTTGCTCTGAGGACATTTCTTTTTCATTCTAGCTAATCCAGCTACAGGTGAGCCAGGAGATTTGCCAGACGGCATTGACGAGCAGTATTTCTAGGTTGGAGCAGGAGCTGCATTAGAATAAACTATTTCTTTCCATGTTTTTCTTATTGCAATTCATTTGATTAAACTTGTATCCAGGGTTTTTGACCCGTAACTACTATTTGTTTTCTCAGTGTTGGTTATTATGTTGGATTATTGAATGCTTAATTCCAGTTGTCATTTATGTGATTATGATTATCTGCGTGGTTGTGATTATTCTCTTTTGCATACTGTTGAGCTGAGACTGGTACAACTTATGAATGATGTTAATATCATTCGCTGGGCCTTCGTCATGGGCTCGTATTTCCGTATTTTGGGAAGTGGGGCGTGATATTACCGCTTTTCCCAAATCTGAATACACCCTTAGTTGGTGAAACTTTCAGAAATACTGAGTCCCCTTCTTCAAATTCTATTTCTCTTTGTCGAGTGTCAGCATAACTTTTCTGCCGGCTCTGTGCTATTTCCAATCTTTTTCTGATTAGCTCAATATTTTCAGAAGTCTGCTGCACAATTTTTGGTTCGAACATCTGCCTTTCCCCTACTTCGTAGCAACATACCGGTGTTCGACGCCTTCTTCCATAGAGTGCTTCGTACGGAGTCATACCATTACTAGCTTGATAGCTGTTGTTGTAGGCGAATTCTACCAAAGCTAAATACTTTTTCCAATTTCCTCCGAAATCCATAACGCCCTCAGCATATCTTCTAAAACTCGGTTCACTCTTTCTATTTGTCCAGGGTGGAAGGCTGTGCTGAAATCTGTTCTTGTCCCCAATGCTTTCTGCAAACTCTGCCAGAACCGCGAAGTAAATCTTCCATCTCTGTCGGAGACTATGGATACTGGTACTCCGTGCAGCTTCACTATCCCTTCAATATATACTTCTGCTAATTTCTCCAATGACCAAGTGATTTTCATAGGTAGGAAATGGGCTGATTTTGTCAGTCGGTCAACCACTACCCAAATAGCATTATGTCCTTTGGAACTTCTGGGCAACCCGGTAATGAAATCCATACTAATATTTTTCCACTTCCATTCTGGAATGGGTAACGGCTGCAACAACCCTCTTGGCTTCTAGTTTTCTGCTTTAATCTTCTGACAGGTGAGACATCTAGCCACAAACTCTGCAATATCCCGCTTCATCCCTGCCCACCAATAGAATTGCTTTACATCTTGATACATTTTGGTACTTCCCGGGTGAATCGCAAGTAATGTAGTGTGAGCTTCTTTCATGACTTCTTCCCTCAAATCATCCACCTTTGGTACGCACAATCTGTCTCCAAACCATAACAGACCTTCCTTTATATTGAACTCCGGAGGTTTGCCTGTATTTACTTGTTCCCTACGTGCCTGAATCTCTGCATCTCTTTCCTGACCCTTCTTAATCCGCTCTTTCAGACTTGGTTGTAGTTCAAGTCGTGCTAAGATTGCACCTAAGCCTTGTGTAACCACCTCAATACCGGCTCGTTTTTATCTCGTCATCCAATTCCTTGTTGCAATTAATGTAGTCAAATTTCGTTTTCTACTAAGTGCATCTGCCACAACGTTGGCCTTTCCTGGATGATATTTAATTTCAGGTCTAATATCTTCTAATACTTCCAGCCATCGCCTTTGTCGAAGATTCAAGTCCTTCTGATGATATATATATTTCAGGCTTTTATGATTAGTGTATATCTCCACCTTTACTCCATAAACATAATGTCGCCATATCTTCAGGGCGAAAATTACTGCAGTCAGTTCCAAATCATGTGTGGGGTAATTCTTCTCGTGTGGTCGGAGTAGTCTTGAACCATATGCTATTACTCTTCTTTCTTGCATCAAAACACATCCCAAACCTTGGTGTGAAGCATCACTGTATATCACGTATTCCTTGTCTGCTTGATGTAATACCAATATTGGCGTTGAAATCAACCGAGCCTTTAATTCTTGAAAACTTCTTTCGCATGCCTCAGTCCATTCAAACCTTTTATCCTTGGTTAATCCTGTAAGCGGTATTGCTATCTTGGTATAGTCCTGGATAAACTTCTTTCGCATGCCTCAGAACAAACCTCCTTTATTCAACTCTCGATAGTCGATACACATTCTCATCGATCCATCCTTCTTCTTGATAAGTAACACTGGTGCTCCCCAAGGCGAAGCACTAGGTCTAATAATCCTTTCTGCAATAACTCTTCAATTTGCTGTTTGACTTCCTTTTGTTTTATTGGTGCCATTCGATACGGTGCCTTCGATATGGGTGCACTGCCTAGCTGAATTGTGATACTAAATTCTACATCTCGGTGCGGGGGTAATCCAGGTAACTCCTCCAAAAATACGAGCGGGAAATTTTGTACAATGGGTATCTTCTTTACTTCCTCTGGTACCTTTATCTCAGTCACAGTTGTTAAGATTTCTCCGCGCTTCTTTCCTTGAAACACGATCTCTATTTTCTTGGGTATCACTATAGTCTTTTCTTTTCCTTGCAATCTATGGTCGCCTTGTGTTTCGTCATCCAGTCTATCCCGACTATAATATCTGCCCCCACAAATCCTAATTCCATCAGGTCTATGCTAAGGGTTTCTCCACCTATTTGCAGTTTACAACCTTTATAGCATTTACTAGTAGTTAGAGTAGCTCCTGATGGCGTGGCTACCTCAGGACTTAGATACAAAAGTATGGGAAGATCCACTGTCAAACAAAATACTGGTTTCAATTTCATTAACGTTCAAACATCCTGTTACAAAAGATTACATATCTTAATAACTATCCTTTGTTACATTAACATAACAAAATATTTTTCAATCCTTCATACCAGTAATGACCCCTTCATCCTCTTCAGCATCTTCTTCGGTCAAAGCAAAAACACGACCCTGTCGGAAAGGCTTCTTTCCCTTGTCATTATTCTTTTGACTCGGTCCATTGTTGTTCTTTTGCAGTTGTGGGCAGTTTGGCTTGATGTGCCCAGTATTCCCACAATGAAAACAAGTGCTCCCGCCATGCTGAGCTTTATTCTTTGGGCACTGCCGCTTATAGTGTCCCCGCTCACCACAGAGGTAAACACTCCACTGACTTGAAAGTTCCCATACTAGTATTCTGCTTCTTAAATTTTGGGTTTGTGTCCTACTTCTTAAAATTGGTAGTAGAAATAGGTCGCTTCCCCTGGTTCCATGCCCCTACCTTCCCTGGTGGTTGCTAGCTTTGGTTCATATCTATCTCTGTTACTGCAGTTTGGTGCACTAGCTTGTCAAATCGTCGGATGCGTAAAGGTACCATCCTTGACCTTAGTCTGGGTCGAAGGTCCTGCTCGAACCTCTTAGCTTTCTTAACTTCATCCTGAACCATTTCCGGGGCGTATCGAGATAACTGTGTAAACTTTGTTTCATATTCTCGAACAGTCATACTGCCCTGCCTCAAATTGATGAACTCCATAGCCTTTTCTACTTGGACTTCCAGACGGAAGTAATGTTGCCTGAATTCTTCTAGGAAGTCCTCCCATGTGTCCATCACCCATGGCTCGTTTGACTGATTGCCACCACACTCCTGCGTTTTTTTTCCAAAAGGATAGTCGCCAATGTAACCTTGCTCTCTTCTGGTGTTTTAAGTACTTCAAACACGGTCTCCACTTGACGAATCCAATCATCGGCTGCTGTTGGGTCTGCTTGGCCTTCGAATACTGGTGGTTTCATCCTTTTAAAAGACTCCACCATCTTGACGTGGTTAGTAATGACATCGCCTGTATTCCTTTCTTGGGTTCCTGGCTGTGGTGCAAAATTTCGGCTGGCCTCTATAAAAGTCCCCATTATTTGATATACCCGTGCAATATCAGCTTCGATATTGAGATTGACGTTATTAACTCCACTGCCATCACCTTCAGTCCTTCTGCTGTTGCCACCTCTGTTTCTTTGATAGACTCTTCCTTTACCCTCGGTCCTTCCGTTAGTGCCATCTTCATTTCTTCCCGACATTTGCTACACGATTCCAAAAATAACTATGCGCATACTATATCTCTAAAAATAACATTCAACACACAAGGATATTTAGTAATGTATATTGAGACAGCAATAATCCACATATTTATATATTATGCGAGTATTAAAACAAAACATGTTATTAGATTTTCATTCATGTCCATAACATCCTTAAGTGGGTTTTTACTACATCCAAAACATACACAAAACATTTTGGTCTTTTTATAAAACACAAAACCTTCACAAAACATTTATCTTTCTCCCACTCCTATTGATCATGGACATGGCCTACTACTCTTTGAAGCTGCCCCAGTTGTGCCTGCAACTTCTCATGCTTGATTCTGCAACTTCTCATGCTTGATTCTGCAACTTCTCATGCTTCTCTTCAAGGCGTTGCATTTTGTAGCGATATTTAATCTTTAGTCAACGCAGCTTTTGGGACGCCTTGATCTTTGATTTTCTAAGTTTGATCAATTCTTTATCGAATAGAAGCTGCTGCTTCTTCATTTCATATACTTCCTCTTTGAGCTGGGCTGTCTTCCATTTATGCATGTACATATGCCGCCACAAGGCAGCAATTCTGTTCTGGACCCTACCCTGCGACACCGTTGGCGAGTCTCGTCGGTGGGGTACAGCTCGGGAGACAAGCTGTTCCAAGCTGATAGGTTCATCTGGAGAACATATATGCGGTGGGGTAAGGGGAGGTGTCGATCTCCATAGGTTCTTCTGGCTCTTCCTCTTCTTCAAGTTCTTCTGGTTCTACTTCCTCTTCTAAGAACCCTTCAAGGACCGGTATGCCATTATCATTATCAGCCATCCTGCGTGGAGCAAGAATACGGGAGTTAGTTCAGATATAGGAAGAAATCATAATCATAAGTTGAAAAATGCAGCCCTATGACGTACGATTATTCCATAATCCAAACTAATCCTCACTCTATAGGGAGCACCAAGTCCAATTTCTTGCTATGTTAATACTACTATTTGAAGCATGCTCTGATACCACTTTTGTAGCGCTCCGAGATCCACATACAGGAAACTCGTGACACAACCCAAGATCATTACTTCAAAAGAGTACATAACACAGAAAAGAAATTACGGGAAATTTAAAACTTACATTGTTAAGAAAAATTTTGCTTCCCAATTGGAATACTCCACGGCCCAAAATTCCTTTGTTCCCACGATCAATTCCTACAAACCGACTGGGTACGTCAGTTGAATACAACTGACGCAAAACGGATGAAAAACCGCAATTTTCTAATCCTCCACAAACAATCCTTAATGTAGAAAGAAAGAAACGTGGTAATCATGTAATAAGAGTGTTGGTGTATGTTATGACCTAGGATCTAATGCATAATTCAAATGCACACGATGCTTTTATTCTAATGCATACTTGATTCGGAAACATATGCATCTCATACTACATATATCCTAGTCAAGCTTGAACGTACTTCAGATTATAGGGTTCACACCCTCGCAATGCACACCTAATCTTGTACTCTTCCCTGTTCCTGATATTTATTTAGTGACTGGTAGAGTTGCAGTAAATACGGTCTACTCCGTCTACTACCTCGGATCGGTGGTCTTTCTCCACTCCCGAAAGTCGGTGATCACTCCAATCTATCGGAATCGGTGGTTTCTCTCTACTCCCGACAGGCTTGTGATCATTCAGCTCAGCTGCAATACTGTCGGAATCGGTGGTCCTTCTCACACCCGGACTCTACCATAAGTTATCCGAACATAGGGCGAATCGGCAGGCCTTTTCCTACTCCGCCAGAGACTGAGAGTTATACTCTAGCTCATTGTTCATATGGATAATTTAGAACATAACGTACTCATAAGAGTCCATTCCTCTAGATTTCGACATCTCTATCACTAAATATTAGGAATCAATAGTCGAGACTGCGTTACGTGTTCCAGATGAGACGTCGCACGCGTCCCCTTGACAGGTGAGTACACTCCCAACTAGTGTTTGTCCTTATTTTATTGGTCATGCGATTTTATTATCATTGTTGTCCTTTATTTCCTATTTAATTTATTCTTATTCAATGATAGTTGGTTACTAGGTAATTTAATCTTAGATTCAAAGGTTAATATTGTCTCATAACAAGTTATCTAACTCAAGTATGGATTCAATTCAATTGTATCGGATTAAGCTAAGGGTCCGTTTAGCTTAGATACTTGTCATTTGACATATGTCAAAACAGTGATTAGATATCACCATATGCATATCAACACTAGTGCACTTAAGTCACCAAATACCACCATATGCATATACTTGTGCATACTTGCTTAATAAAGTCTTTAATGCCTACAATCTTTTCTTTACCTTACTAAAATCTACTTTACTTATCATGAATTTTTGGTTAGCTAAGTATACAACTACACGTGGCTTTTCTACCTTACTACCATTATTATACTAACTTAAATTTTAGTTAGCTAAGCATGTAACTTATGGCTTTCACTACTATCTACTTTACTATTATTACTTTAAGTGACTGCTGATTTTATTTTGAATTACCACTACTACTTTGAATTACTGCTTGACTGCTACTACTAGTACTGCTTACTACTAGTACTACCACTGCCTACTACTACTACTACTATGATTACTACAAACTATTACCACTACTGATGTTTTCTGATGCCTATTATTCACTACTACTGATGCCTACTACCGTCACTGCTACTATTACTACTACTGCTACTGTTGATAGTATTACTACTATTTAATATTACTACTACTACTGATACTATTAATACTACTAATATTACTACTACTACTGATACCAATACGACTACTAATATTACTACTACTGCATGAGCTATGCTTATTTTTTATAAACTAAATTTTCTAATACTTGTAACTAACAACATATTAACAAGAATAACTAAACTTAACAAGCATATCTCTTACCATAATTTTACTACTTTCACACCACAATATTACCAAACATAACTTCTATATAAAAAGTCACAAAAGTAATCAAGAGGTAAAGGAAAATACCCACTTTCTTCTTCAAAGGTATGCTTCTTTTACTCAGCTTGATGCTTCTCAAAAGTTGTAAGACTTTATATATATATTTATATAGGTGCTTTAAAGTGTGGTAGATAGAAGAGAATGGAAGAAAATGAGGTTAGGGTTTTAGTATAAGAGAAGTAGGGTTTTGGAAGCAATATTAAGGAACACACATATATATAGAAAAAGGAGTAAATGAGAGCAGCAATAGTAAGGAACACACTTATATATAGAAAAAGGAATAAATGAGAGCAGAATGGGTGCTGCTGTCTGCTGTTATTGACTTATTTCCGGCCAGAAGAAAAGAGAAGGAAAAAGAGAGATGTGGGTGTGTGTGGAGACTTCTAGGAAGCTTAAGTGTCCCTCTTTTTTACTTTTACCCCCTAAGCTTTATTTATTTACATTTACCTATGGATGTTGGGTTGGGCTTTTAAGAAAGGAAATGTTGGGCCTATTTAAAAAAAAACAAAACACATCAGGTGAAAAAAAATTTAAAATAATATATATATATATATATATATATATATATATATATATATATATATATATATATATATATATGACATAGAAGTAGTTGTGTATGTTAAAAATAACAATGCACATTTATCTATATAATAAATTACAAAGAAAGCTATTAAGTGGCTCTCATTCAATCTCCCTTAAAACCAATGGCCTAGATTGATTCTCACAAAACATATTTACCCGCCGAAAATTTCAAACCCCAAAATTAAATTATTCCCCCCAAAACTAAAAAAACTCATTACTCTCATTCAATCTCCCTTAAAACCAATGGCCTAGATTAATTCTCACAAAACATATTTTTCCGTCCAAAATTTCAAACCCCAAAATTAAAATTTTCCCCCCAAAACTATAAAATTCATTACTTTATTACTATCTCTCCTCTCTTCACTTTTTCATATTTCTCTCTTTCTCTCTCTTCCTCTCTCTCTCCAATTCTTTCTTTATTACTTAGAAATTTAGATTTTAAGTTTTCAGGTTTGTAAAATTTTCAGAATTTTTATGCTTTTTTTTTATTGCACACGTTATATTGAAAATAGCAAATATCTCTTCAACAGTTAAATTTCATGATTTTCCACATTTAAAGTTTTAAGAAGTTGGATTTTACACCCTCATTTAGAATTATTTTTCAACATATACTAATAGAAACATGGACTTTTATTTACAACTTGTTATTATCATACTATTCAAACTTAAACTACATAATTGTTGTTCTACTGTTTACAGGGCTTTTCGTGTGTTGTATCGTTTCGAAGACGTGCCGTAGGCACGTGCCCACGGTCAAATCTAGTGTGTGTATATATATATATATATATATATATATATATATATATATATATATAACAATTCATATATATATTTTTATTGTAAGAAAAACAAATATTACATACTAGGGGTATTACATGAAGTCTCGTATTTCGGCTACCATCTTCTTCTTGGGGATCAAGCAAACATTGGCATAATTAAGTTTTCCCATATCCAAGGTTTCCTTATAGAAAGCATTCATGACATCCATAATATCCCCCTTCACGGAATACTATTTGTAAAAGAAGACTGGGAACCCATATGGTCGTGGAGCTTTATCCTGATCCAATCGTGAAACCACCGCTTTGACCTCTTACGATGTGAATGGTTCTTGGATGGTCGTTACTGTATTTTGAGTATCATCGTCTAGTGCCTCCCACAGATCTTCCGCTGAATTCGCAATGCCTTTCACTCACGTTACCAAACATCTCCCTGTACGTATCATCATGTGCTCAGATATTTGTTGATTACATGAGACCACCGTTCCCACAATGTCCAAAGAGTGAATGTAGTTGATACTTCGTCGCATACTGGCTACCTTATGCAAATACTTAGTATTTGAATCGCCCCCTCATAGTCATCTCACCCTCGACTGTTGGCGCCACATCACTTCCTCCTTGTTATAAGTCAAGAATTTTCTACTTATTTGCGATCAACTGCCAAAACTGGCACTCGTGCAGGTCTCTTGCTTCCTCCTTTTTCTCTAATTCATCCATCTTTTGTAGTACCGTCTCCTTCCTTTGTAGCACATTTTCGAATGTGGTCTTGTTTCATCTTCTGAACCACCCTTTTCTGAGTCTGGAGAGTTTCCTCACAATCTTGCCGTTGGTTCCGTGCAATTGGCCTCTTCCTCCCAGCTAATCTTGACCAGTTCATTGCATTCCCCACGGATTAGCCACATTTTCTCAAAGCGGTAGACTTTGCAGTTCTATTTGTCTTCACCCATGCCAATGATGGTTGGAACGTGGTCAGAAGTATTGCGAATGCACGAATGCGCCAAAGGCCATGGGAATTGCGTCTCCCAGTCCACTGAGATACGAATCCTAGCTAGCTTTGCGAGGGTAGGGCATCGACGTCGATTAGACCACGTAAAGCGGCGATTATTTACCAATATCTCAATCAACATGAGCCTAGAGATGACCAGGTTGAATATTCTCTTATCATGCCCATTGCCCACCTTTCTGTTCCTTTCATGCGCGTGCCTTAGAACATTGAAATCCCCGCCTAACACCCATGGCAAGCTCCATCTATCCCTGATGTCCACTAACTCGTCTTAAAGATCTTTCCTTCATATTCTGTCGTTTGGTCCATAGTTGTGATCATTTCCTTGTAGCCGTCTGCTCTCCTTTTAACTGCTACTGGAACAGTGAAGATGCCCACCCAACAATCCTGTTAGTCCAAATTACTGCTATTGATACTGACCATTATCCCCCCTGACACTCCCAGATCGTCTTTAAACTGCCACTCCCTAATATGGTTTAAATGTAATAACTTAAGAAACATGTCGGTTGGTTGAGACAACTTAGTCTCCTCCAAACAGACAATATCCACATTTTGACTCTTAATAACCTCCCCCACCATTCTACGCTTGGCCGCCTTGCCAAGCCCTGTCACATTCCAAAATAGGATTTTAGATCTTAAAACTTTGTGATCCCCCCTCCCCCTCATGAGCATTAACATGCTTAACCAAATCTTTGGAGACGCAATCAGCAACTGTCTCCCTCCCTAAGACATGTTGGACCTTGCGGACATTGTCCACTTTCCTATCCCTAATTATTTCCATGTAGTTCGTGTGTATTATGGGAATGATGCAAATTGATACCACAAGCATTTGCAAGCTGAATTAACATGGAATCTGGAGTTGAACCGAAATTGAAATAGGTGCATGATTACCTGCAAGATTCTCTTAGCTTTTTTGCTTCCCCATATTTTGGTATATTTCCTTCACTGTCATTAGTTTTTCGCCCTTTTTGCACTGTCTATTGCTGCGCAGTGCCTCTCCTTGTCCCTTTCGTTTTTTCGCGTATGTGTTGGCTTTTCTGGCGGGGTATCATCTGAAATACTATCCACCCCTCTTTCCTCCCCCAACTTTGGCTCCCTAGACCCAATGGAATTGTTATCAGACTCCACAGACTCTGAATCCCGTTTCTTATTAGTTGCCCAATTTTCCAACATAGCTTTAACCCTCTTCTTGACCTCTCTTTGCACTCTTCTCCCAACTTCCTTCTTCAACATTATCTCGATACCACCCTCTGCATCCTCCTCCCCGTACCTTTCTTGGTTAATAACAAATAGGTTGACAACCTTGTACTCCCGAACTTGTAGGTTGCCTTTGATCTCTTTCAAAAACTGCCCCGAACCATACCATCCTTTCGTTTAATTGCTTGTTGGCCCATTCACTCCACCCAGCTGAGATTTCCCTTCAATAATAGACAACTCTTTTCGGCCCATACATTGTATAATACCTTTTCCATGATTATTATTCTCGCCCAATTCTAGGCTTTGGCCCAATTCCAAGTTCTGGCCCCTATGTGGTTTGAAAATTCCCTAATTTGAGTTCGTCGCAACTGTCTGATGGGGACATCTATTCTGTTAGTATTTTATTTCAGTTCCATATTTGTTTTTGGCAATTATAGTCATATGTAATCTTTCTTTTATGCATTAGAATATTTTTGAGATTTTTAGAATATTTTGAGATTTGTATAAATATTTGTTTTGAGCCTATTTATAGTCCTTGAGATTAATGAGAAGTCATGCCATTATTGACTAAAAATTATTGTGTTGAGTTTTGCTCTTCATCTATCTGTGTGATACAAGTGAGAACTAATTTTAGGGTTTGTGATAAACTCTAAAACTACTCCAAATCCAATACAAATTTATAACCCTAATTTCCCAAATAAAAAAAACGTCCTAAACCCCTACTGCCGTCACCTATCCCCTGGCATCTCCTTCGTTTCTTCTTCCCCATCTCCTCTCCCGACACCACCCCAAATCCTCCCTCCTCTGTCATCATCCCCGGCGATCACCCCTCTCACCCCCATCACAAAATCGACTCGCCCTCAATTCCACCCTACTTCAATGCCTCCGTCGACCCTTCTTCTCCACACCGAGGCCCTATTTTCCCTAAACCCATTTACGACCGAAACCCTAATCCCCTTACTGATCACCCACGACACCATCCTCGACCCCCTCCATCGTCCTCCTCGACGTGCGACCACTCAGAGTACTCTCATCCCGACCCAGTTCTCTGTCGATGCCGCCGTCGACCACCCCCCCTCACCGTGACGACCCCGTCGATGCCGCCGTCATTATCCTTGCTGTTGCCATTGTTGACTTGGTTGCTGCTGTCTATCTCTTTCTGTGTTGCTGATTGTTATGCTTTTTGCTGCTGTCAATCCGAGATCTACGCAGAGTTCTTCGCACCCTCGATATACTCTTTTCACTTTTCAATATTTGTGTTATACTGCCGTATCGTCTCTATTATATTATCTAATTTAACTGTCGACCACAAATATTGAGATTGAGTGTTCCACTTGCCTAATTAGAGTACAAATCAATATTGCATCTTTTACTTGCTAAGAACGATTAGGGATTTTAATTATTGATTGTTAGAACTGAATTTTTAATTGGACTTGTTAAACTTAATTCAATTATTGAAAATCCATCAAAATCGATTAATTGTTTAAAATTTCTACTTTGATCCGCATTACATGTTGGTAAAATTAATTCTTTAAGATTCCTTGAAATTCTCTATTTAGGGTTAGTTTTACATCACTGCCACATCCCATACTCCCTCGTACGCTTCTGTTTGAATTCGAGTTCAGCACAGTAGTCTCATCCCCTACTTCCTTATATGCTTCTGTCAACGTTAGCCTCGTACCCATGTTGGGCTCGAGGCCTGATGTAACATGATGACCTAAAGCAGCGGACCCCACCACGTGCAGCGACATCGTTTCCGAACACGGATTGAGGTGCTTTGATAGCAGTCAACGTGGCATGTTGTCGGCCTCCATGTTGGGCCCGTCCCCATGCCTCCCCACATGCTGAATCAGGCATGTTGATTTCCCATACGAAAAAAGGCTATTCTTCGCTTTCACTCCCATTGTGTGCTGTGCCACTGATTCCTGACTCACCAAGTTAGCCATGTCCCAGATTGCTCTACTTGAATCGTTTCTAGAGCCACACATGGTTCATTCCAGTCACCCTTCTTTTTTGAACCAATTCCTGTTCGAACCGCTCCCCTTTCTCTGTTTCTTTTCTAGCGTTGCTGCTTGAGGCGACCACCGCTGACCAGGTGAATGATCTCTCTAATGAGGACATCTGTTCAGGACGATTCAGGCATTTCTATTAGTGCAGGCATCATCTAGGACAACTGTTTCATTAGTTTAGTATTTTATTCAGTACTCAATTTTTTTTTGGCAATTATAGCCATATGTAGTAGTTTTACGATTTGCATCCTTTTTTTAGTTTAGTATTTTTGAGAAGTTGTGCTATTCTTGTTTAAAAAAAAATTACTGTGAATGAGTTTTGCTTTTCATTAATCTTTTTGTGAGACATTGAGATACAATTTTAGGGTTTGTGATAAACTCTAAATTACACCCAAACCCTAATTAAAAAAACTCTAATCTTCCCCTTCACCAATAGCCGCTGCTTCTCCACCTTCCTCTTGCATCCTGAAACCCTAGCCCCGTCGTCTTTCCAGCCGTCGCTTAGCCCCATCGAACCCCATGTCGACTTCCTTCCCCCGCTCGCCGCCACCTCCTCGTCCCCTACCTCGACCTTGCATCCCTCCTCTGCAGTTGCTTTCTGCAACCACCCTAACCGAAGCCATGCCCCCCTGCACCGCGACCCAACTCCTCAACCCTGCCTCCAAACCCCGACTTCATCTCCTTCCCTCCTCGTCATCGCTTCCCGACCGCAACCACCACACTCACCTCCACCACCCTGCTCTGCACCCTCCGTCGCCTCCGCTGCTGCCTTCCACTGCTGACGACCACCGCCGTCAACCACCGCAGCCGACACAGTCGACCACCAAAGCCCTGTAGCCGCATCCTGCACTGCTCCTCTTCTGCAATTACACACAACCTGCAACCCCGGTAAACTGTTTCCTCATCTCAAATATTTATGTTACTGCTTTATCATCTCTATAATATTATTTGATTTATCTGTCGTTCACAATATTGAGAGTGTGCTTCTACTTGCTAATTAGAGTACGAATTATTATTGCATCTTTTTCTTACGAAGGACGCTTAGGTATATAATTATTGATTGTTAGAACTGAATCGTTAATTGGGCTTGCTAAACTTAATTCAATTCTTGAAAATCCATCGAACTGATTAATTGTTTTAATTTCTAACTTGATTTGCATTACATGTTGGTAAACTTAATTTTTTAATATTCTTGGAAATTTTCTACTTAGGGTTAAGTTTACATCACTCTCTTTGCTATCATCGGGGAAAGTCATTTATTGATCGGAGGCTTGCTCACTACTTCATCTTCTGCCTCTTGTCTTCTTCGATATGATTTCGACGTGGAGTTTATTCTTCACCATCGTCCTAACCACCATCGGGATCTTGTCGACGCATTGTCATCCGATCCTGAGTCTTGTGAAGCCCACATTAAACCTTACAGTGAGCTCGTCCACCTCCAACAGCACTCTGAATTTGCGAACAATATCTTGTAAACCACCCAACTCCTAATAGTGTTGCGGGAGTCCAACGAGCTGAATCCAAGCTTCCGCCGGCCACCGTTGTTCAGTAGCATCCTTTTCCCCTACCATGGTTTAATACTGATACCAAACTTTCCCCCTATGATCTTGATCTCACTTCTTGCTAGAGAGGCGATACCCGCAGTGGTCGGAAATTCTGCCACCCAATAATCTTGAACTTTGTGTAGCTCCCAGCTTCAATGGTTGAAAGAATCAGATAGATTCCTCAGACGGAAGACCACTGCCGATGTTGACCGCCACCCCGTAACCTCCCTGACCACCTCTAATTTCAATTTCAACCGCTCTCTGTTCCTTTTCATTGAAGCTGAAACCATGATGGTGACGTGAGCTTATTTCTTCCTCTTCGGTGGGGGTCGTATCTCTTCCGCTGTCCTCCTGCCTATCCTCCCACCTCTAATAGCACAAGACTGCACTTTAGCTCCTTGAATTCGAAACACGAAGATCCCGATTGGACACTCATCGTTGCAATGGTAATCGCCACGAAATAAGCATGTCCACTCGCGCCTTGGCCCGAAGCTTCTCTGCTTATTGGTGGATCAATACATATAAACATCCCAAGAAGCTTTCACGCAATCGTCCCTCCCAACCATCCCGTCTTCTCTGCGTCTGATTTCGTGCAACGCTGTTCTGAGAATGTCCTGGGTGATCTAGGGGGAGTAGGGAGCTTGTTGTATGTTCTTGGGGATGGTGAAATTGTCCCTTTACCGTTATTTCTTAGTGAAGATTTTGCTGTCACGGTGTGCCTTGTGTCCCTCGTTGGTGATCTCGACCTCTTCCAGGGGTATTCCTTCCTTCCCTGGTCATCGCTTCCTCCTTTGAATAGGGGATTTTACAGTGCCGGTTTTAGGGAAGAGTACTCAACCTCTCTTCTATCGTCACCTTTCCTCGCCGACGATCTTTCCCTGTTAGTATCCCTGTATCCAACACCTCGCTGTGCTGTTGGCTATTGTCGACTGCGTGGGTGCCTTCTTTCTTCATCGCTGCTGCTGTCTCTGTGCTCCCACCCTCTCTCTTTCCCTCTCTCTCTCTTTCTTAGCTCTTATTACTGCTCTGAGTGATGGTTTTAGCCCCTTTCTTTGAGGAGATTATATCCAACAGCGTAAGCACCTTCGAAAAGCTTTATTCTTCTTGTATAAGCACATGTTTGTTATCCACATATGAAGAAATATTGAAAAATGATTGGTTGATAGAGAATACTGGTAGAACAACCTTTTCAGTACAGAACATATAGACAATTTGATGAAAAGCGTAATCCTAAATAGAAAATTTTCAAGAATTTTAAAGGATTAATTTTACCAACATGTAATGCGGATCAAGTTTGAAATTAAAACAGTTAATCGGTTCGATGGATTTTCAAGAATTGAATTAAGTTTAGAAATCCCAATTAAAAGTTCAATCCTATCAATCAACAATAATACTTAATCGTTTTTAGCATGTAAAATATTCAATAAAGATTTATAAACTAATTGACAAGTAGAACACACTCAATATTTGTAGACGACAGATAAATCAGATAATATAATAGAGATGATAAAGCAGTATAACACAAATATTTAAAAAGTGGAAAGAGTATACCAGGCTTCGAAGCAAATCGCACTAGAGCCTGAGGGCTGTGATAGTCGGTACTGGCAGCAATCGATGGCTGCGATGGTGGCTTTGGTCGACAGTGGTCGCAGGCCGGAGGTACATGGGCGACTCTTGTGTTCGGGGTTGCTGGCAACGAGGTACGGGAGAGAAGGCAACGGATGAGTCGACGGAGGGCGGATGGCGAGTAGCTTTGACAGTGGAATGCAGGCGAGAGGGCAATAAGGGAAGGAGAGCAGGGTGCGACGCTGACGAGGTTGGTTGCGGGTGTGGGAGGTAGGGGCGAGGACAGGAGGGCGAGGGTGATCGGGGAGAGGCAGTGGCGAGGCAATGAAAATGGACAGGAGTTGGGTTTCGGACTTCGACGGGAAGGAAGGAGAATAGAGAGATTAGGTTGGGGGTTAGGGTTTAATTTAAGTTGGATTTGGGGATTAGGATTTGGGTTTAATTGATTTGGGGATTTTGGGGGATTGTTTTAGAGTTTATCACAAACCCTAAAATTTTATTTGGATTTATCACAAACCCTAATAATTTGATCTCAATTGTATCACACAAAAGAGGGATGAAGAGCAAAACTCAACACAATAATTTTAAAAAAATCAAGAATAGCATAACCTCTCATTAATCTCAAGGCCTATATATAGGCTCAAACAAATCTAAAAATGTTCTAAAATCTCAGAAATATTCTAATGCATAAAAGAAAGATTACAAATCGTAAAATTACTACATATGGCTATAATTGCCAAAACAAAATAAAATAAATTTGATGTCCTCATCACAATTTGGATGGTTATGACTACAAATCTCTTATATGTTGCTACTTTAAACGATTGTTGAAATGGTTAGGTACAAATTTGAATTTAGCATAGGTTTATATGCGTTAGCAAAAGTTATGGTTTTTGTGGCAGATGCTGAAGATTGGATTGTGAAAAATTAGTTAGCATTTTTAGGCACTTTGAAACATATCATTTGTTATTTCTCAATTTCAATTTTAAAGTAATATTACTATCTGAAAATTGTTTTCGACATTTTCCTTTCCCGTGATTCTTTTTGTAGTTATATTGGTTCTCTTGCAATTACTGCTATAATGGCTCTAATTTGAATGAAACTGGTGAAAGTGATTAGAAATTGGCCAATACATAGTTGATATTGGCGTACACTGACCGAGATAATATGGGTTGAGACAGTCAAAATAGGGTAATGCAGCAAGCTTTGGATGAGTAACCACTGAAATCGTGACAATAGCGTTGAACCTTACTCCTTAATGGGTTTATAATATGCCTAAGGCTCTTATCCACTTCAATTGACAGTTTTCATAAAACCCCGTTTCATTACCTGTAACTGTACCTATAATTGTACGTGAGTCAAACATCATCTCTTTCCCTATCTCTAACCTCCTCTTTTTGCTAACCCTTCATCACCACTCTTCAACCACATCTTCCTCCACTTCAATATTAACACCACAGTCACATCCTCCTCTCTTCTTCTCAAAACCTTCAAAACCTTAACCCACATTTTCCAGAGACAATATTAACCCAACATTGAATTTGAATCAATCTAACCGAGCCCACCTTAAATCAATCCAATGAATAAATATTACTACTTTGAGACATTGTTTGACATTATTGATTTCAGAGAGAAATAATGGAATTAGATATAAAAAATTCAGTAAAAGAGATTAAAATATTCTTTTTGTGAAAGATTGCATTTTATTTGAGTTCATTGTGGGCGGTGGTGATGTCAATCAGAGGCAGCAGAGAATGCTAAGGGAGGAGGAGAAGCTGGATAGCGGGGTGGTGGTGTCGATTGGAGGCGGTGGAGTTGAATCAGGGGGCAAAGTCGGTGGCGTTGGTGTTGATTAATGGCGTACAGTCATGGAAGAGTTGAAGCGGGATGCCAGAGGAAGTTTGAAGTTTGAGGGTGGCGGGATGGATAGGATGGATGTTAGAGGAAGGAGAGGATGAAGGAGATGAAGTCGTGGAAGATGAAGAGGGGGAGTGCACTAGAGAGGAGGGTGAGAAGTTAAGTGTGGAGGAGATCAACAGTAGAGTGGGTAATGTTATCGTAGGGGAGTCGAGGGGGAGGATGAGCTGTGAGGGATGGAGAAGGTGGCGAAGAGGGTATATTGGGGGGGGGACAAATAATGTGATAAACGTACAAACATGTGCTTCATTACTTAATGGAATTCCAAAAACTCGGGGCGGGGGGTGTTCTTACATTGACCATAAAATATGAGGGGTTTCACATTTAATTAGGGATGGCAATGGGCCTAGTTTTGGCCAGACCCATATATGCCCGGGCCCAAGCCCAAGCCCGAAGTTCAAAACATGGGCCCAAAGCTTGGCCCGACTTTTCTTCGGGCATTAAAAAATATGCTCGAGCCTGTGTCCGAATTAGACTCAAAAAATAGGTTTGGGCCTAGGCCCTAGTTATGCATGTTTTAGTATATAACTTTCAATAAAACAAAACTTCATCGAGAATAATATACGTAATAGGAATACGTCGTCAATTTTTTATAATTGTATCTAATTTGTTTATTTTTATTTTAACTCATATACTCTCTGTTTCAAAATATAAGTCATACAAGCCTTTTTTTTGTTTCAAAATATAAGTCACTTTAGGTTTTCGAGGCAAATGTTTTGTCATTCTTAAATGTCCATCAAATACTTTTTAAAGAGATTTTCCTTTTACCCTTATCTTTTAAAAAAAAAGGAGCCATACTAAAATTATAAAGGAGGGCAAATTGGATATTTTACAATTGATAGCTCATTTTTGAGCTTCAACAATCAAGAATGTTAGTACTTTTTGTTAATTCTAGGTTTTTTCTTAATAGATGTGTAAAAATCTAGAATGACTTAAGAGCATCTGTAGTGGTCGACACCCAAATTTTGGGTATTTGGCAGATAGAAATAGGAAAAATGGCGGTGCTCTGTAGTCGTTGTTAGCCAAAATTTGGCTTTTACGAAATCCAAATAGGACGGACGGATGATAATTTTCCGTCAGACGTTGAAAAAAAAAAACCTAAAAAAAAATAAAAAATGGGAAGATGGCTAGATAGTGACATTTGAAGACCAAAAAAAAAAAATTCAACAAATTTCCCTAAAGTGTAGGACGAAGGATAATGTTCCGTTTGTGGGTTTTTTTTTCTCAAACGGAACAGACGGGAAATCATTTCCCGTCCGACCGTTAAAAAAAATAATAAATAAATTAAGGGACGGGGAATAATCCCTCGTTCGATGAGTACGCGTGAAAAAATCTCTGGACGAAAAATAATCTTTCGTCTGATCGAACGGACGAAAGATTATCTTTCGTGAGCTATATTTTGGCAATTGCCATTTCGTCTGGCAAATATAGCTGACTAGTATAGCAGCGGAACCCAATTTTTGGGCATTTGGCCAACGACTACAGCGGCCAAAATGGCCAACGACTACAGATGCTCTTATATTTTGAAATGGAGGGAGTATAAGTTATAATTTCTCTCTATAAACGTTAACCCTCATTTCAACTTACATACATGAATATTCTTTTTTTTAAAAATTCATATATAAATATACATGTTATATACATAAATATAAACATGCACATGTACAAATCTGATTCGGGCCCATGAGGCCTAAGTACTTGAGCCCGAGCCTGGCCCAAAATGAAAATTACTAACCCAATCCCGCTAATAACCTTGTCGGACCTAGGCGGGCCCGGGTCGGGTTTGGGCCAATTGCCACCCTTACATTTAACCCTGTTCTACAACTATGAACTGTACTTCTGTAAAATTATAACAATCGATAATATTTATTGTAGCATATTTAGGTGTTGCACAGACAACGCTATAAATCTTTCCTACCTTCCTACTTTAAACAACAGATTGAATGGGTAGATACTAATTTCAATTTAGGTTAGGTATTTTGTGGCATATGCTAAACATTTAATTGAGACAATCTGTTATCCTGTTTATGTATTTTGAAGCTTATCATTTATGTTTTCTTCTCCTCCCGGTGCGGTGGCTAGGTGTGTGGCTAAAGCTTCACCTTGCTATTTAGATATCCAAAATTTTGTTTGGTAAATTTAGTTCAATTTAATTTATGTGTATTGAATATTTGAAGTTTTTAGCGGGCTGAAGTCTGAGCATTTGCATAAAATCCACAAATGAAAATGTACAATTGTAAATTGGCATGCATAGTTTTCAAGAAAGTTTATGTAAAGTGGTAAGACTTGTTTTGAAAGCCTTGTGTACTTGCTTTGGTTTCGTATTGTGCTGTTAGAGCATCCACACTCGTTTTTGCCAAATTTGGCAATTTGGCAAGATGAGAAATGGCAAAATTGCATTTCGTTTGCAGTCGTTGTTTGCTATGATATGGCAAAAAAAGAAAAAAATTGGCGGATGGGACATGTTTCGTCTTAGAATTTTTTTTATTGTTTAAGGAGAGACGGTACATCATGTACCCTCCGAGAGGTTTTTTCATAATTTTTACGGTTTTAAAAATTGTCATTAGTGATTAAATGGCCATTGGTTATTAAATTAGTGATTATTCTATTAAATTAAGACTTAAACCATGATTAACTCATTAAAGTAGAGATTATTCCATTGGATTATTGGTGTGTGGTGGGACGGGACATGTCCCGTCCAAGAGAATTTTGGTGTCAGACGGGGCAACATTTCCCTTTCGTTACCTTTTAAAAAAAAGAAATTTAAAATTTATACTGTTCCGTCCGATTGTTTTTTTAAAGTTTCTTAAAAAATTTTTTAGGACGATACAACTTGACTTGTCCAATTGGATTAAAAAAATAAAAAAACCGGGAACGAAACATGTTGTTTCGTCCCCTATAATTTGAGAATTCCCAAATACTTTCTCATATTTGCGACGACACTGTTCCCACATTCTCAAAATTTGGCAAAATGAGAAACGACTGCAGCGCTCATTTTGCCAAATTTTGAGAAAAATGGAGAAATAAGAAATGAGTGTGGACGCTCTTTATGTTAGTATGTAGGGCTTCATATGGGAAGTGCTCTACAGGGGCTCACACTAAGTTTAGATTCCCCCATGCATATTCTATACTGGTAGTTGACAATGTGGAAATGACATTATTGTTTGTACATATTGGTCTTGTTACTGACATCAGCATGCGTTTTCACTTGAAATGATAGAATCCTATCATGTAAAGCATTCATAGTGTTTTTTCTGAATGATTGCTATTGTTGTTAAACATGAAAATAAGATTTCATAATGTTTTAATCATAGTTCCGCTTGCTGATTGTTAGGAGTATATATATGTTGGGACGATCGGAATCCATCTTATATTGGTGATTGGTTATCATTGTTCTTTTATTGCCTTGCTTCTATCAATCTGCACCTTCTCTTTTGATTTTAATTTCATTGTCAAGCCATACTATCTAACCCAAATTTCTTTTTTCAAGCATTTTAGCTTCTTACTGCATTTTGTTCTGAGCTGATGGTCATGTTTTCTTCTCTCTAACAACATGGTTCTTGTTTTGCTTGCATTTTTGCATAGTTGATGAGGCTCATAAAATAAAGCGGCTAGATTGCAAGCTTGCTAAGTACCTGAAGCTGTATACCTCTGATTTTCGGCTACTACTGACGGTAACATTTTTTATTCAATTTATTTGTATTTCTTTTCTTCTGTGGCTGTTTGTGTGTATGTGTAGTGGTGGTTGGGGGAGGGAGCTAAGGTTCTTTATTTATTTTTCTGTGTATTTTGAAGTAATACGTGATAAAACGTATGATTTCTGAGTTTAATACATCCTTTCTCATTCTTGGTTAAATCTGCAACTAAACCCTCTACATCTACTACAATTCTATGCCTTTAACCAAAATCTATTGGAATTTTAGGGAACTCCACTGCAGAACACTTCGCTAGAACTTTTCTCGCTACTTCATTTTATTGATCCAGATAGGTTTTCTGATCCTGAGGCTGAAGCTGAACAGTATTCATGCATAAAAAAACTGAGTCAATTGCAAATAGAGCAGAAAGTTACTGAAATTCATGAACTACTAAAACCAAGGTGTTTCATTATTTGCTTTCTATATTTAAATTTGTGAGAGTTAATTTTTTTAATACATAAGCTTTACGTATTCAATTCAATTTTTTTTATAGGATGTTGAGGCGAATGAAGGCTGATGTTTTACGTGGGTCTATCCCGGTGAAAAAATGGGTGGAAGTTCCATGCTCATTAACAGATTCTCAGAGGGAACTGTACATAAATATACTGGGAAAAAACTATAAAAAGCTGAATGAGCAAATTCTTAGCGGTTGGTGTTTCCTGTGCTTTTTTTGTTTGTTTTTTTAGCAGATTGGCTCAAGATGCATCACTCTTATGTTTCAAATTTCAAATATTATGTGAGTGATGAGATTTTTAGTATATTCTTACCTTCTATTACACTCAGTATATCCAACTGAGAATGTATTTTTGGCTTGTTATCGGTTACCAATGTATATCACTATTCATTTATTGCCCATACTGGTTTTGAATATTTTAGATCTTTAAAATTATATTGGCAGAAATTAAATCTAATGTTGATCTAATCTATTATGATCACGAGGATGTCGTAAATTCGTATCTTTCGAGTTGAGTTTCAAGACATAAACTTAGTGTTTATGGAAAACGAAAGCTCAAAGTAATTCAAGACCATTTACTAGGATAAGCAATTTTGGACCCTCAGATGAGTCCACTGCTTGTAATAGTTTTTCTTTATCATGGATTTTTTTTTTCTTTTAATAGTTTTTCGCTGCCTAAATCTTCAGGACTACACAGCAATTGACAACTTTAAATAATATACATTCCTCGCAAACAAGTAAAACAAGAAAAGCTACTCTTCTAAGTGTTTGCACTGTCTTTGAATCATTGGTTGATTGATTTATTTTTCCTTTTCAACAGGGAGAAAGATAATCCTGAACTTCATTTTTATGGAATTGAGGAAGTGTTGCAACCACCCAGTAAGTTTCTTCTATAGTTTCAACTATCTCTATGCTAGGGTTCCTTTCTTTTGTGCTGAAGTACTGTTTATTATACGAGATTTCTATTATATGAGAGGATAAATATTGATAAACCTTTATGAGCCCATGTTTATTCGTTAGGTCAGGCTTACTGGAATATAAATTTAAATCCCTTATCGTTCCACACCTTTGCAGTTTAGGGGAAATGATAGGGATATTTCACATCAGTTCCCATTTTGCTCATTTTTCTTGCAGATTTCAAAATAATACCATTCCTCAAGTTCATTGTCTCTCCCATAAAAAATGGGTGGTCGATGTTCGAATATAAATGTAAATTCCACAAATACTCACCACAACTTTGTAGCTCTGGTGTCTTATATCGTGTGAAATTTGAGCTGGGTGTGATTTGAACTCAAGTGGCTCCAATACCATGGAAACTGTTGGGTTTATATGTCTTGTATACTATATTCGATGTAAAGAGAAGACGGGGAAGCGACGAGAGGAATCGAGGTGATTGGAAGCACTTAGAAGCTAGTGGCAGCAGCAGAAACTGGAACAGGGTATTTGGCTGTCGACTGCACATTGGGTGATCGACTGTCCTTGCGCTCTGGATTGACAGTGGTCAATTGCGGTCAACCGCCACTTTGGGCAGTCGTGTTTGTAGTTTCAGGCATTGGGTCTTGGGATTTGACTGAAGCCTGACTTGTTTTCTAGGTTAGACTGTACGGCTCTCATCGTATGGTTATCTCTTCAGTATACATTGGATGGTTATTGTATCAGCAAACTAGGGTTAATCTAGATCGCTTTATAATCAATGTAACAGCTCCAAAGAATGATATGATTCTATTGAGTACTGAATAGAAAAATAGAGTACTTCATCATAGAGGTGAGTGAATTCTCCATTGTGAACAACAAATATTTTCAGTCATGGGGAGAGCCGTAACTCTTGTATATTCTCTAGTTGAATAATATCTCGGTTTTTTCTCCCCCGGATTAGGGTTTGGCCTGATCGGGACAAATATTGTGTGCTTTGTGTGTTTGGTGTGATCTTCTATTTGTTTGGTGGTTTGTATTGATCGTGTCGAAGACTCAACAAGATCCTAGGGTGCCTATTCCCTAACAATTGGTATCAGAGTGCCAATTGTTTCTAACAGAACACCCGAAGTTGTTGTGCAAGTTTTCTATTTATATTTTTGCAATCCATCTTTTTGGCTTGCATGCAAGTATGTGGTGACATCTGATGATGAGTATGTTGTAACAGTGTTGAATGGGGTTTGCACTAGTTTTCCTAGTTTCCTGGTGCTTCATAGTTGAAAGTTTTGTACCTTTTAGTATTTAATTAGATAGTTTCATGTTGCTATTTATCAACTGGCCTGATGTGCGCTTATAATCTTTTACAGTATAATAAACAGTTTCCATTCGAAGTTCTTTGCATCTACTATTCTGTATACTTGCCTATACTTCAGTTTCCTGTATTTTCTCTTAGTGTCGTCTTCTCAGCATGTTCCATACATCTTGAGCAAACTATATCCTTTTAACCTTCTACAGTGTCTACTACCCCACTATGTGGGGATCTATATTCCTAACAGAGGTGTGGTGAGTCTATGTTTGGTATACATTCTTTTTGAGTTTTGTTTGTCTGAGAATATTAATGAGAGAACTTGAGGTAAACTTAACCCTAAATAGAGATTTTTTCAAGAATATTGAAAGATCAAGTTTATCAACACGTAATGCAGATTAAGTCAGAAATTAAATTCCTGATTGGTTTGATGGATTTTCAAGATATGAAATAGTTAACAAGCCCAAGTAAAGATTCATGTTTAACAATCAACATGTAAGATATGCAATAATGATTCGTACTCTAATTAGCAAGTAGAAGCACATTCTCAATATTTGTGGACAACAGATAAATCAAATAAAATTTTAGAGACGATAGATAGTATCACAAATAAATGGAGTGGAAAGAGATTACTGGGAATTCGAAGAAAAGCGAGACACTGGGGAGGAAGTTGTCGGTGTGCTGCGGGTGTACCAGGGAGGGTGGTCGGAGTTGAAGTTGAAGCAGCGGCAACCAGGGGCAGTTAATTAAAGGGGGTGTTTGACGGTCATTTTGCTGAGGTGTCAACGACACGGGGGGGGGGGGTCGGCATGGGTGGTGGCAGTGGCGGCGGAAGGCCGACGAATCAGAGTCGTTGAAGGTGGGTTAGGGGATCGATCAGTAATGGGAAATTAGGGTTTCGATGGGTCTTCGGTGTTGGGTTCGGGAAGAGGGAGCCAGAGGGAAGGGAAGGCTGTCGGAGTTGTAGGTGGACGGGGATGCGAGATCGAGGCGACGAGAAGGGTCGAGGTGGTTGGCTGGTGGCGACGGTGTCCAGGGGCTTCGGGGTTGTTCGGAGGGGGTTGGATCTGGCGTCGATTGGTGGGTTTCAACAAGAAGAGGCTTCAGCTGATGGAGGGGGAAGGAGGAGAGAGATGGGGTATTAGGGTTTAATTAAAGATGTGGGGATTTGGGTGTAGTTTAGAGCTTCTCACAAATCCTAAAATTTCTTGGGATTTCTCACAAACCCTAATAATTTCTTATGGTATCACACACAAGAAAAGAATGCAGAGCAATAACTCAACACAGTAATTTTTTAATCAATAATAGCATATTTTTTCATTATTCTCAAGGTCAATATATAGGCTCAAAACAAATTCTCAATACAAATCTTTGAATTATTCTAATGCTGAAAATAAATGGTGCAAATTATGAAACTACTACGTATGGCAACAATGCCAAAAAACAAATAAAAATTGTTGAAATAAAGATAACTATGCTACTGGAGTAGTCACTCTAGATGATGCCGGCACTGTCAGAAGTGCCTAAATTGTCTCGAACTGATGTCCTCATCATTCTCTCTGGGTAGGAGAGAGCTCGATCCAATCAAGTTAAAATCAGTGATCCTGTTATAGTGTTTCAAAAGATCTAGATCCAAGCGTTGGAGCTCCTTACGATCACCTCAAGTGTTATCTAAATTCGGCTTGTTTTTCCATCTCACTAAATACCTTCATCTCTAGTAGAGATTATCTGATAATCTAAAATATTATTCTGTTTTTCTGTCCGTAGGCAAGTAGTATCAAGTGAAGGGAAAAATGTGGGAATTTTACCATTAGGCTGCAGAGTAGGCTCATCTCTAAGAGAATTTCTAGGGTTAAATTTTGGGTCTTCATAGGGTACTAGATCCTCAATATTGAAATTTTTATTATGCCAAAACCTTCAGGAAGGTCACCGACATAGGAATTCTCATTGATTTTATACAAAATTTTAAATGGGCCTGTAGCACGTGTGTTCAATTTCTTAACGGATTTAGCTGGAAATCGTTCTGGACGAATCCAAACCATCACTTTGTCACCAACATAAAAAAATTAAAATTTTTCTAGTATCTGCTATTAACTTGTAGTTAAAATTATTCTCATTAATTTTCTTGAAATTTTGTCCATGCAAATCATGAATGCGGGATGCAAATGTGGATGCAGACTCGGAGACTATGATGTTCCAACACAGCGATAAAATCTATGGGCTGCCAAGTGACTTGGGAAGGAATGGTGACTCAGGTACATTCAATGGAGGTGATTGGATCGACCGGATATAGTTGAGTGACTGGTCATCCTTCTCTTCACCGAAGTCATCACTTATATGAGGTTCATAGGTAAACTCATTGTCGGGCTCATCAGTAATGACAACGGTACCTTCTAAGATGTTGATCCTACTGGGGCTGGGACAGGTGCCAGCAACATGGACGTATTCTTTGCATTTATAGCACTTAGTGAGAGTTTCAATCTTACAGTAGTCTCTTTCAGTATTCTTACCCGTGTTGTCATTTCTAGGTGGGTAGGAATTTGAAGTAGGCTAGCTTGGGTAAGACTTGTTGGGTACTGAAAAGAGGATGGCTCAGCCCTAGAAGGCTTAGTAGAGGTCATTCTAGAGGAATAATCTCTCGAATTGCTGGACTTGTAGGGAAAACTTGTTTTAAGGGAATCCATATCGAGGACAATGACATAAGCTGCTACCAATGAGTTCACTTTTCTATGAATTAGCTCGTTTCTTAGATCGGCTCGTAGTCCAGCTCTGTTTCAATTTTACTTTCTCAAGCTTTTGATTGATATTGACAATAGTTGCTTGAATGACAGCGAGGGTAGTGAAAATATCAGTTGCCCATTTCAGTTCGAAGAGGGACTCGTTGAATTCTAGAGTTTCTGATTTGGTGGTTTGGGAGGGACAAGAAAGGTTCTTCGGAATTTGTAATGATGCTGCGAAGACACATTCTCCAATAGTGGAAAACTAGGGATCGTCGGGACGTGTGTTGCTGAAATTTAGGGAAACGTATCCTAAATGCACCTAAGTTTTTAAAACAAAACTAAAATGAACTAAAATTAATCCTAAATGAATGCAAAAATTATGATTAAATGATGCAAGAATTAGGGTTTTAAAACCTTCGCTATAATCACTGTTCTAAAATTCGGTCTAGGCGGCCGCCTAGGCGCTAGGCGGTCCCTTGACGACTCGCCTAGGCCCTAGGCATTTAAAAAAATCGGTTTGCCCTATTGGGTGGGTCCAGGCAGGTCTAGGCGGGTCTGTGCAGCCTAGGTGGATCGGGCGGCCTAGTCGGACTTGGATCATAAAATAGAGCTTAATCCGATCTGACCCTATCCCGACCCGTTTAAAAATAATTTCTGGGTCTAGAAGCAGTTAGAAACTTAGTTCATATTAGTAGTTGTAGTAGTAGTAATAGTTCTTAGGCGGTGTATTTTACTTGTAGTAACAGGTGTGGTATGGTTGTTTGTTTTCATCTTGAGGATTTAGCGTTATTGTTCCCATACCAACTTATCAATGAAACAAGATGGCAACAATCTTCCTATATTCAAAAATATATATACTTATTGTCACACCCTGCTTTCCAGAATATGTAAACACAGGGACGTAACTGAGGCCCAGCGAATGATGCAGATACATCATTCATAAGCTGTAAATTTAACTCAACAACAAGATAACAATTTCAACCACGAAAGCATATAAAATCACAACAGGATAACAAAGTACATGACATATTATATGAACATAACCAACAACTGGAAAGAAATATAGTTACGGGCAAATACGCCCGGATTACAACAAGGATTACATGAGTAAAACAAGAATTAAAATAACATGAAATTAAACGACACTAAAATCTTTGTTCAGCAACACCTTCAGGTAGTTCTCCATCTGGGCCTGCAAGTATATTATTACAAAGGAAAAGACAAAGAGGTACCCGTTAATGCAAGTCACAGGCCGCAAGTGGACAAGCTAACGAGACAATAATAGAATGAAACAAAAGCAGGAAAGAACAGAGAATCAAGAATCATATAATAGAGTAAATACAACATGTAACAGGATCAAGAACAAGATCTCATGGAACAAATAGCATGCATGTAAACAGTTAAATAATCCATAGGAACATGTAACATGTGAACGAGTAAGCAAGTAAACGTGTCAACATGAACTAGTAACATGTAAACAAGTGAACAAGTCATCATAACCATGTAATATGTAAACGGATCATGCAAGTGTACGTGTAAATGTCATGTCTTTTATTAACCTAACTAGGTAGCACTTCATGCGTCCCATACCACATGGTTGCTACTCAAAATCAAGTGAACGTTTAGACTAGTGGTAGATTCTATAGGTCACGTACTCGGAAAAATTGTATCTTGTTCGAGATACGTGCAATGTGGAACATGTAGTGTAATTTGTAGCGTGAAACATGTCAAGTAAACCTGTAATTTAGCAAACTTGTAACTTGTAACTTACAAATTTGCAGCGAGGAACCACGAGTCCCTGTTCGAGTACGCTCTTCTATATTACCCACTACTAAATCTTTTTCCTTTATATCCCGGCTTGTTATCTTTTTAATTACAATTAAACATGAACACTAACTACATGCAACAACAAGGACGGGTAACATGGCAAGGGTAACATGACAGGATCAAGTAGTCAAGACTTATACAATGCAGGAAAACATATCTCAGGGTCTAAAACATGTTGATACGACTAATGGCATGCATAATACTTAATCAAGAATAAAATTTATTATAACAACATGCAACCTAGTAACAAACAATTCATGCACAACATTATGTATAATTATAGGAGTATATATGTGTGTATTAATTTTTGTGTTCTTGTCATGCATATGAGAACAAAGTATTCACGATCGCATGTGAATACGGATCGACGGATTAGGTATGGAAACGGGTATCAATTCGACTTATGAATGCGAATTGGAGTAAAAAATAATATACTTGCGGTATTTTTACAAGGGGCTTGTACTAGAACAAATAAAATTGTACAAGAGATACTTGCCTGTTAGTTGTCGATGATGAAATTAAAGACAGAATAACGGGATCAGTATCCCGGGCAGCAGAACACGTGCGAGATGTGTGGCAGCCACGCCAAGTCAGCAACTCAACTCCACAAAGCAAAACTCCAAATAGCAGTCAACTCCTTTCAACAACTCCAAGGCAACAGTAACTTCCCAACAACAAACTAATAACTCCAATCCAATCCCACTACAAACAGCAATTCACTAACACCAACACACCAATACAATAACACCAAACAGTAAACCAACTTCTCATCACTCCTCTTCACAGTAACATACTGGACCAACCCAAAATACCAACAAAATTAATCAGAACCCTTCTCTCCAACCAAACACCACAGCACCAATACCCCAACAATAATTCCCCAATCCACTTCTTCACCCTTTTTTGTCAACACACACAGACAGAGGGGGGAGAGAAAGAGAGCGGGAAGAGAGATTTGGTGGAAAGAGGGCGACGACTGCTTGTGGGGGAGTGGGCGACTGGAGAGCACAGGCGGCGGCGTGTGACTGGGCTCGAGTGGGAGGGAGGTCGACTGTGGAAGGCTCGACGAGAAGGTGTCGCGACTGGAGGTGAGGAGCTGTGACGCGACGCGCTCAGGGAGAGGTGAGCGACAGAGAAGAGAGCGTGCGGGGCTTCGGGGGTGCTAGCGACGCTGGCGGTGGATGGCTGCAAAGCGACTGGGCGGCGGGCGGCGTTCGACGGGGCTGAGTGGCGGAGGGGTCAGGTGACAGTAGCGGGATGCGGCGATTGAGCTTCAAGCGGACGGTGGCTGTCAATGCTTCGGGAGGTGTCGATGGCAGGCGGCGCGGTTGGTTCGACGAGGCGAGGGAATGGCGACGGAACTCGAGCGACGGCTGAGTTAGGAATGGCGCTGGTGAGGGGAGAAGCTCGAGGTGGAGGCGAGCGACGCTCGGGGGACACTGGCGGTGCTCGGGGTTCTCGGAGGGCTGCGACGCTGGCTAACGGAGAGGTGCAGGGTGGCGGAATGAGAGGAGGACGATGGCGAGGAGAGTTGGGTTCGGTTTTGCTTGGTTCTCTGTTTTGGATGAGAAACAGAGAGGAAGAGATTGGGAGAGAGAATGAAACGGGAGTAAGGGGTATATATAAAATAATAAATAATAAGATAGTGGGGGAGAGAAGTGGGTAGTTAAGAGGTTATGAGGAAACATGCATATGCAGAGTGGGGGAGGAGTTGGAGTACGAGACAAAAGATGGGGGAGAGAATAAATTGTATACGAGTAGGGAATCTGTACAATTATATGAATTCTGGTTTAGTGGGCTTGGGCTTAAAAGTGGCTCAAAATATTAAATAAAACATTTTGGGTGTTGGGCTAGATTTCTTGGGCTCAGATTTAATTTAATAAAAATTAAATACGAAATTGGGCTTCAATAAATGGGTATAACAAAATAAAATAATAATTAGGGTATTGGGCTGAACAATTGGGCTCAAATTAATTTAACAAAATCAAATACAAATTTGGGCTTTAGAATAAACAATTGGATTTCGGATTAACAAATAATAAAATTAAAATACAAAAATGGGCTTTTAACATAGTTAAACAATTGGGCTTCGAACTAAATATTAAATAATCAAATAATTTGTATATTGGCTTATAAAATAGTTTGAATAATAATATAATCAATTAGGAGAAAATACTTACAAAATACTAATAATTTAAAATACAGAAAAATATTTGAAAATTACGTATTAATGAAAACAAGGGTTACACTTATATAGCTATTGCATATTTAGACAATCATCAGATTAGGAAGAGATGACTTCTTTATTTTTTTCCCAAAATTGTTTTCATAGAAGAACACACAACCCAACATTACATATTGTAAGTTGGAATTCACTGAAAACTACTAGTACACGCTGTTTACCCTCAAGATATCAAATCTACCGATGCTTTTGATTATGAAAAGATAAGTCAATCCATATTTCAAAAGAGATAGACTAGAACTAGTATAATAGTTTATTTTCTTGATACATCAAATGAAGACATTAAAATTTCTGATGGGAAGCAATACCTTATCCTGACAAATTATTGTTCTACCCAAATCTGTTACCCAAAACCAATACCTTGATACAATTGTGTCTTAGACTATCTAAAGCTCATCTTGCTATAGCAAGGAGAAAAATCAAAAGTGAGAATGAGGAGCAATAAAGAGCATGATAATGCATGATGAGACTACAAAAAAAAAGCAAAAGATAAATTGGGGCAAAAATAAACTAAAATAAAATAAAATAAATAAAAAATGCCTAGCGCCTAGCCTAGCTTCCTAGGTCCCGCTTACAAGGTCTAGGCGCTAGGCCCCTATCGGCCGCCCGATTATCGCCTAGCGATTTTTAGAACACTGGCTATAATCTAAGCAGTTAAAATCCCTGATTATGGATTAATCGCTAATAGGAAGCTGAGCGATTATTTTTTTAGCGATTTATAATATTTCAATTGTTAGCGATTTAATCGGGAATAATCGGCCGATTAGTGGTTAATTGGCCGATTTTAAGTGGCCAATTAACCGATTAAATCTCCTCTAATTTTCATGCTCGTTTGCATTATTTGTGCTCAATCCGCCCAAAATTCAAAATTCATATTCAAAATTCAGACCCCTTCTGGTTCTCATGCAAACCTAAACCCAACATATCGCCGCTCTCTTCTTCCTCGTGCAAACCCAAACCCAAACTGATTCTCTTCTTTCTCGAGAAAATCTAAACTCGACCCGCTGTCTCTCTCCCCGTACCGTCGGATACTTGACCTGGCCCGCTTATCCACCTTCTCCTCTTGTTGCTCGCACTGCTTCTCCCCAATTGTTTTTGTTTGATAGAACCGATCAGCAAACCTGACCCGACCTACATCCAGAATCCAAACTTAGCTCAAACCAAGTACTCTTTTTTTTCTCTATAACTATATGTTTCTATTTGATAATCTTATAATAATTTTATGTTAGAATTTAGAGTTACTAGATAATGAGGATATATATTTTTTAATTATACATATAACAAATTTTCCGATTTAATCTCCGATTATTTTTCGATTAACCGATTTATCACTAATCGCTCCTAGACCGATTAGTTCTAAAAACCGATTTTAACTACCTAGGCTATAATACAAAAATGATGTAAACTTAACCCTAAATAAAGAATTTTTCAAGAATATTAAAAGATTAAGTTTACCAAACGTAATACAGATTAAGTCAGAAATTAAACTACTAATTGGTTTGATGAATTTTCAAGATATGAAATAGTTTAACAAGCCCAATTAAAGATTCACGTTTAACAATCAACAATTATACTTAATCGTTTTTAGCATGTAAGATATGCAATAATGATTCGTATTTTAATTAGTAAGTAGAAGCACACTAAATATTTGTGGACGACAGATAAATCAAATAATATTTTAGAGATAATATATAGTATCACAAATAAATAGAGGAGTGGAAAGAGACTACCGGGAGTTCGAAGAAAAGTGAGACATTAGGGAGGAAGTTGTTGTCGATGTGCTGCGGGTGAGCCAGGGAGGGTGGTAGGAGTTGAAGTTGAAGCAGCGGCAACCAGGGGTAGTCAATTGGAAAGGGTGGTTGGCGGTCGCTGTGCCGTGGCGTCGACGGCAGGGGGGGACGTCGGTGTGGGTGGTAGCAGTGGCTGCGGGAGGTCGGCGAATCGGAGTCGTCGAAGGTGGGTTAGGGGATCGATTAGTAAAGGGAAATTAGGGTTTCGATTTGAGGTGGAGTTGGGGGGATTTGGGTTTCAATTAGAAGTGGATTTGGGGGGAATTAGGGTTTCGATGGGGCTTCGGGTGTTGGGTTTGGGAAGAGGGAGCCGGAGGGAGGGGAAGGCTGTCGGAGTTGTAGGTGGACGGGGTTGAGGCGATGGCGAGGTGAAGGAGGAGGAAGGGTCGGCTTCGGGGTTGTTCGAAGGGGGCTGGATCTGGCGTCGATTGTTGGGTTTCAAGAAGAAGGGGCTTTGGTTGATGCAGTGGGAAGGAGAGAGAGATGGGGTTTTAGGGTTTAATTAATGGTGTTGGAATTTGGGTGTAGTTTAGAGCTTCTCACAAACCCTAAAATTTCTTAGGATTTCTCAAACCCTAATAATTTTTTATGGTATCACACACACTAGAAAAGAATGCAGAGCAATAACTCAAACACTGTAATTTTTTAAATCAATAATAGCATATCTTCTCATTATTCTCAAGGCTTATATATAGGCTCAAAACAAAATCTCAATACAAATCTCCAAAATATTCTACTGCAGAAAATAATGGGTGCAAATTGCGAAACTACTACATATGGCTAAAATGCCCAAAAACAAATAAAAATTGTTGAAATAAAGATAACTATGCTACTGGAGTAGTCATTCTAGACGATGCATGCACCGACAGAAGTGCCTAAATCGTCATGAACTGATGTCCTCAGAACTAGTCTATGTAAAGAATGTAGGAGGCACTTTTAAGCGAAGTGGGTTCTGCACCTTCTAACCATAGAAAATTCTAGCTATAATAATGAGAATAAGGTGTTTGTTATTCTAGACTTTTCAAATATGTTATGTAATGATGCACAATATTCCTTCCACATCTGCTCGAAGATTGTACTGAAAAAAATATAGTTACTTTTATTGAATGTGATGATTTTGTCATATTATCTTTTTTAGTATTTTAACCCAAGAAGTGTGAAGTTGGACTCATTTCATTGTTTGTGAAACCAACCTACATCTGGAGTGCACTACTGCACACATTTTTTTCATCAAATCCCTAGGTAAGTGATTAACTGCATAAATGCTCACTACGTAAATTTTGAAGACTACATTAGATATTTATATTATTTTGGTGGTAGAGAACATTTTGTGCATGAAAATAAATCTAGTTGTTTGCGATATTTTAGTCATTGAAGTCTTATGTTGATATATAATCTGAATCTTTGTTAATTTTAACTGTTAATTTCTTTGGTTTTAGTATCTCTTTCCAGGACAGGAGCCTAATCTTTCATCAAAGGAAGCTATATATTCATCATTAGTTGCATCATCTGGAAAGCTTCAGCTCTTGGAGAAGGTTTGTTTACTGAATAGAGATGTCTGCTCATTTACTTGAAGAATAGTATGCTCATCTGCATGATCACATTCCAAATTTTGGCTGAACATATTCACTAGACCTGTTTGTCTGAGCGAGGGTGAGAGGTCATAGTGGTAAGGCATAAAAGTGGTTCAAGACGATGTGATGACAGATTAGAGGAATAACTGTGTTTGAGGTGGTTGCATTTGCACCGTAGGGTCATTTTTTTCTTTTAATAGATCCGTTCACCACCACATATTATTAAAGGGAAGAGAGAACGGAGGTCTGTAGCTGCTAGACCATAACGATTAGACCATAATTTTTTTCTCCTTACTGATGAGCCTTAAGAATTTTTGTTTTATGAATGAATGTTTCCAGTTGCTGCCGAGACTGAAAGAAAGAGGTAATCGAGTTTTACTTTTTTCACAAATGACAAAGATGCTTGATATTTTGGAGGACTTTCTGGTGGCACTTGGGCTATCGTATTTCCGGTGAGTGTTTCTTGCTTTGAGAATTTCATTAGTTTAAGTTAACTAGATTATGTGCATGTGCAATACAAGTGCTTTTTCGTACTCCTAGTCTTTGGTGACCTCATTTTTGACAATGCTGAATAATTATCATCAATCTCCAATGTTTTTCATAATAGGAAGTTAGGTAATCAATGACATGTATATTACCCATGTTATAGTCCCATTCATTTTCTCAAAGAGAGGCTAATGAAACACACCGTCTCTGTATATATTGATGTGGTTTAGTATAGATGTAGTTAACATTTTGTGTAATAAAATTGTACTCTTTGTATCCCATGTATTTTTCAAAGCCTATAACTTTCTCGTCAATTGTATTCCCGATTTATCGTTAATGTCATCTTTTAGATCTCCATGACTCCACTTCTTTACATAACATCGACAGAATTCAGCGAGAAAAATTGTGTAATTTTAGGGTTTGTGATAAACTCTAAAACTACCCCCAAATTTTCAAATCCACCTCAATTCCTAAATCCTAATCCTCAAATCAAACTCAAATTCAAACCCTAATTAACTCATCCTTTTCATCTTCTCCCTCTATCCTTCCCTTTGTCTCGTCGACTGCACACTAACGCCAGCCGCCGCCACCGCCCTCCTCGTAGCCCCGACGCCCTATTCCGACGCTCCATCGCCAACAACCCCCGAGTCCCACCGCAGCAACCACCATCGCCTTCGTCGGTCCTCGCCTTCACCATCCCGACCACACTCACCCCTGCATCCCGCCGCTCGACTACACCTCTGTCGACCCCCTGCCCTGCACCGTCGACCCACGCCAGCAACCCACTCAGATCACCACCGCAGTCCCCCTGTGCACCGCTGTCGCACTCCACGTCGACGATCACCGTCACAGCACCGATCCCGAGCTTCGACGCCCCATTGGCGCGGCCTCGCCGTCCTCCATCGTAAATACACACAATCTGCAACCCCAGTATACTCTTTTCTTTTTAAAAAAAAATATTTGTGTTACTGCTTTATCATCTTTAAAATATAATTTGATTTATCTGTCATTCACAAATAATTGAGTGTGCTTCTACTTGCCTATTAGAGTACAAATTATTATTGCATCTCTTACTTGCCAAGAACGCGTAGGTATATTATTATTGATTATTATGATTGAATTTTAATTGGGTTTGTTAAACTATTTCATATCTTGAAAATCCATCAAACCAATTAATAGTTATAATTTCTAACTTAATCTGCATTACATGTTGGTAAATTTGATCATTTAAAATTTTTGGAAATATTCTATTTAGGGTTAAGTTTACATCACATTGATTCGTTGTTTATGTAGAATTTAGGTTCTCCACGTGCCCCAGCGTCCAAATAAGGATCCGCTGGCATCTTCTCTTGGAGAGATGGTTGCGTGTGTAAATGCTTCCTCTTATCGAATGGGGGTTAAGACTGGACAATACCCGCGAGGTACCTGACGCGATAGATTTGCACTCGGTTAATTATCTCGCAATGGAGTGTCTTCTTTCTCTCATTTCGAACGAGGGCGGGCTCCCGGAGATTTCGATACCAAATCTGCTCCAGTGTATTTTCACACAAAAAAATATAGTTTGATTTGTGACTTTTAGCCTATGTGTTCATCCAATCATGATCAACTGACATCTTAATAAGTTAATGATGTGGACATCAATTTTATTTAGTTTAGAATTTTTTTTCAGTACCATATTTGTTTCTAGCAATTATAGCCATATGTAATCTTTTTTGTATTTTTTAGATTTTGAGAATATTTTAAGATTTGTATCTTGATTTGTTTTGAGCCTATATATAAGCCTTGAGATTAATGAGAAAAGATATGCTATTCTTGATTTTTAAAAAAACAATTGTGTTGAGTTTTTGCTCTTCCTCTCTCTTTGTGTGATACAAGTGAGATCCAAATTATTAGGGTTTGTGATAAGTCCTAATACAATTTTAGGGTTTGTGATACTCTAAAATCTATCCCAAATTAAAAAAAAATCCAACTAAAATTACCCAAACCTTAATTTTCCAAATCCCCAACACAAAATCCTAACCACCTACTCCTACACCAGCTTCCATTCACAATCCCCTTCTTCATCTTCTTCCTCTACCCCAGATCCCGATCATAAGAAAAAAAAAATCCACTCCTTCGTCTTCCCCAGTCCCCCATCCCGAACCCTAGCCTCGATGACACCCTAGCACCCCCGCTCTCACACTGTCGCCCTCACCTTGCCCTCTCCCTCTCCCCGTCGCCTTCGTCCCCGACTCTTTCCGCAACCCATCGACCAAAACCCTAATCCCACAGATCACCAACAGCCCCGACTGCAATTACAGGCCCTGTGCCCCCCGTTCGCCCCTCCTCCCGACGACTTTGCCGCCGTCGCTCGCGTCGCCCACTGCCGTCGTTGACGTTGACTTCAACCAGTGACACCGCCGACCACCTTGTCATTGCTCTTGAAGTTGCTGTGTGCCATTGCTATCTCTTGGAGTGCTGTGTTCTTAGTTGCTATCCAACTCCGAGATCTACGCTGGTTTCGTCGCACTCGGTATGCTCTTTCCACTATTAAATATTCGTATTCTACTGCCCTATTATCTATTATATTATCTAATTTGCCTGTCGTCCACATAAATAATTGAGATCGAGTGTTCCATATGTTTGATAAGAGTACGAATCAATATTGAATCCATTACTTGCTAAGAACACTTGGGGATTTAATTATTAATTGTAGAGTGAATTATTAATTGGGATTGTCAACGTGATTCAGTATTTGAAAATTCATCCAACCAATTAATTGTTTAAAATTTTCAACTTTGATCCGCACCTACGTGTTGGTAAAATTAATCCATTAAGAATCTTGGAAATTTTCTATTTTAGGATTAGTTTTACATCATTTTGGTATTAGAGCGAAGGTTTTTAAAACCTTAGTTCTTGTATCGTAGGCATCAATTTTGCATTCATTTAGGACTGTGTAGTCATTTTCTTTCTTTTATTTTAGGTCATTTCAGATTCATTTATAAAAATTAAAAAAAAATTAGGACACACACGACCACTAGTTTCCATTTTTGGTGAATGCGTCTTCACAGCACTATTACGGATCCTGAAGAGCCATTCCTATCCCTTTCAAGTCACCCAATTAGGAACCCTAGACTTTCCCGACCTGAAATGGACAACCCTGATATCTTCGCTACCCTAGCTGTCATCTAAGCAACTCTTGTCAATATCAATCAGAGGCTCGAGAAAGTGGAGTTAAATCAAATCATTTGTCCCTGAGCTTCATGCCAATCGTCAGATCCCTCAAGAGAATGTTCGTGACGATCAACGTCAAGAACATGACCCTGACGAACAATATAAGAAGAATGTTAAGGCTGATGTTCCCCAGTTGAAGGCCACATGGAACCCTAAGCTTATCTTGATTGGATCCGTGCGATGGACCACTACTTTGTGTGGTATGACATGAGCGAAGCCCTGAAAGTTAAATTTGCCATAATCAAATTAACTGGGAAAGCACAACACTGGACCAATCTTGAACATGCTCGCAGAGGTCGAAGCCTGACACCCATATCCACTTGGAAAGTTATGAAAGAAGTTCACTGAGAGATATGTACTGTTATCGTTTCACATCCGATTGCGAGATTCGTGGAACCAACTTTATTAAGGAAGTAAATCCACACAAGAATATGTTGATAAGTTTGATGATTTCCTTATTCGGTGAAATGCTTTAGATAAAGAGAGTGGAGAACAAACTCTTTCTAGGTTCAGAGCTGGATTACGAGTCGATTTGAGGAACGAGCTAATTCATAGAAATGTGGACTCACTAGCGGCAGCTTATGCTCTTATTCTTGATATGGACTCCTTAAAGCAAGTTCCCATTACAAGTCCAGCAATTCGATGGATCTTTCCTCCAGAATGAATCCTCCTGATCACTCTAGACCTGAGCACTCCTCTCCTCAGTACCCTAACAAGCCTTACCCAAACATACTTCAAATTCCTATCCACTTAGAAATGACGACACGGGTAAGAACACTGAAAGAAACTATTCTAAGATTGATCCTCTCACTAAGTGTTATAAATGTAAGGGATACGGCTTTGTTGCTGGCAAATGCCCCAGCCCAAGTAGGATCAATATAGTAGAAGGTACCGCAGTCATCGCTGATGAGCCTGACACTGAGTTTACCTATGAACCTAATGTAAGTGATGACTTTGATGAAAAAGAGGATGACCAGTCTCAATTATATTCAGTCTGTCCAGTCACCTCTATTGAGTGTGCCTGAGTCACCCATTCCATCCTGTCACTATAGATTTTATCCATGTGTTAGAACATCCTAGAGTAACAGAGTCTGCACCCACATTTGCATATCACATTCATGACTTGCATAGAGAAATTTTCAAGGAACTTAATGAGAATAATTTTAACTACAAGTTAATAGCAGATATTAGAAGAAAATTTATAACTTTTGATATTGGTGATGAGGTAATGGTTCGGATTCATCCGGAACGGTTTCCTGTTGGACCCGTTAAGAACTTAAACATACATGCTGCAGGCCCATTTAAGATTCTACAGACAATCAATGATAATACCTATGTCGTTCACCTTTCTGGAGGCTTTGACATAAGTAAGACTTTCAATATTGAGGATCTAGTACTCTATGAATGCTCAAAATTCAATCATAGAAATTTTCTTCTAGATGAGCCCATCCTGCAGCCTAATGGTAAGATTCTCACATTTATCCCTCTACCTGATACTATTTACCCACCGACTGAAGAATTGAATAATATTTTAGATGATCCGATAATCTCTACAAGAGATGGTGGTATGCTCCGATAATCTCTACAGGAGATGGTATGCACAAGTATTTGGTGAGGTGGAAGAACAAGCCGAAGTCGGATGACACTTGCAGTGATCGTGAGGAGCTCCCGCAACTGGATCCAAATTTTTTGGCGCACCATGACAAGATCACTTGTTTTGGCTCGATTGGGTCGAGCTCTCTCCCACCCGGAGTGAATGATGAGGACATCAGTTTTATTTAGTTTAGAATTTTATTTTAGTACCATATTTGTTTTTGGCAATTATAACCATATATAATCTTTTTTGTATTTTTTAGATTTTGAGAATATTTTGAGTTTTGTATCTTGATTTGTTTTGAGCCTATATATAAGCCTTGAGATTAATGAGAAAAGATATGCTATTCTTGATTTTAAAAAAACAATTGTGTTGAGTTTTTGCTCTTCCTCTCTCTGTGTGATACAAGGGAGATCCAAATTATTAGGGTTTGTGATAAATTCTAATACAATTTTAGGGTTTGTGATAAACTCTAAAATCTACCCCAAATTAAAAAAAATTCCAATTAAAATTACCCAAACCCTAATTTCCCAAATCCCCAACACAAAACCCTAACCCCCTACTCGTACACCAGCCGCCATTCACAATCCCCGTCTTCATCTTCTTCCTCTACCCCAGATCCCGATCACAAGAAAAAAAAAACCACTCCTTCGTCTTCCCCAGTCCCCCATCCCGAACCCTAGCCTCGACGACACCTTAGCACCCTCGCTTTCACACCGTCGCCCTCACCCTGCCCTCTCCCCGTCGCCTTCGTCCCCGACTCTTTCCGCAACCCATCGCCTTAAACCCTAATCCCACAGATCACCAACAACCCCGACTGCAATCACAGGCCCTGTGCCCCCCGTTTGCCCCGCCTCTTGACGACTTTGCTGCCGTCGCTCGCGTCGCCCACTGCCATCATCAACGTCAACCAGTGATGTCGCCGACCACCCTGTCATTGCTCTTGAAGTTGTTGTGTGCCATTGCTATCTCTTGGAGTGCTGTGTTCTTAGTTGCTGTCCAACTCCGAGATCTACACTGGTTTCTTCGCACTTAGTATACTCTTTCCACTATTAAATATTTGTGTTCTACTGTCCTATTATCTATTATATTATCTAATTTGCCCGTCGTCCACATAAATAATTGAGTTTGAGTGTTCCACACTCTTGATTAGAGTACGAATCAAAATTGAATCTATTACTTCCTAAGAACACTTATGGATTTAATTATTGATTGTAGAGTGAATTATTAATTGGGATTGTTAACGTGATTCAGTTTTTGAAAATCCATTCAACCAATTAATTGTTTAAAATTTTCAATTTTGATCCGCACCTACGTGTTGGTAAAATTAATCCATTAAGAATCCTGGAAATTCTCTATTTTAGGATTAGTTTTACATCAGTTAAACCTTCGAGTGCTTTCTAGTGTACCAAATGTGAGTGAGTTGATGTAGGGAAAATAACCAAAGAGAAACAGACCAAGATCGCATACATATTTCATACCATACGTAAAGAATTCTGCCTGATAGAATGTTCGCTAGAGTCATATTACTCGGAATTTATGTAACAAAAGAAACATTTTCAGCATTATAAGTGGAGTTTTTTATATATGTATGCACTCAAGCTTGTGGTTGTTTATATTGCCAGTTAAAATTTGCAGGATAGATGGAAAGACACCGATAACTCTGCGCCAACAACAGACGAAGGATTTCAACGAACCTGAAAGTCAAGTCTTTGTTTTCCTGATATCAACACGTGCAGGTGGCCTAGGTATTGATTTGGTAAGCATTTAGAGCGTTCTTTCATAAGTCATTACTGCATTGGCAAACTTTAATATATTAAAAACTAATGTCATGCTTGATAGTTGAGCCATGTCAAAATTTCAAGCTGCTACCTAGATTGTATGCAGACTCCCGTTGATTGTAGACAGACATTTGATAAAATTATCCTAATTATGATGCATGGAGGGATATTTCATTGTGGTGTTAACTGAAACTAATCTTTTAACTCTTTTATTTTGCTTGTATTGTCTGCTATGTTTGCCTCTTGGATGACAGCCAACTGCTGATAGGGTGATTTTATATGGTATGTTCCCTCTTTTTTTCCATTTATTTATGCAATAATATTGTAGTGTTCCTCTTTATCATACCATTCTGTTTTCTCTTTCTTTACCCCCATCAGATCCAGATTTTAATCCATTTATGGATTTGCAAGCCCAATCTCGGGCGCACCGAATTGGTCAAACCCGACCGGTTGTAGTCTATCAACTCATAACAAAGTACTCGGTTGAGGAGAAGATTCTTCACAAGTCTAAAGAAAAGCTTGCAGTAGAAAATCTGGTGATGAATCATACCAAAAAGCCAAGTGTAGATGAACTGCACTCTCTGTTGCTTCATGGTACTCGGACAATACTAAATAGGAAGAAATTGGAAGCCACATTGATAAACTATGATGATAAAGCCGCCACATTGATAAACTATGATGATAAAGCCATTGATGATCTCCTTAAGCTCGACCCAAAACCTGACGAACTCTGCACTCCAGAAAACGATGGGTATCTAGGCAGTATCCAGAGTTTCTTATCCGACACTAATAAAATTGATGTGCCTGTGGCCTCACCAAAAGCTGAGGAATGGTTTGATATATTTGGACCAGTGCAATCAACAGCAGAGGATTTACGAAGGGGGAGAAGACAGAAGAAAGTGATTACTTATGAATGTGATGAAGCGTCTAATAGCGATGATGTATACTCGCCTAGTGATGATGTATACTCGCCCGAGGGTTCCTCTGAGTCAGACTCAGATGATGGTGATTTGAGTGATGAGCTCTAGTCACGGGATCAAGATGAATTGTAATTATTATCAGGTCATTTGCAGGTTAGTTTCGTATGAAATTTTGTTCTGGCGTTTTTGGAGGAAGCTGTGCAAGTATTTGCCTATTTGGAACATTTCCTCTAGTCTTTTGGTGTACTTATATACTACCTTTTGTAGATCCATGGTTCTAAACTCAGATGGTTTGGTCATCACTTTAAAAATGAAGGGATGGTAGTCTTGTGTAAAAAGTTGGTTGGGATTGACTTCTTTTTATAGTTGGAAGTTGTAAATATTGAAAATTGCATCTCCTGAATTGCTCACATGCAGTTTCTCGTTTTTTGTGGTCAAGAATAGGAAGCCTCGTATACAGTGGTTACAGTAACTTTGTGGGACTTCCCATGGACGATCTGCACTGTTCACTACTTCGATTGTAATATGTACCGTTTAAAAGTGGTTGCATAATGTGATGCATGGGCATAATGCCTCGACACAATTTCAGTGTTTGTGAACATGCGTGTTATGACACAGCATGACGAACTGTGTGGATCGTCCATAGAATCTACCGTGTGAGTATGGGTACATGATATCAAGAAAATATCCTTTTTAATTATCAGGCTCCCTTTCCTTCGCTTATACTTTTGAATTATAAGTAGACTGGTTATTCTTGAGACCTGACGAACAATCTCTGAGACAAAACAAGAGCTTATCTGAAATCATGTGTTTCTGTTCTAGCTACACAAGTTTATGTCCAGACAGTTGTATTGCAGGTACAAAGTCTAATCAGAATTGTGCGTGAAAGTTGGGTTTCTGGGACCAAGTTTGGGTAAGTCCAGTTTATTTGGATCTTTAGATTTGCCAGGGTTTTGGGGTTTGGACAAAATTTGGAAAGAAATAATCATCTAGATCTGGATTTATTGAGTTCTGCATTGATCCAATTTGTGCAATGTGCATTCTGTATTCAATCATGCTACACTCACAACCTCTTCTACTACTTACTTCGCTTATTATAACCTTACGTGCTACAATAATATTGAAGGTTTCTAATATTAATCCAATTTGTCCCCACATTTTGGAGTGAGTGAATCTTGTCAAGGGATCTTTGTCAAGATGTGCTCCCCTGTATTATTCAAGATACTAGATTTTAGCATGTGAGAGATGCGTGTCGTTTTGTAATCTCCAATTTACGTGGTTTGTAGGTTTAATGTATGGTTGAGATATTTGTTAAATCTAAGTGGACGGTTGATTCATTTTGGAACTTAAAATGTATGATTGATTGAGATTTAGAAGTTGATAGTTGTCTATAAATTATACTCTCTCCGCCCAGTTATAATAGCGGAGATGTTGGAGGCAAATTAGTATAAAGCTGAGTTAATTATTTTTTGAAACTTGGACATGGGATTCTTGGCCCTTACGCCCGTAAGCAATACATTTGCTAGATATGTATTGGTTTTGTAACCAAATGAATGGTAGTGGTTCCATGCTTTTAATATATGTGTACTGCATATGTATTGCAAAAAATTTTTTAGATTGTCGGTCTTTTTTTTGGGGGGGGGGGAGTTCATTAGTAGAGAGAAACTTATAGTGATGGAATTCTTTGCCCGGCCAACATATGTGCATAAGACATGCTGGATACTTTATTGTATAAGAATCGTATAAAGAGTTTTTTTTTTGATGAATCAGAATCGTATAAAGAGTTGGTATAAATTTTTATGTAGCCATCAATATCTGATGTTTGCATGGGCCTCGCATTAAAACTTTTTGGTAATCAAAGTTCATACATCGAGAACTAAGTTAATGCATATATTTCTTTCTTTTTGAGATATAAATGAGATTTGTACTCTACTTCTCTTGCCTGCCTAACTGCTACAGTTCTTACCAGTGGTCACGGTGCTATCCTACAGGACGATCCTAAAGTCAAGTTTCTTATATAAGTTTTTTCTTCTTTTAAAAAAAAATAAAAATAAAAATAAATGGTAATTCGTTCAAATTTCAATAAAAACATTCAAACAAACCCCTGGCGGCTGAGGAGTAGGTCTAACAATTGGTTTTTGTTTCTTTCCTACTTTAGTCATATAATCAACCATAATCCATTTATTTTCCTTTTCCTTTTCATTTTCCTTTTCCTTTATGGACACGCAATCCATATCATCCATAAGTCGCTTCATAATATTTTAATGTAATAGAAAGTTGGTACAAGCGAGCCTTATAGGTTTCCAAGCGAGATTTTCTGTAATATAAAATTGATTCAAGCGAGACTCGAGCTTCTCATTTACTAAAGAGCCGTACCACTACCGGATCCTACCAGCATCTGCATAGGGCCGGCCCCATCCTTGAGGCCGGTGAGGCGGACGCCTCAGGCCCCTGATATTTTATAATTTTAGGAATTTTTTTCCAAACTATCTCACTTTTTGAAAGTTTTTCCTAAACCGTCCTACTTTTTTTAAAAGTTTTCAAAATGCCTCACTCGTTTTCTGAAAAAGCAAGTGTGGTTAAAACCTCATCGCTTTTTCAGAAAGCGAGTGTGAGACTTTTGATTTTCGAAAGCCTACACTAGCTTTCTGAAAAACCGATTGGGTTTTAACCACATTCGCTTTCTCAAAAAGCGAGTGTCACTCAGTTTTTATCAATTAGTCACTCAGACCTAATTGGTCAGTGGGTGTGTTTTATAGCTGTTACTGTTCGTGGGGCTGTTGGATTTGGCTTCTGTTAGGGGGTTTCTAGGGTTTGAGATGAGGAAGAGAAGGGAAAGAGAGTGACAGCCAGAAAAAGTTGATAGTTTTTCATTTGATTCTTATCTCTTACATATATGAAGATACAAAGCCCAATGGACCCAAAAAGCAATTTGGGTCAAAACATAATAATTTCCACCTTGAACCAAATTGCATCTAAAACAAACTAAAACATAAAGCAAATGCATAAAGCAAACATAACCTAAATAAAGATAAATATAAAGATATACTAGCAACATGCTAGAAACAAAACTAGCTCAAACTAGCTAGAAATAAACCGACATCAAACTTGAACAAAGCTTGGACTTTGCAATTAGAAGAGGCTTTGTGAGCATATCGGCCGGATTTGATTCGGTACCTATCTTCTTCACGGCAACTTTGCCTTCTGAGATCATATCTTGAACAAAATGGTATCGAATGTCAATGTGCTTCGTCTTCTCATGATACATGCGGTCCTTGGCCAAATGAATCGCGTTTTGGTTGTCACAAAACACCGTAATAGGACCCTCGAGTGAAGACATCTCTCCAACAAATGCCTTGAGCCAAATAGCCTCCTTAATAGCCTCAGTAATTGCCATATATTCGGCCTCGGTACTTGAGAGTGTAACGGTGGCTTGAAGTGTAGACTTCCAACTAATTGCACAATCTCCAAGGGTAAAAACATAACCCGTCAAAGAACGCCTCTTGTACAAATCACCCGCAAAATCCGCATCCACAAAACCCGTTAGTTTCTTGTCATTACCAAACTCCAAACGAGCATCAATAGTACCTCTCAAATAGCGGAAGATCCACTTCACCACTTCCCAATGCCCTTTTCCCGGACAAGTGAGATATTTACTTACCACACTAACGGCTTGAGCAATGTCGGGTCGAGTACACACCATCAAGTACACGAGACTCCCGACCACACTCGAATATGGAACCTTTTCCATATATTTTTTCTCTTCATCGGATTTTTGGCTTAAAGCGGCCGAAAGCTTGAAATGCGCCACAAGAGGTGTTGAAACAACTTTCGTTTTCTCCATGCCAAAACGGCGTAGCACTTTCTCGGCAAAACTCTTTTGTGAAAGAAATAACTTTCTTTTGGACCTATCCCTTATGATCTCCATCTCGAGAATCCTTTTGGCGGCCCCCAAATCTTTCATCTCAAATGCCGAACTTAGTTGCTCTTTCAACCTCCTAACTTCTTTCAAGTTTGAGGATGCAATCAACATGTCATCTACATAGAGCAACAAGTAAATGAAATCCCCACCATCCAACTTCTTGAAATAAACACAATTATTATAATTGGAACGATGGAAATTAATACTCACAATGAATGAGTCGAACTTCTTATACCATTGCCGCGGTGATTGCTTAAGGCCATAAAGGGACTTCTTCAAAAGACACACATGGTCCTTCTTTCCCACAACCTCAAAACCCTCCGGTTGGCTCATGTAAATTTGTTCCTCTAAATCACCATGCAAGAAGGCAGTTTTCACATACATTTGCTCCAATTCCAAATCCTTCATTGCGACCAAGAAGAGCAAAACTCGAATGGAGGTGTGCTTAACTACAGAAGAGAACACATCATTGAAGTCCACACCTTGGACTTGACTATACCCTTTAGCCATTAGCCTTGCCTTATATCGAAAATCCGCAAAATTTGAGCCATCAATCTTCCTCTTAAACACCCACTTGCAACCCACAATCCTCTTACCACTCGGAGGCTTCACAAGAGACCAAGTCTCATTTTTTTGCAAGGATTGTAACTCTTCATTCATAGCGGCAACCCAATTGGCCGTATCTTTAGAAGAAATGGCTTCCTTGTAGGAAGATGGCTCACAATACTCCACTTTCTCTGCAATTGCCAAACAATAAACAAAGTCGGAGTATCCATACCTTGTAGGTGGTCGTGTTTCTCTTCTAGCTCGGTCCCTTGCCAATGCATATGGTTGTGCCTCTTCTTGGACTTCCTCCAAATTGACATCATCATGTGAGATCAAATCATCACCTTCTTAGACCGGCATCTCCAACTCCACTTTGGACTCAACCGTCTCATTCTCCTTAATAGTCGGCTCGGGTGCAACATCATTTGCCTTCAACATGGCCGACTTATTGAAAATGACATCTCTTGAAATAAGGAACTTGGATGATTCGGGACATCAAAATTTATATTCCTTCACATTTGCGGTTTACCCAATAAAAATACACTTCTTCGATCTAGGCTCCAACTTTCCTTCATTCACATGTGCATAAGCAGGACAACCAAACACCCTCAAATTCGAATAATCGGCCGTCTTACCCGACCACACTTCTTCGGGTGTCTTCAACTCAATTGAAGTGGCAGGAGATCGATTTACCAAATAGCAAGATGTGTTAATAGCTTCCGCCCAAAACTCCTTACCCAAACCCGCATTTGAAAGCATACTTCTAGACCTTTCAAGTAGTGTCCTATTCATCCTTTCTGCAACACCATTTTATTGTGGAGTGTTGACCACCGTCTTGTGCCGAACAATCCCTTCGGCCTTACAAAAATTATCAAACTCACGGTTGCAAAACTCCAAACCGTTCTCGGTTCTCAACCTCTTAACTCTCCTTCCCGTTTGGTTCTCCAAAAGTGACTTCCATTCTTTGAAGGTGCGAAATACATCACTTTTTTTTTCAAGAAATAAACCCAAACCTTCCTTGAGAAATCATCAATGAAAGTAAGCATGTAATGAGAACCATTACCTTTGGAAGGCTCGCGAAAAGGTCCCCAAAGATCCGAATGGATGTAGTCCAGTGTTTCCTTGGTCGAATGAATGGCCGTGGAGAAGTTCAACCTCTTATGCTTGCCAAATACACAATGCTCACAAAACTCCAAGTTGCCCGTGCATTGGCCACACAACAAGCCTCTCTTGCTCAAAATGGTCATTCCTCGCTCGCTCATATGCCCCAATCTCATATGCAGAGCCTAGTAGTATCCTCATCCGAGATAGTATCCGAACGTGCAATGACGGTCGAGCCCGTGACCGTGGAGCCTTGTAGGAAATAAAGAGTTCCAATTCTCTTCGCCTTCATGATTGTGAGAGCCCCTTTAAAAACTCTAAGGACTCCACCTTCACTTTGGAACTTACACCCCTTTTCTTCAAACGACCCCAAGGATATCAAATTCTTAGACAAATCGGATATATGCCTCACACCCGTCAACCTTCGGACTTTTCTATCATGAAACTTAATTGTCACCGAACCAATTCCGGCAACCTTACACATATTGTTATTCCCCATGAGAACCTTACCATCCGTAGACTCATAAGTCTCAAACCAATCTCTATTCGGAGTCATGTGTTGCGAAGCACCCGTATCCATCACCCAATAATGTATATCATCAACATTAGTATCTATCACACAAAGAGTATCAACCGTGTCACATTCGGCCACATTGGCCTCCTCCGAAGAAGAACCTTTACTATTCCCCTTTTGTTTATTTTTAAGTTTGAAATAATCGGCCATAATGTGTCCCCTCTTCTTACAATAGTTACACGTCAAATTCTTGTACCTAGACTTCGAACGGTTCCTTATATCTTTTGAGTTTCGGTCCCATGACCTACCTCGATCAACAACCAAACCAACACCTTGGCTCCCTTTCTCATTATTGGTCATTTCACTATTAATGTGCAACTTAGCTTGCAAATTGCTCTTAACATCCTTAAGGGAAATTTTGTCTCTACTATAAATCAATATGTCTCTAAAAGCCTTGTATGATGCAGGTAATGAACACAATAACAAAAGGGTTTGGTCCTCGTCCTTCTCCTTAACATTAATCTTACTTAAGTCATTCAAAATAGATGCAAACTCCGTAATATGATCGAAAATTGACGTACCTTCAACCATGCGAAGGGTATAGAGGCGCAATTTCAATCGCAGTCGATTGGTGAGAGGCTTCTTCATGTAAATGTTCTCCAATTTCTCCCACAAAGTCTTAGCGGTTTTCTCCGATAAGACCTCTTGCAATGTCGAATTGCTCAAACACAATTGGATTATAGAGAGCGCTTTATCATCCATCTCTCTCCATCTCTTATCCGTCACCGCATCAATCAATTTTTCTCGACAAAAAATGGCATCCTTAATGCCTTGGCTCGACAAAATCGCTGCCATACGCACTTGCCACAATGCAAAACTCGTCTTCCCATCATACTTCTCAATATCATATTTTTCCGACATATCCATTCAAATTTCTCAAACCCAATTCAACAAAACTCCAAATTTTCTCCCAAAAATTAAATTACTCAAATCACAAAATCAAACCTTCTCCTTCTTGATATCCTCCCTCCTCCGGTGCTCGCGACGACGAAGACCAAGAAGCCCTAACACGAGGGCATCGACTTCACTGAATCCGGATCCATCTTCCTCGAACCGGATGAACGGCGGATGAGCTGACGGGATGGCGAATGGATGGTGGGAGGATGGCGAATGGACGGTGGGATCTCGTGGTTGGAAGCGATCGACGGACGCGCTGAGAAGGTAGCGGCGACCGAAAAGGGATCGGAGTTGGCGGCAAACGGAGGACGATAAGGATCAGATCCAATTTGAGATGAATACCTGCGGGATTTTGGAGGTAGGAGAATTTGGCTCTGATACCAATTTGCTAGGGGATTTCTAGGGTTTGAGATGAGGAAGAGAAGGGAAAGAGAGTGACAGCCAGAAAAAGTTGATAGTTTTTCATTTGATTCTTATCTCTTACATATATGAAGATACAAAACCCAATGGGCCCCAAAAACAATTTGGGTCAAAACATAACAGCTTCGAATCTGGCATTTTACATTTTTATTTATTAATTCGTTTTTTGGAGTTTTTGGTGAAATAAAAATTTTTATTAGGGGGAAAATCTTCTGTGAGATATATTGTATTCCAATTTAGTTCAGATACTGCAAGCGGAGGCTGCAGCTCTGTGTGCAAGTACCTCAGCGCACGATCAATTCCAAGAGCAATTTTCATACGTCTAAGTCAGGAAAATTGACAACCTTCACCATCTAAAACAAAAACAAAATGCACAATTTTTAAATACATAAAGGCATGAATGCATTAACCATGAACAATAAACTTGAGGCTCTTCTGACTCACAGTGAAGGTGCTCGTATAGTGTCCGTTTGATGCATTTTCGAAGACGAGCATCCTTGCAAATGGGTCAAACTCTTCGCAATAACCAGGTAATCATGCTATGTTCTCGTGGCTTATCCGTGCCAAATCTGCCAAATGAAATGCAAAGAATTTAACAACTTTATTACTTTCAGGGGTTTTTATAAGCATCCAAAAGAACTTCATTTTGCTATGTACCCCTCAAAAGACTTAATAAATTGATATCCCCAGCAAACTTTAATCTATATATCATCCCCTAAAAAGGAAAACATACCATTAGTATATGGGAAATGCCGGATTAAAAAAAAATGAATTAAAAAATAAAAGTGTGAAATGCCGGATTCGAACCTAGATCCAATAGTCCCATGAATAGTAACAGCCCTAAAACACAACCACTAGCTAATAAGGCTTGAGTGACTAATTGATATAAACTAAGTGACACTTGCTTTTTGAGAAAACGGGTATTGATTAAAACCGAATCGGTTTTTCAGAAAGCGAGTGTACGCTTTCGAAAATCAAAAACCTCACACTCGCTTTCTGAGAAAGCGATGAGGTTTTAACCACACTCGTATTTTCAGAAAGCGAGTGAGATAGTTTGAGAATTTTTTTAAAAAATAGGGCAGTTGGGAAAAAAAACTTTCAAAAAGTTGGACAGTTTGGAAAAAAATTTCAATTTTAGGGGTCCCAAATTTGTACTTTCCCTGTCAATATAGACACATGTTTTGCGTGTACACAAAAAAATTTGTTATTAGAGGCCCCCAAAAATAAATATTTTGGTCTTTAAAATTTTGTTTAAATTATTTGGGTTTCAACTTGATTGAATTTGAGGCTTTAAATTTGAGTAATTTAAAAACAAATGCACATTCAAATTCAAACCCGAAACACTTACTTTCAACCCGAACTCGAAACCCGCATTTAAAACAAACTCTTTTTGGCTCTTTCTTCTGAGTTATTCATTGATATATATTTTGCATATTGTGTTTTGAACAATGTATAAATTTTTTGTATACATATTTTTTTATATTTATAAATACTAGTAATTTACATGTGCGATGCACGTCTTAATAAATATATATTTTTTAAATTAAAAATTTCGACGTAGTCTGGCCTCGAATCTGAGACATCTTTTATATTAGTTATGCACGAACAATGCACATCTTAATATTTAAAAAATAAAAAATAAACACATAACATAGTGAGAACTTGAACCTGAAACTTCCTTCATAATATTAGTTATGTACGTGCGTTATATGCGTTGATAGATTGACAAATGACACTAATTAAGACATTCTCACATTATAATATTAGAGATTAGAGATATGAGGGACCCCATTTCGGAAGTTCGTCTCGGACTCCTGAGAACTCAGTGCCGGGCCATGCTGATCTGCATTACTACGTCCTAATCTTTTCCTATCTCAATCGATGTAGATGGCTACATCGAACATTTAACATGTGGACTCAAACCCCATAAATGAGGAATGAAAGTGGGGGTTACAAAGACCCGCAAAATATCCTCTACCATGCAAAACGAAAATCATCACAAATTATCAACCGTATAAGTGCTTGAGAAGATAAGTGGAGTTGGTGCAAGCAACGTCTGACATTTCATCCCTGGATTATTGATTCACGCTTTATCCACGTGATCTTCCACCCTCCAAAAATGATTCAAGCCATTTACTATTTCGAGCAATTGAAAGAGGACACGTGTGCTTGGGGGGCGGGGGGGGGTTGGTTTGGAAGAATATACGTGCATTCTACGGAATATTACTGTTTTGTGGATGAGGGTATCCTGTGGAGTGGGGTTACCCATTTTGCCCTTGTGGAAATAGTGGGGGACCATTTTGTTAGAGCATCCACAGTCTTTGCTAAAAAAATATGGCAAAATAACAACTAGAAGTAGCAATTTGAAAAATTCGCTGCCACGGTTATTTACTATAATTTTATCATTTTTGTTAGCGGACGAGACAAAATGTTTTCTTTTTTTTTAAAATCTTAATACCACAGTAGATTAAGTTAGTTTAGTAATTAGTAGTAGATTTAGATTATTAAATTAATAAGTAGGTAATTAATAATGCTAAGTAGTGATTAATTAGTAGTAGATTGTGAATTAAATAGGGGAAATGCCTCCTGGATTCTAAGACGGCAAACAATTTTTGCTTAAGACGGGACAATTTTTTTTTTTTCTTTCTCTGAGACAGTACAACATGTATCATCTAATTATTAAAAAAAAATTTGAAAAAAACCCATGGACGTTACAAGTTGTTTCGTCCAATCCTATTTTTTCTATATAAAAAGGGACGGAACATCCCCTATAATTTGAAAATCGCCAATTCGTTTCTCAAATATGAGAACGGACTGTAGCGATTTTGCCATAATATGGCAAAATAGCAAACGAATGCACACCTACATTTCTCAAATTGTGAAAATTTGACAAATATAGCAAACGACTGTGGATTCTCAAATTGTGAAAATTTGGCAAATATAGCAAACGACTCTTAGGGCATCCACAGTCGTGCTTTGCTAAAAAATGCATTTTCGCATATTATACATATAGCAAACTCCTTTGTTGCAGTCGTAAAATGCTATAATATAGCAAGCAAATTTTTTTAATGATCGGACGGATCTTCGAGATCCGTCCCATGAGTTTGAAATATTTTTTGCAATTTTTTAAAATTTAAAAACAATTTTTTAGTAAAAAAAAAAATTTATTTGGTGGGCCCCTCCACGGATGGATCTTCAAGATCCGTCCAAGGGGATTCAGCCTTAAAACAATTTTTTTTTGTTTCGAAAATTAAAATAAACTTCGGACGGATTGTCTAGTTCCGTTTGACGAAATAAAAAATAAATTTTTTTAGTGGGATAGATTTTGAAGATTCGTCTTGTATAATATGCATTTTCTTATATCCGCTTTTATATATAGCCATCTACTGTTGCGAAATCGTCAAAATATGCATAAATAGCAAACGACTGCAGCGATTCGTTTGCTAAAAAATGCATAAAGTAGATAAATAGCAAATGACTATGGATGCTCTTAGTGAGTGATTAGTAGTACAATAATTGAGCATATGTTTTAATTATCAGATGATAAATTTATTTTGGATTCTTGAAGATTCACAACCTTTACATTTGTATATTTCTCTTCTCCTTTACATATTCTACCGTTTTCTATATTTTACATGTATGTTTTGATCGGAATTACGATTATTCTTTCCGATGTTGCCATTGTATAAATTGTCGGAACCATCATTTTAAAGAGTGATTCAGCTGTGAGGCCGTACATGTTTTTTGTTAATGAATAAATGTTATACAAAATATTAAAATCTCAACTTTGTTATTTCCATGCATTGCACGTGTTAACTAACTGTCACATATAAATCTTTCTTTACTATTATATAACTATATTTATAAAGTTGGGACTTGCGTTTTTTTGTATCATATCATCTACATGTGAATATTAGTCACACATTTTAAAATCATAGCGATATCAACTATCTTTTTAAGATCAATCATCAATAGTTAACTCTGAGTGCGCTTTAGTATCTGAAGTGAACTGCATGTGCCAACTAACTAGTAAGACAATGTTTAAAAATAAAGTTAAGTTAGGATAACCGGAATTATCCCTCGTAACTTTTTTAAAAAAAGGTATCCTAAATTTGGCATGGGAAAACCATAAATAGTTATTTAAACCACACTCTAACATATTTTTTCTTAACCATGAATATAATTTTAAAATAGAGGCAATGACATGACTGCCAAAGCTAGCATATCTTATACTTATAGAGTTAATAAAACTTTGGTTATTTGAACTTTGTTACCAGACAAGACCTAAATCTCGACCCCACAGTTTTAAGTCGACACTTCAACTCTTGCATGTATTACATTTGCTAACTAAGAACATCTGTAGTCGTTGGCTATTTTGCGAAAATTTTCAAAATTTGGGAAAAGAGGTGCTACAGTTGTTGGCCATTTATCCAAAATTTGGGTTTCGGATGAACAGTAGTCGGCTATATTTGAGAGACGAAATGACAATTGCCAAAATATAGATAACGGAAGATGATTTATCGTTCGTTTGATCGGATGAAATATTATTTTTCGTCGAAGGGATTTTTTTTTATTAAACCTTAACAGACGGTAAATAATATTCCGTCCAGATTTTTTTATATATAATAAATCAACCGACGGGAATCATTTCCCGTCCGATCGATTAATTAAAATAAAAAATTCTAGGGCGGAAGATGATTTTACGTCCCACTAAATTTTAAAAAAAAAGTAAAGGACGAGGGATAATATTTCGTCCCTCTTTATAATTTTTTATATATATTATAATATAGAATTACCTATATACAAATTTGGCAGGTAAAAGAGAACCAGTGGGTCCCACTTCTTCATGGTGGGACGAGATTTTTGGGCCAATAGAGGAGTAAAAAATGTATTTTAAAAAAATGGTTGGATGGAACATGATTTTCCGTCCGTATCATTTTTTTAAAAACTTTACTTCGTCGGACAGGATATGATTTTCCGACCATTCGATTTTTGTAATTATTTTAATTTTATTAAGTGAGACGAAAAATAAATTTTCATTTGAGATTTAAAAAGTTCAAAAATCCAATTTTTGGCAATCGACAAATGCAGCGCAAAATCAATTTTTAAAAAAAATTTTCCTTTCGCCAAATACCGAAAATGTGGGGTCTCCACACTACAGATGCTCTCACTGGTACGAATCCAAGGGCAAATAAGTAATGTTAGTCAATCTAATGTCCACGTGTGCCTCCTTCCATCCACCTTCCTCTTCCTCCTGCCTATTTATAAACCTCCCACCTTCTCATCCCCAGCCCCACTCTCACCCCCAAAAAAGCAAACTCAAACCCCCCCAAAAATAAAATAAAATAAATAAATAAATAAAAAAATCTCAAAAGTTAAAATTCCATTATCATAATTTAGTAAATTCGCAACAAGTTGGCGTAATCACGGCGGTTTTGGGTTCCAACCGGTGGGGATTCTTCCACCACCGTTGCTCCGGCCACCGCCACCCCAACAACTACCTTAACATCTTCTTTCTACAATCGAGAACGGGTCTAGGTGGGGCCCACCTCCTCTCCGCCCGAAACCCGCTCCCGCACGGCGGCCGCGGGGCCCTTCCCTCCGAAGGCGGCTCCCCCTCCGACCTCCTCTTCCTTGCCGGCGGTGGCCTCTGATTCCCCCCTCCCCCAAAACAAACCCCCTCTTTTACCCATTAGTTTCAATTTAGTCCTTTTTAGATCAATTTTTATTGATTTTTTTTATATTAAAATTCAAAAGAGATAACTTTGAGAGAGAATGTTGACGATTAAGAGGGTCCCGACGGTGCTGTCCAACTACCAAGAGGACGGCGGTGAGGCGATCGGATGCGGTCGGAATTGCCTTGGGCACTGCTGCTTGCCTGGTATGTGGTTGATTGCATTTTTGGATTTTTTTTTTTGGGTTTTTTTGCAATTTTTTTCCTGGGTTTGTTGGAAAGTTGTGGATTCTCGGGGATTTTGGGGTAAGATTTAATCTTGTTGGAAATTTTGGAGATGACAATTTTTATTAAAATAAAAAAATTTAGGTTGAAATAAGGAGAAATAATAGAGGTTTTGATGGTATTAGAGATTCAGAGTTAAGAGCATCCACAGTTTTTCAATGGAAAAAATGGCAAAATGCATATTTTAGCATTGCATTTCAAAAAAAATGCTGCAGTTGTTGAATGCTTAAAAATGCATAAATTCGTTAAAAAAGGAACAGACGTTAATAAAAAATGATTTATACTTAGAAATTAATAATAAAAAAATACGGGATGAAACAAAGAAGAAAAAAAATTCAAAATAACTAGACGAAACATGATGTTTCGTCCGGGTTTTAAGGAAGTTTTTTTTGCAAAAAAAAATTGCAAAAACAATTTAAAAAAATAGTTTGTAAAAAATATTTGCAAAAACAATTTAAAAATTTGCAAAAATAGTTTAACAATTGCAAAAACAATTTAAAACTTTACAAAATTAATTTTAAAATTATTTTTTTTTATAAAAAATGGATTGGGACGAAACATGATGTTTCGTCCCACATGGGAATAAACATCACCATTAAATTCATTTAACCAGTTAATTTATTTGGTTTTTGATTTTTTTTAATTCGGACGAAACATCATGTATCTTCCGATCAATTAAAAATATAATTAAATAATTCAGACTAAAATCATGTTTCGTCCGATCAATTAAAAATATAATTAAATAATCCAGACGAAACATGATGTTTCGTTAGCTATAATATGCATTTTGCTATTTCGAATGCTATTTATCCCTTTCTACTGTAGACGAATTGCCAAAAAATGGCAAAATAGCAAACGACTGTGTGCGCTACAGTATACAAAAAATGGCAAAAATGGCAAAAAAGCAAACGACTGTGGATGCTCTAAAGACAATTGGAGTTATGTTGCAGGACTTTAGTTATCGTGACTTTGGACCGTTTGTATCCTCTTAGAGCATCCACAGTCGATTGAGGTGAAAAAGTTACCTTCCTATTTCGGCAAAATGTTGTAGTCGTCAAAAAGCAAAAAAATACATATTAAAAAATATATATATTCGTTAAAAATGAAACAGACATTTGTGATTAAAAAATTATTTATATAGTCAGATGCTGAAAAAATATTAATATAATATACGGACGTCCAAAATATGAATTTTTTTTGCAAAATAACCGGATGTTTCGTCCGGGTTTTGAGGAAGTTTTTTGGCAAAAAAATTGCAAAAATATTTACAAAATTGCAAAAACAATTTATAAATTTGCAATTTTTTTAAAAATAATTACACCCAGTAACCAATAATGGTAATTTGCAAAAAATTTTTAAAGGAAATGGGACCCAATGGCTTGGACGAAACACGTATGCATATTTCTGGGTTTTTTGCTTTGTTTTTTATTTTTTTTTAATTCAGACGAAACTTGTCATGTTTCGTCCGATTATTTTAAAATATATTTAAATAATCCAGACGAAACATGATCTTTCGTCCACTATAATATGCATTTTGCTATATCCATTGCATTTTGCTATTTATAACTTTCTACTGTAAAATGACAAAATAACTGATGAGTGTGTCGGCTATAGTATCTAAAATTGCATTAAATGGCAAAATGGCAAACAACTGTGTGGGTGCTCTTATTGGGAGCAGTAAAATCTGCATAGAAAGTTATCTCAGCAACTCCACTCACACCCAATTTATCTTATTAATACGATAACCGAAGTTGGCATTCCTGTTCCTCTACTTCAAAAATGTAATTTTGGGTAACCGAATTCGGTTCCAAAAAAAATGGCCTTTGCTTGTAAGGAAAAATAATGGAGTAATAAATTTATGAAGTAGAGCCACAAAGTTTTAGGTTTTATTTACAAAGGCAATCATGTCATATATTTCTAATGATGATATTATGGCACTAGTTTCCTGTAACAAATTTTGTATTTGGTTTAGTCTTATATACTCCATTAATTCCTTGCAGTCTCTAGGCTTCCCCTTTATGCCTTCAGGACGACATCCCTTCTGAAAGAGGACACCCCATCTGATTACTTTCTCAATACCCTACTACTCGGCCAGGTTAATTTTCAATCCTAAAACCAACTTATTAACTTTTTTTTTTCCGTTAGATAGATGCTCACATATGCATGTTTATGCTTGAACAGTGGGAAGATCGCATGGCTCGTGGGCTCTTCCGCTACGATGTGACTGCTTGTGAAACCAAGGTGATCCCTGGAGAGCATGGGTTTGTTGCCCAACTTAATGAAGGTCGCCACCTCAAGAAACGCCCAACTGAATTCCGAGTTGATCGGGTTCTTCAGCCCTTTGATGAGAAGAAGTTCAATTTCACCAAGGTTGGCCAGGAGGAGGTGCTCTTCCGCTTTGAGCCTGGTCGTGGAAGCCGCTCGCACTACTTTGATAGCGCGCCAGTCAAGGAAAATGATCCTTCGAGTGTTGTTGCTATCAATGTAAGAACTTAACCACTTATACCTTCAAATAATTGTCTCTAACGTACATGTAGGCATCTTAAATCTAATTATTAATGTAAAAAATTTACCTACAGTTGCCATAATATTGTATCCAATCGATAAGATTTGGCATGTACAACAAGAAGTTGTGGCTTGCAAAGACTGCTTAAAAAGGACTAATCTGTTAGCCTTAATCAGAATAATATGAGAATAGCATTTATTATACTGACCACAAATAGATGAGGAAATTCTCGATGGCATGACATTTGATATTTTTTATACTGGCTGTAGGTGAGCCCGATTGAGTATGGCCACGTGCTACTGATTCCACGTGTGCTTGAATGCTTGCCTCAGAGGATCGATCCTGATAGTCTCTTGCTTGCTCTTCACATGGCAAAGGAAGCAGGGAGTCCTTACTTCAGGCTTGGGTACAATAGCCTGGGCGCTTTTGCTACCATCAACCACCTCCACTTTCAGGTAAAGAACTTTTAGCAATTCCCCATCAGTATTCTGTGTAAATATATGAGCTTGGAATTGTTGATTATTGTAGACTTGTTTCATTGTAACAGGCTTACTTCATGTCGGTGCCATTTCCAGTGGAGAAGGCCCCGACTGAGAAGATACCTGTGACTAAGGGCCAATCAGATAATGGAGTGAAGATATCGAGGCTGTTGAATTATCCGGTGAGGGGCTGGGTTTATGAGGGAGGAAATACACTGAAGGACCTTTCGTATATGGTAGCGAGTGCTTGTATCTGGCTTCAGGATAATAATATCCCATTCAATGTGCTTATTTCTGATTCAGGCAGGAAGATGTTCCTCTTCCCTCAGGTAAATAGCATACCATACTTTATCCAATTTGCCTATTGTGAATTTGTGTACCATTATAATTCCTTGTCAACTTTACAACACTAGTAAAAGTAAAAATTTCTAATAGTTTGGGCTAGTTTCCGTGCAACTTTCCGGTGCAACTTTATATATATAATATAGTTATATTTTACTAATTACTGGATCTGTGAGCGAGATGGTTGGTTTATTAGAAGATCTGACTTCATAATAATTAGAAGTAGTAATTTATTTTCTTTTGCAATGGTGTGTGAAAATATAGTAAATTTTACCAAATTTCCCGACTCTTTCAGTGCTATGCTGAGAAGCAAGCTTTGGGCTCAGTGAGCCAAGAACTTCTCGACACCCAGGTGAACCCCGCTGTGTGGGAGATTAGCGGGCACATGGTACTGAAGCGAAAGAAGGACTACGAAGAGGCATCAGAAGACTATGCTTGGAGGCTTTTGGCCGAGGTCTCTCTCTCTGAAGAAAGACTCAGAGAAGTCGAAGCCTATATTTTTGAAGCCCCGGGTCTCGTGGAATCCCCAGAGTTCGCTGAAGATGAGAACAAGGCCGCCCTTCTGCAGCTTACTCCATCAGCTGCTACTCCAATTCCTGAAGGCTGTCTTGTTCTCCAGTGAAAGGAGTTGATGATTGGTTTGTTAAGCTATTCTTCTGGTATTGTAGTATGCTATTGTCGATAAATAATAGCTGTATTGCCGCGAGCACCAGCATTGTTGTGTGAATGTTTTTGCTAGTTGGTGTTTCTTATTACAGATTCCGTAACCTGTAATCTACCGCAACATTCTGGGTTTTCTTGCAGTTTAATGTATGATATAGTATTGGTTTGGTTGTAATGCTTTACGAATGTGATATTTATCTTGATGGTGATATCTTCAAAAAACTTTGCTAGATATATAGAACCATGAATAATGCTTTTGGTAGTGAACATTTTTAGACTCAAACTGAACTGAACTCAAAGATACAAGAATGAGGATCAAATATAAAAGCACATCTTCGGTGATTGCTAGCGGACTACTCTATTGTATTTTGAGTATACAAATGTTTAGCGTACGTACATTTAGCGGACTACTCTATTGGTATTTTGAGTATACACATGTTTAGCTCATTGTATTTTGAGTATACAAATGTTTAGTTCATACCTCGTACCGATAACTTGCTCTACTGCTCAGACCCGTTGACCGTTGTGATATTTGGAAACTTGCTCTATGACTCAGAATGTTATGCTTGTCAGCAAACCTGAAACTATGTTTTTTATTTTGAAGGAAACTATGCTTTATTATCAGCTACAACAACAAAGAGAAAGAGGAGTTGAAGGTGAGAAAGGCAGGTCCCGAGTATTTCCCTATGAGCTCGCATCCAATTTTTCTGAGTTTCATTATGCCACGTCAAATCTCCAAACAAAGACGAACATAGGGAACAAGAGATTCTATAATATATGTGTTTTTACGCATTCAAAGTGTTATTCTTGTTTCACATTCCCACAAAAATATATGTATACACCAGCCTACTTCATATCATATCTGTAACATATATCCCCCCCCATCACCCCTTTCTACATAAACATTACACCATAGCAAGCAGAACTCGAGGAGATCAATCCTAGTCTTGTTATTTCACACCGACAAGCTATAAACATAATACAAGACTACTACTCCTATAAACGAAGACTAAGTTCAAGCCACAAAATCATGCAAAAGTTGAGATGGAGTTGGCCCAAAGCCAGTACTGTTGTATATCTCCTCCCCCCCTCTTACACCAAGGAAATCTTGTTGACCATCTGAACCATTAATATTTCCATCGTCACAATGCTGAAGCCCTAATGTGAGAGAAACCCACCCCGTATTGTTGTCAGATTGGGCAATGGCATCTTGCAGAAGGCCATAGTCGTCCCCATTTTGTCTCTGGTCCCTCCATCTGAGAGCTCTGTAGGTGTCATTGTCTGCCATTAACTCCTTCTGAAAGCTGATATTACCGATTTCCCTGCTGGGTATGAGGATGGAGGTCGAGGAGTCGGTGAATTGGCCTTGGTTTGTGGAGTTTAGGCATTTGTTGGATACAGGACTTTGCAGCAAGTCTCCTCGGTTTTCTTCAGATGATTGGAGATTGTCCTTGCTTTTGGGTAGATTGTCGGTAAAAGATATCGAGTCCATTTCAGATTCACCAAATTCTTCTTTGTACATATCCTCGACCATAGGTTTCCATAAGCGAACTCGTGCATTTATGAACCAGTTTGAGACCTACATGATGAGGCGGTAAACGGGTATGAATCAGTTATGCTGAAAAGTTCATCACATGCTATATCAAAAATATATATATATTTACAATCATACCTGACCCCTTGTCAAACCGGTCTGTCTTGCTAGCTTCAACTTCTCAGGATCATTTGGATAACTGCACAATGTACAAAATATAAAACACAATCAACACAAAGGGGGAAAGAAACAACGTACTAATCAACAAATATAACGAATGAGTAGCATAAGGAATTTACGGGTGAAGGAAGTGCTCAAAGAGCCAAGCACGAAGAAATGAAACCGAGGTTTCAGGTAAACCCCTTTGAGGCCTCCAAGCATGTGCTTGCATCATACCAAGCTGTTGAATTGCCCTCTGTTGCCTTAATTGCTGATCTATAAACCGTAGGCGAGATATTCCACACCCTTTAGGACTCGCGCTCTCTTGCTCTCCAAGTATTTTCCGTGTGGACCGAATCTGACTGCCTATAGCATCTCTCAGGCATCGGAAGTGCCGAGAAATAGTTTGCAGGGCAAGAACAGTGTACGGTTTAGCAGCCCCACAGCCTGCTATTGCATCAAAAGAGGATGCTATAATCTGAACCTGATGGTAGTATAGTTTATACCTTCTGTCAACCTGCAATGAGAATAATAGATAAAATTTTCTTTAATTGGAAACACTAAAAAATTAATTTTTTTGCATATTAATAAGGTTTAGTTATACAAGGAAAACAAAGAACAAGAAATAAATCATTATCATCGAAGCACAATCCTTTTTTTGGGGTCAACTATTTAGCATAAGACTCCACAAAATAAAGAACAGTGACAAGGAAAAATCATAACAAGCTTATAAAAGGATTAATTAGTAGGGGCTTTTGTAGCCGCTTAACACTAGAATGCTAATATGCTGACAAGCACGATATAGCTTTACATGGGAATTTCTGTGCACCTTATTGGGGGAATGAAGTCACAGAAGAACAAATGACAGAAATGAGATATTTTGGTATTACCTCAAAAAGAAAATGAGAGGATATTTTGGTAACAGACTGCAATTAAGTTGGTGAGTAGGAAGATGTAAATCTAATTAATACATTAAAGCAAACATAGGTATTCTGCATTAATCCAACATTTCTACTCGAGAATTCTGATACATTTGATTGCACATTTTACATTTTGGGATTGTGGATACAGAGAAGATACAAAAACTCTTAGCTTTGATAAGTAGCAGTGTTTGAACTACGCTAGGATTCGCAATCATTGTTGAATTAAAGATTATCTTTCAAGCCATTAAATTTCCGATATCACTCTTCTGAAAAAAACGTGAAAATATAACAAGAAGTGGGAGAAGAATGAAAAAGAACAGAAAGAATCCACCTTGGTGGATATCAAAATCATCAAAGCAAACATTGCACTATTGGTTCAAAAACTTATATAAACTTGAGGGTAAATGACGAAAACACCCATTATCTAAGAGGCAAAAGTCTTTAACCGCCTAAACTATCGGTTAATACGATAAAACCCCCCAACTACGAATTGCAGTCAAAACCCGTATGAAAAAACTAAAAGTGGGTGTGAAATGACCAAATTGCCCTTATATTAATAAACCTTTTAAAACCCCCAAAAATTTCACTCTCTTTCTCTCCTAAAATCTATTTTCTTTTCAAATCCAAATGCAAATCCAAATCTTAAATCCCAAATCCAAATCCCCCCTCTCTCTCTCTCCCAAATCAAAATCAAAATCCAAAATCCAAGAGGAACTACAGCACCGAAACCCATCATCATCATCATCATCATCATCACCTGACCCCGCCGTCGCCTCCTCCAACCTCGCTGCCGCCTCCTTTAGCTCATGCCGCCCTCCTTCACATCTAAAAAAACATAGAAAACCCAACAACCCAACATTCGAAACCCAAAAAGAAAAACAAACGAACGATATGAGGTTGAACAAAATCAAGAACAAAATCAAGAAGAACATAAATATTGGATTTTAGATTTAGATTTTGAATTTTAGATTTTAGATTTGGATTTGGATTTGGGTTTGGATTTAACACTTTGATTTTGATTTGAGATGAGGCTGAAGTCAAAGATGATGATGGTAGGAGAGGTCAGGGCTGTCGGTGGTGGTGATCGGTGGTGGTGATTAGGTGATGGTGATGGTGATGAGTTTGATTCTGATTTTGATTTTTTAATTTGGATTTTAGATTTTGAATTTGGATTTGGATTTGGATCCGGAGTCTTGATTTTTTTTTAATGGTTTATTATATAAGGGCAATTTGGTCATTTCACACACATTTTTAGGTGGTTTTTTCGTATTGGATTTGACCATGATTCGTAGTTTGGGGGGTTTATTGCTTTGACCGATAGATTGGGGGGTAAAGGCTTTTGCCTCATAGATGAGAGGTGTTTTTCTCTATTTACCCTAAACATAATGATATGTTGTCAGGACTAACGACCATTTCACGTAAAACAGGTAACCGCTTTATCAGAGATACTATTTTTGAGCTACTGGACGACAATTTATTCAGTAGCAAAACAAAATCCACTTAGAAATAGCCCCCAACAAAATATATGCACTAAAATAAGATATCTATTGTAGAAGCACGAAGAGAATCCACTATCAACTGCACTGATACTATGTTAAATAACACAAGTCAAAGCATAACATAGCATATGGAATATGAATTTGTACCTCGTCTAACATTGCCAAGAGCTTCGTAACTTTGTTCTGAAGGTCCTGTCTTTCAGAAGGTGAGACCTCACTAGAAGAATTCACAGTGGACTCTAGAGGATTATTTGAAGGCTTCTCATCATTTTTTGACACCCCATCATCATCTTTGCTTTTTTGGTTTGCCTTATTCTTCAAAGCCTTGTGGACACTGGCAACCTCGTCAAGCAAATCTCGTGCGGCTTTGAGGTATCTTGAGTTTGAAATATTGCCCGTGAGATTCGTATATCCGTATGGAGCAACATTAGCATGCAGAAGTTTATTTTTAGAATCGTCATCATCTCCACATGAATTGCCATTGCCCGAAGCTTGGTTAGAGTTCATGAAAGACGACATAGGGAGTTGTGTGCCGAGGCTAAGAGACAACCCTTGACCTTGCACATTAGAGAAATTCGACAAGGCCTGTCCATTTAAAATCTCATCACCAATGGCTCCATTCCAATTACTGTAAGCATGTAGACCCATAGGTGATTCCTGCGAAATGACTGGAAACTCGCCACCATTTGGTTGAGAACCGTTAGTGCTAGCTAAGAGCTCCGTAAATGGGCCCGTAGAAGAAAAGTTGAGGTACATTGTGTTCTCATCTCTCAGATAAGAATTTGGAGAACCAGAACCATCTCTTTGGTTGGTCGAACTTGGATAGAAAGTGGCCATCTATCTATTCCTTCACTTCTAATAAGCAAACTGCAAAGTTGGCTAGTTGGAAAGTTTGGATGTTGAATCATTAGTGGGACTGAGACAAAGTGTTTGTGTTCACCATGAAGAGATAATCAACTTTTGAGTTTAAAATGATCCGATTCTTTGCCTAAATTTGTTCTCTGCAAGAAATTTTGTACATATAAGAATTAGAAGAAAGATAAGAAGTTGGGAGTATTAATTGGATGAACTGTTTGCAATTGACCAATTATAGATATCTGAGTAAATAACAAGATATGCAATTGCCCACAAATATATATATATATATATATATATATATATATATATATATATATATATGGGAAAAAAGGGTATGAGCAACTTGCTCATTTAGTAAATTGCTGAAAAATTCTTAAAAAGGTTAGTTGTCCAATGTATCGCATGCATGACACATAATCAATTGCTCATTTACTAAATGACCAAGTTGCTCATATCCCTTTTACCATATATATATATATATATATATATATATATATATATATATATATATAAATATGTCTTATTTTCTGACAAAATAAAAAGTAAAAAGGTTTCTGAGAACTAACTGACAAAGGATATGAATGAAAGAATGAAGATGTCAATCATAAGAGCAGGAATATGTGAAGAAATTCAACTTCAGGTTTTAACTTCCTATCAATGAAAACAGTACACATACTAATCTGGAAAAAAACAGTAAGACCCTCGTTCCCAATCTATTCGATCTTCAGGTTTCAAAACAGATAACAAAACCTAGATCAGTTCAATTCACAGCCTACAAAAATTAGGTAGAGTTTTGTATAAGAGGGAAAATTAAATAAATAAAGAGAAACCCTCACAAAAACCTAGAAACCCATGATCTATATGGAAATTTCTACTCTTGTCACCTAGTTAACATCACCAAATTTCCATAACCATAATAAGCTCCACACCCAAATATAAATCTACTCTAAATAAATAAAACACAAACCCCAAGCCCCCAAAAACCTAAATTAAGCTAAATACTTCATCACACAATCAATCATTTCATCATACCCTTCTCCTTCAACAATTATATGGGTAACAATTTATTATTATTTTTAAAAAAATTGTACATACACCTAGAATCAAAATTCAACAAAAAGAAGAACATCAAGTGAAAGAGATGGAAACCCACATCAGGAACAGAATTGGATGAAAGAAACAAGACAGACCATAACACGTATGATCAGAAGAAAGAGAGAGACAAGCTAAAATATATTTGACAATAAACAAATACAAAATGAAGTAATAGATATGAACAAAAAGAGGTGAAAGAGAAAACCTGAAAGAGAAGGAGAGGGGGGCTGTGCACCTTGTGGGGAGCAAGAAAACAAGAATTCACAGCTGATATTGAGAGAGAGAACCTCCCAATTTGGAGACAGAGCAATCCCCAGGTCACCAAAAATATAATTATTATTAATTAATAATAATATTACTAGAGTAAGAAGAAGCCTCTTTCAAGGAGAGAAGCTTGAAGAAATATAAAATACAACACCAATGGTACCAACCCAATAACAACCACTCATATAAAAATAATCACCCAACTGTTTCTTTTCCTTGTTATTTGTCCCCTACTAAGCTTTCACTAATCACCATATAATAAAATGATCACTATTTCTGTCTGTTTTGGCTAATTCTATGATCAGATCATCAACTGTTTACTAGCTCTCTTTTAATGCAAGCATCACAAGCTTGGAGTTGTTAAGGTGCTCTTTTTCGTTCTAACGACCAGTTGGTAGACCTAAGCCTTTTCTCTTAAGACTTAACAACACTTGACGCCAATAATATTTTGCATACTTTACTACTTTTGTTTCTTTCTTGTTTTCTTATCTTCTTTTGTAAGATTTAGCTTTTTAAAGTGCATTGAACTCTGGCAGCTCGCAGCTTTCAACCTTAGGAAAATAGGGAAACGCAATAACTATTTACATGTGACAATTACTTTCTCTTTGTTTTCTTTAAGGGGAACTTTTTATTTATAAATTGTTCCCAAGTTTAACCACAATGAATCCAATGAACAATCAAACAAGTATAACTCTAAAAAAAAAAAAAAACAATCAAACAAGTAAATCAAATCAAACACACAAAATACACAATATTTGTTCCAATTTAGGTACGCGTAATCCGGAGAAGAAATAAGAAAAATATTATTCAACTCGAAAAGATAAAAGAGATAAACACTCTTAACAATTACATATCTATTTCTCAAGCCTCACTGAAAGATAATCTGATGTTTACAATGGAGAACTCACTCTATTGCTCTTTACAATGAAGAACTCGCTACAAGAAATTTGCCATATACCAACGGACACCTATAGTGACGGATCACTAAAACCGTGGGTATAGCCATCATATACCTACAGACGCGTAGTAAACTGTGGGTATAGACGAGATAGAAAACTTTTAATTCCCACCAAAATCCTAATTTCTAATTTCATCCCCCCCCCCCCTATTTCCCTTCACGCGCTCAACCTTTTTCCTCTTCACGCGCTTCTCCGAAACCCTATTTCCCTCTTCTTTTTCCTCCTCGCACTCAACCCCTTCGAAACCCAATTTCCAATTTCCCTCAATCCTCAATCTCCCACAATCCCCAATTTCCTTCTCTCTTTCCCTCTTCGTGCTCCCGCCGGCCATTCGCTCTCCCCTCGCCGTCGTCGTTCGCTCTCCCATCCGCCGTCGTCGTTCCCTATCCTTTCCCGTCGTTGCACAGTTTCCTTTCTCTTACTCCAAACCACCCCCGTCGCCCCATCTCTCTCTCCTTCGGCGTCCTCCCCCATCTCGTCGAAACCCTAGGTATTGTCAAAATTATAATACTGTGATTTTCCTATGTTCATAATTTATTTCGTTTTGTTATGGGTTTTGGGTGGTTGATGTTCTGTACAAGAACCGGCTCGGAAGGAAAATAATTAAGTATATGTCGAAGATATCAAAGTTTCTTGACACACTTGGCACTGTCATGTTGCTTACAAACACTTCCATGAAAACACTATGAGTGTTTCTTATCAGTTCGTGTATCATACAGTACATAAGATTTGTATAGAAGATTAATATAAGTGTGGGATGCCATCATTGTATAAGTTGGAGAACTTTGTATCTTGATTCATTACTGTCTTTGACTTTACATTACTTAGTTTAGACAGTGGGAGAAAATGCAAATCCAAATTAATAGAGTTATTATTATACTAATCTAGTGGGCGCACATTGTGAATGAAAACTACACCTTGTTTTTTTTTGTACATAAATAACTACTGATACTTTTCACCTTTGGTTGATGCCTTACACTTCTGGATACTGATCCACTGATGTTGGGCTAAACATTTGACCCGAAAGATAAGTTAGCAATTTCACTTATGCTAATATCGAATACATCAATAATATATATGCAACTGTTCTCTATATTAACAATCATTGAAAGTAGTCGCTCTTGGTAGTTTCATATTGATTTTCAAGAAATACTCCCAAAATACTTCTTTATAATTTATTCATCATCCTCACATGATATTTAAGGATGTTCTTTTGTAGAATTTAAGTTGGATGGTTAAAACAAAAAAAAAATGTTATTTGGAGTACTAATTGTTCAATGTGATCATTGAATACCCATAATGAAGAAAAGTTTTAAAGATTGACTTCGATGATCAGCCAGCCGACCTCAACTACTTGGGAAAAATGCTTTGTTGTTGTTATGTTGTTGTTGTTGACTTCGATAATGAGCCGTCCACTAACTCTATATAATATTTTAGAAATAGGAGAAGAATGTGGTTGCCTAAGAAGGCTTTATGATTATGAATTATAAACAAACCTATTCATTATTATGTTCCTGTCTATATGAAGTTCTCCCAGTCGTTCTTAGTTGGTGTCATTTATTTTTCTTTTTTGTAGTGGATGTTTTACTGTACTCTCCAGAAAAGCGGATATTGGATTATTCAGCAATTTTTTTGTGGATGATGGCTTTGGTGACAATTATCTCTTCTTCGCTTTGGTCTGCAGCATTTGAGGTATGCATTATTTGACACAAAGTCCTCTTTCTAATAAAAACCCTCAAAAATATTTCTGATATCAAAACTATTAACCAAGGCCAGGAGGCTTTCTGTTGACCTTAACAGAATGAAGTTAATAGTACTTGCAAGTACAATGTGACTTATATTTGTGTGGTTGGGGGAGATGCAATTTATTTGCAACCATTCAAATTAGTCATAATCATTATTTTAAATAATTCCTTGTTTTCATACATGATTATAAGATTTTCTTTTGTATAACAAGTTGGTTTAATGGCTATTATCTAATGTACACAAGTCACTAAACCAACTTTAATGGCTATTACCTCATGCCACATACTCACTAATTTGGTCGTAAAGTAATTGGTAGCCTAGTTCTTTTAAATATGACAAAATGAGGTTCATAGTGATGTACTTACTCTACTATACTTTGTTTAACAGATGTCAAGGAATACATCTAATCCCGTGAGCCACACTGTAGAAGATGATGAATTAGTAGAAATTCAAGCAAGTGGAGCCATCATTTTTCTTATATCAGCTTCTGCTATCCTCTTGATCTTATTCTACTTTATGAGCAAATGGTTTATCTGGGTGCTTATTGTTATGTTCTGCATTGGTGGAATCTCGGTATTTATCTATGCTGGTTTTAGTACATTCATGTAGGTGCTATCCTTCTTCATTATGCTAATCAATTTTTTATTTTCTAGGGTACCCATACTTGTATTGTAGCAATAATTTCAAGGTATCAATTCTTCTCGTCCTATACATCATTGTCTTTAAAGTCTCACCCAATTTTTTGCTAAAAGAATATTTGAACCAGACTATTTAAAGGATGTGATGAAATGGAATGTGATCTTCCCATCGTTGAGAAGGTTTCGGTAGTATCTCTGGTGGTTTTACCTTTCTGTATAGTGTTTGTCGTCTTTTGGGTTGTACATCCGGATGCATCTTATGCCTGGTTTATGCAGGATATACTTGTAAGATATACATGTTTCCTTTTTCATGCTTGTTTTCATTTATGTTACGCCCTCCTGATTGTTTTTTTTTTTGTGTTTTTGTTTTTTTTCTTTCTGTATTCTAATTCTAATTCTAATATTCATCATTTGTGCTAATGCATGTATCTATTTTGCATACACATTTACTGTGCTTGGACTGTACCTATTTTCAAATTAACTATGACAGGAAATTAATAAGGTATTCTCCTAGTGTTCATGAAACATACATAATTTGTATTCTCCTAGTGTTCATGAAATGCATGCAATCTGAATAATATATTCAAGAACAAGAATAGGGATAGAAGATAGAATATAATTTCCAGGTTATTTGGTAGTAGACGTCTTGCATTATTTAAATATTCAATGACTTAAGCAGCAACCTCTTATTCTCTAACTTGTACCAAGGATTAAATGACTAAGACTAATGAAATAATAGATCAAATCCCTCACAAGAAAATGTTGGTTCCAATTAAACCGGCAGATATGATAGTAGATCAGAAGCTGCGTGCCGGGTCGACATACCATATGTCTGAAGATGATCAGATCTCTGATACCATTTTAAGAATAAAAAACCAATTATATTGATCAAGAGCAGTGAGCTATAATGAGGGCAATGGCCTCATATAAATTGGCAAAGCCTATGTACAATACACACAAAGTTACAACGTAAACCCCTAACAGTCACAATATTTCATTCATACATCATACACTTAACAGTAGCATCTTTTGGCATGTTGTAGGTGGCTAAACATATGGTTTTTATAGCAGTTGGAGGTGGCTAAACATTTGGTTTTTGTAGTGCTGTGAAGCACAAGCGCTTATATATGGAAGCCATGTGATTATTGGACACATGCCATACACTTCTATTGAATGTACTTCACTGATATAATGTTTCTTATGTCGGTGTCGTATTTTAGAATTCTCTGTATGTGTTGTAGTGTACCATGTTGCATACTGTCCCTATTTCTTAGATATAATGTGACCCTTCTTTAGATATATGATGGAAGAACAGAGGCTCACACATATATTACCTGAATAGATACTAGCATTTTAAATGCCTTCCTTCGTACAACATCATATACTAATTATGAAATTCTTATGTTTTGATAACTTATTTGCTATTAGTTGTTTCTTAGATGTAGTATTTATGCAGAGTTTTATATTATTTGGAAGAGATTCATGGTTGGAAATTTCATGAAGGACTAGATTGGAATAACAGGTTTAAACCTGATGTGATTTGATCATGGTTTAATCGCAGGTCCATGTCAAAGTGAGAGAACTCCAATCAATAATAGGATCCTCAAATGCTAGCCAGAGTGTAGAAGAGTCTGCAACGGATATCTTTAAGTAAGTTTTTATCTCAATCACTACATGTGCTGCATATGAGAAATACAGGGTCTGTAATTCTGTATACTTTAGCATGTTTTATATGGTTAAACATAGCTAATCTCTAGTTACAGTATAATTGATAGTTTGATAGGATAGTTTTCAGTTGCTGGAAACTACTACTGATAGTACTTAATGCTGTTATTGTTATCATATTATGAAGAGAGTTCCATATCATTCAGGTATTTTTTGTTAATCTGATTTGTGTGTGAATTAGAGCAAGTAATTGCTGTCTACATAATGATTAGGAGTAGATTGTTATAATAAAATGCAGATGGCTGTGGCAAAGAAATTCAGTGAGATAATGTAGATTAGTTGGGATTGTTGCATATTCTCTCATTTTTTGGAGGAAATCATTCCCCGCTAGAACTCAAGCTGTTTGTTTTAATGACAACTTAAAGAAAAAGCCTAAACCCCTATCTCAGTCGAGCTTCACTATGAGGGCTAGGAATTTATTATTTCTGAAAAATTATATAATTTTTAAGTAAAGCAAAAAGGACAAACAACTACTAGGAAAGCAGAACACAAGACCAAAGCCTAACAGGTTATGCTAGGACATGAACGAAATGTTGAAATATGGTGAAGATTGTATATTATGCTGCTCTCTTTGAATATATATTTTGTCACAAAGGCACTTGTATCATGTGCAGTTGAGGACATCAAAATCATCAATGCTATAGACTTGTAAGTTCACAAAGGCACTTGTATCATGTGCAGTTGAGGACATCAAAATCATCAATGCTATAGACTTGTATCATGGTACTCTGTTTTTCTACTTTATCCTAAGTTTCCTGTTTTAATCTCTGACCTCTTGATTGTTGAATACTTTGATTATCAAAAATTTTAGTCAAATCATTTATTTGAATAGTATTGAGGTAAACTATATATTTTTATTGGGAGATCCGTATTTATTATGCTTTTGAGCAAACTTATAGCGGTACTCAACATAACAAATTTATCTCCATTAGTTATAAAGTTACACTAGCAAAGAATTAATTCTGAGCATGACATGTTAAACTGATTATCATCTTATAGATCTCTTTTGTATATTCAGGACATCAAGTTCGCAAATCAGGAACACAAGGCAGCAGTTTTGAAGTCTATGAGTTCAACTGTTGTAACTCACTTGAAGAAGGATGTAAGTCTCTCAATTCATTAAGAGAATGTTACAAGACACCGTAAAACTTTAATTTCAGAAGAAAACAATATCTGTATTGTTTCTATGCAGGACATAGTCAGCATTCACAAAAGAAGAGGTGTTAATTCCAACCAGAGCCATAACCAATGGCTTTCATCTATTTCACAGGCTCCAAATGTGATATCAATGTCTTTTGTACCTATTACTTCTCTATTGGCTGGAGTTCGTGGAAGTGGTTTTTTAAGTCATGCAGTGAATCGATACCTTCGCTGTAAGTATATTCATACTACAACCCTCCTGGCGATGTTCTTCAGAGAAAAACTATCATAACTGCTGGAATATATACTGTATTGTTTCTTACAATTTTTGGTGATGTTAACAACACCAGTTAGCTATTTTACAGTTGAAATTAGTACTTTGTAATTTATTAATAAGATATTAGAGGCTCTAAGGATTTTGCATAATGACTTTACCGATTTTGTAGCTTCAAGAGACTCCATTACTGTATTGACACAAGTGATGCTTCAAACCATTTCATACTTAATACTCCGTCAACCAATTTATCTCTTGTTTAAGTGTTGATTGTAGAAAGATGTCTTTTATTACTCTGAACCTAAACGGCAACAAGTTTAAGGTTTTCAGGAGAACTATGTTGGCATACACTTCTTAGATATTTTCTGGAGATGCTTCCAATAGTTTGCAAGCGTGTATAATTTGATAATATTATACTTGATTCAGACCCCTTTCGACATAGTTTGATGCATTCACTATTTTGTGCATTTATAGAATATGCGATAATACTTTCAGGGCAAAACTACCTCAGTGCATACTTCAGAATTTGATAAATCATCAAATTGGATGATGCACATTGTTCACTTCTATTTGCATACTATAAAAATTCTACAAAAAATATTGATTGCCATAAAATATGTTTAAAAGTAAGATCCATATATTTGAGGATGCAAGCACATCTATGTATGTATCTAATGTAGTTCTCCACTTTTCCTTACCTAAGTACTCCTATTTTGTTGCTGTCTCCTTTTCCCTTTTGCTGCCTCCATGACTCTTGGCTTCTGATTTTCTAGGCGAATACCATACTATAAAAGATAATAAACATGAGATCTACATATGTCAATATTTGTCTAAATATTAACATCCCTGTTTTTATGACACTATTAGCATAATTTTCAATAAACTTTGCTTTCTTGCTGTGTTTTATTTCAAAATGCTGACTTTCTGTCTCCATTGTCCAATCACTCAGATAAGCCACCAATTGAGGAACTTCATCTATTTTTAGAATTCCAGTTACCTCGTCAATGGGCTCCAGTTTTTGGTGAGATCCCTCTCGGTCCTCAAAGCAAGAAGCACCGAAGCTTTCCATCACTTCAGTTTACACTCATGGGTCCCAGACTTTTTGTTAACACAGCCCAGGTAACATCAATTCTTAGTGAGCGGTACCCCAGAACTCCTTTAGCTTCCTCTAGTTAATGATGCCAGATTATAATTATATATCATACTAGTATGCACTTTTATGCAAGTGGTACAGGCAGTTTGCTTTTGGAAGTTTTGGCCCTTCTTTTAAATTTAATCGAGTAAGGTACTTTGCAAATATACGTTTCTCTGGCATTTTGAATCCGAATGACACATTTTGCATGCTATCTGAATATTGACTATTTGTTGATGACCAAAGTTAGTTCTTTTTGCTTTGTTTTGTTTGTGAAGGGCTCTCAACAAGCGAGAAATGATTGAACTCGCTCAAAATGCAGCCGAGTTTGTGTTTGCCGACGATGAAGTGAAGAAGGCTGTAAAGGAGATTTGCAAGATGCTAAAAGAAGATTACTGCAAAGAGAATCGAGATCAATCAAGATCTGGTTGCCGTAAAATAAAAAAATTGTTAGTGTTGTATCTCAAGTGAGGAGTCAATTGAATGTTATTTTATGTCATTGAATATGTTGATCGTAGTTTAAAGTATTGATTCTCATGTCTGCACACATGAATTCAATTGTGTATTTGGTTATTAACTATTTTGTAATTTGACATGGTTGTAATACTTCATTAATTTTTAATATGATTGAAGTTTAAATTTTTTTAATTCTGTTTCATAAGCACATTTATCTATTTTATTGTGTATTTAGTTTATAATTGGATTAATATTATAAAAGAAAATATTAAATTATCATACACGTAATTAATAAGAAAAAAATTTGTATAGAGCGATGGGTATATATTTAAATATTTGGATGCGAACCTATAGCAATGGAGTTTCAACCGTGGGTATAGGAAAGCAAGTGGTGTCCTTAAAACCTATACTAACGGATACAAAACCGTAGGTATAACATCGAGGTTTTGTCCAACGGTTGAAAAAACCGTCGCTATAGGCTATAGTGACGGCATTTTGCCGTGGGTATAGCTAATTAAAAACGACGGAAAAATATGTCCGTTGGTATAGGTTTTACGGGCTATACCTACGGTTTTTCGCCTTTTACCCACGGATTTTTGCTGTCACTATATGTCAAATTCCTTGTAGTGACTCTTTCGTCTTTCAAATGAGACTAATACAATGATATATAGAGATCTAGAAAACCTTAGATTGTAGTCTTGATACAATAATTGTCCGATATATCATGAAGAAGAAGTTACACGATAGGATCCTTAAAATCTAACTTGGAGAAGAAGTTGGGCCCGAAAGATCCCCAAAAATCAGCCCAATAAGCTGCCAGCCATCGTCGGTGATCGACTATCCAAAGTGACAGTCGATTGCAATGAACCTAAGTGCATTCCAGAGAGCAACGACGGTCGACTGCCCATGTGGCAGTCGACTGCTCCTGCGTGCTGCTGCTCCTTCTCGCTTCCAACGACGTTTCGACCTCCTTTCACTTCATCGCCTTCACTTCACATCGAACTCAAGTATGCAAGACATATACCCGACATTCTCCACCTTGGATTGCATACTTATGCTTCCAACACTGTATGACTAATCACCTTTAGACTCTTTCATTCTCCACCTGTAAACGAACCTAGTTAGTTGGTTGAATCTATCAACCACCTTTTCCTCCAGTCAGTACGCCCCCTCAATAACACACCTTAATAGGCATTAACATGGAGGAGTCGCCCTTCGCATGAACTCCACCTACCTCGAGGCACTCTCTGTTCGGTTTATGTATTTCATACTATGTTCAATGTGGAGAGAAGACCGGTGAAGTAAGAAGAGGAATCGAAGTGAAGATTGGAGACAAAAAGTGTTGTTGTGCATGTCTAGTTGGAACTGATGGTTGACTGCTGTTACCGTTGATTCTGGTGTGGGGGTAAACAGATGAGATTTGTGAGTTCGCGGAAAAACCTGAATAGCAGATCCAAGCCTTCTGATTCCTGCCGCAACCTGCAAGGAAGTGCGACACACCGGGGTTGATTCCGGCGACGCACCCTCCGACGCTCTTGTCAGTAACCAGTGATGATTAAGAAAGAGCTTAAGGTGGAAAAAGAGTGATTACCTGGTCACAGTGGTAGGGGGAGGTATTTATAGTCGCCATGGGAGTGATTAGGGGCCTGATTCCCTGTGTAACTGTCAGGAGAAAAATCCTCCCAATCTGTTTAGGAAACTGACCCCTGATTCCCGGTGAGAGCAAATCAGGCCCGTTGATTTGGTCAAATCAGTGACCCTGATTTTCCTCTTGCTGATCTGGGTTTGTCTTGGGTCGGAACCCGTACCCTGTTGGAGCGGATCCGTTCGCAAGTTATTGGATCTATGAGAAGGAGACCCAGTACCCGTTTCGGACCCATTTGTATGTGAAATTACCGTTTTACCCCTGAGCTTCAAGATTCGTGCCCAATCTGGATGGTTCCGATTTAACCCCATTTTTAGCCATATCACGAGCCCCCCACTCCTAAAGACTGAGTGTGATCAGCCTTTGAGGAGTAGTTTAACTGTTTCTGTGGCTAGTGGGGTTGTATCGGAATCTGAATGGAGGATTTTGAATCTCGAAGGGGGTAGTAAGGTAATTTTTTGAAGCCATATGCTGTTCTGAAGCCTTGTTTGAATATTCAACGGTTTTTATCTATTTTTTCGGATTATTTATTTAATTTTGCGAGGTGTTAGCCAATCGTTCGGGGGCCTTAACAGTACATTCTAGGCGATAATTGTCCGTTCAAGGGCTCAAGGGTACTCCCCCGAATTCATAATTATTTTCTAGAATTTTTAGTTAATTTTCCCAAATTTTTGGCAATTTTTCGCAATTTTTAAATAAATAAAACGATTTAAATAAATAAAAATTGATTTTTAAATATTGATTTATGACGTGGCGGAATCTGGACCCTTGATCAGTGCCGAGAGCGAATTTCTGAGTGATCAGACGGTTCCTGTTCCTCGGCAGGTAGTTTCTTCATTAACGAGGGTCGGCTCCGCGGTTCCTCGGCTCGTCAGCTCGGCTCCTCGTCTCCTCGGCTCAGAGTCAGTCGAGGTACGTGGCGTCATCTGGGCCGTCCATCTTAGCGCGAATCCCCAAAAAATGCTATCGTGTCGTTTAGTGGACGTGGCGAGATCTGAGCCGTCCATCATGACGAGCACGCTTTTCGACAAGATCCAACGGCTGATATGGGTCGGCATGTTTTTTCGCCATATACGAGGGTCGGTTCCTCGTCCCCTCGGCTCGGCGGGCTTTTTCGCCATATACGAGGGTCAGTTCCTTGTCCCCTCGGCTCAGCAGGCTCTTTCGCCGTATAAGAGGGTCGGTTCCTCGTTCATTCGGCTCGGCAGGTCGGCACACGTAGGTCAGAGCGTACCGAGGTACGTGGCGAGATCTGGGCCGTCCGTCATGACGAGCGCGCTCTTCGACAAGATCTGACGGCTGAGATGGGTCGGCGGATTTTTTCGCCATGTACGAGGGTTGGTTCCTCGTCTCCTCGGCTCGGAAGGTCGAGGCACCAATGGTTCGGGATCAGCCGAAGTACGTGGCGCGATCCTGGGCGTCCATTTCTGCGCAGATCCCCAAAAAACACTATCTTGTCGTTTAGTGGACGTGGCGAAATCTGAGCCGTCCATCATGCCGAGCGCGCTTTTTGACAAGATCCGATGGCTGAGGATGGTCGGCACGTTTTTTCGCCATATACGAGGGTCGGTTCCTCGTCCCCTCGGCTCGGAAGATCGGTGCCGTTAGTCGAGGCACCGAGTTGGGCATTTTGAAGGATGTGGCTTTGATGGGTCGCTACCTTCTGAGCCCAGTAGCTCGGCTGCCTGGTCAAGCTGTTCGGTAGCTCGGTTAAGCAGGCCGGTGGCAGGCAGTTCAGAAGGTGCACGTGGTCGGATCTGGTGCGTCCATCATGGTGCGAATCACGAGGATGGGGTTCAGATCACGAGAAAACGTTATCTTGTCGTTTTGTGGGCGTGGCGCGATCTGAACCGTCCATCGAATTCTGACACGAATTTTGGAGAGATCCGACGGTAATTTCGCCTCGGAAGGATTTTTCTCCATATACGAGGGTCGGTCCCTCGTCCGCTCGGCTTGAGGATTTGAGTGGTCGTAGTCGATCCGAACGATGTAATCCGAACCAGCGTTAGCGTTGCTCGACGGTTGTGGGAGCAGTTCCGAACGACGATCTACTTCTGGCTCGCCTAAGGGCGAGCCGGGGAAGTAAAGTCGAACCGAGTGTTGGACTCCGAACCATCTGTAGATTTGTTCAATGGTTGTGAGAGCAGTTCCGAATGGCGATCTACTTCTGGCTCGCCTAAGGGCGAACTGGAGAAGTAAAGTCAAGCCGAGTGTTGGACTCCGAACCATCGGTGTAGTTCAACGGTTGTGGGAGCAGTTCTGAACGACGATCTACTTCTAGCTCGCCTAAGGGCGAGCCGGGGAAGTGAAGTCGAGTCGAGTGTTGGACTCCGAACCATCGGTGTAGTTCAACGGTTGTGGGAGCAGTTCCGAACGGCAATCTACTTCTGGCTCGCCTAAGGGCGAGCCGGGGAAGTAAAGTCGAGCCGGACATTGGACTCCGAACCATTGGTTGAAATTAAAAAACAAAAGAAAGGCGGAGAGATGCAAGCAAATTTATAAGTATGAAAGAGCATTCTTCATTGATAATTGATGGCGAGCCGTTTTTACATATAACAACTTAAGAAATGAATTACAAGTTAGAGGAGAGGAATGGTTCGACACCTCGTGATATTCAGAGAGGCACCGGGGCGCTTTCTTGGTATTTTAGGAGGTGGTCGGCATTCCAGGTCCTCGGAATCTCTCTGCCCTCTAAATCTTCCAGACGATAAGCTCCGGGCCGAACAACCTTTGTGATTTTGTAGGGTCCTTCCCAGTTCGGGGCCAGTTTGCTCCTCTGATTAGGGAAGGAGATGGCTGGCTTTCTGAGGACCAAGTCCCCCTCTTTGAGATCGGTGGGTCGGACTTTCTTGTTGTACGCCAGTTCGACTCTCCTCCGGTAGTTTTGTTGGCGTATCGATGCTCTTTCCCTCAGCTCGTCTACCAGGTCCAAGTTCGCCCGTAGGTCTCTGGCATTCTATTCCTCGTTGTAGGCTGCGAGACGAGGAGAAGGTATTCCGACTTCGAGTGGTATTACCGCCTCGGACCCATAGGTGAGGTTGAACGGGGACTCGCCTGTGGGGGTCCGCTTGTTGGTGCGGTAGTTCCACAGCACAATGGGGAGTTGGTCGACCCATAAGCCTCTAGAACACCTGTCCAGTCTCTTCTTGATACCAGAGAGGATCTGCCGGTTAGCGTTCTCCGCCTGTCCATTCGACTGAGGGGGGGAGACGGAAGAGAAGCGCTGTTGGATGGCGAGGTCTTCACACAGAGCTCGGAATGCGGTACCAGTGAACTGAGTCCCGTTGTCCGTCACGAGGACACGGGGGACACCAAATCTGCAAATGATGTTCTTCCAGAAGAATTGAAGCACTCTGTTCTCGGTGATAGTGGCGAGGGGCTCGGCCTCAATCCACTTCGAGAAGTAGTCGATGGCTACGACCAAGAACTTGAACTGGCCCGAAGCTGGAGGGAAAGGCCATAGTAAATCCATCCCCCACATTGCGAAGGGGATAGGACTTGATAGGGAGGCGAGGTTGGCTTGGGGGAGGCGACGAATGTTGGAATGTCTCTGGCAAGAGACACATTGCCGAACGTGTCGCTCGGCGTCTTGGAGGAGAGTCGGCCAGACGTATCCGTAATTCAGGACTTTCCGAGCCAAAGACCTAGACCCTGAATGAGCCCCGCCGATGCCTTCGTGGAGCTCCTGTAAGGCATAGTCGGCCTGTTCCGGGGAAAGGCACCTCAGGTACGGTCGGCCGTCAATCTGCGAGAAGGAGCGCTTGTACAAGATTCCCTCGATCAGGACGTACCGCTTGGCTCTGGTTCTTACTCGGCATGCTTCCTTGGGGTCCTTGGGGAGGAGTCCGTCCCTTAAGAACTCCACTAACGGCTTCATCCAATTATCTTGCAGCAGGACCGGCAACGACTCCACTGAGTCGAGGGCTTCGCCTTCTATGCTCGGTTTCAAGAGGACCTCGATCAAAATGGTCTGCTCGAGACCTTGGAGGGAGGAGGAGGCCAACTTGGAGAGGGCGTCGGCTTGCGAATTCTCTTCACAAGGGACTCGTTGGATGAGTGCCTCTTCAAACCGGCTCATGAGGGTTCGAACCTTGGTGAGGTACTTCGCCATCCGTTCATCTCGCGCCTCGTACTCGCCCAAGACTTGGTTCACGACCAGCTGAGAGTCACTATGGATTCGGAGGCGCTGCGGCCCAGCACTTCGGGCAAGTCCGAGGCCCGCGATTAGTGCCTCATACTCCGCCTCGTTGTTTGAGGCCTTGAAATTCATGCGGAGGGCATACTGAAGGACGAAGTCATCAGGGCCGCTCAGGATGATATCGGCGCCGCTACCCTCGTTGCAGGAGGATCCGTCCACGAAAACTGTCCAAACGAGAGGTCCGTTCGGGGCATGGCTGACCTCGGGAATGGTGGACTCGACGATGAAGTCAGCTAGGGCCTGAGCTTTGATCGTAGTCCGAGGCTGGTAGGAGATGTCGTGTTGGCTCAGCTCTATGGACCACTTCATAAGCCGGCCCGAGGTTTCGGGCTTGTGGAGGATCTGCTTTAGCGGTTGGTCGGTGAGGACCACAACCGAGTGGGACTGAAAGTTTGGGCGGAGCTTCCTCGCCGCCATGATCAGGGCGTAGGCCATCTTTTCTATCTTCGGATATCGGAACTCGGCATCCCGAAGCACCTTGCTCACATAGTAGATGGGCCTCTGAGCCCGGTCTTCTTCCCTCACCAAAACCGCACTTAAGGTCTGCTCAGAAGCAGCCAAGTAGATGAAGAGGGTTTCCCCTGGAACGGGTTTGCTAAGCAGAGGAGGGTTCACCAAGTAGGCCTTCAGTTGGTCGAACGACTCTTGTTACGGTTGGCCCCATTCGAAACCCTTAGCCCCCCTGAAAGCCTTGAAGAAGGGGAGGCACTTTTCCCCAGAATTCGAAAGGAACCGGCCAATAGCGGCGAGGCGACCCGTAAGCTTCTGCACTTCCTTGACATTCCGGGGCGGGGCCATGTCCAGTATGGCCTTGATTTTCTCGGGATTTGCTTCGATCCCTCGCTGGCTCACCATGAAGCCGAGGAACTTTTCCGACGAGACCCCGGACGCACACTTGTTCGGATTAAGCCTCATGTTGTGCCTTCTCAATATGCCGAATGCCTCCTAGAGGTCGGCCACGTGGTCGATACCTCGGATGCTCTTGACGAGCATGTCGTCGACGTATACTTCCATGTTGCGGCCTATTTGGCTTTGGAAGACCTTGTTGACGAGGCACTGGTAGGTGGCTCCAGCGTTCTTCAAACCGAACAGCATGACCCTATAACAGTAGAGGCCCTGGTCAGTAATGAAGGAAGTCTTCGGAATGTCCGGGGGAACATCCGGATCTGATTATAGCCGGAGAAGGCGTCCATGAAGCTGAGGAGCTCATGGCCCGAGGTGGCATCGATGAGGGTGTCGATATTTGGGAGAGGGAATGGATCCTTCGGACACGCCTTATTCAGGTCGGTGAAGTCGATGCATATCCTCCACGAACCATTGGACTTCATAACCATGACCACATTGGAGAGCCACTTGGGATAGTTCACCTCCTGTATGAACCGAGCTCTTAAAAGCTTGTCCACCTCCTCCTTGATGGCTTGTTGTCGCTCGGGGGCGAACTTACGCCTCTTCTGCTGAACCGGTCTGCACCCCGGTGTACTAGAAGGTCCTCGGAAATTCCGGACATATCCGTGGCGGACCAAGCAAATAGGTCGCGGTTCTCCCGGATGCACTGCACCAAGTCAGAGCATAGGGCAGTCGGCAAGGACTTGCTGATGAGGAACTTTCGACTCAGGTCCTCGTCCGAGAAGAGCACTTCTTCCAATTTGTCCGCCGGCTCGGACGTTGGTCGGACATTCGGCTCGGGGATCTCTAGTGTCTCGAGGGAGAGCACCGGACCCCCAGTGGAAGTCATATAGCACTTCTGAGCCGTCTCTTGGCTGCCCCTAACTTCTCCCACTCCCGCCCGGGTGGGGAACTTCATCTTGAGGTGGTACGCTGAAGGAACAGCTTCCAGGGCAGCTAGGCCGGGTCGGCCTAAGATGACATTATATGCAGCCGGGACGTCGACGACCATAAAGTCCATCGACTCGGTCCAGGTGGTAGGGGTCTTCCCAGCAGTTACGTCCAGGGTAATAACCCCTTCGACAGTTACTGGTACCCCCGTGAACCCGTGGAGCGTGTAGCCGGCCGGTTTGAGGCGATCCCGGGACAGCTGCAGCCCTCGGAAGGCCGAGAGGAAAAGGATGTTCACCGAGCTCTCGTTGTCCACCAGGACTCTCTGCACTTTGAAGTTCGCCATGCGAAGGTCGATGACAAGTGCGTCGCAGTGGGGAGTTCGGACTCCCTCGAGGTCTTCATCAGAGAAAGTCACTGGGATGCCGAGGCCTTTGAGGGGAGGGGCCCTGTGAACTGAGTTGACCTCTCGGACGAAGGCCTTCCGAGAGGAGTTAGAGGAGCCCCCCATGGGGCCTCCGTGGATGAGGTGCAGAACTCGTTCCTCCTCGAACTCAGGGGTCTCATCGCGCCGCTCGGGGCGCTTGTTAGCCCCCCAAGGCGGAGGAGTGGCGCGTTCCCCCTGATTGTTCACCTTCACAAATTTGGCCAACTGCCCCCTCTGGATGAGGGCCTCTATCTCATTTTTCAACGCCCGGCAGTAATTGGTGTCGTGGCCGTGGTCCCGGCGGTAACGGCACCATTTCTCCTTGTTCCTCCTCTTGGCCGGGGTGTTCATCCTTGGAGCGGGTGGTATCACTCCTTCCTTCTCCACTTCCATCAGGATGGTGGAGATATTGGTGGTGAGAGGAGTGAACTTTTCGAACCTAGGGGGAGGATGGCGCTGGCCGCTGTTGTCCTTCTATAGCTTTTTGGACCCTTCCTCCTCTGTCGTCTTCCTCTTCGATCCGAAGGCGGATCCTCCGAAATTCGGGAGGCACTCAGCCTCCTCCGCCCGAATGTACTTCTCGCATCTTAGGAGAAGATCGGTGAAGTTGTGCGGGGGCTTCTTGGCGAGGGACGACCGGAGGTTGGAGTTGAGGACGTTCGACTGGAACGCGACAGTCGCCACTGACTGATCGAGGGAGGCGATCGACCTGACCTCCGCGGTAAATCTCCTCACGTAGTCCCTCAACTTTTCTCCCCTCTCCTGTCGGAGGTGGAGTAGGGAGAGGCTCGTCTTCTCTGTTCGCCTGCTACTCACAAAGTGAGTTATGAAGAGCGTTTCGAACTGCTCGAACGAGAAGATGGAAGAGGGAGCGAGCCGGGAGTACCATTCCCGTGCCGACCCTTTGAGAGTGGTAGGGAAGGTCTTGCAGAGCATGGCGTCGGAAGCTTGATGGATCAGCATTAAGGTCTTGAAGCTTTCGACATGATCAACAGGGCCCGACTCCCCTGAGTACGTTTCAAACTGCGGAGGTTTGAAACCCCTCGGGATGGGAGCCTCCATGATTGTCCGAGAGAAGGGGGGTCTGCTCGGGCGGACGGTCCCTGCTCTCGACTCCTCCTCTTTGTCCATGCGGCCGATGCGCCTCTCCATCTCGTGGAGACGACGATAGAGGGCATGGTCCCTCCGTTGGTAATCAAACGATCCCCTGGACTCTTCTTCGTCGGAAGGGGAGTGGGGACTGCGGCGTCGATAGTCCTGGGATCGGCGAGGACTATGATGGTGTTCCTGGCGACTGGGAGCCGGGAGAGGACTTCTGGATCGGTGGCAAGGACTTGGAACCCGTGGGGGTGTCGGAACCCTCTGGGCATTATGGTTGTTGGGGCGAAGGTTGAGGGCCTGCAACACAGTCTCCTGGAATTGTAGGAACTCGGCACGAGTGATAGGTGCCTCATTGTTCCTCGGATGATGTCGATCAGCAGGGGAACGTGGCCTCCTCCTGTGATGCTCGGGAGATACGCCCCGTCCTCTTCGGTCCGGAGACCTCCTGCCATCTCGGCGATGAGGAGATCGCTCGCCTTGATGTTGGCGGGAGGCTCCTTCTCGGGCCCGCTTCTCATCTAGGCGGTTGCGAAGGTTCTCATCCTTTTGGCGGTTCAAAACGGTGTTGCGGAGGTCGGGGTGATGGGAAGCCATTGAATCCGAGGAGGCATTATGAACCGAGACATGGTCTGGGTGGAGAGGTTGCTTCTGCCTCCGCCCGATCTGGCCAGCAGGACCATTAGGGGGTTGTTGATTCGAAAGAGGAGGCTGGCCCTGTTGGACCGGGGGAGGAAGTTGTTCGGGCTGCGGAGCAGGATGGACGGGGACTTCCTCTGGCTGATCGGCGGGGTTGGGTCCGCGGTTGGACCCCCTAGACCTGACCTTTTTGGGAGGCATGGTTGGAGTAGGGCTAGTCGACGAGGAAGAGGCGGAGGCTATTCGTGTGGTCTTCCCACAGACGGTGCCAATCTGTTACCACTGATTCTGGTGTGGGGGTAAACAGATGAGATTTGTGAGTTCGCGGAAAAACCTGAATAGCAGATCCAAGCCTTCTGATTCCTGCCGCAACCTGAATAGCAGATCCAAGCCTTCTGATTCCTGCCGCAACCTGCAAGGAAGTGCGACACACCGGGGTTGATTCCGGCGACACACCCTGCGACGCTCTTGTTAGTAACCAGTGATGATTAAGAAAGAGCTTAAGGTGGAAAAAGAGTGATTACCTGGTCACAGTGGTAGGGGGAGGTATTTATAGTCGCCATGGGAGTGATTAGGGGCCTGATTCCCTGTGTAACTGTCAGGAGAAAAATCCTCCCAATCTGTTTAGGAAACTGACCCCTGATTCCCGGTGAGAGCAAATCAGGCCCGTTGATTTGGTCAAATCAGTGACCCTGATTTTCCTCTTGCTGATCTGGGTTTGTCTTGGGTCGGGACCCGTACCCTGTTGGAGCGGATCCGTTCGCGGGTTATTGGATCTGTGAGAAGGAGACCCAGTACCCGTTTTGGACCCATTTGTATGTGAAATTACCGTTTTACCCATGAGCTTCAAGATTCGTGCCCAATCTGGACGGTTCCGATTTAACCCCATTTTTAGCCATATCAACTGCCTAGGAAGCAGTCGATCGCACATGTTCTGAGTCTGATGGAGATTTGACAGTCGACCGCATTTGCCCCGGGTTTAGGATTGGTTTACTGCAATGGACTGCCACTTTGGGGAGTCGACTGACAGTGGTGCAGCGGCCTATTGGGTTTGGTTCTGGATGAATCTGTTGCCTGTTGGAGCCCCCGGTCCTGCTTTGATGATTCTAGTGATGACATACTAGATAATGCTTTAGGAACACAAGAATTAGATACATTTGATCAAGATTTATCGTTCCCAAAAAAATTGTAGCAATTGTGTTGAACACCCCCATTTCTTTTCATCACCTCATGACGACCTTCCTAAAATGTTAGAACTCCACATTGATCTGTATACCTGTAGCTCTGTGCTTCTAGTGTTCCTAAGGATATAAGGTTTTGTTTTAACAAAGTTATATGCATGACTTTCTCTAGCATGTACCTCTTTCCGTCTGGCATCTCCAACTCAACTGTTCCTTCACCCATTAATCCACAAATCTCACCAATCACCGTTCTCACACAATGATCACATGTGAACTTGTAAGTAGAAAACATGTCCATCTCAGAGTAAATATGAGAAGAACTATCCAAATCAAGAAACTAGCTGGAATACACATCTATAGAACTTGAGAAAGTACGCTTTGTCTTCGTGTAAGGTTCAAAAAGGTGTTCAAAAAAGATCAAATAGAAGTCCCTCGTTTTAAGGCCTACAGGGCGGTATTGGTCTCTCTTCATTTTGGAATGCTAGCATTTATTGGTATCACACAAGATTATTTTTCATATTCAGCCAGCTTAAACAAGCTAAATAACATCCTATCGCCAGCGAGACAATAGTACAGTCTAAGTTATCACCTGATTCAGTAGCACTATCAACACTAGCAATGTTGGCGCTCTTCTGATTCAACCACTTACGATAGTCTCTTTTGTAATGCTCAATTCCTTTGCAATGGTGGTAAAGATCCTACCCTTACGTGCACTTTCCCTTCCACTAGAAGTACAATTCACCCTGATACAACTCGTAGAAGTAGACGTCGATCTTTGAGTCTCCCTCCTAAGTCCATCATTGTGTACGCCCTCGATCTCCTTTGCTACCGAAAACTTCTCCTTGGTAGACTCTCTATCTAGCATGGAGGTTCTCAGATGCTTATATGGATATGGTAGTAAATTTATCAAGTTGAAAGCTTTAAGATCGATTGCGTTCATCGCCTTCAATTCAGATGACTCCAAATTGTACTTCCCTATATGATCTTGAAAATTGGTACAATCGTTCATTGAGAAACTGAACAGTTTTCTCTTCCAGTACATCAGTTCTTGTAATGATGATTTTGTGTAGTCAGTTATGAGTCTTTCCCATGGGCCTGCTGCGCTTCTACACATGACTTCGTTCGCCGAAAACATCCGAATTAAACCCAAGGCTTATAAATGAAACTTCAACTGATTCTCGTGCTTTATGTCGGATTGCCTCCCTTGCTTAATCTTGGTGAAACTTTGATATGTCATCCTCTCCAAGGAAACTCGAACAACTCCTAAACTGCGAAAATTTACGACCTGAAGCTTTGATACCAATTGTTAGAAATTGTTGTTGAGTTTAGCAACAACCAATCCAATGATCAATCAAACAAGTAGATAAAAAAAAGTACACAAAACACACAATATTTGTCCCAGTTTGGCTACGCCTAATCCAGAGGAGAAATAAGAGAAATATTATTCAACTAGAGAAGATACAAGTGATACAATACTATCACCAATAATCTATTTATCTCTCAAGCCTCTTTGAAAGATAATCTGCTGTTGACAATGGAGACTCTATTTCTCTTTACAATGAAGTACTTTCTCTTGCCTCTTGAAGAAGGTCGATACAATAATATATAGAGATCTAGAGAAATACTAGGTTGTATTCTTGACATAATAATCATCCTATACATCTTGAAGAAGAAGATATACGATAGGAGTCGTACGATCTAACTTGGAGGAAAAGTTGGGCCAAAAAAATTTCCCACGAATCAGCCCAATAAGCTGCTAGCTGTTGTCAGCAGTCGACTGCCCAAAGTTGCAGTCAACTGCAATGAACCCGAGTCCATTCTAGAGAGCAACAGCGATTGATCATCCATATGGCAGTCGACTGCTCTTGCATGTTGTTGCTCTGTTGTCACCTGCTGTTGCTGCTCTTTTTCGCTTCCAACGACACTTCAACCTCTTCTCACTTCATCGCCTTTTCTTCGCATCGAACTTAAGTATGCAAGACATAAACCCAACAACTTTAAATAGGTCAAAATAAAAAGTAATTTGGATGAAGAAACACAGTGAATTTTCTTAAAACATACGGTACTTTGTACTAGATGTTTGAATTCTAATAAATATATTCTCATTGCTATGTACTCCGACCATTTCAAAATGTATGTCATTTAAGATTTTCATACTCTTTTTAAGAAATACCTAGATTAATGTATTAAAAAGAAAATATCTCTCTTAATTGAATCTATAACTTAATTATTGATATTGTACTCATGAAAATGCCCTCTTAATTAAGTATTATGTTTATTTCTCTAAAATTAAGCTGACAAAGGTAGAATTGGTAATTTGCTTAAAAAAATAATTAGTGAGAGATTAAGAGAGTAAAGACATTGTATTGAAAATCGTAAATGACTTACATTTTGGAACAAAGAAAAAAAAAGCTTAAATAACTTACATTTTGGAACAAAGGATGTATAATTTTGTAGATTGTAGCATGAGGCATAAATATATTAAACCTTTCTTTACTATGCTAATTTTCTTCTTACATGACTAATTTACCAAGCTCATAACTGCGAGAAAATTTAAATAGACAACATTTATAAGCAACCTATTACCTATCTATGTTAACGGTTTATGTTTTTTCCTTCGCCACGAGATGTAATTTTATAGCTCGATGAAATGCTTCTCCATTTTTCTTGGTCTTTAGATCTTTCTCATCTTTGATCCCTCTTGAACACTCTTTGAATGACTTGCACCCAGGGTTGGCCTTGAGCTCAGGGGGGCCCGAAGGCAAACTCGCGAAATCAGGTCTCCATACGGCCATACATAATGTGAGAAATTAAAAAAATCGTATATATTAAAAAAATTGCACGTTGTTCAAGCGACGTAGGCAGGGTTGTTTTTTTTCTACTCTTTTATGTTGGTTATAAATAATTAGGGCAAAAAATCGAGTGCCTGAGGCGGCCGCCTTTCTTGCCTCTCCATAGGGTTTGGTCGTGCTTACACCCCTCGTTACTCTTGCAAATAGCTTCTCTTCATTATCATTTTGCCGAATGACTATCTTGCATGAAGAAAAATTCGAGTTTGAAAGCCCTAGAGATCATTCTCAAGTCTAACTTCGCAAGATTATTAAAAGATCAAACACACACACCAACATCTATATGGTTCGGGATTTACCCGCCCAGACATGTAATATACCACAAGAATTCAACTCCTCGCCATCACCTTTCCAGGAATGAATTCGTTGTCGAGAATCCTCCTTTCTACGAACCAAAAGTCCGAACTGAAATATTTTTGTAATGAGTGTACATGATGAGAAATTGCTAAAAAAACCATAGAATTTTTAGATGCTTACCAATATATTAACAAATAATTACATAAGTGTGACATCAAAGGTCCACCCATACCCTATTGATATTCCATTAAATAATGGGAATGATTATGATCAATTAATTTGGTCTCTTCATATCTTAATAAAACTAAGAACAGAGAAGAAGAATGAGATTTTCTATTTCACAAAACAATGTTTTTCTTTTCATTGATGTTGATATTTATACAAGAAAAAGGTTTACAAGATAAGTGACACAAAACAAAAGAATCCTAAGAAATCTAAATAGTGCATATCTATAACAACTATATATGGTTACACTTAATTGTTATCTTCCATACCTCTTGGAGGATTTGATGTAGTATATCTATAACAACTATATATGCTTACACTTTGATTGTTATCTTCCTTATCCCTTGGAGGATATGATGCAGTCAACGAATCTTTCTGTGATATAGTTGTTGTGAGTTGTTGGTGATGAACGGTGTAGATGATGGTAGAAATGGAAGATGGAGATTGGAATTGATGATGATGAAAAGGATGAATAATGATTACCTGTAATACCCCCCCAAGTTGGAGGGGATGGACGTATAGGACATACACCCAACTTGCTAACTAACTTGCGGAATTGATAAGCCTCAAGAGATTTGGTGAAAATATTCGCAAGTTGATTAGTAGTGTAACAACCCGTATTTTTATTTTAATTAAAAATATATTTTTTTTCAATTTTTGCACGTACGATGCACGTGCTAATTTTTTTATCTTTATTTTTCTTACTCTCATTATTATTTTAGCATGCATGAGTCTTTTATTAGCCTTTCATTAAATCCATGGACCTAAGAATAGATTCTAGCCCACTAAAATAATTAATTAAATTAATTAAAAGCAAGCCCACAAGACAAGCCCATTAATTTTTGATTGTGCATGGACTCACACATGACATGTAACAACTTTTAATACACATATTAGAATTATATGATTTTTATTTATTTTTGTGTGTGTGTGTGTGCACTAGTGCACAACACGTGCACGTGTATTAGGAGAGAGAGAGGCCGGTTATGGGAGAGAGAGAGGCCGGGAGATGGAGAGTTGGAGAAAGTGGGAGAGTGGAAAGTTGAGTGGGTAGTTATTAGGTGGATGAAATTACATTTTAGCCCTTCTTTTTGTCCTATAAATACCCCCATTTTTTCTTCTCATTTCACACCAAAACAAAACAAATCAAGAGAGGAAAAAGAAAGAGAGTTAGAGAGTGTTCTTGTTACATTGGAGACTTTTTGGAGTGCTCTTGCTAGGAGGAGAAGGACTAGGTGTTGCTTATTGGAGCTAGGAGTCCCTAGAAGTTGTGTCTCATCATCTTTGTTTGCAAACTCTTCATAAGAGATGGGTGATCTTGTGCTTTCTAAATGTAGGAAATGCATGCTAGAAATGATTAATGAGTAGTACAGATTAAATTTGATGTGTTAATTGTAGAATAGAATCCATGCTATTGTATGTGCTATGAATGGTAGTAATTTTTCGTTGTGATTAAGAAAGATAGTTGGCATCATGATAATTAGAAAGAAGAATATTAAACAAAAGAACTAATGCCATGAATCATACTATATGCTTGTTAAAATTTTGAATGTCGAATTTGATAATTTATATGACTATTGTTGAGTTTTTCCTTATAGCCAAAAATTAATTTGTAGTGAAGTTTAAGTTGATACAAATAAAATCATATAAAGTGGTGGAAGAGAAACAAATTGTTATTTTGCTTAAATTGAAGAAATGCAATTCTTATACATTAATGAGAGAAAAATGAATTCGAAATAATAGATATAGTGTCTAAAATATCAGTTAAAAATTTATGAGTTACTGTTTGAAGGTAAACTCAGTCTAGATGAATTAATTACTGCCTAATGAAAGATTAGATCAAATGAGAAATAGTGTTTTGTGAAGAAAATTGAATAACAGTAAGGTCGAACAAAAGTATAACAGTGTAACTCGATGTCAGTAATCACACTTCGACTATTTGGTTAGTAGGCGCACCACAGGGCCATTACTATAGCACGGGTTAGGGGATTGGTTCTGGGTTCAAATCTTGACACCCCCTTTTATTTCTTGTTTGATTTTTTTAAAAGAAAAACAACAGAGCAAACACTGAATGTATCGGTTTGAGTCTACTGTTGTAACAGCTAAGTCACATGGACTTAGTGGCTTTCGATGTGGGCTTTAGGCATTGACTGTGTGGGGCGGGGGAGCCTGGGTTCGAAACACGGTGGCTTCAAATATTTTTTTGGGACTTTTTTTTAAAAATCAAAGGGAATGTTTTAATACCATTAAAAAATTTGGGAAAAATTCTAATATTCCTATAAAATAATATAGAATTTATTAAAAATAGTTTCAGACTTTTTCATGTATATTTTAAGAAATTAAAAGTGGAATTGAGATAGAAATCGAGTTATTGACTTCAAAATTATTTAACTGAGAATATGACTTTTATTTTGAGAAGAAAAGAAAAATATTTGCCATGTTATGGGTTCTCTTGATGAGATCATATACTTATGTTGAGTAAGAAGTACTTGATGTGATTAAGATGTTAATGAGATTGAAATCTATTATGTAGAGCTTTTTGAAAGAATTGTGAATGAATAAATGAATCATGAATGATGCTAAGATAAGACATTGATTAAATTGTGAGTAAGTTGAAGATAAGAATATATAGAGTTTAATACATGATTATTGAAGGGTATGAGTACCCATGGATTCTTGTACATGAAAGGTTGTGATCTAGAGGTTTAGTGAGACCCTGGGTACCGACATTGTGAATTAAAAGATTTGAGTTAATTTTTGAGATATGGTAATGGAGCTATCTCGATAACTGTGATTAAGTCCGGTAGGGGGTAAATTTAACTTTAGGTATGATAATTCATTTATGTTTTGAACTTAAGAACTAGGTACTAAGAGAAGATGTAGTAAACTTGGGCAAACGTAAGTGGGGCACTCTATATAGTCGGGCGGTGTACTCCGGGACTATAGACCCAGTCAGGCATTGTACTCTGGGCCTGAGGTTGCTTCAATGGAGACGAATTTTTATTTTTAATTCGGGGCCAAGCGTAGTCGGGCGGATAGTTTGCTGTACTCTAGTGTATACGTATACCGGTGCTAGAGGGGCACTTGCGGGGTGTTCGCACGATGAGGAGTCTGTTATAACAGTCGGGCGGTGTACCTCGGGACTGGGATCTGTACTCGTGTAATGTCTAAACCTTGCTTTATTACTGGATAGTTGTCATGGAGAGGGATCGAACCCTTTTAATGTGGAGTACGTAGGTGCTTGTCCTGGACCTATGTAGTATGGGATGCATAGAATCCGAACAAGTATGCATTAGTGTCATCTTAGTATAAAATATCTGCATTAGGTATTAAGGCATTGCATACACTTACATGTTTAGAGTAGTCACATTTAACACTCTATTTGCATTCAAGTTTGTGGCTTGTTAAAATATTAAGATCGTATTTTTGGCATACAGAGGATGGCCGTGCATAACATTTTCATCGGTTATAAGCAACTAGCATGCCCACAGTTTTATATGCCGGAGTTGGATTTACATGAAGATATAAAGTTAATATGCTGCTGTTGATTTATCTAAATGTTAAAGATGTTGCAATTGTATAATTTTTTCATTATTGTACTTCATTTTACCTTCTGCTGTGTAAATAAATGTAAAGGACTCTGTTGTATTATAAAAAGTTTAATTTTTCTTGTAAAATTGTACGAAGTGAAGTGTAAAGATCATGTGGAACTTCGAATTCGGTCTTATTTGGAATTCAGGGCATTACAGAGTGGTATCAGAGCCACGCTTCGTAAGTAGTACAAATTTATAAGGAACGACACCCTAGAGTGGAGATTAGAGTGTGAGTTTTAACTTATAGAGATTTAAATGTAAGTAACTTACATTTGTGTTGCTCTATATGATGACATTTTCTCCTCTTTTCCCTATAAGATGGCCAATCATCATGATCCCCAGAATGAGGCACATTGGATTGTCCCCTTTGAGGGTGAAGAGGAAGAACCAATGGACGAAGAAGAAGAACCAGAGGAGATAGAAGAGAAATTCCCCGAGTCCAAAGAGATTACTTCACCTCCGCCTGATTTCCCCAAAGAATCCTCAGACGAAGAAGTCGTTCCAGATGACCAAGATGATATTGTTGCTTCTCTTTGAAGAGAATTGGATGCTCAAAAGTGGAGAGTAAACCACTTGGAAGCCCAATGGGCAGAAGATAAGGAGCACATTCAAGAGCTGAGTTTTCAAGTGTGCGAACTCGAGAAGGTTCAACACGTGAATGATTGACACTTTGCCAAGTTAGACCACATCACTCGCTGGGACAAGCAGGAGCGGCATCAGAGATTTGAAGATATGAAGAAGGAAATCCTGGAACTACGGGAAGAGCTCAGAGCAGCCAAGAGAAACCGTAGAATCTAGGATTTCTTTTGTTAAAAGGATGTAATGGATGTGATGAAGCAAGTTTTTTCTTTCTGAATGTAAAAAGTTTAATTTTGGAATGAATAAATTTTGTTGAAGAGATGTTATTTGTGCTATTTATGATAATTAATGATGAATTTTATGACTCAAAAATGGCACGAAGGAACAGGAACGGCGAAGGGCATATCGGTGAGAATGGGCTAGATTTGGAGACCGAACTAGCTCGAGTATATCAGACCTTAAATGCTTTCGCTGCCAACATCACCGGGAACGCTGGGCCAGGGCTAGGGCCAGCTGTGCAGGTCCCCGAAGCAATCAGACTGGTAGAGTCGTTCAAAAGGATGAAATCGCCTGTGTTTGAGGGCCAGGCAAATCCAGATGCTGCTGACGACTGGATTACGCAGATTGAGACAGTCTTTAAAGTGCTAGAGACCCCTGAGGCAAGTAAGGTGAAGTTGACTACCATCCAGCTAGAGAAAGATGCAGGAGTTTGGTGGCAATCATTGAAGAGGACTTTGGGCAATGTGCAACTTACTTGGAAAGTGTTTCTTGGAGAACTCAGAAGTCACTATTTTCCCATGGATGTTCAAGAGAAGAAGGCTATGGAATTTTTGGGCTTGCAGTAGGGTGGTATGACCGTGTGGGAGTATGAGACCAAATTCAACCAACTCTCAAGGTATGCGCTGGAAATGGTTTTGGACGAAGCCAAGAAAGTGCGAAAGTTTGAGCAAGAGTTGAGGCCAAGTTTGAGGACCCGGATGATACCCCTAGGTATCCGAAGATTTGAGAAGTTGGTCAGGAGGGATGCCGCTACTGAGTTAGATATGAACTAGTTCCAGGTAGTACAGGTCAAGAGAAGTAATTGGAGCATTGGCAAAAGGCTTGCAGCACCGAGCAATTTTAGGGGTCAGCCCCCAGCACAGCATTTCAAACCAACCGGAGCAAATGCTGTTGCAGTGACTGGAAGGGTACCCACCTGCTTCAAGTGTGGAGAGTAAGGCCACTTAGCTCCTGGGTGTACCAAGTCACAGGCGAGCAAGACTTGTTTCCTTTGTGGCAAGGAGGTTCACATCAAGCCATTTTGCCCTCAGCTTCAGCAGGAAGGGCCAAGTCAGAAGCAGTCCAACCCAGGGCAGAAGCAATTCTGGCAGGGGTGAGTGTTCGCTTTGACCGAGGCCGATGCTAATGATGTGGACAACATCATCACGGGTATGGGAGATAATGTTTAGTTGCTTTGTTGCTTTTCTATTTATGTAAGAAATGTTATGTAATGAGAGTACTCTTATGTAACAGGAGATAATCAGATAAATAGAATAAAAGCATTAGTTTTATTTGATACGGGATCATCGCACATATTTGTGTCACCCTCATTTGCAAAACGATTGGGAGTCAAACCTAAAATTTTTCCTGGCAAAATTCTATCTGTGGCTACTCCGTCAGGAGAAAACTTGACTACCGACCGCTATTACGAAGGGTGTGATCTTGAGATTGGAGGCAGGCTCGTTGGCATCGATCTCATTGAGTTGGCAGTTTTGGGGGTCAACATCATTATTGGCATAGACTGGATGTCAATTTACAGTGCCACTATTGAGTGCAAGAGCAAAGAGGTTGTGGTGAAGGCACCAGAAGGACCAGCAGTTACATTTCAAGGGAAGAGAAAGTGTAAGCATTTGGTAGCAGCTTTGGAAAGCAGAAGGTTCCTGAAGAAGTGAGGCAGATTCCAGTGGTCCGAGATTTTCCAGCAGTGTTTCTTGAAGATCTACCTGGGCTTCCTCCTCATAGAGATGTAGAGTTCAGCATCTCCATTCAGCCGGGGAGTGTACCCATTTCCAAGGCACCATACAGAATGGCACCGGTTGAGCAAGATGAGATCAAGAAGCAGATTGAAGAGTTATCGGGCAAAGGATTCATCAGGCCTAGTGCATCACCTTGGAGAGCCCCAGTTCTTTTGGTGAAGAAGAAGGATGGATCGATGAGGATGTGTATCGACTACAGAGAGTTGAACAAGGTTACAGTGCAGAACAAGTATCCAATTCCTTGAATCGATGATCTGTTCGACCGTCTACAAGGAGCAGCTGTTTTTTCCAAGATAGACTTGCGGTCAGGATATCACCAAGTTCGAGTAAAGAAAGAAGATGTGCACAAGACAGCTTTCCGAACTAGGCATGGTCACTATGAGTTTCTAGTCATGCCGTTTGGAGTCACCAATGCACCTGCTATCTTCATGGACATGATGAATAGGGTCCTGCGACCATTCATCGATTCTTTTTTGTCGTTGTGTTCATCGACGACATATTGGTCTATTCCAAGGCAGAAGAAGAGCATACCGAGCACCTAGCAGAGGTACTAAAGAAGCTACAGGAATAGAAACTGTATGCGAAGCTGTCCAAGTGTGACTTCTGAAAAACTGAAGTCACCTTCCTGGGTCACATCCTTTCTAAGGAGGGAGTGGCTACTGACCCACAGAAGATTGAGGCAGTGAAAGATTGGCTAAGACTGACCACAGTGAAAGAGATTAGGAGCTTTTTGGTTTTAACTGGATACTACAGAAGATTCATTCAGGGTTACGCCCATATAGCTGTGCCACTCACAGGACTTACAAGGAAAAACATGAGTTTCAAATGGTCGAAGCAGTGTGAAGCTAGCTTTCAGGAGTTGAAGGGAATGTTGACTATTGCTCCCATTTTGGCTTTGCCAAGAGCAGGAGTCGACTATGATGTCTACAGTGATGCTTCCCATCGCGGTTTGGGCTGTGTGCTGATGCAAGAGGAAAAGGTAATAGCTTATGGGTCTAGACAGCTGAGACCGCATGAAAAGAATTACCCAACCCATGAACTGGAGTTAGCAGCGATCATTTTTGCATTGAAGCAATGGAGGCACTACGTGTACGGGGAGAAGGTCAACATGTACACGGATCATAAGAGTCTGAAGTATATCTATCAGCAGAGGGACTTGAATCTGAGGTAGAGGAGATGGTTGGAAGTGTTGGAAGACATCTGACCCGAGATCAAGTACCATCCAGCCAAGGGCAATGTTGTGCCTGATGCACTCAGTATGAAGTGCAGTTTGTCCCGATTGATCACAACTCAGGAGAAGTTGGCAGAGGAGCTTGATCGAGCAGAGATTGAGGTGGTTTTGCAAGGTTTGGGAGCTTTCTTAGCTTAGTTAAGGATTCAACCTACTTTGAGAGACAGAATCATCGACAGTCAGAAGACCGATCCAGAGATTCAGAAGATAATGGAGCAGGTTGGCATTGGCAGGTTGGTAGGATTTCAAGTGAAGGATGAAGTGTTGTGTTTGGAGAGCGGCTGTGTGTGCCAGATCAAGCGGAACTGAAGGAGAGTATTCTTTAGGAAGTGCACGCTACTTTATTATCCGTGCATCCCGAGAGTACCAAGATGCACAAGGACATAAAGTAATATTTCTGGTGGCCAGGGATGAAGCAAGATGTGGCTAAGTTTGTTGCCAGGTGTGCAGTTTGTCAGCAAGTCAAAGCAGAGAATCAGAAACCCGGGGATTTGTTGCAGCCATTATCCATCTCGGAGTGGAAGTGGGATTGTATCAACATGGACTTTATCACAGGTTTGCCCAAGAGTTCCAAGGGCAATGATGTAATTTGGGTGATAGTGGACCGACTCACCAAATCGGCTCACTTTTTGGCGATGAAGCTTACTTGGTCGATGGAGAAGCTGGCTGAGTTGTATGTTGGCAAGATTGTGAAGCTTCATGGAGTTTTGCTATCCATAGTATCCGACCGAGATGCGCATTTCACTTCGCATTTCTGGAGAAGTCTTTAAGCAGCTTTAGGGACGAAGACTGATTTCAGTACGGCCTTTCATCCTTAAACTGATGGGCAGACTGAGAGAGTCAACAGGGTACTGGAAGATATGCTGAGGTGTTATGTGTTGGACTTTGTTGGCAGTTGGGAGAAGCATTTGGCTCTTGTGGAATTTGCCTACAACAATAGTTTCCAGGCAGGCATTGGGATGGCGCCGTATGAGGCTCTGTATGGAAGGCAGTGCAGGACACCGGTATGTTGGTATGAAGTGGGGGAACGACAGCTGTATGGGCCGGAGACTGTACAACAGACCACAGAAAAGATCGAGCTGATCAGGAAGAGGTTAGTCGATGCACAAAGCAGGTAGAAGAGTTATGCCAATAACCGGAGGAGAGACCTAGAGTTTGCAGAAGGTGACTTTGTCTTTGTAAAGGTGTCGCCGACCAAGGGGGTGATTCGGTTTGGAAGGGAAGGAAAATTTGCCCCGAGATATATAGGCCCTTATAAGATATTGAAAAGGATTGGGAAAACAGCTTATCGGTTAGAATTACCGGAAGAGTTGGCCCAAGTGCACATTGTCTTTCATGTGTCTATGTTACGAGATTTTATCCCGGATCCGAGTCATCATTTGCGACAAGTGACAGAGGGTTTGCAATTGGATTTGAGCTATGTAGAGCATCTAGTAGAGATTGTGGATCATCGAGATAAAGTCTTGAGAAATAAGACAATACCTATGGTCAAGGTCATTTGGAAGAACCAATTTGTTGAGGAGGCCACTTGGGAATCAGAGGAAAGGATGATGAGAGATCACCCTGAGTTTTTTAACTAGGATTTGTAAACTCTTTTCTATTCTTTTTTTTTCTTTTCTTTTCTCACTCTTAAGTGTAGTTCCGAGGACGGAACTATTCTAACTATTCTAAGGAGGGAGTGCTGTAACATCATGTATTTTTATTTTAATTAAAAATACATTTTTTCAATTTTTGCACGTACAATGCACGTGCTAATTTTTTCATCTTTATTTTTATTACTCTCATTATTATTTTGGCATGCATGAGTCTTTTATTAGCCTTTCATTAAACCCATGGACCTAAGAATAGATTCTAGCCCACTAGACTAATTAATTAAATTAATTAAAAGCAAGTCCACAAGACAAGCCCATTAATTTTTGGTTGTGCATGGACTCACACAAGACATGTAACAACTTTTAATACACATTAGAATTATAGGATTTTTATTTATTTTTTGTGTGTGCACTAGTGCACAACACGTGCACGTGTATTAGGAGAGAGAGAGAGGCCGGTTATGGGAGAGAGAGAGGCCGGGAGATGGAGAGTTGGAGAAAGTGGGAGAGTGGAAAGTTGAGTGGGTAGTTATTAGGTGGATGAAATTACATTTTAGCCCTTCTTTTTGTCCTATAAATACCCTCCCCCCCCCCCCCCCCCCCCCCCCCCCCCCCCCCCCCCCCCCCTTTTTTTTTTCTTCTCATTTCACACCAAACAAAACAAATCAAGAGAGGAAAAATAAAGAGAGTTAGAGAGTGTTCTTGTTGCATTGGAGGCTTTTTGGAGTGCTCTTGGTAGGAGGAGAAGGACTAGGTGTTACTTATTGGAGCTAGGAGTCCCTAGAAGTGTCTCATCATCTTTATTTGCAAATTCTTCATAAGAGGTGGTTGATCTTGTGCTTTCTAAATGTAGAAAACGCATGCTAGAAATGATTAATGAGTAGTATATATTAAATTTGATGTGTTAAATGTAGAATAGATCCATGCTATTGTATGTGCTATGAATGGTAGTAATTTTTCGTTGTGATTAAGAAAGATAGTTGGCATCATGATAATTAGAAAGAAGAATATTAAACAAAAGAACTAATGCTATGAATCATACTATATGCTTGTTAAAATTTTGAATGTCGAATTTGATAACTTATATGACTATTGTTGAGTTTTCCCTTTTAGCCAAAAATTAATTTGTAGTGAAGTTTAAGTTGATACAAATAAAATCATATAAAGTGGTGGAAGAGAAACAAATTGTTATTTTGCTTAAATTGAAGAAATACAATTCTTATACATTAATGAGAGAAAAATGAATTCGAAATAATAGATATAGCGTCTAAAATATCAGTTAAAAATTTGTGAGTTACTATTTGAAAGTAAACTCAGTCTAGATGAATTAATTACAGCCTAATGAAAGATTAGGTCGAATGAAAAATAGAGTTTTGTGAAGAAAATTGAATAACAGTAAGGTCGAACAAAAGTATAATAGTGTAACTCGATATCAGTAATCACACTTGGACTATTTGGTTAGTGGGTGCACCACAAGGCCATTACTGTAGCACGGGTTAGTGGATTGGTTCTGGGTTCGAATCTTGACACCCCCTTTTATTTCTTGTTTGATTTTTTGAAAAGAAAAACAACAGAGCAAACACTGTATGTATCGGTTTGAGTCTATTGTTGTGACAGCTAAGTCACATGGACTTAGTGGCTTTCGGTGTGGGCTTTGGGCGTTCACTGTGTGGGGCGGGGGAGCCTGGGTTCGAAACCCGGTGGCTTCAAATATTTTTTTGGGACTTAAATCAAAAGGAGTGTTTTAATACTATTAAAAAATTTGGGAAAAATTCTAATATTCCTATAAAATGATATAGAATTTAATAAAAATAGTTTCAAAATTTTTCATGTATATTTTGAGAAATTAAAAGTGGAATTGAGATAGAAATCGAGTTATTGACTTCAAAATTATTTAAGTGAGAATATGACTTTTATTTTGAGAAGAAGAGAAAAATATTTGCCATGTTATGAGTTCTCTTGATGAGATCATATACTTATGTTGAGTAAGAAGTACTTGATGTGATTAAGATGTTAATGAGATTGAAATCTATTATGTAGAGCTTTTTGAAAGAATTGTGAATGAATAAATGAATCATGAATGATGCTAAGATAAGACATTGATTAAATTGTGAATAAGTTGAAGATAAGAATACATAGAGTTTAATATATGATTATTGAAGGATATGAGTACCCATGGATTCTTGTACAAGAAAGGTTGTGATCTAGAGGTTTAGTGAGACCTCGGGTACCAGCATTGTTGAATTAAAAGATTTGAGTTATATTTTTGACATATGGCCATGAAGCTATCTCGATATCTGTGATTAAGTCCGGTAGGGGGTAAAACTAACTCTAGGTATGATAATTTATTCATGTCTTGAACTTAAGAACTAGGCATATGAGAAGATGTAGTAAACCTGGGAAAACGTAAGTGTGGCACTCTATATAGTCGGGCGGTGTACTCTCGGACTATAGACCCTGTCAGGCGGTATACTCCGGGCCTGAGGTTGCTTCAATGGAGACGAGTTTTTATTTTAAATCCGGGACTATGCGTAGTCGGACGGATAGTTTGCCGTACTCCAGTGCATATACGTATACTGGGGTTAGAGGGGCACTTGCGGGGTGTTCGCACGGTGAGGAGTCTGTTATAACAGTCAGGCGGTGTACTTCGAGACTGGGATCCGTACTCGTGGAATGTCTAAACCTAGCTTTATTACTGGGTAGTTGTCATGGCGAAGGATCGAACCCTTTTAATGTGGAGTACGTAGGTGCTTGCCCTCGAACCTATGTAGTATGGGATGCATAGAATCCGAACAAGTATGCATTAGTGTCATCTTAGTATAAAATAACTGCATTAGGCATTAAGGCATTGCATACACTTACATATTTAGAGTAGTCACATTTAACACTTTATTTGTATTCAAGTTTGTGGCTTGTTAAAATATTAAGATCGTTATATTTTCGGCATAGAGAGGATGACCATATATAACATTTTCGTCGGTTGTAAGCAACTGACGTGCCTACAGTTTTATATGCAGGAGTTGGATTTACATGAGAAAATAAAGTTGATATGCTGCTGTTGATTTATCTAAATATTGAAGATGTTTCAATTGTATATTTTTTTCATTATTGTACTTCATTTTATCTTCCGCTGTATAAATAAATGTAAAGGACCCTGTTGTATTATAAAAAGTTCAAATTTCCTTATAAAATTGTACGAAGTGAAGTGTGAGATCCTGTGAAACTTTGAATTCGGTCTTATTTGGAATTCGGGAGAGTTACAAGTAGTGGATATGTGTGTTGGAGAGATGAGACCATATAAGAATTTTCTCGAACAAATTAGCGATCCAACTCGATATGTTTGGTGCGTTCGTGAAAATTTTGGTTTTCAAAGATACGAATCGCTGCTTGACTATCACAGTAGACTGAGATTGGTCCGTCTGGTGGGTAGCTGAAATCGGTTAAGAGATAACTGAGCCATTGAAGTTCAGTTATGAGGTTGGCTAAGGCTTGTATTCGACTTCAACAGAGGAACGAGATACTATCGGTTGTTTCTTAGATTTCCATGAAATTGGACTAGCGCCAAGCATGGTGAAGAAATCCGGGGTGGATCACCATTTAGTCAGACAACCAGCCCAATCGGAGTCGGTGTAACCTTGTAAGCGAATTGGGCCCGAGGAAGAGAGAAAGATACCATGTGAAATGGTGCCCTTGATATATAGAAGTACAGGTATGGCAGCATCATAATCTGTAGTTCCTGGAAGTTGCATGAATTGGCTGAAATAATTAATCGAGTAGGTGCTGTCAGGTAGAGTAACGGTTAAGTAAAGGAGACGACCAATTAGATGTTGATATTGACTCGAATCCGAGAGAGGTTCACCATTAAAAGGTAGTAATTTGAGATGTTGTTCCATAGGAAAAGGACCTGGTTTCGTGGCAGTAAAACTAGGGTCTTGAAGGATGTCAATGACATATTTTCTTTGACAAAGAAAGATTTCTTCTTTGGAATGAGAAACTTCAATACCTAGAAAGTATTGGAGTTTGCCAAGGTTTTTTATTGAGAAACGGTTCTCTAAACGAAGCTTGAGAGAATATATGAAGGAGTCATTATTGCATGTAATAATGATATCATCGACATATACAAGGACAAATATAGAGATTGTGTTTGACTTGTAAGTGAAAAGAGAGTATTCAGCCTTGGAATGGTGATATCCTTCGTCTAATAAGGTCGTGGAGAACTTTGTAAACCATTGATGGGGTGCTTGTTTGAGATCGTATAAAGACTTGTGTAACCTACAAATACGAGAATCACATTGTTTAGAAAAGCCATGAGGTACTCGCATGTACACTTCTTCAGAGAGATCTCCATGTAAGAAAGCATTGTTGACGTCAAGTTGATGGAGAGGCCAGTTTTGAACGAAAGCGATGGAGAGAAGGACCCGTACTGTCACGAGTTTGGCCACAGGTGCGAAGGTATCATGATAGTTGATGCCCTCTTGTTGAGTGTACCCTTTGGCTACTAACCGAGCTTTGTGTCTCTCTATGGTGCCATCTGCTTCGAATTTGGTCTTAAAGATCCATTTGCATCCGACAGCCTTTTTGCCGGGTGGTAAAGGGGTGAATGACCAAGTTTTGTTGGATCCAAGTGCTTGAAATTCTTTGGACATGACATCTCTCCAATGAGCATATTTCATAGCCATTGTGAACGTTTTAGGATCATTGGAAGTGAGGACAGATGTGTATAATAACTAATAAGTGGTAGTAAATTTCTCAAAAGAGAGGTTCGTTATGAGGGGATAAGCACATGAAGCTATGCATGAGTTGATTGAACTATCAAAATCTTTGAGATACGATGGAGGATTATGTTCTTGATTGGAACAACGAAGTGAAAGAGAATTGATGGCAGGTGGTTGAAGATCGTCACATGTAGGTTGTCTATGAGCAGGTGAGGGTAGAGTAGATACTGCCAGAGGGGTGAAGTATCAGGCAAACCAGCTGATTGAAGGCTCGGGGCTGGACCCGTTGTGGCAACAAGGGTTCCTGAAGCAAATGATTGGTTGTGAATGGGAGAAGGAGTAACCGGGCCTGGGGTTTGGGGTTTCGATTGCTGAATAGAAGAAAGAGGAGGCGCAGGAGTGCGCCTGGGTCGCGAGGTGTATGATGAATTTGTTTCATCATAAGAGATAACCGAAGGTTCCTGTTCGGTGAAGTACTCAACTGAAGGTGTAAGTGCATCTTGGAATGAGAATAATTCTTCACGGAATTGAACATCACTGGAGATAAAAATGTCTTTAGTGTTCAAATCAAGGATTTTGTATCCTTTATGATTGAAAGGATAACCGATGAAAACACCAGGATGTGATCGAGAGTCAAATTAGTTTGTGATGTTCGTATTTTTTTTTCCATAGCACAACAACCAAACACTTTGAGAATTTTTTTAGTTCGGTTTAGAACCGAGTATAACTTTGTGAGGCAATCGATTGGACAAAATGTGTGTGGGTATTTTGTTGATGAGATATGAGGCGATAAGGATGTATTCTCCCCAAAAATCAATCGGTATTGAAAACGTAAGGCTCGTGCGACGTTGAGTAGGTGTCCATGTTTGCGCTCAATGACTCCATTTTGCTGTGGAGTTGAGACACAACTTCTTTGATGGTGAATACCATTGTTAAAAAGCCACGTTAGAAAAGGTAGAGAAAGAAATTTAGACCCATTGACTGTTTGTAGACGTTGAAGATGGGGAAGATGTATGCGGAGAGAACCAGTTGAAATTGGTTATTTCCGTAGAGTATTGAGTGATAACATATTTGTGAAAGTGTTCGAAAATTTCAAAGTTTCACATTTAGTTTTCATTAGATAAATCCAAGTGCACATTGAAAAATCATCGACAATAGTGAGAAAGTAACGATTTGCATTTGGATTCGAAGACGTAAAGGGACCTCAGAGATCGCAGTGAATTAATTCAAAGCATCAAGAAGTAGAAATAGAATTTTATTAAATACCAATCTGGTTTGTTTTGCCATAGGACATACACCACAGTGAAAATAAGAATGAGATTTAATATAATCAAAAATACGACATAAAAATTGAAAACGTTCTAAGCTTGGATGTCCCAAGCGCAAATGTCATATGTCAATCGCGGGTTTATTCACTAAGAAAGCTCTTGGAGGAATGCAAAGCTGATATAGGCCATGGATGCTAACCGCTCTACCAATCACCTTCTTCGTGAGTTGGTCCTGAAAAACACACGAACGAGAGTAAAAATTCGTGGAATAGTTCAGTTTTAAAGTTAACTGACTGGTTGAAATTAGGTTGTACTTGAAACATGGTACAAAATAAACATTAGAGAGAGTTAAAGAGAGTGAGAAAGAAACTTCACCAATATGGGTTATGGACGCACTAGAACCATCCGGTATCTGAACTTTGATAGGATTTTGAACATCATGATAAGATGAATAATGGTTTAAAAAACAACTAATGTGATGGGTTGGCCCACTATCAAGGTACCAAATTAAAGAAGGAGAGGAGGGAGTTGTACCAGTTAGGTTGACACGAGGGATCTCATTGTTGTCCGTCGATGGAGGGAGTTTAATTAAACTCATCACCTAGTCATATTGTTCCCATGAGAGGGCTGGAGGGACCTGATTGTTGTGATTTACATTGGCGGCGTTGATATGAGCCGAGGCAGCCGGTGAAGATTTATTCGGTTGCTGATTTGGAAACTCATGAAGTTGGTAGCAGGTTTGACGCATGTGGCCATGACTATCGCAGTGGTCACAAAATGGCCTACGGCGTTTGGGCGCATTGGAGTAGGAAGCTTTGGCATCTTGTTGCTTGTGAACTCGAAGTGCAGCAACCTCAGGTGGCAGGTTGTTTGCAATGTTAATGAGCTGTTGGTTTTCTTCTTGTTTAACCAAGCCAAAATCCTTCCCCTTTTGAGGAAATGATCCATTAGTAAAATATGACTTCTAAGATGTGCAAACTTATCATGGAGTCTTGGAGGAATTCCATGGATCTGTCCCTATTTTTGTGCTCGAGGATGTGCTGACTCGTTCCACAAATGCAAGGAGGAGAGGGTACGATTGAATCGAACTCGTCCCATAAGCTTTTGAGACGAGTGTAGTAACTTGTGACGACGAGATTTTCTTGCTTGAGAGTAGCAATGGACGTTTTGAGTTGAAATATCTTTGGTGCGTTGGATCGAGCAAAACACATCTTGAGTTCTTGCCAAAGATGAAATGTTGATTTTGCATAAAGACAATTAGGGCGTATTTCTGGCGCGATGGAATTGATGATCCAACTGTTGGAAAATAATCTATGTGAGCTCACATATGTGACTAAATGTATAATTACTATTCTAAAGTCTAACCCAAATTAAAGTGATCTAACCAAGATTAAGTGATGGGTTAAAAACATATAATATAAAGTGTGATATATTACGTGTAGAAACCGTAAAGTAAATTTCTCATTTTGTGATGGGCAAAATAGGAAATCACTAATTATCTATTAGGGTTGTGGTCCCCTATATATACATATCTTCTTATTTTATCTGTCATCCCATTAACGGAAAAGAAAGAAGAGACTCTCTCATAGAAGTATGTATCATATAGGAAGATCCAAATCCTCTGTGCAATCTCCATCAATGGCTTTAGGTTTGTGTTTCCGCTTTTATATTCTTCTTCTTTTGATTTAGCAAAGGATCTATATAGAAACATGATTTATGATCTTTTATATTAAAACACTTTTGTAACATGATTAAGATCTGGATTTGTAAAAACATGATTAAGGATGATATCAATGTTTTATGCATGTTGCTTGAGTGTATATAAAATTCCATTAACTGCTGACAAGATCGTCAGCACGTTTCCAACACGAATAGTTGAATGGATCCGTCGGAGGGAGCAGAGTACCATTGATGAAGCCAAGTTTCCCTTGTGCATTAAGGGCCTTGGTAATCCCTAGTTCCCAGGTGCCAAAGTTATCACCTTTAAGAGCAGAAGAAGGGAAGATGAGAAGGGGACTTTTCGAAGGGTGAATCAGGTAAGGATCGATCACCGGTGAGAAAGGATTGGTGACATTAGTCTGAGTTGAAGCATCAGACATAATTGTTAGAGGAACAACAAGATTGGCGATATTAGCCTGAGTTGAAGCATCGGCTGCTGTTTCAGATTGAGATGCCTGAATAAGGAAAGTCGAGTTAGTCATTGTGAGTAAATAGAAAATCTAGAAAGAAAATTGATTAATATTCTTAGATTAAAAAAAACAGGCTTTGATACCATAATAAAACTAATAACAAAGAAAAAGAATGAGACTTTCTATTTCACACAACAATGTTATTCTTCTCATTAATGTTTACTAGTAATTTACACGTGCGATGCACGCCTTAATAAATATAGTTTTTTAAAATAAAAATTTAGAAACAAGCTGGATTTGAACTTAGAACCTCATTTATAATAGTTTTACACGTGTATTGCACGGGTTGGTAGATTAACAAAATATTTACAAATGACACTAAGGCCTTTTTCCCATTATAATATTAGAGATAGGAGTTTTTCTTAGTTTTTAAAAATAGTGGGGGTATATGCTAGTTTTCACATTTTAAATGGGGGCGTTTCCTAAAATATCCCTTTTTTAAGGGCTGCACGTGCATCACACGGGTATATTTGGTGGATTTTGTTTAGCCGTATATTGCACGGGTTTGCTCAATTACAAAATTAGGCTTTGTTTGTTTACAACCCCAACTCTCCCATTAAAATAGTAGAGATATTTATACAAGAAAAATGTTTACAAGATAAGTAACACAAAACAAAAGAATCCTAAGAAATCTAAATGGTAAATATCTATAACAACTATATATGGTTACACTTGATTGTTATTTTTCTTTATCTCTTGAAGGATTTGATGTAGTATATCTATAACAACTATATATGGTTACACTTTGATTGTTATCTTCCTTATCCATTGAATGATTTGATGTAGTCAACGAATTTTTATGTGATATAGAGTTGTGGGTGATGAACGGTGTATATAATTGTGGAAATGGACAGTGGAGATTGGAATTGATGATGCTGATGACGACAAAAATGAATATTGATCATCTGTATAATATATATATATATATATAGAGGACCCCACTCCTTAATTTTATATTTTTTTGTATATATATATATATAAAGGACCCCACTCCTTAATTATATTTTTTGCTCCTTTTGGTATTGGGTGGTTTAGGAGTTGTGACGTGTTTTGTTGAAACATGTCCTTTCATCTCCTTGGAATTATTATACACGGCATTCGTTTGTTTCAAAGCATATACTTGCTTACACGACTTTCTCACAACAAAGCTTCAAAGAATATATATCTTCTTAATCACTTTGTTTAAGACCAAATTAAGTGTGATTTTTGTTCTTTCTATTTGGACTTAGTACTCTAGAGGGTAAAATATTCTATGATCGAGGGTTTATGAACATGCCGGTTAAAGCCAAGTAGTTAACAATCAGATGATATGATCAACATCCCTAAATTTCAGAAAGATGAAAGATTATTCACTATAGAGAAATATATTCTTGGATTTAAATGTTGTTGTTTTTTTTTTTTTAGGAAAAAGGTAGAATCTGGCAATCCTGTTTTATTAAAAAGAGCTTAACGAAACAAACCCAAAGTACTTGGCCCAAGTACAAACTATAGACATAAAACAAAATATATATGAAGCAACATGACGCAGACAAACAACGAATTCCTCCAACAACCCTGGAGGGTGGGCCAACAATTATAAGTACGTCAGTTTAGCTTCGTACAGTGCCTCCACGGCACATGCACACCCACTTGAGACAAGTCTGGCAGGATTTTATCACCCGCCAATCCCTGCCTTCACCTTGCTGGGGGGACCCCATCTATGGTCCTAAGCCCCGTAGATCGAACACTGACCACACGGCACATGCTCAGCGTCGTACCCTCCCACCATCTCCACCACTCATCCTACAAACTTGCCAGTAGTTCCCACAGTCGCTACCAAAGAGATAGTCGTGAAGATGATACTTTCACCTCTCACACGATAGCGCTTTCTCAGGCGATTTCTCACCAAACAACTATCTCGCTCATCCCACCAAACACCACGCTCCAGGAGAGAGCCGTGGAGAGAATACCTTCACCTCTTTCACGCACAAGCTCTCTCCGGCGATTTCTCGCCACACAGACTTATCTCGACTCCTACTCCTAATCCGAGGGAAGAGTCGATGCTGTCACGAGCCAGTGGCCTAAGCTGGAGGGAGGTCAATAGTCTGATAGTAGGCGCCGTGAAGACTTCACCGGTGACCTCGTAGGACCAACCAAACCCAAACCCCACACCCCACACCCCACACCCCATCACCCCAGCACTAACAACTACCGGCCTGGCCCCAACCCGAACCACCTACCTCACACACTTGAACCTCAGATCCATGGTGTTCGCGATAACAGACGCGGGAGGATGCTCTGGCGCGACATAGACGCTCCGCGACAGTTGAAACAAACCCCCCGAAAGTTGAGACAAGTGAGCGCACATCACGGAGGGACCCCATATTTGCGCCCAAGCTCCACAATCGTGCAAGACAACCTAACTCCCGGCATCTGCACATGCACTACCAACCCTTGCAAAAACCAAATCAAAGCCGTAGATCGCCGTGATTGGCTCCAAGAGTGTGGACATGGTGGCAAGCGCACAGAACATTCGGACAAATATCTAGCAAAGCCACCAAATCCTAATCTAACCCAAACCCCACCCCAAACAACACACCTCTAAACCCCCACCAAAAGATCAGGAGTTCGACGGGGTGGCTGGCAACAGATCTGGCGACGGGAAGGGAGATCGGGGAGGGGGAATGCGTCGACGGAGGTCTGGGAGGGGCCTTCGACGACGGGCGTCGAGATCTGGGCGAGAAGGGCCTTCGACGACGCGCGACGGCCTACGACGGCGCGAAGGGGAGGTCGACATCGCTGCTAAAGACGGCGGCGCGACATAGGAGACAGGAGGGGAGGGTGCCGACAGGTAGGGAGATTGGAGGGGGGAAGACGTGGAGGGTACGGGGCGTCGCCGGCGGTCGGGGAGGGGGCGGCGCGATTCCGACTGCCACCCCCTTCAACCTCTCTCTAGATTTAGGGTTTTATTTTTGGATTTTTTTTGGGAGCTTCTCTTTCTAGAAAATTTAGAAAGAGAAACTCTTTTTTTGGGGGAGCCTTAGGCTCTGTTTGTTTTGCGATTTAGAGTGCCATATTCTGAATGCCATATTCTGAAAACTCGTTTGTTTATACCCTATTCTGAAAACCTGATTCAGAATATCGATATCCCTTGTATTCTCTCCATTCTCAACCATACTCACGTGCTCTCTCTTTCACGACCTCTCTCTCTCTCCTCAAGTTCCAGATCTGGTTCTCTCTCTTTCACGACCTCTCTCTCTCTCTCTCCTCAAGTTCCAGATCTGGTTCTCCATTCGTACCCGTCTTCTACCTTTCCTCCTCTCTTCAAAACAGTGTCTCCCCAACCCATCTCTCCTCTCTTCTCACTCAGATGCTCTCTCTCTCTACTCACTCACGAGAGCTCGTCGACTCCATTGTCTCCCCCCTCCTTTGAAGATCCCAGATCTGATCTCTCTTCCCCCCCCCCCCACACCCCAAATCCACGATTTCCTGAACGATTCCACTGTGAAATCGAACGGAAACGTGTGAGAGCGCCGCCGGCGACTTCGCTACCGGACTGGTTTTTGCGGTCCACTTGGTGAGGGGTTGAGGGGTTTTGGTAGGGGTTAATGGTTTGCACCACCCGTGCTGCCTATCGGAGAAAAGCTAGGGATCGAAGGGCAAGGAGAATCAAAGCACTACGCAAGGTTGAATCCTGTGCTGACAATTTCATCCTTCTCCAAATCCAATCAAAGGTATGACGACAGCGATTGTACTATTTATTTGGTTGGTTTTCTTTACCAATTTACTGTGCTTTTTAATTGCATTTGGTACCGGAACAGCTTTTCGGATTGAGGTGCACACTGCACACAAACTAGCCGAATTCACTGTTGAGATTTTTTAGGGTGTAATCGGTTGCTATTTGCAAACTAGGGTTACCCGATCAGCTATTAAACTAATTGAAGGACTTTGGCATTTTTTTTTTTTTTTTATGTTTGTTCATACTAGATGAGTAATGCGGGTAGGGGAAAGGGGAAGGCAGTGGAGGAGGATTATGGGCTGTGGACTTCCGGTATTACAGAATATTTTATCAAACTTATGGAGTCGGCAGTTGACAGTGGTTTGTTAAAAAGCACCACATTCGATGGTAAAACCTGGAATCAATTTGAGCAAACAATGAATTTTGGGACTGGGCGTTCATTCTCGGTGAAACAACTGAGGTCGAAATATGGACGACTTAAATCAGAATGGAGGGTGTTTCACAATATGAGGAAACAGAGCGGTTTCGGTTGAGATGAAGCCAACCAAACCGTTACTTGTGAGGCTCCGGTTTGGGCACAATATGTTAAGGTTAACATATATAATCTCAGACTTTGATTTTTGTTTGTGAATCCTTTTTATTATACTTAATCATTTATCTAATACTTGCATAGTAACAACATATTCTGTGAATAGATGCATCCTGCTGCAGAAAAATACCAAAATAAGGGGTTGCCACATTACGATGCATTGACCAAAATATTTGAGGAATCTGTAGCCGAGGGCAATGTGGCAAGGGCCTCCACACAAGGGGGGTTCGAGGATGTGGAGGCGCGGCGGATGAACTTTCAGTTTGGCCACTCCAATCAGTCACACGTAAATGTGATTGATGAGTCTGATGATGTCCCAATGGGTACGGGGTCCGGTTCACGCAAAAGAAAATCTACTGCATCAAGTGGCCGTGAATCAATGTTGTCAAAGATGTCGGAATATCTTGATGCAGCTAAGCAAGCTCAAGAGGAAAAAAGAGGGAGGTACATGAATAAAAATGAAGTGGAAAGTGCTCCCTCGATTAACCCTGCTTTGGCCGAACAGGATCAATGCCAAGATATAATTGAATCGATGACAGAGCTTGATCCAATTGTAGCCGTAAAAGCTTCAACCTACCTCTTTCAAAATCCTAACTTTGCTCATGGTTTCCTCCGTATGTCTCGAGACCGGCAGGAGTCGGCGGTGCGTTATTGGGCCACCCTGTAGTAAACCCATTCAGCGTAATGGGTTGAACAAATCATGTTGTAGAACTTTTCTTAAGATTATTTCCATATTTGTTTGAGGTTGATTGTAATATGACGGCTTTTAGGATGAACAAATTGCTTACATAATTTAATTTAAATTTGTAATGTTATATTTTAAATTTAATTCCTGGAATAGATCTGCTAGTAGTAGTATACCTTGTTATCTTAATTCAATTGCACAGGCTTGTGGAATCCTGCCATCTCTCAATATGTTGTTTTGTGATTCCGTAAATCTCGTTACATACATTCGTATTATTAATAGTGTGTGCACTTGATATTGGAATGCCCCAAACTGATTTCTATCTTCTTCTTTATAGTGAGTCACTACTGGAATTGCATCCTCTGTTATGGATATTTCTTCATCCAGTAGTGACGAGGTCGAAGAGGTGATGACTGCAGTCTTGATAGCTGACTATTTATGTGAAGAACTTGACCGTACAAGGTCCACTAATAAAAAGCAAACGGGACGTGAATATCTGGAAAATATGTTAGCGGGTTCCCAGGCCGACTTTCATGATATATTCCGTATGAACCAAGATTGTTTTATGACCTTGTGTGCTTTCCTGCGAGAAAGGAACCTCTGCGAGGAAACAGCGGAGTCTTCAAGTCATAAGCGAGTTACTTTCGAGGAAAGCGTGGCTATTTTCCTGTTTATTGTCGGTCATAGTGCAAGAATGCGATTAGCTCGTACTACGTTTAACCACTCAACCCAAACAATCCAAAAGCACTTTAATATTGTCCTGAACGGTCTGGCAAGAGCAGCCCCACTCCTTATCAAACCTCCTGATTATACATACGTACATCACAGAATCAGGGGATCAGAGGATTTTTACCCGTGGTTTCAGGTAATACGCCACCCTGATTGCATCATGTATTATTAAATTATTTTCCAAGTTTGGATTTGGGATATGTATTTTTCGAATTATTAATCTGCAGGGAGCTATTGGTGCTGCTGATGGGACGTTAATAAAAGCTACAGTTCCCGCTAGCCGAAGCAACGCTTGTCGCTCTCGAAAGGGTATTGTAAGTCAAAATGTATTGGCAGCAAGTGATTTTAACATGATGTTCACATTTGTTTACGCGGGATGGGAAGGCAGTGCCAACGACTCCCGTGTAATGCATACTGCATTAGCACAAAAACTGTTGCCAATCCCACCGAACGAGAGGTACTACTTAGTGGATTGTGGTTATACCAATATGCCCGGTTTTTTGGCACCGTACCATGGTGAGCCATACCATTTACAGGACTTTCAAGGGGCCAACCATGCACCAACCCAACCTAGACAACTATTTAACAAACAACATGCTAGGTTAAGGAATGTGATTGAGAGAACGTTCGGTGTATTCAAGAAGAGGTTTACCATCTTCGAGAACATGCCAAACTATTATTATACCAGACAAGTTATGATGGTCACAGCCTGTTGTGCACTTCATAATTTTATATGCCTGCACTCACGAAACGATGCATTTTTAGTGGAACTCGGTGGCGAAACAATAGTACATCACCAACACACCGAAGATGCAGCATCCACATCGCAAGATTTGGATTATCATCTTCCCAATTGAGACATATGAATAGCAAAAGAGATGAAATCGCCCTAGCAATGTGGAATGCTATACAGTAATGTATTTTGAATGTACACATTTTCAGCATATCCATTTTTCGAATTGATTCGTAGCTGGGATGCGAGGCATTGATGTCATTTGGATATGTTTGTATCTTTGCAATATTACTATTATAAATAATCAGCATACAGATCTTCCTTTAAGCATTTTATTCATTTTCTTGAGATGTTGTCTTTACCAAGCACTTCATTGTTGTACAGGTGTTGCACATTATTCTCCCTCGTAGGTTTTGAGTTATGATGAGATGGATTTTGTTTCTGAGGTTGCACACTATGAATCATTTATTGAATGATTTGTAGGAGTGACTGGTGATGAATTTATCCTAACTGAGCTTTATTTTTTCTTGTTGGTTTTGAGTTATGATGAGATGGAGCTTGTTTCTGAAGTTGCACACTATGAACCGTTTATATAATGCTTTGTAGAAGTGACTTGTGATGAATTAATCCTATCTGTGCTTTATTTTTCCTCGTTGGTTTTGAGTGATGATGAGATGGATTAACTTTCTGAAGTTGCACACTATGAGTATCATTTATATAATGCTTCGAAGGAGCGACTTGTGATGAATTAATTCTATCTGAGCTTTATTTATCATCTTTGGTTTTGAGTGATGATGAGATGGATTATGTTTCTGAAGTTGCACACTATGAGTATCATTTATATAATGCTTTGTAGGAGTGACTTGTGATGAATTAATCCTAACTGAGCTTTATTTAACTTCGTTGGTGTTAAGTGATGATGAGATGGATTATGTTTTGAAGTTGCGCACTATGAGTATCATTTATATAATGCTTTATAGGAGTGACTTGTGATGAATTAATCCTAACTGAGCTTTATTTAACTTCGTTGGTGTTAAGTGATGATGAGATGGATTATGTTTTGAAGTTGCACACTATGAGTATCATTTATATAATGCTTTGTAGGAGTGACTTGTGATGAATTAATCCTAACTGAGCTTTATTTAACTTCGTTGGTGTTAAGTGATGATGAGATGGATTATGTTTTGAAGTTGCACACTATGAATCATTTATTTACGTGATGAATTTAGAGTTTGCAGCCTTGGATTAGCCTTGAATTTGTTTTTTAAACCGTACGAAGATGATGTCGTTGTAGCCCTGAATTTGTTTTTTATAGTGTTTCCAAACAGAAGTTCTGGTGGGACAAACGCCAACTCTGGTTTATCATTTCGATATTATCATTAATATTCCTTAAGCTTTAAGTCATGCTTTTGGTTATCCTTTGGATATTATGGCTGTGATGATCAACCACTTAGATGCATCATACTACACTTAGAAGCTCCTGGAGCACATATTCATCTGAATTTGAGATGTCATGAATCAGGTTTGATCTATATTGCTTTGAGTTATAGACATAGAAATACCATACCATAATCTGGAAGAGTTTTAATGGTTGGTCAGTTGGTTTTTACTTGGGTGCTCAGGCTTTGAGCACTTACCCGGTTATCCTTTTCTGAGAAATGGTTATGATGATACCAACACTTTCATGCTTCACACCTTGATATGCATTGCCAGCAATGCTTGATATATACAGATGTCTGTACATTGTTTCAGGTTCAAAATTTGTTTCAGGTACTTTGTTTCAGGCACAAATTTTGTTTCTACTTTGTTTCATGCCACAAATTTTGGAACTGAGCATGGTTCTACTTTGTTTCTGTATACAGCTTCATGCATTTTCACTCCTTATGGTTTCAATTTTGTTTTGGTTTCGCATTTCACCTCAGTAAATCCTTGAAAAATACAAATCTTAAATGGTTTCAACTTTGCCTGTGGCTGCTCATGGTTTCTACTTTGTTTCTGGAGACATATTCTATTGTCTTGAAGCGTTGATCATTACAAATACTACTACACACTTGTCTTAAATGGTGGCTGCATACTGAGATGAGATGCATTTTTTGGATGCTCCTTCTTTGAACTTTACTTCTGAAATCATAATCTAATGCACAATAATTTCTTGATAAATAAAGATACAACACATTGGTAATATACACTTTAATTTAATATAAGTCTGAAGAGAAAGCATGTGAAAGAGGCAGCTCAGGTTATTACTTCTGGAAAAAAAAAACAAAAACCTGGTACAAAAAGACCAGCATGTTTTCAGATATTATGATGCATCTGATTTGTGGAGATGAATTGCACTTGTATTCGGATGATTCTACTTTGTTCTCTGATGCTGCAAGTTGTATTATGATGCTTTTTTGTTTGAATCCTTATTTGTGTCATTTAGAAGGGAAGATTGGAGCTTTTTTGCTCATTACTAGTGGGGGGGTATCAGTTTATCTGAAAAGTGTTTCCGAAAAAATCAAGCTGGAACAAACAAACCACCATCTTCTCATGTATTATGATGCATCAGTTTTGCACAGATGAATTGCAATTGTATTAAGATGATTCTACTTTGTTCTCTGATGCTGCAAGTTGTATTATGATGGCACATCAGGATATGTGAATCCTTATTTGTGCAAAAAGATGGGAGGAATGATGCTTTTTGGCTTGAATCATTTTGATTCAAATTTTTGTTTCCTTTTCTCTGAGAACAGTATCCTCAGTTGGCAGTTCATGTTTTGAGTGTTTTTTCACCTTGTTTCTGAGATTTCATCTTGTTTCATCTTGTTTCATCTGTTGCAAAAAGATGGGTCCACAATGTTGCTGATTTCATTTTGTTTCTGAGATTTCTGATGGTTGATACTGGTGATTTTTTAAGGCATACCAATGGTTGGTATATTGGTCACAACATGGTGGGAGATTTTTAAGGCAAAACTGATGGTTTATATATTAGTCACAACTTGTGATGAATTAAACCTAACTGAGCTTTGTTTTTCTAACTATGGTTTTAAGTGATGATGAGATGGATTATGTTTCTGAAGTTGCACACTACGAATCATTTATATAATGAATTGTAGGAGTGACTTGTGATGAATTAATCCTAGCTGAGCTTTATTTAGCTTCGTTGGTTTTAAGTGTTGATGAGGTTGATTATGTTTCTGAAGTGTGACTTATGGTGGCCCTAATGGAGCATATTATACTGCATCCACAACTAGGAGAATGGGTGGCGATGGAGTAAGATTTATTTTAATGTGAAAGTTACTCCGACAATACTCAGATGGGTACTAGTAAGTACTGTTCTTTGGTAGGTTGTGATGGAAGAGTTGTAGGTAACCGACTCAACCACTGGCAGTCTGGCAGAGCAAGTCACAGGGTCTTTAAAGGAATTCACCCTAAGGTATAATTTTTCACACCTTTTAAGTTTTGCTATCTGTACAATTGTTATTGTTCTGATTATTTATTTGTGTGTAGTGATTTTCCTAAAAACAGTCAAAGGTTCTTTAAAGGACTTGAAGAACTTGAGATTTGCCTTCAGAGTACATCAGGTAAATTCCTTTTGATACAATCAACATCACTCCCCAATTTATATAATGATCGCAAACATAAAAGCTAAACCTGTTGTCTGGAAATGATGAGCAAATAGTGCAGGTTGTTTCGAGGTGGAAACAATGCGAGCATTGCAAGAACTCAGGGACAAAGCTCAATTCCTTCAGAGCCAAAAAAATGACACAAAATCAACAGCAAAAGCTTCTCGTTTGGTCCTTGTCTTTGTCTTGCTATACTCTCCTAGAATCCCATCCGACACTTTGTGCTTTCGTTGTTGTTGTACTAGTAACAGAGGGGAAACGATCAACTTATTTGAACCATCACTTTGTATTCAGACACATTATTACATTCAAATTAGTAAGAACTGTTACTTAACGACGAATAGATTAAACTCATGCTGGTGCAAATACCATTGAATCAGGATCGTTATTCTTCTCTTCTCCTGCATATGCTCTTTTCATTTTGGTTGCCTTCTGTTGTAGTAGTACTCTTGTTGTCTTTTGACCGTTTGCCATCTTATATTTCAACTAAACCATAGTTTCTTGTTTGCCATTGTCAACTCATGGGTTTGTTTATTTGCTTTTTTCCCATTGAATCAGGAGCTTCATTTATTTGTGTGTAGTGATTATTTATTTGCTTCTTCAATTGTTCTGGTGTGCTTGAGAGTTGAGATGACTCAGATGAGGCCTGCAAACAGAAACAGTGTTACAGAAAGTCAGAAACCTGTAATTTCAAATTGTAAAATATAAGCATATATAGTAGATTGGTTGTAAATTGTAATCATTTGAGTATAGTTAACAATTTCAATTCAATTCTATATAGACAACAATTTCAATTCTATCATTATGTGTTACACTTGAGTGTTTCGAGTTACAAATAAACATCTTTCAGAATACAGTTTTCAGCTATAAATATAACAGAACAAGTTGAGCAACACCAGTCTATCCGGATGAATTATGAGTTAACCAAACACTGGACGCTATCCAAGAAATCTCAAAACATTTATCCAAGAATCAAAACTTATGCATGAACTGAGATTAGCTGCTTCACAAACACAAGAGCTTCTTTTAACTTTCTTCCCTAATGTGACGAATCAATCTTGGAGATGATGGTGTCTGATTTTTCAGAAATTCACATGCTGCTCAAGTTTCCCCTTCCAGTACTTGTAGAACATTGCAATCTAACTCCAACAATTAAAAAAAGTGTTAGCAAGTGATGAGTGCAAATTGATTTCAAAAATTCTGAACAAATATAACAGAACAGCTTTTCAACTCGTTTTTTCATAAAAACAGCTTTCAGATAACAGTTTTCAGCAAGAAATATAACAGAACAGCTTTTGAACTCCATTTTTCAGAAAAACAACTTTCAGATAACAGTTTTCAGCAAAAAATATAATCCTAACAGCTTTTGAACTCGATTTTTCAGAAAAACAGCTTTCAGATAACAGTTTTCAGCTACAAATATAACAGAACAGCTTTTCAACTCGTTTATTCAGAAAAACAGCTTTCACATAATAGTTTTCAGCAAGAAATATAACAGAACAGCTTTTGAACTCGATTTTTCAGGAATAACAGCTTTCAGATAACATGTTTCAGCACAAATTATAATAGAACAGCTTTTAAACTTGTTTTTTCAGAAAAACAGCTTTCAGATAACAGTTTTCAGCTAGAAATATAACAGAACAGCTTTTAAACTCGTTTTTTCAGAAAAACAGCTTTCACATAATAGTTTTCAGCAAGAAATATAACCGAACAGCTTTTAAACTCGTTTTTTCAGAAAAACAGCTTTCAGGTAATAGTTTTCAGCTAGAAATATAACCGAACAGCTTATAAACTCATTTTTTCAGGAAAACAGCTTTCAGATAACAGTTTTCAGCTAGAAATATAACAGAACAGCTTTTCAACTCGTTTTTTCAAAAAAAAACAGCTTCCAGATAACAGGTTTCAGCAAGGAATATAACCGAACAGCTTTTAAAGTCTCTTTTTCAGAAAAACAGCTTTCAGATAACAGTTTTCAGCAAGAAATATAACAGAACAGCTTTTAAACTCTCTTTTGCAGAAAAATAGCTTTCAGATAACAGTTTTCAGCTAGAAATATAACAGATCAGCTTTTAAACTCGTTTTTTCAGAAAAACAGCTTTCACATAATAGTTTTCAGCAAGAAATATAACTGAATAGCTTTTAAACTCGTTTTTTCAGAAAAACAGCTTTCAGGTAATAGTTTTCAGCTAGAAATATAACCGAACAGCTTATAAACTCGTTTTTTCAGAAAAACAGCTTTCAGATAACAGTTTTCAGGAAGAAATATAACAGAACAGCTTCTAAACTGTCTTTTTCTGAAAAAACAGCTTTCAGGTAATAGTTTTCAGCTAGAAATATAACCGAACAGCTATTTAACTCGTTTTTACAGAAAAACAGCTTTCAGATAACAGTGTTCAGCTAGAAATATAACAGAACAACTTTTAAACTCGTTTTTTCAGAAAAATAGCTTCCAGATAACAGGTTTCAGCAAGAAATATAACCGAACAGCTTTTAAACTCTCTTTTTCAGAAAAACAGCTTTCAGATAACAGTTTTCAGCACAAATTATAATAGAACAGCTTTTAAACTCGTTTTTTCAGAGAAACAGCTTTCAGATAACAGTTTTCAGCAAGAAATATAACCGAACAGCTTCTAAACTCTCTTTTTCAGATAAACAGCTTTCAGAATATCAATATTCAGAATATAGGCTAAACAAACAGCTTTTAGACTCATATTCAGAATATCTCTATTCAGAATATCATATTCAGAATATCATATTCAGAATACTCAATTCAAAATATCAAAACAAACGCAACCTTAATATTTTGCAATGTGATATAGATTTTGATGATTTAAATGTTGTTAAGAGTCATGTATTGCAAATGAGAAAGAGTGTAATCTTTAATGAAATAGAATTAATGGCCGGTTAGGGTTAGCTAACCATGATTGTGTGAATAAATAAAAAACTATTCGTACCCCATCAAGAATATTCGAAAGAACGCAGCAAATAGCTTTGAAATAGGATAGCTTTAAATATTGGAAGAAAAATAAAAAAGAAAAGAAAAATCCGTAAAAATTGATATTAAAGAGAATTTGGGATGCCTTTTATGAGACGAGACTTGTATATATTTGTCTAATTTTTAAAGGAAGAAAGCTTTGTTGTAATGCTGACCTGTTCTTTTTTATTTATTCATTTGTTTTTATACGCAGATTTACTTTTCAGCTAAATCTGAAAGACGGCAGCATATTATTTTTTATTTTTGATTATTAGGTGGCAATTTCCAGGTCTTTGAAATAATGTTTATGTACATATATATATATAATATACTAGTTGGAATTTGTCGTGCACCAAGTGCATGCTACTTAGTGGACGTGTCAGTTGAATATTTTAATAATGTTTTATGTTGTTAAGAAAATCAATCATAGAAGAAATCTCATTACGAACTCAAATGAATATATAGTATAATCACTATATATTAATTATGTACACAAAATACTCAAAATTTTAATACTAAAAACTTTAAATATTATATCAAATCTTGAGTAAATACAAAATAATATGTAAGTAATTGTATTATCTAAAACATAAAAGATATAAGAAATGATACTGACTATTTTGTAGGTCCATAGAATTACAGAGGTGGCAATATGGTCTGACTTTTTCTTAAAAGCAATATCTCTCATAGTTGCAGTCTCCTTCTTGAATGAGTCTATTCTTCATCAGTAAAGCCACTTGCCATGAATAAACAATTAGCATTGCACAATATAACATAAATATGAACAAACAACAGTACATACTACAAACGAAACAAATTTGAAACTTTGATAATTTGATACTTAATTTCCCCTGCCTCATTTCTAAACAAGAAATTCAATCAAATAAATATAAAGCATATTCTCCTAAAGTGCAAAATTTTAAAATAATTGATTGCATCATTGGAACAAATGAGTGCTTTTCAATCTAAATATCTGTCCTCAAAGGAAGATCAATTAGATGAAATGACAGATGAGTTATGAATTTATGATCTAATCTTATAGTTTCTTTCAATTTCCCGTTAATATCTGTTCCAGGTATCTGGCGCTTCATCAATATGAAATCTCCAAGTATTCATCAAACTAACCAACCCGCATCTTACTGCCATGTCAAAACTAGTTGTTACAATTTGGATCTTGGATAAAAACACCTTGATGTAGTTATAAATTGCATATGTAAAATTTTGCTTCAAGCTAATTACATGTATATATATGACCTCAGTTACCCATTTAGCCAACTGTAAATAAAGGAGAAAGAATATGACAACTACAAGGGTGTGAGTATCACCACACAATGGGATGAAACTTCAATAAAAAAAAAAGATCATTAATTGTTGTTATGGGAAAAGAAGACTTTGCCCCTCCTTTCATAGATATTAAAAAAAAGAACTTTTAGGGAATGGTTGGAAAAACTGATCAATGCCTGTTCCAATTCTGGAAACCAACAGAAAGTTTGCGCAACTTGTGGGAACCAACTGCAGATTGGGTCACACCCTTTACGGAAGCACCTGTTAACTCGTTAATCCACGTCTTATAACTTTTGAAAACTGTTTATCTTAACATTTTCTTAAAGAGTTCTTCCTAACACAGAATAATAATAACAAATCTAGTTGAACAACTATATATTTGTCTTTGATAAGTTCAATATTGAGACTACTATATAAAATTTACAAACTAAACTCATGATTTTCAAAGGAAAGTATTATAGTTCTACTGAAAAGGTACCCAAAGTGGAATATTTATGTCAGAAATCGTGATCTGCTAGCAGGGTGATCTCATATTTACAGCGGTTAAACATGACTGTAAAACATACTGATAAAACATCATAACATGAACTTCATAGCTACCAAGGACAATACCTTATTCCAAGTGTACCATGTAATATAGAAATTAAAAATGGCCCCCTTATGTCTATAATGACTACTGACTTCAACGAAACAAAATAGAAAACAAATCACTATAGAAAAACAAGTCATATAGATAGAGATCCATCTCCACATAGAGCACTATTAGCACCAGGAAGTCAAATCCTTCACCAAATCTATCAGGGTTTTTAAAGGAGCTAATCATAGGCTGAATAGAAAATTCAAAGCAATGATTAAGCAATAGAAAAAAAAGAACCGAAACCTTTTAAAAAAAATGCAGAGAGACTTGAATCTTCTAAGCAGATGAATGATGAAATTTTTCCTAACAGGTCATAAATACAAAGCTCAAGTAACTTGATCTTCTAAGACTATTTTTTTTTTGGGGACTGTACCAAGTCCGAAGCCTTGTATTTTGTTAAACTCTACTTCATGTTTTTGCTATATTTGCTAAGGGATTCGAATGCTTCGGATCGTTGTAAGGGAGGAGTCGAGGGATGAGATCATGTTGGTGGCTTTAGTAGAGGTGTACGACAGATGTCCGCTGCCCTCTCTACGATCCACTGGCATGCCATCTCGAACTCGACTTCTCCCATAATCCGAGCACCTCCCTTCAGCAGCTTTTGTACTGACTATTATGTTCTCTGTTTATATATATATATATATATATCATCTATGAGCTAGGACTTTCCTACCTTTTGCCAGTCAAAAAAAAAATGAAATGTGTAACCCTATTATCAATTTTCAAGACAAAAATAAATTCAAAACAGACTATTAGAGCGATTCACGTTGAAAACGACACAGATATTCTGCATAAAGCTATTCAAAACAAATATGATTAGGGCCAAAAAAGATGCTAGTGTTGTTGTTTTAATTCCTTAATTTGAAGAAATAAACTTAGCACTTTGAGTTTCCTGAATGGAAGAATCAATAACTTGGTTTAGTGTCAACCACCAAAAATTCATTGCAGTACAAGCATATGCATATCTATTTATATACGAGCCTACACCGGCGCCGGCGCCGACGCTACTACCCAAACGTCGGGGTAGTTTTGCTGGGGTAGCCCAAAAATGTTGTAGTGCTTATACTGTAATGTACTACAGTAAATCAATAGGATGAGATACAGAATTATGCTATATATGATTAACAGTTGAGCTAGATAATATTGATATATAATATCTATTTATACACACACACACTCTCTCTAAGAATTACTATAAGATCCATTCTGAAATGTTACTTGATGTGTTATCCATCTCCTGTGCTAAATATAGTTACTCATGCATGACAAAGCCTATACCTAAAGAAAGAATCAGTAGATTATTATAAATAGTAATGCGTAAAGGGGAATAGGTAAGCAAAAGCTAAAACTGTTGGGCAGCAAAACCAACTATAACATCAAGACAAGATTCATCCCAAAGCCCCAATCCCCAATAGATTAACTGCTATGGAGCAAAAAAAGTTACAAGACATATACTATTAAATATGAACAATGAACCTACTACAAATGTCACAATTAATGCATATATAAAATTTAGAATATAAATAGGAAACTCAATATGAAAAATTACAACTAATATGAAACAAACTGAAGCCCCCAATTCAACATATCACATAAAAAAATTAACTATATTTATGCAACCCTAAAATCTATAATTAAGGTCCAAAAAGAAATAAACTCTAAAACAATTAACTCTAAAATAAAAAAATCTCAACAAAATTAACTCAAAAACAAATAAATTTTAATACAATTAACTCTATTCATACAATCATAAAACACCTTTGTCAAAATTATATAAAATACATTTGTGGATTTTGACCCCCACAAGTTCTTAAGTAGACCTACAAAAAATTTGAGATCGTTAATGCATGTATAGCAGTCAAAGGCATAGACTCATCATTTCAATCTCAACACGACTTTTAGTTGAATCATTTCATTCTCAATTTGTGATTCTTAACAACATTTCGTTCTCAATTTGTGATGTTATTATTTGAGCTAGTTTTTACAGTAGTAATCACATGATTAACACTCACTGTAACCCTAACCCAATCCTAATCATAGCAAACCAAATTTAAGCCAAAACTAAAACTAATTGATGATCAAAGCACTGAAACCTTAACCATAGTTACCTGAGAGACATATTTGCCAACCGAGTAAATAAGTGGAGTAGAAGGTGGGTGAATCATCTCGAACTAAAGCTTATGCTTGTCATCAGGGTTTTTAAGTAGATAATCAAACCCTGAGATTGGGCGATGATCGAAGACGACGAAGAAGAAGGAGGGTTCATGATCGGAGAATTAGGGTTGGGGTTGAGGAGTTTCAAATTAGATGCATTTAGGGTTTTGAATTGGGGATTTTTCTTTGAAGGTCGTGATTTTTTTGTGTGGAGATGGAATCAAGCCGACGCAGATTTGGGTAGGATCTGGGCCATGCAGATCCACTTAATGGGTCGTGCAGGTTAAGCTACTGGGCCCTTGATTAAAAGACCTATTGTGCGTGTAATACACGTTCTCATTAAGTTATTTAATTTCAGTCTTTAATCACCTAGATCAATACAATATATGAACGGCTACAATTGCCTCCTGACAGATTTTTTTTTATTCTTGCTTTTATAATAGAAATAGATATATGCATATACCTAATTATTTATTTTGGAGGGTATGATTCTAATGCCCGATTGTATAAAGTTTAGAAATGATGGATACAATCACACACGAGGTTCTGTATATTCAAATTAAATTAAGAATTTAAATATAGTAGTTCACTTAATAATATTTGTCCGCCATGGTTTATAGTTGTGATTAGATAACAAAAGATGAGCCTGTCTAGTAGAATCATTAATTTACTGGATGAGCGACCACCTGTAATTGAGTTTCTTCCTACTAGTAATTTACACGTGCGATGCACGTTTTAATAATTAAAAAAAAAACTCTATGGAGGATTTGAACCGGAAACCTCTTTTATATTAATTATGTACGTGCGTTGCACATGTTGGTAGAATGACAAAATGACAAATGACACTAAGGCCTTCTCCAATTATAATATTAGAGATGAGATCACATGTCATTTGAGTGTAAACCAACCATAAATCGATCAGAAATAAATAGCATTAAGATAACGAAATATAAAATTACACAAAAATGATGGAAAACTTTGGACTGTAGGGTAGATTTTTTTGTCAGAAAACAATGAAATACAGAATTTTTTGAAACTGCCAAAAACTATGAATTATAAACCATAAAATATGGAAAATTTTGTGAGATATGAAATTTTGCATAAACGGCCAAAAAATGTAGATTATAGCATAGAAAATATGGTCAAAACATGGAAATAGGAAATTTCACAGAATTTTTTTAAAGCTATAGCTGTTTTTGTGAAATATCGTATCTCACATTTTTTGTCACATTCTTTTGAAGAAAATATTTTGGTCACAGTTTCTGGGCCATCCACAAATTTCAGATAATTTTGCGAAATTTTACATGTCATTGTTTTGACCACATTTGTGGGCTATATAGTTCACTTCTTAGACCAATTTTGCGAAACTTTGTATTTCAATGTTTTGACTACATTTTGTGGGCTATAGTCCAAAGTATTTTGATGTTTTCGCGAATTTCCGTATTTCACTATTTTTACCACATTTTGTGGGTTATAGTCCACAGTTTTCGGTCAATTTGGAAAAATTTTGTGTTTCAATATTTTGGTCATACTTTGTGGGCCATTTCTCCACATTTTAAAGCTAATTTTGTGAAATTCTGTATTTCATTTGACCACATTTTGCAAGCTATATAGTCAACGATTTTCGGTCATTTTCACAAAATGCTGAATTTCAATATTTTGGGCCACATTTTGTGGGCTATGGTGCACAGTTTTCGGTCGTTTTTTCATTTTGCGTACATTTTGTGAATTATATAGTCCACAATTTTAGGTCAAAATTTCACTGTTTTAGTCAAACTTTGTGTTAATTTTCGACTTTTTTTTCTTCAAAATTTTGTATTTCACAATTTTAGTCACAATTGTGGGGCTATAGTCCAAAGATTTCGACCATTTTCACGAAATTTCATATTATATTGTTTTGGCCACATTCTGTGCACTAGTTCACAGTTTTCGGCCGCTGTATGGAAATTTTGTATATCACTGTATTGGTTAGATTTTGTGGTCTATGGTGCGCACACTTTTTGGCCGAATTCAAGAAATTTTGAATTCACTGTTATGGTCACATTTAGTGAGCTGATAGTTCACTATTTTTTGCTATATTTGTGAAATAGACATTTCACTAATTTTGTCACATTTTGTAGCCAATAGTTCACAATTTTCAGTCATTTTTGTAAAATTCGAGATTTCCTTGATTTTTCATATTGATTGGGCTATAATCCACAATTTTTGTTCGAGTTTAAAAAATTTGAGGTTTCTTTATTTTCAGTCATTTTATAGGCTATAATCCATTGTTTTTATCCAATTTCAATAAGTTTTGAATTTCATTGTTTTGGCCACATTTATTTGGTTATAGTCTATTGTATCAAGTCGTTTTTTTTTAAAATACACGATTTCGCTTTGGCCACATTATGCTGTTGACTCTTCGTTTGGTGTGCACAAAACGTGTCCATAAATACTAATAAGTTTAAATTAAGTTGTTCAGATTTTCAGGTTAAAATAATATCAATAAGAGATTCAAAAGAGATTCAATATTAAGCAAAGAAGGAAAGCAATAAAGAAAATAAGCAAAGAAGGAAAGCAATAAAGAAAGATTGCAAGATCAAGCAAAAGAAAAAATTATTCAAAAAGAGCACATGTTGATTAGTGCCCAAGAAAGCTATCAAGACCAGTTGTTCCTATTCCATATTTGTGAGATATTATCTGTATTTGATTGATTGATGATTGATTCGTATATGGTAAGAATATAAAGTGGATTCGTTATGAACAACACGATAACGGTCGACCGCACCTTATGTCGGTCAACCGCATCGCAGTCGAATGCACTTCACAGTAACAAAATGAAGCAGTCGACCATTCATCTCACGACTTTTCCTCAGAAAGATGAACGGTCAACTGCACCTAAATTGCGATCGAACGTACTTTGCGCTGTTCACTCTTTTGGAATGTATCGTTTCTAATTTTGAAAGATACACTTCCTCGTCTATATAATTGGACGAACCCACTGAGTATTCCTCACCTATTACTTATGAGAAAAAGCTTCTGAACTAATCTTTCAACAATCAATCCGAGTGTGTGTGATAACTATTTGTATTCTTCAGTCATGATCATTGAGGATCTTGAGTTCTTTTTTTTTCTTCGACTTCGGTGAGATTGACGGGACTTATGTTAGAAGTCCTGTGGGTGTAATAGGTCTCTCGGCCTGAATCCGAGAATTACTATATAAGGGTTTGAGTATAGTGGAATGCTTGTGGCGGAGAATTGCTGCAAGTAGGTGGTGTGGACGTAAACCTGGGGATCGAACCACGTTATATCGCTGTGTCACTTGTGCTATCTGTGTTTGATTTACTTATTTCTTCTTATTTACTTTTCTATTCATTTTAATTTTTTTAATTTCGCACAATTACCCTATTCACCCCCCTTAGGGTGTTTTACAGTGGTATTAGAGCGAGGTGCTTATTAAAAGCTTAAAATCTTAAGCAAAAGGTCCAATGGCCGAAATCCCTCCTCCTGAAAACTTGTACTCATCGGAGCCATTCGTCTCCAATGGGACAAGTCTTACACGCTCACCATATTTTGATGGAAAATGCAATGATGTTTGGAAAGTTCGTATGTCTCATTTTCTACAGATGCTTGGAGAAGAAGTATGGAATGTATGCATTAATAAAACAGATATTTTGATCAGCGACGGAAAGACAGCCTTCACAAAAGCAGAGAACTCAAGACCGCAAATTCAAAAGCTATGACGGCTCTCTATGCAGGGCTAAATAATGAAGAATTAATGCGATGAGGGCAAAACTGCAAGACAGCATACGAGATTTGGAACAATATGCTGAAACGGCACGAGGGAACCGTTTCTGAGGTAAAAGATAAAGTAAATCTATGTTTTTATAAGTTTGATGTTTTTCGTATGTTGCAAGGAGAAAATGTAGATCAAATGCCTACCCGCTTCGATATCATTACACACGAGCTTGAGAGCTTAGGTAAGGGGTTGGATGATGACCGAAAGGTCGGAAAACTCATAAGCTGTCTCATGCCTGAGTGGGATGTAAAAGCTGCTACAATGAGGGAAACCCTTGAAGAAAAGGGATTCGATTACTACACCTTCCAAGAAAAGCTGAAGACATACGAGATGGAGATGACAGAAACCAAAAGATACAGACAGGACATCGGAATTGAACCAAAAATCGAAGAGAGAACCATTGCCCTGAAGGCAGAAAAATCCCGACCATCAAAAGCAGATTCAGACCGTGAGGAGTCAGACGAAGATATCTCCTTATTGACTAAGAAATTTCGTAAGTATCTCAAACATAAAAAAAATGGCAAGTACCAAGGAGAAAGAGAGAAGGACAAAGATGACGTATGCTATAAGTGCAAGAAGCTTGGATACATCGGTGCAAATTGTTCCGTCTCACAGGATAGGAATAGGGACAATTACCGCTCAAATTCAAGTCTAAAAAAGAAAGCGTTGAAGGCAACATGGCTAGACTCAGATACAAGTGAGGATGAGTAAGGTTACAATGATGTCGGCCTCATGGCTCTTGGGAATGGTGAGGTGCAATCACCATCTCAAGAAGAGATAATCGAAGAACCTACTTATGATGAACTAGTTGACATGTGTAATGGATTAAAAGACTATGCTAAGAAACTGAGTGGTGAACTAAGGCAATATAAACAAATTCCTAATGAAGCAACTGACTCTTGTATTGCTAAAAATTAAAAACTGAAAAATAAAAATGCTTTGATCATGAAAAAATTCGAGTCATTTAGAAAATATCATGATGTATTGCTAGAGGAAAATGAACTTTTAAAACAACAAATTCAAAAATCCTTAGCAACACATGATGAACACTTAAAAGAAATTCATGAGAAATCTGTTTATATTGCTAAACTCACTAATGATTTAAAAGAATGCAAAAGAAAATTTGATGAGGTAGTGGAAGGTTGTAATGAAGCCCTTGAACAAAATAGAATACTTGATGCTACACTAGACACTCTTCGTTGGAACACAAAAGACGATGAGATGACTAGAAAAAGACTTTTTAAAAGAGTAATTGAGCTTGAAAAAATTGTAGAAAAATATGAAGGGCTCAGTTACCTTATTACAAAAAATTCAAGATTCTATCACGATAATCGAGGGCTTGGTTACGAAGAGCCAATACATCATCAAAAATTTAAATCATCATGTCATACACACTTGCACAATCACCAACATAATCACAAAGAAACTCAAAACTATGCAAGTGTGCATGACCCAAGACATAGTCGTATCACATGTCATTACTGTTGTAGACCAGGACATATTTCTTATAACTGTCCATTAAAAATGAATACTAATTTTGTGTGGATAAGAAAGGATGTAAATGCAGGTTCAAAATAAACTTGGGCACGCAAAATTATACCTACTAATCTTGATGTAGGTACCTCGGCGTATCAAGACTAAAGATCGGTGGTACCTTGATAGTGGATGCTCAAATCATATGACAGGTGACAACAGATACTTTACATCACTATCAAGGGAAAGAGGGAAGGATATCATCTTTGAAGATGATAGCACTGGTCAAATCATTGGTAAAGGTAAAATAAATTTTGGTTCTTCATGCTCCATTTAGGATATTTTATTGGTAAGAGGTTTAAAACATAATTTAATTAGTGTCAGTCAATTATGTGATAAAGGTTACACCGTTACTATTGATAAAAATATATGCACTGTACTAGATAGCAATAAACCTTGTTTACTTCTCGCTAACAGATGCAACAATGTATATGCTATAAATTTTAATGAATTAGCACAGGAAAATATGAGATGCTTTGTTGCTAGAAATGAGGATGGCTAGATATGGCATCAAAGACTTGGACACACGGCCATGAATAATCTTAACAAACTTGTAACCAAGGAGCTTGTTAGGGGGATCCCTAAAATCAAATTTGAGAAAGATAGACCGTGTGAGTCGTACCAGTTCGGTAAGCAAACTAAAAGTTTCCATAAACCCAAGAAAATGGTATCAACTTCTAGACCCCTTGAACTTTTGCACATGGATCTATTTGGACCATCACGAACACATAGTAATGGAGGTGCACGATATGCCTTTATAATTGTTGATAACTATAGTAGATTTACTTGGGTTGCCTTCTTGTTATAAAAAAGATGACACATTGTATGTGTTTCAAAAATTCTGTCGTAGAGTGGAAAATGAGAAAAGCCTCACCATTGTTACCATTCGAAGTGATCATGTTGGTGAATTTCAAAATGAACCCTTCACATCATTTTGTGACAAAAAGGAAATAAAATATGAGTTTGCTTATCCTCGCACCCCCCAACAAAATGGGGTTATTGAAAGAAAGAATCGATCTCTTCAAGAAATGGCCTGAACCATGCTTAGTGAAAAAGATTTACCTAAATCATTTTGGGCAGAGGCTGTCAATACAACATGTTATATAATTAATCAAGTAATCATTAGGAAATATATTGAGAAAACACCTTTTGAACTATATTATGGCAAAATTCTCAACTTAAGTTACTTTCACATCTTCGGATGTAAAGTGTTTATTTTAAATACTCTTGATAATTTGGAAAAATTTGATCATAAAAGTGATGAAGGTGTATTCTTAGGATATTCTCTAAGTAGCAAAGCATATCATGTATTTAATAAAAGAAGATGCACAATTCAGGAATCCATTGATGTTATATTTGATGAAACTAATCCCTACACCAAAGAAATATTGCATGTTGTTGATGATGATGAGACATGTGTTCGAATTGAAAAGAAACAAGTACACATTGACGAAGAATCAAATATGAACTCTCAAAATCAAAAGACTCCTCAAGAAGAAGATGCATCCAAACCCCAAATAGAAGAGAGTCTTCACAACAAATTGATGCCATGGAAGTGATCATGTACAACATCAAATTTTCACAAATGAAAGGTGCCCGCATGGAAAATCATGCCTAGCCATCCATCAAATCTTATACGAAGCGATATGTCGAAAGGGGTAACTACTCGCACACAAGCTCAAAATTTCATGTGTTTTTCCGCTTTCGTTTCTATAATTGAACCTAAGAATATTAAGGAGGCCTTGCAAGATAAGGAATGGATCATTGCAATGTAAGAAGAACTTAATCAATTCGAAAGGAATCAAGTATGGAGACTTGTTCCTAGACCATACAATAGAACTATACTTGGAACTAAGTGGGTGTTTAGGAACAAGTTAGATGAATCGGGCATCATCACTAGAAATAAGGCCCGTCTTGTTGCACAAGGTTATAACTAACAAGAACGTGTCGATTTTGATGAAATTTTTGCACCTGTTGCACGGCTTGAAGCCATTCGTATTTTACTTGTTTTTGCTTCTTATATGGACTTTACTCTTTTTCAAATGGATGTCAAAAGTGCTTTCTTAAATGGCTTTATTTCGGAAGAAGTTTATGTTACACAACCACTGGGATTCACTGATCCCACACGCCCAAACCATGTATTCTGTCTTGATAAAGCTTTGTATGGTTTGAAGCTAGCCCCTCGTACTTGGTATGAACGACTAAGTTCGTTTCTACTTCACATTGGCTTCTCTAAAGGAAAAGTAGACACTACACTATTTATAAAACATGTTTCTAAAGATATTTTAATTGTTCAAATTTATGTTGATGATATTATATTTGGATCTACTAATGAAACTCTTTGCAAGGAATTCTCAAAGCAAATGCAGGATGAGTTTGAAATGAGTATGATGGGTGAACTAACTTATTTTCTTGGGCTTCAAATACAACAAAGAAAAGATGACATCTTCATAAATCAATCCAAATATGCAAAGGAACTAGTCAAAAAGTTTGGACTTGAGAATGCAAATGCTTACAAAACACCTATGGCAACTGCTACTAAGCTCTCCAAAGATGAATCTGGTAACAATGTTGATATTTCTACTTATCGAGGTATGATTGGTAGTTTACTTTATATTATTGTATCTCGTCCAGATATTATGTTTAATGTTTGTTTATGTGCTTTCAATCGTGTCCCAAAGAATCGTATTTGTTTGCCGTTAAGCGTATCATTCGATATCTCAAAGGCACACCAAATACTGGACTGTGGTACCCGAAAAATAGAAACTTTTTCCTTGTAGGATACTCTGATACAGATTATGCTGGTAGCTTAACAGACAGAAAAAGCACTAGCGGCACATGTCACTTCTTGGACAACTGTCTTGTCTCATGGGCATCCAAAAAGCAAAATTCTATAACTCTTTCCACTTCCGAAGCTGAATATATTGCCGCCGGATCCTGCTGTGCGCAGGTATTATGGATGAAACACACTCTAGAGGACTACAAGGTATTTTTTTTATCACATTCCAATTAAATGCGATAACACTAGTACTGTTCATATGACAAAGAATTCTAATCAACACAGTCGCACAAAATACATTGATATTCGGTATCACCTTATTAAAGACCATTTTCAAACGGGAGATATTATTCTTGAATATGTTTCCAGTGATTTGCAACTTGCTGATATTTTCACTAAATCTGTAGATGAAAAACGATTTTATTTTTTGAAAGGAGAATTGAATGTTATTGATATTTCTACTTAAAATTGGGTTTTTGTCGACTGGACGGGCGACTGTACGCCTGTGGAGGTGTTCGGTCGACCGGCACACTCTCGGCCAGGGGAGGAGAGAGAGGGTGAGTAGGGGGTACATTTGGGACCCCCAATTTTTTTTGTTAAACCCCCTTTATATAGGCCAGAATTTTTATTTTGCCCCCCAATTTAAATTTTTTTGGGGCCCCCAAGCTCAGTACACCTCTTAAAGGCTGAAATAGTGGTATGGATTTTGGACTAAAAAATAATTCATTCTCTCATTCTATTAATTAAGTCCAACTGCTCAAGCTTAAAAAAAGAAACTCAAACTCAACCCATCTATTAAGCCCAAATTTCCTTGATTCTCTCATTCTCTCATCTCTCTGTATAATGTGTAGTCTGGATTTCAATTCTAAATCATTTTGTTGATTAAATTCCAAGTATGTAATATGGATTTTATTGTGTTGATACAAGTATGAGTAAAGCATTTTGTTCTACCCATAGACCTTTTTTTTTTAATCTTAACAATAATGCTTATTATTTGATCTGTATGATTCTAGATAAAATTTTGAATAAGTAGCAAATGTGTACACAAGTTACAAGTATATCTTTTCATTTGAGTCGTATCTCTTAGCCTCTAGTATTATAACAGTGTAAATAGTGTAGTATGATTATTGATTATCATTACTCTTACCAAATTTAGAGTACAATTGTACAAGTGCCAAAAAATACATGATACTAAGAACACTAATTCAAATATTTACTTTGATTATAATTTTATTTTGATCCAACTACTTTGATTTTTCAAAACAAAAATAAAGGAATTTTCGACAAAAATCATGTCGATGCCGGAAAAAAAATGGGACCCCCATTTTGATGAGTCTAGCTCCGCCACTGCTCCCGGCCTTCGTTTGGTTTTATGCTTCTTTTCAAAAATTGGCTTTCAGTTTGAACGGTCGACCGGTCCACTCTCTGTCTTTCGTTTTGTGTTTACAAGGTGTGCGGTCGACCGGTTTGCTATTGGGTTGATTCTTTATCTTATATGTTCAACTGGTTTTGCGGTCGACCGGTTCTTTTCTTGTTTACTCGTTTTAATTTTTACGAACCCTCTATTTACCATTTTCTATAATATCGGTTTATTGAAATACCACTTCTTTTGTTCTCTGCCTCGCATCTGTATTGGAAAAATCTTAAATCTATGATACCATGAAGAGCTCTCCCTGTATATCAAAGAATTTCGCTATCAACGGTATCATGTAAGTAGATTTTCCTCTGCTTTAAAAAATTATTACATTTTCCAAATTCATCTCATGCTTTATCATGTTCTCCAAATTAACCTCATGTTTTTCTTAATGAATGTTCTTTTCATTTTCAAATGGCTTTCGGGAGAGTATGTTACATACTTAATTTTGCCCCCTCTTGGTGTGTTCCAAAAAGGGGGAGAATATTTTTATGAATGTTTTTAACTGAAAGTAAATATAATATTGAATATTATTATTTCTTCTTCGTATATCTTCTATGAAAATATTCTATATAACAGGAAGTATTTAATTAAGGGGGAGTATTTATAAATCTCTCTTGATCATTATCTATGAAAATCTATGTTACAGGAAGTACTAAATTCAGGGAGAGTATTTATATGCCTTATTATTTTATTTTTACTTTCAACATTCAAAGGCAAGTTTTGTTCACACCAAAAGGGGGAGATTGTTGACTCTTAGTTTGGTGTGCACGAACGTATCCATAAATACTAATAAGTTTAAATTAAGTTGATCAGATTTTCAGGTTAAAATAATATCAATAAGAGACTCAAAAGAGATTCAAGAATAAGTAAAGAAGGAAAGCAATAAAGAAAATAAGCAAAGAAGGACGGCAATAAAGAAAGATTGTAAGATCAAGCAAAAGAAGAAGTTATTCAAAAAGAGCACATGTTGATTAGTGCCCAAGAAAGCTATCAAGACCAGTTGTTGCTATTCCATATTTGTGATATTTTATCTGTATTTAATTGATTGATGATTGATCAGTATATGGTAAGAATATAAAGTGGATTCGTTATGAACAACACGATAACGGTCGACCACACCTTATGTCGGTTGACCGCATCGCAGTCGACTGCACTTCACAGTAACAGAATGAAGCAGTCAAACATTTATCTCACTAATTTTCGTCAGAAAGATGAACGGTCGACTGCACCTAAATTGCGGTCGACCGTACTTTGCGGTGTTCACTCTTTTGGAATGTATCATTTCTAATTTTGAAAGATACACTTCCCCGTCTATATAATTGGACGAACCCACTGAGTATTCCTCACCTATTACATCTGAGAAAAATCTTCTGAACTAATTTTTCAACAATCAATCCGAGTATGTGTGATAACTATTTTTTTTCTTCAGTCAGGATCATTGAGGATCTTGAGTTCTTTTCTTTTCTTCCACTTTGGTGAGATTGACGGGACTTGTGTTAGAAGTCCTGTGGGTGTAATAGGTCCCTCGTCCTAAATATGAGAAGCACTGTATAAGGGTTTGAGTATAGTGGAATTCTTGTGGTGGAGAATTGCTACAAGTAGGTGGTGTGGACCTAGACCTGGGGATCGACCCACGTTATATCGCTGCATCACTTGTGCTATCTGTGTTTGATTTTCTTATCTCTTCTTATTTACTTTGCTATTCATTTTAATTTTTTTCATTCCGCACAATCACCATATTCACCCCCCCAGGGTGATTTACAGGGCATGTAGTCCACATTTTTCAGTTATTTTCGTGAAATTCAAGATTTTATTGATTTATCCACATTTTGATGAGCTATAGTCCAACGTCATGAGCTAATTTTGAGTGGTTTTAAATTTCACTATTTTGGTCGTATTTTGTGAGCTATGATCCACATTTTTGGGCGTTTTTGCAAAATTCCATATGTTTCTATTTTGGCCAGATTTTGTTGGCTATAGTCGACAATTTTCGGTTGTCGAACATTTTTGTATTTCACTATTATGACCACATTTTGTGGTTATTCTATAGTTTTCAGTCATTTCTACGAATTTTGTATTTTTTGGACTGGAGTCCACAGTTTTTTGCCATTTTCACGAAATTCCACATTTTATTGTTTTGGCCACAATTTTTGGGCTACAATCCACAATTTCCGAACATTTTTGTGAAACTTCGTATTTCACTATTTTGGTCACATTTTTTGAGTTATAGTCCATAATTTTCAATCGTTTTTTTTAAATTCATTGTTTTGGTTCCATTTTGTTCTTTATAATACACAATTTTCACAATTTTGGTGTTTGTTTTTGCAATTTTTTCGATGTTTTCCTCTGTGGAGCCAAATTGTCAGATTCCAGGTTAGTAGTTCACCTTGTCGGGTATTTTATAAAAAAGCAATAAATATTCATGTGAGGGAAAAAGATCCTAAAGATAAGCACATCTCAAAGAACCATGAACACACGTGGGGAAGAATAAATATAATATGTATCTTTGAAAAAGACTGTTTGGTATATCTGGATAGGGATGGAATTCTGGCCAGGTTGACCCGCGACCCGCCCACTCGAACCCGGCCAGCAATTATGCAGTTCAGGTCCGGTTCGAACCCGAGGGTCTACACGGGTCGCTCTGGGTCGAAAAAATCGTAAACCCAACCTGCTCGACCCATCTCGCAAACTCGAAGACCTAGTCAAACCCGCCCGCCAACCCGCGGTTCGACCCGCGGGTTTGGACCCGTTCAAACGTTCGACCCGCGGGTCGAACGATCCAGAGAGAGCCATTGGGGCTGGATGTTTTATTTATTTATTTATTTATTTATTTTTATTTCCCCCTATAAATACCCCCTTAGTTCAATCTAAAAATTTCCACACCTTAATCTCTTACTCTCTCTACTATTACTACTCAATTTAATCTCTATTCAACCAAGTTTTTTCAACAAAGAAGCAAGAAACAAAGAAGTGAAAATTTTCGATCATATCGAATTGTGTTAATTCAACTCTCAACTACGTCTACTTCAATTCCTCCAACAAAGAATCTCTCTCTCTCTCTCTCTCTCTCTTTCTCTCAAGTTTCAACGACTGTCGGACTACTACTTGACGTCGTGACTACCAGACTACCGACTACGCTCTACTTTTATTTTCTCTTTTATTTCTATATTCGATTATCCGTGAAGTACGGTATCAAAATGTCACAACCCTCCTATTGTCTTGAATTTTTTTGTAGTTCTAATTTTTTGTATCATATTTGTTTGTTGGTTTTTTCTTTTCTCTCTCTCAACCCTCCTATTGTTTTTTAGATTTTATTTTTTAACATATACATTCTAGATTGTTTTCTATTATTTCACATACACTAGTAAAATACTAGAAATCATTTTTTTTCATATACACTATTACCATGTCTAAATTACAAGTAGCGGTCGTAGCCAAAGTGGACAAGATTCCATCGATACTTCACGTCGGCCTTAAATAGTCTCACATGTAGAGCCCAAATTTATATCGAATCCTATGGTAGGATCTCACGATGTCCTTCCGTACAACATAGAAGAAGAAATACATAATGTTGACATATAAACACAACAAACTGAGCCCATTATTAGTAGAAAAACTAGGGGAGAAATAAGTGATTGGCACAGATTTTATGACTATATTCCTGATGAGAATAATTCGGGTGTAGGACATAAGATTTGTAAACAATGTGATAAGAGTTACAAGTGGAAGAAGGGTGAGGGAAAATATACAATTAAACGACACATTTTAAATGTACACAAAAAATTAGTACAAGACCAACAATGCCAACAAAAAATCAACCCTAGGAGTGGACAAATAGATAGCCAACCCTATGATCCCGAACTTGTTAGTCGAGAAATGGCCCGACTAGTTACTAAGGATGATCTACCTTTTTTCCTATTCCGAGAGTAGGAATGTAGAGTCTTTCAACCGAAATGCACTAAATCCACATTTTAGAAGAATTTCCAGAAACATACTAAAGTCCGATTGTTTTAAATTTTATAACGAAATGAGAGACGCTTTAATTGCACTTTTGTATTCTTTAACTTGTAGAGTATCGTTATCTTCCGATTGTTGAAAATGTTGTAACGATATTCCGATGATGGGCTTAACTTGTTATTGGATAGATAGTGATTGGATGATTCAAAAGAGAATCATCTCACTTGCGACTTTGTCGTATCTCCATAGTGGACTAGTTATTGCAACACGTATATTAGAAGTTTGTGATTTATATCATATTCGTAATAAAAAAATTTACTATTAGTTTTGATAATTCATCTAACAACAATGTTTCGATTAGTACATTAGAAATACAATTAGCTCTTCCTTGTAATGAAAATTTTCATGTTAGATGTGCGTTATATTTTAAAATTTATGAGTACAAGATGCATTGAAAGTAGTCGATTCATATATAGTTGCAATTAGAAATTGTGTACATTTTATTGTTTTGAGTGGTCCTATGTTTCAAAAATTTAAAGGATGGTGTAAAGTTAGGAGAATACATTTTAGAAAATTTCTTAAAGATGTTAAACACCGATGGAACTCTACTTTCGATTTTACTAAATATTGTTACTCAATACAAAGATATTATAAACGATTTTTGTCTTGCAAAAAACATGGAATTTTTTCAAATGACTACCCAATCATGATATTTTGCCAAATCTTTATTACGATTTTTGGAACCTTTTAAAACCACAACTGTGAAGTTTTCTACATCTTATGATTCTACTTTTGGTAGTTTTTTTATATCAATCATTACTTTGATGCAAACTTTTTAAGAAATGATTTCAGACGAATACATTGGCCATATTGTTGTTCCTGCTTATACAAAATTTTTGAAGTATGTTAGTCATCCTATGTTGTATTGTATTGCTACTGTTATGGATCCTCGTATCAAATTAGTGGGTACGAAAAGTTTGATTGAAATATTTTTTACTTTACTTGGAGATGATTCCGAATATAGTTGTAATGAATTTTTAGCTAGATTTGAATCGACATTGAATAACTTGTATGGTTATTATGAAAGAACTTTTGCCTCTAGTAGTACAACAAGTATAGTTACTTCTTCTTCTTCTTCTTCTACTTCTAGATATAAGGGTAAGAGTACATTAGAAGATGCCACTGCTAATTTACTTACTCGTATTCAATTAAAAAAACCTAAGACTAATGCACATAATGAATTAAATTGGTATAATCAACAAGATAGTGAAAGTTCTAGTACTAAGATTGAAGTACTACAATGGTGGAAAGAACATGAAAACATTTTTCCTATTATTACATATGACTAGAGATCTACTAACTCATCCTGTCTCCACAGTTGCTTCAGAAAGTGCTTTTTGTACAACTGGCAGAGTTCTAACAAATTATAGAAATCGCTTGAAGCCGGATTCGTTGGAGATGTTTGTGTGCATTGAAGATTGGATGAAGGCTGAACACATGACTCAAGGAAAATCGGCATTTACATCAACAAGTGGAAGCAGCTCGCCTGAAGTCCAACAACAAGATTAGGGAATTTAGGGCAATGAAATCCTAGATTTAGGTTAAGTAGAGGTGCACGACAGTAGTCCAATGCCCTATCTTCAATCTAACTCTAGGCTATCTCAAACTCTAGTTTTTGATTATCCGCTCAAACATGTAAATATAAAATTGTAAATCAAGAAATATTGTATGTTCTCTATGAGTTTCTATTACTTGTATTTGTATGTAAAATACTTGTAAAAAATTCATAGTACTTGAAATGAATAATATATGCATTTTTTCACTCTTATACAGTTATAATTGTTATAAATTTTTTTTGTAAGTGAAGTTGTAAAAAAAAAATCAAATTTAACCGGGCCAACCCACGACTCGAAACGGGTTCGACCCGAATGGGTTCGTGGGTCGACCGAGTCGAAATTTTGGATTTTGAACCCGGCCCGGTTAAGCCCGTGACCCGACCCGAACCCGCCCTACCTTGGTTACAACCCGCGCGGGTTCGACCCGACCCGGCCCGGTCAACTCGAATGCCACCCCTATATCTGGACAAGAAGAGTATTTGGTAGATTCTTAAGGAGTTAAAAGGTAAGGCGTCTCTTATATGTATAAACATAATTATCTTGTAGATTCCTAAAAAGAAGAAGAGTATCTTACAGATCCCTAAGGGGGAGTTAGCATTAGGAACTTGGCGCAGCAGAGTGGAGCTTTAGGAGCGAGAAGAGATAACCGATTTAATGAAAAACCGAACAAGTATATCAAACCAAGCACACAATATTGTCGCGGTTTGGACGAACCCTAATTGGGAAGAAAATAAGGGAGATTCAACTAAAGAAAAATTCCAAGAGTTCAAACTCTCCCACCAAAAATCTATATATCTCTCAAGTCTCATTAGAAAATAATCTGGCGTTTACAATGGAAAACTCTCAATGTACTTGTTCTTTCAATGGAGGCTATTACTATATATAGAGATCTAGAGAAACCATAAGTTTAGTCTTATTACAATAACTGTCTGATATATCCTGAAGAGAGATCCACATAATATGAGCCATACGATCTAACTTGGATTAGAAGATGGGCCTGAAAGATCACTCAGACCTAGGCCTGCTAACTACCAGCCGCTGTAGCTGTCAACTATGCTCCTAGGGCAATTGACTGCATTGAATCAACTCCCATCCATAGAGTTGCAACAGTCGACTGTCAATTCATGACTCATGCTGCAGCTACTACTTCATCTCCCATCAACGCTGATATGGCTAAAAATAAGGTTAAATCGGAACCGTCCAGATCAGGCGCGAATCTTAAAGCTCGGGGGTAAAATGGTAATTTCATCTACAAGCGGGTCTAAAATGGGAACTGGGCCTTTCTCCAAAAGCCCAATAACCCATAAACGGATCCGTCTTACTGGGTGCGGGTTTCAACCCGCAACAAATCCAGTCCAGCTGGATAGTAGAATTAGGGTTTATGATTGTCCTTAATCAACGGTCATAATCAATTCTATCCATTCACTAGGAAGTAGGGATTTGATCTTATCCTGAAACTGGTTCCTTAGGCGGCTATAAATACCTCCCATCCCCCACTGTTACCAGGTAATCAATCTTTTGCCAATCAAAGCTCTTTCATAATCTTTCTGATTACTGACAAGAGCGTTGGAGGGTGCATCGCCGGAATCAACCCCGGTGTTTCGCACTTTTTGCAGGTCAACGGCGAGAAATCACAGTCAAACTCCGACGAAGGTGTGTTCAGGTTCGACTATTCAACTTCCCTCGAATCCAAAAATCTATCTATTTGCCCCCACACCGATTTCAGCAGCAACAGATTGGCACCGTCTGTGGGAAAGACGAATAGCAATCCAACCTCTTCCACCGGTCAGTACCGCCTCCAGCCATGCCACCAAGGAAACTGAGATCTAGAGGGTCCAACCGTGGACCCACTCCTCCTCAACTGCAATCGGAGGCTCCCCTCCAACCCATCCAGCCTCAAGGACAGCTCCCTCTTCAACCCGATCCGTCGCTGCAGCAGGGGCAGCCTCTTCTCCAAAATCTTCAACACTAGCAGGCTCCACTCGGGCCCCAGAACGCAGGTATTGGGACCTCTCGTCCCCATCCTCAGAAGCAACCTCTTCACTGCGACTATATCTCCGTACATAACCCTTCAACCGACTCTATGGCATCCCATAACCCTCGGCCCTCAGAAGACCTCCGCAACGTCATCATCAACCGGCAGAAAGAAGAGGACCTTCGCCACTGTTTGGATGAAAGGTGGGCCCGTAAGGGAGTCTTTCGCTCAGAACGTCCAAATGCGTGATCTCCTCGCCGTCGCGACTACATGAGGTCCCCTCTTCATAGGAGGCGGAGAGAGTCCCCAGAGTACCGTCGAAGAAGGCATCATTCTCCCGCTGGTCGACAGCCCCAGAGGGATCAGAACGGACCTATCACCCGAGTAGAGTTCCAAGAGTTCCAGGCAACAATCTTGCAGGCCCTCAACATCCCACCAAACAACAATACCAATGTTCAGAGGGTCCCTACTCCTCCGCCGGTTCGCAGCCCTCGCCATCGGTCCCTCAGTCCTCCTCAAGCTCTGAGCCACCGCCATCACATTCCTAGCCCTCACCAGTCTCCGAGCCACCGACGCCGTAATCCACGCTCCCCTTCGTACGAAGACGAGTCCAGAGGCTCACCAGAATACAGTCGAAGGGATGATGCTGTCTACCGCCGTCTCCACGAGATGGAGAAGCGCCTCGGTCAACTTGATAGGGACGAGGAACTGAAAGGAAGGACCCTCTGACCAAGCAGACCTCTGTTTTCTCGAACCATCATGGAGGCACCTGTTCCAGCAAACTTCAAGCCCCCACAGTTCGAGACATATACGGGGGAGTCAGATCCCATGGATCACATTGAGAGTTTCAAGACTCTCATGATGATTCATCAAGCCTCTGATGCCCTCCTATGCAAGACCTTCCTAGCCACTCTCAAAGGCCCAGCCCGGGAATGGTACTCCCGCCTTGCTCCATCCTCCATATTCTCTTTCGAACAGTTCGAGACCCTCTTCATAACCCACTTCGTGAGCAACCGCCGCTCCGAAAAGACGAGTATTTCACTACTCTTCCTCAATCAGAAGAAGGGCAAGAAGTTGAGAGATTATGTCAAGCGGTTTACCGCGGAGGCCAGGTCCATTGCCTCCCTAGACCAATCGGTCGCTGCAGCCGCCTTCCAGTCCAATGTCCTCAACTTCAACCTCCGGTCCTCCCTAGCCAAAAAGCCCCCGCGGGATTTCTCCGACCTTCTTTTCAGAAATGAGAAGTACATCCGCACGGAGGAGGTTGAACATCGCCCCACATTCGAGGGATCCTCTTCTGGAAATAAGAGGAAGGCTACTGAAGACGAGGAGCCAAAATGCTCTAGAAGGACAATGGGGGTCAGCATCGTCCACCTCCCGGATTTGAAAAGTTTACCCCTCTCAACGCCAATGTCTCAACCATTCTCATGGAAGTGGAGAAAGAAGGGATCTTGCCTCCTGCCCCGAAGATGAATACCCCTGGGAAGAAGAGGGATAAGGAAAAATAGTGCCGCTACCATCGAGACCACGACCACGACACCAATGACTGTCGGGCCTTGAAGAATGAGATCAAAGCCCTTATTCAGAGAGGACAGCTCTCCAAGTTTGTAAGAAAGGACCGGGTCGATCTTCCTCCACCCCCCAGGGGGCTAACAAGTGGCCCGAGAGGCGTGACGAGACTCCCGAATTCGAAGAAGAGCGCATCTTGAACCTCATCCATGGATGTCCAATGGGAGGAACCTCTAACTCATCTCGAAAGGCTTTCATCAGGAAAGTCAATTTGGTGCACAACATACCCCCTCCCAAAGGTCTTGGAGTCCCGGTTACTTTCTCAAATGAAGATCTAGAGGGTGTTCGAACCCTCCACTGTGATGCACCGGTGATTAATCTCCACATAAATTTCAAAGTGGAAAGAATTCTAGTGGATAACGGCAGTTCTATCAACATCCTCTTCCTGGCAGCCTTTTGAGGGCTCAAATTATTGCGGGATAGGCTTAAGCCGCAGGTTACACTCTCCATGGATTCACGAGAGTGCCAGTGATGATCGAAGGGGTCATAACCCTCGACGTAACCGCTGGTAAAACTCCTACTACCCGAACGGAGCCAATAGACTTCATGGTTGTCGACGTCCCAGCCGCTTATAATGTGATCCTAGGTCGACTTGGCCTAGTTGCTTTAGAAGCCATCCTGTCAGCTTATCATCTGAAAATGAAGTTCCCCACCAAGGCAGGAGTAGGGAAAGTAAGGGGAAGTCAGGAGATGGCCCGCAAATGCTACATGACCTCGACCGGAGGACTCGTCCTTTTCCTTAAGTCCCTTGAAATTCCCCATAGGAACACCCAGCCTATTTCAGAATCGGTAGACGAGCTGGAAGAAGTGCTCTTCTCGGAGCAAGATCCGACCCGCAAATTCTTCATCAGCAAAACCCTTCCCTCTGCCCTTTGTTCCGGTATAATCCAGTGCATAAAGAGGAATCAGGACCTCTTCGCATGGACAGCTACCGACATGCCAGGAATTTTCGAAGACCTCCTCGTCCACCACCTAAGTGTTGCTCCGGGGTCCAAACCGGTCCAGCAGAAGAGGCGTAAATTCGCCTCGGAGCGCCAGCAGGCCATAAAAGAAGAAGTAGAGAAGTTTCCCAAAGCCTGGTTCATACAAGAGGTCAATTATCCGAGTGGCTCTCTAATGTCGTAATGGTTAAGAAGGCCAATGGAAGTTGGAAAATTTACATCGACTTCACAGATTTGAACAAGGCATGTCCCAAGGATCCTTTCCCACTCCCCGGCATCGACACCTTGATCGACGCCACTTCGGGCCATGAGCTTTGAGCTTCATGGATGCCTTCTCCGGATATAACCAAATCAGAATGTTCCCCCCAGATATCCTAAAGACATCCTTCATCACAGATCAAGGCCTCTACTACTATAGGGTAATGCCATTCGGGCTCAAAAATGCCGGTGCCACTTACCAAAACCTCTTCAATAAGGTCTTCCAAAATCAGATCGGCCGCAACATGGAGGTTTACGTCGATGATATGCTAGTAAAAAGCATTCAGGGGTCCAACCATGTCACCGACCTCCAAGAAGCCTTCGACATGTTGAGGAAGCACAACATGAGACTAAACCCGAATAAGTGTGCATTCGGGGTCTCATCCGGTAAGGTCCTGGGCTTCATGGTCAGTCAGAGGGGGATTGAGGCCAACCCCGAGAAGATAAAAGCTATCCTCAATATGGCTCCTCCTACAAATGTGAAAGAAGTGCAAAAGCTTACAGGACGCCTCGCGGCTATAGGGTGCTTCCTGTCTAAGTCAGGAGAAAAGTGTCTTCCTTTCTTCAAAGCCCTCAGGGGGGCTAAGGGCTTTGAGTGGGGCCAGTAGTAGCAAGAATCATTCGACCAACTGAAAGTCTATCTGGTCAACCCCCCACTTCTCAGCAGGCCTACTCCTGGGGAAACACTCTACATCCACCTCGCTACCTCCGAGCAAACCCTCAGTGCTGTCCTAGTGAGGAAAGAAGATAAGGCTCAGAAGCCTATCTATTATGTGAGCAAGGTCCTTAGAGACGCTCAGCTCCGCTATCCGAGATTGGAAAAGATAGCATACGTCTTGGTTATGGCAGCCAGGAAGCTCTGCCCTTACTTTCAATCCCACTCGGTGGTCATCCTTACCAACCAGCAGCTCAAGCAGGTCCTGCACAAGTCCGAGACCTCCGAACGTTTAATGAAGTGGTCGATCGAGCTGAGTCAACACGACATATCTTATCAGTCCCGAACTGCTATCAAGGCCCAAGCCCTAGCCGAATTTATAGTGGAAAGCACAATCCCAGAAGTAAGTCAAGCAGCAGATGGACCCCCCATATGGACGGTATATGTAGATGAATCTTCTTGTGCCGAAGGGAGCGGAGCCGAAGTTATTCTGGCAGGCCCCGATGATTTCGTTCTCCAATACTCCCTCCGCATAAACTTCAATGCTTCCAATAACGAAGCTGAGTATGAAGCCCTAATAGCAGGCCTGGGCATGGCTCGCAAGGTAGGAGCGCAACGGGTCTGAATTTTCAGTGACTCGCAGCTTGTTGTAAATCAGGTCTTAGGAGAATATGAGACGCGAGACGACCGAATGGCCAAGTACCTAGCCAAGGTCCAAAGTCTCATGGCTTCGTTTGAAAAGGCGCAACTCCAGCGGATCCCCAGAGAAGAGAATGCCCAAGCAGATGCCCTCTCAAAGCTAGCCTCTTCTTCCCTCCAAGGTCTCGAGCAGACCATCCTGATCGAAGTTCTCCTAAGGCCCAGCATCGAAGAAGAAGTCCCCGACTCAGTGGAGTCGCTACCTGTCCAACTCAAGGATAACTGGATGAAGCCTTTGATTGAGTCCCTCAAGGACGGAAGCCTCCCCCAAGATCCTAAAGAAGCTCGCAGAATCCGAACGAGAGCAGAGCAGCACACCCTCGTTGAGGGAGTCTTGTACAAATGCTCCTATACCCAAGTAGATGGTAGACCCTACTTGAGATGTCTCTATCCAGAAGAAGCCTTGTATGCCTTGAAAGAACTCCAAGAAGGTATAGGCGGAGCCCATTCAAGATCAAGGTCCCTCGCTAGGAAAGTTTTGAACTACAGATACTTCTGGCCTACCCTACTTCGGGATGCCGAACAACATGTCTGAAAATGCAGCTCCTGTCAGCAATTCTCTAACATCTGCCGCCTACTCCAAGCACAACTCACCTCTTTCTCGAGTCCAATTTCTTTTGCAATGTGGGGGATGAACTTGCTAGGTCCGTTCCCACTAGCTCCAGGCCAGCTCAAGTTCCTGGTCGTGGCAATCAACTATTTCACCAAGTGGATCGAGGCCGAACCATTGGCTACTATTACTGAGAACAAAGTGCTGCAGTTCTTCTAGAAAAATGTAATCTGTAGGTTCGGCATACCTCGAGTCCTAGTAATAGATAACGGAACACAGTTTATAGGGACAACATTCCACTCTTTATGTGAAGACCTCGGCATTCAGCAATGCTTCTCCTCCGTCTCCCATCCTCAATCCAACGGTCAAGTAGAGAACGCCAACAGGCAGATCCTCTCTGGCATCAAGAAAAGACTAGACAAGTCGGCCAAAGGCTTATGGGCAGAACAACTTCCTAACGTATTGTGGGACTACCGCACTACAAAAAGGACCCCCACAGGAGAGTCGCCCTTCAATTTCACCTACGGGTCCGAGGCCATAATCCCCTTAGAAGTTGGTTTGCCCTTCCCTCGCCTTATTGCCTATAATGAAGAGCAGAACGCTAAAGAGCTCCGAGCAAATTTGGACCTGATCGATGAGCTCCGCAAGAGAGCTTCGATTTTCCAAGAGAGTTATCGGAGAAGAATCGAAGCAGGCCTACAACAAAAAGGTTCGTCCCACAGATCTCAAGGAGGGGGACTTAGTCCTCAGATAGGTAGCCATCTCATTTCCCAGCCAAAAGAGCAAGCTAGCCCTGAATTGGGAAGGACCGTACAAGGTCTCTAAAGTAGTTCGGCTAGGAGCATATCGTCTTGAAGACCTCGAAGGCAGAGAGATACCAAGAACTTGGAATGCTGACCATTTACTGAAGTACCAAGAGGGTGTTTGAACGCCTCTCTGAGTACCATCAAATGTCAAGCCATTCCTATCTTCTGTTTATTTGTACTTCTTTATTTTCCCATTGTAATAACGGCCTGCAACTTAGAAGCGGCCGATTAGCAATTATTAATAAAGAACTTCATTCGCCTAATAATTCTCTTGTAAAACCCTAATTATGCTCTCTCAAACGACGTGTTCGGAGTCCAAAACTTGGCTCGACTCTGCTTCGCAAGCTCGCTCTTAAGCGAGCTAGAAGTGGTTCGCCATTCGGAACTGCTCCTACAACCGTTGAAACTTACTCAAACGACGAGTTTGGAGTCGAAAACTTGGCTCGATTCCGCTTCGCAAGCTCACTTTTAAGCGAGCCAGAAGTGCTTCGCCATTCGGAACTGCTCCCACAACCATCGAAACTTACTCAAATGACGAGTTCAGAGTCCAAAACTTGGCTCGATTCCACTTCGTAAGCTCGCTCTTAAGCGAGCTAGAAGTGGTTCGCCATTCGGAACTGCTCCTACAACCGTTGAAATTTACTCAAACGACGAGTTCGGAGTCCAAAACTTGGCTCGATTCCGCTTTGCAAGCTCGCTTTTAAGCGAGCTAAAAGTGGTTTGCCATTCGGAACTGCTCCCACAACCGTTGAAACTTACTCAAACGACAAGTTCGGAGTCCAAAACTTGGCTCGGCTCCGCTTCGCAAGCTCGCTCTTAAGCGAGCTAGAAGTGGTTAGCCATTTGGAACCAATCACACAATCACAAGACCAGGGCCCAACACATGGTTCGACCCCGCTCCAAGTAGGTGCCAATCAAACAACAAAGTACCAACAATATGCGCAAGTTCACAAAACTTAAAGATCGAGAGACAAATCCAGTTACAAGACGAACTTCTCGTACTTATGACGAGATACAAGACTTAGACAAAACTTGGAGAAAAAAAACACTCTCTCAATGCCTCCTCAGGGCAGGGATGTTCCGATTTAAAGATACCCGAGGACGGCGAACGTCGTGTGGCCGACGCCTAACCTCGGAGCTCGTCTCTAGACCGGCAAACTGAGATGCGTCTTCAGCACTGCCCCTGATGGTGGCCCCAATGGATGCGCTGCTCGACGAAGCAGCCACCCCACTTTATGCATCAACAGGGCTCTGCCGAGCAGCAGGCAAGCGAGTCGCAAGCTTGTAGAAGGAAATTCCTCTATCGCTCTCTTCACGAGTACACGACGTGCTTCTGACATTAACCCGTTCAGGTTGAGGTTTTAGGCGAGCGACCTCCGCCTCGAGTTCGACGATTTGTTGCTTCAGAGAATCGTCCTTCACGGCTATCTTGAAGCGAGGAAGCCGAGCAGAGCCTGCGTCACCAGTGCTGTCGGCAATAATTCGACGGAGATGAGTAACCTCGATGCTCTTGTCGACTGTAACCCTTTTCAGCTCGTCAAGCTCCGCCGTCAACTTGCCCATCGCTGTTGTTAGTTCCTCTCTTCCCGCCGAAAGCTCGTCTTCTGCTATCGTCAACTCATGAACCTCAGCTAATAGTTCATCTCTCTCCACTGTGACATCAAATAGCACCTGCCAAAGCGATTCCACCTCCCCTTCGGGAGGAGCTTCTCGAGCTCGTTTCTTTAACTGCTTCAACTCGGAGAGGCGCTTCGCCAGCGATAGCTTGAGATGTTCTAGCTCCAACTCGCTCTTGAGAAAACACTCTCGACTGCGAGAAAGGGCCAACTTCGTCGCTCCTAAATCAGCTCGAAGATAAGAGGCCTCAGCCACTTCAGTGTTCGGAGATGCCTCGACCAGATGCAACTCTGTAATCTGAAAAGCAAGAGCATAACAACGCTGAGTTCCAGCAACACTTAGCTAGACTTCAAAGCGAGCGTTTGTAACACTTAGCTAGATTTCAAAGCGAGTCGTTTGTAACACTTAGCTAGATTTCAAAGCAAGCTGTTCTTAACACTTAGCTAGATTTCAAAGCAAGTTGTTCTCAACACTTAGCTGGATTTCAAAGCAGGTCGTTCTCAACGCTTAGAAGAATTTCAAAAAAGTTCTCAACACTTAGAAGAATTTCAAAAGTTCAACACTATAAACACGGGCCAAAATTTCAAAAGTTCTTCTTTTCATTAAAAGTCCAAAAAGTACAAAAGAAAGCGGTGGCCAGTCCGCTATTAGGCGTTGATACAAAAAAAAAACCTACTACTAAAACATAGGAAAAACTCTAAGGGAGTTGAGTGTCCACCTCGGCGGACGGATCCACAAGCGCCAAGGCCCCTTCGCCGCTCTCAGCTCCCTCTGTCGTCGGCGCCATAGCTAGTGGCATCTCAGTAACTACGTCTTCATCGCCGGTGACCTCCTCTTCTCCTTCATCCTCTTCTTCTCCTTCGGCGACAGTCTTCTCCTCTTCGGGGAACAAGAAGTATCCTGAACAGTTGAAGTCGGGGATACGCTTGCCGACATCCTTCAGTGCCTTGGCGTAGGCCTTGCGCATGTTCTGCTCGAGGTAGCCGATCGTCTCCTTCTCTGCCGTTGCCTTGGCCTCCTTCACCGCCGTGAACATTGTGAACGCGGCCTTCTCACGCTCGGCCATCCATTGCCGAGCCATCTCCTCCTTCTCCACGACGGCGGAGTCCTTCGCCTTCGCCAATGCCTCCTCCAACAGCCGCATCTCGTTGGCTTGCGTCTCAACCTTGAGCGCGGCCGCCTCTAGCTTCTTCTTGGCCTTCGAACGCTCCAACCTCTCCCAATCTTGAAGAGCCTTCAGCTCCTTCTCCTGCTCTACCACTCTCTTCAATAGGTGGCTGAAGTGACAGATCGCCTGCAAACAAAAAATAAGCAACGGTTTAAAGTTGAACAGAAAGAAAGGGACGAAGGTCAAGCGAGAAGCCAAGACTTACCATCATTTGCGCTTTGGCGATCTCCAATGCCGAGTTGCCCACGGTCCCATGTTCCATCGCCGCCCTGTCTTTGGGCATAGCAAGACTACGGACGGCATCCATGCAACTCGTCGAGTCACCGAGAAAACCATCGTGCCTAAGGACCTACCAATCCGGCACGAAGAGCTTCTTCAGTTGGCCTGTCAGAATCTCCTCGGCCGCCTCCGTGCGAGGCGGGGCTAACAAGGCAAGAGCGGCCAAACAGTCGAGCTCCTTCGCCGGCGGACCAACGGAGGAAGGAGCAGCCTCCAAGTCAACAATTGGTGTGGCGGCGCCTCAACTCGAGCCGCCTTCGACGCGGTTGGGCGAGCCACGACGCGCTTCCTCTTCTTCTCCTTGACGCGCTTGCCGCTCAGCGCCGACCGCCTGTTCATAATGTTGTCGAAGTCCATGGCGGCAGATCCTGCGAACAAAAAAGATAGAAAAAAAAGAAAGATTAGAATCTTCACATTCTATCCAAAAAGAAAGATTAGACTTGTACTAAGGTCCATAGGGCTAAGGCCTCCCTCGAAGAGGCTCTCCTCGGTGATCTCCTTCCAGTGTAAGGTCGGCCGATCCAAGAGGATGCCGACCATCTTGTCCTCCTCCGGACTCAGACATGGGTCCACCTTCGCCCTCTTCGGCACGTCTTCTCTCCATACCGTGGGGATGTCCCACGACTTCTTACCCCGAATGAGGAAGTACTTGTCCCGCCAACACTTCACGAAGTCGGGGTTGTCGACCAGCTTCACGCCCTTCCGAGCGGTGAGATAGAAACGGTACTCCGTCCTCGTCTTCTAATGGATCTTGTACAAACGGCAAAGCATGTTCATGTTCGACTCGATCCCGGCCGCCTGGCAGTGGGGGACGAACCCTGTGACATGCCTCAACATGTTCGGCATCAGTTGAATAGGGCAGACCCCATACCACTGCAGCACTGCCCTGACGAAAGGATGTAGAGGAAGACGAAGCCTGGCGTAAAAAGCGTCGTAAGGAAAAATGCAAGTGTCGGAGGGGAGAGAAGAGCAAGATCGAACCCCTGGCCCCGGGATGATGAGTTCGAACTTCGGAGGGATCATGAAGCACATCCGGACCATTCGTAGATTGAACTCCTTCAGGATGCTGACGATTTCGTTCGCATCTGTGCGCTCACTCGGATTGTTCTCCTCGTAAAACTGAGCCAGTCCGTGCTCCGCTCGCCTCAAGTCCTCCGGACTGTACTGCTTGGTTCCCCCTAGAGTGGATACGGTGATCGAATGTCGACCGAACGGACCCATCCGCCGATCCCTCTCCATAATCGTCTCCACAACTGTCGAAGAATGAGCTGCCTCGCCACCTCCACCTTCGGCGCCAACGTCTTCTCCTACTTCCGGAGAGGAAAGAACGATGGTGGCCTTCCCTTTGTCGACCGAAGGAGGAGTCGACCGAGGAGGAGGCCTCTTCGCCGGAAGATACCCTAGACATCTCTCTAAATTAAAATAAGTTACTTGTGAAGTGACAACCACGGTCGGAATGCTCGTCGAAGATCGAGAAGAACACCGAAAGCTCTGAAAAGAGAAAAATACTCCGGTGAAGAAAAGAGAGAAAGTGAAGTAAGAGGGAAGGGGGGTGGAGACTTATAGGAAAACTTGATGGGCTTGGGCCGCACAACTTGACTTGCCTAACAAGCGCGAAAGTCTAAGCGGTCAAGTATACAAAATGACAGAAACGAAGCGGCCATCCAACACTCTTTGAGCTCGCCGTTTCGTTTGCCAAGCTCGATAGGACGTTCGCCAGCCTCGCCGTCAAATCCGAACAGACGTGTTTCTGAGCTAAAAACACAAAGAAATGCATTGACCAGTCAATGCTCTTGAGCTCGCCGTCTCGTTCACCAAGCTCGACAGGAAGTTCGCCAGCCTCGCCGTCAAATCCGAACAGACGTGTTTCCGAGTTGAAAACACCAAGAAATGCGTTGACCAGTCAATACTCTTTGAGCTCACCGTCTCGTTCGCCAAGCTCGACAGGACGTTCGCCAGCCTCGCCGTCGAATCCGAACAGACGTGTTTCCGAGCTGAAAACACCAAGAAATGCGTTGACCAGTCAACGCTCTTTGAGCTCGCCGTCTCGTTCGCCTAGCTCTACGGGACGTTTGCCATGCTCGTCGTCAAATCCGAGCAGACGCGTTTTCGAGCTGAAAACACCAAGAAATGCGTTGACCAGTCAACGCTCTTTGAGCTCGCCGTCTCGTTCGCCAAGCTCGACAGGAGGTTCGACAGCCTCGCCGTCGAATCCGAACAGACATGTTTTTGAGCTGAAAATACCAAGAAATGCGTTGACCAGTCAACGCTCTTTGAGCTCGCCGTCTCGTTTGCCAAGCTCGACGGGACGTTCACCACGCTCGCCGTCAAATCCGAGCAGACGTGTTTTCGAGCTGAAAACACCAAGAAATTTGTTGACCGGTCAACGCGCCTTCACTGTTCACCAAACTCCATAAAACGGTCGCCGTGTTTGGCACACCATTCGGCGCGTTCGCCTCACCGTACGCCGAGAACGCGAGATTTTTTTTCTTTTCTTCTGATCGTCCGATCGCCCAGAATTCCTCGCCACTGCATGATCAACGGTTCAGATTTGGCCACGTCATAAATGGTCTTAAAAATTAATTTTTTATTTATTAAATTCGAATTATTTATTTAAAAATAGCGAAAAAATGATTAAAAATTCAGGAAATTTAATTAAAAATTCTAAAAAATAATTATAAATTTGGGGAAATGTTTTTGAACCCCCGGGTAAATAGTTATTGCTTAGGATAATTAATTAATCCCCCCCGAACAATAAATCACCGCTTTGCAAAATTAAATAACTGATCCAAAAAATAAAGAAAAATCACTAAAAGTCTAGGAGAGCTCAAGAACAACCTAGAGCGCATAGCCAACTCCGAAAATCACCATACTACCTCGTACAAAGATTCGACACCCCTCACTTGGACTCCGATACAACTCCACAAGCCATTAGAACAGTAAAATTACTCTTAAAAGGCTAATCAAACTCAGTCTTGGGAGTGGGGAGCTCGTGATATGGCTAAAAATAGGGTTAAATCGGAACTGTCCAGATTAGGCACGAATCTTAAAGCTCGAGGGTAAAATGGTAATTTCATCTACAAGCGGGTCTGAAATGGGAACTGGGCCTTTCTCCAAAAGCCCAATAACCCATAAACGGATCCGTCTTACTAGGTGCGGGTTTCAATCCGCAAGAAACCCAGTCCAGCTGGATAGGAGAATTATGGTTTATGATTGTCCTTGATCAACGGTCCTAATCAATTCTATCCATTCACTGGAAAGTAGGGATTTGATCTTATCCCAAAACTGATTCCTTAGGCGGCTATAAATACCCCCCATCCCCCACTGTTACCAGGTAATCAATCTTTTGCCAATCAAAGCTCTTTCATAATCTTTTTGATTACTGACAAGAGCGTCGGAGGGTGCGTCACCGGAATCAACCCCGGTGTTTCGCACTTTTTGCAGGTCAACGGCGGGAGATCACGGTCAAACTCCGGTGAAGGTGTGTTCAGGTTCGACTATTCAACTTCCCTCGAATCCATAAATCTATCTGTTTGTCCCCACACCAATTTCAGCGGCAACAAACGCTACAATCTTTTCTCACTTCATCATCTTCTTTTCACATCGAACCCAAGTATGCAAGATATAAACCCAACAATCTCCACATTGGATTGCATACTCATACTATTAACACGGTGTGACTAATCGCCTCTAGACTCTTTCTATTCTCCACCTGTAAATGAACTCTGTTAAGTAGTTTCTTCAACTAGTTGAACTATATTCCACTTTATTTCACCAATCAGTATGCTCCTTAAGGGCACACCCCAACAGGCATTAACATGGAGGTGCCACTCTCCACACGAACTCCACCTACCACGATGCACTCTCCACCTCACAATATTCGAATATCGCGATCTCGCTTTGATAATTCTAGTGGCGGCAAACTAGATGAAGCTTTAGGAACAAAGGTCATAGAAATACTTGCACAAGATTTCATGTTTCCATAAAGCATGTAGAGGTTGTACTGGCCTGGCCCAACACCTCTCTTTCCCTTCAACACCCTCCAATGACCTTTCCAAACAAACAGAACTCCACATTGAGTTGTGTACATGCATCCCCGTGCTTCTAGAGTTCCCAAGGATATCAGAATCTATTTCAATAAAGGAATATGCATAACCCCCTTTATAGTGTACCAGTTTCCAACTGCCATCTCCAACTCAACTGTTTCCTCACCCGCTACTTCACAAATCTCACCAGACCCCGTTCTCACACAATGTACTCTTGTAGACTTGTAAGAAGAAAACCTCTCACTCTTGGACCAAATGTGAGTAAAACTAACTGAAGCAAGAAACCAATCAGAATCCACATTTAAAGAATTTGAAACTAGAAGACAATCGAAATTTTTACTTGATTTAGTGGCACTGATTGACGCTCTTCTGATTCGACAATTTACGATAATCCCTCTTGTAATACCCAGTTCTTTTGTAATATCGACAACTGATCACACCATTATACACACTTTACTTTTCAATTCAAGGATCCTCCACTGCTAAGCAATTATTGGAAGTAGCCGCTGATTTATGAGTCTCCTTCCTAAGTTGACCTTTCATCAAACTTTTGATCACACAGGCCACCGAAAGACTCTCATTGGCAAATTTTTCGTATAGCATGATAGTTATCAAATTCTCGTACGAATCTAGCATTGAATATATAAGGGTGAAAGCTTTATCTTCTTCGCTTAGATCATCTGCATTTATTGCCCTCAATTTGGATAACACCTTATTGAACATTTTCTCTTCCAATCTATCCGATCCAGTAGGGACGATCTTGAGTAGTCAGTTTTGAGTCTTGCCTACAGACTCGCCACTCTTTTCTCCTCAAGGAAGTTATACTTTACCTCGTTCGTCAATTATAATCGGATTAAACTTAAGGCTTTCAAACAACTATCATCCCACTTCTCATGTTTCCTGTCGGATGGCTTACATTTTTCTCCTTTTAAGGCTAGATGCAAGACTTTTTGAAACTATACATCATACATGTCCACTTTCATATATTAAAGTTGATCTTTTCGTCAAACTACTTGATCTTCATGAAACTTTGATATGTCATCTTTACTAAGAAACTTGTCTGCCAAAGCTCTGATACTAGTTATTAGAAATTTGGCACAACAGAGTTGATCTTTAGGAGTAAGAAGCGATAACCGATCCAATGAACAACCAAACAAGTAGATCAAATCAAGCACACAGAGCACACAATATTGTCCCAGTTTGGGAAGACACTATTCTGGGGGGAAATAAGGGAGATATAGTTATTCAACTGGAGAAGATTACAAGAGTTACAAACTCTCTCACAAAAAATATATCTATCTCTTAAGCCTCACTAGATGATAACCTGATGTTTAGAATGGAGAACTCTCAATGAAATGCTTTCTTTCTTAGTGGCGGCTATTACATTATATAGATACCCTAAGTTTAGTCTTGTTATAATAACTGTCCGATATATCATCAAGAGAGAGAGCCACATGATAGAAGTTGTACGATCTAACTTGGAGTAGAATATGAGACCGAAAGATCACACAGACCCAGGCTTGTTAACTGCTAGCCGCGGTCGGTGGTCGACTGCACCACTAGGACAGTCGACTGCACTGAATCATCTCCCATCCAGAGAGTTGCGACAATCGACTGCCCTTTGACTCAAGCTGTTGGTGCTACTACTTAATCTTCCATCGACACTTTGACCACTTCTTGCTTCATCATATTCTCTTCACATCAAACCCAAGTATGCAAGACATAAATCTAACAGTTTGTGAGTATGGTACCTCTTACAGGTATAAGCTTGATTCATCTATGTACATATCAAAAAATGCTCTGAATATAGATTGTCCAAAGACATCCTTCTTTCATTATATAATAGTAATACGAACATGATACATCACCGCAAACAGGACTCTTTTAAAATTACATAAATATACAATTCCATCACATTAGGAGCTGTAGTCGTTGGTCATTTTTCCAGAATTTGTAAAATTTGGCAAAATGGGAGTTGTGCTTGTTGGCCAAATACCCATTTTTTTGTTTTGAGGTGAACAGTTGCCGACCATATTTGAGAGAAGATATATCATTTTGCAAAATTTGGCATTCGAAAGATGATTTCCCGTCCGATGTTAAGATTCTCCAAAAATTTACTCCGACGATGAATGATCTTTCGTCCTTTTTTTAATCTAACCTATCGGATGAGATATGATATCTCATCCGAAAATTTTAAAAAAAAATAAATAAGAAGGAAAATGATTTCCCGTCCCACAATATGAGAATCAATATATATATATATATATATATATATAGAGAGAGAGAGAGAGAGAGAGAGAGGGAGAGAGAGAGACACACACACACACACACACATTCCCTTGGACGAGATATGATATCTCGTCCCATAATTTTTTATATTTAAAAAAAATTCCTCCAACAGGAAATGATTTCCCGTCCTTATCTATTTAATAAAAAAATTTAAAATTTTGAACGAGACGCAAAATCATCTTTTGCCCGTCTCTTTTTTAAATTGAAAAGCCATTTTTTTGGTTTAAGCGACCACAACTCATATTCAAATTTTCTATTTCTATTTACCAATCAAATTTTAACTTCTAACTACTACAGATACTCCACAAGTAAAACATGAGGATCTTAACCATGCCAATAAGATTTTCAAAATGTGAAGAGAAAAGATTGACATTGCTCCTTTAAGAAAAGAAGAGATTTTGGTGACTTTGGCCATAACTACTCTTGCCTATTGTTCCTACAGGTGCTTAGAGAATCTGTACTCGTTGACCATTTTTTCAAAATTTGTGAAATTTGGCAAAAATCGAGTTGTAGTCATTGGCTAAATAGTCAAAGTTTGGGTTTGAGGGGAACAGCGGTCGGCTATATAGGAATTTGGCAAATATAGCTGACGAACGATGATCTTTCATCCATTCATTAAAAAAAAAACAGACGAAAGATCAACTTTCGTCGCTTCCTTTAAAAAAAATATATATCGGACAGGAAATGATTTTCCGTCTAAGAGATTTCTTTCCAAAATTTAAAGAGGAAATTCTATGAAATTATGCCAATAGAATTATTATGCGTATAAATTATGATTTAATTAAGATTTAATATTAAATTAAGATTGAATTAGGAATTAAATTAATTATTAATTAAGATTTAATTTCCAAAAAACAACTCTCGAACGGGAAATGGTGTGAGCAATTTTTTTATAAAATTGCCGAAACGGGATATGAATTCTTGTCTCTTGTGCTTTTTTTTAAAAAACAATAAACGGGAAATCATACATCGTCTGGCACATTTTTATTATTAAAAAAATTCTGGGACGAGACATCATCAATGGTCCGTTGTTTTTTAAAAATCAAAATTCAAATTTTGAGTTAAAACAACTATAGCTCAAATCCATAATTTCTAATTCTACATGACAAATATCTAAATTTTGAGATCGAAGGACTACATATACTCTTAGCAAACAACCCCTCAAAGTTAGCAACTTGTTAAACGGACGCAAGCACAAAATAAAGAGAAGAAGATTCTCATGTCATGGCCAGTTAATTATACCCTTGTCCCACACATGTCATCATTGCATCAGTAACCAGATAAGACCTGAAAATAAATTTGGAGATAGGTGGAGTTTCAGTTTGATTCCTAGGTATGGGCTGCTAAAGCTGTTAGTACTACCTTGTATTCCTACCTGATTCGCACTCAGTACTGGACTCGACAGTGGACTCAGTACTACCAACAGTTTGAGACCTGCATTTGCCTCAATTTTTCTGGGTAACCAAAAAAAAAAAAAAAAAAAAAAAAAAAAAAACTTGGGTGCAAGTTGTGAACATGAACATGAAAGTGTCACAGGCAATCAGATATAAACCAGCAGACAAATAAGCGAAGGCCGGATTTGGGGAGAGAGTCGTTCGTCCATCAGTCATCGCAAAAAGAGTTTCTGAAGGACAAACAATCTGACCAGATACAAAGCCCCCGATTTTTTTTGCTCAGAGGAAAGGCTGAACACGTGCCTTCCAGAACAAAAAGTTAAAGCCATCAAGTCGTGTTGTGAGTGTTGGGAGGGTGGAGGAAGTTGTGTTAGGGGAAGACAAAGGGAGGCAGATGAAATCAGAGCACATCCAGTTAAGAGATTATTATGTGGCACATGTAACGATAAGTTTGGTAACATTTAAATATTAAATTCACATTATGGTATACTAGTAATTTACTCGTGCGATGCATGTTTTAATAATTTTAAAAAATAAAAATAAAAACTCTGACGTAAGAAGGATGTGAACTGGAAACCTCCTTTATATTAGTTATGTACGTGCGTTGCATATGTTGGTAGAATGACAAAATGATAAATGACACTAAGACCTTCTCCCATTATAATATTAGAGATTACTGATAAGGTTTTAACCATATAGAGTCCATTTGTGATGGTTGAGAGGCATGAAGAGAGGTTGAAACTGAATGGGAGTTTGAGGAGATAACCACTCCCTATAACTGCTCCGCCACTTCCTGTAACTACTCACTCTTCCCCTGCTTATAAAATACAAGTTTTCAAAAGGAAAGAAACAGAGAGAGAACAAGGTCTCCTAACAATCAAGGAAACTACAAGGAAAAGCAAGGAGAATAAAAGAATCCATTCTGCATTTGGTTCTCTGCAACATATGAACAGCATGGATCCAGGTAAGTATCACTGTTAATATCCTTTTCTGCTTGTGAACCAAGTAGATGCTTGATTCTAGGGCATTAAAGATTAGACTAAAATCTGTTAAAGCATAAACTACGATTTAAGTTGAAAGAAACTAACAGTTGGTATCAAAGCCACAGGTTTAGGCATTTATGATTCACCATTAAAGAATTTTTCATGCAACATGAAATTTGGGTTGCAGACATTAGGGCTTTTGCGCTTGATTGTTTTGTTTCATGATTCCCTTACAAGAACGAGATAATATGCATTTTAATGTCAATGTATATGAAACTATGCATGCTATTCTGTCATATGCGAATTGTCATTCCAATACGTGTTCAAAGTCGCTGAAATCGCATAAAAGAAGGTGGCAGTGTCAAGGGCTAGTAAATCCCATTTACCTTTCGGGGGCTTCGCCCCTGAGTCCCTTGACCCCGATAGGCTCCACCTCTTGGCATCAACAGTCTCCTAGCCGTAAGGAATAATTGTGCATTATGAAGGTTCAAATGCAAGCCTAGTGTGGAGTTTTAATCTGTTGTGTTTATACAACTTAATGTCACTTAATTTATTGTCTATATTATAGAAATCTGTTAGTCACCAAAGTGGCCCGGCTGAGTTGATAATTAGGCATTCAAATTAAGCGTAATTTAATTACTCATGTTAGAAAGATGCCATTAGAGAATAACATAATTGGTTGACTGAACAATTGTGATTTTAGATTATGTTGCTAGGAGGTCCACCTTTGAGATTGTGTTGCTAGGAGGTCGCCCAAAGGTGGACCATTGCATATAGTGTATAACATCAAAGGGATTAACCAAGATACTTAGGTTAAATGGTGTGTATAACCAAAGATGGCATACTTATTTAGTTGATGTATGTTAGGGTTTTCTATTAGAGTTTATTTATTTGGCATCAATTATGGTATTATGTATTGAGTATTGTCCAAAGGTGAACTAAAAAGCATGCTTAAAGTCATATATATGAATGTTTCTGAATATGTTAAGGTTAACTCAAAGCACTAATAGGTAAGCATGTATATTTGTTATACAGCTTCTACGAACCTCTTTGCATCAGGAAATGCAGTTATGAAGTTCAACGGGCTGAACTATGTTGATTGGTCTGAACAGATCCAGTTTTATCTGGGTATTATGAACTTGGACTTTGCCATAGTGATTGATGAGAAGCCTGCAGCTATTATCGAGGCTAGCTCAGAAGCTGAAAAGTTCCTCCATGAAGCTTGAGAGCAGTCTAACCGACTTAGTTTGAACTTCATGAAGATGACCATGGCTTAGAATATAAAGCCATCGATGCCGAAGACGGACAATGCTAGGGAATTTATGCAAAAGTTTAAGGAGTATTCACAGTCTGACTTGGCAAACAAATCAATTGGAGGAAGTTTGATGAGTGAGCTGACTACGAAGAAGTTTGACAGGTCGCGGCATATTCATGATCATGTAACTGACATGTCAAATCTAGCAGCAAAGTTGAGACTATGGGGATGGACGTAAGTCATTCCTTGTGCAGTTCATCATGAACTCTCTTTGCAACACCCCAATTTTTTTTCTTAACCATTTCTTACTTAAACAATTTCTTACTTACACTATTTCTTACTTAGAATAATCTTTATAAATTTTAATTAAAATTTTGGCAGAATTTCCCCTAAAATATTCGCCCTTTTACAGAAAATCTGCAAACAATCACACATTCAATGTACCTGTAATATATATCACTCCTCCCCAGGCCAAATCATTCAACATCACACAAACAATAATATATACGACTCTGGGGGCATAATTCCTCATAACAAGCAAGATACGAATTAAAAACCAAAATCATTTTGAAAACATATATGATTTTAGAAAAACTTTAGAAAAATCTTTCAAAAATCAATCTTTCAAAAATCAACCACAGAACCCAATACTCCACAACGAGGTGGGTACGAGCTTTCTTGCTTCACCACAGCACTTTATATATCATTATACCTTACAGTTATACACATAATCTCCCATAATACAAACTAATACATAACTCTACCCCCAGTTCTCCATATATTATATACATATATATATATAATCCATTTACTACAAGAAAAAGTATAACCACCAAACCACAACACTATCTCACCTTGCTGTTATCAAACCTGCAGGAGAGTTAGGGTCGTCCACCTTTGGGGAGGAACTCCCCTAACCCCCAGAATACAACAGGGGTTAGCCATATAGGTGTGAGCATAATTTACTAAGTAAAAAAAAGAAATAAGATACAAGAAATTGAAACAACTTACGAACATAATGATAATTAAATTTAACCTGAAATTAAACAGATAAACATAATAAACGTGATCTTGCACAAAAGTAATCCTTCGAATCTTCAACCAATTTACATAGCCATATCCACTCACTCTACCTCGAAGTTGTGCCTCGGCAGGTAGTTCCTCGACACAATTCCAAGGCGTACCAAACTCATGTCATGTCATGTTTTTATTTAATACCCATCCTCATTACATATACTACTTACTTTTATTTTAATCACATAATACACTTCCTATTGTACTGTTCATTCTTATAATATATCTTACTTTACTTTTCCGTCTTCCAATATATTTTCTTTACTTTTCATTCACATAACAAGTACCACACTTTCTTTACTTTTCATACTTATTCTCTTCACACATTTTCTTCACTCTTCATATTTATTTCACTTTTCATATTTATTTAAATAACACAATTTTTTCACCTTTCATACTTATTTACAATACACAATTTCTTCACTGTTCATATGTATAATCACATAACACAATTTCCTTCACTTTCCATCCTCATTCTCATATATACCTTATTTACCTTTCATATTCATGTGCATACTCATAACACATATTCTGTAATTCTTATCTTCATTCACATACACATTTTCTTTTATTTTTTCATTTTCATTTCAAATCATACACGTGCTTTACTTTCTCATTTCCATTTCACGTCAATTACTTTCTTTACTTTCTCATTCTCATTTCACATCATATACTTTCTTACTATCTCATATTTATTTCATAATACAATATACTTTACTTTTCATTCCCTCTCATAATACAACTTCCATATCACACCCCACCGATCTACCTTGGAGTTGTGCCTATACAAGTAGTTCCTACCATTTCCACCGAAATGACAGGCGAGTAGTTCCTGGACACAATCCCAAGACGTACTAATCTCACGTTGTATCATGCCTTTACTTTAATATCCATTCTCGGCACATAATATTACTTACTTTTATTTTCATCTCATAAATACACCTTAACTTTCATTCTCATTGAACCAATACATCGCACCCCAAACATAGTTTGGGTAAAACACACCACACCCTAGATAAACTGGGTAATATAATAGTACACCTCAAGTCAATAGCTTGGGTATTACCCCACTTTTTGCTATCCTCTTCATATTACAACTTACTTTACTTTTCAATCTTATAATACAATTTTCTTACTTCTCGTATGCATTCTCATAACACATTTGCTTTACATTTCATTCTCAGACACGTAACTCAATTTCTTAACTTTTCATTCTCCTTTTATAACACATTAATACCTCTTTTATTAATTTGTCGACCAGTGCCCACATCATCACCAAACTGATTGCTGCCCACCAAGGGTCTTACGCACCACTCGCTGCCTACCAAGGGTCTTACGCATTACCACCCACCAAGGATCTTATGCATCCATCAAGACTAGAGCCGATAGCTCCGTCAAAACACAGATCGCTGCCTACCAAGGGTCCTACACGTCTGCTTGCTGCCCACCAAGGGTCTTACGCATCCAACAATACTAGAGTCGATAGCTCCGTCAAAATACAGATTGCTGCCCACCAAGGGTCTTATGCATCGCTGCCCACCAAGGGTCTTACGCACACACCGCACCCCAAGCCGATAACTTGGGTATTAGGAGGTCTAGCACAACTCCTGTAATTCTGTAGGAATTGATAGACATTTATTTTTCTTTTAATCATTTCCATCTCATCATTTTATTCCATAATATTATCTTATACCATTTCACCATTTAATCTCCTTTATAACATAAATTTTTTTCCTTTATAATATAATTACTTCTTATAACATAAATATATATAACTCTATTAATTTCATAAACATATGCAAGCCATTAATATCAATCATATGAATACACAACTCCATAAATATACATTCCCACCACATGGTTATTGATATGGGGTAAGTGACGTGGCCCCATCTGGACCACCAGATCTCCTCAGACTTCACTCCCATGTGATCATCAAGTCAAACGAGTCAAATGGGCTTCAGCCCATTCAGGCCCACAGACAAACGGGTCCGACCCGGTCCGTTAGGGTCTTAGACCCATTTACCCCTGCCTATAAATACCAGAACCCCTCCTCACTTATGAAGGTAATAAACTTCTCCCCACCTAAACCCTAGCTACTGTTACTTTCTCAGTGACTGACTAGATCGTTGGAGGATCTATCGCATGGACTTCTCCCGGTGATTCTAGGCAGTGTGCAGGTACAAAAGACCGACCCAAGTCTCAAAGATCCGAGCCAAGCACCCGGCCTCCACCACTCTCCTGCTACTCCCGAGCCAACCCTACGGGCTAGGATCGGATCAACACCAGTACCACATATTCTGCTACACAAATTACAAGAACTCACACCTGTTGCCCCCACACCCCAAAAGCAAATAGCATCAGGTTGGCGCCATCTGTGGGAAATTCAGGTACTGCCGCCAGTCCGAGCCCAGCCAGGAACGTCCCCCATGTCCGAGCTCTTCCATGTCTCCAAAAGCTAGAAGGGCTGTCACCTCAGCACGACACCCAGACCCTTCACATCATAGCCGTGCGGACGCCCAGGGTTCCAACCAACTGCGGGTCAACAGCGCGGTCAGACATGGCCCAGGTGCTTCTCACTCAAACACCACCTATTTGCGATGAGTCATCCTGGATCGGTAGGCCAGTCGAACTAGGGGAGAGGCCACTTCGAACTCAGTTTCGAACCATCACAGACGGCCGTCCCTAGAGCGCGATCCGGGATACAGCCACACGCCCCGTGAGCCTCCGCCCCCGCAGGACCTAGTGGGGCAAGCCCCAGTCACAAGGGACGAGTTCCAAAACTTTCGGGACAAGGTCCACCAAAAAATCCGAGGCGGCCATGGAACCGAGGTCCACAACAACTCCGACCCTCGGTTGGGAGCAAGGGGCAGCAAATTTTATGGTCGGCCCATCCTATAGAACAAGGGGTTTCCATCCTCTGACACTTACGGGAGATGGAGAACTGCCTCGCCCATCTCGGTGAGGGCGGACCAATGCCGGGTCATGGCCATCGGCCAACCCGACCCCCATTCTCCCCCCAAATCTTGAAAGCCGAGATCCCCCAAAATTTTAGGCCTCCCCAATTCGAGACATACAACGGAGAGGGTGATCCCGCTGATCACATGGAGAGGTTTAAGACCCACATGATAATTCACAGTGCTGCGGATCCCCTCTTATGTCGCGCCTTCCCTGCCACCCTTTGCGGTGCGACTTGGGAATGTTTCTCAAAGCTCACTCCCGGATCAGTCTTCTCGTTCGACCAGTTGGAAGCAAACTTTCTAGCCCACTTCGTGATCAGCCGAAAGGTCGAGAAGACGAGCGCGTCCCTTCTGGACCTCAGGCAGAACGAAGGGGAGTCACTCCGCGGTTTCGTTCGGAGGTTCACCGCCGAGGCGAGATCGATCACCTCTCTGGACGCGGGCGTTGCTTCGGCAGCTTTCCGGCACAACGTTCGGCATGATCAGCTAAAGGCATCATTGGCCAAAAAACCACCCATCGACTTTTCCGACCTGATCAACATGGTCGAAAAGTTCATTTGAGCGGAAGAGGCCCTAAATCTGGAGAACACCAAAGAAGCCACTCCCAAGGAGAAGCGCAAGGCCGACGAAGTCGAACCCGCCAAGAAAACCACTAAAGAAACGACCAGTCTCAAAAGAGTTCCTCCGGTCCTCCGATTTGAGAGGTACACGTCGCTGACCCAGAATGTCTCGGTAATCCCGATGGAGATCGAGGATAAAGGGCTCGTCCGACTTCCTCCCCGATAGAGCAACAACAAGAAGAGGGACCAAAGATTCTACTGCCGCTTCCACCAAGCCAACGGACACGAGACGGACAACTGCCGGGCCCTTAAAGACGAGATCGAGGCCTTCATCCAGTGAGGGTACTTAAGAGAGTTCACTTGGGATAATCCACAAGATCGGAGGGATCCGAGGAATCCAAGGCCTTCGCCTCCTCCTCGAGCAATCAACCGATGCCAGAGCGGGACCCCGAGCCCGAGGAGACTAGAGGGCAGACCATACTACACTACGTCCATGGTGGACCCATGGGGGGGGGGGAATCTAATACCTCCCATAAGACCTTCGTCCGGGAGTTTAACTCCGTCCGGGACCATCCATCCCCCCAGATTCAACAACGACCGGTATCCTTTTCCGAAGAAGACCTGGAGGGTCTGGCTCCCATGCTGTGACACCCTCATCATCAGCCTCTTCATGGAAAATTTTGAATTCTGCCGAATTCTCGTGAACAACGGGAGCTCGGTCAACATCCTCTTCTCGAAAGCATTTGAGAACCTCAAGCTCCCCCGAGATAAGCTAAAGCCAGTCGGGTACACCTTACACGGGTTCTCGGGCGTCCCAGTACAGATTGAAGGGATCGTTATGCTGGATGTAACAGCCGGCACAACCCCCATCATGTGGACCGAATCGATGGACTTTATGGTGCTCAACGTCAATGCGGCGTACAATGCCATCCTCGTCCGACCCGGCCTCTGCTCGTTCCAGACTGTTTCCTTGGCCTACCACTTGAAGCTGAAATTTCCCACTGACCTCGAAGTCGGCACGTTCGTGCTACATGACTGCGGTTGGAAGCCCACTCGATGCGGCCGAGCTTCAAGGTGGAAGCTAGCTCGAGTTGGAACCTGCGGACGAATTGGAGGAGGTCTCATTCGAGGTGGAAGACAAATCCAAGTGGTTCCGTGTGAGCTGCACCCTTTCCCCCGACCTAAAGCCAGGGCTGATTGATTGTGTTCACCGCAATATCAACCTCTTCGCCTGGACCCCGTCCGACATGCCCAGGATTTCTGAGGACCTAATCATGCACACGTTGAGCATCGCCCTGGGCTCCAAGCCAATCCATCCGAAGCGGCGCAAGTTCGCTTCGGAGAGGCAACAAGCAGTAAAAGCAGAGGTGAACAAACTGTTGTCCGCCCGGTTCATTTTGGAGATCAGCTACCCCGAGTGGCTAGCTAACGTCGTGATGGTCAAGAAGGCCAGCGGGAGCTGGAGGATCTTCATAGACTTCACGGATCTCAACAGGGCGTGCCCCAAAGATCCTTTCCCCATCCCGAGCATCGATGCTCTGATCGACGGGGTCACGAGTTCCTAACCTTCATGGACACCTTTTCAGGCTACAATCAGATCCGGATGTTCCCTCCGGACATTGCCAAAACATCCTTTATCACCGACCAAGGTCTCTACTACTACCTGGTCATGCCCTTCGGGCTCAGGAACACCGAGGCCACCTACCAGAGACTTTTCAACCGAGTTTTCAAAAATTAGATCGGTAGTAATATGGAGGTATACTGTAATACCCTGATTTTTCAAATGTATGAAGAATTATTTATTTTTGCACGTAGTGTGCACGTGTAATATTTTGGCTATTATTTTCAACATGATGAATAAGAATATTGTTTTCTATAAAGCATTTTCCTAAAGCCCAAATGTTAGTTTACTTATTTTTCTTTTAAAATATTTATCTTGGCCCAATTAATTTAAGCCCATGGATTTAATCCCTTTTCTTATTTCCTACAACTTGTAAGTGTAACATTTTCTTTTTTTAAAAAAAAGGACTTGTTATGTGTGTACAAATTCTTGTAGGGTGGCTTGTGCTTACATGTGCACTTCATGTACACGTGCATAGGCACACTTTCTTGGCCGGATTGGGTAGAGAAGTGGGTGTGAGTCATGGGTAGTTATTTGGAGTATGGGTGGTTATCACAACTCCCTAGCTCATCCTAGCCTTTGATCCTATAACTATCTACTGAATCCTAGCCCTCCATCTCACTCAAATTGGAGTATAAATACCCCCTCTCATTCATTAGTTCTTTTACACTAAGATCATTTTTATAAGAGAGGTATTATTGTGAGAGAGTGTGTGTGTTTTTCTGTGGAGGCCGAGCATCAGTTCTGAAGGTTTCGGTGAGGAGCAAGGAGTCGTCCATTGCATTAAGGAGATTTTTCTGGATTTCGGTTATTTCGTCAATAAGGTGGGTGTTTCTCAGGACTTCTAGTGTAGAAAATATGCCATGATTATGATGATTGTTACTATGCTTATGGGAAGTAAATTCAAACGTATTAGAATTGCCTGAGTATGTTTATGATGATAATTGTGAAGGACTAATAGTGTAATAACGACACTGTAAATGAGAACAAAATAAGTCTGTACAGTCGACTGTCGCATGTACAAGTCGACTGGTACGAGGCGAATATCTTCATGATTTGATAATGTACATATATGCAAAACAGAAGTGATAGTATGATTGCTAAAGTCATTTTCCCCCATGTTATATATGATGGAGGAGATGTGAACGGATGAAAAAGAACTAGTGATAATTAGTAAACTGAGAATAGTCTGTGCAGTCGACTGATGATATGAACAGCCGACCGATGCTTTGATTAAACTATGAATAGTCCAGTAATTCTACGAAATGAGATATTTCCATTGTGTTGTCCGAGTGTAATAAATTGAGATTAATATTTCATCCCTGCAAGAAAGTTATGAACGAGTGTAAACGCATGTTTAACACTTCCTTGAAGAAAAGACAATATTAGTTATTTGAAACTCCATGTTGTGATGTTACTGAACAGTTAAGAAACCACGTGTTTATGAAGCATGAATATATGTATATTGTAATTTGACACCATGATGCATGTGCATGTAAGAACTGATGGAAAGATAATTCCTTAATTTGAAATGTGAACCTGTCCAGTTGACCTAATGCGAGTAGCAAGTCGACTGAGCTGAACATGGATATGTACTGTTAAGACCGGGACAGACGACTGATTTGTTGACAGTCGACTGTCACGTGAATGACATTTTGAGCATAGAAAGTTGCGGAGCAGCCGACTGGCCATGTGCAGCAGTCGACTCTCCCGAGTGATTATGAAGAATTTGAATTGACTGTACAAGTCGACTGTCCAGAGTGTTTTGACATATCAGAGAACATTATTCTGTTTATTTTGAAGATTGTGGATCTTATGGTTGATGTTGATAAACTCTATTTGTTGCTGTGTGAATTTACATGAAAAGAATCATAGTTTTGAATTGAGAATTACATGAATATGAAAGTAAGAACATGATATGCTGAGGCAATCAATTCATGAGTTGAAAATGCTCAAATTGGAAGTTGTGAATTGGAAATTGAACAAAAGAGTAGCTAAAAGTCTCCCCCGGCAATGGAAATGAAATGAAATTGAAAGGAAGACCAAGGTTGGTCATGTGAAAATGAAATGAATAAGTCCGGTTTAGTGGAGAGGCTAACTCTAGAGCTTTGATTTTTATTCATGATTCTAATAATTAGTACATAGTGGAGACGTGATGAAAGTGAGAGAAAACATAAGTATGAGAACTAGAGTTTACGGTGCGGGTGTGTGAGCCACAGAATGCATGCTTGATGAGTCAAGACATGGCGTGGGCACAATTCAGTAATGATCGGACTTTAGCCACGCTTGTGGGATGTTTGGTGACTGCAAGAGGATCGTGTTCAGGGAGGAGGCTGAATTGTCACAGAATGCATGCTTGATGAGTCAAGACATGGCGTGGGGTTCCCCTCCAGGGTCCAGTGCACGTGCTTGTACTCATAGATCATCTAGGATACTCATCGTAATTATAGTAGTAGATTAAGTCATGGCGAGGGATTGAACCCTACAAAAATGAAGAACGATTAGGAGGCTTGCCCTCGGACCTATGTAGTATGGGATGCATAGAATCCGAACAAGTGCGCATTAGTGTCATGTAAATTAACTAATTGCATTAAGGATTAAGTGCACGATCACGACACGACATCATTAAGATTTTTCCCCTTTACTTTAATTGTGATGTGAACAAGTTTGTGATCTGTTAAGAAATGAGAATCGTTATACTATTTCTGGCATAGAGAGGATGGTCATGTATAATTATCGTCGGTTGAATAAACTGACGTACCCACAGTTTTGTATGCAGGATAAATGACATGTTAAAGGTTAAAGAGGAATGGATGCATAAAGATTTTACCATATTGTTGTACTTTTATTTAAATGTTGTTGTAAATTTTGCTTCCGCTGTGCAATGTAAATGTAATATATGATGTAAACTCTGATGTAAAGTGAAAGTTTGGATTTCTTTGTAAAATTGTACTGAAGAAAGCAAAAAGATCCTGTAGAACATCTCGAATTCAATGTTTTGGGATTCGGGGCGTTACATATACGTCGACGACATGCTCGTCAAGAGTCGACAGGGGCAGGATCATGTCGCTGACCTTGAGGAAGCCTTTGGCGTCCTTCAGTCCCACAACATGAGGCTCAACCTCACAAGTGTGCCTTCGGCATCTTCTCGAAATTTTTTTTTGGATTTGTCGTCAGCCAGCGCAGCATTGAGGCAAATCCCGAGAAGATCCAGGCCATAATCGACATGGCTCCTCCCAGAAGCATTAAGGAGGTTCAGCGGCTCACGAGGAGACTGGCGGCCATCAGCCGCTTCCTTTCCAAGTTCAGAGAGAAGTTCCTCCCCTTTCGTTAAGGCCCTACAAGGGGTGAAAGGCTTTGAATGGGGCGACCCCCAGCAACAGGCATTTGAACAGTTGAAGTCCTACCTTGCCAACCCCCCGCTTCTGAGCAAACCCAAACCGGGTGAACCCCTCTTTCTGTACCACTCAGCCTCGAAAATCACCCTCAGTACCGTGCTCGCCCGGGAAGAAGAGGGTGTTCAGAAGCCTCTCTACTATGTGAGCAAAGTCTTGCTCTTGGACGAGACAAGATATGCGAAGATGGAAAAGGTGGCATACGACCTGGTAATGGCCGTGCGAAAGCTCCGCCCTACTTCCAGACCCACTTTATCTAGGTCCTTACGGACCAGCCTCTTATAGTCGTCCTCCAAAAGCCTGAAAGTTCCGACTGCTTAGTTAAATGGTCGATCGAACTAAGCCAGTACGACATCAGCTATCAGCCCAGGAAAGCCATAAAGGGGAAGGCCCTCGCCGAATTTATCACTGAGTGCACTATCTTCGAACCATCCGAAACTTAAGAGGCAAATCCAATTCGGGAAGTTTATGTCGATGGCTCGTCTTGTGAAGTGGGAAGCGGCGCGAGCATCATCCTCAAAGGTCCCGACAATTTCGTTCTCCAGTATTCCCTCAGCCTGAACTTTTTGGTCCCAAACAACGAGGCAGAGTACGAGGCTATTGATGAACACATTATTATTCACTTTTTAGAGCAATAATCTTAATATAATTAGACATTTAAAAGCTCTATATATGGTATTTAACTCTTATTTTCTCTTTTCCATAGGAAACAGTGTAAAACAGCAAAACGAAGCAGATTCAGGACTTCAAAGATGATACACAGAAAAATGCAGAGGAACAGTCGACTTATTCCCAAGAGCAGTCGACTGGCCTGATCAAAGATGAAATCTACAGAAGTCTCGACTCAGTCGACTGGTCCAGAGATAAGTCGACTGGTCTGCGGCGGAGTAAACAAACTAAATCTTCAAAGATACACTTGCATCTAATTTCAAATCTATTTGAATCAAGATTTTATGCAGCGAATCAAATCTAAAGACAGGGTATTTCCAAGTGGACGTGGTGAACAGATAAGGAAGGAAAGGAGAAAAGAGAAAGATATTAATCATCAAATCAAATAAAGAAGGATCTTTCTGAAAAAGTGGAAACCCTAATTCTCAGCCGTACTCTATAAATATCAGAAGAGGTCAACTTAGAAAAGGGGATCATCATATATATCTCTGGGAAGCGACTCAATCACGAAGTTCCTGAAAAAACATCGAGAGCATCACTCCATCAACATCGAAGAAGGAGAGAGAAGATCCAGCAACCAGAAGGCAGTCGACTGTGTGACAGCCAGTCGACCATATTGTCGGAATCCATTAGTTTATTTCTTCTTCTCTCTTTATTCTTTTATGTTGATCATGTATTCAAACTTGTTAAGCAATAAAGTTATTATTATGTGGAACTAATTTCATAGTTGGGTAGATCGAAACCGTAGTTATGTAATGCTATTTTCTTCTGAACTCTTCCATGTTACTTATTGATTGAATCTAATTGAATTGGTATAGGTTTATGATAGTCAAACTAGTTTTCAAGACTGAGAGCAGTCGACTGAGGTGAGAGCCAGTCGACTGACGTACAGAACTTGGGAAGCTCAAGTTTGGATATCATTTATCTGAATCTGTTATATGAGCATATTGAGACGACCGAATCTCGTGCTCATAATTTGTAACAAAGGAATCTTTAGGGGTTCTTGGTTCAATCAACTTAGAGGATCTAGATCTGATACCAATTTCTAGAACTTTAAGTGTTTGTTCGTTTCCACTGTTCTTATGTTTTCTCTAAGTATAACTTAGTAGATACCATGCTAGATACTTACGGAAAGAAACGAATTAGAGTAGATACCATGCCTAATTCTTAGCTTAGGGAAACAATACTTTAAGGAGTAGATACCATGCCCTTGAAGTGAACAAACATGAGTAATTAGAAGTAAATTCAGAAGGCAACTTGGCATTATTAACTATTGGTGGAGATCAACAGCCCAACTATTCAAGAGATATTTGTGATTCAGACTCATCTTTCTTAGTTTTAATCTGTTAGTTCTTTTAGAATATTATGACAACTCTTATTCATTTTTATTATTAGTTTTATTGATTAGTAAGTTAAAGTCTACAATCTCTGTGGGATCGACCCTTGCTATTACTACGATTCTATAAACGATTCGTGCACTTGCGAGGTTTTATAATTTGTGTCTAGGTTTATCTATTTATTTAGGTAGCTAGATTTCCAACAACAAGTTTTTGGCGCCGTTGCCGGGGATTGTTTAGTATTTTAACTTACAAGTCAGTAGAATTTTTATTAGTTTTTCTTTTCTTTTATTAATAATTTTTCTTTTAGGTTACAAGACTTCGGTGAATGCACGGTAGACGATCACTTCGACCAGAGCTACTACCTATTGACGCAGAAACAGAACGAACTTTGCACAGACTAGGTAAGCTAGTTGCAGCCAACCAGTCGACTGCTGTACGGACCCAGTCGACTGCACAGAGACAAATTTCACAGGAAGGAATGGCTGAAGAAATACAAAATCGAGTGCCAATGCAGGACAAATTCACTCCTAAGAATATTGAGCAACCTTCCTGCATTGCTTTTCAACCTAATGCTACAGGGAACATGCACCTATCTCCTCATTTACTCAGTATGGTTCCCCACTTTAGTGGCAAACCATATGAAGAGCCTCATCTTCACCTGCAAGACTTTTTCGATCTTTGCAGGACACAAAGCGTCCAAGGGCTTACCGCTGAACAAATCAGGTTAATCTTGTTTCCTTTTTCTTTAAAACTTAATGCTAAGTTGTGGTATAATTCTTTGGAACCAGGATCAATTAATTCATGGGAGCAATTGGCAATGAAATTTTTGAAAGAGTTCTTTCCAGCCCAGAAAACCAAACAGCTAAAAAGGGAGATTCAACTCTTCCAGCAAAAAGATGGAGATCTATTCTTCGAGGCATGGAAGGATTTCAAAAGCAAGCTTCTCAAGTGTCCTACTCACAATCTGCCTAAGGATGATCAGGTACAAGCTTTTTATGAAGGTTTAAATGATACTAATAAGGCAATTGTGGATGTAACTTGCAACGGAATTTTGATGAGGAAAAGTGGAGAAGAAGCCATTGAACTTTTTGAAGAACTCAGCGAGAACTCCCAACAATTCTCAACAAGAAGGGGACCTACGAAAAAACAGGGAGTTTACGAGATCTCTAATAATAATAACATTCAATTAGAAATGGCAAACATGAATAAGAAAATTGATATGCTTGTTAATGCAATGTCGACGATGGGTGGAGTTAAAAATCAAACAAATGAAATGTGTGCAATTTGTTCTCATTTAGATCACACAACTGATACATGTCCCATGTCTACTTTCACAGATCAGGAGCATGCGAATTATGTGGGTCGAGGAGTGTTTCCACCAAAGAACAATCCATACTCGAACACATATAACCCAAGATGGAGGAATCATCCAAACTTCTCATGGAGCAATAATCAAAATAATCAAGGGAATCAATTCACACAAGGACATGCACGAAACCCTCAGATGGGAAGTGGGTTTGATCGACCAGCCCCAGAACAGAAGAAGTTGGATTTTGAGTCCACCGTTCTTCAATTGCTCCAACAACAACATCAAACAAGCAACCAACAAGGGCAAGCAATTCAGAAGTTGGAAACCCAAATTGGTCAGATTGCAAAAGAGCTAAGCGAAAGAAAGGCAGGTGAACTCCCTTCACAAACCATACCAAATCCGGGAGGTCAAGAACAACTCCAAGCAATAACAACTTTAAGAAATGGTAAGATAATTGACAACAAGGTTGGAACACACACAGACAAGCCAGTCAGTAAACCAGTCGACTGTTTTTACAAACCAGTCGACTGCACAGACAAATCAGAAACACAACTACCAAAGGCTGTGGATTCCAATAAGGTAAGTAAAAAAGTAGGGACAGTTCCACCACCATTCCCTCAAAGGTTAGTCAATAAAAAGAAAGAACAACATTTATTTGACGTCTTTGAAACTCTCAAAAAGGTAGAAATTAATATCCCCCTACTTGATGCTATTAAACAAATTCCTTCTTATGCCAAATTTTTGAAAGACTGTTGTACTCACAAAAGAACATTTCAGGTTAAGGAGGATGTGGCTTTGACAGAAGAAGTGAGCGCCGTATTATTAAGAAAACTACCACCTAAACTGAAAGATCCAGGTAGTTTCACCATTCCTTGCAAAGTTGGTGAGCACTTCTTTGAAAAAGCACTGCTAGACTTGGGGGCAAGCATCAACCTTCTTCCTTATTCTGTTAACGAAAAGCTTGGATTGGGGGAACTCAAGCCAACATCCATCACTTTGCAATTGGCTGATCGCAGCATAAAAAGACCTAGAGGTATTTTAGAAGATGTCCTAGTTCAGGTAAATGATTTTATTTTGCCTGCTGATTTTGTTGTGTTAGATATGGAGGAATCTTCTATGTCATCATCTCTACCGATCATATTAGGTAGGCCCTTTATGAGTACAGCTGATATAAAAATTTGTGTTAAAAAGGGCATTATAAGTATGAAGATAAACGGAGAAAAAGTGGAATTTAAAATGTTTGATACACTAAAATTACCAGAAGATGATCATGAATGCTATAATATTGATGTGGTGCAGGAGATTGTTGATCAAACATTTCAGGTACATAGCGTTGAACCACTTCAAGCCACAATCACTCAATCTCTAACTTTATCTCATGTTGAACAGGAATACGATGACTGGAGGATTGCAGAGACAGTACATCACCTTGAAACTCCACAGTCATATTCAGGTAAGCCTGCACCTTTATTTGAAAAATTGGTGTCTGATAAAAATTGTTCTTCTACAGATCAGGCAACTGATGAACAGGGTAAGTCGACTGGTGTTCTAACCAGTCGACCTAACCCAAACACCCAGAACAAGTCGACTGCTGACATGGACCAGTCGACTGTACAGAAGCGTCCCGACATAGAACTCAAGCAGCTGCCCGATCATTTGAAACATGCATTTTTGGGCGAGAACCAGACACTGCCGGTGATAATTGCTGCAAACTTAAATGCACAGGAAGAAGAAAAGCTGCTGAAGGTATTGCGAGAACACAAAAATGCAATAGGATGGACCATTGCAGACATCAAGGGAATAAGTCCATCCAAGTGCATGCATAGAATATTGCTTGAAAACGATGCAAAACCTAGCAGGGAGGCACAGAGAAGGCTGAACCCCAACATGAAGGAAGTGGTAAGAGCAGAAATTTTGAAGCTACTAGATGTTGGCATCATCTATCCTATCTCAGATAGCAAATGGGTAAGTCCTATACATGTAGTACCTAAGAAAAGTGGAGTTACAGTGGTAACAAATGAAGAGAATGAACTTATCCCAACAAGAGTAACCACAGGATGGAGGGTATGCATTGACTATAGGAAGTTGAATAATGAAACCAGGAAAGATCACTTCCCTCTTCCTTTTATTGATCAAATGTTAGAAAGATTAGCAGGATATAGTCATTATTGTTTTCTAGATGGTTATAGTGGCTATAATCAAATTGCTATTGCTCCAGAAGATCAAGAAAAGACCACTTTTACATGCCCTTTTGGTACTTTTGCTTACAGGAGGATGCCTTTTGGATTGTGCAATGCTCCAGCTACATTTCAAAGATGCATGATGAGCATATTTTCAGATATGGTGGAAAGGTTTATTGAGGTATTTATGGATGACTTTAGTGTTTTTGGATCTTGTTTTGATGAATGCCTTAACCATTTGCAGCTTGTTCTTAAAAGATGTGAAGAATGCAATTTAGTGCTGAATTGGGAAAAGTGCCATTTTATGGTACAACAAGGTATTGTTTTGGGGCATGTTGTGTCAAAAAGAGGCATAGAGGTAGACAAAGCAAAAATAGATATAATATCCAAACTGCCCCCTCCAACTACAGTTAAGGGTATTAGGAGTTTTCTTGGACATGCAGGGTTCTATAGACGATTTATAAAAGATTTCTCCAAAATATCTAAACCCCTTTGTGATTTGTTGGCTAAGGATGTTGAATTCACATGGACAGAAGAGTGCACTAATGCTTTTATTACATTGAAAACTCTTCTCATTTCTGCACCTATTGTCATGGCACCAGAGTGGAGCCATCCTTTTGAGCTCATGTGTGATGCAAGTGATTATGCCTTAGGGGCTGTTTTAGGTCAAAGAATCAATAAGAAACCCCATGTTATTTACTATGCTTCTCGAACTCTAAACGATGCACAGCTAAATTATTCTACCACCGAAAAAGAAATGTTAGCTGTTATTTTTGCTGTAGAGAAGTTTAGATCATATTTAATTGGTTCTAAAGTTATTGTTTTCACTGACCATGCTGCTTTGAGATATTTGTTGGCTAAAAAGGAAGCTAAGCCTAGGTTGATCAGATGGGTGCTGATGCTTCAAGAATTTGATCTTGAGATTAGAGACAAGAAAGGATGCGACAATGTTGTGGCAGATCACATGTCCAGACTACTTCAGGAGGAAGAGAGAATTGTTCCCCCGCTGAATGAAAATTTCCCAGATGAACATCTATTTGAAATAAATGTTCAAACTCTCGGGGCAGTCGACTGGTCCTTCCACCAGTCGACTGGACTCTCTGAACAGTTCCCCTGGTTTACTGATATTGTCAATTTTCTAACTGCTCATGTTTTTCCTCCAGGTATGACACATCAGGAAAGGAAAAGATTGGTGGATCTGAGCAAACACTATTATTGGGATGATCCTTATTTATTCAAATTTTGCTCTGATCAAATTATAAGAAGATGTGTGGCAGACGAGGAACAAAGGAGTATTCTACAACATTGCCACCAATATGCATGTGGAGGACATTTTGGGCCAAAGAGAACAGCACTTAAGGTATTGCAATCTGGTTTTTATTGGCCTAAAGTATTCAAAGATGCTTTTTCTTTTTGCAGGACTTGCGACAAATGCCAAAGGACAGGCAACATCTCTTCTAGAAATCAAATGCCACTACACAACATACAAGTAATCGAGCTTTTCGATGTTTGGGGAATCGACTTCATGGGTCCATTTCCTAACTCATTTGGTTATTTATATATACTTGTTGGTGTGGATTATGTGTCTAAATGGGTCGAGGCTGTCCCCTCACGAACTAATGATCACAAAGTTGTTGTCAAGTTTTTGCAGGAGAACATTTTCACTAGGTTTGGTACACCACGAGCAATAATAAGTGATGGAGGGAGCCACTTCAATAACTACCCATTTGCTTCTTTGATGAAGAAATATGGGATTACGCATAGAGTGGGAACTCCATATCATCCTCAAACCAGTGGGCAGGTGGAGATTAGCAACAGAGAGATCAAGAGCATCTTGGAAAAGACAGTCAATACAAGCAGAAGGGATTGGTCACTACGCTTGAACGATGCATTATGGGCTTACAGAACCGCTTTCAAGACACCCATTGGCATGTCACCATACCGTTTGGTCTTTGGAAAAGCATGTCATCTGCCGGTAGAATTGGAACACAGAGCTTATTGGGCTATCAAAAAGTTCAACTTTGATATGAAACAGGCAGGTGACAAAAGGAGATTGCAATTAAATGAGCTTGAAGAATTGAGGCACGATGCATATGAAAATGCAAAATTGTACAAGGAAAGAACCAAGTTGTATCATGATAAACAATTAGCAAGGAAGGAGTTTTATGAAGGACAAAAGGTATTGATCTACAACTCAAGATTAAGACTCTTTCCAGGCAAGCTTAAGTCACGATGGTATGGACCATATATTGTCACAAAAGTCTTTCCACATGGTGCATTGGAAGTCCACAGCGATGAACGAAATCAAACATTCAAGGTAAACGGACACAGGGCGAAGCCATACATTGAGATGAGTCTAGAGCCGCAAGAGGAAGATGTGAATCTTCAAACCATTCAATACATAGCATGACTCATCATGTCTAGCTGAAGACATGAAACACAGCGCTTATTGGGAGGTAACCCAACTTTTTAGGGGAGTATTTACACTTTCCTTTACTTTCTTTAGTTATTCATTTTTATTTTTCAGTCTCTCCTTACTAGATGGTAACACATGCCTATATCTTATGTTTTGTGCGAACATTGAGGACAATGTTCCATCTAAGTGTGGGGGTATTAGTTAGTTATATTTGGAATCTTTTGAATTTTTTTTAGGATAAACAATTTCTTATAAAGTAAGAGTAAGGATACTTATTTACTTTAGGATTATTGAGTTTCATAATTCCCTACAAAATTGTGCGAGTCATGCGATTATACATAATAAACAAATGTGATGCTTTTTCTGATAATTATTCCCTTTAGATCTAGTCCTAAATCGAGTTTAAGTAAATAGAGTGATACAATATATGTATATATTTGAATAAAGTCAGTCTACTCCAATGTTTTGAGCGCTTAGTAACTAGGGGTATTCATCACCAATGTTTACCTTTACGTCAAACGGCAACTTGAAATATGAGTATGCAAAGCACTTTAATGTTTGTGACTTGTTGAGTAACCGGGTGGATAAATCACAAATGTTTCGCATTCGCGTCAAAAGACAAATGACAACTTTAAAGAAGAGACTATAAAAAAAAAAAAAAAAAAAAAAAAAAAAAAAAAAAAAAACCTCTAGTTTGCTACTGGATTTGTAGTAGAGAAAAGGGATAATCACAGACTGAGTAGTTGCATACTATAACTACATTAATCGCATGACAAATATGATTAAGTTTGGGGATTATGACTAGACAATTGCACTGGAGAAAGTGGGTATGTTCAATTTTACTTTATCTGAAATTGTTTGTAGTTTTATATTTTGATGTCCACATAATAAGAAATCTTGATGGTTGAGTTTATTCTGATTATTACTCCCTTGTTCATAAATTCACTTTTTGCTTGAGGACAAGCAAAAGCTAAGTGTGGGGGTATTTGATGAACACATTATTATTCACTTTTTAGAGCAATAATCTTAATATAATTAGACATTTAAAAGCTCTATATATGGTATTTAACTCTTATTTTCTCTTTTCCATAGGAAACAGCGTAAAACAGCAAAACGAAGCAGATTCAGGACTTCAAAGATGATACACAGAAAAATGCAGAGGAACAGTCGACTTATTCCCAAGAGCAGTCGACTGGCCTGATCAAAGATGAAATCTACAGAAGTCTCGACTCAGTCGACTGGTCCAGAGATAAGTCGACTGGTCTGCGGCGGAGTAAACAAACTAAATCTTCAAAGATACACTTGCATCTAATTTCAAATCTATTTGAATCAAGATTTTATGCAGCGAATCAAATCTAAAGACAGGGTATTTCCAAGTGGACGTGGTGAACAGATAAGGAAGGAAAGGAGAAAAGAGAAAGATATTAATCATCAAATCAAATAAAGAAGGATCTTTCTGAAAAAGTGGAAACCCTAATTCTCAGCCGTACTCTATAAATATCAGAAGAGGTCAACTTAGAAAAGGGGATCATCATATATATCTCTGGGAAGCGACTCAATCACGAAGTTCCTGAAAAAACATCGAGAGCATCACTCCATCAACATCGAAGAAGGAGAGAGAAGATCCAGCAACCAGAAGGCAGTCGACTGTGTGACAGCCAGTCGACCATATTGCCGGAATCCATTAGTTTATTTCTTCTTCTCTCTTTATTCTTTTATGTTGATCATGTATTCAAACTTGTTAAGCAATAAAGTTATTATTATGTGGAACTAATTTCATAGTTGGGTAGATCGAAACCGTAGTTATGTAATGCTATTTTCTTCTGAACTCTTCTATGTTACTTATTGATTGAATCTAATTGAATTGGTATAGGTTTATGATAGTCAAACTAGTTTTCAAGACTGAGAGCAGTCGACTGAGGTGAGAGCCAGTCGACTGACGTACAGAACTTGGGAAGCTCAAGTTTGGATATCATTTATCTGAATCTGTTATATGAGCATATTGAGACGACCGAATCTCGTGCTCATAATTTGTAACAAAGGAATCTTTAGGGGTTCTTGGTTCAATCAACTTAGAGGATCTAGATCTGATACCAATTTCTAGAACTTTAAGTGTTTGTTCGTTTCCACTGTTCTTATGTTTTCTCTAAGTATAACTTAGTAGATACCATGCTAGATACTTACGGAAAGAAACGAATTAGAGTAGATACCATGCCTAATTCTTAGCTTAGGGAAACAATACTTTAAGGAGTAGATACCATGCCCTTGAAGTGAACAAACATGAGTAATTAGAAGTAAATTCAGAAGGCAACTTGGCATTATTAACTATTGGTGGAGATCAACAGCCCAACTATTCAAGAGATATTTGTGATTCAGACTCATCTTTCTTAGTTTTAATCTGTTAGTTCTTTTAGAATATTATGACAACTCTTATTCATTTTTATTATTAGTTTTATTGATTAGTAAGTTAAAGTCTACAATCTCTGTGGGATCGACCCTTGCTATTACTACGATTCTATAAACGATTCGTGCACTTGCGAGGTTTTATAATTTGTGTCTAGGTTTATCTATTTATTTAGGTAGCTAGATTTCCAACAACAAGTTTTTGAGGCTATGATCGCCGGGCTCACTCTGGCATAAAAAGCAGGGGCCAGACACATCAGGGCCTTTAGCAACTCCTAGCTCGTGGTCAACCAGATCACCTGGCAGTACGAGGCTCGTGACGCTCGGATGGTCCGATATTTGGTGGTAGTCCAGCAACTCCTGGAAACCTTTGACTTCTCTTCGGTGGAATAAATCCCTAGAGAGCAAAACGCTCAGGCTGATTCCCTATCAAAACTGGCCTTGTCATCCTTCGAAGGGTTAGATAGCACCGTCCTAATCGAAGTCCTACTCAGTCCTAGCATCGACCTCCCAGAAGTCCTCTGCCTCGCCACTGAACCCCAACCAGACAACTGGATGACTCCCATCATGAAGTTTCTGGCCGAGGGCGAGCTTCCTCAAGATCGGGCCGAGGCTAGAAGGACCCGAGTCCGTTCAGAGATGTTCATCATAATCAACGAGACACTCTGCAAACGCTCATACACAACAACGGATGGTAAACCTATTTTTGTCACGCCCCACTTCCCAAAAGAGAATACGAAATACGAATACATGACTAAGCCCAGCGAATGATTTTCATCATCCATAAGCTATTCAGAATCATTACAACATCTCATAGGAATAATCAGAGTCGGAAGAAAAAGAAATCAACCAACTATGCATAATCGAATCAAATACACCAATAGAAATTTACTTGAAACCAAAATATAATAATCTCAAATAAATCAAGTGTGGACAAGTCAATATCCTCGGTCACATTACCCAAATACAAATAAATCCAAGTAGAAAAAATATTTCAAAATAAGCACAAGAAATAATAATAAATGCAACAACTCCAGCACTAATATCTCATATCGCCAACTCCATCTGGCAGCTGACCATCCTGATCTGCAATTAATAATTGCAGGAGAGAGAAACAAACTCCCGTTAATGCAAGTTATGGGCCGCTTGTAGTGCAGGATACAAGTACATGGGAAAGAATAAACTACATAGCATGGTATAGACAGGATAACAAAACAGAACTAGCATAAATCATGAACAGGATCAAGTAATGTGATATGCAATAGGGTACAGGTAACATGTATCAAGTATCAAGTATCAAGTATCAAGTATCAAGTATCAAGTATCAAGTATCAAGTATCAAGCAAGCAGGTAAACAGGTAACAGATGATCAGGTGAACAAGTCTCAAGTAGCATGTACAAGTATCATGTATCAGGTATCAGGTAGCATGTACAGGTAATCATGTAACAGGTATTCATGTATCAGGTATTATGTTATGTCAAGTCTTGTATTTATTACTATCTAGGTAGCACTTCATGCATCCATACTTTTATTACATGGTTGCTACATATAATTAAGTTACATTTAGATTTCGTAGTGGAGTCCATAGGGCCGTGTACTCAAGGATCAGGAAAATAGGAACAGGTTCATGAATCAAACATGTACACGAATCATCCAATTCATGCATCAACAGGTTCATGAATCAACAGGCAACAGGTAACAGGTACACGAACCAATAGGTCCGTGCATCAACAGGTAACAGGTACACGAACCAACAGGTCCGTGCATCAACAGGTAACAGGTACATGAACCAACAGGTCCATGCATCCATAGGTTTATGTATCGACATGAATCAAAATGAGAAACACAGGCCCCCTTCTAAGTACACATTTCTATATTTTCCACTACTAGATCTTTCCTTAACCCCGGCTTGGTTATTTGGTTATTATTATCAAACATGCATGTATGTATCACAAACAGAGCAAGAATAGCATGATATAAGCAAGTAACAGGTTTAGGATGAAAAATAAACATATACAACTGAAAGACAACTCATAAAAGATTAGGACAACGAGAATTCTAGTTCAGGACAGCAAGACAATGCTGTACTAAATTTGGGATTCCCATTGCTACAAAAGTGAAAACCTGGATCCATCAAAGAATCTGGAAAATAGACTCCCGACTGAATCCAGCAAATATATATAAGTCATATAGTATTTCACAAAAACATGAGTCAAGACTGAATTGAAACCATAAAACGTGTTCAACTAGAAATCAGTAGTTTGTATTCAAAGTCAGAAAAACAACATGAAAACTCATCAATTAAATCCAAGAAAAATCCGAGAAATTCCCCTATAAGTGTAGTAACATAAAATCAAGTTTCATAATTTTTCAACAAAAATAGAGTGGTCAAGTAAAATCAGAAAACAACAAGGCACGAAAGTTTTGTAAATCTGAAATCACAAACACTACAGTTCGAAAACAACAATAACTCATAAACCATAAATCAAAATCCAAATCCGCCAAAAGGTTGATAAAATAGATACAGTAGGCTAACTTTCATTTTCAGAAAGATTTTAGAAACAGCAAGTAGAATTAGGACGAAAATCAGATTCTTTACTGAACAGTAGTAAAATTCTCCATGTAAAACATTTATTTGCATGAAAAGGTTTGCAAAAATCATCAAATAAATCCACCAAAATTCTGGGTAAACCCCAATCAAGTCAAGAAGTACTGAGAAAAATTTCAGATCAAAACAATAATTTTAACACCAGAATAAAAATATATTACTCTTCAGAATTCATAGAAAATGCAGTCTGGAAATCTTTATACACCTCAGTAGTAAAATAGGCATAACTCACAACTCATAAATCGAATCTGAGATCCGTCAAAAAGGGTCGGAAAATAGACATAATTGCTACAGTTCTTGTTCACAAAATATTTTCATATACTGACCTTAATAGGGTCTAAAATACTGATCAAAACGGAAAAGCCATCAAAACTAAAAATATCCTCATGCACAAAATTAACTAATTCACATAAAACTCATCCAAATCATAACCAAATATGAAATATAGTATACCAGATGTCCAAACAACATGGTATAGGGTATTTCACATGTCCACAACAAGTCTATCATGAATAACACGAACAAGCACCTGATATCATATGAACAACACGCATATATATACAACAAGAAGTGGTCAACCCTAGGTTGTTTCATGTCATGTATGTCGTGAGGCAACTATGGTTGAATCAACACAATAGAGACAATATCAACAAGGGATTTCACACATAAATTGTCTCTAGAACCCAACTACATTACATGTGGTCTTTAGTACTTGTATTATACAAAGAAAAGAATACAAGTTACTTTCTTTATCGATGACGACGGGAACAGAGATGCAAGGAGAATAATGGGAACGGATTCCTAGGCAACAATCTCAACATGAACAAAACTCGAACCACGAACAACGAATGAGAACCACTCCAATCAAAAAAACGCGTGTACTCTGGAGCACGAGCACCACACCAAAGCCCAATGGAACACATACGCACACCAAGAGAACAGCAGGGGACGACGGCACGGGCGACGACGCTGCCGGTGCGCACTGTCGACGGAGCACAGCACAGCAATGTAGGGACATCGGCGCTGAACTGACTGGATGCCTGTCGTCAGAGGAGAACAACACGCTGGTACTGGCGTGCACTGTGGAGTTGCAAACAGAGGCAGGTTAGGGGCTGGCTGACACTGCGGTGAGAAGACGGGTAGGGGGTGACAGGGCTGTCGTTGCGAAAGGGGAGCAGGGGACCAGGCGTTGAAGTGTGTAGGGTGGAACCAGGGGAGAGCAGCGATGTCGCACTGAGGCTGCTACTATCTGGCGCCTACAGTCGAGAGGGAGACAGCGCACAGGGGAAGAAGCGGAGTACTACGGGGTTGACGTTGAGGTGGTGGTGTCGGGGTGCTGCACTGGCGAGGAGGCTGAGGAGAGGAAGGGAGGTGGTCAGGTGCTCTGGCTGTTGCTGTCATTTGCTATTGTACTGCGGGGAGAGAGGATAGAGGAGTTGTAGGCCAGAGGGAATGGGTTAGGATATGCCCACGGAGGGAGGGAGAACGGGAGAGGAGATCGGGAGTAGGGCTGATGCAGTAGGCTGTTAGGACTTGGGGATGACATGATTAAACACAGCAGAAATATGGGTTACATAGGTGGTTAAAAGGTGTTTTAGGGTTAAGGGAGTTAGGAGGAGGCGGCACTGTAAAAGAGGAGGGTAACGGGTCATGGGCTTAACGGGTTTGGGGTGAATTAATTAGAGGGAGTGGGTAAGTGTATGGGTGTCAGGTAATAGGTAGTATAGGGTAGAGAGATAGGAATAAATGGGTTATTAGGATTTCGGGTAGGGTAATTGTAACGGGTATGGGTAAAATGCATATTGGGTTTTGTGTTTAAGGGGATTATAATGGGTTTTGGGTTATCTAACAGGGTATGGGTTTTAAATATAATGGGTCTTGGGTATTAAATAGGGTAGTTGGGTTTTAAAAAAAAGAAATCCAATAAGGAAATGGGTATTAGATAGCAAATGGGTTTGGAGTTTTGGAGAAATAAAATAAAATAACAAATAAAAATATACAATTTAGGATTTTATAGAAATATTAATAATACTAAAAACAATAACAATAACAATAATAATAATAGTATTAAAAATAACAGTAATCATAATAATACCGATAATAATAATAATAATAATAATAATAATAATAAGAGAAATGATAAAAGATAATAATAGTAATAATAATAACAGTAATAGTAACAATAATAGAAATTAAGTTAATAATATCAATAATAAGATTTGTATAAAAATCATAGGAAATAGTTACATATAAATTATTGATGAAAAAAATAGGCTTTAATGGAAGATCCAACAATACATTTTGACAAAAGAATTTACAAAAATTTTAAATACAGCAAATACACAGAAAATACGTTTTTAGGAAAACAGGGGTTACAATCTTCGCTGCCTGGCCCCCGACGAGGCTAAGTCGCTATGAAGGAATTACATGAAGGAATCGGGGGGGTGTCACATGGGGAGCAGGTCGCTCGTAAGAAAAGCCCTAAACCACGGGTACTACTGGTCGACCATGTTACAAGACGCCCGGGACCTCGTTAAAAGATGCGGCCCTTGCCAAAGATTCTCCTCGGTGAAAAGGATTCCATAAGCGAACCTTCGCTCCCTGGCGAGTCCGATCCCATTTGGGGGATGGATTTGGTCGGCCCTTTCCCAGAAGCAACGGGCCAAAGGAAGTTCTTTATGGTGTCCATCGACTACTTTACCAAACGGATCAAGGCAAAGTCCCTGGCCACGATCACCGAGCACCAAACCCAGCAATTCTTCTGGAAGAACATCATCTGCCGGTTCGGGATCCCCCAGGTACTTATCACAGACAACGGGACCCAATTCGCAGGCCAGAAATTTCGCAAGTTCTGCGAAGACATCGGCATCCAGCAGTGCTTCCCATCGATATGCCACCCCCAGTCAAATAGCCAGGCCAAGAACGAGAGCCGTCAAATCCTTGACGGCCTCAAGAAGCGGTTGGATAATTCATCAAAGGGGCTGTGGGTCGACGAGTTGCCAAGCGTACTCTGGGTACACCGGACGACGAAGAGAATCCCCATGGGCGAGTCACCTTTCAACCTAACCTACGGTACAGAGATGGTTATCCCCCTAGAGATCGGGCTCCCTTCGCCCAGGATCATGGCCTTCGACGAGGAGAACAACCCAACGAGCCTCAGAGCCAACTTGGATCTAATCGACGAGGTCAGGAAAAAATCTGCCATCAGAAGAAGCATATACCAACAACGGATCGAGAAGTTTTACAACAAGAAGGTCCGCCCCACCAACATCAAGCTTGGTCACCACGTGCTTAGGAAGCTAGTGGTATCCGACCCCGGTAAAAAGAGAAAATTAGCCCCTAATTGGGAGGGTCCATATAAGGTCTCTGAAGTGGCACATCCTGGCACGTACCGACTCAAAGACCCGGGGGGCAGGATCATAAAGAGGCCCTGGAATGCAGAACACCTCATCAAGTTCCTCGAACGGGACGACTAAACTCCTTGTGTAACAGAAACTCATGTAATCGGCACCACGTGCTCCGCTTTTTTTTTTGTGTGTAAATAAAAAGTGTAACTCTTTTTCTTCCCTTTCTCGTTCTAACTATGTGCAAGGAAACTCGACGCTTCCAGCTCGGAAAAGATCCCGAACCACATCCTAACTCTTTTATAGAGCACAAGAGCTCGACATTCGGCATTGACCTCGAGCCATACCCTACCTTTCTCAAGCTTTATGGGCTAGGCGCTCGGCAATGACCCCGAACCACATGCTAACTCTTTTACAGAGCACAGGAGCTTGACATTCGGCATTGCCCTCGAGCCATACCCTAGCTTTCTCAAGCTTTATGGGCTAGGCGCTCGGCAATGACTCCGAACCACACCCTAACTCTTTTACAGAGCACAGGAGGCCGACTTCGGCATTGACCTCGAGCCATACCCTAGCTTTCTCAAGCTTTATGGGCTAGGTGCTCGGCAATGACCCCGAACCACACCCTAACTCTTTTACAAGAGCACAGAAGCTCGATATCCGGCATTGACCTTGAGCCATACCCTAGCTTTCTCAAGCTTTATGGGCTAAGCGCTTGGCAATGACCCCGAACCACACCCTAACTCTTTTACAAGAGCACATAAGCTCGACATTCGGCATTGACCTCGAGCCATACCCTAGCTTTCTCAAGCTTTTTAGGCTAGGTGTTCGGCAATGACCCCAAACCACACCCTAACTCTTTTACAGAGCACAGGAGCCCGACATTCGGCATTGACCTCGAGCCATACCCTAGCTTTCTCAAGCTATATGGGCTGGCGCTCGGTAATGACCCCGAACCACACCCTAACTCTTTTACAGAGCACAGGAGCCTGACATTCGGCATTGACCTCAAGCCATACCCTAGCTTTCTCAAACTTTATGGGCTAGGTGCACGGAAATGACCCCGAACCACATCCTAACTCTCTTACAGAGCATAGGATCTCGGTATTCGGCATTGGCGTCGAGCCATACCCTAGCTTTCTCAAGCTTTATGGGCTAGGCGCTCGGCAATGACCTCGAACCACACCCTAACTCTTTTAAAAGAGCACAGGCGTCCAACATTCGGTATTGACATCGAGCCATACCCTAGCTTTCACAAGCTTTTTAGGCTAGGCGCTCGGCAATGATCCCGAACCACACCCTAACTCTTTTATAGAGCACAGGAGCCCAGCATTCGGCATTGACCTCGAGCCATACCCTAGCTTTCTCAAGCTTTATGGGCTAGGTGCTCGGCAATGACCCCGAACCAAACCCTAACTCTTTTTCAGAGCACAGGAGCTTAATATTCGGCATTGACCTCGAGCCATACCCTAGCTTTCTCAAGCTTTATGTGCTAGGCGCTCGGCAATGACCCCGAACCAAACCCTAACTCTTTTTTAGAGCATAGGAGCTCAACATTCGACATTGACCTCGAGCCATACCCTAGCTTTCTTAAGCTTTATGGGCTAGGCGGTAGGCAATGACCCCAAACCACACCAACTTTCTTACAAGACAGGGCCCGACACTCGGCTAGCACTGCGCACAGTGTCCTAATCTTTCTTACAAAATAGGGAGGGACGAAAAAATTAATTTTTATTCATAACAAGCGCCTTGAATGGCCACGGTACAAGGAAAGTTATTACAATGCTTTCGCTAACCTCAACCTAAGTGTTTTCCTTGTGGCTTTTTCGGCCAACACAGACCATGTCGAGCCCCACCGAGCGGGTACGTCCTTCGATGTGCTCGTCTGGCATCACCGGCACTGCTAGTGTAGACGTCCCGACAACGGATCAATGCGCATCAACGGGCCTCGCCATCTCCAGATAGAGGGTCGGCGAGGAACCCAAAACAGAGGGGCCTCCTCCCCAAGATGGTCGAACTGAGACCGACCTGTGCCTAGCATGACCTTCAATCTTTCTTTTCAACCACAACCTCACGAAAAGCGGACTTGGAGGTCTGTCGCCTGGTGGAAGCATCAGGTATTGAACTGTTCGTCTCGGCACTCCCCCAATCCCGATTGGCTATAGCCTTCTTCAGGTATGCTGCCTCTAAGATGAGCTCCTTAAACTTATTCATAAAATAGCTTACCGCGGCTTCTCGATCGCGAGCCTGCTTAGCAGATCAAGATGCTCTCCTTGGACTCTAGCCTATTCCGAAGTCGCCGGACCTCGGCAGAACTGAGGTCGGCGCCTAGGATCTCGTTCATTTGGCAAAAAGGGTAGGAAACGAAGATTCACTAAAAAAGCTCACCAAAAACAAGTCATAGAAGGTCGGCCAAAAACATTATTGTATTAATTCAAAAATTAGTTACAAAAGGCGGTGGCCAATCCGCGTTCGACAAATACAAAAAGAGAAAAATATTTTAACTACTTTAGAAGGGAGATATGCACATCTTCGTTGGCCGTCGCACCACCCACCTCCTTCTCCAAGTGGGGGGTCCTTCGGAGCCTCATCTCCCTCGCCGCCGGGGGCTAGCGGATGCACGGGGGGCTCCTACCCATAGTGGAGATGGTCGATCTTCGTCTCAGGGTAAAGGAGCATAAAGTGCTCCTTTGCCCTATCGTATGCCTCGTCTTGGGCAGTCATCAACTCCTCCGAAACCACCATCGCCAGCTCGTCCTAATCCGCTGCCGCCTATCCCTGGACCGCTGCCAATTCGAGGAGATACTGGTCCTGTTGAGAGGCGAGGTCGACTTGGAAGGCCTACGCCGTCCCCTGAGCATTCGTCAGCTCGACCATCAAATCCTTCACTTCTCAAAGGTACCGATCGGTGTTCCACTTCTCGGTGTGGACCTCTTTCTCCAAGCCCCTCTTCAGCTGTGCCCCAGTCATTAGCACCTGGTCGAGATAGGCAAGGTCAGAAAAGAATGGCCAGCACAAAAAGTAAACAGACAACAAAACCGACACTTACCACTACTTGAGCTTGAGCCCACTTCATGTAGGCCATCTCCATAGTCTCGGTCGCTAGGATGGTTCGGTTGCAGGCTGTGGCGAGCTTATCTGCCACCTCCATAGAGATCGGGCCCTCGACTAGCAAATCTCCCTCCTTGACTGTCAGTCTGGGGCGAACGGCCTTAGGCCCCTCTCGCCCACCATCTGTTGGGCATCGGGACGGACAACGGGGGTCCTAGACTTTAGGACCTCGGTAACCTTTTGGCTACTTGAGCTCAGCCCCGACTCGTTCGCCTCACGGGACGAGTGGCTTTTCGTTGACTTCTTAGAGGGCGGCTCTGAAGAGACCTGCGCCGCCCCCTGGACTGGTCCCACCGCCGATGCTGCCTTCACAGCCCTTTTTTCTGGGCTAGCACCAGCAGGGCCTTCCTCGCCTCGAGCTTCGATGAGTCCATCGCTGCAGAGAAAAAAGAGAATGTTAATATGAAAGCAAAAAATTAGACAAGAACGAAACAAAAACATACAGGGGTAGGCTGGGCTCAGTCCGGCTCGGGCTAGGTGTATCTCTATCACACGTGATCGATGCTGTGCCCTGCTACAATTTTGTCCACATCAGCCCACTCCACCTCCGTCAAGTCCCTCTGCCTCGGGGATTTGTGGTTCGACTTGTAGAAATTCCAGACCGTAGAAATTTCCCAAGGCACCTCGCTCCTGACTACGAAGTACTTCTCCTTCCACCCCTTTATGGAATCTGGATGGCCATGCACCACCTTGTGAGGGCGGGAGGATATGTAGAATATGACCTCCATATCTCCGAGCGAGCTTACCCCTAGGACAGCCCAGAAGTACTTCAACTTCAGAGGGACCTTCTTCTCCTCGCATTTCAGAATGAAGCAGACCAGCTGCTTCTACGAGTTGGGGCCATATTGCATTGGGCACAGCTCCCCCACCTCAGCACCCTCTTAATGAACGGGTGCAGTGGCAACCTTAGTTCCAGGACGAAGGCATCCTCGAAAAACATGCATAAGCTGAGGGCCAACTCGGTGGTGGGACGGAGACCCAGGCTCGGAACCATCAACTCGTACTCCCGAGGAATGACGTATCTGGCCCTCATTATGGGCAGATAATCGGCCTTCAGTGCACACTAGACGTTGTCCATCCGTATCTGGGGCTGGCCAGATGAAGGCACCTCCACATTGAATTGGACCAAGTCTTCTACGTCGTCAGGATACATCCTGATCAACCCGGGCTTCTTGTAATAGGGGACGTCGAGCCCATGCTTTGGTTCGAACTCATCTGGTGTCCTCGGACTATCCGGTAGACGCCACTTCCTCTTCTTCTTACGGATACGAGGTGCCTTTGGCGGAGACGGTGTCGACAAAGGGGGGAGAGGGGGAAGAACCTCTCCTTCCTCGTCTCTTTCCTTATCTTCCTCTTCCTCTCCCTCAGCTCCTCCCTGCTCCACCTCCTCTTCATCTCCCTCGGCTCCTCTCTGCTCCACCTCCCCTTCCTCATCCTTCTTACCCAACATCGCTACCACCTCCGGCTTACGACTTTGGAGGGGGACCACATCCAAAACTTGATCATTCGTATCCCAGGACGTGGACTCTGACTTGCGATCTCCCTTGTCCCGACCAGATGAACTCGCTTCGGAGCCGGACTAAGAGCGCGACATTACAAAAGAAAATACTAACCTGAATATCATAAATGGAGAGGTCACCGTAAAAGTCGCCACCGGCTGGTTAGAGAGAGAAGCTCCTGCTTTTAGAGAGAGAAGGAAAAGTGAAGAAATGGAGTGGGGAGTCAGGGATTTATAAAGTGAAAATGACTCCTCAAATTCTGTCAAAATCCTCACTGTCCAATATTGATCACCAAGATCTAACGGCCACTAGGATTTCAAACGCCTCGAATTCCACCCCCATGAGTCAACATCCCATAGCTTTTACAACAAGCTAGGGGCTCGACGGTCGGTAGCGATCCTGAGCCGTCCCTTAGCTTTTACAGCAAGCTGGGGGGCTTGATGCTCGGTAGTGACCTCGAGCTATCCCTAGCTTTTACAAAAACCTTGGGGGCTCGACGACCGGTAGCATTCTCGAGCCATCCCCTAGCTTTTACAGCAAGCTGGGAGGCTCGACGCTCGGCAGTGACCTCGAGCCATCCTCTAGCTTTTACAGCAAGCTTGGGGGCTCGACGGTCGGTAGTGATCCCGAGCCATCCCGTAGCTTTTACAGCAAGCTGAGGGGTTCGACGCTCGGCAGTGACCTCGGCCATCCCCTAGCTTTTACAGCAAGCTTGGGGGCTCGACGGTCAGTTGCGATCCCGAGCCGTCCCCTAGCTTTTACAGCAAACTGGGGGGCTCGATGCTCGATAGTGACCTCGAGCCATCCCCTCGCTTTTACAGCAAGCTGGGGGGATCGATGTTTGGTAGTGACCTCGGGCCATCCCTTAGCTTTTACAGCAAGCTTGGGTGCTCGACGCCCGGTAGCAATCCCGAGCCATTCCCAAGATTTTACAGCAAGCTGGGGGGCTCGACGTTCAGAAGTGACCTCGAGCCATCCCCTAGCTTTTACACAAGCTTGGGGGCTCGACGGTCGATAGCAATCCCGAGCCATCCTCTAGCTTTTACAGCAAGCTGGGGGGTTCAACGCTCGGTAGTGACCTCGAGCCATTCCCTAGCTTTTACAGTAAGCATGGGGGCTCGAAGGTCGGTAGCAATCCTGAGCCATCTCCTAAATTTTACAGCAAGATGGGGGGCTCGATGCTCGGCAGTGCCTCGAGCCATCCCCTAGCTTTTACAGCAAGATTGGGGGCTCAATGGTCGGCAGCGATTTCAAGCCATCCAATAGCTTTTGCAACAAGCTTGGGGCTCAACACTCAGAAGCGACCTCGAGCCATCCCCTACCTTTCACTAAACTTTGGGGCTCGACACTCGGCGGTAAGCCTCGGCATCCGAGCGCTATGGGGCTCGACTCTCGGTGGTAAACTCCGGCATCCGAGCGCATGGGCGCTCGATGCTCGGCTCCCGACCATCGGTCCCCAGCCCTCAACGCCTCTTTCCTTCAAAGGATCTCCTTCCTACTACCCCACTTACCACTCCAAGAAGCTACGAGTCATACTCTCCAGACACGCCAGCTCCACTCTTCCGATGGGGACAAACTACTCCTCCACAGCTGCTTACGCCGCCCTCCAGGAGTGGGGGGCTCCTGATATGGGGTAAGTAAAGTGGCCCCATCTGGACCACCAGATCTCCTCAGACTTCATTGCCCTGTGATCATCAAGTCAAACGAGTCAAACGGGCTTCAGCCCATTCAGGCCCACAGGCAAACGGGTCCGACCCGGTCCGTTAGGGTCTCAGACCCGATTACCCCTGCCTATAAATACCAGACCCCCTCCTCACTTCTGAAGGTAATAAACTTCTTCCCACCTAAACCATAGCTATTGTTGCTTTCTCAGTGACTGACTAGATCGTCGGAGGGCCTGTCGTCGGAGCTTCTCCCGGTGTTTCTAGACAGTGTGCAGGTACAAAAGACCGAGCCGAGTCTTAAAGATCCGAGCTGAGCTACCAGATACAAGCCGAGCTACAGGATTCGAGCCGAGCACCCAGCCTCCACCTCTCTCCTGCTACTCCCAAGCCAACTCTATGGGCTAGGATCGGATCCATGCTAGTACCACATCTTCCACTACCCAAATTACAAGAACTCATACCTATTGCCCCCACACCCCTAAAACAATCAGCATTAGTTATATCACTATATTTTGTATCTCATATGCATAAGCGTGACTTGAACCAGATAGTATCGTCAATATATATATATATATATATATATATATATATATATATATATATATATACACACACACACACACACACACACACACACACACACACACACACACACACACCTCCCGTATTATCCTCATGTATCCTTCTTTATCAACAAAATACACAACTTAATAACTATAGCCTTTTCAATATATTTATACATCTCCCGTACATATTTATATCTCCCGCAATATATTCATATATTCCCGTAATATATTCATTCAGTATATATATACATCTTTATATTTTCTCCTTTACATTGTTATATATGCATATATCATTAAATTACCATAAAAACATATATATAAGTACCTCAGTTCATTTTCCATATTCACAATATATCAGTATTATCGGCACTTCCCAATTCTCAATATTACAACTCCATATCAGGAATATACACGCCATTAATTTCTTACATCCCATAATTTACTCCGTATAATACTTATGAGTTTCCACGATACATTTTACGCATCTATACTCGATACACTTTACGCATTACACATAGCAACCTTAGTTTAAAATTTATCAAAGCACATCATACATATAAAATAAGATAAATCATACTCATTTGAGGCAATGTGAAGACCAACTGTGTAAGCTCGCCGATATCCCTCCCCGAACTCGCCTCTTCGTCCTATTACCATATGTTGACACTAATTAGAGCTAAAGATATTCAAATCACTCACAGATTACAATTAAAATCATTCTGATATCTCATGGGTATTTCATCGAATGCCTGACGTGCACACAATACATGCACGCATTCCGATTATTCCTAACTGAGTTTTATGCCCATAAAATCTTCCAAAATTTATTCTAAATTATTTTCCCTAACTTACGGGAATTTCTACTATCAATTTGCATCAATTATTACTCTTATTATCTTTCAATTACTAAGAAACACACTAATTATTCTCCAATTCGATTTCTATCTCCTACATACAAAATCTATCACTTCTCTTATAAAGAGAAATGCCTATTCTCCTTACTACACCATTTCACAGCTAAAATATGCAAATCACACAAACACATACAATTTAAATAAAATCCAACTCACCTTACAATGGATGATTTCAAAAACTAACACCGTAGGGTTGAAGATCACCCTTCAATTAGCAAGAACCCCCAAACAAAATTGTAAAATGGATAGAATTTTTGTGGGATTTAAAATCCGAAATAAGGAAGGAAATGGGTTTCTGTTGGTTGCGATCCGCGGGGGGGGGGGGGGGGGGGGGATTCGGTCTGACGAAGTAGAGGGGAAGGGTAAGAAAAAGGAAAAAAGGAAAATTAATTATAGACCCCTATTTGAGGGGAAGGGGAAGAAAAAGGAAAAAAGGGAAAATTAATTATAGACCCCTATTTGACCAATCATTTATTATAAAGCCCTCCCAGTTCATTATTTACAATATATTTCTATAAAAATCACTTCACCGTATATCTAAATAACTCCCAAGTCTAAAGGAAAATGAAATTGCATATTTATACATAATAATAATCATAACAATAATATCTACTCACAATAAAAGAAATACACGCGACTATTTTTAAATTATAAAATAGAGGAGTGTTACACTCTTCCTGCTCAATTTGGCCAATTCCAGGTGAACTATAATACCATCAAGGATAAATGGAATTTCAAGGGGTTGAAGGTCATGTTAGTGTAGGAGGAAGGGAGATTAAAGAAGATGAAGGAGCACTTTGTTCACCTCACAGTTCATGATGGATCTAGCAGCAGCAAGGCTAAGCTAGGTAAGAAGGACAAGAGAAAGGACAAGGCCCCAATGAAAGTTTGCAATGGTCAAATCAATAAACAGGTGAAGTGTTTCTTCTGTAAGAAGTCGGGACACTTCAAGAAGGATTGACCTAAAAGGAAAGCTTGGTTCGAGAAGAAAGGTATGCATTATATTTACGTATGTTTTGAATTGAACCTTATAGAAGTTCCTAACAATACCTGGTGGTTAGACTCTGGTGCAACTACTCATGTGTCTGATGTCATGCAGGGATTCAGTTTGATCCAGCCCATAAAAGGAACTAAGCAGTAATTATTCATGGGGAACAGGATGAAGGCACGAATAGAAGGGATCAGGACTTACAGAATGATCTTGGACACTGGGTGCCACATAGATCTTGAAAGATTTCTCTATGTTCCTGATTGTGCTAGAAATCTTGTTTCCATAGGGAGGTTGGATATTTTAGGATTCTATTTTAAATTTGGTAATTGTACTTTTTCATTGTATAAGAACAAGTATTTTTATGGATCTGGTACTTTGACTGATTCACTTTACTGTTTTAATCTTGATAATGAATTTGTTGAATCCCTATTCCATGTTGAAAGTAGTATAGACATTAAACATAGTGCACCAAATGAAATTTCAGTTTTCTTGTGGCATCAAAGATTAGGTCACAATTCTAAAGAAAGGTTAGCGAGGTTGGTGAAAAATGAAATCCTTCCTCAATTAGATTTTAGTGACATGGATGTGTGCATGAATTGCATTAAAGGAAAGCAAATCAAACACACATTGAAGAAGGCAGCCACAAGAAGCACTCAACTTCTTAAGCTTATTCACACTGATGTCTGTGGACCATTTGACGTTCCTTCTTGGGGCGGTGAAAAATACTTTATCACCTTTATATATGATTACTCACGTTACAATTATATTTATCTACTGCATAATAAATCTCAATCGGTGGACTTCCTTGAGGTTTCATCAATGAGGTAGAAAGGCAGTTAGATAGGAAAGTAAAAGTAGTGAGGTCAGACTGAGGTGGTGAGTATTATGGTAAGTTCAATGTCCAAGTCTATTTACAAAGTTCCTAGATAGTCGAGGCATTTGTGCACAGTATACAATGCCTGATACACCTCAACAAAATGATGTAGCTGAGAGGCGGAACCGTACACTGATGGATATGGTTAGGAGCATACTAAGCAATTGCTCTCTACCCCTTTCATTGTGGATGCATGCATTAAAGACTGCAGTGTACCTACTTAACCGGGGTCCTAGTAAAGTAGTTCCTAAGACACCTTATGAGCTGTGGAAAGGTAGGAACCCAGATTGAGGCATCCTCATATTTGGGGTTGCCTGGCAGAAATAAGGTTGTACAATCCACATGAAAGGAAACTCGATCAAAGGACGGTAAGTGGTTTCTTTATTGGCTATCCTGAAAAGTCGAAGGGATATAGGTTTTATTGCCCTAACCATAGTACAAGGATTGTTGAGACTGACAATGCTCGGTTCATTGAAAATGGTCAAACCAGTGGAAGTGGGGAACCACAAAAGGTGGATGTTCAAGAAATTCAGGGTATTGTTCTTGTTGTTGTGTCGTCGTTACACAACATGCCGGAATAACAAGTCTATATTCCAAACCCACATAATGAGAATGGGGTAGATGAACCTGTCATTATTGAAAAAGAGGTTAATGAACCACAACAGGAAGTAGCTTTAAGACGGTCTGTAAGGGAAAGAAGACCTCTTATTTCTCATAACTACGTGGTGTACTCTCTTGAGGACGAATGTGACTTAAGCATCGATGAGGACCCGGTCTCATTTAAGCAAGCCATGGAATGTAGCAATTCTGGAAAGTGGTTTGATGCCATGAAAGAAGAGATTAAGTCAATGGATGACAACAAAGTCTGGGACTTAGTAGAATTGCTTGAAGGTTCTAAAAGATTCGGTTGTAAATGGGTCTTTAAGACCAAACTTGACTCGATTAGCAATATCGAAAAGGTACAAAGCGAGACTTGTTGCTAAATGTTACACCCAGAAAAATGGCATGGACTACAAGGAGACTTTTTCCCCGGTATCAAAGAAAGACTATTTGAGGATTGTAATGGCTTTGGTGGCTCATTATGATTTAGAGCTTCACCAAATGGTTGTAAAAACCGCCTTTCTGAATGGAGACTTAGAAGAGGAGGTCTATATTGACCAACCTGAGGGGTTTTTTGTAATATCCCGGTTGGATATTATATTTGTATTATAATTATTTTTAAAAATTAAAATATTTTTATGGGAATTTCTTGGTTTTACTACTAAAAAGTTATCTATATATATATATACTAGTACGTATATATATGTATTGTATTGGTTTTGTGCACTTGTACAAAATCTTGTAAAATGCGTTTTTGAGAAAATGTCTGTAAAATCTCGGGCTGGTATTAAAAATTATTATTTTATTTTTACTTTCAGAATGGAAATATTTTTGGTGGATATTTCCCGATTTTGTTAATAAACATTATATATATATATATATATATATATATATATATATATATATATATATATATATATATATATACCAATCTGTATACAAAAGTATTGTATCAAATTGGTACTGAAATCTTCCGAGCTGGTAATAAAATTATTTTCATTATTATTTCTGAATTAAAATATTTTTGGTAGAGATTATTCGTATTAATGAATAAAAATTATCTGTATAGACAGATATAGGTACGTACATGTACTGTTTCGATTTCGTGCGTTTGTACGAAATCATGTAGTATGTTATTTGGGAAAATGTCTTTTATTTTTTTGATCATCATGATGAAATGAAGGGTTAGGGATGATTAGGGGGTTGATTACAAATTTATTAGGTTTGATTACAACATTTATTTGCAAATAAATTTCAAATTGTTTTGAGCCACAAAGAGAAGAGACAAGTGGCTTCACTCCCAACCACAAACTCATCTATAAAAACTCCTCCCCTCCTCTTTGGCCGGCCACTTCTCAAAAGGGAAAGAAATCCTTTTAATTTTGCCCCTCCATCTTTTTCCCATCTCATTTTCCTACTTCTTCTACTTGTTTTTAATTTTAAAAAATTGAGAAGAAAATAGAAAAGAAAGAGAGATCAAAATAAAAAATAAAGAGTGGGTTCTCTTGTGGAGTGTTCTTGAAGAGAAGCAAGAACAAGGAAGGAGGTGGGAAGCTAGCTAGCAAGTTCTTCCAAAACGATTTGGGTGGGGGTTCTCAACTTTTATGCATTGTTTGTTTATTTTATTATTGTATGTTGTTGTAAATTGGACTAAAATCATGTGCATATGTTGATTGAGGACTAGAATAAGAAGGCATACAAGTTTAAAATAGTAGAACACAAAATAAAGCGATAAAGATTCAATCGTTGTAGTTGTAGGGTTAGAATTAATTAACTATGTTAAAGTAGGAATTTTGACTCCAAATTAATTGGAAAGGTTCTCATATATGTTGTTACCATGCTCAAATTTCTGTAGATTTTTCCGAGCTAGTTTGATGGGTGAAACAAACCGTTTTCCCAAAACAGCGAAAATTTAGCCAAAACAGCAACGGGTTAACTTTTGTAGTATGTTCAAGGGGCTGTATCTTAATGTTTCTTACGAAATTTGGAAAAGTGATCAACTAGGAAGTTGTCATGCCCCACTTCCCAAAAACACGGAATACAGACACGTGGCACGGCCCAGCGAAGGATTTGCGTCATCCATAGGCTGTTATTGATCCAACTCAACAATATAAACAAGTAATAAAACAACCACGCATGCAATGATAATCACATAAATAACAACATTGGATATTAAGCATGAAAATAACCAACATCAAAATAATCCAACATCTGGAATATAAGAACTTACCAAATATCTCCAGAGGCTCCTACTCCAATCCTAGAAGAACTGCTTACCAATGCCTCATGACAATTCTCCTTGTTCACCTGTAAGCTGTTCATCTAAAGAGAGGAAAAATATCCTTAGAGCAAGTTGTGGATACCAAGTAGAGAAACAGAGAAATAATGACAATGGTGGTATAACAATGAATTCAATAAACGATGAAATCAATAGTGTTGAACAATGACAAAGCGATAATAGTACAATATCCAATAGCTATGATTTATTTCGATAACGATAAAGAATATCAATAATGGCAATAATAACGATAACACTGTTCAATAAAGATAACAATATGCAATGATAATGTAAAGAGCCTTAGGTCTATTATTCATTTTAATCCCAGCTAATGCACGTACTACTGTGTCCCATGTGTGCCGTACCACAGGTTCGATGCATACAATCAATTTCGCTTAGATTAAGGTGGTAGATTCTATAGTTCATGTACTGGGTATGATGATGATAATAGTAATAACACTGGACATATGTAATTTCTTACACGATGCCGATAACGATAAAAATACTGGACATGTGTAATTTCTTACACGATGCCGATAACGATAAAAACACTGGACATGTGTAATTTCTTACACGATGCCGATAACGATAATATTCACTGGCCATCATCCGAGTACACTTACTATATTGTCAACTACCCTAATCAACCCTTAACCCCGGCTTGATTAATGTTCTTTATTCAATTAACATAGAATAATGCGATTAATAAGGGACACTAGAAAAGGTGACAAAACAACAATAAGATCATGCAATATACTCTATACAATTGAATACACTAAATATAACATTATAGATATAATTATATATTATTAAACATAGGAACCCAATTCTGGACAGCAGTAGGTTGCTGTACCAAAATCAGAATTTCCGTTGCTACAGGATAACAAATGTGGATCCGTCAGGTGTTCTAGAAACTAGACTCCTGCCCGGTTCCAACGCATACTTAAAGTCTACATTCCGACATTGGTAGCTAGGTGAAATTCAGTGTTCTTTACAGATTTTAGTTTCTGGCTGGGTGTCGATGTTGATTAATTTCAGTCATAAGGGCAGTAAATAGTTATTACGAAAAATCAGTAAAAATAATTTTTATCACCCTAAGCATGTTATCTACAAATCTGAAATTTATCTTGGCCATACTTGATCATTAGTTCACTTAATTTAATAGCCTAACATGGTATGTACATGAATCTGAAATTTCAGCGCAGCAATAGCAAAAGGGTCATAACTCGGGCGATTCAGGTCAGAATTAAAAAATTCAGGAGGCTATTGACATCTAGACACTTAGGGCTACGTTTCATATTCAGGGAGTGACTGATTTTAATGAAGTTATCTAGGTTGAAACAGCATAGCAAGGTTCAGGTTGGTGTAAATTTTCAAAATGTCAACATGTTCATTTTGAATAAAACGGTTAAAAGTTAAGAATGATAAATTGGATTTTAATAATCATAAATCACAGCGAGTCATTCCTATATGAATATGGTATTAAGGTAGATGATGTCCATAATTCTACTAATTACAATTCCACTAATTTATCAATAGCAATCACATGAACGATCAACCCTAATATACAATCTACAATAGTTGTCTTTAATGTCATGAGATGAATGTGATAATAATTTCCTATTCTTATATTCAATAACTAACTACATGGGTGCATGTAAGATCCCTATACATTAGAGGCAAAAAGACGGCACGAAGTCGAGATTATCACTTGGATTCGCTCGTGTAAATCCGCGGTATCCCAACGATAGATACAATAACATTTTACGATATTCAATATGGATCCATTTGCGGAATTCAATAAAAATATCGAATATGATACAATAAATATTCGATAAGAAATGACTTGCCTTTTTCTTGTAGACGATTCGATAATTTAATAGAGAATAACGGGATCAGAATCCTGGGGAGCAATCCCAAGAATACGTGCAAAATGCGCGCGAAGAACAACCAACCAAGCAATTAACAGCTCCAAATTCCCACACCGGATCGGCCCAAATACGAAACAGCAGAATGGGATTTGGTGTGGCCGATCACAGAACACCAAATCGTCCAATGAGAAACCCTTCTACACATCGGATCCCTCTAAACACGGGACAGCAAAGCGGCGGGTCGAGGGGCCGAACATGGGACAGTGATTTCGACGAATCGTCGTTCTTCTTCTTCCTTCGATCGAACAGAGAGAACGGCGCGAGGGGGGACGGTGTGAGGCTTTGGCGAGGAGACTCTACGGCGATTGGCAGCGGCTAAGTGCGGTGGAGTTGGTCGGGAGGCGACGCAACGACGACACTCTTGACGAAGGCGGAGCTCTGTCTCGTGCTCGTAACAGAGGAGTGGAGAACGAGCGCCGACGGGGCTTGGATGGCGATTAGGACGATGGGGAAACTTCGGAAATGCATGGGGGCAAGCGGAGAGGGACTTCGACGGCAATGGGGTGCACAGAGTGGGGGAATGGTGGTGGCGACTTCGGTGGATTATTGGGTTCGAGTGATGAGTTAATGGCAAAGTTTGGCGGGGTCGGGGTGAGATGGCGGAGAGTTTGACGATGGTGAAGTGGAGGTGGTGGCGACGGCAATGAGGGTGACGGTCAGAGTTAATGACGGTGGAGGAGAAGGTGATGGGTCGCGGTGGATGGAAATAAGGAAGATGGAGAGGAAGTTGGGCGGGAGAGGGTTTCGACGGTGGGGGGTTTGCACAGTGATGGGGGTTAGAGAGGATGAAGGGGTTTTTGCTGTATTTAGGGTGTATTAAGTTAGTATTGATTGAATTAGTAATGGGAGAGATTTTAGGGCTCAATAATAGGGATTGAATTATTCAAATTTTGGGGAGTTACGGATTGTGGAGATTGTGGGGAGTGATTAGGAGGGATCTTAGGGATTGGCTGTTAGGGAGAGATTGAGGGTTGATTGGGTTATTGGGTTTGGGTGAGAGGTCCAATAGGGGATGGGCTTGGTCTATGGGCTCAGAACAATTAATTATTTAATTAGGATTGGGCTTCAAAACAATTAAATATTAAAATAGTGAAAAATTAAATTATTGGGCGTAAAATAAAAATTTGGCTCCAAAACATTTCAAATATTAAAACAGTTGAATAATCAAATATTGGGCTTCACAAAATAGTTTGAATATCATAATAAATTAAAAAGAGAATAGTTGAGAATTTAAAATACGGGAAAATACTTGAAAATACAAATTAACGAAAATAGGGGTTACAGAAGTTGTAGTAGACATTCTCACCTTTCTAAAATGCCCTATTTCGTTAGATTCCGATACGTGGTGTAAAAGTTATGACCGTTCCAAACGACAGCAGTCGGCCTTTAGGCTGAGAACTCGTTGTTTTGATTGCTTGATGTTTTGTACCCTCTTACTTACTTAATTTGGGAAAGTGTTCAACTAGAGAGTTGTAGTAGATTTTCTCACCTTTCCAAAATTCCCTATTTTGCTAGATTCCGAAAAGTAGAGCAAAAGTTACGATCTTTCAAAGTTTCAGCTTTACTGTCGAAGTCTGCTGTTTTTGGGGTTAACATCGACATATGTTCAAGGGGATGTATCTTGATGTTCCGTACGGAATTTGGAAAAGTGATCAACTAGAAAGTTGTAGTAGAGACTCTCACCTTTCCAAAATGTTCTGTTTGGTTAGATTCTGATAAGCGGGGTAGGAGTTATGGCTTTTACAATTTACAGCAGCCAATTTTGGCTGAGAATTTGCTATTTTGATTGCTTGATATTTTTGTTACTTTTACTTACTGAATTTGGGAAAGTGTTCATCTAGAGAGTTGTAGTAGACTCTCACCTTTCCAAAATATCCTATTTGGTTAGATTCCGACAAGTGTAGTAGGAGTTATGGCTTTTACAAACGACAGCAGTCAACCTTTGGGCTGAGAACTCGCTGTTTTGATTGCTTGATATTTTGTATCCTCTTACTTACTGAATTTGGGAAAGTGTTCAACTAGAGAGTTGTAGTAGATGTTCCCACATTTCCAAAATTTCCTATTTGGTTAGATTCCAATAAGCGGAGTAGGAGTTATGGCTTTTACAAACCACAGCAGCCAGCTTTTGGGTTGAGTGCTCGCTATTTTGATTGCTCGATGTTTTGTACCCTTTTACTTACTGAATTTGGAAGAGTGATCAACTAGGAAGTTGTAGTATATGTTCCCACCTTTTCAAAATGTCTAGTTTTGTTAGATTCCGACAAGCAGAGAAAAAGTGACCAGCTTGCAAAGTTTCAGCTTTTTGTTGAAAATATGCAGTTTGGTTAACTGTTTGCGTGTGTTCGATGGACCGGATTTTGAATTCCTTACGGAATCTGAAAAAGTAATCAACTAGAGAGTTGTAGGAGATGTTCTCACCTTTCTAAAAAGTCTAATTTTGTCGAATTCCGATGAGCGTAGCACTGTTTGCTTCTAGGGTGTTAGAAGGCTTTTTATGTTGCTTTCGGGTTTTCATTGGTAGTATATTTATATTAGACTGTTAGAAGATTCTTCTATTGCTTTTAATATAAAAGATCAAGTTTTACTAGTGAGCATGTTACTTTGATTCTAGGTTGTTAGAAAACTTTATGTTGCTTCAATGTGATTCATCTGTCTCGTATGTAGCTTATTTGACTCATAAGAATTGGTCAGTCTCATACATAGCTCACATATCTCGTATATAGTTGTTTGTTCATGTGTAACTCATTGGGCTCGTATGGAGTAATTATCTCGAATAGATAGGCGATGAGTGGATTGTTGTGCAATCTAGTGATCTAAACAAATCAACTAGACACAAATTAAAAACCTCGCAAGTGTACGAATCGTTTTATAGAAGCGTAGTGATAAGCAAGGGTCGATCCCACAGAGATTGTAGAAATTAACTTACTAACCAATAAAAAGAAATAAGAATCTTGAAGTGTTGTTCTAAAAGAAAAGGAGAAATTAAAAACTATATCAAGTAGTTCTGAATCACAAATATCTATTAAGTAGTTGGGTTTTGATTTCCACCTGAAATTAGTAATGCGAAGTCACCTTCTTCACTATTCTAATTACTCATGTTCGTTCCTTTAAGGGTATGGTATCTACTCCTTAAAGTTAATATTTCCCTAAGCCAAGAATTAGGCATGGTATCTACTCTAATTCGTTTCTTTCCTTAAATATTTAGCATGGTATCTACTAAGTTGCATTTAAGGAAAACATAAGAACAATGGAAACGAACAAACACTCGAAGTTCTAGAAATTGGTATCAGATCTAGATCCTTCAAGTTGATTAAACCAAGAACCCCTAAAGATTCCTGTGTTACAAGTTATGAGCACGAGATACGGGTCGTCTCTATACTCATATAACAGATTCAGATTTATAACATGCAAACTTGATAATCTCAGGTTCTGTGTGGCAGTCGACTTGCTGTCACTCTCAGTCGACTGCTCTTAGAACTTCTGAACAAGTTTGTATATTATAAATCTATACCAATACTCTCAGGTTTAATCAATAAGTAACAGAATAGCATTTAGAAGAATATAAGCATTACATAACTACGGTTTCAATCTACCCAACTATGAAATTAGTTCCACATACTAAAACTTTTATTAACTAACAGTTTCGAATACATGATTAACATAACAGAACTAGAAAGAGAAGAGATAAACTGATGTAGTTCGGCCAGATAGGTCGGCTGGCTGTCATACAGTCGACCGGCCCGATCCCTTGTTGAATACTTGATCTCCTCTTTCTTTGATCCTGGTATCTTGATGCTTGCTGTCGATCCCTCGATGGATCCTTCCCCCCTTCCTCTTGGTTGATATTTATAGAACACCGGAAGAGAATTAGGGTTTGCACTTTTTCCAAAAAAGTCCTCTTCTTTTATTTATTTCCTTATTTGATCGGTGTTTTATTTCTTTCTCTTTTCTTCTTTTCTTCCTTTTCTACTAACCACATGCTCTTGCCAATCCTCAGTTTCTAGCTTTGATGGTTGGAGAAGTTGTTATTCGCATATAATCTGGGTTTGGATAACTTAACTTTGATTTGGATTTAGATGAGGGCGGATCTTCAATTATCTTATCTTTTCACTCCGCCAGATGCAGTCGACTGGTGTTGGATGTAAGTCGACTGTGCCGAGCCCCAACAATCTCTCTGTCCGGTCGACTGGTGAAGAGCCAGTCGACTGTTGCTCTGCAGTTCCCTGTATATCATCTTCTCAGTCTGTATTAGTCTGGAATCTGCTTCGTTTTGCTGCTTTTGGTTATTTCCTATGGAAAAGAGAAAAGAAGAGTAAAATACCACATATAGAGCATTTAGATGTCTAATTGCACTAAAATTATTGCTCCTAAATGTGAATATTATTGGGTTCATCATGGATCTGAGGAGATCTTGTGAAGTCTAGGTTAAGACTTGGTAGATTGTGTTAACAATTGTTACACTCTCTTGAAGAGGGACACATGCGGTGCTTTTTCATGATAAGTTGGAAGCATAGTGACATGTCTCGCTTGTTTGAATCTTTTGGTGCCGTCTCATGGCAAGTTGAGAGTACGACTCTAGGTTGAAAGTACCTTGTAGCTCGTACGGCCCCATTTGATTGGTTAGGGTTAGTGACATCGTTAGGGTAGTAACTGTTACTTAACCATTTTTATCTATGAATTGCCGAAGGGTGAGAGTTGGTGTTAGGGGTGATACCTTATAATCTGACTTCTCCTATAGGCCGACACTAGGTGATGTTATTAGGATGTATTCCCCTGTCAAAGAGATACGGGTGGTGCTTTTTCATGATTAGTTGGGAGCACGGGATCCGTATCTCGGCTGTTTATTCCTGAACTGCCATGATAAGAACAGGAGATTTTCCTAGGGAGATAGACCCTACGATTCCGTCAGGATCTATGCCTTCTCGTGACGAGTTGAGGGCATGGAAGAAGGTTGGTTAGTATCTTGTGGTTCGTGTTGGCTTTTGAGCGAGGTCCGGTTCGCCAGGCAATAGTGGAAAATGGGGACTCCACTATTGTACTGCAGTAGCAGAACTAGACCATACCTGTAACCTCATCAATCATGTAGTATTATGTTAGGAACAGGATGGGTACAAAAGTAGAATTCATGACGTGGGTTCAAATCCCTATATATGGAAAAATGGCTTGTTATGGGCATATGTAGTATGGGATGCATACTGTTCTGGACTTGCATTAGAATAAGAGCATCCTTGCATTAGTTAATCGTGCATTAGAATCTAAGTCATAGCATACACTGACACATCAATTATATATACATATTTCTCTTTTCATCAATCTGTTTGTTTAAAGTTGAGAATCGCTGCTAGTCATCAGCCTTAAAGCGTCAGTATATATGTACTGACGTCCCCACTTCAATAGGTACTGGATTGCAAAGCTATAGGTACAGGATTCAGGAGGATTCAAGGCAAAAGAAGCAAGTATTGATTTATTTCAATTGTAATATATGTTGTAATTTATTTATTGTTGGGAAGAATCCAAGTGAAAGTACCAACTGTTATGTATTATTCATTGTACTCTGATATAATTTTTATTGAAAGTTTGTAACACTTGGGCTTGTATGGCATTATTGTAACACTGATGTAATGTATTGCAATTTTATAACATTCGGACTTGTAATACATTTGGGTTGAATAAAAAGTTTTAAATTTTCTTGTTTTTTTTTGTATTGTGGCTAATTGAAGAAAAAGATTCTGGCTTGTGTCACGGTTTCCCTGTGTATGGAAATTGGGGTGTTACATTTTTTACCACAAGAAAGAAAATTTGGTGTGTAGGTTGAGAAAATCAATATATGGTTTAAAATAAGCCTCACGACAGTGGTATCTTAAGTTTAACGATACCATTACTTCTTATGGTTTTGTAAAGATCACTGTTGATCGGTGTATCTATATGAAGGTCAGTGGGAGCAGATTTTTCATTTTAGTTCTTTATTTTGATGATATTCTACTTGCTGCGAATAACATGGGCATGCTGCATGATGTGAAAAAGTTTCTCTCTAAGAGCTTCGAAATGAAAGATATGGGTGACGCATCCTATCTGATTGGAATAGAAATATTCCGGGACAGATCAAGAGGATTGTTAGGTTTGTCACAAAAGGGTTATATCAACAAGTTCTTGGAGAGATTTAGAATGGATAAATGCTCTGCAGGAATAGTTCTGATACAAAAGGGTGACAAATTTAGTCAAATGTAGTGTCCCAAAAATGAATTGGAACGAAAAATGATGGAAACAATTCCCTATACATCTGTGGTTGGGAGCTTGATGTATGCCAGACTTGTATTAGGCCTGATATCAGCTTTGTTGTTGGTATGTTAGGTCGATACCAAAGCAATCCCGGTATGGACCACCGAAAGGCTGCAAAGAAAGTTCTAAGGTATTTGCAAGGCACCAAAGAGCACGTGCTTACATACAGGAGGTCTGATCATCTCGAAGTTATCGAATATTCAGATTCAGATTATGTCAGATGTTTGGATACTAGGAAGTCAACGTTTGGCTATTTGTTCCTGTTAGCTGGAGGTGCAGTGTCATGGAATAGTGGAAAGCAGTCCGACATTGCCACTTCCACTATAGAAGCTGAGTTTGTGACATTCTTTGAGGCCACTGTTCAGGGATTATGGTTGCGGAACTTTATCTCGGGACTTGGGATTGTCAACAGTATATCCAGGCCACTGAAAATTTATTGTGACAATTCCGCAACCGTCTTTTTCTCAAAGAATGATAAGTACTCTAAGGCTGCTAAACACATGGAATTGAAGGACTTGTCGGTTAAGGAAGAAGTGCAAAAGTGGAGAGTGTCTATCGAGCATTGCAGTACTAATCTTATGGTAGCGGATCCGCTGGCTAAAGGGTTACCACCCAAAACATTTTCTGATCATGTTGAACGAATGGACATTATTGGTAAGGCATTGCTATATTGGCAGCGATTTATGTACTGTGAATGTTATGCTTATTTTTATTATGACTCGCTTATGGCTTGTTGTCAATTAAGTTTCTTTGTGCACGAGTTGATGCGTGATGATAGATTATGTTGAGGGTTATAGTTTACCTTAATTAAGAATAATGTTGAATTGGAGATGTTTCGTGATATGTGGAAGGAATCATGTCGATGAATGACATGTGACCGCCATGATCCGATCAATTCTAATTCAACTAAGTTTATTAATATAAGTGAATTTGATGTATGGAGCGTGCTTACAGTTGTTATTAAACCATAAAGTCGTTACAAAGGCCAAGTGGGGGAATGTTGGAATAATTTTATTCCAATATTATTATGTGGGTCATGTAACTATAAGTTTGGAAACACTTAAATATTAAATTCACATTATTGTATGTTAATGATAAGGTTTTAATTGTATATAGACCACTTGTGATGGTTGAGGGGCATAAAGAGAGGTTGAAACTGAATGGGAGTTTGAGGAGATAACCACTCCCTATAACTTCTCCACCACTCCCTGTAACTACTCCCTCTTCTCCTGCTTATAAAATATAGGATTTCAAGCAAAGAAACAGAGAGAGAAAACAAGGTCTCCTAACCATCAAGGAAACTGCAAGGAAAAATAAGGGGAAGAAAAGAATTCATTCTGCATTTGGTTCTCTGCAACAGATAAACAGCATCGATCTAGGTAAGTATCACTATTAATATCATTTTCTACATCTGAATCATGTAGATGCCAAGTTCTAGGACATTAAAAGTTAGACTAAAATCTGTTAAAGCATGACCAAGGATTTAAGTTGAAAGAAACTAACAAAGAGAAGCCATGAAATAAGGTGGTTTTTAGGCGCCCGAAGTTGGGATAGGGTATCTACAAACAACCCCGGTGGCACAGCGGAACTAAATAGAGTAATGAGGACATCAAAGTAGATGAGTCGAATCAATTTAGTAAGCAAGTAAATAGATCCACCAATCCTATTGTCATGCCCCGCTTCCCAAAAAGGAATACGGAATATGGATACGCGACACAAGTCCAGCGAATGGCTTTTGCCATTCATAAGCTGTAAGGATCTTTTCAGCAATAAACAAGAATAGACAGAAAATAATCAACCACGCATGCATGAATAAATTTCTAAATCAACAGAATTTACTTGAAACAAAAATGCTTAATCTCAAATAAACCAGATCTGGAAATAACAAGTTATAAGTTCTGGGACAAAATGCCGAATACAAAAGCCAAGTAGCAATAAATACAAATTTAATCAAGACAGGAAAAATAATAATTCAAGCATGAACTCTAGCCAAGCCTAGAACACTTGGTCACTTACTCCTTCGGGCAGCTGGTCACCAAAATTTGCAAATTTAACAATTTGCAAGAAAAGAGAACAGGAAACATAATGCCCGTCAGTGCAAGTTACGGGCCGCATGTAGTGCAGGTAACAAGTATGGAAAACAGATAAACAGAATACAGAGTAACAGCAAGAAGCAAGTACTAAAATAAATATGGGAGGAATGTGACAGCAAAATAGAGCGACTAACTTTTAATCTAGAACATAATCAAGTAACATGGTGAGGTAACAGGGTACAGGTAACTTGTAACAAGTGTTAAGTAGCATGCAAGTAGGTAAACATGTAACAGGTGTTAGGTAGCATGCACAGGTACTAGGAACGTGCAAATGATCATGTTATTCTCAAGTCTTGTATTTAATCCTATCTAGGTAGCACTTCATGCGTCCCAAATTTTTACCACATGGTTGCTACATACAAACAGTTACGTTTAGGCCTAATAGTGGATTTCTATAGGGCCGTGTACTCAAGTGTTATGCAACAGGTAACAGGCACGAATCACGTAATCGTGAAATTGCGGCATCATGTAATCAAGAACAGGCATGAATCATGTAGTCGTGAAATCATGGCATCATATAATCATATAGTAAGTAACAGGCATGAATCATGTAATCACGAATCATGACATCATATAATCAGGTAGTAATTACAGGCATGAATCGTGTAATCACGAAATCATGGTAACAAGTAATGGGAAACATGGCCCACTTCTGAGTACACTTACCTATATTGTCCACTACTGCGGTCTTTCCCTTAACCCGGATTGATTACTTGTTATATTATTAAAGCAGGCATATACGTGCACAAACAGGACAAAAAAATATGGCAAGAACAAGTGACAGGTTCAGGTCAGACAGAAACATGCACGGGTGACAAGCAACTCATAATAGGCAAGGACAACGAAACTTTCAATTCTGGACAGCAAGACACTACTGCACCAAATCTGAGATTTCCGTTGCCACAAGAATGCAAATCTGGATCCGTCAGAAAATCTAGAAACTAGACTTTCAGCTGAATCCAGCGCATACACAAGTCATATAACAAGTACAACAACAAGGTTCAAAATAGCATTTTACATAGAATAAATGTTCAGCCAGAAATTGCAAAGTTTTATTTATAAGGATGAAAATGGCATAAAAACACTTTAATTAAATCCAGGAAAAATCTGGAAGGTTCCCGAGCATGCCTAGCATCAGCATATAAAATTTCATAAATTCCATTACAGATAGCATAGTTAATTTAATTTGGAAAACAGAATGATGCAGTAAATTTATTAATCTGAGATCTTAGACACAGTAGTACCAAAACCGCGATAAATCACAAAATACAACTCAAAATTCAAATCCGTCAAAATTTTTGTAAAATAGACATACCAGGCTATATTCCATATTCACAAACTTTAAATCAAAAATGACTTGAATCAGGTTGAAAATAGAGTTCTTCACTTAACAGCATGTAGTTTGACAATTATATGATAAGTTTTACAAGCATGAAATAAGTTATGAAAGTCATTAAACAAATCTACAAAAATGAGGGGTTGATCCTAGTCATGTCTAGACATACCCAGAAAAATATTAAGTCCAAATTTTACTTTTACCATTAGCTTTAAAATAATAGATCGTGTAACAATCTCATAATTCAGAATCTGGAAATTACGGCACAGCTGTAGTAAAACAGTGATAATTCACACATCAAAAATCGGAACTGAGATCCGTCGAAAGTTCTGAAAAATAGACATTGAAGCCTACGAATCATATTCACAAAATAATTTATTTTACTGATCTTAACAGGGTCTAAAACGCTAAACCAAAACAGGGCAGCAGCAAAACGAAACCTCTTTTCATGCATTTAATCAAACAACTCATATGCAATAGATCCAAATTAAGGTATGTTGTAAGATATGATATATTAGATATTCAAAACAACATGGTATGGGCATTTAACAAGTCTACCACATGTCAACACATATAATACACCAAGCATGCAACAAATACACAACCTATCATAGATCACAAAGAACATATATACATGCATCAAGAGTCTAGCTATATCTAGTTTATTCTCATGTAGTGTGTGTGACAAGTTAGGATGATAGATCAAGACTACGCATGGATCAACGAATGAGATCAAGATTTATCAAGAGCTCTTCCTGAGAATGAACACAAAATAAGAGCGAGACTACATGCGGTATTTTGTACTTGTATACAAACAAAATAATATATACAAGTTACTTGCCTTTGAGGAGACGAATCCGAAGAGAAGAATAACAGGAACGGATCTCGGCACACGGAGACGATCGCAAACCAAGCAAATCTAATGAGATGATCACGATCGGGCACGGATCTCGATGTTGATGATCAAACAACGATCGGACCGATCGGCACGAATCTTGATGATGATCAAGATCAAGAGATCGGACGGCTGAGATCGAAGATCAAGATCAAGATGTGATAATCAAGATCAACAAGATCGAACGGTTCAGATCAAGGTGATCAAGTTCAGATCTTGATGATCAGATCGAGTAGATCGAACGGCCCTGATCAAGAGAGCTGGTGATGATGGTCTAATGGTGATGATGATCATGAGGAGATCGGATGGCCAGGATTCACTTGATCAAAACAGCAACAACAAGGAGCTTCGGCTGTACAGTTGGCGAGCGGTGCATAGGGGCATAGGGCGGCGACGGCCGGAGGCTAGGGGTGCCAGTCGACAAGTGCTGCAGTGGTAAGGTCCTGACTGTGGTGGTCGAGCAGGGTAGCGACTGCGAGGAGAGGATGAGGTCGGCTGCTCTGTTTTTGGGGGAGAAATATAGGAAGGGAGCAGCGCCTGGGGATGACGAGACTTGACGGTGAGGATGGGCCGCGAGGTAAGGGATGACGACTGCGACGACAAGGCGGCTCGGTGGTGAGCAGTCGATGGGGATCGCGAGGTTGTTGATGGGTTCGACGAGAACCCAGAGAAAGAAGAAGACGATGGTTGCTGGCACTTAAGTGGGATGGAGATAAGGGGAGGACGCGAGGGAGCAAGGAGGCTCGAGCGGTTGTGGGGAAGTCGATAAAGCTCGAACGCAATGGTGGCTGTGGGGTGCAGCAGCGAGGCAATGGAGTTCGGAGCCATGGCAGATGATGACGAGGTTGAAGATGATGACAAGGCGATGGGGATGACGACGGGGGTGCGGGAGGATGGCAGTCAAGGATCACAGTGAGAGGGGAAATCAATGGGGTGAGGAGATGGCGCTCAGGGCTCTAGCGGGAGGAGGAAGAAGAACAGGGCTTGGGGGTTAAGGTGGCTAGGTGTTTGCACCGTGAATTAGGGTAGGGTTTAGTAGGGTTAGGGTTGGGCTTAATGGAGGTATATATATAAAGCTATGTGGGTGTGGGTTAATAGTTTTAACTGGTTGGATCCAATAAAAGTGGGTTTGGATAATAAATGGGTTTTATCTGCAATAGGGGAAAGAGAATAGGATTATAGGTGTAACACCCCGCAAAATTGGAAATGACTATTTTGCCCTTGTGTGTTACGCACGTGTATTTTGTAACGTGTTTCATTACATATTTTAGATTCCGACTACTTATGCATTTCCCGTATTGATTTCAGTCGATTAAAATATAATATTTCAATCTTGGAAATTTTATGTGCTTTTATGTGTTTTTGTTACACGTATCGATCACGTATTTTTCCACCGCTACGGGTGATATTTTCTGTATTTCAATTATTTAATTTTCAAATCTATTTTTATAAAACGGAAATTCATTTCCCCTATTTTTGATTAAGATAATTTTGCACGTGTAATACACGTGTTTTCTACGTACGTAGTGATTACATCGAGAAATATATAAAATTAGTAAATATTTTTTTTATGTTGTTCTCGATTATATTTTAATAATTTTCCATTTGATAAAAATTAATTTTCGTATTTTGGGGTTTTACGTGCGACGCACGTGTTTCGGTGTGCGTATTTGAGCATACCCGTTTTCAAAATAAATTTTGGAGTGTGTGTATTTATTTTATTTGTGCATAATATATTTTAGATTTTAAAGTAAACTATTTTTTACTTACATAACAGTATATATATAGATTAGATAGTATATATATATAATGTATATAATGTATACTTTGATATTAAGTTGGTTGGTTTGGTAAATTTTGTGAAATGAATAAATGTATGGTGAATGATGGGGGGAGGCACGTGAGACAATAGCAAGCTAATGCTGCTGCTGCTTCTTTGGTCCTTGCGTCAACAATGCTGACGTGGAGAAGGAATGGGGCCCACCTTTGGTTGAGACAACACTAAGTAATTGCTGTTGCACTCATCACATGGGAGAGGATGAAACCGGTTGGGGAGTTTAGAAGAGAAAGAGGTTAGGAGTTGAGTTTTGAAGAGAGAGAGAGAGGTGGGAGTTTTGGGAGTTAGGGTTTTGAAGAGGTGAAAAATGAGTTAGAAATGTGAAAGGTTGAGTGGGTAATTAAGGAGTTATTAGGTGGAGAATTTTGTATTTTAGACCTTCACCTCATCATATAAATACACCTCCATTTCTCCTTCTTTTTCACACAAAAAACAAATCAAATAAGAGAAAGGAAAAAGAAAGAGAGAAAGAGTGTTCTTATGCACTGGAGTAATCTTGCTAGGAGGAGAAGAGTTGCTAGGAGCTAGGAGTTGTGTTCCATCTTCCTCATTGTTCAATCTTCATAAGAGGTGGGTGTTCTTGTACGTTCTAATTATAGAAAATGTATGCTAGTAATAATAAATGAGTAGTATAGAAATTTGGTGTGATGAAATGGAACAAATCCATACTAGTTTTTTAGGTAGCGTGAATAGTAGTGAATTATGTTTAGTAACTAAATTAACATCATGTTAGGTGGAAATGAGGAAAAAAAATGATTGAATATTTGCCATAAACTAGCATACATGAATATAGAAATATGTGATTGTATGAACAATTGTTGAGATTTCCTCTTATGATAAGCAAATGAATTTTTGTAAAAATAAATTTGATATTCATAATTTCTTTTGGTTGTTGGAAATTGCTAGTTGCTTAAAATGAAGAAATATATTGCTTATTCATAAAAGAGAAGAAATAAAAAGTGTAATTTAGATATTTTGTCTAAAATATGCATTATAAAATTATGAGTTACTGTTAGAAAGTAAACTCAGTATAGATGAACAAATTATAGTTTAATGAAAGATTAGATCAAGAGAAAAATTGAGTTTTTGTGAAGATAATAGAATAAAAGAGAGATTGAGCAAAAGAATATTAGTATAACTCTATATCAGTAACTGCACATGGATTTCTTGGTTAGTAGAGGCTCTTTAAAATCATCACTGTAGCACGCCTGTGTCTTGGGTCACGAGTTCGAAACTCGACAAACCCTTTCTTTTTACTTTCGATTTTTTTAATCCAAACAGTAGAGTACTGCACATGGGGTTTCGGTTGCCTCTTTGAAACACCAAGTCCACATGGACTATTTGGCTTGTGGTTTGAACTTTGGGCGCCTACTGTGTGGTCCGTTTGGTCCTGGGTTCAAAACCCTATGACCACTTTTTGATATTTTTGACTTTTTAATATTTTTAAGTGAGTTTTCTTACAATAAAAATTTGGGAAAATACCTAATATTCCTATAAATGATAAGGAATTTATAAAAAAATGGTTTTAGAGATTTTCATCTTTATTTGAGAAATTAAAAAGGAGAAATTGAGAAAGAAAGTGAATTTTTGACTTAAGATTTAATTATTAAAGAGTATAAAATTTATATTTTTGAAGAAGAATAAAATATGGTTGTGTGAAGTGATTTCTTTTGAAAAGATCATACTCTTACTTGATTTAAGAATTGATTGATGTGGTTGAGACACATTGCATGAGCTTAAAATGTTAAATGAATTTATAGAGATGAATCTTTGTCCAAGAAAGGAATTATTGTTCTATTTTTTTATTTTTTTATTTTTTTTTTGAATTGTAATTGCATAAGAGAATCATGAATAAATACTAAAATAAGACATGGATCTATTTGTGAATAAGTTGAAGATAAGAATATTTAAGTTTAAGGCATGTTTATTGAAGGGTATGAGTACCCATGAAATCGAGTACATGAAAAGTTGTGATCTAGAGGTGTAGTGAGGCCCCGGGTACCGGCAAGTTAAATTAAAAGATTTAAGATATATTTTGAGATATGGCTATGAAGCTATCTCGGTTATGTGATTAAGTCCGGTAGGTGATTAAAGCTAACTCTAGGGGTTGTAATTGATTCATGTCTTGAACTTAAGAACTAGGCACATAACTAAAGATGTAGTAAGACCTAGGCAAACGTAAGTGGGGCACTCTATATAGTCGGATGGTGGGCTTGTTACGGCGGTTTATCGGGACTATAGATCTAGTTGGGCGGTGTACTCTGGGGTTGTGGTTGCCTCGTGGGAGACAAGCTTTTATATTAAATCCGGGACTATGCGTAGTCGGGCGGATAGTTTGTCGTACTCCATGTATATACGTATATCGGGGCTAGAGGGGCACTTGCGGGAGGTTCGCACGACGAGGAGTCTGTATAATAGTCGGGCGGGGGATTTGTTGCGACGATTCTCCGGGACTGGGATCCGTACTCGTGGAACGTCTTAACTTTGTCTTATTACTAGGTAGTTTGTCATGGCAAGAGATCGAACCCTTTATTGTGGAGTACGTAGGTGCTTGCCCTCTGACCTATGTAGTATGGGATGCATAGAATCCGAACAAGTATGCATTAGTGTCATCTTAGTATAAAATGTGTGCATTAGGCATTAAGGCATCACATACACTTACATGTTTAGAATAATCACTTTTGACACTTTATCGTTCATTCAAATTTGTGGTTTGTTAAAGTATTGAGATCGTTATATGTACGGCATAGAGAGGATGGCCGAGTATAACATTTTCGTCAGTTGTAAGTGACTGACGTGCCCACAGCTTATCATGTAGGTAATGGACCTTTTCATGAAGAAGTAAAGATGTTATGATGCTCTTGATTAATTGCATTGATAAAGTTGTACAAGTTATATTTTATTTTCATTGTTGTATCTTCTGCTGTGTAAACAAAAAGTAAAGAACTCTGATGTATGTTGAAAATTTTAAATTTTCTTGTAAAATTCTACGAAGTGAAGTGTAAAGATCCTGTGGAATCTCGAATTCGCTCTTATTTGGAATTCGGGGCGTTACAATAGGGTTTATAACAAAATATAATTTGTATTACAATATAGAAATTTATTTGAAATAACTACAAATATAATTAATAAATAGAACTGGATTTTTAATAACCAATCAAAGGTAAAAATGATAATAACAAAAGCAATAATAATGATATCTATCAAATTAGGATTTGAGATTAACAATTTATTAAAATCCAAATACTAATAAAATATAAATAGTCGATCACTTAGAATAGAAAATAAAGTTAGAATATACTATTAATCGAAGTAAATATAATTTTTGGTTCGAAAAGATTTTAATAGAAGGTCCAAATCGAATTAAAAATCAAATGAATTTATAAGTAGTCAAAATACAGAAAATATTCAAAAAAAAATATATTTAATTACGGGAATGGGGGTTACAATTCTACCCACCTTACAAACAGAATTTCTTCCTCGAAATTCAATTCTGGCGAAACGTAGGACGAAGCAAAAGCAAACTTGAGGGGTAACAAAACAGAGAACTAAAGGGAAACAAACAAAGTGGTGGCAACACCAGAATAAGAGGAAGTGGATAACAATGATGTCAAATAATGAAATAATGCATGATGACGAATGAAATGCAAGAAAAGAAGTAAACGGTATTAGAAGGAATGAAACAAAGAAACAGCATAAGACTTGTGAGATAACAAAGCAAGAAAATGAAGGATTGGGTAGAACTGAAATCAAAGAGAGAACGGATAGGGAAGAATCGAACCAAATAATGAGTCAATGGATGAGAATGAATGCAAGGGATAGAGGGAAGCAAACAATGCAGGGAAGGAGAAACAACAAGAAAATCCTGGGACCTGTGGGTTATGGGCCCAAACGCTTCCGCTGTGCCATTCTGATTAGGGAGACTTCATCATCAGGGTCCATTAGCTCTAGTAATCTGCTTCGTGGCTCACCATATCCTTGACACGTTCAAACGACATCTCTCCAGCATGAAGTTCGAATTCTGGGCAACTTCAGATTCTGAACACTTCCTGAGATCCTGAGATCTTGAGACTTGCATGCACATCTTGGAGCAAAAGACGACACTTCCTCTCCTGGTGATGGTCCAAGCTGCTGACATGTCGTAGTAGATCCAGCAATGCCGATCGACGGACCAAGCAGAAAGAAAGGAATGAATAGAACTAGAATCAAAAGAAAATGGGTACGTGGAGAATGAATTTATACCCAATAAGGAATCAATCAATGAGGGAGACTGAGAAATACAGAAGAAAATAAGGAATCAAGGAATTGAATATGAAGGAATCAAAATGAATGGAATAAGACTAGTGTCCAGATCGAGTTGATTATAAATTTATTCATGTTAATGCATCGTCTGTGTACTGTTGAGCCAATTCCTGATCGAGCCAAACTTGTTTAACATATTAGTCAAACTAATACATTAGCCAAACCTGAACTCTGATACCACTAAAAACCCTGTCACACCCCACTTTCCAAAAACGAATACAGAATACGGATACGCGACACAAGTCCAGCGAATGGCTTTCACCATTCATAAGCTGTAAGGATCTTTTCAGCAATATACAGGAATAAACAAGAGTAGACAGGAAATAATCAACCAGGCATGCATGAATAAATTTTTAAATCAACAGAATTTACTTGAAACAAAATTTTTTAATCTCAAATAAACCAGATTTGGAAACAACAAGTTATAAGTTCTGGGACAAAATACCTAATACAAAATCCAAGTAGCAATAAATACAAATTTATTCCAGACATGAAAAATAATAATTCAAGCAGGAACTCTAGCCAAGCCTAGAACACTTGGTCACTTACTCCTTCGGGCAGCTGGTCACCAAAATCTGCAAATTTAACAATTTGTAGGAAAAGAGAATAGGAAACAAAACGTCCGTCAGTGCAAGTTACTGGCCGCATGTAGTACCCCGCATTTTTAAATACTATTTTTGAGATTTAAAAATGAATTAAAATGATTTTTGGTGAATTAATAAATGTTCATTTAGAAATTTATTTTTTTACACGTGCAAAACACGTGCAAATGTTGTCCTGGAAAGTTTAAAGTCAAAATTATTTTAGAGAAACTTATTATTTATTATTTGAGATTATTTGTGATTTTTCTAGATTTTTTTAATACTTATTAGCCTTATTTGCAAATATTTCAAAAAAGGAAGGACTTTTGTGCAAAATTGCCAAATGGGGGTGAAAACTCCAAATTTTTGAAATTTTAGGCTGGGTATAATGCCTAGTCAATTCAGGTATAAAGAGTTTACCTTTTGTTTCAATACATTTGATTTATTTTACAAGTTTTGATAAAAGAAGATCTTTTTGCAAAATTGCTATTTTAAGGGGGTGAAAGTGCAAAATTATTTTTTTGGGTTTTCCCTACAGAGCCGGCTGATAATGGAGGGGATCTTTCTAATTTTTGAACTTGATTAAATTGGTTTTTAACTAGTTTTCTAATAAAGGGATCTATTTATGTAAAGGTATATTGTAAAAGGAGTATTTTGCAAATGTTTTCAAATATCCTAGAAACTTAAATCCCGGACTATATAGAGTTTTGTGCAGCCGTCTTTTGCTACACAACACATAGGGATTTCTTTACTATTTTGGAGTTCTAAGGAGAAGACTTTGGATTTCTTGCGAAGGAGGGGCTTTTCTTAATTTCTATTCCTCTTCGTTCGATCTCTTCAGCAAGGTGAGTGATAAAATTATTTTGTTTGTTCTTTAAATGTTGTATGTGATGTTTCATCTCCTAAAAAGCATGATAGGGTTTGGGTGTGAATATGTATGTTGGATTGATGATAAAAATTGAATCTTGTGAAACCCTAGTTATTTATCAGTAGAATTGTATGTGGGTAATTCGAGATTGATGAATGACCTATTAGTAATCATGGATAGGCTATTTCTTTTGGATTAATATTGAATTGATTGAATATGGTAAATTTCATGCATAAATTTAACAAAGATGAGATTTTTTATCACTTTTGAGTATTGGTTGAATGAAACTTGATATGGTAATATTATAATTGATTATGTTTATGAGTTATAATGGTGATTTAGTTTGAGAAATTTGCAGAAAGGATTATGAATCAAGAGATCATGTCTTGAGAATCGAAATTTGGAATCAAGTTGAGTTTGATGAAATATATCCAAATTGGAGATTTTGAGATTTTGGTGAAAGGTTTGTTGGAGTTTGGATTTCTTAAACCCTGAGATTTAATTCTGAATATGTTTTATTTTAATTGATGGATTATGAAGTTTTTTGGTGCATAAATATGCACAATGTTTTTCATGAATACCTTATGTTGTGAGTTTTGAAGGAAATTGAGTTTTTATGTGTTTTCGAGGAATTTAACTATATCTCGACTTATTTTGGTATTGATATGGTTTGGACCTGAATACGAAGCTATTTCAATGAATAATTGATTCTTAAGAAACTCTATTTTAAATATATGCACAATTCATGTTTTAATTGAAAGAAATCAACAAATCGCTATTTTTATAAATTCAAGTAGTTTTGATTTAGTTTTTATGGACTATTATATATCCTATAAGTTGTATTTGATCATATAAGAAATATGCTTTTTGTAGAAATCATTTTCATAAAGTAAAACTCCGTATCGGTTAAAATGTGCACAACCAAAAATCTGCAGTCTGCAGGTCGACAGTCAACCGGTGTAATTTTACAGTCGACCGTCGCGACCTAGCTGCTGTGTTCTCTAGTTTTCTTGAAATTTCGTTCTGGACAGTCGACTGATGACTTTTTATAGTCGACTGATATTACTTAGAATTATTTTAATTGAAGTTTTGGATTTTTCACTCCGGACAGTCGACTTCTAATACTTAAAATTATTTTCTCAAAGTTATTGATGTTTTCTCTCTGGACAGTCGACCGACGCTTGTCTGTAGTCGACTGATACTGATGTACTTGATATATTTGAATGTTCTTTTAAATGATTTATTCTCTACATGTTTTCAATCTATAACTTACTATTCTATACCTTATCTTCTACTGAACATATATTTTCAAGTTGTTTTAACGGAGCAATTTATGTTGGAAGATTGGTTTGGATATTTAGGTGTGAGTCTCTAGAGGGTGTGTGTGACCCTAGTATACCGGCAGTTGAGATATTTGTGTTTTGGGCCTATTGAGGCATTTTAGTTGATCAGTTGTTGAGTTCAGTCCGGTGGGGTACACCAACTCTAGGAGATTCGTAAAGTAATTATATAACCCAAATGATAAGGACAGGCACTAGTGGTGATATGATGAATGAGAACATGGGTTATGGACCTCAGTTTGGCTCGCGGTGTGAGATAATCCCCGAAATTATCCAGGTGTGAGTGAAATAGTCTCCGGAATTACCTGTGGTGTGGGATTGATCTCCGGAATTATCGGGATCGAGGCGACACTCATGTGGTATTCGTATGATGAGGTGCCATATCTTGCGGTGTGGGGTATTCTCGAAGATTTCCATGTGTGAATGAAATAGTCTATGAAATTATCTGTGGATAGAGATTGACCTCCAGAATTATCGGGACATGGGCTAATACTCACAGTGTACCTATATCTCGTAGTAATCATAGAAGTAGGATTAGTTGCATAGCCGGGGATTAAACCCTATAAAGTGGAGAACGTTAAGGGCTTGCACCGGGCCTATGTACTATGGAATGCATAGACTCCGACAAGTACGCATAGAGAGTCAGCATATAGCATTGATGTTTTCTTGACTTGGTGTTATGCATGTGTTTTCGGTTTTCTACACTTGATACTTAGTCTAGCTTCACTTGATGTTTTCGTGTTTCGTGGTTATTCTCTAATTCACTTACTCTTGTTTATTTCCTGTTGTTGATGAATCTATGCTCTATTCATGTTGTTTGTTTTTATGTCACTCACACCATTATAGCTGATCCCTTTAGTTTTTGGGGTTAGAGTTATCTCTAGCCTCATATTTTACAGGTAATTACCTATATCTTAGATTTGGATGCTTGAGTTAAAGTGATGTAATGGATTGTGTGATTTTGTAAAAGAAAGTGTTGTAAAGAAAGAAAGTTTGTAATTCAAGGTGTATGTGTTCCACTGTGCTATGTAAATATTATTGTAATAAAATTTTAAGAAAAATTTTACTGGTATTTTGGGCTGTGTTTAATATTACATTTGAAGTTGATGCTGAGAATTGTGCCACGTATTTCTGAGATATCATATTGGAAATTCGGGGCGCTACACCGCATGTAGTGCATGCAACATGTACGGAAAGCAGATAAACAAAATACAGAGTAGAAGCAAGAAGCAAGTACTAAAATAAACATGGGAGGAATATGACAGCAAAATAAAGCGACTAACTCTTAATCAAGAACAGAATCAAGTAACATGGTGAGGTAACAGGGTACAGGTAACTTGTAACAAGTGTCAAGTAGCATGCAAGCAGGTAAATATGTAACAGGTGTCCGGTAGCATGTATAGGTAACAGGAACGTGCAAGTGATCATGTCATTCTCAAGTCTTGTATTTAATCATATCTAGGTAGCACTTCATGCATCCCAAATTTTTACCACATGGGTGCTACATACAAACAGTTACGTTTAGGCCTAGTAGTGGATTTCTATAGGGCCGTGTACTCAGGCGTCATGCAACAGGTAACAAGCACGAATCACGTAATCGTAAAACTGTGGCATCATGTAATCATGAACAGGAATGAATTATGTGGTCATGAAATCATGGCATCATACAATCATATAGTAAGTAACAGGCATGCATCATGTAATCAAGAATCATGGCATCATAATCAGGTAGTAATAACATGCATGAATCGTGTAATCACGAAATCATGGCATCAAGTAATGGGAAACACAGCCCCCTTCTGAGTACACTTACTTATAAAATTCATGTTCAGCCAGAAATTGCAAAGTTTTATTTATAAGCATGTAAATGGCATAAAAACACTTTAATTAAATCCAGGAAAAATCTGGAAGGTTCCCTAGTATGTCTAGCATCAGCATATAAAATTTCATAAATTCCATTACAGATTTAATTTGGAAAACAGAACGATGCACTTAATTTATGAATCTCTATACTTAGACACAGCAGTACCAAAACAGCGATAAATCACAAATTACAACTCGGAATTCAAATCCGTCAAAATTTTTGTAAAATAGACATACCAGGCTATATTCCATATTCACAAACTTTAAATCAAAAATGACTTGAATCAGGTTGAAAATAGAGTTCTTCACTTAACAGCATGTAGTTTGACAATTATATGATAAGTTTTACAAGCATGAAATAAGTTATGAAAGTCATTAAACAAATCTACAAAAATGAGGGGTTGATCCTAGTCATGTCTAGACATACCCAGAAAAATATTAAGTCCAAATTTTACTTTTACCATTAGCTTTAAAATAATAGATCGTGTAACAATCTCATAATTCAGAATCTGGAAATTACGGCACAGCTGCAGTAAAACAGTGATAATTCACACATCAAAAATCGGAACTGAGATCCGTCGAAAGTTCTGAAAAATAGACATTGAAGCCTACGAATCATATTCACAAAATAATTTATTTTACTGATCTTAACAGGGTCTAAAACGCTAAACCAAAACAGGGCAGCAGCAAAACGAAACCTCTTTTCATGCATTTAATCAAACAACTCATATGCAATAGATCCAAATTAAGGTATGTTGTAAGATATGATATATTAGATATTCAAAACAACATGGTATGGGCATTTAACAAGTCTACCACATGTCAACACATATAATACACCAAGCATGCAACAAATACACAACCTATCATAGATCACAAAGAACATATATACATGCATCAAGAGTCTAGCTATATCTAGTTTATTCTCATGTAGTGTGTGTGACAAGTTAGGATGATGGATCAAGACTACGCATGGATCAACGAATGAGATCAAGATTTATCAAGAGCTCTTCCTGAGAATGAACACAAAATAAGAGCGAGACTACATGCGGTATTTTGTACTTGTATACAAACAAAATAATATATACAAGTTACTTGCCTTTGAGGAGACGAATCCGAAGAGAAGAATAACAGGAACGGATCTCGGCACACGGAGACGATCGCAAACCAAGCAAATCTGATGAGATGATCACGATCGGGCACAGATCTCGATGTTGATGATCAAACAACGATCAGACGGATCGACACGGATCTTGATGATGATCAAGATCAAGAGATCAGATGGCTGAGATCGAAGATCAAGATCACGATCAAGATGTGATGATTAAGATCAACAAGATCGGACGGTTCAAATCAAGGTGATCAAGTTTAGATCTTGATGATGATCAGATCGAGTCAATCGTGTGGCCCAGATCAAGAGAGCTAGTGATGATGGTCTGATGGTGATGATGATCACGAGTAGATCGGGCGGCCAGGACTCACTTGATCAAAACAACAACAATAAGGAGCTTCGGCTGTACAGTGGGAGAGCGGTTCACAGGGGTGTAGGGCGGCAACAGCATGAGGCTGGGGATGCTGGTTGACGAGTGCTACGGTGGTGAGGTCTTGACTGTAGTGGTCGAGCGGGGCAGCGACTGCGAGGAGGGGATGAGGTTGGCTGCTCTGTTTTCGGGGGGAAACAGAGAAAGGAGAGCAGCGCCTGGGGACAACGAGACTTGACGGTGAGGATGGGTAGTGAGGTAGGGGATGACGACTACGACGGTATGGCAGCTCGGTGGTGAGCAGTCGATGGGGATTGTGAGGCTGAGGAGCTTGCGGCTCTTGATGGATTCGACGAGAACCCAGAGGAAGAAGAAGAAGATGGTTGCTGGCACTCGAGCAGGATGGAGATGAGGGGAGGATGCGAGGGAGCAGGGAGGCTCGAGCAATTTTGGGGATGTCGACAAAGCTCGACTGCAATGGTGGCTGCAGGGTGCAGTGGCGAGGCAATGGAGTTTGGAGCCTTGGTGGATGATGACGAGGTTGAAGATGATAACGAGGAGATGGGGATGACGACGGGGGTGCAGGAGGACGGAAATCGAGGATCACAGCAAGAGGGGAAAATCGATGGGGTAAGAAGATGGCGCTCAGGGCTCTAGCGGGAGGAGGAAGAAGAACAGGGCTCGAGGGTTAAGGCAGCTAGATGTTTGCATAGTGAATTAGGGTAGGGTTTAACAGGGTTAGGGTAAGGCTTAATAGAGTTATATATATAAAGCTATGTGGGTTTGGGTTAATAGTGTTAACAGGTTGGATCCAATAAAGTGGGTTTGGATAATAAATGGTTTTTAGCTGCAATAGGGGAAAAAGAATATGATTATAGGGTTTATAACAAAATATAATTTGTATTATAATATAAAAATTTATTTGAAATAACTACAAATACAATTAATAAGTAGAACTGGATTTTTAATAACCAATCAAATGTAAAAATGATAATAACAATAACAATAATAATGATATGTATCAAATTAGGATTTGAGATTAACAATTTATTACTAAGACCTTCTCCCATTATAATATTAGAGATTAGAGATTATAATGGGAGAGTTGGAGTTGTATTTTGTCAACAAACAAATCCGTGTGTTGCAGGTGCAACTCCAACTCTCCCATTTCTTACTTAAATTATTTAATTAACACGTGCATTGTATGTGCAACTTCAACTCTCAATTTTTAACAAAATTTTTTAAAAATTGACACATGCAACCCACGTAAAGCATATCTATTTTTTCTTTAAAATTTTTAAATTAACACGTACACCACACGTTTACATCAGAGTTTTTACTTTAAGTTTTTTTTATTAACACATGCTTCGCACGTCACGTCCAACTCTTCCATTATATCCTTTATATACATATTACTAACACGTGTCTCACACGTGCTATATTATATTATTTTTTAAAAATATATTTACTTTTTAAAAAATAGATTTGTTCAGATGTGCTTTGCACGTGCAAATCACAGTTTTTTGCTTTATTTTTTTTTTAAAATAACAAGTGCATCACACGTGTATATTACTAGTTTACTTAAATGCGGAGAAAAATAAATAAAATTTGTTAATGGATTGCTGATGACAAAGTATTAAGAGACGTTAAACAAGAATTGAAAGAGATGCAAAGAAAACACGGTCATGCCCCGCTTCCCAAAAAGAATACGGAATACGGATACGCGACTCAACCCAGCGAATGATTTGTATCATCCATAAGCTGTTCAGGAATCTTTATAATATCTCACAAAATAATCAGAGTCAGAAGCAAAAGAGAATCAACCACACACATGTAAAATTGAATTAATGAACCAACAGAATTTACTTGAAATAAAATATATCAATCTCAAATAAATCAGAATCTTGATAAGACAAAATTCTGGGTCACATCGCCCAAAAAAATACAAAGTAATCATCGAAGTACCCAACATACATTATTCAAAGCAACGTAGCAATACAAATAAGCAAGAAATCCAGCACTAATATCTCATTTCGCCAATGCCGTCGGGCAGCTGACCATCCTGATCTGCAATTAATAATTGTAGGAGAAGGAAAGAGAAAATAAGTACCCGTTAATGCAAGTTACGGGCCACTTATAATGTAGGATACAAGTACATGGGAAAGGTAAAAAAATAGCATGGAAAAATGCATGAACAATAATAACTAGCAAGAATCAGTAAAACAAAGTCAACTAGCATGGTATACTAACAGTACAAATGAATGTGTCAAATATAATGTCATATGGCAACTAACAGTGTCCAGTAATAGTAAGCTCAGTATATCAGTGTAACAGTATAACAGTATCAGTCTAACAGTATCAGTCTAACAGTATCATTCTAACAATATCAGTCTTATGTTCTTACAGTCTTGTGTGTATTACTAGCTTGGTAGCACTTCATGCGCCCCGTATTATAACACATGGTTGCTACAACAAACAATTTCGCTTTTAGATTTTATAGTGGACCATAATGGGGCAGTGTACTCAGGTACTAGTAACAGTAGCAGTAGCAGTAAAAGTAAAAGTAACAGTAACAGTAACAGTAACAGTAACAGTAACAGTAACAATAACAGTATGGAACACTAGTTCCCTTCCAAGTACACGTTTCCATATTTTCTACTACTAGATCTTCCCTTAAGAAACCTCGGCTTGATCACTTTTATTATGGTTATCAACAGACATGATAGTGCATGAAATATTGTCAAACTAACATGGTATAATCAGTATTAGGTTAAGTGAAACAAATAAACATGCATAGGTGATATACGGTCATTTAAACGAGCAAAACAGTGTATGTTCATATTCAGGACAACTTGACAGTACAGTACTAAAATAGTGATTCCCATTACTAAAGAAATCCAAATCTGAATCCGTCAAAGAATCTGGAAAATAGACTTCCACACGAATCCAGAGATTATATATAAGCCATATAGTATTGCACAAAATTATAACTCAAAGCTGATTTGAATCCAGAAAATACGTTCAGCCAGAAATCAGTATATCGTATCCAAAGTCAGAAAAACAGAATTAAAACATCTCAAATAAATCAAGGAAAAATCTGGGGTAATCCCTTATATGTCTAGTATCAAAATATAAAGTTTCATAATATTAAAGTAAAATTAGTTTAGTCAACAAAAATCAGAAAATATCAAGAAACGATAGTTTACCAAATCTGGAATTCCCAACACTGCTGTACGAAAACTGTGATGTCTCGCAAACCATGAAACAAATTCAAATCCTCCAAAGGGAAATAAAAATAGAAAAAATAAGCTAACTTTCATATTTCATAAATATTTTCCATACAGTGAAAGGAAATAGGGTGAAATCACGATTCTTTACAGAACAGCGAGTAAAATACAGCAAGTATAGCTTTCATAAACAAGCATGAAAAGGCATATAAAACTCATCAATAAAATCCACCAAAATTCTGGGTAATCCCTATATAGATATAGAAATACTGTGCAAAGTTTCAGATCAAAATATTATAATTAGGACTAGTATCAACATAGTTTAACCATCAAAATCATCAAGAAATGAAATCTGGAAATAAATTACACCTCTGTAGTAAAATAGCCATAACTCACTCATACAAAAACGAAATCGATCAAAGTCAGAGAGTTTGGAAAGCAGACAGATTTCTCTACAATTCATGTCAATACAAAAATTAATAATTCTGACCTTAATATGGTCTAAAATACAAATCAAAATTGATCGACGACAAATACAGATTTTCCCTTGAAAACAAAACCAACATAAATCATACGAAACTTGTTCCAATCACAATCAAACATAATATAGAGTCTACTAAGTGTCCAAACATCATGAAATAGAGTATATAACATATTCTCAACCATCATACACAAGGATCTCATCAAACACATAATTTTACCTAATTATCTCACATATATGAATAGATCAAGAACGGTCAAACCTAGTTGTTTTCATGTCGATTTTTTTTTTTTGTGTCATGAGGCAACTATGGTAAAATAGCACAATAGAGACAAAACACATCAAAATAACACACACACAAGTTGTCTCTAGAACCCAACTACACTATAAGCGGTATTTTTGACTTGTATCGTACAAAGGAATTGGAGTATAAGTTACTTGCCTTAACCGAAGACGTAACGAATACCAAGAATAACGGGAACGGATCCCGGCCACGAACAAAACCCATGAACAAAACCACGAACCAAAGAAATCAAGAACCAACTATCCACACGTGCGAACTACGTGCACGTGCAAACCAAGAGAGAGAGGGAAAACGGTAGGGATGCACTGCGGCGCTGGCCGATGCTGGCGCTGCTGCTATTGCTGTTCCTGGCATCGGCGGACGGCAAGGAGGATGGAAAGAGAGATGAAGTGATGGATGGAGAGATGCTCGGTGATCAGAATAGGGGATAGGGGTTGCGGTGTGGCCGGATGAGGGATGCAGCGGGGGAGAGGTGGTCGGATGGGGGTGTTGGACGATCGGGAGGAGGCCAGGGGGTGCGGCTAGGGGCTGACGGTGCAAACCAGGGAAAGAGAGATCGGGGTATGGTTTAGGTATAGGCGGTAGGGTTAGGGAGAGAGAGAGATGAGAGTATATATATATATATATATATATATATATATATATGGGGTTGAATTAGGGTTTTTAGTAGGAATGTGGGTAATTGGTATTGGGTTATTGGGTTTATTAGGAGTAGTAGTAAGAGGAGATGGTTATTAGGATTTGGTTTATCAATTGGGTTAGGGATAAACATAAGGGTTTAAGTTTAAATTGCAAATAGGATAAACAACAATAGGTTTAGGCAAATGGAACCACAATCACCCAAAACACACGAGCCAAAGAGAATGCAACAAGAATCCAATAAAGAGAAAAACAACATGGATGAAGAACGAAGCAAAAAGGCAACAAATCAAACACAAAAAGCTCAAAATAAAATAAAAATGAATATATATTGAAAACAACTCCAATATATGGTCCCAGAAAAATACAAGAGAGTACAAATACTCAAGAAGAAGAAAAATACACCAAAAATACGAAAAATGAAAAACAGGAGTTACAATCCTACCCACCTAACAAAAAGAATTTCGTCATCAAAATTCAAAAAGAAGATGTATAGGGTAACCCCAAAAGAAAAGAAAACAAGGCAAAACAAAACAAAACAACCACTACTCAAACAAATAAGAAAACTTCTGCTGAATCTCCTCCTCCAGCTCCCATGTCGACTCACTAGGAAAGTGAGGATTCCAAGCAACACGAACCAACTTGATGACCTTGTTCTTAAATACTTTCTCCTGCCGATCCACAATAGCAACTAGCGGAATCTCACAAGTCAAATCTGGCCACACGGTCAACTCAGAGTAGTCGATCACGCGACTCTCATCGCAGATATATCTCCTGAGTTGTAAGACATGAAAAACATCTTGCACTCCTGATAACGCTGGCAGCAAAGCAAGACGATAGGCCACCTTGCCTACTCGCTCCAAAATCTCAAACGGTCCAATAAACCTAGGGCTAAGCTTGTCCCCACCACCGAACCGAATGACACCGTGCCATGGCAATACCTTAAGGAAAACATGGTCACCAACAACAAACTCCGAAGCCCTCCAATGGACATCAGCCCACCGCCTCTGCCTATCCTGAGCTACCTGAAGATGCTTTCTGATCTGAGTCACAGCATTAACTGTCCTGGTGATCAACTCCGAACCCAACAACTGTCTCTCACCAATGTCATCCCAGCACACTGGTGATCTGCGTTTACGTCCATAAAGTTTCTCGAACGGTGCAGCTTTAAGACTGGCCTGAAAGCTGTTATTGTATGAGAACTCTACGAGATGCAAATGGTCCTCCCAAGATCCACCGAACTGCAACATACAGGATCGCAACATGTCCCCAAGAAATCGAATTGTCCGCTTCTACTGTCCATCAGTCTGGGGATAAAAAGTTGTACTGTACTTCAACTTACTTTCCAAACTAGCCTGAAGACTCTCCTAAAACTGAGATCTGAATCTCGTATCCCTGTCGGATATAATACTAACTGGAACCCCATGAAGCTTGACAATCTCTTGCATGTACTTCTCCACTAGGCTTTCAGTAGACTAACCAACACGAAAAGTAATGAAGTGAGCACTCTTCATCAAACGATCGATAATCACCCAAATAGCATTGTGACCCTTAGGACTTCTCGGCAAAGCGGTCACAAAATCCATGGTGATATGCTCCCACTTCCACTCCGGAATAGGAAGCGGTTGAAGAAGTCCAGCGATTCTCTGATGCTCTGCATTAACCTGCTGACAGATCAAACACTGAGCAACAAACCGACCTATAGCCCTTTTCATACCATGCCACCATAAATGAAGCTTCAAATCTCGATACATCTTAGTACCGCCAGGATGGATAGAATACGAGGATTGATGAGCTTCCTCAAGCAACCTCTGACAAACTTCACCCTTAGGGACACACAACCGGGAACCAAAACAAAGCGAACCATCGGCATGAATAACCATGTCCGTCCTGGACCCAGACCCAACCTTAGCTCGACAACCCTGTAACTGCGCATCACCAGCCTGAGCCTCTTTGATCTGATCAACAAGAGAAGACTGAAGCTAGAGTGCAAGACAACTCTGATCAGAACTCGGCAACAAAACCTCCAAATCCAACCTCCTCATCTGCTCAATGAGATTACTCTTCTCCGTAAGAAGCATAACTGCCAGTTTCCTGCTCAAAGTATCTGGCACCAAGTTTACTTTACCAGGATGGTATTGCAAACTAGTGTCATAATCGGCCATAAGCTCCAACCTTCGTCTTTGCCTCATGTTTAATTCCTTCTGGGTGAAAACATACTTGAGACTTTTGTGGTCTGTAAAGATCTCCACACGGTCTCCAAGTAAATAATGTCCCCATAGCTTCAAACCATAGATCACTGCCGCTAACTCCTAGTCATGAGTAGGATAGTTCTTTTCATGCGGCCTCAACCTCCTCGATGCATACGCAATGATACGACCCTTCTGCATAAGAACTGCTTCAAGACCCTTACCAGAAGCATCACAGTGAATTACAAATCCGCCTGAACCATCTGGAATAATCAACATGGGTGCTGACGTCAATCTATTCTTCAACTCAACAAAAGCCTCATTGCACTCACCAGACAAATAAAACTCCTGATCCTTTCCTGTCAGTTTAGTTAACTGCCCCGCAATATTCAAAAAATCTTGAACGAATTTCCAATAATAGCCTGCAAGACCAAGAAAACTCAAAACTTCGGAAACTGACTTCGGAATAGGCCAATCCTTCACAACTTCAACCTTGGCTGGATTCACGGAAACACCATCACCAGAAATAATGTGTCCCAAGAAAGAAACCTTGTCGAGCCAAAACTCGCACTTGCTGAGTTTCCCATAAAGCTGATTTTCTCTCAAAGTCTGCAGAACCACTCTAAGATGCCCGGCATGATCTTCCCGATTCTGAGAATATACGAGAATATCATTAATGAAGACCACCACAAATCTATCCAAGAACTGAGAGAAGACCCAGTTCATAAGACTCATGAATACAGATGATACATTAGTGACCCCGAACGGCATCATAAGATACTCATAGTACTCGTATCTAGTCTTGAATGCAGTCTTCTGTATATCAGCAGCCTTCACCTTGACTTGGTGATACCCAGAACGAAGATCCAACTTCGAGAAAATAACAGCCCCGCTCAACTGGTCGAACAAATCATCGATCCTAGGCAAAGGATACCGGTTCTTCACAGTAACACTGTTTAGTTTCTGATAATCCACACACAGGCAACGACTACTATCTTTCTTGTTGACAAAAAGGACTGGATCACCCCAAGACGAAACACTTGGTCTAATGAAATCCAAATCAAGAAGCTCCTGAATATGCACCTTAAACTCTGCTAGCTCAACAGGTGCCATCCTGTAGGGACTCTTCGATATCGATGCCGTTCCAGGCTGAACATCAATACCGAACTCCACTTCCCTATCAGGGGGTAAGCCAGGCAACTCATCTGGAAAAGCATCCAAGAAATTCTAAACTACTAGAGGTGCTGCCTCACAGCCTGAGTGCAATTCCATCGCACAATCCACCTATACAACTGCAGTCTTTGCTTGGCCAAGGAAAGACTCCCTGGCATGGAACTCAAATTCTGCTCGATCTGGAATTCTGAAAACAACTTTCTTGGCACGGCAATCAATAATGGCATGAGCTTCACCCAACAAATCCATACCCAGAATAACGTCGAATCCTGAATTTCCAATGATAATCAGGTTGGCCTTAAAATCTACGTCCCCAATAACAACGGAACATTGCCTGCACTCATGGAAATAAATGACAATACCACCACCTGTCACAATATTCCAAGCCTCAGACATGTTGCTACAATCCAACTAATGGTGAGCGACAAATCGTGAGGAGACAAAAGAATGGATTACCCCAGAATCAAAGAGAACACGAGCGGTAAAAGAGCAAACAAGGATGACACCTAAGAGAACAAAAGACAAGGAGAATGAAAAAACAGAAAATCAAGGGTAAGGGAAACAACAATGCAGAAAGATAACGGAAAGAAAGCAAAACAAGACCAAAAAAAGAAACAAAGAGAAATCAAAACAACAACAACAAAACAAAAAGCAAAAGATACCTGCCACAACTCTTTCAGCTGTTTCAGCATCTGCAGCAGTCAAGTTGAAAGCCTGACCTCTCCTCAGAGCAGCGGTCCTCTGACCGACAATCTGACGCTAAGGAGGAAGCGGAGGCCTAACTGGACCACGAGCTGGGCCTGCTTACTGAACAGGATCCCTGGCTGGAAGAGCCACCTACTGCTGCTGCGGACAATCGTGTACCGAATGATACGCGGCGCCACACCTAAAGCACCGGCAGTTGACGCGCCAACAATTCTTACACTCATGCCCAGACATCTGACAGAAGTCGCAAAACTACCCTTCTGGAAACCAGCAGAAGGTTATGGAGCTGTCCTGACCAGATGGGTTGGGACAGGCCTCCGAACAGGACCACCAGAAGGCCTAACAACAGGATGCGAAACAGTCTACGGAGAAGGAACCAAACCACGACGAGCCTGCTCTTGAGCTCGAGCTGATTTAAGAGCTTCAGTATAAGTACGCAAACAGAGAGAGACAAGATGCCTCTTGATATCCTGCTCAAGCCCATTTGTGAATCTACGAAACCTATCTTCTTCGGTAGCCACAAGAATGACAGTGAAGCTGCTAAGTCTAGTAAACTCAGATGCGTACTCATCCACTGACCTGGAACCCTATTTTAAGAAGTCCATGTTACAACATTGTTTGAACAATTATGTAACAAAATTCCAAAATAGTATAATGACTTAACCTGTTTTAGGGCCAGGAATTGATGTTCCATCTCAACCCGAGTACTACTGGGGAAGAACTTCTCCAAGACTCCCCGAGTGAAAGTAGTCTAAGCAATAGGCCTCTCGAGTCGCTCGGACTCGGCTATCCACCAAATGTGAGCCAAATCCACCAACTGGATGGAAACCAAGTCCACCCTATCAGCCTCGGTAACATGTGCCGCCAAGAGCAAGCACTCGGTCTGGATCAACCACTGTTCAGCCTCCAAAGGTGTCTCAGTGCCGAAAAAGTGGTCGCGATGCAGCCTCATAAAATTCGTAACTGTTCCCGGACGAGACGGAAGATTTGTCTGCACAGGCACAACAGGAGGCGGAACTAGGGCAGCTTCAAGAGCAGCCATCACTAGATCGCTGTAGTTTTGCTGCTGATTATTCAGCCACTTAAGCACAGCAGTGACAGCCTCAATTGGATCAGGATGAAAAGAATTCCCACGAGCCATAGCTGCACCAAAAATCAAAATAATAAGCATCCAGAATGAAAGTTGATAATAATTCATTTATGCATGCATGGTTGGTGAAATATTGAGCCAATCCCAGTTCGAGCCAAGCTTGTCTAATATATTAGGTAGCAAATACATTAGCCAAACCTGAGCTCTGATACCACTAAAAGCCTTGTCACGTCCCGCTTCCCAAAAAGAATACGGAATACGGATACGCGACTCAACCCAGCGAATGATTTACATCATCTATAAGCTGTTCAGGAATCTTTACAAGATCTCACAAAATAATCAGAGTCGGAAGCAAAAGAGAATCAACCACACACATGCAAAATTGAATTAATGAACTAACAGAATTTACTTGAAACAAAATGTATCAATCTCAAATAAATCAGAATCTGGATAAGACAAAATTCTGGATCACATCGCCCAAAAAAAATACAAAGTAATCATCCAAGTACCCAAAATACATGATTCAAAGCAACAATAATAGCAATACTAATAAGTAAGAAATCCAGCACTAAATCCTGATCTGCAATTAATAATTGTAGGAGAAGGAAAGAGAAAACAAGTACCCGTCAATGCAAGTTACGGGCCACTTATAATGTAGGATAAAAGTACATGAAAAAGGTAAACAAATAACATGGAATAATGCATCAACAGTAATAACTAGCATGAATCAGTAAAACAAAGTTAACTAGCATAGTATACTAACAGTACAAATGAATGTGTCAAATATAATGTCATATGGCAACTAATAGTGCCTAGTAACAGTAAGCTCAGTATAACAGTGTAATGGTATAACAGTATCAGTCTTATATTCGTACAGTCTTGTGTGTATTACTAGCTAGGTAGCACTTCATGTGCCCCATATTATAATACATGGTTGCTATAACAAACAGTTTCGCTTTTAGATTTCATAGTGGACCATAATGGGGCAGTGTACTCAGGTATCAGTAACAGTAGCAGTAGCAGTAAAAGTAACAGTAACAGTATAGAACACTAGTTCCCTTCCACGTACACGTTTTCATATTTTCCACTACTAGATCTTCCCTTAAGAAATCCCGGCTTGATCACTTTTAATATGGTTATCAACAGACATGATAGTGCATCAAATAGTTTCAAACTAATATGGTACAATTATTATTAGGTTCAGGGAAACAAATAAACATGTATAGGTGATATACGGTCACATAAACGTGCAAAACAGTGTATGTTCATATTCAGGACAGCATGACAGTACAGTACTAAAAAAGTGATTTCCATTACTACAGAAATCCAAATCTGAATCCGTCAAAGAATGTAAAAAATAGACTTTCACACGAATCCATCGATTATAAATAAGCCATATAGTATTTCACAAAATTATAGCTCAAAACTGATTTGAATCCAGAAAATACGTTCAGCCAGAAATCAGTAAATCGTATCCAAAGTCAGAAAAACAGCATTAAAACATCTCAAATAAATCCAGAAAAAATCTGGGGTAATCCCCTATATGTCTAGTATCAGAATATCAAGTTTCATAATATTCCAATAAAATTAGTTCAGTCAACAAAAATCAGAAAACATCAAGAAACGATAGTTTAGCAAATCTGGAATTCCCAACACTACCGTACGAAAGCTGTGATATCTCGCAAACCATGAAACGAAATCCAAATCAGCCAAAGGGAAATAAAAATAGACAAAATAAGAAAACTTTCATATTTCATAAATATTTTCCATACAGTAAAAGAAAATAGGGTGAAATTACGATTCTTTATAGAACAGCGAGTAAAATATAGCAAGTATAGCTTTCGTAAACAAGCATGAAACGGCGTATAAAACTCATCAGTAAAATACACCAAAATTTTGGATAATTCCTAGATAGATATAAAAATACTGTGCAAAGTTTCAGATCAAAATATTATAATTAGAACTAGTATCAAAATAGTTTAACCATCAAAATTATCAGAAAGCGAAATCTGGAAATAAATTACACCTCTGTAGTAAAATAGCCATAACTCACTCATACGAAAACGTAATCGATCAAGATCAGAGAGTTTGGAAAGAAGATAGATTTCTCTACAATTCATATCTAATACAAAATTAAGAATTCTGAACTTAATATGGTTAAAATACAAATCAAAACTGATCGACGACAAATACAGATTTTCCCTTGAAAACAAAACCAACATAAATCATACGAAACTTGTTCCAATCACAATCAAACATGGTATAGAGTCTACTAAGTATCCAAACATCATGAAATAAAATATATAACATATTCACAACCATCATATCACATAGATCTAATCAAACACATAATTTCACATAATTGTCTTACATATATGAATAGATCAAGAACGGTCAAACCTAGTTGTTTTTATGTCGATTTTTTTTTGTATCGTGAGGCAACTATGGTCAAATAGCACAATAAAGACAAAACCCATCAAAATAACTCACACATGAGTTGTCTTTAGAACCCAACGGCATTATAAGCGGAATTTTTTGACTTGTATCATACAAAGAAATTGGAGTACAAGTTACTTGCCTTAACCGAAGATGAAACGAACACCAAGAATAACAGGAACGGATCCCGACCACGAACAAAACCACGAACCAAGAACCAATGACCCACACGTGCGAACTACATGCATGTGCAAACCAAGAGAGAGAGGGAGAATGGTCGGGATGCATGGCGGCACTGGCTGATGCTGGCGATGCTGCTGTTGCTGTTCCTGGCGTCGGTGGACGGCAAGGAGGACAGAAAAAGAGATGAAGTGATGGATGGAAAGGTTCTCGGTGATTGGAATAGGGGATAGGGGGTTGCGGTGTGGTCGGATGAGGAATGCAGCGGGGGAAAGGTGGTCGGATGGGGGTGTTGGACGATCGGAAGGAGGCCAAGGGGTGCGGCTAGGGGCTGACGGCGCAAACCAGGGAAAGAAAGATCGGGGTAGGGTTTAGGTATAGGCGGCAGGGTTAGGGAAAGAGAGATGAGAGTATATATATATATTGGGTTGAATTAGGGTTTTTAATTGTGGGTAATGGATATTGGGTTATTGGGTTTATTAGGAGTAGTAGTAATAGGAGATGGTTATTAGGATTTGGTTTATCAATTGGGTTAGGGATAAACATGAGGGTTTAAGTTTAAATTGCAAATAGGATAAAACAACAATAGGTTTAGGCAAATGGAACCACGATCACCCAAAACACACGAGCCAAAGAGAATGGAACAAGAATCCAATAAAGAGAAAAATAACAAGGATGAAGAACAAAGCAAAAAAGCAACAAACAAACACAAAGAGCTCAAAATAAAATAAAAATGAATATATATTGAAAACAATTCCAGTATACAATCCAAGAAAAATACAAGAGAGTACAAATACTCAAGAAGAAGAAAAATACACCAAAAATACGAAAAACGAAAAACAGAAGTTACAACACCAAATTTAGTAGAGAACTAGATTTGCCCGTGGCCACGTGCCTACGGCACGTCTTCAGAACGATACATCATATGAAAAGCCTTGTAAACAGTAAATCAACAATTATGTAGCTGAAGTTTGAATAGTATAACAATAATTAGTTGTAAATAAAAGTCCATGTTTCCATTAGTATATGGTGGAAAATAATTATAAATTGGGGTATAAAAGTCCATGTTTCCATATATATATATATATATATATATATATATATATATATATATATATATATATATATATATATATATATATATATAGAGAGAGAGAGAGAGAGAGAGAGAGAGAGAGAAATAATTAAATAAATAAATGAGTTGTTTGGGGGGGGGAGGGAATTTGAATTTGAATTTGAATTTTGGTGGGAAACTTTGGGGGGGGGGGAGGGGGGAATGTGTTTTGTGAGGTTAGATCTGGACGTTTAATTTTGGGGAGATTGAAGGAGAGCCACTTGATAGCTTTCTTTGTGTTTTATTATATAGATTAAAAGAGTGGTTCAGCTTCCGCTGTTAATGAAGCGTGGTTCAGAGAAGCTGTAGCATGCATATTAACTGTAGAATGCATTTTAACTATTTTCAGATTGCTGCAGCCGTTAAATCTGTTAAGACTAGTGACGGAGGTACGCGTTCCTTCCTAGCATCTATTTTTAATTTCATGTCGGATTCTGAGATTTTTAGTCTAGCCAAAACCTATGGTCTTGCGGTGAGCGATACTGATAGGAACGGTTTCCTAAACAAGATTAGAGGGTGGGAGAGCAAGAGAGTAAATCTCATTTCGAACTCGTCTGCCAAAGCGAGTCATTGTCTCACGTTTAATTGTAGTTAATGGAAGCTCTCTTCTGGAATGTTAGGGGCCTAGGTAGGCGGGGCAAACGGAAAATGGTTAGGGATGTCATCGCTAAATCGAAAGTTAGCATTGTTGGTCTACAGGAGACCAAGCTGCCCCATATTTCTAGGCTAAGTAGACTGGGGGCATCGCATTTCAGAATGGCCTTCTTTTGGGGCCTCTGGGGGTATTGCCTTAAGGTTCAATCCCGAGTTGTTTGTCTGCCTAGTTAAATTCCACGGGCAATTCTCGTTGCTGCTCCAACGTAAGTCCGATCTGTGGACCCTGTCTATTATGGTGGTTTGTGGTCCGCACACTACTGCAGCTAGGAATTATGGAATGAACTACAAGCAATTAGCGCTCGCTGGCCGCACCCCTGGGTTGTGGGAGGAGATTTTAACATCACCAGGTTTGCCTCTGAACACAGGGGCAGAGGATTTAGTGACGTTGATAGGGGAATTTTTAACGAGGTTATCGCGTACCTGGAACTGGTTGACATTCCCATCACTAATAGGCTATTCACCTGTTCAAATATGCAAGCAGTGCCCATTTTAGCTAAGCTTGATAGGATCTTGGTCCCCGCAGACTGGGAAGCCAAATTCCCTTTGACTTGGGCCAAATCCCTCCTTAAACCAGCCTCGGATCATGTCCCTATTATCCTCTCTTCCTGAGAAGTGCATCCCAGGAAATCACCCAAGTTTAGATTTAAGAAAGCGTGGTTGGAAATCCAAGTCTTCCATCACATGGTAAACGAAAATTGGTCCTGCCCTACTAGAGGGACTAAAGCAACCGCAATCTAGTACGAAAAAATTAGAAGACTGCGGACCAAACTCAGGAAATGGAACCAGACCAGATTTGCACTGATCTGGAGAGTAAAAGATTCCCTCCTTAAAGGTATTGAGGAGCTGGAAAAGACGGAGGAAACTAGGATTTTGGTACAGGGGGAGCAAAATAGGTTGCTTCAGCTCTGAGAAGACATTCACCAACTTTATAGACTTGAAGAACTCAAATGGAAACAGCGATCTAGAATTTTGTGGCTTAAAGAAGGAGAGCGAATACAGCATTCTTCTACTGTATTGCCAGTGCCCGTCGTAGATCTAATCTCATCCATTCGATCCACTCGGAGTCTGGAGAGATACAAGGGGACGAGGATATCAAGGTAGCATTCCAATCCCATTTCAAGCGTCTCTTTGGACAGAAGGAGGATTTGAGAGTCCCTCTTCACCACGAATTCTGGAAAGGTTTCGCGGATGAATCTGACCCCATGCTTCGATCCCTTGAAGCTCCTTTTATGGAAAAGGAAATTCGGAAGGCAGTACAGCAACTCGGAAAGGACAAAGCACCAGGTCCAGATGGTTTCCCAGTCCCTTTCTACCAGGTGTTCTGGGAGGAAATCAAGGATGATCTGATTAAGTTGTTTGCTGATCTCTATGATCATAAACTTAAATTAGGTAGAATTAATTTTGCTGAGGTGGTGTTGATTCCTAAGAAAGAAAACTACCTGCGGGTGGGAGATTTCCTCCCTATTAGTCTCCTTAACTACTCAGTTAAGATTATAACCAAGACTCTGGCTAATAGGTTAGAAAAGGTGATGGACAAACTCATTAGTAACGAGCAGACGGGGTTCATTAAAGGATGGTGTATTCATGACAGTATGGCCACGGCTAAAGAAACTATCCATCACTGCCATGCGTCAAATGCTAAGAGCTATCTCCAGAAATTGGACTTTGAGAAAGCTTATGAATCAGTTGAATGGGAATGTCTCCTGGAAGCATTGGCTGAAAGAGGATTTGGGGCTAAATGGATCAGATGGATCCACACATGCCTCAACGCCAGCAGAACTGCTATTTTAATGAACGGGGTCTTGAGTCATTCTTTTTGTGTAAACGGGGCCTTAGAAAAGGAGATCCTCTCTCCCCCTCCTATTCACCATTGTCGCAGACGTTTTGCGGTCCATGATGGCTAACTGCAGTAGGGTCGACTGGATCTCGCCGGTGGCCATTGGAGTCAATCACCAAGATTGCTCTATCCTCCAATATGCAGACAATACTCTCCTATTTGGAAATGGCAATCTTGGGGAAACTACCACTTTCAAAAGAATTCTTTATAGTTTTTAAGCTTAGTCTGGACTCAGGGTCAACTTCCACAAAAGTGCTTTTATCCCCATTGCCCTCACTTCAGAGGAAGCACAAAAGCATGCCATGATTTTCAACTGCTCCATCAAGAGTTTTCCCATTAAATACTTGGTGCACCGCTGAGACCGGGAAAACTAAAGAAGGCAGACTGGTTACCTATCATTGACTGTGTGGAAAACCGTCTTGTTGGATGGAAAGGTAAAGCTTTATCCTTGGGAGGTAGAGTCATGCTTATTGATGCTATTTGTTTTTGGGGTGTGGGGGCAACAGGTGTGAGTTCTTGTAATTTATGAAACCGTAGTACTGGCATCAGTCCGACCCCAGGGAGTAGGAGTGGCTCGGGGATAGGAGCCGAGAGGTAGAGGCAGGTGGCATGGCTCAGAAGTAGGAACGGAGAGGTGGAGGCCAGGTTCTCAGCTCGGATCCAGCAGCTCGGCTCGGTTCGGTCATCTATACCTGTACACTGCCTAGAAACACCGAGAGAAGTCCCAGCGACAGGCCCTCTGACGATCTAGTCAGTCACTAAGAAAAAGACTCGGCAGTTAGGGTTCAGGTGGAGAGAGATTGATTACCTTCTGCAGTGAGGAGGGAGTCTGGTATTTATAGGCAGAGGCAAATGGGTCTGGGACCTTAGCGGGTCAGGTCGGACCCGTTTGCCTGTGGGCCTGAGGCGGTAGGGGCATGTTGGACTTCTGTTGACCTGATGATCAGGGAAGATCAGGATTTGAGGAGATCTGACGGGCCAGGAGGGGCCACATCATCTAACCCATATCAGGAGCCCCCCACTCCTGGAGGGCTGGGTAATCCAGTCGTGTAGAAGAGTGGAGCGGTGTGTACGGCGAAAATGTGGTTTGTATCTTGTAACACCCGGTATATATATAATATTATATAGAGATATATAATAATAATAATAATATATATATATAAAAGAAAAGAAAGAATGGATTGGAAGTAGTGACGTGGCATGGAAAGAAAGAAATAAAGTTGGTATTAATTGGTGTGGCCTATAGAAGATCCTATAGGAATTAATGGTGTGATGAGCCTATGAGATGATCTATGGGGCTAGATGGTATTAATGAATGATTGAAAGATGGTTGGGTGGAATTTGACCGGTTGACTATGGGATTCAAAGTCCCATACCGGATGGGATAAGGAAGAAATATAAGTATATATTAGGAAATGCCAATGATAAAGGTACCAACGGTTAACCACCTTTTTGAGGCAGCCTGTGGTGGGCGTGGCTAGAATTTTGTGTCCATTCTTTCGCGTGCGCACACGTGTAGCCGCGTGCGCAGCTGAGCCGGACTCGGAGCATTACAAATGGTATCAGAGTCGACTTTCGACACCGAGTGTGTACGCCTGTAGCGCCCCGATTTCCACGTAACCGGGAAACCGTGACACATGCCAAGATCTTTCCTTCAATTAGTCACGATACACAAAATGCTGGAAATTTAAAACTTTTTATTCAATACAGAGTTACCACGCAGTAATTACAATTATCAGTTTGTAATACCAACTGTAGCGCCTGCCCTTTTTCCTTTTTGACTCCAAACTCAATTCTTCCAATTTCTATATCACTTTAAACATAAACTAAAATAGTTATGTTTTCAAAGAAAATTTGGGCAGAGTCTCCTTTGTATTTTTTTGCCCAAAACACAGAAAAGCTTACGGAATTTTGCTCTAAATTCCGTAGCTTACATCACAGGCAATAATAATACGGGCTCCCCAGGCCAAAATGAGCTTCATCACACAGGCAATATATATATATATATATGCTCTGGGGGCCAAACTCATAACGGTTTAACAAATATCAATTAAAAAGCATAAATCCTTTTGAAAACGTAGTAAGTTTTTAGAAAATAACCTGTAAAAACCTACCACGACGCCCGGCACTCCACAACGAAATGGTTACGGGTCAAACCATATCCAGCCGCCTCACGCTATACTTTTCATCATCATCCCCATACTTATACATCAAAAATACAATTTAAAGCATCAATCCTTACTATTTACAATTAAATCATAACAACAATTTATAACTAAAGCTCCACTCCACGGAAACCTGTTCCTACACCTCACCTCTGCACTGCTGAAGACCTGTAACAGTAGGGACCTAGGGTAGTCCATGGACTCCCTAACCCCCAAATACTAAGGGGTTAGCCATTTCTGGTGTGAGTATAATTTATTAAAATAAGCAAATAAATTAAACTTTACAAGTAAAAACATAACGAACTCATAATATCAAGATCAACAAATCTTACTTGACATCTGAACATGTAACCTCATAAATGGGAATTCACATCCAATACTCTCCGAGTCATCACCTGTATGTATATCCATACCCACTCATAATCATACTTATCTTAGTAATCATTTGAATAACCCCTCTCATAATACAATATTGATCCTATTGTCTTATATCACATATCACATCATAGGCATATGCATTCATTTGCATACTACCACATTCATTCATGTCCAATCTAACGTCTCATTGCACATTACCATTTATATGCATTCCATCACAATAGACTCCGCGTCGCCAACATGGTTTGGCAATAACATGTCACACTCGCAATTTAACTTGAATGGAAAAGATACGTGTACATCTAATTGATGTGCCAGTGTATGTTATGACTTAACTCTAATGCAAGATTACCAATACAATGATGCTCTTTATTCTAATGCAAGACCACTAATACAATGATGCTCTTTATTCTAATGCCAGCAAGTCTCCGAAAGTAACATGCAGCCCATACTACATGTGACTCCATCTCAAGCCGTTTCTCCATATATAGGGATTTAACCCACGTTATGAACTTCTAATTGTACACAACCTGTTCCTGACAATACTCCATGACTCTGTGAGGTTGCAGAAGGGGTCAAGTCCCCCTATGCAGTCTGCTTATGGTATCTCCGTTTTCCACTACTACCCGGCATGCCGGACCTCACTCGATCCCAGTATATCGGGCATCGTTCCAAAATCAAACCATAGGGTTTCGCAAGCGCAGGGTAGCACGAAACCTACCCTGTGGCACCCTCTGGGGTATCGCAAGCGCAGGACTGCCCAAATGCATCCTGTGGCACCCCAGCCATGGTATTTCAGGAATTAACAGAGCGAGATATGCAACCCTTGTCCTCAACCTGTGAGACGGCACCGTACGTATCCCTTTAACGGGAAGGTACAACCCAATAACACCACCTAAGATCGGCCCTAAAGAAAGGTTTGGTCGTACGGTGCACCCTACTACCAACTCCCCTTCTTTCAGGCAAAAGGTTAAGTAATGATTTTATAAGTCACTATCCTAATGAGGTTATTATTCCTATGCAATCTTGCATAGTTTCCAATCATGGTCCAACTCGTGGTCCCTCGATCCAAGACTCTGGTAATAATATCTCTCTCACTCATCCCTACCCCTAACTCGGATTCTACCAACACTCTCGGCCCACGGTCAACCTACATTGGTTAAGATCCGTCGACGCCCGAGGTGAGATCTATCCATTTTACTCTAAGGGGGTAGGATGTGGTCTTGATGGTCGATGACCCTTAGGGTAATAATATCACCCTAGATAAGCACAACAAACTGCGTATTAGCTAAGAAGCTACATACGAGTAACCAAAAACACATACGAGCTAAACAGCTACGTATAGGACCAACAGCTACCTACGGGCCAGTCGAGCTGCGCATGAGACAACAACATATATATGAGCCAAATAAGTCCTGTATGAGACCAACAGCTACATACGGGCCAGTCGAGCCGCGTATGAGACAACAACATACATACAAGCCAAATAAGCTGCGTATGAGACCCACAGCTACATACGGGCCAGTCGAGCCGCGTATGAGACAACAACATACATACGAGCCAAATAAGCTGCGTATGAGACCCACAGCTACATACGGGCCAGTCGAGCCACGTATGAGCAAAACCACATACAAACAACCATTAAGGTAGTCAAACCTAGAAGCAACCAAACGTGCTTACTAGCAAACTTTATCTTCTATAATTATAAGCAACAGAAGAATCTACTAAAATCAACTTAGCATGGGTTTCTTCTACAATCAACCCATCATGGCATACCTACTATAATCAACTCAACATGAGTTTCTTTCTAAAATCGACTCAAACATGATAGGTTTTACTGGAACGTCACATAGGCATGAATGGGTTCTTCACACAACTCAAGCATGGTGTTCTACTACAACTGAACCATGGGTTTCTTTCTATAACAATTCAAGCATGGATTCTCACTATACCACAAGGATGGGTTCTTTCTCTACAACAATCTAAATCCATAGGGTGGGTTCTTTTACTCATTACTACTAACAACTCAAATGGGTTCTCCTTGGCATACACAAATAATATAGCCCTAGGAATGGGTTCTTCCTCAACCTACAACACTTAATCCACAAAAGGTGTGATCTTTTAACTCCCTACCACTGACAACATCCAAAGATTGTTTCTTTATCATACTACAACTAACATAATCATCAAGTTGGGTTCTTTTAGCATTCACAATTTACTCAACTCTCAAAATGGGTTCTTTCTCAATCTCTAACAATTCATACCCAAAAGATGGGTTCTTTTAACATCCACAATTTACTAAACTCTCAAATGGGTTCTTTTCTTCACCTACACAAGCAGTACCCTAAGGATAGTTCTTTCTACACATACATAAGTAGATAAGGAGAGCAAGCAACTAACTTAGAAGTAGAGAATTCTCACATATATAACTAATCCATTATATAGGTTTTATATACTCAAGGATAGTAAATTTCCCCATACGCCTCATCCATAAATCATGTCACCTCTTCAGTTCATCCAACTTCTTTAAATGTCAATTACGTGTATAGAACCATATACACCATATCTTGATATCCTCATATGATTGTAACTCATCCCCATATACACATATATGTTATTCAATCCTCCCTTAAACATCACTTCATAACTAAGTCATACTCACCGTATTCCTTAACACACAAAATATGTAGATAAATTAGTATTCACATATCCATCAAACCACAAGAATATATAATAAACCAACTCACATATTCATCAACCACAAAATATATAAATATACTAACTCACATATATCTTTAAACCACGAAAATATATAAATAATATAACTCACATATATCTTTAAACCACGAAAATATATAAATAATATAACTCACTATATTTTTTATAATCACAAAATACAAATAATAAATCATACTCACATAATTTTTTAACACACAAAAACACACAATAAATTAACTCACATATTTTGCGAAGATCCAAGCGCCATGCCACCTCGCGTCCAAGGTCATGAATATATTCTATCACCAAATTTCAAGCAATTAAAACTCAAATAATTCAACTAATCACAAGAGTAAATAATCGCTATCCCAAATATCCCACAAGCGCTTATTGAATGCTTGGGATATACACGTACGATGCACGTGATGATCTAATGCCTATGGTATTTTCATCCCCAAATAATTACCAAATCACCTCTAAAATATTCTAGTAGCTCAACTATGATTTCTACTACTATCCGAGAATTAATCCATATTCATATAATTCTCTTTTACAAACTCAAATCCCTAATTTACTAACAACTCACAATCTCTCTAATAACCTACTAATTTCTCCCATCTACAATTTCCAACATCTCAAAATCTCTCTACCCTAACATTCCTACTCAATAAAATTAACCCAACTAAATTCTATACAATAAAATAGTTAGGGTTTTACCTTCCCGAATCCAATCGAAAATCCGACGCTACTACGATGTCGAGAATCCCTCCATTAGTCTACCCCTAATTTTAATTTGGAATCCATGGAGAATCAGAGGAGTTTGGAGGTGGGGAAGTCTTGCCGATCGATGGGTTCTTTTGGGTTTGTTTTGATCGGGATGAAGAAGAAGAACGAAGGAGGAAGAGGGAAATGGGTCGGGGTTCCTTCGATTTTGGCTGGGACGAACGGGAGGAGGAGAAGGGTGGTCGGGGTTCCTTTTGGGTCGGTTTGGGAACGAACGGGAAGAAGAGGAGGTGGGAGAAGGGGAAGGGAATGGAGAAGGAGGCCGGGTTTCTTTGGGTTCGGGATGGAGAACGTACGGGAAGGAGAAGAGAAGGAAGAAGAAGGAGAAGGGAAAGAGAGAGAGAAGGGGTCTTTTGTAAAAAGGAAAATAATTAATAATAGATTGATAAATATCTAGGGGAATGTTGCATATAAGCCCTCTAGTCTTAACACTTTTCAAATAAAGCCAAACTCTCTACTTTAATAATTCCAAACAATACAAAAATACATTAAAACTACTTCGTAGATAATCCGTATAAAATAATTTAATACGAAAATAATAATAAAATAAAATCGACAATATATCTTATATTTCTCAATAAAAATAATTTTTATCAGAAAATCCATGATCGCGCAAAATTCTCGATCGCGCACACATTTCGATGCAAAATAGCCATATGCTATTTTCCGGGTCGTTACAACGCCTAAGAAGGAGCTAGGTTGGGACAGGTCGCCCGGGTAGGGGACTGTACAACTAGCAGAATCAGGGTAATCCTCTCCACATCGGCTAGAAAGGGATCCTGAATCAAGTTGTAAGTCCGGGCTCAGCGAGGACGCTGAGTTCTTAAGGAGGGGTGTGTGTAACACCCGGTATATATATAATATTATATAGAGATATATAATAATATATATATATATATATATATATATATATATAAAGAAAAGAAAGAATGGATTGGAAGTAGTGATGTGGCATGGAAAGAAAGAAATAAAGTTGGTATTAATTGGTGTGGCCTATAGAAGATCCTATAGGAATTAATGGTGTGATGAGCCTATGAGATGATCTATGGAGCTAGATGGTATTAATGAATGATTGAAAGATGGTTGGGTGGAATTTGACCGGTTGACTATGGGATTCAAAGTCCCATACCGGATGGGATAAGGAAGAAATATAAGTATATATTAGGAAATGCCAATGATAAAGGTACCAACGGTTAACCACCTTTTTAAGGCAGCCTGTGGTGGGCGTGGCTAGAGTTTGTGTCCGTTCTTTCGCGTGCGCGCACGTGTAGCCGCATGCGCAGCTGAGCCGGGCTCGGGGCGTTACATATCTTCCTAGAGAGGCCAGCGGGGTAGGATGAAGGGGGTCCCTTTAAAGACATGAGAGGCACCGAAAGCCGAGAATAGAAGGTCGTGAACCGAGCATCGAGCATCGAGCGTCGAGCATCGAGCGACGAGTTCTAATACGCTCGGATGTCAGGGCCTATTGCCGAGTCATCGAGCGCCGAGCACTGAGCCTTCATGAGCTCGGGTGACGAGGCATGCTGTCGGATGCCGAGTTCAGAAGCTCGCCTGTAGGAGCCAAGCATGGCTCGGAATTGCCACCGACCGCCGAGCCCCAAAGCTTGTTAGAAAAGCTATGGGGTGGCTCGAGGTCACTGCCGAGCGCCGGGCGCCGAGCCTTCATAAGCTCGGGTGACGAGCTTGCTATCGGATGCCGAGTCCAGAAGCTCGTCTGTGGGAGCCAAGCATGGCTCGGAATTGCCACCGAACGCCGAGCCCCAAAGCTTGATGGAAAAGCTATAGGGTGGCTCGAGGGCACTGTCGAGCACCGAGCGCCGAGCCTTCATGAGCTCGGGTGACGAGGCTTGCTGTCGGATGCTGAGTCCAGAAGCTCATCTGTGGGAGCCAAGCATGGCTCGGAATTTCCACCGACCGTCGAGCCCCAAAGCTTCTTGGAAAAGCTATGGGGTGGCTCGAGGTCACTGCCGAGCGCCGAGCACCGAGCGTCAAGCCTTCATGAGCTCGGGTGACGAGGCTTGCTATCGATGCCCAGTTCAGAAGCTCGTCTGTGGGAGCCAAGCGTGGCTTGAAATTGCCACCGACCGCCGAGCCCCAAATCTTGTTGGAAAAGCTATGGGGTGGCTCGAGGTAACTGCCGAGCACCGAGCACCGAGCCTTCATGAGCTCGGGTGACGAGGCTTGCTGTCGGATGCCGAGTCCAGAAGCTCGTTTGTGGGAGCCAAGCGTGGCTCGGAATTGCCACCGACCCCCGAGCCCCAAAGCTTGTTGGAAAAGCTATGGGGTGGCTCGAGGTCACTACTGAGCACCGAGCGCCAAGCCTTCATGAGCTAGGGTGACGAGGCTTGTTGTCGGATGCCGAGTCCAGAAGCTCATTTGTGGGAGCCAAGCGTGGCTCGAAATCACTGCCGAGCGCCGAGCCCCAAAGCTTGTTGGAAAAGCTTAGGGGTGGCTCCAGGTCATTACCCAGCGCTGAGCTCCCATGCTTTGTTGGAAAATCCATGGGAGGCTCGGAATAACTACCCACCATCGAGCCCACCATACTTTTTGTAAAAGTTAAAGGGTCTAGCTCGGGATTGCCACCGACCGTCGAGCCCCCAAGCTTGTGGTAAAAGCTAGGGGGTGGCTCGAGGTCACCATTGAGCGTCGAGCCCCCATACTTGTTGGAAAAGCCATGGGGAGGCTCGGAACTGCCTCCGACAGTCGCGCCCCAAGCTTGTTGAAAAAGCTAGAGGTTGGCTCGAGGTCACTACCGAGCGCCGAGCCCCCCATACTTCTTGGAAAAACTATGGGGAGGCTCGGGATTGCCACCGACTGTCGAGCCCCAAGCTTGTTGGAAATGCTAGAGGTTGGTTCGAGGTCACTACCGAGCGCCAAGCCCCCCATACTTCTTGGAAAAGCTATGGGGAGGCTCGGAATTGCCACCGACCGTCGAGCCCCCAAGCTTGTGGTAAAAGCTAGGGGGTGAATCGAGGTCACCACTAAGTGCCGAGCTCCCATACTTATTGGAAAAGCCCTGGGGGTGGCTCGAAATTGCTACCGACCATCGAGCCTCCAAGCTTGTGGTAAAAGCTAGGGGCTAGCTCGAGGTAACCACCGAGCGCCGACCCCCTTACTTGTTGAAAAATCCATGGGGAGGCTCGGAATTGCTACTGACCGTCGAGCCCCCATACTTGTTGTAAAGTTAGGGGGTGGCTCGAGGTCACTGCTGAGCGCCGAGTCCCCATGCTTGTTGGAAAAGCCATTGGGAGGCTCGGAATTGCCTCCGACCGTCGAGCCCCCAAGCTTGTGGTAAAAGCTAGGGGGTGTCTCGAGGTCACCACTGAGCGCCGAGCCCCCATACTTGTTGGAAAAGTCCTGAGGTGGCTCGGAATTGCTACCGACCGTCAATTCCCCAAGCTTGTGATAAAAGCTAGGGGGTAGCTCGAGGTCACCACCGAGCGCTGAGCCCCCATACTTGTTGGAAAAGCTATGGGGAGGCTTGGAATTGCTACCGACGGTCGAGCCCCCATACTTTTTGTAAAGTTAGGGGGTGGGTCGAGATCACTGCAGAGCGTCGAGCCCCCATGCTTGTTGGAAAAGCCATGGGGAGGCTCGGAATTGCCTCCGACCGTCGAGCTCCAAGCTTGTTGGAAAAGCTAGAGGCTGGCTCGAGGTCACTACCGGGCGCCGAGCCCCCTATAATTCTTGGAAAAGCTATGGGGAGGCTCGGGATTGCCACCGACTGTCGAGCCTCCAAGCTTGTGGTAAAAGCTAGGGGTGGCTCGAGGTCACCACTGAGCGCCGAGCCCCCATACTTGTTGGAAACGCCATAGGGTGGCTCGGAATTGCTACCGACCATCGAGCCCTTATACTTGTTGTAAAGTTAGGGGGTGGCTCGAGATCACTGCCGAGCACCGAGCCCCCATGCTTGTTGGAAAAGCCATGGGGAGGCTCGGAATTGCCTCCGACCGTCGAGCCCCAAGCTTGTTGGAAAAGCTAGAGGCTGGCTCGAGGTCACTACCGAGCGCCGAGCCCCCCATACTTGTTGGAAAAGCTATGGGGAGGCTCGGGATTTCCACCGACCGTCGAGCCCCAAAGCTTGTGGTAAAAGCTAGAGAGTAGCTCGAGGTCACCACTGAGCGCCGAGCCCCAATACTTGTTGGAAGAGCCCTGGGGTGGCTCGAGATTGCCACCAACCGTCGAGCCCCCAAGCTTTTGGTAAAAGCTAAGGGGTGGCTCGAGGTCACCACTGAGCGTCGAGCCCCCATACTTGTTGGAAAAGCCCTGGGGTGGCTCGGAATTGCTACCGACCATCGAGCCCGGCCCCCAAGCTTGTGGTAAAAGCTAGGGGTGGCTCGAGGTTACCACCGAGCGCCGAACCCCCATACTTGTGGGATAAGCCATGGGGAGGTTCGGAATTACTACCGACGGTCAAGCCCCCATACTTGTTGCAAAGTTAGGGGGTGGGTCGAGGTCACTGCCGAGCGTTGAGCCCCCATGCTTGTTGGAAAAGCCATGGGGAGGCTCGACTCGAAGCGGGCCCCGACCCGCCGTACCTACTGTGAAATTCGGGAGTAAAAACTAGAAAATTTCTTGTGATGCTGATGTCACGGGCATGGAATTCGAGGAGTTTGAAATCCTAGTGGCTGTTAGATCTTGATGATCAAGATTGGACGATGAGGATTTCGGCACGGGATTTGTAGCGTCGATTCCTCTCTATAAATCCCCTTCCCCTTTCCTCATTTCTTCACTTTGCATTTTTCTCTTTAAGACCAAGAGTTTCTCTCTTTTGCTGCCGGCAACGACTTTTACGGTGAACTCTCCGTTTACCAATTATCAGGTTAGTATTTTAATTTTCCATGTCGCGCACTCAGATCGGCTCCGAGGAGAGTTCTTCTGGCTGGGGTGATGGTGATCGGGATTCGAACTCGACGTCGTGGGACCTGGACAACCGACCCATTACGGGAGAGGGACAGTCGGACTCCATGTCGTGGGATACGGTTCTGGACGTGTCCCCCTACAGATTCGTCAGCCAGAGATAGTAGAGTCCTCGGGCGAGGACGTTGGGGAGGAAGATCCTAAGGAAGGGGAGTAGTAGAGTCTGAGGAAGGAGGTGAGGTCGAGGAGGAAGTAGAGTATGAGCAAGGAGGCGAGGTCGAGGAGGAAATGGAGTTTGAGGAAGGAGGCAAGGTCGAGGAGGAAGTAGGGCCTGTCTCTCCCCCCTCTCCCTCCTTTATCGACACCGTCTCCGCCGAGGAAGCCTCGAACTCGTAGTAAGAAAAGGAAGTGGCGAGCGCCGGATAGTCTGGGGTCGCTGGATGAGTTCGCACCGAAACCAGCATTTGACCTCCCCTTTTCCAAGAGGGCAGGGTCGATCAGGATGTATCCTGACGACGTGGAGAGCGTTGTTCAATTCCACATGGAGGTGCCTTCGGCTAGCCGGCCTCAGATGAAGATGGACAACACGCCGTGCGTGCTGAAGGCCGATTTTATGCCCATCATAAGGGCCTGTTATTTCATCCCCAAGGAGTACGAGTTGATGATTCCGAGCCCCGGTCTTCGCCCCACCACCGAATTGGCCCCCGGCTTCTGCATATTTTTCGAGGATGCCTTTGTCTCGGGGCTAAGGATGTCGCTGCATCCATTCATCAAGAGGGTGCTTAGGTGGGGGGAACTGAGCCCGATGCAGTATGGACCTAATTCATGGAAGCATATGATTTGCTTCATTTTGAAGTGTCAGGAGAAGAAGGTCCCCCTTAAGTTAAAGTACTTCCGTGTGGTCGTGGGGGTGAGCTCGCTCGGTGACATGGAGGGGGTATTCTACATGTCTCCCTGCCCTCACAAGAGAGTGATGCACGGTCACCCGGAATCCATAAAGGGGTGGAAGGAGAAGTACTTCATTGTTGGGAGCGAAGTGCCTTGGGAAATCCCTATGGCTTGGAACTTCTTCAAGCCGAACTTCAAACCCCCGAGGCAGAGGGACTTGACTGGGGTAGAGTGGGCAGATGTAGCCAAAATCATGGAGGGGCACAACATCGGTTGGCCATGCGTGACCTAGATACACCTTGCGCGAGCCGGACTGAGTCCAGCCGACCCCTGTACGTTTTTGTTTCATTCTTGTCTAACCTTTTGCTTCTGTATTAACAATTTTTTCTCTTTTTTTGTAGTGATGGAACCAAAGAATCTTGAGACGAGGAAGGCCCTGTTGGCGCTGGCCCAGAAGAAGAGGGCCCGGGAAGTGGAATTGGGGGCGGGGGCAGCCCGAGGGGTGGCGAAGGTCCCTACGGAGCCATCCCCCAAGAAGCTGAAGAAGAAGCACTCATCCCGCGAGGTGAAGGAGTCAGGGCTGAGCAAGAGTAACCGAAAGGTTACTGGGGTCCTGAGGGTGGGGACCCTCGCCTTCTGTCCCGATGCCAGGTAGATGGTTGGAGAGGGGGGGCTAAGGCCGTATGCCCCGGGCAGGTCAGTAAAGGAGGCAGACTCGCTGGCCGAGGGCCCGATCGCCATGAAGGTGGCCGCCAAGATTGCCACGGTGTGTGACCGAAACATTTTGTCGACTGAGATCGCGAAGACGGCCCACATGAAGTGGGCTCAGGATCAAGTGGTGGTAAGTGTTGGTTTTTTCTGTCTTATTCATTTCTTTTATACTGGGTAACCTTCTGACATTCCCTTCTTGACCAGGAATTGAGGATAGGGGACCAGATGAGGAGGTGCATGGATAGAGGTCCAAGCCGAGAAGTGGAACGCCGACTGATACCTTCGAGAGGCAAATAACATCAACCTCAAGCTGACGGCTGCTCAGGTGCAGGTGCAAACCCTCACAGCCGAGCTCGCCTCTCAACAGGACGGGCATCTTTGTGAACTGGCCACGGCCTGACAAAAGGCACAGGCAGAGTACGACGAGATGTCGATGGCGGCGGTGGACGAGCTGGTCAGCACACCAAACGAGGTGTATGATAGAGCAAAGGAGAGCTTTCTGCTCCTTTACCCTGAAGCGAAGATCGACCACCTCAACTATAGGTGGGTACCTCCCGTGCATCCGCCCACCCTCGGGGGCGAGGGCAACGAGGCTCCGAGTCACCACACCTTGGAGGAGGAGGTAGGGGTGCGGCAGCCGACGAAGAGGTGTAGCTCCCCCCTCCGCAATAGCTAAAAATACTTTCTTCCCTTTTTTCTTTTGTTTCTTTTTGTATTGCCGAACGCGGACTGGCCACCGCTTTTTGTAATCAATTTTTGAATCAATACAACTGGATTTTTGGGCCGACCTTCTATGACATGTAGATTTTTAGTAAATCATGGTTTCGTCCTCTCTTGCCAGATTAACGAGGCCCTGGGTGCCGACCTCAGTTCTGCCGAGGTCTGCCAACTTCAGGATTTGCTAGAATCCAAGGAGAGTGTCTTGATCCGCTATCGCAAGCAGGCTCGCGATCAAGAAGCTGCAGTCGGTTATTTTATGAACAAGTCCAAGGAGCTTAGCTTGGAGACGGCATGCCCGAAGAAGGCCATAGCTGATCGGGACTGGGGGAGTGCCGAGACGAACTGGTCCCTATCTGATGCTTTCACTAGGCATCTGACCTCTGAGTTCATTCTTCGTGGGGTGGTGGTTGAAAAGGAGCTAGATATCCAGAGGTTGAAGGTCCTGCTAGGCGCCGGGCGGTCTCGGTTCAACCATCCAGAGCCTGGAGGCCTCTCTGTTTTGGGTTCCTCGCCGACCCTGTATCTGGAGATGGCAAGGCCCGCTGATGCACAGAGCTCTATTGCGGGGACGTCGACAATGGCTACACCCAAGATGGGGGATGAGATTGCAGGAGGGCGGACCCGTTCTACATGACTCGAGGCGGCTCCTGTGAGCCCAGAGGGTCTGGCGAGAGATCCTTAGGTAGAGATAGAGGGAAAATGTTGTAACATTTTTTAATTGTACCGTAACCTTTGAGGGCGCTTATGAATAAGATATGATTTGTCCGACCCTCTTTGACTTGGGAAAAACTAAGATGTTGAATGTTCTTCGAACCGGCTACCGACCCCCCTGCTTAGTGGAAAACGAGGGAGTGACTCGAGACCCATGTCGAATGCAGATTCGCCCTGATTAGGGTTGTAGCTTGGGGGAGAATCCCTATTTTTCTCGGGAGCCGAGCCATTTCGTCTCCGGCTGAGCTGTTTCGTCTTCCAACGTCGCTAATGGGGGACGTGTTGTGCAATCTAGTTACCTAAATAAAAAGATAAAACTAGACACAAATTATAAAACCTCGCAAGTGCACGAATCGTTTGAAGAAGCGTAGCGGCAAGCAAGGGTCGATCCCACAGAGATTGTAGTACTTAACTTACTAATCAATAAAATAGAAAACAAAATATTGAAGTGTCGTTCTAAAAGTCTAAAAGAAATGAAAAGATTAAAACTAAATTAAGAAGTGCACGATTTGAGTCACGAATATCGATTTAAGTAGTTGGGCATTGATTTCCACCTATAGTCAGTAATGCGAAGTTATCCACTACTCTTATTACTCATGCTTGTTCTCTTCAAGGGCATGGTATCTACTCCTTAAAGTACTGTTACCCTAAGCCAAGAATTAGGCATGGTATCTACTCTAATTCGTTTCTTTCATCAAGTGTTTAGCATGGTATCTACTAAGTTGTACTTGAAGAAAACATAAGATCAGTGGAAACAAACAAACACTCAAGGTTCTAGAAATTGGTATCAGATCTAGATCCCTTAAGTTGATTAAACCAAGAACCCCTAGAGATTCCCTTGTTACAAGTTATGAACACGAGATACGGGTCGTCTCAATATGCTCACATAACAGATTCAGATCTATAATACACAAACTTATAATCCCAGGTTCGGATCAGTCGACTGGCTGTCACTTCAGTCGACTGCAGTCTACTGGCTGTCACTTCAGTCGACTGCCCTAGGTTTCTGAACTAGTTTGATTACTATAAATCTATTCCAATACTCTCAGATTTAATCAATAAGCAATAAAGTAGCACTTAGAAAAATATAAGCATCACATGACTACGGTTTCAATCTACCCAACTATTAAATTAGTTGCACATAATACAACCTTTATTGATTAATATAATAGAGTTCATGACTACAATGAAAATAAAGAGAAGAATAGAAGAACACTGATTTGTATGATATTGATCTTGAGCCCAATCAGCAATCGTCTTCCTTCTTTGATGCTAGATGTTGATGGCCTTTCTTGGTCGGTCCAGCCGTCTTGAGATATTCCGAGCATCCCGCATCCCCTGCATCTTGGTTGGTATTTATAGAACATGGCTAGAGATTTAGGGTTTTTACCCTTTTGCATAAACGCCCTCTTCTTTTATTTATTTCTTTCCTTATCTGATTGGCGATATATATATATCTTTCTCTTTTCTTCTTTCTTTCCGTATCTGCTTTGATTTGTATTTGGATTTGGATGAATCTTTAATTATCTTATCTGTTGACTCTGCCGCCGATCAGTCGACTGGTGTTTGATATAAGTCGACTGTGTCGAGACTTCAGTGGGTTCATGATTCATCAGCCCAGTCGACTGTTGTTGGAAGAGTCGACTGTGCCGAGCAGCTTCAGCTTCTCTGTTCAGTCGCCTGTTGGCATACTCAGTCGACTGATCTCTTCAGTTCCTTATGTATCATCCTTAAAATCCTGAATTTGCTTCGTTTCACACTTTTATGCTGTTTCCTGTGGAAAAGAGAAAAGGAGAGTAAAATACCATATATAGAGCATTTAAATGTCTAATTGCACTAAAGTTATTGCTCTAAAATGTGAATAATATTGTGTTCATCAGGACGTTTTATCTTCCGTCGTTTCGACTTCCAATGTCAAAAATGCGCCTTTCTGGAGGGCTATATAACCCTCACCCCTCCATCAGTAGTTCATCAGAAACTGTCTCACTTCACCGTGAGTTCACATCGCCTGGTAATCTCTTACCATCCTCTGACAATTGGGGGTAACGGCTATGAGTGCTGCTTTATCCCCTGTTGTCAGCAGGTGAGAGGTGGGTCGGTCCCGGAGGCGAGGCTCGGAGCGCTTGCCGAAGGAGAGCGCCCCCAATGAAACTTTTTAGCCGAGAGTCCCAGATCGGGGGCTCCCTTGCCACCCTCTGACAATTGGGGGTAACGGCTATGAGTGTTGTTTATCCTCTATTGCCAACAGATGAGAGGTGGGTTGATCCATGGTCCGGGGCTCAGGGTGCTTGCTGAGGGCGAGCGCCCTAAATCTTAATGAAAGTTTTCGGGTAGGGGGGAGAGCTGAAATCCCGACCGAAGGTTCAAGACTTGGTTATTTTGATAAAAACCTCTCGAGTGCTCGGAGTGTTGAAGACCCCTTTAACATGTAAGAGTTGTCAGGTTGTGTCTCGGAGACACCGCCGAGCATGTAGCCCTATTAGCTTGAGAAATCTATGGCGTGGCTCGAGGTAAATGCCGAGGGCGAGCCACCTTAACTTGGAAGAGTTGTCGGGTTGTGGCTCGGGGGCATCGCCGAGCGTGTAGCCCTATTAGCTTGAGAAAGCTAGGGCATGGCTCGAGGTCAATGCTGAGGGTCGAGCACCCTTAACTTGGAAGAGTTGTCGGGTTGTGGCTCGGAGGCACCGCCGAGCGTGTAGCCCTGTTAGCTTGAGAAAGTTAGGGCGTGGCTCGAGGTCAATGCTGAGAGTCGAGCCCCCTTAACTTGGAAGAGTTTTCGGGTTGTGGCTCGGAGGCACCGCCGAGCGTGTAGCCCTATTAGCTTGAGAAAGCTATGGCGTGGCTCGAGGTCAATGCCGAGGGTCAAGCCACCTTAACTTGGAAGAGTTGTCGGATTGTGGCTCGGAGGCACCACCGAGCATGTAGCCCTGTTAGCTTGAGAAAGCTAGGGCATGACTCGAGGTCAATGTCGAGGTTCGAGCCCCTTTAACTTGGAAGAGTTGTCGGGTTGCGGCTCGGTGGTACTGCCGAGCGCGTAGCCCTGTTAGCTTGAGAAAGCTAGGACGTGGCTCGAAGTCAATGCCGAAGGTCGAGCCCCCTTAACTTGGAAGAGTGTCGGGTTGCGGCTCGGAGGCACTGCCGAGCGCGTAGCCCTGTTAGCTTGAGAAAGCTAGGGCGTGGCCCGAGGTCAATGCCAAAGGTCGAGCCCCTTAACTTGGAAGAGTTATCAGGTTGCAGCTCGGAGGCACTGCCGAGTGCGTAGCCTTGTTAGCTTGAGAAAGCTAGGGCATGGCTCGAGGTCAATACCGAAGGTCGAGCCCCCTTAACTTAGAAGAGTTGTCGGGTTGCGGCTCGGAGGCAATGCCGAGCACGTAGCCCTGTTAGCTTGAGAAAGCTAGGGCGTGGTTCGAGGTCAATACCGAAGGTCGAACCCCCTTAATTTGGAAGAGTTGTTGGGCTACAGCTCAGAGGCAAGCACGTAGCCTTGTTAGCTTGAGAAAGCTAGGGCATGACTTGAGGTCAATGTCGAAGGTCGAGCCCCCTTAACTTTGAAGAGTTGTCGGATTGCGGTTCGGAGGCACTGCCGAGCACGTAGCCCTGTTAGCTTGAGAAAGCTAGGGCATGGCTCAAGGTCAATGCCGAAGGTCGAGCCCCCTTAACTTGGAAGAGTTGTCGGGTTGTGGCTCGAAGGCACTACCGAGCGCGTAGCCCTGTTAGCTTGAGAAAGCTAGGGCGTGCCTCGAGGTCAATGTCGAAGGTCGAGCCCCCTTAACTTGGAAGAGTTGTGGGGTTGCGGCTCGGAGTCATTGCCGAACATGTAGCCCTATTAGCTTGAGAAAGCTAGAGCGTTGTTCGAGGTCAATGCCGAAGGTCAAGCCCCCTTAACTTGGAATAGTTATCGGGTTGCGACCCAGAGGCGCTGCCGAGCGTGTAGCCCTGTTAACTTGGGAAAGCTAGGACATGGCTCGAGGTCAATGCCGAAGGTCGAGCCCCCTTAACTTGGAAGAAAAAATTTAAAAAGTGTAGGAGAAAACAGAAGTTACACTTTGTTATTTACAAAAGGGAACATCGTGTAAGTGCCGATTACAATGTATTGGTTACATAAGTTTAGCCCTCTCCTTCGAGGAACTTAATGTGGTGCTCCGCATTCCAAAGCCTCTTGACTATCCTGCCCCCCAGGTCTGCGAGTTGGTATGTGCCTAGGCGTACCACTTCGGAGACATTGTAGGGACCCTCCCAATTAAGCGATAGTTTTCGCTTTCCTCTGGGGTCAGATACCATGAGTTTTCTGAGCACAGGGTCACCTTGCTTGATGTCCGTCGAGCGGACCTTCTTGTTATAGAATTTCTCGATCCTTTGTTGGTATATGCTTTTGCGAATGGCGGATCTTTTCCTGACCTCGTCAATGAGGTTCAGATTGGCTCTGAGGTCCGAAGAGTTGTCCTCCTGGCTGAAGACCATGATCCTGGGCGAGGGGAGGCCGATCTCTAGTGGAATAACAGCCTCAGCGTCGTAGGTGAGGTTGAATGGGGACTCGCTCATGGGGATCCTCTTAGTTGTTCGGTGCGCCAGAGTACACTGGGCAGCTCGTCGACCCAGAGCCCCTTTGGTGAATTATCAAGCCACTTCTTGAGGCCGACTAGGATCTGGCGGTTCGCATTTTTGGCTTGGTCATTTGGCTGAGGGTGGCACACCGATGAGAAGCATTGATGAACGCCGATGTCTTCATAGAACTTTCGAAAGTTTTACCCGTGAACTGGGTCTCTTTGATGGTGATGAGCACCTTTGGGATCCCGAATCGACAGATGATGTTCCTCCAGAAGAATTGTTGAGTTTGATGCTCGGTGATCGTGGCCAGGGGTTCTTCCTCGATCCACTTTGTGAAGTAGTCGATGGCCACCACCAGAAATTTCCTTTGACCCATTGCTTGTGGGAAGAAGGGGGTCGGGTTAGACAGGGATAGGAGGTTGGCCTGGGGAAGCCTCTTCACCGACGAGAATCTTTGGCACGGGCCACACCTCTTAACGAGATCCTGAGAGTCTTGCAACATGGTAGGCCAGTAGTACCCGTAATTTAGGGCCTTTCGAGCGAGCGACCTGCTCCCCATGTGGCATCCACCGATCCCCTCGTGTAGTTCCTTCAGAGCGTACTTTGCCTCGTCGGGAGATAGCCAACGGAGGTAGGGCCTACCGTCAGCTATCGTGTATGAGCGCTTGAAGAGCGTCCCGTCGATCAGGGTGAATCTTTCAAAGTAGACCCTGATCCTTCTTGCTTCAGCCCGGTCTGGAGGAAGCTCGCCGTTCGAAAGAAATTTTCGAATGGGCGTCGTCCAGTTGCTTGGTTGGAGATCAGTGGTGGGGTCGGAGGCTTCAGGGAGGTCGATGCTGGGCTTGAGGAGCACTTCGATCAACACGGTGCAGTCAAGCCCTTCGAAGGATGATGAGGCGAGCTTCGATAATGAATCTTCCTGGGCATTATGTTCACTGGGGATCCATTCTACCGAATGGTATTCGAAAGATGCCAAGAGATGGACTACCGCCAGGTACTACACCATTAGAGCATCGCGAGCTTCGTACTCCCCGGTGATCTGGTTGACCACGAGCTGGGAGTCGCTAAAGGCCTTGATGTGTCTGGATCCGGCCTTGTGTGCTAGGGTGAGCCCCGCAATCATAGCTTCATACTTTGTCTTATTATTCGAAGCTGGGAAATTCAGACGGAGAGAATACTGAAGGACAAAATTATTGGGACCTTTTAGAATGACGTCCGCTCCGCTTCCTCCCTCGCAGGATGAGCCGTCGACATAAACCTCCCACATCGGGTCGGTATCTTGAATGTCGGACGGCTCGGAAATAGTGCATTCCGTGATGAATTCGGCAAGGGCCTACCCCTTGATGGCTGTCCTGGGTAGGTAGATGATGTCGTACTGACTCAGCTCGATCGACCACTTGACCAAGTGGCCGGAAGTTTCGGGCTTGTGAAGGACGGCTTTGGGAGGCTAGTCTGTGAGGACCTGAATGGAGTGGGCTTGGAAATAAGGGCGAAGCTTTTGCTCGGCCATCACAAGTGCGTAGGCCACCTTCTCCATTTTAGCATACCTGGTCTCTGCTGAAAGCAAGACCTTGCTCATGTAGTACAGAGGCTTCTAGACGTCGTCATCTTCCCGAACGAGAACGGCACTAAGGGCACTCTCCGAGTCTGAGAGATATAGTTGTAGTGGTTTGTCCGGTTCGGGTTTACTCAGAAGTGGGGGCTTGGCGAGATAGTACTTCAGCTGTTCGAACGCCTGTTGCTGGACATCCCCCCATTCAAAGCCTTTGGCTCCTCGGAGAGCCTTGAAGAAGGGGAGCAACTTCTCCCCGAAATTTCGAGAGGAAGCGGCCGATGGCCGCCAGCCTCCCTGTTATGCACTGAACCTTTTTAACATTTCTGGGAGGGGCCATGTCGATAATGGTCTGGATTTTCTTAGGGTCGCCTCTATGCCGCACTGGCTGACAACAAACCCAAGGAATTTTTCGAAGGAGACGCCGAAGGCACACTTGGCAGGATTGAGCCTCATGTCATGTGATCGGAGGATGCCAAACGCTTTTTTAAGGTCGTCCACATGGTCCTGACCGTGCCGGCTTTTGATGAGCATGTCGTCAACGTACACCTCCATGTTGCGACCGATTTAATTTTTGAAGACCTGGTTGACGAGTCTCTGATAGGTTGCTCCGACGTTTTTGAGCCTGAAGGGCATAAACTGGTAACAATACAGACCTTGGTTGGTTAGGAAGGACATCTTGGCAATGTCGGGGGGGAAACATGCGGATTTGGTTATAGCCTAAAAAGGCATCCATGAATGTCAGCAGCTCGTGACCTGATGTCGCATCGATTAGGGCATCGATGCTTGGGAGAGGGAAAGGGTCTTTCGGGCACGCCTTGTTGAGTTCTGTGAAGTCTATGTAGATCCTCCAGCTTCTGCTGGCCTTCTTCACCATAACAACATTGGCAAGCTACTCCAGGTAGCTGACCTCTTAAATGAACCGAGCAGACAACAGTTTGTCTACCTCAACCTTCAGGGCTTGTTGCCTCTCTGGGGGTGAACTTGCGCCGCTTCTGATGGATGGGCTTGGAGCCCGGGGCGACACTCAGTTGGTGCATGATCAGATCTTTTGAAATCCCACCCATGTTGGATGGGATCCAGGCAAAGAGGTCGATGTTGCGGCGAAAGCAATCAATCAATCCCGGATTCAAGTCTGGGGACAGGGTGCGGCTAACACGGAAATATTTGGATTTGTCATCCGCCTCGAACGAGACATCTTCTAGCTCATTAGCCAGTTCTGGCTCCGGGTGGTCTCTCTCGGGAGGGAGTTCAACCGCATCGAGGGGAAACACCCGGCCCCCGATTGCGATCATGTAGCACGAACGTGCCGACTCCTGGTTGCCTCGGATGACCCCGACCCTAAGGTCGATGGGGAACTTCAGTTTTAGATGATAGGCCGAGGGGACGGCCTGGAACGAACAGAGCCCGGGTCGGCCGAGGATGGCATTGTATGCTGCCTTGACGTTGACCACCATGAAATCCATCGACTCGGTTCGGAGGATGGGGGTCGTGCCTGCAATTACATCTAGTGTCATAATCTCCTCAATTTGCACAGGGACGCCCGCAAACCCGTGAAGGGTGTAACCGGCTGGCTCGAGCTTTTCTCGGGGGAGTTTGAGGTTCTCAAATGCTTCTAAGAACAGGATATTAACCGAGCTGCCGTTGTCCACCAGGATACGGCGGACCTCAAAGTTAGCCATGACAAGGCTGATGATGAGGGCATCACAGTGCGGAAGCCGGACGCCTTCGAGGTCTTCCCCAGAGAAGGAGACCGTCCTCTGCTAAACCCGAGGGGAGGGATGGTCCCGAACAGAGTTGACCTCTCGGACGAAAGCCTTGCGAGAGGTATTGGATTCCCCTCCCATGGGTCCACCGTGGATGCTGTGCAGGATAGTCGGTCCCCCTGTCTCCTTGAGTTTGGGGTCCCGCTCAGGCCACCGGGCTGTCGTCCGAGGAGGAGGCAAAGGCCTCGGGCTCCTTGGCTCCCTCCGGTCTTTAGGATTGGCCCGGGCAAACTCCCTCAGGCACCCTCGTTGGATGAGGGCTTCGATCTCGTCTTTGAGGGCTTGGCAATAATTTGTATCGTGCCTGGTGTCTCGGTGGAAGCGGCAGTAGAACTTCTGGTCTCGCTTCTTGCCGTTGTTGCTCTGTCGGGGAGGGAATCGGACGATCCCTTTATCCTCGATCTCCATCAAGATTGCTGAGACATTCTGAGTCAGGGGCGTATATCTCTTGAATCGGAGGACCGGGGGGACCCTCTTGAGACCATCCGTTTCTTTCATGGGTCTCTTAAAGGTCTCAGCATCATCGACCATATGCTTTCCCTTAGCAGTGGCTTCTTTGGCGCCCTCGGGATTGAGGGTCTCCTCGGCCCGAATATACTTCTCAACCCTATTGAGTAGGTCAGGGAAGTCCACGGGTGGCTTCTTGGCTAAGGAAGCCTTGAGCTGGCCGTGGCGGACATTGTGTCGGAAGGTTGCGAAGGCGACCCCTGCGTCGAGGGAGGAAACTAACCTCGCCTCGGTGGTGAATCTCCGAACAAACTCACGGAGGGATTCTCCCTCCTTCTGTTTGAGGTCCAAAAGGGAAGTGCTCGTCTTCTCGACCTTCCCACTGGTCACGAAGTGGGCTAGGAAGCCTGCCTCTAGTTGCTCGAAAGAGAAGACCGAGCCAAGGGTAAGTTTGGAGAACTATTCCTGAGCCGGACCACAAAGGGTAGCAGGGAAGGCGCAGCAGAGGAGGGGATTCACAGCACTGTGAATCATCATGAGGATCTTAAATCCCTCTATATGATCAGCAGGATCACCCTCGCCATTGTAGGTCTCGAATTGAGGAGGCCTGAAATTCCTAGGGATCTCGGCTTCCAGTATTTAGGGAGAGAAAAGGGGTCCACTCTGCCGATGACCGCGACCAGGTACTGCTCTGCCCTCTTCGAGATAGGCGAGGCAGTTCTCCATCTCCTCCAAATGACAAATGACGGCGTCTGCCTGTTCCTAGGGGCGGGCCGATCAGTGGAATTCGCTGCCTCCTGCTCCTGACCGTGGGTCGGAGCTGTTGCGGACCTCGGTGGTCTGGCCGCCTCGGATGGCTTGGAGGATCTCATCCGGAAATTTTAGAACTCGACCCTTGTGACGGGGGCTTGCCCCACAGTTCCACGGGGCAAGCGGCTGTGTTCTGGATCGCCCGCCTGGGACAGCCGTTGGTGATGGTTCGAAGCCGAGTTGGAAGCGGCCTCTCTCCTAGTTCGGCTAACCTGCCGATCTGAGATGACGCGGCGTAGATCAGTCGCGTATGAAGGTCTGGCCATGCCGTTTACCTGAGGTTGGTTGAAACTCTGGGCATCTGCATGGCTGGGATGTGGAGGGTCTGGATGTCTTGCCGAGGTGATGGCCCTTTTGGCCTTGGGAGCCATGGAGGAGCTCGGACGCGAGGTGACGTCCCTGACCGGACTCGATCTGGTGACAGTACCAAGAGAAGTTTCCCACAGACGGTGCCAACCTGATGCTGTTTGTTTTTTAGGTGTGGGGCAACAGGTGTGAATTCTTGTAATATGAAATGGAAACCGTAGTACTGGCATCGGTCCGACCCCGGGGAGTGGGAGTGGCTCGGGGATAGGAGCCGAGAGGTAGAGACGGGTGGCACGGCTTGGAAGTAGGAACGGAGAGGTGGAAGCCGGGTTCTCAGCTCGGATCCAGCAGCTCGGCTCGGTTCGGTCATCTGTACCTACACACTGCCTAGAAATACCAGGAGAAGTCCCGACGACAGTCCCTCTGACGATCTAGTCAGTCACTGAGAAAGAGACTGGGCAGCTAGGGTTCAGGTGGGGAGAGATTGATTACCTTCTGCAGTGAGGAGGGGGTCTGGTATTTATAGGCAGAGGCAAACGGGTCTGGGGCCTAAGCGGGCTAGGTCGGACCCGTTTGCCTATGGTCCTGAGGCGATAGGGGCCTGTTGGACTTCTGTTGACCTGATGGTCAGGGAAGAGCAGGATTTGAGGAGATCTGATGGCCCAGGAGGGACCACGTCATCTAACTTATATCACTTATCAATGCGGTTGTCTCAAATCTTCCTACCTATTATTTGTCCTTTTTCGAAATGCCACGTTAGGTTATCCAGAGAATTGATCGAACCCGTAAATGATATCTTTGGAAAGGGGAAAGTCCTGATAGAGGCAGATATCACCTCATCATATGGAAAAAATTTTGCATGAAAAAGATACACGAATGACTAGGTATTATGGATCTGCAAGATATGAACCTGGCTCTCTTGGGAAAATGGTGGTGGTAAGTCTTCCTCCATGATGGAGAAGGATGGCAGGATTTTGTTCAGACATATCTGCATGGGAATGGGACGAGAAACCTGGGTTTCAGGGTAGGCCCATGCGTTTCCTAGTTCTGGAGAGGTATTGCTAAGGCCTATGATCCCTTCATTAACTGGCATCGTCTATCGGGAATGACAGACTCACCAGATTCTGGTGGGATAAGTGTATGGTGAACACACACTTAGAGCCATGTTCCCTGATTTGTATGACCAAGCATCACAACCGCACTGTACGGTGGCCGCAGCCCAGAGAAGAAGTTCCTGGAAAATTGGCCTTTATACATCCCCTTGACCCGGGCTCCCAGCATAGGCTTATGGAACTTCAGACCTATATCACCAGTGCCGGTACTATTTGCTCACAGGGTCCAGATAGGAAATCTTGGGAACTAGAAAATAATGGCACATTCATTGTCTGTTCCCTTTATAACCACATTCACTTTAGGAGATGTAGCCCGAGTTGGTGGGGCGTGGTTTGGAAGGCGAAAACCCCGCTGAAAGTTAAAGTTTTCCTCTAGCTGAACTGAATGATGCAATATTGACTAGAGAGAACCTATCGAAATGCCAACCGAATTTGGATTCTACCTGTGGGTTCTACAATGCTGTCCCTAAAACTAGAGACCATCTTTTTCTAGAATGTCCCAGGAGCAATGCAGTTCTTGTGGAGATACTTAGCGCCCTGGGGATGAATGAGTACCCTAGTAAGTATGAGGATCTGTGGGTAGAACCAAAGTTCGCTACTGAGAGACGAACGATGAAAGAAGCTTGTTTTATCGCTATCGCCGCTACGACCTGGGGTCTTTGGCTAGACAGGAATAATTGTTACTTCTGTGGGACATGTAATAGTATTTCTAGTAATTTGACTCACATTATACATCTTATTTCGTTTTGAGCAAATGTTGTCGCAGCAGGGCCTAGAGGGAGGATCGCGAGCGTCTTCCAGGTATAGGAGCACGATGATGATGAAGTCGAGATTGGGTCGATACTAGACTGAGGGATGTGCCCTGTCTGTCAGACATTTACTGTTGATTGATCCCCACCACCCCCAGGGTTTTGTTGGGGGGGAGTAGATGCTAATATGTACTTTGTTTGCTTGGATGCATGTATGTTTGTACCGTCTAGTGCCCCACCCCCCCATGTTTGGGGTGGATTTATGTACTTTTGTTGTAATGTAGGTTCTTGTACTTGGCTCAGTACTCTGAGTTTGTTTTATTAACTCTTTATTAATGAAATAGGGTGGTCATACTTTGCCTTTTCCTACAAAAAAAAAACTATGGGGGTTTTTGGATTGATGTAAAAGATCAAATACTTAAGAAAATTTTGATTTCACTAACAATATTTGGTTGCTTGTACTGAAAAAATATTTCCAGTTAAAAATTTTGTTTGGATGAAAGAAAAAGTTTGTTTAAAAATGAATAGAATATAAGATAAAATAACAAATAACAAATTAAATGTTAAATAAGTTTTCCACCGTATTCCGCACTTTTTAAGGAGAAAATGTTTGAGAAAAAAGGCATGCCACGTCATACATTGAAAAAAGAAGAAAAAAATCAGTATTTTTTCTTTGTCTATCAAAACACGAAAAATATATGAAAACTTGTTTACCACAATTTTCCTATATTTTACATCAATCCAAATAGCCCAAAGTGAAAAAAAATAAAAAGTCATTAATTTTGTGAAGTTCTTCTACGATGAAAACTTGTAACTAACATGACAATATTTAGACAGCTCTTTAAATTGTGGATTTAGTTTAACTTTCTTTCTTTAATAAGGATATTTTCGTCATTACCTAAATAAAGTGTCTGTAAACTGTGAACCATTAACTAAGAACTAAGAGGGCGTTTGGTACACGGATTGAAAGATTCTCAGGAATAAAATAATTTACGGGAATGTGAGGGTGGAAATGAAGATTCCCAAGAATGTTTCATTATCGTGTTTGATATAGTACATTGCATTCCCGAGAATCTTTTATTATTGTATTTTTTATTCTTTTTTTTTTGTTATTTTATTGTTTGTTATGAAAATCTCTTGAAAATAAATCCCAAGATTTTATGGGAGAATTTCTTTGTGTTATTTTATTATTTGTTATGAAAATTTCATGAGAATCCTCAAATCTCATGGTTTGGGGGGAATGGAAATCATTCTCAACAAAGGATTTGGCTTCCCCTGGGAATCCATCATTCCTTCCAAAACTATGTTTGTCACATACCAAACAAGATAATCTAATGAATAATCTAAAATTCTCTTGGACGTTCTCATGTACCAAATGCCCCTAAAGTAGTTCTCTTCTCTTTTGGCAATAAATTTTATCTCCATAAATGTATATGATATGATATAGACAGAACAACCATTGGATCATCTCAAACAATGTGCTTAGGATTCTATCTATGTGATATCATGATATACAAGTATCTATTTGATTCATAGTCTGATCTTTCTCCTTCTTCAATTTCATCTTCTTCCTTGTTCAACCATGAAAACAACTTACAGAAAAATAAATTTTAAAAAGAAGCCACAATAACAATAAATACAAAATCCGAATCAAGCCACTGCTCGCCATCTATCTTGCCTCCGTCCACCGTTGAATTCCTCTTCGGCTTCGATTTCGCTTTTATCTGCCAGCCGAGCTCATCATCCTCAACCATTATTTTTACTTGTACTTTCGTCGACTTCACTTCACTCTGCCGTCGATTTCAACACCATCACCGCCATCTGTTCCAAACTTACCAGAGTTTGTTCACGACAGCAACACCTGAAGAGGGAAGATGAATCAGTCGACTGAAAGATGTATAAGTCGACTGAAGAAGGAAGATGAACCAGCCGACTGGAAGATGTATAAGCCAACTGGGAAGATGTATCAGCCGTTCTCGGAGGGGTTTATTTGTAAAAGAGCCTGTATTTTCCATTTGAGTCCAACAGACTCCTTAACAGCCTGTCCAAAGCCGTGCAATGCCCGTACTAGCCCTGTATAAATAAACCTTCATTGTAACCCAAAATGTTATGAATAGAATTGCCAATTAGCTACTGTTCATCTTCTTCTTCTTCTTCTTCTTTTGGTATCTCTACTCTCCACAGGTAGATTGCAATGCCAAGAAGATGGGGAACTTCCAGTCATGTCGTTGGCGACGGACTTGGAACAATGGTATCAGAGCTTCAAGATCCTGCAACGGCGACGACCAAATACGGTGGTGAGATCGAGAGTCCAAGGAATCTTGACTATGGATTTCGATCCAAGGTCGGTTCAAATGACCAGACAACGAGGAGTTCCACTGATTACGGTGTTGAATTCCAAAAGTTGTCCGATCTTAGACGGCGATTTGAACGACAACTTGAGCTAATGGAGTTGAAAGTTCTTGATTACCTTGAAGGATCGATTCTTGAGTCTCGTCACCAGCATCGGAGGATGAGGTTTCACTGTGATGGTTCTAATGATGGAGATGGAGGTTATTCTTCACTTCAAGATCATCGATTTCTTGACCAAGACGTCAATCAAGAAATTGAAGAGCGATTTGATAGATTGGGAATGGTGATGAATCAAAGGGTTGAAGAACAACGACGCCATCATCACTCTCAATGTGATGAAGGAAAAGGGTGGCATGACCGCCGATACGTTCATCAGAGAAGTCAAGAACCAAGAAATGACAAGAGCCTCAATCATGTAGTCAAGAAACCAACTCCAGGAATGAAGTTGCAACCAGCAATGATGGTTCGAGAACGCACACCAATTGTTCGATCGACATTGTCAAAGGAAGATCCAAAGCCCACTATCATGGTCTCAGAACTCTCATCTATTAATTCAGTGCTAAAAGATGATGACAGGAGGTATTCTCCTTCTATGAGTGCAAATCCATTGAGGAAAACAGTCGGAGGACCTTCACCAGTTAAGATGGCAATTTTTGGGAGCATACCAACAAAAGGGGTTGCAAGCTCTTCTGTTGCCACTAAGAACCAAATGAGGAATAAAAGAACACTCGAAACTGTTAAATCTGATAGTGTGGAAGATGATTCTATAGCTGTGGTGAAAGTGAAACAAACAAAGAGTTCATCAAAGTCAGAAGTTATCAAGAAGAAGAGCTATAAATCAAGCAAAAAAGTTTCTTCCAGTATTCACACTAAACCACAAAAAGACTGGAATTCTTATACTCCTAATACAATGTGCCATCCACCCCTCGGTCGAGGTACAAATCTTGTCAAGTTTATGTCTTGGAATGTTAATGGCTTACGGGCATTACTCAAATTCAAAAGTTTTTCTGCTCTTCAACTTGCTCAAAAGGAGGATTATGATGTGAAGCTTGAGTGGTTTCGTTGGTGGGAAGAATATAGAGGAGGGGTGAGTCGTTGTTTTGAAGTTTTCGTGGCGGTTATGAGGTTAAACAAATGGAGTTTTCAGTGGGTTTGTCCGGTTGTTCTTCAGGATCAATATGTTGGTTTAGGTCCAAGTCCAGAATGGGAAGATTTTCAGTTTCTGGAAATGTTCTTGACTATCTTTCCACTTCAGTCCAGTCAGAGCCAATTGTAAATGAAAAATAAGCATCTGCACAGTTAAAATTGGTTGTGAAGTTGATCAAAATAATGATGTGGGGGAAAGAGGAGTTTCTAATAGCAAGTTTACTGAAGCTATTTGTGCCTAAGTTTATTGCTTTTCAAAGGGCACATGTAATGAATCCCCGTTCAACTGGATGCGGAGTTTGACAATTTAAAGCATCTCTTCTTAAACGTCTTGAGAAGAAAATTGTTGGTGGAAGCACATGAAATCACATCTGTTGTCTGAAGTACTGAAGGTGTTAGAATCTGGAGCGGGCGCTGAGGTCCTTGCTTCTGGGGGTCATATTGAAGAAAGTTCTGCATTTAATATACTTCAACTACATTCTGGAGGAGAGTTATTGGGACATTCATCACATGTTTCCTTCTTTTCGGAGCACCATGGATGCTCCTTTAAATGGGGGAAGGATTGTTCCAAACTCACCAGAGTTTGTTCACGACAGCAACACCTGAAGAGGGAAGATGAATCAGTCGACTGAAAGATGTATAAGTCGACTGAAGAAGGAAGATGAACCAGCCGACTGGAAGATGTATAAGCCGACTGGAAAGATGTATCAGCCGTTCTCAGAGGGGTTTATTTGTAAAAGAGCCTGTATTTTTCATTTGAGTCCAACAGACTCCTTAACGGCCTGTCCAAAGCCGTGCAATTCCCGTACTAGCCCTGTATAAATAAACCTTCATTGTAACCCAAAATGTCATGAATAGAATTGCCAATTAGCTACTGTTCATCTTCTTCTTCTTCTTCTTCTTTTGGTATCTCTACTCTCCACAGGTAGATTGCAATGCCAAGAAGATGGGGAATTTCCAGTCATGTCGTTGGCGACGGACTTGGAACACCATCAATGTAGCTACCGTCTACACTTTGATTTCGCCTTCCTCCGCCAGAGAAAGAGGACGAGTTTATGGTCATGGCTCTAAAAGAGCGATTAGATAATGGAGAGAATGAAACAGTTAATCCTCTAAAATCGGAGTGTAACTGATACCCCTCATATTTAGGTTTATTTACAAGTGAGCCATTTTATTTATTAAAGGAAAAATTAACCCATCCTACTGCCCTAATTAAATCTAGCAATAATAAATAGTTACGGAAGTTATAAGGTTGCACCATAAAATTTTTCAGTTATATCTATATCTTATGCTAATAGTGGCGACCGTTTGCTTCTTTCTCTATTTTGAAATAGATATGTAAAGGGAAAATAGAGATTCTTATGTAACTAACTCGTGCACTACGCACTATTTATTAAAAAACCAAAACAAAATAAAAACCTCGTTCCCTTAAACACAGTCTCTTTTTATCTCACTTTCTCAATCTCACAAAATATTGCGGCTCTTTCCAAACCACCTCCATCCCCTAGCTTAGAATTAGATTTTTAAGCAAACACAATTCATAAAATTATTTTTATATGATTTTCTTAGTCTATCACCTTTACCCTAACATGTTCTATAATGCATGGTTTATAATGTATAACATATTTACTGAAAGTGAATGGTATTGTAATATACCTGTTAACATAAATTAATTGAATTTGGGACATCTTTTTATTGCATGCATTTTTTAGCTTTAGTAATATTTAATTGGATAACATTATGGTTTGACAGTGATTCTTTACACCATCTGTTTATATGAAGATGATAATGATGATTTCAGTAATTATGGTCGGGATGATATTCATTAGTTTCTCCCAATTCTCTCATACTTTTTTAGAGTTCTATATAATTTAATAAGTCTCTCAAAACTATTGTAGGCTGTGCAATTTGTACAGGGTAACACTAGTTTTGTGATAAAGGAAAAAGTTGTTAAATTCTCCATACCACTCACTCCCAACTAGGGTTGGCAACCGGGTCGACCGGACCAGGTCGGATCGAACTCGCCCGGGTTGGAACCGAAGTAGGGCAGGTCCGGGTCGGGTCAGTTGGATAACCGGGTCGAGCCGGGCCGGGTTGGCTTATGGAAATATCGACCCAGCCAACCCGTGAACCCATTCGGGGTCCAACCCGGGTAGGGTCGGGTCGGGTCGAATTGCGGGTTGGCCCGTTTGTTTGAACTTTTTTTAAAAAACTTTAAAAAAATTGTAGTAATAATAATGAGAAGAAGAATAATAAGAATTAAAGAGTGAAATTGGTTTTTAAAATGTATATATTATTCATATGATTTCTACTTTTACAAAATTTTAACTTTTTTATAAGAAACAAAAAATTATTATAAATTGGTTCTATACAATTACAATTTTCTTCTATAAAATGACAATTTTTTTTCAAATTTTCAACTTATTTATAAGAAACAAAGATTTATTACAATTTTTTTATACATTTACAAATTTCTTGCATATGTTGGTCTTCAATTTATTGTTGTTGTTGGTCTTCAATTCTTCATGTTGGTTGCTTTTGTTGTTGTTGTTGTTCTTCCGGCGAGTTGCTTCCACTTGTAGACATGTCGAACCCTTTTCCTTGAGTCCTATCTTCGGCCTTCATCCAGTCTTCAATACAGACGAGTATCTCCAACAATTAGGGCTTTAAGCGATTCTTATAATCGGTTAGAATCCTACCACTTGTAAAAAATATACTTTCTGAAGTAACTGTAGAGACAGGAGGAATTAGTAGATCTTTAGCGATATATTTAAGAATACTATAAGTATGTTCATGGTCTTTCCACCATTGTAAAATATCTAGTGAAGAAGTAAAACTTTCAGAATCTTGTTGATTATACCAATGTAATTCATTTGGTTGATTAGTCCTAGCTTTTTTTTTATTGAATTTTAGCAAGTAAATTAAATGTGACATCATCTAATTTATTCTTACCCTTACCTGTAGAAATAGCAGAAGAAGAAGTAACTAAAGTAGTAGTACTACTAGATGAAAACTTCTATCATAAAAATCATACAAGTTATTTAATGTCGCTTCAAATTTAACTAAAAATATTCCCAAATCAATTTCAAATTCATCTTTCCCAAGTAAATTTAAAAATATTTCAATCAAACTCTTCTTACCTTCTAATTTGATACGAGGATCCATTACAGTAGCAATACAATACAACATAGGAGGAGAATTAAAATACTTCAAAAATTTGGTATATGCAGGTTTCACAATATGACTAATAAAAGAATCATCAATCATTTCATTGAAAGTTTGTATCATAGTAACTATTGAAATAAAAATGCTATTAGAAATAGATTCATAAGATTTTGAAAATTTTAAAGTTACGGTTTTAAAATGTTCTAAAAATTTTAACAAAGATTAGGCATAAAACCAAGCTTGGGGGGTCATTTCAAAATTTGGCATATTTTTTGTCATACAAAAATCATTTATACATGCTTTATATTCAATAACAACATGTAGCAAATCAAAAGTAGAGTTCCATCGGTGTTTAACATCCTTTGAAAATTTTCTAAAATGTACATTTTTAAGTCTACAGCAAGCTTTCCATTCTTGAAATAAAAGGCCACTTAATGCAATAAAATGTACACAATTTCTAATGTTAACTATATATGGGTAGGCTATTTTTAATGCATTTTGGAATACATAAATTTAAAATATGACATGCACATCTAATATGAAAAATATTGTCAGATGGAAGGTTTAATGCGGTTTGTAATATACTAATTGATGCATTATTGTAAGATGTATTATCAGAACTTATACACATAATTTTATCACGAATATGAAAAACATCACAAATTTCTAAAATACGATTTCCAATTCATTACCACTATGGGGATAGGGCAACGCGGCAAGTGATATGATCCTTTTTTGAAGAATCCAATCACTGTCGATCCAATGAAAAGTTATTCCCATCAATGGAATAATGTTGCAACCCTTCCAACAATCGGAAGTTAAAGAAATTCTACAAGTTAAACTTCATAAAATTGCAATCAAAGCTTCTCTCATTTCATTGTACATTTTAAAACAATCCGACTTCAAACTATTCCTAAGGATTCTTTCAAAATGCGGGTTTAATGCGGTTTGATTAAAAGTTTCTAAGTCCCCACTCTCGGAATAGGAAAATGATAACTCTTCCTTAATTACTAGTCGGGCCATTTTCCGACGAACAAGTTCGGGATCATAAGAGTGGCTATCAACTACACCGGTCCTAGGATGGAGTTTTTGTTGGCCGGATAGGTCTACAATAAGTTCTTTATGTACATTTTGGATGTGTTGTTTTATTGTACCCGTCCCCTCACCCTTCTTCTATTTGTATTGCTTCGAACATGTTTTACAAATTTTTATTCCTACACCCGGATTTTCTTCGTCCAGAATATAATCATAAAATTTGTGTCAATCACTAGCTTCCCCTCTAGTTTTTCTACTACTACCCGGTTGTGTTGTTTCGGTTGCTTGTGTTTGTGGTTCCTCTTCTATTTCTATGTCTTGTGGGAATACATCGTGTGTACCAATATATTGGGTCATAGAGTACTCTTCGTCGGGCTCATTTTGTGGGACAATAGGAGGCCTACGAGAAGTGCCAGTGGAATCTTGTCCACTTCGGCTAGGGCCACTACCTCGTGATCTAGACAACTTGGTGTAGTAGTCTATGTGAAAAAATTAAAATCAATCTAGGCAATAAAATTTTTTTTAATAAAATCTAGAAAACAATAGATGGATTGTGATAGAAGATAAAAAAAACCAACAAACTAATATGATACAAAAAATTTAAACTACAAAAAAAATATAAAGACAATAAAAGGGTTGTGAAATTTTGATACCGTACTTCGCGGTTACTCGTCTATATATGGAGATTGAAAATAAAAGTAGAAGTACAAGTAGAAGTCCGGACTCGTATATATATAGAAAGAGAGCTTCTTTGTTGGAGCCTTGAAGGAGTTGAAGACTTGAAGTAGACGTAGTTGAATGTTAAATTCGATACGATCGAAATTTGTCGCATCTATGTTGTTAGCTTCTTTGTTGAAAAATTCTGAATCAATTGAGATTGAACTGAGTAGTAGTTGTAGAGAGAGTAAGCGAGTAAGGTGTGAAATTTTTAGAGTGATTTAAGGGGTATTTATAGGGGAAAAAGAAAAAAACCAAAAAAATAAAATAAAAACAAAAACAAAAAAAAATGACAAAAACAGCCGTTCGCTGTCTTTTTTGGCCATTGGACCCGCGGGTCGAACGTTTGGCCCGTACGGGTTAAACGGTTCGAAACCCGCAAGTTCGTGGGCGAGTTGGGCACTGTTTACCGAGTTCGCGGGTCGGATTCAACGGGTTTGAAATCCATTTTAGACGACCCAGATCGACTCGTTTAGGTTCGCGGGTTCGATCCGGATCCAAACCATAAGCTAACGAGCCGGATTTAGCAAGTGAGTCGCGGGTCAGCCCGGTCCGGTTACCAACCCAACTCCCAACTCTCCTACTCTATGTTTCTCCCGTTCCGCATGTCTCAAACAGGCTCCTACGACATATATCCAGCATAATGAATTCATTTAGATGAATTGTTCCCATTCAGTATTTTTTTATATGACGTAAGTATTAGTAAACTATTAAGTATTGAAAAAAATGCATAAAAAAGAGTAAAGTTTTGTAGAGAATTGAAAGAATAATGGAAGATAATAAATACCATTATTTGACCAATTATTAGAAAATGATTTCTGAAAGAAAAAAAAAAGAGGGGGGGGGGGGGAGAGATGGTGAATTAGAAAATTGAATATGTCGAGTACGTGTTCTCGTTTGGGCCGCGATTGTTTCCAGTTACAGGCCCAAATAGAAGAAGCCCATTATTCATTCTATGAGGTAAATGGATCCAATTCGTTCAGAAAAACAAAACAAATACAAATATGCGGCGGGCCTATGGGCCGGCTGATGTGTAATAGTTATTCCTATCAATAATGAGGCGGGATGAGGCGGCTAGGGGGGGGCGGTGGCGAAAGGGGCTAGCCGCCGCCGTCCCCAAGGGCTTCAGATCTAGGGTTTGCCTAGGTTTTCTTTTGAGAACAAGCTTTCCATTCTTGAAATATAGGGTCACTTAATGCAATAAAATGTACACAATTTTTAATGTTAACTATATATATAGGTAGGCTATTTTTAATGCATCTTGGAACACATAAATTTAAAATATGACATGCACATCTGATATGAAAAATATTGTCAGATTGAGGGTTTAATGCTGTTTGTAATATACTAATTGATGCATTATTGTAAGATGCATTATCAAAATTTATACACATAATTTTATCACAAATATGAAAAATATCACAAATTTCTAAAATACGATTTGTAATTTCATTACCACTATGGGGATAGGGCAACGCGGCAAGTGATATGATCCTTTTTTGAAGAATCTAATCACTGTCGATCCAATGACAAGTTATTCCTATCAATAGAATATTGTTGCAACCCTTCCAACAATCGGAAGTTAAAGAAATTCTACAAGTTAAACTTCATAAAATGGCAATCAAAGCTTCTCTCATTTCATTGTACAATTTAAAACAATCCGACTTCAAAGTATTCCTAAGAATTCTTTCAAAATGCGGATTTAATACGGTTTGATTAATAGTTTTTAAGTCCATACTCTCGGAATAGGAAAATGATAACTCTTTCTTAATTACTAGTCGGGCCATTTTTCGACGAATAAGTTCGGGATCATAAGAGTGGCTATCAACTACACTGGTCCTAGGGTGGATTTTTTGTTGGCTGGATAGATCTACAATAAGTTCTTTATGTACATTTTGGATGTGTCGTTTTAGTGTACCCGTCCCCTCACCCTTCTTCCATTTGTATAGTTTCGAACATGTTTTACAAATTTTTATTCCTATGCCCAGATTTTCTTTCTCCAGAATATAATCATAAAATTTGTGTCGATCACTAGTTTTCCTACTACTACCCAGTTATGTTGTTTCAGTCGTTTGTGTTTGTGGTTCCTCTTCTATTTTTATGTCTTGTGGGAACACATAGTGTGTACCAATGTGTTGGGTCATAGAGTACTCTTCGTCGGGCTCATTTTGTGGGACAATAGGAGGCCTACGAGAAGTGCTGGTAGAATTTTGTCCACTTCGGCTAGGGCCACTACCTCGTGATCTAGACAAATTGATGTAGTAGTCTATGTGAAAAAGTTAAAATCAATCTAGGCAATAAAAGTTTTTTTTTTTAAATCTAGAAAACAATAGAAGGATTGTGAGAGAGAAGATAAATGTAGCGCCCCGATTTCCGACACTGGAAAACCGTGACACGAGCCAAGATCTTTTCTTCAATTAGTCACAATACACAGAAAAAACAGGAGAATTTAAAACTTTTTATTCAATACACAAAGTGTTACAAGTCTGAACATTGTACAACTGTAATACCTTACAATAGAGTTACAATATTGCCTTTACATTTCTAAGTATTACAACCTTCACGTCTTACATCAGAGTACTTCTCAACAAATACATAATCAATACATATACTGCAGCGGAACTAAACATAATACTGACTCCTTGCTTTCCTTGCCTTGAGTCCTCTTGAATCTCGCCATTGTACTTCGGCGATCCAGTACCTATGGAAGTGGGGACGTCAGTATTCACTGACGCTTAAAGGCTGATCATATAGCAGCGAATCTTCCAAACAATATACAAAATATACAAACATAGCAATTGTGTTGGTGTAGTTTAAGTGTTCGTGAGTGCTAGGACTAGACTCTAATGTGATACTTAAATAGAACTAATTATACACAACCCGTTCCTGACAATACTCCATGACTCTGTGAGGTTGCAGAAGGGGTCAAGTCCCCCTATGCAGTCTGCTTATGGTGTCTCCGTTTTCCACTACTACCCGGCAAGCCGGACCTCACTCAACAAGGTTGCAGGTGCGGTCTAGTTCCGCCACTGCAGTCATATAGTGGTGTCCATGTTTGCCACTATCGCCCAGTGTATCGGGCTTTAATCCAAAATCCAAATCATAGGGTTTCGCAAGCGCAGGGCAGCGCGAAGCCTACCCTGTGGCACCCTCTGGGGTATCGCAAGCGCAGGACTGCACAATACATCCTGTGGCACCCCAGCCACGGTATTTCAGGAATTAACAGAGCGAGATACGTAACCCGTGTCCTCAACCTGTGAGATGGCACCGTACGTATCCCTTTGACGGGATGCTTCCTATTCTAATGTCAGCAAGTCTCCGAAAGTAACATGCAGCCCATAAATACATGCGACTCCATCTCAAGCCGTTTCTCCATATATAGGGATTGAACCCGCGTTATGAATTCTAATTGTACACAACCTGTTCCTGACGCCCTACACGTGACTCGCGAGGCTGCAGATGTGGTCATGTGCCACTGTTGCATTTCGCCCGTGGTGTCTATGTTCGCCACCGCGACCCGGCTAACCGGACCTCACTCAAATTAGACGATCCCAACGTATCGGGCGTCATTCCAAAAATCACACTATAGAGTTTCGCAAGCGCAGGGCAGCGCGAAGCCTACCCTGTGGCACTCTCTGGGGTATCGCAAGCGCAGGACTGCACAATGCATCCTGTGGCACCCCTAGCCACGGTACCTCAGGAATTAACAGAGCGAGATACGCAACCCGTGTCCTCAACTTGTGAGATGGCACCGTACGTATCCCTTTGACAGGAAGGCACAACCCTGTACACCACCTATGATCTGCCTCAAGGGACGAGTTAGTGTAAGGGGCCCCCTACAACTGACCCCTCTCTCCCGGCAAAAGGGTTTAAGTAAACCGATCCTTATAAGTCACTATCCTAGTGATGTCCTTGACCCGAACAATCCTAGGAATGACCACATTATAACACAACTTGCTAGGCCTTGAATTAGGCTTCGCAAGACAACTCTACTAGGCCGCTCAACCTAGACTCACCAGAATCCCTCAGGATCTGGTTCATGGCTCATCGATTCAAGACTTTGGCTGTGCGGATGTACATGCATGCCGCTACCCTAGACTTGGATTCCGTCTATACTCCGGTCCTCGATCAACCTACCCTGGTCAAGATTCGACGGTACACAAGGAGTGACTCCTCCACAGTTCCTTAGGGTAGAAATCATATGTCTTGATGGTCGATAGCCCTTAGGGTGGTAACATCACCCTAGACGAGCACAACTGACTGTGTACTAGCTAACAAGCTATACACGAGTAACAACCACATACGAGCCCATCAAGCTCCGTATGACACAATAACTACCTACGAGCCAGGCGGGCCTCGTAGGAGATAACCACGTACATACCAGCCAACTAGGCCGCGTATGAGACCAACAGCTACGCACGGGCCGGTCGGGCCGCGTACGAGACAACCACCTACATACGAGCCGACTAAGCTACGTATGAGACCCACAGCTACATACGGGCCAGTCGAGCCACGTACGAGCACAACCGTGTGCAAACAACCATACGGGTAATCAATCCTAGAAGCAACCAAACGTGCTTACTAACAAACTTAATCTTCTATTATTAGAAGCAACAGAAGAATCTACTAGTAGTCTACGATCGGTATTCTACTAAGGAGGAATCCGAAGGCGACATAACCGCCTTTATCGAATTAACTATCGCTAGTGGTCTTCCCGATCTTACTACTTCGACCTATAATGTCTTAGGCATGGCATACAATTACAAGCAGTTTCCTATGACAATCAATCATATAGCACAACCACCATGATATTCCTATGTATGAATGTGATTAATGCTTATGCTTACATTGAGCTCAAGCATGAAAATCACTAACGACCTTAACATAAAATCCTCTATAGTCAATCGTAGGTTACAATTGAGCATGGAAGCCTACTACTTATCATAACCAACCACCACCACCCAACTAAGCAACATTCCAAGTTATAGTAGGTAGTCCTAACACTACTCCTACAACGTTCTAAGCAAGTATTACTCTAGCATGGTATAGAACCCACATAAATCACTACAACTAGCCATGGGTAGTTTCTTTACTCTAAGCATGAACATCATAGTATGGGTATCCTTAACTTAACATGATTAATAATTAGCATGATACCTACTTACTTAGCATAAGTCATGATCATCTACTAACATAACATACACCTCTCTACCATTTATCTAACATGGTATACAATTGCATACAATTTAAACTAGCATGATATGCAAAATACTTACAATTAAGCTAGCATGGTATATCGCTTTCCAACAATTAAACTAGCGTGGTATATGATTTTATCATGGATCCTACAACACTCTAGGCACAATAAAAATTTATCCACACATGGTAGGAAACTCTTGGATTGAATCCTACACATTCTAAGCCTAACTAAGTCACTAACATAATAGGAAACTTTAGGAATGAATCCTACAAAATTCTAGCATAAGTGAGTTACTAAACATGATAGGAAAAGAATCCTACAACATTCCAAACGTTAAGCATGGTAGGATATTTTTTAGGAAAAGTCCTACAACATCCTAAACACAAAGCATGATGGGATAATTTTATAAAACATCCTACATCTAATTAAGCATAGAATCATGGTAGGATATTTTTATAAGTAACCCTACAACTAATTAAGCATGAATATGGCTTCTAATTATTTTTAGAAGCAAAGCTACAACTAGCTAAGCATGGTAAACATGGTAGGATATTTTTAGAAGCAATCCTACAACTAACTAAGCATGGATATGGCTTCTAATTATTTTTTAGAAGCAATCCTACAACTAACTAAGCATGAATATGACTTCTAATTAATTTTAGAAGTTATCCTACAATATAAGTAGCATGAATATGGCTTCTAATCATTTTTAGAAGTAATCCTACAACATTAGTAGCATAAATATGTCTTCTAAATATTTTTAGAAGTAAAGCTACAACTAACTAAGCATGGATATGGCTTCTAATTATTTTTAGAAGTAATCCTACAATATTAGTAGTGTGAATATGGCTCCTAAATATTTTTAGAAGCAATGCTACAACATTATTAGCATGAATATGGCTTCTAAATATTTTTAGAAGCAATCCTACAATATAAGTAGCATGAATATGGCTTCTAAATATTTTTAGAAGCACTCCTACAACATTATACTACTACTACTACTCCTATTTTAATCAAAACATAACTATCTACTACTACTACAACAACATACAACTTTACTACTATCGCAACATACAACTTGCTACTATTACTACTACTTCATTCTCATAAAAAGAATCACAACATACAACTTACTACTACTACTACTTTATTAATCAACATACATGCTACTACTACTTTATTTTGTTACATACTACTACTTATTATTTTAGCTTACTATTACTTAGTTGCTTACTAACCTTATTTATTACTAGTGATAAAAGAAGGATCCTTTTCATTTTACTTTACTTTACTAAAGAAAAGATTTAATTAATTACAACTAGTGATTTGAAATAAAAGAAAGATCTTTTTAATAAATTACAACTAATGATTTAAAATAAAAGAAAGATCTTTTTAATTACTTCTACAACTAGTGTTTAAAAAGGAAGAAAGATCTTTTTATTACTTCTACAACTAGTGTTTAAAAAGAAAGAAAGATCTTTTTATTACTTCTACAACTAGTGTTTAAAAAGAAAGAAAGATCTTTTTAATTTATTAGCTACAACTAGTGTTTAAAATAAAAGAAGATCTTTTTGATTAATAGCTACAACTAGTGTGTAAAATAAAAGAAGATCTTTTTGATTAATAGCTACAACTAGTGATTAAGAATAAAAAGAAGATCTTTTTGATTAATAGCTACAACTAGTGGTTAAGAATAAAAAGAAGATCTTTTTAATTTATTAGCTACAACTAGTGTGTAAAAGAAAGAAAGATCTTTTTATTTAATTAAGGTCCTACAACCCACAATGGTTGTAAAATGAGTTCATATGCTTTATGTGCTAAGTCCTACAACCACTTATGGTTGTATGTTCAACAATATGCAATATGTGTGTTCTTAGTCCAATAATATACAAACAACCACTTCCATGATAAAGCTATGATCTTTATAACTTAGTACTTACTACTACTACTCTTTTTCTTTCTCTTTCACTTACTACAACATACCACAAATCCAAAAGAACAAACCAAAACAAGAAGGTAGAAGGAGAAGAAGTCACAAACAACAAACAAACAAACAAAGAAACAAACAAACAAAGAAAACAAGTAGTGAAGAAGCCCCCACCTAGTTCTCTTGTTGGAAGAACTTGCTAGCATAACTTCTCCTTCCCCTAGCTTTAGAAGTCTTCTACTAAACCTACAAGAGAACTCTCAAATTAGTATGAGACTTTCTCTCTTTCTTTTCCTTTTCTTTCTTTCTTTCTTTCTTTCTTGTTTTCTAAAATGAGAGAAGGAGGAGAAGGAGGGGCTATTTATAGAAGGAGATGGGAGGGGTAAGTGCACCCAATGGCACAAAATAACCCCAAAAGGGGGAGGGCCGGCCATGACTAGGAGGAGGGGGAAATGGGGGAGGTGTTATGTGGGGGGAAGGTTGATGTGGAGGAGGGTTTGTTCTAGAAGAAATCTTAACCCTTTATGTCTTTGTAACCCTATGTTTAACCTCCTAATCAAACTCTAACCCTCCTTACTAGGTTTTGTCATAGCAAAATAAGTGTTGTCCAAAATACACAACACACAATTTGTATGATGCACTAATCATCATACTACTCGTATGTGCACGTATATGTCCGTATACCGGAAAATCTTCGCATAATCCGCATAAAAATAATTAAATCTTGGAAATAATAATAAAATAAATTTTATTATTAGTTCGGAAGATCACGGTATCAATTTGATACGATACGGATATATACTGACCGATATCTGGATACAGATAATGTCTAGGAGCAAACCGGGTAAAAATCACCAAAATATTCTAATTTTGGAATTAAAACAAAATAATAATAAAATAATAATAAAATATCAATTTATATACGGTAATATCCGTCCGGGATATTACAATACTCCCTCCTTAGAATAGTTCTGTCCTCAGAACTACGTTAAGTTAGGGAAAAACAGGCAAAACATCCATACCCTAACAACTCGGGGAAAGAAAGCTTAGGCTGCTTTCCGGCTCCCAAGTGGTTCATCCACGAACTGGTTCTCCCAAGAACCCGATATTTGCAGTTCGGTGTCTACTCCCTCCTTAGAATAGGACATGATCTAAGGACATTACTTCCGATTTCTAGGATTTCCTCTGGTAATTTGCTCACTCTACCCTATCAATACACCCTCGGTTAGGAAATCTTCGGATACCATCCTAAAATATACCTACTGGAATTAGTCCAGATATAGGATAATCATAAAACATAAGTTGAAAGGAACAACAATATGAATTACAATTGCCTATAACTAACTAAGACCCGACTCCTAAAGGCATCCAAGTTTAATTTTCCTGCTGTGTTGGACTGTAAATTGAAGTTAGCTCTGATACCACTCTGTAGCGCCCCGATTTCCGACACTGGAAAACCGTGACACGAGCCAAGATCTTTTCTTCAATTAGTCACAATACACAGAAAAAACAGGAGAATTTAAAACTTTTTATTCAATACACAAAGTGTTACAAGTCTGAACATTGTACAACTGTAATACCTTACAATAGAGTTACAATATTGCCTTTACATTTCTAAGTATTACAACCTTCACGTCTTACATCAGAGTACTTCTCAACAAATACATAATCAATACATATACTGCAGCGGAACTAAACATAATACTGACTCCTTGCTTTCCTTGCCTTGAGTCCTCTTGAATCTCGCCATTGTACTTCGGCGATCCAGTACCTATGGAAGTGGGGACGTCAGTATTCACTGACGCTTAAAGGCTGATCATATAGCAGCGAATCTTCCAAACAATATACAAAATATACAAACATAGCAATTGTGTTGGTGTAGTTTAAGTGTTCGTGAGTGCTAGGACTAGACTCTAATGTGATACTTAAATAGAACTAATTATACACAACCCGTTCCTGACAATACTCCATGACTCTGTGAGGTTGCAGAAGGGGTCAAGTCCCCCTATGCAGTCTGCTTATGGTGTCTCCGTTTTCCACTACTACCCGGCAAGCCGGACCTCACTCAACAAGGTTGCAGGTGCGGTCTAGTTCCGCCACTGCAGTCATATAGTGGTGTCCATGTTTGCCACTATCGCCCAGTGTATCGGGCTTTAATCCAAAATCCAAATCATAGGGTTTCGCAAGCGCAGGGCAGCGCGAAGCCTACCCTGTGGCACCCTCTGGGGTATCGCAAGCGCAGGACTGCACAATACATCCTGTGGCACCCCAGCCACGGTATTTCAGGAATTAACAGAGCGAGATACGTAACCCGTGTCCTCAACCTGTGAGATGGCACCGTACGTATCCCTTTGACGGGATGCTTCCTATTCTAATGTCAGCAAGTCTCCGAAAGTAACATGCAGCCCATAAATACATGCGACTCCATCTCAAGCCGTTTCTCCATATATAGGGATTGAACCCGCGTTATGAATTCTAATTGTACACAACCTGTTCCTGACGCCCTACACGTGACTCGCGAGGCTGCAGATGTGGTCATGTGCCACTGTTGCATTTCGCCCGTGGTGTCTATGTTCGCCACCGCGACCCGGCTAACCGGACCTCACTCAAATTAGACGATCCCAACGTATCGGGCGTCATTCCAAAAATCACACTATAGAGTTTCGCAAGCGCAGGGCAGCGCGAAGCCTACCCTGTGGCACTCTCTGGGGTATCGCAAGCGCAGGACTGCACAATGCATCCTGTGGCACCCCTAGCCACGGTACCTCAGGAATTAACAGAGCGAGATACGCAACCCGTGTCCTCAACTTGTGAGATGGCACCGTACGTATCCCTTTGACAGGAAGGCACAACCCTGTACACCACCTATGATCTGCCTCAAGGGACGAGTTAGTGTAAGGGGCCCCCTACAACTGACCCCTCTCTCCCGGCAAAAGGGTTTAAGTAAACCGATCCTTATAAGTCACTATCCTAGTGATGTCCTTGACCCGAACAATCCTAGGAATGACCACATTATAACACAACTTGCTAGGCCTTGAATTAGGCTTCGCAAGACAACTCTACTAGGCCGCTCAACCTAGACTCACCAGAATCCCTCAGGATCTGGTTCATGGCTCATCGATTCAAGACTTTGGCTGTGCGGATGTACATGCATGCCGCTACCCTAGACTTGGATTCCGTCTATACTCCGGTCCTCGATCAACCTACCCTGGTCAAGATTCGACGGTACACAAGGAGTGACTCCTCCACAGTTCCTTAGGGTAGAAATCATATGTCTTGATGGTCGATAGCCCTTAGGGTGGTAACATCACCCTAGACGAGCACAACTGACTGTGTACTAGCTAACAAGCTATACACGAGTAACAACCACATACGAGCCCATCAAGCTCCGTATGACACAATAACTACCTACGAGCCAGGCGGGCCTCGTAGGAGATAACCACGTACATACCAGCCAACTAGGCCGCGTATGAGACCAACAGCTACGCACGGGCCGGTCGGGCCGCGTACGAGACAACCACCTACATACGAGCCGACTAAGCTACGTATGAGACCCACAGCTACATACGGGCCAGTCGAGCCACGTACGAGCACAACCGTGTGCAAACAACCATACGGGTAATCAATCCTAGAAGCAACCAAACGTGCTTACTAACAAACTTAATCTTCTATTATTAGAAGCAACAGAAGAATCTACTAGTAGTCTACGATCGGTATTCTACTAAGGAGGAATCCGAAGGCGACATAACCGCCTTTATCGAATTAACTATCGCTAGTGGTCTTCCCGATCTTACTACTTCGACCTATAATGTCTTAGGCATGGCATACAATTACAAGCAGTTTCCTATGACAATCAATCATATAGCACAACCACCATGATATTCCTATGTATGAATGTGATTAATGCTTATGCTTACATTGAGCTCAAGCATGAAAATCACTAACGACCTTAACATAAAATCCTCTATAGTCAATCGTAGGTTACAATTGAGCATGGAAGCCTACTACTTATCATAACCAACCACCACCACCCAACTAAGCAACATTCCAAGTTATAGTAGGTAGTCCTAACACTACTCCTACAATGTTCTAAGCAAGTATTACTCTAGCATGGTATAGAACCCACATAAATCACTACAACTAGCCATGGGTAGTTTCTTTACTCTAAGCATGAACATCATAGTATGGGTATCCTTAACTTAACATGATTAATAATTAGCATGATACCTACTTACTTAGCATAAGTCATGATCATCTACTAACATAACATGCACCTCTCTACCATTTATCTAACATGGTATACAATTGCATACAATTTAAACTAGCATGATATGCAAAATACTTACAATTAAGCTAGCATGGTATATCGCTTTCCAACAATTAAACTAGCGTGGTATATGATTTTATCATGGATCCTACAACACTCTAGGCACAATAAAAATTTATCCACACATGGTAGGAAACTCTTGGATTGAATCCTACACATTCTAAGCCTAACTAAGTCACTAACATAATAGGAAACTTTAGGAATGAATCCTACAAAATTCTAGCATAAGTGAGTTACTAAACATGATAGGAAAAGAATCCTACAACATTCCAAACGTTAAGCATGGTAGGATATTTTTTAGGAAAAGTCCTACAACATCCTAAACACAAAGCATGATGGGATAATTTTATAAAACATCCTACATCTAATTAAGCATAGAATCATGGTAGGATATTTTTATAAGTAACCCTACAACTAATTAAGCATGAATATGGCTTCTAATTATTTTTAGAAGCAAAGCTACAACTAGCTAAGCATGGTAAACATGGTAGGATATTTTTAGAAGCAATCCTACAACTAACTAAGCATGGATATGGCTTCTAATTATTTTTTAGAAGCAATCCTACAACTAACTAAGCATGAATATGACTTCTAATTAATTTTAGAAGTTATCCTACAATATAAGTAGCATGAATATGGCTTCTAATCATTTTTAGAAGTAATCCTACAACATTAGTAGCATAAATATGTCTTCTAAATATTTTTAGAAGTAAAGCTACAACTAACTAAGCATGGATATGGCTTCTAATTATTTTTAGAAGTAATCCTACAATATTAGTAGTGTGAATATGGCTCCTAAATATTTTTAGAAGCAATGCTACAACATTATTAGCATGAATATGGCTTCTAAATATTTTTAGAAGCAATCCTACAATATAAGTAGCATGAATATGGCTTCTAAATATTTTTAGAAGCACTCCTACAACATTATACTACTACTACTACTCCTATTTTAATCAAAACATAACTATCTACTACTACTACAACAACATACAACTTTACTACTATCGCAACATACAACTTGCTACTATTACTACTACTTCATTCTCATAAAAAGAATCACAACATACAACTTACTACTACTACTACTTTATTAATCAACATACATGCTACTACTACTTTATTTTGTTACATACTACTACTTATTATTTTAGCTTACTATTACTTAGTTGCTTACTAACCTTATTTATTACTAGTGATAAAAGAAGGATCCTTTTCATTTTACTTTACTTTACTAAAGAAAAGATTTAATTAATTACAACTAGTGATTTGAAATAAAAGAAAGATCTTTTTAATAAATTACAACTAATGATTTAAAATAAAAGAAAGATCTTTTTAATTACTTCTACAACTAGTGTTTAAAAAGGAAGAAAGATCTTTTTATTACTTCTACAACTAGTGTTTAAAAAGAAAGAAAGATCTTTTTATTACTTCTACAACTAGTGTTTAAAAAGAAAGAAAGATCTTTTTAATTTATTAGCTACAACTAGTGTTTAAAATAAAAGAAGATCTTTTTGATTAATAGCTACAACTAGTGTGTAAAATAAAAGAAGATCTTTTTGATTAATAGCTACAACTAGTGATTAAGAATAAAAAGAAGATCTTTTTGATTAATAGCTACAACTAGTGGTTAAGAATAAAAAGAAGATCTTTTTAATTTATTAGCTACAACTAGTGTGTAAAAGAAAGAAAGATCTTTTTATTTAATTAAGGTCCTACAACCCACAATGGTTGTAAAATGAGTTCATATGCTTTATGTGCTAAGTCCTACAACCACTTATGGTTGTATGTTCAACAATATGCAATATGTGTGTTCTTAGTCCAATAATATACAAACAACCACTTCCATGATAAAGCTATGATCTTTATAACTTAGTACTTACTACTACTACTCTTTTTCTTTCTCTTTCACTTACTACAACATACCACAAACCCAAAAGAACAAACCAAAACAAGAAGGTAGAAGGAGAAGAAGTCACAAACAACAAACAAACAAACAAAGAAACAAACAAACAAAGAAAACAAGTAGTGAAGAAACCCCCACCTAGTTCTCTTGTTGGAAGAACTTGCTAGCATAACTTCTCCTTCCCCTAGCTTTAGAAGTCTTCTACTAAACCTACAAGAGAACTCTCAAATTAGTATGAGACTTTCTCTCTTTCTTTTCCTTTTCTTTCTTTCTTTCTTTCTTTCTTGTTTTCTAAAATGAGAGAAGGAGGAGAAGGAGGGGCTATTTATAGAAGGAGATGGGAGGGGTAAGTGCACCCAATGGCACAAAATAACCCCAAAAGGGGGAGGGCCGGCCATGACTAGGAGGAGGGGGAAATGGGGGAGGTGTTATGTGGGGGGAAGGTTGATGTGGAGGAGGGTTTGTTCTAGAAGAAATCTTAACCCTTTATGTCTTTGTAACCCTATGTTTAACCTCCTAATCAAACTCTAACCCTCCTTACTAGGTTTTGTCATAGCAAAATAAGTGTTGTCCAAAATACACAACACACAATTTGTATGATGCACTAATCATCATACTACTCGTATGTGCACGTATATGTCCGTATACCGGAAAATCTTCGCATAATCCGCATAAAAATAATTAAATCTTGGAAATAATAATAAAATAAATTTTATTATTAGTTCGGAAGATCACGGTATCAATTTGATACGATACGGATATATACTGACCGATATCTGGATACAGATAATGTCTAGGAGCAAACCGGGTAAAAATCACCAAAATATTCTAATTTTGGAATTAAAACAAAATAATAATAAAATAATAATAAAATATCAATTTATATACGGTAATATCCGTCCGGGATATTACAATAAAAAAAACCAACAAACTAATATGATACAAAAAATTTAAACTACAAAAAAATATAAAGACAATAAAAGGGTTGTGAAATTTTGATACCGTACTTCGCGGATACTTGTCTATATAATGAGATTGAAAATAAAAGTACAAGTACAAGTAGAAGTCCGGACTCGTATATAGATAGAAAGAGAGCTTCTTTGTTGGAGCATCGAAGGAGTTGAGGACTTGAAGTAGACGTAGTTGAATGTTGAATTCGATACGATCGGAATTTGTCTCTTCTATGTTGTTTGCTTCTTTGTTGAAAATTTTTGAATCAATTTAGATTGAATTGAGTAGTAGTTGTAGAGAGAGTAAGAGAGTAAGGTGTGAAATTTTTAGAGTGGTTTAAGGGGTATTTATAGAGGAAAAAGAAAAAAACCAAAAAAATAAAATAAAAACAAAAACAAAAAAAATGACCAAAACAATCATTGGCTGTCTTCTTTGACCATTGTACCCACGGGTCGAACGTTTGGCCCGTACGGGTTAAACGGTTCGAAACCCGCGGGTTCGTAGGCGAGTTGGGCACTATTCACCGTGTTCGCAGGTCGGGTTCAACGGGTTTGAAACCCATTTTAGACGACCCAGGTCGACTCGCTTAGATTCGCGGGTTCGATCCGATCCAAATCGTAAGTTAACGGGCAGTGCCGGCCCAAGCCTGATGCAAGTGAAACATTTGCATCAGGCCCCCCCCCCCCAAAAAAAAATTGTATATGAGGGGGCCCCCGTTTTCAAGAAAAAAAAAAAAAAAAAATTGGAAATGTGTATATGCGGAGTATATGTGAAAAAAAATCTAATACATGAGGGGGCCCCATTTTCGAAAAAAAAAAGAATGAAAATGTGTATATGTGAGGTATGTGTGAAAAAAATTCTAATACATGGATCGTTTTTTTATTTTTATTCTTGGTATATGTGGGGCCCCTTTTTGAAAGTTTGCTTCAAGCCCCCAAAATCCTAGGGCCGGCCCTGTTAACGGGCCGGGTTTAGCGAGCAAGTCGCGGGTCAGTCCGATCCGGTTGCCCACCCAACTCCCAACTCTCCTACTCCATGTTTCTTCCGTTCCGCATGTCTCAAATAGGCTCCTACGACATATATCCAGCATAATGAATTCATTTAGATGAATTGTTCCCATTCAGTATTTTTTTATATGACAAAGTATTAGTAAACTATTAACAATTAAGTATTGAAAAAGATGCATAAAAAAGAGTAAAGTTTAGTAGAGAATTGAAAGAATAATGGACGATAATAAATACCATTATTTGACCAATTATTAGAAAATGATTTCTTTTTTTTTTTGATGATATAGAAAATTTCTGAAAAGGGAAAAAAAGGTGCGTTTGGGGGGGGGGGGGGGGGGGGGGGGGGGAGTTAATTAGAAAATTGAATATGCCGAGTACGTGTTCTCGTTTGGGCCGCGATTGTTTCCAGTTACAGGCCCAAATAGAAGAAACCCATTATTCAATCTATGAGGTAAATGGATCCAATTCGTTCAGACAAACAAAACAAATACTAAAATATGCGGCGGGCCTATGGGCCGGCTGATGTGTAATATTTAGCCAGGCCCAAAATTCATTCAAAAAACAAGAGGATTCAGGTAAGGGCTGCTAGAGCTGTTATTTTTACCCAGTATTTGTACCCAATTCAGAAAGGAGTTTGTGGATGGTTGTTAGGGTCTTTTATTTGTTGTCTCCCGATGGTTATATTCTTATTAAGAAAAACTCGAAGTTCGTTATCGATCGAAAACTCGAAGTTCGTTATTGATCAGACCCGTGCAAGAAACAGTCACGACCCAATTTCTCAAGATATACTCATGCTTGAAGATATTAATATTGATGGAATACAACATATTACTGAGGGTGAAAAACGTGTGCCGACTATATTGAAAAAAGGGGACGTAATAGTGATCAAAGTTTTTTATGTGTTAATATTTTCGACTCTAAATTTCTTGATTTTACTATGGAAGATATTAGAGGAATGCCAAATATAGAGGGATGTTTATGTTTTGTAGTCGGTTTTTTTTTTAATATTTTATTTATTTATTTATTTATTTTTATAATAATAACAATAATAATTTTTTTTTATTTAATTTTTTTTTAAAATTATCTTGTCTTACAATAACAACAAAAAGTATTCGCACCCCAATTCGGACTCAGTATTGGACCCTACAGTGGACCCACGGCTGGCACTTCTGAACCGGATAGGGTGTGGATCCAATTATTTTCGATTCCACTTGGGTCAGACCTATTAAGTATAAATCAGTTCGGGTTCGGGTACCTCCAAAAATACTCAACCCGAGCCATCTTTGGACTCGACAACGGACTTGGTAGTGGACCTGATGATTTCAGATTGGTAGGTTAAAAATCATAATAAGATTCTCATCACCATGTAAAAGTTTAGGGATTTTAGAAACTCCAAAAATGTAATGTATTAGAGCATCCACTCGTTTTTCTCATATGCTATTATATGGCAGCTACAGTAATAACAAATAGAGAACGATCGTGTAGTGGTGGTTTGTTAAATTTTTTTCATATGCATGTGTGGCAAAAATTTAAGGGAGAGACGGGAAACATTCCCCGTCCCACAAAAATATTAAAAAATATATATATATAGAAAACAAAATTAAATCTCCATAGACGGGATAACATATCCCGGACGGGGTATGATATTCCGTCTGAGGAGAATTTTTTTTTAAAAAAAAATTAAAAGGGAAGGACGGGGTATCATATCCCGGACGGGGTATGTTATACCGTCCGACCCTTTTTCTTTAAAATATATATATATATATATATATATATATATATATTTAGACGGTATATCTTTTTCCGTCTCACTCGATTAAAAAATCATAAAATCGAAGCGACGGGATATGATATCCCGTCCTTTATAATTTGAGAATTGGTATTTCGTTTCTCATATATGAGAAACCAGTATAGCAAATTTGCTATAAAATAAAAATATAAAAAACTATTACAGCGATTCGTTTCTTATAAAATGGCAATTTGTCATTTATAAAAAACCACTATGCTCTTATTGATTTGAATAGTGGGATGTAAGCTACAAACTACAAAGGATCATCACAAGGGCCCAACTGAAATTACCCTTATCCCATTTTGGGTGGTTAATAAGAATTAGTTGGAGGGCTGTAGAAGAAAATATTAGGCTCAATGGCCCACGTCATAGAGCCCAATAGGTTATTAGATAATGTAGATCAACAAGATTCATTCATAGCTTAATAATCACCCCCATAGACATCAAAGAAGGATGCACATATTTTCTTTAAAAAATATATAAATATATAAATATAAAATATAAAAATTATATTAAAAAAAACCCTGAAGGTATCGATGATTGCATTACTTATTCGGATCTATCAGTACTCAATAGACTCCCACATCGCAGCGGAGGACTGCAATGTTAAGCCTCAATTCGAAAGGAAGAAGCCACAATTTTGACAGCAGATTTGCAAGCGACATTAGTACAAATGAATTTGTGTTCAGTGTTGTATATATTCTCGTACTTACATTATTACAAATAGAATACTAGAAAGTTTGGGTTTAAAAAAAGGATTATAGTATCGGTACATAGAATAGCCCGTCGGTAAAAATAGAATCAAATCAGAACCGTTCAAATCGGACACAAATCCTAAAACTCTCCAATGTAAAAATATAAAATTTAAGCAAATACAAGTCCGTAAAAGAAAGTCATGCCACCTTCAGGCTCCATAACTCAACCCGACCCACGGCAAGGGGCTGCCAAAGCAGTCCAACATGAAGGACCTTCTATCCAAGCGAGGAGTTCCACTTCTATCTCTTGTATCTTTCCACTGAAAAAGTAAAGATAAATCAAATATCCTGAGCAACTATAAATACCTCTTGACCACTTCAGAAATAGGTAATCACAATTTCTAGTTTTTAGTTTTTAGGTAATCACTCTTATTTTTAGTTTTTTTACTTAGGCGTAGGAGAATCTGTCGCCGGGGTCAACCCAAATTTTGCAGGTCAATCAGTGATCACATTCATCTCCACCAGCCAGATTTCAGAATCAAGAATAGTTTACGATGATCAACGCCGACGAAAAGTAAAGGTTATGTATTTATTGTATTCTTTAAAAGAATTCATACTATATGTTTACTTCCACACAAAAATTAGCAGCAATAGAAACAAAGAAAGGTAACCTAAAATTTCTACAACAACTTCGCCACAAGACTATGTTTGAAGTACCAAGAAAAGAAAAAAAATTAAAAAAATTATTAAATAAAAGGACTGATTTATGTTCTAGTCATTAGTTGAATAAGGATACAAATATATTTCATTAAAAATTGAAGTAGGCCAAAAATTTTAAATAACTTAATTAAATTATCAAGTTGTTCGTTTGGTTGGGTGGCTGGGTGAGTTGAACCTAATCGGGTTGTAGCTTCAAGTCTCCTTCCAAGTTCTTTGTATGAAAGGCCGGTGAGTTGAACCTAATCGGGTTGTAGCTTCAGGTCTCCTTCCAAGTTCTTTGTATGAAAGGCCTTCAAAATGTTTTGTATAATAGGATTAGGGCTGGCTCCACCTTGAGGTAGGTGAGGCGGCCGCCTCAGACCTCTGATTTTTTTATAATTTCAGGACCCCAAATTTATAATCTTACAAATATGGGCACATATTATGCCGTTAAAAAATTTTATAATTAGGGGCTCTCAAATATAATTATTTGATTCTTTTGCCTTGAGGCCCAGAAACTCAGGGCTGGCCTAAAAGATTTGTGGTACTTCAGGTTCTTTGTTAAAGCATACCAAACAAAATATATATTTCCTTATTCATTCCTTACAAATACATTTTGATTTCGAACAATGTGGCATCCACATTCTTCTTGTCGTCTCTTCGTTGAGAACTTAACCATGGTTATTACAACAACTACATGGAAATTTTACACTTGCTAATTAATTTTTTTTTATACCGATTATCTCTTTCTTGCCCGGATCCTCCCTAAATAACTTATATCCACTTTTCTTTTTTTTGAAACGACGGATAGAGCTTTACCGCTCCAGCCTCCAGCCCCAAAAATATACCCACTTTTCTTTTAACGAATTCTATAATAATCAAAATTAGTGATATTGTGCAAAACTTGTTTTTTCATAGTCCAACTAACGGAACAAGAATAATTTTACCAAATTATTCCTCTTGTATCTCCCTGAATTCTTGAATCACCTCATCAGAGTTAGAAAATGGAAAGATGGTGGATGGAGTTGTGGAAAGAGATTAGGGTTAGCCTAAAAGAGATAGAGACAACAAAATATGAAAGGAGCAAGAGATAATTTGGCAAATGCTCTTATTCAAAATATAGAAATTAGCATATATCTCCACTATTTAAAAAAATTAAGAATACCCTCAGTTTGGATGGAACCGTTAAAATTTCCGTCAAGTGAACCCACATGCGTCACACGTGATATGTAAAATGGCCTAAATACTAACAATAAAATATATTTTAGTAAATGCCCCTAATCAAAATATCGAAACTAGCATATACCCCCATTATTTAAAAAAATGATATTTTGGATATTTCAGCAAATGCCCTCATTCAAAATACGAAAACTTGTATATACCCCCATTATTTTAGGGTTAGGTGTTATGAAAAATGTGTGTTATGTGTTGTTACTCGGTTTGAACAACTTTTTTCCTATACTAATGATAACAACATGATGAAAAGATGGTCTACGTCAGATTTTGACCCAAAAAAATATAAAAATCATCATCAATTACAACGGATTGTGGTGTATCATCACCAGTTTGTGTACCATCATCTATTACAACAAATTGCGTGGTCCTTTGTTCCACTGTATAATGTGCATCATCATTTCCATCATCTTCATTCACAATATTTTCAACAATAGCTTGTGTGTTACTCATAGTCACAAATTCGTTATTTATAAATAATTCGACAATATTTAATATTCAAAAATCAACAAAAATCCAACAAATTCGGGAAAAAAATTCAGCAAGAGTTCAGGAAGAAATGCTTCAAAGTAGTTAGTACTCATCACCTAAGTAAAAATATATATAAATTCATAAATATTTCTTGTATAATTCGCGAAACATTCGTTTACTTCGTGATTTTCGTGAATAATTCGCGAACTGCGGGAATTAAACGCAAACCTCCAAATAATTCGTGAATCTGTTCGGCAAATTATTTCTTCGTGAAAAATTTACGAATTTAACGAATTATTTAGACTTTGTTAATATGGTATTACCTACTGTCACACCAGATTATGCATCATCTTCAACAACACTCAAGTTGAGATGTGGAAACAAAGCATTGATGCTGGCATTGATGTTTTTTTTTGTCAAAACAACAAACACATATTATATACTATTCAAAACCCTAAAACTGTTACGTCCAAACTGACGGTATTTCTTAGATTTTTATAAAAATATAGTAGAGGTATATGCTAATTTCTGCATTTTGAATAAGGACATTTTCTCAAATATCCTTTTTTTTGTAAAAATAGTGGGGGTATATGTTAGTTTTCGCATTCTAGATGAGGACATTTGCTAAAATTACATTTTATTATAGGTATTTAGGTCATTTTACATATTACGTGTGACGCACGTGAATTCACTTAACGGGAATTTTAACGGTTCAGCCCACTTGAAGTATTTCTTAATTTTTTAAGATAACAGGGATATATGCTAGTTTATATATTTTGAATGGAGATATTTGCTAAATTATCCCAAAGAACAATCTGACAACCAGAATTGAAACGTCATTTTATAAAATGAGTCCTGCTGAAGATTTGTATGAATAACTAGGTTTGCCCATTGACACGTGCCTACGGCACGTCTTCGAAACGGTACACCTTATTTGATCATATAAAATAGTTTTGGAGGTCCAGCAAATTAATTGAAGTAGCATACATAAAGCAAAAAACATATTATATGATTTTTTTTATAATTATCTTAAAAAAATTTAAAATTTAAAATTTTTTAGTTTTTAAATTTTTTAAAATTTTAAAATTTTTTATTTTCTTAATTTTTTGAACAGAAGAGGGAGGGAGAGAGAGAGAAAAAAAATTAATTAAATAAATATAGGAGTTGTTTTGGGTGGGGGATTTGAATTTGAGTTTGGGGGGGGGGGGGGGGGGGGGGGGGGGGGGACTTTTGCGGGGAAAATATGTTTTGTGATGTTAGATCTTGGTCTTTGATTTTTGGGGATTGAAGGAGAGCCACTTGATAGCATTCTTTGTGTTTTATTATATAGACTAGATTTGCCCGTAGGCACGTGCCTACAGCACGTCTTCAGAACGATACAGCATATGAAAGGCCTTGTAAACAGTAAATCAACAATTATATAGCTCAAGTTTGAATAGTATGACAATAATTAGTTGGAAATAAAAGTTCATGTTTTTATTAGTATATGTTGAAAAATAATTATAAATTGGAGTATAAAAATTCATGTTTCCATAAGTGTATATCTCTACTACTATAATGGGAGAAGGCATTTGTCCATAACCCGACCCGTGCAGCGCACGTGTAGGTAATTTTTTTTTTGCCCTTTTTATTCCCCCAATTTTCCCCCACGTGCACAGCACGTGTATAATACTAGTATATATATAGAGAGAGATAATTAAATAAATAAAGGAGTTGTTTTTGGAATTTAAATTTGAATTTTGGGTAAAAACTTTGGGAGAAAAAATATGCTTTGTGATATTAAATCTGGACCACCAATTGAATGTGAGGCACTCGATAGCTTTCTTTGTATTTTATTATATAGATACTAGCATTTTATGACCAAATTGTTGTTCACATGTTTGTAAGGACCTGCATCAAGTTATTATTTTTATTTTATTTTATTAGAGAGAATATAACATTTTAAACAGAAAGGTTCTCTCGAAGCAAGCGCTCCCAGTGAAATTTTCCTCACTAGAATCAGTCTATTAAAATTTAAAATAATTATTTTTTTGGAAATGGTGGCAGTAAATAATTTTGTTCGTGCGTTCCCAAAAAAAGCCAAAATCTCGACCAAAAAATATACTTGCAAGTTGCCTGGAAACGAACCGCGGACAATACATCATGCATCAGATCACATACCTTCCTTGGCACTTTCTCACATCTACCCATTCCTACATAAAATACATTTTTCTAGGAAATATATAAATTTTAAAAGTGATTTTTCAAGAAAATATTTTTTAAACGTCAGATTTTGACACAACCTCTTCAGTTTAGAAAATATAGTTATTCAGTTAAGCAATAAGATAAACAATAATATTTTATCCACAACTTTTTTTACAATCTTAGATGACACAATATTATTGAAGATGTCGTGTAGAGTACGATTATGATATCTCCAATAGTATTGTATTACCTAAAAGTGTAAAGAGAAATATTGTAATAAATATTGTTGACGTAGCATTGTTGTAAGATAAATTGTCATCTCCAGTAGTTTTCTTCACCATAGGTGGTAACTTGTTGAAGTACTAGATTGGTCCGTGGCCACGTGCCGTAGAACGATACAGCATATGAAAATCCTTGTAAACAGCAAATCAACAATTATGTAGTTGAAGTTTGAATAGTATGACAATAATTCGTTGTAAATAAAAGTTCATGTTTCCATATATATATATATATATATATATATATATATATATATATATATATATATATATATATAGGGAAACTTTCCGTTGCACACCAGCCCAGTGTGCAACGCCGTGCACACTGCGTGTAGACCGTCCGATCGTCTTGATCCAGATCCAAGGGATCTGATGCGCTCCCGCTCATCTGCTAATGTTGGGGGGGTATAATTGGAATTTCAACCCCCCCCCCCCCCCCACATACATCTGCCTCCTTCTCATCCTCTCTTCTCCCTTTCCCTATCGTATCCCGCTCTCCCTTTCCCTATCGTATCCCGCTCCTCTCCTTCATCCTCTTCGTCAGCGATAAAAAAGCCCTAGCCCTTCTAAAATCGGAACCCATCGTAGGGATAGAAGCTCCATCTAAACCCTATCTCCTTTCCCCCTCTCTCCCGCTCACCTCCTTCCTCCTTTTCGTCATCGTAAACAAAACCCTAGCTCCCAAAATCGTCTCCTTCCTCCTCAAACTCTACCGGAACCCATCGACCCTATCTCATCTCCACCTCGTGACGCGAGCAAGATCTGGAAGCTCATTTCATTATTCTCATCTCTTTCTCCCACATTCGTCATCGTTAGTGAAGGTATTCCCTTTTTTTGGGTTTTTTTTTTTTGGTTTTTTTACTTGATATTGTTGGGAAAAGAACACATTTTTCTGATTTTGGTTTGAAAAATAATTTTACATTGTCGAAATTGAATCCGAAATTCTGATTGTCCATGATGGTTGTCATGGTTGTGATGGATCCACTTGATGCTGTCTGGGCACGGTGTTGCACACATTTTACTGATTTTGGTTTGAAAAATAATTTGGTATTGTCGAAATTAAATCCGAAATTCTGATTGTCCATGGTTATTGAAGGAGCCAGTTGTCAAGTATTTCATATGAATATGTAGTTGTATAAGAAAGTAAATTCATGCAGGTATTGTTGTACTGAGATTTGACCTATGTTATTTGGCCTTTTCCATGAAAATGTAGTTGTATATTTTAGTTAAGTTTTAGTGTGTGTGTGTTGTTGGATGCAAGTGCAAGTATAACCTGTAGCATGCCTTTTTTTGTTAGATTATTTGTAATATTTGTTGGAAATAAGAAGTGACCTATTGTATAGTTCGGAATAAGTTAATAGCATGTCTTTTTTGTAAGTGTTTTGGCTTGAATGTTACCACATCTTGTAGGATGACATCAAATTATTCTTCCAACCAAATCCACAATCATTACAGCTGTAGCTCTTGGTCCTCTCGAGCTAGTTCCGGTGCGAGAATTGTAGGTCCTAAATATTTTTGCCGAATACAGACGAGGGTGAAATATTCTTCTTCGGGGAAGAATCCGGGTAAAGCTTATTATAATTGTCCGAACTTTCCAAATGGTTGCGAATTTTTTTGTTGGGTAGAGAATTATGGCCCGGAGGAGGATAAAGATGCTAAAATCAGGGAGTTGCATGATGAGTTTCAATCCAGAATTTGATAAGGTCGATAGATGTTGATGGTGCGTACAATTGTGGTTACAGGAGAGGTGGCCAGGTTTATGGATTTGTGGGATTGATTGTTGGAGTGTTGATGTCTCTGTTGTTGTTTCTGGCTTTCTTCAAGCTGTATTGACTGCTTCGTTGTTGTCTGTAGTGTTCAGAAAATTGTATTTTGTAGTTGTTATATTTTGTGGAACTTGTTTGTTGTACTGTACTGGATGTAATCCTGTAAATTAAGAACATCTCTTTTTCCCTTAGTTGAGTTTGTGTGTTGTTGGTGATGTGTATTATGTAAATAAAGTGCCTAATGCAATATCTTTTCGTCTTATATGTTAGCTGGCATATATGATGTTCTATGTTCAGAAGATGCTTTATTAAACAGCAAGCGAAAATGTGGTTTCCTCATGAAATACTTGATGTGGATCAGTAGACCAAGATGTATAATTGATTCAATTTTTGAGTTTGTGACCTTGTGAAGTAGCCAGTGAAAACAAATAGAAAGCAAGTGTAAAAGTGGCCAAAATTTGTATGATGAGCAAGTGTAAAAGTAGCCAAAATTTGTGTGTTCAATGTACTATTATAATTGGCAGTTTCTTCTAGAGATCACTTGTCATATTTTACAAACTTTAGTTGTTTAATGTAGTTGTATGCTGAAATGTAGTTGCATGCATTTTGTTGATTGTTTTATTCTAAGGCCATTTTCATTGGTTACTTGATGGCTTTTGTTGTAAAGTGATACTGAGGGTATTGTATAGTTCTGTCGTTGTAATTTTCATCCAGTTCTGATGTAATCAGGGAACTTATATTTGCATATTTTGGCAGCAGAAATCGAGGTCTGTGTATGTTACTTCATGGGAAGCAGGCTTGATTGGGTTACTGACTAGGATGAAGAAAATACTAATTTTGTGTCAGTGATTAAGTTCACTTTGTTCTGATTATGTTTTTAGCTTTCTATTTCATTTTTGATCAGATTTAACACTTGTTTGGTCATTAGATGTGTACCAGATTTGTGTTATTCATGAACCATGGTGGTTAAAATGTTGAATAAACCGGCATATATTTCATGAACCAAAGGGAGTTAAAATGTGTTGTTCAGTTTCCCTTTACAGATGTAATAGATAACATAAAGTGATGTAGTTTATATGTATGTACATCAGTAAAAAATATTGTATCATTTGTTCATAGTGATGCATATTGAATATCTGTTTCCATACTGTATGTACTGTTTGTGCTACCATAAGGTTCTTATGCTGTCGCATCTGCTGCTCCAAAGAAGTAGGTTAAATACTAAATTGGTTCTGTTTACTGCTTGATCTAGTTATGGCTCTGCCTGAGTATAAATCTCTGTCTTTCAAATGTTGTCAAATTATTATGAGAATCTCTTGTTTATTTAGATTATACCACTGTTTGCAGTTCTGTTTTACACAATGATGTTTGTGGGTAACTGAAGTTTGTACTTGCATGCAATTTCAAATCAGTTGACTGTATTATTCTTGCTCACTTCCTTTTCTCTTATCCGAAATTTTGCCGATTTATCTGCATACAAGTGGTCAAACACAACAATGTTATATAGAAATTAACAAGTGCTATTGCAAAGAACTTGTGAGGTCACATAGTACTTCATTGAACTAAACTTTTACAAGCCATCAGCCCTGTCATGGAAATCAAATACAATTGCATTTCCTCGGTCTCAAAAGGGTTCAGATAGAAAGATAAGAAACTAAAGAAAAACAGTAAATGTACAGATGTACAGCATGCACATATTCAGTCCAAGTTGTGAAAGACCAGATATCCCCTCCTCATTTAGTTATAGCCGCAAGTATCTAGTAACACATTGTTGATACAAGTTTTATACCTTCCCTCTGTATATCTAAACAACCATGCATCAATTATCACTATTCCTTGTGACAATATGTTTCCCCAGCTTACACTATTGAAGATCTTATCAATTCCAGTCTCCAGACTGATCAAACATTTAAGGGATGTTTACAATATCATAATATCTATCCAACAAACCAAACAGATATATAGACTTCAGATTTTTCAGATAGTGAGTTCTCAATAATCATGGGCAATTCCTTTTCAAGTGTCTCCTCAATGGCTCCATCACTTAGTTTCTCGCTTCCACCCTTTTTCAGTATATTATCACAGAATGTAGCCAGCAGCTCAGCGCTTGAGCTACCTGCAACACCCTTGTTGCAAAAGACCTCGAAAGCCTCTTTAAGTGCCTGCCAGATATTAAGTTTATTATGAATTAAAATATGCCACAAATGTTAATTAGGAAATACTACACAAAGGAAACAATGCCACCAATATCAATTCAGAGTGTCTTACCTTGTGAAATAAAGAGTGGTTCTGGAAGCAGTCATTCACATAAGCCAGATACTTATCATGCAGCTCAATTACTTTTCTAATGAACACTTGACAGATCAGAGATAAGTTGTTCAATAATAAAAGAGGCATTGAGTTTTTCAAATGCTCCTGGACTTCAAATGCTCCTGGACAACATTAAGTCCCTCGGATTCTTGAATTCTTAACCGTAGTCCTGGAAAAATAAAAGAGGCATTGAGTTTTTCATGCAGAGTAAGTATCGGCTGTTTAACCGAGACAATTGTATCTTACATCAAACACATATGATGCGATACTTCGTATTCTTAGTATTTAAAAAATTCCAGTCCGTTATGCGATATGTTGCATTGAAAATGGGTACAGCTACCTATTGTAATGGCAATCTAGTCAAAAATAAAATTAATACACTGACCTTAACAACAAGGCAAGAGCATCCCACAACCTTCCTTGCTTTTCCCTCTGAATCAATCTTGCACAGCTGCAGCAAACCAACAAATCAGTGGGAAAGTAATGTTTTCTGTGGATTTACATTCGAATTAAGGATAGATATGATTACATGGCTTGCCAAAAGAGAACATATTTTGCAACTTTTTATCCCAACAAAGAAACAGTTCTAATTCTAATCCAAATTGATTTCTATACAGTTCTTAATAGAGATAGTTCAACCCAAAACTTACCAAGAAGAAAGAACAAAAGACAACAACAAAAAAAAAAACAAATGAACACCTGATAGATCAGAGATAATGTCCTCATGTGAGTTCTTTTCATAGCTGACTGCAAAAAAAAAACATAGCGTTAGATAAATTTCCTACTGGTTTAATAGGTAACATAAAGTAATTTTACATTACAGGATAATTGTGTTCATGAAATGAATTTAAGTGGGCTCAGAAATGACTTTAATTCACAGACTGTGATGGTTTAGTCACATTTGGCTGCAGTTGAACTGTCACGCCAAAATAGTTGTAACAATCACAATCCCGATCATGTTTTACCACAATTTTAATTAAATGCATCCCCATTTCCAACGGGTCCACATTAACCAAAAGGAAACCATCAGACAGTGTGCACAAGCAAACAATGCATCCAAAAATTGCATTCTCTGAGCCAGTGAGAAGTGCCAACACTGGCTCAGCACAAAATGAATCTAAAAATCAACAAGTGAGCATGAATCAGCCAACTGCAGCCAACAAGTGAGCATGTATCAGCCAATCTGAAAATTCCTTTCATTTGTATCTGAAAGCCAAAATCAAGAATATACAATTTGTATATTCATTACCACTGAAAATACAGCTGTAACTTTAAAAAAATTCAACTATACAGCCCCGTATAGGGGAACTTTCCGTTGCACACCAGCCCAGTATGCACACCAGCCCAGTGTGCAAGAACATGCTATGCTGTAAAGTTGTGATGAATATACAATTTGTATATTCATTACAACTGAATATACAAATGTAACTTAACAAAAATTCCGATTATATCCTCCACATTAACAGATGAGAGGGAGTGGATCCCTTCCGTTGTATGGGGATCAAGATGGATGTATATGATCGGACGGTCTACAACCAGTGCGCACTGGATTGCACACTGCGATGGTTAACTTTTACAAAAAATTCATCACTGCCTATCAATCCCGTACCAAATAATAAAAGTACGGTATCAATAGTTACCAAAGCAAACTTGTGAATGAAATACTTCCCTCAGTTGACACTATCATGAGAATCCTCGTAAGAATCCTTGGAACTATTCTCAGTAGATGAATTCACGTCATCTTCGGCGAATGCACGCTTGCCACTGAAAAATAAAAAAACCACAGAAAAGTCATTATTTTTTTGCGAACTATATAATAATTAATAAGAAAGTGCAACGTTAATTGACAATTTGAAACTTTTTACAAATTGCATTAAATACCTTTCATTTTTCTTCGGGCAAGTTCGCGCATCATGGCCTTGCCCACGCAAACCACAACAATTGCACTTCCTAGGTTTGCCTCTTAATTTTTCCCGCATTGGTTTCAACCTTTTCCCACTAGGTCTTCCCTTCGTATTACATTGACGGGGTTCCTCCACCGAGACTTGAGATAAGACCAATTGCTTCCCATGTACCCGTGTTCCACTACCTTTAGCCCCAACACTACACCCTTCGGGGACTATCATATTGAAGCCTTCAAGTGACTTTATCATAGCTTCGCGCATGAACACATACCCTTCATCGCAAGACAGTCCGATCTCAACTTGTTGCTTGGACAAGTTATTTAACTCACAATAACGGGACGCAAAATTCTCGCTATTGTTGTCATCTTCTTTACCAAAATTTGTGGGGGTGTAGCTTCTTCTAATAACCTCACGGTTCCATCTTCTCATCATATACTGTTTGGGAAGTTCATTACAATTTGAAACTTTAAGGAAGGCCAAGAGATGCCTACAAGGGAGTCCAACAAATTCGAACATAAAGCATGAACAACTCCCATATTGAGTTTCTTTGGAATAAGTAATAATGGTCTCTTTTTCCGACCTACCAATGAATGTCACTGTGTAAGTGTTAGCACTGTTCACGTCACCTTCTAGAGAATTCACATTATACAGTAGGCTTGCCTTGAGTTCTCTTTGAAACTTTAAAAACATTGCCAAAGTGTATACTTGTGCCATTTGTTCCTCCATATACCACCCGGTCTTCAATTTGGGTTTCCTATCTAGTGTACGGTGGTTCTCTTTTACTTCTTCTTCTCTTTGCCTACAGATAACTCTTGCAAATATCAAAGCAAACTCATGAAGTGAATACTTCTTTTGGGTATGCTTTTTTAAAAGGAATTCATTCCCTTGCTTCTTTGGCTACTAGACATACCCGCCCAAAAATGAGATTAATGGTATACGGGGGCCCATTTTTCACGGATATGAAAAATATCACTCAACCAATTGTTGTTTTCTGCCCCATATTCCATAACCAAAGCCTTCCATTGTTCTTCAAAAGAGACACAGTCATACGAATTCCAAATGTTTTCTTTAAAACCTTCCATGAACTTAGGATTTTAAACCAATTGAGGCACCTCGGAAGGAATTTTATCTAAAATATGCCAGTTGCAATATCTATGACGAATATGAGGAAAAACTTGTTGAATTGCAGCACCTATACCGCAGTCTTGGTCCGTTACAATGCCTTGGGGAGCTTTTTTCATGACTCCTAGCCATGTTTGGAATAACCACACAAAAGATGAAGCCGTCTCATTTGGGATGAAACCACAACCAAGAAAAAGAGACTGCCAATGATGGTTAATCCCAATAAACGGAACAAATAGCATACCATAACAGTTAGTACTATGTGTAGCATCAAAAGAAACTACATCACCAAATATCTCATAATTCAAACGAGCAATCCCATCAACCCAAAAATAATGAGACAGTCTACCAGACTCATCTTGCTCGAATGCATAAAAGAAAGAAGGATCTTTTTTCTTTTGCCATTTAAAAAAGTCTACCAACATTTGACCGTCATGACCTTTTAATGACTCTCTCAAATCTCTTTCATGGTTTCTAGCGTGTGTTAGAGTAAATCCAACCCTGTCGTATCCCCCACTTGAACCTTCAAAAAAAGCATTTGTTTGCATGTGGCAATATTTGCACCCGCAAGTTGATCCATTATGATTTGATCTGAACTTGACACAACACGATTACGTGGCAACAAATGCCTTCTACCAAGTGTGGTGAATGGATGATTGTGCACCTCATGGAAAGAATAAACAGACCATGAATTCATTTTCTTGTTTAATCTCACTCTAACCAATGCATTCCAAGAAGTCCTGAATGTAGTACCTATTCTAATTTCATTATTCTTGCTTTTAGACACCCCCGCTTTATTACATAAAAAAGTTTTTTCCACCACCTGACCCTCCTTCAATTTATTACCCCCTTTACGCATTTGAAAATCCGAACATTTCGCGTAGCTATCATAGTATTTTTCTACCAGCTCAAGGGTCTCAAATATCATACCTATCTTTGGGATTAGATGCTCCTCGACAGTGGGGATAAATTCACCTTCTTCAACATACAAAAAATTGTCACCCAATTGTGAGCAACCTTCACCTAACTCCATACCTGAAACAAATTCGGAATTATAATCAAGATGCCATGCAAAACAAGTGAGCACGTTAAAAATCAGCCCAGACAGTAAAATGTGTTCAAACAAAAATCAGTAAAATGTGTTCTTTTCCCAAAATCAGTAAAATGTGTGCAACGACGTGCCCAGACAGCATCAAGTGGATCCATCACAACCATGACAACCATCATGGACAATCAGAATTTCGGATTCAATTTCGACAATACAAAATTATTTTTCAAACCAAAATCAGAAAAATGTGTTCTTTTCCCAACATTATCAAGTAAAAAAAACAAAACAAAAAGAAAAAAAAACCAAAAAAAGGGAATACCTTCACTAACGATGACAAATGTGGGAGAAAGAGATGAGAATAATGAAATGAGCTTCCAGATCTTGCTCGCATCACGAGGTGGAGATGAGATAAGGTCGATGGGTTCCGGTGGAGTTTAAGGAGGAAGGAGACGATTTTGGGGGCTAGGGTTTTGTTTACGATGACTAAAAGGAGGAAGGAGGTGAGTGGGAGAGAGGGGGAAAGGAGATAGGGTTTAGATGGAGCTTCTATCCCTACGATGGGTTCCGATTTTAGAAGGGCTAGGGTTTTTTTTATCGCTGACGAAGAGGATGAAGGAGAGGAGCGGGATACGATAGGGAAAGGGAGAGCGGGATACGATAGGGAAAGGGAGAAGAGAGGATGAGAAGGAGGCAGATGTATGTGGGGGGGTGACATTCCAATTATACCCCCCAATATTAGCAGATGAGCGGGAGCGCATCAGATCCCTTGGATCTGGATCAAGACGATCGGACGGTCTACACGCAGTGCGCACGGCGTTGCACACTGGGCTAGTGTGCAACGGAAAGTTTCCCTATATATATATATATATATATATATATATATATATATATATATATATATATATTACTCTATTGCTCACCGCGTGAACACTAGGCCTTCGGGCGTTCATATCGAAAATCTGAACCGTTCACATTGATCTACACATCTAAATTAGTCTAAATATGTAAAATCAAATCATTTGAAATTCATTTACCCATCCATCATGTGAATATAAAAACAATAATTTTCAGCCATACAATTTTGTAACACTTCAATGAATTGGCAAATGAATTTCAAATGATTTGATTTTACATTTTTAGACTAATTTAGATGTGTAGATTATTGTGAACGGTTCGGATTTTCGATATGAACACCCGAAGGCCTAGTGTTCACGCGGTGAGCACTAGAGTAGTGCTCAACCGAAGCTTTCCCTATATATATATATATATATATATATATATATATATATATATATATATATATATATAATATTATAATGGGAGAAGATCTTAGGGCGCGTTTGGGAACCCAAAAAACTAGGGAAATGAATGGAATACTGCGGATGGACCCATCTTATCCTATTCCACAGCCTGTTTGTTTTGAAAAAGAAAACGAAGGAAACAACTAAATTTCATTCCCTAGAGAAAGATTTCAGCCAATTTCTATTCGAGCTCCACTCCCCTCGGAAAGCTGCGTAAAGAAATGGATAGAGAGCTGAGACCGACGATGTACAAATGGTGAAGGTGAAGATGACAGTGTTTTCCACCAACATTAGGCGGCCGACCGTTTCCACCATCCGCATTTTTCCCGAAGGCTGCGGCAGGTTCAAACCCAAATCTGCCTAAAAGCCCCTCAAGATTGGTGCTCATGGCGATGCCCCCTCCGAAATGAGCAGCTCAACAAAGGTTTCGAAGGAGATATTGAATAAGTCTATTGAAGTTCCAAAAGATTTGGAGAATCATACTGTTGAAAATATTGCAAAGGAGGATTCAGTTGAGGTTCAGAAAGAATCGGAGAGTGATGATGTTGATAAGGTTGTGAAGGAGATGATCGAGGATTTGAAGGTTTTGGGGAATGGTGATGGTGTGGGGGATGAAGAGGTGAGAGTTAATGGGCTTTTCGATGCGAAGGATAAGGAGGAGGAGGATTTGAAGGTTTTGGGGAATGGTGATGGTATGGGGGATGAAGAGGTGAGAGTTAATGGGCTTGTCGAGGTGAAGGAGGAGGAGGAGAAGGACCCTTCTGGTCACAAGAGGAACATGAGTAGGAAAGCAGAGTTATTTGCCCACATTTCGAATGAGTTTTTTGCTAGAAACAGGAAGAAAGTGTTCGATGTTCGGGACTTTACAGTTGGCTATGGAAGGGGTGCTCCGAAGATTGCTGCGAGTTCGGAAGCTGCGTCGGTTGAGAGCAAGGTTTTGAATGATGAGAAGGACGATGAAGTGAGGACTAAGATGGTGGAGTCGGTTATTGAAGGGATTAGAGAGGCAAATGGGGTGGCGAGAGTCAAGTCTCCAAAGGGAAAATCTGCGGGGATCAGAACTTCGACTGGTAAAGAGGTTGAAGGCCAGGCTAAAAGAGAAGCTTCGGTTAAGTCTCCGAAGCCAAGAAATGTAGATGCAGAGAAGATGAAATCGGTATTAGTTGACAATTTATCTGCTAGAGAAACTGAGAATGAGGGTAAAAGGGATGATTTTGATGAAATGCAGTTGAAGGTTGAAGAAGTGAATGAGGAAGCTACAGTTAAATCAAGCAAGATGGAGGGTTCGAGTAGGAAAAAGGAGGTGGTTGTAAAGAAGAAATTAGCAACGGATGGTCCATCGAGGGATGAAGAGGTGAAAAAGAATGAAGGTGAAAAAACCAAAGTGAAAGCTTCAAAAAGTAGCAACAAGGTTCGAGATGAATCTCCTCAGGAGAATTACTCGAGCAATATTTTGTTGATCGGAACGGAGAGTGCTCTAGCTTGAGTTTGGAGGATAATGTCATAAACCATACTTTATGTTGTAGGAGTGTCAAAAGTAAGTTTTTTCTTTCCAGGAAAACAGTTTTATTCATTACTCAACCCAAAATGCAAAATGTCAGAAGTATGTCCATGTACAAATGTTATAAAAAGGTTTATCAAAATGCCGTAATCCATAGTATTCCATTGTTTGCCAAACAAGACTAGGGAATGGAAACAAAAAAAAGTCAATTCCATTCCACTAGTTGCCAAACACACACAACTTATAAAGTTAATTCATCCATTTCCATTTCTTTCCATTCCTCTCCATTCATTTTCATTCCATTCATTTCCATTGCCCAACTTAAATGTTTCCAAACAGACCCTTAGTGTCATCTGTCATTTTGTCATTCTACCAACATGTGCAACGCGGTACATAACTAATATAAAAGAGGTTTTCGGTTCAAATCCTCCCTACGTCAGAGTTTTTTTTGTTTTTGAAATTATTAAAACGTGCATCGCACGTGTAAATTACTAGTGTGTGTGTGTGTGTGTGTGTGTGTGTGTAGGGAAAGCTTCGGTTGTGCACTCCTCGGCGTGTGCACTAGGCCTTCGGGCATTCATATCGACGATCTAAACCGTTCACATTGATCTACACATCTAAATTAGTCTAAATATGTAAAATCAAATTATTTGAAATTCATTTGCCCATCCATCATGTGACTATAAAAAACAATGATTTTCAGCCATACAATTTTGTAACACTTCAATGGATGGGTAAATGAATTTCAAATGATTTGATTTTACACATTTAGACTAATTTAGATGTGTAGATCAATGTGAACGGTTCGGATTGTCGATATGAACGCCCAAAGGCCTAGTGCACTAGAGGTAGTGTACAACCGAAGCTTTCCCTATATATATATATATATATATATATATATATATATAATAAAACACAAAGAAAGCTATCAAGTGGCTCTCCTTCAATTCTCCCAAAAATCAAAGGCCCAGATCTAACCTTACAAAACATATTTTCCCTCTAAAAGTTCCCCCCAAAACTCAAATTCAAATCCCCACCCAAAACAACTCCTATATTTTTTTATTTCTCTCTCTCTCTCTCTCCATCCCTATTCTATTCAAATGATTAAGAAAATAAAAATTTTAAAAATTTTATAAAATAAAAAAACTAGAAAACTAAAAAAATTTAAAAACTTAAAAATAATTCAAAAAAAATAATATAATATGTTTTTTGCTTTATGTTTTCTACTTCAATTAATTTGCTGGACCTCCAAAACTATTTTATATGACCAAACAAGGTGCACCGTTTCGAAGACGTGCCGTAGGCACGTATCAACGTGCAAACCTAGTATATATATATATATACTAGTATCATGCACGTGCGATGCATGTGGAGGAAGAAGGAAAAAGATAAAAAAAAAACCTACCAACACATGCACGTGCGATGCACGTGGAGGAGGAAGGAAAAAGACAAAAAAAACCCACAAACACGTGCGCTGCACGTGTTTGCACACATACAAAAAATTGTTAATTAATTACCAACCCCATCTCTCCCATTATATATATATATATATACATATATATATATATATATATATATATATATAGAGAGAGAGAGAGAGAGAGAGAGAGAGAGAGAGAGAGAGAGAGTTAAATAAATAAATGAGTTGTTTTGGAGGATTTGAATTTGAGTTTTGGGGGAAAACTTTTGGCAGGAAAAATGTGTTTTGTGAGGTTAGATCTGGACTTTTTTTTTGTGTTGGGGGGGGGGGGGTTGAAGGGGGGCCACTTGATAGCATTCTTCGTGTTTTATTATATAGATTTTCTTTGCACGCATAATTTTTCTTGTAGATTCGGTCTGCAGTGCTCTTTAGTAAGAACTAGGATGATATTTCACTATTTTTTAAAATTGAGTTAGTGTATTGTACATTTTTGCTCAAAATTTATGGAATTTATAGTGTATCTTGATAGAAAAAGATATGCTTGGATTAATACGTGACAACTTACCGTATTTACGAAACATAAATACCAATTTAAGAGATTAAAATTTTGATGTACTTTGTCAAAAACTCTTAATACAGAAATCTTTGATATTATAATGGGAGAAGACGTTATTGTCATTTTTCAATTTACCAATTCGTGCATTGCACATGTATGACTAATATGAAAAAGGTCTCACGTTCGAGTCCTAACTACTTCATAATTTTTACTTTAATTTGGAGTTATAAATTTACCTACTTACGTGCAACACAGGTGCAATTCCAACTCTTCCATTATAATCTTCACATTTACTTTTAAAAATATATAATCACATTTATTAAGACACATGCATTGCACGTGTAAATCAGAGTTTCACTTTATATTTTTTTAAAAAATTAATACGTGCATTGCACGTGTATATTACTAGTATATTGTTAGGGGTGGTATACCGTACCGTACCGTATCATCATTACTCTACCGTCTACCGTACCGGAATACTTGGTACACAAATTTCTCTACCATTACCGTGCCATATTTTTGGTACTACCGAGTTCAGTACTACCGGAATATTGGTACGGTATTGGTAATACCATGGTACTACCGGACATCAAATAACTTAAAAAATTAACCTTCATATAAATGGCAAAAGAAGGATAAATAAGCTCAACATAAATAAAAATATATATATATGAAGAAGTTTCAACATAAATAATTAAATATATATATATACGAAGAAGTTCCAATAATCAGCCAATGTCAATTCTCAAACAAGACTCAGCTAGCTGTCCATAATTTAGTCTAATATCTGTATTTCCAGAGCCCAATCACCAGCAGTACCAAATAATATAAGTTTATGTTTAACAATGAAGGAAGAAATCATCACAAAACTCCATTGAAATAACTAATATCTTCAGGCATGTTCTTTTCAAAAAGTTCTAGAATTCTCACTCAAAACAAATTAAACATATACAAGAACAGAGAAACACCAGCACGAATAGTATACAAAAACCTACAGTTCAACTGATTAACGGAAAACAGATTCACATAAAAAAATTATCCTCACAAACAAACATACATCACCTGATATAGTGATAAAGAATCGACACAAAATTTAAGATCATGGATAAAAAAACATCAACATCACCTTCTCATCCCCTAAATAGTTTAACCCTCAATAAAAGAATTAGCTAAAGACCTTTTCTGCCCAATCCTTAATCCACCCAGGCCAAACAACAAATCAGGGTTGTAGACTTTATTGTTGTATAATTTCAGAGATGTATAAGTTTCAATATAATGAGTCTTTATGTATGAAAATTAGTTTCAGCATTGTGCAATATGATTGATTCAATATGTTACTCTATTAGATTCAACATTCTGCAATATGCTTGATTAGATATAATTGGATAGCTTCAGCATTTAGAAGAAAGAATGAAAACAATACATGAAATTAAGAAGATTCATATATAAAGAATGACAACAGTATTGTTATTTTCCTTTCATAACATTCATGATATTTGATGGTTCTTTCATTTCTGTGTATTGTTCTACTCCTTTTTTTTTGTAGTATGTATCTCATTTAGTAGATTCATATATAAATCAATTTCAGGATTATGATACAAATATACTACATAAATAAGATTTCACCTATATTAACCAGTCAAAAAAATACTCCTAAAAAAACACAAAAATCGATTTGATAAATCAAATCAAAAGATCTTTCACATCCTAAATTCCTAATTACTTGTGAATAATAATACGCAATATCTCAAGAAAACCCAACAAGAACAAGAAGAAGATGGATCTTATATTAATACACTAACTAAACTCTAAAGTTTTCCTAATTAGTCGAAAAAATCCTCTAACAATACCGTACCGATGGGGGCTGAAGAAGGTAGGTGGCGTCGCGACAGTGTGGTGCTTCGGCAGCGTAGTGCGTCAGTCAATCAGTGCATGTGCCCTAGATTCAAAGAAGAAAAAAAGGAAGAAGGAAAAAAAAGGAAGAATAATTGAAGTAGTAGTATAACTGGGGTGAAAATTTGAAGAAAAAAATAAGAAAAATGGGTATGGACATAGGTCTGGGTCTGGGTTTTTAAATATAAAAATTAAATTAAATATATATTAATTACTTGGTATGGTACGGTATACCATGGTATCAGTATTGGGTACCAGTACCATACCATATAATTTCGGTATGGTACAATACCGAAATTTCGGTATGGTATTACCAAGATTTCGGTAATATATGGTATGGTAATGGTATGGTACAGTATGGTACGGTAATATGGTATTTTTTGACACCCCTATATATTGTAACTGCATATATGAGGAAACGTTGTTCCGTTGCAAGAGTTCTATGAACCAACCTCATGCACAACATTTTCATAAAAGCATTATATTTTTCTTTATACAAGTATATAAGTGGAAACTTTTTCGTGTATGCTATAACTAGAAATTTAAATGTTCGGAGATATTTAGAACCAGAGCCGGCCCAACACTTATTGAGGCCTAAAATGAACTTTAAAATGAGGCCTTTTAAAAGCTTATAATAATATTTTGTTAAAATTAATATATTTTTATTTAATTATTATCTTTCGGGCTTTTTGAGATACAAAATCATTTATTATATTATTGTAGTCAATTTCGGGCTTTTTGGTATGTGATGATGCTTTTATTATTATATTATTGTAATCAATTTCGAATTTTTTGGTATGTGAGGAATCCTTTATTCTTTAGATACATGTTTTTTTGTGGCCTAAAGCCCGAGCTTTGGTTGCTTTACCCTTGAGCCGGCCCTGTTTAGAACAGAATTGAAGACATATACCGCACGAACAGAATTCAAGACATGTACTGTACGTGACTTCAATCCCCCTCCACTACCTGCTCCACTTTGCTAACTGCGTTGTGTAGAGAGAAAAAGAGGCATGCAATTACAATGTGAAGCACCTCCATATCTTGTCGAAATATATAGTGCGTGCATCACATCATATCTGGTTGGGGTTTGCCTTGCTCATCCTTGCTAATCCAACTGATTGACAACCATACCTACCTACAAATTTGCTAGGTTGCCATTTGCTAACTTTTAAGTTATGGTGCATGCAGGGCCGGCCCCACCTTGAGGCGGGTCAGGTGGCCATCTCAGATCCCAGATTTTTTTACAATTTTAAGAGTATCCACAGTCATTTTTACTATTTTGCCAAATATGACAAAATAGCAAATAGCAAAAAGAACAATTTGTTGCAGTTGTGGTTTGCTATAATTTGATAAAGAAATATAAAAAATTGAACTCGGATGGAACATCTTGTTCCGTCATTTTTTTAACATAATGTCTAAGTTCATTAACTATTGATTAGATATTAAAATAGTTAAATTAAATAAATTAAATATTAAAATATATACTAATTTACCTAATTAATACATTAAACTACCTAACACTGTCTTAAGTTGAGAAATGTGTTGGACATGTCCCGTCCAAGCAAATTTTCGCTTCAAACGGGACAACATGTCTCGTTTGATGATTTTTCGATTTTTTTTGTTCAGACGGTACAACATGTATCGTACCGTCCGATCAATAATTTTTTAAAAAAAGAGTCAAATTTAAAAAATAAAATCAAGGGACGGAACAACAAGTTCCGTCCCCTATAATTTGGATATCACCAATTCGTTTCTCAAATATGAGAACGGGCTGTAGCGATTTTGCCAAAATATGGCAAAATAGTAAACGACTGTAGACATTCGTTTCTCAAAATATGAAAATTTGGCAAATATAGCAAACGACTGTGGATGCTCTAAAGGCCCTCAAATTTGTACTCACATTGTAAATATAGACATGTATTTTGTGTGTAAAAAAAATAATATTATAATTAGGGGCCCTCAAAAATAATTATTTGGACCTTTCGCCTTGGCTCCCGGGCCTCAAGGTCGGCCCTGAGTGCATGTATTAAGTAAAATATTTTGAACCTCCCAAAAGAAGTATTTTGGCATGTAATTTTTTATTAGGCCATTAAGTTAATTAATGTATTGAATTCTGATGTGAAATTCAATTAGTACAAAAAATTATAATATATATCATCATCTAATTAAAAATTGTTAAGATTAATTATTTTTTAGGGATAAATTAGCAAATGCCTTCATTCAAAATATAGAAACTAGCATATATCCCCACTATTTAAAACTAAGAATGTCACGCCCCGCTTCCCAAAAAGAGAATACGGAATACGGATATGTGACTAAGCCGAGCGAATGATTTTCATCATCCATAAGCTGTTCGGAATCTTTACAACATCAAACAAGAATAATCAAAGTCGGAAGCAAAAGAATCAACCAAGCATGCATATATGAGTCAAAATCAACAAGAATACTTGAAACCAAAATATCATAATTTCAAATAATCCAGATCTGAATAAGTCAATATCCTGGGTCACATTGCCCAAATACAAATCAATCCAAGTATCAAATACAATTGTTCAAAACAAGCAACAAGAAATAATAATAGCTAAATTTAAGCACTAATATCTCATATCATCAACACCATCTGGTACCTATTCTTCAAAATCTGCAATTTAACAATTGCATGGATAGGAAAAAAGAAAACAAACTCTCGTCAATGCAAGTTACAAGCTGTTTGTAGTGCAGGATACAAGTAAATGGGAAAAGATAAACAAATAGCATGGAATAGGCATGATAACAAAATATACAACTAGCATGGAAAGATGAACAAGTGTAAGTAGCATGTATCAAGTGTCAAGTGAAACGAGTATCATGTAAACAAGTAACAAGTATCAAGTATCAAGTAAACATGCAGCAAGTGTCATGTATCAAGTAGCATGTATCATGTAATCAAGTATCAAGTAGGTACGAATCATGTTCAAGTGTCATGTATCAAGTCTTATAGTTATTACTATCTAGGTAGCACTTTATGCATTCCAGTTTTTACAACATGATTGCTACATCAAACAATTTCACATTAAATTTCATAGTGGACCATAGAAGGCAGTGTACTCAGGGACAAGTATCAAGTAATCGAGCTCCAAGCTCCAAGCATCATGTATCATGTATCATGTATCACGTGTCAAGTTATGCAAGTGGCAAGTAATCACGTGTCTTGCGTGCAAGTGTCAAGTAATCACGTGTCAAGTATCATGTATCAAGTAATCACGTAGGATCTGTGGATCCCCTTCCAAGTACACGTTTCTGAATTATCCACTATTAGATCTTTCCCTTACATCCCGGCTTGGTTATTTATTATTAGTCTCAAACAAGCATGTGCGAGTACAAAAAATAGCAAGAATGTAATACTCCGGATCCCCGTTATCGGACATCCGTGACACAACCAGAATCTTTACCTTCAAATGCATCTCAACACAATAACACGGAAATTTAAAACACTTTTATTGCCATCAGAGTTAATACATCAATAATTACGAATATCAATTTATCATATCAAACTGTAACGCCCCCATTTTGACTCCAAACTCAATTCTTTCAATTTCTATATCACTTTAAACATAAACTAAGATAGTATATTTCTAAGAAAATTTCGGCAGAGTTTCCCCTGAAATTTCTGCTCCAAAACACAAAAAGCTTACAGAATTCTGCTCTAAATTCCGTAGCTCACATCACAGGCAATAATTTCACGGGCTCCCCAGGCCAAAATGAGCAGAGACATACAGGCAATCAATATATATGCTCTGGGGGCCAAACTCATAATAGAATATCAAATATCAATTAAAAACCATAAATTTCTTTGAAAACGTAGTAAGGTTTTAGAAAATAACTTATAAAACATACCACAAGGCCCGGTACTCCACAGCGAGATGGGTACGGGTCAAAAACATATCATGCCACTCCACACTATACTCGTCCTCGCCATCCACATACTTATACATCAAAAATACAGTTTAAACCATAACTTTCACTATTCACATAATAAACCTTAAACAACAAATGTAAAATGAAGCTCCATTCCACAGATCGATGAATCTACACCTCACCTTTGCACCGCTGAGAACCTGTAACAGTAGGGGTCTAGGGTAGTCCAGAGACTCCCTAACCCCCCAAATACTAAGGGGTTAGTCATTTCTGGTGTGAGTATAATTTATTAATAAAGCAAATAAATTAAACTTTACAAGTAAAAACAGAACAACTTACAAATACCAAGATAATCCAACTTTACCTGAAATCTGAACATGTAAACATCATAAATGGAAATTCACATCAAATACTCTTCGAGTCATTTCCTGTATGCATATCCATACCAGCTCACAACATACTTATCTTTAATTTGGAAATCATTCCCAAATTAGTCCCTTAAGGCCCATCACTTTACGCCTTACGCAAATATTCCTAAAGCTTTATTTTTCCATAAAACTTTACATTCACAAATAACTCTACTTCCACATAACTGCACCTCATTTACCATTCATATGCAATTACAGACTCACGACTTATATTCCTTCCCAATCTTCTATCACATAACATCGCATTCATTCATTCTTATGACATAAATCATCATGTCTCGCAATGCATTATTTCGCACTCATTATACACAGTTCAACTATCACACTCACAATTTAGCTTGAATGGAAAATAACGTGTATCCTGATTTTCTAGTATTCGTGTATGCCATGACCTGAGTCTAATGCAACAATACAGAGTATAGACCAGATGCACTTAATCTAATGTCAGCAAGACTCTGGATACACATGCATCCCATACTACATGTAGCCCAGATCAAGCCGTTTCTCCAGTTCAGGGATTTGAACCCTGGCTATGCAATGCATTCTAATTTGGTCTACTTCATGTTCCTGATAGTATGACATGGTTGAGGAGGTGAAAATAAAAGAAATAATTCAGGGCGCTACCCCGAAGTCACCAATAATTGCTGCGTCGAACCATCCTCGAAAGCTGTGACGAACTTACAGATATACCGCAAGTATATCCATTGCGTAGAAGATCCTTTATGATCCGTTCGTGTCCACCAACATAGAACATGACGACCTCGGAGGTCCTAAAATTCTCCCGATCCGCCAGGATATCAGCATTCCGTTCTTACCATGGTACTTCAAGAATTAACAGTGCAAGATACGCGCCGCAATGCGTATCCCTAATGACAGGAAGAGACAACCAGTATCACCACTTAGTGCTAACTCTCAGAACGAGTTGGATTATAGAGAATCACCCCTAACACCAATTCGGTCTTCAAGCGAAACAATAAAAGAAAACCTAATCAATGCAGTTTATAGAAACAAGTTGTTACCAAGTCACACTCGGTGTTGATCAACAATGTCGATTCTGTCTGGTCTGTCAGACAACAATCATCACAGAATCACATCCACTGATTCCCAATACCTTCATAGGTTAGCAACCAATAATCCTGGCCCGTGACCCTCAGCAAGTGGTCCAACGGTGCCCCAAGGATGCAATATAATTCAAAGGAAGGTAAGCACACACATAACCATCAATTCTTGACCATTGACAGACTCAGGCATCGAGATACCAAACACAACCCGACCAGAGTTATATCCCAACTCACTTATGTCTACCATGAGTACTAAGTACCGGAACTTATCTAAGTTCCAAATGAAAATGTTAATACATAATTAAAAACCCGATAGCTCATGATCACCACACTGCGGTATGCAGAGAGCTCCTCATCAATTGTCCGATGAAATAAATCAAGAAATAGCAGTAGCTGTGACCCAAGCTATGCTCATTAGAGTTCAACTCAATCAGACTTCTAGAAGGGCAGGGAGATCCACAGCAATCCCCTATTGGGCGACTCCCTCAAATATTTAAGAGTTCGAGTCCCCGACTAACTTAATCTTGAAGTCAATCTCAACAACAGGGTGCTAAACTTACAACAACCACAACTTCCAATACACAGCTCAGATTTGCTTGACACCACCCATTCTGAAAATCTAAGACTCTGGTCTACAACTCTCCAGCTAACCATTTCCCAAATTCAATAATTAAAGTCCTCAACCACTGACAGCTGCAGCTGCAGCTTCCAGACCCATTGCATTCTACAAACTTTTCAAGGCATCAACGACCTCGGAAAAAATTATAAGATTTTAGACTATAGTTTTGGACACATACAAGAGTGTCCACACAAATTCTCAGCTCAAAACACCCACGCTATATTAAGATACGAAATCGGAAATACACAGCAAATCGTAAATTAAAATCTTCATAACACACCATGTATATAAAATAAAAGAGATCATACTCACAAAATATCCTGCGAAGACTCGAAGCGCCACCATGCCTCCAAAGTCGCTAGTATATCCTATCATCAAATCTCAAGTCAATTTAAAGCTCAGAGCATGCAACTAGTCACAGATAGTAATAACACATATCCTAACATCTCATAGGCGTTTAATTAAATGCATGTAATGCACACGTGCGAAGCACGGGATATTCAAAATCCTACGGGATTTTTATTTTCCAAACAATAACAAAAATCACCCCTAAAATAACCTAATGGCCCAACAAAATTTCTATCACCATAAAGGAGACAAGTTCTCATATACTTACCCTCCCTTTATAAACCCAAAATCCTAATTTATTAGCAACTTGCAAATTCTCCATCAACTTGCTAATTTCTCATATCTATAACACCCAACATCTCCTAATCTTCCTACCAAAATACTCCTACTCCAAAGAAATTAACCACACTAAATTTCATACAAGAATAAAATCTAGGGTTTACCTTTCCGAAATCCTTTCGAAAAACGGACACCGCCACGATGTAGAGAACCCTTCTATTAGTCTATCCCTCAATTTAATTTGAAAATGGTGAAGAAATGGAGTTGATTTGAGCGGGGAGAGGGAGAGCCGAATGGGTTCGGCTTGGGGTCGGGATGGAAACAGGACGGGGACACTACAAGACTAACAGTCTTTACCGGCATTTTTTTGCACATTTACCGGCGTTTATAAACCCCACTGTAGATACCACCGGCATTTTATAAATCGCCGGTGCAAGTGTCGCTGAATCGTGCGTCGCTGTAGCTTAGGGACATTCACCGGCATTTTTACGACCGCCAGTGTAGGTTAAAACTACACTGGCAGTCATAAAAATGCCGGGGAATGTGTGGTTTCGTTTGGAAGCACTGTTTTCGCCCATCACCTACACCGGCATTTTTAAAACGCCGGTATATATCTCCAGTTTTTTGCTGAAAGCTACACCGGCGCTTGTAAAAATGCCGGTATAGCTATATTTTTTATAAATTTTTTTTAAATATAAATTATATTAAAAATAAAAAATAATAAAAAAAAAACCTTCAACACTTTTACTAATCAAAACCAATTGCAAAAGCATAAATTAGAGAAGCATAATCAGTGAGTGCCAATCACTAACTCATAAATTAGTCAGTATATCAAAAGTAGTCCTACTGAGTGCATTTTGAAGTTGCATATGGAACTATATTGGGTTGGATCTATATTTATCATGTTTGAGTAATTTATGTCATAGTATTTGTGAGAACAAGTAAATATAAGATGAAGTCAGTGACTCAGTGCCATAGTATTTCAGTTCATACATCTCTAAATTTTCATCTTTGTTCTCCAAATTTCTCATATTATCCAAATTAGTCAGTATATAAGATGAAGTCAGTGAGTGCCACTCACTGATTCAAAATTCACTAGATTGTTCATAAATTTTGCAAAATGCACTCTAAAAAATCCCAAAATGTCAGGTAAAGATTAATCATTAAATGCTCAGATAGGATTTAATCATCACTAGTTACTCCTATAATTCATGATTCATTTATTCAATGAATCATGAAACATAATGTGCAACTTCAGAAGCATAATCCATCTCATCATCACTCATTCACTCGAAAATAATGAGAAGAAACTCTATTTGTTCACTGTTTTTACTCAAGCATATTTAGTTGTTCTCACAAATACTATGGCATAAATTACTCAAGCATGATAAATATAGATCCAAATCAATATAGATTCATATGCAAAATGCACTCAGTAGGATTGTTCATAAAATAGAGAAGCACAATCAGTGAGTGCCACTTACTGACTCAAAATTAGTCAGGTAAAGAGGTAAAGATTAGTCAGGGAGTGCCACTCATCATATCAAAAGTAGATTGCCAATCACTGACTCATAAATTAGTCAGTATATCAAAAGTAGTCCTACTTAGTGCATTTTGAAGTTGCATATGGAACTATATTGGGTTGGATCTATATTTATCATGCTTGAGTAATTTATTTCATAGTATTTGTGAGAACAAGTAAATATAAGATGAAGTCAGTGACCCAGTGCCATAGTATTTCAGTTCATACATCTTTAAATTTTCATCTTTGTTCTCCAAATTTCTCATATTATCCAAATTAGTCAGTATATAAGATGAAGTTAGTGAGTGCCACTCACTGATTCAAAATTCACTGGATTGTTCATAAATTTTGCAAAATGCACTCTAAAAAATCCCAAAATGTCAGGTAAAGATTAATCATTAAATGCTCAGATATGATTTAATCATCACTAGTTACTCCTATAATTCATTTATTCAATGAATCATGAAACATAGTGTGCAACTTCAGAAGCATAATCCATCTCATCATCACTCATTCACTCGAAAATAATGAGAAGAAACTCTATTTGTTCACTGTTTTTACTCAAGCATATTTAGTTGTTCTCACAAATACTATGGCATAAATTACTCAAGCATGGTAAATATAGATCCAAATCAATATAGATCCATATGCAAAATGTACTCAGTAGGATTGTCCATAAAATAGAGAAGCACAATCAGTGAGTGCCACTTACTGACTCAAAATTAGTCAGGTAAAGAGGTAAAGATTAATCATTGAGTGCCACTCAGTATATCAAAAGTAGATTGCCAATCACTGACTCATAAATTAGTCAGTATATCAAAAGTAGTCCTACTGAGTGCATTTTGAAGTTGCATATGGAACTATACTGGGTTGGATTTATATTTATCATGCTTGAGTAATTTATGTCATAGTATTTGTGTGAACAAGTAAATATAAGATGAAGTCAGTGACTCAGTGCCATAGTATTTCAGTTCATACATCTCAAAATTTTCATCTTTGTTCTCCAAATTTCTCACAGATAAGAAGACAATACTCTTGATCCCAAACCAACAATGCTAGTGAAACTAACAGTCCTCCAGTGTTCAATTCTATTTTATTAACCATGATTAGCTTACAGATTTGAACAATCAAGAAACTGAGGACGAAGAAATATATATGCTTTGAAGCAAAGAACCCAAATATATATGCTTTGAAGATTACCTTCGACGCTATGGGGGGGAGCGGCTAAGAGAGCTGCCGCTTCAGCGAGAACGGGAAGATGAGCCAGAACCGCCGGCCTTGACCGGTTTCCCCCATGGCGAGAGAAGAAACCCTAACCCTACAACGAAGGAGAAGGTAAAACCCTATAAGTGGCAACGGCGGAGGACGGGGCGGCGATGGGGGGAAGGGGCGACAGCGGAGGACGGGGCGGCGATGGGGGAAGGGTTGACGGTGGGGTAGGGGGCGGCGATGGGATGGGGGTTTTTGATTGGGGAGGAGGGAGTTGGAGAGAGAGCGGGAAAAATTGGGGGAAGGGGAGGGGAAATAAAGCAGAATGAGATCGATAGTTGTTCTCTTATCCTTCACATTCACCGGCGTTTTAACTCTAAAACGCCGGTGTATATGTACATACACCGGCATTTTGCATATACGCCGGTGTAGCGCTGTAATTTTTTCCCCTACCAGATTACCTGTTCTCTACGGCGGCGTTTCTATCAAAACGCCGAAGTAGAAATGCCGGTGTAGAACTGTTTTCTTGTAGTGGGAGAAGAAAGAAAAGGAGAAGGAAGGGAAAAGGGTGGGGGAGGGTTTTTATAAAAGGAATAAATAATGAAATAGATAAATAAATAAATAATAAGGGAATATTACATATAAGCCCCCTAGTCTCAAATACATTTCAAATAAATCCCAACTCTCTCTACTTTAACAATAACAACAATACAAAAATACATTAAAATCACCTCATAATAATCCTTCAAAATTATAAAATAAAGTAGACAATAAATCTGATATTTTTCAATAACAATCAATTGTTATTAGAAAATACACAATTGTGTGCAATTCTCAATTGCGCACAGATTACGATGCAAAATAGTCATATACTATTTTGCGGGGTATTACATCACTCCCTCCTTAGAATCGTTCTGTCCTCAGAACGCTGCTAGTGGAGAGGAAAACAAAACACAAACATCATTGGTTCACGAGACATTTTCCTGAACCATCTCCAGTTCCCCGAGTGATATTCTCGAAAAACTGGTCTTCTACCAGGTTGAACTGTTGTCGTTCACCCTCATGGACAGACCCACTATGAATTTGATGCTGACATCCTTCTGCTCCTGCTCTGGAGTAGCCAATGGCTGCATTACCTTACTCTATTCTTGTCTACGAGTGATGTTGGTCAACTGTCCTGGTGATCAACTCTGGACCCAACAACTTCCTTTCACTAATATCATCCCAACACATTGGTGATTTGCACTTCCGCCCATAGAGTGCCTCGAACGGTGCAGCTTTAATACTGGCTTGAAAGCTGTTATTGTACGAGAACTTTATGAGATGCAAATGGTCCTCCCATGATCCACCAAACTGAAGTATACAGGACCTCAACATGTCATCAAGAATTTGGATGGTCCTCTCTGACTGTCCATCAGTCTGGGGATGAAAAGCCGTATTGTACTTTAATTTGCTCCCCAAACTGTTCTAAAGTCTCTCCCAGAATTGAGATTTGAATCTCGTATTCCTATCGGATACAATACTAACTGGAACCCCATGAAGTCTGACAATCTCTTGCATGTACCTCTCAGCTAGGCTCTCAGTTGACTGCCCGACACGAAAAGAAATGAAGTGAGCGTTGTTCGTCAAACGGTCGACAATCACCCAAATGGCATTATGACCCTTAGGACTTCTCGGCAAAGCGGTCACAAAGTCCATAGTGATATGTTCCCACTTCTACTCTAGAATAGGAAGCGGTTAAATAAGTCTAGCGGTCCTCTGATGCTCTGCCTTAACTTGCTGGCAGATCAAACACAGAGCAACAAACCGAGCTACAGCTCCCTTCATACCAAGCCACCAGAAATGAAGCTTCAAATCCCGATACATCTTAGTACCGCTAGGATGGATAGAATAGGATGACTGATGGGCTTCCTCAAGCAACCTCTGACGAACTTCACCTTTCGGAACACATAACCTGAATCCAAAATGAAGTGATCCATCAGCATGAATAACCATGTCCGTTCTGGACCCAGACTCAACCTCAGCTCGAAAACCTGCAACTGTGTATCACCAGCCTGTGCCTCTTTAATCTGATCAACAAGAGACGACTGAAGCAGAGCACCAAACAAATCCGATCAGAACTCGGCAACAAAACCTCCAACTCCAACCTCCGCATCTGCTCAAGTAGATCCTTCTGCTGAGTCAAGAACATAACTGCCAGTCTCCTGCTCAAAGCATCTAGCACCAAGTTTACTTTACCAGGGTGGTATTGCAAACTGATGTCATAATCGGCCATAAGTTCCAACCAACGCCTTTGCCTCATGTTTAAATCTTTCTGGGTGAAGACGTAGTTGAGACTTGTGGTCTGTAAAGATCTTCACTCGGTCCCCAAGTAAATAATGTCTCCACAGCTTCAAAGCATAAATCATTGCCGCTAACTCCAAGTCATGAGTCAGATAGTTCTTCTTATGAGGCCTCAACTGCCTCGATGCATACACAGCGACTCAGCCCTTCTGCATCAGAACTGCTCCAAGACCCTTACCAGAAGCATCACAGTGAATTACAAATCTGCCTGAACAATCTGGAATAGTCAACACTGGTGCTGACGTCAGTCTGTTCTTCAACTCAACAAAAGTCACACCACACTTATCAGACCAACAGAACTTCTGATCATTCCCAGTCAGCTTAGTCAACAGTCCTTCTATCTTCAAAAAATCTTGGACGAATTTCTGATAATAACCAGCTAACCCAAGAAAACTCCTGACTTCTGAAACTAACTTGGGAACAGGCCAATCCATCACAGCCTCAACCTTGGCTGGATCCACAGAAATACCATCGCCCGAGATAATGTCCCCTAAGAAAGAAACCCTATTGAGCTAAAACTCACACTTGCTGAGTTTCTCATAGAGCTGATTCTCTCTCAAAGTCTGCAGAACCACTCTAAGATGCTCAGCATGATCTTCCTGATTTTGAGAATACACCAAAATATCATCAATGAAGACCACCACAAATCTATCCAAGAACTGAGAAAAGACCCAGTTCATAAGACTCATGAATACAGCAGGAGCGTTCGTAATCCTGAACGGCATCACAAGATACTCATAGTGGCCATATCTGCTCCTGAATGCAGTCTTCTGTACATTAGTTGCCTTTACTTTGACTTGATGATACCCAAAACAAAGATCCAACTTCGAGAAAACAGCAGCCCCACTCAACTGATCAAACAAATCATCGATCCTGGACAATGAATACCGGTTCTTCACAGTAACATTGTTTAGTTCTCGATAATCCACATACAGTCGATGACTATCATCCTTCTTATTGAAAAAAAGGATTGGAGCACCCCAAGGCAAAACACTGGGTCTGATGAACCTCAAATCCAACAACTCCTGAATCTGCACCTTAAGCTCTGCTAACTCAACTGGTGTCATCCTGTAAGGACTCTTCGATATAGGTGCCGTACCCGGCTGAACTTCAATACCGAACTCCACATTCCTATCAGGGGGTAAGCCAGACAACTCCTCTGGAAAACATTCAGGAAATCCCGAACTACTAGAGGCGCAGCCTCACAGCCTGACTGCAATTCCTTCGCACAAACCTCCCAATCAACTGCAGTTCGGCCAAGGCACATCTCCCCGGCATGGAACTCAAACTCTGTGCAATCTGAAATTCGGAATACAACTTTCTTGACACGGCAATCAATAATGGCATGGGTTTCACCCTACCAATCCATATCCAGAATGACGTCGAATCCTGAATTCCCAATTACAATCAGATTGGCCTTGAAATCTGCGCTACCAATAATTACGGCACTATCTGCACTCCCGGGAACAAATGACAACTCTACCACCTGTCACAATGTTCCAAGCCTCTGACATGTTGCTGTACTCCAACTGATGGCGAGCCACAAATCGAAAGGAGACAAAAGAATGGGTTGCTACGGAATCAAAAAAAACATGAGCAGAAAAAGAGCTAACAAGGACAACACCTAAGATAGAATCAAAAGAGACATGGAAAAGAATGGTTGAACTGGGGTGAGGAAAAACAAATGCAGAAAGATAACTATAAAAGGAATAATGCAAGAGAAATGAAGAAACAAAAGAGGAACAACAAGACAACAATAAAAGCAAAAGATACCTGCAACCACACCCTCAGCTGACTATGCATCAGCAACAGTCAGGTTGAAAGCCTGACCTCTCCGGGAAGTAACGGTCCTCTGACCGACAATCTGTTCAAATACAATTGTTCAAAACAAGCAACAAAAAATAATAATAGCAAAATTCCAGCACTAATATCTCATATCACTAACACCATCTAGTATCTGTTCTCCAAAATCTGCAATTTAATAATTGCAGGGATAGAAAAAAAAACAAACTCCCGTCAATGCAAGTTACGGACCACTTGTAGTGCAGGATACAAGTACATGGAAAAGATAAGCAAATAGCATGGAATAGGCATGATAACAAAATATACAACTAGCATGGTAAGATGAACAAGTGTAAGTAGCATGTATCAAGTGTCAAGTGAAACGAGTATCATGTAAATAAGTAATAAGTATCAAGTATCAAGTAAACATGTAGCAAGTGACATGTATCAAGCAGCATGTATCAAGTAATCAAGTATTAAGTAGGTACGTATCATGTTCAAGTGTCATGTATCAAGTGTTGTAGTTATTACTATCTAGGTAGCACTTTATGCATCCCGATTTTTACTACATGGTTGCTACATCAAATAGTTTCGCTTTAGATTTTAAAGTGGACCATAGAGGGCAGTATACTCAGGGACAAGTATCAAGTAATCGAACTCCAAGCTCCAAGTATCATGTATCATGTATCATGTATCAGGTGTCAAGTTGTGCAAGTGGCAAGTTATCACGTGTCTTGTGTGTAAGTGTCAAGTAATCACGTGTCAAGTATCATGTATCAAGTAATCACTTAGGATCTGTAGAACCCCTTCCAAGTACACGTTTCTGAATTATCCACTATTAGATCTTTTCCTTAAACCTCGGCTTGGTTATTTATTATTAGTCTCAAAAAGCATGTGCGAGTACAAAACATAGCGAGAATAACATGGCATGATCAAGTAACAAGTTCAACTTGCAAGATAAATATGTACGGATGAAAGATAACACATAAAAGATTAGAACAACGAGAACTCTAGTTCAGGACAGCAAGACAATACTGCACTAAAACTGGGACTCCCGTTGCTAAAAACATGAAAACCTAAATCCATCGAAGAATATGGAAAATAGACTCCCAACCAAATCCAGCGAATATATATAAGTCATATAGTATTTCACAAAAATATAACTCAAAACTGAATTGAAATCAGAAAATACGTTCAGCCAGAAATCAGAAGATCGTATTCAAGAATAGGAAAACAGCATGAAAATTCATTAAATAAATCCACGAAAAATTCTGGGATACTCCCCTATATGTGTAGTAACATAAAATCAAGTTTCATACTTTTTCAACAAAAATCGTGTAGTCAAGTAAAATCAGAAAACATCAAGACACGACAGTTTTGCAAATCTGAAATCATGAACACTGTAGTACGAAAACAACAATATCTCACAAACCATAAATCGAAATCCAAATCTGCCAAAAGGGTAATAAAATAGATACATCAGGCTAACTTTCATATTCAGGAAGATTTTTCAAAGAGCAAGTAGAAATAGGTCGAAAATCAGTTTCTTTACTGAACAGTATGAAAAATCTGCTAGTATAGTAATTGTTTGAAAACATAGAATGGTTGGTAAAACTCATCAAATAAATACACAAAAATTCAGGATTAATTCCAATCAGGTATAGTTATACTGTGCAAAGTTTCAGATCAAAATAATAATTTTAACACCAGAATAAAAATAGATTACTCTTCAGAATTTATAGAAAACACAATCTGAAAATCTTTCGACACTGCTATAGTAAAATAGACATAACTCACAACTCGTAAATCAAAACTGAGATCCGTCAGAAGGGTTAAAAAATAGACAGAATTTTTTACAAATCATGTTCACAAAATATTTTCAAATGCTAACCTTAATAGGGTCTAAAATACTGATCAAAATAGAAAAACCAGCAAAACTGGAAATATCGCATATGCACAAAATCTACTAGTTCGCATAGAACTCATCCAAACACAACCAAATATGAGATAGAGTATAATAAATGTCCAAGAAACATGTTATAGGGTATTTCACAAGTCCACAACAAGTCTACCACGAATAACACGAATGAGCACAAGATAATATATGAATAATACACATATATACAACAAGAAGTGGTCAATTCTAAGTTATTTCATGGCATGTATGTCGTGAGGCAACTATGGTCAAATCATCACTATAGAGAAAAGATCAATAAGGAAATTCACACACAAATTGTCTCTAGAACCCAACTACACTACATGCGGTATTTAGTACTTGTATTACACAAAGAAAAGAATACAAGTTACTTGCCTTAACCGACGACGAAAATGACTCCAAGCAAGAATAACGGGAACAGATTCCCGGCAACGAACACGACCGAACGAATGCGAATCACGAACCAAGAACGAGCAAAACCCACGAACAACTAACGAACCCACGAACCAAGATGGAACCAACAAACCAAACTCGAATACCACACAACTAAGATGACTCGTGCAACCAATCGCATGAGCAACCAGAGAGAGAGAGAGAGAGAGAGAGAGAGAGAGAGAAAAGAGAGAGAGAGAGAGAGAGTACGAGGAGTCGACGGCACGGGGAACGGACGGAAAGACGGTGGACAGCACAAGGACGTCGAGGGTTGGCGACCACAGTGACAGTAGCTCTGTGCTGCGGTTGTTGTTGCTCTAGTTGTTGTTGTTACAGGCTGTCGGCGAACAGCAGAGGGCAGCAGCATAACAGGGGATCACTGGGGCTGTGTCGAGGCTAGATGGGTTGGGAGAGAGAGAGATGGATGCTGGAGATCGGGGGTGCACCAAAAGCAGCGGCTAGGGGATGGGAACGGGAACAAGATGCATGGGTTTTATATATGGGGGTGTAACAAATAGGGTGGGAGAATGTGGGAGGCTGCAGAAAGTAGGTGGAAACGGGTCGGGTAGGGAACAATGCACATGGGTATGGGTTTAGTTATAGGGTTCTGGTTCAATAATTGGGTTCAGGGAAATATAGGTGGATATTTAGAGTAGGATTTAAATGGGTATTAGCAAATGATTAAAATAACTAGGAACCCACGGATCAAGATAGCATCAAAGTGAATAATAATAATAAAAATAGGATAAGAACGGAATAATTAGAATTGAACAAATTAGAAAATTTGGAATAAAAAATAAAGCTCGATCAATCAAGAAGGGAAAAAGAAATATAGACCGATAGCAACAAAAATCAAGAACTTAATGAGACAAATAATCAACCAATGAATATATAGAAAAAGATCCAAAATACGGTTCAAAAGAGATACAACTGAATCAAATACAAGGAAAAAGAAAATATACTCAAAATACATCCAACGAAAAACAGGGGTTACAAAGAAATACCCTCAGTTTGGACGGAATCATGAACTCATGTGTCACACGTAATATGTAAAATGACCTAAATACCCACGATAAAATGTATTTTAGCAAATGCCCTCACTCGGAATGTGGAAACTAGCTTATACCTCTACTATTTTTAAAAAAATGATATTTGGGATATTTTAGTAAATGCCCTCATTCAAAACGCGGAAACTAGCATGTACCCTTACTATATTTTTTAAAAAAAACTAAGAAATACCGTCAGTTTGGACGAAACAGTTTTAGAGTTTTGAATACTATATATTAAGTGTTTGTTGTTTTGACAAAAAAAACATTAATGCCAGCATCAACACTTTGTTTCCACATCTCAACTTGAGTGTTGTTAAAGATGATGCACAACCTACTATGACAGTAAGTAATACCATATTAACAAAGTTCGTGAATAATTCGTTAAATTTGCAAATTATTCACGAAGAAATAATTTGCTGAACCCATTCGCGAATTATTTATAGGTTTGCATTTAATTTTCGCAGTTCGCAGATTATTGATGAAAATCACGAATTAAACAAATGTTTCGCGAATAATTTGCAAATTTAGCGAATTATACAAGAAATATTTATGGATTTATATATATTTTTACTGAGGTGATGAGTACTAACTACTTAGATGCATTAAATTCTGTATTTCTTTCTTCCTGAACTTTTGACCTTTTTTTTTCCTTCAAATTTTTCGAATTTTTGTTGATTTCTGCATTTTAAATCTTGTCGAATTATTTATAAACGAATTTTTTTTACTATGTGTAATACACAAGCTACTGTTCAACCTATTGCGAATGAAGATGATGGAAATGATGATGCACATTCGAGTGAAATAGGTGATCACACAATCTGTTGTAGTAGATGATGTGATGATGCACAACAATCTGTTGTAATAGATAATTATGTATTTTTTTGGGGTCAAAAATCTGACGTAAAACCTCTTTCCATTAAATTGTTATCTATAGGAAGAAAGTTGTTCAGATTGAGTAACAACACATCACTCATATTTTTCACAACACCTAACACTGAAATAGTGGGTGGATATGCTAGTTTCCACATTCTGAATATGGGCATTTGTTAAAATATATTTTATCGTGGATATTTAGGTCATTTTACATATCACGTGTGTCGTACGTGAATTTACTTAATGAATATTTTAACTGTTCCGTCCAACTTGGGATATTTCTTAGTTTTTTAAAATAGTAGGAGTATATGCTAATTTCCACATTTTGAATAGGGGTATTTGCTAAATTATCCTTTTTTATGAGAATTTTTTTACCATACAAACCTTTAACTTCCTTAACTGTATTTTATTAATTTAACTAACCCTACTTTTACTCCTAACAGTCTGATGATATATCTCTGATCAAGATACTCCAATAGAGAACTCGTAAATAAACCAGCAATTGAAGCCTTTATTGAACCATATTTACATCAGCATATGATTTAGAACACATCTCCTTCTTCGTGTCTCTTCAACCTTTTTACCCAAATCTTTGCCCTCAGCGCAACCTTCTCGAAGAGCACCCTCACTGTCCCCTCCTGCTCCACCATCACCCCTTCCTCGTTTACCAATGCCCCTCCCACTCCTTCCCTCCCCCACCAAATACTCACCATCGCTGCCTGCACAGCTCCAAACTCAGGATTATGCGCATACCATCGCCATCCGCACCACAAATTCCGATCTTCACCCGTTGTCTACAACCCCCCCCCATCGCCGCTACTCCCATCATAACAAGAATTTTAATATATTTCCCTTTTGGGTTTTTCAAGGAGGAAGCGGAGTCGGAGGAGAGGAGATCAGTGAGGCCGAAGGGACGAGAGAGCAAGTGGAGGATGTGGAAAAGCGGTTATTGATCGGGGGTGACGAGGTTGGAGAGTTGTTGAGAGCGGTGAATTTAGGCGTAGGAGACGAAGAAGGAGTGGAGGCAGGGCTCAGAGTGGAGGGAGGCGTTGGTGAGGAGGAACAACTCGGCGTTGGAAGAGAAGGCCGGGGAGCTCTAGGTTGCAACCAAGGTAGATGGGATCGGAGGAGCCGAGGTCGGCGACGCCAACGTGGATATATTAGAGGTGGGCGGGGAGACTATTGGTGGAGATGAGGGTGATTTTACTTTCTAAATTAATTAAATGTGAACTTGAGTAAGTTAAGTACCATTATACCCTTTTATTAATAAGAGTCTCCTTTTAAAATGGGGTTGTGGGTATATAGTTATAGTAGTTGAAGGTTTGTGTCATAGAGATTCTCTTTTTATTATGCACTATAATAGTTTGTACCACACTGCAATCTAACCATCAATTAAAAAAATTGGAATATCCACAACATTTCTCAAAATTATTTTTTCTCATAGTTGAACTCAAATTAGGGTAATTATACTTTTTTCCATAGATTATGGTAATTATAAATTAAAAAGACGAGTAAAGCAAGTCATTATGACTAGCATTGGTATAAATATCCGAAATCCGGATCTGACCCGGAGCCGACATTGAACCGGAACTGATCCGGCCTATCCGGGTCCAAGTCTAGCTCCTAAAATGGGACCCGTTGTACTTTCGGGTTCGGGTCCGGGTCCGCTCAAAAAAGACCCGATCCGGACCCGGGCCCGTTAAAAAACCCCCAGAAAATCAACATAAAAATAAATATTCTATCCTCATCCCTCCCCTCATTCCTCCTCAATTCTAAATATTTCTCTTCCAAACTCAAAACTCATGCATTTTTTTTCTTTCCTCTATTCTAAATCCTCCACTTGCCATCCCCATTTGCCGCTCACACTCCCACTCCTACCCATTCGAATATTTTAATAGGACCCGGACCCAGGTTCAATTTTTGGACCCGTAGAGGACCGAGTCCGGCTCCGGGTATTGAAGGACCCGACCCGATCCGATACCAATGCTAATTATGACTAGCATTGGTATAAATACCCGAAACCTGGATCCGACTCGGACCCGACCCGGACCCGGCATTGGACTGGAACCGACCCGGTCTATCCGGGTCCGGGTCCTAAAATTGGACCCGTTGTACTTTCGGGTTCGGATCCGGGTCCGCTCAAAAGAGACCCGACCCGGATCCGAACCTGTTAAAAAAAAACTCAAAAATCAACATAAAAATAAATATTCTATCCTCATTCCCCATCTCCTTCCTCTTCAATTCTAAATCTTTCTCTTCCAAACTTAAAACACATGCCTTTTTCTTCTCTCCTCTATTCTAAATCTTCCATTCGCCAGCTCCGCTCGCTGCTCACACTCTCGCTCCTACCCGAACCCGCTCTTCTATTTTAATAGGACCCGAATCTGTAATCGGACCAGGTCCTCACGGGCCCGGGTCCAATTTTTGGACCCGTAGGGGGACCAGGTCCGGGTCCGGGTAGTGAAGGACCCGACCCGACCCGATACCAATGCTAATTATGACATGCATTGTATTTTTAGAAAACGCGTGCAATAATAAATGTAAATATTAGGTCTCGGCTAACTAGATTCACTCCAATTCTTTAATATACTTTTTCATTCTCCCTAAAGAAAATCTTTCAGTTATAATAATAAATAACCAAAACTATTATTTATTTCTATTGACAAGAGAAAAAAAATGAAGAATTTTCATCTTCTTCGAGCCATCTCCAACCCTAACATTATTTTGGTACAACTTTTATATCAAAATAGTATAAAATTTACATCAAACAGTAACTTTATTTTCAACCCATAAGATAATTTTTAACTCCAAAAAAAAAAATTCTCTGCATATTCCATTCTATCTACTTTTTATATAACTTTTTCTATTTTGGTAATAAAATACAATTGATTTGGTAATAAATTATACAATTTGGGCCAAAAAAATAAACTTAACTAAACTATGGGGGAATTTTTAAAAAATGTAACAAAAAATTTTTTTTTGGCGTTCATGAATATTAGCAAGCCATATCTGGCTATGTGCTATTATTCACAGAACGACATTTACACTATTTTGGCGCTGGATTTAGTGCTGGTTGGAGTGCCTCCAGTGCCAAAAAAGAATCTCCACGCTATTTTGGCGTTGGGTTGGAGACGATCTCAAGAACGCAAAATGTTTAGCAACAATAATCCAAAAAATTATTTTTAAAAAAAAGACCAAAAGATCAATACAGAAAACAATTACCGGAAGTGCTGTCGGCAAAGACTTTGAGGTTATAGTCGATTCTGACTTTAAACAGAATTACTTAGGGATATTAGAAAATTACTCTCTTCTCAATTTGAACGATACGACAAATTTCTATAAAAAAATTCCACAACTCAACAGCCCAATTAAACAAAAAAAAATCTAAATATTCTTAATCTTTGATTGCAAATTTGCCATTACGAAATAATCCAAAAGCCAAAAACAAACAAACCAACGAATTAAATGGCTCAAAAGATCTATCCAAATAAACCCATATGTCGATCTCCTCATTCCATCAAACAAATTAATAAAATCAAATTATTAATGATAAAAGTAACAATATTTCTCATTTGTTCCTTTCTTTCTCTCCTTCTCAAACAATAGAACAAAGGATCAACTCCGTCATATCAGCCTTCTTCTCCCTCTTCATGACGTCACCGTTGCCGGACTGGACGTCACCCTCTCCGGATCCGCCCTTGGTCGACGACGGCGGCGGCTTGTAGTACATCCTGGCAGTCTGCGGGCAGTGGGAGTAGAACCTGCCGGCGATCCTGGCTCCCATATCCAACATCTCCATGTACTTGGCCATCTCTCTCTCTCTCTCTTTCAACCCCTGACCCTAGAAAGGCTGTAGAGAGAGAAAAGGAGAGAGAGAATGGAGCAAGAGAGACAAAGAGAGAGAGATCAGAGAAACGATTTTTAGAAGACGTCCCAAAGAAGAGCCATACAAATGGAAAAGAACAAACAAGAGAAATGGGAGGTGTTGAAGGCAAGGGGAGGGGAGGTGCCTATGTTTGTAGATGTGGTTAATTTTCTGAAAACACCCTACCCTTTTCTTGTTATTTATTATGTGAGAGTATCTGTAGTCGTTAGCTAGATATGCATAATATGCATATTTTATTAAAAATAACGCTGCAGTCGTTGGTCAAATATACATAATTTGCATATATCGCTACAGTAGCCAGCTACTATATATGAGAATCAATATAAGAATTATGCATATATAAAAGACGGACCTCGAAATGCCATCGCACAAAAAACAAAACAAAAAAAAAAAAAAAAAAAAAAATTAATCGTCGGACGGGGCACTTGAAATGTTGTCCCTCCAAAAAAAAGAATTTTTCAAATTTAAAAACAACTGAACTAGTAATTAAAAAACATATAAAAAACAACTAAAAAAGGAATTTTTGGTTGGACGACACTTCATGTGCCGTCTGACCCTTTCTAAAAAATTTTTTCTCCAACGAAACTCGAAGTTCCGTCACACCTTTTAAATTGTTTTTTTTTTCCTCCGACGCAATGTGAAGCACCGTCCGTTCTCAGATTTAGATTATTTTAAATTAAAATGGTAAAATATAGATTTTGACGACTGCAGCGAAATGATAAATTGTCATATGAATTTATCCATTTCTGTATTTTTTAACTATCACGACTGTGGATGCTCTGAGTGGTCTTGAAGTTAGATATGGAATCGGACCGGAGCATATCGGATCATATGGTGGTATAATTATCCAGACCCTATCTTTCACGGGGAGAGGTTTTGAGGATCCCGTATCAATCCTTTCCTACATTCCCAGTAAGATCGGATTCGATCTGTGTCTGAGTCTGGGTCCGGTAATTATCCCTACTAACTGTTTACATGAGAGGTCTTAAAATTAGCACTGTTACTGGATCGGATCCGATTGGATCGGATCATGGTAGTATAGTTATCTGGACATGTATCTTCACGGGTAGAGGTTTTGAGGAGCCCGTGTTGATCCTAACCCAGAATCCTCATAATATGGGATCTTGGGTATGGGTTGGGTAATCACATCTATTACCCCACTCTAATATTATAATGGGAGAAGGCCTTAGTGTCATTTGTAAATGTTTTGTCAATCTACCAATTCGTGTAACACACGTACATAGCTATTATAAAGGAGGTCCTAGGTTCAAATCAAGACTACGTCTAAATTTTTATTTTAAAAAACTATATTTATTAAAACATGCATCGCACGTGTAAACTACTAGTTATATTAGAGGTCTTGAAGTTAGCATTCGGTTTTTTTTTTTTTATTGTTTTTTTTATTTTTTTTTTAAAGAAAAATGTGGAATAAGTTAACACTGTTACCGAATAGGAATATAGGATGCGAGCATGGTAATTTAGTTATTTGGCCCATACCTTAACCGGAAGAGGTTTTGAGGAGCCCACATTGACTCTATCAGATTCCGAATAAATTAGGTCGGATACGGGTCTGGGTTGCTTTTTAGCTTCTCATAAATTAGGTTTGAGTTCAGGTCCTCTGCAAAAGGGACTAGACCATGTTTGAAAATTAATACTATGGGTTATAATTTTTAATCTAGTACGTGCTTAGAAAGAATCAGTTGTGGCGAGGGTCCAAATAATGTTGAATCCTAATTGGATTCGTGTAGCATGTAATTTGTATAACCGCACTAGTATACAAATCCAAAAAGTAGTATTAAAAAAGAACCGGGAATTGAATTACGAAAACCGAAAGCGGAAGCATCCACTAAGCTATTTGGTTCAAAGGAGGGGAGGGATTTTATGGAGGGGAGGGGAGGGGAGGAATTTTAATGAAGACTCTGTTTGGTTCAAAAAATGGAAGGGAAGGGGGGGAAAATAATTATGTTCTTGTTTCGTTTAAAAGGGAAGGAAAGAGATTTTATAATAAAATTACTTTTATATCTTTTACATTTGAGTTTAGAACAAAGATATGTCTTACAAGATTAAGAGTTGTTTTTCGGAATTCATCTTGCTTGCTTTGAAACATATATGGGCGAAAACATAAAAATTACTTCGCCAAGAAGGTGTGTATTTATTATGCAAAGGAAGCGTTTTTTAGATATGAAGCATAGAAGTGTAAATGCACAGTATATAATATGTAGTCTTCAAACATGATTTTGGCTTACAATAGCAAAGGTATAATCACTATGGTATGTTATCAGGTACAAGGACAAAATGGTGATGATACAAAGGCTTTCGAAGGGAGTGGGAGTGGGCTTACTAGCGCACCTCACGCAGCCACAGGAGAAGGTCTGGATTCTGGTAAGTGGTGGTGTGTTCATATTATATTTATAGGCTTACTTATTTACTTTTGATTGTTAAGTTTAGTTGAATTCTTTATTTTGTTTTGCTGCTCAACTTAAATCATTTTGTGCGTGAAGTGAATTGTGTGTTCAATTTTAGGTGTAGGTGAGCATGTGTTGATTTCCAGGGACGGGAAGGCAAATGGGGATGAAGATGACCTCCCTGTTAATACTGAAGGTGGACGTTGCATGCTGCCTAGTCCTAATCCTGCTGAAGCTTCCAAAGAGGTGCCAAAACAAAAGCCTCGTCTATATCATGGGTGGATAAGTGAGTCGGAGGATGATGAGTACACTGAGGAGTTGATGATTAATCCAGAAAGTGGTTTTTGGTTAGACGTAGAGAAAGACTGGCCACAAGAAGGCGACGAGGAGAGGGAGAAAGAGAGAATGCGAGTGGGAGAGAGGCAGTCGGGAGAGAGATAAGGTTTTTTTTATTAGAATTTAGATTTAAAAAGACAATTTAGTCCAATCACTTTAAAAAATTAGACCTAATTTTTCTCCTCTTTCAAATCTCCTAATATTGGAGGGGAGCCAAAATTGACTGAGGAGGAGTTTTGCACCCTCCATTTTCCTCTCCTCCCATCCTAAAACTGAACCAAACATGAAAAGTTTTAAAAAATTCCCTCCCCTCCCTTTCCCTTCAACCCAACACTCCTAAATAATTTTTGGTGAAAACGGGGGGAAGGTGTTTTCAAATTTAGCCCAAATTAAAATTTGTATTAATGGTTTGTTGAAGGAAAAAAAGAGCAAGAATTCATAAGTGAATTAATTAAGTAAGAAATAGTTTTTTTTTTTGAGGGAAAAAGTGGAATAAGGCCACCATGTTTCATTAATAAAAAATTAACAAAACAACCCCAGCATGCTGGAGTAAGTTACAACCTACAGACAGAAGAAAAAAAAACATGAAGCGACATGACCAGTACATATAATCAGCTCTCACTCTAACCTACGAGGACCAACTAATTGTATATCCGTCAAGCAAGTTTCGAGCACCCACCTGGTCGGAAGTAGAGGAGTCACACACTGAAAGCTATTGTAAGAAATAGTTGAGACCAGATCCATCACCTCGGAAGCTATGACAAGAAATAGTTGGTGGAGGGTTGGAGGGAGAAGTATTCAAAACGGCGGTCAACGCCCAAATAAATGTGGCTGTTTGGGGAGGTGATGTTTGGGTGCGGCTGTTTCTGCTTTTTTATTTATTTTTTATTATTATTATCTGTTTTTTATAACGTGTTTTGTGGGGTCCACATCATAGCACCACCGACCAAACTTTAACTTCTTGGTTTTCACAGAAATTCAACAACTTCATTAATTAATTTTATTGCATTAGAGCATCCGTTTATCCTGTGCAAATTGTAGAAATTAAAATAATTTTAATGAACTCGTAAAATTATATTAAATAATTAAAAAGTGTGCGAAAATTGACAGATGTTAATTTTTCAAGTGTATAATTTAGTAAAATTTATCGTAAAAAATATGTTCATAGTTCCGGCCTTTGTATACATCATGACCGGCAACAGTCAGGTCTTGGCCTATCTCATCTCAACCCTCCCCTCCCTTCCCTTCCCCTTCCAAATTCACACCCTATTCATATGCCTTATTCCTCATCTCCCGTGTCTCCACTGTTTTTGACAGCAGCGACGTTCCCTTCTCCAATATCCTCCTCTACCTCTCCGTTCGCCTCACCCTACTCTCCACCATCTATCTCCATACCAAATCTCATTCTTAGATTCAATACTATAGCCATCCCAAGCTTCAATCCGTACTCTTCCCCAAATTTAAATTTCAGGATTTCAAAAACATAAATTAAAAATTGAAAAGAAAATGAGGTAGTAAATTAGAGTTTAAAAAGTTAGTACATACACCATACATAGATACAATTGATTTAGTTGAGCAACATTTTTCAAAACCATTTTTTCACAAACACATTGTGTGCTACATAGATATTTCATCAAACACTAAATGAGCAAATCACAGTTCTAGTATAAGTTCCATATTTATAGGTTTGGGGCTTTTATATTTTTTTAATGAAAATATGTGTACTGCACGTGTTAATAAATGTGATGTGCACGTGTTTAGAAAGTGCGAATCCCTACTTTTGCTCTCCTTTCTCTATTTCAAAATGGAGAAAGAAAAGAGGGGTAGACCTATTAGCTTAAGATATGGTATAATAATATAACAAAATAGTAAAATACAAAGAGCAATTTTCCAACATTGCAATTTTGATATATTTCTCTTTCGGTTTTTTCAAGGAGGAAGGCGGAGTCGGAGGAGAGGAGATCAGTGGGGCCAAAGGGACGAGAGAGCAAGTGGAGGATGTGGAAAAGTGGTTATTGATCAGGGGTGACGAGGATGGAGAGTTGTTGAGAACGGTGGATTTAGGCGTAGGAGACGACGAAGGAGTGGAGGCAAGGCTTAGAGTGGAGGGAGGCGTTGGTGAGGAGGAACAACTCGGCGTTGGAAGAGAAGGCCGGGGAGCTCTAGGTTGCAGCCAAGGTAGATGGGATCGGAGGAGCCGAGGTCGGCGACGCCAACGTGGATATATTAGAGGTGGGCGGGGAGACTATTGGTGGAGATGAGGGTGATTTTACTTTCTAAATTAATTAAATGTGAACTTGAGTAAGTTAAGTACCACTATACCCTTTTATTAATAAGAGTCTCCTTTTAAAATGGGGTTGTGGGTATATAGTTATAGTAGTTGAAGGTTTGTGTCATAGAGATTCTCTTTTTATTATGCACTATAATAGTTTGTACCACATTGCAATCTAACCATCAATTAAAAAAATTGGAATATCCACAACATTTCTCAAAATTATTTTTTCTCATAGTTGAACTCAAATTAGGGCAATTATACTTTTTTCCATAGATTATGGTAATTATAAATTAAAAAGACGAGTAAATCAAGTCATTATGACTAGCATTGGTATAAATACCCAAAATCCGGATCTGACCCGAATCCGACCCGGACCCAGCATTGAACCGGAACCGATCCGGCCTATCCGGGTCCAAGTCTGGGTCCTAAAATGGGACCTGTTGTACTTTCGGGTTCGGGTCCGGGTCCGCTCAAAAGAGACCCGATCCGGACCCGGACCCGTTAAAAAACCCCAGAAAATAAACATAAGAATAAATATTCTATCCTCATCCCTCCCCTCATTCCTCCTCAATTCTAAATATTTCTCTTCCAAACTCAAAACTCATGTATTTTTTTTTCTTTCCGCTATTCTAAATCCTCCACTTGCCATCTCCGTTTGCTGCTCACACTCCCACTCCTACCCATTCGAATATTTTAATAGGATCTGGACCCAGGTTCAATTTTTGGACCCGTAGAGGACCGGGTCCGGCTCCGGGTATTGAAGGACCCTACTCGACCCGATACCAATGCAAATTATGACTAGCATTGGTATAAATACCTGAAACCTGGATCCGACCCGGACCCGACCCGGACCCGGCATTGGACCGGAACCGACCCGGCCTATCCGGGTCCGGGTCCTAAAATGGGACCCGTTGTACTTTCGGGTTCGGATCTGGGTCCGCTCAAAAGAGACCCGACCCGGATCCGAACCCGTTAAAAAAAAACTCAAAAATCAACATAAAAATAAATATTCTATCCTCATTCCTTATCTCCTTTCTCTTCAATTCTAAATCTTTCTCTTCCAAACTTAAAACACATGCCTTTTTCTTCTCTCCTCTATTCTAAATCTTCCATTCGCCAGCTCCGCTCGCCGCTCACACTCTCGCTCCTTCCCGAACCCGCTCTTCTATTTTAATAGGACCCGGACCCGTAATCGGACCCGGTCCTCACGGGTCCGGGTCCAATTTTTGGACCCGTAGGGGGACCGGGTCCGGGTCCGGGTAGTGAAGGACCCGACCTGACTCGACCCGATACCAATGCTAATTATGACATGCATTGTATTTTTAGAAAACGCGTGCAATAATAAATGTAAATATTAGGTCTCCGCTAACTAGATTCACTCCAATTCTTTAATATACTTTTTCATTCTCCCTGAAGAAAATCTTTCAGTTATAATAATAAATAATCAAAACTATTATTTATTTCTATTGACAAGAAAAAAAATGAAGAATTTTCATCTTCTTCGAGCCATCTCCAACCCTAACATTATTTTGGTACAACTTTTATATCAAAATAGTACAAAAATTACCTCAAACAGTAATTTTATTTTCAACCCATAAGACAATTTCTAACACCAAAAAAAAAATTCTCTGCATATTCCATTCTATCTACTTTTTATATAACTTTTTCTATTTTGATAATAAAATACAATTGATTTGGTAATAAATTATACAATTTGGGCCAAAAAAATAAACTTAACTAAACTATGGGAGAATTTTACAAAAAAAATGTAACAAATAAAAAAAAATGGCGTTCATGAATATTAGCAAGCCATATCTGGCGTGCTATTATTCACAGAACGACATTTACACTATTTTGGCGCTGGGTTTAGTTGCTGGTTGGAGTGCCTCTAGTGCCAAAAAAGAATCTCCACGCTATTTTGGCGTTGGGTTGGAGATGAGCTCAAGAACGCAAAATGTTTAGCAACAATAATCCAAAAAACTATTTTAAAAAAAAAGACCAGAAGAACAATACAGAAAACAATTACCGGAAGTGCTGTTGGCAAAGACTTTGAGGTTATAGTCGACTAGCAATTTACACGTGTAATGCACGTTTTAATAATTTCAAAAAATAAAAATAAAAACTCTGACGAATGGATGATTTGAACCTGAAATATCCTTTATAATAGTTATGTACGTGCGTTGCACATATTGGTAGAATGACACAATGACAAATAACACTACAGCCTTCTCCCATTATAATATTACTAGTATCATGCACGTGCGATGCACGTGGAGGAAGAAGGAAAAAGGAAAAAGGAAAAAAAAGAAAAATAATTTCCAAACTGATCCACTTTCGAAAATATTTACCAAACTGGTCCATTTCGAAAATATGCACGTGCGATGCACGTGGAGGAAGAAGGAAAAAGAAAAAGAAGGAAAATAATTTCCAAACCGATCAACTTTCGAAATTATTTACCAAACTGGTCCACTTTCGAAAAATATTTACCAAAGTGAGCTGGCTTCAAAATGACAGAATTAAAAAAAAAAAATAAATAATGACAAATACCACTAAGGCCTTCTCCCATTATAATAGTAGAGATTATTAGAGATTAGAGATTCTGACTTTAAACAGAATAGGGATATTAGAAAATTACTCTCTTCTCAATTTGAACGAAACCACAAATTTATATAAAAAAATTCCACATCTCAACAGCCCAATTAAACAAAAAAAAAATCTAAATATTCTTAATCTTTGATTGCAAATTTGCCATTACGAAATAATCCAAAAGCCAAAAACAAACAAACCAACGAATTAAATGGCTCAAAAGATCTATCCAAATAAACCCATATGTCGATCTCCTCATTCCATCAAACAAATTAATAAAATCAAATTATTAATGATAAAAGTAACAATATTTCTCATTTGTTCCTTTCTTTCTCTCCTTCTCAAACAATAGAACAAAGGATCAACTCCGTCATATCAGCCTTCTTCTCCCTCTTCATGACGTCACCGTTGCCGGACTGGACGTCACCCTCTCCGGATCCGCCCTTGGTCGACGACGGCGGCGGCTTGTAGTACATCCTGGCAGTCTGCGGGCAGTGGGAGTAGAACCTGCCGGCGATCCTGGCTCCCATATCCAACATCTCCATGTACTTGGCCATCTCTCTCTCTCTCTTTCAACCCCTAACCCTAGAAAGGCTGTAGAGAGAGAAAAGGAGAGAGAGAATGGAGCAAGAGAGACAAAGAGAGAGAGAGATCAGAGAAACGATTTTTAGAAGACGTCCCAAAGAAGAGCCATACAAATGGAAAAGAACAAACAAGAGAAATGGGAGGTGTTGAAGGCAAGGGGAGGGCAGGTGCCTATATTTGTAGATGTGGTTAATTTTCTGAAAACACCCTACCCTTTTCTTGTTATTTATTATGTGAGAGCATCTGTAGTCGTTAGGTAAATATGCATAATATGCATATTTCATTAAAAATAACGCTGCAGTCGTTGGCCAAATATGCATAATTTGCATATATCGCTACAGTAGCCAGCTACTATATATGAGAATCGATATAAGAATTATGCATATATGAAAGACGGAACTCGAAATGTCATCGCACAAAAAAAAAATAAAAAAATAAAAAAATAAAAATTAATCGTCGGACGGCATGAAGTGTTGTCCCTCCAAAAAAAAGAATTTTTCAAATTTAAAAACAACTGAACTAGTAATTAAAAAACATATAAAAAACAACTGAAAAAAGGAATTTTTGGTTGGACGACACTTCATATGCCGTCTGACCCTTTTTAAATTTTTTTTTTCTCCAACGGAACTCGAAGTTCCGTCCCACCTTTTAAATTGTTTTTTTTTTTCCTCCAACTCAATGTGAAGCACCGTCCGTTCTCCGATTTAGATTATTTTAAATTAAAATGGTAAAATATAGATTTTGACGACTGCAGCGAAATGATAAATTGTCATATGAATTTATCCATTTCTGTATTTTTTAACTATCACGACTGTGGATGCTCTGAGTGGTCTTGAAGTTAGATATGGAACCGGACCGGAGCATATCGGATCATATGGTGGTATAATTATCCAGACCCTATCTTTCACGGGGAGAGGTTTTGAGGATCCCGTATCAATCCTTTCCTACATTCCCAGTAAGATCGGATTCGATCTGTGTCTGAGTCTGGGTCCGGTAATTATCCCTACTACCTGTTTACATGAGAGGTCTTAAAATTAGCACTGTTACTGGATCGGATCCGATCGGATCGGATCATGGTAGTATAGTTATCTGGACATGTATCTTCACGGGTAGAGGTTTTGAGGAGCCCGTGTTGATCCTAACCCAGAATCCTCATAATATGGGATCTTGGGTATGGGTTGGGTAATCACATCTATTACCCCACTCTAATATTATAATGGGAGAAGGCCTTAGTGTCATTTGTAAATGTTTTGTCAATCTACCAACTCGTGTAACACACGTACATAACTATTATAAAGGAGGTCCTAGGTTCAAATCAAGACTACGTCTAAATTTTTATTTTAAAAAACTATATTTATTAAAACATGCATTGCACGTGTAAACTACTAGTTATATTAGAGGTCTTGAAGTTAGCATTCGGTTTTTTTTTTTTATTGTTTTTTTTATTTTTTTTTTAAAGAAAAATGTGGAATAAGTTAACACTGTTACCGAATAGGAATATAGGATGCGAGCATGGTAATTTAGTTATTTGGCCCATACCTTAACCGGAAGAGGTTTTGAGGAGCCCACATTGACTCTATCAGATTCCGAATAAATTAGGTCGGATACGGGTCTGGGTTGCTTTTTAGCTTCTCATAAATTAGGTTTGAGTTCAGGTCCTCTGCAAAAGGGACTAGACCATGTTTGAAAATTAATACTATGGGTTATAATTTTTAATCTAGTACGTGCTTAGAAAGAATCAGTTGTGGCGAGGGTCCAAATAATGTTGAATCCTAATTGGATTCGTGTAGCATGTAATTTGTATAACCGCACTAGTATACAAATCCAAAAAGTAGTATTAAAAAAGAACCGGGAATTGAATTAGGAAAACCGAAAGCGGAAGCATCCACTAAGCTATTTGGTTCAAAGGAGGGGAGGGATTTTATGGAGGGGAGGGGAGGAGAGGAATTTTAATGAAGACTCTGTTTGGTTCAAAAAATGGAAGGGAAGGGGGGGAAAATAATTATGTTCTTGTTTCGTTTAAAAGAGAAGGAAAGAGATTTTATAATAAAATTACTTTTATATCTTTTACATTTGAGTTTAGAACAAAGATATGTCTTACAAGATTAAGAGTTATTTTTCGGAATTCATCTTGCTTGCTTTGAAACATATATGGGCGAAAACATAAAAATTACTTCGCCAAGAAGGTGTGTATTTATTATGCAAAGGAAGTGTTTTTTAAAAATGAAGCATACAAGTGTAAATGCACAATATATAATATGTAGTCTTCAAACATGATTTTGGCTTACAATAGCAAAGGTATAATCACTATGGTATGTTATCAGGTACAAGGAGAAAATGGTGATGATACAAAGGCTTTCGAAGGGAGTGGGAGTGGGCGTACTAGCGCACCTCCCGCAGCCACAGGAGAAGGTCTAGATTCTGGTAAGTGGTGGTGTGTTCATATTATATTTATAGGCTTACTTATTTACTTTTGATTGTTAAGTTTAGTTGAATTCTTTATTTTGTTTTGCTGCTCAACTTGAATCATTTTGTGTGTGAAGTGAATTGTGTGTTCAATTTCAGGTGTAGGTGAGCATGTGTTGATTTCAAGGGACGGGAAGGCAAATGGGGATGAAGATGACCTCCCTGTTAATACCCCTGTTAATACCGAAGGTGGACGTTGCATGCTGCCTAGTCCTAATCCTGCTGAAGCTTCCAAAGAGGTGCCAAAACAAAAGCGTCGTCTATATCATGGGTGGATAAGTGAGTCGGAGGATGATGAGTACACTGAGGAGGAGTCGATTAATCCAGAAAGTGGTTTTTGGTTAGACTTAGAAAAAGACTGGCCACAAGAAGGCGACGAGGAGAGGGAGAAAGAGAGAATGCGAGTGGGAGAGAGGCAGTCGGGACAGAGATAAGGTTTTTTTTATTAGGATTTAGATTTAAAAAGACAATTTAGTCCAATCACTTTAAAAAATTAGACCTAATTTTTCTCCCCTTTCAAATCTCCTAATATTGGAGGGGAGCCAAAATTGACTGAGGAGGAGTTTTGCACCCTCCATTTTCCTCTCCTCCCCTCCTAAAACTGAACCAAACATGAAAAGTTTTAAAAAATTCCCTCCCCTCCCTTTCCCTTCAACCAAACACTCCTAAATGATTTTTGGTGAAAACGGGGGGGGGGGGGGAGGTGTTTTCAAATTTAGCCCAAATTAAAATTTGTATTAATGGTTTGTTGAAGGAAAAAAAGAGCAAGAATTCATAAGTGAATTAATTAAGTAAGAAATAGTTTTTTTTTTTAGGGAAAAGGTGGAATAAGGCCATCCTGTTTCATTAATAAAAAATTAACAAAACAACCTCAGCATGCTGGAGTAAGTTACAACCTACAGACAGAAAAAAAAATATGAAGCGACATGACCAGTACATATAATCAGCTCTCACTCTAACCTACGAGGACCAACTAATTGAATGTCCGTCAAGCAAGTTTCGAGCACCCACCTAGTCAAAAGTAGAGGAGTCACACACTGAACGCTAAGAAATAGTTGAGACCAGATCCATCACCTCGGAAGCTGTGACAAGTAAGAAATAGTTGGTGGAGGGTTGGAGGGAGAAGTATTCAAAACGGCGGTCAACGCAGAAATAAATGTGGCTGTTTGGGGAGGTGATGTTTGGGTGCGGCTGTTTCTGCTTTTTTATTTATTTTTTATTATTATTATCTGTTTTTTATAACGTGTTTTGTGGGGTCCACATCATAGCACCACCGACCAAACTTTAACTTATTGGTTTTCACAGAAATTCAACAACTTCATTAATTAATTTTATTGCATTAGAGCATCCGTTTATTCTGTGCAAATTGCAGAAATTAAAATAATTTTAATGAACTCGTAAAATTATATAGAATAATTAAAAAGTGTGCAAAAATTGAGAGATGTTAATTTTTCAAGTGTATAATTTAGTAAAATTTATCGTAAAAAATATGCTCATAGTTCCAGCCTTTGTATACATCATGACCAGCAACAATCAGGTCTTGGCCTATCTCATCTCAACCCTCCCCTCCCTCCACTCCCTCTTCCAAATTCACACCCTATTCTTATGCCTTATTCCTCATCTCCCGTGTCTCCACTGTTCTTGACAGCAGCGACATTCCCTTCTCCAATATCCTCCTCCACCTCTCCGTTCGCCTCACCCTGCTCCCCACCATCTACCTCCATACCAAATCTCATTCTTAGATTCGATACTATAGCCATCCCAAGCTTCAATCCGTACTCTTCCCCAAATTTAAATTTCAGGATTTCAAAAACATAAATTAAAAATTGAAAAGAAAATGAGGTAGTAAATTAGAGTTTAAAAAGTTAGTACGTACACCATACATAGATACAATTGATTTAGTTGAGCACCATTTTTCAAAACTATTTTTTCACAAACACATTGTGTGCTACATAGACATTTTATCGAACACTAAATGAGCAAATCACAGTTCTAGTAATTAAGTTCCATATTTATAGGTTTGGGGCTTTTATATTTTTTTAATGAAAATATGTGTACTGCACGTGTTAATAAATGTGATGCGCACGTGTTTAGGAAGTGCGAATCCCTACTTTTGCTCTCGTTTCTCTATTTCAAAATGGGGAAAGGTAAGAGGGGTAGACCTATTAGCTTAAGATATGGTATAATATAACAAAATAGTAAAATACAAAGAGCAATTTTCAATTTGCTGTAGCAGTGAATTGAACATTATAATATTTCGTCCACTAAAATTTCCTAATTTTAAATGTATTTTGTATTTTATAATCTTTTTAAATTAATTTTTAGTATACCGAAACCAAATAAAACAAAAAACAAAAGTCACGGCCGAAAATGTTTCGTCCCTGACATTTGTTTTTGTTTTAATTTTTAACTAACAACTTAATTAACTAATTAACTATCTAATTAAGATTATTTATCTATCTAATTATTTAACTAAGTGGCTAATTAAACCTATTTAACTAACTAAACACTTATAATAATACTTAAAAATCAAAAAATTTCCTGGACGAAACATCATCTTTCGGTCTAGGAATTTTTATTCATTTAAAAAATCACAAATTTCCTGATGTTTTCTCCGTGATTTTTTATCTTTAAAAGGTTTGTAAATTTCCTCGGACGAAACTTAATGTTTCGTCTGAGATTTTTTGTTCATTTAAAAATTCACAAATTTCTTCAGACAAAACACCTATGCAATTAAAATATAATAAAATATTACAGACAAAACATCATGTTTCATCATCTATATTATCCATTTGTCAAATCGTTTGCTAAATATAGCACGCTCCTGTAACAAACAATAGATAAAATGGTAAAATATCAAACCACTGCAGCGCGTCGTTTGCTAAAAATGAGAAATTTGACAAAATAGCAAATGGGGATGCTCTTAGTTGGAAAGAATTATTAAAGACTTTATGATTTTTTTGTTGTGATAATTATTTGGCAGTCGTAAATTGATTTGTTCTTTAAGTAAAGAATCTAGTAAAGAGTAATACTTAGAGCTCATGAATATGAATTTTTTTCCAAAATGACCTACTACTTTTTAAAAATAAATATTAAACTTACCCACTTCGAAACTAATTACCAAATTGATCCACTCATTGATTTGTTGTTAGAAACATCAAGTTTAGTTGTAGGAATTTCTCTAGCACTTGAAAAAATCTCACCAATTCTCAAAATACTAAAGTTAAACTCATTGTTTTGAATATCGACCCTAACTAAATAAAATCTCTGTTTCAAACAACAAATTTAGTTCAATTAAGGTTGCTTATTGAAACAACGAGTTAGTTACAGGAATTTTTCCCAATACTTGAAAAAATATCGTCAAGTCTCAAAACACTAAAGCTAAACTCGTTATTTGAAATAGCGACCATAATTGAACTAGACTTTTTGTTTTAAACAGTGAATGAGTTGGTTTCGTAATTAGTTTCAAAAGTGGGTCAGCTTGGTATTTATATTTTCAAAAAGTAGGTCATTTTGAAAAAGAAATCATAAATATATGAAAGTGGGGCCACTTTCAATCACCACGTGAAAAGTTACCCATTAACATCACGTGGGGTCCATGTAATGTTGTAGACACGCTTAGGGCAGATGCCCCAAAGTTGAGCATGATGACCTAGAGACATTTGCATCTCTCGTTCTATGATGACCATCTAGGGAAGGCATCCGGGTCGGGTCATCCCGCGACCCGCCCAATTCGACACGCTCCGTCTTGGTCCGGTTCGGGTTCGGGTCGGATCTGTTATCCCAACCGTGTCAACCCGGGTCAAAAAAATTTCAATACCAACCTGCTCAACCTGGCCCGTCAACCCGCAAACCCGTTCAAACCTGTCCGAACCCGAACTGTGACACGCGGGTTTGTGGATTCAACCCATTTGATTTTTTTTTTGATTTTTTTAATATTCTTTTGTGTGCCAAATATATGTATATATATGTATACATATATTAAAAATATATATGTATATATATAGGCATATATGCATATAGATATACTCTAAAATTTATCAAAAATTTAGAAAAATGAGGGTGGATATCAAAATTAATATTCGGACTGGTTAACATTCGGATCCAACCCGAACCCGTCCTACTTGGGTTCCAACCTGGACGGACGAGTTCGACCCAACTCGGCCCAATCGACCCGTTTGCCAACCATAATCATCCATTGATGCACTGATGAATTGAACATAAATTTCAAACTGGTCAACGACGAACAAATAGAGCATATGTACTAGAGTATTAGTAGAAAAGCCACTAAAGAGGGTCTTGATCTAATACTCGCATGCCCGTGTTGTGAAAATGGATATTCGTCAATGTTGCCGATCCAAACTTTGACGTTCATTCGTTCCAATTTATGTAGCATCAGACAAATACCAGGTTCAATATCAACATCGGAACACCAATTTTCTAAAGCTGTGGTGAGCTTAACTTTAGAAATTTACACTTATATTTGTTGCTACAGATTTCGGATGTGGAAGCAAACAGATGAATTTGTGAGTTCTTTGAGGAAAACAGTAAAACGAATTTGTTGACTCCGCCTATGTGTTGACTTGTTCTTTGCCGCTACCGCGAACCTGCACGAAGTTCGATACACCGGGATGGATCCCGACGACGAAACCTCCAACGCTCTTGTCAGTAATCTCTAAGATTAAGAAAGAGCTTTGGGTAGAAAAAGATTTATTACCTTATAAAGGTGGGGGGAGAGGGGTATTTATAGTCGCCTTAGGGCTCCATTTCGAGATAAGAACAAATCTCTACTTCCCGATGTAGATGGATAGAAGTGATTAAAACCGCCTCTTAGGGATAATCACGAATCTGACTTCCTCTTTATCCTTCTGAACTGGTCTGTAACGAGTCGGTACCCGTATCCTATGTCACAGATCCGTTCATGGGTTATTGGGCTTTGAAGGAGAGACCCAGTTTCCATTTCGGACCCGTTTGTAGGTAAAATTACCGTTTTACCCTTGAGAGTTTTAAGATTCGTGCCCTGATTTGAACGGTCCCGATTTAATCCAATTTTTAGCCATATCACGAGTCCCGCACTCCTAAAGACTGTGTTATGCAGCCTTTGGAGAGTAGTTTTGTTGTTCTAATGGCGTACGAGATTTTATCGGATTTCTTAAGGGAGTTTGGATCTTGCTCGAGGTGTAACAATGCCAATCTGAGTTTGAGGGGTGGCCATAATGATTTTGCAACTTTTCTGAATTTTCTTGATTTTTCCTAATTTTTAAATTATTTTTCAAATTTATTTATTCAATTTTGCGAATCAACCATCTATTTTCAAAAAGTATTAATTAATAGTTCTAATTAGTAATTAAAAGTTCTAATTAGGAGTTTAAAAATATTTTCCTGAATTAATAATTATTTTTTAGAATTTTTAACTATTATTTTTAGAATTTTTAATTATTTTTCGCAATTTTTAAACAATTAAATCTAATTAATAATTTAAATAAAAAGAATTAATCAAAGAATATTGACGTGGTGCGATCTGGAGCGTCGATCATGCTGTGGCGCGGTTTTCTGAACGATCTGATGGTGGATCTGTCGCTTGATTACGTGGCGTAATCAGAGCGCTTCGATCGTGAGCGCGCATCGGGAGGCAAGCCCTTTTCTGCTATTAGGGGTCGGTGGCAAAAGCGCTTGGCACCAGTTGCCGAGGTCCAAGAGCGCAACACGTGGCGAGTTGACCGTTGACTAGTCAACACATTTTCTCGCATTTGGACGTCGGTGGCAAGAGCGTTCGGCACCCGTTTCCGAAGTCCAAGGACATGACACGTGGCGAGTTGACCGTTGACCGTTGACTAGTCAACACATTTTCTCGCGTTTGGACGTCGGTGGTAAGAGTGCTCGGCACACGTTGCCGAAGTCCAGAAGAATTTTTTCTCGCAATTGGACGTCGGTGGCAAGAGTGCTCGGCACAGGTTGCCGAAGTCCAGGATAGTTTTTTCTCGCATTTGGACGTCGGTGGCAAGAGTGCTCGGTACACGTTGCCGAAGTCCAGGAGAAGTTTTTCTCGCATTTGGACGTCAGTGGCAAGAGTGCTTGGCACACGTTGCCGAAGTCCAGGAGAATTTTTTCTCGCATTTGGACGTCGGTGGCAAGAGTGCTCGGCACAGGTTGCCGAAGTCCAGGAGAATTTTTTCTCGCATTTAGACGTCGGTGGTAAGAGTGCTCGGCACAGGTTGCTGAATTCCAGGAGGATTTTTTCTCGCATTTGGACGTCGGTGGCAAGAGTGCTCGGCACAGGTTGCCGAAGTCCAGGAGAATTCCTTCTCGCATTTGGACGTCGGTGGCAAGAGGGCTCGGCACAGGTTGTCGAAGTCCAGGAAAATTCTTTCTTGCATTTGGACGTCGGTGGCAAGAGTGCTCGGCACAGGTTGCCGAAGTCCAGGATTATTTTTTTCTCGCATTTGGACATCGGTGGCAAGAGTACTCGGCACAGGTTGCCGAAGTCCAGGAGAATTCTTTCTCGCATTTGGACGACGGTGGCAAGAGTGCTCGGCACACGTTGCCGAAGTCCACGAGAATGACATGTGGCACGCTGACCCTTTGACCGTTGACCAGTTAAAAGTATGTTGAGTTTTCCCTATTTTCTGTCTTCTTACGGTAAATGGGTTGGGCCTTTGTGCTTCTAGAGGCCTTTTTGCCTCGATTAATGTGCTCCCCTCTATAAAAGTCCACCCCCTCCCCATTTCATTTGCCCACTCTCTAGCTTTTTACTTGGGTGATTTTTCTTCTCTTACTGGATCTTCAGGCGAGTCTTCTTCTTCCGGCGAACTTTCCGGCGATCATTGTCAAATCAAGGTAATCTCACACTTAGTTTATTTTTAGAGAATGTCTAGCATTCCCCCGATGCAGGAGACCTCCCCTATTCTCGCTCATGAGTTGACCTCGAGCCGAGTTCCTCCAATCGACAAAGGCAAAGCCGTGGTGGGGTCCTCTTTGGTTGTGGTGGAGACTGTGGTTGAGAGCCAGAGGAGGACGGGGGAGTTCGACAGACTGCCCGAGATGTTAACCGGACTACAGAGGGTTCGGGACCTTCCGAACGAACATGCTGAACGTATTATGTACGGCATGGGGCGGAGCTTCGAGGAGAATGTCGCCAGAGAGACCTCGGAGGTAGACGAGACGATCTCCATACTCAACGAGGCGGATCTGGCGCCGATCCGGAAGTGTTTTCAGATCCCAGAAGAGTTCGACCTGATGTTTCTTGGGCACGGCGTGAGGGCCAATTCTCCGATGCCAGTGGACATGTGCTTCTGGCCGGTCGATGCCTTCATAGTCGGGGTGCGGCTCCCCCTTCATCCCTTCGTTGTCGAGGTGTTGCGATGGTTTCGGATCAGCTCATTCCAGTACATGCCGAACGTGTGGAGGCTAATCAACGGGTTCATCCTTCACTGTTAGGCGGTGGGGCTCGAGCCGGAGTTAAGAGTGCTGCGGACTGTATACCGGGTTCACCAACAACATAAGTCGGAGTTCAGGTTCTACTTGGCTCCGAGGCATGGCGCCAAGCTCGTCAGCTACCCCGACTCGATAAAGCATTGGAGGGACAAGTACTTCCTTGTCCAGAGTCGAGAGCCGTAGGTCATCCTGACAACTTGGGTGGAAGAAGTGTCGAAGAGGGTGAAGGAGAGCCCGTTGCTCAGCGACGAAGACGAGAAGGTTCAGGCGCTCCTCAATTGGCCGAAGTTTGATTGGAGGGACCTGACCGAGGAGGTGCTTTTCAGGGGGGTCTCAGCCGTATAAACCCTAGTATGCGGTTTATTTTTTTAGCCTCGCGTTCCCTACTTCTTTAGTGTCGTTACTTGTGCTTATCCCCCTTTTCTTTTTGTTGTTGCAGAAACTATGGACTTCGAGGACATGTTGGCGCAGCGCGGAGTCTTGGGCAGCAAGGCCCCGAGGAAGAGAAAGAAGGTGGCCACCAAGGTATCCTCGCCAAGGGTGAAGACCCTCGCGGTCGCCGTGGAGCAGGCGGCGGTGCAGGCCGCAGTTGTTCAGCGACCGTCGACCCCCGCAATGACGTCGGCTTCGGCAGAAGCAGGGGCCTTCCCCTTAGCAGCGGCTTTGGGTTTGGAGGCCCCGCCGTTGGCGGCCGAGGCCGAGGTGTTCCTGACCGAGGAGCACAAGAAGGTTTTCGTCCCGGAGTGGCAAGTCCGCAAGCTCAACGAATTTCTTGGGGACTCGTCGTCCAGCATGCAAGCCGTTCAGCACCTTGCTACGCCGAAGGACAGGGCCGCCATGAACGCCGGCGGCGTGGGTGACAACGCGCTCGAGATCGCGCGAGCGGCAATATTGGTAAGTATTATTGTGGTTTTCAACTTTTATATTCTTACCGACTTCGTCATGGTGCTCTGCATTCCTTTTCGTAGATAACTTGCCACTTTGGTCATCTGATGGAAAAGATGACCGAACTAGAGAAAGATCTAAAGCAGGTTACCGACCGAGCTCGGGCAAAGAAGGCTCGGATTGCCAAGGACCTCGAGCAGTTGAATGTCGAGACCGAGGCGAAGGCTGTGAAGTTGGAGTATCTCGAAAGTGTTGTGGCGAAGCTCGAAGCTGACAATGCTCTCCTGCTCTAACCGAAGAAGCTGGCGGCGAAGGACAAGGAGGACGCTGTTGTCGCGGCTAAGGAAGCCGAGGCCGAAGCGATGGAGAGGGCAAAAGGGTACCTCGCCATTAATATGGCGAAGGCCTATGCCCGAGCGATCGCGCAGGTGAAGGAGGCCTACCCGAAGGTAGACTCCGCCGGATGGTGCCTGTTCCCTGACCCCATCCCTGGGTTCGATGACGCCTCCGAGGAGGGTGAAGAAGATGATGAGGTCAAGGTGGTCATGGTAGGGGTCGACGAGGCAGAGGTAGAGGCCGAAGCGGAGGCCATGCTCCTGGCGATCATCGCCGCCACACAAGGGTCGGAGCCCTCGACGACTGGGGACCATGCCAAAAAGGTCCGCCCTTGACCTTGCTGTAGTTTATGTTTCTGTTTTGAATGTCACGAAATGTTGCCTAATTGCGGACTAGCCACCGCTCTTTGTACTTGTGAAATTTTTAATGAAATATCTTTTTTGAACAAGTGTTGGTGAGATTTTGAAACGATTGAGAGTTCATCTCACGTTTTGAGTTGCCCCGTAGTAGCCTTGTTTAGACTTGGGAATTTATATTCTTCTCGACTTTTTCAGATTGCTGTGGTGGGGAATTTCATCTTCGTGTGGTAAGCCGAGGGTATGGCCTGCAGAGCAGCTAGGCCTGATCGACCTAGGATGACATTGTAGGCAGCTTTCACATCTACTACCATGAAGTTTATCGGCTCGATTCGGGTGGTGGGAGTTTTGCCAGCGGTTACGTCAAGAGTTATGACACCCTCGATCGTCACTGGCACTCCCGTGAACCCGTGCAGAGTGTAGCCGGTCGGCTTGAGCCGATCCCTGGATAGCTTGAGCCCCTAGAAGACCTCCAGAAAGAGAATGTTGACCGAATTGCCGTTGTCTACTAGGATCCGGTGCACATCAAAGTTGGCCATGTGGAGGTTTATGACCAACGTGTTGCAATAGGGGGTTCAGACGCCCTCTAGGTCTCTATCTGAAAAAGTGACCCGGACCCCTAGGCCCCTAGGGGGAGGACGGTTCTGCACAGAATTTACTTCCCGAACGAAAGCTTTTCAGGAGGAGTTAGAATCTCCCCCCATTGGGCCTCCGTGGATGAGATGCAGGATGACCTCTGGCTCGGAGTCCGGGGTCTCCGCATGACGCTCGGGTGCTTATTAGCCCCCCTGAGGGACAGAGGAGGATCGGCCCTGTCCTTCCTCACGAACCTAGAGAGCTGCCCTCTCTGAATGAGGACCCCGATCTCGTCTTTTAGGGTCCGACAGTCATCTGTGTTGTGGCCATGGTCACTGTGGAAGCGGCACCACTTGTCCCGGTTCCTCTTCTTTCCCGGGGTGTTCATCTTTGGAGAAGGCGGAAGAAGACCCTCTTTCCCAACCTCCATCAGGATGGCTGAGACACTCGTGTTAAGCGGAGTGAACTTCTCAAAGCAGGGAGGAGGGCGACGCTGGCCTCCATTGTCCTCTGGAGCTTCTTAGCTACTTCTTCTTCGGCGCCCTTCCGTTTGTTTCCGGATGACGGTCCTTCAAAGGCAGGGCGGGAGAGGGCTTCTTCAGCTCGGATGTATTTCTCACTCCTAAGCAGGAGTTCTGAGAAATCCCGAGGGGGCTTCTTGGTGAAGGATGCTCGGAGGCTGTCGTTAGCGACATTGGATTGGAAGGCGACGGAGCAAACAGACTGATCTAGGGAGGTGATGGATCTGGCCTCCGCGGTGAAACGTTTGACATAGTCTCTCAGCTGCTCGCCCTTCCTTTGGTGAAGCAATAGCAGGGAGGTGCTTATTTTTTCAGCTCGGTGGCTGCTCACGAAGTGAGTCAGGAAGAGGCCTTCAAGCTGATCGAAGGAAAAGATGGAGGCCGAGCTAGACGGGAGTACCATCCTTTGCAGGCCCCTTCAGAGTGGCCGAAAAAGTATTGCAGAGGATGGCGTCTGACACCTGATGTATCATCATGAGAGTTTTAAAACTCTCAATGTGGTCAGCGGTGTCGGACTCCCCGTTGTATGATTCAAAATGAGGAGACTTGTAGTTATCCGGTACTGGTGCCTCCATTATAATCCGAGTGAATGGGGGTCTGCTGGGGCAGAAATTCCTCGCCCGTTGCCCCTCCTCTTTGTCCAGTCAGCCAAGGTGCCTCTCTATCTCGTGGAGACGGCGGTAGACCGGATCTTCCCTTCGATCGTACCTTGCTGAGGCCCGAGTGTCATCCTCGCGCGGAAAAGGACTAGGAGTGCGACGACGATAGCTCGGGGATGCTTGAGGACTGGTCGTACGGCACCCATGGTCCCAGGCAGGTTGAGGACTGGGCGCCCGCTGACCGTGGTCGGGGGCAACATTGAAGGCCCTCAGGACTGCCTCCTGGAATTGCTGGAACTCTGCCCTCGTGATTGGGGCCTCCTGCTCCCGGTGGTCGCGAGGGGCGGGTCGGTCGACCGGAGAGCGACTTCTCCTCTGACGACGCTGGGGTGAGTCCCTCCGCCTCCTAGGAGAGTTGGACCTTCTGCGATCGAGCCTGCGGGGTGATCAGGCTTGAGGGGACCGGATCGTTGGACCCTTTTGATGTTCTTGGTGGGTATCCCATCATGGGTCCGCCTCTCGTCTAAGCAGGTCTGGAGGACTTTCCCATACTGCCTGTTGATGATGATGTTCCGAAGATCCTTTGGCGTAGGGGGACTGTGCGAGGCCATGGAGTTCGACAAGGGGTTGTGTATTGATACATGGTCGTGGTGAGGAGGTTGCACTTGCCGACTTCGGCGAGAGGGTCCTGCAGGAGCCTCTTGTGGCCCGTGAGGAGCCTGCTGGGATTGTTGTTGAGGAAGAGGTCGTCCATGCTGCGGTTGCTGGACGGGTTGATGGAGAGGTTGTCCAGCCTGCTGGACTTGGTGTGTGGGTTGAGGGGGAACCTCAAGTACTGGAGGAGGAGAATGTGCGGGAGTTTCTCTGCGGTTAGAGACCGTGGTCTTCCCCTTCCTGGGAGGCATGGATCGAAACTAGTTTGGCTGATGGGAGAGGACTGGATCGCTGCTTCTGTTCCCCGACGGCGCCAATCTGTTGCTACTGATTTCAAGTGTGGGAGCAAACAGAAGAATTTGTGAGTTCTTATGGGAAAACGGTAAAGCAAACCTGTTAACTCCGCCTATGTGTTGACTTGTTCCTTGCCGCTGCTGCGAACCTTCACGAAGTTCGATACACTGGGATGGATCCCCGGCGACGAACCCTCCGACGCTCTTGTCAGTAATCTGTAAGATTAAGAAAGAGCTTTAGGTAGGAAAAGATCCATTACCTTGTAACGGTGGGGGGTGAGGTATTTATAGTCGCCGTAGGGATCCATTTTGAGATAAGAACAAATCTCTACTTTCCGGTGTGGATAGATAGAAATGGTTAAAACCGCCTCTTAGGAATAATCACGAATATGACTTCCTCTTTATCCTCCTGAACTGGTCTGTAACGTGTCGGTACCCGTATCCTATGTCACAGATCCGTTCATGGGTTATTGGGCTTTGAAAGAGAGACCCAGTTCCCATTTCGAATCCGTTTGTAGGTAAAATTACCGTTTTACCCCAAAGAGCTTTAAGATTCATGTCTTTATTTGAACGGTCCCGATTTAATCCTATTTTTAGCCATATCAATATTACAAAACTGCCAACTTAAATAGGAGTATTCTTTTTTAACTAGGCCGTTACCACACATACATCACATACATACATCGTGCATACACAAACACACTCATTCATTCAATAATTTTAAAAAAAGTGCAAGTGAGAGTTTAAAACTTCTGATCTCTTGCTCACTAATCACCATGCCACTAGGGCAGTTGCAAATTCGAGTACTGATCGTAATGAAATCAAGTGTACTAAGAAAATCATTAACAAACATTTATACTAACTATAGCTAGTCTATTTCTAGAAGTAATGTTGAAATCTGAGTCATTCTACTAGTACCTTTTTGAGATAGTTGTCAATGACTTTATTGTCTTTGTATAATTCTAATTTGACCAAATTATAACCATTAAATCAAACATATTTATCAACTATGGAGAATATTTCCTTTTTCTTGGTTCTTTTTTCATTGAGTCTTTCCTTGGACTACAATCAATCTAGTGGACGCAAATGTCTTGGCCAAAGCTCACCTCACATACTCATTCTCACAAATACTTTTGTCTGTAATGACGAGCTGCTTTCCCCAACACACCGAGATGCCCATATTTCAGCTTTGTCTGCCTCACTCACTCATTCTTTATCTTCATCTTCCAATAAACATATCTGTTCTTTAAGAGTTTTTAGATGTATACCTTCTTTATTTAGCGGATTTTTTTATTTATTTTTATTTTTTTTATATTGTTATTCATCTGCTTATAAATGAAAATAAGTAAAGTTGCTCGTGTATGCGAGAATAAGAGCGAAGTTGCTCGTTCTCCCCCACCTAATTTTAAAACTCCTGATGCAACTAGGAGGTAAACGAGAGTGAAACTTGGGAATTCAAGTTACATTGCCAAAAGTAGTCAAAATGTGATCATAAGTACATTTTCAAACAAAATGAAAGACCGAACTATGTTTTTTTTTTCTTCCCTCTCTCAAGTTTGAAAGTTTTAAATAAGCTATTCATCGTTTCCCATGGTTTTGTTATTGATGGTCCTTATGTGATGTATGTAATGCAGATTTGGTACAGTTATGACTTCCTATACAAATACCAAAGTACTTACAGCAGCAGCAGCCCATGAACCCCTCTATAAAACTATGAATCAATTGTATACTCCTCGGAAATTATGGGTAATTATTTGAGGACGAGGAAGAGCCAACCGCTGCTGTACTCAAGAAGAAACTTCCGTTGCTATTACACCTTGTCATCGTGGAACCACCATCTTGTCTCCTTTGGAGACCTACCATTTCTACAGTTCTTCACATAGCGGTCATTATCAGCTGGGCGTTGCTGCATCAAGAAAATTTTTAGCTGATGAGTCAGAACATGAGAAGAGGGACGAAAAGTGAGGAAAGTACAAAAGAAACAACAAACCTACCTTCTGGGTGGAGCTCGATAACATTGATAGAATGCTGATGCACACTGAACTTACAGTCATTGCAGGGGACCATGAATCGTATAATATGTCTGTCAAATAGAACTAACAATCAGTAAATTTCAAAATATATATTTGACTGCTGTAGGCTGCATATTTGTAAAATAGTTATACACAATATACTTATTTTTATTACTTACTACATGTTTAATCGTCAATTGTCACTTGTGTCATCCAATTTAATCAGCCTGCACTTGTAAAGAATTATAAGATGTTTATTCTTAAGTGCTGTTAATCTTTACATGTTTGCTAGTAATGATGTAACTTGATACATGTTACACAAGGTTACTTGATGGAATACGACATAAAAGAGAATACATGTTAACAGTTATAGTCCTCTGTTTTTAGCTGATTTTTAAAAGAACGAAATTTTACTAATTTGACCACATTTTGACTACAGTCGACTATTTTCGTCGATTTTGTAAAAATTCCGAATGTCTATAATCCACCGTTTTTAGCAGATTTTGAGATATACATAATTTCATTGATTTGGCCATTTTTGTCAACTATAGTCCACTGTTTACGTCGATTTTTTGAAAATTTTGATTTGGCCATATTTTATGGCTATTCAAATGTTTTTAGCCGATTTTAACAAATGCGAATTTTTAGTGATTTGGCCACATTTTGTGGGCCACGGTCCACCGTTTTCGTCATTTTCTGAGAATTCTTAATACCACTATTTGCCTACATTATTATGTGATAGCCAATTTTGCTATATTTTATAGGCCATAGTCCATTGTTTTTGTCGATTTTGTGAAAATTATTAATATGCATTGACATATTTTATGGGTAAAATCCAGTCTTTAACCGACTTTGAGATATACGAAATCTCACTATTTGACCATAATTTGTAGGCTATATAGTCCACATTTTTCGTCGATTTTGAGAAAATTTTGAGTATCATTGTTTCGACCATATTTTATGAGCTATATAGTCCACTGTTTTTAGCCAATTTGAAAAAATACGAAGTTTCACTAATTAGGTAATGTTTTGTGGTTTATACCGTTTTCGTCGATTTTGAGAAAATTCTAACTATCACTGTTTTGGCTATATTTTATGGCCTATAGTCGACTATTTTTTGCTGATTTTGATAAATATAAAATTTCACTAATTTGACAATATTTGTTGTAAGTCCACCGTTTTCATCGATTTCGGGAAAATGTTAAACATCAATGATATGATCATATTTTATAGATTATAGTCTACTGTTCTTTGCCGATTTGGAGAAACATGAAATTTCTGTGATTTGGCCACATTTGAACCGTTTTCATCGATTTTGTGAAATTTATGAATATCATTGTTGTGGCCATATTTTATGGGCTACTCCACGAGTACTTTTCAGATAATCTTGTTGGTGTATTCTACAACTTAAAACAAATTCTAGGCTTATCGAAGATATTTGAGGAGTTAAGAAGTTAATAATCTAACTCATTGGTGATGCTTATAGTTCAATTTGAATTACAGATGCATTTATTAATTAGCCTGTTTCGTTGATAAAAGATCATCAGTATTTCTATAGCTATTGAATTATATACCTTGCCATAGTAGAAAACAAGAACAAGAACAAGAACAATAATAGAACAATAACAAAAAACAATAACAACAGTAACAACTAGATAGAGTTTTGTCCTAAGTGTCCTTAAAAGCAAATACAAAGATACATTGCCTCTTAAGATTCCTCACATTTATGAATTGAAACCTCGATATATCAGGCTAACTTAGAAAAGTGAAAATAAAATAACTCCGTTTCAAATCATTCTAATCTAATTTCCCTCGGATTCTCCTTCCACAGGTAAACTCTGTCTCTCGCTATTAAAATATGGCTCTCTCTTCCTTATTCCTCCCACTAAAAATAGTTTTTCCAAACAATTCCTACTAAAATTTTCTTTAATTCATATGGCAACCTGAAGCATTTGCAATCCTTGTGGGGGTTCTCTCTTAACTATTTTCGACTTCGGAAACATGGAAAATAAAATAACTTCGTTTCAAATCATTCTAATCTAATTTCCCTCGGATTCTTCTTGCACAGGTGAACCGTCTCTCTAACTATTAAAATATGGATCACTCTTCCGTATTCCGCTCACTAAAAATAATTTTTCCAAATAATTCCTACTAAAAAATTTCTTTAATTCATATTGCAACCTGAAGCATTTGCAATCCTTGTGAGGTTCTCTCTAAACTATTTTTGACTTCGGAAACATAGAAACAATTATATCTTTCTCGCGCTGAACCTAGTTTGGATTCCAAATAATATTAGATAACCTAAAACAGCTAGAAGAATCTTATATACGATCATCAGCACATGTAGAAGAATGTCCGTCTGTTTGTTACATTGTTAGTGTCAAAAAAAGTCTGCACAACCAATGGAAGCTCAAATTATGGTCTTGATGTAATAATAGATGTTGATTGCATTTATTTGGCACATAAAACAATATCATTATGACCTAATTTTTCACTGATTTTCACTAAGTAAGAAAGAAGATAACTTTAAATGGCAAGATAAGTATAACAAATTAAAATTAGTTCTGCCTTGATAATTATTTTACAAGACATAACATTGTGGATATCTTGAAATTATAAAAAAAAACGTACTTGTATAACCACATAAACGCTAACAGGTCAACTCAGAATTGAAGTTCAATAAACATGAAGAGAAATCTAAGTACCAAGATACCCATCTATAACTAGCACAGCAGAAGAAATGTTTCTTTACTTTTTTATAGAGAAAGAAGAACAAATAATTGGGACCAACTGAATGCAGAATAGATAAGTTGCAGTACAAATGTTGATATAGATATGCACAATTAGCCTGCCACTGACTCAGCAGTGCACCTAAGAGATTACATTGTTGGAAGGAAACGCACAAACCCTGGGACATATGTCTAACAAGCTATCCTGTATAGGTACTATTTATCCCTAATCTATGAAAGCTTCGACACTTAATCTTAAAGGAATACATTTCATAAAAGGACCGTAGAAAACCAACCACGAAGGGTTGTAGAAAACCTCCCACTATACTTTCGAGACCCCTCTGCATCCCTCTCTAGTTCATTCATCTCCTTTATAATTAATACAAATTCCCCAGGGCCTACCAAATTTTGTTACTTTAAATATAGATATTAATAAAATAAGATGTATCTTGCCTTGTTAATATCAATATAGATACCATAAAGAGTTTTTCAAACTATATCACACTTCGTACAGATAATATTCCATATTAAATGCAACAGCAGGTTCTCACAATAATGTAGAAAAGTTGCAACTGACATCACATATTCTCATAAACAGCATATCAAATTTGACTATCTTTATTTTTATCAGTTCATAGTTCATTATCTTCGTCTATCATTTTCCCAAGTAATTTTCACATCACTGAATTTAACTCCTACATTATTTTAACCATTAAGGTCACAAAGAGCTGCAACTTCTTCACCAAAATGTACCAAGCACTAGCAATATAATAGCAAACATCGCAAATTTGTCATAGAAGATGGACACACAAAAAAATTGCAAATGAAAGAGGGAAAACTATTTAAAGAACCTAAAAACTCATTATATTGGTTATGAATTCAAATGAGAAGTATATCATTGCTAACTTGGAATTAACATTGTCAACAAACATGGAATACAAGTATACAACTAATAAACAGTCCTGAATACAAGTAACCGACAGTCGAAATGAAAGAATCATAAATAATATTGCATTAGTTAAATATGAACTTGCAAGGCATTTTCAAGATAAGGTTCCATGGTCCACGAAGTAGTTTGCTAACAGCTATCAAATTAGTTACTAATGCAACAGATACAGTAGGGCTCTTACCCTCATCGTACCCTAACTAATAAAGGTGGAACTTTGAAATCTAATGTGCTTGAATCATCCAGTTGGAAATAAAGTATATTGAACGAAATTTTAGCAAACTATGGAAGGGAATGAGTATATCTTTCACATTGATGGCCAATAATAGTAGGAGTTATCATTTTCACTATTTCGCAATCAAAAAATTATCACAGGCAGGACTTGGAGAGATTGATGAGATGTTTTTATACATTCAAAACAGGTGAGCGAAGCAGAACACCAAAGCAATAGGTGCAAAAAATTATATAAGACAATTATATGACCAACCACACTTCACACGATCCTACACAGGGCATCCAAGAAATAACATATTGAAATAGCTAATATGAGTATATTGAGGTGGATGAATGGAAAAAGAAAGAAAGAAGAAGGTGCATGCATCAATAAGAAAATAGAGGTAAATCCAGTAAAGGATATAGTGTGGCAGGAATAGTTTTGGGAGATAGATAATGGCATCAGTCAGGAAGGGTGACAAGATTTTAGTGACCAAATGATGGGGAGATTAATAAACTGTTAACTAGCCAGCTTCATCACACAACACTTCAGGAAACTGAAGTAGACAGCTCCCATTAGGGAATCAGTACTAAATGCGAAATTCCTTCCGCCATCAAGTTTTTAACACTTCAGATGTGCAAGATGAGAGGCTGTATATATTATTATGACTTTGAAAAAAAGAAACGAAGATCCAGTGGTCATTTTTTTTTGAAAATGAAGATACAAAAAAGGGTGGTAATGCAAATAGATGTACTGTCACTGTAAATTACATGTTAAACATTTGTTGTTGTCAAAAGCTTTGATAAAGCCCTGCTTTCGCATAAGCTTTCTAGAGTGATTTAGCCCCCTTTTAAATTTATAGTGAGAATTGTCTTCAAAAAGTTCATATTATAGTTATCCTAAAATTATGTCTCTTCCATAATTATCATCATTTTATGTTAATTATGAGTTTTTGTTTATTAGTAATGCACTTCCTTGATGATTTCTTATTTCTTACTCTTTTGTTTAATTTTCTTAATTTTTTCATTTAAAAATAGCATAGGCACATTTTGCCTCAAATCCCTAAAGCCTCGCCTTAACTCTACAATCTGCTTTCCACAAAATAGGCAAACCATGATGAAGGAAAACAACCACAAACTAGGTGAGATGAGAACCATAATTTTAGTAGCATAGCTTTAAGCAGTTACCTCATTGCACTCAAGAACCATGACAATACATGCCTACCTCTATTTAGTCTCTTATCAAATGTACCTGCTAATAATACTATCTATAATGATTACATCTCTTTCAATCAGACACAAAGGGTTGCAACTTGTACTACTACGAGCATTTTTAGTTACTTCTTACAATCAGCATGCTACCTTAGGATCCTACTTCCTACATAACCATCTATCATAGATCTAAATATCAACTCATGATCTTTTAACATAAACATGATAGCTCTTCGTGCCATCACTACCCCCCCCCCCCCCCCATTTGGAGCAAATCCTTCTTTGAAGGATTTTATGACAAAACCACATCTCATAATTATTTCACTTATCTTAAGACACTAATCCATTCTGCTTTTAACTACCTGATATATATAAGTAATGCAGATGTTTCATGTATTAAGTTATTAGCAATTGAACATGATCATAGCATCATGCAACAACCATGACAACACCTCAGTTTCAACTTAATCAAGCCCATCACTGATACTTTTCCTCAATAAAACTCATCAATGAGTACATGTGTTCTAACTTTTTGTCAACACCTAGCCATCATACAGCCCCAAAATAATCCAACCTCAACGACCATTCTTAATAACAAAGCCTTCTATCCAAGTGAATTAAAGTTGTATTATTAACAAGTACAAGCAAATTTGCATATCAATGCAGTATAACTAAAAAGTTAATCCACAATTCAATATAAAGGATATGTGTTGTGTGTGAAGCTGACTGTATGTGATTCCCAAACACTCTACTTATGCAATCTACGCAATTCGAGACAAATCAGTTCCTCATATTCATCCAACTAAAAAAAGAGCTACATGCCATGAAAACGAATCACAAGTCGACATAATTTCACATTTTCACTTGTTCAATTTTTTAAAACCTAACATCATGAGTTAAGGCATTACGGCCGTGCTTGAGAACATGAGTTATGTACAGCTAAAACAGATAACCCTACCCACACTATTACTTTCCTAAATCCACATAACTCCATTCAATCATTATCATACACTGTGACGGAGCCATTTGGGGGGGGGGGGGGCAAATGCACCCTTGACTTTGCGGAAAATCCCCTACATTTTCAAATTTTTACCCTTTTAGCCCCCTCAATATTTCTACAGAACCCCATATTATATCCCAAATAACATCCACCTCCATCCAAATCTACAATTTATTACTTGGTCACACTTCCATCTTTAATTTATGGGTGATTAATGCAAAATGATATCTAATAAAAAAAATTGGGACCAATAGAACAATTTATGAATTTGTTGTGAGCTACGCCCTTTCTGCGAAAAGTTTCTGGCTTTGTCCCTAATCGCACATCCAACTTTTCATCCAAGTGAAGAACCACACTAAACATAAACATAATTGTTAACTTCAAAATGAACACGTACCTAAACAAATATGCCCATTGCTGTAAATATGCGGATGCAATGGCGCCGGATTCAGAAAAATCACCTGCCCAATATCCAAATTTCACCAAATTCTTCATATCTTCACCTTCACCATATCTAATAAAGATAAACAAATTTAACAACAGTATATTGATCAGTACCTGCGGCGATTCCATTGGATAATGCTCCGGAAAATCCACCTGTAGCTGGTACGTCTCGTTCGCATACAACGTCCCCGCAGCTCCATTCACATCAATCACCCACCTAATTATTCAACCAAATTAATTTAGAATTTCAAAACAAAAAAAAACATCAAATTTCGAAATGAACCCTAATTTCTAAGCCTAAAGGTCTCACCTTTGGAGGTTGTCGGTGACTTTGTGGGCGAATCCGGCGGGGGGGCTGACCTGCCATTCCACGAGCTCCTTTTGAAGGCGGTTGCATGCGATCTTGCTCAAAGCCTGCGAATCTCCACCAAAATCGAATCTTTTTTTGTCAAGTTTGATTTTTTTTTCTTTCGAAATCGAGTGATTATAGAGAGATTGATTGATTACCTCGCGAGATTGAGCAGATGAACTGGTCATTGCTTAGGGATTTGGGGAAGATGAAGAGGGGAAAGGGGCCGACTTTGGGTTGGGGATTTGGGCTATACCTCGGTTTTCGTCGTTGTTGTTTTTTTAAAAATATAATAATATTGGTTTGTTTTTTAACCTCTTTTTTTTGTTTTTTTTGTTTTTTTTGGATGCATTAAGATGGAGGAAGATATAGATAGTGGGGGTTTATGGACAGAAATGCCCTTGTGGTATTTGTTTGTTCGTCGTGGTCAGTTAGTGAGTCGGGTGTGGATAATTATTGGATCTGAATAAGAGCATACGTAATTGTTTTTTTTAATGAATCGGATAGGATCTTACAATCCCAGCCATCAAAAGCACATTATATTAAAATAATAAATAGTTAATTTTACAAGCCGTAAAATAGGAAAATCATACAATGAATACATCAGCACAAAGTACAACCACAACATTAGAGAGAGGCACTAAGAATGGGAGGAGCTCGAAACCGAATCAGCACCAAACTGGCATGAGGACAACATCCGAAACGGGCACACCATGAGGAAACAGGAGCCCCAAAGCCTCAAAGCTCGAAGAGAGACACCCACCAAGCTCCCACACCAACGTCGGCAGAGATGCACCATAGAGTCGCTAAAGACGGAGATACATACCAACTCGGCCAGGCCCAAACGGAAGGTATGAACCTGAGAAAAAAGCGCAACGCAGTACCAAAAGATAGATGGGAATGAGAACATAATAATGATCGTAAAAACAAACTGATAGATTGGGATGGACCCAGGAGCATCTCCAAGACCCAAAAGAAATCAATTGACTTAGCAGCTGAGCTATAAAACATCTCCAAAGACACCTCAAAACACATACAGCAGCCATCGAACATAGAGCCACAATAAAAAGGCCTCTAAACATCACATATATATCGACAGCAGAGCAAACAAAAAAATACCATCAAATAAAACCAACACGATGCTTAAAGCATCATAAATATGCCCCCAAACATTCAAATGCTCATAACCCAGCAGGAGGCAAAGTCATCTGAAGATAACCGTCCAAGAAAAGAGATGACGGTAATAAAGGAAAAGCGCTACTATTATAAAGATACTGCTGATACAAAACAGCACACAAAATATACAATATCCATCAGCCAACAAAACAAAAGAAGGGATTTTCAAACGCTACCAGTACTGGCAAAATTTAAGAGACAAAAGCTCGGACGAGATTATAATCACAGACAACAGTGAAACAGTGCTGGTAGCCGCATCATATGCGGTAACTTAATCTAGGGGTGGCGAACGGGTCGAACGGGCCGGTCCGGGTCCAACCCGTGCGGGTTGGCACGCTCAAGTATGCGGGCCGGGCCGGGCCGGGTCAATTTCCCATTTGGGTGGCCCGCCCAACCCGTGAACCCTTTAGGGCTCAACCCGGGTTGGGCCGGGTCGACCCGCGGGTTGGCCCGTTTAATAAAATATATATTTTAATTTTTTATTTTTATTTTATTATTTTTTTGGTAGCTTAAATTGAACTAATAATAATAATAATTTTATAAATGATGTATACAATATTACAATTATACAAACAACCATATTTTTGTTTGATGAATATTACATTTCTTAAAAAATATTAATACTAAGTAATACTACTTATAAGTATTTGTACTACAATTCTTCAAATATCCCCAAAATTTGGTTAATTATAATACTACGTATGTAATTCAGTAATAATACTAATAAGTAATAATACTACAATTCTTCAAATTGAATCAAATATCCCCAAATGATGTTTAATTATAATACTAAGTAAGTAATAATACTAATAAACAAAAAAAACCGTAATAATAATAATAAGATTGAAAGAGTGAAATTGACAACAAATTTTGAAATTTTATTCATATGAATTTAAGTGATACAATTTGAACAATTTATAACGAAATGAAGAATTCAATTCACAAATAAGTTTTATACAATAACATATTTCTTATGTACAATTTTAATTGACTACAATTTTTCTAATTTAACATAAGATGAAAAGCTATTGTTATTGTTGTTGTTGTTGTTGTTGTTGTTGTTGTTGTTCGGGCGAGTTGCTTCCACTTGTAGAACTTGATAGTACTTTCCCTTGCGTCCTATCTTCAGCCTTCAGCCAGTCTTCTGTGCAAACGAGTATCTCCAACAACTCGGGCTTCAACCGATTTCTGTAATCAGATAGAACCCTGCCACTCGTAGAAAATGCACTCTCAGAGGCAACTGTAGAGACAGGAGGAGTTAGCAAATCTTTAGCCATAATAGACAGAATACTAAAAGTGTGTTCATGTTCTTTCCACCATTGTAAAATATCTAGTGGGGAAAGAGTAGGCCTAGTATCCTGTTGGTTATACCAATTTAATTCATTTGGTTGATTAGTCCTAGGTTTTTTAGATTGAATTTGTTTAAGTAGACTAAATGTTCTATCACCAATTCTACTTTTACCCTTACCTTTAGAACTACCAGAAGAAGAACTAACTACAGAAGTTGTACTACTAGAAGCAAAACGTCTATCATAATAATCATACAAGTTATTTAATGTAGATTCAAACTGAACTAAAAAAGTAGCGCAATCAATTGTTAATTCTACATTGTTATCTAAACATGCAAAAAACATTTCTATCAAATTCTTCGTACCTTCTAATTTGATACGAGGATCCATAACAGTAGCAACACAAATCAACATAGGAGGAGGAAAATAATATTTCAAAATTTTTTGAAATGCAGGTATTACAATGTCACTAATATAGGGATCATTTAACATTTCGTTAAATATTTGCATCATGCTAACTAATTCAATAAAAATGCTACTAGAAGTAGATTCATATGTTTTTGAAAACTTTAAAGTTGCGGTTTTAAAAGGTTCTAAAAATTTCAACAAAGCTTCGGCAAAATACCAATCGTTGGGAGTCATTTCAAAATTGTGCATATTTTTTGCGATACAAAAATCATTTACAACTGCTTTATAATCGGTGACAACATTCAATAAATCAAAAGTAGAATTCCATCGGTGTCTAACATCCTTTGGAAATTTTCTAAAAGGAACATTTCTAACCCTACACCAAGCTTTCCATTCTTGTAAAATGCTTGGACTTAATGCAATGAAATGTACACAATTTCTAATTTTAACTATATATGGATCAGCTATTCTTAATGCATCTTGAACACATAAATTTATAATATGACATGCACATCTAACATGAAAAATATTGTCAGATGGAGGGTTTAATACAGATTTTAAAGTAGTAATTGCTACATTGTTGTTAGATGCATTATCAAAACTAATAGCCATAATTTTATCGCGAATATGAAAAAACATCACAAATTTCTATAATACGGTTTGCTATTTCAGCGCCACTATGGGGATACGGCAACGACGCAAGTGATATGATTCTTTTTTGAAGAATCCAATCATTGTCGATCCAATGACAGGTTATTCCCATCGTTGGAATATTGTTGACACCCGTCCAACAATCGAAGTTAAACTAACCCTACAAGTTAAACTCCATAAAATTGCAATCAACGCGTCCTTCATTTCAACATACATTTTAAAACAATCCGATTTACAAGTATTTCTCGGAATTCTTCTAAAATGAGGGTTTAAGGCCGTTTGATTAAAATTTTCCAAGTTCCTACTCTCGGGATAGGAAAATGGCAACTCTTCCTTAATGACTAATCGGGCCATTTCCCGACGAACGAGTTCGGGATCATAAGGGTGGCTATCTACTTGACCGGTCCTAGGGTTAATTTTTTGTTGGTCTTGTATTTGATCAAGAAGTTCTTTGTGATTATGTTGTATGTGTCTACTAATTGTACCGGTGCCGTCACCCCTCTTGAATTTGTATGTTTTGCAACATGTTTTACACACTTTCAAACCTACACCCGGAATATGTTCGCCCGGGATATACTCATAAAACTTGTGCCAATCGCTAGTTTCTCCTCTACTTTTCCTATTACTACGGGGGTGTGTGGTTTCGGGTTGTTGTTGTTGCTCTTCTTCTTCTAATTGAATGTCACCTACAACATTCATGTCGTGTGTACCCCATTGTTCCATAGTTGGATCAATGTAATCTTGGGTGGGGTCACTAATTGGGACAATTGGTGGCCTACGTGAAGAGGAGGAGGAATCTTGTCCGCTACGACCGCTACCGCGTGATCTAGACATAATGTGGTAATGCGCTCAAAATATGTAAAAAAAATTCTACAATGTAGGAGCGGACCGAGCGGTGAATTATACAAAAAAATCTAAAAAACAAGAGGGTTGAGATAGAGAAGTTCAAAAAACAATACTTTTAACTACAACGCAAAAAAAAATTTAACAAGAGAGGTAGAGAAATTTTGATACCGTTCACCGTAGAATACGCGTATGTAAAAAAAAAACCGTGAAATTAAGAAGAAAAGCTAAAAGATGGAGGAGCGCTTTGCCGATTCCGCAATTAAAGAGTTGAGAAGAGGTTGAGAGTTGAAGAGAGTTGAAGACGTTGAATTTTGTTTCCGATACGACCGAAATTTGATCGTGTATATGCCTCCTTGTACAATTATTTGATGAACACTACAATTGTTCAAAAATTTCTTTAAAATGATGTATAATAGTAGAGAGAGTAAGAGAGTGAGGTGTAATTTTTTTTGAGAATTTTAGGGGATATTTATAGGTGAATTTGAGGGAAAAAACAAAAAAAAATTAAAAAAAAAGCAATGTTCGGCTGCCCACTGCCAGCAACGGCTCTAAGAGCCGTTTGCTGTGCTGCCCCAACGGTCGAACCCACGTGTGTCGACCCGTTCGACCCGCGGGTCGAACGGTCGGCCCGTCACGGGTCGAACGTTCGACCCGTACGGGTCGAGCGGGTTGACACACACGGGTCGACCCGCGGGTTAGCGGGTTTAATTCGTTTTTTTAATGGGTTCGTGGGCCGGGTTTCGCGAATTCGATTCGCGTATATTGCGACCCGGGTCGACCCGGTACTGTTCACCGGGTTCGACCCGAACCCGTGAAAGTCTTAAGCGGGCCAGGTTCATGGGCCGGGTCGTGGGTGGGTCGGCGGTTGACCCGGCCCAGTTGCCACCCCTAACTTAATCCTGCAAGAAAGAATGGAAGAAGAAGAAATTGGTTATAACAAAAGCAAATTAAAACAAGCAAATTAAACCGCATGAAGAGTACGAAGACAATGGTAAGCATTTTCTAATAAATAGAAAGAAGTAGAGGCTATGTCTTTGGGTTTCAACTCCGAAGACCATAGTTTGAAAAGGAATAAAAACTCATCAATCATTGCAGCTAAGGAGGATCTGTGTTTCTGGAATAATCTACAATTCCTCTCCTTCCAAATTATCCAAATAATGGTATGAACCGACAATATCCAAGCACTTCGGTACGAAGTATTCGAAGGCTTAGTAGACCAAACGGAGACTAAATCTGGAGGAATAGAAACAGTGCCCCACGCAAGAGTGCAAATCTTCCATAATGAGATAATAGTGGGGCATTGAGTGAAAAGATGATTGACATCTTCAGCGTGCTGATCGCATAGAGAGCAGAGCTGACCCCAAGCTAAATTTCTTTTGTTCAGAACTTCAACCGTGAAAAGCTTGTTATTAAAAGTAAGCCAAGAAGTGATCTTTACCTTAAGAGGAGCCCAAGAATCCCAGAAATATTTGGCAATTGGCGATTTCACTCCTCTCGAGTTAAGGAAGCTATAAAAAGATTTAACAGAAAACGAGCCAGTAGAAGACCATCGCCAACCGATGCCCTCGGAAGATCTCCATTCATAGCTATTGAGATATGAAATGAGATTATCAAAGACCTCAGCCAACGATAAGGGAAGATCAATTGTGAATGGAATAAACCAATAACGAGTATCGTCGATCAAAGTGAATGAGTCCGCTATAGTAGCCGTCGGGAAAACTGCCAGCCGGAAAAGAGAAGGAAAAGCCGTAGCAAGCGTGGTATTGCCAATCCACAGATCAGTCCAGAGATTGGCTCTCGATCCGTCATAGCAAATACGATAAGTACCACACTGAAAAGCGGCTGATGCCTTCCAGATACCTTTCCAAAAAGGGGAGGCAAGGTGAAAAGTCGCCTCAGGAAACTCCCACCACTTGAAAGAGGTGGATCGATAATCTCTAATGCATCGAGCCCATGGCAAATGGTCAGAATTATGGAGTTTCCACAACCATTTACCTGAAAGAGCGATGTTATGGTGACGAATGTCCAGAACACCAAGACCCCCTTCCTCTTTGGATGTACAAATCAGTTTCCACTGATACAGGTGAGATCCTGGTTTAAAGGATGAGGAACCATTCCAGAAAAAATTACTTCTAATTTGATCAATTCTTTTTATCACCCAGGAAGGTAAAAAGTAAAAAGACATAAGATAAAGGGGCATGGCTGAAATCACAGAGTTAATAAGAGTCAGTCTGCCTCCTCTAGACATAAGCTTTCTCGACCATGCGTTGAGCCTGGCCTCCACTCTATCAATAAGAGGGAGCCAATCCGATCTATGCAGCTTACCCCAGCGAAGAGGTATGCCTAAGTAAGTGATCGGGAAGGAAGCGACGGGACAATTAAAAAAATTGGAAACCTCTCCTTGGCGATTGGGAGATCCACCCAACCAGAGAACGGAGGATTTTTGAAAATTAATCGATAAACCGGACGCCATTTCAAAACAGTAAAGGAGAAGTTTGAGATTACGAAGAGAGTGGATGTTCGGTTTGGTGAAAATAATAGTGTCGGCATATTGAAGGTTGAGCACTCCCTCGAATAAGGGGGAACTGCCAAGACCCTCTATCATATTCAAATTCCAAGCATTCTGCAGGAGTTTGCTAAAGACATCTGCAACTAGCGAGAAAGGCAGCGAAGATAGGGGGTCTCCTTGGCGAAGGCCACATCTGATTTTGAATTTGTGACCTTCCGAACCGTTGATGAATAAAGATGAAGTCCCAGAGTATAGGCTAGATTTAATCCAAGCAATCCATTTGGGACCGAAACCCCGATAAATGAGAATGTCCAGAAGGAAATCCCAATTAACATTGTCGTATGCTTTTTGAAAGTCGAGCTTAAGAAGAATGCCCTCCGATTGAGTTCTATGACAGTGGGAAATGATTTCCTGGGCAGAAGCAACACTGTCAAGAATGAAACGATCTTTGATGAAACCTGATTGAGCCGAGTCGATTAAGGGCGAGATGATCGCACTCAATCTAGAGGAAAGGACTTTCATAATGATTTTGAAAGAAGTATTGATGAGACTGATAGGTCTAAATTCAGATATAGATGTGCCCCCACTAATTTGGGGATGAGCACAATGTGAGCGTAATTAATACGGTCAAAAGGGAAGTTCCCTTGGTGAAGGTCTTGAAACATTTTGAGAAGGTCTGCCTTAAGCAGGTCCCAAAATTTTTGAAAAAACAAAGCAGGAAAGCCGTCAAGCCCAGGCGCCGAATCGCTTTTTAAAGCGAAAACCGCCGATTTGATCTCTTCAAGAGAGAAGGGAGCCTCGAGCGAGGAAAGATCATGATCTTGGTTACCATAAAGATGGGCCCAATCGAGCTCAATCGTGCGATGTTTCTGCAAGCCTATAAGATTTTTATAGAATGAAAGGAATTCCCGATGAATGGAATCATCGGTAGTCAGATCCACTCCCTGAACAGAGATGGAAGAAATACGATTGCAACGTTGTCTATGCGAAGCAAAGTTATGAAAAAAGCAGTGTTCGCGTCACCCTCCTTCATCCAATTGACCCGAGCTTTTTGAGCCCATTTAATATGGTCTTGATGGAGGATGTCTGCGTACTCTTGCTTGCAAGATCGACGTTCCGACCGACAAGATTCGGATAAAGGACCCAATTCTTCCATCTTGTCGATGGACGCAATGGATTGCAAAAGGAAATCCTTGAGGAAGTTGGTGTTACGTTGTCTCTCATACCGCCAGATTTTGCACCCATGCCTGATGGCGTGCAGCTTAAGAAGAATGTTGCCCAGCCCGGAAGATCCGGTGACGGACGCAAGACATTCAGACATGAGGTTGATGAAGAGCTGGTCTTGTAACCAGAATTTTTCAAAACGAAATTTGTGCTGATAATTGAAGCAGAAGTTGGAATGAAGCACAAGCGGAACATGATCAGAAGAAGGATTGGGAAGAGCCTGGACGAAGGATTGGTGAAAACGCGCCATCCAGTTTTGCGACACTAAAAAGCGGTCAAGTTTAGCAAAAGATGGGTGATCGCGTTGGTTGGACCAGGTGAAGGATCTACCGAAAATCGGTAAGTCCGATAAATGTAGATCACGGATGCAATCATTAAAAAGGCAAGATTGGGAGATAGATGATATCGGGTTCGATCTTTCAGAAGTAAAACGAGTAACATTGAAATCCCCACAAAAGAAATAGAGATCTGTGGAGAATTGCTTTAAAGAAAGGAATTCATTCCAAAATAAAGGGCGTCTATCAGAAGTAGAAGGACCGTACACCGAAATAACGGTAAGCGGGCAATTGATAAGGGTCCATTGGAGCTGGACGATTAAGAAGAAGTTCAGACGTTGAACCGATATCAGAGAGAAAAGTGCCTCCTTGAATCCAAAGAGGATCCCTCCTCTAGATCCAGTCGCGTCCAGTGAGATCCGTTTGGTAATAATGGACCCACCTAAGGAGCGAAAGATCGCAGAGGATGGTGAATCCAACTTGGACTCTTGGATGGAGATAAGATCGCAGCGAGAAGAGAAAATTAAATCAAAAATCGCCCTTTGCTTAGAAGGGCAGTGCAGACCACGGAGATAAGTCGCGTCCAGTGAGCATACGTAATTGTTGAGATTCAATATTTTCATATTTAGAGCATCCACAGTCGTTCAATGTAAAAAAATGACAAAATGTATATTTTGACAATCCATTTCGACGAAATGCTACAGTCATCGAATAACAAAAAAAATGCATAAGTTCGTTAAAAAAAACAGACGAAACATAATCTGTCATTAAAAAATAATAAATACGGGATGAGCCCAAAGAAGGAAAAAAATTCAAACGTCCGGGTTTTAAGAGCATCTGTAGTCGTTTGAGGGAAAAATATGCATATATGCATAAATGAAAATAACAATCGAAGTTTTGCTGTAGTCGTCAAAAGCTATTTTTTAGCTTTTTATATTAAAATAATAAGCGACGGCAATTCATGTGCCGTTGGAGAAAAAAATAAATTAAAAAACACGTAAAATTTGTGGGACGGCACTCGAAGCTCCGTCGGAGCGAAAAAAAAAACAAAAAAAAAAATAATAAATTGGAGCGACGGCACTCAAAGTGCCGTCGGAGGAAAAAATGGATTTGAAGTGCAAAAAAAAAATTTACAAAAACATTACAAAAATTACAAAAAAATTAAAACATTACAAAAAATTACAAAAACAATTCAAAATTTGCAAAAAAAACTAAAAGTGGAGGGACGGCTAGTGCCGTCCGAGAAGTGGGGTGTTTTTGGGTTTTTTAATTACGATTTTTTTTTTTTTGTTTCAAGTGCCATCCGACCATTAAAAAAATAATTTTTTTTGTGCGACGGCACTTGAAGTGTCGTCCGACAATTAAAAAAAAAAAATTAGTGCAACGACACTTGAAGTGTCATCTCTCATATATGGATAATTCTCAAATCTTCTCTCATTTTTGGCAATCTACTGTAGCCAAATATGCATATTTGGCAAACGACTGCAGCTTCGTTTTGCGGCAAATATGCATATTATGCATATTTGGCAAACGACTACAGATGCTCTAAGGAACTTTTTTTTTTCAAAACAAATTGCAAAAACAATTTTTAAAAATAGTTTGTAAAAAAATTTACAAAAACAATTAAAAAAATTACAAAAACAATTTAAAAATTTACAAAATTAATTTATAAACTTATCTTTTAAAAAATTGGATTGGGACGAAACATCATGTTCATTCCCACCCTTAAATTCATTTAACCGGTTATTTTATTTGGTTTTTTAAAAAAATTTACTTCGGACGAAACATCAAATTAAAAATATAATTAAATAATCCTGACGAAACATGTTTCGTCAGCTATAATATGCATTTTGCTATTTCGAATGCTATTTTTCCCTTTCTACTGTAGCCGAATTGTCAAAAAATGGCAAAATAGCTCACGATTGTGAGCGCTATAGTAAAAAAAATGGCAAAAATGACAAACAAGCAAACGACTGTGGATGCTCTTAGCATTTAGATATAAGAATTTTTATATTTGGTATTTATAAATATGAATTTTGATTTTTAGCTACGGTTGTTTGAACTCAAAATATGAAAATTTCGTTTAAAAAATAAAATACGGTATATGATCTGTTATATGATCTATCGTCCCGTTTAAAATTTTAAATTTTTTTAATATTAAAATATACTGAATGAGAGATCAAATTCTGTAACCCCTGTTTTCATTAATACGTATTTTAAAATTATTTTTCCGTATTTAAATTCTCAGTATTTTATAACTATTTTTTCCTAATTGATTTTATTAAGTAAACTATTTTATGAAACCCAATTGTCTATTTAAAGCCAAAATTCGTATTTGAGTTTATTTTATTATATTTAATCTGAGCTCAAAAGATTGGCCCAAAATCCTAATTGTTTATTTAAATATTTTGAGCCCTTTTTAGCCCAAGCCCAAATTCAATAACCCAGGACCCATATAATTGTACAGATTATCTACCCGTATACAATTTCTTCCCACTTTTTACCACTCTTCAATCCCGTACCCCAACTCCTCCCACTTTACCTGCACATTTCCCCACTCCTCGTAACTACCCCCACTCTCGATCACCCCACTACTTCAATTCTTATTATATTATTATTTAATATTTCCCGTTTCATTCTCTTCCTCCCTCCTCTGCCTCCAACTAAACAGAGAAACCAAACTAAACACAAAACAAAACCCAAAACAGATCGTCTCCCCCACATTCGACTCCTTCTTCCTCCTTCTCTCCATAACCGAACGCAGAGAGCCCCGTTCGCCGCTCGACCTCTCTCCCTGCCACTGCGTCGCCGCCCCCAGTCGCAACCACCACTGAACCCACCTTCTTCCCCGTCAACATCTCCGAGAACCCGAAGCAAGGCCAACTCCGCCATTGGCGAATCCCACCCACTCCGTCTTCACCATCAAACTCCAAACCACAGTCGAGGTCCTCCTGCATCACCCCGCCATTGCCGAGTCACCCTCCAGTCGACTCCACCCTGTTCATCGTCACCGCTGTCCACTCCTCTGTTCATTTTCGGAAAACAGAGGATCGCCTCGTCTTCAACCTCGCGACGCACCTTCATTGCTTCTCGCCTTCCTCCTTTGAGCGCTTCCCGCTCGGACCGCCTTCAACCTCTCGCCTGCAACCACCGAGAATCCCCTCGTCTTCATCCCTGCCCTCCTGCTCGAACTCGATCCCATTGACGAACCCATCCCTCGTCGTCGGAGTCTTGCCTGTCGTCCTCCTCCCGAACGCCGTGCCGCCCCATCGCCATGCCTCCCGCTATCGCGGCAACCCCCAGTCCCAGTCGCGACCTCCAGTCGCCCAAGCCCAGTCGCCGCTTCTCTCCCTCGCACCCTCTCTCTCAGTCGAAGTAAAGAAGAAGAAGATCACTGATTGGTTGAAACTGGCTGTTCTGTGTTCGGCCACAGCAGATCCTATTCCGCTGTCCCGTGTTTGCTCCCGATCCTCTATGTGGGTGATTTCTGATTGGCTGCATTTGCTGTTTCGTGTTCGGCCGCACCATATCCAGCTTCGCCGTTTGCTGTTCGGTCTTGATCTGGTGTGGGTTCTGAGCTACTGTTATTGTTGTTGCTTGGGGTTTTCTTCGCACGGTCTTCGCACATGCTTTGGGATTGCTCCCCGAGATTCTGATCCTGTTATTCCATATTATATTATCGAATCATCTACAAGAAACAGGCAAGTTCACTTGAACTATTTTATTTATTCTAGTTCAAGATTAATTGACCTCTTATGCAAGTAGTTCCAATTTATTTATCGTTAACTCTGCCTTGTGTCCCTTCCGTTGGGAGTATCGAGAATTTACACGAGCTAACCCGACGTACTCTTGACCTCTTATTATTATCCATTGACCCGAACCCAAGCCTAGATACATTTGACATGAATAAAATAAATAGAATTTGTACATGAGAAAATACACCTTGATTAAATACATGTTATTACTTGAGATCTTGTGACTTGAACTTGATATGATAAACTTGACTTGTTACTGGAAAAATTCACTTAACTTGTTTACTTGGAAAATTCACATTACTTGCTTTACATTAATCTTGATACATGCATGATACAATAACTCGATAACTGCCCACTTGATGAACATTTATGTGATGCCACCTTGTCTGTCTTGTACTGAGATTTCGACCCAGTTATATTAGAAATCAGTTAAAATAATATAAAGAGAATTATTGTTTTAGATTTACTAGTTCTTGTTTATTATTGTGTAATGCATCATGTTGCTGCATTATTATCATCCTCTTGACATTCTAATACCTACTTGCATGTACATATATGACTTAGTAATAAAATACTAAACAAGCCGGGGTTTCTAAGGGTTGACCTAGTAGTGGACAGTCTCAGAAAATGTACTTGGTAGAAGGTGGAGAATTACTTGTGGAGACGTGAACTTGTTATCTTGTTATCTTGTTACATGAACTTGGCGTGGAAGGTGGAGAATTACTTGTGGAGACGTGAACTTGTTATCTTGTTATCGTGATATACCCGAGTACACGCTCTGTAGATCCCACCACGAAGTCTAAAACGAACATTGTTGTGCGTGCATCGAACCTGTAGTATGGGATGCAGTAGTACGTGCACTAGATAGGAGAAACAAGTTGATAATAGACCTAGTTGACATGTATATATACTTGATTAAGACCATTGCTATTAGTACCATTATTGATCTTGCAATTTGATCTTGATTCATATTCCCACATGTACCTTACTCCTTTACTCTCCGCTTTTCACTACTTGCTGTCCGTACTTGCTCTAAGGACAAATTATTCTTTATTTTTAGATGAACAAGTACATGTGAGCCAGAGAAATTGTCCGAAGGCATTGATGTGCTGTTCTTCTATAATTGGAGCATGAGTCTCTCGAGCTATTTGGTAAGTTCATATTTTCCAGATTCGGTTATTGAATTTCATTCTCGTTTATGTGATTATGTTTTCAACGTGGTTGTGATTCATATTTCTTATATTGTTGATTAAGACTACTACAGCTTATGAATGATATGAGTTGACGTACTTATATCATTCGCTGGGCCTTAGTTACGTGCCTGTGTTCCCGTATACCGGGAAGCGGGACATGACAGGTTTTTAGTGGTATCAGAGCCAGGTTAGGCTCTAACTATGTTGGAGTTTAGCTGGTTTGGCTAATGTTTTAGTCATGTTTGACTAATACGTCAGTCAAGTTCTGCTCTAGCCAGTCTAACTCAATAATATGCGCACCACGTCAATCACATGCACATGTAATAACCAACATATAATCTGGAACCCTCTCATTTGATTCCTATTTTGATCCCTTCGTATTCAGTTCCTTCATCTCCCAATTGTTTCGTCCCCTCCATTCATTTACATTCGTTGATTCCTTACTGGGTATAATTTTATTCTTTTGTGCCCATATTCATTGATTCTGGGATTGTCCATTCTTTTCTTCCCGCTTGGTTCGTCGATCGTCATCGGTGGATCTTCAAGGACATGTTAGAGGCTCGTTTAATTCCTACGTTACCGTATATTTTTATGATATTATTATTGTGTAAATTTGCTATATTACATATTTATTTTCTCACTAACGTTTGCATTGTACTTATGTATGTATTTCATTCTGTCTTCTCCCTACTTTTATAAATCATTTCCACTACTGTGATTTTGTACTATTGTATTTGCTATTTATAATTTATACATTTATTTTGATATTTTATTGTATGGCTTTCAACCTCGTTTCTTACTCTCCTACTATTTATATATCACGAATTTCAAAACACAACATCATACTTAAATTAAATGTCCCCTATCCCTATGCATATGGAAGTTCCATTCCCCATTTCACCATTTCGGTGCAACCTAATGTCGAGATGGCAAATATGCAACTCGATGTCAATGGAGGCAAATTGCAACTGGATATCGGCGAGTCAAAGTGTGCAGCCGAATATCCGGACGACAATCTGCAACCTGATGTCGTGAAGGCAAACATGCAACTTGATGTTAAGGAGGCAAAATTTTCTACCTATTTGCTAATTTATATTTCAAGACAATTTTTAGTTATATAATGAAACTAAAGGTAAAGAAATATTTTCTTTATGACATCTTGTTTATACTATTACACTTCATGTTTCCATACAATTTGAATTTGTATAGTTGATTTTACTCTATTTTGTGTATAAAATTATTATCACTATTATTATTATTATTGCTATTGTTTTCGTTGTTATTCTTGGTATTATTATCATTATTATTATTTCTATTGCTGTTGTTATTATTGTGTTCATTATCCTTATTGTTATTACTTCTATTATTATTACTGTTATTTTATTATTACTGATACTATTACTATTATTATTGCTATTGTGTCCGTTATTATTATTAGTATCATTATTATTACTGATATTACCAGTGCTATTATTATTGTTGTTGTTTTCATTATTTTATTATTGCGATTGATATCGAATTACCTTCATACAAGAAAATGTGTTGAACCCGAATTATATTCTGTCTTGCATTATTATTATTCTTACCAGTATTGTTAATATTTGCCATTATTATTATTGTTATTGTTATTATTGTTATTAATATTATTGTTGTTATTATTACTGTTACTATAATAATAATTATTATTATTGCATTATTTTCATGAATGTTTTGAATCCAATTTGTCATGTGTATCAGTAACGTTAACATTTATTTTATCGTTATTATTTCTATCAGTATGACTATGATGATTTTTTTTTATTACTGTTATTATTATTACTGTTATTATTTTTAATGTTATTGTTATTATTATTTTTATTATTAACATGTGTGTTATTATTATTGTTATTATTATTTTATTATTGCTATTACTATTCTATTATTCTTGATGTTATTGTTTTTATTATTAACATGTTGTTATTATTATTTTGTTAAAAACCCATTAGTCTTGATCTATAGCATATCTTTTAATTATTTAAATTGAAGCCAAACTTTATATTCGTTTTGCATTATTTATCTATATCTATCTCGAGCCCCTACTCTCCTTGATCTTGATGTCTCATTTTTGTCTTCCTACTCGGTTCGTTGATTGGTGTCATGTGGCCTACATCGACATGGTATGTTGCTTGGGACATCGCCATCAGAGTAGTGCAGTGGAAGCGTGATGGGCCCATAATCCATAGGTCCCAGGACTCTCTTGCTGTTTCTTCCTCTTTGCATCATTCAATTCTTGTTCGTTCTTTTTCACCCGTCATCTTTTGTCGATTTATTATTCGACATCGGTCTTATCTATATCCTTCCCTTATTCTGGAGCTTCCATCACTTGAGCTTTCTTTTTCTGATTTTCCTGCCTTGTTATTCCTTGAATTGCTTCTGTTTTGTCCTGCTGCCTGCCAGAATGAATTTCGATGACGAAATTCTTCTTGTAAGATGGGTAGGATTTGTAACCCCTGTTTTCATTAATACGTATTTTAAAATTATTTGTTTGTATTTAAATTCTCAGTATTTTATAACTATTTTCCCCTAATTGATTTTATTAAGTAAACTATTTTATGAAACCCAATTGTCTATTTAAAGCCCAAATTCGTATTTGATTTTATTTTATTATATCTAATCTGAGCCCAAAAGATTGGCCCAAAATCCTAATTGTTTATTTAAATATTTTGAGCCCTTTTTAGCCCAAGCCTAAATTCAATAACCCAGGATGTAACACCCCAATTTTTTTTTTTTTTGAAAACTAAGTCTCCAAATTCAATTCCTTCAATTTCTATATCACTTTAATCATAAACTAAGAAAGTTATATTTCAGGAAAAATTTTGACAGAGTCTCCCCTGTAAATTTTGCCCCGAAACACAAAAAGCTTACAGAATTCTGCTCAAAATTCCGTAGCTCACAATCCACATAATATTTTCATGGGCTCCCCAGGCCAAAATGAGCAGATACACGCAGGCAATATAATATAATGCTCTGGGGGCCAAACTCATAACGGGTTATCAAATATCAATTAAAAACTATAAATTTCTTTGAAAAACGAGGTAAAATTTTAGAAAAATCTTTGTAAAATCTACCACAGAGCCCGGTACTCCACAATGAGATGGGTACGGGTCACAAACATACCACACCACCTCACACTATACCCATCATCGTCATATACATGCTTATATACCCATAATACAATTTAAACCATAAATTTTACTATTCCTATAACTAAATAGTACAAATTTTTAAAATAAAAATTTATCCTATCAATCCACGCCTCACCTCTGCACTGATGAGAACCTGCAACAGTGGGGGATCTAGGGTAGTCCTCAGACTCCCCTAACCCCCCAAACACTAAGGGGTTAGCCATTTCTGGTGTGAGTATAGTTACTAATCTAATGACAAATTAAAATAGTATAAGGAAAATAATTTAAACTTACGAATACCAAATTAAGATAATGCAACCTGAATGCTGAACACAACAACATCGTCAATACAATGATATATCAAATACTTTGCCAATCCTGCATTCAATTATTTAATCATCCATAACTTCCCACATTTCATAATACACTTCACATCGACCTCGTATATATATATATATATATACTTATCTTACATTCGCATAATACGAATATTCATCTTTCCACACTTATCGTCATATCAGCATTTCACTATTTATATTAATATATCTACATGATGTTATTACATTCTTTTTCCAACTCTATTTAGCCATGCGTTTCGCTTACTTATATTATGTCATCAACACACACATTCATCCTGGAAGTTGTGCCGAGGCAGGTAGTTCCCACCATTTCCACGGAAATAGCAGGCGAGTAGTTCCCCGACACACTTCCAAGGTACACCAACTCATATCACAACATACTTTCTGTAATAACCATTTTCATACCCAATCTCATAATACAGGTATTTATTTTATTATGTTATAAAAAGTATCACATCATAAACATATGCATCTATTCTCATAATATCACCTGCTTTCATATCTTATGACATAATTACCACATCTCATTGCCCATGCGATTTACTCACATTTCATCACATCATTAACATCTCATTAATTAGAACGCTTATTCACATTGCATCAAAAGCATGTTTTATAGCTCATTCACATCTCATTTTATCACTTAGTTACTACTCAATCTTACTGAGAATTAAACTTACTTTCATTTTTTACTTATGTCTCAAGTTACCATTTATTACATTTTCATTCTTATCAATTTATACTCGCTTGGTTATGAATTCACCTCAGTCAACAGCCGTGACGATAAAGATATACGGTCCCACCGTATAGCAGTCAACGGTCCCGCCGTGCTGCAGTCAATTACTTTCTTCTTCATTTCCATTACTCATTACCAATATCATGCCACTCACCTGCGAATCATGCCAAGGCAGGTAGTTCCCACCATTTCCCCAGAAATAGCGGGCGAGTAGTTCCTTGACACAATTCCAAGGTGTATCCACTCAAATCATCATGTATTTTACTATAATAATCATTCTCATTTCACAATTACTACATACTATTCATATTAACACACGTCTCTCTTTTACTCTTTTCATTTTAAATTAACCACATACTGCATTTCATCCTCAACCACTTTCTTTCACATTCGCAATTCACCTTTCACTATCCACTTTCTTTCCCATACACAATTCACATTCCACTTTCCACTTTCTTTACTATCACATTTATTATTAACACTTATTTATTTTATTAGTTTGTCGACCAGTGAGCCACAGTATCCCAACATACTGAAAGCCGACAGCCCAGTAAACACGCAGTCCGATGCTCTCCCAGAGTCTTACTCGTCCGAGGCTACGTCTTCCTCCTAGCCGAACTAGCGAGGGAACACAGCACTCCTAGTCCCACTAGGGTGCCTCCTCGCGATATCTGTCATCGAGGGAAAAACCACAATACCCTAGTCCCACTAGGGTACTTTCTCCCAGCCAAAGCCAGCGAGGTAAACACTCACCACTAGTCCCACTAGGGTACTTCCTCCCAGCCGAAGCCAGCGAGGTAAACACTCACCACTAGTCCCACTAGGGTGCTTCCTCGCGACAGCTGTCATTGAAGGAAACCGGGCCTCAAGCCGATAGCTTGGGCAATAAAATCACTTACCCCAAACATAGTTTGGGTCCACTATTCCCAAGCCGGTCCTTGGGCGTTAGGAGGTCTAGCCCAAACTTCCAGGATTGCTGTAGGTACTGGTCAACAAAGCCATCTGTTATTAGCATTAATCATTTCATCTTTTCAGCTTACTTATCAACACACGCATTTCACTTTTGACTTCAATAATTGCCACACCTTGACTTTAATCACAAAATTAATACCACATTTTATTAGCACGTACCAGCTAAACTTTTATTTTCATGTCAATATACCAGGTTATACACACACCCTGTTATTCCACACATAACTCATTATATCATTTTATTGCATAATATTAATGCACCAAGATATTTATTTTGTTATAACATCCCATATTAAGGACACCATATTATTCATTACCTCCTTATACCATATATAGGCATACGCCCAGTTATAGTATTAATAAAAGAACTACATTATGTTATTCCATATCGTAAGAGTATCAAAACGTGTAATTCATCACATTACAATATCATACTATTGCTTATTAATTCACTTCGAACATAATTATAATGTAAACCTATACCCACTTACTAATTTCATCCATTATCACATCACAAGTCAATATCAAGATATATATATATATCACAAACATACACCACGCATGCGGATTTCCAAGAAAAGGGGCCAAAATCACTTATTTCCTCTAATTAAACCTCATGATATCTCATCATAGCATACTAACTAATATCCAATACTCTATGTGAGTAAAATCACCTATAAGGGTCTATATGCCCCAAAATAAACATAAAACATGCACTATAAATGCACAGGTTTCCAAAACATGATCACAATCCCTAATTTCGTCTAATTACACCTCATAACATTCCTCCATAACAAACCAGCCCATACACAAGGCTCAACTTATACCAAATCACCTATATCAACTTATATACCCAAAAACATACACGAAACATGCACGGGGTAAAAATATGCACAAACAATTTAATATATTCAGTTTTTATACATCAACACATCCCACTAACTCATAATATAGGTTTTATATACTTAAAATAATTAATTTCACTAAATTTCTCAAAAACCCATTTTCGGGCCCCTAAAAATCCGTATTTTCTTTCAAAATCGACTTTTAGCATAACTTCTACAAAATACATCAAAAAGCCACAAAATTTGGCCACAACATAAAATATACATAAATACAACATACTCACCTGACGGATCGAGCAAACGAAGTCCCACGTCCGCCCGGTAGCCAGTCGAAGTTCGACTTTTTTCCCCTAATTGAAAAATTATAGAACCGATTAGTTTAAAACTCAAACCATGACCTACAAACCTCCAAATTCGAATCCGTCTTCACCCATGCGTCACAAATGACATATGTAGGTGAGCTACTTCGATAGATTTCGAATTCGGGTCCCAATACAAAAACTCACTTATAGATCGGAGGCTTCCTATTAGGAAAATTTCCTATCTCCTACTTTCTTTAATCCCTTCTTCCTAGTTTCTCAAATTAGGGTTAATAATAATAATAGAACTCAATTATACCTCCAAACCCATCAAATTTTCACCTAAACCTCGCTCGGGCATTTCACCGAACACCCGGCGTGCATAAATAGTGTACCCGTATTTTTTTTTTTGAGATTCCGACGGGTTTCTAACTCCATAAAATTCTCACTAAACCCATTCTAAATTATTTTCCCTTAATACACAACAATTTCTATAATCCATACTTATCAATTATCCTATTTATTAACCAAAATCTAAAGCCAGCACACTAATTAATTTATAACTCACAAACCACTCAATTTCTCACCAATCTTTCTTCTCTATAATTTCTAGCATCACCTAATTACCCTACTATATCATTTTCTAGCACTAAAACTCAAAATCATATTTTCCCATAAACTAAACTTCATAATTTCTTACCTTACAAGCCTTATCTTTGCAAACGGAATCCGGAAATGAGTAGAGCACCTCCAAATTAGCTTAAACCCTCAAAATTTTGTGAAGAACCCCATAGAAATTGGCTAGGGCTTTGAACCCTAATTCATGGCCGAATGGGGGGGTTTCCTTTCTTCTGGCCGAATCTGAGGTGGGAGGGGGAGAAGGGTAGGGAGAAAGAAATAAAAGGGCAAAATTTCATATAAGCCCATATTTGACCATAGGTTTATATCTATACCCTTCTAGGTAACTCTTCTACGGGTTTTCTTGCAAAAATCACTCCATAATGTACTTAGATTCATCCTAAACATAAAATAAAATTAAAAATGTATTTTTATGCATAGTTATAATCAAAATCAATAGTTATGCACAATAACAATACATATAAATATGTATACATACGAATATCGCAATATTTTTGAAAACTACTTTCAATTTCAAACTATAATTTAAAAACTTGGAAATTTAAACCCCCTATCATCAACAAATGCCCCAGAAAAATTTCGGGTCAAATCGAATTCGTCTCCTCTGAGAAAACTCATCTCAAAACTCCTATATTTTCAATTTTTCCCGTTTACCCCAGAATATCAATTTAATCATTCTAATACTAATAAAATTAATTAATTGGGGGTAAATATACTCAGAAACATATTTAAAAATGATTTAAAACAAATAATTAAGGAATTAAAAAAAAAGACAGATGTTACACAGGACCCATATAATTGTACAGATGATCTACCCGTATACAATTTCTTTCCACTTTTTACCACTCTTCAATCCCGTACCCCAACTCCTCCCACTTTACCTGCACATTTCTCCACTCCTCGTAACTACCCCCACACTCTCTCACCCCACTACTTCAATTCTTATTATATTATTATTTAATCTTTCCCGTTTCATTCTCTTCCTCCCTCCTCTGCCTCCAACTAAACAGAGAAACCAAACTAAACACAAAACAAAACCCAAAACAGATCGTTCCCCCCCCATTCGACTCCTTCTTCCTCCTTCTCTCCATAACCGAACGCAGAGAGCCCCGTTCGCCGCTCGACCTCTCTTCCTGCCACTTCGTTGCCGCCTCCAGTCGCAACCACCACCGAACCCACCTTCTTCCCCGTCAACATCTCTGAGAACCCGAAGCAAGGCCAACTCCGCCATTGGCGACTCCCACCCGCTCCGTCTTCACCATCGAACTCCAAACCACAGTCGAGGTCCTCCTACATCACCCCGCCATTGCCGAGTCACCCTCCAGTCGACTCCGCCTTGTTCATCATCACCGCTGTCCACTCCTCTGTTCATTTTCGAAAAACAGAGGATCGCCTTGTCTTCAACCTCGCGACGCACCCTCATCGCTCCTCGCCTTCCTCCTTCGAGCGCTTCCCGTTCGGACCGCCTTCAACATCTCACCTGCAACCACCGAGAATCCCCTCATCTTCATCCCTGCCCTCCTGCTCGAACTCGATCCCATTGACGAACCCATCCCTCGTCGTCGGAGTCTTGCCTGTCGTCCTCCTCCCGAACGCCACGCCGCCCCATCGCCGTGCCTCCCGCTGTCGCGGCAACCCCCAGTTGCAGTCGCGACCTCCAGTCGCCCAAGCCCAGTCGCCGCTTCTCTCCCTCGCACCCTCTCTCTCAGTCGAAGTAAAGAAGAAGAAGATCACTGATTGGTTGAAACTGGCTGTTCTGTGTTCGGCCACCGCAGATCTTATTCTGCTGTCCCGTGTTTGCTCCCGATCCGTTGTGTGGGTGATTTCTGATTGGCTGCATTTGCTGTTTCGTGTTTGGCCGCACCATATCTAGCTTCGCCGTTTGCTGTTCGGTCTTGATCTGGTGTGGGTTCTGAGCTACTGTTATTGTTGTTGCTTGGGGTTTTCTTCGCACGGTCTTCGCACATGCTTTGGGATTGCTCCCCGGGATTCTGATCCCGTTATTCCATATTATATTATCGAATCATCTACAAGAAACAGGCAAGTCCACTTGAACTATTTTATTTATTCTAGTTCAAGATTAATTGACCTCTTATGCAAGTAGTTCCAATTTATTTATCGTTAACTCTGCTTTGTGTCCCTTCCGTTGGGAGTATCGAGGGTTTACATGAGCTAACCCGATGTACTCTTGACCTCTTATTATTATTCATTGACTCGAACCCAAGCCTAGATACATTTGACATGAATAAAATAAATAGAATTTGTACATGAGAAAATACACCTTGATTAAATACATGTTATTACTTGAGATCTTGTGACTTGAACTTGATATGATAAACTTGACTTGTTACTGGAAAAATTCGCTTGACTTTTTTACTTGGAAAATTTACATTACTTGCTTTACATTAATCTTGATACATGCATGATACAATAACTCGATAACTACCCACTTGATGAACATTTATGTGATGCCGCCTTGTCTGTCTTGTACTGAGGTTTCGACCCAGTTATATTAGAAATCAGTTAAAATAATATAAAGAGAATTATTGTTTTAGATTTACTAGTTCTTGTTTATTATTGTGTAATGCATCATGTTGGTGCATTATTATCATCCTCTTGACATTCTAATACCTACTTGCATGTACATATATGACTTAGTAATAAAATACTAAACAAGCTGGAGTTTTTAAGGGTTGACCTAGTAGTGGACAGTCTCAGAAAATGTACTCGGTAGAAGGTGGAAAATTACTTGTGGAGACGTGAACTTGTTATCTTGTTATCTTGTTACATGAACTTGGCATGGAAGGTGGAGAATTACTTGTGAAGACATGAACTTGTTATCTTGTTATCGTGATATACCCGAGTACACGCTCTGTAGACCCCACCACGAAGTCTAAAACGAACACTGTTGTGCGTGCATCGAACCTGTAGTATGGGATGCAGTAGTACGTGCACTAGATAGGAGAAACAACTTGATAATAGACCTAGTTGACATGTATATATACTTGATTAAGACTATTGCTATTAGTACCATTATTGATCTTGCAATTTGATCTTGATTCATATTCTCACATGTACCTTACTCCTTTACTCTCTGCTTTTCACTACTTGCTGTCCGTACTTGCTCTAAGGACAAATTATTCTTTCTTTTTAGATGAACAAGTACAGGTGAGCCAGAGAAATTGTCCGAAAGCATTGATGAGTAGTTCTTCTACAATTGGAGCATGAGTCTCTCGAGTTATTTGGTAAGTTCATATTTTCCAGATTCGGTTATTGAATTTCATTCTCGTTTATGTGATTATGTTTTCTACGTGGTTGTGATTCATATTTCTTATATTGTTGATTAAGACTGGTACAACTTATGAATGATATGAGTTGGCGTACTTATATCATTCGCTGGGCCTTAGTTACGTGTCTGTGTTCCCGTATACCGGGAAGCGGGGCGTGACAAATTCCGTTCCTTGTAAATTTTTATTAAAAAAAGAAAAAAATGCATGGACACAAGATGATCTTGCGTCTTGACCATTTTTTTTATAAAAAATATCACGGGCGCAAGATCATCTTGTGTCCAACATTTTATTTTTATTTTTTTTAAAAATGCATGGACGTAAGATCATTTTGCGTCCGACATTTTATTTGTATTTTTAAAAAATGGCACGTACGGAAGACGTATGTCGTCCGATATATTTTTTTTTATAAAAATTGTGAGATAATAGATGATCTTGCGTTAGAACAAAATAACTGTTAAATTTTAGGACGGATGGGAATACGTCTTTCGATTGCGATAATTTGAAAATTTTTATATCTCTTCTCAAATATAGAAGACTACTGTTCTCCAAAACTCAAATTTTGGAAATATAGGGAAAGCCTGCAGCTCAATTTTTTGCCAAAAATTTTAAATTTTAAAAATATAAGAAACGACTAATGATGCTCTTAGATCCTCGATTATAGCCAACTGTCTGGATTTTTATTTTAGAGGACCGGGAAATGATTTTTGAACTATCAGTTATCTTGAATAGGTTGACACATTAGTCCCTTTGTTTTATTTTATTTTTTTACTAAAGAAGTACGTCCCTGTCCGAGTAATTTAGTGTGTCCATTTACTTGCCAGAAAAATAACTGCTTTGACCTTTTGAACTCTCCATGTGAGACTAGATTGACACCAAGCATGACACAGCACATAAATCTAGTTTACAGTCATTGAAACCTTAAATATCAATGGAATAAATGCATCACCATCATCGTAACTAGTAACTAGCACATGATTAAGTAACATGCATAGCCCATGCGAAGTATACAAAATTTATAATAAACAAGTCGCTTTGTATAAAAAGGGATGAAAATGATGGGGAAATAAGAGTTGGGTCATCTTGCAGCATCCAATTCTAACAACAACGAAAAAACAGGTACAGACATCCTGGAAAGTTGAGATTTCAGATCAGCGATGTCGTTTCGCCATTTGCTGTTCGGGCAGTGATGAAACTCTACTTTGTCAATTTCCAAATATCGATCTTCTGTCTTCCATATAGAAGTAGAAAGGCATGACATTATGTACTGATAGGCATTGACTACACTGAGCTCAAACTAGCAGTAGCAGTGCAAATGTTCAACACAAAGCTCAAACTAGCAACTAACATGTAACTTCCGTTCTCATTTTAATACGTATTTTCTGTATATTTTTAGTATTTTAATTTTTTATAAATTATATTCCGCTTTTTAATTCTTTTATTGAAATTTATTGTTGGATCTCTAATAAAGTCAATTTCTATTTATTAATTGTATTTGCCACAATTTTCAAACGACTATACATTTTAATAAAAATATATTTCAATTCTGTAAGTTTATTTTCTTATTCGGTTAATTATTTAACCCAAATTAAATATATTGTTATTTGTTGGAGTATTTAAATAAATTTGTTTAACCCAAACCTTATTATCATCATTATTATTATGATTATTGTTGTTATGCTTATTATATATGACTAATAATAATAATAATAATAATAATAATAATAATAATAATATTCTAGTTTATTATTATTTTTGTAGAGCACAATCCTAGTTTACCCTATAATGTGTTTAATTACTCTGTAAGTCGTATTAAATTCCTAGTCCAACTTTATTGTTTGATTATTTATAAAGTGTGAGACTATATACTCTATTTTAACCCAATCTATATCTACTATTTAATTTATTATTTTAAAGCTCAAACCAATTATATTATTATTATTTGATTATTTTAATTGGCTGTGAAAAGTTAAATCTTAAACCAATTGTATTCTTTTAATTAATTTTATTTTTTTTGAACTATGAAATTTTGTTGTTCACCCTATTCAAATTTTTATATATTGATACTCCAATTAATCTATCATTAATCCTATTCTTTTTCCCAATGAATTTTAACCAAAACCCTATAACCCGCTAACTCGTACCTGCTACCCAACAACCCACCATCTTAATCCCCCTATATATATATACAATTAGCGTAACCCTAATTACTATCACCTAATCATCATTAACCTATTAAACCTCGCCGCCTAACCCTGCCCTTATTAATCTTCAACCTCCCGCCACTTCTCCTTTCGTCTTCTTCTTGGCTGTGTGGCGTTGAAACCCAACGCCAGCCCCAAAACCCCCCGACCTTCTCTCCCACTACCACCGAAGTCGACCACCACCACAGTCGCTCACCCCCTACCCCGCATCTCCTTCTCCTCTGTTTCTTCACACAGAAACCCATTGCCTTCCTCCTCGTCATCCCGACCACCTGCACCTCCTCGACCTCCGATCATCCTCTTCCACTATCGTCGCTCAACCTCTCGACCACCGATCACCCTGAAGTCCCCCGCCCTGCCTTCGCCAGCCCTTGCACCATTGCCACCACCTTCGACCTTCCTCCTCGCCGTCACACCCGAGCACCCCTCGGTGCCGTCGAGTGCACCCAACCTCTCGACTGACCATGTCCTTATTCCTTGATATCCATGTTTTCTTTACTCTTTGTTTTCTTTACTTGTCGCCCACGACTTGCTCTAAGGGCATTCTTTTTTTTTTTTTAGACCAGAAATTTATAGGTGCTAAAGAAACTATTCCTGAAGGAATTAGTGAGCAACGTTTCTAGAGATGGATCCAGTTTCCGCTGCATAATTTTTCTTATTTTTATTTATTTCTTGAACATTATGAACTTGTACTTGTTTGGGCTCTATGACCTGTAGTTTTGTTTTGATCCCGAATGTTGGATATTTAAACTGTTGGTTTATTTCATTATTATTGGAATTCATCTTGTTTCATGTGATTATATTTTCCTGCGTGGTTGTATCTTGTTGTTTTATTGCTGAGTTAGCTTGGTACAACTTATGGATGGTGTTTACATCAGTCGCTGGGCCTACGTTACGTGCTCGTGTTTCCGTATCCTGAGAAGCGGGACATGATATATATTCACAAATTAATTTGATTTACTGACCTCAATAGGGTCTAAAATACTAAACAAAAATGGGGAAGCAGCAAAAACAGAAATCTTTTCATGTATTAAATCAAATAGTTAATATGCAACAAATCTAAATCACAACGAAACACAAGCATGGTATAATAGATGTCCAAAACAATATGGTATGGGGTATTTAACAAGCCTACAACGAGAATGCTATGACTAACACTTCATGCATGCAAGATTCATACAACATGTAATGGATCACAAACGACATACATATATGCAAAACGAATTAATTATTTCTAAGTTGTTTTATGTCTTGTGTGTAACGAAAGATGACTACGGATGGATCAACAAATAGAGGCAATATCTACAAGGATTTTCCATGAGAATGAATAGACACAAAAGCCACACTACAGGCGGTATTTAGTACTTGTATATACAAAAAAAAAGAATACAAGTTACTTGCCTCGAATTTGATGATGAATATGACAAAAAGAGAATAACGGGAACGGATCCCGGGCAACGAAGACAAACACACGGATATGGATGAGATGATCACGATCACGATCGGATCGAACGACCAAGATTCACTTGATGAAGAAGAAGATGATGATGATCAAGGTAGATCCAATGGTCGAGATCTCACTTGGTCAAAACTCGATCAAACAACAAGCACACAAGGAGAGGCAGCCGGGGTTGGGTAAGTGCACTGTGAGCGGACAGGACGGTGTGCTGGACAGGGACGGTGGCTGACTGGCGCTGCTGTTGCTGGTGTTTGCTTCGGGAGGAGAAAAGGGAGGTGCGACTGGGGAGTCGCCAGAGGAGGCAAGGCGACAGGGGAAGTGCTGGCATCGGGAGTGGGACAGCGACAAGGGGTTGCTGTCGCGGGTGCTATTGTCGCTGCTGATTGGCTGCTGTGGTGCTCGGGAGGAGGGTAGCACAGCGGGGACGTCGAGGCAGGGCGTGGCATAGGGGGAACTGGAGGGTAGTCGGGAGAGAGCACGGGGCACTCAGGGAAGAGGGAGGGATGAGGGTCGGGAGTGCAGAAGGTAGGGGAAACGGGAGGGCGGCTAGGGTTTGTTGAAGAATAAGGTAAATACACAGTATGGGTATATATATATAAGGGATATTAGGGTTTAGGGGGTGTGAACGGGTGTTGGGTATAATGAGTATTGGATATTGAGGGTTATAAGGTTTCATTGGGTTTCGGGTATTAATTAGGGTCCAATAAGGAGAACAAAGGATGACAACAAATAAAATAGGCCATGAACATTAAATAGGGAAAAAAATTAATTCAACGATCAACTAGACATGAAATAATAGGCAGGCAATTTCGAAACACGGAGATCAAATCACAGGCGACAAAATAGATGGATGAATTATTGAGAACGAAGAACAAATACATGGCTCAGAAGAAACAAAAGAGTACAATATATATAAATACTCAGAAAAAGAAAACACATCCAAAATACAAAAACATGGGAAACAAGGGTTACATAGATAGTTGTTGTACATGATAATTCTTAAAAAAGCAAACCGATAAATGCAATGCTTTCACTTCATATATTTCTTAGTTTTTTGTGATGTGTATATGCTTGATATACTTATTTTAAATATGAAGATTGTGAACAATATTGTATTTTAGGATAATTGCATTGTATTGTGCTTTTGAGTAAATTAAATAATTCATTTTTTGTAGGTTCATAATCACATGACCTAGTGATTTCAGATGCCATTCTCCAACTGCAGCGGAGCGGGGAAAAGCTCTTGCAGTGGTAAGTGTTTTTTTAATCTTCCAACCAACCATTATCATTTAATGTACATTATCATTTCTTCCTATGCAAGATGTTACTGACCCCCCTATCGATTTCCCCTAACCACTACATGCACCTGTCGATGCACCTGGAGGTCCCGATCCAATAGACCCATCACTTCTCAGAATGCAAGCGACTCACCGATTGAGTTTTGTATGGAAAGGTGAGTCGAAGAACTTGAAACAAGAAGGGGGGTGTTCGTTAGAGCAAGCTTCGGACAGCAAATAACAACAAACATTGAAACAAGAAAGTACAATATAATAAGGAACAAGGAACAATGAGATCAAGTACGATACAAGAACACATGTAAACTTGTAAATTGGAAACTAGAAACATGTAAACATGACTTCAATATATAATCAATCGGTAACAAGGTATCATGTAACGGAAAACAATTCATGTAAATGGGGAACATGCAAAAGTGTATATAGGAATCATGTAAATGAGAATCATGTAACTTGTAAACATGAATCATGTAACTTGTAAACATCAATCATGCACGTGCTCAGTCATAATCTTAAGTCTATCAATTTTTTAATAATCCTAACTAAAGCACGCATTCTTGCGTTCTATACCACATGTTCGGGTGCATACAATTAAGTGAACGTTTAGACACTAATGATGAATTCTATTGAATCATGTACTCCGATCTTGCAGTGACAATAACAGAAATCATATTACGTAAACATGAACATGCAATCATGTAGTTAAGTAAAGGACTCCAGAGGTGGCCCTTGTAAACTCTAGAGGTGGCCCCCGTTGTTCTACAACGTGGCACTTAATTCTACGTGACACTTAGTTCCATATAACTTTTAAATATTAGGTTTCGAAGGCAATCACAGGTTAAATATATAGCGGAAAAATTACAAAAATAAATATCGAAACCTAGCCATGGATCCATGCGAAAACCATAAATTATGTTTAGGAGTTATACATTGAAGATGGATCTGTTGTCTCCACAGTATGTCGATCACAACACTACAATATTGCGGTGCCTCTACGGTATTCACACGAACGGATCAAATCAAGCTTTCCCTCGCGCCGCGGTGCTAGCTGCAGAAAGGGGATGTTCCTCACGATCTCTCTCTGACAATTTCTGTGATGGCTAGGGTTTTCTGATGTGTGACTTTTCCACAGATACGTATCATATGTATATGTATAGAAAATCAATCCTAAGAGAGTAATGAGGCTGTGAAAATCAACCCTAAGAGAGTAATGAGGCTGTTGGGCCCACAATTTGACATGGGTCAAATTCGTGTGTAAGCCTTTGAACGTTAGTCAGCCTACTTAATCTAATTAAATGTTCAACCAATGTCAAGAGTCCATGTCTTATTTGGATCCGTAATTAAATTCATCTTATGAATTTAAATCCCAATTTGGATCCATTCTAAGTGTGTGACCCGGTAGGTTTCCATTACGTTGACAGTAATACTAAAATCATATTCTAGTATTACAAACAGTGAGCTGTATTTCGCAATACATCACTGCTACTCAAGTAACAGGAATGTCAGTGATTTGAGATAACCTATCCGTGATCAATGTTACCATGTAGTCTAGTTCCTTGTCTAGACATCTTAATTGACTACAAGACATAGAGCGTGTCACCCTTGTATAGTTCAATCTTTGGTTTCTTGATGTCCGATTAGACTTTCTAAAGCAAATGAGCTCAATATCTCATATTGACTCGTTTGAGCACAACCATGCATTTTATAGTCTCACTCAATTAAACAGCCCATAGATATCGTGTCTGTTATGCAAGAGGGATAAATCATATCTAAGTCACTCGCATCCCTCTGCATGATTTGTAGTATATCCAATAATCTACTTTATAATCACCTTATTACAGGCAATATTTGACGACATTAAAACATACAACTTCTCATGTAGGTAACCGTAGTGACTTCAAGTCAAAGGACTACATACATCATGGTCATTGTGAGAACCACTTATGATAATCACGTAACGATCCATGTAGCGTTCTCATGGTGGGTCAGTTCAGTATATTATTACTCTAATATGTACCCATGTGAAGACTTGATATCTCATATCTCATATCCATGACCCATGAGATATGGTCATTAGTCTACGCACATACTAGTCTATATGTGTTATTGTTATCCTAATTCACAATAACACTTGGCTAGGGACATTTAAGAATAGTGTTTTGATTAACTAATAGGATCTTACAACCAAGTATGCACTTGATATCACATGGTATTGATCCTACTATTCTAAGGACTTTATTATGTTCATTTAATCACAATAAAAAAATACAATAAATAAAACACCTCATATATGAAATAAATATCATGATGCAATGTAAACTAGTAATATCAATACACAACTGGCCTCTAGGGCATACACCAACAGTGAACATGTAACATGTAAACATGAAACATGTAGTCAGGTAATGGACTCTAGAGGTGGCCTTCATCATCCCACGACGTGACACTTAGTACTATGTGACACTTAGTTCTATGTAACTTGTAAACATGAATCACTATTATGGAAAACACAGGCCTCCTTCTGAGTACACTCTCATATATTGTCCACTATTAGATCATACCCTTTATAACCCTGACTTGTAACTCTTTTACAGTTTTTACTCATGAACATGCAACAAATGGTAACGGGTGTCAAGATAGTATCAAGAAGGTGCTGGGATTTATGCAATGCATGACATACAAGTTCAGTTTATTAAATGCGAGAAATAGACATATTTGTATTTAAAATCATAACGATGCAATTTTTGGACAACAGTACACCATTGTACTAAAATTCATTTTCCCACTGTTATTGGAAAGCGAATTAGGTTCTATCAAGGGTTTCAGAAAATAGACTTTCTTCCGGTACCAACGCATATTTACACGATACATTATAATTACAGTAACTATGCCTACCAGTCAGTTCTTTACTTATCTAGCGTTTAGACAACAAGTCAAGGTTAAGTCCTTGGGCTTATTACTCTACTATAAAGCCCTTAATAAATCCACAAAAATAATAATCTTGTTCTTGACTATGTCTACCAGTAAACAGAATTTTATCAGGTCATAATTTCAACAGTAAACTGTATTATCAACTAGTTTACGAGACGATGCATTTAAAACAGATAATCTAAACACTCCGACGTTACAGCACTAAAATCTAAAATGCCAATATCTTGCAATCTACTAATCTATTTTTGAAACCGTACGTCAAAAGATCTGGGTTCCAGACATGGAGGGAAACAACTTCTATGTACAGGGTTCTAAATTATATTAATGGGAACTAGTTCAAATACTAGTAGTAAGTCAGGGAAAATGACATGACATAATCTAATACTTCGTTTTAAAATCACTATTTATAGGAAATTTCATTTTTATAACCAGAATGGATTGTCATAATCAGTAATCAGAACATGTCTCTACAATTAATCCATCAACATTTATCATTTCTACTTCTCTATGGTTTTCCAAGAAATTCTTATATTTGAGAATAAAACTATACTATCGCACACAATCAAAAATTCATTCGAATCACCATATTTATCTATATTCACATATCTATATATATCTCCAATTCGTCTTCGTGCAATGTATACGGTGATAATGAGATTTACAATTTTTCTGTGGTTATTGAATCGACGAAGGCAAATGGAATGATTCAGTACAATACATAACAATTGATTTAAACATGAAAAGATCACAAGGCATGTAACGATACGTTGATTCCACAATTGAGATCTACAAAGTATATTTGTATGAACATGGACGATAAATGGATTTCATGATACGATAATTAAATATGGAAACTACTTGCAAGAGATCAAAGAAACACTTGAACATGAACAATAAATTGAGTTCAAGAGATGCTTGCCTATTACGTGACGATTTTGAATGGGAACCAATAACGAAATGAATAGAACTTCAACGACAATGGCGGAGAGCAACGACAAGAGTGGTAGTAACAAGGAGAACGACAACAACAACAACAACAAGCGAGACAACAACACAATAACAAGAGGACAACAACAAGAGTGAGAATGACAACGAGCGGCAGTGGTGACGACAATGATGACGATATCAAGCAATGGAAGGAAGGAGATGAGTCAAAATATAGAATTTATATTTGATAGAAGAGAAGAATGAATACATTGAATTCTTTTGTTCTTCACCCTTTCTTGGTGACGACATATGAAATATTATGATCTATTTATATACATCTTTGGAGGGTAGGTGGAAGGGATGGTGGAGTGAAGGTGGAGTAAGTGGTGGAGAGAATTGTGAGGAGAAATTGGTGGAGGAAATGTTGACTCATTCCAACACTCTCCCTCAAATTGGAGCATAAATATCGACCATACCCAACTTGCCCAGTGAGTCAGAAAGACATTCTTTGAAATACCTTTTGTAAGAACATCTGTCAGCTGCTCTTCAGTAGGAACAAAATGGAAGCTAATAAGTTGTGCAGCTAGCTTTTTCCTTATGAAATGACGATCAACCTCCACAAGCTTAGAGCGATCATGTTGCACCGGATTATGTGATGTCTCAATAGCTACCTGATTGTCACAGTATAACTGCATTGCACCTTTAAGTTCAAATCCTAAATCTTGCAAGAGATTTCTCAACCACAAAAGTTCACAAACCGCATGAGCCATACCTAAGTACTTAGCTTCAACACTTGACCTTGCTACAACCTTGTGCTTTTTACTCTTCCATGTCACAAGATTACCTCCCACAAAGATGAAATAACCATAATTTGATTTCTATCTGTGATACAACCAGCCCAATCTGCATCTGTAAAATCACACACCTCCAATATATTATTATGCATAGAAAACATTACTGCTCTTCCTGGAGTTGACTTTAAATATCTCAAAATTCTTACAACAGCATCCATATGACTTTTACTGGGATTATGCATAAATTGATTAACTACACTTACTGCATAAGCAATATCTGGTCTAGTATAAGATAAATAAATCAAATGCCTAACTAATCTCTGATAACTAGCTCGATCAGTTGGAACCTGATCTGGGTATTCTGCTATGTGGTGATTCTGCTCAATAGGAGTATCAATAGGCTTGCAGTCCAACTACATGTTTCGGTCAGTAAATCAAGTATGTACTTCTAGTGACACAAGAAGATTCATTCTCTCCCCTACCTACCTCAATTCCTAAGAAGTATTTGAGGTCACCCAAGTCTTTCATCTCAAACTCATAAGCTAACTGTAACTATAGCTTTTCAATCTCAACAGTATCATTGACAGTAACCACCATATCATCAACATAGATAATCAGAATACTTACATTCCCTTGTTGATGCTTGAGAAACAGAGTATGATCTGAGTTACTCTGTTTATACCCGAACCTGAGCATGGACTGTGTAAACCTTTCAAACCAGGCACGAGGTGACTGCTTGAGACCATACAATGATTTTTGCAATCTACACACAAAGTCACCAGAGGAAGCAGATACATACCCAGAAGGAAGACTCATATACACCTATTCAATCACTCGCCATGAAGGAAGGCATTTTTCACATCAAACTGTCGAAGAGGCCAATTTAGATTAGCAGCAAGGGAAGGTAAGACACGGATAGTCTTCATCTTGGTCACCGATGCAAATGTATCATCATAGTCTATGCCATACGTTTGAGTTAATCTCTTTACCACAAGGCATGCATTATACCTGCTCATCGACCTGTCTGCATTATGTTTCACTGTAAACACCCAACAACAACCAACTGCTTTCTTTCCCCAAGGAAGAGGTACATTACTCTTCTGCAATGCCTCCATCTCTTCCTCCATCACCTTTGACCACTTCGGATCTCTCAACGCATCATGCACTTTGTTTGGTATTGAGATAGCTGATATTTGATTCACAAATGATTCATATGACTTAGACAATCTCTGGGTAGCCACATAGTTGGCTACTGGATATTTTGATTTTGCATGAACAGTGGGTTCATACTTTTTGTAACGCCCTCAATTCTATTTACATGTAATTCGTAGCACGACAGGATCTTTTACTTCAAATTCGTACAATTTTACAAGGAATTTAAAATTTTTATTTACAACATGTTCTTTTACATCAACGCAGTGGAAATTAAACGAATACAACATGATATACAATAGTTAAAATGCTTCAATCTTGTAACAACTCATCATATTGACTTTAAGTCCATGCCAAATCCAGTCTTGCAACTAGAAAACTGTGGACACGTCAGTTACATACAACTGACGCAATGCTATAAAATAGCAATTCTCTTACTTTAGCAAACACGCAATTGAATGCACAATAAAGTGTAAAAGTGACTATCCTAAACATGTCAGTGTATCATATAACTTAATGCCTAGTGCAGATGATATACTACGATGACACTAATGCATACTTGTTCGGATTCTATGCATCCCATACTACATAGGTCCGAGGGCAAGTGTAACACCCCGAATTCCAGAATACAACTGAATTCGAGTTCCACAGGATCTTTACACTTCTTTCGTACAATTTTACAAGGAAATAAAAACTTTTCTTTTATCAGAGTTACATTACACTTGTATATTATCACAGCGGAAGTAATATTACATTAAATTACATGAAACAACATTAAAATAGTCTTGCACAGCATGTATACTTCAATTGTCAAGCATCTTTACCCTGCAAATAAAACTGTGGGCGCGTCAGTTCATTCATTTGACAAAATACTATACACGGCCATCCTCTCTATGCCGAAAACAGTATAATGATTCTCATTTCTTAACAAACACAAATTTGTCACAAGCAAAGCTAAAGGGGACTATCCTATTGATGTCGTGTTGTGAATATGCACTTAGTCCTTAATGCAATTATTTATATTATATGACACTAATGCGCACTTGTTCAGAGTCTATGCAGTCCATACTACATAGGTCCGAGGGCAAGCCCTTAATCGTTCTTCATCTTGTAGGATTCAATCCCTCGCCATGACTTAGTCTACTACTGTAACTACGGTAAGTATCCTAGATATTTTCTGACCTACGAACTCATGTCTAGGCGCCCTGGAGGGAATCCCAATGCACTGACACATGACTCATCATGCAGGCATCCTGTGGTAATTCAGCTCCTACTATAGACATGACACCAACCGCAGTCGTCAAATACTCCACGAGCGTCGCACCGGGACGGTACTCTAGAGCAGTATCCATGTCCTATCATGACTCATCATGGGACATCCTGTGAATACTCTCACGCTGCCAATCCAATGGCCCTCATGCTCATTATTTTTCTCTTACTTTCATCGCATCTTCATTATGTATCTAATCCTTAGTTTAATTGAATCGTGAATAAAAATCAACTCTTAGAGTGTAGCACTTCCACTATACCGGTCTCATTCATTTAATTTCACATGACCCAATCTTGATCTTCTTATTTCAAAACATAATTTCACAATTCTTTCATTGTCGGTATAAGGCTTGGCTATACCCTAATTCTCAATTTCAACTCATAATCACAATGTCATACTCATAAGATTTTTTTTTCATGGTTAATCACAATTCATGTTTCAATAGCATAGTATTCATATATTCACATCTTTCATAACTCATCATGTCAACTATTTCAATTTCTCAAGTAAAATATCATACATAACAATGAAAATGCAACACGTCACATTCGCTAGTTTATAAACCCACATAATTCTATTTCAATCCATACTAATTCCACAGTTCACATTTTCAATTGGTTTCACAATTCACACCTTTCAAACTTCTCATTACCAAAAATCTCAATTTAAACTTCGTAAACACTCCATTCGATTTCCTTTAAAAAGAAAGTTAGTAATTAAAATAAGTTCCCCCTTGTAAAATAGTCTCAAATTCTCATTTATACTAGGACACCAATCATAGAAATTTTCTCACAAAAATTACGGTTTTACTTGAAACTTCGGGGAAGTCGACTGTCGCATATGGCCAGTCGGCTGGTCTGCGAGGTTCTAAAGCTCGAAAATACATAATCAGAGTAGTCGACTGTCACATATGACCAATTGGCTGTTCTGTGATGATTTCTAAACTCAAAAAAAAAATGAAGAAGGCAGTCGACTGTTTCAATAGTCGGTCGACTGTGCTACTGGTTTTCAATTTCAAAAAATGTTTTTAGTTCTTTTTCTTCTCTTTTTGAAAACAAAAAATGTCTAGAATAAAACTACATTTAATTTAACAGTAACCAGTATTTTGAAAGGTATTTTTCACTCCTTTAAAACATGTAGTTAGCCTTAGTTTGCATTTTATGAACACTATTTTGTCATTTGAAAACTATTACATAATTGTTCATAAACAAAGATGATTTCTCATACAAAGTTCACTACAATGATGTTTTCTTTCGCATTGATAACTATGATATCTTTAGAGCACAAAATCAACTTTATAAGTGAGTAAAAACTTCCATTTTATTAGTTAATCTACACATGATACAAAAGGACATGCAATTATTCGTATGCAAAAGGACATTCCTTTTCATTTATTCAAATCTTTCACATGATAAATATATAGCAATGGGGAATTTCATCACATCTATTAACAATCATTTCTATCAATTCATCTTTAACACATTATTCTACTTTAGCATTTTTAATCAATAAGCATGGTTCAATTTCTTACTAGCGAATTTCACACAAATGCAATTTAATATAATCAGCATGCATTCTAATGGTCATAACAATGAGAAACATACACTTTTACTCATAGGCAATAACTCTAGTAATCAATCAACACATTTGCTAATTAACAATTTTCTTTTAATTAAACAAGCATGTATTTCATTTCAACTAGTAGCTTATAATAATAATTAAATTTCATTTTCTAGCATGCTTTCTAGTCTAGAAGTCATGAGAAACACCCACCTTTTGAAGAAAACCAATGAGAAAAATCCTAGAGCCTCCTAGATTGCGAGAGAGTGCCTTCTCCTCCTAGATTGCAATGCACGACTCCTCCTCCTTGCTTCTTGCCAAAAACTGAGAGCTCCTTCTTGTAGTGATAGCCGGCCTCCAATGGGGGTGTACACACATACACTCACACTCACACTCACACACTAATATGTATATATCTCCTATATAATGTCTCCTTTAATATTTGCTTTAGTGTAGAATACAAGTAGGAAGGGGGGTATTTATACTAATTTTAGAATAGATTGGAGGACTAGGATTTGTTGGATAGTTGTAGAATAGAGGGCTAGGATAGGAGAGGAAGTTGTAGCAACCACCCACACACAAAGTAACTACCCATGCACACACAACCACTCTCCACCTCTCCTAGCACAACCCGGCCTACCAATAGTGTGCATTGCACACTACGTACTTCGCACGTGCCACCTAGTACCCCTATGTAGAAGTTTGTACAATTTAATTAATCAAAATGTTCACTATTTGTCTCTACATGACAAGTGTGACCATTTAATTGATTTATTAAATTGGTGGGCTTCACAATTAGTGGGCTTAGGCTTGTGGGCCAAGACAATAAATTAATAATTAATTAAAGTGGGCTAAAACAAATAAAATAGTGTTTTAGGCTTTGGAAATAGGCTTTTAGAAAAATAAAGGAAAATAATTGTTCATACTAAAATGAGATCTTATATAAAATAAAATAAATAATATACACATGAAGTTTGCACGTGCACAACACGTGAAAAATAATATTTTGTTAAAAATGAAATTTTAGGATATTACATCAAGCCCTTATCGTACTTCACATTATAGGGTTTAATCTCTCGCTATGAATATTCTACTACGGTAACAAAAGCAAGTTTTAGACATTCCAAGAGTACGGACTCCAGCCCTGTAATCCACCGTCAGGCTATACGGAAATCCTCGTCGTGTGAACATCCCGCAAGTGCCGCTCCATATATATATATATATATATATATATATATATATATATATATATATATATATATATATATATATATATATATATATATATAATGGTGAACTACCTCCCATCCGCCCGACTTTTTATGATCCTGGAATCCACCGTCAAATCAATCATAGTCCCGGATTTAATTTTTTCATCCATTCTCTTATTTATTAATCATGAAGTAAGCTCTTCTTGGTTAACCACACAACTATTCACTTCAATAATTCACAAGGTTCCTTTGATTAATAAAACCCATTTTCATATTCATCTATACTTCAAGTATAATTCTCAAAAAGGTTATTTAAGATTTAGGACTACTAGAAAGGACCTCAACTCAATGGTATTGAGAAAATTATATAATTTCCAATACTACTCCAAAAATAGATTTATTACTGTCATAGGAAACATAAATGAGTCTACTACAACTTTGTAATTAAGATCATTTACATTCATCCTTAATTACTTCATCTAATTTCATTTACAAAATAGTGGGTTCACAATCCGAAAATTGTTGTTCAGGTTACTTGTAAAAATCATAGAAAATTATATACTTCATGAAAATTTCTTTAGATCAAACGTATACAAGGCTACTATAACTTCGTAGTTATAAGTTTCCCCAAATATTAGGTCTATAACCCTGGATTCTTTAAAATATACAGTAGGGTCGAAATGTTATACTCCAGTTAAAATACTGCCACTGTTTGATTTTGAAAAAAATCATTATAAATTCAATACTCTATGAAAAATTGATTTCTTAGACTTTACAGAAAGTTTAACGGGTCTACTATAATTTCTTAGTTATAAGTTTCTCCAAATATTATGTCTATAACCCTAGATTCTTCAAAATATATAGTAGGTTCGAAATGTTATACTGCAGTTAAAATACTGCCACTGTTTGATTTTGGAAAAACCATTATAAATTAAATACTCTATGAAAAATTAATTTCTTAGACTTTACAGAAAGGTTAACGGGTCTACTACAATTTCTTAGTTTTGACTTTTCTCAAAACACTTCATCTAACATGTTTAAATGATCAAAATCCGAAATGTGTACAAATTTCCAGCAACTAGCCAAACTGCCAACCAACCCTAAATTCGGATTTTATTAAAATACTAAATGACATCCAAATATTATGAAATTTTAAGGAGATTTTCCTATAAAATTTTTAGCTCTATATTCCATCTAGTCTAATAGTTATGATTTTTTGAAGTGCAACTAGAACTAAAAAATAGAGCCTCATGAAAGTGCCCCCACATCAAATATATCATGATTTCACATATTCAATCAACACCAATTAGTCTAACCATCTATATAAGTTATCATGCATCTAAAAACTATCTACACATGCATCCTACAATAATTTAGAAAGCAAAAGAGAGATCCACCTTGTTTGATGCAAATTGAAATTAGGACTCCTAGAAAATTGCTCCAAAGCTCCACACAAAAGCTCCTCCTCCTGTGCCAAAACCGAAAACCTCCCTCTTGCAAAAATCCAAAACTCCTCTTTCTTTTCTCTCTTTTGTTTTTCTTTTGATTCTAGTGCATTGTTTATACTATTCGAGGGGGTATTTATAGGAGTATTGTGTGGAAAAGAAGACTCCCACTACTCAAATAACTACCCACTCTCCCACACACACTCACCTTCTCTCCCTCTTCTCTCTTTGTGGCCGACTAACTCATTGGGCGCACAACACGTGCACGTGCACCCAATGTGCACACACTTCTCATTCTTTTTATTAATTAATTGTTATTAATTTAATTGTAGGTGTTTGTTATATGACAAGTGTGGTGACTTTTTAAATGTGTATTTAAATGTAGAATTTAATTATGGCAATCTCTTTTTAATAAATTTTCTAGTGGGCTTTAAAAGAGACTTTAGGTCTATTGTTTCAAAATAAAATAAATAATACAAATGTGACAAATAAAATGTGAATAAAATTGTGCATAACTCTTAGAAAATTTTAGGGACTAAAATGTATAAAAATTTTACGTGCAATGCACATGCAAAAATATAAAAAAAAATAATTTTCTGGAATGTTACACTTTTTGACTGGTTGACCACGAGTAGACCTGCTAGGCAATACATATTTTTCAACCCTAGACTCTCTTTCATCAGTGTGTACATACCTCAAAGGGGTGATGTTCAGTACCAGGGAGCTGGGGGTCAGGGGTAGGAATGTGAGTGATGAATGAGAGGGCAGTAGTATCTTTGGCAGCCACAGTCGACTAGTCGAGATTAGCAATTTGACTGGTCAATTTTTCTTCATTCTCAGTTGTAATTGAATTTGGCGCCTGGATGCATGTGGCTTCTGTGTTTCGATTTGATGTGGCGAGAACTTCGACCCGTTGAAATACTCTTTGTGTGTATTCCTCCTTCTTCTGCCTACACTTCATCTTCTTCACCATGATACAACTCTTTAAAAAATGAATTCTCCCCTTGAAGAGTAGTGTTAGTGGATGAAAAATAGTTCTTGTCTTCATAGAAGGTCACATCCATAGTGACATAATATTTTCGGGTTGGTGGATGAAAGCATTTGTACCCCTTCTGATAGCCACCATAGCCAACAAAAAAATACTTAATCGCACGGAAATCCAATTTAGACTGCTGGTTCTTAGGTACATGGACAAAAATAACTCAACCAAAGATACAGGGATGTAGATTATGGAAGGATGGTATGGAAACATGAGACACAATGACATCAAAAGGAATTTTACCACCCTTGAGAACACTAGATGGGATACGATTGATTAGATGGGTGGAAGCTTGCTTCAACCCCCCAGAGATATTTAGGCATATAAGCACTACAAAGAATGGAACAAATCATATCAAGAAGAGGACGATTTTTTCTTTCATACGCCCCATTTGTTATGGTGTTTGTGGACAAGTGGTTTGGTGGACAATCCCATGTGTTTGGAAGAACATTTTAAAAACATGATTCACATATCACCCCCCCTCCCCCCCCCCCCCCCCCCCCCCCCCATATTATTGGAACATAGAATTTTGATGGTGCAATTGTATTATGTTTGGATACATGTAGAAAAAGCCTGGAAGGCATGAATCTTTGGTTTTAAGACGGGTTACCCATGACAACCTTGTACAATCATCAATAAACAATACAAGATATTGCATACCCGACACAGTAGGTTCTTTAGAAGATCCCCAAACATTAGAATGTATTCATTCATAAGGAATGGAACTTTTTTTGAAAAACTAGGACAATAAGTAGCACGATGGCTCTTGGCCAAAATACATGCATCTCTCTCAAAGAAAAATAGACTCATCCACACCAATAGACAAGGTAGGCATGTATTTTTTCATAATACTAAGAGATGGATGCCCTAAATGACGATGCCACAACCATACATCTTTTAGCTTGTCAAAACTCGAAGTCAAGGCGATGCCGAATTGTGATCCTGGTTTCTCCCCCGCATACATATGATCCAGATGGAACAACCTGCCCCTCAGATACCCCCAACCAGTTATCTCCCTAGTTAGAAGATCCTGAAAAGTGACATACATAGGATAAAAGGTAAAAGAGAACTAAAATTCAATATTCAATTATGGAACAGATAATAAATGGTGAGACAGATAAGGAACATATAAAGCTTTATGAATTTCTACGGTATGGGTATTACGAATCGACCCTGTTCCTAATACTGAAAAAGGTTCACCATTGACATTAGAAACACTAGATACTGGTGGAGGAGACAAATTCATAAAATAAGATTTGTTATAAGTCATATGGTCAGAGCAGGGCTGTAACCCCTGTTTTCATTTTTTTTTTGTATTTTTCTTTTCTTAGTATCATTTATTAAATTGTTTTTATGAACCCTGTATTTTGGAGTATTTAATAAAATCCATTTTGTTGCTTTCAACTCATTTTTTGTCTCCCGATCTATATAATCTTTCTGCTAAATTTTTGTTGATCCTCATATTCCAAATTTTGCTTGTTATCATGCCCAATTAGTCTATTTTATTAATTCTATTTGATTTATTTAATTACCATTTCTCCTATTTGGTCCAAACCCAATATCCAAACCCTACCCATTAACCCAATATCTCTTTCCCCTATATAAATACCCCTAAAACCTAATTAATTATTAACCTTATTAATTTCTATCTTTCTCTCTCCCATCTCTCGCCGCTCTCTCTCCCTAACCTCCCGACTCTCTCTCCCATCCTCTGTTCGCCCAAACCCATCGACGCCCTACTTCGACCACCCTCGACTTCTACCGTCCTCTCCTCGACCTCGTCAGCATCCCGTCTCCACCCTAGAACCGAGAAACCATCCAGATCATCCTCTTCGTCCTCCCTTTCCTCCATCAGCTGCCCTCAACCCATCCCGTCGACCTCCTACTGCTCCTCGCCACCGTCCCTGTGACTCCTTACCACCGAAGAACCCCACAATCCCTTCGTTGTCTTCATCCCGACCTCACCACCAACTTTGCCATCGCCATCTCCTTCCCCTATTTTTCCTCCCTGAAACAAAATGCCGCTCCCAAAGCCCCGTTCACCGTCGACCATCGCTGAGCTCTCCACCTCTCAGTCGACCATCGTCCGTCAACTAGCCACCCAGTGCCGTCCCACCCTACCCCCGTGCGCCTCTGTCTCTCTTTCTCCCTACCGCTTCCCTCTCTCTCTCTCCCATAGTTGCTGTTTGGTGTTCGGGAGAGGGAAATTTACTGTTTGGGAGAAGAGGATCTGCTATTTGCTGTTGCTGTGTGTTGTTTTGCACGTACTTTCGTGCGTGCGTTGTTCGTGTTTCGTCGCTCGGGATTCCCATCCTGTTATTCTTTATATTCGGATTTACTGTATAAAAGGCAAGTCTCTCTTGAACTAGTTTTATTTTTCTTGTTCAAGAATTTTGTTGATCCCCGCAAGTAGCTCATCTTACAATTATCATATTGTTATACTATTCGTCTTCCGTTGAGTATATTGAGGGTTTACACGAGCTAACCCGAGATATCCTTGACTTTGTGCCTTTATCTTTGATTCGAACCCTAGTCCCTATTGCAACTTGCATATTCAAAAATTACATAAAAACATAACTAGATCCATGTTATAGAGTTGTATGATGTATTGAATCTTTCCGACCGAATTTGATTTGATGAACTAATTGCCATGACTGTAAATTGCATCATAAATCTAGAAAACTGTATGTTAATCATCAAATAGCACTTTGTCTATTAATTATCATGAATTATATGTTTGTATGATGTAATTATTGCCTATTCATATTAAATTATTTTCTAGTCTTATGTTTAGTTCTTTTTGTATCAGAATTTTGAACCTGTTACTTTAGTAATTTGAAAGAACTTTGTAAATATGAATTGTAGACCCATGAGTCTATTTTCCAGAACTTTCGACGGAATTGAATTCCGAGTTATAATATGTTAGATATCAGTCTTTTAGTACTGCTAGGTTCAGATTTCCAGATTCCCAATTTCATGCTTATCACCCTGATTTATTAGTAAACAGAACATGTTAACAGTAAAATAAAAATATGAATTTTTTTTTTTGAAACTAGACATGTGTAGGAATCACCCTGAATTTTTGTATATTTAATTGATAAGTTTTTTGACCTGAAACATATATGTAAACACAGTCTATAACCTGCTGCCTGAACATGAAATCTGAAAAAATATGATTTTTGACATAGTTTCTGTAATATTTATATGTTGTATGTATATGCTCTGGAACCGGAAGAGTATCTAGTTTCTAGAACTTCTGACAGATCCAGATTTCTTTTTTGTAGCAGCGGAAATCTCTATTTTTTTATAGTAACGTCCTGTTGTCCAGATTGTATGATTTGTGTTGATTTAATATGTTTGTTTCTTGCTTTGTCTATAACAAATATAATTAGTCACACCTAGCATGATACAACCTTGACACCTTCTTCCATGCTCAAATAGGATGAAATAAAATATTAACAAGCCGGGGTATTATGAGTTGACTTGGTAGTGAACAATCGGAAACTGTACTTGGTACAAGCCTTCTTGCTTGCATGGTTTATTATATGGAAGGTGGAGAAATGCCTGTTATTATGTGATCACGCTATCACAATATCTTGTCATCTTATTACCGAGTACACGATCTGTTGAGTTCACCATTAGTCTAAAACGTTCACTATTTGCTTGCGCCAAACCTGTGGAATGGGACACAGTAGTACATGCACTAGATAGGTTAATAAAATAATTAATGACCCGTATTTGATATTTCATGCTTGATCCCGTATACAGTCATCAATATAGAACTTAAATTGACATTATAAATTAATGCATGATTAAATATAGACCTTTGACATTACTACCAATCCTTGACTTTGATCCCGTCCCTTATTTTTGATATACCGTGTTTCCTATTATTCCCTGTTTTTCTGTACTTGCTGTCCATGACTTGCTCTAAGGACATTATTTTCTCTCTTTTTAGATCACGAGTTTACAGGTACTGAAGGATTACTATCAGAATGAATTGATGAGCAACGATTTTAGAAGATGGAGCCAAAGATTTCACTGCTTGAATTATTTTATGTTATATATTTTTTCTTTGAACTTTGTCTTTGATATTATACATTGTTTTGGGCTTTTGTCACGGAGTTTGTTTTCCCAGATATTAGATATTATGTTGGATATTATGTTTTGAATCATTTCATTTATTATTGGAGTTGTTCTTTGATTCATGTGATTATATTCTCTTGCGTGGTTGTGTTTATTGTTTATATTGTTGAGTTAGACTGGTACAACTCATGGATGGTGTTTACATCATTCGCCGGACCTTCGTTACGTACTCGTATTCCGTATTTTGGGAAGTGGGGCATGACAAGGGCCGCCCCCTTGTGGTAGGTGAGGCAGCCACCTCAGACCCGCAGATTTTTTGCAATTTAGGGGGCCCTAAATTTGTATATCCCTTGTAAATATATGCACGTATTTTGTGCGTAAAAAAATTATATTGTCATTAGGGACCCCCAAAAATAATTATTTGGGCCTTTAGAAGTTTTTGCTTCGGCTCCCAGGGAACTCAGGGCCAGCCCTAGGTCTGAGGCAGTCGAATTAATAATCCAACTATCAGAACCAACAAAGCCAGAAATATGTAAAGCCATACCAATCTTACCTCGACCAACTATCGAAGCAGTTGGAGCAGCAGTACTTGCCGTAGTATAATCCTGACCTGCTACACCATAGAAATCTGGGTCTTGTACTATCTGAACAACTGCCTTCCCTTTAGGTTGATATCCATGCTTACCGGGGTACCCATTCAGCTTCCAATAAGCCTCTTTAACATGCCCAAGCTGATCACAGTAGGAACAACAACGTGGTTTATTGGAAAAACCTGGTGGAGGGCCCTGCTGGCACAGTGGGGCCGAGATTTGATGATGAGGACGCACATGGTGGTAAGGAGGGCCATGAGCCGTAGCTTGAATGGGTAAGCTTGAAATTTCTGTTTGTGCCTTCTGTAGACTCTCTTGCTAAGATTCATCTTTGCGGATGTATGTGAAAGTTGTAGTCAAGCTAGGAGGATCTGTCATCATGAGCAACTCTTCTTTGGCACTGCTATGCTTTGTATCAAGTCCTTTCAAGAACACATGAACCTGCTCGAGTTCTTTCTCCTTCTAGTACCTCATAATATCTTCCTGATTCTTGATCTGAAAAGGTCGCTTGTAATCAATTTAAGCCAACACATTCTTCAATTTTGTATAAAACACAGACACGGGTTGCCCGCTTTGTGTCATACTAGCAGCTTTGCACATTAACTCATAAACTTGCATAAAACCCGATTCATTGGTACACAAGTTCCCCAACGTCTTCCAGATCGCCTCAGCAGTTTCACATTCCTCCACCATCTGCATCACATCAACAATCATGGCTTTAAACAAGATTGTCATCATATACTCATCAGCATCTTCCCACTTAGCATACACTTCCTTCTCTGATTCATCTGGAGCCTTGATTGCTCCAGTCACATGCCCCATCTTGTGCATGCCACGAAGATAAACAAACATGATCTTCTTCCATGTCTGGAAATTAGTACCATTGAGCTTGGTACCGCCAAACGATCCAGAATCAGAATCTGAGGTGTTGATAGAGACCTCAACTTGAGGTCCTTCTGGATTTCACCCATTTCAACCTTCTGGACTTCACCCATTATAATTGTTGAAGATATTGCAGGGAAAATAATGAAATAGATGAAATTCGACGAACCCAAAAACAACAACAACGATAACACCCAGTCAAAAATTTGGAGGGTTGTTTTGACCCGGAAGATGAAAGAATCTAGACCCGAGCTCTGAATGAAAGTTTTAGGTCTTCGAGTCAACTTCAAAACAAGTGGTTAAAATCCACAACCGAGTTCTGTGGCTCTGGGAAAAATAATTTTTCTTTAGTTGCGCGTAGAAATTTTGGCGATGAAAAGAACCCTTGAAATCCCAACTTCTAGGTGTAAAATATTCTTGATCAGAAACTGATCTAAGAAGTAATCAGAGTAAAAAAAGGATAAAGTCTTTACAGATCTTTGCTCTGATACCAATTCAAAATATAGAACTTGTATTTGATAGAAGAGAAGAATGAATACAATAAATTCTTTTGTTCTTCACTCCTTCTTGGTTACAACAAATGAAATTTTATGATCTTTGTATATGTTGCTGCTAATTTCGATGTAGGAGTAAATAGATGATTTGTGAATTCTTACGGTAACAGTAAAAGCGAACCTGTTGACTTCTTGACGTCGTTTGACTATTTCTCGCTGCTACCGCTAACCTGCAAAAAGTTCGAAACACCGAGATGGATCCCGACGACGAACTCTCCGACGCTCAAGTCAGTAATCAGGAAGATTATGAAAGAGCGCTTTGTGGAAAAAATATTGATTACCTTCCTTATGGTGGGGGAAAGGGGTATTTATAGTTGCCTTTAGAGATAGTTTAGAGATAATCATTTATCTCTATGTTCCGGAGTTTTTGGATAAGAAAGAGAGTTTAACACGTTTCACGATAAGAGAGGTGGTTTAAGTTGTCTCTTATAGATAACCATGAATTTGAATTATTGTTCAAATATCTTGGGCTGGTTTGTAATGGGCCGTCACCCTTACCCAGTAGGACAGACCCATTTTTTTGGTTATTGGGCTTGGAAAAGACCTAGTTCCCATTTCGGACCCGTTTGCGGTGGAAATTACTATTTTACCCCTGAGGGCTTCAAGATTCATGCCTGATTTGAACGATCTTGATTTAATCCTATTTTTAGCCATATCAAGAGCCCCCCACTCCCGAGGGCTGAGTTCAAGTGGCTTTTAGGAGTAGTTTTCTTGTTTTAATGGCGTACATGATTGTATCAGAGTTCTCGGGTGTATTAGAATCTTACACCAGGTTTAATGATGCCTCATTTAAGCTTGTATAAAACTCAGATTTGGATGTAGAATTTTCTGGATTTTTTGATGTTTTTTTTTCTTCCGATTTTCCAACTATTTTCCGAGTTATTTATTCAATTGGCGAAGTAACAATTAGTTTCTGAAAAATATTAATAAAATGTTCTAATTAACAATTATTTTTCAAAAAGTAAGAAACATTTTTTCTGAATTTATAGTTATTTTTAGAACTTTTTAATTATTTCATTTTTTCTGAATTTATAATTATTTTTAGAACTTTTTAATTATTTTTTTTCGAATTTTTAATCGTTTGTTCAAATTTTTAAATAATTAATTCGATTTAATAAATAGAAAAATGTATTTAATCATATGAATTTCGACGTGGCAAGATCTGGACCGTTGATCATATCAACGCAGACTTTTTGAAGCGATCACATGGCTGGCTGTGTTTGACCAGTCAATGGCTTAACGCTCCCATGGAGGTCGGTGACAAGAGCGCTTGGCTCCATTGCCGACCTCCATCGCCATCTTGGCGTTCTGAGGCATGGCAAGATCTGGACCGTGATCATATCAAAGCATGCTTTTTGAAGCAATCAGACGGCTGGCAACATCTGACCAGTCAACTGTTTAATGCTTAGATGGAGGTCGGTGACAAGAGCGCTTGGCGCCATTGCCGAACCCCAACGAAACCTCGGCGAGCTGACGCATGGCAAGTTTGATCGTTGACCGTTTGACTAGTCAACATGATTTCTCTATTCGCATCGTCGGTGTCAAGAGTGCTCGGCGAGAGATGCCGAGTGTCCAGGGAGACTTCGAGAGAGCGACACTTGGAGATTTTGACCGTTGACCAGTCAATGCTATCTTTCCATTCACGACGTTGATGCCAAAAGCGCTCGGAGAGTGCTGCCAAGGTCCAGGAGACTTCAAGAGAGCGACACGTGGAGATTTAGACCGTTGATCGTTGACCATTCAACACCATTTTTCCATTCATGGCGTCGGTGCCAAGAGTGCTCGGCGAGTGCTGCTGAGGATAGAGAGGCTTCAAGGGAGCGACACGTGGAGATTTTGACCGTTGACCAGTCAATGCCATTTCTCCATTCACGTCATTGGTGCTAAGAGTGCTCGGTGAGTACTGTCGAGGCCAGAGAGGTTTGGAGAGAGCGACATGTGGAGATTTTGACCGTTGACTGTTTGCCCAGTCAACAACCTTTGGGTTATCCAACCTTTTTGTTGTCTTGCACTAAATGGGCTAGGCTTTTACATTTTGGGGGCCTTTTAACCTTGGGGAGCGTTCCAACTACCCCCCCTCTCTATAAAACTTCTTCCCCCAACTCATTTGCACATTCCCTAAGTTTTTACACAGGCGACTTTTACCTTCTTGCGAGAGCTTCCGATGAAGATTTTCTACCTCCGGTGATTTTCCGTCCATAGCAGTCAAATCAAAGTAACTCGTAAATAATTTTATTTACTTTAAGAATGTCTAGGGTCACTTCGGGCCAAGAGACCTCCCCCATTGTCGACGAGCTGACCTCCAGTTAAGCTCCTGCAGCCGATAAGGGTAAGGCCGTAGCAGTGGCTTCTTCGGTGGTGATGGATACCATTATCGAGGGAGAACGAAGAATGGGGGAGTGCGGCAGACTGCCCGGACCTCTGCAGGGCTTCACCGCATTCGAGAACTACCGGATGACCTGGCTGAGCACATCGTATATGGCCGAACACGTGACATTGAGGAGAACACGGCTCGGGAGACCTCAGAGGTCAACGACACCATCTCCATTTTGAACGAAGAAGATTTAAGGTCAATTCGGGAGTGTTTATGATCCCGAAAGAATTTGATCTGATGTTGCATGGGCCCAAGGTGAGGGCCAACTCGTCAGTGCCAGTGGACATGTGCTTTTAGCCTATTGACGCCTTCTTAGCAGGCGCTCGGCTTTCGCTCCATCCTTTCGTCGCCGAAGTATTGCGGTGGTACCGAATCCGTCCCGTCCAATATTTTCCGAACATGTGGAGACATGTCAACGAGTACGTCCTCCCTTGCCAAGCAGAACATCGAGCCCTGAATGAGTGTGCTGCAGACATTTATCGGATCCATCAGATACATAAGATGGAGTTCAAGTTTAATCTGTCTTCGAGGCACGGGGTAAAGCTCGTTAACAACCCTGACTCGATCAAAAATTGGAGGGATAAGTTCTTTCTCATCCGAAATCGAGAGTCGTGGAACATTCCGACCGCTTGGGTCAAGGAGGTTTCGAGGTGGGTGAAGGAGGGCCCCATTTTGAGCACTGAGGAGACCAAGATGGTCCAAACGCTCCTTGATCGGCCGAAGTTTGACTGGAAGGACCTGACGGAGGAGGCGCTTTATAGGGGGATCTTAGCCTGATCAACCCTAGTACACTTTTTGTTCTTTTTAGCTTAGTTTCTTGTACACACGACTAAGCCAAATTTTACTTGTTCTTATCTTGGACGTATTCTCTTTTCTGCAGAATTAATGGACTACGAGGCGCTGCTCGTGAAGCACGGAGTCTTGGGTGACAAGGCCTCTGCTGGCAAGAAGAGGTAAGGACTGTCATGAAGATCTTTTCTCTAAAGTCGAAGGCGGTCACTGCCACATAGGTCTCGCAACCGATGCCTTCTGCTGCGCCGTCTGTTTCCGTCGATGCAGGGGGTTTCCCACTGTCGGAAGCTCCGGCACTAGAGGTCCCCCCTCTCACCACCGAGGCCGAGGTGTTTCTGACCGCAGAGCACAAGAAGATCTTCGTTACTGATTGGTAAGTCAGGAAGCTCGACGGATTTCTTGGTGACTCGTCCGCTTGCATGCAAGCGGTTCGCCATCTCACCACGCCGAAGTACAAGGCTGCTATGGAGGCGGGGACTGTTGGTGATGATGCGCTTGAAATCGCTCGAGCCACCATGTCGGTAAGTTCTCTTGTAACCCCTGTTTCTGTAAATACATATTTTCTGAATATTTTTCGAATTTTGATTATTTATAAATTATTTTTGTTTTTAATTCGATTTGGACCTTCCATTAAAATCTTTTCGAACTGAAAATTTTATTACGTCGAATAATAGTATATTCTAACTTTATTTTCTATTTTAAGTGATCAACTATTTATATTTTAGCTCAAATCAAATGTAATATTACTATTTGAATTATTTTAATGAATTTGTTAAAGCTAAATCTTAATTTTGTATTTTATTAACTATTAATAATATTATTGTTATTTCTTGATGGTTTATTAAAAATTCACTTCTATTCATTAATCGTATTGTAGTTATTTTCAAATAATTTTCATATTGTAATATAATCCTATTTTGTATATGACATTGCCATTGTTACTATTATTCTCATTATCTCATTGTTATTACTATTGTTATTGTTATTACTACTATTATTAGTTTTGATTGTTCATGATTTAATGTATATATATATATACATATATATGTGTGTGTGTGTGTGTGTGTGTGTGTTTTATAAAGCCTATTCTATTTAATTATCTCTTATTGTATGTTATAACCCACATCTTATTGGATCCCCTTTTAATACCCAATAACCCAAACCAATAACCCTGTACTATATAAATACCCTAATAACTCTAACCCTAACCTAAAGCCTACCTTATTTCACTGTGCAAACCCTAGCTATCTAAACCCCCCACTGTTCATCATCCCTACCCCGTCTCCTTCTTCCCCTAGTCTTATCGATCCCCGTCTTCACCTCTGCAACCCATCCTCCCTCTCCTTCATCCCCTGCAGCACACCCCACCATCTTCCCCATCTCGCTCGAGCCACCATTGACTTTTCCGTTGCTCGAGCCTCATAACCACCGTACCCCATCTCCTTGTCATCATCTCGCCTCCACCATCCTCGATCTCCCTCGCCTCCCTCAACTCAGTCATCCTTATCCTCTTCCTTTTGCCGTCGAGCATCATCGCCCTCATCATCTTCTTCCCCAGTCGAGTCCCCACGAAAGCTCCACCCTCCTCAACCCCTGCATCACCCTGAGTGCCTCACCGTTCCTCCTCATCCCGCCATTGCACCGAGCCTTGCCATCCTCTATTCCTTCTCCTGAAATAGGGCGACCACCTCGTCTTCAACCTCCAGTCGACCGTCATCCTACACCAAGTCGATGCCGAGCTCCATTGCTGCAATTGAGTTTTGTTGACCTCCATCTCGCCTATGCCTCTCTATCCCACTGTCGAGCTACCCTCATCGTTGCTCCGCTGGCTCGCAGAGCACCCCCTTGCTTAGTTTTGATCAAGTGAATCCTGACCACCGATCACCTTGATGATCTTGATCATCACATCTTGATCATGGCTTTGAACCTCAGCCATCCGATGCATTTTGATCATCATCAGGGTGATTTGGACCGTCCGATCACACTTGATCTCGATCTTTGAACTTGAACTTTGATTTTGATCCTTGATTTCGGCCCTTGATCGTCTCTATCGTCTCGTTCATCTTCTACTTGGTAAGTTAAACATTTGATTCACTTTTTGTTCTCATTCATCAATTTGTCAATCATGGTATATTTTATTCCTTTGGTACTCTTCTAAATCTTATATTTTCTCTATTCAATCTCAGCTGTCCGATCTACATTTGATCATCTTGATCTTGATCTTCGAGCTCAGACGTCCGATCATCTGATCTTGATCGACATTGAGATCCGTGCCCGATCGTGATCATCTCATCAAGATTCGCTTGGTTCGCGATCGTCACCGTGTTCCGGGATCCGTTCCCATTATTCTATTTCTCATCGAATTCATCGTCTACACCCAAGGCAAGTAACTTGTGTATTATTTTGTTTGTATACAAGTACAAAATACCGCATGTAGTCTCGCTCTCGTATTGTGTTTGTTCTCATGATTATTCTTTGATAAATCTTGATCTCGTTCGTTTCATCCATTCGTAGTCATGATCCATCATAATAACTTGTCACACACGCTACATGAAAATAAATTAGTTCTAGTTAGACTCTTGACACATGTACATATATTCTTCGTGATCTATGATATGTTGTGTATTTTGTTGCATGATTGATGTGCTAGATATGTTATCTCGTTGTAGACATGTTATTACCCATGCCATGTTGATTTGAATATCTAATATATCATGTTTTACATCATACTCTCATTTGGATCTTCTGTAGATGAGTTATTTGATTAAATGCATGAAAAGAAATTTCATTTTGCTGCTGTCCTAATTTGGTTCAGTGTTTTAGACCATGTTAAAGTCAGTAAAATGAATTATTTTGTGAATATGATTTGTAGGCCTCATTGTCTATTTTTCAGAACTTTCGACAGATCTCAGTTTTGATTTTTGATGTGTGAGTTATCGCTGTGTTACTGTAGCAGTGTCGTAATTTTCAGATTCTGTTTTATGAGATCACTGTATGTTATATTATTTTAAAACTGATGTTAAAAGTAAGATTTGGATTCAATATTTTTCTGGGTATGTTTAGACATAATTGGGATCAACCCCTAATTTTTGTAGAATTGTTTAATAATTTTTATGACTTATTTCATGCTTGTGAAACAAATCAATATATTTCCAAACTGCATGCTGTCCAGTGAAGAACTCTATTTTCAACCTGATTTCAGTCACCATTGGTTAAAACTTTGTGAAAATGAAATGTAGCATGCTGTGTCTATTTTACAAACCTTTTGAAGGATTTGAATTTTGAGTTGTATTTTGCGATCTATCACTGTTTTAGCACTGCTGTGTCCAGAATTTCAGATTCATAAATTTTCTGTATCATTCTGTTTTTCAAATTAATTTGACTATGCTATCTGGAATGGAATTTTATAAAATTTTATATGTTGACACTAGATATGTTAGGAAACCTTCTAGATTTTTTTCTAGATTTAATTAGTGTGTTTTTATGCTATTTTCATGCTTATAAATAAAACTTGCAATTTCTGGTTGTACATGAATTCTGTTTGAAACGCTGTTTTGAGCCATGTTTATGTAGTTGTTATATGACTTGTATATATGCGCTGGATTTGGCTGAGAGTCTAGTTTCTAGATTTTGTGATGGATCCAGATTTGCATTCCTGTGGCAACGAGAATCTTGGTTTTGGTGCAGTCGTGTCTTGCTGTCTAGAATTGAAAGTCTTGTTGTGCTAGCCTATTATGAGTTGTTTGTCACTGATGCATGTTTATGTCCGACCTGAACTTGTCTGTTGTTCTTGCCATGCTTTTCTTGTCTTGTTTGTGCACGTCTATGCCTGCTTTAATAATAATAACAAGTAATCAAGCCGGGATTAAGGGAAAGACCGTAGTAGTGGATAATATAGGTAAGTGTACTCAGAGGGGGCCGTGTTTCCCATTACTTGATGCCATGATTTCATGATTACATGATTCATACTTTTTATTACTATCGATTATATGATGCCATGATTCGTGATTACATGATTCATGCCTGTTATTACTACCTGGTTATATGATGCCATGACTTCATGATTACATGATTACATGATTCATGTCTGTTATTACTACCTAATTATATGATGCCATGATTTCATGATTACATGATTCATGCCTGTTACTTACTATATGATTATATGATGCCATGATTTCATGACTACATGATTCATGTCTGTTCTTGAATACATGATGCCGCAATTTCACGATTACGTGATTCGTGCCTATTGCCTGTTACATGATGCTTGAGTACACGGCCCTATAGAAATCCACCACTAGATCTAAACATAACTTGCATGTATAAAGCAACCATGTGGTAAAAATTTGGGATGCATGAAGTGCTACCTAGATAGGATTAAATACAAGACTTGAGAATAACATGATTACTTGACACCTGTTACATATTTACCTGCTTGCCTGCTACTTAATATCTGTTACATGTTACCTGCACCCTGTTGTCTATCATGTCACTTGAATTCTGTTTCCTTAGTTTTAGAGTTGGTTGTTCTGTTTTCTGTTACATACCTTCCATGCTTATTTCAGTACTTGCTTCTTGTTGTTACACTGTATTTTCTTTATCTATTTTCATACTTGTTGCTTGCATTACATGCAGCCCGTAACTTGCACTGACGGACGTTTTGTTTCCTGTTCCCTTTTCCTGCAAATTGTCAAATTTGTAAATTTTGGTGACCAGCTACTCGAGGGAGCAAGTGACCAAGTGTTCTAGGCTTGGCTAGAGTTCCTGCTTGAGATTATTTCCCTGCTTCGAATAAATTGTATTTTTGATATTTGAATCCTGTATTAGGCATTTTGTCCCAGAACTTATAACTTGGTTTTTCCATATTTGGTTTATTTGAGATTAAGTATTTTTGTTTCAAGTAAATTCTGTTGAATTATAAATTTATTCATGCATGCGTGGTTGATGATTTCCTGTCTATTCTTGTTTATTCATGTGTATTGTTGTAAAGATCCTTACAGCTTATGAATGGTGAAAGCCATTCGCTGGATTTTTGTTGTGTATCCGTATTCCGCATTGCTTTTTGGGAAGCGGGGCATGACATCTCTACTGTCTTTGGGGGAAAAAATTTGTTTGGCTAAGTTTTGGTGTTTTTGCAGCTCGAATGACTGAGTTTCTTCTCCTCCCGCAGATCACTTGCCACTTCGGCCATTTAATGCAGTAGAGGGCCGAACGAGAGAAGGAGCTGAAGCTCGAGAGTGAAAGAGCTCGGGCTGATAAGGCTAGGAGCACGAAGGACTTCGAGCAATCGAGGATAGAAGCCGAGATGAAGTCCTCAAGGGTTGAGCACCTCGAGATTGTTGTTGCCAAACTGGAGGCAGACAATACCAGGCTAGCGAAGGAGAAGGAGCTTGCCGCGAAGGAGAGGGAGGAGGCAATCGCTGCTGTGAAGATAGTCACGGTGAAGGAGGCCGAAGCCCAATCGATGGAGAATGCCCAGGGGTTCTTGCTCGTGAATATGGCGAAGGCCTATGCCCACGCCTTAACTGATGTCAAGGCAAAATTTCTTGATTTCGATTGTACTGGGTTCCTTCTATTCCCAGATCCAGTTTCCGGGTTCGACGACGTCGTCGAGGAAGGTGGAGAAGAGGGTGGCGAAGAGGATGAAGAAGAAGAGGATTGAGAGGAAGGGGATGAGGGCGGCAATGCAGAGGCAGACGCACCCCCAGGGTCTTTTCCCTTGGTGATCGCCATCGAGGCACAAGTGGCCGATAGAACGGTCGAGGTCGAGCACTTTGCGGTTATGGATCTTTCAAAAGGGGTCGGCCCTTGACTCCATTGTAAATTTTATCCCTTTTTTAGTCTAAGTCTTTTGTATCAATGCCTAGTAGCGGACTGGCCACCGCTTTTGTATCTTTACTTCAGTAATGAAACCTCTTTTTGGGCACAGTTATCATGTATGGTAGTGAGACTTAGAGCTATCTGACAACTTCTGATACTTGAACTTAATACTATCTTGTAGCTCCACTTGGACCTTGAACTATCTTGTAGCTCTACTTGAACTTAGAACTATCTTGTAGCTCCACTTAGACTTAGAACTATCTTGTAGCTCATCTTGGACTTAGAACTATCTTGTTTCTCTACTTGAACTTAGAACTATCTTGTAGCTCTACTTGAACTTAGAGTGATTTACGCTTCTTTCTTTGGTTGGCAGATCTTTGTACACCACATGCAACTTTCTCAGGGTAGTGAGGCATCGCACCTTCAGACCAAGCTCTGCATTACCAAGTTGGGACTCGCTCAGTCTCGAGAGAGGCTCTATAAAGCAGAGGTGGAGCTTGGCCATCTGAGGAGGGTCTTGACTTGCTGAGACATCGAGACAAGGCGTGATGAAGAGATTCTCCAAGAAGTGACCCCCATGGGTGAGGAGGTCTATCCTTCAATGGCTGCCGGCAAAACTTCGAGACTTAAATTCCTTTGTCATTCTCTATTTGCGGTGACATCTGAAAGGCACGAGTTGAAAAATTCTATCCTTGAGAAGAGTTTAAAGGCACTCATCTTCGGAGGACTATCTTTGAGCTCTCACATGGGGGTAGTACGGGCGGGGTGCCTCGTTTGAAGTTTAGAGTAACGAATGACTCCCTCTAAGAGTGGCTCGTCGAGTTAGAGGCGAAGAACCTTTGTTTAAAGCGGCTCTTTGAAGGAGGCAATGATAGGAGCACTTCATGCTCTCATGAAGAGTGCGCTCGCCCTTGTTGATGATCTTTTACTTCGACAGCATCTAGGGTTCCTCGAACAATGTGATATCTGCTGATTCACATGGGATTCCACGTGCCCCATGCTACTCGGGTCAGAGCATAAGCTAGTGATGCTTTCGGCTACTGGACGCTCGCCATCTAGGGTGCAGCACTCCACTGCTTCGCCTAGCAACGCCAACGTTAATTGCAGGTCTAATTCCACGATAAAAGAGCTCTATTTCCAAACAGATTTGTCCATCTGTAATGGGGATCACATTGGTGGGGATATAGGCCGATACGTCTCCAGCTTGTGTTTCAATGACGGGTAACGCAGTCAAGCTACCTGCACCTGGTCTTGGAGTATGTCCGATGGTGGAATCCACTCACGTTTTCTTACTTCTCGCAAGGCGCGTAGCGCAAGCTGTTGACATTCAAAGAACCCCTGAGACATTTTCTTTATTTCGTACCCAACCTGCTGGTAATAGAATAGGGCGGCTTGCCGATCGAGCAAATTCGAATTGTCGTAACATGAAACCTATTAATCCGAAAGCACCATGGAGAGCCACAAAAGTCCACATAGCTTGTCTGAGAGGATGATCAGCCACACTGGGACTGAGACACGACCCAGACTCCTACGGGAGGCAGCAGTGAGGAATTTTCTGCCGGACGGAGATTGGCCCTCGAGTAGAAAGGCATAAGGGAGCTTGACTGCAAGACCCACCCGTCGAGCAGGGATGAAAGTCGGTCAAGGCAAACTCTTCCATGAGCTGGCTCTTCGCTTGCCAGAAACACCGAGGAATCCCGGTGATGCTCAGAGTGGCGTGTCGGTTCGTTGAGTGGGGCATCAGTTGGGGAGCCGCTTGGCCTATGGGCCCTGATGGTACGACTCATCTTGCGGGTCTAGAGATTTTTTCAAAGGGAGCGAGAGAACGGCATGGGGCTCGTTGGCTGTGTGTATCGCTGAACAGGAGCGTCCCTCTTCCTAGAAAGAGTTAGGATGTCTCTTTGTAGTTTTGTAGAAGTTTTGGTTCCAATAAGACTTGTAACCCTAATTTCTTGTTGTGAAATAAGATATTCTTAGTACTTTAGTGATTTTTGTAGCAATTGTTCCTTTTTGACCTTGTAATCAGTTTCTGTTTGGAATAAAAAAACCCACCAAGTATTTAAGTGCTACTTCCTCTTGCTGAACAACTGGGATGTTGCGAGTTTTGTTTAGTAGTTTTCAACAATTGTAGGAACAATTCCAAATGGCGAGCTACTTTACTCTCATTTGCGAGAGGCTAAAGCAGCGTCGAACAAAGTGTTGGACACCGAACTTATCGTTTAAGAGTTTTAACAGTTGTGGGAGCAATTCCGAATGGCGAGCTGCTTTGCACTTGCTCGTTTGCAAGTGGCTAAAGCGGCATCGAACCAAGTGTTGGACTCCGAACTTGTCGTTTAAGAGTTTCAACAGTTGTGGGAGCAATTCTGAATGATGAGCTGCTTTACACTTGCTCATTTGCAAGTGGTTAAAGCGGCGTCGAACCAAGTGTTGGACTCTGAACTTGTCGTTTAAGAGTTTCAATAGTTGTGGGAGCAATTCTGAATGGCAAACTGCTTTGCACTTGCTCGTTTGCAAGTGGCTAAAGCAGAGTCGAACCAAGTGTTGGACTCCGAACTTTTCATTTGAGAGTTTTTGTATTTAGAGTGCACGTCTTAAGGCAAAACAATCAAGTTTGACAATAGCTTTTTGCAAAAGTAAACTGCTTTTATAAAAGAAAACTAAGTGGCTGCTTCTAAGTTGCAATCCTTTACATAGAGAATTCAACTAAGTGAAAAGAAAAACATTAAGAAATGCTTTAGACAGAAGTTGCTTCAAGCGGTGTTTGAACACCCTCTTGGTACTTCATCAGGTGTTCCGCATTCCAAGTTCTTGGTATCTCTCGGCCCCCCGGATTTGCAAGTCAGTAAGTTCCCGGACGAATCACTTTGGAGATCCTATATGGTCCTTCCCAATTTGGAGAGAGTTTGCCCTTGTTACGAGGAGCTGAGATTACTAGTTTCTGCAGAACTAGATCTCCTTCCTACAAGTTGGTAGGGCATACTTTCTGATTGAACTTTTCGACTCACTATTTGTATGCCTGTTGTCATATAAATCAGCGTTCACAAATTTCGTCTATGAGATCAAGATTGACTTTGAGACTATTTTGAGTTTTGTTCTTCGTCGAACGCGATCAAGCGAGGAGAAGGTAGGCCAACTTCAAGAGGAATAACAGCTTCGGAGCTGTATGTAAGGTTGAACAGAGATTCTCTTGTAGAGGTTCTCTTAGTGGTCTTGTAGGACCAGAGCACATTTGGGAGCTGCTCGACCCACAAGCCTTTGGATGCTTTATCAATCCTTCGGCGGAGGCCCGTTAAGATTTGCTTATTTGTGTTTTCTGCTTGACCATTGGTTTGCGGGTGGGAGATAGAAGAGAATTACTGCTGAATGCCCATGTCGGCGCAGAACTGTTGAAAGGTTGCCCCTGTGAATTGTGTTCCATTATCAGTAACTATGATTCGGGGTATACCGAATCGGCAAATGATGTTTCTCCATAGGAAATGCTGGACCTTGTTCTCAGTAAATGTAGCAAGTGGTTCAGCTTCAACCCACTTAGTAAAATAGTCGATTGCTACTATGAGAAGTTTCCTTTGCCCGGTAGCCGATGGGAAGGGTCCGAAGAGATCCATTCCCCACATAGCGAAGGGGATTGGGCTGGATAAGGAATGAAGCTCGGCTTGGGGAACCCGTTTGATGGACGTGAACTTTTGGCAAGAAGTGCAGTGGCGAACATGTTGCTGAGCATCTCTGATGAGTGTGGGCCAATAGTAGCCATGATTGAGGATCTTTAGGGCGAGGGATCTCGCTCCAATATAGGCGCCACCAATCCCTTCATGGACTTCTTTAAAGGCGTACTAGGCCTCTTCAGGGGATAAGCACCGAAGATATGGTCGGCCATCAACTGGAGTATACGTGCACTTGTACAAGACCCCTTCGATGATAGTGTAGCATTCTGCCCTTTTTGGACTTTTCTTGCTTCTTTCTGACCTGCTAGAATTATGCCCCCTTCGAGGAATTCAAACAATGGTTTCATCTAGTTCTCTTCGGGTGGTGGGGAGGAATCATCATGAGTTCATAATGTTCTTCCTCGATTCTGGGATGGAGGAGAACTTCAATAAAGGTAGTATGATTGAGTCCTTCAAGCGACGAAGAGGCTAACTTGGACAGGTCATCTGCTTGCCCATTCTCCTATCATGGTATGCAGATAACTTTGGACCCTTGGAACGCACTTAGAAGCCACTTCACCCCGGCAAGATATTTAACCATCCGATCATCTCTGGCCTTATATTCCCTGAGGACCTGATTAACTACTAGCTGAGAGTCACTGTATAGTTTCACACGGTGAGCCCCTGCTTTTCGGGCTAAGAGAAAGCTGGCTATTAGGGCCTCGTATTCAGCTTTGTTGTTGGAGGCTCGAAACTTTATGTGGAGAGAGTACTGGAGGATGAAATCATCTGGTCCCATTATGATAACACTCACCCTGCTTCCCTCGAGGCATGAGGATCCGTCGACATAGACGCTCCAGAATGGAGGGTCTCTGTCTTCCTCAAGAGAGTCCGGAATTGTGCTTTCGATTATGATTTCGGCAAGGGCTTGGGCTTTGATCGCTGCTTGCGGCTGGTAAATTATGTCATGTTAGCTCATTCGATAGACCATTTCATGAGTTTTCCGAGCTTTCCAGCTTGTGCAATATCTACTTCAGCGGTTGATCAGTGAGAATGGTGATGGAGTGGGCTTGGATGTAAGGTCGGAGTTTGTGAGCGGCCATTATCAGAGTGTAAGCCATCTTCTCCACTTTTGAGTAGCGGAGTTCGATGTCATGGAGGACTTTACCGACGTAATAGATGGGCTTTTGTGCTTTATTCTCTTTTCTTACAAGAACTGCACTTAGAGTCTGCTCTGAAGTAGCAAGATAGAGGTATAGTAGTTCTCCAGGCGCGGGCTTGCTCAATAACGGGGGGTTAACTAGATAGACTTTGAGCTTTTCAAAGGCATCTTACTACGGTTGTCCCCATTCAAAACTTTTAGCTCCTCGAAGAGCTTTGAAAAAAGGAAGGCATTTCTCTCCCAACTTAGTGAGGAAACGTTCAATGGTTACGAGGAGACCCATGAGCCTCTGAACCTCTTTAACACTGGAGGGAGGTGGCATATCAAGAATAACTCTGATCTTCTCGGGGTTGGCCTCTATCCCCCTGTGGCTAACCATGAAGCCCAGGAATTTGCCTGACTATACTTCGACAGTACATTTGGATGGATTGAGTCGCATCTTGTGCCTTTGCAGAACGCCGAAGGCTTCCTGTAGGTTGTGGGCGTGGTCTGCTTAGGTGAGGCTCTTCACCAACATGTCATCTACGTAAACCTCCATATTTCTACCGATCTTCTCTTGGAAGACATTGTTGACAAGGCACTGGTAGGTAGCTCCAGCGTTCTTTAACCCGAAGGGCATTACTTGGTAACAATACAGGCCTTGGTCGGTCACGAAAGAGGTCTTCGGGATATCAGGAGGAAACATTCTGATTTGGTTATATCCTGAGTAGGCATCCATGAAACTAAGGAGTTGGTGAACGGATGTGGCATCAATAAGAGCGTCGATGCTAGGGAGAGGGAACGGATCTTTCGGGCAGGCTTTATTCAAATCCGTGAAGTCAATACACATCCTCCACTTTCCATTAACTTTCTTTACCATTATTACGTTGGCGTGCCACTCAGGATAGTTGAATTCTTGGATGAAGCGAGCCGCGAGGAGTTTATCCACCTCCTCTCTGATGGCTAGCTGGTGATCGGGAGCATACTTACGACGCTTTTGTTGGACGGGATTAGCTTCAGAATTGACGCTGAGACGGTGGGTGATGAGGTCTTCCAAAATACCAGGCATGTCATCTGCTGTCCACGCAAATAGGTTTTTGTTGTCTCTAATGCACTCGACAATCTGTTTCTTGCATATTTACGGGAGGACCCTACTCACTCGGAAGGTCTTAAATGGGTCTTCTTAGAAAAATGGGACCTCCTCTAACTCGTCGACTAGTTCCGAGATAGTTTGGCGGGCCATCTGAGGGACCTCTAACGAGTCGAGGGAGAGAACTGTCCCTCCTATAGCCGTAGTATAGCACCTTCGGGCCGTTTCCTGATTTCCTTTGACTTCACCTACTCCAACAGGGGTCAGGAAATTCATTTTCATGTGGAAAGCGGAGGGGGCGGCACGCAGTGTGGCTAGGCCTGGTCTGCCGAGAATGGCATTGTATGCGACTTTCACATCTACTACCATGAAGTACATTGTTTTTGTTCGGCTTGTTGGGGGTCTTTCCGCGGTCACATCCAGGGTGAGCACCTCTTCGATCGAAACTGGGGCCCCTGAGAATCTTGTAAGAGTGTATCCTGCCAGTTTTAGGCAGTCTCGGGATAGGCCACGACCTTGGAATGCACCTAAGAAAATGATGTTAACAGAGCTCCTGTTATCTATAAGGATCCATCGTACCTCATGATTGGCCATTTGAAGGCTGATTACAAGTGCATCGCAATGGGGCGTTCGGACGCCTTTCAAGTCTTTATCGGAGAAGGTAACTGGGACACCAAATCTCTTGGGAGGGGGGAAGTTTTCGACGGAGTTGACCTCCCGGATGAAGGCTTTACGAGAGGAGTTAGACTCTCCCCTCATCAGCCCTCCGTGTATAGAGTGCAAAACTGCTCTTGGCTGGGAGTCTTGGGATTCCGCCAGCTTCTCGGTTCTCTTATTGGCCCCCTGGGGTGGTGGAGGATCAACTCTATCCTTTCTCACATACTTGGAAAGTTGTCCTCGCTGGATGAGGACCTCAATTTTTTTCTTCAAGGCTCGACAATCATCTGTGTCGTGGCCATGGTCCCTGTGGAAGCGGCACCACTTGTCTTTGTTCCTTTTCTTGCCAGGTGTATTCATTTTCGGAGGAGGTTGGAGCAGGCACTCTTTGCCGACCTCCATGAGGATATCCGAAACACTGGAATTGATAGGAGTAAACTTTTCGAAGCGGGAGGAGGGCAGCGCTGGCCGCTGTTGTCCTTATGGAGTTTCTTAAAACCTTCTTCTTCTAGACCCTTCTGCTTGTTCTCGGAGAGGGGCTCCTTCTGGTCCTGAGGGTGGAGGGCTTCTTCTGCCCGAATATATTTCTCTCTTCTTAACAAGAGCTCCAAAAAGTCATAGGGTGGCTTCTTGGCGAGGGATGCTTTCAGGTCGTCATGATTGATGTTATGTCGAAATGCTGTAGAGGCCACTGACTGATCAAGAGAGGCTATAGATCGAGTCTCAGCTGTGAAGCGTTGGACATAGTCCCTTAGGCACTCTCCCTTCCTCTGGCTGAGGGTCAATAGGGATGCACTCGTCTTCTCTGTTCTGCGGCTACTGATGAAGTGGGTGAGGAAGAGTTCTTCGAACTGATCGAATGAAAAGATCGAACTGGGAGATAGGCGGGAATACCACTCCCTCACCGATCCTTTCAATGTTTCTGGGAAGGTCTTGCAAAGAAGTACATCTGAGGCCTGGTGAATCATCATGAGAGTTTTAAAATACTCGATATGATCAGTTGGGTCTGTCTCTCCATTGTACGACTCGAAGTAAGGAGGCTTGAAGTTCTCAGGGACCGGGGCTTCTATGATGGCCCTGGAGAAGGGAGGCCTGCTCGGGCGAAAATTCCTCGCCTGCTATTCTTCTTCCAGGTCGAGTCTACAGAGGCGCCTCTCCATTTCATAGAGACGGCGATAGATCGAGTCATCCCTCCGGTCAGATCTAGTCGACCCGTGGGACTCTCCTTCATAAGTGGTGGTATGGCGAGGGCTAGGTGTACGCTAGTCAGGGCTAGGTGCATGCTGGTCATGACTCGGGGCATGGCGAGGGCTAGGTGCACGCTGTTCCAGATTCGGGGCAATATTGAGAGCTCGCAGGATATCTTCTTTGAAGCTCTGGAACTCGGCTTAAGTGACTGGTGCCCCTCCAGCTAAGCGGTACGTAGGTGCAGCTCGAATTATTGGAGTAAGACTTCTCCGCCGATGACGTGGAGAGGATTCTCTTCGCCTTCTCGTGGAGGGGGTTCTTCTAGGCCTTGGCTTGCGGGGGGACCGAACTCTAGGGTCCCTTTGGCGCTCGGGGTGAGGGACTTCCTGAAGAGCTTGCCTTTCATTCGAGCAAATTTGAAGGTCTACCCCTACTGATGGTTTACTATTCCTTAACAGAGATCCGGCACCGGAGGACTTTGAGAGGCCATGGAGTCGGTTGAGGGATTGTGGACTGAAATGTGGTCATGGTGGGAGTGTTGTCCCTGATGGCTTCGACGGGAGCCCCTCGGGGTAGCCCCCTGGACCTGGGAGGAGGCTGTTCAGGCTGCAGTAGCTGAACCTGTTGGTCGGGTTGAGGTGGAAGATCTGGGAGTTGTGGAGGAAGAAAAGGAGTGGCTCTTTAGCTGGAAGTCGCTGCCTTCCCTTTTCCTTTCGGAGGCATGGCTCAGAAACTCCTTTATCGGTGATGTGCAACTAGATTGCATTTTCTTTTCTCACAGACGGTGCCAATCTGTTGCTGCTAATTTTGGTGTGGGACCAAACAGATGATTTGTGAACTCTTACGAAAATAATAAAAGAGAACCTGTTGACTTCTTGTCAGCGTTTGACTGTTTCTCGCCACTGCCGTTAACCTGCAAAAAGTTCAAAATACCGGAATGGATCCCGGTGACGAACCCTTCGATGCTCAATTAAGTAATAAGGAAGATTATGAAAGAGCGCTTTGTGGAAAAAATATTGATTACCTTCCTTATGGGGTGGGGAGAGGGGTATTTGTAGTTGCCTTTAAAGACAGTTTAGAGATAAACATTAATCTCTATGTCCCGGTGTTTTTGGATAAGGAAGAGAGTTTAACTCGTTTCATGATAAGAGAGGCAGTTTACACCGTCTCTTATAGATAACCATGAATTTGAATTACTCTTAAATATCATAGGCTTGTTTGTAATGGGCCGTCACCCTTACCCAGTAGGACAGACCCATTTTTGGGTTATTGGGTTAGGAAAAGACCCAGTTTCCATTTCGGACCCGTTTATGGTGGAAATTACCATTTTACCTCGAAGGGCTTCAAGTTTGTACCCGATTTGAACGGTCCCGATTTAATCCTATTTTAGCCATATCAGTATATATACTTGGAGGGTAGGTGGAGGAGATGGTGGAGTAAAGGGTAGAGTGAATGGTGGAGAGAATTGTGGGGAGCAATTGATGGTGGAAATGTTGACTCACTCCAACAAGATGGAGTTTGCTGTTGGTGGAGTACAGCAAGGTCATAGAGTTGGTGAGCTCAGGTTTCGAGGGCAGTATAGGAGCAGCTTCGGGGATGTAGGCAGTCGGGCGGCGTCAAGGTTTGGAGTCGGACGAAGGGTTTCGCAAGTGGCAGCAAAGAGTCTCGGGGGTGGCTGCGATGATGGTGCAGCAAGGGAGAGTAGCGAAGGGGCACTGGAAGGAGTTGCAAGGAGGTGGCGGCTGAAGGGCAGCAAGGAAGAAGGATTCAGGGTGGTTGTGGCATGGAGAGCTTCGGGTGTTCAGCGAGGGGGTGCGGTGATGATCGATGCTACGGGTGGAGTTGTCGGGAGCAATGGTGGAGACGTCGGGATGCAGCAATGATGATGCAGAGTGTGGCTGCGGTCGGTAGTGGCAATGGTGGGCGTCGGGTGCTTCGGGGTGAGGTAGTTGGAGGAGCTCGATGATGAAGACACGGTGCAGCAATGGTGGTGTAACACCCCGAATTCCATTTACATATAATTCGTAGTACAACATGATCTTTCACTTCAATTCGTACAATTTTACAAGAAAATTAAAACTTTTCTTTTATTACACAAAAATGTTTATTACAGAGTTACACAGTGGAATAAAATACAACAAGAAGTACAACTCTAATATCAGCAGCTTAAATATAATCTTTTTCATCAACCGTCTTTAAGTCCTTGCCAATCCAATCAAGCCCTGCACTGAAAATCTGTGGGCACGTCAGTTGCTCACAACCGACGCAATATTATAAACAGTGATCCTCTCTATGTTGTATTATAACGAAATCCCTTACTATAACAATCACAAACTTGAATGCATATAAAAGTGTAAAGAGTGACTACTCTAAACATGTCAGTGTATGATATGACTTAATGCCTAATGCAGATGTTATACTACAATGACACTAATGCATACTTGTTCGGATTCTATGCATCACATACTACATAGGTCCGAGGGCAAGCAACTACGTACTCCACATTAAAGGGTTTAATCCCTCGCCATGCAACTACCCAGTAATAAAACAATGTTTAGACATTCCACGAGTACGAATTCCAGTCCCGGTAATCCACCGCCCGACTATACAAAATCCTCATCGTGCGAACATCCCGCAAGTGTCCCTCTAGTCCCGGTATACGCATATACACTGGAGTACGACCTACTATCCGCCCGACTAATCATGATCCCGAAATCCACCGTCCGGTCAATCATAATCCCGAATTTAATTGAGGCTCGTCTCGCTCCACAAGCAACCATAGTCCCGGAATTCGCAGCCCAACTGGGTCTATAGTCCTGGAATCCACCGCCCGACTATGTAGATGCGCCCCACTTACGTTTGCCCAAGTTTTATAACATCCCCCCTTAGTTCCTAATCCTTAAGTTTGACCATGAATAAATAATACCACCCAGAGCTAGTTTACCCTCCTACCAGTCTTACATAAAAATACCGAGAACAACAGCCCATATTGGCCACTTCTCAAAAATCAATTATTCATTTCCATTACTTTTGCCAGTACCTGGGTATCACTATCCTCTAGAATCAACATCTTTCCATATTCAACAACTTGGGGTACTCCTACCCTTATAACTCATGTTCTCAATTTCATGTATTCATATTTTCTTTAAATTCTTTCATTCATTTTTATATATTCATCAATAAGTACAATCTCAACCTATTCATTTTCACAATACACTTTTCATATTCATCAAAACCTTCTCAATACAAGTCAATTAAGATTAAACATAATTTCTTAAAATTTCATCATTGAAAACTCATCTCATCATTTTCATTTGATTTATTTTAAACAAAATCCTAACGTCATTAACCATATTTATATTTTTGTTGAGTTCACATCTCATCTAAGCATGAATATGATCTTTATTCTCCTAAAATATAACTTAAAATAGCGAGAATATATTTTCAATCACCTCGTTTAAGTATAATTTGCAAAACAGTAAATTCAAAGTCAGAAACTGCATTTCATGCTATTTGTAAAAATAATAGAAAACCATATACTTCACGAAAATTTACGTTATTTATATCAAAATAAAGGTGTATAAGTCAACTAAAATATCTTAGTTATGAGTTTCCTCAAAATACGGTATCTATAACCCTGAATTCTTCGAAATATACAGCAGGGTCGAAATACAGAAATACTACCACTCGTACAGTCTTGTAAAATTCATATAAAATTCAATTCTTCGTGAAAATTTGATTTCTTAGACGTTTCAGAAAGGTTAACGAGTCTACTACAATTTCTTAGTTCTGACTTTTCTCAAATTATTTCATTTACAATGTTGAATTGACCAAAAACCGAAATGTGTATAGATATCCTGCAACCAGTCAACTACTAATCAGTTCTGAGTTTAGATTTTATTAAGATAGTAAACGACCTCCAAATCTTAAGAAATTTTGAAGGGATATTCCTGACACGTACAAGATACTCAAAAAAAGTTTTATCTCTAGATTCCAACTATTTTAATAGATACGATTTTCTGATGTGCAAACAAAATTCATAACAGCAATTTTTTTTGCATGATTTAGCAACTTTGTGTACAAATTTATATCCAATTCATTCAATATAATCATAATATATTACCATGCACCTAAACAAAATCATTTCAACTTATCTACAAGATAATCTCTCAATTAGCATGCATTTCATTTAAATATCTTCATCACAAATTAACCATTACTCATAGGTATAGATAATTTTAAATATCAATTTTTCTACACATGCATGATACTAAAATTTTAGAAAGTTCAAGAAGTCACCCACCTTAGTTGAAGAAAGAAAATGAACTCCTAGTAGATGGATCCTAGCTTCAAGAATGGGACTCCCTTCTTCTCCTAGCAAGCTTTCCTTCCTCCAAGCAAGAACTGAAACAACTTTTTTTTTTCTTTTTCTGTTCTTTCTTTTCCTCTCTTTCTTTTCTTATCTTTCTTATCTTTTGTTTCTTTTGAATTTTGGTGTAAGATTTCATGAAGAAAGGGGGTGGTATTTATAGGGTTTGAGAAGACTCTTCTACTACCCAAATTAAGTGTTCAAATTCGTAACCTACATGACCCCCTTCACTAATTGCCCACTCACCATTACTACACAAACTCCCAACTCTTCTTCTTCCTTCATGAATTGGCCAACCTTTGAATTTTTCACATGTGCACACTTCTCATTTAGTTAGTTGTTATTTATTTGATTATACATGTTATTACATGACAAGTGTAGGAAAAATGTTTTTTATAATGTAGATTAACTAATGGGCTTCTCTTTTAATTAGTGGCTTCTCTTTTAATTAACTTAGTGGGCTTTAAAATAAAATTTAGGCCTATGGATTTTTAATAAGATAAAAATAACAAAATATGAAATAAAATGAGAAAAAAATGTGCATGACATCTTAGAAAATTTTAGAAATAAAATGCACAGAAAAATTTACGTGCAATGCACATAAAAATATTAGAATTAATTTGGGAGAATGAAAACAATCAAAATACAAAACTTGGACAAGGATTAAAATAAATGTTTGGGTTGACTAAAGACTGGATTGAAATAAGTTTTGAGAAAACGAAAAACATATAAATAATCAGAATATGACATTTATATAAAAATACGTTACGAATATTACTTGTAACGGTACAAAATACACGTGCGTAACACACGAGAAAAAAAATGTCATTACTCAATTTTGCAGGGTGTTACAGGTGGCGTCAGGGTTGGCTTCAGGTGTGATGTAGGTTGGGGCGCTTAGTAAGGAGGCTTTGATGCAGGTTGTGGGGGACGAGGAGAAGGCAGTCGGGCATGAGTCGGGTGGTGCTGCCAATGAGTTGCGATGGAGGAGGCTGAAGAGGTTCGGGAGTAGGAAGGCAGTGGCTGCGAGGATGAAGAAGGGAGGAAGGTGGGGTTGTAGGGATGATGGAGGTGATGCTCGGGATGCCATTTGATGTTTGGTGAGGAATATGATAGAGATGGAGATGAATAAATTGGTTAGGGATTAATGAAGATGATGGGGATTAGTTGAGATAAAAATGGGAATTAGTTAGGAGATATGTAGTTAGTGGAGGAAATGGAGGGGATTAGTGGGAGTGAAGTTGGAGTTTATTTTGGGGTTTCAGGAGACTACGCATAGATTTGGGCTTTGAGCTTCACAAATTAGAACAACAAATAGTACTAATATTTTAATATGGGTTAGAATTGGACTTTGGTTTGGGCTTTTCACAAAATAATCAAATAATCAAATAGTAATAATATAATAGCATAGATTAAATTTTCTGGGTACTAACAAATAATCAAATATCCGAATGAAAGCAGTTGGGTTCAAAAGAACCGAAAGATCTATAGAAAAATTGAAATACAAGAATACAATATAAAATCTGTACAATCGAGAACGGGGGTTACTGTCACGCCCCGCTTCCTATTATACGAAAACATAAGTACATAACTGAGGCCCAGCGAATGATATAAGTATACCCACTTATATCATTCACAAGTTATACAATACTAGTAAGCTCAACAACACAGATAACAACAAAAATCATGTGAACAAGAATAGAATAAATAACCAATATCTGAGATATAAGAACTTAAAAAAAGTCCAAGAATACACAATGCAATAACAGTTCGCTAAAATCCTTCAGTATCCCATCATTTATACCTGTATAAATATTAACTCAAAGAAAGGAGGGAGTACCCGTTAGAGCAAGCTACAGGCCGCAAATAGCACAAGCAAAATGGAAACAAGAACAAGGATACAATAAGATCAAGTACGATACAAGGACACGTGTAAACTTGTAAACTGGAAACGAGAAACATGTAAACTAGACTTCAATGTATATTCAATCGGTAACAAGGAATCATGTAACAGGAGACATGTCATGTAAACAGGAATCATGCAACTTGTAAACAGGAATATGTGACTTATAAATAGGAATCATGTAACTTGTAAATAGAGATCATGTAACTTGTAAACATGAATCATGCACGTGCTTTGTGTTAATCTTAAATCTATCAATCTTTTATCAATCCTAACTAATGCACGCAGTCCTGCACTCCATACCACAGATTCGGGTGCATACAGTCAAGTTAACGTTTAGACTCTAATAATGAATTATATAGGATTATGTACTTAAGTCTTGCAGTGACAATAACATGAACCATATCATATCATGTAATTAGGAATTATATCATATCATGTAATCAAGAACCATATCATATCATACAAACATATAAAGAGTCACTATTACGGAAAACACGAGCCCCCTTCCAAGTACACTCTCTTATATTGTCCACTACTAGATTCTTTTCCATATTACCCCAACTTGTTATTCTTTTACAATAATTAAACATGAATATGCAACAACGAGAATGGTATCAGGACAGGATAAAAGTGGTATCAAGGCTATTCAATGCATGATATACAAGTTCAATTAATTAAATGCAAGAAAATAAACATATTTACAATCAGGGTAACTAGGTTTACTATTCGATTCTCTACAAAACTAGTGTTCAAGATGGAGGTCAAGGTCAAATATATATATATATATATATATATATATATATATATATATATATATATATATATATATATATATCAATTATAAATTTATTTTAAAAACTTATAAAAATCATAAATTAACACCTAATAGTGTTTAGTAACATATAGGTAATCTCAGGTCTTAATTTCACTGGTAGCAGATTATTTTAGTCGGTTAATCACGACGGTATACTCCTAACCAATAATCTGGAATTGAAAATCTCACAATATTATAAACAGTATATTTTGCAATCCATAAGTCTTGCAAAACTGTCAGATGTTCTGGATTCCAGAAACAGAAGGCTACAACTTTAATTTAATAAGCTCTAAATTATATTTTTCAGTAACTAGGTCATAATCTCACTACAAGTTCAAATACATAGCAGGGCAGCAACCTAATATTTCATTTGCAACAATCAAAATACCCAAAACATGTAATCTTAAAATATAACTCAATCAAGTAATCATATTCAGTAGTTAGGGTGAATTTCTACTGTAAGCATGGCAAAAATCGTTATTTCTACGACAATAAACATAAAATTAATATTTACATTACTATATCACGACACAATCAAATAGCATCAAATCTTAACATGTATTCATATACCTGTGTCTCCTTATCATGTGTCTGTGTAATGCATGTAATAACGAGAGATATTCATGATCATTTTACGAGTATGGAATTGACAAGAATCAAGTAGAATAATATATTAATGGATCATGATCAATCAACACATGAAGGAAAGGAAAAATGAGATTATAACACGATGAATCAACCAAATACTACTTGCAGAATTCAAAGCAAAAGCTTGTACGAGAACAAAAAGAGTGTACAAGAGAACACTTTCCTCTTTGACGATTATTTCGAGTGCGAATGAATAACGGGAGTAAGAAAGACCCGACGGCAACAAAGAATGCAATGGCAATGGCAACACGAGAACCAACAACAATGATCACTGCAGATGTCGATGGTGTTCGACAGTGAGCGAGGTAGTGGTGGCGGGTTGCAGGAGGGGGGTGTCGGCATCAAATAAGGGAGGAGGGAGCCTGGCCGCCGGTTCTTGGGGGACTCGGTGACAGTGAAGGTTGGGTGGAGTAATGGCAGTCGGGGACTCGGTTACTGCGACGGAGGAGCATAGTCAGGTTCTCAGGGAAGGGGGAGTTGCAGTGGTGATCGATGGTGACTGAGGGGGTGGCTGCGAAGGTGGTCTTCAGGAGTGTCTTGAAGGAGGGTGTGGCAGTGGCTGTCGATGGAGGAGTAGTAAGAGGCGGGGATCGGTGTTGCGGCTGCGGCGAGAGGCAGCAGCAAGGGGCATCCTCGTGTGGTTATGGGGTTGAAGATGATCGGGGATGAGGACTCGAGTGCTACTGGTTTGGGTTTCAGGGTAACACGGCAGTGGATATTTCAAGCGATGGCAATGGTGTGAGCGTGCTAGCATTTCTACAGTGGTGGATAGAGGGGTGATCTGGGAGACAATGGCAGGGGCTTCTGTAACACCCCGAATTCCAAAACAGACTGAATTCGAAGTTCCACAGGATCTTTACACTTCTCTTCGTACAATTTCACAAAGAAATAAAAACTTTTGTTACATCAGAGTTACATTTACAATTACATTTATATAGCGGAAGCAATTTTACAATAGTTACATGAATAAAATATACAACATTTGAATCAATCTTTAAGCAACATGCATACTTTAATCTTGACAAGCACTTTATCCTACATCGAAAATTGTGGGCGCGTCAGTTGCTTACAACCGACAAAATATTATACACGGCCATCCTCGCTATGCCGAACAGTATAACGATTTTCAATACTTAAACAAACCATAAACTTGATCACAGACAAAGCTACAGAGGGACTATCCTATTGATGTCGTATTGTGCTGTGCACTTAGTCCTTAATGCAGTTGTTTACATTATATGACACTAATGCGCACTTGTTCAGATTCTATGCAGCCCATACTATATAGGTCCGAGGGAAAGCCCTTAACCGTTATTCTTCTTGTACGGTTCGATCCCTCGCCATGACTTAATCTACTACTGTAACTACGGTAAGTATCCTAGGTGTTCCATGAGTTACGAGCCCACATCTAGGCGCCCTGGAGTGAACCCCACACACTGACACATGACTCATCATGCAGGCATCCTGTGGTCAATTCCCCTCTTACCATAGACATGGCACCACCTGTAGTCATTAGTTCACCCCATAATCGTCACCACAGGGACGGTACTCTGGAGTAGTATCCACGCCCTGATCATGATGCATCATGGGACATCCTGTGAATACTCTCACGCCGCCAATCCAATGGCCCTCATACTCATGTTTTTTTCTTACGTTCATCACATCTTCACTATGTATCTAATCCTTATGTATAATTGAAGGTCAATATTCTAGAATCTAGTATTACTCCTACATCGGTCTTTTCAACATCGATCATTATCAACGACCCAAACTTGGTCAAAATATCAAAATCCACTTTTCCATATTTTTCATTCTTGCCGGCGTAGAGTTATAGCTAAGATTCTAGTCTAAGTCCTCTTTTCATATTCATAGAAGAAAACAAATTTGTTCACACAAATTGCACATTTCGACAAGTTCTCTTTTTCTCATATTTCCATGCACAACTTGCATACTCAATTTCTCATTTAGTTCTACTCAATAATTATGAGTGAAAAAATCTCAATTAATCTCTTTTCAATTCTTTCTATATTCAAAAATTTCATTACTTTGTTTTAGAATTTCAAAAAGATCAAAACTAAGATGAATTCTTCACTCTTAATTTGTTTTTCTCTTATTTCTCATTTAAAGGTCCACATATTAAAAAATATAATTTTATGAATTCTATGTATTTTCAGAAATTTTCTAATATTTTTCTCAGTATTTATTATATTTTAAAACTCAAAAATATATCAAGTTTATAAAAAAAGGATTCTTCCAAAAAATTTTGGCCTTAGCCAGTTTCGAACCCACACACACAGCCAAGGTGCCTAGTCACCGAAACCAACCCCACGCGCTAGCCAAAAGGTTCAGAGTGCCCAACTGTTATAAAGGGAAGTTAATTGGGGTTTGAGTTCTGTTCTCGGAATTTGGGGAAAATCAAATTTTAAAGGTAGAAAGCCTCTGCCGAGACTCGAACCCACACACAAGGGATCTTGCATAGCTACAGTAACGCAACTGGCGCCCCCTATAACCAGCATGACAATAGTGTCTAACTGATATAGGATTAGATTAAAATAGGTTTATTTCGAGTCTCTATTTATTAAAAATATTTCATTTTTCAAAAGCTCATAACTTTGTTTCTTCTTCACATAAAGTTATAAAAAATTTCAGAATACTGGGTTTATATTTAATTAACAAAGCAGTGTTTTAAAAACATTTTTTTTATATTAAAACATGTATTTTTCACTCTAATTTGCATGCTATGCCTACAATTGCAAAATTTCAATTTAGCAAACCCTCTACCAAATTTTTACATTATAACTTTATTAAAGAAGTATTATTTCCTGTTTTCCCCTCTTTTATCCACAATACTCATAGACATAGTTGCATTCCTTGAACTAGTGTCACAAAGGTTCAATAAGCACAAAATTAATAATTTCATCTACTAACCATTCATAAGCATTTTCCTACAATTAACATGGTTCCAATTTCACATTTTCATAGCAATAAGACAATTTTACTACATTGAACATGATTTATAACAAATAGCATGCAATTCATCAAGCATTTACTCAATCATCTATCAAGTCCTTTTTAGAGCCAACAAGTGGTTATCTTATTAGTTCTTTTAGCATTCTCATTTATCAAAAATCCCTAGCATGGTGTCTAAGATTTGAAGTATAGAAAAACACCCACCTATTTGAAGAAAACACCACAAAAACTCCTAGAATCTCCTTGAACACACAAGCGGTCCTTCTCCTCCTAGTTTGAGCCACCACGATTTGTCTCCTCCTCCTTGCACTAGTGAACCCGAGCCTACACTTCCCTCCAAAGAAATGGTCGGCCTCCAAGGAAAAGAACACACACAATCTAGAACACTCTCAATCTTTTTCTAACTTTCTCTAAATCTTTTTACTCTCTTATGTATTTTCTTTCTTTCTTTTCTTTACAAAATTTTAAGTGTATTATATGCATACAGGGGGGTATTTATACTAATTTTTGGGTGAAATGGAGGGCTTGGATTGCATTAGATGGTTGTAGATGAATGGCTATGATACATTGGAAAGTTGTAGCAACCACCCATGAGTAAGTAACCACCTATCCACCAAGCCACTCTCCCACTCTCTTTGACTCCATCCGGCCTAGGTAGAAGAGTGCACAATGCACACTCTAGTGCATGCACGTGCCAAATATAGCACCCCTAACTACTAATTGTACATGATAAATTAATTAATTGTCTAAAAAATGATCTACACTACAAGTCAGGTTATTTAAAAGTGAAATAAACAAGTGAGATTTCAATTAGTGGGCTAAAACTCCATGGGATAATTTAAAAAAACAATCAAATAATTAGGATGGGCTTAAAAATAAACAATTAGGCTTTTTAGAATTTAATTAGGCTTTCGAAAAAATAAAAAGAGAGATAGGAAAATGTTTATTCATGCTACAAAATAAATAATTTTATAGAAAAATGCACATGAATTAGTACGTGCAATACACGTAAAATTCACAAAACTTCATTTAATTAAAAATAAAGAACCAGGGTATTACAACACTCCCTCCTTAGAATAGTTCCGTCCCCGGAACTACACATACAGAGCGAGAACAAAAATATACAACATGAAGAAAAGAAGGAAAAGAAAGAAGAGAAAAGAAAAAAAAACAACTCAAACAAAGAGTTCAGGATGGTCTCTCATCATCCTCTCCTTGGATTCCCAAGTAGCCTCTTCAACCAACTGGTTTCTCCAGACTACCTTGACCATCGGTTTCGTCTTGTTCCTTAAGACTTTCTCCCAACGATCCACAATTTCAACCGGGAGCTCAATGTAACTCAGATCCAACTGCAAACCCTCCGGCACCTCAGGCAAATGGTGACTTGGATCTGGAATGTACCCTCTCAGCATAGATACATGAAAGACATTGTGTACCTGAGACAACTCTTTCGGCAACTCCAACCGGTAAGCAGTTTTCCCAATCCGCTTCAATATTTTGTACGGGCCTATGAATCTTGGGGCTAACTTTCCACCCTTGCCGAAGCGAATCACACCCTTACTAGGTGAAACCTTCAGGAAGACAAAGTCACCAACCTCGAACTCAAGGTCCCTTCTCCAATTGTCTGCATAGCTCTTCTGTCTACTCTGAGCATCCACCAACCTCTTCCTGATCAGATCAATCTTTTTAGAAGTCTGCTGCACAATCTCAGGTCCAAACATTTGTCGTTCCCCAACTTCAAACTAGCAAACAGGCGTTCTGCACTTCCTGCCATAGAGAGCTTCGTACGGTGCCATCCCAATACTAGTTTGAAAACTATTGTTGTAGGCAAACTCCACCAGAGCCAGATGCCTTTTCCAACTGCCTCCAAAATCTAGAACACAACACCGAAGCATATCCTCAAGAATACGGTTGACTCTCTCGGTCTGCCCATCGGTCTGGGGATGAAAAGCAGTGCTGAAATCCATCTTGGTACCCAGAGCTGTCTGAAGACTCCTCCAGAAATACGAAGTAAACTGCGCATCTCGATCAGACACAATGGTTAACGGAACACCATGAAGCCTGACGATCTCACCAACATACAGCTCAGCCAACTTGCCCATAGACGAAGTGAGTTTCACTGCCAAGAAGTGAGCGGACTTGGTTAGTCGATCGTCTATGACCCAAATCACATCATTGCCCTTGGAACTCTTGGGCAAACCCATGATGAAATTCATACTGATGTTATCCCGCTTCCATTCCGGAATAGGTAACGGTTGCAATAGACCTTCGGGTTTTTGATTCTCAGCTTTGACCTGCTGACAGATCTCACACTTTGCCACAAACTCGGCCACATCCCACTTCAGACCTGACCACCAGAAATGTTGCTTAATGTCTTTATACATTTTGGTACTTCCAGGATGTACATACAAAAGAGTAGCATGTGCCTCCTGAAGAATGCTCTCTCTCAATTCTACTTGATCCGGAACACACAGCCTCTCCCCAAGCCACAACACTTCGTCCCTGATCTGAAACTCTGATAACTTGCCACCACCGACCTGCTCCATCATCTTCTGAATCTCTACATCTTCCTTCTAACTCACGTTAATCCTTTCATTCAGCATTGGTTAAAGCCTCAACTGACCTAAAGATGATCCCAAGCCTTGTAGAACGACTTCAATACCAGCCCGATCCAACTCCTCTGCAAGAGGCCTCTGAGTTGTAATCAAACTAGCGAGACTGCTCTTGCAACTAAGTGCATCAGCAACTATATTAGCCTTCCCAGGATGGTACTTAATCTCAGGACGAATGTCCTCAAGTACTTCCAGCCATCTCCTTTGCCTTAGATTCAGATCCTTCTGCTGATAGATGTACTTCAAGCTTTTATGGTCTGTATACATATTCAGTTTCTCACCATACACGTAATGTCTCCATTACTTTAAGGCGAAGATAATCGCAGCCAATTCTGGATCATGAGTCGAATAATTCTTCTCATGCGGTCGTAGTTGCCTAAACCCATAAGCGATCACTTTCCCTTCTTGCATTAAGACACAACCAAGCCCACGATGTGAAGCATCGCTGTAGACATCATACTCAACACCTACTCTAGGAAAAGCCAAAATAGGAGCAGTAGTCATCCTCTCTTTCAACTCTTGAAAGCTTGCCTCGTACTGCTCAGTCCATTTGAAGTTCACATTCTTCTTGGTCAGACCAGTGAGCAGCACAGCTATCTGAGCATAGCCCTGAATGAACCTCCTATAGTATCCAGTTAACCCAAGAAAACTCTAGATCTCTTTCACTGTAGTAGGCCTTGCCCAATCTTTCGCCGCCTCTATCTTCTGCAGATCAGTTGTCACTCCCTCCTTAGAAAGGATGTGACCTAGGAATGCCACTTCAGATTTCCAGAAATTGCACTTGGATAACTTGGCATACAACCCATGCTCCTGAAGCTTCTTCAAAACTGCTGCCTGATGCCCTGTGTGCTCCTCCTCCGACTTGGAGTACACAAGAATATTGTTGATAAACACCATGGCGAAAGAATTAATAAACGACCTTAGAACTCTGTTCATTATATCCATGAAAATTGCAGGTGCATTCGTCACTCCAAACGGCATAACTAAGAATTCGTAATGCCCGTGTCGAGTTCTGAATGCAGTCTTATGCACATCTTTAGTCTTCACTCGAACTTGATAGTATCCTAATCGAAGATCTATTTTGGAGAAAACAGCTGCTCCCTGTAGACGATCGAACAAGTCATCAATTCTTGGAATCGGATATTTTTTCTAAACAGTGACCTTATTCAACTTTCGGTAATCGATGCACATCCTCATTGAACCATCCTTCTTCTTTTCCAACAGTACCGGTGCTCCCCAAAGCGACGCACTCGGTTGAATAAAGTCTTTCTCCAACAGTTTCTCAATCTGCCATTTGATCTTATCCTACTCCACAGGCGCCATCCTATACGGTGCCTTGGAAATGGATGCACTCCCTGGCTGAATAGTGATGCTGAACTCCACATCACGATGTGGGAGTAACCTAGGAAAATCTTCCAAGAATAAAGTCGGGTAATCCTGAACCACTGGAATTTGCTGCACCTCTACAGGAATCCCTTTTTTCTGGCTGATAGCAGCCACCAAATCTGAACATCTCCTCTTCCCTTGGAAAGTGACTTTAGGTCCACCTGGAGCCTTCACTGTTACTACCTTGATCTTGCACTCGATGTTCACACTGTACACCGACATTCAATCAATGCCAATGATAACATCGACTCCCAAGACATTCAATTCGATCAGATCAATCTCGAAAATTCTATCTCCAATCACGATCTCGCAATTCGCATAGTACCGATCAGTGGTTAATGTCTCCCCTGACGGAGTGGCTACTGCTAAGACCTTGCCTGGTAATACCTTCGGTTCAACTCCCAAAACTTTAGCAAACTTAGGTAATACAAAAGTGTGAGAGGACCCAGTATCGAACAGAACAACAGCTTTCTTTCCATTCAAATAAAATTTTCCTGTTACATAAAACACTCGTTACATAACAGTTTACTAAATACGCAGGAAAAGAGACAACATAAAAACACTCTTAAACATCCTCCCTCGTACCAGTGATGATGTGACCCACTTCATCAGTGTCAGCTTCAGTTAAGGAAAATACTCGCCCCTGCTGGTATGGCTTCTTCTCGGACTGCTGAGTTAGTCCATTACGGATGACATCCTGCAGCTTGGGGCAATGAGGCTTGTAGTGACCTATCTCTCCACAGTTGAAACAAGTCACAGGAGGTCTCACCCAAGTATTCCCGGGTTTTCCCGCCACATAAACAACGTTCGCACCCGTAGGCTTGAACCTTTGAGCCGGCGGCTATCCCCTGACATTTTCAGCAACTGCGGGCCTCATCCCCACATTCCAGTTGTTCCTCCGATTCTAAACAGCATGGAACTGCTCCATGTCCGCCTCAGTGGCTGCCGTTCGTTTGACCAGCTTGTCAAACCTCGTGATACCGAGGGGTATCATCCGGGATCTCAGACTTGGCCTCAAACCATGCTCGAATTTCCGAGCCTTCTTTGCCTCGTCCATCACCGATTCGGGGGCATACCTTGAGAGCTGAGTGAATCTTGTCTCATACTCCCTAATCGACATGCCGCCCTTGCTACAGTGCCAGAAACTCCATAGCCTTCTTCTCCTAGATGCCTGATGGAAAATAATGACTGTGGATATCCTCCAAGAATTTCTCCTAGCCAAGAACAATATCTTCCATCGTCCGCTTCATCGACTGCCACCACACAGCCGCATCCTTCTCGAACTGCAGTGCAGCCAACTTTACCTTGCTGCCCTCCAGAGTCTCCAAGACTTCAAAGATAGCATCTACCTGTCGGATCCAATTATCAGCCGCGTCAGGGTCTGACTTCCCCTCAAACATCGGTGGTTTCATCCGCTTAAATGATTCCACGAGTATGATTGCTTCGGGTACTAGATTCACAGGCACCCACACCTGATTCTGATTCATGGCAACGGCAATGAGTGTCTGATAGACCCTCGCTAACTCCATTTCCAAGTCCAGACCTTCTCCGCTACTAGCTCTTCTTTCAGCCATATTCTGATGCAAAAGATCCATTAAATTCGAAGTATAAAAAATGAATTTTAAATCAACTTTCCATTTCATTGAAATCCAAACTTTATATTCGAATTTAAAACATTTCTGACATCAAATGAAAGCAGTAAGAAGATACAATAGCCTAGTTCCTATGGTTCGTTTTGGCTTCTCGAAGCTTTTCCCGTAGTTCCGCCACCTCTTCCTTCAGTACATCGTACATATTTTTCCTCTTCTCGAGTTCCCAAACACGATGACTGAGAGTTGCAATGCTCTCCTTGCACTTTGCACACTGTGCCTGCAGCAGCTCTGCTCTCTCCCTCTGAGTCTCTACCTGCCTCTGAAGAGACACAATGCGACTACTTGGAACTGGTTCTTCCTCGTCGGAGGAATCATTAGATGAATCCGGAGGTGGAGTGATCTCTCATGACTCAGGCCATTCCTCTTTGAATTCTTCAGGATCTTCTTCGTCTGAAACAGCTTGCCCGGGGTAGTAATCCTCCTTAACTATGTGCCAGTCATCATCTCCAGCTGGGTCAAAGTGGTCCTCCATCTTAGAAAGGAGGAGAAGAAGCATAAATCATAGAGCAGCACAAATGTAAGTACTTACATTTAAATCTCTATACCCAACACACGCTCTAATGTCCACTTCTATGGTGTCGTTCCTTATAAATTTGTACCACTTGGAAGCGTGGCTCTGATACCACTCTGTAACACCCCGAATTTCAAAACAGACTGAATTCTTAGTTCCACGGGATCTTTACACTTCTCTTCATACAATTTTACAAGAAAATAAAAACTTTTGTTACATCAGAGTTACATTTACAATTACATTTATACAGCGGAAGCAATTCTACAATAATTACATGAATAAAATATACAACATTTGAATCAATCTTTAAGCAGCATGCATATTTTAATCTTGCCAAGCACTTTATCCTGCATAGAAAATTGTGGGCGCGTCAGTTGCTTACAACCGATGAAATATTATACACGGCCATCCTCCTTATGCCGAACAGTATAACGATTTTCAATACTTAAACAAACCACAAACTTGATCACGGACAAAGCTACAGAGGGACTATCCTATTGATGTCGTGTTGTGCTGTACAATTAGTCCTTAATGCAGTTGTTTACATTATATGACACTAATGCGCACTAGTTCAGAGTCTATGCAGCCCATACTACATAGGTCCGAGGGCAAGCCTTTAAACGTTCTTCATCTTGTAGGGTTCGGTCCCTTGCCATGACTTAATCTACTACTGTAACTACGGTAAGTATCCTAGGTGTTCCATGAGTTACGAGTCCACGTCTAGGCGTCCTGGAGTGAACCCCACACACTGACACATGACTCATCATGAAGGCATCCTGTGGTCAATTCCCCTCCTACCATAGACATGGCACCACCCATAGTCATTAGTTCACCCCATAAGCGTCGCCACCGGGACGGTACTCTGGAGTAGTATTCACTCCCTAATCATGACGCATCATGGGACATCCTGTGAATACTCTCACGCCGCCAATCCAATGGCCCTCATACTCATGTTTTTCTCTTACGTTCATCACATCTTCACTATGTATCTAATCCTTATGTATAATTGAAGGTCAACATACTAGAATCTAGCATTACTCCTACATCGGTCTTTTCAATATCGATCATTATCAACGACCCAAACTTGGTCAAAATATCAAAATCCCCCTTTTTTTTTATATTTTTCATTCTTGCCGACGTAGAGTTATAGCTAAGATTCTAGTCTAAGTCATCTTTTCATATTCATAGAAAAAAACATATTTATTCACACAAATTGCACATTTCGACAAGTTCTCTTTTTCTCATATTTCCATGCACAACTTGCATACTCAATTTCTCATTTAGTTCTACTCAACAATTATGAGTGAAAAAATCTCAATTAATCTCTTTTCAATTCTTTCTATTTTCAAAATTTTCATTACTTTGTGTAATACCCTGAATTTTATGAATGTGAAATTGTAGATTTTTACGTGTTGTGCGCGTGCAAAATTTTGTATAAATATTCTCTTGTGAAATGATTTCTATAACATGAACAAATAATTATTTTCTCTCTTTTCTTCTTTTATTCTTTAAGCCCATTTTTCTTTTAAAGAGCCTAAATTTGCTTTTTTAAACTAAGCCCAACTTAATAAATTAAGTATTTCTTTTCTAAAAGCCCATAAATTAACTACTTTTAATTAACTTGTCATGTAGACATATATTTTGGTAGACAATTAATTAATCTTTTAATGTACAACTTTAATTAGGGGGACACTAGTTGGGACACGTGTTCGCACGTGTGTGCACTGCACACTCCATCCTTGGCCGGATAGTAGGAGAGAGAGAGAGTGGGAGGTGTGGACTAGTGGAGAGGTGGTTTTTGTGTCATGGGTAGTTGCTACAACTTCTCATCTTATCCTAGCCATTCATCTACAACTATCTAGTGTAATCCTAGCCCTCCAATCTATCCTAAAACTAGTATAAATACCCCCTACCTTCCTGCATACAACACTAAGAAAAATAATTGAAAGAAAGAAACTATAGGAGAGTAAAAGATTGAGAGAAAGTAAAGAGATTGAGTGCATTAGTGTGTGTGTGTTCCCTACCTTTGGAGATCGGCTACTTCAACCCACGGCAAGGGGAGGACTCGGTTTCACCAAGTGCAAGGAGAAGGATCATTGTGGTGGCTCATTCTAGGAGGAGAAGGACCAATCGTGTTCAAGGAGATCGTAGGAGCTTTGTAGAATTTTCTTCAAATAGGTGGGTGGTTTCTATACTTCTAATATTAGATATCATGCTAGGGAATTTGTGATATTTATGCATGCTAAAAGAACTAATAAGATAATAACTTATTGACTCTAAAAGGACTTGCTAAACGAATGAGTAAATGCTTGATGAATTGTGTGCTATTGGTTATAATTCATGTTTAATGTAATTAAAATTCACTTATTGCTACGAAGTTGTAGAATTGGAACCATGTAATTGTAGAAAAGGTTCATGTGTTGATTAGCGAATGAATTATTAATTTTTGCACTTATGGAACCATGGTATTATTTTGCTCAAAAATACAACTTGGATTATAAGCGTTATGAATAAAGAGGGAAAACATGAATTTACACTTTTTAACAAAATCCTAATGCAAGAAATTGAGTAGCAAATTTGTTAAAGTGATTTTCTTTTCAATATTGTAAACATAGAACATAAATTAGAGTGAAAATACTTGTTTTAATGTCAAAAAATTATTTTAAAAACACTGATTTGTTGAATGTATGTAAATCTAGTATTCTGAAAATTTTTAGAAATTTTGTAATGAAGAAACCAAGTTACGATCGTTTGAAAAATAGAATATTTCAAATGAACAGAGACTCGACTTAAACCTATTTTGAACCAATCCTATATCAGTTAATTCCTATGGGCATATTGGTTCTAGGGGGGGCTTTAGTGGCGTTACTGTAGCACTGTGTGTGTGTGGGTTCGAGTCTCGGCAAGGGGCTTTTATTCCAAAATTCGATTTTTTCCCTATACACGGAGAATCAAACTCAAAACCCTCACACTCCCCCTTTGTGACAGTTGGGCGCCTGTCCCTTTTGGCTAGCGCGTGGGGCCTTTGGGTCTCGGTGACTGTGCAATGTGTGTGTGTGTTGTGCAGTTCGAATCCGGCTGTGGTCAAAAAAAATTTGGGAAGAATATTTTCTTTTTTTATTTTTAATTTACTTTGACTATTGTGAATTTTACAAAAAATATAAAAAGAAATAGGGAGAAAATATTAGAAAATCCTTGAGTTATAAACTTCAAAAAAAAAATATTATTTGGGAATTATGGATCCTTTAAAAGAGAAATACATTTTTTTAGAGTGAAGAGTTCACTTTAGTTTTGATCTTTTGAGTTTCTAAAATAAAGAAAAATGAAATTTTTGAGTATGGAAATAATTTCAAAGAGATGAATTGAGACTTATGTTGAGTGGAATTAAATGTGAAATTTTAAGTATGCAAGTGATGCATAGAAATGTGTTGAAAGAGAATGTGATGAAATGTGAAATTTTGTGGACTTGTTTCAATGAATGTGAAATGAGGACTTATACTAGAACGTGGCTAAGACTCTACGTCGGCAAGCATGAAAAGTACTTAAAAAGAGAATTTATGAAATTTTGTTGACCAAGTTTGGGTCGTTGATAATAAATGTTATTGAAAGGACCTGATGTAGGAGTAATGCTAGATTCTAGAACAGCAACCTCAGATTATACATAAGGATGAGATACATAGTGAAGATGTGATGAACGTAAGAGACAAACATGAGTATGAGGGCCATTAGATTGGCAGCGTGAGAGTGTCCACAGGATGTCCCATGATGCGTCATGATTAGGACGTGGATACTACTCCAGAGTACCGTCCCGGTGGCGACGCTTATGGGGTGATCTAATAACTGCGGGTGGTGTCACGTTTATGGTAGGAGGTGAATTACCATAGGATACCTGCATGATGAGTCATGTGTCAGTGCGTGGGATTCTCTCCAGGGCGCCTATACGTGAGTTCGTAGTTCATAGAATGCCTAAGATACTTATCGTAGTTACAGTAGTAGATTAAGTCATGGCGAGGGATTGAACCCTGCAAGATGAAGAATGATTAAAGGCTTGCCCTCGGACCTATATAGTATGGGCTGCATAGACTCTGAACAAGTGCGCATTAGTGTCATATAATGGAAACAATTGCATTAAGGACTAAGTGAACATCACAACACGACATCAATAGGATAGTCCCTTGTAGTTTATTTTGTGATCAAGTTTGTGGTTGTTTAAGTATGGAAAATCGTTATACAGTTTTCGGCATAGAGAGGATGGCCGTGTATAATATTTCGTCAGTGAATGAACTGACGCGCCCACAGTTTCATATGCAGGAAAAGAGATTAATAAATTGAAGTATACATGGTGCTCAAAGATTGATTTAAATGTTGTGTAATTGTTTCATGTAATTATTGTAAATTGCTTTTGCTGTATGAATGTAAATGTGTATTGTAACTCTGATGTAAGAAATGTTTTTAATTTTCTTATAAAATTATACGAAAGAAGTGTAAAGATCTTGTGGAACTTCAGATTCAGTTGTATTTTGGAATTCGGGGTGTTACACTTTGTTTTAGAATTTCAAAAAGATCAAAACTAAGATGAATTCTTCACTCTTACTTTTTTTCCTCTTATTTCTCATTTAAAGGTCCACATATTAAAATATATAATTTTATGAAGTTTATGTATTTTCAGAAATTTTCTAATATTTTTCTCAGTATTTATTATATTTTAAAACTCAAAAATATATCAAGTGTATATAAAAAAAGGATTATTCCAAAAAATTTTGGCCTTAGCCAGTTTCGAACCCGCACACACATAGCCAAGGTGCACAATCACCAAAACCAACCCCACGCGCTAGCCAAAAGGGTCAGAGTGCCCAACTGTTATAAGGGGAAGTTAATTGGGGTTTGAGTTCTGTTCTCGGAATTTGGGAAAAATCAAATTTTAAAAGTAAAAAGCCTCTGCCGAGACTCGAACCCACACACAAGGGATACCGCATAGCTACAGTAACGCAACTGGTGCCCCCCTATAACCAGGATGACTATAGTGTCCTAACTGATATAGGATTAGATTAAAATAGGTTTATTTCGAGTCTCTGTTTATTAAAATTATTTCATTTTTCAAAGCTCATAACTTTGTTTCTTATTCACATAAAGCCATAAAAATTTTCAGAATACTAGATTTATAATTAATTAACAAATCAGTGTTTTAAAAACATTTTTTTTTGACATTAAAACATGTATTTTCACTCTAATTTGCATTCTATGCCTACAATTGCAAATTTTCAATTTAGTAAACCCTCTACCAAATTTTTGCATTATAACTTTATTAAAGAAGTATTAATTCCTGTTTCCCCCTCTTTTATCCACAATACTCATAGACATAGTTGCATTCCTTGAACTAGTGTCGCAAAGGTTCAATAAGCACAAAAATTAATAATTTCATTCATAAGCATTTTCCTACCATTAACATCGTTCCAATTTCACATTTTCATAGCAATAAGACAATTTTACTACATTGAACATGATTTATAACAAATAGCATGCAATTCATCGAGCATTTACTCAATCATCTACCAAGTCCTTTTTAGAGCCAACAAGTGGTTATCTTATTAGTTCTTTTAGCATTCTCATTTATCAAAAATCCCTAGCATGGTGTCTAAGATTTGAAGTATAGAAAAACACCCACCTATTTGAAGAAAACACCACAAAAACTCCTAGAATCTCCTTGAACACACGAGCAGGTCATTCTCCTCCTAGTGTGAGCCACCACGATTTGTCTCCTCCTCCTTGCACCAGTGAACCCGAGCCTACACTTCTCTCCAAGGCAATGGTCGGCCTCCAAGGAAATGAACACACACAATCTAGAACACTCTCAATCTTTTTTTAACTCTCTCTCAATCTTTTTACTCTCATATGTATTTTCTTTCTTTCTTTTCTTTACAAAATTTTTAGTGTATTATATGCATACAAAGAGGAGGAGGGGGGGGGGGGGGGGGGGGAATATTTATACTAATTTTTGGGTGAAATGGAGAGCTAGGATTGCATTACATAGTTGTAGATAAATGGCTAGGATACATTGGAAAGTTGTAGCAACCACTCATGAGCAAGTAACCACTTATCCACTAAGCCACTCTCCCACTCTCCTTTGACTCCATCCGGCCTAAGTAGAAGAGTGCACAATGCACACTCTAGTGCATGCACGTGCCAAATGTAGCACCCCTAACTACGAATTGTACATGATAAATTAATTAATTGTCTAAAAAATGATCTACACTACAAGTCATGTTATTTAAAAGTGAAATAAACTTGTGGGCTTTCAATTAGTGGGCTAAAACTCTATGGTCTAATTGAAAAAAAAAAAATCAAATAATTAGGATGGGCTTAAAAATAAACAATTAGGCTTTTTAGAACTTAATTAGGCTTTCAAAAAAATAAAAAAGAGAGATAGAAAAATGTTTATTCATGCTACAAAATAAATAATTTTATAGAAAAATGCACATGAATTAGTACGTGCAATACACGTAAAATTCACAAACCTTCATTTAATTAAAAATAAAGAACTAGGGTATTACAACACTCCCTCCTTAGAATAGTTCCGTCCCCGGAACTACACATACAGAGCGAGAACAAAAATATACAACATGAAGAAAAGAAGGAAAAGAAAGAAGAGAAAAGAAAAAAAAAACAACTCAAACAAAGAGTTCAGGATGGTCTCTCATCATCCTCTCCTTGGATTCCCAAGTAGCCTCTTCAACCAACTGGTTTCTCTAGACTACTTTGACCATCGGTTTCGTCTTATTCCTCAAGACTTTCTCCCAACGATCCACAATCTCAACTGGGAGCTCAATGTAACTCAGATCCAACTGCAAACCCTCCGGCATCTCAGGCAAATGGTGACTTGGATCTGGAATGTACCCTCTCAGCATAGACACATGAAAGACATTGTGTACCTGAGACAACTCTTTCGGCAACTCCAACCTGTAAGAGTTTTTCCAATCCGCTTCAATATCTTGTATGGGCCTATGAATCTTGGGGCTAACTTCCCACCTCTGTCGAAGCGAATCACACCCTTACTAGGTGAAACCTTCACGAAGACAAAGTCACCAACCTCGAACTCAAGGTCCCTTCTCCGGTTGTCTACATAGCTCTTCTGTCTACTCTGAGCATCCACCAACCTCTTCCTAATCAGATCAATCTTCTCAGAAGTCTGCTGCACAATTTCAGGCCCAAACATTCGTCGTTCCCCAACTTCAAACCAGCAAACAGGCATTCTGCACTTCCTGCCATACAGAGCTTCGTACGACGCCATCCCAATACTAGTTTGAAAACTGTTATTGTAGGCAAACTCCACCAGAGCCAGATGCCTTTTCCAACTGCCTCCAAAATCTAGAACACAACACTGAAGTATATCTTCAAGAATATGGTTGACTCTCTCGGTTTGCCCATCGGTATGGGGATTAAAAGCAGTGCTGAAATCCATCTTGGTACCCAGAGCTGTCTAAAGACTCCTCCAGAAATACGAAGTAAACCGTGCATCTTGATTAGACACAATGGTTAACGAAACACCATGAAGCCTGACGATCTCACCAACATACAACTCAGCCAACTTGCCCATAGACGAAATGAGTTTCATCGCCAAGAAGTGAGCGGACTTCGTTAGTCGATCGACTATGACCCAAATCGCATCATTGCCCTTAGAACTCTTGGGAAAACCCATGATGAAATCCATACTAATGTTATCTCACTTCCATTTCGGAATAGGTAACGGTTGCAATAGACCTCTGAGTTTTTGATTCTCAGCTTTGACCTGCTGACAGATCTCACACTTTGCCACAAACTCGGCCACGTCCCGCTTCAGACCTGACCACCAGAAATGTTGCTTAATGTCTTTATACATCTTGGTACTCCCAGGATGTACAGACAAAAGAGTAGCATGTGCCTCTTGAAGAATGCTCTCTTGCAATTCTGCTTGATCCGAAACACACAGCCTCTCCCCAAGCCACAATACTTCGTCCATGATCTGAAACTCTGACAACTTGCCCGCACCGACCTGCTCCTTCATCTTCTGAATCTCTGTATCTTCCTTTTGACTCGCGATAATCCTTTCATTCAGCGTTGGTTGAAGCCTCAACTGAGCTAAAGACGATCCCAAGCCTTGCAGAATGACTTCAATACCAGTCCGATCCAACTCCTCTGCAAGATGCCTCTGAGTTGTAATCAAACTAGCCAGACTGCTCTTGCGACTAAGTGCATCAGCAATAACATTAGCCTTCCCAGGATGGTGCTTAATCTCCGGATGAATGTCCTCAAGTACTTTCAGCCATCTCCTTTGCCTCAGATTCAGATTCTTCTGCTGATAGATGTACTTCAAGCTTTTATGGTCTGTGTACATGTTCAGTTTCTCACCTTACACGTAATGTCTCCATTGCTTTAAGGCGAAGATAATTGCAGCCAACTCCAGATCATGAGTTGGATAATTCTTCTCATGCGGTCGTAGTTGCCTAAACCCAAAAGCGATCACTTTCCCTTCTTGCATTAAGACACAACCAAGCTCACGATGTGAAGCATCACTGTAGACATCATACTTAACACCTGCTCTAGGCAAAGCCAAAATGGGAGCAGTAGTCATCCTCTCTTTCAACTCTTGAAAGCTTGCCTCGCAATGCTCAGTCCACTTGAAGTTCACATTCTTCTTGGTCAGACCAGTGAGCAGCACGGCTATCTGAGCATAGCCCTGAATGAACCTCATGTAGTATCCAGTTAACCCAAGAAAACTCCAGATCTCTTTCACTGTAGTAGGCCTTGCCCAATCTTTCACCGCCTCTATCTTCTGCGGATCAGTTGTCACTCCCTCCTTAGAAAGGATGTGACCTAGGAATGCCACTTCAGATTTTCAGAAATCGCACTTCGATAACTTGGCATACAACCCATACTCCTGAAGCTTCTACAAAACTGCTGTCAGATGCTCTTTGTGCTCCTCCCCTGACTTGGAGTACACAAGGATATCGTTGATAAACACCACGATGAAAGAATCAATAAACGACCTTAGAACTCTGTTCATCATATCCATGAAAATTGCAGGTGCATTCGTTACTCCAAACGGCATAACTAAGAATTCGTAATGTCCGTGTCGAGTTCTGAACGCAGTCTTATGCATATCTTCAGTCTTCACTTGAACTTGATGGTATCCTGATCGAACATCTATTTTGGAGAAAACATGTGCTCCTTGTAGATGATCGAACAAGTCATCGATTCTTGGAATCGGATATTTTTTCTGAACAGTAACCTTATTCAGCTCTCGGTAATCGATGCACATCCACATTAAACCATCCTTCTTCTTTTCCAACAGCACCGGTGCACCCCAAGGCGACGCACTCGGTTGAATAAAGTCTTTCTCCAACTGTTCCTCAATCTGCCGTTTGATCTCATCCTGCTCCACAGGCACCATCCTATACGGTGCCTTGGAAATGGGAGCACTCCCTGGCTGAATAGTGATGCTGAACTCCACATCATGATGCGGGGGTAACCCAGGAAATCTTCCAAGAATAAAGTCGGGTAATCCCGAACAACTAGAATTTGCTGCACCTCTACAGGAATCCCTTTCTTCTGGCTGATAGCAGCCACCAAATCTGAACTTCTCCTCTTTCCTTGGAAAGTGACTTCAGGTCCACCTGGAGCCTTCACTGTTACTACCTTGGTCTTGCACTCGATGTTCACACTGTACACCGACATCCAATCAATGCCAATGATAACATTGACTCCCAAGACATTCAGCTCGATCAGATCAATCCCAAAAATTCTATCTCCAATCACGATCTTGCAGTCCGCATAGTACCGATCAGTGGTTAAAGTCTCCCCTGACAGAGTACCTACAGCTATGACCTTGCCTAGAAATACCTTCGGTTCAATTCCCAAAACTTTAGCAAACTTAGGTGATACAAAAGTGTGAGAGGACCCAGTATCGAACAGAACAACAGCTTTCTTTCCATTCAAATACAGTTCTCATGTTACATAACACACACGCACGTTACATAACAGTTTACTAAATAAGCGGAAAAAGAGACAACATAAAAACACTCCTAAACATCCTCCCTCGTACCAATGATGACGTGATCCACTTCATCAGCGTCAACTTCTGTTAAGACAAATACTCGCCCCTGCTGGTACGGCTTCTTCCCTGTCTGCTGAGTTGGTCCATTACAGACACCATCTTGCAGCCTGGGGCAATTAGACTTGTAGTGGCATGTCTCTCCACAGTTGAAACAAGTCACAGGAGGTCTCACCCAAGTATTCCCGGATTTTTCCGCCACGTGAACAGCGTTCGCACCCGTAGGCTTGAACCTTTGAGCCGGTGGCTGTCCCTTGACATTTCCAGCAACTGCGGGTCTCTTCCCTACATTTCAGTTGTTCCTCCAATTTTGAAATAAGTGGAACTGCTCCATGTTCGCCTCTGTGGCTGCCGCTCGTTTGACCAGCTTGTCAAACCTCCTGATACCGAGGGGTATCATCCGGGATCTCAGACTTGGCCTCAAACCATGCTCGAATTTTCAGAGCCTTATTTGCCTCTTCCAACACCAAGTCGGGGGTATACCTTGAGAGCTGAGTGAATCTTGTCTCATACTCCCTAACTGACATGCCACCCTGCTGCAGCACCAGAAACTCTATGGCCTTCTTCTACTGGACGTCTGATGAAAAATAATGACTGCAGAACTCCTCCAAGAATTCCTCCCAGCCTAGAACAATATCTCCCATCGTCCGCTTCATCGACTACCACCACACAGCCGCATCCTTCTCGAACTACAGCACAGCCTAACTTCACCCTGCTGCCCTCCGGAGTCTCCAAGACTTCGAAGATAGCCTCTACTTGTCGGATCCAACTGTCAGCCATGTCAGGGTCTGACTTCCCCTCAAACACCGGTGGTTTCATCCACTTGAATGATTCCACAAGTTTGATTGCTTCGGGTACTGGATTCACAGGCACCCTCCCCTGATTCTGATTCATGGCAATGGCATTGAGTGTCTCATAGACCCTCGCTAACTCCGTTTCCAAGTCCAGACCTTCTCCGCTTCTAGCTCTTCTTTCAGCCATATTCTGATGCAAAAGATCCATTAAATTCGAGGTATAAAACATGAATTTTAAATCAACTTTTTATTTCATTGAATTCCAAACTTTATACATTCGAATTTAAAACATTTCTAACATCAAATGAAAGCAGTAAGAAGATACAACAGCCTAGTTCCTACGGTTCCTCTTGGCTTCTAGAAGCTCTTACCGTAGTTCCACCACCTCTTCCTTTAGTAAATCGTACATGTTTTTTCTCTTCTCGAGTTTCCAAACACGATGACTGAGAGTTACAATGCTCTCCTTGCACTTCGCACACTGTGCCTATAGTAGCTCTTCTCTCTCCCTCTGAGTCTCTACCTGCCTTTGAAAAGACACAATGAGACTACTCGGAACTGGTTCTTCCTCATCGAAGGAATCATCAGATGAATCCGGAGGTAGAGTGATCTCCCGAGACTCAGGCCATTCCTCTTCTAATTCTTCAGGATCTTTTTCTTCTGAATCAGCTTGCCCAGGGTAGTATCCTCCTTAACTATGTGCCAGTCATCATCTCTAGCTGGGTCGAAGTGGTCCGCCATCTTAGAGAAAGGAGAAGAAGAAGCATAAATTATAGAGCAACACAAATGTAAGTGACTTACATTTATATCTCTAGACTCAACACACGCTCTAATGTCCACTTCTAGGGTGTCGTTCCTTATAAATTTGTACTACTTGGAAGCGTGGCTATGATACCACTCTGTAACACCCTGAATTTCAAAACAGACTGAATTCGAAGTTCCACAGGATCTTTACACTTCTCTTCGTACAATTTTACAAGAAAATAAAAACTTTTGTTACATCAGAGTTATATTTACAATTACATTTATACAGCGGAAGCAATTATACAATAATTACATGAATAAAATATACAACATTTGAATCAATCTTTAAGCAGCATGTATACTTTAATCTTGCCAAGCACTTTATCCTGCACAGAAAACTGTGGGCACGTCAGTTGCTTACAACTGACGAAATATTATACACGGCCATCCTCGCTATGCCGAACAGTATAACGATTTTCAATACTTAAACAAACCACAAACTTGATCACAGATAAAGCTACAGAGGGACTATCCTATTAATGTCGTGATGTGCTGCGCACTTAGTCCTTAATGCAGTTGTTTACATTATATGACACTAATGCGCACTTATTCAGAGTCTATGCAGCCTATACTACATAGGTCCGAGGCCAAGCCCTTAACAGTTCTTCATCTTGTAGGGTTCAATCTATCGCCATGACTTAATCTACTACTGTAACTACGGTAAGTATCCTAGGTATTCCATGAGTTACGAGCCCACGTCTAGGCACCCTAGAGTGAACCCCATGCACTGATACATGACTCATCATGCAGGCATCCTGTGGTCAATTCTCCTCCTACCATAGACATGACACCACCCGTAGTCATTAGTTCACCCTATAAGTGTCGCCACCGGGATGGTACTCTGGAGTAGTATCCACGCCCTAATCATGACGCATTATGGGACATCTTGTGAATACTCTCACGCCGCCAATCTAATGGCCCTCATACTCATGTTTTTCTCTTACGTTCATCACATCTTCACTATGTATCTAATCCTTATGTATAATTGACTGTCAATATTCTAGAATCTGGCATTACTCCTACATCGGTGTTTTCAACATCGATCATTATCAACAACCTAAAACTTTGTCAAAATATCAAAATCCTCTTTTCCATATTTTTCATTCTTGCCGACGTAGAGTTATAGCTAAGATTCTAGTCTAAGTCCTCTTTTCATATTCATAGAAGAAAACATATTTGTTCACACAAATTGCACATTTCGACAAGTTCTATTTTTCTCATATTTCCATGCACAACTTGCATACTCAATTTCTCATTTAGTTCTACTCAACAATTATGAGTGAAAAAATCTCAATTAATCTCTTTTCAATTCTTTCTATATTCAAAATTTTCATTACTTTGTTTTAGAATTTCAAAAAGATCAAAACTAAGATGAATTCTTCACTCTTAATTTTTTTTCTCTCTTATTTCTCATTTAGAGGACCACATATTAAAAAATATATTTTTATGAAGTCTATGTATTTTCAGTTATAATATTTTTCTTAGTATTTATTATATTTTAAAACTCAAAAATATATCAAGTGTATATTAAAAAAAAGGAAATTTCCAAATTTTTTTGGCCTTAGCCAGTTTCGAACCTGCACACACACAGCCAAGGTGCACAGTAACCGAAACCAACCCCATGCGCTAGCCAAAAGGGATAGAGTGCCCAACTGTTATAAAGGGAAGTTAATTGGGGTTTGAGTTCTGTTCTCGGAATTTGGGAAAAATCAAATTTTAAAAGTAAAAAGCCTCTGCCGAGACTCGAACCCACACACAAGGGATACCGCATAGCTACAGTAACGCAACTGGCGCCCCCCTATAACCAATATGACTATAGTGTCTAACTTGATATAGGATTAGATTAAAATAGGTTTATTTCGAGTCTCTGTTTATTAAAAATATTTCATTTTTCAAAAGCTCATAACTTTGTTTCTTCTTCACATAAAGCCATAAAAAATTCCAGAATACTGGGTTTATATTTAATTAACAAAGCAGTGTTTTAAAAAGCATTTTTTTTTGACATTAAAACATGTATTTTTCACTCTAATTTGCATTCTATGCCTACAATTGCAAAATTTCAATTTAGCAAACCCTCTACCAAAGTTTTGCATTATAACTTTATTAAAGAATTATTAATTCTTGTTTCCCCCTCTTTTATCCACAATACTCATAGACATAGTTGCATTCCTTGAACTAGTGTCACAAAGGTTCAATAAGCACAAAAATTAATAATTTCATCTACTAACCATTCATAAGCATTTTCCTACAATTAACATGGTTCTAATTTCACATTTTCATAGCAATAAGAAAATTTTACTACATTGAACATGATTTATAACAAATAGCATGCAATTCATCAAGTATTTACTCAATCATCTACCAAGTCCTTTTTAGAGCCAACAGGTGGTTATCTTATTAGTTCTTTTAGCAGTCTCATTTATCAAAAATCCCTAGCATGGTGTCTAAGATTTGAAGTATAGAAAAACACCCACCTATTTGAAGAAAACACCACAAAAACTCCTAGAATCTCCTTGAACACACGAACGGTCCTTCTCCTCAGAGTTTGAGCCACCAAGATTTGTCTCCTCCTCCTTACACTAGTGAACCCGAGCCTACACTTCCCTCCAAAGCAATGGTCGGCCTCCAAGGAAATGAACACACACAATCTAGAACACTCTCAATCTTTTTCTAACTTTCTCTCAGTCTTTTTACTCTCTTATGTATTTTCTTTCTTTCTTTTCTTTACAAAATTTTTAGTGTATTATATGCATACAGGGGGGTATTTATAATAATTTTTGAGTGAAATGGAGGGCTAGGATTGCATTAGATGGTTGTAGATAAATGGCTATGATACATTGGGAAGTTGTAGCAACCACCCATGAGCAAGTAACCACCTATCCACCAAGCCACTCTCCCACTCTCCTTTGACTCCATCCGGCCTAGGTAGAAGAGTGCACAATGCACACTCTAGTGCATGCATGTGCCAAATGTAGCACTCCTAACTACTAATTGTACATGATAAATTAATTAATTGTCTAAAAAATGATCTACACTACAAATTATGTTATTTAAAAGAGAAATAAACTAGTGGCCTTTCAATTAGTGGGCTAAAACTCCATGGGATAACTAAAAAAAATAATCAATTAATTAAGATGGGCTTAAAAATAAACAATTAGGCTTTTTAGAATTTAATTAGGCTTTCAAAAATATAAAAAAAGAGATAGGAAAATGTTTATTCATGCTACAAAATAAATAATTTTATAGAAAAATGCACATGAACTAGTACGTGCAATACACGTAAAATTCACAAACCTTCATTTAATTAAAAATAAAGAACTAGGGTATTACAGCTTCGGTTGTTGCGGTGACTGTCGATGGTGGCAGTCGGGGGTCGAGGTGCCGGCTGCAATGGCGGTTGTGAGGTGCAACGGTGAAAATGGCAGCGACGGTGGAGTGCGGGGTGCTGACAGGGTGGGTTGTATGGTGGTGGCAGCAAGGTAGTGGTGAGGTGGTGGAGGAGACGGCAGCGATTGGGGACAGGTGCGAGGGCAGTGGCTGCAGTCGGGGGAGTCACGGTGGTGGAGGCGAGAGGTAGGCACGAAGTGTGTCGAGCGGTGGTGTGGTTCGGCAATGGCGTCTGGTTGCAGTCGGTGATGGTGGTGAAGATCGATTTTGTGGTGTTCGGCGAGGGGTCGGTGGCTGTTCGGCATGCAGGCACTGGCTAGGAGCGCTGAGGGATGGAGTTGATCAGAGTTTGCAGTGGAGATGAGGCATCGGGATGGGCGCAACGGAGAGGCTTGGGGTGCTGGGTTTCGAGAAGAAGGGGAAACAGTCAAGGAGAGAGAAGGTGAGGAGGATGATTAAGTTAGGTTAGTGGAGAGATTAGGGGTAAGTAGTTAGGATTTAGATTAGCGGGGGATGTGGAGTTTTATGCTGTTAGTGGAGAGATTAGGATTTAGTGGGGAATTAGTTAGAGAAGATAATGAAGATTAGGGAATGTGGGTTAGGAGAAAATAGTGGGGATTCGATTCTGATAGATGAGTGGGGGTGTTGGCTGTTATTTTTGCATGGATTTTGGGCTTAGAGTTATGGGCTTCTTAATAATAAATAATAATAATAAAAGATGAATAAGATCTATGAGATTCACAAATCAATAAACAATCAGGAAAAAAATCATAATAATAATAATAAGATTGAACTGGTTTGGGCTTACATTGCGTTTAAGGAATAATAATAATAATAATAATAATAATAATAATAATAATATATGAGTTTTACTCAACAAAAAATTGGATCCGAATTTCTTAAAAAGAAAATAATAATAATAATAATAATAATAATAATAATAATAATAATAATAATAATGGATTGGGATCAATCAAAATAAATAGATAAACAAATAATAATGGGATATAATGAATTAGGTTTTGAAAAAATTGGGTTTTTAGCCGATGACTGCACCACTACATCCACTACATTTGATGAATTGAGACTCATTATATGAGAAATTAGAAAGAAAATGTTTTAAAAAGATGAGATATGTATCAAGATTTACATAATGGTTTATCCCCGATCTCTAAGTGGCAATGTTCTGAGCTCTTCTTTGCTCCTCCGAGGGGAGGGTGAGCGTCGATGATTCCTTGTGCTTCAATGTTGGTGGTACTGGTGGTCGTGTGGCGATGGTGATGGGGAGTGACATTGAGGGATCGGGTTGGGGTGGCTAAATTCTTTCTTAGGCCCCTGCATCCCAACATTTTTCCGTTTCCAGAAAGTTCATTAAGAGTATTATAGAGAGAAATCTGATTAACTAAATAAAATGGCCAGTTGTTTGTTTGCATGATGGGTTGAAGAAGAAGAAGAAGAAGAAGAAGAAGAAGAAGAAGAAGAAAGTTGTAAGTTGGAGGAGAAGGGGGGGTAGGCTAGGCATGGGAGAGGCATGTGTGGTGGTTTACGGTGTGGTGGTGGCAGTAGGCGAAAAGTTTCAGGTGAGGAGGAGGGAGGGGGCAGTGGTGTGGACAATTTATTGGACTTAGATCCTTGATCATAGCGAATGGTCTGGATTTCTATTTTTAGAGGACCAGGATATAATTTTTGAACAATCAGCTAGTCTTGACTTGACTAGAGTGACACATTAGTCCCTTTATTTTATTTATTTGTTTAGAAATTAAGTACGTCATTTTCCGATCTCAAAGAGTAATTTAGTGTGTCCATTTACTTGCGAGAAAAATAACTGCTTTGCTCGCTTGATTTGTTATCTATATAATAAAATACAAAGAAAGCTATCAAGTGCTCTCCTTCAATTTCCCCCAAAATCAAAGGCTCAGATTCAACCTCCCAAAACATATTTTTCCTCCCAAAATTTCAAACCCAAATGAAGACCTTGGCAACCATGGTAAGAAAGTATAATAATTATATGATGCATTTATCTTTATATGATAGTGTGTATCTCACATGATTATATTTCCATATATCTTAAATTTTTTCCATTGTTTATAGTTTGTATCATATAGTTAGTTTTATTTACAATTTCGTATCATATAATTAGTTCCATTGTTTATAGTTCATATCATATAATAATTTTTTGCCATTGTTTATAGTATCACAAACAGAGTTCGTATCACAAAAAAATTCTTCCAAATTAGTATTAAAAAAAATCATCTAATTTATCTTTGTTTATATCATATAGTTAGTTCGTATCACACACAAATATTTATATAACACATTCTAATTTGTAGGCGGAAAATGCATGGGAGATTGCAAGAAGTGCTGCTCAACGGTTGTCGAGTACCGCCTCCAATGTGACCAATGCTATGAAAGAGTTCGCACACTAGATTCTTGCACCGTGTAGGCAATCTTTTGATGCGATGGGTGAGGGCCCCACATTCAATTCCTTTTATATCACAACACACAAGTTATTGTGTTGCTACGCCTCCTACCACTACGTCGCTGGAACCCGAAGAAGAGTGGCAACCGTATGATGAGGTGCAAGGGCACGAACAACAGATAATACCTTATGACGACGAGCTTCTCAGATCCCAGGTAACACAAAAAACCCCATCTCCAAAGAAGCACAAAATGATTGCGGTCTGAAAGAGAAAGAAGACCGATAGATATACGCCAGTTTAATTTTTGTAGCTTTGGTTAAATTTTTTGAGTTTTTGTTGATGTACCTTGTGACGTTGTTCATATAAATTGTGTTAACATAGTGTATGTTTGTGATGTTGTGATGATGATTATTTATTTTTATATATTTTTTGTGATGTTGGAGCACATTAGATGTTTGAAGTTCGAATTTGTTTGTTTTCATATATGGATTTTGTTGTCTGAAGCTGTGTTTGAAGTTGGAAATTGTACTGGGCTAGCTGTTGGGAGCAGCGCACAGTTTATACCAAATTCGTTGTTCCCAACAGCGAGTTTAGTTCATTTCCCAACAGTGAGCTTTTCTATGGAGCTTTTGTTAAAAAATTATCCAAGTCCAACAGAGAGTATCACTCTTTGTGAATAAAAAATTGTACAGTCGATGTTCCCAATAGCGAGCTCTTCTATGAAGTTTGTTTTCCAAAATTCATCAAGTCTAACAGAGAGTTTCGCTTTCTATGAAATTTCAAAAATTGTATAGTCGTCGTTCCCAATAGCGAGTCTAATATAAAGCACATCGTCGTTGGGAACGACAAGTCTTGTTTGAAAATTGTGAACTAACTTGTCGTTGAGAACAATGTGTTTCTAAAAAGAAAACTAAACTACACTCGTCGTGTCCCCACGAAGAGCACGAAATAACTAAGCTCGCAGTTAGGAATTGCAAATTTAGTTGTTGAATTCCGAGCGTAATAAGTTTGGCAAGTGTCCTCTATTTGCAAATAGTTTCAAAAAAAGGTATATTGTTGTTATTAAAAAATCTATCTTAGTTGGAACCGTTTTGACTTTTGAGGGATAGATACGAATGGATGGACGTCACGCATAGAGCACGTGCATTATGATTATTGCTTTAAATATCATGCAATTAAGAAGGCTCTTAAATTGTTGTTTTTTGAGTATTTATTTTCTATTAGAGAGTAAATTTAGGAACTAATTAAATTTCAATTACACAAGATATTAATGGAGGTTTGAATAGGCCACCTTAGAGCATCTGTAGTCGTTCAATCTCAAATTTTGGGTATTTGGCATATGGGAATATGAATTTTGGGTTTGAGTTGTAGTCATTTTAACCTTAAATTTGGGTTTTGATGTTAAAAAATCGACGGGCGATAGATCATGTCTCGTCCTACAAAAAAAGAATCGTTTTAAAAATGTGTCAGACGAGGAATGATTTCCTGTCCATTGTTTTTTTTAAAATAAAAAATCAAGGAACGGAAAATCATTTCCGGTCTGAGGATTTTAAATAAAAAAAATTTTAAGCACAGACGGGAAATCATTTCCCATCCATGAGTTTTTTTTCCAAATTAACTCCTAATTAAACTCTTAATTTAGTCCTAATTAAATATTAATTTAATCTTAAATCCTGATTAAATCCTAATTGTGTATGTATAAAAATTATATAGGCTTAATTTCATAAAATTTCCTCATCTTAATTTCGGATTTTATTGCTGGGACGGGAAATGATTTCCGGACCAATTTTTTTTATATTAAAAAAATGATCGGACGGGCAATCATTTCCCGTCCGATATATTTTATAAAAAAAAGAAGCGACGAAAGATGATCTTTCGTCCGATTCTTTTTTTTAATGAATGGACGAAAGATCATCGTTCGTCAGCTATATTTTCCGAATTCCTATATCTTCTCCAAAATATAGCCAAACATTGTTCCCCTCAAACCCAAAATTTTGATATTTAGCCAACGACTACAACACTATTTTTTTTTTGGGGGGGGGGGGGGGGGGATTTTTTGCCGTACTAGGCCACTTTTTGATAGTATTTGCGTTTTTAGGCCAGGTCCCAATCTATTAGCGTTCGTGGGCTAGCCACTGCCACATCAGCAGCGGCCGCTATTGGGAATAGCGGCCTCTTCATATCCACCAAATTTGCACTCCCACACTTGGTAGAGTACGGGGGGATTGGGCTGAGTATGTGTAAAGAATGTCGCTAATGCCACTAGCGACCTCCTCCAACTGAGGTCGCTATTCCCAATAGCGACCACAGTGGTAGGCTATTATGAGTCACATTCACATAAGCTGATTTGGCAAACAGCATAATCGCTAATGTCAATCGCGACCTATCATACCTGTGGTCTCGATTGGTAATCGCGACCTTAGTATAAACATCACAGAGGATAAGCTGATTTGGCAAATAGCATAATCGCTAATGTCAATCGCGACCTATCATAACTGTATTCGCGATTGGTAATCGCGACCTTAGTATAAACATCCAAGACTCATAATTAGAAGCATTCGGGGGCCCATCTGAGGTTGCGATTGCCACTAGCGACCTCAGTTAGAAGAGGTCGCTAGTGCCAATAGCGACCTTTTCATTTCCTGATCCCCTTTGTACACAGCCAAGTGTGGGGACACAAAATTGGTTTCTATGAAGAGGCCGCTATTCCCAATAGCGGCCGCTGCTGACGTGGCAGAGGCTAGCCCACGAACACTAATAGTTTGGGACCTGGCCTAAAAACGCAAATACTATCAAAAAGTGGCCTAGTAGGGCAAAAAATTCGCGCGGGGGGGGGGGGGGGGGGGGGGGTTGAAAAAATTGGGTTTTTAGCCGATGACTGCACCACTACATTTGATGAATTGAGACTCATTATATGAGAAATTAGAAAGAAAATGTTTTTAAAAAGATGAGATATGTATCAAGATTTACATGATGGTTTATCGCCGATCTCTGAGTGGCAATGTTCTGAGCTCTTCTTTGCCCCTCCGTGGGGAGGGTGAGCATCGATGATTCCTTGTGCTTCATTGTTGGTGGTACTGGTGGTCGCGTGGCGATGGTGAGGGGGAGTGACATTGAGGGATCGGGTTGGGGTGGCTGAATTCTTTCTTAGGCCCCTACATCCCAACATTTTTCCGTTTCCAGAAAGTTCATTCAGAGTATTATAGAGAGAAATCTGATTAACTAAATAAAATGGCCAGTTGTTTGTTTGCAGGATGGGTTGAAGAAGAAGAAGAAGAAGAAGAAGAAGAAAGTTGTAAGTTGGAGGAGAAGGGGGGTAGGCTAGGCTTGGGAGAGGCATGTGTGGTGGTCTACGATGTGGTGGTGGCCATAGGCGAAAAGTTTCAGGTGAGGAGGGAGGGGGCAGTGGAGTGGACAATTTATTGGACTTAGATCCTTGATCATAGCGAATGGTCTGGATTTCTATTTTTAGAGGACCAGGATATAATTTTTGAACAATCCGCTAGTCTTGACTTGACTAGGGTGACACATTAGTCCCTTTATTTTATTTATTTGTTTAGAAAATAAGTACGTCATTGTTCGATCTCAAAGAGTAATTTAGTGTGTCCATTTACTTGCGAGAAAAATAACTGCTTTGCTCGCTTGATTTGTTATCTATATAATAAAATACAAAGAAAGCTATCAAGTGGCTCTCCTTCAATTTCCCCCAAAATCAAAGGCTCAGATTCAACCTCCCAAAACATATTTTTCCTCCCAAAATTTCAAACCCAAAACTCAAATTCCAATCCTCTCTCTCTCTCTCTCTCTCTCTCTCTCTCTCTCTCTCTCTCTTGTCCAGAAATTCAAACGCCCCCTCTCTCTGTGTCTCTCTCTTCCCGACCCCTCTCTCTCTCTCTCTCACATCGATCCCGAAGCCCCCCTCCTCTCTCACTCTCTCCTCCCTTCCCGACCCTCCTCTCTCTCGCACCTCTCTACCTCCACTGGACCCTTACCTGACGCCCTGCCTCCTGCAGCCACCACCTCACCTCGATGGCGCTACCTCCTCATCCTCCCCTCCTCTAATGGGTCAGTCCAATTTCTTATGGGTTAGTTAAAATTTCAGCTAAATTCAATCTTGATGGGTTAGTTAAATTTTCTATTTTGATGGCCAACTGAATTCTAAGTTTTTATGGGTTAGTTAAAATTTGTTATGGGTTAGTTATAATTTTAGTTGAATTCTAATTTTGATGCTCATTCTCATGTAAAGATTGGACTTGTAGGCTTTTGTAGCTTATAGACTTTGTTCTAAGTTCTCATAGGTTTTGAAAGAAATCATGCTCATTCAATTTTGTAGCTTATTTGGATCTGGTTTGATGTTATTAAGAAATGCACTTGGTCACTGATTTCTTATACTGTAATTATTTTCAAAGAGCATTTAATTCTGATATGCTAACTTTGAATATAACAATATGGTAACAGGATGATGAGAGTCTGTTGCTACAGCAAACTCTTGCAATGTCCATGGATGATGCTAGGTCGTGGTGCAATTTGGTTAGTTCTTATTTACATTCCAACTTTATGATAATTCCCAACACATTTGGCAATTTTATTTATCTTCTTTTTTGTCCCAAAACATCCCATTAGATGGTAGTTTTTAATATTTAAAAAAAGTTTTGCTGATGTCTTGCCAAATTGATCTTGATGCAAATGATTATTTTAGAAAATGGTGGTTAACTGGTTAGAAATCTTTCATTTAGATCATGGCAAATTCACTGTGAAAGAAGGGATAACTTAATGAGAAAAATGACCTTTAGACCCTTTGTTTTAGATCTTTACATTGTGCCTAAATGTGCTGCCAAATAGGGATACACAAGCGATTTATAAAAAAATGTGGTTATGAAACTGGAAATTTAATAAGATAGAACTCTACCCTAAATAAAAAGATAGACCATATACGATAGAACTCTACCCTCAATCTGTGCAAGTTAAGAAATCAGTGCAAAGTTGAGAAATTTTTGGTTTTGAGACATTAAATGATCAGTTTTTATTGTGTGGTTGATTATGGGTTGATTCAAGTTCGTAAGAAGTAGCAACATTATGCTAGAATGATGAAAGCTGAACTTTATGCTACTTAATATTTTACTTATCTTACATATTACCAACGATAGTGAAGCACTTTAGTTAGATTTCCTTAGGATGGAGCCTACCACTTTTGATTCGAGTGATAAAAAGATAGATTTTGTGCCAAATTAATTAAATTTAGTAAGGATTTAAACTGGAAATTTAAAGTTTTTACATATTACTTATCATATGCGCTACTACATAGATAAGAGTGATAAAATTGATGGAGCCTATTATTTTTTTCTACGAATTCCATATTTGTCATCTTAGAGGTATATAGAATAGTGAAGTTGCGGTCAATTAGAGGCTAACAACAAGTGGCAGCAAACTATATTTTTGTAATCATTTTTTAAACAAACGATGTTTACGCACAACTAATATGCAAACCATTCGTTGACAGTTACTGTAAGTTTTTTGAAAAATAAATTGCAGAACTTTGGAACTTCTTTGCCCTTCGATTGTTTGCATAATTACTTGGTCTACGTTTGATGATGTTCATCTACTTAATTCATTTGGTGTGCTTTGCATAAGGTTTATTGGGGATTGCACATGTGCCTTATTCTTTTGAGGTTCATGTGTTCTGCTTTAGTTTTGAAGTTAAATACTTATAAGGTTTTTTTTTCTAGGCTATGTTCGTGTGTGCGCGCTTAGGATGAAATGTATCAATTTTTTTATCATTGGTTTATTTCCTGCATCATTTTGGTGTTAGCATATCTTCATATGCATCCATGTTATCACTATACTATTTGTGTTTGATTTGATCCTTTTTCATTAGTTTAATGTTATAAATGGCGGTGGTTGGAAGTTAACTACATGAATCTAGCTATGTGCTTTTAATTTTTGGTCCAGTTACAGCATCGATGGGTTATTTTGGACTAAAGATTATTTGGTGCGGTGCATGCTATATGATCTTTTAGATTTTGTCGTTTATTCTAATTTTAATTTGTGAAATAATTTTGTTATTGTTGTTTTTTCAAGTCATCATGTTGGCATAGAGTTTGCCTCACTTTTCAACAAGAAAGTAAGAACATGTATTTTTGTTCCAAAAATTTCTTGAATTAAAATTTGAATTTAACTCTTCCATCTATACATTTATTAACTTAGGGGGGCATTAGATTTGTTATTTCAAAATTTGTATTTTCCTCCAAATATATATGCCTACTGTTGTGTCTGAAGGTTTACACATTGTTTCGACATATTGAAGTGAGTTTTTATTTTTAATCTAGATGGCATCCACTATCCAACTATATTTCTTGAAGTACTTAATATAAATAATAGACTGCGACGCATGCCAAACTAATTAATAGTCCATTGTCCATACAAGATTACAAAATTACATGAAGTTGAATGATATATATGAAAGTGATAACTCATAAAGGGTAAACAAATTCATGGAATATGACAAAATAATTGAATAGTGTTACATATGTGCTCAAAAAGTGTCCAGTAAATGTCAAAGAAGTGCCCGAAATTAATTATATATTGAGTGTTGGATGGTCTAAGGTGTGTCCATTTAAGTGTCATTGTTCCATGATAGAAGTATTATGCTGCATAGACTGAAAGGAGAAAAGAAAGAAAATGTGTAATCCCTCCATAATACTATAATTGCAGTACTCTGCAAACAAGCTCCATAACATGCAGCTAAGTCCTTACCATAGAGAGTGTAGAGAGATCTTACATCAGTGCAGGGAAAACAAGGTATCCAATTTCCTTTGCGATATTGAGATAAATGTTATTTTGAAGGCTAAGGTGTAGGAGGGAGGAAGGAAATTAACTGAGTTAGATAGTTATAGTTTCAAAGATAGCAGAGTGTATTGATCATTTTTTGAATATGAAGGATAATATGACACCTAAGCCTGGAAAGGGGGAGGATTGGTTAAAAAATTTGTTGTCGTCAAGAAATTCTAGGTTTCCTGAAACAACTTTTATTTATAGGAAAGACGGAGCTTATTGATTATTGCTTAAGAGCATCTGTAGGCGTCTAAACCCAGATTAAGGGTATTTGGCATATAGGAATAGAAAATATATGAATGAGTTGTAGTCGTCTAAACCCAAAATTTGGGTTTTAATATATGGACGGAAGATCATTTTCCGCGTGAGCAAATATCGAACGGGATATCATATCCCGTCCGATAAAAGAATTCCTGAGAAATGAGTGAATGAACTCATAGAGATTGGCTATAAGCATAATGTATAAGATTTTAAAAAAAAAGTCTACTATGAGGTCTATTTTTGTTTGAGAAAGAGTATTGGTTAAAACAGTATACTTCTGTTTGGTTTGAGTCTAAGTTATATATGAAGACCTAAATGCAGCATATATGAAGCTAGAAAAAATGCAGCATATATGAAGACCTAAAAATTGCCAAATCATATTGAAAAAATATTGTCCATAGTAGATGAGGATTTTGCATGTGTAATTAACAATCTGAAAGGGCATGTCTCCTACTTAACATGAACACAATGTGTATTTAGCATGTGTAATTAACAATCGTATTGACAAAATTGAAAAGGCATATCTCCTATTTAACAGGAACGCAATGTAATTAACAATCTGACTAATTTGAAATGTTTCTAGCTTTCATTTCAGATTTTTTTGTCAATACGATTTAACTTTAGCCTCTATCTAAAGTTTAATCTTGGGTGATAAAGTTTTGATCATTTCAAATTTTTTAGGTTTTTTCGCCATTGATTTCGATGAGAGAGGATTCATGATTTCGCGAAGTTGCAGGCTCGAAGGATTTTGAGGTATGTTGTTTCTTCATTTTGAAAATGATTAGTTCAATGTTGATGAGTTAGATTTGGAGATCAAGTTAGTAAGTTGTTCAATAGTGCACTGTGCTGTCCAATTTTTTCGTAATGCTTTGTAGAAGTAGATTCATTCTTTCTTTGTCTGTGATGAGTTAGATTTTTTTACATAGAAGTTGAACACAGAAGTTGATTAGTTCTTCGATGAGTTGAATACATAGAAGTTGAATACAGAAGTTGAATAGTTGAGTACATAAGTTGAATATAGAAGATGAGTTAGATTTCAAATAATTGTGTTCTAGAAGTTGAATACAGAAGTTCAATACAAAAGTTTATGTCCATATTGATAGAAGTTGAATACCTTAGTTATGATCAAACTTAGTCGATATAGTCAAGAAGATGTCACTTTTATTTGTTAAAGAAATCATATTAGTAAAAGAATAGCTTCTACATAAAAAAATGCCAATCTGCCATTCAGAGATTCTTAACCAGTCTAATCAATTTTCCAGTGCAAATGTTGTATGAGAATCCAAAAGAATACAGTGAAAATTGAAGTGATGCTGAAATTTTAATTGCAAGTTAAAGAAATTGTGATTAACATAAATAATTGATGTAGAGATGATACAAGTAGAATATCTGAGACTGAGAGTTTGTGTTCATGTCTGATGAAGATCATTCGTAAATTATGCCAATTTCACTACATTACTAGAGTGACATTATGTTGAATACAGTTAAACTCCAATATCTTAATCTTTAATAAATGTGCTAATGTAAGTAATTGATTTGTTTAGCTTAAAATTGGGTCATCTACTGCCTATCTAAATTTTGTGTTAGATTTTAGCTAATGTAAGTTATTGATTGGTTTGTTAAAGTAATTAGAACGTCAAAGTTATATTTTAGCTAATGGAAGTAATTTTTCCTCCTTTATATACAGATCAAGTCCTTCAACAGAATTAAACAACAGCAATGGATAACATCACTATATATGGCCATGTTGTTAGAATAAAGTGTCTCGAATCTTCGATTTTCAGCATTTATTTCAGCAATTGGAAACAACAAACAAAATAAATTAAAACAGAGTTACCGGCCTATGGGGAAGTCGCGCGGAGCGCACTGCCCTAAGAGTTGATCCGCGGTCTTATGTGCAGACTTTTCGCAGATGCTCCTAGTGGTAAAACCCCCGGTATCACCGGCGTCTCGCTGTCGCACACAACGTCGAGAGATTGACCCCAACTTAGCCTTTCCCAGAACGAAGATGAAAAGGAAAGAACCGGATTTGGCAGAGAAGAAGTGAGGGAGAGGAAGAGTTATGTGGGAATACATTTTTCAGTCGCGTTGAGGGAAGAGAAGATTAAAGTATATATGGGCTGATCCCACTCACAACGTGCACAAAAAGGAAGGCATGAATTTCGGATCTGTTTAACAGATCCACTATTTTTGGAGGAATTAGTCAAAAAGGTAAAAACAAATAGCAAAAGGAGTTTTGGGTCTCAACCCGAACCCGAAGAGCAAATCGGATCGGCATTCGTGTCCGCAGGTGCGGGCGCGCACCCGTGTCCATTATGCGCGCCGAACCGAACCGGGCCGGGCGGCGGCGGCGCGCGCGTGTGGCCCACGGGTTCCCCACACCACACAAGTCTTCAATAGAGTAAAGGAGAGGTTGTAATATAACCACTCGCAATACACATCTCCCAACCGATGTGGGACTAAAAGCAAGGAAAGGAGGAGCTTGGTTTTGACCAAAAAGCCAACACATGTAAGTTTCTCTTTTTTTATGACATCTATAACTCTTTCGTATTAGATCAATAAATTGCTTCTTTTATGTTCTTCACATTATAATGTTTACTTTCATACCTTACAGGTTGATGTTGACTTAAAAAAACAGTAAGTGAAGCTTTTAATTGTCATTTTATCGAATCAATTAATTGTCCACTTACATCCAAAATTGTTTTTTTTTTTCATTACAGGTTGGTGGATGATGTATTTGTTAAGTTTAGTTATGTAGAATGAGGGATTATATAAATCTGTGTAATATTTAGTATTTTGGGAGATGATGTAAGTATTTGTATAGGATGATATAATATAGTGATGTTAAAACCCGTACCCACAAAGTTGTGAAGTATTGGGTTCTGCGTGTGATTTTTCAAAGGTTTTTTTTAAAGGCTTTCTAAAATCCATTACGTTTTCAAATGAAATGTTGGTTTTTATTTTGTATCTTGCATCATATAAAGATTTTTTCTTCCAGAGCCTTATATATATGATGCCTGTGTGATGTTACTTAGATTGGCCTGGGGATGATTGATATTAACTGTCCGTGATGTTATATTTTTAATTGTTAGCAGAATTTCGTAAGGAATTGCTGCAAAAGGGCTAATATTTTAGACTAGACTCTGTCGAAATTTTTACTAAAATTCCTATTAGTATTCTCGAATAAAAATGACCATTGGTTTTGACTTGATTGATTCATTTTTCATTATAATGATTTTTCATCTTTGATCGTGATTTTTGGCGAGTTTAGTCGTCAATCCATCTGCAATCTTTATGTTCTCAAAATGTTTGAAATGCTTGATAGTTGGGCTTATGTGTTTTGTGTGAATCACTCTGTAATTATTTTCGGGAGTTGGGGCTAATGTTGTCGTCTTTGTTATTAATCCTACCTGCATGTATCTCTTTTTTTAATCTATAACTTACATCATCTCTCACACAAAACACATAAGCCCAATAATGTAAAATATCTCATACACTAAAATATATCAAAAATTGGGACCAACATGCCTGTTTCAGATCAAATTTGCAGTAGGCTCTCTAGTATATGGATACTAGATATATTAATATGGACATATAATTGTATTTGATCACATTTAACAAAAGGTCTTTCACATGTACATCACAACAAGCTTTCTCTCTCTTCTGTGTCTTTCTCTTTTAACCTCTTTTAAAATCATATATGGTTAACTACATAAAAATATGACAATAGGGAATTAACTCATACAGTTTGAGGCGATAATTGCATTAGCAACTGAATTGCTACTTATGGCAGACTACTATTAAATATGAAATCTCTTATGTTGAAGTCACACATAGCAAGTGATTTCGATCTACTATTGTTGTAGATTCACAATACTCTTTTTTAATTCTGAGTTCCTGACAAATGATCCTGCAAAATATAAACCAATAAACAACTTAATTCAGAATACATTAATGTCTATTGCCAATTACACATCTATATAAATCATTTTTCACGAAGACGTACAAATATTTAACTTTTTACAGGGCATTTTATATGCTGCATCGTTTACGGCAAACGTGCCGTAGGCACGTGTCCACGGGCAAACCTAGTATATATATAATTTTGCTCGCTTGATTTTATATATATATATATATATATATATATATATATGTATATATATATTATAAAGATGGTAACGAAACCATCGCAATTCCATTAAAAATCTGCAAAATGCCCTTCCTCTTTTTCAGTTGTGCAAGAGGCGCACCCATCAACAAAACGAGGCAATACAAAAGAACACTGAATACTAGCGAAAACAAAGCTAGGAATATAAAATATACAACATACTAACAAAAATAACACAACCTATCACTAGTTGCACACTGCACACATAGAAGCAATCAGGTAAGAACAAAGCCAGCACAAAAAGAGAAAAGCTGGCAGCAAATTCCCCCGATGAGGCGTGAGCCCGCCACAGAACAAGTCAGTGAGAAACTCCAAACAGCAAAACACACCCAAACAGACTGTCTAGATTTGCTGCTTGATTTGTTCCATAATTCTTTTAAACTCTGCATGTGAGAGTAGATTGACACCAAACATGATACAGTAGTGCAATTCATGCAGTACTTACGCTTCTAGTTTACTGTCATTAAAACTTAAAAAAAATGCATAAATGCATCCTCGTCGTAACTAGTAACTAGCACATGATTAAGTAACATGCATAGCGCATGGGAAGTAAACAAAACTAGAATTCTTTTTCAAAATGACCCACTTCTGAAACTATTTACCAAACCAACTCACTTTCAAAACTAATTACCAAAACGACTCACTTGCTATCTCAAATAGCAAGTTTGGTCAAAACTTCATCGCTATCTGAGATAGCGAGGATATATTGAGGTGTTTTAACTTTAAGAAAAATACCAAGTTTAAACTCGCTATCTCAGATAGCAAGTTTGGTGAAAACATCATCACTATCTGAGACAACGAGTGTATGTTGAGTTGTTTCTCCGCCACTTCGAGAAAAAACTTGAAGAAAAACACCAAGTTAAAACTCGCTATCTCAGATAGCGACTGTGTTTGTACCACACTCGTGTTAGGGTTTTGGCTCCAAATACACGTAGGCACGGAGTACTTGAAGTTGAAGAAGAAGAGAAGGAGACAATGAAGCAAGAGAAGACAAATAACGAGTAGAAGAATGCAGTCTGGAGAGTTGCGGTCGACCGACGTGGGGGTGCGGTCGACCGACCCAAACAGCTGAAAGTTCTTCGAGTGTACATGGTCCAATAGAGGGGGTGACAGTCGACCGTGCAGTCCACCGGTCGTGTCTCGAGTTTGGCTCTACACATTGCGGTCGACCGACCTTGGGGGTGTGGTCGACCGACTTCGGCACTGATTGTTTTTGGGCTTACGAGTTTACGGCCCAATAGCTAGATTTGTGTTTATCTTTTAGGGTTTACTTGGGAGCTATATATATGGCTGTAGACTCTAGATTTGTAACATCATATTAGAGAGATTAGGTGAGCCGTATCGTTGTTCAACTTCAAGAGGAGATTGTGCCCAGTATTTCAAATGTGTGAGAGAGATTAAGAGTTGCAATCTCTTTTATAATCTTTGTATTTCTTGAGGAATAAGAAGTATTGGTTATCTCTGGATATTGATTGTGTTCTTGTGGGATCTTGCATATATTGTGGCGGATTGTTCTTGGTTCATCTAAATCTTGGTGGTTTCTATTGCTTGTGGTGTATTTCCGCTATTAGCACTACGAGTTGTATTAGATTATTTAATAAGTGGTATCAGAGCAACTAGGTTTGAGATGGCCGATAGCAAGATGAAGATCGAGAGATTCGATGGGGGTGACTTTCGCGATGTGGAAGATTCAGATGATAGCATATCTTCATCAGAAAGATCTTGATGGTCTGTAGTTTGATGAGAAGCTGGTAGGTGCAGACAAGAATGCAAAGATCTTGGTGGATTGAAATCGTTTGGATTAGAAGGCGCTGGGGCAGATTCGGTTGGGGCTAAGTAGGAAGGCATTGTTTCATATCTCGAAGGCAAAGACCACAAAGGAGGCTATGGAGATTCTCACGGCTATGTATGAGAAACCGTCGACATCTAATCAAATTCTTCATCTGAAGAAATTGGTTAATATGAAGTTGAGGGAAGGGGGTTCAGTAGCAGAGCATGTGAACAATTACTGTATGGTTTATAAGCGATGGAAGCTTCAGATTTGAAGTTTTCAGAGAGGGGACAGTCATTGTTACTTCTATCTACTTTATTCGATAGTTATGGTACGATGAAACAGACTATTACAGGCACTATGATAGATTCGAAGGCTCTACAGGATGTGGTGAGTAGCATTTTTAACGAGGAGGTGGGAAGGGTGAGAAATGAGTGATATCCATCATCATCTTCTAGAGATTCTGCAATGTACGTTGAGAAGAGACGTGGGAGATCTAAGAGCAGTCAAAGAAGAAAGGATCAGAGTAGTTCATCTGAGAGTGGGTCTGATGACAGCGATGGGGGACATGGGCCTAGTATTGGTATTGTCATAAGAAGGATCACATGATGCGCAGTTGCAAGGCTTATTTGAAGAAGAAGCAGGAGAAACCGAAGAAGGATACCCCAAAGGAAGCTCAAGTGGGGCTTGTTGAGGATCTATGCTTATAGCTCGGGAGGAGTTGGGCACTCAAGATTGGTGTATTGATTTGGGAGCTTCTTTTCATTGCACTCTGAGGAGAGAGGCGTTTGATGACTATAAGGAGGGTTCTTTTAGAGATGTGATCGTGGAAAATGGTCACCGGTGTTCTGTACGTGGGGTTGGTACTGTTTGTGTGAAAGCTAATGATGATCAGTGTGTTGTCTTGCAGGAGACAAGGCATGTTCCAGACTTGAAGGAAAATCTTATTTTGATTGGAAGGCTATACAAAGAGAGTAGATCTACTACAGTTGGTAGTGGGGAGTGGTGTATAGCTGCAGGTTCAATGGTGATTACAAAAAGAAAGCGTGAGGGAACATTGTATTTGCTTAGAGATGTGAGGGGCATTTCTCCTGTAGTTGACTCTCAGCTGGAATCGAGTAGTAGGTTATGCGAGGTGCAATCGAGTTCTTTCAGTTATGGAGGGGAGGTTACTAATTTAGTGAGAGCTGCTGGCCATGGAAGTGATCCTAGAGGGCAAGACGTTTCTGTGGTGAAGGTACTTTGCGAATTGGCAGTCGAAGCTTCAAGTCGCTCTTGTGTGGTATAGAGCACTAGTATCGATATGCGGGGTGCTGTTGATGAGGGTAACCGAATTAGGACTGTAGGGGTTGAACAGTCTGCGGATATTGTGGAGATGTCATCCACGGAGGTTTCTAGTGCAGATGGTGCATTGAGAGGCTTTGAACCGTGTCCGATGTTGATGGAGATTCTGCAAGTTGGGGAGTCTTATAACACGGAATTCGACACGGGGGATAGTTTCTCCGGTATTCGTGCTCTATGCAATTGGTGGAGCACATCCTTCATGAGGCGATGAAGGGTGGTTGGTGCACTTCACGTGGTGGAGTGGCGGAGGTGCTTTTCATAAGAGTGGGAAGTACTTGGGTCTTCCATGAAAGTGGGAGATTGGTATAGATAATGCGAGGTAAAGATTACAATAACTTTGAAGCATTGTGTATTTGGTCCAAGTGGGAGATTGTTATGATTTTGGCCTCAAATACACGTAGGCACGGAGTACATGAAGTTAGAGAAGAAGAGGAGAAGACAATGAAGCAAGAGAAGATAAACAGCGAGTAGAAGAATGCAGTCTGGAGAGTTGCGGTCGACCAACCTGGGGGTGCGGTCGACCGACCCAAACTGCTGAGAGTTCTTCGAGTGTACAGGGTCCAACAGAGGGGGTGACGGTCGACCGTGCAGTCGACCGGTCGTGTCTCGGGTTTGGCTCTACACGTTGTGGTTGACCGACTTCGGCGCTGATTGTTTTTTAGCTTACGAGTTTAAGGCCCAATAGCCAGACTCGTGTTTATATTTTAGGGTTTACGTGGGAGATATATATATGGCTGTAGACTCTAGGGTTTGTAACATCATATTAGAGAGATTTGGTGAGCCGTTATCATTGTTCAACTTCAAGAGGGGATTGTGCCGAGTGTTTCAAATGTGAGAGAGAGAGATTGAGAGTTGTAATCTCTTTTGTAATCATTGTATTTCTTGGGGAATAAGAAGTATTGATTATTTCTACATACTGATTGTGTTCTTGTGGAATCTTATATATATTATGGTGGCTTGTTCTTGGTTCATTTAAGTCTTGGTGGTTTCTATTGCCAGTGGTGTGTTTCCGCTATTAGCACTACGAGTTGTGGTAGATTCTTCAACAACTCGCTAATTGAGATAGCGAGTGTCGATTGGGGAGGTTTTTAAAGACTCGTTGTTTCGCTCTCTCTCCATTCTCTCTTTCCATTATCCTTTTCACTTATCTCTCTATCCACCCTCTCTTCTAACTCCGAAACCTTAGCTTCCAAATTTGTGTTCTCACCACAAAGACTCTCGAAATCTCAAGGTTTTCTCTACATCCCCTCACATTCCTCTCTCCTCCCACTCTCAAAACCCTAAACTCATTATTCAAGATCCTTAATTAAGTTGAATTAGGGATAGTATAAAGATGATTGGTTTGAAAGTCTTTCTCTAGGCCTTCTTCTCCACACTAATAATTACTCAATCTTCCCGATCATTGATTTGAATGTATGATTTGTATAACAATTTATCGTGTACACTTGGGTTGATTAGATAATGACTCTCATTTTTGTATAAATATGTATAGGTATGGATTATGATATTCCTATTTGGATTTATTTTGGTGGTGGAATTATTCGTGATGCAAAGCTAGGTTGTTATTATAGTGACATTGATCCAAAAATAATTTGGGCACCACGTACAATTACAATGACAAAACTAGTCAAGAAAATTTATGAGGTTACTAATTGGGCTAGGGATCAATGGAATGTTAAAATTTTAACTCGATATGCAGCGGGAAAATGTGAAGGTCAATATTTTATTTAAACTGTGAAAAGTAGTGGATACGTGAATGCATTGGCAAAGTGGCATGCCCCCAAAAAGTACATTCCTTTGATTGTCTGTCCCACACGTCTTTTGAACGATGTTGCTCTTCCATGCTCAAGAGCCTTGGGTCGAGAGGACCGGGACCCACCGGTGGAACATAAGATGATGAAGAAAGGCCCGGCTCATTTTGCGAAGAAGACGGACCCAACTGATTTGGCGAAGAAGACGGACCTAGCTCGACCTACACAACAAATAACAAAAAACATCAATTTCACAATATATTATTTTATTAAAGCAAAATCAAATTAATCGAATAAAGACAATCAACTTACATTTGGGCGGCTTTGTCCACATCCACGACCACTACTTGGGGGTCATCCATAACAAGTTTGTAGCCCCCCGCGGCCTCGGTCACTTGGGGGTCTACTACTCTTTCATTCTTCATGAATATTCCGCATTGGTGCCATATCTAATAGCGATGAGAATCCTATAATTTTATATGTATTTCGGTATAGTAGAATTGCATACTCTAAAAATAAACAATTTAACACAAATAATATACACACACCATAAGTGAAGAATTCAACAATAATATGGACAAATATTTAATAATCATATTCATATCAAAAGCTCTCAACATGCTAGTTCAAAGTTAAATTATATATCGATAATCCTATTTATATCAAAATTAAATTATATCTCAAAGTAGCATTTCACTTTTAACTAACTATACAGAAATAAATTCCAAATCATCCCACAGATCATGAGCTCTCAACATTCCGTTCAATTTAACACACAATCAAAATTAACCCAAAACTTTAACACCAATATAACAATTCCTTATCAACAATTTAACACCAATAAAATCTACATATATAATTTACCAATGAATAATTGAAAGAAGAATGAAGAACTCATTATGAACAACTTACACATATAATTTATCAACATTGCATTCTAAATTTCTCAACCCCAATCAACAATTCGGAGTACACTAATCATCACACAAACCACCATTTCTTAACATTACGTTCTAACAAATATACAATTAAAATTAACCCAAAATAAAATTGCAAAGGTATGAAGACTTACCGTACGATAGTTGGGTGCTTTAGTAGGTAGAGAATGAGGATGAGATGAAAGCACATGCTTCCGCCACAGTTCTCTTTACCCTTCTCGAAATCGACTTAATTCGGGATCTTGGATGATGGGTTTAAGGTTTTGAGAGTCGGACTAGAGAGGGTTGTAAGTGATTAAGTGAATCTCAATAGATTTTGAACGGATTTTGTTGGTGTAGTAACGAATTTGGGAGGCTAGAGTTTTGGGTTTCTTTCGGAGTTAGGGAGATAATGGAAAGAGAGAAGTGAGAGAGAGAGAATGAAACAGCGAGTCTTTAAAAACCTCCTCAATCGACACTCGCTATCTCAGTTAGCGAGTGTGGTACAAATACAGTCATTATCAGAGATATCGAGTCTTAACTTGGTGTTTATCTTCAAGTTTTTTCTCCAAGTGGTGGTGAAACAACTCAACATACACTTGATATCTCAGATACTGATGATGTTTTCACCAAACTCGCAATCTCAAATAGCGAGTCTAAACTTGGTATTTTTCTTCATGTTAAAACATCTCAACATACACTCGCTATCTTAGATAGGGATGAGGTTTTGACCAAATTAGCTATTTAAGATAGCGAGTGGGTTATTTTGGTAATTAATTTCGAAAGTGGGTCAGCTTAGTAAATATTTTCAAAAAGTGAGTTATTTTGGGAAAAATGAATGAGAGAGAGAGAGAGAGAGAGAGAGAGAGAGAGAGAGAGAGAGAGAGAGAGAGTGAATATGTGTGTCTCAACTATTCTTTCTCTTCACGAGTGGGTTTGAATACCCACGGGATTAATCTCATGCATTCGTGTATGGAGCATTGACGTCTGCACTTTGAATTGTTCAACCTTTTCCTTGAGAATAAACGACCTAAATAGGTTCTGTATCCTAACAATTTAAAGTCCCATGAAAGTGAAATGTCAACTTTTAATTAATCAAGTGACAAGAAAGTCCAATACTTTATAAAAGATGGAATGTCATTTATGAAATCAAATGGAAAGCAAAGTTTGCGGATAATACCATTCCATATAATATATGCCTTGAATTGGAGCATCTGTGAATTGTGCCGGATTGTGCCTTGAATTGGAGCATCTGTGAATTGGAGCATCTATGAAGGTGGCATCTGTGAATTGTGCCGGATAATATATACCTACATAGTTTATCATTCCATATAATATGATTTGTACTACTTTACCTTTTTAATTGAATGATAACCTATGAAATTTTTTCCCAAAATGACCCACTTTTTGAAAGTAAACCAACCCACTTTCAAAACTATTTATCAAAACGACTCAGATAGCGAGTTTGGTGAAAACCTCCACACTATCTGAGATAGTGAGTCTATCCTGAGGTTATGTCTCTCCCACTTGGAGAAAACTTGAAAAATTCTCCAATTCAAGACTCGCTGTCTCAGATAGCACGAGTGTTTGTACCATACTCGCTATCTGAGACAGCGAGTGTCGTTAGGATTTTGTAAATCCCAGTCTCGCTGTCTCCTTCTCAACCTCATTTCTCTCATTTTTTTTTCTCCTAACGCCGAAACCCACTTTCGAAACCCTAAGCTATGTTTGAGAACTTATTCAAGTTACACACTTATTTAAAAAGTCAATACCGATAAAATACACTGATTTAATAGATTTCTGGACAGATTCCTATCATGACAGTTCATGGAAGAGGTAAGTTCTGCTTTTCACTTTCCGCAGCGAACATATTTATCTTCCATGAGTATTATTTATTTAGGGGAGTCATGACTGAGAGTTCTGGCTTGAGATCGCATCAACTTGCATCCGTATTGAATTGTTAATTATTATACCTCATTTTTCTGTATCCCATATGATAATTTTGAATATGAAATTTCATCATTTCTGATTGTAGTAATTCATGGATAAAATTTTCATTTAATGGACAGGTTGAATCTGCAATGTGATTATGATTTGATATTTTGTTTTCTGAGAGTTCTGAAATCTTTGAATCATGAGGTTTTCGAAAGTGGGTTTCGGGAGAAAGAAGAGAGAAATGAGGAAGAGTGAGACAACGAGGCTGGAGGTTAAAAAATCTCCAAACGACACACGTTGTCTCAGATAGCAAATGTGGTACAAATACTTGCGCTAGCTGAGACAGCGAGTCTTGAATTGGAGATTTTTTCGAGTTTTCTCCAAGTGGGGGAAAAATAGCCTTAGAATAGAAAACGTTTACCAAAATGACTCACTTTTGAAAGTATTTAGCAAATTGGCCCACTTTCGAAACTATTTACCCAATTGACCCAGTCAAACAGCGAGTGTAGCTTTATGATTTTTTCCAACACTTGGATAAATTTTGAACATACAATTTCTACTTGAAATATATACAAAAACACTCGCTATCTGAGATGGAGAGTTCATTTGAACTAGACTCGCTATCTCAGATAGCGAGTGGAGTTGTACTCATTTTTTAGAGAAAATTTTGAAAATGAAATGTATACAACTAATTGAAATGAACTTACTATCTCAGATAGCGAGTGTTGTTGTACTCATTTTTTCAAAAAAAATTTGAATATGAAATATATACAATTACACTCGCTATCTGAGATAGCGAGTCTACTTCCACTGAACTCGCTATCTCGTATAGCGAGTGTATGTCTATACATTTCAGGTAAAAATTTCATTTTTTAAATGTTTCCAAAAAATAAGTACAACTACACTCGCTATCTGAGATAGCGAGGTCAGTTGAACTAGACTCGCTATCTGAGATAACGAGTGTAGTTATATATTTCAGGTAGAAATTGCATGTTTAAAATTTTTCTAAAAAATGAGTATAACTACATTCGCTATCTGAAATAGCGATGTCAGTTGAACTAGACTCGCTATCTCAACTATCTAAGATAGCGAAACATACTTTCTCTGAAAAATGAGTACAAATACATAGCGAGTTCATTTAAACTAGACTCGCTATCTCAGATCGTGAATAGATCAATTTGGTAAATAGTTTCGAAAGTGGGTCGGTTTGGTAAATACTTTCAAAAGGTGGATTATTTTAGTAACAAATCTAGTAGGATAGACTGCTGTCTCAAACAGCGAGGAGATTTTCACCATGCTCGCTATATGGGTCATTTTCATAAATAATTTCGAAAGTGGGTCAGTTTGGTAATATTTAAAAAAAGTTGGTCATTTTGGAACAAAATTCACAAAATTTGTAATAAATGACAACAAAAACAGAGTTCACTCCATACGAAAGGGATGAGAATGATGGGGATATCGGGCTTGGTCATCTTGCAGCATCCAATTCTAACACCAGCGAAAAAAGAACAGACGTTCCGGAAAATTAAAGCTTTCAGATCAGTGATGATGTTTCACCAGTTGCTTTTCGGGCAACAATGAAACTCTAGTTTTTGTTAATTTCCAATTATCGATTTCCTGTCTTCCATACAGAAGTAGAAAGACATGACATTATGTACTGAGAGGCACTCCCTACACCGAACTCAAACTAGCAGTGGCAGTGCAAATGTTCAACACAAAGCTCAAACTAGCAACTAGCAGTAGCAGTGCAAAAGTTCCACACAAAGTTCTAACGAACAACGCAAATGTTCACCACCAAACTAAAGTAAATAGTGCAGGTTCTCACCATAACAAATGTCATTAGGTGGCATAGATTTCTGCGACAACCATATTACAAGTGAAAAACTGAGAAGTTTATGGATACAACCAAATCACAAGGGAAAAACTGACAAAGATAACAGATCGGACAATTTGGAAGATAGAGAGATGGGGAAACTAATATAGTAACAGAAACAGAACGACATCCGATCCTTCATAACACAATTGTGCGATGGTACAGAATGAAACATCATTTTCCAATCACAGGAATCTACTTGATTGTCAACCACCAACACAGAGATAACAAAACAAAGACCTCGGGCTTGCAAACTTCCAAACTTCCATCACAGGAATCCTCTTGCTCATATATATTCAAAGATGATCAAGCACATGAACTTACATACCAATCAAAGTAGTTAATCTATGAGCAAGCATTTTTAACAAGAACACAAGAAATTCATAGTCAAATACCAACCATTCATAATATATGCCAAATATCTTAGAATCTCCAAAGCATTACATGACTTAACAGCAAGCAAACACATTAAGAGTAAAATCCTGCTTTCACATTTATACCAATCCAAACTTGATAATAGATATAGAAGATCAGTCCAGAGGAATCATATTCTCATTTGTATAGCTCAATCTTTCTTGGAAGATCATCCTTGCGGGCCCCAACAATCTTGTCAACGATCTTGCCCTCCTTCACAAACATAAAGGTCGGCATTGCTTCCACTGCCCAGTCCTGAGCAACTTGCTGATATTGAAAAGAAAAAGAAAGAAAATATTTTAGAAACAGAAACAATTAAATGTAAAAGGGTGAAGTGAGATGTGATCAGAATTAAGAGGTGGTGCTTTCTAACCTTCAACTCATCGACATCGACTTTAAGGAAAACAACGTCGGTGAACTTCTTTGCCAGCTCAGCAAAGAGTGGGGCCATCATGCGGCATGGTCCGCACCAAGAGGCAGTGAAATCAACAACAACCTGAAGGGAGTAAAAATACAAGGAAAACTCGTTAGTTGCTTCAAATGAATAAACATCAGACACGACAATTGATAGAGAAATTAGCACAGCAAGCTGTCAGTAGCCTTGCCATCACAAAAAAAAATGGGAGGTCTAAATTATGTAGCGCACACAACAAATAAATAGCAAGGAAATTTAATTTTTCAACCTCCACAAAGTTTTAAAACAAAACTGCCAGCACTGAGAAGAGAGCAATTGGAAAGAAGCACAAAATCTCAGCCAAATTGAAACAGGAAAATTGAATTACTAATGATAAAATCAATGCAAAGGATAGAAGAGCGCATTTTCAGATGAACTGAAGATTTAGTACTATAACAAAATCAAAACTTAACAGGTACCGGAAAGAAACAGAAAGTACAACATATTCTGATGTAAATGGAACCAAACCAACAACAAAATAAGAGTAAAGGGATCTCAAATTACTAATATTAATCATGTAGATTTAAAATGAGAACTCGAGTACCAGCATATTTATGCATGGTTCTTATATTGTTGAATATATAGTCAGGTGATCATGGGACAAAGATTCACGATTCAACAATAAGAAAGCAGGTCGGTCAATGCATATGAACTAATTAGAATTGTAATTCCAATCTTAATAGTGAAATCAAAAGAAATAAATGGTAATTATTTTTTGTGTAGATTAAATTGAAAAAGCCAGGAGATGCTAATAAAACAAAGAACTCACAATAATTGAAGAACATAAAGGACGAGCTAAAGGGTGTTTTGGCAAGTAAAGATGTCAACACATACGCTAGAGTCAGGTCAATGTACTACATTAGTTTCCTCCAGCAATAACACTTTTATATATATAAATGGACGATGTAGTGAGAAGTTTAAACGAAATGAACTCATGCAAAACTGTCCTACAAATATAACCCATAACTGCCTGCAAAATCCAGCATATAGAGGGCAAAAAAATAAAGGAGGTAAGCCACAAACCAACTAATAAGCCAAATAATTCCAGTCACCAATAAAATTAGCCATTGCAGAGCACACAACATGAATTTTCTTACAAACCAAGATAGAAAGAAATAGGCATACAAGTCTACAAATTGATCAATTGCAAGTTTGCAGCACCAGTGCAAAGAATGTTTACAATACATTGTGATGGTCCACAAAGAATTTTTGACAGAATTGTGGTCGTGATATAAAAAGTGATTCCTAATAATTGAAAAAGCTCAAAGGGTAAGAAAAAAGAAAAGGAAAAGGAAAAGAATGATATCCCATTCTTCCTTTAGTTTACTTTTCTTTGTCAAACATTCCCAAAACCCTTAGTTTTCTTAAACAATGCAGTGGTTTTCCCTCAAACTTGAGTTTTTATAACTCTGTACTGTTTAGGAGGCGTTCGAGTTGATATAACTCAACTTTTCTAGGCCAAAAGGTTGAGATAACTGTACTTAGCTCAACTCCAGTGAAACCTATTTTATCTAAACTTTGACAAATTTGCTATCTTTATGTAAGTAATGGAGTGAACTTTGGTTAACTTCCAAAATACCCAAAAAAAAAAAAAATAGTCATGGTCAAATTGTTTTACAATAGGTAGGTGTGTGGTAACTTAAGTTGGCCAAACATTGTTTCCTAACACACCCTTACTATTAACAGATTTAGATGATAATTTACAAGGACATGAAAGAAAAAAAAAAGAAAAAAAAAAGACAACTTATTAATTTAGCTATCATTATTGTAATTAATTTGAACTTTTAATGTATCCCTTTGTTATCAAGGGCTCAATGAAATAGGTTTGAGAAGAAAGGAATCCCGTGGCCGAACGGCCCGAACCTTAAATTTTTGGGAACCTTTGTTGTTGTTGTTGTTAAAGAAATAAATAAATTAGAAGAATCCAAAACCTACAACAAAATAAACTTATTTCCTTGACAATTCATGAAAAAAAATGTAATCCATCAGCTCAAATGACAACGACCCAAATATATTCCCTCACAAAAGTAGCGGACAAAACTACGAAACATGTCAAGCATCAAACACTTTGCGGTCTAGAACTAAATATGAGGCGAAAACCAACAGAAGTAGTCCACATCCAACCTTTTTACAGGGGTCAAAAAGATGAGGAAAATCCCACAAATCAAAAATTGAAATTTGACAAAATTAGATGAACCTAATCGAAATTAACAAGTCATCCATTTAAACCTAAATAAGATCCAAATGGAACCCATGATCTAACAACCCAAGCGCAACCCACCACAAAACTTCATTTTTTGGAACCAAAAATTCAAACTCTAATCAAAATTGGGGGTTCCGACATCGTTCCAATTTTGTTGCAACAATTACCCACCAATATAACATCAATAATCTGACAAAAAAAACTTCATTTTTGACACATAATTGGGGTTCTAAAAATTGGTACCAATTTCTTGGAAGAGTTGGCCTGATCGAGCTGGGTGGTCCATTCGTTGACCGTGTGGCAAGCGATCACAGCATCCGCCATTGAATTTCTCGAAAATCGAAATGGACAAAATTAGGATTAAGGAGAGATTTGGGGAACAAAGGTAGGATTTTTTTTTTTTTTTCGATGAGTTTGGAGAAACCCAGGCTTTGTTTCGATTTATATAGAGGATTTTGGGGGGAGTGAATTACGATAATGCCCTTGGCTTCTGAGTTAAGGAAGAGGTGTTTTGACAAGCGCGTGTGAACGAACGTGCAGATGGAATCTTAGTTGGAATCGTTTTGACGGATAGATATGAACCGATGGACGTCACGCGTAGAGCACGTACATTATGATTATGATTATTGCTTTAAATATCGTGCAATTAAAAAGGTTTTTAATTGTTATTTTTTGGGTATATTTTTTTGGATTGAGGAACTCATTGAATTTCAATTACTCAATGCTAGTGATGAATAAAGAAATGTTGTAGTGTACAACGGTGCTTCAAGTACTGAAACAGAAAGAACTTAGCAAAATACAAACTCCTCTTCTCGAATTCGCCCAGATCCGGTCGCTCTCTTTCCGTTCTCCTCCTCCTTCTTTGGTTAAAGTTGTCGGCTTCGTCCAGATCTATAAACCCTTTTCATCTTGGTCCCCCCCCCCCCCCCTTCATAGATTCCGACTTGGCCCTATTTCCCTTACCTTCGGCGCCGTCCACTGTGCTACTTCCGCCGGCTACTCTTTCCTTCTTAAGGGAGTTTCGACGACTCCTTAACCTCCGGCCTCTCTGTGCTCCTTGGAGGAATTTGATTCCCCCATCCTGCTCCCTCCGCTGCATCCCCTCTTCTCCCGCTCAGGAGCTTAGGCTCCTCCATCCGCTCCAGTCCCGGTCATTCAACCGCAGGCGCTCTAGCTCCACCCAGCATTTCGCCCCGTAACACATCACTGTGAGTCGCATTTATTTTATTTCTTGTCTTTTGGACTGTTTTGTGGTGGGGATTCTTCCACTACCATGGTTTTTGATAGTCTTTGCTACTCCCATTTTCTCTCCTCTATTGAATCAAAGCTATTTCTCTTTATCTCTTGAGGAACTAATTCCTCATCTCCGGCACAGTGGTTCCTTCCCTAAGGGATCTTTGCTAATCGACACTGCCTATTTAGTATCCTCTATCTTTCCAGTTATTGTCTTCTCCTGATCTCTACAGTACGTGCTGGTTTGTAGCTACAATTGACTTCAGTTTACAATTGAATTCAGTAAACAATTGACTTCAGTTAACTTCTCCGGATCTCCATTCTTTTTCTCTCTATTTGGAGGGTGTTGTTGCCCCTTTTTGAGCTGCGTTGGGTTGTTCTTTGGTGGTGCTGTATTGGTGGGATTGGATCTAACTGTAAGTGGTACCATTGTCCAGTATCTTTCCTCTGTTGGTGTATTGCTTTGAGACTATCTTGAGCTGGTTTCTACCATGAATCTCATCGAGTCCGAAGCTAGCTCTTACAGTTTAGAATCGGTTCAGGATTTGAAATGGGACATATCTTCTCCTCCTTTGGATAACATCTATCATTCTCGGTGCTCTCCCATCTTCTCTAATTCCCCTTCTCCTCGTAGGTCCGACCCTCTTCGGGTCTGCTTCAGGTGTCTCCTTCCCGGACATTTTAAACGTGAGTGTGTGAATAAAATGAAGTGCATTTTCTGTGATAAGTTTGGTCACTCTCGCAGTCGATGCTTCTCCCTTCAAAAACTCCTTGGTGTTCCCAGAGGTCATCCCTTACCGGCTAAACTCCTCTCCTTTCTTAACTACCCCCTCTTAAAGCGCAAGCTTCATGCTTGCTTGGCTAGAATGTTCAGTATTGAAACTGGAAAGGATCTCGACTCCTCTGTTGTTATTTCTCTGCCAGCTATGAACTGCTCTACCTTTTTCTCTCCTTATTGTGATTCTCTTGCTACTTTTCAACTTCCTATTATTGCTAACCTTTTTAAGGATCGTATGGTTTATACGAAACTTGTCTCCTACCCTCGTTTGGGTTCTTACAAGGCTCGTTCCCGTTCTAACTAACTGGCACCTGCGTTGAGTTGGAATCTGGATAAAAATTCCGGCTTGTTTAAATCCTATTTCTCTTCTCTTTCGTGGTCTCGTTGTGCGAGGGGGCTTGCACTGCAATGCTGCATTCCTGACCCTCAAGTGCATCCTGACAAGACTATTGATTATTTTAAAGCCCCTTATTTAGTTTATAATTCTCCTTGTACTTTGAAGATTTCTCCTCCCAAATGTTCTGCGCTCTCTTTTCATTTTTCAGGATACATATTGTCATTGTATTAACATTTAGGGGTTCAATCTTGGCTTAATCAGCTCCTGATGTAGGTTAAACATATCCTGCACCCATTTCCCTTTAAGTCTTCGCCGAGTCTTGATGATTCTTCTTTTCCCCGTTGTTCCTACATTACTAACTCCATCCCAATAGCCTCAACGGTCGCTCCCAGTTTTCTCTTTACCCCTTCGTGCCTTATCAAAGTCGAAGCTACATCTTCAGACCATGCGGCCATTTCGCTCCCTTCGGTGAAGGTTGCCCCTCTCCCCATGAAGCGGAGATTCAATAAGAAAGTTTTTAACAATTTGCAGATTCGAGTGAGTGCTCGTATTCTTACGAGGAAAGCAGCTTCTGTATCAGCTCATCAGATTGGGCACAGTTGAGTTTTGGCTTCTCTTTGACATTCTTGGTGTAGGCAGTCAGTTTTGCCTCCGTTGTGCCGCTAGAGTCCCCTTAGACTGCTAGTGGAGTTGGTTTTCTTCGTGTGGGGAGGTTTGGCCTCCTGTTTCATGGCTCAGTTTGCTTTGGTCCTGATCCACTTACGGATGCGGCAAGTTTGTATGGCTCCATCAGTTGCTTGGTAATCCTGGCTGATTGCACCGCCCCCTTGTTTCGGTGTGATGTTTCTGTTGTTTCGCAGACCTCTGTTTTGTGTGCTATTCAGCCATTTTGTGATTTTTTTTTGTTCTCTTCTTTCAGTTTTACACCTTGTAAAATAATTGTAATTTTGTTTGTATCCTAACTATTTATATTGATTAATATATTTTTTGATGGCTGGAGCCGTTTGGCTTTATCCGATATATCAAAAAAAATTACACAATACTAGTAAATACACATGCAATGCATGTCTGAACAATTTTTTTTATATTCTATTTATCTATATTATAATGGAAAAAGCACGTGCGGAACACGTAAAATAATATACTGACATTCACTGTTCATGATCGTTCTCCCATGGGGCAGGTGCACAGAGAGAGGGAGATGAAGAGGGTAGGGTTTTTGGTTTTTTTTGAGAGATAGGGATAGGGTAATAAATTTGAACGTGTACTATACGTATTTCATTGGTTTATATTGTAGAGTTTAATTAAACGTGCGTTGCACGGATTGGGATATGGACAAATTATACTAAGGCCTTCTCCCATTATAGTAGTAGAGATGTTAATGGGGGTTTGAATAGGCCTTCTTCTACCGTACATTGACAAAGTGAGACTAATTACACGAGAAATTAGAAAGAAGAAGTTTAAAAGGTAAGATATGTAAGAGCATCCACAGTCGTTTACTATTTATCCAAAATATACATTTTATAGCAAACGAAACGCTGCAGACGTTTGCTATTTATGCATATTTTGACGATTTCGCAACAGTAGATGGCTATATATGAGAGCGGATATAAGAAAAATGCATATTATACATAACAGAACTTCAAGATCCGTCCTACTAAAAAAATTATTTTTTTAATTCTCAGACGGAACTACACAGTTCGTCCCTTTAAAAAAAAAAAAAATTATTTATCAGACGGATCTTCAAAGTCCGTCGCTCTCCTAAAAAAATTATTTCGTATTAAAAATACCCAAAAAAATACCCCCGACCCTAAGATCCGTCCAGTTAAGGGGGGGGCATTAAAAAAAAATTCAACTAAGAAAATTGTTTTAATTAGTAAAAAAATCAAAAAATTATTTAAAAATTGTGGGACGGGTCTCGAAGATTCATCCGATCTTAATTTTTTTTGGGGTACTATATTATAGCAATTTACGACTGCAGTAAATTCACTTTACTATATCTATAATATGCATTTACCTATTTTTAGCAAACCACGACTGTGGATGCTCTAACAACTCTTACATAATGTTTTTCAGCATTTTCCAAGAAGGCGCTTCAAAAGCTTTCTCGGTATCGTCTATGTATAAATGGATCAACGACGGAGGAAAGAAATGTAAAGAACAATCTGTTATCTGGGGGACACAGGTGCCTCTGAAAGTCAAAGTTTTCTGCTGGCTTGCTCACAATGATGCGATTCTGTCCAAAGTAAACCTCAGGAAGAGAAACATGCAAATTGATGTTAATTGTGGGGTGTGTCTAAGTGCGGAAGAGGACGTGAATCACATTCTCTTTCTATGTCCTAATGCTCGACTAACTTGGGAAGTAGTCTGTAGGGGATTTGGGTGTAATCTTGTTCCTAACTCAACCACTGACATATGGGGGGTTCTAAGAGAAGATTATATTAGACTAGAAGATAAAAGGACATGGGATATAGCAATCGCAGCATCAATGTAGAACCTTTGGCTAAAACGAAATGATTTGATTTTTCGCAATAGTTCATACAGATTCCCTAACTCAATGCATAAATTTTTTCTTCTTATTCATGATTGGGCAGGAGCTGTGGAGGCGGCGAAGAAGATGAAGATCAATGAAGGTGAATAGCCAGGGAGGGCAGCGTAGACAGGGGCTCCTCTCATGCAGACTAGGGGTGTCCGTGCCAGTCTACTTTTGATGTTTGTTTTTGTTTTTTTTTTGGGTCCTTTCTTCATGTCTCCTCTTTTGTCTTTTGCTTTTGTTGTTGTACTTTTGATTCGTAGGTTTGTATTTTAAGATGCTACTTGTAATGCTTTGTTTCCTTAATTATCATTAATGAAACGATGACTGCGGTCATCTTTTATCAAAAAAAAAAAGAAAAAAGATGGTAAGATTAATTACAATAAGCGGTTATTTAGTTGGAAGTAATAAATTTGTGTAATTCTAACACCGTAAGATTTTATGATTTATAATTCTCATTTTTATATGTTTGACTGCAAATAAAATATGTGACAAGTCATTTCTTCACAAAGTGAAAATAATTTCATATTTGGATGATAGTAATACTTCTAAAAAAATAGTTGTATCTACCCATATTTTTCCACGTTTTGTTGTAAAGTATAGAATTCATTCGAAATTACTGACATTTATGTGTGTTGCCAACAACTTTTATTAAAATAATTTCAATTGTCATGTTTACTCCATAAATCATCTAATCTATCCTTATTTAACGTAACCAAACAGAAGAAAAATAAATAGTATTGATAATTATGACATAAATATTGATGCAGTGATTAAATTTTCCTAGATTTTGTATCTTAACTTGCACCTAAGCATAAGCCTTATTTGTAATCTCATTTTGAATTAAATTCTAAGAAATAAAAAAAATTCACTTCAAAAATACTAAACTACACGACACACTGCTGGTCACTAAGTTTGTAGCTAATTAATTTATATAAAAAATTATTGAACCATCCCATTTCATTTCATTCGCATGCATCGATAATTCAGTTTTATACATGCTTCTTAAGCATCTTGCAAAATTTTCTCTATACTGTCTTCATACAACTGATTTTAATTTTATCTTTATAGAATATCTACACCCACTCATTCATATACATAGCAGAATTTAAATTTCTGACCTCTTGCTTACCAATAAAAAAAACTATTACTGTACTATAATAACACTTGTTTTTGATGTATTATAATAACACTTGTACTATAATAACACTTGTGATATTAGCTTTTCATCAAAGTAGCTATATATTGTATTTGTACTCGAATGTGCTTAAATTTAGGGTGCATTGGCTATGAAGGTAAAATGTTAGCACATTAGCATCTTGTGTTTATTAGTCTTTCTAGTTAGAACTTAGTTCGACCGCACACATTGTTTTCCAAACAAAAGAAACAAAGTCGGCCACAAATATTAATCAATCTACATAAGAAAAATGCGACACGTAATAATTGTGTGATGCTCGTGATTGCAGCATATTCCATCCAAACCCTGGTACATCAATTTATTTCATCTTCTAGCTAATATTTTATATTTCACGATTTTTAAAATTTTGGTGAATGAGAATACTCTAAATAGTAGTAGAGTACGATGATATTTTAATGGATAAATTTTGCTTAACCAACCCAGTTGAGGGGTTTAGCACATAGCATCCCCGTTTTGTGACGCTTTTAAATTTTTTAAAAAAATCTCCTTGCTTGTTATAATGCGTGGGCTATTCGAGGGACCTCATTCCTTGTGGGTGGAGCTCTTGGATGCATAATAATATTCTTAAGAGCATCCACAGTGGTTTCTTATATTTGCCAATTTGCCATATTATAGCAAATGGTATGCTGCAACGGTTTTCTATTTTGCCATTTTTTTGGCAAACTTTCTATATTCGTTTCTCAAAACTGAGAAACAAAGTAGCGATTCTCAAATTATAAAGGACGGTATAACATATACCGTCCCTCGTATTTTAATATTTTTTATTCGCTTCGGACGGTATAACATATACCGTCCCTCGTATTTTAATATTTTTTATTCGCTTCAGACGGTATAACATATACCGTCCCAATTTTCTAATTTTAAATTTTTTTTTTTTAATCCGACGGCCAGATTTTGCCCAAAAAATTAAAAAAAAAAAAAATTCCCCTGAAATCCCGGACAGTACAACATGTACCGTCCAATAGAAGATATCCCGTCCAACAGTTAGGTGTAGTTAATTTTAGGATTTGTTAGTTTATAATTAGGTTTAGTTAATATTATATTATTTAATTTATTTAATTAACATAATTTAATAGTTAATAAGTAATTAATATTTGTAACGGTACGATTAATAGTTAATAAGTAATTAATAGAAGATATCCCGTCCGACACTTTAACGATTTTTTTTTTCTTCTTTCTTTCAGCGACGGTATATGTTATACCGTCTCTCCCATTTAAAAAAAAAAATTAGCAAACAACCACTGCACCACCTTGCCCCATATGCTATTACTGTAGCTGCCATATTATACAATATGAGAAATACCATTGTGGATGCTCTAAGGCATTCAGAGTCCCTCTTGGGATTTAACTATGATGTCTCTCATTTGGTTTATCTGATATAAGTAAGGAACAGTACAATTTTTGCTAAGAAAATGTGCGCTCTATTATTAACCTTATTGTTGGAGATTTTATGTACTTTATTCACTTATGGCCGAACCATTTGTCATCCAAAAACATGAAGTCTCTCAAAATCTACCTTCTTGACGATGTTGTAGCTTCACTTCTGCACTTGGGTGTGAATTCAATTGCTTAGTTTTCTTCACTTATTTGCCATTAACGTTTTTTTTTCCCTTTTGTTGCGCAGTGTTGAGGTGTATCCTGGATATACTTGATGCTTCGCCATCGTTCTTTTATTTTGGGTTATCATCCTTTTGTCTGCTCTTTATTGTACTTCTTCCCGCTGTCCGATGTTTTTTCTGGTTGGGTTTATATGGACTCTTTAATGATGTTTATTTTGGTTGTAGATATGGTTTTTGTGCTCGTTTCATTGCAGGTTTTTGTCCTCTTTGGGATGTTTTGGATCCACACTCGTCAGGTGGCTGTCTGGCTTCTTCTCCTCTTTTGGACTTTCTGACTGTATGCTTTACTGTTCTTCTCATTGTTGCTGTTCGTTCTCCGGCACTTTCCAATGGTCTATTTTGCTCTGCCTGAGCTCTCTTTTCTGTGCTTGCATTGCCTGTGTGGTGGCTTTGTCCTTGTGCTTTTGCATTTCAACGCTAGGTGCTGTGAGGATCGACGCCTCTGCCTTGTTTTGCTTATGCCGGCTTCCTTCAGTCCATAGTTGTGGATTTCTCTTTTGGTTCGCGACTTGGTGCTTTTGCAACCTGCTGCTGTTTCTTATTCTATTTTCTTTCCTTGTAGATGAGTGTAATTTGGCTCTATGTTCTTATTTGTTCTGTTAAGCTCTTTTCCTGATGCTGTTTTTTTAGCCTGGTGATGCTTTTTGTCTGTTTTTGGCATCCTCCGTGCTTTATTGTATACTAGATTTGCCCGTAGACACGTGCCTACGGCACGTTTTCGGAACGATACATGTAAACAGTAAAACAATAATTATGTAGCTCAAGTTTGAATAATATGACAATAATTGGTTATAAATAAAAGTCTTTGTTTCCATTAGTATATGTTGAAAAATAATTATAAATGATGGTATAAAATCCAACTTCTTAGAACTTTAAGTGTGAAAAATAATGAAATTTAATTGTTGAAGAGATATTTGCTATTTTCAATATAACAAGTGCAATAAAAAAAACATAAAAATTCTGCAAAAAATTTACAAAACCGAAATCTTAAAATCTAAATTTCTAAGTAAATAAAAGAAAGAATGGGAGAGAGAGAGAAAGAGAAAAATATGAAAAAGTAAAGAGAGAAGAGAGAGATAGTAATAAAGTAATGAGTTTTTTAGGGGGAAAAAATTTGATTTTGGGGTTTGAAATTTTGGAGGGAAAATATGTTTTGTGATGTTTGATATAGGCCTTTGATTACAGGGGGGATTGATTATGAACCACTTGATAGCTTTCTTTGTAATTTATTACATAGATGGTGATTGTACTTTATACTGTCTGTACATATTTATTTATATTTGATTACGGCTAGGTACCCCCTCGAGTCCTATCCATTTGCCAAAAAAAAATTATCTCTAATTTACGCTACTTAGATTTTGAAGGTGGGCCTTGGTAAAAAAGAAAAGAAAAGACAAAGGAAAAGAAAAAGAAAAAAAAAGGGAGGTTTGTGAATAATTTAATATTTGCAAAATGCAATTCCAATCCGCAGCATCCCTAAATAGGGCTGCAAACGAATCAAGCTATTCGCGAGCTTTAACCGAGCTCAAAACCGAGCTCGTTTCGTAAACGAGCCGAGTTCGAGCTTGATTTTTTTTTTAGGCTAAGCTCGCAAGCCATTCGGCTCGAATATGGTCAAAGCTCGGCTCGAGCCAAGCTCAAAATTGAGCTTGTTTAGTAAACGAGCCGAGCTCGAACCTGAAGGTATTCGGCTCGGCTCGGCTCGGCTCGATTGCAGACCTATCCCTATATGAACCTAATAACCCAAATTCCTCACCCTCCCTTATGTCGATGTCCGCATCTTTCACTGCCCCCTCTCTGATGATGTTGAGATATCCCTCTGCCACCTCCGTCTCTCTGACGCCTTCTCCTGCCGCCATCTCTTCAACGATCTCCCATACCAAATTAAAATCATCCGGCCACCTTTTTCTCCTCTCTCTGCCTCGTCCTCCTCCTCTTCCTCCTCATACGCTTTCGCAACCACCACCACCACCACAACCACTCCACCTCCGACTATTATTTATTTTTAGATCTAAATAAAACTTATCATAAATATTACTAGTACGAATTATTCTTTGATTAGCGAAAAAAATTACAAGGTTTGGATAACTATGAAATCCTAAATCTATATCAATATCGTGCACCGTCTATTCCACCTATATAATAAGGTCTTATTCTCTCATTTAAAAACATTAATTATCTTCTCCCTTTTCTTCATTGCATCTTGTTTTCTTTTGCAGATTTTAGTTCTTGGTCGGCCTGGGGAGGAGGTTAGCTTGGAACTAATGTTACGAGTTGTTGCTGATGTCGGACTTGTGGTGAGTTCGTATTATCTTTAAATCTTAAAAACGATTAACAAATCTAAATTTTTATGCAAGCTGTTTTCTAAATACCGTGCTTGTTACACAACTCAAAAGAGAATCAAATACCCTTAAATGAAGTTGTTCAAACAATTTGAGAGATGGTGACATTTGGTTGCACATTGTACCAGTTCTCTTATTAGAGGTTGAAAGTTTCTAGCTGGAATTGCACCACTTTCCAGACCCTAATTTAAAAGATCTATATAGATAGAATTTACTCAAAAATAAAATTGCATTGATAATTGAAAATCACTATTGTGGAAGAACCTGCCTTTATTGAAACTGAAACCATTTTCTTCTTGCTTGTTTCCATTGAGTGACTCATCAACCTTCGTGGTTTCTTCACAATTAAACTTCACTAGTTATGAAGCACATGTGATGCACATCAGCTATAGGTGGTTCATATAACTCTTTAACTTAAAAATGTTACGGACTAAGTACGGTTGTCTACAAATTACATAACTCTTAACTCTCAGCTGGTTAGCTAGGTTATTATAGTAGAGATAGTAAACGGACGGAAAAGTAAGTATTATATTTAAATTACAATACACATTAAATCAAATTAGTCACTGTCTTAAACCATTAAGATGTGGAATGAACTACATGATAATGCTCCCTGTACATACAAAATAATCGGAATATGATTTGTAAAAACTCATTAAACAAGTATTATAATATATTTTAAAAAATAAATACAACATACAATCTCCTCCAGTTTCTTTAAAATGGAGGTATCTTTTTCTGTTTGATAGTACACTATGATAAATCCGTATTTGTCCTCTCGGGGACTACCAAATGCTGGAAAATCAACACTTTTGGCAACATTGACTCTTGCACGTGTTAAGATTTATGTCTTGTATACTCGCGATTCAGATTAAAAAAAGATACGATGAAACACGGAGGTCGAAGCAGCTGTAGACAAAGTTTAGGTCGATTGTCAAAGGTTGCAGTCGACCGCACACCCGACTGGTCAGTGTACAGGATTTTCCTGAGAATGGGACAGTCGACTGACCGCGGCGCTGTATTATTTTGGGCCTTGATTTTGGTGATCGTTTCAGCTCAATCTTCAACTCAAAGTTAGATCGTACAACTTCTATTCAGTTACTTATTCTACATGATATATTAGATGACTGAGACATGACTAACCTTGGGTTCTCTCTCTTCTTCTTATATATATTGTAATAGCCTCTAATATGAGATATATAGTACTTCATTGATATTTTCTCTATTGCAAAGAGATACTTGACAGAGATAGATTTTGGTGAGTGAGTTTAATTTATTGTATTGAGTGAATTTGTAACTCTTTGTAATCTTTTCTAGTATATCTCCCCATATTTTTTCCTAGATTAAGCCAAAGCTAACCAAGATAAATCCTCATTGTGTTTGTGTTGGAGATTGGTGAATCTATTTTGTTTAGTTGTTCAATTGATTCGTCTCATCTACTTTGTGATTCTCATTGCTCTAATCAATTTCGCTGTGCCACTGGTGTGTTCGTCAATATTCCCCTACAAAGTGGTATCGGAGCTTCAGGTTGTCAAGTCCATTGGTTAAGATGACAGATCACAGTCTTTTGAAAATTAAACAGTTTGATGGAAAGATAAACTTCAATCTTTGGAAGGTAGACATATATAATGTCCTAGTTCAAGAACATCTGCAGTTAGCTGTCAAGAAGAAGAAAAAACCATTCGATATGAAGGAAGATATTTGAGATGATATTTGTGAAAGAGCCGTAAGTCTAATCCGACTATCATTGGTGGACGAGATCAAATGCAAATTTCTTGAAGAAACTGACGCAATGAGTTTATGAGAAAAACTCATAGCTGACTAATCTGATTCGTCGTTACTAGATCGGATGCATTGGAAAAGGAAGTTATTCCGTTTGTCAATGAAAGAAGGTACCGATCTTTACGATCATATCACAGAGTTTAACAAGGTGTTATAGGAACTCAAGGCAATAAACGCGGATGTGAGCGAGGAAGATAAAGCTTTCAACTTGATATATATTCATTGCCGGATTCGTACGAGCATTTGATCACTACTATGCTACACGGTAAATTTTCCAAGGAATGTGTTGTTGTAGATGGCATAATCAAAGCATTGAAGAAAAATCAACTTAGGAAGGAGACTAAAAAATCATCATCAACTCCCATAAATTGTTTAGCAGTGGAAGGTCCTTTAGGTGGAAGTCAAAGTGCATTGCGAAAGGATTCAACCCATTGCCGATATTGCAAGAGGTCAAGGCATATCAAGAAATATTGTTGAAAATTGCAGAATCAGAAGAGCGCAAAGAATGACAATTTTACCACAAATGTGGTTTATGTAACACCCCTGCCCCTAGCTCGGACAATTTATACAATTTTATAGAAGACAAATTAGATACTATGTAGTACAACTCTCACCACATGCTGCCTCTCAAAAGGTGGTTAACCGGAATGGTGACTCTTGATCATAGGCAATTATATTTTATATATTATTATTTGAAATCTCCGATATGGGACAATTGCAACCTACCACTCTCTACATCTGAGAATGCACCACAGCAATACTTACAGGTAGGCCCCATGCTCTCTTCCAAGTCATCCTGTGAACAAGAGCAGCCCAAGCATGCTGTTTACAAGCTCGTGGGCCCCCCACTACCATATCAACTTCAACATTTTTACAAGAATGCCATCATGTATTATATACCAACCAACAGCCAACTATTTACCAAATATTTTCAAATCCTTTTCAACATATATTATATATATATATTTAGAAATCATGGGGTGTTACACACACCCCCCTTCAAAAATCAGCGTCCTTACTGAGCACGGGGTATGCACAATCTACTGCAGGATCTACTTTCTAGCCGATGTGGAGTGGAGTACCCTGATTCTGCTAGCTGCACTGTACCCCGATTCTGCGGGTGGTTCATTATTTTAGGCCGCCACCTCGCTCCCTCTCAGGCATACCCATACATCTGCTAGCTCCATCTCAGGCATACATCTCGCCCACGCTTACCCACACCCGGTGTCGAAAGTCGGCTCTGATACCATTTGTAATGCCCCTGCCCCTAGCTTGGACAATTTATACAATTTTATAGAAGACAAATTAGATACAATGTAGTACAACTGCCCACCACAGGTTGCCTCTCAGAAGGTGGTTAACCAGATTGGTGACTCTTGATCATAGGCAATTATATTTTATATATTATTATATTATTTGAAATCTTCGATATGGGACAATTGCAACCTACCATTCCCTACATCTGAGAATGCACAGCAGCAATACTCACAGGTGGGCCCCATGCTCTTTTCCAAGCCATCACGTGAAAAAGAGCAGCCCAAGCATGCTGTTTACAAGCTCGTGCCCCCCCTACCATATCAACTTCAACATTTTTATAAGAATGCCATCATGTATTATATACCAACCAACAGCCAACTATTTACCAAATATTTTCAAATCCTTTTTCAACATATATATATATATATATATATATATATATATATATATATATATATATATATATATATATATATATATAAATAGAAATAGAAATAGAAATCATGGGGTTTTACAGTTTACCCTTCTAAATCAGGTGATTTGTGTCTTCTTATTTCAAATTCTTTAGAAGTGAATTCTAGTTAGATTCTTATCTCATGGAGTTCTACTTGTTAGAACATGAGTTTCATAAAACAGAAAATGCTAACAATAATTGTGAAGAGTTACAATTACAGGAAATAAAAGAACACACCATACAATACAATACAGAGTCGAGATTTGAATATCTCTGTCCTTAAAGCAAATTTTGCCCCGTAGTGTGACGGTGGTTGACGAATTAAGGATACAACTGTATTACCTTTCTCTGAAGAGCAGCACCCTAACTTCAAAGATCTGAGCGAACTGGAGCTGTGTTGTATTCTCAGAACTGGCTCAGAGGAAGAAGAAAAAGAAGAAGAAGAAGAAGAAGAAGAAGAAGAAGAAGAAGAAGAAGATTCAGACTGGTTTTTGAAAACTGTATATTCTGGCAGACAAAATAGACTGGTTTTATAGAAGACTGAGAGTAACTGAAGGGTCCATTACTTTGTAATAGCAGAATAATGGCCCATTACTCTGTAACAGTAGAGTAATGGTTCAAAAGCGTAACTGATGAGCCATTACTCTACTGTTACAGAGTAATGGTACCAGCAGTTCAGTTACAGAATTTGAAGAGCCTCAACAGTAACTGGGAAAAATTTTGGAGCGGGGCAAAAAAAATATAGGCCAGGCCAAGCCAAGCCGGACCAAGCCGAATTGAGCTGAGCCGAGCCGAAGCCGGGGCCGGGGCCGGGCCGGGCGCGCGTGTGTGTGTTTGTTATTTTGGCTAGGTCCTCTCCCCACTACACGTTAGTGGTAACCCCAGGGCTACGCTCTTTAGTCCATTTCTTTAGCTTATATACTAGAGAAAATCTTTCCCATCTTCCGATGTGGGATTATTCATTCCAACTGTCCAAGTTAGTACATTGCGAGTACCCAACTTTGGACCTACATTTCTCATTCATACGAGAACCGTTTTTGGCAAGTGAGTACATTACGGAATAGTACTCGACAAGAGGAACATGATCCAATCAATTTTCGGCGCTGCCGGTGGCCGGAGCCCATCGAAATCTGGCCCGAAAAATCTGTAAAAACTTTTTCCAACAATCCCCCATATAAATGGAAATGACCAGACCATGTAATCCAAACACGACAGAAAGACACGTGACAGAAAAAGACTATGAGAATATAATTGGAAAATTACTGCATCAAGAATGGTAGTAATTTTTCAACTTTGAACCACCCTTAGTGAGTAGCCATCGGATTCACTTGACCAGGTAGTGAATGTGAACCTAGACAATAACTATCACAGAGTTTCATCACCTCATAGAACTAGGTTCTCTTGTTGTGTTCATTTTGACCTTGAACAAGCCTGGTTAATCGTGAGTGAACTTGGAGAATGTAGCATCTCTTCATTCTCCTAGAAATGGCCTCAGTTCACACTCACAATGTGATTGCCCATAAAGAGTATCCTGCCATACCCCACTTTTATTTCAAAGCTATGGGAATCATTAAAAGCCAAGCTTATCCTAACTCTTTGCAGGTAGCATTGTTTTATCATCCTAAGAGTGGGTATGAGATTTTAATCTCTCAGTGATCTCATTGATTCAACAAGATTTAGTTGTTCCCTTGAACCTAGATCTTGGGATCTCTAATTCCTAGGTAGGGTTTCCATCAAGTATCCTCTTTCATCATAGGCTTTAAACTCATTCCTCTTGATGATCTCACAACTTGCTCTCGTGACAAATCTTTAGTAAATGGATCCGCTAGGATGTCAGCCGATTTTATATACTCTATAGAGATTATTCCATTAAAGAGTAGTTGTCTAATGGTTTTGTGTTGCCTTCTGATATGACAAGACTTACCATTGTACATACAACTCAGTGCCCTTGCTATAACTGATTGGCTGTCACAGTGTACACATATAGCAGACACTGGTTTTTTCTACATGGGAATATCCTCTAAAAGTTTTCGAAGCCACTCTGCTTCCTCTGCCACTTTGTCTAAAGCAATGAACTCAGATTCCATAGTGGATCTGGCTAGTAGCGTTTGTTTAGAGTATTTCCATACACAGCTGCACCACCAAGAGTGAAGACGTATCTACTTGTGGATTTAGAGTTCTTAGAGTCCGATATCCAGTTGGCATCACTGTAGCCTACTAGTACTGCTGGATATGTAGTGTAATACAGCCCATAACTCTGAGTATGTCGCAAGTAGTTCAATACTCTAGTTATTCCTTTCTACTGACTTCGTCCTGGATTACTTGTATAGCGGCTCAGTACATTTACTGAATGTGCTAGGTCGGTCTTGTACAATTTGTTAAGTACACCAGACTACCGATTACACGTGCATATTCCAGTTGTGATATGCTGTCACCCGTATTTTTGAACAAGTGAAGACTGGGATCCACAGGATTTTTGGTAGTCCCATTCGAGTAATTCTTGAACCTTTCAAGTACTTTTCAGCGTAATGAGCTTGAGACAAAGTAATTCCCTCAAACGTCCTGAAAATTTTGATTCCTAGTATGACGTATGTAATTCCCAAATCTTTCATATCAAACTTGCCACTAAGCATGCTCTTAGTTTGTTTGATAATGTTATTATTGCTTCCAATAATGAGCATGTCATCTACATACAGACACACCAGAATATATCCATTTAGAGTATCTTTGATGTAGATACACTTATCATATTCATTTATTTTGAAACCATTTGACATCATAATATTGTCAAATTTTGCATGCCACTGCTTTGGGGTTTGTTTCAGTCCGTACAGGAATTTTACAAGCCTACACACCTTGTTTTCCTGTCTAGAAACTACGTAACCCTCAGGTTATTTCATGTATATTTCTTCTTCTAAATTCCCATTTAGAAATACAGTTTTAACATCCATTTGATATATTTCCAGGTTACGTAGAGCTGCAATATGTATCAACATTTTTATGGAAGTTATTCTTGTAACCGGGGAATATGTATCAAAGAAGTATATCCTTCCTTTTGCCTAAATCCTTTTACCACAACTCTCGCCTTATACTTCTCTATTGAACCATCTGGTTTCATTTTTTGTTTGAAAATTTATTTGCATCCTAGAGCTTTACATCCAGAAGGCAAATCGACCAACTCCCATGTATGATTTTGCATAATGGAGTCTATTTCACTTTTGATTACTTCCTTCCACATAAGAGCATCAGGCGTAGACATGGCTTTCTTGAATGTTCCGGGCTCATTCTCTAACAGAAAGGCCGTTACAAAGTCAGGACCAAATGAATTTGATATTTTAGCCCGTTTACTACGTCTAGGCTCATCATTATCATGTTCTGGTTCATCAACCGAAGTGCTTGCATTCCCTTGTTCACGTGTACGTTTGGGATACGTAGTATCCTTACACAGAAACACATATTCAAAGAAGGAAGCATTCCTTGATTCCATTATTATATTCACATGGATATCCGGTATATCTGATTTATATATCAAGAACCGATATGCACTATTGTTGTGTGCATAGCCTGTAAATATGCAATCAATCGTCTTAGGTCCTATGGTGATCTGTTTTGGATTAGGTACCGCCACTTTTTCTAGACACCCCCATACTTTGAGTTATTTATACGAAGGTACGTTACCTTTCCACAGTTCATATGGTGTCTTGTCAATTTTCTTGTGAGGTATTTTATTGAAAATGTAGTTGGTAGTCAGCAATGCTTTCCCCACATGTTTTGGGGTAAGTCAGAATTCAACAACAAGGCATTCATCATCTCCTTTAGAGTTCGGTTCTTGCGCTCGACAGCACCGTTTGATTCAGGTGAGTAAGGAGCAGTTGTCTGATGAACTATTCTATGTTATCTGGTCTGCACTCCTCCTCTATCACTCCACAGTTCATATTCTCCTCCTCTATCACTCCTAACGATTTTAATCGTTTTGCCAAGTTGATTCTCAACCTTAAGTTTATATGCTTTGAATTTATCCAAAGCCTCATTTTTGCCATGTAACAAGTATACATAACAAAATTTGTGCAATCGTTTATGAATGTCACAAAGTACTTCTTGCCACCTCTGGTCTGCACGTATTTTAAATCACACAGATCCGTGTGAATTAGACCTAGAGTTTCTGTGTTTCTTTCTACAGAACGTGATGGAGTTTTAGTGAGTTTCGCCTCCGTGCAAACTTCACATTTTTTGCAGTTGTCTACCTTAAATTTTGGTAGCAAATTCATGTTAATTAATGTACGCATAGAATTGAAATTAATGTGGCCTAGTTTTTCATGCCAAACAGAAGAAGACCCAACGATATAAGCAATAGGAGTAATTTCATTAACTTTGGGAACAACAGGAACAATATTTTTAGGGATGACTGGCATTACATTAAACTTGAACAGTCCATTCTTTACATATTCTTGATCCAAGTACACCCCATTTTTAGATAATACAAAATTATCAGAAGCAAGAACAACCTTAAATCCATTCTTGTTTAGCAAAGATCTTGATACCAAGTTCTTTCTAATATCTGGAACATGCAACACATTTGTGAGCATTAGTTCCATGCTTGAAGTCATTTTCAGCACTATCTTCCCCGTTCATGCAATTTTGAAGGTGAAAGAATTACCCATGAATAGTTGTTCATCCTTGTTGCACTTCTGGTATGAAGTGAACATCTCATTGTCCGAGCAGATGTGCATGGTGGTCCCAGTATCGTACCACCACTTTCGAGGATTGCTCCTTACCAGATTCACCTCTGATACAACAACACAGAGGTCTAGGTTAGAGAGACCGGTGGACAAGTTCTCAGCTATGTGTGCATGAGATCCTTTTGCCAGTCCGGTTCCAGCACGGTTGTTGTCTTTGATGTGGCATTCAGAAATTCTGTGGCCCAGCTTACCACACTTGTGGCATTTTCCAGCAAACCTCTTTACTGCCGGTTTTTTATTCGAGGCCTGTGACAAGAACTTTTTCTTTTTGCCTTTCTGTTCATGCTCCATCATGTTTGCCTTTTCTATGGACTGATTTCCATAGGACCTGTCAGCCTTGCGATTCTCCTCTTCGATAAGCAACCTGACAATGAGGTCTTCAAGAGACATCTCCTTTCGCTTGTGCTTGAGGTAGTTCTTGACGTCTTTCCATCCAGGTGGAAGCTTCTCGATGAACGCTGCAACCTGGAACGATTCGCACAGAGTCATGTTCTCTGCAGCAATTTCATGCATTATCACCTGCAGTTCTTGGGTTTGACTCACAACTGTCTTGGAGTCAACCATCTTGTAGTCCAGAAATTTGCCGACTACAAACTTCTTGGGGCCGGCATCTTGTGTTTTGTACTTTTTCTCCAAGGACCCCCACAGAAGCTTGGAAGTCTTGAAGCACAGTAGACATTGTACAGCGGGTCTACCAAGCCGTTCAGGATGTAATTTCTGCAGAGATAATCACTCTGTGTCCATGCATCAACTGCCGCAACGGAGTGTGCATCCATAGGTGCCAGCATAGGGGCAGATTCAGTAGAAACCTGTCAGCTTCAAGGTGGTTAGGTAGAACTGCATCTTCCCTTACCACTTCTTGAATCCCGTTCCATTGAACATCTCTGGTTTTTCTCCCACAGTTATGTGTGGGCAGAACGACCGTCTGTGCTGCAACCAATTGTGCAGTCACAGTTTGGGTCACTTGTATTTGTTCATTGATAAGTCCACTGACATTATCGATTTGTGTGCTTTCCATGTTCTGAAACAGTTAAAATATAACTTTTAGTTGTTTTGTTTTTCTGAAATGATAACAGTACCTGTAAAGAATCTTCACAAAAACTGTTAGAATAGAGGAAAATTTTGCTTTAAGATCGTTAGAACACGAGTTTCATAAAACAGAAAATGCTAACAATAATTGTGAAGAGTTACAATTATAGGAAATAAAAGAACAAACCATGTAATACAATATAGAGTCGAGATTTGAATATCTCTGTCCTTAAAGTAAATTTCGCCTCGTAGTGTGATGGTGGTTGACGAATTGCCTCCCAGGATACAACTGTATTACCTTTTCCTGAAGAGCAGCACCCTAACTTCAGTGATCTGAGCCAACCAGAGCTGTGTTTTATTCTCAAAACTGACTCAGAGGAAGAAGAAGAAGAAGAATCGGACTTTTTTTTGAAAACTATATATTCTGGCATACAAAATGGACTGGTTTTATAGGAGACTGAGAGTAACTGAAGGGCCCATTATTCTGTAACAGCAGAGTAATGGCCCATTACTCTGTAACAGTAGAGTAATGGTTCAAATGCGTAACTGATGAGCCATTACTCTGATGTTATAGAGTAATGGTACCAGCAGTTCAGTTACATAATTTGAAGAGCCTCAATAGTAACTGGGGAAAATTTTGGAGCGGGGCAAAAAAAAATATAGGCCAAGCCAGACCAAGCTGAGCCGGGGCCTGGGCCGGAGCCGGGCCGGGCGCGTGTGTGTTTGTTATTTTGGCTAGGTCCTCTCCCCACTACACGTTAGTGGTAACCCCACGGCTACGCCCTTTAGTCCATTTCATTAGCTTATATACTAGAGAAAATCTTTCCCATCTTCCGATGTGGGATTATTCATTCCAACTGTCCAAGTTAGTACATTGCGAGTACCCAACTTTGGACCTACATTTCTTATTCATACGAAAATAATTTTTGGCAAGTGAGTACATTACAGCATAGTACTCGACGAGAGGAACATGATCCAATCAATTTTCGGTGCCGCCGGTGGCCGGAGCCCGCCGGAATTCGGCCCGGAAAACCTGCAAAAAACTTTTTCCAACACTACTCATATTTAACTCTAAGAGGAAGTTGTTTTCTATTTATAAGTCTACTATAGGGCATTGTGTGAGAACGAGAATAAGAGAGACTTGTGAAGTAATAGGTTAGGGAACAATTGAGTTGAAGATGTCAGGTCTAAACATGTTCACTCTAGGGAAGTTTTACATATTCGTCTGCTGAAACAGAATCTGATTTTCTTGGAAACTCTTGAAGCATGGGGTTGTAGGTACACATCTCGAGATGGAGTTCTGTCTGTTTGTTATGGTCATCGTAAGGTGATTAGAGGTATGAGAGCCGTTGGGCCAAGCCAATGCAATCTCTATAAACTTTAGGGAATCCAAAATACTTGCGTAAGTGTTGATACTTTTCTCGTTATTTCTGCAAGTCCATCTAGTTTGCCGCAATTAGCATCATCGAAGCGAGACTATGACGTTTGAATATCGTCGAGAGGTGGAGAGTGCCTCAATGTAGGTGGAGTTCGTGTGGAAGTTGGAAACTCTATGTTAATGCCTACTAAGGTGTGCCATTGAGGGAGTATGCTGATCGGTGAGTTTGTGTAGAAGATTTGTTCAACTAGCAGGAGAAACTATTGTTCCAAGTATATTCCCAAGCGGAGTTTTTTTTTTTAGTGTGGAGATGAATAATCACATCATGTTGATAGCACTCTTATGCAATCTAAGGTGGAGGTTGTTAGGATTATGTCTTGTATACTTGTGGTTGAGATTAGAAGAAGATACGATGAAGCACGGAGGTCGAAGCAGCTGCAGGCAAAGTTGCGGTAGATTGTCCAAGATTGCGGTCGACCGCACACCCGATTGGTCAATGTACAGGTTTTCCTGAGAAGGGGACAGTACCTGTGTTATTTTGGCCCCCGATTATGGTGATCGTTTCAGCCTAATCTTCAACTCTAAGTCAGATCGTACGACTCTTATTTAGTTACTTCTTCTACATGATATATCAGACGACTAAGAATCAAGGCTAACCTAAGGTTCTCTCTCTTCTTCTTATATATATTGTAATAGCCTCCAATATGAGTGGTAGAGTACTTCATTGATATTTTCTACATTGCAGAGAGTGTAACACCACGCAAAATTGAGTTATGACAATTTTTTCTACAGGTGTTATGTGTTGATTCTTGATTTTGATGATCACAACACAGTGCCACATGTGTTTATATTATACAGCTAACAATGCAGCGTTCATATCAAAAGACAATTCTAGCTGAACAAATGCACAAGCTCTCAAGGATACAGCTCAAGACAAGGATCAAGACTTTACTCAAAGCAAGGATCAAAGACTCAATTCAACTCAAGACTCAAGCTTAAATGTGTTATATTGTTGTGTCTTGTAAACATTATAATGTACTTTCCTGTTGAGTCTTTAGTCTGATGTAAAGCCTTGTCAACACACACACACACACTTAACAATTTCATACTGTGTGTCTCTAAAAAAAAAAAAACCCCTCAAAATAAGTCAAAACAGTTTGAAGAATTTTAGCTTTTAAGTACCAGTCGACTTAAGCCTATGCCAGTCGACTGATAAGTACGAAACTGTTTAAAATTATTCAAACTCTGATCAGTCGACTCATATGGCAACCCAGTCGACTGATCGAGAGCTTTTTGACCGTTTTCTGATTTTCAAAAACGAACTTTTTCAAATTCAAACGGTTTGATCCGTTGGTTGACAGTTATGTAACTGCTTTCCAACGTTCAGAAGTACAAAACTCTTTATATAGAGTTTCTTCTCAAACAGAAACATTCACTTAATTCACTTGACTACTTGATTTCTTAAAAACACCCGAGCACTCTTGAGAAAAATTTAAGTGATTTTCTGTGAAGAACAAAGCTTTCAAGTTCACATACTTTGGTTCTCTACACTCAGTCCAGTATAGCATTGATTTCGCTTTGGACTGAGTATAGAAGTCAACCTATTGTTTTAGCCACGTGCATCAACACATACAACAACAAGGCTATAGGTTGATTGTAAAATTCCTCTTGTACTCTTGCTCTCGGTTGGAGAGTGTTTTTGACTCTTGGTTGAAGAGTGGGTCTGCTTTCTCTGGTTGAGAGAAAGGACTACGGGTTAGACAAGGTTGTTGTCTTGAACGCCGTAGGGTATTCTTGTATTTATTTTTCAAGAATAGTGGAAATCTCAAGTGGGTTGCTTGGGGACTGGATGTAGGTCGGGAGGACCGAACCAGGATATATCTTGTGTACTCTGTGATTGGTTGTCTTGTGATTGCATTTACTTTTGATCAATTATACTCTGCAAAACTAGTCTGACCAGTCGACTCAGCTTCGTATCAGTCGACTGACCAGTCTCGTATTAGTTATTCTCTTTGTCTCATCAGTCGCCTGTATTATCTATCAGTCGACTGTTTCGAGAGGTTAAATTTATTTTGATTTTGGCTATATCAGTCGACTGGTTCCCCACTGAGTCGACTGTGCCGAGAGAAATTTCTTATTCCGCAATTTATTATTATAAACACTATTCACCCCCCCTCTAGTGTTTGTTGCTTAGCCTACAGGATCCAACATTACGCACATATATTTTATACTATTATGAGTAATATCCGTAATGTATTTTAACATAAATGTCCTACGTATTTCTGCATCGCAATTATTTATACATTTTCCGTCTTCTCAAAATTCTTTTTATCATATCTTGAGTCAACTCAAATATAAATCCTAATCTTTCTGTGTTCATACGTGTATTGCACGTGTTTTCAATATACGTGTCGATTACGTATATTTTTCCGTTACGTGAAATATCCATAACATTATCAAAATAAATATTTTTCTTATGTTATATTTCGTTCGCTCAAACCTATTTTTGTATTTGAATACTTATTGATACGTGCAATGCACGTGTTTTTCTTATGCACGTGTTTTCTTATTTTAATACTATTTTATTTTTGCACATGCATTGCATGTAAAATTTTATGCACATATTGGTTCCTAAAAGTTTCTTGAGTCATGAATTTTTTCCTTCATTTTCTAGCCACAATTGTGTGATTTGTTTTAATTAAAATCCATTAGGCCTAAATCCATTTTATAGCCCACTAAAACTAATTACAACTTAAAGCCCATAATTATTTTTGTGCACACTTAATGTACATTTAAAATCTAGTTATATTGGTATACTTTTTCATGTGTAACACACACTTCTAACTTAATTAAAACTAATAATAAACTTTGTATGAAAGAGTGTGCACACACATTGACTACACGTGCACATGCTTTGTGCGTGCTTGAGTGGAGAGAGTGGGAGAGAGTATGGAGAAGTGGGGAGTTATTTTGGGAAGTGGGAAGTCATTTTAACCACTCATTCTTCCTATAAATAGATCACCCATTTTGTCATGAACTAGAATCAAAACAAAAATAAAAGAGAGAAAGAGGGAGAAGAGCTGGCGGGTTGTGCTAGGAAGAGTCCGACCATTTTTGATAGAGCTTGGAGCTTTGGAGCATTATTTTCTAGGAGTTCTATTACTAGGAATTCTACATTTGAAGTGGGTGTTTCTCCAACTTTCTAATATAGTTTTATTAGTAGAATGCTAGATATGTGTGAATTGTTAAATGCATGATAACTTATATAGATTGAACATTCATACTTAGATTATTTGTTGTTGATTGAATGTGTGAAATTATGATATGGTTGATTGAGGACATTTTCATAAGATTCTGTTTTGAGTTCTAGTTGCACTTCAAAAAATCATAACTATTAAACTAGATGGAATCTAGAGCTAAAAATTTTATAGGAGCATCTCGTATATATCAAGAATATATTCTTAGAATTTCATAATATTTGGATGTCGTAAACTATTTTAATAAAATCCAAACTTAGAACTGGTTGACAGTTGGCTAGCTGCTGAAAATTTGTACACATTTCAGATTTTGATCTTTTCGACATCTTAGATGCAGTATTTTGAGAAAGGTCACAATTAAGAAGTTGAGGTAGACTTGTTCAACTTTCTTTAGAGTTTAAAAAATCAATTATTCATACAAAATACAATTTATAATGAATTTTACAAGATTGAACAGTGGCAGTCTGTATAACATTTCGATTCGACAGTGGATTTCGAAGAATTCAAGGTTATAGAAATAATATTTTGGAGAAACTTATAACTACAAAGTTACAGTAGACTTGTATATTGTAACACCCAGCAAAATTGAGTTATGATAATTTTGCCCTCGCGTGTTATGCATGTGTATTTTGTACTGTTACGGGTAATATCCGTAACGTATTTAAATATGTATTTTGTATTCCGACTATTCATACATTTATCATCTTCTTGAAATTCATTTTTATCCTAATTGAGCCACCTCAAATAATAAGTTTTCAATCTTTGTGTTTTTACGTGCATTTCACGTGTTTCCAATACACGTGTCAATTTTACCGTTACGTATAATATTTTTCTATGTGTTTCAATCTCTTATTTTATGACTTGTTCGAATTCTTTTTATAAACAGAAATTTATTTTTCTCATATTTTGATTAAAAAATTTTATACGTGCGGTGCACATGTTTTCTATGTACGTATTGATTACGTTGTGGAATATATAAAAAAATAATAAAATATATCTTTCGTATATTTTATTTCAATTATTTATAAATATTTTTCAGTTGATAAAGTCTATTTCATATTTTAATATTTTTTTTACATGTGACGCACATGTTTGCGGTGCATGTATTGGGTGTATTCTCTTTAAAAATGAAATTTTGAAGTATGTGTGTGTTTATTTTATTTGGGCATGAAAAATCTAATTTATAATTAAACTAAACTAATTTTATTTAAATACATAAAACTAATTTTATTTAAATACATAATATATATATATATATATATATATATATATATATATATATATATATATATAGTGGCCCTTCGGTTGAGAACTAATTTGGTGAGAACTCCGTGAGAACTCAAGGAGTACACCCCCCATGAAAAATCCGAACCGGCCATCTCATTCTACACGCCTTAGATAGCATAACATAAAGAAATCACGTAATTTGAAGTTCATTTTCCCACGATTTACATCATCGCAAAATTGTACGGCTGAAAATTCTACTCCATTTGATGAATGAGCAAACGAACTTCAAATTATTTGAATTCTTTATGTTATGCTATCTAAGGCATGTAGAACGAGATGGTCGGTTCGGATTTTTCATGGGGGGTCTACTTCGTGAGTTCTCACAGAGTTCTCAACCGAAGGGCTCCCTATATATATACATATATATATATATATATATATATATATATATATATATAAACTTATGTCTTCATTTAAATAAAAATATTAATTTTGTTAAGTGTGCACAAAGCACGTGCACGTGCACACGTGCAATGTGCACACCCCAAATTGCACAGCCGTTGGCTTACTTTGACTTGGTATAATGTAAATGGATTGAGTTGGCTTGTTTAGTGGGTGGTTAATAGTTAGTGGGCTTAGATAAATTTAAACTAAAGTTAATTATTTTAATAAATCTTTATAATCTCCATCCCACTCAATCAACAGAAAGCTAACAACTCAAAAAATCAAAAAATAAAAGTAATGTGCTGCTTTCGGATGCTTGTTGTTGGATTTCGGAAGGGGGTTTGGCTTGGTTTTGGTGAATTTTCGAAGTGCTTTTGAAGAGGATTTTGCTTCTAATAATCTTCTATAAAGTAGGTGTTTCTTTATTGTCTCTAATTTATTGAGTAGTTGCATGTGTAGATACTCTAAAAATTAAATTATAGATGTAGAATGATTTAATTTATTCTCATTGATTGTGATGCGTGTGATAAGAGAAACTCCAAAAATTTGAGTGAAATGCATGTTAATTAAAGTAGATTTATGAAATAAAAGTTTAGAAGTTGTGTAAATTAGCATGTGTAATATTATAATGTGTTTCTCTTTAGAGTGAGTAGATTTTCTAGAAGAATTGACAGAGTGTGAATTTAAATTGATCTTGAAGAAAATTTCTCACCGTATTAGTTGTCATAGAAAAAAAAAAAATTATGCGATGTAAATTATTATTTCGTTAATTCTTGTGGTAATTAAATTATTCTATATGTGTTAGAAATTTTAATATTGTGTAGAATTATTGCAATGAAATTCAAAATAGTTTTCCTCTGATTATTTCAGAATGTGTAGATTGATCGTATTAATTTAATGGGAGGGACAAAATAGTTGAATGTGTATGTGTGAAAAGAGGAAATTACACGAGGTTAATTACTTCAGAATTTAAACAACATATAGGATGTGATCTGAGCTACAGCTCAGTGGGTGGGCATTGCGTCGCCTCTCTGTCAGCATGGGTTCGAGTGGGGTGTTGCTCTAGGGTCTCAATTTTTATTTTTTTTAAAATAACATGAATTGATCTGGAGTATTTAAATAGTATTGGAGGATTTTGACCTTGGGCGCAATGAGCACAATGGTTGGGTGCTGGGCTTTCTTCCTGCTGACCCTGGTTCGATCCAGGGTATGGCCAATTGGTTTTTTAAACACTTTTTGCGAATTTGAGTAACCTCTTTAATGGGTGAATGTATGAAAATTTATGAAATGTTAGTAAAATAATTTGGAGATTTTAGATACTATTCTAAAATAAAATTTTGAATTATAAAAGGGGTATGTATTGTTTATGTATTGAGTTGGGCTTCAAAATTGAAGATTATTAAGTTTGATTTTAAATAAAAGTGAGATGAAGTTGGGATTTGAAGTAAATAATTTTGAGCATGGTTCTAATGAAGTTCGGAAAATTTTGAATGAAGAAACGAGTTTTGTTTAAAATATAGACAGAGTTATTTTTGAAAGGGAATTAATTTGAAGAAATAAGTTTTGAGAAGGTTTTAGAAGTGATCATCTTGATTTAGTTAATTGAAAATTATTTATGAGGAAATTCGAGTCTGGAATAATTAATGAATAAATTTTGAAAGTGAATACTTCAAGGGTTGAAGAAAATTGTCATTTTGAAAATTGAAATAATATGGTTGAGGTTGAATATAAACTATTGTTGATCTCTAGAATGAGATAGTTGTTGGAATCTAGAGGCTAGGCGAGACCCTAGTGACCGGCAGTTTTTATGAGAATCTGAGGAGTAATCAGTGTAGGTTGACTCTCTCTTTGAGAAGTAGCTAGTGTGGGCTGACTTTCTCTTGTCACTACAACACATGTGCGATTTACCGGCGTATATTCCCCGGCGTTTTACCATTCGCGCCGGGGTAGGGAGGGACCAGGAATGGGGCGTCAGATTGGACGGTTATACACCGGCGGCCTCTATAAAATGCCGGTGAATCATGATATTCGCCGGCGTTTTATTTATAAACGCCGGTGAAGGGTATTATTCACCGGCGTTTTAATAACACACGCCGAGAAATATACAGATACATTCACCCGCGTTTGTAATTTAAAACGTCGGTGAATTAACTGAGATAAATCCCCGCGTACCCTAACATTTCGCTCGCTAATTTCCCAAATCCAATTTTCACGCCTTCGTTTTCCCTCCTCCCTCTCTCTATTTCGCGCACTTCGCCTCCGTCCCTTCGTCATCTTCGACAGCCCAATTCGATTTCTCTCCTCCCTCTCTCTATTTCGCGATGAATTTGCGATCGAAAACTACCGCTCGTCGCCCGCTCTCTCTCTATCTCCTACGCCACCGCTCATCGCCCCGCTCGTCGCCCCCCTCTCTCTTCGGTAATTTCTCTTGATTTCTCTCATTTTCACTGTCAAAGATGCTGAATTCATGCATCTGATTGTCATCTTAGCATGATTTTTTTACCAAAATGGGTTCACTGTCAACTAAGGATGCTAGCTGTATACCAAAATCCTCCAAATCTGTACAAGAATTGGGTGAGAACAAACCTGGTGCAGGCTTCGTTTGTAGCCACAAACATCAATGGTTTAGTTGGGATGAAGAATTAATAGAGAAACATATATGCTTAGATACCGAAAATTTTCATTTTCTTTTACTGTTAAAGAAGCTGAATTCATGCATCTCATTGCCATCTTAGCATGATTTTTTTACCAAAATGGGTTCACTGTCAACTAAGGATACTGTATGTATACCAAAATCCTCCAAATCTGTACAAGAATTGGGTGAGAACAAACCTTGTGCAGGCTTTTTTTGTAGCCACAAACATCAATGGTTTAGTTGGGGTGAAGAATTAATAGAGAAACATATATGCTTAGATACGGGAAATTTTCAGTTTCTTTCACTGTTAAAGAAGCTGAATTCATGCATCTGATTGTCATCTTAGCATGATTTTTTTACCAAAGTAATGGGTTCACTGTCAACTAAGGATGATGTATGTATACCAAAATCTTCCAAATTTGTACAAGAATTGGGTGAGAACAAACTTTGTGCAGGCTTCTTTTGTAGCCACAAACATCAATGGTTTAGTTGGGGTGAAGAATTAATAGAGAAACATATATGCTTAGATACGGGAAATTTTCATTGGGCTGTGATTGGATTGTTTAGTGGCCGTTGTCTATGTTCTTAATTGGGCTATGATTAGAAAGAGAGGGCTCGAGTGGAGATCTGGAAACCCATATAGAGACATGTCGTTTAGAATAATTTATTAATATTATTGTTCTTGTCGCTCTTGCTGTTGTTGCTGATGTCTCTTTGTGTGCGTGTGCTGAAGGGAAAGAAGGGATGAGAGAGAGATGAGGAAAATGCCGCTATGTTACCCTGGTGTATCCTCATTCTCTACCATTTTCTGTTTCCATTTCTAGTTTCTATATTTGGTTTCCTTCCACGATGATAGTTCCTTAAAACTACACTTGATATGAGCCCTTTCTTATTTTTCTTATTTTTCTTATATTTGATTTCCTTCCATAATGACAGTTTCATGGATTGTCTGAACAATCTTCGAAAGACATGCTTAGATACTGGATTTTCATTTGTTTTACTGTTTTAGATACTGGATATTCCCAATCAGAGGAGAATATAAAGGTTTTAAGTTAGATACTTGATTTTCATTTGTTTGGCTGTTTTAGATATATTTAAAAACAAAATTAAGTACTAGCTTTTTAGCACTGCAATATAATTATTTTACCTCTCTATATATCATTAACAATTCCAATTGCAATTGGCACTTTGATCTTAGAATTTATGAATTGGGTAGATCTTTTTGCAAGCTTCAAAAATATGTATATTCTGTATTGTGGTCTACTGTTGAACTAAATTATTGTTTTTTTTTCATAAAGCGGTTTCCAAGATGAAGGAAATTCTGATGATCTGAACTGAAGCTACTCGAGGGGTATGAATCTGTGGTCGGCCTATCCTTGCTGTTGTTATGTCCTTGTTGTTGTTATGTCTTGTATTATTGTTTTAAGTTTTCGTTGGGATATTTGGGACGTTCGTTACTGTATTTGTATTTGTTAATTATGACACTGTGTTAATTTTGCGGTGGATTTGGACGATGATATAACACGTGTGAAACTTTATTATCTTTAATTCTTGTGTTTGGTTGTGATTTGCGCATTAATATCCTTGAAATTGGTTGAATCAGTTGTGAATTAGTTTACAGGTTTTTTTAAATGAAATTGTGAATTGAAATCGAATGGAAAACTGAAGCAGGAAAAACAAACGGGCATACACTGGTGTATGAAATTGTGAAATCGAATGGAAAACTGGAGCAGAAAAAACAAACGGGCATACACCGACATTTCATAAAACGGCGGTGTATATAATTGTTTAGTTGAAAATTTCGTTAGAGAGGCGTTTCCACACACGCCGGTGTACCAGTAAGTTGCAGCACTCCTAAGATACACCGGTGTTTTATAAAACGCCGGTGAATATCTATATGGCGGTGTTTTACAACACGCCGGTGTTTGTAAGTAGGGAAAGAAGGGCGCTCAGAAACATGCATACACCGGCGTTCTCTTACCGCCGATAAATATTACACATTCCCCGGCGGTTGTACAATCGCCGGTGAAAAGATATATACCGGCGGTATGTGACCGCCGGTGAATGTATATTGGGGAAAGAACGGCACCCAGAAATCGGCATATACCGGCGTTTGTCTGGCCGCCGATGTATTTTAAAGATATACCGGCGTCCAGTATAAACGCCGGTGAATGTGCCTATCTTTCCGCGACGCTTGATTCGGGGGCATTTGCGCCGGCATTTTTATAAATGACGGTGAATGTTTCACCGGCGTAAAAAAACGCCAGTGAAGGTCTAAAAAAATGCCGGCGAATAACTTCTGTGTTGTAGTGTGTGTTGATTTAAGTCCCGCAGGGTAAGCTAGCTCTAGGCTTTCTTCCTGCTGACCCTGGTTCGATCCAGGGTATGGCCAATTGTTTTTTTAAACACTTTTTGCCACTTTGAGTAACCTCTTTAATGGGTGAATGTATGAAAATTTATGAAACTTTAGTAAAATAATTTGGAGATTTTAGATACTATTCTAAAATAAAATTTTGAATTATAAAAGGGGTATGTATTGTTTATGTATTGAGTTGGGCATCAAAATTGAAGATACTTTTAATTGAAGATTATTAAGTTTGATTTTAAATAAAAATGAGATAAAGTTGGGATTTGAAGTGAATAATTCTGAGCATGGTTCTAATGAAGTTCGGAAAATTTTGAATGAAGAAATGAGTTTTGTTTAAAATATAGACAGAGTTATTTTTGAAAGGGAATTAATTTGAAGAAATAAGTTTTGAGAAGGATTTAGAAGTGATCATCTTGATTTGGTTAATTGAAAATTATTGATGAGGAAATTCGAGTCTGGAATAATTAATGAATAAATTTTGAAAGTGAATACTTCAAGGGTTGAAGAAAATTGTCGTTTTGAAAATTGAAATAATATGGTTGAGGTTGAATATAAACTATTGTTGATCTCTAGAATGAGATAGTTGTTGGAATCTAGAGGTTAGGCGAGACCCTAGTGACCGGCAGTTTTTATGAGAATCTGAGGAGTAACCAGTGTAGGTTGACTCTCTCTTTGAGAAGTAGCCAGTGTGGGCTGACTTTCTCTTGTGTTGGTTTAAGTCCGGCAGGGTAAGCTAGCTTTAGGCTTTCTTCCTGCTGACCCTGGTTCGATCCAGGGTATGGCCAATTGTTTTTTTAAACACTTTTTGCGACTTTGAGTAACCTCTTTAATGGGTTAAAGAGGTGAATGTATGAAAATTTATGAAACTTTAGTAAAATAATTTGGAGATTTTAGATACTATTCTAAAATAAAATTTTGAATTATAAAAGGGGTATGTATTGTTTATGTATTGAGTTGGGCTTCAAAATTGAAGATACTTTTAATTGAAGATTATTAAGTTTGATTTTAAATAAAAGTGAGATAAAGTTGGGATTTGAAGTAAATAATTCTGAGCATGGTTCTAATGAAGTTCGGAAAATTTTGAATGAAGAAACGAGTTTTGTTTAAAATATAGACAAAGTTATTTTTGAAAGGGAATTAATTTGAAGAAAATAAGTTTTGAGAAGGCTTTAGAAGTGATCATCTTGATTTGGTTAACTGAAAATTATTTATGAGGAAATTCGAGTCTGGAATAATTAATGAATAAATTTTGAAAGTGAATACTTCAAGGGTTGAAGAAAATTGTCGTTTTGAAAATTGAAATAATATGGTTGAGGTTGAATATAAACTATTGTTGATCTCTAGAATGAGATAGTTGTTGGAATCTAGAGGCTTGGCGAGACCCTAGTGACCAGCAATTTTTATGAGAATCTGAGGAGTAACCTGTGTAGGTTGACTCTCTTTTTGAGAAGTAGCCAGTGTGGGCTGACTTTCTCTTGTGTTGGTTTAAGTCCGGCAGGGTAAGCTAGCTCTAGGCTTTCTTCTTGCTGACCCTTGTTCGATCCAGGGTATGGCCAATTGTTTTTTTAAACACTTTTTGCGAATTTGTGTAACCTCTTTAATGGGTGAATGTATGAAAATTTATGAAATTTTAGTAAAATAATTTGGAGATTTTAGATACTATTGTAAATTAAAATTTTGAATTATAAAAGGGGTATGTATTGTTTATGTATTGAGTTGGGCTTCAAAATTGAAGATACTTTTAATTGAAGATTATTAAGTTTGATTTTAAATAAAAGTGAGATAAAGTTGGGATTTGAAGTAAATAATTCTGAGCATGGTTCTAATGAAGTTCGGAAAATTTTGAATGAAGAAACGAGTTTTGTTTAAAATATAGACAGAGTTATTTTTGAAAGGGAATTAATTTGAAGAAAATAAGTTTTGAGAAGGCTTTAGAAGTGATCATCTTGATTTGGTTAATTGAAAATTATTTATGAGGAAATTCGAGTATGGAATAATTAATGAATAAATTTTGAAAGTGAATACTTCAAGGGTTAAAGAAAATTGTCGTTTTGAAAATTGAAATAATATGGTTTGAGGTTGAATATAAACTATTGTTGATCTCTAGAATGAGATAGTTGTTGGAATCTAGAGGCTAGGCGAGACCCTAGTGACCGACAGTTTTTATGAGAATCTGAGGAGTAACCAGTGTAGATTGACTCTCTCTTTGAGAAGTAGCCAGTGTGGGTTGACTTTCTCTTGTGTTGGTTTAAGTCCGGCAGGGTAAGCTAGCTCTAGATTATGATAATTTTCAAAACTAAAACTTAGGGTTAGGCACTAAGGGGAGATGTGATGAAGTATGGGCAAACACGGGTATGAGGGCCTAGATAGCGTGGTGGGAGGTATCTCTAGAATTACCGGGTTAAGGCTCGCGGTGGGGGATATTACTCCAAAATTATTGGGATCAAGGCCACGCTCGTGAGGTGTTTGTGTGATGAGGTACCAATGACAGTGCGATGTGGGTATTCGCCTCCAGAATTACTGGCTGTGAGGTAGTGTGTCCAAAATTACTTGAAGTGGGAGTGCGATACTCAAGAATTATCAGGGTCATAGCTCGCGGTGTGGGTATTCGTCTCCAGAATTAGTGGGTGTGAGGAAGTGTGTCCAAAATCACTTGAAATGGGAGTAAGATACTCAAGAATTATCGAGGTGGTACTATATACTCACAGAATATCTAAAACATACATTAGTCCCGTAGTAGTAAATCTAAACCCTATATTGAGGAGTACGATAAGGGCTTTCCCTCGGACCTATGTACAATGGGATGCATAGAATTCGAACAAGTATGCATTAGTGCATCGTAGTGTAAGTCTACATTATGCATCTAAGGCATAACATATATTGTCATGTTTAGGATAGTCACTCTTTACACTTTGTTTGCATTCAAGTTGTGATTGTGTTTTGCTCTAGTATAAAGAATTGTTATATTACGGCATAGTAAGGATAACTGTTTTATAATATTGTGTCGGTTGTAAGCAACTGATGTGCCCACTGTCTTCAGTGCAGGATTTGGATTTGCAAAAGAACACAAAGATGATTTGGTGCTAAAGATTGCTGTCAGATTTTAGTTGCTGTCATTCAAGTTGTATTTTATCGTGTTGTAATTATTTATTTTCCGCTGTAGTAATATAAAAGAACAGTACTGTATGAAAAAGTTTTAAATTCCCTGTAAAATTGTACAAATTTGAAGTAAAAGATCCTGTTGTGCTTTGATTACCGTGTTTTGGAATTCGGGGCATTACATATACCTTTAATTTGATATAAAGAACACACAATTTCATGAAATATAGAATTTTCTGTGATTTTTATAAGTAGCATGAGCTGCAGTTTTCGGATTGTGAACCTACTGTTTTGCAGATGAATTTAGACGAAGTAATTGAGGATGAATGAAAATGATCTTAAGTAAAAGTTGTAGTACACCCATTCATCCTTCCTATAAAACTAACAAATCTATTTTTGGAGTAGTATTGGAATTTATATGATTTTTACAATACCATTGGGTTGATGTCTTTTATCTAGTTATCCTAAAACTTTTACAACGTATAAAATTGGATTAAAAATTGGACTGTTAATAAGATGTACATTATGAGGAATTAAGAGATAATTAAATGATGAAGTTGGAATGTTAAACATGTGACGTTTATAAGGGGTTTTAACTCATCAAGTGTTATTGAATGTTTTTTTTGAAGAAAAGGTGGAAGTGTTATTGAATGTTGTTATAAGAAGTTGGTTATTTCATGATTGATAAATAAGAGAATGGATAAAAGAAGTTAAAAGATGTTTAATGAATGAAATTTTTTATAAGAGTTAGATGTAACCTATGTGATCTCTCTTTGAGATGGTTGTTTGCTCTAGAGTGAGCGGGACCCATAATACCGACAGTTGTGATAAATGGAATTTGAGAAGTAACCAATGTGGGTTAACTTTCTCTTTGAGAAATAGCCAGTGTGGGCTGACATTCTCAGTGTTTTGCTTTAAGTCCGGTAGAGTAAGCTAGCTCTAGGTTGTGATGGTTATAATTAAACTTAAGGACAGGCACTAGAAGAAGATGTGATGAAACTTAGGCAAACATAAGTGGGGTATTTCTATATAGTATGACGGTGGATTCCTAGACTATAGACCCAGTCAGATGGTGGATTTCTGGACTGTGGTTGCTTGCGGGTGAGACGAGCCTCAATTAAATTCGGGACTACGATTGGTCTGACGGTGGATTCCAGGACCATGAACAGTTGGGCAGATGGGAGGCAGATCATCAATATATATGTATATACCGGGGCTAGAGCGACACTTGCGGGATGTTCGCACGATGAGGATTCTATATAGTCTGACGGTGGATTCCCAGAATGGAATCCGTGTAGCGCCCTGAATTTCCAGTATAATATCTCAGAAATACGTGACACAATTCCCAGCATCAACCTCAATTGTAATAGTAAACAAAGCCAAAACACAGTGATATGGCTAAAAATAAGGGTTAAATCGGAACCATCCAAATCAGGCACGAATCTTAAAGCTCGGGACTAAAATGGTAATTTCACCTACAAACGGGTCTGAAATGGGAACTGGGCCTTTTTTCAAAGGCCCAATAACTCATAAACGGATCCGTCTTACTGGGTGCGGGTTTCAACCCGCAAGAAATCCAGTCCAGCTGGATAGAGAATTAGGGTTTATGATTGTCCTTAATCAACGGTCCTGATCACTTCTATCCATCCACTGGGAAGTAGGGATTTGATCTTATTCCGAAACTGGTTCCTAAGGTGGCTATAAATACCCCCCATTCCCCACTGTTACCAAGTAATCAATCTTTTGCCAATCAAATCTCTTTCATAATCTTTCTGATCACTGAATAGAGCGTCGGAGGGTGCGTCGCCGGAATCAACCCCAGTGTTTCGAACTTTTTGCAGGTCAACGGCGGGAGATCACGGTCAAACTCTGGTGAAAGGTGTTCAGGTTTGACTATTCAACATCCCAAGAATCCACAAATCTATCTATTTTCCCCCACACCGATTTCAACGGCAATAGATTGGCGCCGTCTGTGGGAAAGAGTTTCAAATAGCCATCCATCCTCTTCCATCGGTTAAGATCACCTCCAGCCATGCCCCCAAGGAAACTGAGATCTAGAGGGTCCAACCGTGGGCCCACTCCTCTTCAACCCCAACAGGAGGCTCCTCTCTAAATCGTCCAACAGCAGGGATAACTCCGTCCTCAGCCTGATCACCTTCTGCAGCAGGAACAGCCTCCTCTTCAGAACCCTCAGCACCAGCGAGCTCCAGTCTGGCCCCAGAACCCCGGTATTGGGACCTCTCGTCCTCATCCTCAAAAGCAACCTCTTCATCGCGACCACATCTCCATACATAACCCTTCAACCGACTCCATGGCATCCCACAACCCTCGGCCTTTCGAAGACCTTCGCAACATCCTCATCAACCGGCAGAAAGAAGAGGATCTTCACCACCGTTTGGATGAAAGGCGGGCCAGTGAGGGAGCCTCCCGCTCAGAATGTCCAAATGAGCGATCTCCTAATCGCCGCAACCACTGGAGGTCCCCTCTTCATAGGAGACGGAGGGAGTCCCTTGAGTACCGCCGAAGAAGGCATCATTCTCCCGCTGGTCGATAACCCCAGAGGGACCAGAACGGACCTATCACCCGAGCCGAATTCCAAGAGTTCCAGGCAACAATCCTGCAGGCCCTTAATCTCCCACCAAACAACAACAACAATGTTCAGAGGGTTCCCACTCCTCCGCCAGTCTGAAGCCCTCGCCAACAGTCCCTAAGTCCCCCTCGGGCTCCGAGCTGCCGCCATCACAATCCTAGCCCTCACCAGTCTCCAAGTTACCGATGCCGTAGCCCACGCTCCCCTTCGTACGAAGACGAGTCCAGAGGCTCACCAGGGTACCGTCGAAGAGAGGATGCTGTCTACCGCCGCCTCCACGAGATGGAGAGGTACCTCGGTCAACTAGATAGAGATGACGAGCTCAGGGGGAGGATCCTCCGGCCAAGAAGACCTCCGTTTTCTCGAACCATCATGGAGGCACCCGTTCCAGCAAATTTCAAGCCCCCGCAGTTCAAGACATATACGGGGGAGTCAGATCCCATGGATCACATCGAGAGTTTCAAAACTCTCATGATGATCCACCAAGCCTCTGATGCCCTCCTATGCACGACCTTCCCAGCCACTCTCAAAGGCCCAGCTCGGGAATGGTACTCCCGCCTCGCTCCATCCTCCATCTTCTCCTTTGAACAGTTCGAAGCCCTCTTCAGAACCCACTTCGTGAGCAGCCACCGCTCCGAAAAGACGAGTATTTCACTACTCTTCCTCAATCAGAAGAAGGGCGAAAAGTTGAGAGATTATGTCAAGCGGTTTACCGCGGAAGCTAGGTCCATTGCCTCCCTCGACCAATCGGTCGCTACAGCTGCCTTCCAGTCCAATGTCCTCAATTTGATCCTCTGGTCCTCCCTAGCCAAAAAGCCCCTGTGAGACTTCTCTGACCTCCTTCTCAGAAGCGAGAAGTACATCCGGGCTGAGGAAGCTGAACATCGCCCCACTTTCGAGGAGTCTTCCTCAGGAAGCAAGAGAAAGGCAACCGAAGATGAGGGAGCTAAGAAGCTCCAGAAGGACAACAGGGGTCAGTGCCGCCCGCCTCCCAGATTTGAGAAGTTTACCCCTCTCAACACCAATGTTTCAACTATTCTCATGGAGGTTGAGAAAGAAGGAGTCATGCCTCCTGCCCCAAAGATGAATACTCCCGGGAAGAAGAGGGATAAGGAGAAATGGTGCCGCTACCATTGAGACCACGGCCACGGCACCAATGACTGTCGGGCTCTAAAGAATGAGATTGAAGCCCTCATTTAGAGAGGCCAGCTCTCCAAGTTTGTCAGAAAGGACCGGGTGGATCTTCCTCTGCCCCCCTAGGGGGGGCTAACAAGCGTCCCGAGAGGCGCGACGAGACTTCCGAATTTGAAGATGAGCGCATCTTGCACCTCATCCACGGAGGCCCAATGAGAGAACCTCTAGCTCTTCTTGAAAGGCTTTCATCAGGGAAGTCAATTCGGTGCACAGCATACCCCCTCCCAAAGTTCTCAGTGTACCAGTTACTTTCTCGGATGAAGATCTAGAGGGTGTCCGAACACCCCACTGTGATGCACTGGTCATTAACCTCCACATGGCAAACTTCAAAGTAGAAAGGATTCTGGTGGATAACGGCAGTTCTGTCAACATCCTCTTCCTAGCAGCTTTCCGAGCACTCAAGTTATTGCGGGACAGGCTAAAGCTTACCTGGCTACACTCTCCATGGGTTCACGGGAGTGCCAGTGATGATCGAAGGAGTTATAACCCTCGACGTAACCGCTGGCAAAACTCCTACCACCCGAACGGAGCCAATGGACTTCATGGTTGTCGACGTCCCAGCTGCTTACAATGTGATCCTAGGCCGACCTGGCCTAGCTGCTTTAGAGGCTGTCCCGTCGGCTTATCATCTCAAAATGAAGTTCCCCACCAAGGCAGGTGTAGGGGAAGTAAGGGGGAGTCAGGAGATGGTCCGCAAATGCTACATGACCTCGATCGGAGGACCCATCCTTTCTCTCGAAACCTTCGAAATTCCCCAAGGGAACACCTCGCCTATGTCAGAACCGGTAGAAAAGATGGAGGAAGTGCTCTTTTCAGAGCAACATCCGAACCACAAATTCTTCATCAGCAAGACCCTCCCCTCTGCCCTCTGTTCTGACATAGTCCATTGCGTCAGGAAGAACCATGACCTCTTCGCCTGGAAAGCTGCTGACATGCCAGGAATTTCTGAGGACCTCCTCGTCCACCACTTAAGTGTTGCTCTGGGGTCCAAACCGGTCCAACAGAAGAGGCGCAAATTCGCTCCTGAGTGCTAGCAAGCTATAAAGGAAGAAGTGGACAAGCTCCTCAAAGCTCGGTTCATACAAGAAGTCAACTATCTCGAATGGCTCTCTAATGTTGTTATGGTCAAGAAGGCCAATGGAAGTTGGAGGATTTGCATTGACTTCACGGATTTGAACAAGGCATGCCCTAAGGATCCTTTCCCTCTCCTCAGCATAGATACCTTAATCGACGCTACTTCGGGCCATGAGCTGTTGAGCTTCATGGATGCCTTCTCCAGATACAACCAAATCAGAATGTTCCCCCCGGACATCCCGAAGACGTCCTTCGTCACAGACCAAGGCCTCTACTGCTACAGAGTAATGCCCTTCAAGCTCTAAAATGCCGGTGCCACCTACCAGTGCCTCGTCAACAAGGACTTCCAGAATCAGATCAGTCAAAACATGGAAGTTTACGTCGATGATATGCTAGTAAAAGTATCCACGGGTCCAACCATGTCGCCGACCTACAAGAAGCCTTCAATGTATTGAGGAAACATAACATGAGACTGAACCCGAATAAGTGTGCATTCGGGGTCTTATATGGAAAATTTCTGGGCTTTATGGTCAGTCAAAAGGGGATTGAAGCCAACCCCGAGAAGATAAAAGCCATCCTCGATATGGCTCCCCCTACTAATATGAAAGAAGTTCAAAAGCTTACAGGATGCCTCGCGGCTATAGGGCGCTTCCTGTCTAAGTCAGGAGAAAAGTGTCTTCCTTTCTTCAAAGCCCTCAGGGGGACTAAGGGCTTCGAGTGGGGCCAGCAGCAGAAAGAATCGTTCGACCAACTGGAAGCCTATCTGGTCAACCCCTCACTCCTCAGCAAGCCTACTCCCAGGGAAACACTCTACTGCTACCTCACTGCCTCCGAGCAAACCCTCAGTGCTGTCCTAGTGAGGGAAGAAGACAAGGCTCAGAAGCCTATCTATTATGTGAGCAAGGTTCTCAGAGATGCCAAGCTCCGCTATCCGAAATTGGAAAAGATAGCCTACGCCTTGGTAATGGCAGCTAGGAAGCTCCTTCCTTATTTTCAATCCCACTCGGTGGTCGTCCTTACCGACCAGCCGCTCAAGCAAGTCCTGCATAAGCTCGAGACCTCCGGGCGTCTGATGAAGTGGTCGATCGAGCTAAGTCAACATGACATATCTTATCAGCCTCGGACTGCTATCAAAGCCCAAGCCTTGGCCGAGTTTATATTAGAAAGCACCATATCGGAAGTGAGTCAAGCAGTAAACGGGCGACCCATATGGACAGTGTATGTAGACGGGTCTACTTGCGCCTATGGGAGCAGAGCCGGAGTCATTCTGGCAGGCCCAGATGACTTCGTTCTCCAATACTCCCTACGCATCAACTTCAAAGCCTCTAACAGCAAAGCTGAGTATGAAGCCCTAATAGCTGGCCTGAGCATGGCTCGCAAGGCAGGAGTGCAACGTGTCTGGATATTCAGTGACTCACAGCTGGTGGTGAATCAGGTCTTGGGAGACTACGAGGCACGAGATGACCGAATGGTTAAGTACCTAATCAGGGTCCAAAGTCTCATGGCTTCATTCGAAGAGGCACAAATCCAGTGGATCCCTAGAGAAGAGAACTCCCAAGCAGATGCCCTCTCAAAATTGGCCTCCTCCTCCCTCCAAGAACTCGAGCAAACCATCCTAATCGAAGTACTCCTAAGACCAAGCATCGAAGAAGAAATCTCTGACTTAATGGAGTCGCTGCCTGTTCAACTCAAGGATAATTGGATGAAGCCTTTGATTGAGTTCCTCAGAGACGAGAACCGTCCCCAAGATCCTAAAGAGGCTCGACGAATCTGAACGAATGCGGAGCGGTACACCCTTGTTAAGGGAGTCTTGTACAGATGTTCCTATACCCAAGTAGATGGCAGATCCTACTTGAGATGTCTCTCTCCCGAAGAAGCCTTGTATGCCCTGCAAGAACTCCACAAGGGTATAGACAGGAGTCAATTCAGGATCAAGGTCCCTCGCCAGGAAAGTTTTGAACTACGGATACTTTTGGCCTACCCTGCTTCGGGATACCGAACAGCATGTCCAGAAATGCTGCTCATGTTAGCAGTTCTCCAACATCCGCTGCCTACCCCAAGCACAACTCACATCTCTCTCGAGTCGAATTCCCTTCGCAATGTGGGGGATGGACTTGCTAGGTCTGTTCCCACCAGCTCCAAGCCAGCTCAAGTTCCTAGCGTGGCAATCGACTACTTCTCTAAGTGGATCGAGGCCGAACCATTGGCTACTATTACTGAGAACAAAGTGTTGCAGTTCTTCTGGAAAATGTAATCTGTAGGTTCGGCATGCCTCGAGTCCTAATAACAGATAATGGAACACAGTTTATAGGAGCAGCATTCTGCTCTTTATGTGAAGACCTCGGCATTCAACAACGCTTCTCCTCCGTTTACCATCCTCAATCCAATGGTCGGTAGAGAACGCCAACAGGCAAATCCTCTCCGGCATCAAGAAGAGACTAGATAGGTCAGCCAAAGGCTTATGGGCAGAACAACTTCCTAACGTATTGTGGAACTACCGCACTACAAAAAGGACCCCCACAGGAGAGTCGCCTTTCAATCTTACCTACGGGTCCGATGCTGTAATCCCCTTAGAAATTGGTTTGCCATCCCCTCGCCTTATTGCCTATAATGAAGAGCAGAACGCCAAAGAGCTCTGTGCGAACTTGGACTTGATCGATGAGCTCCACGAAAGAGCTTCAATTCTCCAGCAAAATTATCGGAGAAGAATTGAGCAGGCTTACAACAAAAGGGTCCGTCCTACAAATCTCAAGGAAGGGGACCTAGTCCTCAGAAAGCTAGCCATCTCATTCCCCAGTCAAAAGAGCAAGCTAGCCCCGAATTGGGAAGGACCGTACAAGATCTCCAAGGTAGTTTGGCCAGAAGCATATCGTCTTGAAGACCTCGAAGGCAGAGAGATACCGAGAACTTGGAACGCCGACCATTTATTGAAGTACCAAGAAGGTGTTTGAACGCCTCTCCGAGTACCTTCAAATGTCGAGCCATTCCTATATTTTTGTACTTGCTTCTTTATTTTTCCATTGTAATAACGGCTTGCAACTTAGAAGCGGCCGATTAGCAGTTATCAATAAAGAACTTCTTTCTCCTAAAAATTCTCTTGTTATTATTTTATCTCTCTATTTAAGACCTTTAATTAAACTTACTCAAACGACGCATTCGGAGTCCAAAACTTGGCTCGATTCCGCTTCGAAAGCTCGCTCTTAAGCAAGCTAGAAATGGTTCGCCATTCGGAACTGCTCCCACAACCATTGAAACCTACTCAAACGATGCGTTCGGAGTCCAAAACTTGGCTCGATTCCGCTTCGCAAGCTCGCTCTTAAGCGAGCTAGAAGTGGGTCGCCATTCGGAACTGCTCCCACAACCGTTGAAACTTACTCAAACGACGCGTTCGGAATCCAAATCACTTGGCTGGATAACTGACAATTTCTACAACTATACTAGACATGGGAGCAGAATACTTGAAGGAGATAACCTTTGGTTCTTGTGGTTCGTTTAAAGTTGAAGTAATTCTTCGAGAGGCTGCTCTCTACTGCAAGTAACTGGCTTCTCTTACAATTCGCAGTGGCTTTAATATGGGGGAGGCTGCAAAAACCATAGCACTGCTTATTAACCTCAAGTTCGTGAGGTTGACATTTCGTGCCTATAAGAAGAAAGATTTGCTTCTGATTTTGAGTAGTTGTCCAAAGTTGGAGGAGTGGTACTTGAGTGAATGTCGCATTGCTTCACTTGGTTGGATAACTGATGAAGATATTCGGGCATACATTTCCGAGCGACTTGCATTCCGAGCTGCGTATTGGAGAAAAACAACTTTCTCCCCAAAGTTTGCGCAAGATCTTGATCAGACGGCTCAGACTTGGCCACGACCACAAAATGACAAGATAGCGTTTTCTCGTGATCCACACCGTCTTCGACATCAAGATCCATGCAAATCTTCAGATAGAGCCACATCCCTCGGTGTACACAACTTGGCTCGATTCCGCTTCGCAAGCTCGCTCTTAAGTGGGCTAGAAGTGGTTCACCATTAGGAACTGCTCCCACAACCATTGAAACTTGTTCGGAGTTCAAGGCTTGGCTCGACCCCACTTCTACTCCTCGCTCATAAACCCCTTAGAAGTACTCTTACAACCATAGATGATTAACAGAATACTCAAATGCACGAGTGCAAAGGAATAAACAAAACTTTCACTTCTATTAAGTTTAAAGTTCGGGGGAAACCAGATTACAAGAACGGCTACTCAGTTCTCTACAACAATTAGCAAAATTTGAAAAAACTAAAATTACAATTTTTTCAACGCTTCTTTGGGACAGGGATGTTTCGGTTTAAAGACACCCGGGGACGGCGGCGCCTAACCTCGGAGCTCGTCTCTAGACCAGCAAACTGAGATGCATCTTCAGCACTACCTCTGGCGGTGGCCCAACGGATGCTCCGCTCAACGAAGCAGCCACACCACTTTGTGCATCAACAGGGCTCTGCCAAGTAGCGAGCGAGTCGCGAGCTCATAAAAGGAAATTCCTCTCTGACTTTCTTCACGAGTACACTACGTGCTTCTGACATTAATCAGTTCAGGTTGAGGTTTGAGCCGAGCGACTTCCTCCTCGAGCTCGACGATTCGATCCTTCAGAGAGGCATCTTTCATGGTGATCTTAAAGCGAGGAAGCTAAGAGGAGCCCATGGCACCAGAGCTGTCGGCAATAATTCGACGAAGATGACTAACTTCGATGCTCTTATCAACTGTAACCCTCTTCAGCTCATCAACCTTCGCCGTCGCCTCGCTCACGGTTGCTAACAGCCCCTCTCGCTCGGCCGTCAACTTGCCCATCGCCGCTGTCAATTCATCTCTCTCCATCAAAAGCTCGTCTTCGGCTATCGATAATTCGTGGACCTCAGCTAACAGTTCGCCTCTCTCCACCGAGACATCAGATAGCGCCTTCGTTAGTCGCTTCATCTTGGAGAGACGCTTCGACAGCTTTAGCTTGAGGCGGTCCAAGTCCAACTCGCTCTTGATAAAACACTCTCGACTGCGAGAAAAGGCCAACTTAGTCACCCCTAAGTCAGCTCGGAGGCGAGAGACCTCAGCCGTGGCCGTGCTTGTCAACGCCTCCTAAAAAAGCACAACAACACTAAGTTCGAACGACGCAGCCAAATTTCAAAGCAAATTCGCTAACAAGGAGTTCACAACACTTGAGTTCTAAACACAAAGAGCAAAAGGTGTTTTCAACACTCAGCAAAATTCCAAAACAAGGCGATTCCAAATCAAGATCAAATGTTAATACTTAGCCAAATCTCAAAAAGTTGGTCTTTTCATTAAAATTCAAATAAGTACATGAAAGCGGTGGCCAGTCCGCGGTTCGGCATTACAGAAAAAAAAAACAACACCAACAAACGAAAAAAAAGGGACGACTAAGTCAGGGGTCCATCTCGCGGTGCTGCTCAGAAGCATCCTCGCTCGGCAAAGTGACGAGCGCTCCCTCAAGGTTCGCCTGATCCTCGCCGTCCCGCTCGGCCTTATCACCCTCTAGTTCGGGTTCGACATTCGCCAGGGGGATATGCTCCTCGCCTTCTACGGGGTCGTAGAAGTAGTACGATGAACAATCGAAGCCGGGGATGCGAGCGGCCACGTGCTTCAGTGCTCGGGCGTAGGCCTCCTCCATGTTCGTCATCATGTGGGCTTCTGCCTCATCCCGAACCTCCTTCTCTGCCTCCGCCACCTTCAGCGCTTGGCCTTTCAGCGCCTCTTCGGACGCCTTTAAGGCCTTCGTGAGCTCCTCCTCGAGAAGAGCCTTCTCTTTCTCCAACGCCTCGACCTTGGCAGTCTTGGCTGTAGAGTGCTTCAGCGCCTCGGCAAGCTTCATCTCGAGGGCCCCTACCTCGGGTACACGCGAAGCCGAGAGTCGCTGCTTGGCATCGAACAGCTTAACCGCTTTGGAGCGCTCCGATCTCTCCCGATCGTTCATTAGCTTCATCTCCTTCTCTTGCTCAGCGAACTGCTCGAGTATGTGGCTGAAGTGGTAGAGGGTCTGCAAGCAAAACGAAGGAAAAGAAACGATTAGAACAGAACAAAAAACTTAGAAAATTTTTAGGTTATCATAATCAACTAAGACTTACCGACATCGTCGACCGAGCTATCTCAAGGGCATCGTCGCCAACGGTGCGGACTCTCAACGCGGCACGGTCCTTCAGGGTCGGCAGGTGGCGTACCGCCTGCATGCACATTCCCGCGTCGCCGAGGAAGCCGTCCACTTTCATCACCCTCTAGTCGGGGACAAAGAGTCGCTTATGCTCCTCGGTGAGGATGGCCTCCGCCTCGACCGTGAGCGGCGGCACCTCCAAGGCCAGAGCAGCGCTGGTAGAGAACGCCCCACTCGATGACCCCGGGGCATCTGCCGAAGGGGCAGGAGCGAGCGGTTCCAAGGGGGCCTCGGTCACCAGGTCCACAACAACCGAGGGTGCCAAGGGTGCCGAGGGCGCCTGTACTGTTCGACCGGAAGCAGGCCCCACCGTGGTCCTCTTCCTCTTCCTCGTCTCCGAGCCCTTCGCCGCGGCAGCACGACTCTTCGCCATCAATGCTCTGTAGTCCATACTGGGAGCCTCTGCACACAAACAAAAAGCAGAGCAAAAGAGTTAGTGAAAAAAGCAAACACTAAAAGACACTAAGACAAGCAAGAAAAAGAAGAGAGCGTACTGGGGTCGATCGGACTGAGACCTCCACCAAACAAGACCTCCTCAGTAATATCCTTCCAACCGAGGGTCGGAAGACTGAAGATTTTAGCCACCACCTCCTCTTCCTCTCTTGTGAGCACCGGCTCGAGCTTTGCCCACTTTGGGACCTCTTCTTTCCATGCCGTCGAGAAGCCCCATGGCTCGGGCCCTCAGATGAGAAAGTACTTCTCCTTCCAGTGTTTGATCGAGTCCAGATTCTCGATCAACTTCACCCCCTTCCTCGGCGACAAGTAGCACCGATCCTCCATCTTGCTCATGCAGAAGATGCGGTACAGGCTTTGGAGCAGAACAAGCTGCGGTTGCACGCCGACTGCCTGACACTGGAGGACGAAGGCGACAACATGCCGCCACATGTTCGGCATAAACTGAACCGGGCTCAAGCCGTACCACTACAGCACTTCGACCACAAAGGGATGCAGTGGCAGCCAAAGACCGGCGTTGAGTGCGTTGTACATGTCTGCCGACATCCCTGTATATGCTCGGAAGTCGGGGCCGGGGAGTAGTAGCGTGTACTCCTTCGGGATGCGGAATGCCTTCCTGACCCGATGCAGATCGGCCTCGATCATAATCGAGGGTATCTCATTCACCTCAAAAGGATCCCTCGGACTATTCTCCTCGTATACCGGAGCCATCCCATGCACCACCTTCTCCAAGATGCCTCGGGGTAGCTCCTCACCCCACTGACACTCGACAATGTGGATGGTAGCCGACCCAGCTCTCCTACCCCCCTCGGAGTCTCAACTATCGTCGACACCCCGACCGGCTCAACCACTTCCTTCCCCTTCCTTGGCTTAACCACTACCGCTCAACCGGTATCTCAGTTCGAGGTGGAGGTCTCGTCCCCAGAAGACACTCTAGGCATTTTCAAAGAAGGGGGAAAGACTAACCTTGAAGTGACGTGCACGGTCAGAAAAGATCGACGGAGTTCAAATTTGCCTGGCCACGAAAGCTAGTAGCGCCGCTCGAGAGCAAAAACAACGTTAGCAAGAGTAAAAGTAAAAGTGAAAGAACGAGAGAAATAGTGGGGGGGGGGGGGGTTGAAAACTTATAGTAAAAGAAGTGACCCTTGGGCTTTGTAACGGAGAGTGGCGACTCTTGGGCCCCCCTCAAGCCCGTTAAAAAGGCTAAATGACAAGTAGATAAGAGCGGTGACAGTTCAGAAGGGTGGCGACGATTCAGACTTGGCCACACAGCTCGGCAATTCCCCTAGCTCCGAGCCACCGAGACACTCTGCCGAGCTACCGAGTCACACCGCCTTTTACATCAAGACCCGCACAAAATCTTCAGATGGACGGCTCAGATCGAGCCATGTCCCTCGGAATCCAAATCCGAGCGACTGGCGATCCGAGCTGCGTATTGGAGAAAAACAACTTTCCCTTCAAAACTCGTGCAAGATCTTGATCAGACGGTCCAGATTGGACCACGACCACAAAACGACAAGATAGCATTTTGTCGTGATCCACAACGTCTTTTGCATCAAGATCCGTGCAAAATTTTCAGATGAACGACTCAGATCGAGCCACGTCCCACAAAACCCAAATCCGAACGAATGGCGATCCAAGCTGCGTATTGGAGAAAAACAACTTTCTCTTCAAAATTCGTGCGAGATCTTGATCAGACGGCTCAGACTTGGCCATGACAAGATAGCATTTTCTCGTGATCCACACCGTCTTTTGCATCAAGATCCGTGCCAGATCTCGTGATGAACGCCTCAGATTGAGCCACGTCCTCGGAATCCAAATCCAAGTGACTTGTATTCCGAGCTGCGTATTGGAGAAAAACAACTTTCTCCCCAAATTTTGTGCAAGATCTTGATCAGACGGCTCAAACTTGGCCATGGCCACAAAAGAACAAGATAGCATTTTCTTGTGATCCACACCGTCTTTTGCATCAAGATCTGCACCAGATTTCATGATGAATGCCTCAGATCGAGCCACGTCTTCGGAATCCAAATCCGAGTGACTTGTATTCCGAGCTGCGTATTGGAGAAAAATAACTTTCTCCCTAAAATTCGTGCAAGATCTTGATCAGACGGTCCAGATTGGGCCACGGTCACAAAACGACAAGATAGCATTTTCTCGTGATCCATGCCGTCTTTTGCATCAAGATCTGCGCTAGATTTCGTGATGAACAGTCCAGATCGCCCCACATCGCTCGGAATCCCGATCCGAGCGACTAGCGATCCGAGCTGCTCATGTGGAGAAAATAATGCCGAGCAGCACAGACCGTCCGATCGTCTCAAAATTCGTGCCTCGGCCTGACGAACTGCCCTGATTCAGCCACGTATCCAAAAGCGAGATCCATCGTCAGATGACCTCGTGATTCGCGCCACAGCATGATGAACGGTCCAGATCGCCCCACATCGCTCGGAATCCCTATCCGAGCGACTGGCAATCCGAGCAGCTCATGTGGAGAAAATAATGCCGAGCAGCACAGACCGTCCGATCGTCTCAAAATTCGTGCCTTGGCCTGATGAACGGCCCTGAATCAGCCACGTATCCAAAAGCGAGATCCACCGTCGGATGCCCTCGTGATTCGCGCCGCAGCGTGATGAACGACTCGGATTGCGCCACGTTGCTCGGAATCTTGATCAGAGCAACTGGCTTTCCGAGCTGCCCACACGGAAGAAAAACGGCCGAGCGACACCAACCGCCAGATCACTTCAAAATTCGTGCAACGATCTGATCAGGGCCCCAATTTCGCCCACGCCGCTCAGCGCCGCTTCGTCGTCCGATCTCTCAAAACCACGCACTGATGCGAGATGGGCGGCCCAGATTTGTGCCACATCATAAATGGTAATAAAAATTTATTTTTTATTTATCAAATTTGAATTATTTATTTAAAAATTTCGAAAAATGGTTAAAAATTCAGGAAAGTTAATTAAAATTCTGAAAAATAATTATAAATTCGGGAAAATATTTTTGAACCCTCGGGTAAATAATTATTGCTTAGGATAATTAATTAATACCCCCGAACAATAAATCACCGCTTCGCAAAATTAAGTAACTGATCCGAAAAATAAATAAAAATCACCAAAAGTCCAGGAGAGCTCAAGAACAACCTTGAGCATGCAACCAACACCGGAAATCACCATAATACCTCATATAAAGATTCGATACCCCTCATTTAGACTCCGATACAACTCCGCAAGCCACTAAAACAGTAAAACTACTCCTCAAAGGCTGATCAAACTCAGTCTTCGGGAGTGGGGGGCTCATGATATGGCTAAAAATAAGGGTTAAATCGGAACCATCCAAATCAGGCACGAATCTTAAAGCTTGGGGGTAAAATGGTAATTTCACCCATAAACGGATCTGTCTTACTGGGTGCGGGTTCCAACCCACAAGAAACCCAGTCCAGCTAGATAGAGAATTAGGGTTTATGATTGTCCTTATTCAACGGTCCTGATTACTTCTATCCATCCACTGGGAAGTAGGGATTTGATCTTATCCCGAAACTGGTTCCTTAGGCGGCTATAAATACCCCCCATCCCCCACTGTTACCAGGTAATCAATCTTTTGCCAATCAATGATCTTTCATAATCTTTCTGATCACTGACTAGAGCGTCGAAGGGTACATCGCCGAATCGACCCCGGTGTTTTGCACTTTTTGCAAGTCAACGGTGGGAGATCACAGTCAAACTCCGGTGAAAGGTGTTCAGGTTTGACTATTTAACATCCCAAGAATCCACAAATCTATCTGTTTGCCCCCACACCGATTTCAGCGACAACACACAGATAAATTTTTCAAACTTTTATTACATTAATTTATTACAAAACACAGCGGAAAAACAAACACCTTGAATTACAATCTTTTCTTTTACAACACATTCTTTTACAATTTACATAAGCCATATCATCAATTCTATCTCATGCAACCAGATCCCAAGCTATAAGCCCCTACCTGTAAAACATGAGGCTAGAGATAACCCTAACCCCAAAACTACAGGGGTCAGCCATAACGGTGTGAGTGACATCAAAAGTAATGCAACATAAATAAAGCATAAATGATAAAGTCATAAACAACATATATCACTAATAATAACAATGGAATATGAAGTAACAATAAATAAAACATGAAAACATCAAGTGAAACTAGACTAAGTGTCAAGTGTAGGAAAAACAGAAAACAACATGCATTAAACTAAGCCAAGAAAATATCAATGCTATATGCTGACTCTCTAATGCATACTTGTCGGATTCTATACATCCCACAATACATAGGTCCGGTGCAAACCCTTATCGTTCTCCACTTTATGGGGTTAAGTCCCTCGTTATGCAACTAATCCCACTATGGTGATGGAAACAAGATCCAGAATACTCCGCGAATAGGCATCACAACCCTCGACGTGCAAGCATTATGTAAGAATAGCTCAACAAAACTGGAGAATCACCTCCCTGCCGTGTACTGTTGTGAAATCCAGCTACCTAAATAAATAGATAAACTAGACACAAATTAAAACCTTGCAAGTGTACGAATCGTTTATAGAAACGTAGTGAAGAGCAAGGGTCGATCCCACAGAGATTGTAGTACTTAACTCACTAATCAATAAAACAAAGAAAAAACTGCAAATCATAAAATTTGTTCTAAAAGTCTATTTAAAAGAAAATAAAAAGATTAAAATCTAAATCAAGTAGAATCACAAATTGAGTCACAAATATCTATTAAAGTAGTTGGGCATTGATTTCCACCTGTAGTCAAGAATGCTAAGTCACCTTCTACACCATTCTCATCACTCATGTTTGTTCCATTAAGGGCATGGTATCTACTCCTTAAAGTTAATGTTTCCCTAAGCCAAGAATTAGGCATGGTATCTACTCTAATTCGTTTCTTTCCTTGAGTATTTAGCACGGTATCTACTAAGTTGCACTTAAGGAAAACATAGGAACAATGGAAACAAACACACTTGAAGTTCTAGAAATTGGTATCAGATCTAGATCCTTCAAGTTGATTAAACCAGGAACCCCTAGAAATTCCTGTGTTACAAACTATGAACACAAGATACGAGTCGTCTCTATGCTCATATAACAGATTCAGTTTTATAATACACAAACTTGATAATCTCAGGTTCTGTATGGCAGTCGACTTGCTGTCACTCTCAGTCGACTGCTCTTAGAACTTCTGAACAAGTTTGATTCATATTATAAATTCTTATCAATACAACCAGGTTTAATCAATAAGTGATGAAAGTAGCGTTATTAGAAAATTATAACATTACATGACTACGGTTTTAATTAGCCCAACAATGAAATTAGTTCCACATATTCATAATAAAAATATTAATAAATTTGTTCAAGGATTGCATTACAAAAATTAGAGAGAGGAGAAAAAGAATAAAAAATTAATTTGCAAACCCCTCTTTCTGTCTCAAGAATTGTATCCGAATGCTCCTCGAAGCCAGTCAAATCGAAGCCGGTCCAGTCAGCACGTCAGATCAGAAACAGTCAGCAGCTTCACACGCGGATCGAAGCCAGTAAGCACGAACCAGAAGCCTGTCGCTGTTGCTGTCCAGATATCGCCGTCCGCTACAGTGCTGGTCACGTCGAAGCCCAGTCAGCAATCACTTCGAAGCCAGTGGACGCCTGGTGATGCGTGCGCTCCTCTTTGTTCTTTTAATCCGAATCAGAGAGACAGAGAGAGGAAAGAATTAATAGAGTTTTCTCTCTGTTCCTCTCTCTCTCTCTTACTTTTTTGTTTATTCGTCCGCTGGCTTCGTGTTCTTCGTTGTATATTTTTGCTCTGGCTCCCTTTCTTTCTATGTGCTTCAGTCTTTTTATAGTCTCTTTTGTCCACATCTACAGATTTCAAGTTCCTGATTCTTATCTCTTTACTCATAGGATGATCTTCTTACTTGCCACTCCCGGTCTCTAGCTTTGATTGTTGGAGAAGTTGTAACTTAATTTTGATTTGGATGAGGATGGATCTTCAACTATCTTATCTTTTAACTCCGCTGGATACCAGTCGACTGGTTTTGGAATCAGTCGACTGTGTCGAGACGTCTGTAGTTTCATAATCAATCTGTCAAGTCGACTGCCTTTAGAGTAAGTCGACTGTACTGCGTAGCTTCGGGATTTCAACCTCCTATGTTCAGTCGACTGTTTGAAGAACCAGTCGACTTATGCTCTACAGTTTCTGTGTATCATCATCAAAATCCTAAATCTGCTTCGTTTAGCTGTCTTTAGGCTGTTTCCTATGGAAAAGAGAAAAGAAGAGTAAAATACCACATATAGAGCATTTAAATGTCCAATTGCATTAAGATTATTGCTCCTAAATGTGAATATTATTGGGTTCATCAAATACCCCCAAACTTAGCTTTTGCTTGTTCTCAAGCAAAAAGTAAAATTTATGAACAAGGGAAAAATACTAGTGGACTCAACCCATCACACCAAGAATTCTCATAATGCAAGCATCAAAATTGCAAAAAATATAAACAATTGCAAATAAAGTAAAAACAAGTATACCAACTTTCTCCAGTGCAATTGTCTATTCATAGCTCCAAACCCAATCATATTTGTCATGCAGTTAATTTAATTATAGTATGTAACAACTCCATCTGTGATTATCCCTTTTCTCTACTACAAACCGAGTAGCAAACTAGAGTTTTTTTTTTTAAATTTTTTTATTTATTATTATTATTATTTTTTTTAAGTCTCTTCTCTAAGTTGTCACTTGCCTTTTGACGCGAATGCAAAACATTTGTGATGAATCCACCCGGTTACTCAACAAGTCACAAACTTTAAAGTGCTTTGCATACTCATATTTCAAGTTGCCGTTTGACGTAAAAGTAAACATTGGTGATGAATACCCCTAGTTACTAAGCAACTCAAAGCATTGGAGTAGATTGAATTTATTCATAATATTTTTGTTTTTTTTTGTTTTGTTTTTCGTTATTACTCTGTTTACTTAAACTCAGTTTAGGACTAGATCAAAGGGGATAATCACCAGAAAAAGCATCACATTTGTTTTTTATGTATAATCGCATGACTCACATAATTTTGTAAGGAATTATGAAACTCAACAATCCTAAAGTAAATAAGTATACTTACTCTTGCTTTATAAGAAATTGTTTATCCCAAAAGAAATATTCCAACGCTTATCACAATTAAGAACTCAGAAGTGTAATGGTGAGATTAATTTAAATCCTTTTTAAAAATTTTGTCTTTCTTTTCTAAAAATAAATCAAAATTTGTAAACCTTCCCCCCCAAACTTAAATATCACATTGTCCTCAATGGGAAAGGAAAAAGAAAAACAAAAAGAATGCAAAAGTTCAGAAATTCTCCACTGATTCGTCTTGAAAATTCTGCACGAGCAGCGTTTGGTATTTTGGCGATATCTGGAGCTGTAGATGTCCAAATGGGCTGAATTTTTTTTCGCTGGAAAGTTAAGAAGATAGGCTACAACTTCTCTTTGAATCACTTTTCCAGATTTTGACTCCAACTTGCTCGAAAACAGCCATCAATGCATGTGTTCAAAACAGCTCCGCCCCGGCGACTTCAAATTTTCTGCAATCCTTCAAGATAAAATCAAAAATTAAAATAAAATAAACTAAAAGATAACTCAAATCTAAATGCAATAAAAGAAATAAAGAAATGATTAAAGAAATGAATAAAGAGAGAGTGTAAGTACTCCCCTGAAAATTGGGTTGCCTCCCAAGAAGCGCTAAGTTTTAAGTCTTCAGCCAGACATGATGAGTTTATGCAATGTATTGAATGGCTCGCGGCTCAAAACTCATCTTATTATAAGGTTTCCCACTCTGCCCATTCTCCTTGAACGTTTGATTTTTCTCCAACGCTCCATGTGGGAAAACCTTCGTAACAACGTATGGACCGTACCATCTTGACATAAGCCTATCTGCAATGGTCCACCTTAATGCACCCTTGTGTTCTTGCAAGACTCCCTACAGCTTCTCTTCTTCCTGCTTGCTTAGTTTTTCAGTGACTATCACAGGTAACGTCTGGTTTTCACCCACATATGCATACTTCCAATGTTCAGGCAGCGGCTTTAGCTCCCCATCTGGTGTCCTGGTAACAGAAGAAACAAAAATATTATTGGACACAAGATTTTCACACACAGGTGTAAACTTTCCTGAATATGATTTTGGATTTTCAAGGTAATGTACTGTCTCTGCAATCCTCCAATCATCATATTCCTGAAATGTTTGGTCAACAGTCTCCTGAACCACATCAACATTATAACATTCATGATCATCGTGTGGTAATTTTGGTGCATCAAACATTTTAAACTCAATCTTGTCCTCTAGGGTTGTCACCGATTGGAGCTGTTCTTGTCTTTTAGGGTTTGGTATGGTTTGTGGTGGGAGTTCTCCTGCCTTTCTTTCACTTAACTCCTTAGCAATTTGACTGATTTGAGTTTCTAATTTTTGAATGGCCTGCCCTTGTTGGTTGCTTATTTGCTGTTGCTGTTGGAGTAATTGAAGAACGGTGGATTCGAAATCCAACTTCTTCTGTTCTTGCACTGGCCGATCAAACCCATTCCCACTCTGGAATTGCTGCGCATGCCCTTGTGCGAATTGATTGCCTTGATGGTTTTGATTATTGCTCCATGAGAAATTTTGATAGTTTTGCTACCCTGGGTTGTATGTGTTCGAGAAGGGGTTGTTCTTTGGTGGAAACACTCCTTGTCCCACATAGTTTGCATGCTCCTGATCTGTGAAAGAAGACATGGGACACGTATCAGTTGTATGATCAAAATGAGAACAAATTGCACAAATTTCTTTTGTTTGATTTTTTACACTACCCATTGTTGTCATTGCATTAACAAGCATATCAATTTTTTTATTCATGTTTACCATTTCTATTTGTATGTTATTACTACCAGAAATTTCGTAAACTCCCTGTTTTTTAGAAATGCCTCTTCCCCTAGTTGAGAATTGCTGTGAGTTCTCGCTGAGTTCTTCAAATAATTCGATGGCCTCCTCACCACTTTTCCTCATCAAGATCCCGTTGCAAGCTGAATCAACAATTGCCTTGTTAGTATCATTTAAACCCTCATAAAATGCTTGTACCTGATCATCCTTGGGTATATTGTGCGTAGGACACTTGAGAAGCTTGTTCTTGAAGTCCTTCCATGCCTCGAAGAATAAATCACCATCTTTTTGTTGGAAGAGTAGAATTTCCCTTTTCAGTTGTCTGGTTTTCTGAGCTGGAAAGAATTCCTTCAAGAACTTTGTTGCCAATTGCTCCCATGACTGAATTGATCCTGGTTCCAAAGAATTATACCACAATTTAGCATTAAGTTTTAATGAAAATGGAAACAAAATTAACTTGATTTGTTCGGGGGTAAGCCCTTGGACGCTTTGTGTTCTGCAAAGATCAAAGAAATCTTGCAGATGGAGATGCGGATCCTCGTCTAGTCTACCACTGAAGTGGGGAACCATGCTGAGTAATTGAGGTGATAGATGCATATTCCCTGTGACATTAGGTTGAAAAGCTATGCAAGACGGTTGCTCAATATTCTTTGGAATGAATTTGTCTTGCATTGGTACTCAATTTGGTACTTTCTCCCCCATTGTTGCTTTCGGAAAAATCCTCTGTACAGTCGACTGATCCTTGGAGACAGTCGACTTATCTGAATCTGCAAAATGTAACCTAAAAGAAAATATAAGAAAAGAAGAAAAAAATAAAATAAAAAGAAAAAGATTTGTATTGATTTTGCAAGTTAAGATACTAAACAATCCCCGGCAACGGCGCCAAAAACTTGTTGTGAAATCCAGCTACCTAAATAAATAGATAAACTAGACACAAATTAAAACCTCGCAAGTGTACGAATCGTTTATAGAAGCGTAGTGAAGAGCAAGGGTCGATCCCACAGAGATTGTAGTACTTAACTCACTAATCAATAAAACAAAGAAAAAACTGCAAATCATAAAGTTTGTTCTAAAAGCCTATTTAAAAGAAAATAAAAAGATTAAAATCTAAATCAAGTATAATCACAAATTGAGTAACAAATATCTATTAAAGTAGTTGGGCATTGATTTCCACCTGTAGTCAAGAATGCTAAGTCACCTTCTACACGATTCTCATCACTCATGTTTGTTCCTTTAAGGGCATGGTATCTACTCCTTAAAGTTAATGTTTCCCTAAGCCAAGAATTAGGCATGGTATCTACTCTAATTCGTTTCTTTCCTTGAGTATTTAGCACGGTATCTACTAAGTTGCACTTAAGGAAAACATAGGAACAATGGAAACAAACAAACACTTGAAGTTCTAGAAATTGGTATCAGATCTAGATCCTTCAAGTTGATTAAACTAGGAACCCCTAGAAATTCCTGTGTTACAAACTATAAACACAAGATACGAGTCGTCTCTATGCTCATATAACAGATTCAGTTTTATAATACACAAACTTGATAATCTCAGGTTCTGTATGGCAGTCAACTTGTTGTCACTCTCAGTCGACTGCTCTTAGAACTTCTGAACAAGTTTGATTCATATTATAAATTCTTATCAATACAACCAGGTTTAATCAATAAGTGATGAAAGTAGCGTTATTAGAAAATTATAACATTACATGACTACGGTTTCAATTAGCCCAACAATGAAATTAGTTCCACATATTCATAATAAAAATATTAATAAATTTGTTCAAGGATTGCATTACAAAAATTAGAGAGAGGAGAAAAAGAATAAAAAATTAATTTGCAAACCCCTCTTTCTGTCTCCAGAATTGTATCCGAATGCTCCTCGAAGCCAGTCAAATCGAAGCCGGTCCAGTCAGCACGTCAGATCAGAAACAGTCAGCAGCTTCGCACGCGAATCGAAGCCAGTAAGCACGAACCAGAAGCCTGTCGCTGTCGCGGTCCAGATGTCGCCGTCCGCTACAGTGCTGGTCACGTCGAAGCCCAGTCAGCAATCACTTCGAAGCCAGTGGACGCCTGGTGATGCGTGCGCTCCTCTTTGTTCTTTTAATCCGAATCAGAGAGACAGAGAGAGGAAAGAACTAATAGAGTTTTCTCTCTGTTCCTCTCTCTCTCTTACTTTTTTGTTTATTCGTCCGCTGGCTTCGTGTTCTTCGTTGTATATTTTTGCTCTGGCTCCCTTTCTTTCTATGTGCTTCAGTCTTTTTATAGTCTCTTTTGTCCACATCTACAGATTTCAAGTTCCTGATTCTTATCTCTTTACTCATAGGATGATCTTCTTACTTGCCACTCCCGGTCTCTAGCTTTGATTGTTGGAGAAGTTATAACTTAATTTTGATTTGGATGAGGATGGATCTTCAACTATCTTATCTTTTAACTCCGCTGGATACCAGTCGACTGGTTTTGGAATCAGTCGACTATTTCGAGACGTCTGTAGTTTCATAATCAATCTGTCAAGTCGACTGCCTTTAGAGTAAGTCGACTGTACTGCGTAGCTTCGGGATTTCAACCTCCTATGTTCAGTCGACTGTTTGAAGAACCAGTCGACTTATGCTCTACAGTTTCTGTGTATCATCCTCAAAATCCTGAATCTGCTTCGTTTAGCTGTCTTTAGGCTGTTTCCTATGGAAAAGAGAAAAGAAGAGTAAAATACCACATATAGAGCATTTAAATGTCCAATTGCATTAAGATTATTGCTCCTAAATGTGAATATTATTGGGTTCATCATGTACCCCATTAATAGGCTTGCGAGGTCCTCGACATGCAGATACACCAGGTACATCCTGTGATTAGGCCCGCCGACCCTCAATACGTGAATGCACCCTGCATGCTCCGTGAATAGGCCTGCAGACCCTCGACACGCGAACATACAAATGTCCTCTCGAGACAGAACAACACACAAGTTCTGAAACGCATCCGTTGGACCCAAACCAAGAGCATATACTTACGTTTCCTAAGTTCCATCACATCTCCACTAGTGCCTGTCCTTATGTTAGTTATTATTAAAAACACAAAAATCTCGCCTTCCTAGAGTTAGTGTATCCTGCCGGACTTAATTCCACAAAACAACCCAATGACCTCAACTGGTCAAAATTCACAAAATCTCATCTGCCGGTTCACAGGACTCCCACTCAACTCCTAGAGATTCACAACTCAACCATCAATACCAAATCTTTCAAAAAACTCATAATTCCATCATCAAAGCGTTTATGTTAATAAAACTTCTATAATCAATCAAAAATCCAAATTTATTTAATAAACTCGTAAAATTCCATAATTGAAATAAAATATTAAATCCATTAAATAACTGGAAATCATATTTTGAAATCACAGAATACCACAAAACATCAATTACTTCAAAGAAAACTTATTTATTTTACTATATGAAGTTATAGAAATACAAGTCTAAATTCTATTATAAACAAAATACAACTCTTTGTAAAATACTGTAATCTGTAGCAAAAACATCATTTAAAAACAATAGATTAACAATCCACAATCGAAGAAATAATCATTTAAAGAAAACATCAGAAAACTCAAGAAATCCATCAGTCAGAACAATGATAGTCAACTGTCGCAAATGGTCGGTCGACTGTCCTACGAAAATCTGAAAACTTAAAAAAACCCATCAGCAGTGACAGTGACAGTCGACTATCGAGAATAACCAGTCGACTATCCTGTGAAAATCTGAAAACTCAATAAAACTCATCAGCCAGGACAATAACAATCGACTATTGAGCATGGTCAGTCGACTGTCCTGCGAAAATTCAAAATTCAAGAAAATCGACGGTCGACTGTCGACTTCAGTTCAAAGACAAAGCAGTCGACTGTTATTGCAAACAAAATCTGAAATTCAGTAACTGACCAGTCGACTGTCGACTTTAGTTCGGTCGATTGTCAACTATAGCAGGTTGTAGTTTGAAGGTCTGTGCATGTTTTAAACTGATACGATGATAAAACTTTGTAAAACCAAAATTAATCTTCCTGAGATGATTAAATATAACTTGTATAACATATAGGAGTTTATAAAACAAATCAAAACATATCAAGATCTCAAAAGAGTAAATCTTTCACAAAATCCTTCAAAATCAGTAAAAGTGTATATATGTACATTTGTGAATCTGTAAAATCAACAAAATCATGGTATAGGAGTGGTGTAAGGTTTAATTTAATCTCAATAGCAAAAACAATTTAAATCCAATTGAAAACTTCACAAAACATCAACTTTTGACAATTCTTCAAATAGTAACATTTAAACTATATGAGTGTATACATATGGGTGCGTGTGTGTGTCAGTTATGCATCAAGAAATCCATCAATTAAGAGTAGTAAAAAGGTTTCAAATTAATTCAGTATTGAACAACTCAAATCCAATCAAAACTTCACAAAAATAAACCCACAAAAATCAATTTTCGGTTGTGTGTATCACAGACCCGAAAATCACAGCCCCTTGTTCACTTCAACAATTTGCCTTTTGATCTAACATACCTTCTTGCACTCATCAACACATATACAACTCCTAGTCATCAATTTACCCATGAAAAAAAGCAATCACAACAAGTTTAAATCAAGTTCCACTTCAAAAAAATATCAAGAACAGAGCAACCATGTGCACACACAGTAAAAGTTCACTTTTTATCAATTATATGCAATTCACATCATACAACTCTTCGTATATGTTCAATTCAGCAAGTATAGGAAAGAAAACAACCTACTTCTGATTTCTATTAGGTTCTTAACAATTCTCAAGCCATTAAATTAGGGTTTCAACATCAATAGTGTAGTTTCATGAAAAAGATTCAATTTTTAATTCATCTACTCATCAAAATTCATCATATCTTATACCATCATCTAACATGCTTCCTAATAGATAAGTCATCACATGTACAACATGCCTAGAACAAAAAGAAATCAAACATATGTCACTCACTATATTGAAGAATCTACCGAAGAAAAATAAAGAGAATAAGAAAATCCTTCCTTTCGCAAGAAAACCAAGATCCTCGCTTTAAAAATTCAAGAAAATAATAATAAGAAATCCCTTTGTGTTGTGCCACAAAGAGACGGCTGCACCCCGCCCTTTATAGGCCGAAAAAATAGTGTTTTAGGGTTTGTGAATAGATTTGTAAAATACATCTTTTAAATATACATTTACATTTACATCAAAAAAAATATACATTTACATATATAGATCCTTATACATGGAAATTAAATAAAACCAACTTAATTGAGGTTTAAAAACAAAACCATCCACTCTAAAATTAGCCAGCACTGTTTGAAAACCCAGAAAAACAAAATTTGCAATTTAGCCCCTCTAAGTGGAAATTTTGCGAAAAGACCAAAACTTGCAAAATAAACCAAATTTAATAAAAATAAAGTAAAATCTTTACCTCTGAGTTGACAAAGCATCATTCCCAGCCCAAAAATCCGAAAATCTGGAGTTTTCACTCCAAGTGGTAATTTTGCACAAAAGTCCCTTTTTTTGTAATATTTTCCAATAGGTCAAATAATTATCAGAAAAATCCAGAAAATTCAAAAATCATATCTAATAATAAATAATAGGTTTCCCCAAAATATTTTTTGACTTTGAACTTTCCAAAAAAATATTTGCACGTGTTTTGCACGTGTAAAAAGATAAATTTCAGAAAAATATTTATTAAATCACCAAAAATCATTTTAATTCATTTATTAATCTTAAAAGAATTATTTAAAAAATCTGAGGTATTACAATCCGTGCTCGTGGAATGTCTAAACCTTGCTTTTGTTACCGTAGTAGAATTTTCATAACAAGGGATTGAACCCTATATTGTGGAGTACGTTAAGGGCTTGCCCTCGGACCTATGTAATATGGGATGCATAGAATCCGAACAAGTATGTATTAGTGTCATCGTAGTGTGAATTTCTGTATTAGGCATTAAGTCATATCATACACTGACATGTTTAGGATAGTCACTTTTCACATTTTGTTGTGCATTCAAGTTTGTGTTTGCTAAAGTTAAAGAAGGTTGTATTATAGCAGTGTTTCTGTAATATCCCAGACGGATATTACCTTTTATAAATTACTATTTTATTATTATTTTATTATTATTTTGTTTTAATCCAAAATCAAATTATTTTGGTGATTTTCGCCCGGTTTGTCCACAAACATTGTCTGCGCGCATATATCGGTCGGTGTACATCCGAAGTACATCAAATTGGTAGCGCGATCCTCCGAATTGATAATAAAACTTATTTTATTATTATTTCCAAAAATTAAACTATTTTATGAGGATTATATAAGGATTTCTTGGTATACACATACATACACATATACACACATGGTATTGTACCAAATTAGTACATTATACAAAATGTGTAGTATGTACTCTTAGACAAGGCACTAATCTTGTCATGAAAAACCTAATTAGATGATTAGGATTTTATTTAGTGGCTAAACTAGGATTTTTTTTGTGTACATAAGAGATTAAGAAACTCTTCTAGAAACCATATCTTTTTACCATGCTTCCACCTCATTTCTAGGCCATACCCTACACCTTACCCCTCCCTCACCTAGGCAATGGCCGGATTGCTTCTTTAGGGGGTTTTGTGCATATTGTTGAGTGCAATTTTGCACTCTCCACCCTTTCCCTCCTCCTATAAATACTCCCTCCTTCTCCACTTGTCTCACTTTTTACAAAAACAAAGACAAAAGAAAGGAAAGGAAAAGAAAGAGAGAACCCTTTTCTAACTTGAGAGTTTTTCTCTTGTAGGTTCCATAGAAGTCTAAGAGCTTAGGGGAAGGAGAAGTATAAGCAAGCAAGTCCTTCCAACAAAGAAAATTTGGTGGGGGTTCTCCACTTGTTCTTTTGTTTGTTGAGTTGTTGATTTTTGGCTTCTTCTTCTTCTTGTCTTCCTTGTTTTGTTTTCTTTGGTTCTTTTAGGGTGGTTTTTGTGATGATGTTGTTGTATGTGGTTCTTATTTTGTATGTTGTGGATGTTAAAGGTAATAACCACATAAAATGAAATGGAAACAAATGGTAGTGCTAAATAGACATAAAGATTGAATCTTTGTAGTAGTAGTTGTTGTTTTTGTGTTTATTAATTGGACTAAAATGACATATGCATATGGACTTGTACATACAACCATTTGGGGTTGTAGGACTTGATGTGAACTCATGCATAAAGCATATGGACTTTTTTTACGACCATTTTGGTTGTAGGACATACATTGAACCTTGGACTAAAAAGAAAGCATATGTTGGTGGAACCAAAATGGAAGGTTCTCACTTTATTTTATTATTGTTTATTTTCTTTTATAATCTTAAGTAAGAAAAAACCCATTGTGGATGTTAATTCTAAATATGAAAAGAAACCAATCTAAATCACTAGTCGTAGAGTGATTGAAAAGATCTCTTTTTATGTTCACTAGTAATAATAAGAAATAGATGCTAATAAAGAAGCTTTGGTAGATATCTATATGAAGTTTAAATAAAATAGTTGTAGTAGATGTCTACACAAATTGTAGAAATGTTTATGTTTTTATAAAAGTTGTGGTAGATGCTTATGTGTTAAAATAAAGTAGTTTAGTAGTAAATGTTTGTGTTTAGATAAAGATTTTAGTAGAAGTTTTAGTAGTAGATGTTATGTTGTAGTAGATGTTGTGTTTAATTAAATTGTAGTAGATGCATATGAATATTAAATGGATGTTTATGCTTATATTGAAGTAAGTATCATACTTAGATGATTGTAGGAAGATTGTATACCATGTTAGATTAATTTATCCATGCTACTACTATACTTAGATGATTGTAGGAAAGTTGTATACCATGCTAGATTAATTTATCTATACTTAGATGATTGTAGGAAGGTTGTATACCATGCTAGATTAATTTATCTATACTTAGATGATTGTAGGAAAGTTGTATACCATGTTAGATTAATTTATCCATGCTACTACTATACTTAGATGATTGTAGGAAAGTTGTATACCATGCTAGATTAATCTACTATACTTAGATGATTGTAGGAAAGTTGTATACCATGCTAGATTAATTTATCTATACTTAGATGATTGTAGGAAGGTTGTATACCATGCTAGATTAATTTATCTATACTTAGATGATTGTAGGAAAGTTGTATTCCATGTTAGATTAATTTATCCATGCTACTACTATACTTAGATGATTGTAGGAAAGTTGTATACCATGCTAGATTAATTTACTATACTTAGATAATTGTAGGAAAGTTGTATACCATGCTAGATTAATTTATCTATACTTAGATGATTGTAGGAAGGTTGTATACCATGCTAGATTAATTTATCTATACTTAGATGATTGTAGGAAAGTTGTATACCATGTTAGATTAATTTATCCATGCTACTACTATACTTAGATGATTGTAGGAAAGTTGTATACCATGCTAGATTAATTTATCTATACTTAGATAATTGTAGGAAGGTTGTATACCATGCTAGATTAATTTATCTATACTTAGATGATTGTAGGAAGGTTGTATACCATGCTAGATTAATTTATCTATACTTAGATGATTGTAGGAAAGTTGTATACCATGTTAGATTAATTTATCCATGCTCCTACTATACTTAGATGATTGTAGGAAAGTTGTATACCATGCTAGATTAATTTATCTATACTTAGATGATTGTAGGAAAGTTGTATACCATGCTAGATTAATTAATATTCATGCTTAAGTTAGTAGATGCTCATGCGTAATGATATTCATACTTAGTTAGTAGACATTCATGCTTAGATGATATCCATGCGTAAGTAGTGTATGTTCGTGCCTAAATATTGTTCAAGATCGAGTTGGAAGATACTCATATTTAACAAATGCCATGTTTAGATTAAGGTAGGAATTAATCTACCATGCTTAGAATGTTGTAGGAGTTATAATTCATGCTTAGGAATATTGTAGGTTAATGCTAATTATATATCCATGCTTGGGTTGTGATGATTAACCATGTTGAGTAATGAAGATCCATGCTTAACGGAGTAGTAGAGATATATACTCTAAGTAGTATGTATTCACGCTCAAGTTGTAACTTATGCTTGACTATAGTAAACTTCATGTTTAGATCATAGTGATTACTCATGCTTAAGCTTGATATAAGCACATGCTTAAATCATATTCGTACTTAGGAGTGTTGTGGGTTGATGGTTGTGTTATATACCATGACTAGTTGTTGTAGGTAGATGCTTACAATTGTATGCCATGCTTAAAGTGCTATAGGTTGAAGTAATAAGGAAAGAATCATGTTGAAATTGTAGTGACGACTACCTTGTGGTAGTTAATGTTAGTAAGGAGCCATACATGCTCGAGGGGCATAGGGTGGCATCCTAGTTAAATAGGGAAGCGGACGTATGTGCTAGGTTGTCCTAGCCAACTTTGAAAATAACCCATGGACTCTAGTTGTGGGAGGTCCTAATTGAAATTTGACCATGCCATGGGGACATTCCCCATCCGTAAGGGTAAAAAGGATTAGAAAGATCCTTAGTAATAGTTAGTTCGATAAAGGTTATTAAGTCGCTTTCGGGCTTCTCATGGGTAGAATGCCTACCATAGACTATTAGTAGATTCTTCTGTTGCTTCTAATGATAGAAGATCGAGTTGCTAGCATACACGTTTGGTTGCTTCTAGGTTTGATTACCTGTATGGTTGTTTGCATATAGTTGTCTCGTATGTGGCTCGACCGGCCCGTGCATAGCTGTTGGTCTCATACGCGGCTTATTTGGCTGGTATGTATGTTGTCATCATACGTAGCTTATTGACTCGTATGTGGTTAGTTACCCGTATATAGCTTATTAGCTAGTACACAGTTGTTGTGCTCATCTAGGGTAATATTACTACCCTAGGGCTATCGACCATCAAAACATATGTTTTCTTACCCCTAAGGAACTGTAGAGGAGTCACTCCTTGTGTACCGTCGGATCTTAACCAGTGTAGGTTGATCGAGGATCGGAGTATAGACGGAATCCAAGTTCTGGGTAGCGGCATGCATGTATGTTCGCACGGCCGGGGTCTTGGATCGATGGGCCAGGAACCGTATCCTGAGGGGTTCTGGTAAGTCTAGGTTAAGCAGCCTAGTAGAGTTGTTTTGCGAAGTCTAATTTAAGGCCTAGCATGTTGTGTTTATAATATTGTCATCCCTAGGATTGTTCGGGTCAGGGACATCATTAAGGTAGTGACTTATAAAGATCATTTACTTAGACCCTTGCCGAAAAGAAAGGAGTTGGTTGTAGGGGGCGCCTTACGACCGACTTGTTCCTTGAGGCAGGCCTTAGGTCGTGTTATTGGGTTGTACCTTCCTGTCAAAGGGATACGCAGGGTGCCTTCTCACGAGTTGGGAGCATGGGTTGCGTATCTTGATTGTTAATTCCTGAAGCGCCATGATAAGGCAGGCGGAGCTAGGGGAATGGACCCCGGAACTCCGTCGGGTCCTATGCCAAGATGGCGAACAGGCCATGGACTACGGTCCGACCAGGGGGCGGCAGGGGGCTCCCCTGTTGGCAGTAACCCCGAGGGTTCGTCAGGTTTTTGAGTGAGGTCCGGTGAGCCGGGTAGCAGTGGCAACATGGACACCACTGGCGGACTGCATTAGTGGGACTTGACCACGTCTGCAACCTCATCAGTCACGTTGTATCTGTCAGGAACAGGTTGTGTACAATTAGAATTCATAACGCGGGTTCAAATCCCTATATATGGAGAAACGGCTTGAGAAGGGTCGCATGTAGTATGGGCTGCATGTTGCTTCGGAGACTTGCTGACATTAGAATAGGAGCATCCTAGTTCTAGTTAAATATCGCATTAGAGTCTAGTCATAGCACTCACGAACACTTAAACTACACCAACACCAATGCCATGTTTTGTGTGTTGTTTGGGAGATTCGCTGCTTTGTTATCAGCCTTTAAGCGTCAGTGAATACTGACGTCCCCACTTCCATAGGTACTGGATCGCTGAAGTACAAGGGCGAGATTCAGGAGGATTCAAGGCTAGGAAAGCAAGGAGTCAATGTCATGTTAGTTCCGCTGTAACATGTATGTGGATTATCTATTAGTTGAGAAGTACTCAAGTGAGAGATACCAAGTGTTGTTCTTCATTCCTTGTACTCTGATGTAAGATGTTGAAGGTTGTAATACTTGGGAATATAAAGGTAATATTGTAACTCTATTGTAATGTATTGCAGTTGTATAATATTCAGACTTGTAATACATTGGGTGTTGAATAAAAAGTTTTAAATTCTCCTGTTTTTCTGTGTATTGTGACTAATTGAAGAAAAGGTCTTTGCTCGTGTCTCGGTTTTCCCAGTATATGGAAATCGGGGCGCTACAGTTTCAGTTATATACAACTGACATGCCCACAGTTTCCTAGTTGTAGGACCGGATTCAGCATGGACTTGGAGTCACTATGATGTGTCGTTACAAAATTGAAGAATTTTTATATTTGTAGATTGTATTGTAGTCATTTAATTCCGCTGTGCTGTTGTAAAGAACATATTGTAAATAAAAAGTTTTAAGTTCCTTGTATTTTTATACGAATTTGACGTAAAAGATCCTGTTGTGCTACGAATTACATGTGTTTGAAATTCGGAGCGTTAAAAAGAGAGGCATGAGAAAGATAGTTCTTGGTGAGTGAGTTTAATTTTTTGTATTGAGTGAATCTGTAACTCCTTGTAATCTCCTTTAGTTTAATATTATATCTCCCCATATTTTCCTCCGGATTAAGTGAAAGTTAATCGGGATAAATCTTTATTGTGTTTGTGTTGGATTGGTGGATCTATTTTGTTTGGTTTGTTCAATTGATTCGTCTCAAGACCAGGCTCGGCGGAAACCTTTCTTATGTTGTCGCTGACGCTGACCTTTCTTAACAAGTAGGGGACGGACTACGTAGCCATTTTCATTGTTCTAATCAGTTACGCTATGCCACCGGTGTGTTCGTTGACATTCCCTTACAACAAAACCAGGCATAGCTGATACCCCCTTTTACAACCCTGATGCCTAATCTTGGTTGCCTTGGTGGTGACCCTACTTTAGGGGCACTCAAATATTCATCTGGAGCAACATTAGCAGATTTGCCTAGTCTAATTCAAGGTGCACACTTAGGAAAGGTACCAATCTATGCATGAATCATAGTAGTTAAGTCCTTTATTGAAGTTTCATTCACATATATTATAACTTTTTATTGAAGGGTCTTGGGTGCAATTTTTTGAGGCACTTAAGGGGAACTCGCCTGTAAGTTCATGTTGTTGATGCTGCCGCTGAGGATCCAGTAAATGATTATAGAACTATTAAGGAAGTGTGCAATGTTTGCTTGTATCCTCATTTTATTCTTTCATTTTATTTTCTTATGAAATTCAATTATCCTATTTGGGTATTGATATGGGTAAAAATAGAACTAAATTGGGACCATTCAAATCGAGCACAATCTTAAAGCTCTCAGGGGTAAAATGGTAATTTCACCCGTAGACAGGTCCGAAAACAGGAACTGGGTCTTTTCCAAGCCCAAATAACCCAACAAGGTGTTTGTCTCACTGGGTCAGGGTGACAGCCCATTATGAGCAAACCTAGGACATTTAAAGAGTAATTCAAAATTCATGATTATCTCTAAGAGACGGTTTGAACCAAATCTCTTATCATGAAACGATTTAAACTCTGTTTCTTATCCAAAAAACATCGGGACATAGAGATAAATGATTATCTCTAAACTGCCTCTAAAGGCGACTATAAATACCCCTCTACCCCCACCATAAAAAGGTTATCAATATTTTTCCCCATAAACTATCTTTCATAATCTCCTTGATTACTGACTTGAGTGTCGGAGGGTTCGTCATCGGGATCCATCCCGGTGTTTCGAACTTTTTGTAGGTCAGCAGTAGGGATGAGAAACGATCAATGCTGGCAAGAAGTCAGCAGGTTCGCTTTCATCATTTCTAGAAGAATTCATAAATCATCTGTTTGCTTCCACACCAAAATTAGCTGCAACAGATTGGCACCGTCTATGGGATACAGAAAAAGCGATCCAACCACACCTCCCCGGTGAAAGTAGTTTCTAGCCATGCCTTCGAAAGGAAAAGGGAAGGTAGTAGCGTCCAGCCGAAGAACCACTCCTTTTCCTCCTCCTCCCCCACTCCAAGATGTTATTTCTCAACCAGACCAACAGGTTCAGCAACCACATCCAGAACAACCTCCTCCTCAACAGGCTCCTCCCAGGTCCAGGGGGGCTTCCTCGGGGGGCTCCCGTCCAAGCTGTCAGGGACATCACTCTCACCATGATCATGTCTCGGTCCATAATCCTTCAACCGACTCCCTAGCCTCTCAAAGTCCTCTAGGGTCGGGACATCTCCGACAAGTCATTGTTAACCGTCAGCAGGGGGTAGACCTCCGAACTCACTTGAATGAGAGGTGAGCCATTGATGAAATCCCTCGCCCCAGGCACCGAAGGGCCCAGAGAGTTCAGTCCTCCCATAGGCCAAGACCTAGAAGAACCCCTTCCCCAAAGAGGCGAAGAGAGTCCCCTCCACGTCGTTAGCGGAGAAGTCTCACCCCGACAAGTCGATTAGCACCGAGAAACCGCCGAGATGGAGGGGCACCGATCACTCAGGCAGAGTTCCAGAACTTCAAAGAGGACATCTTATGAGCCCTCAACATTGCCACTGGTCATGATCAACATGCACCTAGTCCTCGCCATACCCTGAGTCATGATCAACATGTGCCTAGCCCTTGCCATGCCACCATTCACGAAGGAGAATCCTAAGGGTCAATTCGACTGGAATAGAGGGACGACTCGGTCCATCACCGTCTCCGAGAGATGGAGAGGCACCTAAGCAGACTTAACCTAGAAGAAGAACAGCGGGCTATGAATTTTCGTCTGAGCAGGCCTCTATTTTCCAGAGCCATCATGGAAGCTCCAGTCCCAGAGACCTTCAAGTCCCCCTCACTTGGAGTCCTACCACGGGAAGTGAGACCTAGCCGATCATATCGAGAGTTTCAAAATTCTCATGATGATTCACCACGCCTCATATGCGCTCCTTTGCAAGACCTTCCCGACTACACTGAAGGGTCCTGCGAGAGAATTGTACTCCCGACTGTCCCCCGCCTCCATCTTCTCGTTCGACCAGTTTGATGAGCTCTTCCTCACCCACTTCGTCAGCAGTCATCGAGTCGAGAAGACGAGCGTTTCTTTGCTGGCACACAGTCAGAGGAAGGGCGAGCATTTGAGAGACTATGTTTGGTGCTTCACAACCAAGGATCGGTCCATCGCCTCTCTCGATCATTTGGTGGCTTCAGCAGCGTTCCGACAAAACATCCACCATGCCGTTCTAAAGGCATACCTCGCCAAGAAGCCACCCCGGGACTTTTTGGTGCTCCTACTAAGGAGTGAGAAGTATATCCGGGCGAAAGAAGCCCTCCATCCTCATGATCAGAGGAGCCCCTGTCCAGGAACAAACTGAAGGGTGCAGATGAAGAAGGCACTAAGAAGCTTCAGAAAGATAACAACGGCCAGCGCCGCCCTCCTCCCCATTTAGAAAAATTCACCCCTCTCAATGCCAGTGTCTCGGCTATCCTTACAGAGGTCGAAAAAGAAGGGATGTTCCAACCTCCCCCAAAGATGAATACCCCTGGCAAAAAGAGGAATATAGATAAGTGGTGCCGCTTCCACAAGGACCATGACCACGACACAGACGTCTGTTGGGCCCTTAAGGACGAGATCGAAGCCCTCATTCAGAGAGGGCAACTGGCCAAGTTCGTTATGAAGGACAGAGTTGATCCTTCTCCACCCTGGGGGGACGAAAAAGCGAGCTGAAAGACCTGCTGAGTCCCCTAACTCCAAACCTGGGGCAATCCTGCACCTCATCTATGAAGGCCGAATGGGGGAGAGTCGAAATCCTTCCGAAAAGCCTTCATCCGAGAAGTAAACTCAGTACAGAACCATCCTCCGCCCAAAGGCTTCGGGATCCCCGTGACCTTTTCAGATAGACTTAGAAGGCGCCCGAATGCCTTACTGTGATGTTCTCGTAATCAGCCTCCACATGGCCAACCACGAAGTGCACCGGATCCTAGTCGACAATGGCAGCTCTGTCAATATCCTCTTCCTAGGGGCCTTCCAAGGCCTTAAGTTATCCCGAGACCGCCTCATACCAGCTGGCTACACTCTCCACGGATTCTCCGGGGTACTCGTGACCATCGTGGGAGTTATCACTCTTGACATACCCGTAGACAAAACCTTAACCACCCGAACAGAGCCAATGGATTTTATGGTTGTCGATGTTAAGGCCGCATACAATGCCATCCTTGGCCGACCCGGCCTGGCCGCGCTTCAAGTCATACCCTCTGCCTTCCATATGAAGATCAAATTCCCCACCTTCGCAGGGGTGGGAGAAGTCAGGGGAGCCAGGAGACTGCCCGAAAATGTTACATGACTTCGGTAGGGGGTTCGGTCCTCTCTCTTGAAACATTAGATGTAATCCCTGTTTCCGATTGTACGGGTTATTATTCTTGTATTTCTATTGATGTCTTTTCCCCCCTAATTTATTGTATTTGGGCTTTGTCATATTGTGGGCTCACTAATTCTAATTATTTATTATATTATTGTACTTTGGCCCAGCTACATTCAAGCACAACCTATACCCTATTGGATATTGGATCCAAGACTTAATCTACCCAAACTCACTCCTCCTAACTAAAACCCAGACTCTTTCTCCCCTCAGTCCCACGATTCTCCAACTTCCCACAATCTTCTCTTTATTATTAACAACCCGTTTTCCCCACTCTCTCTCTCTCTCTCTCTCTCCCGTTCTCTCTCCCTCTCCTGTTTCCCAAACCAAACCCACAGCACAACTCCTCTTCCTCCCGCTCACTCCTTCTTCTCGCCTTCACCCAAAAATGACAAAACCAAACTCCGACCTTCACCATCGCTCAACTCATCACCTCGACCTCCGTCCACACCGCTAGCATCCCCGAACCACCGCAAGCTCTGCCTCCGCTCGCTTCCCTGTTCGAACCCAGGAAACAGAGCCGCATGTAATATCCCGACCGACTATTAATAATATTATTTTATTAGCGTTCGACTGCTTGATTATTTTATATTTTTCTTCACCATTGTGATCCTTTTAGCCATGACAACCTAATAGATAATTAGGGATTATTGGGTACTAAACCTAGGGTTACAAAGACATAAGTGGGTTAAGAATTCTTCGAGAAAACTTCTCCCCCACATCAACCTTCCCTCACATAACACCTCCCCCATTTTTCCCCTCCTCCTAAGTATGGCCGGCCCCAATATGTGGGAGGGCCTTTGTACAAATGTGTGGGTGCACAATTTAAATCTCCACCCCTCTCTCCTCCTTTAAATACCCCCTTCCTTTCACCATAGTCTCATTTTAGAAAGATCAAAAAAAAAGGAAAGAAAGAAAGGAAAAGAATGAGTGGACTAACTTGAGAGTTTTATTTGTAGGTTTGCTAGAAGTTCTAGGAGAAAGAAGGAGAGTAGCTAGTGCTTCCATCAAGAAAAGAAACAAGGTGGGGGGTCTTCCTAGGTTTGTTGTTTATGTGGTTGTTTGTTTGTTTGTTGTTGTTCTTTAAATGGTGTTTGATGATCCTTCTTCTTCTTACCCTCTTGTTTATTTTTCTTTTGGTGTGGTTACATTGTAGTAGTATGGTTGTATGAGTTTTCTCATTTTGAATGTTGTTAACTACTTAGACTAAAATAACACATGCATATAAATTTGTACATACAACCATGTAAGGTTGTAGGACTTGAATGTGAGACCATACATAAGGCATATGAATTTGTTTACAACCATGTAAGGTCGTAGGACCTATGTTGAACCTTGGATTAAAAGAGAACATATGTTGATTAAACCTAAAAATGAAGTGTTCTTATTTGTTGTATTATTATTTAAGTTTTAATCATAAAAGTATGAAAAAGAAACTAACTAAATCACTAGTTGTAGAATAAATAAATAAAAAGATCTTTTCTTTTCAAAACACTAGTTGTAAAAAGATTAAAAAGATTTCTTTTATGTCCACCAGTAAGAAACCTATGCTAATAAAAGATCTTTTTTTTGTAGTAATTTAATTGTAGATGTTTATGCTAAAATTTAGTTGATACTTATAGTAGTGGTAGTAGATATATATGTTCTAATAAAGTTGTAGTAGTAGTAGATATGTATGCTTCAATTTATATAGCAATAGTAGATGTGTATGTTTCCACTAAAGTAGTAATAGTAGATGTGAAATTTATTATATCATGTTTAGAAGCCATATTCATGCTTTACATGTTGTAGGATCACTTCAAAAAAATATTAGAAGCCATATTCATGCTTTACATGTTGTAGGATCACTTCTAAAAATATTTAGAAGCCATATTCATGCTTTACATGTTGTAGGATCACTTCTAAAAATATTTAGAAGCCATATTCATGCTTTACATGTTGTAGGATCACTTCTAAAAATATTTAGAAGCCATATTCATGCTTTACATGTTGTAGGATCACTTCTAAAAATATTAGAAGCCATATTCATGCTTTACATGTTGTAGGATCACTTCTAAAAATATTAGAAGTCATATTCATGCTTTACATGTTGTAGGATCACTTCTAAAAAATATTATCATGTTTAGAAGTAATATTCATGCTTCAAATGTTGTAGGATTGATTCTAAAAATCCTACCATGTTTAGATTAGTCTAATTATGCTTAGAATGTTGTAGGATTGATTCTAAAAATCCTACCATGTTTAGATTAGTCTAATTATGCTTGGAATGTTGTAGGATTGATTCTAAAAATCCTACCATGTTTAAATTAGTCTAATTATGCTTGGAATGTTGTAGGATTGATTCTAAAAATCCTACCATGTTTAGATTAGTCTAATTATGCTTAGAATGTTGTAGGATTGATTCTAAAAGTACCTACCATGCTTAGATTGATTTATTTGTGTTTAGAATGTTGTAGGATTCATTCTAAAAAATATCTATCATGTTAGGAATGATATATATGCTTAAAATGTTGTAGGATTGATGCAAAATTACTTACCATATTTTGGGGATGATGTAGAAGTATATATGCATGCTTGAGAATGTTGTATGCTCATACTAGTTATATGTATGCATGCTTGGGAGTGTTATATGTCATACTAGTTATATGTATGCATGCTTGGGAGTGTTATATGTTCATACTAGTTATATATGTATCCATGCTTGGAAACGCTACAAGTGCATGCTAAAACACACTCACAATCAAGAGTGTTATAAGTTGATGGTTATGTCATATACCATGTTTTAGTGGTGGTAGGTTGATGCTTGCAATTGCATAACATCGAATTGTCATAAGTTGACTAATAAGAAAGAGCCATGTGGAAATTGTAGGAGTAACTACCTTGGTGTAGTTAATGTTAGTATGGAACCATAGCATATGAGCACCCTTCATTCATAGCAATAAGGGTTGAGAAGTGCTAATAGTTGTAGCTTGAGAAAAAGCTAGTTTAGGGTCTTCAAGTACCCTAAGGGTCATCGACCATCGAGACCACATCCTACCCCTTAGAGTAAAATGGATAGATCTCACCTCGGGCGTCGACGGATCTTAACCAATGTAGGTTGACCGTGGGCCGAGAGTATTGGTAGAATCCGAGTTAGGGGTAGGAATGAGTGAGAGAGATATTATTACCAGAGTCTTGGATCGAGGGACCACGAGTTGGACCATGATTGGAAACTATGCAAGATCGCATAGGAATAATAACCTCATTAGGATAGTGACTTATAAAATCATTACTTAACCTTTTGCCCGAAAGAAGGGGGGTTGGTAGTAGGGTGCACCGTACGACCAAACCTTTCTTTAGGGCGGATCATAGGTGGTGTTATTGGGTTGTACCTCCCCGTCAAAGGGATACGTACGGTGCCGTCTCACAGGTTGAGGACACGGGTTGTGTATCTCGCTCTGTTAATTCCTAAAATACCGTGGCTGGGGTGCCACAGGATGCATTTGGGCAGTCCTGCGCTTGCGATACCCCAGAGGGTGCCACAGGGTAGGCTTCGTGCTACCCTGTGCTTGCGAAACCCTATGGTTAGATTTTGGAACGATGCCCGATATACTGGGATCGAGTGAGGTCCGGCATGCCGGGTAGTAGTGGAAAACGGAGACACCATAAGCAGACTGCATAGGGGGACTTGACCCCTTCTGCAACATCATAGAGTCATGGAGTATTGTCAGGAATAGGTTGTGTACAATTAGAATTCATAACGCGGGTTCAATCCCTATATATGGAGAAACGGCTTGAGATGGGGTCGCATGTAGTATGGGCTGCATGTTGCTTTCGAAGACTTGCTGGCATTAGAGTATGAGCATCCTGGTTTAGTTGACATGGCATTAGAGTATGAGCATCCTGGTTTAGTTGACATGGCATTAGGATATGAACATCCTGGTTTAGTTGACATGGCATTAGGATATGAGCATCCTGGTTTAGTTGACATGGCATTAGGATATGAGCATCCTGGTTTAGTTGACATGGCATTAGGATATGAGCATCCTGGTTTAGTTGACACGGCATTAGAATATGAGTATCCTAGCTCAGTTGACAGTGTATTAGTGTTCCAGTTTAGTTGACAGTGCATTGGTATTCCAGTTTGATTGACATTTATTAGATTCTAATCACTGCACTCACGAACACTTAAACTACACCGACATACTACACCCTATTTATATATATTGTTTGTTTTGGAGATCCGCTGCTATATGATCAGCCTTTAAGCGTCAGTGAATACTGACGTCCCCACTTCAATAGGTTGTGGACACAAGATCGCGAACCAGAAGGACTCTAGCCGAGACATATCTACAAGTGGAAAAGTAATGATTATCTTTATTTCATGTACACTCTGATGTAACTTATTGTATTAGTAGAAACACTCGGCCTGTAATATTATGTTAATAAAAAGTTTTAAATTTCCCTGTTTCTGTGTATTGTGACTAATTGAATGAAAAGGTCCTGGCTCGTGTCTCGGTTTCCCAGTATATGGAAAACGGGGCGCTACAGAGTGGTATCAGAGCCGACTTCAATTTATAGTCCAAACATAGAAGGAAAATACACTTAGGTACCTTGTAGGGATTAGGCTTCCTTTTAGCTGGCTGTAGACAATTATAATTCATACTGTTGTTCCTTCAACTTATGTATTATGATGTTCTATATCTATGCTAATTTCCGTATCCACTCCATACAGGATGTCGAACGGAGCAGTTCCCCCAGGAAATGGAGTAACACACGGAGTTGCAATTGAGGTGGGCTCGGACTTGGAACCCCTCACAGATGGGGACGAGTCACCAGTTGGAGTCGGATTGGCCAATGGAGCCACCTCAGCTGCCGCAGCAGGGGGTGCCCCTGCCAATGGCCAGAACCCAGCACCACCACCGCCACCACCTCCCCCACCTAACCCAATACAACAAGCTTTTGACCAGGTCTTTCAGGATCTGGAAACATGGGAATGGTGCCATGTCTGCCTGGAAAACAGGATGGACTCGTGTGAGTTCGCAGTCCTCAACAATGAGAAAGAAATAGCGGAGTTAAGGAGGGCAAGGGCAAGGGCAGACCGCAAGATAGTAATCCTGAAGCACACCCACCGTGTGCAATTTGCGCGCTTGGAGCGCAAATGCGCGGAGCTGCAGGCACAGGTTTCACAGCTACTTGCACTGTTGGCACCACCTAGTGAAGGGGACGGGACCTCTAGTAGTACTAACTAGGTAGTTAGGTGCCCTAGGCTATTTTGTTATTTTGGATGTTTTGCTTCCTACTGTGAGATATAAATGTAAGGAAGGTAATGACTATGTAAGACCTGGGGTAATGATATAATGAAGTTAGCTCTATGTTTTCTGCAAATCTTATGTGCATGTTAAATTGGATGGATGTTATTATTACTGTTTTTGTAACAAATATGGTGCCCTGTGTATTCCGTTACTCTCTTCTACCAGATGTCACGCAGGACCAGGAGTGGTAGGACCGACAATCTGGAAGGCGAGGGCAATGGAGGCAACGGCACAGGCCTTGATTTGGAGACGGAATTTGCTCGTATGTACCAGGCCTTGGGTGACCTCGCAGAAGCGTGCCGAAACAATGTGCAACATCCAGGAGCACCCGGAGGTAATCGGGGAGTAGCAGCTACCGACCCTGTTAAAATGGTCGAATCATTCCGAAGGATGAGGCCGCCTGTTTTTGAAGGCAAGGCAGACCCGACAGCGGCTGACGACTGGATTCGTCAAGTCGAGACAGTGTTTGAGGTGATGCTGACGCCAGAGGATAGCAAGGTCATGTTAGCCAGCGTTCTGCTAGAAAAAGATGCCGGAGTCTGGTGGCAATCAGTAAAGAGAGGCATGGGCGAAGGGCCCATTACCTGGGAGGATTTTCTGGCAGAATTCAGGCAACACTATTTCCCACTAGACGTGCAAGAGGAAAAAGCCATGGAGTTCCACAACCTAAAGCAGGGAAACATGACGGTCCGAGAATATGAGACCAAGTTCACCCAGCTTTCCCGCTATGCTCCGGAAATGGTACAAGATGAAGTCAAAAAGACCAAGAGGTTTGAGCAGGGGCTCAGACCCGCACTTAGGACCAAGATGATACCGCTTTGCATCCGGAGGTTCGAGAAGCTAGTCCGTCGAGCAGCTACGACGGAGTTAGACATGAATAAAGGGCCAGAATTGCAAGGAAACACTGGAGGGTGGAACAAGGGAAAAAGGCCTGCACCAGCGTCAGGATTCAGAAGCCAGGGTGGGAACCAAAAATTTCAGAAGAGGGTTAGCAACACCAGCAACATCAAGCCAGGGAGCTGTTTCACATGTGGCAAGCCAGGGCATTTCAAGAGCCAATGCCCCAAGAATGGGAACCCTCTGAATGATGCCCGCTCCTGTTACAATTGCGGGAAGGTCGGCCATATCCGGCCAAACTATCCCCAACTTCAAAGGGGCGATGGAGGGCCGGCTCCCAGGGCAAACAAAAGGGGGATAAACCGCCAAGGGAAAGTATTTGCGCTCACAGAGGAAGATGCCAATGAGGACGAGGGAGTTATCACCGGTAGGTGAAAGAGTATGGCTAAGCTTTTGTAGTATTTTGAATATTTTGGCATAAGATAGTATTGCTGTAACCACTTTTGTAAACAGGTTGGATTAATATAAATGAAATCCAGGCAACTGTTTTATTTGATAGTGGGTCATCTCATTCCTTTGTGTCTGGAGCATTCTCTAAGAAATTGAAACGCACCCAGGAGGCAACTCCGGAATCAGTTTTGCTAGTAGGTACCCCGTCCGGAGCAACTCTCCCTGCAAGTTCATGCTACCAGGGATGCAATCTCAGGATCGACAGAGAGACCCTGAGTATAGACTTGCTAGAGTTGGGCTTTGTAGGGACGGACGTGATTATCGGGATGGACTAGATGTCCAAGCATAATGCTAGCATCGATTGCAAGGAGAAGAGGGTCACCATTACCCCATCCGGAGGACGGGAGCTTGTGTTCCAAGGAAGGAAGAAGCACAATGCAGAAATTCTTACAGCTGCAACTGAGGTGCTAGTGCCAAGTGAAGTCAAGGCAATACCAATCGTACGAAAATTTCCCCGCATATTTTTGGAAGAATTACCTGGACTCCCACCACATAGGGATGTTGAGTTCAGCATTACCATCCAGCCGGGCAGCGCACCAGTGTCAAAAACACCCTATCGGATGGCACCAGTAGAGCAGAAGGAAGTAAAGGAGCAAATTGAAGAACTGCTGCAAAGAGGATTCATCAGGCCAAGTGCCTCACCCTGGGGGCACCTGTGCTACTAGTAAAGAAGAAGGATGGAACCTCAAGAATGTGCATCGATTATCGGGAGTTGAACAAGGTGACGATTCGGAACCAGTACCCCATTCCCAGGATTGATGACCTGTTTGATCAGCTTCAGGGAGCGGCTGTATTCTCAAAGATTGACCTGCGCTCAGGCTACCATCAAGTTCGGGTCAGAGAAGAAGATATACCCAAGACTGCGTTCCGGACTCGGCACGGTCACTACGAGTTTTTAGTAATGCCATTCGGGGTGACAAACGCTCCAGCAATCTTCATGGACATGATGAACCGCATCTTGCGACCATTCATCGATTCCTTCGTAGTTGTCTTTCTAGACGACATCTTGGTATATTCAAAAACAGAAGAGGACCATGCTGAGCACCTAACTGCAGTATTGGCTAAGCTACGAGAGCACCAGCTATACGCCAAGCTGACGAAATGTGAATTCTGGAAGTCAAAAGTGGCCTTCTTGGGCCATGTCCTTTCTAAGGAGGGAGTGGCTACAGACCCACAGAAGATAGAGGCAATAAAAGATTGGCCTCAGCCGAGAACTGTGAAGGAGGTCAGAAGCTTCTTAGGCATGATCGGGTACTGCAGGAAGTTCATCCAGAACTATGCCAGAATTGCCGTACCACTCACTGCCCTGACCAAGAAGAACGTAAGTTTTGATTGGACTGAGAAGTGTGAAGATAGTTTCCAAGAGCTGAAGAATAAACCGATTACCGCACCAGTTTTGGTTCTGCCTCAACCAGACAAGGGATACGTAATCTTCAGTGATGCTTCGCTTTTGGGGTTTGGATGTGTTCTGATGCAAGAAGGAAGAGTCATAGCATACGGATCAAGGCAACTTCGAACACACGAGAAGAATTACCCGACACACGACTTAGAATTGGCTGCAATAATCTTTGCTCTGAAATTATGGCGGCACTATGTCTATGGATCAAAGGTGGAAATGTTTACCGACCATAAAAGCCTGAAGTATATCTACCAACAAAAAGACTTGAATCTCAGGCAAAGGCGATGGTTGGAGGTTCTGGAAGACATAAGACCAGAAATTTTATATCACCCGGGAAAAGCCAATGTCGTGGCCGATGCGCTCAGCAGAAAACGAATTGTAGCCATGCTCACTGTGATGAGACGAGAGCTACAAGATGAGATCAGACAAGCCGGCATTGAACTAGTGGTTGAAGATTTAAGTGCCATTTTGGCCAATCTAGAGCTACATCCTAGTCTGAACGACCGAGTCAAGAAGGCTCAATGGGGTGATGCAGAGATCGAAGCACAAAAAATACTAGTCAACGAGGGGAAAACCCCAGAGTTCAGTATAAAGGAAGGGACGCTTTGGCTTGGGAGCAGGCTGTGTGTGCCAAGAATCAACGAATTGCGAGAAGAAATCATGAAGGAAGCACACTCCACCTTACTCACAGTCCACCCAGGAAGCACAAAGATGTATAAGGATAAAAACAACATTTTTGGTGGGCTGGAATGAAACGAGATGTGGCAGAATTTGTGGCCAAATGTCTTACATGTCAGAAAGTCAAAGTAGAGAACCAGAGACCAGGAGGTCTACTACAGCCACTACCCATTCCGGAGTGGAAATGGGAGAACATCAGCATGGATTTCATCACGGGACTGCCCAGAAGTTCAAAAGGGAACAACTCGATTTGGGTAATAGTGGACCGCTTGACAAAGTCCGCACATTTTCTCCCAGTAAAGACAACTTGGTCGGTAGAAAAGCTAGCCGAAGTCTACATAGAAAGCATTGTGAAGCTACATGGGGTGCCAGTGTCAATCGTTTCCGACCGGGATGCCAGGTTTACGTCCCGATTTTGGCAGAGTCTGCAAGAAGCCTTGGGAACGAGACTAGATTTTAGCACAGCTTTTCACCCACAAACGGATGGGCAGACAGAAAGAGTTAACAGAATTCTCGAGGACATGCTGAGGGCGTGCATAATGGACTTCGGAGGGAGCTGGGAACAATATTTAGCATTGGTAGAGTTTGCATATAATAACAGCTACCAAGCAAGTATTGGGATGGCTCCATATGAAGCATTGTATGGAAGGAGATGCAGGACCCCGGTGTGCTGGTTTGAAGTAGGTGAAAGACAAATGTTCGGACCTGAAATAGTGCAACAAACGTCCAAAAAGATCGAACTAATCAGGAAAAGGATGCAAGCAGCACAAACCAGACAGAAGAGCTATGCTGACAACCGCCGGCGAGACCTAGAATTCGAGGAAGGTGATTCGGTATTCCTGAAGGTCTCACCTACAAGGGGAGTGGTCAGATTCGGAAGGGGCGGCAAGCTAGCACCAAGATATATTGGACCCTACCAAATCTTGAAAAGGATCGGAAAGACGACATACAAACTTGAGCTACCCGCCGAATTGTCCCAGGTACATGATGTGTTCCACGTTTCAATGCTAAAGAAATATGTACCAGATCCAAGTCACCAGCTGCCAGATGTCCCTGAAGACCTGCAAGTAGATTGTACATATAAGGAGCGGCCGGTGAAAATCATCGATCGTCGGGATAAAGTATTAAGAAACAAAACTATTCCGATGGTCAAAGTTCTTTGGAGGAACCAACTCGTGGAAGAAGCCACTTGGGAGACGGAAAGCCAGATGAAGCTCTCTTTTCCCGAGTAATTTTAAGTATCATTGTTTCTCCTCGCCCCACTTAGTGCAGTTCTGAGGACAGAACTATTCTAAGGAGGGAGTATTGTAATATCCCGACCGACTATTAATAATATTATTTTATTAGCGTTCGACTACTTGATTATTTTATATTTTTCTTCACCATTGTGATCCTTTTAGCCATGACAACCTAATAGATAATTAGGGATTATTGGGTACTAAACCTAGGGTTACAAAGACATAAGAGGGTTAAGAATTCTTCTAGAAAACTTCTCCCCCACATCAACCTTCCCTCACATAACACCTCCTCCATTTTCCCCCTCCTCCTAAGTATGGCCGGCCCCAATATGTGGGAGGGCCTTTGTACAATTGTGTGGGTGCACAATTTAAATCTCCACCCCTCTCTCCTCCTATAAATACCCCCTTCTATTCACCATAGTCTCATTTTAGAAAGATAAAAAAAAAAGGAAAGAAAGAAAGGAAAAGAATGAGTGGACTAACTTGAGAGTTTTATTTGTAGGTTTGCTAGAAGTTCTAGGAGAAAGAAGGAGAGTAGCTAGTGCTTCCATCAAGAAAAGAAACAAGGTGGGGGGTCTTCCTAGGTTTGTTGTTTATGTGGTTGTTTGTTTGTTTGTTGTTGTTTTTTAAATGGTGTTTGATGATCCTTCTTCTTCTTACCCTCTTGTTTATTTTTCTTTTGGTGTGGTTACATTGTAGTAGTATGGTTGTATGAGTTTTCTCATTTTGAATGTTGTTAACTACTTGGACTAAAATAACACATGCATATAAATTTGTACATACAACCATGTAAGGTTGTAGGACTTGAATGTGAGACCATACATAAGGCATATGAATTTGTTTACAACCATGTAAGGTCGTAGGACCTATGTTGAACCTTGGATTAAAAGAGAACATATGTTGATTAAACCTAAAAATGAAGTGTTCTTATTTTTTGTATTATTGTTTAAGTTTTAATCATAAAAGTATGAAAAATAAACTAACTAAATCACTAGTTGTAGAATAAATAAATAAAAAGATCTTTTCTTTTCTAAATACTAGTTGTAAAAAGATTAAAAAGATTTCTTTTATGTCCACCAGTAAGAAACCTATGCTAATAAAAGATCTTTTTTTGTAGTAATTTAATTGTAGATGTTTATGCTAAAATTTAGTTGATAATTATAGTAGTGGTAGTAGATATATATGTTCTAATAAAGTTGTAGTAGTAGTAGATATGTATGCTTCAATTTATATAGCAATAGTAGATGTGTATGTTTCCACTAAAGTAGTAATAGTAGATGTGGAATTTATTATATCATGTTTAGAAGCCATATTCATGCTTTACATGTTGTAGGATCACTTCAAAAAAATATTAGAAGCCATATTCATGCTTTACATGTTGTAGGATCACTTCTAAAAATATTTAGAAGCCATATTCATGCTTTACATGTTGTAGGATCACTTCTAAAAATATTTAGAAGCCATATTCATGCTTTACATGTTGTAGGATCACTTCTAAAAATATTAGAAGCCATATTCATGCTTTACATGTTGTAGGATCACTTCTAAAAATATTAGAAGCCATATTCATGCTTTACATGTTGTAGGATCACTTCTAAAAAATATTATCATGTTTAGAAGTAATATTCATGCTTCAAATGTTGTAGGATTGATTCTAAAAATCCTACCATGTTTAGATTAGTCTAATTATGCTTAGAATGTTGTAGGATTGATTCTAAAAATCCTACCATGTTTAGATTAGTCTAATTATGCTTGGAATGTTGTAGGATTGATTCTAAAAATCCTACCATGTTTAGATTAGTCTAATTATGCTTGGAATGTTGTAGGATTGATTCTAAAAATCCTACCATGTTTAGATTAGTCTAATTATGCTTAGAATGTTGTAGGATTGATTCTAAAAGTACCTACCATGCTTAGATTGATTTATTTGTGTTTAGAATGTTGTAGGATTCATTCTAAAAAATATCTATCATGTTAGGAATGATATATATGCTTAAAATGTTGTAGGATTGATGCAAAATTACTTACCATATTTTGGGGATGATGTAGAAGTATATATGCATGCTTGAGAATGTTGTATGTTCATACTAGTTATATGTATGCATGCTTGGGAGTGTTATATGTCATACTAGTTATATGTATGCATGCTTGGGAGTGTTATATGTTCATACTAGTTATATATGTATCCATGCTTGGAAACGCTACAAGTGCATGCTAAAACACACTCACAATCAAGAGTGTTATGAGTTGATGGTTATGTCATATACCATGTTTTAGTGGTGGTAGGTTGATGCTTGCAATTGCATAACATCGAATTGCCATAAGTTGAGTAATAAGAAAGAGCCATGTGGAAATTGTAGGAGTAACTACCTTGGTGTAGTTAATGTTAGTATAGAACCATAGCATATGAGCACCCTTCATTCATAGCAATAAGGGTTGAGAAGTGCTAATAGTTGTAGCTTGAGAAAAAGCTAGTTTAGGGTCTTCAAGTACCCTAAGGGTCATCGACCATCGAGACCACATCCTACCTCTTAGAGTAAAATGGATAGATCTCACCTCGGGCGTCGACGGATCTTAACCAATGTAGGTTGACCGTGGGCCGAGAGTGTTGGTAGAATCCGAGTTAGGGGTAGGAATGAGTGAGAGAGATATTATTACCAGAGTCTTGGATCGAGGGACCACGAGTTGGACCATGATTGGAAACTATGCAAGATCGCATAGGAATAATAACCTTATTAGGATAGTGATTTATAAAATCATTACTTAACCTTTTGCCCGAAAGAAGGGGAGTTGGTAGTAGGGTGCACCGTACGACCAAACCTTTCTTTAGGGCGGATCATAGGTGGTGTTATTGGGTTGTACCTCCCCGTCAAAGGGATACGTACGGTGCCGTCTCACAGGTTGAGGACACGGGTTGTGTATCTCGCTCTGTTAATTCCTGAAATACCGTGGCTGGGGTGCCACAGGATGCATTTGGGCAGTCCTGCGCTTGCGATACCCCAGAGGGCGCCACAGGGTAGGCTTCGTGCTACCCTGCGCTTGCGAAACCCTATGGTTAGATTTTGGAACGATGCCCGATATAATGGGATCAAGTGAGGTCCGACATGCCGGGTAGTAGTGGAAAACGGAGACACCATAAGCAGACTGCATAGGGGGACTTGACCCCTTCTGCAACTTCACAGAGTCATGGAGTATTGTCAGGAACAGGTTGTGTACAATTAGAATTCATAACGCAGGTTCAATCCCTATATATGGAGAAACGGCTTGAGATGGGGTCGCATGTAGTATGGGCTGCATGTTGCTTTCGGAGACTTGCTGGCATTAGAGTATGAGCATCCTGGTTTAGTTGACATGGCATTAGAGTATGAGCATCCTGGTTTAGTTGACATGGCATTAGGATATGAACATCCTGGTTTAGTTGACATGGCATTAGGATATGAGCATCCTGGTTTAGTTGACATGGCATTAGGATATGAGCATCCTGGTTTAGTTGACATGGCATTAGGATATGAGCATCCTGGTTTAGTTGACACGGCATTAGAATATGAGTATCCTAGCTCAGTTGATAGTGTATTAGTTTTCCAGTTTAGTTGACAGTGCATTGGTATTCCAGTTTGATTGACATTTATTAGATTCTAATCACTGCACTCACGAACACTTAAACTACACCGACATACTACACCCTATTTATATATATTGTTTGTTTTGGAGATCCGCTGCTATATGATCAGCCTTTAAGCGTCAGTGAATACTGACGTCCCCACTTCAATAGGTTGTGGACACAAGATCGCGAACCAGAAGGACTCTAGCCGAGGCATATCTACAAGTGGAAAAGCAATGATTATCTTTATTTCATGTACACTCTGATGTAACTTATTGTATTAGTAGAAACACTCGGCCTGTAATATTATGTTAATAAAAAGTTTTAAATTTCCATGTTTCTGTGTATTGTGACTAATTGAATGAAAAGGTCCTGGCTCGTATCTCGGTTTCCCAGTATATGGAAAACGGGGCGCTACACCGCACGCTACGTCATTCTCGATGTCGCGCCGTTGATTTCGCCGCCGTCGTCCTCCCCATCGTCGCTGTCACGCCTTCGTGTCGCCACATCAAAGCCCCCGCCAGCGTTGCGCCGCTCACTCTCGCACTGTGTTTTGACGAAGAAGAGAACGAAGAAGGAGGCAGTGATTTGGCATGATTGAATCTCGACCATCGGATCCATCATGATCTGTGCTACTCTAGACTGATCTGATCGCTGTGCGCTGTTCTGCCACAGCGGATCCGTCTCCGCTGTTCGCTGTTCGGAAGGGATCTGCTGTGTAGAAGCGATCCCATTGGCTGGTTTCGTTGTTTGGTGTGTTGGCGCAGCAGATCCCGATCTTGCCGTATGCTGTTTTGGCTGATCGGGTGTGGGGAAATCTTCACTCTTTGGTCGATCTTCGCACGTGCTTCTAGGAGACTTCTTCCGGGATTTTTCAACCCAATTTCCTACAACAAGTGGATCTAATCGTCGTCAAATTAAGGCAAGTATCCTTGTACAATTTATTTGTTCTAGTACAAGCACCCCTTGAAAAATACTACAAATAGTTAGAATTGTGACTCCTCCTTGAATATCGTTGTTGATCAATATTGAACCTCCAAAATTTATAATTCTAAGAGTCACAATAATTTCGTTGTATTAAATTATAATTACTTGGACTCTTTTACCGCTTGAACACATGAACACATGAGATTAAGGAGCCCTAAATGTGTAGACGCATGGTATATTTTGTATTGGATGAACTTGCTACCATATGACTTAGAAAATAATTATTACTTGCTGTTTGAACCACCAATATCATATATTTATAATACACAATAATTTAGACGCCTAATAACAAATTTCCATGAAATCTATACTAGTAAGTTATTCCCACATGTTGCTGTCCTGAATCTTCTTTTGCTGTTTCGACCCATTTAACATTAGAATCTGAACCCAAGACCTGAATAGAAGTTGTAGCCCTGGATGTCTAGATGTCGTTAGACTCCGAAACATTTGAATCCGGTGTTACGGTCTAGGAGTTATTGCAGTTTTACTGCAGCTGTGTCGGTAGACGCAGATTCGCAAAACTGCTGCACACCCTTACTTTGCGAATTAATTTAGCTGTGTAAACAGCAAGCGTTGGACATGAAAATTTATATGTAGTTGCTGGACACCTTATAGATCATCCCCAATTTTTCTTAGAATTAATTAATATTATTTCAATACTATTTCATATGTATGAATACATATACACAAATTCTGCCAGAACATTTTAGCTGGATAATTTATTCATGTCGACCCTCGATTATGCTATATAATTACCCTAAGCTTATCCCATGTACATGACCCTGATTTCTTGACTTGTTTCGCACACATGTATGCTTGCTTGATAAAATAATAAATGTAACAAGCCGGGGTTTAAGGGAAAGACCATAGTAATGGACAATATAGGTAAGTGTACTCAGAAGGGGGCCCGTGTTTTCCAGTACTCGGTTCATGAACCTGTTGCACTTGATGTATTCATGGAGCCAGTTACTTGGCTCATGAACCTGTTGTATTCATGGACCCACTGTGTGGTCCTTGAACCTGTTAGTATTCACGAACTCGTTTCGTGAACCTGTTATTTAATTTCGTATTCATGAACCGTGCCTGCCTGATACCTGATACTTGATACTTGAAAACTGAGTACGCCGCCCTATAGACTCCATTACTAGGCCTAAACGAAATTGTTTTGACTGTAGCAACCATGTAGTAAAAGGATGGATGCATGAAGTGCTACCTAGATAGTAATAACTACAAGACTTGAACATGAAACTTGAACATGACTCCCGTTACTTGATACTTGATGATATGATACATGAAACATGATACATGAGACTTGAAGCGTGAAACTTGAACTCGATACTTGTTACCTGATACTCAACAACTTGTTACTTGAGACTTGACACTTGAAATAAAATTTGACACTAGACTTGGCACTTGTTATATGATACTAGACTTGAGACTTGTCACTTGAAGTTAGATATCCCTACAGGTTCACTTGTCATGTGTTTTACTATTAGCGGTTGTTATCCAACCTGTTTACTAAGATGTCCCTCTTACTAGCTAGTCCTTGGTTTTTCCACTACTTGTTATAATTCTGTTACATTCTTGATTCCAGTTCCTGTTCCCCATACTTGTACTTGCTTTCACTATTTGTGGCCCTAGCTTGCACTAAGGGCATTTTCTCTTGTTTTTCCATGTTCTCCTTTTCTTTATATTTATTAAGAAGACTTTGGAGACGAGCTACCCGCTGGAATTGGTGAGCAAAGGTTTTAGCCTTCAAATGGAGAAGAACTTGATTAGAATATCTATTTCCTGCATTAGTTGTTTTCTTGGACTATTATTTCTTGCAAATTTAAGAACTTGTAACGGGCTGATGTTCCCGAGTTTTAACTTGATCCAGACTTGAAACTATTTGGATGTTTTATTATATTTCAGTTGTTTCTATTACTAATAAATTATTCATGCATGCTTGGTTATATATATCTCTCTTATTATATTCTTGTTCTGATGCTGAGTCGATCCTACAGCTTATGAATGATGTTAAGGTCATTTGCTGAGCTTCATCATGCACTCGTATTCCGTATTTTGGGAAGCAGGGCGTGACAAGGTTTTTAGTTGTATCAGAGCCAGGTTTGGCTAATGTGTTAGTTAACTAATACATTAGACAGGCCTAACTCAGTCAGGGTTAACTCAGCATTTGACAGGCCATGAGATTGGTTGAAAAATTTTATTATCAACTTGATCTGGATCCTGATTGTTTTGGGTTTGTGCAGGACATGACTCGAAGGAACGCTTCGTCCTCCCAGTCTGGGGGTGATCAGACAGACCAGCCCGCCATTATGCAGCTGTTACAGATGCTGCAAGAACAAAATGAGCGGCACATGCAGCAGATGATGCAAATGCAGAGAGAGCATGCTGAGATGATGAAGGCAGCCTTAGGAGCTGCCAATTGAGAGCCTCTTGCACCTGCGCCTGGGGTGTTGCCGCCTAGACCTGGCAATGTAGCTGATTTCATGAGGCTACACCCCGATTAGTTTTCAGGTGCTGAAGGTCCATTGGAGGCTGAGCAGTGGCTCATTAGGACGGAGCAGTTGTTGATCGCTGCCAGGATAGCCGATGTGGATCGAGTGGATGTCGTAAGCATCCAGCTGGTGGATCTCGCCCACATCTGGTGGTGAGCTGAGATGGAGAGACTTGAGCGCCCCGTCGCCTGGGCCCTTTTCAGGGAGAGCTTCCTCACAAAGTTCTTCCCTGATGTCATCAGGAACGAGATGGAGCGACAGTTTGTCACGCTCACCCAGGTTCGTCAGATAGTGTTTTATATGCAAAATTTCATTTGTCAATTTATGATATGTCGATGCTTAACTCAGACACTATCTTGAATCAGGGAAATCGGACCGTGGACGAGTATGTCGCGGAGTTTACCCGTTTGAGCTGCTTTGCCACGTCTATGGTGGCTAATGATAAGGACAAAGGCCATCGCTTCTTGCTAGGCTTGGATATCGATATCCAGGATCGCCTGCCAGCTTTGAGGCTTCGTTCCTACGCTGATATCCTGGAGGCTGCCAGGAGCCAGGAACAGACCAGCCGGCATAAGCGTGCTATTCAGCGGTCCGTCCCGCACCTTGTCGCTGCTAGGCCCACTGGAGGGCCAATCAGAAGGCCAGTTCCAGCCCACCCTACCAGGGCTACTCCCTACCCTGCTGCTGCTCCACGGAGAGAGGGTTACTGCAACTTTTGTCAGATTACAGGACATATGCACAGGGATTGCAGACGGGCCAACGGTCGCTGTTTCGGGTGTGGTGTTGGTGATCACACTGTTCGGGACTGTCCGCAGAGGAGGACTGCGCCACCCGCTGGTGCGCCAGCTCAGGGTCAGGCCAGGCCGCCACTTCCCCCTCAGCATCAAATCGTCGGTCAGAGGACCGCTGCCCCAAGGAGAGCTCAGGCCTTCGACCTGACTACAGAGGAAGCTGAGACCGCAGAGGAGGTCGTTGCAGGTATAATTGTATTTTATTGTTTGTTATCTATTTCATGCTTTATTGTTTATCTTGCATCATGCCTTGTGTAGTTCTTTTCACATCAGTATTTACTATCCCTTATTATTCTGCACTATTCATCTCTTCCCACATTTTGACTCTATCATAGGTATCATCCTAGTCCATTCCTTTCCTGCCCATGTCTTATTTGATTCCGGGGCGACCCACTCCTTCGTTTCCTCTCGCTTTGTGGATCAGCATCAGTTAGAGTGCGGTGATATGCAGACAGCTTGGAACATCACCACAGGTGGCGGTGTTGTCGTTTGCTCCAAGGAATGCAAGCAGAGCCCTTTGATTATTGGGGGCAGAGATTTCAAGGCAGACCTGATAGTGATTGGCAATTCAGGTTTCGAAGTGATACTCGGCATGGATTGGCTGGGGAATCTCATGCCGTTATTGATTGCCGAGCGAAGAAGGTCGTATTCAGGATTCCGGAGCATGATGAGTTTGAATTCCATGCTGGGGAAACACCTCTTGGACGTGGTAAGGAGGTGGCAAATAAGGAAGATTGTGCAATGGAATTGCACACAGGCTGTGAGGCTGCGCCTCTTGTAGTTTGGGAATTCCTGGATGTGTTCCCAGAGGAATTGCCCAGGTTACCTCCAGATCGAGAGGTGGAGTTCGGTATTGATGTTCTGCCGGGTACAGTGCCAATATCGAAGAGCCCGTACAGAATGGCACCAGTCGAGCTTAAAAAATTGAAGGTGCAGATCCAGGGTCTATTGGATTTGGGTTTCATCAGGCCTAGTGTGTCACCGTGGGGAGCTCCTGTGCTATTCGTCAATAAGAAGGACGGAAGCTGTAGGTTGTGCATGGATTACCGGGAGCTGAACAGTGTCACTGTGAAGAATCGGTATCCACTACCCAGGATTGATGATCTGTTTGATCAGTTGGACGGTGCTGCAGTGTTTTCGAAGTTGGATCTTCGCTCGGGGTACCATCAGGTGAAAGTGAAAGCAGCAGATGTGCCAAAGACTGCATTCAGGATCAGGTACGGGCATTATGAGTTCTTGGTGATGCCCTTCGGTGTCACGAATGCCCCAGTAGTATTTATGAGCTTGATGAACAGAGTCTTCTCCCAGTTCCTTAACAGATTCGTGGTGGTCTTTATAGACGATATCTTGGTGTATTCGCGGAATCGGGAAGAGCACGCGGAACATCTGAGAATAGTCTTGCAGACTCTAAGGGAGAACAAGCTCTATGGGAAGCTCAGTAAGTGTGAGTTCTGGCTTGATCGAGTTCCATTCCTGGGACATATTATCTCGGGCGAGGGAGTCTCAGTTGATCCGTCCAAGATTGCTGCAGTGAAGGATTGGCCAGTGCCAAAGACAGTTTCTGAGGTGAGGAGTTTCCTCGGGCTAGCAGGGTATTACAGGAAGTTTGTGCAAGACTTCTCGAAGATTGCTGGGCCATTGACTAAGCTGACAGGAAAAGATCAGAGGTTTGAGTGGAATGAGGCTTGTAGTGAAGCCTTCGCCGAGTTGAAGAACAGGTTGACTTCAGCGCCCGTGTTAACTATACCAGATGGTTCGGGTGGCTTCGTTATTCACTGCGATGCTTCAGGCAGAGGTCTAGGTACAGTGCTGATGCAGAAGGGTCGGGTGGTTGCTTATGCGTCTAGGCAGTTGAGGCCGCACGAGAAGAACTACCCTACACATGACTTGGAGTTGGCAGCAGTGATCTACGCTCTGAAGTTGTGGAGGCACTACTTGCTTGGAGACCGAGTGGAAATTTTTACTGACCACAAGAGTCTCAAGTATGTCTTCACTCAGAAAGAGCTGAATATGAGGCAGAATCGCTGGTTAGAGTTGATGGCAGACTACGACATCAGTTTGCAGTATCACCCTGGTAGGGTGAATATGGTACCAGATGCGTTGAGCAGGAGACTAGCCGTCATGTGTTTGACCCAACAGAAGGAACTTATCGAACAGATGGGGAGGTTAGATCTGAATGTGATTTTGCCGAGCACCGTTCGCAGTTGCATGATGCTTCAGTTGCAGTCATCTTTGGTGGAGCAGATCAAGGAAGCTCAGGTAGGTGATGAGCAGTTGCAGAAGTTCCGGGCAGAAGTCGAGGCAGGTTTGAGGACCGATATGATCATTCACCCCGATGGATCGCTTCGCTTTGGGGCAAGGCTGTGTGTCCCAAAGGGTGAAGTCAGGCAGAAACTGCTCGAGGAGGCCCATCAGTCAGCATACTCTATTCATCCCGGTGGTACCAAGATGTATTGGGATTTGAAGCTCCACTTCTGGTGGCATGGCATGAAGAGGGCAGTAGCCAGATTTGTGTCACAGTGCTTGATCTGCCAGCAGGTGAAGGCAGAACATCAGAGGACCTCCGGACTTCTCCAGCCTCTTCCCATTCCGGAGTGGAAGTGGGAGCACATCACCATGGATTTTGTGACCGCCTTGCCAAGGAGTCCTAAGGGTCACAACGCCATTTGGGTGATTGTCGACAGACTGACGAAGAGCGCTCATTTCATCCCCTTCAGAGTTGGTCAGTCTACTGAGAGTCTAGCAGAGAGATACATGCAGGAGATTGTCAGACTCCATGGGGTTCCGGTCAGCATCGTATCTGACAGGGATACCAGGTTCCGATCTCAGTTTTGGGAAAGCCTGCAAAACAATCTTAGGAGCAAGCTGAAGTACAGTACAACATTCCATCCTCAGACAGACGGGCAGTCAGAGAGGACCATTCAGACCTTGGAGGATATGTTGAGGTCATGCGTGCTTCAGTTTGGAGGATCTTGGGAAGATCACCTACACTTAGTTGAGTTCTCGTACAACAACAGCTATCAAGCCAGTCTTAAAGTTGCACCGTACGAGGCATTGTATGGTCGGAAGTGTAGGTCGCCAGTGTGCTGGGACGACATTGGCGAGAGGAAATTGTTGGGGCCAGATTAGATTATCAAGACAGTCGACGCAGTGACTCAGATTAGGAAGCACCTTGTAGCAGCTCAGGACAGGCAGAGGAAGTGGGCAGACATCCACAGGAGACCATTGGAATTTGAGGTAGGAGACCATGTGTTCCTCAAGGTATCGCCGTGGAGAGGCGTTATCCGATTTGGAGGTGGAGGCAAGCTAAGCCCCAAGTTCATCGGGCCTTTCGACATTGTGGAGCGAGTAGGTAAGGTGGCCTATCGACTCGCGCTGCCGCCAGCTTTATCTGGAGTGCATGATGTCTTTCATGTCTCTCAGCTCAAGAGATACATCAGGGATGAGAGTCATGTGATTGACTACTCAGAGTTGTCGGTACAGCCAGACTTGTCATGTGAGATTCCGCCGGTTACTATCTTGGACAGGCGTGAGAAGGTGTTGAAGAATAAAGTTATAAAGTTGGTTCGAGTTGCATGGAATCCTCACTCGCCGGGTGAGTCGACTTGGGAATTGGAAGAAGAAATTCAGAAGAAATTCCCTCATCTCTTTGAGAAGTTGTATGTTGTCTTGGTTGTTTGTTTTCCTTCTTTTCTCGGGGTACCTACGATCACCGATTTGAATTTCGAGGACGAAATTCTTCTTATAAGGTGGGTAGGATTTGTAATCCCTGTTTCCGATTGTACGGGTTATTATTCTTGTATTTCTATTGATGTCTTTTTCCCCCTAATTTATTGTATTTGGGCTTTGTCATGTTGTGGGCTCACTAATTCTAATTGTTTATTATATTATTGTATTTTGGCCCAGCTACATTCAAGCCCAACCTATACCCTATTTGATATTGGATCCAAGACTTAATCTACCCAAACCCACTCCCCCTAACTAAAACCCAGACTCTTTCTCCCCTCAATCCCACAATCTTCTCTTTATTATTAACAACCCATTTTCCCCACAAATTAGAACTTCTCTAACAAACCCACTCTCTCTCTCTCTCTCTCCCGTTCTCTCTCCCTCTCCTGTTTCCCAAACCAAACCCACAGCACAACTCCTCTTCCTCCCGCTCACTCCTTCTTCTCGCCTTCACCCAAAAATGACAAAACCAAACTCCGACTTTCACTCGCTCATCACCTCGACCCCTGTCCACACTGCTAGCATCCCCGAACCACCGCAAGCTCCGCCTTCGCTCACTCCCCAGTTCGAACCCAGGAAACAGAGCCGCGTGCTACGTCATTCTCGACGTCGCGCCGTTGATTCCGCCGCCGTCGTCCTCCCCATCGTCGCTGTCACGCCTTCGCGTCGCCACATCGAAGCCCCCGCCGGCGTTGCGCCTCTCTCTCGCACTGTGTTTCAACGAAGAAGAGAACGAAGGAGGCAGCGATCTGGCGGGATTGAATCTCGACCATCGGATCCATCATGATCCGGCTACTCTGGACTGATCTGATCGCTGTGCGCTGTTCTGCCACAGCAGATCCGTCTCCGCTGTTCGCTGTTCGGGAGGGATCCGCTGCGTAGAAGCGCTCCCATTGGCTGGTTTCGCTGTTTGGTGTGTTGGCGCAGCAGATCCCGATCTTGCCGTTTGCTGTTTTGGCTGATCGGGTGTGGGGAAATCTTCACTCTTTGGTCGATCTTCGCACGTGCTTCTAGGAGACTTCTTCCGGGATTTTTCAACCCAATTTCCTACAACAAGTGGATCTAATCGTCGTCAAATTAAGGCAAGTATCCTTGTACAATTTATTTGTTTTAGTACAAGCACCCCTTGAAAAATACTACAAATAGTTAGAATTGTGACTCCTCCTTGAATATCGTTGTTGATCAATATTGAACCTCCAAATTTTATAATTCTAAGAGTCACAATAATTTCGTTGTATTAAATTATAATTACTTGGACTCTTTTACCCCTTGAACACATGAACACATGAGATTAAGGAGCCCTAAAAGTGTAGACGCATGGTATATTTTGTATTGGATGAACTTGCTACCATATGACTTAGAAAATAATTATTACTTGCTGTTTGAACCACCAATATCATGTATTTATAATACACAATAATTTAGACGCCTAATAACAAATTTCCATGAAATCTATACTAGTAAGTTATTCCCACATGTTGCTGTCCTGAATCTTCTTTTGCTGTTTCGACCCATTTAACATTAGAATCTGAACCCGAGACCTGAATAGAAGTTGTAGCCCTGGATGTCTAGATATCGTTAGACTCCGAAACTTTTGAATTCGGAGTTACAGTCTAGGAGTTATTACAGTTTTACTGCATCTGTGTCGGTAGACGCAGATTCGCAAAACTGCTGCACACCCTTACTTTGCGAATTAATTTAGCTGTGTAAACAGCAAGCGTTGGACATAAAAATTTATATGTAGTTGCTGGACACCTTATAGGTCATCCCCAATTTTTCATAGAATTAATTAACATTATTTCAATACTATTTCATATGTATGAATACATATACACAAATTCTGCCAGAACATTTTAGCTGGATAATTTATTCATGTCGACCCTCGATTATGCTATATAATTACCCTAAGCTTATCCCATGTACATGACCCTGATTTCTTGACTTGTTTCGCACACATGTATGCTTGCTTGATAAAATAATAAATGTAACAAGCCGGGGTTTAAGGGAAAGACCATAGTAATGGACAATATAGGTAAGTGTACTCAGAAGGGGGCCCGTGTTTTCCAGTACTCGGTTCATGAACCTGTTGCACTTGATGTATTCATGGAGCCAGTTACTTGGCTCATGAACCTGTTGTATTCATGGACCCACTGTGTGGTCCTTGAACCTGTTAGTATTCACGAACTCGTTTCGTGAACCTGTTATTTAATTTCGTATTCATGAACCGTGCCTGCCTGATACCTGATACTTGATACTTGAAAACTGAGTACGCCGCCCTATAGACTCCATTACTAGGCCTAAACGAAATTGTTTTGACTGTAGCAACCATGTAGTAAAAGGATGGATGCATGAAGTGCTACCTAGATAGTAATAACTACAAGACTTGAACATGAAACTTGAACATGACTCCCGTTACTTGATACTTGATGATATGATACATGAAACATGATACATGAGACTTGAAGCGTGAAACTTGAACTCGATACTTGTTACCTGATACTCAACAACTTGTTACTTGAGACTTGACACTTGAAATAAAATTTGACACTAGACTTGGCACTTGTTATATGATACTAGACTTGAGACTTGTCACTTGAAGTTAGATATCCCTACAGGTTCACTTGTCATGTGTTTTACTATTAGCGGTTGTTATCCAACCTGTTTACTAAGATGTCCCTCTTACTAGATAGTCCTTGGTTTTTCCACTACTTGTTATAATTCTGTTACATTCTTGATTCCAGTTCCTGTTCCCCATACTTGTACTTGCTTTCACTATTTGTGGCCCTAGCTTGCACTAAGGGCATTTTCTCTTGTTTTCCATGTTCTCCTTTTCTTTATATTTATTAAGCAGACTTTGGAGACGAGCTACCCGCTGGAATTGGTGAGCAAAGGTTTTAGCCTTCAAATGGAGAAGAACTTGATTAGAATATCTATTTCCTGCATTAGTTGTTTTCTTGGATTATTATTTCTTGCAAATTTAAGAACTTGTAACGGGCTGATGTTCCCGAGTTTTAACTTGATCCAGACTTGAAACTATTTGGATGTTTTATTATATTTCAGTTGTTTCTGTTACTAATAAATTATTCATGCATGCTTGGTTATATATATCTCTCTTATTATATTCTTGTTCTGATGCTGAGTCGATCCTACAGCTTATGAATGATGTTAAGATCATTCGCTGAGCTTCATCATGCACTCGTATTCCGTATTTTGGGAAGCGGGGCGTGACACTTGAGCTCCCCAAAGGGAGCAACCAAGCCATTTCGGAGCCGGTCGATGAGTTAGAAGAAGTGTTTTTTCCGAAGAAGATCCGACCAGGACGTTCCAAGTAAGCAAAGTCCTCCCCAACCAGGTCAAAGCTGACATCGTCCAAAGCATATGGGTGAACCGAGACCTGTTCGTGTGGACCGCTGCCGATATGCCTGGTATCTCGGAAGAATTACCCATGCACCACCTCATTATATTTCCCGAAGCGAAACCCGTCCAACAGAAGCGTCACACGTTTGCACCGGACCACCAGAAAGCCATCAAAGAAGAGGTAGATAAACTCTTGACGGCTCGGTTCATCCAAGAGGTTAATTACCCCGAATGGCTTTCCAACGTCGTAAGTGCATCTGTAGTCGTTGGCTATTTAGCCAAAATATCCAAAATTTGGCTCGAATCCTACTGTAGTCGTTGGTTATTTTGCCAAAATTTGGCTTTTAGGGAACAGTAGAGAGCTATATTTGGCAGACGATTTGGCTAAATGGATAAAAATAGCCCGACGAAACATTATTTTTTGTTTGTTGATCGGACGGTGTATAATTTACCGTCTGAAAAAAAATTATTACTAAAAAAATCGGACGGTAAATTATATACCGTCCCATAACATTTTTTTTAAAAAATTTACTGGAAGGGAAATGTTTTCCTGTCCGATTTTTTTTTAAAAAAAAAGGTCGGGACAGTATATAATTTACCTTCCCTCACATTTACAATTTTTTTTTTTGAAACGGCAGATCATCACCCTATTTTAAAAAATATATTTAAAAAATTACATATTTACCCTTGTAGGATCAACGCTCACAATTGTTGCTGCAACGGCTATTTTTGGGGGAAACGAAGCACCATGTCTAAAATGAACATAGTGGCTATAAATAGATGCTCCCACGATGTGTGTTTATTATAATTAAATTTTTCAGACACATTTTCAGTTCATTCTACATTCGGTTCATCCCCAATTTTTTTTCCTTCATCTTTCTGTATCTCATTTTTTAGGTTTTTTAAAATTGATTTCATGGCGAGTCGTCCAAATAGAGGCCGGGCATATTCCGGTATTGAAGATGTTATTTTGGCTCAAAGTTGGGTTGCTATCACCCAAGATCTGTTGATCGGTATGGATCAGACAGGGATACAATTTTGGGATCACATCGCACTCTTCTTACATTTACGAGTCTTTTAGGCACTACTACCGATAGAACATCATGCTCTCTTTCCAGCCGATTCTCAACCATTTCAAAATAAGTTGCTTTGTACAATGCGAGTTGAGCAGTGTCACAAATAGAGCGGCAAGCGGTACTACGGAGGCGGATAAGGTGTGTTTAGTTTTGAAATAGAGTGCATTTTGAATTATTTACATCGGTACTTTACGCTATTATTAATATACATCTATTAATTGTGGAAAGGTCCGCGATGCTGGAATGGAGTACATGCAAATATTTGGAAAAACCTTCAAATTCGAAGAGTGTTACGAAATTCTCAAAGATCAACCCAAATTTTCCTTGCGTACAACTCATGTCTTTGAACCAGTCTTGAGTTCTCGATCCGGGGAAGGTGGTAGTACAACAAGTTTGCCCACAACCGTCTGTTGGATCCTGTAGGCAAGTCAAGAAACACTAGAGGGGGGGGGGGGAATAGTGTTTATAGAAAATTAATTGCGGAATTAAAAATTATCTTATGTTCAGTCGACTGTAAAAGGAAGTTCAGTCGAATGAGGCGTCAGAGTAGAAGAGTATTTTGATACTAGTCTGATAAGTCGACTTAATACAGAAAGGCAGTCGACTTGCCAGAAAAGTTTCTGAGAAGATTGTAATCCCAGTCTGATCAGTCGACTTAAGATGGGAATACAGTCGACTTATCAGAACGGTTTTGAGAGAATTGCAATGCAAGTAATAAATGGTTCAAGAGATACAACCACAAAAATTCCAACCACAGAGTACACACGATATATCCTGGTTTGGTCCTCCCGACCTACATCCAGTCCCCAAGCAACCCACTTGAAGTTTTCCACTATTCTTGAAAAATGTACAAGAATAGCCTATGGCATTAGACAACAACCTTGTCCAACCCATAGTCCTCTCTCCCCACTAGAGAGAGCAACCCACTCTTCCACCAAGAGTGAAAACCTGACTCTACACCCTAGAGCCCTACTCTCCAACCGAGAGAAAAAGAAAACAGTAAAATTATTTACAATCAACCTATAACCTTGTTGTAAATATGATTTTGTACGTGGCTATTTGGTCGACTTCTGGATTCAGTCCAAAACAAATTCAATGTTATGCTGGACTGAAAACAGAGAACCAAGACTTAAAAATTAGAGTGCTTGAGTTGGAAAACTTTCTCTTTTGAAAGTAAGAACACTTAAAAAAATTTCTCAAAAGCTTGGAGACCTTCCATGGTGATTCTAAGCCTCTATTTATAGAGTAGAATCTCTGGAAATTGTAAAACAGTTTATCACAACTGTTTACAAATGGATATATATTTTTTGAAATAAAAAAATCTAGTTTTGAAATCAGTAATCTGTCAAAACGGCTTGAACAGTTGACTGGATTGCCGTTATAAGTCGACTGGCTAGAGTTTGAAGAAGCTTAGACAGTTTTGTACAAGTATAGTTGACTGGTCCTTAATGGTAGTTGACTGGTACTCAACAGTTGACCTAGTTCAAATTATTTTGACCTTTATTTTTAAAAAACACACAGTTATAAAATTATATGTGAGTGTGTGTGTGTGACAAGGCTTTTACATCAATCTAAGACTCAACAAAAGAAGATTACATTTGTTTTTACAAGACACAACATATAAGATATTGAAGCTTTGGTCTTGACTTGAGTCATTAGTCTTGATAGAAGCTTTAGCCATTGTCTTTGTATGAAGCTTTGCTTGATCATTCTTCAGCTTTAGAACTTGCTTGATCAATTTACTTTGAGGTCTTTGTGTATCATACATGATCAACTTTGATACAACCTGAAATATATGAGAGGTAGCACAACAACTTTGCATTGTGTTTTAATCATCAAAATCAAGAATCAACACCATCGACTGGGATTCTGATATACCGGTTGAGGTCGTTGCACCTAAACCACTATCTCAACCACTTGGCCGAAAAGCAGAAAAGAGAAAGGGAAAGCGGACCGCCGAATCATCCGATATTGCTACAATGGTTGAAGAGACGAAATTTTTTAATTCTTTTTATAAAGAGACGCAGAAAAGAAAGATAGCAATGAAACAAAAAGACTGCGAACTAAAAGAAAGAATGGAAGAAGATCGCATAATGTGTTTGGACTTGACCAGCTTACCTGAGGCTCAACGTTATTATTTCATTTGTCGACAACATGAAATAATGCAAAAAAGAGGCTACCATTCGGGGTGAAGTAATATTTAATTATTACTTATATGTCTTTGTATCTTCTCTTGCATATTAATTTGTTTCTAAATTTTTTAAAATGTATTTTACGCTTCTATTTCATTCTTATTATTAGCTACATCTTATTTAAGTTGATTCTAATATAAAACATCAGAACGGTTGACCAATTAAAATGAAATCCATATCTGATTGATTGAAACAAAATTCACATACAACAATATGGTGATATACGCATATCATGAACACTCACTATGAGGGCTAATTAATCTTCATCACTCCATATGAGTTCCAGATATGTTTGACCAAATCATTTCGAAGTACATGGTGCCTTTGTCTATCATGTAGTTGTACATTACGTGCCGTTCGAGCTGCACGCTTAGTTGGTCCAGACCTATTAGATATTATGAAGGTCGAGTCGGCATATTGGTCGTATTCATACTCACAAGTCCCTTCTTCCCTTTCGTCTTTAACAATCATATTATGTAATATGATACATGTTTTCATAATTTACGATAGACTATCAGCATCCCAAAGTCTAGCTAGACCTCTTACAATAGCAAATCGTGCCTGTAAAACCTTGAAAGCGCGTTCAACATCCTCCGAGTTGCTTCTTGCATTTGGGAAAATTTATTCTTTTTCGGTGAATCTGGAGCAGAGTAAGTCTTCACTATAGTCACCAACGGGGGGTATATACCATCAGCTAAATAGTACCCCATAATGTAGGGACGATTGTTAATCACAAATTCTGCAGGCAGAGCACAGCTATCGAGATTATTTTTGAATAGTGGAGAACGGTTAAGTACATTCAGATCATTATTGCATCCAGGCATGCCAAAAAATGAATGCCAAAACCAAAGATCGTAAGAGGCCACTGCTTTGAGAATAATTGTAGGCTCATGAACGTGACCAGTATATTGGCCATGCCAGGATGTGGGACAATTTTTCCAAGCCCAATGCATGCAATCAACACTACCTAACATTCCGGGAAAATCCCTTACTGAATTTTCTTCCAATAACCTCTGCACATCATTAGCCGTTGGATGTCTCATATATTGCAGGCCAAATATCTTAATAATGGCCACCCAAAATTGACGTAGTATTTTTAGAACCGTTCATTTTCCAATACGCACATAATTATTAGCTACATCTGCAGAACTTCCATACGCCAAACAACGTATAGCCACTTTAATTTTTTGATGCGGGGATAACCCGAAAGCTTTTGTTGTATCTTGTCGCAGTTGAAAATATTGATCATAACTTACAGTAGCTTCGAGTATTCGATTAAATAAATCCCTGCGCATACGAAAGCGTCTTCAAAATAGTTTGTCGCCGTATATTGGATTGTCGGCAAAATAATCCCTGTGAAGACGTCGATCACCATCTTCTCTTTCACGATGAATATAACGGTGGTGGTTTGTATGTTGATTCTGTTGAACGACCATCAATAATAGCTGCGTACGTCTATTAATAATCAATGCAAGATTTTCTTCTTCTTCGTCCGAAGAAGTGGAGTTAGGAGAGGAGGTGTTAGCGGCCATTGGAGAATAAGTGATTTGGTCACTGGTTTGTATGTTTGAAAGGGAAGATGGTGAGCAGCTTTAAATAACCCCCTGTGACATGAAATAAAATGTCATACACCTTGTGACATTACATGACAATATAAGTGAATAGGAATGGATTAGATGTGACATAAAATGTCATACACATTGTGACATTACATGAAAATATTTTTTGACCATATACGAATAATTGTGACCATATAGGAATAATTGTGACGTTATAGAAATCATATAGGGGTACGTTCACTCACAATAATTGTGACCATATAGGAATAAAATTACAAGATCATTAATGCTAATAACATACATCATACAAATAAAGATGCTAATTACCAGAAATCATACAAATAAAGATGAGCTATATTCATCATATTCAGGTTGTGTAGATGGAACGAAATCGGGTGTTGGGTTTTCCGTCTCGGTATTGCCGTATACAACATTCCTATGCCATACCCGTCGGCTTGAAGAAGACGGGCGATCTACTGATATCTCCTACGAGAGATAACTTCTAATGGAATAAAGGACCTCAGTACTATTTTTGAAAGAATAATCTATCGTAATTGTTCCTCTGTACTAGCGATTTCTTGTGTGTAACTTCTCGTAACTGTACCAGAATATAATGGAAATTCCACTTCGCACTCCCCGTAGTATGCAGGCACATCTTGAGGTGGTTGTGTTACGTACTCTGCAGGAGCCCAAAAAGGAGGAGCCGGAAACGGTAACTGCGCAGTCAGATCATTAATGCTAGCTGATCCAATGAAATCAATATTGCCTGCATGCGAAATTTTCTTCATATTAGCACCTATTGACCTTTGGCCCAATACTTTTCATATATAAGTTTGTTCACAGGCTGGACCAATTGGGAAACATCTACTGGTGGACATATATCTTACTGCGGTATCCGAGACATAACAATAGGTGGGTCTCTCGATATGACAATAATCTCAGTCAATTGACGATAACAACAATCACCAATATACCAAATACCCTATAAAATAATTCATTAGTCCAAAATAGGTCAACATTTAAATATAATAAAATTTCAGTTCTGGTATATAGGATATAAATATGCATTTTTACATGTTCGAGAAACTAGAAAAAAACTCGGTGACGAGACATGATATTTGCAAATATAATGTCATGCTCATTCGAATATGAAGATCCCAAATATGGTTGCCATATAATACATGTTGCAGTCCTCACCTCCAATTGATACCTAGCTACAGAAATATTGTACCTAACCTGATCTGTTCTTCGATTCTCCAATTCATTTGATTCCAACGTGTATTTTTGGGCCGTTTGTGAGCGGCTATTAATGTGTCGACCAGATTTTTTGTTGTTGCACTTATTGAAACACATACATGTGTGTATTCATAAGTCCAGTACTGAAATTACAATAATGTATTAGTTAAGAGTATAAAATAAATAACATTGTATTTAATCAAAAATTAAAAACTCTTTATTAATAGTGGGTACCTCGAGTACTTGTCATGACCCGTTCAAAGCCTTCACTGTATTTCTGGAACAAGAATCCAGAGACATGTATAACAGTGCAAAAGCTTGACTACCCTAATCAAATGTGCCAACTATAGAAAGATCTTCTAGTGCTGCAAGCCAACCACACCTTATAACTGAAGTAGCAATGGAGAAAAGAAATTCACCCAAGAAGTAAAAAAAGAATGCGCGTGCAACCGTCATGGCTATAACATTATCGGTTCTGGCTTCCTCAATCACAGTGTTGTGAAAATATTTCTTCAGGAATGAGCAGCGTATTCCCTGAGACTTCCAATCTTCAGCTATAATTTCAGGAAAGAAGCGATTCTGGACTACTTCGAATGGACACTCCTCGTCGTTACACGGTGGTTTTTCACCAATTCCGATCGATATTCCCGTTAGCATCGCCCAATCCAACGGGGTGAATCCTAACTTACCGAACGGTAGATGAAATGTGTGGGTAGTGTCCCACCATCTCTTAACCAAGGCCTCGACAATCTTATGTGATGACTTCTCCGTATCAATTGTGAAAAAATGTTGCCCGACTGCATTACCAATTATTTCCTTGAGTAGTGGGACATGAGAGCATATCTTGTATGCTTTGATTGGACCCTTCCAACTTCCCCAGAATACATAAAATCCACCAAAGCAGTTTTCAGTAATATTCTTATAAATATTAGCGCGGTTGTCGACTACCCGTTTCCAGATTGTCGGATCCCTTAAATCCATATCTGGAATATATGATTCAGGTTGTTTACTTGTATTGCAATGAACCTCACTAGCTTGACTCTGATTTCTTCCTACCAATAAATCTTCGGATTGACATTAGGAGATATTATTCTGGAGACTAGATTAAGCTTTCCAAAAAAAAATGAGTTGGGATAAAGGAGAATGAGTTGGGACATAGGTGAAGATAGTATCTTTTTATTGAGAATGAACCAAGTGCATCTCACAAAATTTATAGCAGAAGAGAACTAGAGACATGTTGATTATTTAACAACAAGGGCAAAATAGGAATTTATAAAAAAAACAAAAAAATATGAAATCAATCAAACGGAAATTGATTGACCATTTGACGTTTTCTTTTGGGCTGTTTTTTTTCTTCCTATGCGACGAACAATCAAATACCGCCGGTGATGCGCGATCCCATCGGACGACCAGTCTTTGCCCATCCCAGACTATATATAGTTTTTTTTTTCAAAAAATTTGAATAACGGGAAATCATTTCCTGTCTCTTCATTTAATTTTTTTTTTAAATGAACAGACGGGAAATTATTTCCCGTTTGTTATTTTTTTTCATTTAAGAATTAAACAAATTACAACACATGAGATTTCTTTCCCCGTTCTTGAATTTTTTTTCAATTACAAATTTAGGGACGGTGTATGATTCACTGTTTGAGAAGTTTACAACAAAATATTTGTTGGGACGATACATAATTTTTCGTCCGTCCAATTAAATGAACGAAAAGCCAAAAATTGGCTAAAACGACTACAGATGAAGCTCTCATTTGCTATTGGCTATATGCCAAATATGCAAAATATAGCTCTAACGACTACAGATGCTCTAATGGTGAAAAAGGCCAATGGAAAGTGGAGAATTTGTATCGACTTCACAAATCTGAATAAGGCCTATCAAAAAGATTTGTTCCCTCTTCCTAGTATCGATGCACTAATCGATACTACTTCTGGTCACGAACTCTTAAGCATTATGGAAGCTTTCTCCGGGTACAATCAGATCAGGATGTTCCCCCTCTGATATTCTGAAGACTTCTTTCACGACCGATCAAGGTCTATATTGTTACCGCATCATGGCCTTCGGGATAAAGAACGCCGGAGCAACATATCAGCACCTCATCAACGAGGTCTTTAAGGAAAAAATCGGGAGGAACATGGAGGTTTATATGGATGATATGTTGGTAAAAAGCCTCAGAAAGCAGGACCATGTGGTCGACCTTCAAGAAGCCTTCGATGTCTTGCGAAGTCACAACATGAGGCTCAACCCATCTAAATGTGCCTTCGGGGTATCGTCTGGCAAGTTCCTAAGGTTTACGGTTAGCTAGAGGGGCATAGAAGCCAACCCAGAGAAGATCCAAGCCATATTGAATATGGCTCCCCCGTCCAGTGTTAAGGAAGTACAAAGGCTCACAGGGAGCCTTGCCACCACAGGGCGCTTCCTCTCCAAGTCAGGGGAGAAGTTTCTCCCATTTTTCAAGGCCCTAAGAGGAACTAAGGGCTTTGACTGGGGACAATCACAGCAGGAATCCTTCGACCAACTCAAAGCATATTTGGTCAACCCCTCGCTCCTGAGTAAGCCCAAGCCTAGAAAAATCCTTTACCTTTACCTCGCCACATCAAAACAAACCCTCAGTGGTGTCCCAGTAAGGAAAGAAGACAAAAGCCGATCTATTATGTGAGTAAGGTCCTCTAGGATGCCGAACTCTGTTATTCAAAGATGAAAAAGATGGCCTACGCACTAGTTATGGCTGCTCGAAAGCTTCGCCCATATTTCTAAGCCCACTCGGTGGTCATTCTTATCGACCAACCCCTTAAGCAAGTGTTGCACAAGTCTGAAAGCTTGGGGCACCTCGTGAAATGGTCCATCGAGCTGAGCCAACACGATATCAGCTATCAGCCAAGAACTGCTATTAAGGCTCAAGCCCTAACAGAATTCTTAGTTGAAAGCACTATCCCCGATCCTTGCAATGAAGGCATGGAACCCCCGTTCTGGAGCATTTATGTCGATGGATCCTCATGCGCTAAGGGAAGCAGAGGGGGGGGGTCATCCTAACCAGCCCAAATGACTTCGTTCTCCAGTACTCATTCCGCATCAACTTTAAAGCATCAAACAATGAGGCAGAGTATGAAGCACTCATAGCCGGTTCTATTCCTGGCATGCAAGGCTAGCACTCAACGTGTCAAAGTATTTAGTGACTCCCAGCCACCTTCCAAGAAGTAGAAGTCCTACGCATCCCCCGAGAAGAATATGGGTAGGCAAATGCCCTATCAAAGTTGGCTTCCTCTTCTCTCTAAGGGCTTGAGCACACTGTTTTGATCGAAGTTCTTTTAAGACCCAACATTGAGGAAGGAAGCCTCGAACTAATGGAGATACCACCCCTAGCACATGGGAAAAATTGGATGAAACCATTTCTCGACTTCCTTGAAAAAGGAACCCTTTCCCCAGACCCTGAAGAGGCTAGGAAAGTCAGAACTAGAGCCGAGCGATATATGCTCATCGAGGGAGTTATGTACAAGCGCTTCTACACCCAAGTAGACGGCATACCCTACTTGCGGTGCTTATTCTTCGTCGCCGTAAATAGGAATATTGCTCCCCTGAGGAAGCCCAATATGCTCTAAGAGAGGTTCATGAAGGGGTTGGTGGTGCCCATATGGGAGCAAGGTCCCTTGCCCATAAAATCCAGAATCATGGCTACTTCTGGCCCACGCTCCTTAGCGACGCCGAACAGCATGTTCGCCAGTGCACTCCCTGTCAGAGGTTCTCATCCATTTGGCGTACGCCTCAAGCTGAGCAAACTTCCTTATCTAGTCCGATCCCCTTTACTATGTGGGGAATGCACTTGTTAGGGCCTTTCCCTCCGCAGCCTGGTCAGAAGAAATTCCTTGTTGTAGCGATCGATTATTTCTCGAAATGGATTAAAGCCGAGCCCTTAGCAATAATTATGGAGAATAGGGTCCACGAGTTCTTCTGGAAGAACATTGTCTGCCGATTCTGTATCCTTCGGAGCCTAGTGACTGAAAATGGAACCCAATTCATAGGGGCGACCTTCCGCAACTTCTGTGCGGATCTCGACTTCCAACAACAATTCTCCTCAATATCCCACTGACAATCCAACGGTCAGGCAGAGAACGCCAACCGGCAAATTCTCGCTGGCCTAAAGAAGAGACTCGAAAAATCTACAAAAGGGTTGTGGGTTGAACAACTTTCCAATGTGCTTTGGAGCTACCACACCACTAAACGGACACCGAATGGAGAATCTCCATTTATCTTGACATATGGCTCAGAAGCCGTAATCCCACTCGAAGTTGGCCCGCTTGTTAGCCTTCAGTGAGGAAAGAAATTCCAACCATCTCTGGGGCAATCTCGACCTCATTGACAAAATCCAAGAAAAAGCATCCATCCGCCAATAGATCTACCAGTGCAGGGTCGAGCAGTCCTACAACAAGAAGGTTCACACCATAAATCTCAAAGAAGGAGACATGGTCATTAGAAAGTTATCGATCTCCTTCCCGAGCAAAAAAGGAAAACTATCTCCAAATCGGGAAGAGCCATATAGGATCTCCAGAGTTGTCTACCCTGGCGCGTATCAACTTGAAGACCCAGAGGGAAGAAAGTGTCAAGAACTTGGAATGCAAAGCATTTGATAAAATTCCAAGATAGCTAGATTCCAGAGAGTTACATTCCATTATTTTTTTACTTTTGTTGTTTTTTATTCATTTCCATGTAATAAAGGCTCGCAACTTAAAAACAGCCACTTAGTTTTCTCCTTTATAAAAACCTAGTTTATTTTTCTGAAAAACTGTTGTAAAAAACTAATTGTTTTACCCTAAAAGCGTACACACTAATTATGAAAACTCTTAAATGACAAGTTCATATTCCAACACTTAGTTCGATGCCACTTTAGCCACTTGCAAACGAGCAAGTGCGAAGTAGCTCGCCATTCAGAATTGCTCCCACAACTATTGAAAACTCTTAAATGACAAGTTCGGAGTCTATCATATGGTTCGATGCCACTTTAGCCACTTGCAAACGAGCAAGTGCAAAGTAGCTTGCCCTTCGAAATTGCTCCCACAACTATTGAAAACTCTTAAACGACATGTTCGGAGTCCAAAACTTGATTCGATGGCACTTTAGCCACTTGCGAAACGAGCAAGTGCGAACTCATGAAACGATCTTCCTTGGGCACGCTCTTCTCGCGAACATGATGTGCTCATCACGTTGCCACCATTAAGAAGCCTCTTCAATCGGTGAACTTCCATCTCTAGCTCAACTATTCTTTCTTTGAGAGAATCGTCCTTCACCACGAACTTCAAATGAGGCACACTCCCTATGAAAAATTCGAGAATTGTCCTCATAAGATGGCTGACCTCCATGCTCCTTTCGAGCACCACGTTCTTCAACCCATCTCACTTAGTGGTAGCTGAAAGTAAGGAGTGACGAAGGAGTTTAACCCGTGAAGACTCTCGAGTAGTTACCTCCCCCGAAGGACTATCTTCTACACCAACAGGGGGTACTTCCCGCGAAGCCTCATCGTCGCACCACGCTGCTATCTCTCGATGGGATAACACTCTTCTCAAGTGGCTAAGCTCCGCTTCAACTTTCGAAAGTCTTTCTCGAGACTGAGCAAGCCCCAACTCAGTAATACAGAGTTTGGTACGAAGCTGCAATGTCCTACTGTCTTGAGAAACATGTGCAGGGCAAACAAAGACCTGCCAACCCAAGAAAGAGGCGTAAATCACTCTAAGTGAAAGTGTGAAAGCTACAAAATCACTCTAAGTGAAAGTGTGAAAGCTATAAAATCATGCTAAGTGAAAGTATGAAAGCTGCAAAACCACCCTAAGTGAGAAAGCTACAAAATCACTCTAAGTGAAAATGTGAAATCTACAAAATCTCTCTAAATGAAAGTGTGGAAGCTACAAGATAACTCTAAGAGAAAGTGTGAGCGCCCATAGGAAATGGAGAACAGAACTTCAGTGCCATACTTGATGTGAACACCTAAAGGAAGTTTTCATTGCTAAAGTAAAGATACAAAAGCGGTGGCCAGTCCGTTATTAAGCATCGATACAAAAGTAGTAAGAAAAAAAAAACAAACAAAAACATCTAGTTATAAAAGAAGTCAAGGGTCCACCTCGGCAGACATGTCGGGGGGGGGGGGCTCTCACGACCACTCCCCTCAATCGCGTTCGGTACCGCTACTATGGCAGACTGAGAGTCCGCTACCACAATCTCCTCCTCTTTCTCTCGCCCTCCTCCTCCTCTTTGCCATCGACGGGGTCGCACAGACAGTACCCCGAGCAATCGAACTTGGGGACGCGTGCTTCTACATGTCTAAGCACCCTCGCGAATGACTGCTCCATGTTCGAGCGCAAGTGCCCCTTTGCTTCGGCCCATACCGCCTCCACCGCCTCCTTCTCCTTGGTCGCAGCCTCTATCACCTTTGCGGCAAGCTCTTTCTCTTGGTCTGCCCTCTCCTTCTCTAAGGCAATTTTCTCATTCACCTTCGCCAGTGCAGACTCCAGCAAACCGATCTGCATCGCTTGAGTCTTCGATAGGCGCTTCGTCTCCTTATATGCCTTTGCGGTCTTCGCTCTCTCCGACCGGTCCCTATCGCTCGCCGCCTTGAACTCTTTTCTTGCTCCGTGAACTGCTTCAATAGGTGGCTGAAGTGGAAAGTAATCTACAAAGACAAAGAAAAAATTCTAAGTTACAAAGATAAAGAAAAAATCTAAGTTACAAAGGCGGAAGAAAAATTCTAAGTTACGAAGTGATGAGTGGTCTATCTGTCACGCCCCGCTTCTCAAAAATGCAGAATACGAGCATGTAACATTGGCCCAGCGAATGACTAACGTCATCCATAAGTTGTTTATCCGATCAACTCAACAATGTAATCAATACAGAATAATTGTGCAGGCAATAATAATAATCTCATAAACAATAATATTTGAACTGAGGCAATATATAATATCCAAGTACAATAATAATCCTAACATCTGGAAACAATAATAAAATTATTCGGGTCAAAATCCCACAATACAAAGAAATAACAATAATCCAATAGTTAAGTCTTCATGAAAAAACAACAATTTATTAAGCGGCGATGCTATCAATTCCTTTCACCAATGTTGTTCTCCTAATCTATCAGAAAATTCTCCATCAACACCTGTAAACACTTCATCTAAAAAGATGAGAAAATTGTCCTCAGATCAAGTCATAGACAACAAGTAGAGAAAGCAGGGAACAAAGAAATAACGGTATATCAATGAATCAATGGATCAATAGGAATCAATAATATGGCACGATAATCAATAATCAATATCACGGTAATCGATGCAATGGCTATAAACAATGATTCAATATTCGGCAACAATATTCAATGACCAATAATGGTAACACTTAGCCAATATTCGATATCAATAGGGAACAATGAGGAATAATATGCAGTGTCGATACTGTGTGATCCTTAAGTCTATTAATCATTTTGATCCTAACTAATGTAGCACTTCATGCGTCCCATCTATTTACCACATGGTTGCTACATACAAACAAGTTACGTTTTAGACTTAATAGTTGGCTCTATAGTTCATGTACTTGGGAAACGGTATGAACGACTCTTTTCAATATTCAGTTATTCAGTCATTCAGTTATTCATTATCGGTATCCATGGAACAATATACAGTTATCCAGTTATTCAGTCATTCAGTCATTCAGTAATTATAGGGAAACCACGAGCTCTCTTCCGAGTACAGTCTCTATATTGTCCACTACTTAGGTCAACCCTTAAATCCCGGCTTGTAACAACTTTTATTGATGCAACAATACAATACAATAAGCAATCTAGAGACATTAGATGGACAATAGTAACAATGGGGGAACAATAGGATGATAACATGAATTGGATAATTAGAATGGTGACAATAAGACACTAGGATCATGCAATGCAACACACATACATTAATTCATGCAATACTACGATATAGGATTAATTAATCTATTAAAATCTAGAATATAAAATTCTGGACAGCAAGAGTAGTCTGTACAAAAATACAGTTTCCCGCTGCTTCAAAACTTGAAAACTAAATCCATCAGAAATTCTAGAAACTAGACTTCCACACGGTTCCAAAATCCGACAACAATAGCTAGGTCAATCACATTGTTCTTTACAGATTTCATGTTCAGGCAGAATTTCGGCATTATGTTATTTTATTTTTAGAATCAGCAAAAAATCAAAATAAAATTCATTAAAAATGTTTTCTACACTCCTAAACATGTTAAGCAACAATCTGAAAATTTTCAGAGCAAAATTTTATCATTTGATCAGCCTTTTTACTGTTTAAACAAGAAACGTAGAAAAATTTGAAAATCTGAAAGTAAAAACACGGCTGTAGTAAAACGGGCATAACTTTTGCTAAAAAACTCGGAATTCAAAAATTCAAGATGTTCTGGAAACTAGAAAGATAAGGCTACAATTCATATTCAAGAAGTAATTAGTTTTAAGATCATTTACTGGTTCAAAAATAGCAGTCAATATATAGGTCAACAAGCAATATACAGGATTTGTGTAGTTTTCTTGAAAATAAATTAAATGAACATAATGGGTATCGATTCTTTAGTCAATAAATTGTATAATCAGCATGATAGGTATCAAAACATGATAAATAAAATTAGAACACGCTCATCAATTTATCATCAATCAATCATCAATCGATCAAATAACATACAACCTAGCAATTGTCTCTACAATAATTTATTTGTGTGACGATTATATGAACAACCCTATTATCAATTCTATATGCACTCATGAAAGATCCAAACTTTAGAGTCAAAAGTTGCACGATATAAAGAATATTAGGGTTAGCTCGTGTAAACCCTCAATAGACCCAACGAAGAGATAAACAATGGATAATACGATAACAAAGAGATCTACTTGCAAGAGTTTCAATAAAACTTGAATTTGATACAATCAACAATTCAAGAGGATGGTGACTTGCCTTATAAATGGTGAAAACGAATACTAAGAATAACGGGATAAGAATTCTGAAGCAACGAACACACGAACTAACACAATTTAACATGTGCAATACACGTGTAGAAGAGAACTCAGTAAAACAGCAACACACAATAGTGAACAAAGAGACAGCAGCAATGTCAGCAAGGCTCAGCGTCGCTGGTGGGGGGGGTGGCGTCCGACGGCGGTCGACGAACGGCGCGACGGGGATGGAGGCACCTGTGGTGCTGGTCGACAGAATCCGAGCAAGGGAACAGCGACAGCACTGGGGTATGGGTATTTCTTGGTGGGTTTTCGATCGATCAGAGGAGGTGGGGTCGGGAGGATGTGCTGGTGGTGGCGACAGGAGGTCGGCAGCACGACGGGGAGTCATCGACCGAGTATGGAGCAAGGGGGTCCCGGAGTTGGCGCCGGAGAAGAGAACAGATGATGAGTTCAGAGGATTTTGGGGCGGCAATTGAACGGGAAAAGAGAAACGGGAGAGGAGAGAGAAGAAAGGAGTGAGAATAAATAAGCGGCTAAGACTTCAAAATTGTGCAATTTTTAAGGTTTACAGTAGAGTTTTATTTATAGGGTACAATTAAGGGTACTGGGTTAGTTGTTTAGGGTCCAATAAAAGCGGTTTTAGGTTAAGAACACATGAAATTGGAGTTTTAGGATTTGATAAGGGATAGATCTAAATCAATCGGGTTTAAATAAAAATACCCACAATTCAATAAAAGAAAAAAAATAGGATTAACAAGAAAATAATTCATTTAAGGAAAATAAAGAATTCCATGAACAAAATTTAAATCCAAATGAATAAATAAGCAATACAATAAATATAAATTGGCTTGAAAATAAATCGAAATTTACCAAGAAAATTAGATCAAGTACGAAAACAAAATAATTTCTTAAATGTACTTTAACTAAATAATCAAGGAATAACAATTAATAGTTATAATTATAAAATCATACAATAAAATAATTATTTGGGTTTAACAATTTTTATTAAAATAAATCAAATAATAATAATATATATGATTTGGGCCCAAATATAATTAACCGATAAATTAAGATTATAAAACAAGTTTAAAATACACCATCATTCGAAATAATATAATTTTCGATTGGAAAATATTTTAATAGAAAAATCCTAAAACGAATTTAACACAAAATAAATTTATCAATAATCGAAATACAGAAGATATTCAGAAAATATGTATTTACGGGAATGGGGGTTACACTATCAATCCGCAGAAGATCAAGACAGAACTTACCGACATGTTGGCTCTAGCTATCTCTAGGACGTCGTCACCAACCGACCCTGCCTTCATGGTGGATCGGTCCTTCGAAGTCGCCAAGGGCTGCACCGCCTGCATGCAGATGGTGGAGTCCCCGAGGAAGCTGTCGTGTTTCATCACACGCCATTCTGGGACGAAGAGCTTCTTCTGCTCCTCGGTGAGAATCCCCTCTGCCGTTGCAGTTAGAGGAGGAGCTTCCATAGCCAGAGCGGCACCTAGAGAGAACTCCTTGGCAGACAGGGCAGGAGATGCGGAAGGGGGAGACTCTCAAAGTTAACCGCCGGTGGGTAAACGCTGAACCCCGAGCAGCTTTGGCAGGCAGGGGTCCCGCGACAGTCCTCTTTCTGTTCTTCCCATCGGGAGCCTTGCTACTTAGACCCCTACGCTGAGACACCATTGACTTAAAGTCCTTGTTCGCTACTCCTACAAAGTCCGACACAAAGGGATTCGCACAAGGAGATATGTAAGTCTTTAAATAAAAAAACGAAGAGAAACATAAGATGCGTACTACGATTGATCGGACTGAGACCCCCACCAAAGAGGACCTCCTCGGTTATATCTTTCCAACACATAGGAGGACGACTCAGAAGTTTCAAAACCATCTTATCCTCCTCCGGGCTCAAAACTGGCTCGGCCTTCGCCCACTTCAGCCCCTCCTTTCTCCACCTCGTGGGAATCTCCCACGGTCCAGGAAGTATTTTTCCTTCCAAAACTTGATGGAGTAGGGGTTATCAATCAGCTTCACGCCCCGATGCAGCGACATATAGTACCTATACTCCGTCTTGCTCTTTCGATGGATTCGGTAGAGTCTCCGAAGAACGCTAAGTTAAGGTCGTTAACATTGAAGGACGAAGCCGTTGACATGCCTCCACATGTTCGCCATCTACTGGAGTAGACTCAGAGAATACCATTTCAGTACCTCGGTCACGAATGGCGGAAGAGGAAGACGGAGGCCAGCGGAGAATGCGTCGAATAGGAAAAAGCACGAGTCGAGGGAGGTCGGCGAACAGGCTCTGACACCCAGACCCAGAAGTAGAAGACCGAACCCCCTCGGGATCATGATGCACTCTCGGATGCGAACCAAGTCTGTCTCCGAGAGTATCAATGGTATGTCATCAACTTCGGAGTGCTCCCGAGGTCTATTCTCCTCGTACGAAGGTGACATTCCATATACCACTCTGGACAGAAGGTTGTCCGAATAATCTCGAACTCCGCCGAGGCTCAACAAGGGGCACGAAAGCCTATCGAACTCTCCCGCTTCCCTCACCTTCTCTACTACCATCTCGGAAATGACCGACCCTACCACACTCTTCCCCTTATCCACTGTCAGGGGAAGGATCAGCTGTTGATCCCCTTCGTGGTCCGAAGAGGAGGTCTCATCCCCCAAGGAAACCCTAGACATCTCGTGATTAAATATATAAGCGAAAATATATATATTTACCTTGATGTGACTCCTACGGTCAGAATAGTTCGCCGGAAAATCAAACCACCCAAGAGAAAAAGAAAAATTTTCAAGAGTCAAAGAAGAGAATGAGGAAACGAAGGGGGGGGTGAGGTCTTATAGATAAGGAGGTTGTCGTTTGGGCTTCTGAGATATTTGGGCCCCCAAAACCACAAGAATACTAAGCGAAAAAACTCGAAAAGCCGGGAGTCTCAGGCAGCGCAAAAGTTGTTGACTGGTCAACGGTCAACGTTCAAAGGGGACATATGTCACTCTGCCGTGCCACCCTAACTCTTCGGTGGCGTACTTCGAGCAAATGCGCCCCCAAACGTGAAATCACGCAAAAGTTATTGACCAGTCAACGATCAACGGTCAAAGGGGGCATGTGTCACTCTGTCGAGCTACCTTAGCTCTTCGGTGGCGTACTTCGAGCAATCACGTCCCCGAATGTGAAATCATGTAAAAGCCGTTGACTAGTCAACAGTCAACGATCAAAGGTGTAACACCCCATAATTTCAAAAGATAATATATAGTATTATATATATATAATAATAAAAGAGGAAGAGGAGGCTGGCCCTATAGAACTTCTATAGGGGGTATGTATGGAGTGTTGGTAGGGTGGGGCCCACAGTAAGGAGACAGCAACAGATGCCAACTGGTATTGCTGCTGACGTGGAGGGGCCAGCACGTGGGGGCCCACATGTAGAGAAGGGGGAGGCATTGGCCTATGCTTGGGGTAACGTGGCACCCATGATTAGGGGCCCACGTGATCTGACGCAGGAGAGAAAGGAGAGAGGGTATGTGGTTTGAATTAATCCCATATCGGGAATAGAAAGAAATAATTAAATATAAATAGTAATGCCTATGATCAAGAGTCACCAATTCGGTTAACCACCTTTTGAGAAGCAGCCTGTGGTGGGCAGTTGTACTAAATAATAAATAATTTGTCTGATAAATTGTATAAAATGGTCTGAGTTTGGGGTAGGGGCATTACAAAAGGGGACACATGTCGAGCCACACTAGCTCTTTGGTGGCGTACTCTGAGCAAACACGTCCCCGAACGTGAAATCACGCAAAAGTCATTGACCGGTCAACTGTTAAAGGGGACACATGTCACTCGCCAAGCCACCCTAGCTTTTCGGTGGTATACTCCGAGCAAATGCTTCCCCAAACATGGTATTATGCAAAAGCCATTGACTAGTCAACGGTCAATGGTCAAAGGGAACACGTGTCGCTCTGCCGAGCCACCCTAGCTCTTTGGTGGCGTACTCAGAGCAAACGGCCCCCGAACGCAAAATCATGCAAAGGCGTTGACTAGTAAACGGTCAATGGTCAAATGGGGCACGTGTCAATCTGCCGAGCCACCCTAGCACTTCAGTGGCGTACTCTGAGCAAACGCGTCCTCGAACGCGAAATCACGCAAAAGCCATTGACTGGTCAACGGTCAACGGTCAACGGTCAAAGGGGACACGTGTCACTCTACCGAGCCACCCTAGCTCTTCGATGGCGTACTCCGAGCAAACATGCCCCCGAACGCGAAGTCACGCAAAAGTCGTTGACTGGTCAACAATCATTGGTCAAAGGGGACATGTGTCACTCTACCGAGCCACCCAAGCTCTTCGGTTGCGTACTCCGAGCAAACGTGTCCCCGAACGCGGAATCACGCAAAAGACATTGACTGGTCAACGGTCAAAGGGGACACATGTCACTCTCCGATCCACCCTAGCACTTCGATGGTGTACTCCGAGCAAACGCGTCCCCGAATGCGGAATCACGCAAAATTCGTTGAGTGGTCAACAGTCAACAGTCAAAAGGGACCCATGTCACTATACCGAGCCACCCTAGCTCTTCGGTGGCATATTCCGAGCAAATGTGTCCCCCAATGCAGAATCACGCAAAATTCGTTGACTAGTCAATGGTCAATGGTCAAATTGGACACATGTCACTTTGTCAGGCCACACTAGCTCTTCGGTGGCGTACTTAGAGCAAACGTGTCTCCGAACGCAAAATCACGCAAAAGTCGTTGACTGATCAACGGTCAACGGTCAAAGGGGACACGTGTTGTAATACCCTGAATTTAAGGAATGTGAAATTGAAGATTTTACGTGTTGTGCACGTGCAAATTTTTGTATAAATATTCTCTTATGAAATGATTTCTATAACATGAACAAATAATTACTTTCTCTTTTTTCTTCTTTTATTCTTTAAGCCCATTTTTCTTTTAAGGAGCTTAAATTTGCTTTTTTAAACTAAGCCCAACTTAATGAATTAAGTATTTCTTTTCTAAAAGCCCACTATTTTTTTAAAAGCCCATAAATTAACAAATTCTAATTAACTTGTCATGTAGACACATATTTTTGTAGACAATTAATTAATTTTTTAATGTACAACTTTAATTAGGGGGACACTAGTTGGGACACGTGTTTGCACGTGTGTGTGCATTGCACACTCCATCCTTGGCCGGATAGTAGGCGAGAGAGTGGGAGGTGTGGTCTAGTGGAGAGGTGGTTTGTGTGTCATGGGTGGTTGCTACAACTTCCCATCTTATCCTAGCCATTCATCTACAACCATCTAGTGTAATCCTAGCCCTCCAATCTATCCTGAAATTAGTATAAATACCCCCTACCTTCATGCATACAACATTAAGAAAAATAATTGAAAGAAAGAAACTATAGGAGAGTAAAAGATTGAGTGCATTAGTGTGTGTGTGTGTTCCCTACCTTGGAGATCGGCTACTTCAACTCACGGCAAAGAGAGGGCCCGGTTTCACCAAGTGCAAGGAGAAGGATCATTGTGGTGGCTCATTCTAGGAGGAGAAGGACCAATCTTGTTCAAGTAGATCGTAGGAGCTTTGTAGTATTTTCTTCAAATAGGTGGGTGGTTTTCTATACTTCTAATATTAGATATCATGCTAGAAAATTTGTGATATTTATGCATGCTAAAAGAACTAAAAAGATAATCGCTTGTAGACTCTTAAAAGGACTTGCTAAACGAATGAGTAAATGCTTGATGAATTGTGTGCTATTGGTTATAATTCATGTTTAATGTAATTAAAATTCACTTATTGCCATGAAGTTGTAGAATTGGAACCATGAAATTGTAGAAAATGTTCATGTGTTGATTAGCGAATGAATTATTAATTTTTGCGCTTATGGAACCATGGTATTATTTTGCTCAATAATACAACTTGGATTATAAGCATTATGAATAAAGAGGGAAAACAAGATTTTGCACCTATTAACAAAATCCTATTGTAAGAAATTGAGTAGCAAATTTATTAAAGTGATTTCTTTGCAATATTGTAAACATAGATTAGAGTGAAAATACTTGTTTTAATGTCAAAAAAATTATTTTTAATTTCTGACGCGCTCATAGTTTCATATGTAGCCGTGCCGCTTTAAAATTATACCATAGTTTCTTATGTAGTTTCATATTTTTAATTTTAAAATAATTTTTAATTATAGGGGGCTTTAGTTGCGTTACTGTAGCACGGCTATCAAAGTTCTACAGGATCTTACACTTCTTTCGTATAATTTTACAAGAAAATTAAAAACATTTCTTACGTCAGAGTTACATTACACATTTATATTCATACAGCGGAAGCAATTTACAGTAATTACATGGAACAATTACACAACATTTAAATCAATCTTTGAGCAGCATGTATACTTCAATTTGTAAACCTCTTTTTTCTACATATGAAACTATGGGCGCGTCAGTTCATTTACTGACAAAATACGCTCAGATAGCCGTGCCGCTCACTGGTCTGACCAAGAAGAATGTGAACTTCAAGTGGACCGAACAGTGCAAGGCAAGCTTTCAGGAGCTGAAAGAGAGGCTGACTACTACTCCCATTTTAGCTTTGCCCAGAGCAGGTGTTGAGTACGATGTCTACAGCGATGCTTCACATCGTGGGCTTGGTTGTGTCTTAATACAAGAGAGGAAAGTGATCGCATATAGGCAACTAAGATTGCATGAGAAGAATTATCCGACTCATGATCTGGAGTTGGCTGCGATTATCTTCGCCTTGAAGCAATGGAGACATTATGTGTATGGTGAGAAGCTGAACATGTACACGGACCATAAGAGCTTGAAGTACATCTATCAGCAGAAGGATCTGAACCTGAGGCAAAGGAGTTGGCTGGAGGTACTTGAGGACATTCATCTGGAGATTAAGTATCATCCTGGGAAGGCTAATGTTGTTGCTGATGCACTTAGCCGCAAGAGCAGTCTGGCTGGTTTAATTACAACTCAGAGGTAGCTGGCAGAGGATTTGGATCGAGCTGGTATTGAAGTTGTTCTGCAAGACTTGGGATTATCTTTGGCTCAGTTGAAGCTTCAACCGACGCTGAATAAAGGATTATCGCAAGTCATAAGAAGATGCAGAGATTCAGAAGATGAAGGATCAGGTCGGTGCTGGCAAATTGTCGGAGTTTCAGATCAGGGAAGAAGTGCTATGGTTTGGAGAGAGGTTGTGTGTTCCGGATCAGTCGGACTTGGAAGAGAGTATTCTTCAGGAGGCACATGCTACTATTTTGTTTGTACACCCTTGGAGTATCAAGATATATAAGAACATTAAACAGCATTTCTGGTGGTCAGGTTTGAAGCGGGATGTGGCTGAATTTGTGTCGAGGTGCGAGATTTGTCAACAAGTCAAAGCTGAGAATCAGAAACCCGGAGGTCTATTGTAACCGTTACCTATTTCGGAGTGGAAGTGGGATAACATCAGTATGGATTTCATCACGGGCTTGCCCAAGAGTTCCAAGGGCAATGATACGATTTGGGTTATAGTCGATCGACGACCAAGTCCGCTCACTTTTTGGCAATGAAACTCACTGCTTCGATGGACAGGTTAGCTAAGATGTATGTTGGTGAGATCGTCAAGCTTCATGGTGTTCCGTTAACCATTGTGTCTGATCGAGATGCGCGGTTTACTTCGTATTTCAGGAGGAGTCTTCAGAAAGCTTTGGGTACCAAGACGGATTTCAACACTGCTTTTCATCCACAGACCGAGAGAGTCAACCGTATTCTCGAGGACATGCTTCGGTGTTGTGTACTAAACTTTGGAGGCAGTTGGAAAAGGCATCAAGCTTTGATGGAGTTTGCCTATAACAACAGTTTTCAGACTATTATTGGGATGGCGCCGTACGAAGCTTTGTAAGGCAGGAAGTGCAGGACGCCTGTTTGTTGGTTCAAAATTGGGGAGCGGCAGATGTTTGGGCCTGAGATCGTGCAGCAGACCTCGGAAAAGATTGATCTGATCAGGAAGAGGTTGGTGGATGCTCAGAGTATGCAGAAAAGCTATGCAGACAACCGGAGGAGGGACCTGGAGTTCGAGTTTGGTGACTTTTTCTTTCTGAAGGTATCACCTAGCAAAGGCGTGATCCGATTTGGCAAAGGCGGGAAGTTGACCCCGAGGTTCATAGGCCCGTATAAGATATTGAAAAAGATCGGGAAAACTGCTTTCCGGCTTGAGTAACCAGAAGAGTTGTCTCAGGTGCACAATGTCTTTCATGTGTCTATGCTGAGAGGTTACATTCCAGATCCAAGTCATCAGTTGCCCGAAGTGTCAGAGAGTTTGTAATTGGATCTGAGTTACATTGAGCTTCCGGTCGAGATTGTTGATCATCGGGAGAAAGTCTTGAGGAATAAGACGATACCGATGGTCAAGGTATTCTGGAGAAACCAGTTGGTTGAAGAGGCAACTGGGAAATCTGAGGAGAGGATGATGAAGGATCATCCTGAGCTCTTTGGTTGATTTGTATTTTATTTTATTTTCTTTCTTCTTATTGTGTTTTGTTTTCTCACTCTTTTATTGTGGTTCCGGGGACGAAACTATTCTAAAGAGGGAGTGTTGTAATACCCTGAATTTAATGAATGTGAAATTGAAGATTTTACGTGTTGTGCACGTGCAAATTTTTGTATAAATATTCTCTTATGAAATGATTTCTATAACATGAACAAATAATTACTTTCTCTCTTTTCTTCTTTTATTCTTTAAGCCCATTTTTCTTTTAAGGAGCTTAAATTTGCTTTTTTAAACTAATCGCAACTTAATAAATTAAGTATTTCTTTTCTAAAAGCCCACTATTTTTTTAAAAGCCCATAAATTAACTACTTTTAATTAACTTGTCATGTAGACACATATTTTTGTAGACAATTAATTAATTTTTTAATGTACAACTTTAATTAGGAGGACACTAGTTGGGACACGTGTTTGCACGTGTGTGTGCATTGCACACTCCATCCTTGGCCGGATAGTAGGAGAGAGAGTGTGGGAGGTGTGGTCTAGTGGAGAGGTGGTTTGTGTGTCATGGGTGGTTGCTACAACTTTCCATCTTATCCTAGCCATTCATCTACAACCATCTAGTGTAATCCTAGCCCTCCAATCTATCCTAAAATTAGTATAAATACCCGCTACCTTCATGCATACAACACTAAGAAAAATAATTGAAAGAAAGAAACTATAGGAGAGTAAAAGATTGAGTGCATTAGTGTGTGTGTGTGTGTTCCCTACCTTGGAGATCGGCTACTTCAACTCACGGCAAAGAGAGGGCTCGGTTTCACCAAGTGCAAGGAGAAGGATCATTGTGGTGGCTCATTCTAGGAAGAGAATGACCAATCGTGTTCAAGGAGATCGTAGGAGCTTTGTAGTATTTTCTTAAAATAGGTGGGTGGTTTTCTACACTTCTAATATTAGATATCATGCTAGGGAATTTTTGATATTTATGCATGCTAAAAGAACTAATAAGATAATCACTTGTAGACTCTAAAAAGGACTTGCTAAACGAATGAGTAAATGCTTGATGAATTGTGTGCTATTGGTTATAATTCATGTTTAATGTAATTAAAATTCACTTATTGCCATGAAGTTGTAGAATTGGAACCATGTAATTGTAGAAAGGGTTCAAGTGTTGATTAGCGAATGAATTATTAATTTTTGAGCTATTGGAACCATGGTATTATTTTGCTCAAAAATACAACTTGGATTATAAGCATTATGAATAAAAAGGGAAAACAGGATTTTGCACCTTTTAACAAAATCCTAATGCAAGAAATTGAGTAGCAAATTTGTTAAAGTGATTTCTTTGCAATATTGTAAACATAGAACATAAATTAGAGTGAAAATACTTGTTTTAATGTCAAAAAAATTATTTTAAAAACACTGATTTGTTGAATATATGTAAAACTAGTATTCTGGAAATTTTTAGATATTTTTGTAAAGAAGAAACTAAGTTACGATCGTTTGAAAAATAGAATATTTCAAATAAACAAAACTCAACTTAAACCTAATTTTAACCCAGCCTATATCAATTAATTCCTATGGGCATACTGGTTATAGGGGGGCTTTAGTTGCGTTACTGTAGCACTGTGTGTTTGTGGGTTCGAGTCTCGGCAAGGGGCTTTTTATTCCAAAATTCGATTTTTCCCCATACACCGAGAATCAAACTCAAAACCCTCCCACTCCCCCTTTGTGACAGTTGGGCGCCTTGTCCCTTTTGGCTAGCGCGTGGGGCTTTTTGGTCTCGGTGACTGTGCACTATGTGTGTGTGTGTGTTGTGTGGTTCGAATCTGGCTGTAGCTGTAGCGCCCCAAATTTCTAATATGAGAGCTTAGAAAATAAGTGGCGAAATCCCAGCAATCCACTTCAATAGAACAATAAACACCAACAACACCACTAAAATTTTCTTTCTTTATTACAACAATTATTACAAATCACAGCGGAAGTCTAAACATCTCAACCCAAATATTTCTTTACATTTACAACTCAATAACCACACAATATGTCTTTACAAATTTTACACAAAACTAAATAGTCCAAATAGTCTCAAATGCAACATTAAGCATCCAACCTCCCACTCTAAGCAGTAACCTGCAACAAGTGAGGCTAGAGTTGAACCCTAACCCCCAAACTAAAGGGGTCAGCCATAAAAATGGTGTGAGTGGCAACTAATCAAACAAATAACATAAATGAACATAAAACATAATATCCAACAAATAATAATCAACACTAAAGTATGAAGTAACAACAAAGAATAAGGGGTGATACCAAAACCAAAGGCCAAGTGTGTGCCGAAAACAGGAAATCCAAATGCATGAAAGTGATTCAAGAAAACATCATGACTACATGCTGACAACGAGGACTACTCAGAGATGAAGATAAACTATGATAATTTGCCCATGCTTGATCATTCCGGAGATTGATCCCACATCTCAGGTATTTTCCCTGGATAATTCAGGAGATCATCCCACATCTAAACATAGACTCATAATCACAAGAATACCCCAAAAGCGTCGCCTCGACTCCGATCATTCCGTAGTTCAATCCCACATCTCAAGATAATTACTTGGATAATTCCGGAGAAATACCTCACATCTCAGGTTAACTACCTGGATAATTCCGGAGATAAATCACACATCTCAAGTTAACTACTTGGATAATTCAGGAGACTAATCCTACATCAAAAGTCATACTGAGGTGCATAACTCAAGTTCTCATTCGTCATGACGCTACTAATGCCTGTCCTTATTAGTTTGGGTTGCTGAACAAATCTCCTAGAGTAGTGTACCCTACCGGACTAAAAATCTGAATAACTGAAAATTCGCCTCAAAGGGCCTCAACAAATGACTGAACAAATATCTCAACACCGGTATACTAGGGTCACTTACCTCTAGAGACTCAAAACAAAAATCTGAACAAATTCCACTTAACAAGTGGCTCAACAAAATATTTCCAAAATCATGTTCTTAATTGAACATCTCAAAAACCAATACTTAACTGAACATCTTAAAATTAAACACTGAACAAATATCTCAACATCAAGTACTGAACAATATCTCAGAATCAAGTACTAAACAAATGTCTCAAAATCAAACACTAAACAAAATATCTCAAATCAAACACAAAGATCCTACCGGACCAGTCGACTGTACAATGGACCAGTCGACTGTCCAGAGGACATATCCCAACATTTTACGAAAATGATCTAAGGCATGACCAGTCGACTTACCCAAGAAGTCAGTCGACTGCCCCGAAAGAACTGAACAAAACCACAAGCAGAGGGTCAGTCGACTGACCACAGTCTAGGTCGACCGTCCCGAACAAATCTCAAGACTCAAAAGTACACTGTAAGCTCGTACCAGTCGACTGCACATCAGATCAGTCGACTGACGGCTACAGATCTGAACACAAAATCATCTTGAAGTTTTCTAAAGAATTACTGATCATAAAGTTAATTTATATTCGGGCAAATGAACAATTCTCAACAATCTCTATCATGGTTACATTACTCAATCAATCAATTTCTCCAATCTCATACTCTCATGATCTAAATTCCCAATTCTCCCATTAGGGTTTTCTCAACCTAACTAAATGTCTTCCTCAACACATAATCAAAATTGGTTTGCAATCACTAGGTCCAGATGTTTTAATATCCAAGCTTAACATAATCAGTTCTAAATTTGCTTTCTAACAACATGATCTCATAAATCAACATATCCTCAACAAATCTAAATCTTTTCTCATCATAGTCCAAATATCAAATAAAAGTTCTCATCATCCATATTGAATTAAAGATCCATGTCCTACATACAATGGGACTAACAAAGAATGGTATAATGATCACAAACAAACATAACAAAGATCTCACGTCATCTTCCAATCAAAACAAACAAAACAAAGCAAAACAAACAAACCAACTCACATTGTTCTTGAAGAAAATCCACGAAATAGCTCTTCTCCTTGCTAGATCCAAAAAGCCTCTTCTTGTTCCTCAAAATAATCTCAAAAATCCTGTGTATACTCAATGACGGCTGGGAATAGGAAAATCCCTTATATATGCCGAATTAAAATATTAGGGTTTTCACCCAATTTGCAAAATACTCCTTTTCAAAATACATCTTGCATATATAATTCCTTTCTTGAAAACTAAATCAAATATCCTTTAAATTAGGATCTAATAGAAAATATATTTCTAAACCTCAAAAGTACTGATCGGAATGTCCAGAAAACATCTTTTGCACTTCAACCCTTAAAATTGTCAATTTTGCAAATAAGTCCTTCTTTTCTCAAAAATTGCAAATACGCATAATTAATTTCAGAAAAATCTGGAAAAATACTAAATAATTCTCAAATAATAAATAATGATTTTTCATAAAGAAAACTTAATTTTCCAAACTTCTAAAAAGTCATTTGCGCGTGTTTTGCATGTACCAAAGAATAAATTTCTTAGAAAACATTTATTAAATCCTCAAAATCATTTAAATTCATTTTCAAATAATTAAAATAATATTTGAAAATACGGGGTTCTACAGTAGCCAAAAACATTTTTGGGAAATATATATATATATATATATATATATATATATATTTACTTTGACTATTGTGAATCTTACAAAAAAATATATAAAAAGAAATAGGGAGAAAATATTAGAAATTCCTTGAGTTATAAACTTTAAAAAAAAATTATTCTGGAATTATGGACTCTTAAAAAGAGAAATACAATTTTTTTTAAGAGAAGAGTTCACTTTAGTTTTGATCTTTTGAGTTTCTAAAATAAAAAAAGTGAAAATCTTGAATATGGAAATGATTGCAAAGTGATGAATTGAGACTTTTGTTAAGTAGAATCAAATAAGAATTTTTTTTTTGAATATGCAAATTGTGCATAAAAATGTGTTGAAAAGAGAATGTGATGAAATGTGAAATTTGGTGGACATGTTTCAATGAATGGGAAAAGATGACTTATACTAGAACGTGGCTAAGACTCTACATCGGCAAGCATGAAAAGTACTTAAAAAGAGAATTTATGAAATTTTGTTGACCAAGTTTGGGTCGTTGATAATGAATGTTGTTGAAAGGACCGATGTAGGAGTAATGCTAGATTCTAGAATAGTAACCTCATATTATACATAAGGATGAGATACATAGTGAAGATGTGATGAATGTACGAGACAAACATAAGTATGAGGGCCATTGGATTGGCGGCGTGAGAGTGTCCACAGGATGTCCCATGATGCATCTTGATTAGGACGTGAATACTACTCCAGAGTACCGTCCCGGTGGCGACGCTTTTGGGGCAATCGAATGACTACGGGTTGTGTCACATTTATGGTAGGAGGTGAATTACCACAGGATGCCTACATGATGTGTAACACCCCGAATTCTATAATACAACTGAATTCGAGATTCCACAGGATCTTTACACTTCTTTCGTACAATTTTACAAAGAATTTAAAACTTTTCACTTTACATCAGAGTTACAAGAATCTTTACACTTTACATTTTACAGCGGAAGCAAATTTACAACATTTATATAAATGAAAGTACAACAACATTTGAATAATCTCTAAGCATCAGTTCTCCTTTAATCTTTATCATGTCATTTACCCTTCATACAAAACTATGGGTACGTCAGTTTATTCAACCGACGAATATTATACACGGCCATCCTCTCTATGCCGGAAACAGTATAATTGATTTTCCGTATTTAACAAACACAAACTTGTTCACATATCAAACTAAGGGGAATACCCTATTGATGTCGTGTTGTGATTGTGCACTTAGTCCTTAATGCAATTATTTATATTACATGACACTAATGCGCACTTGTTCAGATTCTATGCATCCCATACTACATAGGTCCGAGGGCAAGCCTCTTAATCGTTCTTCATCTTGTAGGGTTCAATCCCTTGTCATAACTTACTCTACTACAGAGTAGAAAATGAGAAAAGCCTTACCATCATTACTATTCGCAGTGATCATGGTGGGGAATTTCAAAATGAACTCTTTACGTCATTTTGTGACAAAAATGGAATAAAACATGAGTTCGCATGTCCTCGCACTCCCCAACAAAATGAGGTTGTTAAAAGAAAAAAATTGATCTCTTGAAGAAATGGCCGGCACCATGCTCAGTAAGAATGATTTACCAAAGTCGTTTTGGGCCGAAGCTGTCAATACAGAATGTTATACCATTAACCAAGTAATCATTAGGAAGTATCTTGAGAAAACGCCTTTTGAACTATATTATGGAAAAATTCCGAACTTGAGTTATTTTCGTGTATTTGGATGCAAAATGTTCATTTTAAATAGCCTAGATAACTTGGAAAATTTGATCGTAAAAGTGATGAAGGCATATTCTTAGGATATTCTCTAAGTAGCAAGGCATATTGTGTATTTAATAAAAGAATATGCACAATTCAACAATCTATAGATATTATATTTGATGAAACTACTCCTCTCACAAAAGAGATATTACATGTTCTTGATGATGATGAGACAGGTGTTCGTATTGAAAAAAAACAGGTACATACTGAAAAGAGACCAAATGCAAATTCTCAAAACAATGTGTCACATCAAGATGGAAACATATCCATCAATCAAAGTAGTAACAACTCCTTGATAGACGAGATGCATACACAACAAATTGATGCCATGGAAGATGATCACATTCTGCCACAAGCACAACCTCAACCTTCCACCAGCGAAAAGCGCTCTGCTTGGAAAATTATGTCTAGCCACCCACCAAATCTTATCTGAAATGATATATCAAAAAGGGTAACTACTCGAACTCAAGATCAAAATTTTATGTGTTTTTCCGCATTCGTATCCATACTTGAACCCAAAAATATTAAGGAGGCCCTGCAACACAATGACTGGATCATTGTCATGCAAGAAGAACTTAATCAATTCGAAAGGAATCAAGTATGGAGACTTGTACCTAGACCCCACAGTAGAACCGTACTTGGAACGAAGTGGGTGTTTATGAACAAGTTGGACGAATCTGGTACCATTATTAGAAATAAGGCCCGTCTTGTTGCACAAGGATATAACCAACAAGAAGGAGTTGATTTTGATGAAACGTTTGCACCTGTTGTACGGCTTGAAGTCATTCGTATTTTACTTGCTTTTGCTTCTTACATGGATTTTACGCTTTTTCAAATGGATGTTAAAAGTGCATTTTTAAATGGTTTTATTTCGGAAGAAGTTTATGTTGAACAACCACCTGGCTTCACTGAACCCACACACCCAAACCATGTATTCTGCCTTGATAAAGCTTTGTATGGTTTGAAGCAAGCTCCTCGTGCTTGGTATGAATGACTAAGCTCGTTTCTTATTCATGTAGGTTTCTCTAAAGAGAAAGTAGACACTACACTGTTTATCAAAAATGTTTCTACAGACATTTTAATTATTCAGATTTATGTTGATGGTATTATATTTGGATCTACTAATGATAATCTATGTAGGGAATTCTCTAAGAAAATGCTGGATGAATTTGAAATGAGAATGATGAAAGAATTAACCTACTTTCTTAGGCTCCTAATACAACAACGAAAGGACGGCATCTTCATAAACCAATCCAAATATGCGAAAGAACTAGTCAAAAGGTTCGGTCTTGACAATGCGAACACATATAAAACTCGTATGGCAACTATCACTAAACTGTCCAAAGACGAATCCGGTAAAAATGTTAATATTTCTACCTATCTTGGTATGATTAGTAGCGTACTTTATATTACTGCATCTCGTCCAGATATTATGTTTAGTGTCTGTTTGTGTGCTCGTTTCCAATTGTGTCCCAAAGAATCTCATTTGGTTGTAGTTAAGCGTATCATTCAATATCTTGAAGGCACACCAAATACTATTCTTTAGTACCCGAAAAATAGAAAATTTTCTCTTTTAGGCTATTCAGATGTCGACTATGCCGGGAGTTTGACAGATAGAAAGAGTACTAGCAGTACATGTCATTTCTTGGAGATTGTCTTGTCTCATGGGCATCCAAGAAACAAAATTTGTAACCTTGTCTATTGTCGACACCAAATACATAGCCACTGAATCCCGTTGTGCGGAGGTATTATGGATGAAACATACATTAGAGTACTAAAATGTATTCTTTGATCACATTCCCATTAAATGCGACAATACTAGCACTGTTCACATGACTAAGAATTCTGATCAACATAGTCGTACTAAGCATATATCACTTCATTAAAAATCATTTTCAAAAGGGAGATGTCATTCTTGAGTATGTTTCAACAGATTCCCAACTTGCTAATATTTTTACCAAACCTTTAGATGAAAAATGCTTCCATTTTTTGAAAGGTGAATTAAATGTTATTGACATTTCAGCATAATTGGTTTTTGGTCGACTGTCATCCTGCAAAGGTGTACACTCGACCGGGCAGCGACCAGTCCCCTCTCTATTTTTCTTATAGTCGAACACACACACTTGTTCTATTTTCATCGGTCGACTGTGAGGTCAACCGTCCCACTCTCTGTTTTTCTTCCAATCGCACATAATTTCTTATTAACTCCGATTTGTCGATTGTGCGGTCGACCGATTTCTAATCTGCCAATTCTGTTTTTAGCTTTCTCTTTGTGATTTATGTCAGTTGTATTTTGCATTTTTTGGTGTGTTCCAAAAGGGGAGAATTTTTTTTCACTTAGAATTTGAAATCTATTTTACTTAGAACTTGAAATCTATTTTAACTTATTTGAATCTTTTAATTCATGTCTCTCTTATGTATTGGCAAAATCTCAAATCTATGATACCATGTTGAGCTTTCATTGTATATCGAAGAGTTTCGCGATCAATGGTATCATGTAAGCAGAATTTCCTTTGGTTTTCAAAAATGTAATATTTTTGCCAAACTTTACATTCCCCAAAAATTGCTTGACTCTCAAAATATATGTAAGCATGTTTTCAAACAAGTATTGATCTTTACATATAGGTTGTATCATGAACGCACATTTATTAAAACTTTACCATGCATGAATTTAGGGGGAGTATTGGATTTAGGGGGAGCACTTGGATCTCTTCTAATATTTTTTTAAAATCTAAGGTATGATTACATTTTTAAATTCTAAGGTATGTTTTGTCCACACCAAAAGGGGGAGATTGTTTACCTCAAGTTTGGTGCGCACAAAACGTATCATCTACAACTAATATTTTTAGTTGAGATTTACAGGATCTACAGAAAAGGAAAACCAAAATATTAGATTCAAAGTGATTGGAAATCAAGCAAAAGAAGCATGAACCAAAAATATCAATGAAGATTGCATACAAGAAATATGTGCTTCAAATCATTAAGAAAACTAGCAAAAATAGATAATTTATTTTTTTTTATGTCAAGGGAATAAATGTAAAGTAGTATTGATTGATAAATTAGTTTTGGAAAGAATATAAAGTGAAATCGCCAAATAAAAGTCGAATCTACACGACAGCGGTCGATCACACAAAATGACGGTTGACCGTCATAACTATCGACCGTTCATTTCTGAGAAAAAGATAAATCAGTCGACCGGTCATCTCTCGACTTTCGAGTTAAAAGATGAACGGTCGACTGTTCATCATTGCGGTCGACTGACCAAGTGCAGACCTGACTATTTTGGAAATATTTTTTCATTTTCGGAAAGATGCATTTCCTTACTCTATAAATAGATGCAAATTCACTATGTATTCTTCACCCTTTGCTATTATAACTCTTCTGAACTAATCATCCAATCAACACTCCGAGTGTGAGAGATTTTATTGTATTCTTTAGTCAAGGTCCTTTTAGATCTTGAGAGTTTTTCTTTTCTTCTACTTCGGTGAGTTTTGCAGGACTTATTTGTAGAAGCCCTGCGGGTATAATAGGTCTCTCGGCCTGAATTCCGAGAATTATTGTACACGGGTTTAAAGTATAGTGGAACGCTTGTGGCGGAGAATTGCTACAAATAGGTGGTGGGGACGTAGACCTGAGGGTCGAACCACGTTATATTGCTGTATCTTGCTCGTTGCTCTGTTTGCTTTCTCTTACTCTATCTTTTTTACTGTACGCATTTCATTTGAATTTTTAATTTCTGCACAATCACCCTCTTCAATCCCCCCCCCCCCCACAGGGTGATTTACAATCATGTTGATATTTGACCATAAAGATCCATTTGCAGCTAACAGACTGGACGCCTACTAGTAGTGGAACAACATCCCAAGTGTCAGTCTAATAAAAAACAGTGAACTCCTCTGCAATAGCTTCCCGTTACTCGAGATATTGAATTGCTCCTTAATAGGTTCTGGGTTCACGTGTGGGATGTATGGTAGTGGGATATGCATGCAGCTGTGATGAGTATGAATCTAGGGTGACAAAGCCAAACTGATCAAAAGGACCAGTGGCATTAGGTGTATAACGTGCTGGTGGGATGCCCGAAGTAAAACGTGTAGACTGACGGACTAGTGGTGGTTTGACAGGGTGTGGGGGTGAGGTGAGTGGGAATGCAGGTGGTGTGGGTGCATGATGTTGTGGTGATGCAGGTGGTGTTGCCATAGGAGGAAAATAAGTGTAACTTCTGTATGAGATGGGAAAGGAGTCAAAGAAGTGGGATCGAAGGAAATGTGTGAAGCTGTGTCCGGGGAGGTAGGCCCAACAACTGGGGAATTGAGAAAGCTAGTATCCTCAAGAGAGGTCAAGTAGTAAGAGAGTCTTCCGCAAAGGAGACATGTCGGAAAATACGGATACGACCCGCCGATGAATTAAAACAACGATATTCTTTGTGCTCTGAACTAATGCCTAGGTGAACGCACTTTGCAGCGCGAGCGGTGAGCTTCGTGCACTCAGTGGGAGGGAGAAGGTCGTAATAGGTACACTCAAAAGTACGGTGCATATTGTAGTCCGGAAGTGAGTAATGAAGAGTCTCATAAGCTGTCGTACCAGATAGGATAGACGAGGGAGTGATGTTAATGAGGCTAACAGAAATCATGACATCTTCAGCCCAGAAAGAACGAGGAACAGAAGAGGAGAGTAAAAGAGCGCAAGTCATCTCAAGAATGTGACGATGGTTGCATTCAGCTACACCATTTTTCTCATGTGTGTGAGGACATGATTGCTGAAAAAGTGTGTCGTAAGACGAATGATCGATCTCATAGTAGTGGAAGTGTACTCATGAGCACCATCTGAGGAAAAATTCTTGATGCGCACACCGAACTAAGTGTGAATTATGGTTGTAAAGAACTGGTAGATATTAGGAATCTCAGATTGTTGGTGCATAAGAAATACCCATATATATCTAGTAAAGTCATCGATGAAGGCAACATAATAGAGATAATCTTTCCACGAAGGTACATGAGAGGGTTCCCATATGTCATAATGAACGAGTTGAAAAGGATGGGTGGTTTGAGAAGTACTTTTATTATTAAAAGGGAGTGCTATGTGTTTGGCCAAATAACAATCCTGAAAATCAGACAAATGTGTAAAAGAAAAATGACCAAGGGCACCACTATGGGCTAAAGTCTTGAGTCGAGACTCACTAATATGACATAAATATTTGTGCTACAAATTAGCATCAGATGACACAACACCAGCAAAAGTAGGATGAGATTTATGTGCATATAGAAAATCTAGATGATATAGATGACCATGTCGACTAGCACGCCCAAACTCCTGACCAGTATGTGATCGGTAACAGAACAACCTGAAGAATTAAATGTAACGGCAAGACTACTATCACACAGTGCACTAATGGAAATAAGGTTCACGAATAAATGGGGAGCATAAAGAACATAAGGTAATGTGAGAGTGGGAAAGCTAATAGACTCTGAGTGTGTAGTAAGAAGTTGTCAGTCATCGGCTGTAAGAAGGGATAGAGAATGAGAGAAAAGTGCAGTGCTGGTGGTGAGCAGTGTGTAATTACTAGTAAGATACACCAGAATCTACAATCCAGTAAGAATTCATACCGGAAGTAACAGAGAATGCAGGGGCAAAGGGGCCAGCAGTGACAGACTAACCCAAAAGCTGAAGTTCTAGTTGAGCGAGGCAATGCTGAAGATTGGCCCAATCAGCAGGAGATGACAAAGTCGAGGTAACGGTCAGGATTGAGATCGGTGTTGTTGTGGCAGTGATCAAAATGGGGACGAAGATGTTGATGGTGTGGGGATCGGGATAGGGAGCTGGATGGTGCTACCAATGTAGGAAGAACGAATGTGGCAGGGTTAGGGATGATGCTGAGAGGAGGGAGGATGCCTGAATCAGGATATGGCGGCGTTGCTGCTGTCTGAATCTGGAAGGGGATCAGGATGTGTGGAGAATGAAGAGGAAGATGTAGCAACGGGGAAGTTGGTGGAGACGAAAAGTACTGGTATAACTGGGGTTCCACTGGAGAAATACTAGTACCTGCATTCTTTTTTAAGATGATGACGAGCGCAGCGGCCACGATCAATGGTGGTAGCAATAGACAAACAAAAAGTAGGGAGAGTTAGGGTTAGGGTTAGGATAAGGTAGGGTTAGGGTTGTTGAGTTCGGATTTGGATTTGTAATGGGTTAGGATTATGGGTATGGGTTTGGATATTTTTTTTTGAGAAACCAAAAATGGGTGGGGACTTGCGAGTTAGGATGGCCGGGTTTGGATTTGTTTTGGGTTTGGATTAAGAATGTGGGTTTGGTTTTTTTTTTGTTGGAATCAGGTAGAGGTTTTGCGGGTTGGGTAGGAGATGAGAAGTGGAGTAAGAGGGCTTTACGAGCTGTTGTTTTAGAAGGGGAATAAGAGAATGGGATTAAGGTGGAGATAGGTGGCAGCTGCTGGCGGTAGGAGTTGGTTGGAGACGGGTTTCAGGAAGTTTGTTGGAGATGGGTTTGGAGGGGGACAGTGATAGGCGGTAGGAGATGACGGGGAGATGGGTTTCGGGAGTTGGAGGAGTTGGGTTCAGGGATTTGGTTTCGGGGGAGATGAGGACAGGAGGTAGGAGGTGATGAGAAAGGTGAGAGTTGCTGTCGTAATGGTTGAAGGTGTTGTTGCCTGAGGTAGGAGACAACAAAGATAGTGTAGTTTGCTGTTGTTGTTGACGACGTCTCTTGAATTGGATCTTGCTGTTGTTTTCTGTTGTTGGGTTTCTTGTTGTTGGATTTGGAAGAAGGAGAGGAGTTGGGTTTCTTCTTGTTGTTGCTCTATTGTTGATGATGATGACAACTGTTGATGATGAAGTAGATGGCTAGGGTTTGTGTAATTTTTGTAATTAAGGTTAAAGATTAGTGAGAAAGAGAAAATTTTGGAATTACTAATGCCAAGTTAATGTAAACGGAGAGATAGAAGAGAGATTATTGGATTATTGGAATGATTATAACTTAGTACAATATCTTATATATATAGAGGGAATCAAATACTAAAATTAGTACATAATCCAATATAAGACTAAATATACTAGTACTTTACACATGTGATGCACGTCTTAATAAATTTAGTTTTTTTAAAGTAAAAATTCAGACGTAGTCTAGATTTGATCTAAAACCTCATTTACAATAGTTATGCACATGCGTTGCACGAGTTGGTAGATGGACAAATTACACTAAGCCCTTCTCCCATTATATATACTAGTATAATGCACGTGCGATGCATGTCTATAAAAAAGTTTAGTCATTAAATTAAATAAATTTGTATATTTTGATTTGACGTGCATGACACGGGGATGTTTAGTGGATGTAGTTTGCACATATATTGTACGGGTTTGCTCAGTTACAAAATTAGGGTTTGTTTGTTTACAACCCCAACTCTCCCATTAAAATAGTAAAGACTAGTATTATACACGTGCATTGCACATGGGAAATTTGGGAGGGGGAATGAAACGGAAAAAAAAATCTAGCACGTGCGTTACACGGGTTGGGATATGGACAAATTACACTAAGGCCCTCTCCCATTATAGTAGTAGAGATACATATATATATATATAGTAAGTCTATTAAGAGCTGGGAAGCTGGAATCGTTATCGGGAGCTGGAGATCTCAGCCATCCGATCGATCTTGATCGCGATCGGACGGCTGAGATCGACAGCCGCTTATCTTCAGATATAGTGAGGGGTAAAAGGGGTATAATCGATTGCCCCTTTTATCTCTTATCTTCTCACGCTCTCTTCGATTCCCGCTCTCTATCTACCCAAACCCTAATCCCAGCTCTTATCTTCTCGCGCTCTCTCTCCCGCTCTCGAAGATCATCCCGCTCTCTTCGAAACCCTAATCCCTATCTCTTCTCTTCTCACGCTCTCACTCCCGATCTCCATCTTCGAAACCCTAATCCACCTCTCTTCCAAACCCTAATCGAAGAGAGCGAAGTGGAGCTCTCTCTCCCGCTTTCTTTCTTCGTCACCTGTGTAAACCCAACTCCACGATCAAGTTAAATCTCCAGTCGCTTATCTTCAGATCTGTCGAGCGATAGAAGGGGTATAATCGATCAGCCCCTATTGGCGATAAGGGTTTCGATTTCTCGGCTCATTGGGTTCTGCCTCTCTCAGATTCCGAAGGGAAGTGTTTGACTCTCATAAATGCTTTTATGATTTCTGTTTAATTTCTTGCATTTTCATTCGGTTTTGTGTGTAGGCAATGATGAGATTGATTTTGATATAAGTTGGTTACAAAATTTTGGTGCATTGAAATTATTGTTTTCAACGGTATTTGGTTATGTGTCATGATAATTATTCAAAGTTGAATACATATCTGGGGTATGAGCGGGAGAATAGATGGTGAAGAAATGAAAGTCTGGTGTTTGAATGTCCAATGCCCTCAACACTTACCTTACATTTATGAGATTTGAGACTAGCTCAATTCATCAAATTTTTGGGCACCGATGACTCACAATGATTGATAGTATCAATATAATTTTTGTAACTGACGTTGGATACGTATGTGTTGGATACTCATTTAAGCCTTTTGGTGTTTGATTCTCTCCTTCGGTGTGTTGGTTTAGGCAGTGATGCAAAACACTTTATGATCTGAATAATTATTTCAATCCTGTTTTAAGTATTCTTGATTATATATCTATCATATCTTAGTTGGCGCGACACTCCAATGCAGCCCTACTTATGAATAGTGTGTTCTGAGCCTACCAGGTTTTTTTAGTCTATATATATTCATGAGTAAGTCTATTATGTGTGCTTGGTCGATTGAGTGTGAGAAGATAAGAGATAGGGGTTTTTGATTTTACCCCTTTTACCCCCAAACATTCTGAAGATAAGCGGTATCGAATATGAGTCGTTCCATCGCGATCAATCGCTAACGAATGGCTAAAAACCCCCGCTCTGGATAAGGATTTCAGTTTCCAAGCTCTGAATAGACTTACTCTATATATATAAGACAGTTGATGATAAGCTCCGAACAACACAAACAGAAGATAAGTGGTTGTCGATCTCAGCCGTCCGATCGCGATCAAGATCGATCGGATGGCTGAGATCTCTAGCTCCCGATAACGATTCCAGCTTCCTAGCTCTTAATAAACTTTCTCTCTCTCTCTCTCTCTCTCTCTCTCGCTCTCTCTCTCTCTATATATATATATATAAAGAAAGATTAAGCACCGATGAAAAGAGGAGTCATCATAGGGATTCTAAGACTTATGCAGAGGGGAATCATCATGCAAAGAGAATGTATAGGGGTGATGAAGGGGTGCACATCACTGATACAGAAAGGACTGGTGCAGAGAGGAATCATTATCATACAAAGACCAAGTTTAAGAGCGATGCAAGGAGGACGCATCCTACCAAGAGGGAGTCTAGCACTGATGCGAAGAGGAGTCATCATAGGGATTCTAGGACTGATGCCGAGAGGAATCATCATGCAAAGAGAAGCTATAGGGGTGGTGATGGGGGTATAGGAGTGATGAACAGAGGAAGAGGGTGTGCATCGCTGACACAGACGACTCAAAGGAGGACAGCCTGGTGACAGGTTGAATGATATACTGTCCATGGTAGTATGAGGTTGAGGATTGAGACCTTTGTAGTCGACAAGCATGCCCTTAGCTTCACATCCCCTGGTGCCATATCTTCTAATATCTCTATCTCAAACAGTCAAACTATCTACCTATCTCTTTTTTGTATGATCTAGAACTGTGTTACCAGTACTGTGCTGTATTCATTTGTAAACTTGTCAAAAAGGATTGTGTTATGGATGTATGAATTTATCAAAAATTGTGTTATTGGTACCATGCTGGATTCGTCTATTAACTTGTTCGAAGGTTTGTTTTATTGAGACGTTTGTGTTATTGTAAAAATAAAACTAAGAAAAACTAAGAAAAAATTTAAAAAAAAGTATCAAAACTAACAATTAAGGGACATAGGCAGTGCCAGCTACTTTACAAGAGCAAAATGAATGCAAGTTATCATACAACATTTCATTTAGTTGTCCATTTTTTAGAACTACGCATTACACGGATTGGAAGGTGGTGACTGCTTTGGATGGACGCCATGAAATTTTGTGTTACAAGAAGCGAATGAGAACAGGGGTTGGATTAGCTATCGAATAGCTACTAGATTCCCCATCAGACCGCCTCCAATTTCATAATGATTAGCATCAGAAAATCCCACCTCTCTGGCAAGCTTCTCCAACTCTTTTCCTGCACACATCAAAAACTTGAGATTATCCCTAAAAAAATACTGGGGTTTTAACTTTCCTTATACATCAATACTTACAAACTGATTAACCATGTGTTCATTAGCACAAGATTATTCGATAAAGAGACTGTGGGCCAATATCTCACACTTTAATATTGCAACTCAGCAAAAGAATATGCTTTAATTTAGAATACGTGCTTAAAAAATAGGGAATTAGGAAAATGGTATTTATATCATCGGTTCTAAAATTCAAACACGGTCCAAGAATTGAGAAGATCAGCGTATAAGGCTTAAGTACGATGTAAGAACAAGTAATCTGTTCAAAATTGAGCTACGGAAGTTTTCAGGGACTCATAGTCCTTTTCAAAGGTCATAAGCACCAGCAATAGGAACAACCCCCACGTCTATCATCCATTCCTACATGGAAACACAAAAGAGAGAAAGAATAATAAAATTTTCCAAAATTGGTTATCTCAACCTGTCAGGTACCCATTTCAAGTTGTAACATTTTGTTTGCTTAATTTTTTTAAAAATAAAATACCTGAAACTGAGATGCTAGAAAAGATGTGCTTTTATTAAAATCCAAGATTGATACTCTAGAGCCTGAAAGATAATGGAGACGGAGATCAGTGAGCATTATTCTGGTACCCTGTTTTAGAACCAGGACAGCAACTTAAGTAAAGAACACAGCAACCTGATTTTAGAAAACGAAATATCTCTTGCATAGCCCATAACCCATAGTTATAGCAACGAAATAGTTGTCTGTAAAAGGTAAATTAAGTGCATCACCTTCAATCCACCTGCACCAGCAAAACAAACCCCACCTTTTTACTGAAAAAGAGAAACGAAATGATATTAAATGGTTCAATGATTCAAAAACTCAGTATTGGCCTTCTAATTTTGGTTTCAACATTCTCAAAAATGTGGGGTTCGCCTATCAACTCACTATTGTGTACTTTTTGGGTAATGGCTCCTTGAAATGTATAAATAGATAGTTAAAAATGCTTAACAAACAATGTAACTATTAATCTTAATGTAGAGAAACTCCGATAGTGCTTAGCACTAGCCCAAGACCGTAATACCCGAGAAACCCGAGTGAAACCAAGAAAAGAAACCCTCTAAGTATGAAGAATGATATGGAAGAATACTTAGAAAATACTTGAAAGATTTTTAGGGAGAATTAGAGAACTTATGAAGAACACTCTTTCTTTAACTTGCTTTTTATTTATTTGTTCAACTTGTTTACAAATAGGAGAGGAAGGAGCTATTTATAGGCTCCACGATTACAAAATATCTTACAAGTCTTCTAGATATCACTACCATAATATATGTCTTACAATTCCTAGAATTTTCTACACAAATCTTTAGGTAATTATTTTATAGAATACTCTAGAACATATAGAGGATGTGATGATTTTTGTAGAGAATCTCTAGAACTTGGGCTTAATTTTGTATTTGAATTATGAACCCATAATTAAGCTTAACTCAAAATCAAGTTTAATTTCAATACTTAAAATACCCATTCATCCGTTTTTGTTAATATATAGCTAAATATTACCACTATTCTGTAGTGTCTATTTTACAATTTTATAGCAACCATTCTCTCATTTCTGTTTCGACATTCACCATCTATAGCGCCAATACCACGAAAAGTTTATATGATCCAGGGCATTAATTTCGCCTACTTTTTGTCTTTATAAAATATGTTACAGAAATATAATAAATGAGAAAAAGTATACTGTAAAAAATACACGCTATAGATCTTTCCCGCTCTCTCTCATCGTTTTCTCATTCACCATCTATGGTGCCTACATCCCAATTAAGTTCTATGATCTTTTTGTGCTTCCTCATTCACGATCTGTGGTGCATCGCACCGATAAATAGGTTCTGTGATTGTTTGTGTTTTCCCCATTCACCATCTATAGTGCCAATATCAGAAATAGGTTCATTTACAACTCTGATATCACAAATTGGTTATATGATAAAGGCAAATATTGATTTTTTTGCATGTTAACTTAGTATTGGTTGATTTCGGGTTTTAAGGCAAATATTGGGTCGTGTGGGCTAAAACCGTGTGATGTGGGTAAAAATCAGGCCTCATCTGAGCCATCTGATCCCCTCAAGATCCGGAAACCCACTAGAGCAGGCATGTATGCTCCATGGGCCGCTAGCCAGCCCACTACACCTATTCGGCCCGCGGAGAAGGGTCAACACGGTCCATTAGGATTTCCTCTCTCTGCCTATAAATAACATGCCCCCTCCACTGTGACCAAGTAATTAACATTTAGTTTCCAGAACCCTAGATTTCATTTTTCACTTTCAGTCACTGACTTGACCATCGGAAGGTCCGCCACCGGGAAAACTCCTGGTATATCTGGACTTTGTGCAGGAGTTCGGCAGCCAATAGCAAAGGTGACCACCAGCAGACCCGCTTCTCCAACCTCATATCGGATCCAGATCTACAGCTGAGATCTGTTATTCCCTTTCACAAATCGAACTCATCATCTGTTGCTCCTACACCCTGAAACAACAGCATCAGAGAGCATCGGTTATGGAAAATTTCGCAGACCCAACACCTTCAAATCGCGCTCTTATTAATCTCTTCTCCGATGGCTCCCAAAGCCAGGAAAACCACCACACTGGGTCATCCCGCCGACCATCTACCCCCACCTTGTCCATCGCTGTCACGCCCCGCTTCTCAAAAATACGGAATACGAGCACGTAACAAAAGCCCAGCGAATGATTATTATCATCCTTAAGCTGTTTCAAGAAATCTTTACAACATGTCACAGTAAAATTAGAGTCGGAAGCCAGAAAAATCAACCACATGCACATATGAACCAAATACTAACAAGAATACTTGAAATAAAATGTATTAATCTCAAATAGTCATGATCCGAAATAACACAAATAATCCTGGGTCACATTGCCCAAATACAAGAAATAATACAAGTCTCAAAATACAATATTGTCCAAAATAAGCAACAAGAATAGTAATAGCCAAAATTCAGCCTCTAGCCCATCATCTTGCCAATACCTTTAGGAACCTGTCCTCCAAAATCTGCAATTCACATAATGCAGAAAAAAGGAAAAGAGAAAACACAGTACCCGTTAATGACAAGTCCGGGTCACAAATAGAATAGGATACAAGCACATGGACACTATCTAACCACAGGATATACCTAACAGGTATAGGTAAACATATGTCAACAGCTAAACAGGTAACATGTATAATTATCAGGTATTCAGGTAATCATGTAATCATGTATCAAGTATCAGGAAAACAAGTAACAGGAATATCAGGTAACAGGTAACAGGTAATCATGTATTAATATCTTGTATTATTACTATCTAGGTAACACTTCATGTGTCATCTTTTTATCACATGGTTGTTACAGTCAATGCGGTTTCGCTTTAGATTTCATAGTGGACCATAGAGGGCAGTATACTCAGGTACAGGAAAACAGGTTCATGAATCATAACAGGTACACGAATCATCCGATTCATGCAGCAACAGGTTCATGAAGCAACAGGTACACGACCAACAGGTACGTGCAGCAACAGGTAACAGGTACATGAACCAAAGGTCCATGCAACAACAGGTAACAGGTACACGACCAAAAGGTACGTGCATCAACAGGTACATGAACCCAAAGGTATCATGCATCAACATGGGAAACACGGGCCCCCTTCCGAGTACACGTTTCTGAATTATCCACTATTCGATCTTTCCCATAAACCCCGGCTTAGTTACTTATATTATTAAGATCATCAACAGGCATGAGAGTGTACTAAATAATGTCAAACTAATAGGTTATAATCAGGTTTAGACTCAGGAAATTAGATCAGCAAGTATAGGTACCAAACATTCACAAATACGAGCAAATTGGTATATTTTTATAGTCAGGACAGCAAGACCAGTCTGTACAAAAACAGTGATCCAAAGATCTACAGACATGTAAATCATGATCCGTCAAAGGATTTGGAAACTAGACATCCACACGCTTCTAACGGATATAATAATTCTATATACTAGTTCACAACATCTCAACTTAAAACACATTTCAACACAGTTTTCATGTACAGCCAAAAAACAGGGGAATAACTTAAACCACATGAAAATAGCATACAAAGTCATTAATTAAATCCACGAAAATTCTGGAGTAATCCTCTATATGTATAGTCTCAAAATATAAATTTTCATATTTTTCCAGAAAGTATAGATATGTTTTCAAAAATAGAAAATAACACATAACACAGTTTTGATGGATCTGGAATTCTTCAACACCGCTGTACAAAATCATGCATATCTTGCACACAGTGCATCAGAATCCACTTCTGCCAAAACGGGATGAAAGTATACACAATTACCCAACTTTCATATCTCACATAAAATATTCATACAGTAATTATAAATAAGGTGAACACGGCATTGAACATACAATCACACGCAGTTTACAGCAAAAGCGATATATAGAAAAGGATATAAGACATCACTCAAAACTCGTCTTTAAAATACCACATAAATCTGGGAACTACCTAACATCATGTTGAAACACTGGACAAAATCTTGTGGCATGAAATTATGTCTAACTTGGATCTTGAAAATAAATTGGTGATAAAATCTACCCCGAAATGAATCTGGAAACTACCGGCATACAGTTACTAAAATATTCATAACTAATTAATACGAACTCCAAACGGGGTGAAACCAGTGGGATTAGAAATTAGATTCGATTATCTACAAATTACTCAGAAATAGTCACGTTGAGATTCGGACTCTAATTCAGGTAAAAACAGCAATCAATCCAGTTCAATCCAAATTTTCAGATTTCTCAACTAAACTTCAAAACGTCATAACTTCCTCAAAAATCATCCAAACTCTTCCAAACTCAAAACAATGTCTACCCATTGTCCAAATGTCATAATGGAGGGTATCTAACATGTTAAAATCTAGTATTTCTCATATGGTGTTCAAACAAACATCGGATACACGATATGGCACATACGCGATCAAACCGCGTTTGGGTGATTCCTAAGGCACAATCCTATCAAACTTCATGTCCTAAGTCGTCTATGGCCTGTTTTGAACAATAGAGACGAAACCCACAATTAAAAATATGATCTTTGGCCGTCTCTAGTCTCAAACTATCCTATGTGTGAACTTTCTACTTGTATCAACCTAAGAAATTTAAGTACAAGTTACTTGCCTTGTTGATGATGAACACGGCGCTACAAAGCCTAGCAATGAAAACCCACGTGCAAAAGTCCTTCCACGCGTGATTCCAAGCGAACCCACGAACCGAATCTTGCCTATGATCGTCTTCTTGAAGCACGACTCAAACAGACGCTACCCACAACTCCAAATCAGCAAGGGATGAAGAGGGGGGGGGGCTGTTCTTGAAGGTGGGTGCTGTTTTGGTGAAGGGCCGGCCACAAGGAGTGCAAGGAAGAAGGGTTTTGTAGTACGGAGTTGTAGTATGGTGGAGGGATTTGATTGTGGTGAACGGCAATGGCTAGGGAGAGGAAAGAGAGGGTCGGCCTGGGGTATAATATGCAGGCCGGGAGGGAGATGATGGAGGCCGGATAGGAATAGGGGAGGGAGAGAGAAAGAAATTAGGGTTAGGGATTATTTAGTATTAGGAGTATATATAGGAGATCAAATATGGGTTAATGGATAGTGGATATCAATAGGAGTAAATAGGTATACAATTGGATAATGGGTATTGGGTAGATTTCAAATGGAGATACAAAATACAATGAATCATATGGCTCTTAAAAATCTCCTTAAGGGCCAAAAATCTCAAATTGGTCAAAACACTTCTAAAAATTCATCATAACCCAAAAATAAATAACAAATATGAATGAGACCAAGAAAATGCGAAAAAGAATCCAAAATGGTGCAAAACGGACAATCGGCGCACAAACAGCACACGGGGGTCAAAAATGCAAGAAAATAATATAAAATGAAAATAATCCAATAAGAAAATTAATACAATAATTAATAAATATAATTTATGAAATAATCTAATTTTAACAATAAAAATAATTTGCGAAAATTTTAAATACAGAAAATATCAAAAAATACCTTTTTGGAAAAACAGGGGTTACAATCGCACAGTCAAGTAGTCACCCAGGAATCACAATAGTGATGGGCCGAGCATCCGCTCGCTCCAGCTCCAACTGCTTCTTGTTCAGTGGTTCGGAATTCTGAGTCCTCGGAGAGCCCTGACCTCCGACACATCATAAAGAACATACTGAACGAGGATGATCTCTGCAACTGCCTCAGTCGTTCCAGGAACGAGGCACCCTCCGACCACGACTGAGTTGAAGCAATCACTCCTCCCATCCGAACAACCAGGAGCGCAACAGTTCCCCAAGGAGTCACCGACCTCTCAATGGTCGAGCGGAGGGAGGCCACGTTACCAGGGCCGAATTCCACGAGTTCCGGGTTGAGATTCTTCAAGCACTTTGAGGTGGAGCCCGGAGCGAACACACCCAACACCATCACGGTGAAGGCATTCGCTAGGGGTGGCAATCAGGTCGTTCGGGCCGGGTAGGGTCGAACCCACTCGGGTCGGCCCGATATTCAGGAGGGCCCAGGTCAAGTTGGCAAGATAACAGACCGGGTTCGAAATCCAAAAATTCAACCCGGTCGACCCGTGAACCTGTTTCGGGTCAGGCCGGGTAGCGGGTTGGCCCGGTTAATATTACTTTTTTATTTTCTTTAATTTTTTGTTACAACTTCACTTACAAAAAGAAAAAAATACAAGACGTACAACTGTATAAGAGTGAAAAAATGCATATATTATTCATTTCAACTTCTATAAATTTTTTATAAGTTTTTTACATAGTAATACAAGTAATAGAAACTCATAAAGAATATACCTATTTCTTTATTTACATTTACATGTTTGAGGGGATAATCTGAATCTAGAGTTCAAGATAACCTAGAGTTAGATTGAAGAGAGGACATTGGACTACTTCCGTGCACCTCTACTTAACCCTAACTAGGATCTCATATCCCAAAATTCCCTACTCATGCATCTTGTTTGACTTCAGGCGAGTTTCTTCCACTTGTTGATGTAGATGTTGCTTTTCCTTGAGTCCTGTCTTCAGCCTTCATCCAATCTTCGGTGCAGACAAGTATCTCCAGCAATCCGGCTTCAATCAATTTTTTGTAATCTGTAAGAACCCTGCCACTTGTAGAAAAAATACTTTCTGAAGCAACTGTGGATACAGGAGGAGTTAGTAGATCTCTGGCCATATGTAAAAGAATAGGAAAAAGATTTTCATATTCTGTCCACCATTATAGCACTTCAATCTTAGTATTAGAACTCTCACTATCTTGTTGAATATACCAATTTAATTCATTAGGTGTAACGCCCCGTATTCCAAACACGGGTAATTCGTAGCAAAAACAGGATCTTTTACTTCAACTTCGTACAAATTTACAAGGAATTTAAAACTTTTTATTTACAACATGTTCTTTACAACAGCACATCAGAATTAAATAAGTATAGTACATATATGACAATGAAAGCTCTTCAATCTTATGACATCTCTCACAGTGACTTCAAGTCCATGCCAAAATCAGTCCTGCAACTAGAAAACTGTGGGTACGTCAGTTGCATACAACTGACGCAATGCTATAATACAACGATTCTTCTACTTTAGCAATTACAAACTTGAATGCAAAAACAAAATGTGAAAAGTGACCATCCTAAATATGTCAATGTATGATATGACCTAATGCCTAATGCAGATATTACACTACGATGACACTAATGCATCATTGTTCGGATTCTATGCATCCCATAACATAGGTCCGAGAGCTAGCCTTTATCATACTCCTCATTATAGGGTTCAGTCTCTCGCCATGTAATCTACTACTATGACTACTACAAGATTTAGATACTTTGCAAGTATTGGTTCTCGCCCGGAATACAAGATTTAGATACTTTGCAAATACGTTACGGATATTACTCGTAACAGTATAAAATACATCTGCGTAACACCCATGGGCAATATTGTCATAACTCAATTTTGCGGGGTGTTACATTAGGTGCACTAGTCCTAGGTTTTTTTTATTGAATACGAGCAAGTAAATTAGTAGTGGTATCTTCTAATGTACTCTTACCCTTACCTCTAGAAGTAGAAGAAGAAGATGTAACTATACTAGTTGTACTACTAGATGCAAAAGTTCTATCATAATAACCATACAAGTTGTTCAATGTCGATTCAAATTTAATTAAAAATTCATTAATATCATATTCAAATAAATCTCCAAGTAAAGTAAAAAATATTTTAATCAAACTACTCGTACCGACTAATTTGATACGAGGATCCATAACAGTAGCAATACAATACAACATAGGAGAATGATTAAAATACTTCAAAATTTTAGTATAAGCAGGAACAACAAAAATTTAGTATAATTGTGGGATTTTTGGAGGTCGACGAGAAGAACTACTAGAATCTTATCCACTTTGGCTACGACCGCTACCACGTGATCTAGACATGATTAAAGTGTTTGTAGTAGTAGTGCTTGTAAAAAACGATTTCTAGTGTTTTAATTGTGTATGTAAACAAATTTTAAAAAAACAATATAAGAGTGGTATGTTAAAAAAAATCTAAAAAATAATAGGAGGGTTGAGAGAGAGAGTAGCTAAAAACCAACAAACAAATACGAAAAATTAATTATAACTACAACAATAATAAAGAGTTGAGAGGGTTGTGAAATTCTGATACCGTACTCCGCGAATAATCGTATATAGAAATGTGAGAGAAAAAAATATTAGAAGTAGATGTAGTCAATTGATAAGTGTTGTAGACGTAGTCGCATTGTCGTAGAATGAGAGAGAGAGAGCTTCTTCGATGAGAGAGTTTGTAGTAGATGGAGATGAGAGTGTTGAATCGACGCGAATTCGATACGAACGAAATTGTTCCTTTCTTTGTTGCTTGATTCTTTGTTGAATGTTTTTTGATTGAATTGAGTAGTAATAGGAGAGAGAGTAAGAGAGTAAGGTGTATAAAAAATTTTGATTGAAGTTAGGGGGTTTGTATAGGCCAACCCCCCCTATACTTGCTGTGTTTGGCCCGTTTGACCCACGCGGGCCAAATAGGCGCAAACCGGTAGGTCGGTGGGTCAGTAGGTTGGGTTCGGGCAAGCCGGGTGTGAGTTTCAGGTTTGTGGGTCGGGCCAAGTGGGTTTTGGTTGGGTTTTTACGCCCCGAGTCAACCTGGTTACGGTTTCGGGTTCGACCCGAACCCAAACCGGGTTAACACTGGTCCGGGTAAGTGAGATAGTCGTAGGTCGACCCGACTCAGTTGCCACCCCTAGCAGTTGCCGAACCAGAGGGGACGAGAATCAGGAGTCCCATGGGTTGACCCGATCCGAGCGGCATGAGGACGTCGTCGTCAAACCTGTTCAACCCCCCTTCTCTTCTCTTCTCAGATCCAGGATGGCCGGAGGCAGCCGAACCAGGGGTACCGACCTATTCAACCCCCCTTCTCTTCTCAGATCTAGGCGACCCCAATCCAAAGAACCTTCAAGCCCCCGGTCTTCGAAACTTACAACAGAAAGTCAGATTCGGCTGATCACATGGTGGGTTTTAAAACCCTTATGATGATTTACAGCGCATCAGATGCACTCCTATGTCATGCCTTTCCTGCTACATTACAAGGCCCAGCTCGAGAATGGTATTCCCGGCTCGCTCACAATTTCATCTCCTCCTTCCACTAGCTAGAAGAAACTTTTCTTGCCCACTGCGTCACTAGCTGTAAGACTAAGAAGACCAGCGCAGAATGATGGAGAGTCCTACCAGAACTTCGTACGGAGGTTCACCATTGAAGCTCGATCGATTTCCTCCCTCGACGCCGTGGTCACAGCTGCGGATTTACGGCATAATGTTAGGCATGACTCGTTGAAGGCATCCCTCGCCAAGAAGCCTTTTGTAGACTTCCCTGACCTCCTTTTCAGGAGCAAGAAGTGTATCCGAGCTGAATAGGGGTTACACCCAGCTAGTCGAAGGGATTCCTCTGCAAGAGGGAAGAGTAAGGCAGACGATGCAGAAGCACCAAAGAAGACCAAGAAGGACGCCTCCGGGCAGAGGCGCCCACCTCCAGTCTCCAGGTTTGACAAATTCACTCAGCTCAATGCGAGTGTGTCCACCATCCTAAAGGAGATAGAGGGCGACGGCATCTTCCAGCATCCTCCGGCATCCCACTCGATCCAACAATGGTAACAAGAAAAAGGACTGCAGGTTTTACTACCATTTCCACAGGATATAAACAAATCCTGAGAAGATCAAGGTCAAATTAGACATGGCCCCTCCTATGAATGTGAAGGAATCCAGATGCTTACTGGTTGCCTGGTTACAATCGGGCGATTCCTATCAAGATCGGGGGAGAAGTCTCTCCCCTTCTTCAAGGCACTCCGGGGGGTGAAGAGCTTCGAATGGGGAGAACCTCAACAGTGAGTGTTCGACCAGCTAAAGCACTACCTCATCAGTCCCCCGCTACTTAGCAAAATCAAGCTGGGCAAGATCCTCTGCCTTTACCTGGCAGCATCAGAACAAGCACTAAGCACCGTCCTAGCCAGAGAGGACGATGGGTCCAAAGACCCATCTATCAGCAAAGTCCTCCATGATGCCGAGCTCCACTACACCAAAATGGTGAAGGCCACACGAAAACTTTGTCCCTATTTTCAGGCCCACTCCATTGAAGTGCACACCGACCAGCCTCTTAAATAAGTCCTCAATAAACTGAAGAATTCCAGCTGGTTACTCAAGTGGTCGATCGAAGAGCCAGCATGACATTATCTACAAGCCAATAACTTCTATTAAGGGACAGGCGCTAGCCGAATTCATCACAGAGTGCATGATCCCATAGACTAACGAGGCACGGCAAGATGAGCCTATGTGGGAGCTGTACGTGGATGGTTCTTCCTGCGAAGAGGGGAGCGAAGCGGGGGTCATTCTGAGCGGCCCTGACAGCTTCATCCTCCAGTATTCTCTGCGCTTCAGTTGCAAAGCATCGAACAACGAAGCAGAGTACGATGTCTTGATTGTCAGACTTCTACTGGCCTGGAAAGCCGGGGCCAAGAGATTAAGAGTCTTGATGCTTTGGAATGCTAGTATTATAAGTGACTCCCAACTCATCATCAACCAAGTTTGTGGGGAGTATGAAGCTCACGATGCCCGAATGATGCAATATTTGGCACATGTCAAACTTCTCCTCGTAGACTTCGAAGACACCTTATTTACTCGAATCCTTCAAGAACAGAACGTTCGGGAAGATGCTCTGTCCAAGTTGGCCTCCTTTTCCTTTGATGGGCTAGATCACACAGTCCTGGTGGAGGTTTTCCAGTGTCCAAGTATAGAGAACACTGAGGTCCTCTACCTCGACCCGCCCGTGCAAGCACCAAGGTAGATGGACCTAATCTTGGATTTCTTGAGAGACGATGTACTTCCACAAGATCAATCGAGGCCAAAAAAGTCCGAGTCTGGACTAAGGGATTCATGCTTATGGATGGCGTGCTCTACGAGCGTTCTTACACCAAGGTAGGGCTGCAGACGAACCGAGCTATTCGCGAGCTATTCGGCTCGATCTTGGTCAAAGCTCGACTCGAGACGAGCTCGAGCTCGAAATCGAGATCAGTAGCTTAACGAGACGAGCTCGAGCTTGGGCTTTTTATGATTTTAGGCTAAGCTCGCGAGCTACTCGGCTCGAATTCGGTCAAAGCTCGGCTCGAGCTCGTCTTGAGCCGAGCTCGAGCTCAAAACTGAGCTCGATTCCTTAACGAGCCGAGCTCGAGCCTCAAGATACTTGGCTTGGCTCGGCTCATTTGTAGCCCTACACCAAGGTCGATGGGAGACCCTATCTGCGGTGTCTCAGCTCGAAAGAATTCTGGGACGCTTTGAGATAGATGCATGAAGAGATTGGAAGTTGCCATATGGGTATCCGGACCCTTGCCAAAAAAGTCCTTAACCACGGCTACTATTGGCCAACCCTCCTTCAAGATGCTCAATACATGGTTAAAACATGTGGGTCTTTCCAAAGATTCTCCTCTGTTAAGCATGCCCCCCAAGCCCTGCTCAAATCACTTGTCAGTCTCGCACCATTTGCCATGTGGGGAATGGGCCTTATCGGTCCCTTTCCTAAGAAGACTGGTCAGAGATGATTTCTCATTGTGGCATCGACTATTTTACTAAGTGGATTGAAGCAGAACTCCTGGACACCATCACCAAGCATCAGGCTCAATAGTTCTTTTGAAACACATCATTTATTGGTTCGGGATACTGCGGGTCCTCATCGCTGATAATGGGACTCAGTTCGCAAGGAAAGGTTTCCATAAATTTTGCGAGGACCCCGGGATCCAGCAGCGGTTCTCTTTGATCTCACAACCCCAATCCATTGGCCAGGCTGAGAATGCGAACATGCAAATCTTCGAGGGCCTCAAAAAGCGATTGGATGAATCCCCAAAGGGATTGTGGGTCGACGAACTACCTAGTGTTCCTTGGTCATACCGAACCACAAAGAGGGTCCCAATCGGTGAGTCACCCTCCAACTTGACTTATGGAACAGAGTCTGTAATCCCCTTGGAGGTCGGACTACCTTCACCAAGGATTATAGGCTTCAATAAGGAGTCGAACTCGAACAACCTCAGGGCCAACTTGGACCTTCTCGAAGAAGTTCGCTAGATGTCTTTTCTCAGAAGAAATATTTACCAATAGAGTGTTGAACAATTCTACAACAAAAGGTCCGGCCAACGAACATCAAAGAGAGTGATCTCGTACTTAGAAGGCTCGATATCTCCGAACCACACAAGAGAGGAAAGCTGGCTCCAAACTGGGAGGGCCCATACAGGCTCCAAAATGGTGCGTCTAGACACTTACCGACTTGAGGGAGGGGGGGGTAGTCAAAAGGACCTGGAACGTGGAACACTTGATCAAATTGTATGAAAGTCCATAATGGCCCATACATGTATCAACAATTGTAATAAGCGCCAGCCATTGGCAATCAAGCAAATGAAACTTTGTTTCCGAAGCAACTATTCTGATTTCAGTCAACACCCAAGCAATTGTAGTGCAATAGAGATTTTTCACAATCTCCCAAGTCCTCGCCGCTCGGCATGGACTTCGACCCTAACGGGAGATTTTTACAATCTCCCAAGTTCTCGCCACTCGGCATGGACTTCGACCCTAAAGGGTGGTTTTTATAATCTTTCAAGTCCTTGCCGCTCGGCATAGGCTTCGACCCTAGCGGGAGGCTTCTACGATCTCACAATTCCTCGCTACTCAGCATGGACTTCGACTCTAACGGGAGGTGTTTACGGCATGGACATTGACCCTAATGGGAGGTTTTTACAATCTCCCAAGTTCTCGCCGCTCGGCATGGACTTCGACCTGAACAGGAGATTTTGATAGTTTCCTAAGTTCCTGTCGCTCGACATGGGCTTCGGCCCCTACAGTATCCTAAGTTCTCACCGTTTAGCCTGCACCTCAAGCTCGACACAGGACTTAGCACAAAACTGGTTTAGGTGATCATCCTATCACCCGCAGATAGCTAGGGACAGAGTGACCATAATCGCAGCTTTACCCCTAACTGTCAGCGGGTGGTAGGAAAACCACATAAACTAAGATGCTCTCCAAAATCTTGAAGCCCCATACGAGGTGTGATATGGCTCCAGTGGAGTCCAGGCTCTAAAGCATCACCCTATCACCTGCTGGCAGCCAGGGACAAAGCAACCATACTCGCCAATTTACCCCAAACTGTCCTGCGGGTAACAGGAGAACCACTTAGGCTAAGGTGATAGACAAAATCCTGAAAAACAAGGGGAGCTTATATAGGCTACAGGAGGAAAGCACCCTCGAAACCCACAACGATGATGTGGACAGATCTGGGTCGCACATTCTCATCCAACGGTTGTGAAAGAGTCGCTGCCACACATCCCTAAGCCAGTGTTTCGAATTCCAACATCGTGTAATTAAATAGACGCTACAATTTTCAAAACTAATATTTTGAATTTCAAGGTGACACATTTACACAAGGTAGATCGGAGTTGACCTCCATCTATTGATAAAGTTATTACATGAATAGCGAGATCAAAAAGAATACAACATGATCACAATAGATCTTGAAAGTCAACTGCATGACGTGCTCCTCTGTCTCGGGGACCTCATACCAATGCCAACCAGTTCGAGCCCAACTAAGTGGGTTTGCTCCTCGGTGAGCCTATCAATCTTCCCTTTAGGGTCAGCCAGGGTGGAACCCCAGCCACCGAACTCTGAGCATCCCTAGGATTGGGCAGCTCAAGCCTAAGGGTCGGAGAAGGGCCACTCATGGAAGGCAAACTGCTTTCTAGAGAGGCAGGTCTGAGACCCTGCCACCCCAAGCATGACCTTTAATCAATATATCTCCAGTTCCTTCTCCACCAACATGTCATGAAGGAACGAGTCTGCTGAACGGGGCGCCCTACCTGAGGTCGGCTGCCAAGAGGAATCACCAAAGGCTGATAGTCGTGTCTCAGGCGCTCCCTAGATCCTGATCGACCATTGCCTTCTTCAGGCAAGCCAACTCTATGCTCAATTGCTGCACCCTCTTCAGACAGAAAGAAAACGTCGCCTCCCGGTCTGTGGCTTCTTTACAGGCGACATGCCAAGCTAGACTCCAAGGATTTTACCTTATTCCTAAGATACTCGAGTTCCACACCACATGGGTCGGCAAAAATAGTTTCGGTCATCTGACAAAAGAAGAAAAAGATATATCACTCAGAGTCTTATAGACTTGATCACATCGCATGTAATACCCCAGATTTACAGCGAACAATCGACTGGTCGATTGTTCAGTCGACTGGTCTGCGTACACGGGATTTGGGGAATTTGAGAGGAGATTGAGAAATATAGTCCCACATGGAAAAATATACAAAAATAGTTTGAGTATAAATATAATTGCCTATGATCAAGAGTCACCTAATTGGTTAACCACCTTTTGAGAGGCAGCCTGTGGTGGGCAGTTGTACTACATAGTATCTAATTTGTCTTCTAAAAATATTAAAAATTGTCTGAGTATTGGGGCGGGGCGTTACAAATGGTATCAGAGCCGACTTTCTACACCGGGTGTATTTGATACACGGCAGGGAGGTAATTCTCCGGATAGACAGGGAGATGATTCTAAGGATAGGCAGGGTGCTAGAAAGGCGGATCCTACACAAGATGTGTGCCCCGTACTCAGCGAGGACGCTGATTTCTAAAGGTGGGGTGTATGTAATACCCCAGATTTGCAGTGAACAGTCGACTGGTCGATTGTTCAGTCGACTGGTCTGCGTACACGGGATTTGAGGAATTTGAGAGGAGATTGAGAAATATAGTCCCACATGGGAAAATATACAAAAATAGTTTGAGTATAAATATAATTGCCTATGATCAAGAGTCACCTAATTGGTTAACCACCTTTTGAGAGGCAGCCTGTGGTGGGTAGTTGTACTACATAGTATCTAAGTTGTCTTCTAAAAATATTAAAAATTGTCTGAGTATTGGGGCGGGGCGTTACATCGCAGAACACAACACAAAACCTCATATGAAAAAATATCAAGTCCGAAAGCTCGACCCCAAAATCCTTTTTCATTCATCGATAAATGTTCATACAAAAGCGGTGGCCAGTCCGTGTTCGGCAAATACAAAAAAAACAAGGAAAAGAAATAAAATAATTGAGCTACTGCTTGAGAGAGGGGGACACCTCTTCGGCTATCGTAGTGTTGGCCTCGAAAGCATCTGGGATCGGCTCGTCCTCATGGGCAGGCAGCGGTCATCCCCCTCATCCTCACCTCCTCTCGAAGTGGGTGGGGCCTCGGGGAACTTCATGGAGAATTTGAAGCCGGAGTCATGGTGGTTATTGCCATCTCTTGATGGCGTAGTCCCAACGATCGCCTTTAGGAACGACCTCCTAAAGACCTCGCTTGCTAAAAAGCCCCCAACGGACTTTTCCGAACTCCTCCTTCGTAGTAAGAAATACATCCGGGTCGAAGAGGCCTTATATCCCGGCAGCCACAAAGAATCCCCTTCTAAGGGGAAGAGGAAGGTAAAAAGCATTGAGGCACTAAAAAAATCTCAAAAAGACTCCTCCGGGCAGAGGCGTCCTCCCCCAATGCCCAGGTTCGACAAGTTCACTCCGCTCAATGCGAGCGTCTCCGCTATCCTTATGGAAGTTGAGGAGGAGGAGCTGATCCGACACCCCCCTCGTACCAATAATACCAACAAGAAGAGAAATAGGAGGTTCTGGTGCCGATTCCACCGAGACCACAGTTATCAGGTTGATAACTGTCGGGCCTTGAAGGACCAGATAGAAGCCCTTATCTGTGGAGGCTACTTGACGAAATTCACCCAGAGGGACCAGAGAAACTCCCCTCTTCCCCGAGGGCCTAACAAGTGCTCGGAGCCAGACTCTAAGCCCCAGGATTTCGAAAGGATGGCCATCCTCCATACATGGAGGGCCCATAGGGGGTGACTCCAACTCCTCCTACAGAGTATTCGTCTAAGAAGTGAACTTGGTTTACAACCGAACCCTACCCAAGGCTGAGGGCTCCCTGTCTCATTCTCGGATGAAGACCTCGAGGGCGTCCGCACTCCTCACTGTGATGCACTGGTAATTAGCCTCGGCTTGGCCAACCTAGAGGTCCAACACATCCCGATGGTTATTGCCCTCTCTTAATGCCGGAGTTACGACGACCGTCTTTAGGCACAACATCCGGCACAACCTCCTAAAGACCTTGCTTGCTAAAATGCCCCCAATGGACTTTTTCGACCTCCTCCTTCGTAGCGAGAAATACATCCGGGCCGAAGAGGCCTTACATCCCGGCTGCCACAAAGAGTCCCCTCCTAAAGGGAAGAGAAAGGTGGAAAGCACTGAGGCACCGAAAAAATGTCAAAAGGACTCCTCCGGGCAGAGGCGTCCACCCCCAGTCCCCAGTTCGACAAGTTCACTCCGCTCAATGCAAGCATCTCCACTATCCTTATGGAAGTTGAGGAGGAGGAGCTGATATGACACCCCCCTCGTACCAACAATACCAACAAGAAGTGAGATAAAATGTTTTGGTGTCGATTCCACCGAGACCATAGTTACGAGGCCGATAACTGTCAAGGCCTGAAGGATAAGATAGAAGTCATTATTTGTGGGGGTTACTTGATGAAATTCACCCAGAGGGACCAGAGAAACTCCCTTCTTCTCCAAGGGCCTAACAAGCACCTAGAGCCAGACTTTGAGCCCCAAGATATCGAAAAGATGGCCATCCTCCATACATGGAGGGGCCATAGGGGGTGACTCCAACTCCTCCCGCAGAGCGTTCGTCTGAGAAGTGAACTTGGTTCATAACCGACCCCACCCTAAGGCCGAGGGCTCCATGTCTTATTCTCAGATGAAGACATCGAGGGTGTTCGCACTCCTCACTGTGATGCATTGGTAATTAGCCTCGCTTGGCCAACCATGAGGGTCTACCGCATCCTTATGGACAATGATAGCTCCATCAACATTTTAATTCTTACCGCCTTCGAAGGTCTGAAGCTTTCTTGAGATAGGCTGAAGCCAGTGGGGTACACTCTCCATGGTTTCTCCGGGGCTCCAGTTCAAATAGAAGGAATAGTCACACTGGACATGACCGCCGAAAAATCTCCTGCCACCCACATTGAGCTGATGGACTTCGTGGTGGTTGATGTCATAGCCACCTATAATACCATTTTCAGGTGACCCGGCCTCACGTCTCTTCAAGCTGTAGCCTCGGCATACCATATGAAGATAAAATTCTCCACGAAGGTCGGGGTTGGAGTTGTAAAGGGTAGTTAGGAGGCCTCCCAAGCCTGCTTTATTGCCAAAGTAGGAGGGCATGTCCTCCCCCTCGATGTGGTCGAACTCCTCAGCGACAAAAGCTTGATTGGCTCCGAGCTGGTCGACGAACTAGAATAATTCCCCTTTTCCGAGGCAAACAGGATTAAACAATTCCAGATAAGTAAGGTCCTGCCTCCTAACCTCAAAGAAGGGATCATCAGCTGCATTGGACAGAACCGGGACCTATTTGCATGGATCCCCTCAGACATGCTCGGTATTCCGGAGAAACTGATCATGCACAAGTTGAGATTCAATCCAGACTTCAAACCAGTGCAGCATAAACGCCGAAAGTTTGCACCCGACTGACAGCAGAGTGTGAAAGAGGAGTTCGATAAACTCCTCGTCGCCCGATTCATTTAGGAGGTCAACTACCCAGAATGGTTGGCAAATGTCATGATGGTGAAGAGGGCAACCAACAAGCGGTGGATCTGCATCGATTTCACAGACCTTAACAAAGCATACCCGAAAGATCCTTTACCTCTCCCAAATATTGACACTGTGATTGATGTGACATCTGGACATAAACTCTTGAGCTTCATGGATGCCTTCTCTGGATACAACCAAATCCGGATGTTCCTCCCAGATATCCCGAAGACATCTTTCATCACAGACCAGGGTCTCTACTGCTACCGGTTCATGCCATTCGGTCTGAAGAATGCAGGAGCCACTTATCACAGTGTCACGCCCCGCTTCCTAAAATACGGAAATACGAGCACGTAACAAAGGCACAACGAATGATAAGAACATCATCCATAGCTGTAACAGATTAACTCAACAATATACAGGAGATTACAACCACGCAAGAAAGAATAACCACATAAACAATGAATAAACTCCAAAATAATCATGAAATAAATTCACCAAATAATATCCAACATCTGGGAGAAAAGTAAACTTCGGGTCATACAAGCCCGAAATACAAAGTTCGACAAAAATAATAAAATAAACAAATAACATGAAATAGCTATAGCAGTTTAATGATTTAGCTCCATTCTTCAGAAAGTTTGCTCACCAAGTCCTTGGGTCAAATTTCCTCCGGTACCTGTAAACTCACTAATTAGACGTGGGGAAAATTTGACTGTTAGAGCAAGTTACGGACAATAACTAGTGAAAGCAAAGAAACAAGGGAAACATGGTTTATCAAGAAATAATGAACTAGATCAAAATCAAGGTCAATAACATTAACAAGAGTTGATAATAAAATCAAGGGTCTAGAGTTTCATGATGCAAGAAACAGTGACTGTAGTCAACGATACAAGATCAATAACAATAATTATGATCAAGAATGCAAGTGTCAATCCTATGTTCATTAGTCTTTTAATTATCCTATGTAATGCAAGTAATATTGTGTCCCATACCACAGGTTCGGTGCATGCAAACAATGATCATTTAGACTATAGTGGTGAACTCAACAGATCATGTACTCGGCACAATAAATAATCATTTAACAATCAATAATCCACAATTCATGACAATAAAAAATCGAGAACAAAGGGCCCATTCCGAGTACAGTCTCCGATTGTTCACACTAAGTCGACCCTTAATACCCCAGCTTATTAATATTTGTTAATACTTTATTACACACACATATGGACATGCAATGGATAAAAAAGTTTCAAAGTGATGTCAAAGAGATGGCAAGGCTATGCAATGCATGGTATAACTAATTCTATTCACTAAATGCAAAATCAAACATGGATATACACAAAAAAAACACAAAATCACACATTCTGGACAGCAAGACGTTGTTGTACAAAAATCAACTTTCCTGTTGCTACAGGAAAGTAAATCAGGTTCCGTCAGAGATTCTAGAAAGTAGACTCTCTACCTGTTCCAATTCATATTTATACGATATATAATATATACAAAAACTAGGAGAATAATCTCATTTTTACTGATTACATGTTCAGGCAGCATGTTAGGGTCAAAATTCTTATATACAAAGCTATTTGTAAAATCATTTGAAAATCTCGTAAAAATAATATTTTAATTCCTAACAATGTTTAGTAACAACACAATTAATCTCAGATTTTATTTCTTAAAATGAATTTGCTGTTATAATTAATTAGACATGGTAATGCATTTTCAAGCTGCATTCTGGAATTCAGATGTCACTGTACGAAAATATGAATATCTTGCAATTTGTAGGTTGGATTGCAAAACCGTTAGATGATATGGATTCCAGACACACAAGGCTACAACTCTTATTTAATAAGTTTTAAATGATATTATCTGCAGTTAGGTCAAAAATCAGGTTCTTTACTGAACTAGTGTTCTAACAGCAACCTAGAGTCAAATTTTCATATCTATAAAAGGTCTGAAAAATTATCAAATAATCTTATAAAAATAATAATGTGTCTGCTAGTCATGTCTAATAACATCACATAAAATTTCAAGTTCAACTTATACTGTTAACATTTTATTTTAATAGAAAATCACGTCGGTGTAACTCTAGACAGAAATCTGGAAATTGAAAACCTAGTAGTGTTAAAAATATGATAACTTACAGTTTATAAATCAGAATCTAGATCCGTAAAAAGTTCTGGAAAATAGATTCAAAAAGGTAAAAATTTTATTTCTATTTAATTATAAAAGCATATGGATCGAAAACTCAAAACAACATAGAATAGACAGCAGGCCAGCAACTGGATTATTATTATTTGACAAAAAATATAAATAAACAATCATATAATTTCATGGCAATTAATCAACAGGGAAAAATTCTACTTAATGATTAGGATGAAACTCTACCATTAACAAGGCAAGATTATTATAGTCATGGCGTTTAATTTCTCGAATAAAATCACATTCAATCGGAAAACATTCACATCATCATTTTCTACATACATGTTTCTAATCTATGTGTTCATGTAGTGTATCCATATGACAAAATATACAGGCTTGGGTTTGAATCAAGGGAAATGGCACGAAAAGATGACTACTACTTGGTTTCGCCGATGAATCCGTAATAGTCTCTTTGAAAGGTATCAAACAAATAAAATATGATAGATGAAAGAGGAAATACTTGTGGAGATCAAAGAAAATCTTGAATAAGAAAAATAAAACTAGTTCAAGGAAAAACTTGCCTTTTGACGATTATCCTGAATATTAATGAAGATGATACGAAAAGATCCAACTGCAGCAACACGTGTAAACAACGAAAATAGCAACACGTGCAACTCAACAGCCGGCAGCAAGATCAACATCGAGAACTGCAAAAGCAACATCGTGTGAACAGTAACATGGCGGCAGCAATGGCGAGAAGCAGCAATCATAGCAAAAGACCGGGACGGCAGCTAAGGCGAAGTGGTCTGCAATGGAGCTCTATGGTGGAGATAGACATCGTGACAGGGCGGATGCATGGAATGCTGAGAAGAATGGCGGGGGTGCTGTTGATGGTGGTCGACGACAGTGAAGAATCAGCAAGAAGAACGACAGCAAAAGCGGAATAGGGCAACAACGGGGAAGAGGGTCGCTGTGGCGAGGTAGGGGTGGTCGATGGGGGGATGGGTTCTTGGGGTTACGGTGGCAGTTGGAAGAGAGCGGGATCATGCTCGTAGGTATTGCGGCTAAGAGAGAATAAGTTAATGATTAGGGTTAAGAGAATATTTAGTATTTGTAGGAAAATTAGGATGTATATATGGGTTTAGGATGTTGGGTTAATGGGTTATAGGGTTAGGATCCAATAAGAAGGCTATAGGGTTTAAATGTAATAAATTAAATTAAAATGAGATATTGGGTTAACGGGTTTGGGTTTAGGATTATAGGGTTTATGAAATATATATATATTAAATCAAATAATGAAATACATATAGAATAATGTATGTTTGGACTTCACTCAATAATAAAATAATCTACTAAGACAACAAATAAAATCATAGAAGTGAATATGGTTTTTATGCATTAAATCAAAATACTAATTAGTAATAAGATAAAATGAAGTGTAATTTGGGTTTGCATTTTAAAAATAATAAATCCAAAATCATATGTAAAGTGGATTAAAATTGAACCTTGGGTTAACTTAATGAGCTTCATATAAATAAATAATAATAATAAAAGATGGATTAAAAATATATGGGCTCTCACAAATTAATGAACAGTCGAAGAAATAATAATAATAATAATCATCATAATCATAATCATAATCATAATGATAATAATAAGATCATATAACAAAATAGGCTTTGTATTACAATATAGAGATTATTTGAAAATAACTGTAAATACAATTAATTAATAGAAATAGATTTTAACAGGATATCCAAAATAAATTTAAGACAAAATGAATTCAAGATGATGGAAAATTTTATCAAGAATCCAAATACAGAAAATACACAGAAAAATATGTATAGGTGAAAATGGGGGTTACACACAGGCTGGTGAACAAGGTCTTCTAAGAACAGATCGGTAGGACTATGGAAGTGTATGTGGAAGACAAGCTCGTTAAAAGCCTCAATACCAAAGACTACATGGGTGACCTCGAAGAAGCCTTCAATGTCCTTACATAGCTTTGCCCTCCAGTACTCCTTATGCCTAAACTTTAAGGCATCTAATAACAAAGTCGAGTACGAGGTGTTGATCGCCAGACTCCTCCTAGCACACAAAGCCAGGGTGAGAAGAGTCAGGGCCGTTAGTGGTTCTCAACTAGTAGTCAACAAGGTCTTTAGAAAATACGAAGCACGAGATACCCACATGATTCAATACTTGGCCCACGTCAAAGGGCTCTTGGCGAACTTCAAAGAAACCTCGGTCGTCTGAATCCGTCGAGAAGAGAACAACTAGGCCGATGCACTGTCTAAGCTGACGTCTTCTTCCTTTGAGGACCTGGACCGAACAGTGCTCATAGAAGTCTTCATTCGATCAAGTATCGATAAGAGAAACACCGAGGCCCTTTGCGTCTAGCTTGAGCCATGGTCTGCGACCTGGATGGACTCAATCTTAAATTTTCTTGAAAGGGGAGACTTACCCCAGGACCCATCAGAAGCACGAAAGATCCGAGCAAGAGCAAAAAGATTTGTGCTCATCAAGGGTGTGTTGTTCAAATGGTCATACACTATGGCGGATGGAAGATCCTACCTCCGATGCTTGTCTCCTAGGGAAGCCCAATATGCCCTCGAGAGATGCACGGGGGAGTATGTAGTAATCACATGGGCAACAGGGTGCTCGCAAGGAAGATACACAACCATGGGTACTACCGACTGACCCTATTGCAGGACGCTCAGGAGCTCGTCCAAAATGTGGCACATGCCAAAGGTTCTCCTCCATCAAACACGCTACCCAAACCGAGTTTAAGTCATTGGCAAGTCTGGTCCCCATTGTCATTAGGGGATGAACTTGGTTGGACCCTTCCCTAAAGCAATGGGTCAACAGTTCTTCCTCATTATTGCTATTGACTATTTCAAGAGGTGGGTCGAGGCCGAACCCATAACCACAATAATCGAGTATCAAGCCCAGCAATTCTTTTGGAAACATGCCGTCCACAAATTCAATTTCTTGAACCTTAATCACCGACAATGGTACTCAGTTCACCGGCAAGGACTTCTGTAAGTTCTGCACTAGCCTGTGAATCCAACAGAGGTTCTCATCTATCTCGCACCCCCCAATCCAATGGCCAGGCCAAAAATGCTAATCGCCAAATTCTGGACGGTCTCAAGAAGCGGCTTGATGAGTCCCCCAAGGGATTTTGGGTCGGAGAACTCCCTAGTGTGCTCTGGTTGTATAGGATGACCAAGATAATTCTAACGCGAATCGTCGTTCAACCTCTCATTCAAAACCGAAGTTGTGATCCCTCTGGAAGTCGGACTTCCTTCCCCTAGAATAATGAGCTTCAATGAGGACCTGAATACGGAAGGCCTCCAAGCCAACCTAGACCTCCTCGAGGAGGTGCAGGAAAAGTCGATTGTTAGAAGGAACATCTACCAGCAGAGGATAGAGCAGTTCTACCAAAAAAAAATGTTCGACCAACAAACATCAAGGAGGGAAACTTGGTCCTGAGAAAGCTTGAAATTTCTTAACCAAACAAGAAGGGGAAACTCTCTCCAAACTGTGAACGCCCTTATAAAGTCTCCAAAGTGGTTCGCTCCGGGACTTACCAACTTAGAGACCTGAGGGACAGGATGATAAAGATGTCATAGAATGAGAGAATTTGATGAAGTTTCATGAGAGTGCCGAACGATCCAAAACCTTCTTAAAAAATGTATTCAAGTCGTCAAGGCCAGTACCTGTAATAAGTGCTCGCTGAAAGGCAACAGTCTAGTTACTCAATAATCAATGAAGCTTCACAATTATCCCACGTTTTTTCTTACTAAGTAATTAGGACCGGACCTCGACCCTCAGCTTGGTAATCCAAGTCACTCGCAAGTTTTTCTCACTAAGTCATTATACCCGAACCTTGCCCCTTGATGTGGTACTCCGGGTCATGCGCAAATTTTTCTCGCTAAGACATTAGGCCCGGACCTCGCCCCCCGGTGTGGCACTATGAGTCATCCACGAGTTTTTCTTGCTATGTCTCGTGGCCCGTGCCTCACCGCTCGATGTGGTACTCCGAATCACCCACGAGTTTTTCTCGCTAATTCATTAGATCCGTGCCTCGCCCCCTCGGCATGGTGCTCTTGGTCACCTGCGAGGTTTTCTTGCTAAGTCTGAGCCCTTGCCTCGCCCTTGCCTCGCCCTTCGGCGTGGTGTTCCGAGTTACCCACATAATTTCTCTCAAAGTCCCGTGCCTTACCCTTCGGCACGGTAACTCGGGTCATTTGCGAATCTCTTCACAAAAGCGCTTGATTCCAGCCTCACCCCTTGGCGTGGTCATCCATGTCACTCACGAATCACACCCGCGAGTTCGTTGTGCCCGTCCCTCGCCATCCGCCTTGATAACCTGGCTCACCTACGAGTTCGCTGGACAATGTGGCTTGCCCTTCGAACCTCGACAAGAACAACACGAAAACACAAAAGGGAATTGCACTAAATGCCTGAGGAGGATGTGATTAATTCTATCAGCATAGTCGGGGGTAGACCTACCCTACTTCGTGGTACCCCTAATTGTCAGCATGTGGTAGAAGGACCACTTGAATGCCGACATGTAAAAAGGCCTGAAAGAATATGAGGGTCTATAAGCCTTTTGGAAGATGCTCCTCGATAACTGCGATGTCAACATGGAAAGATCTTAGCTCTCCACCTCCACCTAATAACTAGGAGAGATAGATGTTTTGAGTCCCAAGATGGGAGAATGTTTCAACTTCCAATGTGATATGGCTAAAAATAGGGTTAAATCTGAACCGTTCGAATCGGGCACGAATCTTAAAGTTCGGGGGTAAAATGGTAATTTCACCTATAAACGGGCCTGAAATGGAAACTGGGTTTTTTGTCAAAGCCCAATAATCCATAAACGGACCTGTCTTACTGGGTACGGGTTCCAACCCATAAGAAACCCAGTCAAACTGGATAGGAGATGATTCAGATTCGTGATTATCCTCAAACAGTGGTTTTAACCACTTCTATCCATCTACATCGGGAAGTAGGGATTTGATCTTATCCCGAAACTGAATCCTAAGGCGGCTATACATACCCCCTCTCCCCCCACTGTTACCAGGTAATCAATCTTTTGCAAATTAAAGCTCTTTCTTAACCATTCAGATTACTGACAAGAGCGTCGGAGGGTGCATCGCCGGAATCAACCCCGGTATCTCGCACTTTTTGCAGGTTAACGGCGAAAGGATCTCGGTCAGACTCCGGTAAAGTCGCTCAGGTTTGACTATTCACCTTCCCTTGAATCCACAAATCTATATGTTTGCCCCCACACCGATTTCAGCGACAACAAATTGGCACCATCTGTGGGAAAACTCGAATAGCAATCCAGTCTTCCACCATTCAAGACCGCCTCCAGTCATGCCTTCGAGGAAAGTGAGATCTACAGCCTCCAACCACAAAGCAACTCCCCTTCCTCCACCACCACCAGGGCTCCCCCCCCCCAACCCGACCAACCAATCTAGCAACAAGGACAACTTCCCCCTCAACCTGTCCCGCCGTTGCCGCAGGGGCAGCCTCCTCTTCAAAATCCTCAACCCCAGCAGGCCCAACTTGGGCCCTTCTCATCCTAATCCCCAGAAAGAACCTCTTCATCGCGATCATATCTCGGTACATAACCCTTCCACCGACTCCATGGCATCCCATCACCCTCGGCCATCGGAAGACCTCCACAACATCATAATCAACCGGTAGAATGAGGAAGACCATTGCCACCATTTGGATGAGAGGCGGGCCCGGGAGGGGGGCTCCCGCCCAGAACATCCAAAGGCTCGATCTCCTCGCCACCACGACCGAAGAAGGTCCGCTTCTCCTAGGAGGCGGAGGGAGTACCCCCAGTATCGTCGAAGGAGGAGCCATTCTCCCGCTGGTCGACAGACCCAAAGGACCAGAATGGACCCATTACCAGGGCAGAATTTCAAGACTTTCAGGCTGCAGTCTTGCGGGCCCTCAATGCCCCGCCTAACAACAACAATAACATCCAGAGGGTGCCCACTCCTGAGCCGGTTCGGAGCCCTCGCCACCGATCCCAAAGTCCTCGTCAAGCTCCAAGCCACCGCCATCACATCCCCAGTCCTCACCAGTCTCCGAGCTACCATCGTCGTAACCCCGTTCCCCTTCGTACGAAGATGAGTCCTGAGGCTCTCCAAGGTACAGTCAAAGGGAGCACACTGTCTACCGCCGTCTTCACGAGATGGAGAGGCACCTCGGCCGACTCGATTGGGACAAGGAACTAAGGGGGAGGACCCTTCGTCCAAGTAGGCCTCCATTCTCTCGTACCATCATGGAGGCCCCCGTCCAAGTAAATTTCAAGCCTCCGTAGTTCGAGACATACACGGGGGAATCAGAACCCATGGATCACATCGAGAGTTTCAAAACTCTCATGATGATCCACCAGGCTTCCGATGCCCTCCTCTGCAAGACATTTCCGGCCACTCTCAAAGGCTGGGCTCGGGAATGGTACTCCTACCTTACCCCGTCCTCCATCTTCTCTTTCGACCAGTTTGAGGCCATTTTCATAACTCATTTCATAAGCAGCCGCCGCTTCGAAAAGACAAGTATTTCACTACTCTTCCTTAGTCAGAAGAAAGGCGAGAAACTGAGGGACTATGTCAAGCAGTTTACCACAGAGGCCAGGTCCATCGCCTCCCTTGATCAGTCGGTCACCTCGGTCGCCGTTCAATCCAATGTCCTCAACGCTGACCTCCGAGTGTCCCTGGCCAAGAAGCCCCGCGAGACTTCTCCTAGCTTCTTCTCCGAAGCAAGAAGTACATCCGGGCGGAGGAAGCTGTACACCGCCCTACCTTCGAGGGGTCATCTTCTGGAAGTAAGAGAAAGGCTGCTGAAGACGAGGGAGCTAAAAAGCTCCAAAAGGACAATGGGGGTCAACGTCGCCTACTTCCCAGGTTTGAGAGATTCACCCCTCTCAACGCCAATGTCTCGGCCATTCTAATGGAGGTTGAGAAAGAAGAAATTCTGCCGCCTGCCCCAAAAATGAACACTCCTAGGAAGAAGAAGGATAGGGAGAAGTGGTGTCGCTACCATCGGGACCACGGCCACGACACCAACGACTGTCGAGCCCTAAAAAACGAGATCGAAGCCCTCATTCAGAGAGGGCAGCTCTCCAAGTTTGTAAAGAAGGACCGGGCCAATCCTCCTCCACCCCCAGAGGGGCTAACAAGAGGCCCGAGAGACGCGAGAAGACTCCCGACTTCGAGGAAGAGCGCATCTTGCACCTCATCATGGAGGTCCGATGGGTGGAACTTCCAACTCCTCCCGAAAAGCCTTCGTCAGGGAAGTCAACTCGGTGCATAGCCTCCCCCCTCTCAAAGGTCTTGGAGTCCCGGTTACTTTCTCGAATGATGATCTAGAGGGTGTCCGAACCCCCCACTGTGATGCATTGGTGATCAACCTCCACATGGCCAACTTCAAGGTAGAGAGGGTCCTAGTGGATAATGGCAGTTTTGTCAACATCCTCTTTCTAGAGGCCTTCCGAGGGCTCCAATTATCGAGGGACAGACTCAAGCCTGCCGGTTACACTCTCCATGGGTTCACGGGAGTACCAGTGACATTTGAGGGTGTTATAACCCCCGACATAGCTGCTGGCAAAGCTCCTACTACCCGAACGGAGCCGATGGACTTTATGGTGGTTGACGTCCAAGCCGCCTATAATGTGATCCTAGGTCGACCGGGCCTAGCAACTTTAGAAGCCATCCTATCAGCTTACCATCTAAAGATGAAGTTCCCCACCAAAGTGGGCACAGGAGAGGTGAGGGGGAGTCAGGAAATGACATGCAAATGCTATATGACCTCTATTGGAGGACCCGTCCTCTCCCTCGAGGCCCTTGAGATTCCCTAGGGGAACACCCCGCCTATGTCGGAGCCGGTAGATGAGCTAGATAAAGTCATCTTCTTGGAGGAAGATCCGACCCGCAAATTCTTAATCAGCAAAACTCTCCCTTCTGCCCTCTGCTCCGACATAGTCCAGTACATAAAGAGAAACCGCGACCTCTTTGCTTGGACAGCAGCCGACATGCCGGGGATCTCCGAAGAGCTCCTCGTCCACCATTTAAGTGTCGCTTCGGGGGCCAAACTGGTCCAGCAGAAGAGGCGCAAGTTTGCCCGTAAGCGCCAGAAAGCCATAAAGAAGGAGGTGGAGAAGCTCCTCAAAGCCCGGTTCATACAGGAGGTCAACTACCCGGAGTGGCTCTCCAACGTTGTGATGGTCAAAAAGGCAAATGGAAGCTGGAGGATCTGTATCGACTTCACAGATCGAAACAAGGCATGCCCCAAGGATCCATTCCTGCTCCCTAGCATCGACACCTTGATCGATGCCACATCAGGCCATGAACTGCTGAGCTTCATGGACGCATTCTCCAGATACAACCAAATCCGAATGTTCCCCCTAGATATCCTGAAGACATCATTCGTCATGGATCAAGGTCTCTACTGCTATAGGGTGATGCCCTTCGGGCTTAAAAATGCTGGTGCCACCTACCAACGTCTCGTCAATAAGATCTTCAAAAATCAGATCGGGCGGAACATGGAAGTTTACGTCAAAAATATGTTGGTGAAAAGCATAAATGGGTCTGACCATGTCGCCGACCTCCAAGAAGCCTTTGACGTGCTGAGGAGGCATAACATGAGACTAAACCAGAATAATAAATGCGTTCAGGATCTCATCGGGTAAGTTCTTAGGCTTTATGGTTAGCCAGAGGGGAATTGAAGCCAACTCTGAGAAGATAAAGGCCATACTCAATATGGCTCCCCCTCAAACATGAAAGAAATGCAAAAGCTCACCGGGCACCTCGCGGCTATAGGGCGCTTCCTCTCCAAGTCCGGGGAAAAGTGTCTCCCATTCTTCAAAGCCCTCAGAGGGGCTAAGGGCTTCGAGTTGAGCCAGCAGTAGCAAGAGTCGTTCTACCAACTCAAAGCCTACTTGGTCAATCCTCCTTTCTTCAGCAAGCCAACACCTGGAGAGACCCTTTACCTCTATCTCGCTGCCTCCGAACAGATCCTCAGCGCTGTCCTGGTGAGGGAAGAAGACAAGGCATAGAAGCCTATCTATTACGTGAGCAAGGTCCTTAGAGATGCCGAGCTCCGTTACCCGAGGTTGGAGAAGATGGCCTACGCCTTGGTGATGGTGGCCCGAAAGCTTCGTCCCTATTTCCAATCCCATTCAGTGGTCGTCCTTACCGACCAGCCGCTCAAGCAGGTCCTGTATAAGCCCGAGACCTCTGGGCGCCTCATGAAGTGGTCAATCGAACTGAGTTAACACGAAATATCCTATCAGCCTCGGACCACAATCAAAGGTCAAGCTCTAGCTGAGTTCATAGTGGAGAGCACGATCCCTGAGGTCAGTCAAGCGGCGAATGGGCCACCCATTTTGACGGTGTATATGGATGGGTCTTCTTGCACCGAAGGGAGCGAAGCGGGAGTTTTCCTGGCGGGCCCAGATGACTTCATCCTCTAATACTCTCTCCACATCAATTTCAAGGCTTCCAACAACGAGACCGAGTATGAAGCTCTCATAGCGGGCATGGGCATAGCTCGCAAAGCAAGGGCGAAGCGTGTCCGAATGTTCAGCAACTCTCAGCTCGTGGTAAATTAGGTCTTAGGAGAATACGAGGCACGAGATGACCATATGGCCAAGTACCTAGCCTAGGTCAAAAGTCTCATGGCTTCATTCGAGGAAGCATAACTCCAGCAAATCCCCGAGAGGAGAACACCCAGGCTGATGCCCTCTCGAAACTAGCTTCCTCCTCCCTCCAAGGGCTCGAGCAGACCGTCTTTATTGAAGTTCTACTAAGGCCCAGCATCGAAGAAGAAGCCCCCGACTCAATGGAGTCACTACCGGTCCACTCGAAGATAACTGGATGAGGCCTTTAGTTGAGTCCCTCAGAGGCGGGAGCCTTCCCCAAGATCCCAAAGAAGCTCGCCGAATCTGAACAAGAGCGGAGCGGTACACCCTTATTGAGGGAATCTTGTACAAACGCTCTTACACCCAAGTAGATGGCCTGACCCTACTTGAGGTGTCTCTCTCCAGAAGAAGCCATGTATGCTCTAAAAGAATTCCACGAAGGGATAGGCGGAGCCCATTCGGGATCAAGGTCCCTCACCCGCAAAGTTTTGAATTATGGGTACTTCTGTCCTACGATCCTTCGGGACACCTGGGCAACATGTCCAACAATGTGGCCCCTGCCAACAATTCTCCACTATCCGTCGCCTACCACTCGCTCAACTCTCTTCCCTCTCAAGTACAACCCCCTTCGCAATGTGGGGAATGGACCTGCTGGGTCCGTTCCCACTGGCTTCAAGCCAGCTCATGTTCCTAGTCGTGGCGATCGACTATTTCTCCAAGTGGATTGAGGCCAAACCACTAGCGACTATTACTGAGAACAGGGTGTAACAGTTCTTCTGGAATAACATGATCTGCAGGTCTGGCATACCCCGAGTCTTGGTGACAGACAACGGAACACAATTTGCAGGGGCAACATTCCACTCCTTTTGTGAAGACCTCGGCATTCAGCAGCGGTTCTCCTCTGTCTCCCACCCTCAATCCAATGGCCAAGTAGAGAACGCCAATAGGAAAATCCTCTCGGGCATCAAGAAGAGACTAGGTAAGTCGGCTAAAGGATTGTGGGTAGAGTAGCTTCCTAACGTACTGTAGAACTACCGCACTACAAAGAGAACCCCCATAGGAGAGTCGCCCTTCACCCTCACCTACGGATCCGAGGTCGTGATCCCCTTAGAGGTCGGTTTGCCATCCCCCCGCCTAATTGCATATAATGAATAGTAGAACGCAAGGGAGCTCCGAGCCAATCTGCATCTTATCGATGAACTCCGCGAGAGAGCCTCAATTCGCCAAGAGAATTATCGAAGAAGGATCGAGCAATCCTACAATAGAAGAGTCCGCCCTAAGGATCTTAAGGAGGGGGACTTAGTCCTCAGAAAGCTAGCCATCTCGTTCCCCAACCAGAGGGGCAAGCTAGCCCCAAATTGGGAAGGACCCTATAAGGTCTCCAGAGTAGTTCGCCCCGGCGCGTACCAACTTGAAGACCTGGGGGGCAGGAAGATACCAAGAACATGGAACACCGATCATTTACTGAAGTAGCAAGAGGGCATTTGAACACCTCTCCAAGCAACATCAGTTTTAAGGCTATTCTATTTGTTTTTCTATTGTAATAACGGCTCGCAACCTTAGAAGTGGTCGATTAGCAGTATTTAATAAAGAATTTCTTTTGAATAATAATTTTCTTGTGCTTAGTTTATCTCTGATTAATACCTCAACTGTATCATTTTAAACGACGAGTTCGGAGTCCAACACTTGGCTCGACTCCGCTTCATCTACTTGCTCATAAGTAAGAAGTGGTTCGCCATTCGGAACTGCTCCCACAACCATTGAATCTCTCTTAAACGACGAGTTCGGAGTCCAACACTTGGCTCGACTTTGCTTCCTCTACTTGCTCATAAGCGAGTAAGAAGTGGTTTGCCATTCGGAACTGCTCCCACAACCGTTGAATCTCTTTTAAACGACGAGTTCGGAGTCCAACACTTGGCTTGACTGCGCTTCCTCTTCTTACTCATAAGCGAGTGAGAAGTGGTTCGCCATTCGGAACTGCTCCCACAACCGTTGGATCTCTTTTAAACGATGAGTTCGGAGTCCAACACTTGGCTCAACTCCGCTTCCTCTACTTGCTCATAAGCGAGTAAGAAGTGGTTCGCCATTCGGAACTGCTCCCACAACCGTTGAAACTCTTTTAAACGACGAGTTCGGAGTCCAACACTTGGCTCGACTCTGCCTCCTCTACTTGCTCATAAGCGAGTAAGAAGTGGTTCACCATTCGAAACTGCTTCCACAACCGTTGAATCTCTTTTAAACGACGAGTTTGGAATCTAACACTTAGCTCGACTCCGCTTCCTCTACTTGCTCATAAGCGAGTAAGAAGTGGTTCGCCATTCGGAACTGCTCCCACAACCGTTAAATCTCTTTTAAACGACGAGTTTGGAGTCCAACACTTGGCTCGACTCCACTTCCTCTACTTGCTCATAAGCGAGTAAGAAGTGGTTCGCCATTTGGAACTACTCCCACAACCATTAAATCTCTTTTAAATGACGAGTTCGGAGTCCAACACTTGGCTCGACTCCGCTTCCTCTACTTGCTCATAAGCGAGTAAGAAGTGGTTCACCATTCAGAACTGCGCCCACAACCATTGAATCTCTTTTAACGACGAGTTCGGAGTCCTACACTTGGCTCGACTCCGCTTCCTCTACTTGCTCATAAGCGAGTAAGAAGTGGTTCACCATTCGGAACTGCTCCCACAACTATTGATTATCGAAACTAATACTACCAAAGCACAAATTGACGCTCGCAAAAAGTTATTTCTTTATTTCACGAAAGACCAATCAAAGATACAACTCTTATGCTGGGGTACAAGTCTCACACTGGACCAAAAGCTCGTACAACACAAGTCTTGAGACTACAAAATCACCCTACTTAGGACGAGGGATGCTCCTCCGGAGCGACACTCGAGGTCAACGAGCTACACGTTGCATTCTCTCCGTCTCCGCTGAAGACTGTATGCCAGCAGATTGGGTTGCGCCTTCGGCCCCCAATCTAACCATAGCGCCGCTTGACGAACCGGTGACCCCACTTTGCGTGTCTCCAGGCCTTCGTACCAGAGACAATGACTGGCGTGCAAACTCGTGGAAAGTTCTCCCTGGGGCATACTCCTTCCGAGGATAAGAGACACTCCTAATATTGCTTTCCTCAGTCAACCATCGAAGGCGCAAGTTCTCTGCCTCTAACTCAATCACCCGCTCTCTAAGTGCTTCATCAGTCACTTTGATCTTGAAACGGGGTAGTTGACTTGAATCACCCCCGTGCGGAGCCTCCGAGATGTCTCTCCAAAGTTGCGCCACCTCCATAGTTTTCTCAAGCACCACATTCTTCAGCTCGTCCCTTCTAGCTCTTATTTTGAATAGAAGACCTCGAAGAGCTACTTGCCTCAGACCATAGTGATAAGCCCCTGAGGGGCATCTCTCCTCCCCTTCGAGGGTCGCCTCGTGAGCCTGCTCTTCTAATCGCTCCATCTCGGAGTCTCATTTATCCAACAGCACCCTAACGTGATTTACCTCCGACTCAGCCTTGAAGAGTTTCTCACGAGTTTCGAGCAAGAGCCAGCTTAACGATGCCAAGCTGAGAATGGGATGATGATGGTTCGACTAGCTGAAAAAGTTGAAAAAATTGGCTAAGTCTAAAGGACCAAAGAATAAAAACTAAGCTTAGGCGAGCATAGTGCGAGACTCAAAAGTTAGACAATCAATGAATTCAAAATATCTCCAACACTTAGTCAAAATAAAAAGTTTCATTCATACAAAAGTTTGATTACTACAAAAAAAAGCGGTGTCAAGTCCGCTATAAGGCAATACAAGAAAAGAAGATGAAAATATGAGACAACTGAAGTCAAGGGGCCACCTTGAGTGGTAGCTCAGTGACAGGCTCCTCGGTGGTCGCCTCCCCTTCCTCCACCACTCCGGCCTGGGGGTCGGCCACAGCCTCGCGCCCCCTTTCTCCACCACCACGGCTTCGGGGTCGACCACAGCATCGTCGCCCCCCTGCTCCTCCCCTTCCTCTTCCTCAACCTCTTGATCGGCTTCGAGGTCCTCACCATCAAACAGACCCCACAGTCCGTATCCCGACCTATCAAAGCCGGGGACTCGAGCCTCGATGTGCTCGTGCGCAGTGGCGTAGGACTTCTCCATATTCGCCATCATATGCTTCTTTGCCTCGGCCTCTATCTCCGCCCCTGCCGCCTCCACTGCTGTGTCCTTCTCCTTCATCACGTCCTCCAAGGCCTTCTTTGCCTTTTCCCTCTCCCCGTATGCCCAAGCCGCCTCCGAGGCGACCTTCTCGTTCGCCTGCGCCAGGGCCGTCTCAAAGTGCGCGACCTGAGCTGCCAGGGATTCCGAGCGGTGCTGCTCCGCCTCGTACAGCTTCGCGACTCTCCCCCTCTCGGCTCGATCCCTGTCGCATAACAGCTTCAGCTCCTTCTCCTGTTCGAATATTGCTCGAGGAAGTGGCTGAAGTGACTTAGAAGATTTTTTGAATTATCAACGAATCGACTAAGAGACTTACCGACATGGTCGCCCGAGCTACTTCGAGAGCGTCGTCACCCGTCGTCCCCGCCTTCATTGCTGCTCGGTCCTTCGGGGTCGGAAGATGGTGCAAGGCCTGCATGCTCATGGTCGAGTCCCCCAAGAAGCCATCGTGGTTCATCACCCGCCAGTCGGGGATGAAGAGCTTCTTGTGCCCCTCGGTCAGAATTGCTTCGGCCTTCTCGGTGAGGGGCAGGGCCTCAAGTGCCAATGCCGTCGAGATAGAAAAGCCTTCAGCTGAGGGCTCGAATGGGGTCGGTTGAGGAAGAGCGATAGCCGAGGTAGATCGCTGAGGAGATGCCAGGTCTACAGTCTCAACCACGGTGGAGGACACTTTGGCAGGTCGGCCAGACGAAGGTCCCGCAGTCGTCCTCTTCATCTTCTTGGCGTCAGAAGCCTTGTTTCGTTCGGCCATGATCGCCCTAAAGTCCATATTCGGAACCTCTGCCAAAAAGAAAAAGCGAAGTTAAGAAAAAAAATACACAAGGTATAGAGAGTAAATAAAAGAACAAGATGTACGGAGCGTACTCGGGTCGATCGGACTGAGACCGAACTCGTGGAGCACTTCCTCGGTTATATCCTTCCAGCTCAAGGTTGGGAGGTCGATTAGCTTCGTCATAACTTTAGCTTCGGCCGGAGACAACATCGGCTCGGTCTTCGCCCACTTCGGTATATTCTCCTTCCACCTGGTCGGAAAGTCCCACACCGAGGGGCCTCGGATCAAAAAATACTTGCCCTTCCACGACTTGATAGAGTCCGAATTCTCTATAAATTTGACGTCTTTTCGTGGCAACAAGTAGTATCGGTGCTCCGTCTTGTTCATCCAGTTGATCCGACACATACTTCGGAGAACGACGAGCTGAGGCTCCACCTTCGCCGTCCGACACTGGAGCAGAAACCTGAGCACGTGGCGCACATGTTCGGCATGAACTGGATCGGGCTCAGCCTATACCACACGAAGCACTTCGGTCACGAAGGGGTGAAGGGGAAGGTGCATGCCTGCATTCAGTGCGTCATAGGCAAAGACGAACGTATCAGGCGTGAACGCCGTGCACGCTTGCACTCCGGGTCCGGGGAGGATTAGGGTGTACTTCGGGGGTATCATGAAGCTCTTCCGTATCTGAAGAAGGTCCCTCTCCATCAGAACCGAGGCGATGTCGTCAACCTCGGTAACCTCCTTCGGCTCATTCTCCTCATACGTCTCCGATCTCCCATAGATGGCCATTGTCAACAGGTCACTGGTATACTTCCTGATCCCCCCATGGCCTGATATCTCCGTCGGCAACCGACCCACTTCTCCTCCCCGTCTGACGGGCTCTACTACCGTCTCGACAATTACCGACCGTGCCACCACTTTCCCCTTTCCCTTGGCGAGCGGAGCGACTGGCTCGACCACGGCCGACCCTGTTGTTGATTCTTGATTTTGATCATTACAACACAATGCAAAGTTGTTATGCTACTTCTTTGATATTACAGGATGTATACAAAGGCAAAATGTTCAAACAAGCTCTCAAAGCAAGTTGATCAAGCAAAGCTACAAACAAAGCTCTCAAAGCTAACTGATCATGAAAGCTACAAGGTTGCCAGCTTCAAAGATAAAAACAAAGGCTAAAGCTCCATCTCAAGACTCAAAACTCGAGACAAGACCTATGCTTAAATTGTTGTATTAAGTGTCTTGTAACAGTTGTAACTCTTTTATTTCTTTGAGTCTTAGAATGCTGTAATAGCCTTGTCACACACACTCACACATATCTTTAAATAATTGAGTATTTTACAAAACTTAAAAAGAACGAAACAAGCTTTAATAAGCTCAGCTGTTAAGTAACAGTCGACCTCTATTTAGCACCAGTCAACTGTCCAGTACGAAACTGTCTGAACTCATTCAAACTCTGACCAGTCGACTCATTAGGGCAACCCAGTCGACTATTCAAGCCGTTTTTACAGTTTTCTGTTTTTAAACTTGTTTTTCAAAATCAAATCTTTATTGCCGTTGTATAGCAGTTGGGACTCAACCTTCCAACGGTCAAACATCTTTAACTCTATAAAAAGAGTACAGAGATCATTTGACAAAGGTTAACAACTTTTTCCATGCATTTTGTTTTCTAAGTTCTCAAGCTTTTGGTTTTGACAAGAAAAAGCTTTCTAAAAGCATTCACTTTCTAAGTCTTGGTTCTCTGAAATCAGTCTAATATAACAGTGATTTCGTTTTAGACTAATTTCGGAAGTTGACCTAATAGCCACGCACAAAATCACATTCACAACAAGGCTATAGGTTGATTGTAAACATTTTGTTGTTGTTCTTCACTCTCGGGTTGTGAGAGTGGTTCCTCTCGGTTGGAGAGAAGGACTCTAGGGTGTAGAGTCAGGTTTCACTCTTGGTGGAAGAGTGGGGTGTTCTCTCTAGTGGTGAGAGAGGACTAGGGGTTGGACAAGGTTGTTGTCTAACGCCGTAGGGTATTCTTGTAATTTTTCAAGAATAGTGGACAATCTCAAGTGGGTTGCTTGGGGACTGGATGTAGGTCAGGAGGACCGAACCAGGATACATCGTGTGTACTCTGTGGTTGTATTTCTCTGAACTTGCATTTCATTTACTTGCTTTTTAAGTTCTCTGTGAAACTTGTCTGGATAGTCGACTGTGTCCCTTTTTAAGTCGACTGGTTAGACTTGTACTACATTCTCTCTAAAAACTTGTCTCATAAGTCAACTGGTTCTTCTATAAGTCGACTGATCAGACTCGTCTTAAATTACTCTTCTTAACTGTCGCCCCAGTCGACTGGTTTCTTTTTTCAAGTCAACTGGACCGAAGAAGAAGTTCAATTCTGCAATTATTTTTATAAAACACTATTCCCCCCCCCCCCCCTCTAGTGTTTCTTGCCTTACCTACAGGATTCAACACCTGTTACCTCCTTCCCCTTCTCTTGGCTTAGCACTTCTGCCCCCTCCTCTTGAACGGGCGGAGCCACTAGCCGCTGCTCGCTCTCACCTCCCGAGGAAGAGGCCTCACTACCCTAGGACACTCTAGACATCTTGAAAAGTATACATATATATAATTGAAAATATATATATTTACCTTGATGTGACGTTCTCAGTCGGAATAGTTCGCCGAAAATTGCCTTGCCACACCACAACAGCTAGCACAACCACCCAAGAGCTACACCACTAGCGGAGCAACTCGAGAGCAAAAGTTTCTCTAAGAGTGAAAAGTGAAAGAGTGGGAGAAATGATGAGGGGGGTGAGAACTTATAGTAAAAAGAGGGCGACTCGCGGGTTTCTAACGTATTGGGCCCACTCAAGCCCATTAAGAAGGTTAAACGACAGAATGCAGAAGGGCGGGAACAACCCAGGTCTAGCCACATGGCTCGGCAGCCATCGAAGCGCCGAGCAACCGAGGTGTCCGTCCGGAGAAGGGTGCTCCCGAGCTACCGGGACACCGACCTCCGCATTGGAGAAAAAATGCCTCTGAGCTCTTTAGACCGTCAGATTGTCCCGAGATTCGTGCCAAAAGCTGATGGACGGCTCAGATTTCGCCACGACCACAAAACAAAAAAATCACGTTTTCTCGTGATCTGAGCCTCTTGCGCCGTGATGGACGCTTTAGATCTAGCCACGTAGCTCGGCAGCCCACAAAGCGCCGAGCTACCGGGGTACCGACCTCCGTAATAGAGGAAAAATGCCTTCGAGCTCTTTGGACCGTCAGATTGTCCCGAGATTCGCGCCGTAAGCTGATGGACGGCTCAGATTTCGCCACGGCCACAAAATGACAAATCAAATTTTCCCGTGATCTGATCCTCTTGGGCCGAGATTCGCGCCGTGATGGACGCTCCTGATCTAGCCACGTAGCTCGGCAGCCCACAAAGCGCTGAGCTACCGAGCTACGGTGCCGAGCTACCGGGACACCGACCTTCGTATTAGAGGAAAAATGCCTCCGAACTCCTTGGACTGTCAGATTGTCCTAAGATTCGTGCCGAAAGCTGATGGACGACTCAGATTTTGCCACGACCACAAAATGACAGAATCGCATTTTCTCGTGATCTGAGCCTCTCGCGCCATGATGGACGCTCCAGATCTAGCCACGTAGCTCGGCAGCCCTTGAAGCGCCGAGCTACCGAGCTACTATGCCGAGCTACCGGGGCACCGACCTTCGCATTAGAGGAAAAATGCCTCTGAGCTCTTTGGACCGTCAGATTGTCCCGAGATTCACGCCAAAAGCTGATGGACGGCTCAAATTTTGCCACAACCACAAAACAACAAAATCACGTTTTCACGTGATCTGAGCCGCTTGCACCGTGATTCGCGCCTTGATGGACGGTCCAGATCTAGCCACGTAGCTCGGCAGCCCACGAAGCACCGAGCTACCGAGCTACTGTGTCGAGCTACCGTGGCACTGACCTCCATATTGGAGGAAAAATACCTCCGAGCTCCTTGGACCGTCAGATTGTCCCGAGATTCGTGCCGAAAGCTGATGGACGGCTCAGATTTCGCCACATCCACAAAACGACAAAATCATGTTTTCTTGTGATCTGAGCCTCTTGCACCGTGATTCGCGTCGAGATAGACGCTCCAAATCTAGCCACGTAGCTCAGCAGCCCACGAAGCGCCGAGCTACTGAGCTACTTTGCCGAGCTACCGGGGCACCGACCTCCACATTGGAGAAAAAATGCCTCAGAGCTCTTTAGACCGTCAGATTGTCCCGAGATTCGTGCCAAAAACTTATGGACGGCTCAGATTTCGCCACGACCACAAAACGACAAAATCACGTTTTCTCGTGATCTGAGCCTTTTGCGTTGTGATTCGTGCCGTGATGAACGCTCCAGATCTAGCCACGTAACTCGGCAGCCCACGAAGCATCGAGCTACCGAGCTACTGTGCCGAGCTACCGGGGCACCGACCTCCGTATTGGAGGGAAAATGCCTCCAGCTCCTTGACCATCAGATTGTCCCGAGATTCGCACCAAAAGTTGATGGACGACTCAGATTTCGCCACGTCCAAAAAATGACAAAATCACGTTTTCTCGTGATCTGAGCCTCTTGCGTCGTGATTCGCACCTGTGATGGACGCTCCAGATCTAGCCACGTAGCTCGGCAACCCATGAAGCGTCGAGCTACTCTACCGAGCTACCGATCTGCCGTGGTGCCCATTCGGAGAAAGGCGCTCCCGAGCTACAGCACCGAACTACCGAGCCACAGCACCGAGCTACCGAGGCACTGACCTCCGTATGAGGGAAAAAGCGCCTTCGAGCTACTCCAGCCGATAGATCGCTCAGAAATCTGCACCCAAGGCCGATGGACGATCCGAATCACTCCTCGTCATAAATCGGTATAAAAATCTATTTTTTATTTATTTGATTCGAATTATTTATTTAAAAATTGCAAAAAAAAATGATTAAAAATTCAGAAAAATTAATTAAATATTCTAAAAATAATTATAATTCCAGGGAAATATTTTTGAACCCCTGAGTAAATAATTATTGCTTAGAATAATTAATTAATGTCCTCGAAAAATAAATCACCGCTTCGCAAAATTGAATAAATGATTTGAAAAATAATTAAAAAGTCGAAGAAAATCACCCAAGATCTAGAAGAGCTTAAAGACAATCCTGAGTGAGCTACCAACTTAGAAAAACACCATCCTACCTCGTATAAGATCTGAAACCCCTCATTCGGACTCCGATACAACCCCGCAAGCCATTAAGTCAGTGAAACTACTCCTCAAAGGCTGATCAAGCTCAGCCTTCGGGAGTGGGGGGCCCGTGATATGGCTAAAAATAGGGTTAAATCTGAACCATTCGAATCGGGCATGAATCTTAAAGTTCAGGGGTAAAATATTAATTTCACCTATAAACAGGCCTGAAATGGAAATAGGGTCTTTTGTCAAAGCCCAATAATCCATAAACGGACCTGTCTTATAGGGTACGGATTCCAACCCATAAGAAACCCAGTCAAACTGGATATGAGAGGATTCAGATTCATGATTATCCTCGAACTGTGGTTTTAACCACTTCTATCCATCTACATCGGGAAGTAGGGATTTGATCTTATCCCGAAACTGACTCCTAAGGCGGCTATAAATACCCCTCTCCCCCCACTATTACCAGGTAATCAATTTTTTGCCAATTAAAGCTCTTTCTTAATCATTCAGATTACTGACAAGAGCGTCGGAGGGTTCGTCGCCGGAATCAATCCCAGTGTCTTACACTTTTTGCAGGTTAACGGCGAAAGAATCTCGGTCAGACTTCGGTGAAGTCACTCAGGTTTGACTATTCACCTTCCTCGAATCCACAAATCTATCTGTTTGCCCCAATACCGATTTCAGCTGCAACACAAGGCAAAAAACGCTTTGACTCCAACAAGTATGATGTAAGAAAACCCACGTGATAACTCACTTGACAAACCTAAAAAATCCCCAAAACCTAAGGGAACAAGACCCAAAGGTCGACAGCTTCGCGAGAGACTCGGACCTCCCCATCAGAAGATCGCTTGTCTCGTCACTCATCCGTCGGCTTGGTAATCTGGGTCACACATGGATTTCTACCATAAATATACTTTGACTCATACACCCCCCCCCCCACCCCCCCACCCCCCCAGTATGGTACTCTGAGTCATTCGCAAGTTATGCAAGCCAAATGCAAAAATTCGAAGCAAGAAAGTTCATTTCAAAAGGATAGTTTTTTCATTTCGAAAAAGCAATTACAATGGGAGATGGTGGCCAGTCCACTATAAGGTATAAACAAAAATAAAATTCTAAGACCTACTGCTTAGGAGAAGAAGGCCCTTTCCCGACTGCAGCATCAATGGGAGTGTGTTCGCCTTGAGAGGCAGAGCTGACGAGCTCAAGGGCCGCTAAACACCCTCCCCGTGAAGGCTCCTTTCTGGCTGGCCGAGGTTGCCCATCCAGCTTCATCTCGAGATAAACCCAGAAGGTCGAGATCCGGGTACTTAACCTCGACATGCTCGAAGGCGCGGTTGTAACCTTCGTCCTGACCCAGGATGATGCGATCGAGGGCTTCGTCCCGATCATTCTTTAGCTCCTTATCCTTCACCTACCATGCCAGCTTCTCCTCAGTCTGCTCCTTGTTCTCCTTTGCCAACTCCTCCTGAGCCTGATTCTCCTTCACCAGCTCCGCTTTCAGCTCTTTCATCGTCATTCTGCCCCATGATCTCCTTTCGACCTGCCTCGGCCAATAGATTCCGTTGAAGGAGATCCTCGCACCTCCACATTAGCTCGGCCCCGTGGATGACCGCCTACAAGAAACAGAAGCATGCTTCAACAAAAAAGGGGGGGAAGGGGGAGATCATGATGTTTCGGTGATAAATGAATGCCCTTACCAGAACAACATCTTGTGCCCAGTAGGCTAAACTTCCTCCTTTGATTCTTTCTTCAGAGCCTCTTGATTGCGGGGATTGGTGAGGTGATCAACCACCTGCAGAGCATTAAGATACTCCGCCAGCAAGTTCACCTCTGTGATGGACCACGAAGGCACCCTCACCTTCGCCACCAAGGACTATTTCGAAGGGACTATGACTGTTTTCGGCAATGAGGTGAGAGGCTTTGGTGCCTCATGTTTCACCGTCGGCTCGGGAGCCTTCGCGATGCTAAAAGATTTCTTCCGTTTCGAGAGTTCGTCAGGCTCCGAAGAAGCGGGACGCTTCTGCGCCTTTGCCTTCAGCACCGCCTGCCTCTCCTTTAACATTTCCTCAATCACCAAACTTAAGGATGGAAAGAAGGCAAAGTAAGGGAAATGAGAGTGAGGATGGAAAGAAGGCAAAAGGGAAATGGGAGTAAGGATGGAATGATGTATATAAGGTTAAGGAGATGCCTCGATTACTACACCAAACACATGACGTCGCACGTAAAGACACACGTGAGGCGCATGTGCAGGATCCCCAAGAATTCAAATGGCCCCTGCCTCGCCTCTCGGTGTGGTAATCTGGGTCACTCGTAAGTTCTCTCCCGAATTACTTGTTGGTGTATGCCCTAGAGGGCAATTGTGTATTGACATTACTAGTTTACATTACATCACGACATTTATTTTATATATGAGTCATTTTATTTATTGTATTTTTTTTATTGTGATTAAATAAATATAATAAAGTCCTTAGAATAGTAGGTTCAATACCATGGGATATCAAGTGCATGACTTGATTGTGAGATCCTATTGGTTGTAATCAGAACACTTTTCTTAAATGTCCTTAGTCAAGTATTATTGTGAATTAGGATAACAATAATACATAGAGACTAGTATGTGCGTAGAGTGGTGCCTATATCTCACGGGTCATGGATATGAGATATCAACTCTTCACATGGGTACATATTAGAGCAATAATGTACTGGATATGGATTGTTACGTGAATGTCATAAGCGGTTCTCACAGTGACCATGGTTTACATAGTCCTTTGACTTGAAGTCACTACGGTTCCCTACATGAGAAGTTGTATGTTTTAATGTCGTCAAACATTGCATGTAATAAGGTGATTATAAAGTCGACTATTGGATATACTACAAATCATGCGAAGGGATGTGAGTGACTTAGATATGATTTTTTCCTGTTACATAACAGGAGTATTATATATGGCCTCTTAATTAAGTGAGACTACAAAATGCATGGTCGTATTCAAATGAGTCAATATGAGATATTGAGCTCATTTGTTTTAGTAAGCCTACTCGAACATCAAGAAACCAAAAACTGAACTATACAAGGGTGACACGCTTTATGCCTTGTGGTCAATTAAGATATTTGGGCAAAGGTACCAGACTACATTGTAACATTGGTCACGAATAGGTTAAGTCAAATCACTGACATTCCTGTTACTTGAGTAGCAGTGATATATTGCTAAATACTGCTCACTATTTGTAACACTAGAATATGATTTTAGTATTGCTGTCAACGTAATAAGAACCTACAGGGCCACACACTTAGAAGGGATCGAAATTGGAATTTAAATTCATAAGTTTAATTGGGGATCTAAGTAAGATTTGAATTCCTAACATTGGTTGGTCATTTAATTAGAATAAATGGGCTGACTAAAGTTCAAAGGCTCACACACGAATCTAACCCAGGTCAGATTGTGAGCCCAACAGTCTCATTATTCTCTTAGGGTTGATTTTCTACACCTATATATATGATACATATATGTGAAAAAGTCACACATGAGAAAACCCTAGCCGTCACAGAAATTGTGAGAGAGAGATCGTGGGGAACATCCCCTTCCTTCAGCTGGCACTGCGGTGTGAGGAAAAGTTTGATTTGATCCGTTCGTGTGGATACCGTAGAGGCACCGCAATATTGTAGTGTTGTGGTCGGCATACTATGGAGACAGCAGGTCCATCTTCAAGGTCTGACTCCTAAACACGATTTATGGTTTTCACATGGATCCATGGCTAGGTTTCGATATTTTTTTTGTAATTTTTCCACTATGTATTTAATCTATGATTGCCTTCGAAACCTAACATTATCTTGGCTCATGTCTCGCCCCTCAGCATGGTATTCTGGATCACGCAAGTAATCTCTAAATTGCCAAAACAGACAAAAATACTTTTATTACCAAGACATAAAAAATACATCTCCAAGTTACATTCGTTGGATTACATGAGATATTACAAGTTCAGGGCGCAAAGGCCTGGCCCTTAGAGTCTCCTTCCACAACACCCGAAATGTCGGCCCCTAAAGGATGCCTGCCTACCCCTGATGAACCAAGGCCACGTCGTACACTAGCACCATTGGACTACCTGACCACCCCACTTTGGGCATCACACGATGCCCTCAATTTAGAATAGGTCCCCAGATAAGGATCTCGTCTTGAGAACAACTCCAAAAGGTGGACGTCGGGTCCACCTCCTCGAGCTTGAACTTCAAATGATATATTTCCAAGTCCCTCTCCATGAGAATTCGCTCGAGGAAAACATCCAAAAACTGCTCCCCAACCAAACCAGAGAGGGTATTCCCTTCGGTCCAGGCAAGAGCTAAGCTGATATCGAGAATGGACTTGGGACTGCCGAATATGGTAGCTGAATGCCCCTTCCCGGTCCCTTTCTTCCTTTCAAAGACAGATGATGGTATCCTTCACTTGATGCAGCTAGCCTTGAAGAGACTGGATCACCTCCTGAGATCCACTTCCTCGAGGCTTATATCTCACGATTTGATCAACAAAACAATTTAAGTCTTAAGGGTTGAATAAAGATGCTAAAAGGTGAACAAATAAAATAAATTATAATTGCTGAAGCATTCTCATTCAAAAAATGAAAAAGATGTAGGGAGGCAGTTGCCAGTCTGTGTTCAACATCAATACAAAATAAGGCAAATTGTGATAGCCTTCTACTTAGGAGAGAGGGGCACCTCCCGGGAGATGTTTAAAGAACCTCATCCCGATCTCCTGATGCTTAGTTGGCAATAAGGGAATCTCCCCGTCACTCGAGGGCACTTCTATAGGAGCACTACCGACCTCCGGCTCGAAGGAGAGGCCATCAAGGTTGAGGTCAGGATACCTCTCCTTAACATGTTCGAGGGCTCGATCATACCCCTGATCAGGCCCATTAATGACCTTGTCATGGTGCTCTCAAGGTTCACCTTCAGCTCCCTCTGCTTCGCCTCCAAAGTGGCCTTCTCCTTCACCAGGCGCTCCCGATCTTAGGCCATGGACGTGAGTTCCTCCTTCAGAGCATTCTCCATCCTCTTGAGGTCCTCAGCATGGAGCTTCACCTCCTTATACTCATTCTCCACCCATTGCGCCCTTCGGTGGGCATACTTGAGCTCATGCTCATATTGCCTCTTCATCTCAGCCCCTTGGAGAATAGCCTGCAGATGGAAAGTGAAACTCTCGGAAAAAATCAAAACTGAGAAACGAGATGTTATGACTCGTCGAGGTCAAGTCCATACCATAAAAGAGGCCTAGGAAAACTTGAGGTAGCTCGACTCGCAGGTCTCACGGGCGAGGGTCTTCCTGTCCTTCGGCGAAGCAATATGGTTCAGCAGAATCACCACCTAGAGGGCCACCCTACCCACCATTATGGAGTTGGCCATCTTCACAGCCCAATAAGGCCTGAAGGTTTCCTCCGCCTTCTCAACGAGAACAGTCCTCAGCATCGGATTAACTGGAGGGATGGGAGACGTTGACCGCGGGGACTCCTCCTGGTCGGTGATGATTCAGGCCTTCGACCTTTTCATCCCATCGGACCTTCCCCCCAGAGATTTGTCAGAGGTCAAGGCAGGTGCCCTCTTCTTCCCCTTCGATTCCTCAATAGCCTTTTCATTCGATAGCTTGGCCCGGCGAGATGCGATGGAATCGTCAACCTTCATGGCTGTAAAGGAAAACACAGTAGAGTTAAAACCAGGCAAAAGAGTTTGCTTCAAGAGGAAACTAAGAACATACGGGGCACATATGGACTTATGCCACTTTCTGCCAGGATTGTCAGTCACCCTCGTCCAATCTATGTTTCTCCCCAAGAATAACTTCATGAACTCTTCCTCCTCCTCCTCTGAGTTGAAGTCCTCCTTCGGGATGTCGTACACCCATCGGGTGGGGATATCCCAAGGCTTAGGGCTATAGATGATGAAGTACTTCAACTTCTAATCCTTAATCAAGTCGGGATAGTTATGCATCATGCGGTACTTCTGACGAGGGGTGAGGAAACACCGCCTTTAGTACACCCGAGTCGAGCTGAGGGTCAAGCATATGTGAAAATATTTGAGTTCCAATAGCATCCCCTTATTTCGACACAACATGATGAAGCTGGTTAGCTGCTTCCAAGAGTTGGGCTCATACTATATATGGCTCACCCCAGCCCAGTTCAGAATCTCCTTAATAAATGGGTGCATAGGGAGTTGAAGCCTCTAGATGAACGGGTCTAGGGGGGACAAGCAGAACCACTTCGAGAGGTTATCAGTCGGACGGATCCCCAGGTTTGAGATGAGTGGATTAAAATCCCAAGGGATATAGAAAGACTTCTGGATGTTGGGAAGATCGGTACGATCAAGGTATTCCTTGTCGTGTCCACCTCTATCTTCGGCTGATCCGATGACCTCGGCCGCACCCCAAATCGAGCCGCGTTGCTCAAATTATTCGGGTACATCCAGATGGAGCCGGATGGAGCCGGCCACGCCCCCCATGCTCGTATTCCATCATTTCGTCCTCCGTGTCTAGAGGAAGACAAACCCCTTTGGTTTCCTAGGAGGCTGACATGCCCGAGGCGGGGGAATGGTCACAATGCTGTCGAAAGCCGAATCCTCATCCCCACGATTTGACGAACCCCCCTCAGCTTCCCCTTTTTCCTCCTCCACATCCTTGTCAGAAGAAGTGAGAATGGGGGCTCAAACTCTCTTCCACTTCATCCTCCTGATCAGGGGGAGTTCCTTCAACTTCCTTTTTCTCCCCCCTCTTCGTGCCCCTCTTCGGAAGGAACAAGCAGAGCTTGAACTCTCCTCTGCTTCGCCCTCTGGTAACGATGATCTCTCGAACATTGTAGTACCCTGAATTCCAAAACAGACTGAATTCGAAGTTCCACAGGATCTTTACACTTCTTTCGTACAATTTTACAAGAAAATAAAAACTTTTTGTTACATCAGAGTTTATAGTTACATTACATATTTACAGCGGAAGAAATTTTACAAAAAATACATGAATTGAAATATACAACGCTTGGATCATTCTTTAATCTGCATACATTCTTTAGTCTTGTTAATCACTTTACCCTGTATAAAAATTGTGGGCGCGTCAGTTGCTTACAACCGACAAAATATTATACACGGCTATCCTCTCTATGCCGAAACAAGTATAACGATTCTCAAATGCTTAAACAAACCACAAACTTGATTACAAACAGAACTACAATAGACTATCTTATAGATGTCGGGTTGTGTGGTGCGCTTAGTCCTTAATGTAGTTATTTATATTAGATGACACTAATGCGCACTTGTTCAAATTCTATGCATCCCATACTACATAGGGGTTAGGTCAAGCCCTTAACCGTTCTTCATCTTGCAGGGTTCAATCCCTCGTCATGACTTAAACTACTACTGTAACTACGATAAGTATCCTAGATGTTCTATGAGTTACGAGCTCATGTTCAGACAGCCTGGAGGGGAATCCCACGTCTTGTCACGACGCATCATGAAGAACCTATGGACAATTCAGCCTCCGTCATGGGACATGACACCACCCATAGTCACCATGCATCCCACGAGCGTTGCCTGTGATACGGACTCCTGGAGACATATCCACGTCATGTCACGATGCATCGTGATGACAACCTGTGAATACTCTCACACCGTAGCTCTAAGGCCCTCATACTTGTGTTTTTCTCTTATTTTCATCACATATTCACTATGCATCTAATCCTTAGTTATTTGAATCGTGAACAAAATCAATTCTCTAGAGTTAGTCTTTCCACTATACCGGTCTTAATCGTCTATTCAACATGACCCAATCTTGGTCTTTTTACCTCAAATTTCATTTCAACATATCTCTTTTTAATGCCGGTATGAGGCTTAACTACACTCTAGTTCTCAATTTCAATTCACAATCACAAAATCGAGTTTTCACAGTCAATAAGTCTTTTTCATGATCAACAATAATTTTCCTTTCATGTTTATAGCATTTGTATATTCATGCTCATAAAATCTTTCATAATTCATCATAACATTCAATTTCACTTTCATGTACAAACTCATGCATAAACAAAAGAATTCGTTTTTCTAACTTGTCACATTCATAGCTCATTCTTCCCATGAAATTACCGTACTGTCATTTTATCAAAAATTTACACTTTCATTGCCAAAACTCATTTCAAAACTCTTTTAAACAAGGCATGTATTTTTCTTTATTCAAGGACAATTTGAACTAATAAAAATAATAAGTTCTTTCTTGCCAAAAATAGTCTCAAATCCTTATTCATACTGGGCCACAGGTTATAGAAAATTTTTTCACAAAAATCTAGATATTAGTTGAAACTTCAGGGCAGTCGACTGTTAGGACATGGATGGTCGGCTGTTCTGTGAGGATTTACAACTCGAAAATCAATAGTCAGGGTAGTCGACTGTCACCGTGTAGTTGGTCGACTGAACCGCAAGGGTTTGAACTCGAAAACAAATAATCAGGACGGTCGACTGTTTCAATATAACTGGTCGACTATTCCGCAATGATTTGAACTCGAAAACAATTACTCAGAGCAGTCGACTGTTTCAATATAATCGATCGATTGATGCTACTAGGTTTTTCAAATTCCAAAATTGTTTTTAGTTCTTTTTATTCTCTTTTTGAGTCAAAAATCTCCAGATTTCAAAATGTATGAGATTACAGCAAGCCAGTATTTTTATAATCATTATTTACTAATAAAACATGCATTTTTTATCTTATTTTATGTGTTATGTCCATAATTTTGACATTGGGAACAAATCATAGTTGCACACATTTTGAAATATAAATTTTTACAAAAATATTTCATTCCCTTTTTTTTCATTTATTAATCAATCACATTAACTTAGAACATCGAAAATTTCCTTTCTTGCTACGATGAGATCACTCATAATTAACCAAATCAATTTCACATGAAGCATTCAATTTTGTCTCATATATATAGATTTTCTTCACACAACATGGTTCTTTAATATCTACCATGGCAAAACATGATATCTTCTAGCATTTTAACTCATAATTTATCAATTAGCAATCACTTCAACACACATCTTCTAAATTACCAATTCATCTCTACATAAGCAACCATAGGACAATTTCACTTAAGTTTTCGTTAACGATTCTATCAAAACATTCCTAACATGGTATCTAGCTTTAGAAGCATGAGAAACACCCACCTTATATGGAGAAAAAAATCCAAAGAACTTCTAGAGAATCTCCTACAACGAATGAACAAGGCCTTCTCCTCCTAGATCAACCACCAAGTTGTGCCTCTCCTTGTAGTGATGCAAGCAACCCGAGCCTCCCTCTTCTTGATCCTTGAAAATGTCGGCCTCCTCCTTAGATGAAGAACACAATAGCACACAATCTCATAACTCCTCAATCTTTTGCCTCACTAAAATTACTTCTCTTTCTTTTCATTCAAAAATTCTAAGTGTGAGAATGAAGAGTATAGGGAGGGGTATTTATACAAAATTTTAGGATGAATGTAGGACTAGGATGTGATCAAATGGTTAGAGATCAATGGTCTAGATAAACTAGGGAGTTATGAAAACTACCCATGATGAACAACCACCTCTCCACCACTTCCATCACTCCCACTCCTCCATCTACAATCCGACCTATGGGGGAAAAAGTGTGCAATCCACACCCTAGTGCTTGCACGTGCCACCTAATGTCTCCATTTACAAATTTGTTCATGTGACAAATTTAATTGTCCATGAAATGAGTCTACACTACAAGTTAGACCATTTCAAGAGAGAATTAAAGTAAATGGGCTCACTAATGGGCCAAACTAACCATTTTCCTTTAGTCAGGCCGTGTGCCACCTAGCTTACTCCTTAGATCGAGGGCTAAGTCAGGCAAACTGAGGGTTAAGAAGGCAGAGGATTGAAGAGAAGTGAGTAAAGTAAGATGGAAGAGAATTTATTCTTCAAAAAGAACTTTACAGGAGTGGCTCAGATTGCTTTTTCTTGGATGAGTGGAGCAAATGAGGCTCCTCCCTATTTATAGGGCTAGTATGACCTTTCTCCTCCTCAAGGGAAGGTTCTAGAATACAAGAGTTCTACTATGTACAAGAGTTCTCTAGAATACTCTATAACTAGGTACATTCTTCCCAAAGGTTCTAGTTCGCTATAGAACGTGCCACCTTGTCCTAGGGAACTCTAGGACGTTCTTGATCCTTCCGGGGCATTCCGGAGTGTTCCGGACTTCTCTTGAACATCCTGGATGCTTCCGGAAACTTCTAGAATTTGTCCGTGATACCCTGCCCCACCTAAGTTCTTGACATCCTTGTCAAGCCTTAGACTTGAATTCTTCAATCTTGTCACAGAACTGCCATAGGTCTTGTTCTCGCTCCCAACTAGACTCGCTCTCGGGTTGATCTTTCCAGCGCACATAGTACTCGGTCCAGTTAGGCGTGCCCCTCTTGCGAACAACTTGGTCGGTTAAGATCTTATCACCTCCTTATCATATGAAACCACGTTTGCTGGTGGGGCTCGATGAGATTCATTCCTCGTTGGGTCCTCCTCGTCCCTACTATAAGGTTTGAGAAGGCTAACATGGAAAACTGGGTGGATCTTCAGGTGCGACTTCAAAGCTACCTTGTAGGATCTCGTGCCAACTTTCTCCACTACTTAGTACGGTCCTTCATATCTTTGTGTCAAGACTTTGTGAACTTGGCGCGTAGACTTGAACATCTTTTGGGGTAACTTCACCATCACCTCGTCCCCTATAATGAATTCCCTCTGCTGTCTTTTCACATCGGCCCATTTCTTCATCCGTTTGGCCGCCTTGGTCAAGTAGCTTCGGGCAATGTCTATCTCTTCATTCCACCCTTTGGCAAACTTGTAGGCTGGCGGGCTTGAACCAGTATACCCCTTTACTAGCTCTTGAGGTATCATCGGTTGTTGTCCGGTTACTAGTTCAAAGGGACTCCTTCCCGTAGCCTCGCTCTTCTGCAGGTTATACGAAAACTGGGCCACGTCGAGCAACTTAGCCCAATCCCGCTGGTTGGCACTCACATAGTGCCGAAGGTATATCTCCAATAGGTGGTTCACCCTCTCTGTCTGGCCATCGGTTTGAGGATGAAAACTTGTGGAGAAGTGGAGATCCGAGCCCATCAACTTGAATAGTTCTCTCCAAAACTTACCCGTGAAGCACTGATCTCGATCACTTATGATGGTCCGAGGAAGTCCCTAATACTTGGCCACATGTTTGAAGAATAACCTTCCCGCTTCCTCGGCCGTGCAATCTTTTGGGGCCGGGATAAAGGTTCCATACTTAGAGAATCGATCCACTACAACCATTATGGAACCGCATCCCTCCGACAAAGGAAACGCTGAGATGAAGTCCATGGATATACTTTCCCATGGGAGCTCCGGTACGGGTAGTGGTTCCAATAACCTAGCTGGCTTATCTTGCTCCACCTTGTCTTGTTGGCATATAAGACAAGTCTTCACATAAGCTTCCACATCGTCCCTCATGCTAGGCCAATAGTAGGACTTCTCCACTAATGCACGCATACGGTGTGTGCCTGGATGTCCAGCCCACCTTGAATCATGGCATTCTTTCAAGACTTCCCTTCTCAAGTTGTCTCACTTGGGAACATAGAGACGATCACCAACTGTGAGGAGAAGTTCGCCCTCCATCCAAAAGTTGCGTGTCTTGCCTTCTTTAGCCATATTCACCACATTAATGGCTAAGGGGTCATGACTCAATCCGTCCTTGATACGTTTGGCAAGGTCACACTCGACTTGGGTGATGGTCGTGAGCTCCGCCTTGCAACTTAATGCATCGGCTACCACGTTGGTCTTACCTGGCTTATACTCCATCATATAGTTAAACTCGGCCAAGAAGTCTTACCAACGTGCTTGTTTGGGGCTTCGCTTCTTCTGATTTTGGAAGTAGCTCGTATCCACATTGTCGGTCTTGATTATAAATCGGCTCCCCAACAAGTAATGCCTCCATAACCGAAGACAATGGATGATAGCCGTCATCTCCTTGTCGTGCACCGGGTACCTCCGTTCTGTCTCATTTAACTACCGACTTTCATAGGCCACTGGGTGATCTTCCTGCATGAGTACCCCTCCTATCGTAAAGTCGGATGCATCAGTGTGTACCTCGAACGGCTCTGAGTAATCTGGCAGCCTCAGAACTGGTTCCTTCATGATGGCCTTCTTTAAATCTTCAAAGGCTGCTCGGCAGTCGTCCGTCCATTCCCAAACAACTTTCTTCCTAAGTAGGTTGGTGAGTGGTGTGGCTCTAGCCGAGTATCCAAGAATGAACTGCCTGTAATAACTCACAAGGCCTAAGAAAGACCGTAGCTCAGTCACATTCTTGGGCAGTTCCCACTCCGCAATGGCCTGCACCTTGGATTTATCCATATAAATCTTCCCACCGGCTACCTTGTGTCCTAAGAACATCACATCTTACTGGGCAAAGGAGCACTTCTCTGGCTTGACATAGAGTTCGTTCTCCCTTAGTGCTTGGAAGACTTGTCGTAGGTGCTCAACATACTCCTCCAACGTGTCCGAATATACCACGATGTCATCCAGATACACCACCACAAACTTGTCCAAGAACGGATGGAAGATATTGTTCATGAGGGTGCAGAATGTCGTAGGTGCATTGGTTCGACCAAAGGGCATCACCAAGAACTCAAACGAACCATACCTTGTCACACAAGTCGTCTTAGCTTCATCCCCTTTGGCTATGCGTACCTACCAATAGCTCGACCTCAAATCCAACTTTGAAAACCAACGCGCCTTACCAAGTCGGTCGAAGAGATCGGCAACCAACAGTATAGGATACTTGTTCTTCACCGTCATTTTGTTGAGTGCCCGGTAGTCTATACACATCTGTATACTTCCATCATGCTTCTTTTGAAATAACACCGGGGCACCATAGGGAGCTTTGGAGGGCCTAATGAGTCCAGCATCGAGCAACTCCTTTAACTGCTTCCTCAATTCTTCCAACTCGGGCGGAGCCATCCGGTAAGGTCCCATGGCTGGGGGTCTTGCACCCCTTTCAAGCTCTATCACGTGATCTACTTCCAGTCTCAGAGGTAACTTCTTCGGCAACTCCGGTGGCATCACATCTTTGAACTCTACCAACACTTCCTTCACTCTGGTCGACACACCCGTCTCTGTTGGAACATCTGCCTCCTTCAAGACAGCTAAATAAGTGGTTTCCCCCTTCTTGAGACCTCTTTTGAGTTGCATGGCAGATAAGCTTCTTGACTCCATCTTCCCTCTCTCCAAAGGTATTATGTGGATAGTAGATCCCTTCGCAATATACATGGTTGAGTCTTTCTCAAATGATAAAGGACGTACCTTGTCCATAAACTCCATGCCTAAAACCATGCGGTGGTCATCCATAGGGACAACCATCTAGTCAATAGTGCCTTCCCATCCTCTAAGCTGGATAGGTACTCCACGAGCTACTCCAAGGATGGGTTGAGATGATGAGTTGACGACCTTCACCTAACCCAACTCCTTGGCGTACTTGATTCCCAATTTAGCAGCCTCTTCTTCAGCAAAGAAGTTATGAGATGCACTTGTGTCCACTAATGCCTTGGTGGATCCTCCATTCACCTTGGCCTCCACGAACATGAGACCACCAACCTTGGTCTCGTTTTTCTTGGACACCTTCACCGTCTCATCCTTGGCCTTAAGAGAGTTAAGGAGACGCATGGAACTAACGTGCGTTTCCTCTTCCGCTTGACAAGCCATAGCATTAAGGGCCTTCCGTTTCGGGCAGTCTCGAATATAGTGTGGCCCACTACACAAGTAACATTCCAGCTCCTTCTTCTTGCTTCCTCCCTCATTGGGCTTGTCCCTTTTGAACGGCTTGTCATACTTCTTATCTTGTTTCACAAACTTGTGGGGCTTGTCTTCCACACTCTTCTTCTTGTTGCCGCTGAAGTCTTTCTTGAACTCCACAAGGTCCTCCGCCACGGCCATAGCTTCGTCTACGTTTTGGACGTTCCTCCTCTTGAGTTCTAAGTTGGCCCAAGATTGCAGTCCATCCAAGAAGTAGAAAACCTTGTCTTCCTCATTCAGATCCGGTTACTCTAGCATCAAGGATGTGAATTCGGCAACATACTCCTTGATACTCCCGGTATGTCTCAGCCCACGTAGCTTTTTCATAGCTGCATCTTTGACATTTTGAGGACAAAATTGCCTCTTGAGTTGTTGTTTGAACTCGTCCCAAGTATCCACTATGGATAGCCCCTTGGCTATGTCACCATGCTTCCTTCTCCACCATAATGCTGCATTTTCTTTCAAGTAAAGGACGGCTGTATCCACTTTGGGTTGGTCGTCCTTAATTCCTGCAGCATTGAAGTAGCATTCTAGGGACCAACAGAATTCGTCGAGTTCTTTAGGATCACGCTTACCTCCATACTTCAAGGATTCTGGTGCCTTAGTGCGTGGCATCTCCCTTGCAATAGTCTCACCTGCTATTGCTGCCTTGCACAACTTCACCTCCTTTCCTTGGGCGTTGAACGCCTCTTGAAGCTGCGGTATCTCTGCCTTGAACTCGACCTTTAGGGTGTTAAGGACACCAAGGATCTCCTCCCTTAGGCCACCAACCCCCTCTTGACACCGTCCATGGTATCGTCCATGGTATCCATCCTTTCAATGGACTCCCCCATGGAAATCTCCACCTTAGCCAATCTTGAATCGAAGCTGGCCAAAACATCCATCGACTGCTCCTTCGCATTCTTGTTCTTGTTCTTCTTGGTATTTGTCTCCGCTCTTCCCCTATCACCAACTACCTCCACGTTGGTGGTGACATCACTCATATTTCCCTCGCGTCTAGCCATAATCTCTGCCAAACGAAAACCTTGGCTCTGATACCACGTGTCACGAGACGACTTCTTTTCCTCTAGTCAGGCCGTGTGCCACCTAGCTTACTCCTTAGATCGAGGGCTAAGTCAGGCAAACTGAGGGTTAAGAAGGTAGAGGATTGAAGAGAAGTGAGCAAAGTAAGATGGAAGAGAATTTATTCTTCAAAGAGAACTTTTCAAGAGTGGCTTGGATTGCTTTTTCTTGGATGAGTGGAGCAAATGAGACTCCTCCCTATTTATAGGGCTAGTATGACCTTTCTCCTCCTCAAGGGAAGGTTCTAGAATACAAGAGTTCTACTATATACAAGAGTTCTCTAGAATACTCTATAACTAGGTACATTCTTCCTAAAGGTTCTAGTTCGCTCTAGAACGTGCCACCTTGTCCTACGGAACTCTAGGACGTTCTTGATCCTTCCGGGGCATTCCGGAGTGTTCCGGACTTCTCTTGAACATCCTGGATGGTTCCGAAAACTTCTAGAATTTGTCCGTGACAATGGGCTCAAAATAATTAAATAATTAATTAATTTTGTGGGCTTAAAAAGGATAATTAGGCCAAGATTTAAATTAGGTTTTTAAAGAGAATAATTTTAGAAAAATAAAGAGAACAATTACGATATAAAAATATTTCATACGAGAAATTATATAAATAAAATCGTACGTTCACAACACGTAAAAATCACAAAATCTCATAAATCAATTTTAGGGTGTTACAGACGTTGTCACCGATGAAGGCGAATAAGATCAAGACTGCGAGGATGACATGCCCCGGCCAAAAAATGAGGCTGAGCTGCCGGATTGGTCCGTATACATAATGCAACACTTTGCCTGATCACTGATCTAAGAAAGAGTCATTCTAAAGAGAGAAGCGCTCACCCAACTTATTTTGCTCGCGCCCTCCATAGGCTCGTGCCTCAGCCTCGCCCATAGGCATGGTACCCCCGGGTCAATAGCAAATTTATTCACAAATTGGCTTGCCCCTCGGCATGGTACTCCGGGTCACTGGCGAATTGTTTCGCAAATTAGCTGGGGCTCCATGCCTTGCCCCTCGGCATGTTACTCTAGGTCACTCGCGAGTTTCTCCCAAATTCCTTTGGCTCGTGCCTCGTCTCTCGGCATGGTACTCTGGATCACTCGCGAATTTCTTCACAAATTGGCTCGCATCTCATGCCTTGCCCCTTGTCATGGTACTCCAGGTCACTCGTGAATTTATTAGTAAATTAGCTCTCGCCCCTCTGCATGGTACTCCGGGTCACTCGCGAATTTATTTGCGAATTGGCTTGTGCCTCGTAACTCGCCCCCCGGCATGCTACTCCGGGTTAGTCATGAATTTCTCCGTGAATTGGCCGCACCTCGTGCCTCTCCCATCAGCATGGTACTTACTTGCAAAATTTTTCTCAAATTGACTCGTGCCTCGTGTCTCGTTCCTCGGCATGGTACTCCGGGTCACTCACGAATTTCCTCGCGAATTGGTTCACGCCTCGTACCTCTCCCTTCGGCATGGTACTATGGGTGACTCGTGAATTTCTTTGTCAACTGGCTCGCACCTCGTTCCTCGCCTCTCAGCATGGTACTCTGGGTCACTCGTGAATTTCTCCGTAGTTCGGCTTGCATCTCACAGCTCGCCCCTCTGCATGGTACTCCGGGTCACTCGTGAATTTCTTTGCAAATCGGCTAGCATCCCATGCCTCGCCCCTCGGCATGGTACTCTGGGTCACTCGCGCATTTTTTTGCGAATTGGCTCGCATCTCCTACCTCGCCCCTCAGTATGGTACCCCGATTCACTAGCAAATTTCTTCGTAAATTGGCTTGCACCTCGTGCATCGCCCTCCGGCATGGTACTGGGTCACTCTTGAATTTCTTCGCAAATTAGCTCGCCTCCCGTGCCTCGCCCTCGACCTAGTATTCTGGGCCACTCGCTTCGTGAATTGGCTCGCGCCTCATGCCTCAGCTCTTTGCATGGTACTCGAGGTCCCTCGCAAATTTCTTCGCCAAATGGCACGCGCCTCGACCTTCGACATGGTACTCCGGGTCACTTGCGAATTTCTTCGCAAATTACCTTGCACCTTGTGCATTGCCCCTCGACATGGTATTTCCAGTCACTCTCAAATTTCTTCGCAAATTGGCTTGTGCCTCGTGCCTTGCCCCTCGGCGTGACACTCCGCGTCATCCACGAATTTCTTCACAAATTGGTTTGCGCCTCGTGTATCGTCTCTTAGCATGGTACTCCGAGTCACTCATGAATTTCTTCATAAATTGGCTTGCGCCTCGTGCCTTGCCCCTCGGCGTAGCACTCCTCTTCATCTGCAAGTTTCTTCACCAATTAGCTCGTGCCTCATGCCTCGCCCCTCATCATGGTACTCTAGGTCACTCGCAAATTTCTTCGCAAATCGGCTCGTGCCCCGTGTCTCGCCCATCGACATGGTACTCCGGGTCACTTGCGAATGGGCTCGTGAATGGTACCTCGCCCCTCGGCATGGTACCCCGGGTCAGTAGCGATTTTTTCACAAATTGGCCCGGGCCTCGTGCCTTATCACTCTGCATGGTACTTTGGGTCACCTGTGAATTTCTTCACAAACTGGCTCGCACCTCGTGCCTCGCCCCTCAGCTTTCATCGGTCCTTGGCAGTCGAACCACCAAGCCCCTTGACGAACAGGTCCGGTATCATTGTGGCAAACAAGCCATCATGTTGACGTGATTTTCCTCGCGAGTTATCTACTCCACGAAAGTTAACCTCCGAGAGTGGGGCTTATGATGAGGGTAACAACCCTGGCTAATCAGAACCGCAAGATTCTACATGAATCTCGGAGTCCCTACAAGCAAGGTGGTCATTTTCACGGCATCTACAGGCCCACAATCTGAACATGGGCCAATCATAGTCCCATCACATCAGCTTAACCCATGAGTTGAGACTACCAGTAGCCAAATCATGGGTAATTGATGAACCGATTAAGGATGGTAATCAAATCCCTGAGATTAGAGAGATATTAACATATTAAATCCCTTGATTAAAGGGATCCTCCAAATCATTTAAGGGAATCCTCCTCTAACTGGTCCTACTCAAGCCCATAAATAAGATCCCTCCTCTTTTATTAGGTATCAATCTTTTGCCCACTAAGCCTAGTTTATTATTTCTAGTTACTGACCTGATCGCTGGAGGGTCTGTCGCTGGTATCACCCCCGATGTTTCAGGCTGCCCTTGCAGTTTTTGGAGGGACGTCAACAAGCGCTACCACCATAACCTCCACCTATATCCACACGTACTAGCCTCTCATCTATACCTAATTGACGACTGAGATCTGGTCTTTCCACTTTAATCCAATAACTCATCATCTATTGCACCCACAACGAAAAAAGCAACATCACAATCCTTTGAGAAAATAAATTTGAACGCATCTTCCCTAGTTAGATCCTTCATACCTTCACTAAGTGACAATACTCCAAGTTGCACCGATAATTCCTAAAAAAGGATCTTAACGAAAATTCTAGATGATGAAGTTGTATCCTCTTTGGTTAAGCGTATGTAAGATAGAACATGCCAGGGGAGTGCATCTTTGCCAAGTAAATAAGCATAACATTTGGCCACATTAGACAGCTTGTTTGTTTCCAATTGATGAATAGTCGAGTACTGTTGAACAAAGCACTCAACGGAACTTTCCTTATAAACTTTGTTGTATCTACAGGATTGCACTCCTAAGAGACCATAATATCGATTATATGTTACATCTTCGGTGCAACACTCCACCATCATTCTGCACATTTCCATCTACTATCCTGGCTCGATCTTGACCATTAACAACTTATGGCCAGCCTTTTCAGAAGAAAGGCTTGACATGACTGTCAAATAAATGTCTCTTCTTAAATGAACAAGGTCTGTTTCTGTGTCATCTATGATCTTCATCCCTTCCTCTTCTCCTCTTCTCTTCTTCAGGCTCTTCCTCATCCTCATCAACCTCAGAACTTTCCTTATCTTCATCCCCAAGGATGGTCCTCTTGAGAACATCATAAGCATTCTTCTAAAAAAATTAAGGATTAGGCTAAAAAACACCTAGACTACTCTCTGGATCGATATCATCATCAATAGACACCTTATGAGTAAACGCCATCTATCTCCATAAGGTCCACTTCTGAGCGAATAGCAGGATATCCCTGAAACTTTTCTCTCTGTACCTCCAAAACAGCTTCAATCAAGAAGGCAGTTCGCTTATCAACCTCTCCTTCATAAAGTATACTCCTAAAATGCTAAAAAAGAAGACAAAGACCAGCAGGACCCAAGTCTTTCAACGCAGCCCTACATTCTTTGACAATCTCGACATTAGGGTGGGCATCGGTCGGTGTCCGACCTAATATGGACCATCCACCACCGATTCAAAAAAGATCGATTTTTTAATTTTCTCATCCGCAACCAATCCGAACCTTAATTGGATCGATTTTCATCCAAGCCAATTAAGCTCGGTTTGGATTGGATTGGATGGTCGATTTGGCGTGCTACTTTTCACCTTCAACATCATTCATAATTTTGTTGAATTTAAAAGATCAACTTCAATCAAACTTAAGAAACAACCTGTTATTTGTTATTCAGAAATGAATTTAAAATGAAGATTCATAAAACCACAAGTTGTTAATAAATTTTGCACTAATTGTTTGAAATTATGACATTTAAATGGGTGAGATAAACTATTTTTTCACTTGCGTACTTCTGTAATCTTAGTTTATTATCATAAAAGAAACATTAAATAACCATAGCTAATTGAATTTCAGGTACAATAAAAAAAATTAGATTACAATTTTTACTTGACTTGATTAAAGTAACTACTAAATGTTACATCAACTTCATGATTCTATTAAGTTGGGCCACACTGTAAATCAAGCATTTCTCAACAACATAACACACAGAATTATGGAGAATCAAAACATAGGTAGAACAATTGCTCGGTTTGTATTAAAGAAATTAAAGAAGACTGTTTGTATCTCCAAGAAAATGAGAAATGACTATTTTTATATTCAAGAAATTAAAGGAGAACTATATTTTTTATTGACTTATGCATAGAGGTACGGTCGGTTCGATTTCATCGATTATTTGAAAGCCTCATCCAACAAGCGAACCGGTCCAGTTGGTTATTGAAGAACAAGAACCGAGGCAATCCAAACCCCCAATTGATTCGGTAAAAACCGGTCGGTTCGGATTGGATTGGTTCGGATTGGTCGGTTTGGATAATAGTTATCCACCCCTACTTGACATCCACCTCGACACTATATTCAGTGGGTGGAACAAGGAGAGAAATAAGCAACTCCAATGCAACAATCTCATGGGCGAACTGTATATGGCTCTATCCTTATTATCCAAAAAAAAAATTGTCGTAGGCAAAATATTGGTTCACAAGATGGGCAATAAACTTCGCTGCATTGAGTAGTCTAGGCTTGTCATTCATTTTATAAGCCCTTTTAATATGATATACAAGCATTTTCAAAAGCAAATTACCGATTTCCAGAAACTTGTTGTTGACTACAGCAACCAACGTATCGAAACCATTAGTGTGCTACGGACATGCCATCTACATTTTGTGGCTGGACTGAGAGAACAACCCTCTTCCTCGAATTAGGTTCTCTGCAAAGAGCTGGGGAATGATGTTCTTGTTATTTGTCACATTAACCTTGTCCATAAGGTTGTTTATACTTCTGCCAAGGGCAAACCAACTTGATCTTTCATAATGGTCATTGTTTTTGTCCATCGTTTTCTGCGGTGGGACGTATATTCCGCAGTCTGTGACTCTCCTTCTTGTTTTCTCTTTGATTTGTGACTTTGGTTTTCTTTTTGGAACTTAATCGACACACAATCTGCCATATTTACTACTATCTCGCAGGTTTCATCTCTTCAAACTTTTGATCTTCTGAATCCATAGTGGTCTTCATTGTATGAAGCCCTATAAACCCTAAAAATTGTCGGAGAAGAAACCCTAGAAACAGTAGGGGGAGGAGAGAAGAGAGATATTGGTGGTGGTTTAAAAGTAGGTCTGATCCTCCTTATATAGATGGTGATGGTTAGTGTGCGTAATACACGTGTAGTCTTTTAAAATCTAGATATGAATTTGTGACCCTAAAAAAATATTCAAGACATGTAGTGTTACATGTGTATTTATTTTGGTTGATTTGTATACTTAATGGTTTACGATGGGAAATAGAAAAACACACGCATTGCATCTGCATGTGGTGTTAGTAAGAGTTGGTTTGAAAAATGTACGAGAGAGTTTGGTACAAATGTACGTTGCAATTAAATATATAAAAGTATTCAGAATATATATAAGGGTCAAAGACGAAATGATACCCAAACTTTATCCTAATTTCCAAATAGCACCCAACACTTGCGGCACAAACCTATTTTTGACCAATTGGTCCGTCTATCATAGGCGACAGAACGGTCAAAATAATGGCGTATGCGTTTTCAAACTTGAAATGGGTTCGTATCGGGTTTGACCTCGTATTTCTTCCAGAGAATCTCCTAATTGTTCCAGAGCTATCTCTCCTTGTCCGAAAAGGGCACAATTTGAGCGAGATCGAGAAGGACCAGCCATAAGGATTTTGATCTTCCTTTTATAATACCCAAACAACACCCGAACTCTTTAAAATATGACCAAAAATTACATGTCTTTAAACTCGTTAAGAAGCGTGTGAAATGTCAAAATTGCCCTAATCTCCTTATACAAATTATAAAATCCATCACCATCTCCACAATCGACCACCATCTCCACCATCTTCAACAACTCCAACCACCATCTCCAACCACCATCACCACCACCGATCACCATCTCCACCTCCTCCGAAACCGATCAGCATCACCTTCATCTCCACCAAATTTATTTTTTTAAAAAATGAAAACAAGGAAAACTAAAAAATGAAGAAGATGAACTGAAAAAAGAAGAAGAGACATTAAAGAGGCATGAAGTTATTTCTGTAATTTCATACTCTTTCCGCTCAAAAATTAACATAGGTGTTTTTTGGTCCTATTTTAAAACTTTGAGTGCTATTTAAGTATTATAAAAAATTTGGGTACTATTTTATCATTTACGCTAAATATAATTGAAATTGTAGTTACAAAAGAGTTACATGCAACTATCGGAGTAAACATTGTAAGATGTTATGATGTTACAAAGTCATGATCGTTACGATAATGTAACTAAGTTCGTTTAAGAAGTAAGAAAATAACACATAATAGAGTAAAATAACTTAATGTTGCCGCTAAATTTGGTGTGGGGGCAAACAGATGAATTTGTGGATTCTTAGGGAAACTGAATAGTAAACCTGTATACCTGTTCCTTGGGGCTTCGATCGTTGCTCCCGCCGTACACCTGCACAAAGTGCGAGACACCGGGGTTGTCCCCGGCGACGCACCCTCCGACGCTCAAGTCAGTAATCTAGGAAGACTATGAATGAGCGCAAAAACTGGTGAAAGATTGATTACCTCTTAATGGAGATGGGTGGGGGGTATTTATAGGCGTCTTAGGGGACAGATTAGGCATGTAATTCCTGCGTATATAGATAAGGAATGTAATCCCTAATCCCCAGTGAAAGGATAGATATGAATCAGGGCCGTTGATTAATATTAATCAGAAACCCTAATTCTATCCTGCTGGACCGGGTTTGTTGCTGGTTGAAACCCGCACCCAGTTGTGGTGGATCCGTTCGCGGGTTATCGGATCTGTGAGAAGGAGACCCAGTACCCGCTTCAGACCCGTTTGTAGGTAAAACTACCGTTTCACCCCTGAACCTCGGGATTCGTGTTCCATTTGGATGGCCTTGATTAAACCCCTATTTTTAGCCACGTCACGAGCCCCCCACTCCTAAAGGCTGAGGTCAATCAGTCTTTGAGGAGTAGTTTGACTATTTTAGTGGCTAATGGAGTTGTTTCGAAGTCCGACTGGGTGTTTTTGGAATCCCGAAGTGGGTGGTAAGGCAATTTCTTCTTCTTTCTTGAAGCCATATGGTATATCAAGTTTTTGTCTATTTTTTCAGGCTATTTATCTAATTTCGCAATGCATCAGCTAGTCGTTCGGGGGCTTTAGCCGTGCGTTCTAGGCAATAATTGTTCGTTCGGAGGCTGGGAAATAGCCCCCGAATTTTTAATTATTTCCTGGAATTTTTAGCTAATTTTCCCGAATTTTTAGTGATTTTTCGCAATTTTTAGATAAATAAAATGATTTAAATAAATAGAAATCGAATTTTTAATATTCATTTATGGCGTGGCGTCATCAGAGCCCTCGATCAGGGCGGAGCGCGATTTTCGGAGAGATCAGACGGTCCCTGCTCCTCGGCGCGTTTTTCCGCCGTATACGAGGGTCGGTACCTCGGTACCTCGACTCGGCCTGGCATCTCGAGGACCAGTGCCTCGGCTAGGATGGTTAGTGCCTCGGCTCGATGGTTCCGAGGTACGTGGCATCATCTGGGCCGTCCATCTCAGCGTGGATCTCCATAAAACGCTATCTTGTCGTTTAGTGGACGTGGCCAAATCTGGGCCATCCATCATGACGAGCGCGCTTTTTCACAAGATCCAACGGCTGATATGGGTCGGTGCGATTTTTTGCCATATACGAGGGTCGGTACCCCGGCACCTCGGCTCGGCGGCTCGACTCCTCGGCTAGATGGGTCGGTGCCTCGGTTCGGATGATCCGAGGGACGTGACGTCATCCGGGCCGTCCAACTCAGCGTGGATCTCCAACATATACGAGGGTCGGTACCCGGCACCTCAGCTCGGCGCATCAACTCCTCGGCTAGATGGGTCGGTGCCTCGGTTCGGATGATCCGAGGGACGTGGCATCATCTGAGGTGTCTATTTCAGCGCGGATCTCCATAATACGCTATCTTGTCGTTTAGTGGACGTGGCACGATCTGAACCGTCCGTCAGATCCTGTTGCGAATTTTGAAGAGATCCGACGGTGACTTCGCCTCGGGACAATTTTTTGCCACATACGAGGGTCGGTACCCCGGTACCTCGGCTCGGCGCATTAGGGCTGTTTGGCCGAGGTGCTGAGCTGGATATTTTTGAAGGAAATATCTCTTGGGGGTTCCACCCTTCTGTGCCCAGTAGCTCGGCTGCTCGGCTGAGCTGTTCGGTAGCTCGGCTGGGCGAGCCGGTGGCGGGCGTCTCGGAAGATACGCGTGGACGAATCTGAGCCGTTCATCATGGCGCGCATCACGAGGATGGGGTTTAGATCACGAGAAAACGTTATCTTGTCGTTTTGTGAGCGTGGCACGATCTGAACCGTCCATCAGATTCTGTCGCGAATTTTGAAGAGATCCGACGGTGACTTCGCCTCGGGACGATTTTTTGCCATATACGAGGGTCGGTACCCCGGTACCTCAGCTCGGCGAATCAGGGCTGTTTGGCCGTGGTGCTGAGCTGGATATTTTTGAAGGAAATATCTCTTGGGGGTTCCATCCTTCTGTGCCCAGTAGCTCGGCTGCTCGGCTGAGCTGTTCGGTAGCTCGGCTGGGCGAGCCGGTGGCGGGCATCTCGGAAGATACGCGTGGACGAATCTGAGCCGTTCATCATGGCGCGCATCACGAGGATGGGGTTCAGATCACGAGAAAACGTTATCTTGTCGTTTTGTGAGCGTGGCACGATCTGAACCGTCCATCAGATTCTGTCGCGAATTTTGAAGAGATCCGACGGTGACTTTGCCTCGGGACGATTTTTTGCCATATACGAGGGTCGGTACCCCGGTACCTCGGCTCGGCGAATCAGGGCTGTTTGGCCGAGGTGCTGAGCTGGATATTTTTGAAGGAAATATCTCTTGGGGGTTCCATCCTTCTGTGCCCAGTAGCTCGGCTGCTCGGCTGAGCTGTTCGGTAGCTCGGCTGGGCGAGCCGGTGGCGGGCGTCTCGGAAGATACGCGTGGACGAATCTGAGCCGTTCATCATGGCGCGCATCACGAGGATGGGGTTCAGATCACGAGAAAACGTTATCTTGTCGTTTTGTGAGCGTGGCACGATCTGAACCGTCCATCAGATTCTGTCGCGAATTTTGAAGAGATCCGACGGTGACTTCGCCTCGGGACGATTTTTTGCCATATACGAGGGTCGGTACCCCGGTCCTCGGCTCGGCGAATCAGGGCTGTTTGGCCGAGGTGCTGAGCTGGATATTTTTGAAGGAAATATCTCTTGGGGGTTCCATCCTTCTGTGCCCAGTAGCTCGGCTGCTCGGCTGAGCTGTTCGGTAGCTCGGCTGGGCGAGCCGGTGGCGGGCGTCTCGGAAGATACGCGTGGACGAATCTGAGCCGTTCATCATGGCGCGCATCACGAGGATGGGGTTCAGATCACGAGAAAATGTTATCTTGTCGTTTTGTGAGCGTGGCACGATCTGAACCGTCTATCAGATTCTGTCGCGAATTTTGAAGAGATCCGACGGTGACTTCGCCTCGGGACGATTTTTTGCCATATACGAGGGTCGGTACCCCGGTACCTCGGCTCGGCGAATCAGGGCTGTTTGGCCGAGGTGCTGAGCTGGATATTTTTGAAGGAAATATCTCTTGGGGGTTCCATCCTTCTGTGCCCAGTAGCTCAGCTGCTCGGCTGAGCTGTTCGGTAGCTCGGCTAGGCGAGCCGGTTGCGGGCGTCTCGGAAGATACGCGTGGACGAATCTGAGCCGTTCATCATGGCGCGCATCACGAGGATGGGGTTCAGATCACGAGAAAACGTTATCTTGTCGTTTTGTGAGCGTGGCACGATCTGAACCGTCCATCAGATTCTGTCGCGAATTTTGAAGAGATCCGACGGTGACTTCGCCTCGGGACGATTTTTTGCCATATACGAGGGTCGGTACCCCAGTACCTCGGCTCGGCGCATCAGGGCTGTTTGTTTTGAAGATAGGCAGTGGCTCGGTTGCCCAGCCGGGCTGTCCGATAGCTCGGTTCGGCAGACCGGTGGCCGAGTTGTTGACTTGGTATCTTGAAGAGTCTCTTGCTTCTCACAACTTCGTAACTTTTCCGCTTGTCGCTTTGGCATCCTAGTGGGCTTTTTGCGTTTCCCAAGGAGGCCCAACTTGTCAGGGGTTATAAGCTTTCACCCTCACTCCCAAACTCATTTCTCACTTTTTACTCTCAAGTTTTTACTTTCGATCTCTAAGTTCTCTGCCGGTGGTGATTTTCTCTCCAAGGCGTTGCCGTTAGCTGTCGCGTGGGCCAGGCGATTTCCGGCGAGAGCACTCCGACCGCGAACGTCACTTCAAAAGGTCAGTTCACCTAGTCTAAATAATTTATCTAGAGATGTCTCGAGTGAACTCGGGGAGTGGGGCCTCGTCTTCGGGCGATGATGGTGCCGAGGAGAGGAGGAGGTCGGAGATCCGGAGGAAGGGTAAGCAAGTTGCCGAACCGTGTATAGCCGAGACGAGGAAGGAGAAGAAGAGGATGAGGGTGGAGGCCCAATCCCCTGTAGTGGCGGTGATTGTGGAGAACCCGAAGCAAGTCCCCCGAGATGGGGCGGTATCCTTCTGTCCTGTCCGGTCATTCAGGGGGTCAGGCAGTACCAGGGCGACCTGCTGGAGAAGGCGATCTATGGGAAGTCTAAGATCGTCGAGGAACCTAACCCGGCCCTTCCCACCGAAGCCGACGAGCTCATCACGTTGCTGGCCGAGAAGGACCTACTTCGGGTTAGGAGGGCCGTCGCCATTCCTCCGGAGTACAAGCTGATCCTCCGCGGACCCGGGATATGGGCGAACTCTAAGCTGCCGTCATCGGACATGTGCATGTTCGACGTCGACTCCTTGAATGCCGGGTTACGCTTCCCACTGCACCCTTTCATCCTTGAGATCCTCGGCTGGTTCTGCCTCGCGCCGACCCAGTTCATGCCGAACACTTGGCGTCATGTGAACGCCTTTTTGCTTCAGTGCTACCGAGCCGAAGTAGAGCCGGATCTCACGGTCTTCCGAGGAATGTATCGAGTAAACCGGCAGCACAAGACGGAGTATCGATACTACTTGGGACCGAGGAAGGGTGTTAAGATTATAGAAAACCCTAACTCAATTAAGGGTTGGAAGGAGAGGTATTTCATAGTAAGGGGCGAGGCGATTCGGCCTATTCCGACCCGTTGGAAGGTGGAGGTGCCGAAGTTCGCGCGTGCCGACCCTGTTTTGTCTGAGGCCGAGGAGGATGTGGCGAGGAAGATAATGGCTCTTCCGATCTTGAGTTGGAGGGATTTGACGGAGGAGGTTTTGTTCGGGTCCGGCCTAAGCCCCATCGACCCGAGTATGCTCCTGACATCTCATTTATTTTCGTTTTTCTTTCAAGTTTTTAGTTCATCTCGCTGATTTGTTTTCTTTTCGTTGTCTGACGCAGAAGCGATGAAGATTGATTTCAACGCAATGATGGCTGATAGGTCCAAGTTGACCGGGGGCCGAAAGAGGAAGAGGGCGACCAAGGCTGCCTCTTCGACTCCGCTGCCCACCGTTTCCTCTACCATCACTCCTCCCCCTCCGACTGTTGAGGCGCCCTCGGAGGTTGTCATCGTCGAGGAGCCCTCGTCCTCTGTGGCCCCTGGCGTGATCGAGGGGGTCTTCGACGTGAACGCGGCGCTGTCGATCGAGGCACCACCGCTGACCAGAGATGCCGAGGAGATTCTGACCGAGCAGCACAAGCAGCTGTTCGTGCCGAACTGGCGAGTGAGGAACCATGACGGGTTCCTCGGCAATTCGCAAATGTCAGTGCAGGTCGTCAAACACTTGGCAACTCCGAAGGATCGAGCCGCGCTAAAGGCGGGGACGGTGGGTGACGACACCTATGAGGTGGCTCGGTCACTCGTCTCGGTAAGTTTCTTCTTGCTAAGTTTTTTCCAAGTTTACTGCCCGGTTTGTTTAGCGCGCTCACCGTTAGTCTTCGCAGGCTACCTGTCACTTCGGCCATCTCCTCGAGACATTCGCCGAGCAGGAGAAGGAGTTGAGGGTGGCGAGCGACAAAGACAGGTTGGCGAAGGTCCGGGCGGTCAAGGAACTCGAGGCCGAGCAGAGGAGAGCCGAGTCCTTGGAAGTCCGGGTGGCCGACCTTGTTGCCCACCTGGAGAAAATCAAGGGGAGCCTCAAGGCGGAGTCTGCCAAGGCCGCCGAGGAGTTGGCTACGGCGACGAAGTCCTTGGCCGAAGAGAAGGCGAAGAAGAAGGCCTTGGCTACGAAGATCAGGGCTGAGGTGGAGAAGGAGGTCGAGGCTGAGGCGAAGAAGCACATGGCCGAGAACATGGAGCAATCTTACCAAACGGCGCTCGACCATGTGCAAGAACGAATCCCTGGCTTCGAGCGGGTCGGCTACCGCCTGTGGCCAGGGTCGCCTTCAGGCGACGAGGGGGAGGGCGAGGACGACGAGGCCGAAGGGGAGGATGAGGAGGAAGAGGCCGACGAGCCTGCGGCGGACGGCCGGGTCGAGGGGCGGATCGAGGGGCCATCCGTCGATGCGCCCGTGGTCGACGCGACGAAGAAGGTGGGCCCCTGATCCCCACGTTAAGCTTTTTTGTAGTTTTTGTTGTTTTTTCTTCCGAGCATTGTAAAGCCTTTTGCGGACTGGCCACCGCTTTTTAATGAATGAAAAGTATTTTGACTCTGAAATTTGTCAAGTGTTTGGCTCGGTAGTGTAGCATTTTGACTTCGAAATTTGTCTAAGTGTTGGGCTCGGTAGTGTGGTATTTCAATGCGTTCTCTTCCTTATTTCAGATTGCTGAGTAGACTCATAACACCTCGGCTGAACAGCGTCGAGCCGAGTTGTTCAAGCGATCTCGGGAGGATCGTCTCGAGGGTGAGGTTCACTTGACGAGGAGGATACTTCACAACTTAAAGATCAGGCATAGCGAGGCCTTGGTCGAACTGCATTACCTACGGATAATCGAGGCCGAGCTATCTGCTAAGGAAGAGGAACTGGCGCGAGTTTCGGCCGAACGAGATGGCTTAGCGAAGAAGGTGGAAGAGCTGCAGAGGGTGACGGTCGACAAGAGTATCGAAGTGACCCACTTGCGCCGCGTTATATCCGACAGCGCCGAGTACCCCGGTTCGGCGAAACTCCCTCGGTTTAAGGTAATAGTGAAGGATGACACATTGAAGGATCGGATCGTCGAACTGGAGGAAGAGGTTGCTCGGCTCAAGCCTCAGCCGGTGAGGGCTAACGTCCGGAGCACCTCGTGCACTCGCGAAGAGATCGAGCGAGGGATCACGTTCTATCAAGCGGCGAGCCAGACTCCTATCGGAGGCAGGTCAGCAGCCGATGCCCAGAGCGGAGTAGCGGTGTCTTCAAGTGGTGCTTCGGTTGGAGCAACCGTCAGGGTCAGCGGCGAGGAGGCTTCTCGGTTCGTCGGGCTGGAGACGAGCTCGTCGGTCAAGAAACGTCGACCCAAAGTGTCTCTGAACCGGAGCGTACCCCTACCTCGGAAGTAGTAGACGGGTCGTGTCTTGTTGTTGTAACCCTTTTGCAAGCTTTTGTTGTTGTAATCCACTTTGTAACTTCGTCTAGGTTATTAATTGAATTGGGTTTGTTTTATCCGAATTGTTCTATGCTGTCTTCTTATTTGTGCTCTAGTCGCACTAACTAGGGTAGGCTCGGACCGAACCGTGAGCCAGGTGTTCGCCTCGTCGAACTCCTTGGCCTCGAAACTTTCTCTTTTGCTGCGTTTCTGAGCCTAGCCCGGTCCTTTTTGGTGCGGCTCGGTTCGGCTGTTAAGGCGCAGTTGTTTCTCGACTGCGCCCACGTGGCCTGATCGTTGCTTGGGGACCGGGGTGACTTCCGCCGAGCGAGGTGAGGCGATCAGGGCCGTCTGATGTTTGCGCGGATCTTGAGGCGGGTCCAGTTCCCAAGAAAACACTATCTTGTCGTTTTGTGGGCACGTGGCTGAAGGAGATCCGCTCATCACGCCCTAGCACACTTTTTGAGACGATCTGACGGTGGTTTCGTCTCGGAAGGTTTTTTTGCCATATACTAGGGTCGGTACCCCGGCACCTCGGCTCGGCGCGTCAGGGCTGTCATCTGTATCTAATTCCGGCCCGTTTGAGGACGAGTCGGAGAGATAGAGCCGAGCCATAGGAGAGATCCGATCGTTAGATTAGTTTAAGGGATGCAGGAGCAGTTCCGAATGGCGGACTCCGATCCAAGTAGAGTCGAGCCAAGTGTTGGACTCCGATCCATTCAACGGCTGCAGGAGCAATTTCGAACGGCGATCTACTTCCGGCTCGTCTGTGGGCGAGCCGAGGAAGAAGAGTCGAGCCGAGTGCTGGACTCCGAACCATCGTGAGGTTAGTTTATGGGATGCAGGAGCAGTTCCGAATGGCGAGCTACTTCTAGTCCGCTTAGGAGCGAACTTGCGAAGTAGAATCGAGCCAAGTGTTGGACTCCGATCCATTCAACGGCTGCAGGAGCAATTTCGAACGGCAATCTACTCCCGGCTCGTCTGTGGGCGAACGGAGGAAGAAGAGTCGAACCGAGTGCTGGACTCCGAACCATCGTATGGTTAGTTTATGGGACGCAGGAGTAGTTCCGAATGGCGAGCTACTTCTAGTCCGCTTAGGAGCGAACTTGCGAAGTAGAATCGAGCCAAGTGTTGGACTCCGATCCATTCAACGGCTGCAGGAGCAATTTCGAACGGCGATCTACTCCCAGGCTCGTCTGGGGGCGAGCCGAGGAAGAAGAGTCGAACCGAGTGCTGGACTCCGAACCATCGTGAGGTTAAAGAATTAAAGGCAGATAGATGTGACAGTACCAAAAATATGAAAAACTTTATTTATTAATACCAAATGATCGGCTGCTTCTAAAGTTGCTAGCCGTTATTACAATAAAAAAATAAAGGAAAAATCAATACTAGTAACAGGAAGGGAATGGTTCGACATCTCGAGTTACTTAGAGAGGCGTAGCCGCTTTCTCTTGGTATTTCAAAAGATGGTCGGCATTCCAAGTCCTGGGAATTTCTCTGCCTTCAAGATCTTCTAGCTTGTACGCACTGGGGCGGATTACTTTCAAGATTTTATATGGTCCCTTCCAATTCGGGACCAGTTTGTTTTTCTGTCCGGGGAACGAGATGGCCAATTTTCGGAGGACCAGATCCCCTTCTTTGAGGTCCGTTGGGCGGACCCTTTTGTTGTAGGCGAGCTCAATTCTTCTTCGGTAACTTTGTTGCCGTATAGCAGCTCTTTCTCGGATTTCGTCTATCAAGTCTAGGCTTGCTCTGAGTTCTCTGGCATTCTGCTCTTCTTCAAAGGCTATCAAACGAGGAGAGGGTATCCCAACTTCTAGGGGAATGAGGGCCTCGGACCCATAGGTGAGATTGAACGGGCTCTCGCCTGTTGGGGTCCGCTTGGTGGTGCGGTAATTCCATAACACATTGGGCAGCTGATCGACCCACAAGCCCTTGGAGCACTTGTCTAATCTCTTCTTGATGTCGGAGAGGATCTGTCGGTTGGCATTCTCGGCCTGGCCATTTGACTGGGGATGAGAGACGGAGGAGAGGCGGTGCTGTATGGCGAGGTCCTCACATAAGGCTCGGAAGGCAGCCCCAGCGAACTGCATTCCGTTATCCGTGATTATGACTCGGGGAACGCCGAACCGGCAAATCACATTTTTCCAGAAGAATTGAACGACTCTGTGCTCGGTGATTGTAGCCAGGGGCTCGGCTTCTATCCATTTAGAGAAATAGTCGACTGCCACGACTAGGAACTTTAGATGTCCGGGAGCTGGTGGAAACGGTCCTAGTAAATCCATCCCCCACATAGCGAAGGGGATCGGACTTGATAGGGAGGTGAGCGATGCTTGTGGAAGGCGTCGGATGTCTGCATACTTTTGACAGGAGCTGCATTGCCGAACGTGTCATTCGGCGTCCCGTAGGAGAGTGGGCCAGTAATACCCGTAGTTCAACACTTTGCGCGCTAAAGCCCTGGACCCAGAATGAGCTCCGCCGATGCCCTCGTGGAGCTCCTGCAGGGCGTAGTCGGCTTGCCTGGGGGAAAGGCACCTTAGGTAAGGCCGACCATCCACCTGGGTGAAGGAGCGTTTATATAAGATGCCTTCGATTAAAGCAAAATGCTCGGCTCGGGTCCTGATTCTTCTTGCTTCCCTCGGATCTTCAGGGAGGAGTCCGTCCTTTAAGAATTCGACAATGGGTTTCATCCAGTTGTCTTCGAGGAGGACAGACAATATTTCAACGGAGTCTGGTGCTTCGTCCACTATGCTTGGCTTCAAGAGGACTTCTATCAATACGGTCTGCTCAAGACCTTGAAGGGAAGAGGAGGCTAATTTGGATAGGGCGTCGGCCTGAGCATTTTCTTCTCGGGGGATCCTTCGGATGAGGGCCTCTTCAAACAGCGCCATGAGGCTCTTGACTTTACCCAAGTATTTAACCATTCTATCATCGCGGGCTTCATACTCACCGAGGACCTGGTTGACTACCAACTGAGAGTCGCTGAAGATCTGTAGCCGCTGTGCCCCTGCATTTCGGGCCATTCTTAGACCGGCTATTAGCGCCTCGTTTTCGGCCTCGTTGTTCGAAGCTTTGAAATTTATACGGAGGGAGTACTGGAGGATGAAATCATCTGGGCCTGCCAGGATGACTCCTGCCCCGCTCCCCTCATTGCAAGAAGATCCGTCGACATAAATTGACCACACCGACGGCCCCTTTACTGTTTGGCAGGGCTCAGGGATTGTACTCTCAACTATGAATTCGGCCAGCGCCTGAGCCTTGATAGCGGTCCGAGGCTGATAAGTTATATCATGTTGGCTCAGCTCGATCGACCACTTCATGAGGCGACCGGAAGTCTCAGGCTTGTGAAGGACCTGTTTCAGCGGCTGGTCGGTAAGGACGACCACCGAATGGGACTGAAAATAGGGTCGAAGCTTTCTCGCGGCCATTACCAGGGCATAGGCCATTTTCTCAATCTTCGAGTACCGGAGCTCGGGGTCCCGAAGCACCTTGCTGACGTAGTAAATGAGCTTCTGAGCCCTCTCTTCTTCTCTGACTAAGACCGCACTAAGCGTCTGTTCGAAAGCTGCCAAGTAGAGGTAGAGTGGTTCGCCAGGTATCGGTTTGCTGAGAAGAGGTGGATTGACGATGTAGGCTTTAAGCTGGTCGAAGGAGTCTTGTTGCTGCTGCCCCCACTCGAATCCTTTAGCCCCCCTGAGGGCTTTGAAGAACGGGAGGCACTTCTCCCCGGACTTTGACAGAAAGCGCCCTATGGCAGCTAGGCGACCAGTCAATCTCTGAACTTCTTTAACATTTCTGGGAGGGGCCATGTCTAATATGGCCTTGATCTTTTCCGGATTTGCTTCTATTCCTCGTTGGCTAACCATGAAGCCGAGGAACTTCCCTGATGAGACGCCGAACGCACACTTGTTCGGGTTGAGTCTCATATTGTGCTTTCTTAGGACGTCAAAGGCCTCCTGAAGGTCGGCCACATGATCAACACCTCGGATGCTCTTTACAAGCATATCATCGACGTACACTTCCATATTTCGGCCAATCTGGGCCTAGAAAACCTTGTTGACGAGGCGTTGGTATGTTGCACCGGCGTTCTTGAGACCGAACGGCATGACCCTGTAACAATAAAGGCCCTGGTCGGTAACAAACGACGTCTTCGGGATGTCTGGAGGGAACATTCTTATCTGATTGTAACCCGAGAAAGCGTCCATGAAGCTGAGGAGCTCATGTCCCGAGGTTGCGTCAATCAGAGTGTCGATGCTCGGCAGCGGGAATGGATCTTTGGGGCAGGCCTTGTTGAGGTCGGTGAAATCAATGCAAATTCTCCATGTCCCATTGGACTTCTTCACCATTACTATGTTTGACAACCACTCAGGATAATTTACCTCCTGTATGAATTGGGCCTTCAACAATTTTTCTACCTCCTCTTTGATAGCGAGCTGACGCTCGGGGGCGAACTTGCGCCTCTTCTGCTGAACCGGTTTGGACCCCGGATCAACACTCAGGCGGTGGACCAGGAGTTCTTCGGAGATACCGGGCATGTCTGCAGCTGACCATGCGAAGAGGTCTTGGTTGGCTCGGATGCATTTTACAATATCTGAGTATAGGGCGGACGGGAGGGTCTTGCTAACGAAGAACTTGTGGGTCGGCTCTTGCTCCGAGAAGAGCACTTCCTCCAATTCGTCCACCGGCTCGGAAGTCGGCCGAGCGGCATCTTGGGGAATTTCCAGTGTTTCTAAAGAGAGGACGGGCCCGAGGGTAGAGGTCATATAACACTTGCGGGCCTGCTCCTGATTGCCCTTTACTTCCCCTACTCCGGCCCGGGTGGGGAATTTCATTTTGAGATGATAGGCAGAAGGGACGGGCTCAAGGGCGGCTAGGCCGGGCCGACCCAAAATGACGTTGTAGGCGGCTGGGACATCTACGACCATGAAATCCATCGACTCCGTGCGGGTAGTAGGAGTTTTGCCAGCTGTGACATCGAGGGTAATCACCCCTTTAATAGTCACCGGCACTCCTATGAACCCATGGAGCGTGTAGCCGGCGGGCTTGAGTCTGTCTCGGGAGAGCTTCAGGCCCTTAAAAGCGTCGAGGAAGAGGATGTTGACGGAGCTACTGTTATCCACCAAGATCCTCTCGACTTTGAAATTGACCATGTGAAGACTGATGACGAGTGCGTCGCAATGAGGGGTGCGGACACCCTCGAGATCTTCGTCAGAGAAGGTGACGGGCACTCCGAGGCCTTTGGGAGGAGGGGTGGTTCGGACCGAGTTGACTTCTCTGATAAAAGCTTTCCGAGAGGAGTTCGAGGAGCCCCCCATTGGACCCCCATGGATGAGGTGGAGGACTCGCTCTTCCTCAAAGTCTGGTGTCTCTTCTCGTTCCGGACGTTTGTTAGCCCTCCGAGGCTGGGGAGGAAGCTCGGCTCGGTCCTTCCTTACGAATTTCGCCAGCTGCCCCCTCTGGATAAGGGCTTCGATCTCATTTCTTAGAGCACGGCAGTCGTTGGTGTCATGTCCATGGTCCCGGTGATAGCGGCACCATTTCTCTTTATCTCTTCTCTTGGCGGGGGTGTTCATCTTCGGAGCTGGAGGCAAGACCCCCTCTTTTTCGACTTCCATGAAGATGGCGGAGATGTTAGTGGTGAGGGGAGTGAACTTCTCAAATCTAGGGGGAGGTCGGCGTTGGCCGGCATTATCCTTCTGGAGCTTCTTGGCTCCTTCTTCTTCCGCTCCCTTTCTCTTAAACCCGGAGGTAGACCCCTCCCAGTTGGGTTGCTGCTCGGCCTCTTCGGCCCGGATATACTTTTCAGTGCGAAGGAGAAGGTCGGAAAAGTCATGTGGTGGTTTCTTGGCGAAGGAGGAGCGGAGGTTGGAATTGAGGACATTGGATTGAAATGCTATCGTAGCGACCGACTGGTCGAGGGATGCTATGGATCTGGCCTCGGCCGTGAACCTCTTCACGTAGTCTCTCAATTTTTCCCCCTTCTTCTGGTGGAGGTGCAATAGGGAGATGCTCGTCTTCTCGGCCCTTCGGCTGCTTACGAAATGTGTGACGAAGAGGGTTTCGAACTGTTCGAAAGAGAATATCGAGGAGGGGGCGAGACGAGAATACCACTCTCGGGCCGGTCCTTTGAGAGTTGCGGGGAAGGTTTTGCAGAGGAGGGCATCGGAAGCTTGATGTAGGAGCATCAGGGTCTTAAAACTTTCAATGTGATCAACTGGATCGGTTTCCCCAGTGTAAGTCTCAAATTGAGGAGGTTTGAAGCCGAACGGGACAGGTGCATCCACTATGGTTCGGGAGAAAGGGGGTCGGCTGGGACGTAGGGTCCTCCCCCTGAGCTCTTCTTCTCGGTTTATCTGACCCAGGTGTCTCTCTACTTCATGAAGACGGTGGTTCATGGTGTCATCTCTCCGACGGTAATCTGCCGAGCCTCGAGACTCGTCTTCATATGAGGGGGAGCGAGGGCTGTGGCGATGATAGCTTCGGGAGCGACGAGGACTTGGGGTGCGCCGGGAGTTGGTAGGAGCAGGACGAGGAGAGGGAGACCGTCGTCGAGAGCTTCGGACCGGAGGAGGAGACGGGACCTTCGGCTCATTAGGATTTTGACGGAGGTTGAGAGCCTGCAGGACGGTCGCTTGGAACTGCTGGAACTCGGCACGGGTGATTGGTGCCTCATTGTTCCTGGGCTGTTGTCGACCTGCGGGAGAGTACCTCATTCGGTAATGATCGGGGGACTCTTTCCTTCCTCTGCGGACGGGGGACCTGTGGTACCGGTGGCGAGGAGACCGCTCGCCCGGATAGTGTTGGCGGGAGGCTCCCTCTCGGGCCCGTTTTTCTTCCAGATGGCGGCGGAGATCATCCTCCTTTTGCGCGGTTAGGGGCAGTATTGTGGCGACCAGAGGCTCGGGGGTGATGGGAGGCCATAGAGTCAGTGGAGGCGTTGCGGATGGAGACCTGTTCTTGATGAAGGGGTTGTTTCTGAGGGTTCGGACCCTTTGGATCAGGAGGGGGAAGGTTCTGTTGGAGCGGGTCTTCCGCCGTAGGGGGAAGCTGCGCTTGTTGTTGAGCAGGATTGTTGGGAACTTCTTGCTGGTCAGGATTGGGTGCCCGGTTGGACCCCCGCGATCTGACTTTTCGAGGTGGCATGGCTGGAGAAAACTTGTTTTCGGGGAAGAGGAAAGGTTCCTATTCGTTAGTTTCCCACAGACGGCGCCAATCTGTTGCCGCTAAATTTGGTGTGGGGGCAAACAGATGAATTTGTGGATTCTTAGGGAAACTGAATAGTAAACCTGTATACCTGTTCCTTGGGGCTTCGATCGTCGCTCCCGCCGTACACCTGCAAAAAGTGCGAGACACCGGGGTTGTTCCCGGCGACGCACCCTCCGACGCTCAAGTCAGTAATCTAGGAAGACTATGAATGAGCGCAAAAACTGGTGAAAGATTGATTACCTCTTAATGGAGATGGGTGGGGGTATTTATAGGCGTCTTAGGGGACAGATTAGGCATGTAATTCCTGCGTATATAGATAAGGAATGTAATCCCTAATCCCCAGTGAAATGATAGATATGAATCAGGGCTGTTGATTAATATTAATCAGAAACCCTAATTCTATCCTGCTGGACCGGGTTTGTTGCTGGTTGAAACCCGCACCCAGTTGTGGTGGATCCGTTCGCGGGTTATCGGATCTGTGAGAAGGAGACCCAGTACCCGCTTCAGACCCGTTTGTAGGTAAAACTACCGTTTCACCCCTGAACCTCGGGATTCGTGTTCCATTTGGACGGCCTTGATTAAACCCCTATTTTTAGCCACGTCACTTAACCTAGTCATCAATATCGTTATGCAATGATCTAATTTTTTTCGGTTAGTATTTTAATTATTATTACTATTTTTTGCTATAATTAAATCTTACTAATAAGATAGATGCACGCATGCTCTCCACTATCAAAGTGTCCAGTGCATCATTCAATTAGCCATCAAATTATTGATGAACATATAACTCAGTTGCATCATAAAATTACGAAAACCAGATCAGATCCTCACTTAATATTACTACTGCATATAAACCCAACCTACTAAAAACAAAGCAAATATAGCTACATTCTCTATTACCATTCAATCCACCCGTTCATTCAACCGATGCATTAAATTCCTACACAAAATGTAGCAGCCTAAAACATATTTCACCATTTCCTCATCATACGTTATCATAATCATCCATGCTAAATTTAACCCAATCAAACCAACCCCTCCCTATCTAAACTAAATTTCGTCGAAACAACACCACAAACCATCTTTTCCTCATCATACGTACTATAACTTCCCTCTTTTCTTTTCCTTTTGTCAGAACATATCATAACCGTTTGTGCCAACTCGATCCAACCCCAGAAAAATCTACCACACTCCCACTTGTCCCCCTCCCAAATTTACCCCCCTCCCCCGAAAAAATAGAAAATAAAAATTCCCCCCTTTTCCTATTCATCTTCTTCGTTCTAAATTCCCCCAAATTCTAGGGTTTCTCGATCCCCCAAGAATTATAGGGTTTCAATCCCCAAAATCAACCAAAATGTTCAACAAAATCATGAAGCGCGGCCCCCGCAAACCCCTCAAATCCGACGCCAACCCTAACCCCAACCCCAACCCCACCGTCAACCACTCCTCCCTCCAAGCCCCGCCGCCGACCGCCACCTCCGCCGCCAGCGCCGCCGCCACCACCAACGCCCTCGACTCGCTCCCCCTCTTCCGCGACGTCCCCGCCACCGACCGCCCCGCGCTGTTCCTTCGCAAGCTCTCCCTCTGCTCCCTCCTCTACGAGTTTCCGGTCGAGGATAACCTCAGGTTTGCGCGGGAGAAGGAGGCGAAGAGGCAGACGCTGCTGCATTTGGTGGATTACATCCAGTCAGGGAATGCGAAACTGACGGAGAATCTGCAGCAGGAACTGGTGGCGATGGTGGGGGTGAATATTTTTAGGTGTTTGCCGGCGCCGGGGGCCGGGGGTGCGGATGGGGGAGGGGATCCGGAGGAGGAAGACCCGTTTCTTGATCCCGCATGGGTGCATTTGCAGATAGTGTATGAGTTGCTTTTGAGGTACATTGTGTCATCGGATACTGATACCAAGGTTGCAAAGAGGTATGCTCGTTTTGTGAGCCGTGTATGTAGGAAGATGTTAGTTGTACTACTTTTATAGGACGATATATGAAGATGTAGAGCCAATGAAGCAATTATGATTTAGTCCATATCGAGGCTTTGGTTGGTATGCTAAGAAAGTGCTAGTTGTACTACTTTCACATAAGACATCTTAGATGTAGATGGGAACCATGTGGTGGCACAATTAGACTTCGTTTCTGGTTTTGATTCGAACAAAAAATGTTTTTGTTATAAGGTGCTCTAATGTAGAAAATGTGTTTAAATTCAAATTTTCAAGGGAGTAGCACTTTTTGGGAATACTAAAAAGCACTTTTGAGGTGTCATGGGAAAAAGTTCAGGGGTTTGGAATAGGTTCTTTTAAGTGAATACTATCTGGTCAATTTTGTCAAACACTTATTTTTAGTCTAAATATGCCTTTTTGAACCTAAAAAATGCTTTGAGACTCTCCAAAAGCAATACCACACGGAGCCAGGCTCCACATGGACTTTGTTTTTTGTGGTTTGAATGTAGTTTAACAAATGTAGTGCAACTAGCATTACCCATCAAAGTATTCTGATTTAATTCTTTTAATGGGTTCGGAACCATGATGAAGAAGAAAAAAGAGAGAATAATAGAAAGTCATCTGATTTCTTTGAATAATAATATATTGATGTACGCTGTTCTGCAATATTTTCAAGGTACATTGACCATTCCTTTGTGTTGAAGCTTCTTGATCTGTTTGACTCGGAGGATCCAAGGGAGAGGGAGTATTTGAAGACAATCTTGCATAGGATTTACGGGAAGTTTATGGTGCACAGGCCCTTCATAAGGAAGGCGATTAATAATATATTCTATAGGTTTATATTTGAGACGGAGAGGCATGCAGGGATTGGGGAGTTGTTGGAGATTTTGGGGAGTATTATTAATGGGTTTGCGCTGCCAATGAAGGAAGAGCATAAGTTGTTTCTGGTGAGGGCGTTGATTCCTTTGCACAAGCCAAAGTCGGTTGGGCTGTATCATCAACAGTTGTCGTATTGTATAACACAGTTTGTGGAGAAGGATTATAAGCTTGCAGATACGGTGATTAGGGGGTTGTTGAAGTATTGGCCAGTTATTAATTGTCAGAAGGAGGTGCTGTTTTTGAATGAGCTGGAGGAGGTGTTGGAGGCCACACAGATGAATGAGTTCCAGAAGTGTATGGTCCCGCTCTTTAAACAGATTGGAAGGTGTCTTAATAGCTCGCATTTTCAGGTAAGGTTCTTGCTTTATATGAATTTGTTGCTATTTATGACGATGATGGTGAAAGAGGAACTTTCAGTTGCTTGCATGCTCTGTTTATCAGATTGTTATATTGTTACGTTACCTGTAGGCATGAACAGCAGTTCGTTAGAGGTGAGCTACTTCTAATTAGTGGAAGTTTATTTCCATTTTTTATTGAGGTCTGCACAATGTATCCTAAAAGAACCAAACCCTTGCTATTCCTGAACTAGAATGCATGTTCTAAAATGTGGCCCTTTATATTGTTTTTTGAAGCGATCTATTATCTAAATCATCAGTCAAATTTTTATATATGGCCTTGCTTGTGTACCAAGTCTCCTAAATTCTTATTGTTAGAGGTTTTAGTGCATATATTACCTATAACATACTTTTTAAGGTTCTGGTATGTTATTGTTACATCGAATCTATCTCGCATTCCCTTGTCTATATTTTTGAATGAAGCTTGAAATAGCGCGCTATGAAGGCTCGAAATAGCTCGCTATACCCATTTCGCCACAAAATTCATGTGCATAACTCATTTCCTACATAGCTCTACTCTATTTTATGTAGCGCACGCTATTTGCTCATCATAGCTTAACTTAAATAGCTTGCGGTATAAACATACCCTTTTATTTAACTGAAAAAACAGTGGAGTTATAAACACTAGTGGAAACCCTTTCGTGCTTTCCCTCTTTTATCATGTTGTCTTAAGAGTACGACATTCAATCCTTGTTAGGCCTCCAATTTCTTCTTGTGAGGCCTCCAATTTCTTCAAGTTAGTCTCCAGCAATTGTGGCTCTGTTACCAACAAATTACGCAATATTCCTTTCCTTTTTTTAAATAAAAAATTCCAGCTAGCAACCCAACTGTTAGGGTTTCTCTTATTCTCTTTCTCCTTTCCGATTCTTCATGTTTTCTCTTTGTAGTTGATCCTTCATGATTTCAATTTCTTAATTTTAATATTTTTGATTTTGAAGTTTGAATTAGGGGTATTAGATTAGAGTCAGCAGCGTTAATCTACTTCATTCACTTAGTACTTTCATTTTCTCTTCACGTATGTGTGTTCTTAGGTAAAGCGTAAATAGCGTAACACATAATTATTTAGAATTTAGAAATAATGTAAGCTATGAACATTTTTTTATTTTTTAATTTAAAAATCAGGATTAATTACCCTTTTTTTTTTTTTCTAAATTCTAAATAATTATGTGTTACGCTATTTACGCTTTGCCTTATTGGTGGTTTGCGCGCTATACTTGCATCATCGCTATTTTTAACATTGGTTTCATTCTCAATGTGCTTTTTTTTATTTTAACAATACCGAATGAAGTTTTTCTTCTACCACTATTGAATAGAACATACCTGCAAAAAAAATCATCTTCGTGGAAAACCTGCTCGATTTAGATCGGGAAATTCGTACGGATTTTATGAAACCATGTGCTATGGCTCTTGAAAATTAAAATAGCATAGGGCAATTATGTAGAGGGCACCTAGTTTAGTACAAAGTGGAGATGGCGGTTGGAGAAGAGTGATTAAAGATACAAGTGTTTGAAGTATATTTCTTGTGTATCTTGGTGATTTAATTTGGAACTGTAGTGCACAAAGAGTGTTGTGTAGATAAATTGTTTTTAGGTAAAATATTTTAAGAGCAACAAGCAGGACTCCTTAGAGGCCAAAAGTACCATTTGAAGTAGTGTGGTGCAAGAAAGGGGAGGGATTTTTTTACTTTTGTAGAAGGGTTTTGGTATGAACACACTTTTGCTAGTTTTTGCCGAACACCAAATTTGAGCCTAAACCGGTTTGTACTTTGTACCATCAAGGTGTTTTATCAAGGTGTTTTGTGGATCTCTGCAAGTAATACTAAACAGAGAAATCAATATCCTCATTACTCGCTTGCGGATCTTGTAAATGTATATTATTTTATAAACCCATTTTGCCTGTAAGTTGATGCTTAATAATTATGAAGATCACAAGCCATTGTACACATGCATATGTACTGATCTAGAATCCATCGTGAAGGACGTTGCCTACAATCTTGTTGATTGTTATGTAGAAACATTAGGAAAAAACCTAAAATGCATTATTAACGGGTTGGACCACAGGTTTGCATTAAATTTAAAAAATCGTAAATTTCCACTCTCTTAGAGCCACTTCACCAATTAAATCATTTCAACAAGTGAACACACTATTAAGAAATCTCAAAGCAAAACCCAATGACTGTAGAAGTTTGTAAATCTATATTAGTAGATTTACAGGACAGTTTGTAGTTCAACTCTTATCTGATAGTGATTTTGATTTCTTATTTTTGCATTGATAACTATTCAGACTATTTGGAGAAGCTGTATTAAGTTAGAGTATATAGTTTTTCTTGCAAGTTGATGTCACCTCTGTCTAGAGACTAAAATCCGTTGTGCTTTTGTGCATGTGGTTTAAGTTGCTTCAAAGACGATGAAGCCTGCCAACAGCTTTTGAGCGTCCCCAAAGCTAGAACCATAAATTTATGAAAAGCAAATAACCATACTAATCAATTTACGCTTGAATTTGAGAAAATCCAAATGATTAAACGCGGTGAATTATTATTGATCACATCCAAGGTGCCAACAGCCATGAGGTTCTGACATTTGATCCCCAATAAACCTTGGTGTTGTTCCCACAATCCTTCATGCAATTCTACCTCTAAACTTTTCTTCCCAAACTTCCTAGCAAAATGCAAGATTTAACTCTGCACATGCATGTGTTCATACACCTCAGATCTGTTCGGCATTGGCTCGGATATCAATTATTTAATGTCCTTGACCAAGGTTTAAAACTCAGGATTGGTATTGGGATGACTGATTTCCAGATATGTGCTTCGGGAACGGGATTGGCCGGGGGAGTATCGGATTGTTGTATCGGGTTTTTTTGAATCCGGTATTTTATAAATTTAAAAAATTATTTAATAGGTTTCTATAATTGATTTTAGAAAAAAATTAATAACTAATTAAAAAAATGAATCGATCAAATTTAGATAAATTTAAAATTATTATTTATTTATTTATTTATTTTTTTTTGGGGGGGGGGTCTATTAACAATCTTTGTTGGGGGCTTATGTGGGAAAAAACCTTTCAAAATAAAATTTAAAATAATAAAGCACATGTTATTCACGTGTATAATAATACTTACAAACTTTTCTTGCTTATTTATCTTTGGAATACTCTCTCCCAATTAGAACGCCCGTAAGTTTCTCCCAAAACTCCCAAAACTCCCAAAACATATGCCCCCTAATTTTTTGCGCAATTGATGAGAGTGGTGATGCAATCTCTTCTCCAATGGATCTGCTTCTTCTCTTCCTTATCCCCTCAATATAGATGAGTTTTTTTAAGTTGTATTCTTCCAGTTTTGTTCTTTACACAAGCCTATCAATGATTCCTTCAATTTATAGACAAAGTTGGTTAAAATTATGTTTAATTTTACTGTTCTTGATTGAATCTTTTTCTAACTTTTTTCAATGAACCGGAGCACCTTGTCGACCACTTGGAATTTTTTATTCAAGTAAGATCGAATGATAAAGCTAGGATCGGTGGCGTTCTGTTGGGATTGCCCCAATCCAACCTGATCTATAAGGAAAATCGACCGATCCCTGACCTAACTCGCCGATCCCGATTTTTGGGGGTGGGATCAGATTGGTCGCCTAAAAACTGATTTGTTCCGGTCAATCCCGATCCTGATCGGGATTTTGATAAGATGACATGGTAGTTATGCTTTAAACAAGGTTTTAAAAAAACTTAGCCGGTCCGGATCGGAATTTTGATAAAATGACATGGTAGTCATGCTATACCTATAAGCAAGGTTTTTAAATAAAAACAACTCGACCGATCCTGATCTGGATCGGCCAGGTCAGATCGATTTTTGGGTGACCGATCTGATCCCACCCCCAAAAATTGGGATCAGCGAGTTGGGTCGGGGAGCAGCCAATTTTTCTTGTGGATCGGGTAAATTCCGACCAAAAGCCACTGATCCTAGCCGAGGGTTGACATTCGGGTCGATTGGGCCGGATCGGATCCAAACCGCCGGGGTTTTGGGTGGGTTCGGGTCGGGTTGGGCCATTAAGTGGGCTGGGTAAGGCCGGATTGGGAAGAGAGTCGACCCGGGTTGACCCCGCGAACTCGTCCAGGTTGAATCCGTATCGGGCGGGTCGGGTTGCGGGTTTACTCGGGTTTTTCATGATTTAATTTTTTGAACTCCATTTTTTTTTTAAAATGTACAAGTATAAGACTGGAACAAAATTGTAAATGTTGTTCATTTCAACTTCTATAAATTTTTTATAACTTTTTTACATACAAATACATGCAATAAAAATCCAAAAAACATACATTTTTTTTAATTACATGTTTAAGGGGATATCTAGAGCTCGAGATAGCCTAGAGTTAGATTGAAGAGCGGACATTAGATTACTGTCGTGCACCTCTACTTAATCTAAATCAAGAATTTCATTGTCCTAAATTTCATACTCTTGTTGTTGATCTTTAGGCGAGTTGCTTCCACTCGTTGAGGTGTCGACCGCTTTTCCTTATGTTATGTCTCCAGCCTTCATCCAATTTTCGGTGCAGACGAGCATCTCCAACGAATTCGACTTCAATCGATTCATGTAATCTGTTAGAACCCTGCCACTTGTAGAAAAAACACTTTCTGAAGCAACTGTAGAGATATGAGAAGTTAGTAGATCTCTAGCCATATGTGAAAGAATAGAAAAAATATTTTTATGTTCTTTCCACCATTGTAGCACTTCAATCTTAGTACTAGAACTCTCACTATCTTGTTGATGATACCAATTTAATTCATTAGGTGCATTAGTCCTAGGTTTTTTTGATTGAATACAAGCAAGTAAATTAACAGTGAAATCTTCTAATGTACTTTTATCCTTATCTCTAGAAATAAAAGAAGTAACTATACTAGTTGTATTATTTGATGCAAAAGTTCTATCATAATAATCATATAAGTTATTCAAATGTCGATCCAAAACTGGCTAAAAATTCATTACAATCATATTCAGAATCATCTCCAAGTAAAGTAAAAAATATTTCAATCAAACTCCTTGTACCTGCTAATTTGATACGAGGATCTATAACAATAGCAATACAATACAACATAGGAGGGGGATTAAAATACTTCTAAAATTTAGTATAAGCGAGAACAACAATATGGCTAATGTATTGGTCCGAAATTATGTCCTGAAAAGTTTGCATTATAGTAATTATTGAAATAAATATACTACTAGAAGTAGAATCATAAGATGTAGAAAACTTCACAGTTGCGGTTTTAAAAGGTTACCAAAATTGTAATAAAGATTCGGTAAAATACCATGATTGTGGAGTCATTTAAAAATTTTCCATGTTTTTTGCAAGACAAAAATCGTTTATAATATCTTTGTATTAAGTAATAACATTTAGTAAATTGAAAATAGAGTTCCATCGGTATTTAACATCTGTAGAAAATTTTCTAAAATGTATTCTCCTAGCTTTAGACAATTCTTTAAATTCTTGAAGCATAGGACCACTTAAAGCAATAAAATTTACACAATTTCTAATTGTAATTATATATGAATCAGTTACTTTCAATGCATCTTGTACACATAAATTTAAAATATGACAAATTTAACATGAAAAATTTCATTACATGGAGGAGCTAATTGTGTTTATAATGTACTAATCAAAGCATTATTGTTAGATGCATTATCAAAACTAATAGTAAAAACTTTATCACGAATATGATATAAATCATAAACTTCAAAAATATGTTTTGCAATAATTAGTCCACTATGGGGATACGGCAAAGCGGCAAGTGAGATGATTCTCTTTTGAATTATCTAATCACTATCTATCCAATGACAAGTTAAGTCCATCATCGGAATATCGTTACAATCTTTCAAATAGTCGGAAGTTAGCGATACTTTACAAGTTAAAGAATACAATAGTGTAATTAAAGCGTCTCTCATTTTGTTGTAAAATTTAAAACAATCGGACTTTAGTGTGTTTTTACAAATTCTTTTAAAATGTGAATTTAGTGCATTTTGGTTGAAAGACTACATTTCTACTATCGGAATAGGAAAAAGGTAGTTCATCCTTAATAACTAGTTGGATCATTTTCCGATGAACAAGTTCGGGATCATAGGGTTGGTTATCTATTTGTCGGGTCCTAAGGTTGATTTTTTTTTTTGGCCTTGTTGGTCTTGTACGAATTCTTTGTTTACATCTAAAATGTGTCATTTAATCACTCCTGTGTCATTTAATCGCACCTGCTCCCTCACCCTTCTTTCATTTGTAACTCATGTCACAAGTTTTACAAATCTTATGTCCTATACCCGGATTATCCTCATCGGGGATATAGTCATAAAATATGTGTAATCGCTTATTTTTTTCCTAGTTTTTCTACTACTAGTGGGTTCGGTTTGTTGTGTTTGTGTCAACATTATGCATTTCTTCTATGTCGTATGGAGGGGCATCGTGAGATCCTATCATAGAATTCGGTATAAATCTGGGCTCTACATGTGGGATTATTGGAGGCCAACGTGAAGTACTGGTGGAATCTTGTTCACTTTGGCTACAGTCGCTACCTCGTGATCTAGGCATGATAATAGTGTTTGTGAAAAAAATATTTTCTAGTGTTTTACTAGTGTATGTGAAATAATACAACAGTATAGGAGGTATATTTTAAAGAATAAAATCAAAAAACCATAAGAGGATTGAGAGAGAAAAGCGAAAAACCAACAAACAAATATGATACAAAAAGTTAGAACTACAAAAAAAATCAAAGACAATAGGAGGGTTGTGAAATTTTGATACCGTACTTCGCAGATAATCGTATAGAGAAATGAGAGAAAATAAAAGTAGGAAGTAGACGTAGTCGATTGAGAAATGTAGTAGACGTAGTCACAAAGTCTGGTAGTCGTTAAAAGAGAAAGAGAGAGCTTCTTTGTTGAAGGAGTTGAAGTAGACGTAGTTGAGAATTGAATCAACACAATTCAATACGATCGAAAATTTTTACTTCTTTGTTGCTTGCTTCTTTGATTGAATTGAGATTGAATTAAGTAGTAATAGTAGAGAGAGTAAGAGAGTAGGGTGTGAAAATTTTTAGATTGAATTAAGGGGGTAAAAATAGGGGAAAACAATAACAAAAAAAAAATCAACAAAAAAAACTCCAACGGCTCTGTTTCTGACCGTTCGACCTGTTGGGTCCAACGGGTCCAATATGCGGGTTGAGCGTGCGGGTTGACCTGGTCAACTGGTTTGCTAGTCGGGTCGAGTGGGTTGGGTTTACAAATTTTACCGCCCGGGTCGACTCGCGAATTTGACCCGGACTAGAACTGCCTATGTGCGGGTCGGGTTCGAGTGGGCGGGTCGTGGGTCAACCTGGCCCGATTGCCATCACTAGCCATCCCTATAGTAGCCCCTTCTCTTCGATCCTACTTGAATAAAAAAATTCAAGCAGTCGACAGGTGGTCCGGTTGATTGAAAATAGTTGGAAAAAGATTTAATCAAGAACAATAAAATTAAACAGGATTTCAGCCAACTTTGTCTATAAATTGAAAGAATTATTGATAGGTTTGCATAAAGAACAAAATTGGAAGAAAATAAAAACGCATATGTATTGAGTTAGGGTTAGTGAGGAGAAGAAGCAAGAAGAAGCAAATTCATTGGAGAAGAGAACGCATTTCCACTTTCTTCAACTGCTTAGAGAATTAGGTGGCTTCTGTTTTGAGAGAAACTTACGGGCATTCTAAATGGGAGTGTTTCAAGATGAATAAGCAGGAAAAGTTTGTGAGTATAATTTTGCACTTGCAAATTATGTGCTTTATTATTTAAAATTCTAGTTAAAGGGTTTTTTTCTCCATAGGCCCCCAACAAAGGTTGATTTATTAAGTATTGAGGGTAGAGTTAGAGGTAGGGGAAGACCTAAACTTATTTGGATAGAAACAATGAGAAAAGATATGATAGCTTGTGGCCTTCCAGAAGATATTGCACTAAACCGAGCAGAATGGAAAACCAGGATTCAGCCGACCCTAACTAGTTTGGAAACCAGCTTTGTTGTTGTTGTTTTATTATTTAAAAATCTAGTTAAAGTTTTTTTTTTCTCCACAAGCCCCCAACAAAGGTTGATATTAATGATAGCCCCCCCCCCCCCCCCCCCCCCCCCACACACACACACACACACACAAAAATAATAATAATAATAATAATAATAAATAAAAATTTAAATTTATCTAAAATTGATCAATTCATTTAAAAAAATTAATTAGTATTATTTTTATTTAAAAAATCAATTATAGAAACAAATTGAATAATTTATATATTTTAAATAATACCTTATACAAAAACTCGATATGACGGATTCCGATCCCAAACTACATTTGGACACCACCAATCCCTATACCGATCCAAAGTTTTAAAACCTTGTTTTAATGTTTCCTTGCAACATGGATATGCCAAAAGAGATCACAGAGACGTGGGAGGAATAAATATATGTTTAGAATTGGTATGTAAAAATATCACAGTGACATAATTATGCTTCTAATCCAGGTTAAAAGGTATAAACTACTGATGCAATATTAGTTTAATCTAATGAGTATTATGAGTTATGTGTGTGAACAATTTTTGAATTAGTTCTCACATCCAGGATTTTTAATTAGCTTATTTCACATTCTATATTTCTATGTGCTTATTGATCCCCCCCCCCCCCCCCCCCCCCCCCCTCTCTCTTCTTTTAACACCTGGTATTGTTCTTAGACAAATGATTCTTGATTCTGGAATTATGGATAATCTTTTGGAACTGTTTAATCATGTAGTTGAAAATACAGAGTATTTGTATGTGTATGCATGATCAGCAAAAGGTTTTCTTGCTACAGAGAAGATGATATTTTATAGTTTGATATATTATTCAAGAGTTGGGTCAGTCTTAAATAGGGTAATTCCTGAGTTATGGTTTAGATCCTTTCCTTTGAGTGCTCAACTTGTCAGTTGTCATATATAACATAATGTGATGAGCTAGCTCAGCTGTGGTTCTGTTTGGACAATATTTATTGTTATTGTTTCTTGTGGAGCCATTTTAAACTAATTGCTTAAGTTTATGTTACACAGCGTCCGGACACATTATTGAGGTAGAAGGATTCCTTTATGAGACAGACGGACAGTCCTTTAGAGTATAACTTAAGTTAGTGCACATTATTGAGGCAGAAGGAATGCTTAATGAGACAGGCAGACAGTCCCTAAAAGTAGTGTATCTGTGAAGTGTTCAAGGCAAACTAGTCATTTATCAGTTGTTTTTTGGGGTATATCACTCTGAGTTGAACCACAAAATAAATGGTATTGTGAAATCAATTGTCAATAGATTTGTGGTTGGCTTGCTTATATACCCTAGTTATCCTAACCAACAAGATTAATAATTTGAGTTCTCTATGTAGCCTTTCAGATAAAACTAGTACCACTTAAACAAAAGGCCAAGGCAAAAGGGTTTGCTAAAGTCGCAAGTAGTTGGTAGTCCTCACTCTGGATGTCAAGAATGTATTTTAGTCAACTAAAACCTAAATTAGTACATACATACCACAAAATTTAAGTCACAAAAGGGTGAGGGGGAAACCTTGAGAAACCATGGGGTTACTGAAATTTGGAAGGCTTACCTCGAGAACCTCACTGCGCAATGCATGTGATTTTGTGGGACATGTCTATTTGATCAGGATACTAGAATTGATGGGACACCCAACTGAAAGAAAACAGGCCCCATTTGACTGTTTGTGCTAGGAAGGTGTTTGATTTATTTCTCCTATAAATTGAAGAACTAGTTTTAGTTAGGATATTTGGGAAGTCATATATTTGGGAAGGTTGGACCGGAACCGACCCAGCCTATCCGGGTTCGGGTCCTAAAATGAGACCTGTTGTACTTTCAGGTCCGAGTCCGCTCAAAAGAGACCCGACCCGGACCCGGACCCGTTGAAAAAAATTCAAAAAATCAACATAAAAATAAATATTCTATCCTCATCCCTTCCCTCCTTCCTCAATTCTAAATCTTCCTCTTCCAAACTTAAAACTCATGTCTTTTTCTTCTCTCCTCTATTCTAAATCCTCAACTCGCCGCCTCCGCTCGCCGCTCACACTCCCGCTCCTACCCGTTCTAACGGATAGCAATATTGTAATAGGACCCGGACCCAGAACCGGATCCGGTCCTCATGGGTCCGGGTCCGGGTCCATTTTTTGGATCCGTTGGGGACCGAGTCCGGGTCCGGGTAGTGAAGGACCCGACCTGATACCAATGCTAGTCACATCCATAGAAAATTTCATGATTTTACTGGCAGAATCTTGTCAAAACAACCATTATATGGCCTTTTGGAATTTAGAAAAGGGTTATTAATTTCCCATCATATAGACCTGTTGATGTAAAACCAACCCTAAAATAGAGAATTTCCAAGAATTTTAATGGGTTAATTTTACCAACACGTTACGCAGATTAAAGTCAGGGAATTTTAAACAATTAATTGGTTGGATGGATTTTCAAGAACTGAATTATGCTAACAATCCCAATTAATAATTCAATCTTACGATCAACAATTAAATTCCTATGTGTGAGCAAGTAATAAATTCAATATCGATTCGTACTCTATTCTAGCATGTGGATCACTCAATCTCAATTATTTTGTGGTCGACAGTCAAATCAGATAATATACTAGATGATAAGGCAGTAAAACATAAATATGTAAGAGTGGAAAGAGTATACCGAATGCGAAGAAATCAGCGTAGATCTCGGAGTTGGACCAGCAACTACGATCGCAGTAGCCAACAGTAACTGTGGGGGAACGGCAGCAACAAGAGCAGTGGCTGGTCGACTTGGCTGACGGTGAGGTGCGACGGCGAGCAGGGCGGCGACGTCGGGGAGGTGCGACGGGAGGTTGGCGTCGGGATGGCGAGATGCTGGCACCGGGTGCCAGGGGTCGTGGGCTGGTAGCTTGGGGCTTAGGGTTTGGAAGGGAGGTGGTTTGGGGATTAGGTCGGCGCTGGAAGGTGGAGGCGATGACGAGGAAGGGGAGGTGACGAGGGCGGTGGGTCGTCGAAGGAAAGTTGGGCGGCGGCGTTGGGGTTGAGGATCTGGATCGGGATATGGTAGAGAACGAAGGTGAAGAAGAAGGATGAGGCCGGATGTGGGATTTGGATGGGTTCGGGGTTTTGGGGGGTTTCGGGAAAGGAGGGATGATGGTGGCGGCTGATGAGGGGATATAGGATTAGGGTTTTTTTTGTATTTGGGGATTTAGGGAAATTTGTGGGGATTTGTAATTGGGGATAAATTTTAGAACTAATCACTAATTCTAAAACTAGATTAGGATTTATCACAAACCCTAATTTGTATCTCGATTGTATCACACAAGGGAGAGAAAATGAAGAGCAAAACTCAACACAGGTTTTTTTTTTATCAATAATGGCATGCCTTTCTTATTCATCTCAGGGCCTTTAAATAGGCTCAATTACATCTTGAAACATATCTCCAAAATATTCTCAGAATCTAAAAATTACAAAAAGATTACATATGGCTATAATTGCCAGAAATAAAAATGGTAATAAAATAAAAATCCTAAACTGTAAAGATGTCCTCATCATTCTCTCCGGGTGGGAGAGAGCTCGATCCAGTCGAGTCAAAACCAGTGATCATGTCATCGTGCTCCAAAAGATCTGAATCCAGTTGCGGGAGCCCCTCACGACCACTGCAAGTGTCATCCGACTTCGGCTTATTTTTCCACCTTACCAAATACTTGTGCATACCACCATCTCTAGTAGAGATTATCTGATCATCTAAAATATTATCCATCTTCTGTCGATGGGTAAGTAATATCTGGTAGTGGAAGTAATGGGGGAATCTCACCATTAGGCTGCAGGGTAGGCTCATCTATAAGAAAATTTCTAGGGTTGAATTTTGAGCCTTCATAAAGTACTAGATCCTCAATATTGAAAATTTTACTTATGCCAAAACCTTCAGGAAGGTCAACGACATAGGTACTATTATTGATTGCATGTAGAATCTTAAATGGGCCTGCAGCACGTATGTTCAAGTTCTTAACGGGTCCAACAGGAAACCGTTTCGGATGAATCCGAACCATCACTTTGTCACCAATATCAAAAGTTATAAATTTCCTTCTAGTATCTGCTATTAACTTGTAGTTAAAATTATTCTCATTAAGTTCTTTGAAAATTTCTCTATGCAAGTCATGAATATTATATGCAAATGTGGGTGCAGACTCTGAGACTTTGTGATGTTCTAATACATGAGTAGAATCTATGGGTTGCCAAGTGACTTGGGAAGGAATGGGTGTCTCGGGTATACTCAATAGAGGTGACTGGATAGGCTGAATACAATTGAGAGACGGGTCATCCTCTTTTTCATCAAAGTCATCACTTATATTAGGTTCATAAATAAACTCATTGTCGGGCCCATCAGCGATGACTGCAGTACCCTCTACTATATTAATCCTACTGGGACTGGGACAGTTGCCAGCAACATGACCGTATCCCTTACATTTATAGCACTTAGTGAGAGGGTCAATCTTACTGTAATCTCTTTCGGTGTTCTTACCCTTATGTTCATCTCTATGTGAATTAAAATTTGAATTAGATTTGCTGGGGTAAGATTTGTTGGGGTGCTGAGAGGGAGGCTGAGGTCTAGGTGGGTCAGTAGAGGTCATTCTAGAGGAATGATCTCTCGAGTCGCTGGACCTAGAATGAGAACTAGCTTTAAGAGAATCCATGTCGAGGACTAGGGCGTAGGCTGCCGCTATTGAGTCCACGTTTCTATAGATTAGCTCGTTCCTAAGATCAGCTCGTAGTCCAGCTCTGAACCTAGAGAGAATTTGTTCTTTACTCTCTTTACCTAACGCATTGCACCGAATAAGGAAGTCATCGAATTTATCAACATATTCTTGTGTGGATTTACTTCCTTGATACAATTGGTTCCACGAATCTAGCAATCGGGTGTGGAACGATAACGGTACATACCTCTCAGTGAGCTTCTCTTTCATGGCCTCCCAAGTGGCTATGGGTGCCAGGCCTCGGCCTCTGCGGGCATGTTCAAGATTGGTCCAATGCTGTTGAGCTTTACCCGTTAATTTCATAGTTGCAAATTTAACTTTAAGGGCTTCGCTCATGTCGAACCACACAAAATAGTGGTCCATGGCACGGACCCAATCAAGGTAAGCTTGAGGTTCCATGTGGCCTTCAAATTGAGGAACGTCAGCCTTAACGTTCTTTTTATATTGTTCGTCAGGGTCACGTTCTTGACGTCGATCGTCATGAACATTTCCTTGAGGGATCTGACGATGGCCATGAAGCTCAGGGACAATGTTTTGATTTAGCTCCACTTTCTCAAGCCTCTGATTGATATTGGCAAGAGTTGCTTGGATGGCAGCTAGGGTAGCGGAGATATCAGGATTGTCCATTTCGGGTCTGGAAAGTCTAGGGTTCCTAATTGGGTGATTGGGAACGGCTAGGAAAGGCTCTTCAGGGTCTGTGATGGTGCTGCGAAGACGCATTCACCAAAAGTGGAAACTATGGGGTGTGTCCTAATTTTTTTTTTTTTAATTTATTTTAAATGATTCTAAACTAAACTAAAATAAAAATAAAATAAAATAAAATAAAAGACTACACGATACTAAATGAATGCAAAAATGATGCCTACGATGCAAGAATTAAGGTTAAAAGAACCTTCGCTCTGATACCAAAATGATGTAAAACCAACCCTAAAATAGAGAATTTCCAAGAATTTTAATGGGTTAATTTTACCAACACGTTACGCAGATTAAAGTCAGGAATTTTAAACAATTAATTGGTTGGATGGATTTTCAAGAACTGAATTATGCTAACAATCCCAATTAATAATTCAATCTTACGATCAACAATTAAATTCCTATGTGTGAGCAAGTAATAAATTCAATATCGATTCGTACTCTATTCTAGCATGTGGATCACTCAATCTCAATTATTTTGTGGTCGACAGTCAAATCAGATAATATACTAGATGATAAGGCAGTAAAACATAAATATGTAAGAGTGGAAAGAGTATACCGAATGCGAAGAAATCAGCGTAGATCTCGGAGTTGGACCAGCAACTACGATCGCAGTAGCCAACAGTAACTGTGGGGGAACGGCAGCAACAAGAGCAGTGGCTGGTCGACTTGGCTGACGGTGAGGTGCGACGGCGAGCAGGGCGGCGACGTCGGGGAGGTGCGACGGGAGGTTGGCGTCGGGATGGCGAGATGCTGGCACCGGGTGCCAGGGGTCGTGGGCTGGTAGCTTGGGGCTTAGGGTTTGGAAGGGAGGTGGTTTGGGGATTAGGTCGGCGCTGGAAGGTGGAGGCGATGACGAGGAAGGGGAGGTGACGAGGGCGGTGGGTCGTCGAAGGAAAGTTGGGCGGCGGCGTTGGGGTTGAGGATCTGGATCGGGATATGGTAGAGAACGAAGGTGAAGAAGAAGGATGAGGCCGGATGTGGGATTTGGATGGGTTCGGGGTTTTGGGGGGTTTCGGGAAAGGAGGGATGATGGTGGCGGCTGATGAGGGGATATTGGATTAGGGTTTTTTTGTATTTGGGGATTTAGGGAAATTTGTGGGGATTTGTAATTGGGGATAAATTTTAGAACTAATCACTAATTCTAAAACTAGATTATGATTTATCACAAACCCTAATTTGTATCTCGATTGTATCACACAAGGGAGAGAAAATGAAGAGCAAAACTCAACACAGGTTTTTTTTTTTTGATCAATAATGGCATGCCTTTCTCATTCATCTCAGGGCCTTTAAATAGGCTCAATTACATCTTGAAACATATCTCCAAAATATTCTCAGAATCTAAAAATTACAAAAAGATTACATATGGCTATAATTGCCAGAAATAAAAATGGTAATAAAATAAAAATCCTAAACTGTAAAGATGTCCTCATCACCTGTATAACAAATCTAATCTCTGCTAGTATAACCCCTAGTTGATGGTTCACGAGGACATGTAGCCCTGTATAGGTTTCTCATTAAATGTCTTAGTTGTCCATTTGATTTCTCTAACCCAGCTTTTAAGGATTTCCAATTTTCGGGAAATCCTCATAAGTTACGTCTCTCTCATAAGGCCTTTTCATTTTCCGAAGGGATGACTTTTCATTAATTTACCAAGCTACAACAGTTTCATTGTTTTTCACACATGCAGGAGTGTGTACCATGAATCTAGTAAATAATATAATGGGGATAGAATCATGTTAATAAGAAATTCAGGCCAAAGTGAAAATGTCAAATGAAAATGCATATCATAGAGTATCAGTTGGGTGACATCAACATGAGTAGGAGTTCCACAAGATTATTTGGGAACCTTGAGGCATGCAGCTGGCAGATTGAATTGAGCCTTGCATTTAGTTTGGGGTCAATTTTAAGTTTCTTATAGTGCATTATCCTCAAGTCTTTGTTGTCACTGCATATAGCGAGTTTCCGCCCAAGTCCTGCTTGTGTGTTGGTGGGTGGGGGGAAGGTGCTCAGCCAGGTTTCTTCCAACTAAAAATGCATGGAATATGTAACCCTGTATTCTTCATTTTGTTTTAACAAGACAAATAAGACTATGAACGAACAATAAACCAGGAGAGTATTATTTGAAGTGTTGAAGGTTTATATAAGAAAAGGTCTTGAAGGAAGATCTCTATATCGCAAGTATTAGATGTATAGGATAGCTACAGAGCAGAAAAGTAATCATTTCCTTCATATTGTACATGCATGTTACTATACATACCATATCAACTCAATATGATTACCCCATAGTTGGTGAATTCCTGTTTGATCCACTGGATCTGCTAATACTGGTTGTAGATAGCTCTCCTAGTTGTTACTTGACGAGATATATTTCGTCTCTGTGTGTCTGCTTATGTGGTGTTATTCCTGACTATACATGTACTTGCTCTCCTGCATGGTGTACACATGGTTGATCTGATTTGATATGCTCTTCTTTGCCTTGCTCTGATTTTGTTTGATCCTCAATGCTTTCTTGGTTTGCTGGAATTTTATGCATATTCATTCTCCCAATTCTTATTTCTCTCGGCATCCACAGCTGCTTTTGTTGCGAGTATATATGCCTGTGTCACCGTGTGCATCCTCATGTTTCCCTATCATGTTGGCAAATTACCTTTAAAACATGAAAAGAAAGAAAAATAGTAGGAAATGGGAATTTGAAGAGCACACAATTTTTTTATAGATATTCATCATATGTTGACCTCTTACCCAAATGTCGTAATGATAATGAATTGCAGGTTGCCGAACGAGCACTATTTTTATGGAACAATGACCACATAGTAAACTTGATTGCCCAGAATCGTCATGTTATATTCCCCGTCATATTTGAAGCACTGGAGAAGAACATACAAAGCCACTGGAACCAGGCCGTTCATGGACTCACTGCCAACGTCAGAAAAATGTTCCTCGAAATGGACAACCAGCTGTTTGAAGACTGCCAGCAGCAATTCATCGAGAAAGAGGCGAATGCTAAAGCCTTGGAAGAGCGAAGAGAGATGAATTGGAGAAGGCTCGAAGCTGTTGTCGAAGCCAAGTCTGGGAATGAAGATATGGTCTTAGTGAATTAGGGAAAAAATAAATAAAAAGAAAAAGAAATGTTCACCTTTCCTTTGCTTTCAATTTTATTTATTTGTTTTCCTTTTCTTTTCCTCCCTTTTACCTTCTGTTTGTCCTCTGCTGTTTGATTAAAAGAAGGCTGGGAGTAGCTGTAATTTTAAATGTATCATTTGTGGATATACTGCATATCTTGAATGATTCCGGGACTAAGCCTTTAATTTTTCCGTTTTTGTAAGCTTTTTTTTGGCATTTCTAAGAAATGCAGTTGTTGTTTACCAAGCTTGCAGCAGCTTAGATTTTTTTTTGAACATAGATTAACAGAAAAGTTATAGACGCTCATAAATTTCAACAATGAATTGAATTTGTAGGTGGAATTTTACTAGTGATATGATCGCAGGGTGTGACATTTCTGATGCCATAATCCTCGTTTGTTTATTTATCTGTACATCTAATTTATTTGGAAAGTTGACACTGATTATATTTCATTCAGTATTAGAACTGCCAGTCAGGTTGAGTTTGATCAAACAAACTTTAACGAAGCCAACATTTTTGCAGAGCGAATCTCTAGCTGCTCGAGCCTAAAATTTGTATGTTAAAAGTTCATCGACAATGAAGCCTAAGAGCAACTCCAATGGGAGAGAAAAAATTGGAGCCCTTAGCTAGGGAATGTGATGAAATAGTGATGCTCCATAATCCATTGGGTGGGAATGAGATTCCCTAAAATTGAAGAATTGGCAAATAGTTCTCTAAAATAGAAGAGCCATCTCCGTTACCTATTTTAAAAAAATAATAATAAATTTTACTTCTTGTCCCTACCATTTAATCTCTCCCTCTATAAAAAAAAATTGCACAAATATTTTACTTATACTAAAAAAATACCATTAGTTAAACACACACAACAAATTCAATCTTTATTTTACAAGACAAATATTAAAATTATCTAGATATAGATTTAGAAATTTATATTTATATATATATCTTAAGCTAATAGGCCTACCCGAAAACAAAAGTAGGGTCTGACACGTGCAGCCCACACCAATTGCCAAAAAAAAAGAAAAAAAAAAGAAAAAAAGAAAAACCTTTCATCTTCCACATCTCCCCAAAACCCACAAACTCTAACTCTCCCTACCCCAAAACCCACCCACATCTCCTCACCCGTCTGTCCCTACCGCCGCCCATCGACCACCCCACCCCGATCCCGGCCGTCACCACCCCGCCCCGATCCCGGCCGTCACTCACCCCGCCCCGATCCCCGTCGTCGCAGTAACGAATTTTATGCAAAACAAAGGTACAGTAATCCATGTGATTTGAAATAACACCTCCGTCCTTTAATACTTTTCATGAGATTTGAACCTAGATCTATTTTCGATTTTTTTAAACCCATATCTACTTTTCATTAGATTTGGACCTAGATCTATTTAACACAGGATCATGGTAAACATCCTTTAATAATTTCCATTAAAGTGTGACGGGTTTTCAAAATAAGTCCAATCATGGTGAACTTTAATAATTTTCATTAAAGTGTGACGGGTTTTCAAAATATATCCAATCATGGTGAACTTTTCCTACTAATTCAGTTGATTTTTTTTAACCCATATCTACTTTTCATTAAATTTGAACCTAGATCTATTTAACACAAGATCATGGTAAACATCCTTTAATAATTTTCATTAAAGTGTAACGGGTTTTCAAAATAAGTTCAATCATGGTGAACTTTTCCTACTAATTAAGTTGATTTTTTTTAACCCATATCTAATTTTCATTAGATTTGAACCTAGATCTATTTAACACAGGATCATGGTAAACATCCTTTAATAATTTTCATTAAAGTGTGACGGGTTTTCAAAATAAGTCCAATCATGGTGAACTTTTCCTATTAATTCAATTGGTTCTGATGTGTAATTCATATCTACTTTCCATTAGATTTGAACCTAGATCTATTTAATAATTTTCTTCTTTTGGAGTTTTGTCTATTAAAGAGAAAATGATCCATAGCAATCACCATTACCGCGGGACAACAAGTTCGGTGGCATAGTTTTTCTAATTATTTTGTGTTTTTTCCTTCTTCTGTAGGAACGGTATCGTGCGCTGCTGGTGCCAATTTCACACCTCATATTATCACTGTTGCTGCTGGTGAAGTATGTTTTGAACCTTTTTATGTTTTCTTCCTATCATTTTATTTATAATGGATGTAAATTATTAGCTAAAAGATATGAAATATACTTATCCCAGAGAATGAAAGAAACATATGAATTTTTGTGCTCAACTGCCCTTATAGGAGATCAATACTTACACGGCATAAAGAAGGCTATTTCAAGATGATTATTTTTTAAAAATTTTGAGGAGTTGAATCATGATGTTATATTAACTGCTTGCTAAATCTAAAAATCAGTGTGACAAGGAAGTGCTCTAATAAGCTTAATCAACCTTTGCAAATTATAATTAACTTTCTTCTTTTCAGGTTGTCTTTTAAAGAGAAAATGATCCATAGCAATCCTTTAAAGAGAAATTTAATTAATAGAGCGAACAATTTTTTTCCTTATAGAATTGTATGTAAATTTTAGTGAAACATAGTGTTTTATTGAGTATAAAGTGGTTGATTTTGTTTTCAGCAGCAGGTGTGAACATTCAAAGATACAGGGAGATTTCCAATTATATCGAGAGAAATCAGACTCTTTCATTACATCAGGTATGTTATATGTGTTCTTATCTTCTATGTCTCCTATCATACTTTCTTTTGAGTTAATCCCTACAATTATTTATCTCAATATGTAATATTTCATTATATTTTTCTACATTGTGTTTGATTACATATTTATTATTCATATTTAAATAATTGTCCAAAACTACACTTACTAATGTAGGATGCAAGACAAAAATAATATTTCGTCTTTCCAACTTAACAAGGCAATTTATGCATTTGCACGCCGTCGAAGATTTGAAATATTGCAGCGAAAAAGGCATCATCCTATGAAGGCACTGCTGACTTCAGATCGACATAAAATTGTACGTTCGATAAGAATTATAAAGTTAAGACTAAAGTTAAGACATAAAATTGTACCTACTGATGAAGAAGTTGATGCCATTAATTCTCACATTTTGTTTATGGTTCTTGGACAGGTTGTCAACTACTTAAGTGCAGATTCAGTCGAACATGCCCGAATGGTACAAATGAGCAGGATATGCATCCAACGGAATTTCTACACACAATTAAGATGAGTGGGCTACCAAATCATTGTTTAGAATTGAAGCAAGGAGTACCAATTATATTGCTGAGAAATTTGAATCAGTCAATGGGACTTTGCAATGGAACACGTCTTATTATTCATACTCTTGGAAAACATATTATTATAGCTACAATTATTACAGGAAGGTGTGCAGGTGAGACAGTTGTGATTCAAAGAATGAGCAAGTCGCCTACAGAAACCAAGTGGCCATTTGTCATCAGAAGAAAACAATTTCCTATAAAGTTGGCAGTTGCCATGACAATAAACAAGAGCTAGGGCCAAACTCTCCATAGCGTCGGGGTCTATCTTAAAAAACATGTGTTTACGCATGGTCAATTGTATGTAGCATTATCGCATTGCACTTCCCGTTTTGGCTTGAAGATATTGTTGACAGATAACTCAAATGATCCCCAACAGACTTATGATCGTACACGTAATGTGGTATATCAAGAAGTTCTTCAAGAAGTGCGTAACTCCATGATAATCAATTGAAAGGTAAATGTCATCAACAATCTAATAATATTCAAATGATTAAAATGGTATTTATTGGCACGCAATGTTTTTATATTTTAAGAATCTTATAATGTCATCTTAGTAGAGTTTATCAAAGCCTTATTTATTCTTTTTTTCTTTTTTCTTTTTTCTTTTATGTATCGTCTTATATCAATTCGCATTGGTTCATTCCGCTATATAAATAATTATTTTTTAATGTGATGCACCTAACTAAATTTTCATTTCATATTTTTTTATTGTAGGCCGACATATGATGTTCATGTGTGGAGAATTCCGTCGCTCGGTAATGTGATTCCATGTTGAAATTACTAAAATATTTTGATACTACAATGTTGAAATTAGTACGCGTTTTTATTTTTGTTTTGTATTTACGTAGCTATAAACAATAGTTGTTTAGAACATAAATTTTGCATTTTAACTCTTTTATTATTGTGAACATTGTATTTAAGACGTTTGTTGTATATATAATTGTGATTTAAATATGAAAGATTAATATTGTGATTGAGTTTGGATGTGCCTTATTATCATTAATTATTTGTGTGTAAATCATTTGTTTTATGTGCAAAGCTTTACTACATAATTGTTGAATATTAATATGTTGGATTATAATTATGATGATTTTGAAGTTGTAAATATGGGGAGATTCTGCCGATTTTTTTTTAAAATGTTATTGATATTTTAATTTATTTTTTGGTAAAGTCTGTGCATAATTCAGTTGTAAATAAGGCACATCCAAAAAAAAATCACAATTACAATTGACGATAATGCTACATACAATTGACCGTGCGTAAACACATGTTTTTTAAGATAGACCCCGACGCTATGGAGAGTTTGGCCCTAGCTCTTGTTTATTGTCATGGCAACTGCCAACTTTATAGGAAATTGTTTTCTTCTGATGACAAATGGCCACTTGGTTTCTGTAGGCAACTTGCTCATTCTTTGAATCACAACTGTCTCACCTGCACACCTTCCTGTAATAATTGTAGCTATAATAATATGTTTTCCAAGAGTATGAATAATAAGACGTGTTCCATTGCAAAGTCCCATTGACTGATTCAAATTTCTCAGCAATATAATTGGTACTCCTTGCTTCAATTCTAAACAATGATTTGGTAGCCCACTCATCTTAATTGTGTGTAGAAATTCCGTTGGATGCATATCCTGCTCATTTGTACCATTCGGGCATGTTCGACTGAATCTGCACTTAAGTAGTTGACAACCTGTCCAAGAACCATAAACAAAATGTGAGAATTAATGGCATCAACTTCTTCATTAGTAGGTACAATTTTATGTCTTAACTTTAGTCTTAACTTTATAATTCTTATCGAACGTACAATTTTATGTCGATCTGAAGTCAGCAGTGCCTTCATAGGATGATGCCTTTTTCGCTGCAATATTTCAAATCTTCGACGGCGTGCAAATGCATAAATTGCCTTGTTAAGTTGGAAAGACGAAATATTATTTTTATCTTGCATCCTACATTAGTAAGTGTAGTTTTGGACATTTAAATATGAATAATAAATATGTAATCAAACACAATGTAGAAAAATATAATGAAATATTACATATTGAGATAAATAATTGTAGGGATTAACTCAAAAGAAAGTATGATAGGAGACATAGAAGATAAGAACACATATAACATACCTGATGTAATGAAAGAGTCTGATTTCTCTCAATATAATTGGAAATCTCCCTGTATCTTTGAATGTTCACACCTGCTGCTGAAAACAAAATCAACCATTTTATACTCAATAAAACACTATGTTTCACTAAAATTTACATACAATTCTATAAGGAAAAAAATTGTTCGCTCTATTAATTAAATTTCTCTTTAAAGGATTGCTATGGATCATTTTCTCTTTAAAAGGCAACCTGAAAAGAAGAAAGTTAATTATAATTTGCAAAGGTTGATTAAGCTTATTAGAGCACTTCCTTGTCACACTGATTTTTAGATTTAGCAAGCAGTTAATATAACATCATGATTCAACTCCTCAAAATTTTAAAAAAATAATGATCTTGAAATAGCCTTCTTTATGCCGTGTAAGTATTGATCTCCTATAAGGGCAGTTGAGCACAAAAATTCATATGTTTCTTTCATTCTCTGGGATAAGTATATTTCATATCTTTTAGCTAATAATTTACATCCATTATAAATAAAATGATAGGAAGAAAACATAAAAAGGTTCAAAACATACTTCACCAGCAGCAACAGTGATAATATGAGGTGTGAAATTGGCACCAGCAGCGCACGATACCGTTCCTACAGAAGAAGAAAAAAACACAAAATAATTAGAAAAACTATGCCACCGAACTTGTTGTCCCGCGGTAATGGTGATTGCTATGGATCATTTTCTCTTTAATAGACAAAACTCCAAAAGAAGAAAATTATTAAATAGATCTAGGTTCAAATCTAATGAAAAGTAGATATGAATTACACATCAGAACCAATTGAATTAGTAGGAAAAGTTCACCATGATTGGACTTATTTTGAAAACCCGTCACACTTTAATGAAAATTATTAAAGGATGTTTACCATGATCCTGTGTTAAATAGATCTAGGTTCAAATCTAATGAAAATTAGATATGGGTTAAAAAAAATCAACTTAATTAGTAGGAAAAGTTCACCATGATTGAACTTATTTTGAAAACCCGTTACACTTTAATGAAAATTATTAAAGGATGTTTACCATGATCTTGTGTTAAATAGATCTAGGTTCAAATTTAATGAAAAGTAGATATGGGTTAAAAAAAATCAACTGAATTAGTAGGAAAAGTTCACCATGATTGGATATATTTTGAAAACCCGTCACACTTTAATGAAAATTATTAAAGTTCACCATGATTGGACTTATTTTGAAAACCCGTCACACTTTAATGGAAATTATTAAAGGATGTTTACCATGATCCTGTGTTAAATAGATCTAGGTCCAAATCTAATGAAAAGTAGATATGGGTTTAAAAAAATCGAAAATAGATCTAGGTTCAAATCTCATGAAAAGTATTAAAGGACGGAGGTGTTATTTCAAATCACATGGATTACTGTACCTTTGTTTTGCATAAAATTCGTTACTGCGACGACGGGGATCGGGGCGGGTGAGTGACGGCCGGGATCGGGGCGGGGTGAGTGACGGCCGGGATCGGGGCGGGGTGGTCGACGGCCGGGATCGGGGTGGGGTGGTCGATGGGCGACGGTAGGGACAGACGGGTGAGGAGATGTGGGTGGGTTTTGGGGTAGGGAGAGTTAGAGTTTGTGGGTTTTGGGGAGATGTGGAAGATGAAAGGTTTTTCTTTTTTTCTTTTTTTTTCTTTTTTTTTGGCAATTGGTGTGGGCTGCACATGTCAGACCCTACTTTTGTTTTCCTTTCTCTATTTCAAAATGGAGAAAGGAGAGATGGGGTAGGCCTATTAGCTTAAGATATATATAAATATTTGAAATTATCCCAACATGTGAGTATTCACTAGAGCTGGTATCGGGTCTTATCGCGTCGGGTCCTTCACTATGTGGACCCAGACTCGGTACCTCACGGGTCCAAAAAATGGATCAGAACGGGGACTTGCGAGAACTGGGTCCGGGTGCTAGTTAAAAAAGTCTACTCGTCGGGTCCGGTAGCGTGAAATAAATATTTACACTTAAATATTTTGCATTCGATATCCTACGGTTCCAACAATTTTGGCACTTAAGTACATGAATAAGTATTATATTTACACATATATTTTCAACAATTACTATTTACATGTATATATCTTTATAATCCTATTATTCGAAATCCATATTTTTTGGGGTATTTTTTAACGGGTCCAGGTCAGTTCTATTTTGAGCGAATCCGAATCCGGATCCAAAAATGTATCGGATCTTATTTTAGGATTCGGACTCGAATCCGAATAGATCGGATCAGTTTCGGTCCAATATCGGGTCCGGGTAGCGGCCTAGCGGGTAAATATGACGGTGCTAGTATTCACCATAACAAGCGTACATCACTATTCAGATCCAAACCCGTGCATTGCGCGTAACAATTGCAGATTGGTAAGAATAAATTGCGTCTATAATTTACTTATTATTAATTCGCCACTCGCGCTCGATCTAGGGTTAGGGTTTCATCGCCTCTCTCAAGTAAGTAAATCATCACCAAATTTCAATTTTCTAGGGTTAGAGTTTTGCTTCAATATCCCAGTTTCTTCTCAGATCATGTCGTCAAAAGAGGAAGCTCGGATCTTTGTTGGGGGATTATCGTGGAATACCTCCGATCGCGAGCTCGAAGACACGTTCAGTCGATTCGGCAAGGTCGTCGATGCCCAGGTATACCAATCTTGTCCTTTTACGCCGTAAAGGAGTCGCCTTTATCATGATTTAGAACTAGATCTGGAATTTATTGATACGGTAGTTGTTAGATGGCAGGGAATAGCAAAAAAGCTGCTTTTTTCCAGCCCCGGAATTACGGGTTTGATATTCTGTCGATCTGTGTGAGATAATTGGTTTGGATACTTGGCACGGATTTTGTCGGAGTCCGGGGACCTCAGATTTTTGATTCCGAGTAATTAGTGTTTGGCTGTGTGATGTAATTTCTAGTATGGTGGTCATGGGTGCTCCAAGTTTCGATCTTTTGTTGGTTACGGCGGAAGATTGGTAGATTGATTGCAGATTGGTGTTCGTAGAATGTTGGGTTATGTTTAGGAGCAAATGAGGTTATAAGTGGAGTTTTGTATAGTTAGGAAATAAAAGTGGAGTAGATTTAGGCTCTATTTATTTGGCATTGCTTTTGGATACTTTTGGACACAAAATAAGTGTTTGTAAACTTAATTAAAAGTTTGTTTAGCCAAAAGTATTTCCAAAGTTACTCTTTTACTTTTTCCCAACACCTAATTTGGTGCTTTTAGTGCTTTTGATTAGTAAGTCTCTGTATTGTATTACTTTTGGAGAGTGCTTTTGGGTTTGAAAGCTCTTTTAAGGTTATAGGTGATTGACAAACTTAATTAAAAGTGTGATAAAAGTACTATTTCAACTACTTTTTAGCATTTTTCTCAAAGCATTTAAGTGGTGCATTTAACTTTTCAATAAGTATTTTTTATTATTAGGAAAATATTGTAATTAAACATACTTCTTTCTAACAGTACTTTTAGTACCGACACTTTTCAATGAAAGCACTTTTTGTTCACATCAATACCAAACAAACAAAACCTAATATTTTTTTTTAAAGTTAAAACATTTTTTTTTCCATCTACACTTTTTGTAACACCAGTTTTCAGCTTTTATGAAAATACTCTTTCAAAAACTACTATTTTAGCATTTTTCTAAGCATTTAAATAGTGCATTTAAAGTTTCAAAAAGTGTTTTTTATTACTAGGAAAATTTTGAAATTAAACATACTCCTTTCTAACAGTACTTTTAGTACCAACACTTTTCAATGGTAGCACATTTTGTTCACAGCAATACCAAACAAACATAACCTAATTTTTCTTAAAGTTAAAACTTATTTTTTTCTAACAACACTTTTGGTAACACCAGTTTTCGGTGAAATAATTTTTCTCACATCAATGCCTAACAGAGCCTTATTTCCTAACCATATGAAACTCCACTTTTCGAAACTTAACCTCATTACCAAACAGGGCCTCGTAGATCACTTGCCAAAGGTATTCTTTTATAGAGTTTGGTCGGGTAGCCTGTTATTCTGTGATGTTGGTCGATTAATGCACTTACATCAGACTATGGTTTGATTTGTAGAGGAAAGTTTTACGGTGACTGTATATAGCTTCGTCCCAGAAATTCTGACCAGTCAGCTAAAAAATGGTATAGGAATGCCTAAGTAGCTCTTTATAGAAGCTCATGCCTGTTGCAAATTTGGATTATCTTGTGATGGGAACACCATTTATGGATGATTGGATGTGATACTGTGGGCGAGTTCAGTATGGAATTTGATTTGCTGTGGAGCTGACACATGTTAATTGCATCACCGGAGGATCAGTGATAGTGTGATTTCCCCCTTGTGCTGATACCTTCATTTTTTTTGATTGATGGTAGTTTTGTTTGACAGAGGTGCCTCTGGTTGATCATTGTTACTGCAACATCTTACTTTTGGGCCAGCTGTTATGACATTGTTTTTGTCTTTGCTTAAATTACGTGTCTACACAATTTGTATTATAGTTTGGGTTCAGTAGGTCTTGCTTCTTTTATGTGGTGGATGTTACACTGGAGTTTGTGGATCTATGGCGAAAGGTAGTACCATTTGGATGGAGTATGCTATTAGGAGACATGTTTTGTTATTCAGTTTGCAGTGGACAGGTTCTTTTCAGAAATTCGCTCATGTTTGAGAGTTGATATTTTTTTATTGACAACAATAGATGATCACCATCATCTTTTTGCACGCAGGTTTATCGATATTGCTTACGTCATTCTCATTTTTGTTAATTTTGCTAGTGATATTTTATCTACTGTTGTCCTTTGGCTTGTAGCAAAAATGTCTGGTTTCAGATGATGTTAAACCCTGTTGCGGTCCTATGTTAGTTTGCGGATCATACAAATGCAAGACAGTGGGTCTTTTAGAACCAATTAAATCACAGTTGTAGTAGGGTGACTTTTTGGTGGTTTGTTCTTGTTATCGACTCTGCTACTGCTATTAAAATGCTGAATGCCTATTGTTTTCATCTCATCTTTGTCACTGGGTTGCATGAGAGCGGTACAGTAAAATGGAGAAAGTTTCATGTATTTCTTGCCTATTTTCTGCTTATTGCCAACTTTTGTCATGACGAATGCACCATTTGTGAGCCTACTTCATCTAGTCAAGTTAGTCGATGAGACAGCATCTAGAACCAGCTATAAGGGGATTGCTTGAAGGGTGTCCTAGGATGTTCAGATCATAGTCTTGTGCGGATAATTTTATGGTGATGTAACTTCATTGGTTGCCAAGCAAGATCAAGGATTACTGATGCAGTTAGAATTGCATGTGTTTTGTAATTGGCATTGCCACTTTTGTTTTGTGGAACAGATTTGATAGACATGAGGTGAAAATCTAAACACTAGCTGTCTTTGTTGGTAAAAACTGTCTCCACTAGTGGATTAGGTATGCTTGAATTTTTCTGGGAATTGATATTGCTCTACTCTCTGGCCACACTTGCAAGTATTCTAGGATGTTCTTTCATAGTTTTGTAATTGAGATGCGCAATCAACACCTGTCAGATGAGGACACAAAAAATCTATTGGTAAGTTTCTTACATTGTCAGTATGATTTCTACCTGATTTCTACCTTTTGAAGTTGGTAGATGAATATTGGCTGTTGACGATCTATAATCTTTCTTATATTCACTGAGCAAGAAACCTTTATTCTATGACTATAAATATGTTCAATTAGTTTAAAGTTCATACGGCACAACTAAATTACCCAAATGTATCTTGCTTTGTGTTATATGTAACTTTTAGAATATGTTATGCCCTTCATAAGTTGATATATGATGTAAATTTAAACTTATTGTTTTGCTTAGCTCATATCATCATATTGTATGTCATTCATGTTCCATTTGGATAGTATAATGTTTGGTTCATAGATGAGTATTTGTGGGTGCGTTCAACACTTTTAGGCATATATGATTAAAACCTCATACTTCATTGGATTCACACATACACAATTATGTTGCTGCATACTCCGCCATTGCTTGCAGTGGCAGAGCCGGACATTTTGAAATGGGGTCCCACTTAACTTTTGGGCAAAACACTGATCGTAAGAAAAAATATCTTGTGAAAAAAATAAATTTATTGGAATGGAGTCAAAACAAGCAAATCTTTAAGTCATGAATTCAATGAAATACCAAAAAATGTTTCGACTATTCGACTCAACTACAATTTGCAGATGGGGAAAGTAGAGGTGAATGAGTAATTTTGGTTTTTACCCCTTCTAATTTCGATATGTTCAGAATGAGTAATTAACTTATCTTATTGAGGGTAAGTCTCTGCTCACTTGTGAACTTCGCTAATCATACTACATTCCTTATCGAAGGAACTTATCACTAGACTACTAGGGTTGCACCAATCTCTTATTATAAGGTGAGAGTGATTGTGGGAGGAATTACAGTTGTGTTCCAAATATATGAATATATTTCTTATTGATGCTAGAGCGCGAATTGAGAGGAAGATTAATCATCCAATTCACTGAATGAAAGAACAGAGAATGAGTGATTGATGAGTATAGAGTAAATTTTGGGTTACTTATTACTCCTCTTAAAGATTAACCGTAGACTGAGTTTTATTTTAATATTTAAAAAAGTAAAGGTTAAGTCAGTAAATAAGTGAATTAAGAATAGAGGTAATATTGAAAAAGTTTAGTGACCGAGATCTAAACTTTCATAGTTGGGGGTCCCAAATTCTAACATTATTTTGTAAAAAGAGGCTCTTATGTATAAATTTTATATATAAAGGGGTGTTTTCATAAAATTTTGGGGGGCCATTTGTCCCCCCTCCTTTGGTGGTAGCTCCGCCACTGATTGCTTGTCCCAAGCCAGGAATCCGACCACAAACCGGATAAGAAGCAGGGTTGCGTTAGGCAGTTGACAACCATCACAAAACTGTCAAATCCTATGAACATGAATCCTAATAATATACGCGCAAGTGCTATGACATTTCCTAGAAGCGATGTGTTGTGCCTGCTTTCGCGTGCTTCGAAAAATGTGCAAGGGGCGTTGCACCGACGCTCGGGTGGTGAAAAATGAGCAAAGGTTTCTGCACCAATCTGAACGTGTGCGAGGAAAGAAGCTAGTCAAGAAAAATAGGCTTAGGTTAGCGACTTGGAATATAGGAATATTGACAGGAAATGTATAGAACTAGTAGATCCCATGATTAGAAGAAATATTAATATAGCTTGTTTACAAGAAACAAAGTGGGTAGAGGAGAAAGCTAAAGAGATAGATGGTTTTAAAATATATTATACCGGTAAAATTAGAAATAGAAATGGAGTAGGAATTTTAGTAGATAAGAAATTCAAAAGTGATGTAGTAGGTGTTAATAAGAAATGTGATAGAATAATCCAAATTAAGCTTGCATTAGGGGAACATAATTAATATTATTAGTGTTTATGCAACCCAAGTAAAATTAGATGCACAAACTAAAAATAAAATTTGGGAAGATATGGATGAGATAATTCAAGGAATACCCTTAGGTGAAACTATTTATAGGAGAAGATTTCAATGGACATGCAGGAGAAGATAACATGCGATATGAGAGAGTGCATGGAGGACATGAATTTGGAAATAAGAACGATGGTGGAGAGGCTCTATTAGATTTTGTAGCTTCGTATGATCATATACTAGCAAATACTTATTTTAGGAAGAGGGAGAAACATTTAATAACCTTTAAAAGTGGGGCAAATAGATACTAGATTGATTTTTCATCACTAGAAAGGTGAATCGCTTGACATGTAAAGATTGTAAAGTTATATCGGGAGAGCGTTTAACTTCACAACATAGATTAATGGTATTGGATGTTAAGATTGAGAAACACGTGTAAGGAAGGAGATTAGGAACCAAAGAATTAGGTGGTGGAACTTGAAGGTAGAGAAACTAGAAGTTTTTAGAGATAAAGTCCTTAAAGGAGCTTCATGAAATTGGGAAGGGGAGACAAATATGATGTGGAGTAAATGACTACGTACATAAGAGAAATATCAAAGGAGGTACTTGAAAAATCTAAAGGTAAAGAGTTGCTAAATAAAGAAATATGGTGGTGGCAAGAAGTTCAAAATATTGCGAGAGAAAAGATCAACATTCAAATTATGGCAAAAGAGTAGAAATGAAGAGGATTTGGAGAGATAATACCATTAGAAAAGAAGTTAAGAAAGCAGTAAGAGATGCAAAAGAAAAAAGCTTGCGATGATTTATACACAAAATTAGGAACAAAAGGAGAAAATAACATTTATAAGCTTGCTAAACAAAGGGATAGAATTATAAGCTTGCTAAACAAAGGGATAGAAAAATAAAAGATCTGGAGACAATTAGGTGTATTAAGAGCGAGGATTCAAGAGTCATAGTAAAATATGAAGAAATTAAGGAAAGATGGCGAAATTAAATGAAAATGTTGTGGACAACTTAAATATAGAGGATTTGGGGGAGAGTCGAGAGCATATATATTTCCGTAGAATTAGGACCTCGGAGGTTCGAAATGCTGTAGGAAGGATGAAAATAGAAAAAGCTTTAGGACCGGATGATATACCTATTGAAGTTTGAAAGTGTCTTGGGGATGTAGGAGTGGGTTGGTTAACAAAATTATTTAATAGAATTTTGAAGACTAAGAAGATGCCTGATGGAGTATTTTAGTACCTATATATAAAAATAAAGGAGATATACAAAGTTACTCCAATTATCGTGGGATTAAATTAATGAGTCATACGATGAAAATTTGGGAAAGTGATCGAACATAGACTGAGACTAGAAACTACAGTGTCTGAGAATCAGTTTGGGTTTATGCCTGGGAGGTCAACAATGGAAGCAATTTATGTACTAAGGAGATTTATGAAAAAATATAAGGAGAATAAGAAAGATCTACATATGGTTTTTATAGATCCAGAAAAAGCATATGATAAAGTTCCTAGAGACGGTATGGTGGGTGTTAAATAATAAAAGAGTAACTATTCGGTATATTGTGGTAATTAAGAATATGTATGAAGGGGCAGCAACCACAAGTAGATCAACCACATGAGAGACCAGTGATTTTCCTATTACAGTAGGTTCACACCAAGGTTCGGCTTTAAGTCCTTACATCTTTACTTTGGTTATAAATGAATTGACGCGAGGATTACAAGATGAGGTGTCTTGGTGTATGCTTTTTGCCAATGACGTCGTTTTAGTGGACGAGACTAGAGCAAGAGTCGATGCTAAATTAGAATTGTGGAAAGAAACTTTTGAAGCTAGAGGCTTTAAGATGAGTAGAACTAAAACATATACAACAACAACAACAAAGCTTTTTTTTCCATCTAGTTTAGGTCGGCTACATGAATCCGGGTTTTTCATTTTGCTCGGTTTAGCGTAATATCTTTTGTAAGGTCACAAGCTATCATATCATTTCTCACCGTTTTCACTCAAGTTACTTTAGGTCTTCCTCTACATCTAATTCTACCCTAAATACTTATCAATTAACTCTTTCTAACGGGGGCACTACTAGGCCTACGTGTGACATGTCCAAACCATTTGAGACGATTCTCTTTTAACTTATCTTGGATTGGAACTACCTTTTGTGTTAGGTTTCGAAGGCAATCACAGAATAAATATACAGCAGAAAAATTACAAAAATATCGAAACCCAGCCTTGGATCCATGCGAAAACCATAAATCGTGTTTAGGAATTGTCTTGAAGATGGATCTGCTGTCTCCACAGTATGTCGATCACATCACTACAATATTGCGGTGCCTTTACGGTATCTACACGAACGGATCAAATCAAACTTTTCCTCATGCCGCGGTGTTAGCTACGGATCAAACTTTTTCTCACGCCGCGGTGTTAGCTACGGGAAGGAGATGTTCCTCACGATCTCTCAATTTCTGTGACGGCTAGGGTTTTCTCATGTGTGACTTTTTCACAGATATTTATCATATATATAGGTGCAGAAAATCAACCCTAAAAGAGTAATGAGGCTGTTGGGCTCACAACCTTGACCTGAGTCAGATTTGTTTGTGGGCCTTTGAACTTTAGTCAGCCCATTTAATCTAATTAAATATCCAACCAATGTCAAGAGTTCAGGTTTTACTTGGATCCCCAATTAAATTCATCTTATGAATTTAAATCTCAATTTTGATCCATTCTACGTGTGACCATGTAGATTTCTATTACGTTGACTGTAATACTAAAATTATATTCTAGTGTTATAAACAGTGAGCGGTATCTAGCAATACATTACTGCTACTCAAGTAACAAGAATGCCAGTGATTTGACATAACCTATTCGTGACCAATGTTACCATGTAGTCTAGTCATTTTATCCATATATCTAATTGACCACAAGGCATAGAATGTGTCACCCTTGTATAGTTCAATCTTTGGTTTTTTGATGTCCGAGTAGACTTACTAAAACAAATGAGCTCAATATCTCATATTCTCATTTGAGCACGATCATGTATTTTGCAGTCTCACTCAATCAAGGGGCCCGTAGATATTGCTCCTGTTACGTAAGAGGGACAAATCCTATATGAGTCACTCAAATCCCTACGCATAATTTGTAGTATATTCAATAGTCGACTTTATAATCACCGTTTTACATACAACGTTTAACGACATTAAAACATTATTTCTCATGTAGGGAACCGTAGTGGCTTCAAGTCAAAGAACTACATATACCATGGGCACTGTGAGAACCGTTTATGATACTCACGTAATGATTCATGCAGCGTGTCCTGTGGGTCAGTCCAGTACATTATTACTATAATATGTACTCATGTGAAGACTTGATATCTCATATCCATGACCTGTGAGATATGGTCATCAGTCTACGTACATATTAGTCTTTATGTATTATTGTTGTCCAAATTCACAGAATCACAATAATACTTGACTAGGGACATTTAAGAATAATGTTCTGATTACAACCAATAGGTTCTCACAATGAAATCATGCTCATGCACTTGATATTCCGTGGCATTGAACCTACTATTTTAAGGGCTTTATTATGTTCATTTAATCACAATAAACAATATAATAAATGAAAATGCCTCATATGTGAAATAAGTAGCATGATACAATGTAAACTAGTAATGGCAATACATAACTGGCCTCTAGGGCATACACCAACATTTGCATGTCTCGTACATGCTCATTTCTAATTCTATCCTTGTTTTACCCTAAGCAGTTAAAATCTCCGATTACGCTCGATTAATCCCCGATTAATCGCTAATCGGAGGCTAAGCGATTATTTTTTTAGCGATTTATACTATTTCAATAGTTTGCGATTTAATCAGGTATAATCGGCCGATTAGTGGTTAATTGGCCGATTTTAAGTGGCCGATTAACCAATTAAATCACATTCTCTAATTTTCATACTTGTTTGCTTAATTTGGGCTCAATCCGGCCCAAACACAAATCCAAAATCCAAGCCCCTTATGGTCCTCTCACAAACCTAAATCCGATATGTCGCCGCTCTCTTTTTCTTCCTTGTGCAAATCCAAACCCAAACCGATTCTCTTCAAATCCAAACTGGTTCTCTTCTTCCTCGAGCAATCCCAAATCTGACCCGTCGTCGTTCCCCCTGCGCCATCGCATACTTGACCCGACCCGCATCTGCTAAACCTCATTTGTTGTTCGTGCTGGCCCTCCCCGATTGTTTTTGTTTGATGGAACCGACCAGCAAACCCGATCCGACCCACATCTAGAATCTAAACTTAGCTCAAATCAAGTACTCTTCTTTTTCTCTATAACTATATTTTTCTGTTTGATAATTCCATAATAGTTTTATGTTAGAATTTAGGATTGCTACATAATAAGCATATATCTTTTATTATTATTATTATTATTATTATATATAGGGTAAAAGGGATATGAGCAACTTGCTCATTTAGTAAATGAGTAATTGATTATGTGGCATGCATGTGATACATTAGACAACTAACCCTTTTAAGGCTTTTCCAATCACATGTATACATCATCAATTGCTAAATGAGCAAGTTGCTCATACCCCCTTTTCCCCTTATATATATATATATATATATATATATATATATATATATATATATATATAAAACGATTTTTCCGATTTAATCCCCGATTATTTTCCGATTAACCGATTAATCACTAATCGTTCATAGACCGATTAGTTCCAAAAACCGATTTTAACTGCCTAGGTTTTACCACACATCCATCTTAGCATCCTCATCTCTGCTATATTCATTTTTTTTGGACATGTTCTGTTGTTGCCGAACACTCGGCTCCTTACATCATTGTTGGTCTAACAACCGCCCTATAAATTTTTTTCTTCAACTTCAAAGGTATACGTTTGCCACACAAAACACCACTAGAATATACTTTGTTTTAGTTCCAGTGGTGTTTTGTGTGACAAACGTATACCTTTGAAGTTGAAGGAATTTTTTTTTGGATGGCTATTAGACCAACAATGATGTATAAAGCAGAGTGTTGGGCAACAAAGAAACATTATGTCCAAAAATGAGTATAGCGGAGATAAGGATGCTAAAATTGATGTGGTAAAACAAGGAAGGATATAATTCGAAACGAACATATACGAGACATGCTAAAGGTAGCTCCAATCCAAGATAAGTTAAGAGAGAATTCGGCTTAGGTGGTTTGGACATGTCACACGTAGGCCTAGTAGTGCCCCCGTTAGAAAGAGTGATTTGATAAGTATTGAGGGTAGAGTTAGGGGTAGAGGAAGACCTAACTAACTTGGGTGAACACGGTGAGAAAAGATATGATAACTTGTGACCTTACAGAAGATATTGCGCTAAACCGAGCAGAATGGTTTTAAATCAGGATTCATGTAGCCGACCCCAACTAGTTGGGAAAAAGGCTTTGTTGTTATTGTTGTTGTTTTGTGTAAAACTGTAGAGTTCAGTCTTTGCATGTCAACGCATAATATTCAAACAATATTATATATGATGCCATATTAACATTAAACTAGCAAGTTTAAAAGTTACATTAGATGTTGGGTAGGTTTTAGTTTAATGTAACTTGCTGTTAAAATAACTTGCATGTATAATTTTGAGGTATCTTTTCACTTGAATTATGTGCACTTTATATTGGTCGACATTAAACTGCAAATGTGTTCAATTTTGTTTGAACTGACTTTGGATAATGTTTCTCCCTGTTTCATTTCGAAACTGCTTACATAGTTGATCACCTAATATGTGTTAATTTTGTTGTATCATGGTTTGCTTTTATTTATATGCTGAGCATGCAAAGTGCAAGTATTTCTCTGAGTTGTTTTTGGTAGACCTTTTTGGTAACTCAGCAAACAGTTAAATATAACATCCAAATTATCTTGGTTTTAATTGCTCTGTAGTTAACAAGAATGGCATCTCAAATATCGGATTTCTTCTGTTTTTGTTTACCAATTGAGATTTTGTCTTTTTGTACCCAGATTTTATGCTTGAGATAGAGGTGCTCTCTGGTGCCAGTGATGTAATTGTGATCACAATTTTTGCCAACTCTAGATTTGTTTGCTTTTTTGGTAGAATTCTTCAGTGCATTTTGCATTATGTTGTTTTCAAGACATCCCTGATCCTCATTTCACCCAACATATATGTACCTTTTAACTGCTTTAAATTTGAGCTCCTTTGAAAATTCAAAATCTTCCTTATTGAATATGTATATTCTACTGTGACATTTTAAAAGTTACTTTAAGCTACCTTTTCTTGTAATCCGATATTTTAAGCTCTTGATTTTATTATCTGAATCGTACTTAGTCTAGCGACTCATTTTTGCCTGGTGTGTAGTTATTAACAGCACAGATCTTGCAATCTTATCTATTATTGTTTAGTTGCTATTTGAGTCCAGCTATTTTACAAAAAACTTGCATTTAGGTTTATGATGACTTCCACCTTGTCAAAGGTGACACTTCATATGCATACCCCTTCCCCACCTCTCTTGATAAATGTACCTCATTGAGGTGAAATGTAGATGAGCCTACATTAACTCATAAACAAAACATTATTATCATTTTGTAGATGAGCCTTCCTTTCATATTGTTACAGGTAGTATATGAATGAATTTGTTGGATTTCAATCATTCTGCTGTCTTTTTGTCCATTATACAAATAATCTGTTTAGATATTCCGTTCATCTATATATATGTAAGCAATCAATGAAGCCTTCTGAATTACTTAACAATATGAAAGGATAGCATACATTATACTTGAGCCTCCTGAACTGAGGTGGTCCAAACTTGTCAACTTTTAGTTATTCAGTTGTCCAACAGTTATCTCTAGAAAACAAGATATATGCCTACTCCCACATGGTGTGCTATAGAAAAACTATTGTTCGGGGTTTCTTCTTCCTCACTTTTCTATTCTTTAAAGGTGCCAATAAGTGGCATGATGAAACATGCTCCTACTGGGAGAATAAAACTAAAAAATGTTAGAATTTGTAGCTTAGATGTTTGTTTCTTGTTATATTTGTTTTACTTATTAGATTTCTGCTTGTGTGTTTGCAGATAATGACAGATAGAGACACTGGTCGTCCTCGTGGATTTGGATTTGTCACTTTCTCAGATCGGCGGGCAATGGAGGATGCCATTGCCGATATGCATGGCCAGGAGCTTGATGGCCGCAACATTTCAGTGAACAAGGCCCAGCCGAAAATGGGTGATGATCCTGGGTATGGTGGCTATGGTGGGAGCGGCGGTGGTTACTCGTCTGAACGTAGAGGAAGTTATCGTGGTGGCAGCGGTGATGGTCCTCCTGCTGGTCGTTCTGATTGCTTTAAGTGCGGGCGACCCGGGCATTGGGCTCGAGAATGCCCGTCTGCGGGTGGCGGGGGTGGTGGGGGCCGATTCTCTTCTCGCTCCAAGGTTGGTGGAGGTGGCGGTCGTGGGAACCGCTTTGGCGATCGCTATGCGGATGATCGGTATGATGGCGGTCGTTATGGAGACCGAGATCGAGTAGGAAGCAGAGAGACTAGGTATGACAGTGGTGGGCGTGATCGGTATGGCAGCGATCGCAGTGACCGTTACCCGCCTGCTGGTGGAGATCGCTATTATGGAGGTAGTGGTGATAGGTATGGAGATCGTTACCCTCAGAATGGGTATGGGAAGGAGCGAAGCTTTGATAGGGATGGTCCAAGGGGCGGTGGTGGTGGCGGTGGTGGAAGTGACAAGTATGGAGGTGGTGGGTCTGCACGATATGAGAGTGGAGGCTACAGGGAGAGGCCAGGGCCATATGATCGTCCTCCCAGGGGAGGGCGCCATTCATCCTACGATCGTTAGGATGTAAGTGAATGCATTCATGCATGCATCCACTTGCGGTGACATTAATTTTAGAGATTAGAAATGTTGTTATCTGCATGCAGTTTAGCTTTTTATGACAATTAGATCTGCTTATGGTGATTTTGATGTGGCAGCAAGTTTAGATTTGAACTAGTTAGTGATCTTGTTCTTAGAGGATACTCTGAAATTGTTTTTCGTTTATGTATGGATTATGTATTTTTCTTTGTGAGATGAATTTGGAAAGTATTGTACTGTAAGATTCGCCAAAGCACACTGGCCTGTACTATCTGACCAAAATCTGAGTTATAAGCCGCGCTTCCTTCTTATGCATTGTCTGCAGTGGATCATACATACAGTGTTGAGGATTTATTTCACCTTCTCTTACAAACGTGCTACTTAATTCTCTACTGTGCTGTTTTTTTTCTGGTGTTTTCTTAAAAAGTGCCTGTTCGAGTATGCACTTTTTTGCTTGAAACTGCGGTGAGGTTGATACCTATATGAAATGGTTTCTTGTTTGGTATTCGGTTGTCACTATTGAAAGCTTGTGATTTTGAAGCTGACTCATTTGTGTGCTGATTGCTGGGACTAAATTCAGGCTTCTTTGGATTTGAGACTAAATTCAGGCTTCTTTGGATTTTGACATGCAATTTATTTTGCCTGGCGTACAATTTGGGAACCATGGTTTCTTGGTTTTGATCTGTTAGCAACTCCATTCTTTTCTGCAGTCTAATAGGCCTGCTTTTCGTGTTACAATTTAAGGGTATATATTCATTATCGATATTGATTTTTAAATGTCAGCTGAGTCTAGGTTGAGTACCGAGTTGAGGAAATTGGGAGTTGTTATTCTCTAATGTTTTGAGGTTCTTCAAATTACACTCTTCTCAAAGTAGATTTTCTTGTGTAGCATTGGAACTCTACTTGTATTTCCATCTTTTAGCATTTTTAAAAACAAAGCCTACTAACTTGAAGTGTCCCTGTGCTATGAAAAAGTAAGATCACGTGTGATCTACATCTCATTGTATTTCATTGTGATGCTTCTAATTTTAGCGAAGCAGCTCTATCACCTCTTCCACTTTGTTGCCTTCTCTTTAAAAATGTCGAGAATTTGAATCCTTTTTATACATATGGGAAAAGGAGGAGGCTGATTAATAGTCACCTCTTCTTTGTATGTCTATAGAGATCTAGAACATCTCACTTTGTCTAATAACGGCGAGCTTTGCAGTCAATCCAATTACCGGTAGAAGCAGTTGGCAATCTCAATCTTTAGATAGTTTTGCGGGTTCCATAACTATCTAACGATTTAGAGAGGGGATATCAATATGCGTGATCCCTTACGTCAAAAAATTATCAAATTCTTTGTCTCTTTACAATTTCAACATAAATTCGTATCTGGACTTCAGAGCTCTTGCCATGTGTTAAGGTTTCTGCAATTATCTACAAAAATATTTACAGAACAACTTTTGTTGTCTACTGGTTTGTCAATAGTAGGACACGGCCGAATGAACCTCCCGTGAAAGGTCATTTTAATAGTTAGGGATCGGGGACGGATTAACCGAGTAAGTCAACATCATATTAGTGTTTAATTAGTATTTGTGGGAACATTTTCTAAGATAACTACACTAGGGAAAAACAGGACAATTAAATTAAAAAAGATGAAGCTTGGAAGCTAATGAGCTATCCAAACTTGATTAAGACAACGTGATCGACATGAATTATGCACGTCTCCTCATAAACGTTGTTATTTATGATTCATTTCGTCGCATATTCTAGGGTTGCTTGAGAAAACAAGGTGCATGCAAATGTTCGAGTCAAATAAACAAAGATGATCGAATTTCAAATCTTAAATTACCTTTTTAGGTTTACTTTCATTTTAGATTAATTAATTACTCATATTCATTTCAGATTAGAGAGACGGAAGTTAATGTCATGATTGCATCAGCGTTGACTTCCGAAAGATTTTAATTCCATTTTGACCTTGACTTGTATTCTCATGACACCTGAATAGCAGTCACAATTACCCGACGCAGGCCTGATAATGTAGCGGAACTGATTCGATTCTAAATGAGTAGTATTAGGGTTAGATGATTTTGGATCCTACCCGAACCAAACCCATGGTCCCGGTAGTAGATCAATAACTTAATGCTAGTATATTAAAACATTATATATATATATATATATATATATATATATATATATATATATAAAATGCTCAGTTGAAAACACAAATGTCTGTAACAACGTGGAAAATCAATTAGGCCGCTGTTCCCAACAACGGCCTATGTTCGTTTTCACGTTTTCCACGCTATTTGCGTTTTCAACTGAGCATTTTCATATATATATATATATATATATATATATATATATATATATATATATCTATCTGATATGATATGACTAAAAATAGAACTAAATCAGAACCGTTCAGATCAGGCACGAATTTTAAAGCTCTCAGGGGTAAAACTGTTATTTCACCTACAAACGGGTCCGAATTGGGAACTGGGTATTTCTTTAAAGCCCAATAACCCAAAAACGGATATGTTCTATTGGGTATGGGTAGAAACTCGTTACAAACCAATTCAGATATTTAAATTGTAATTCAAATTCATGATTATCTCTAAGTGGCAATTTAAATCGCCTCTCTTATCATGAAACGAGTTTAAACTGTACATCTTATCCAAACACATCGGGACATAGAGATCAATAATTATCTCTAAATTGTCTCTTAAGCGACTATAAATACCCCTCTCCCCCACCATAAGAAAGGTAATCAATCTTTTTCTACATAAAGCTCTTTCATAAACTTTCTGATTACTGACAAGAGCGTCAGAGGGTTCGTCACCGGGATCCATCCTGGTGTATCGAACTTTTTTGCAGGTTAACGGCAGCGGTAAGAAACTAGTCAAACACCTGTGAAAGTCAATAGGTTTGCCTTTATTATTTCCAAAAAGAATCCAAAAATTCATCTGTTTGCTCCCACATCAAAATTAGCAGCAACAGATTGGCACTGTCTGTGAAAAACGAAAGAGCAATCCAACCTTACTTTATCAGCGAAAGTAGTTTCAAACTATGCATTCGAAAGAGAAGGGGAAGACAGTGGTTTCCAGCCGAAGAGATACTCCCCTTCCTCCTCTTCCTCCGCTCTAAGACGTTCTTCCTCAACTCAATCAACAAGTTCGGTAACCGCAGCATGAACAGCCTCTTCCTCAACAGACCTCTCTAGGGTCTCGGGGGGCTTCCTCGGGGGGCTCTCGTCGAAGTCATCCAAAGCAACACCCTCATCATGACCATGTTTCGGTCCACGACCCCTCAACTGATTCTGTGGCTTCTCAAAGTCCTCCAGGGTTGGATCTCCGTCAAATAATTCTTAACCATCAGCAGGGGGTCAGCCTCCGAACTCGCTTGAATAAATGGCGAGCCCCTAAGGAAGTCCCTCAACCTGAGCACCTAGGGGCCTCGAGAGTTCGGACCCCTCGTACACCGTGGACTAGAAGATCCCCTCCCCCGAGGAGGCGAAGAGTCCCCCCACTTCGTCGGCGGAGAAGTCATACTCTAGTAAGCCGAGCCACACCTAGGGATCGCTGAGCTGGAGGGGCGCCAGTCACTTAGGCCGAGCTCCAGAACTTCAAATAAGATATCACGCGAGCTCTTAATATTGCTACAAGTCAGGATTAGCGTGCCCCTAACCCTCGCCATACTGCCACTCATGAAGGAGAGTCCTGAGGGGCGGCTAGATCCGAACGAAGGGATGACTCGGTCCGCCGCCGTCTCCATGAGATGGAGAGGCACCTCAACATGATCAATCATGAAGAAGAACAACAGACCAACTACTTCCGCCCAAGCAGACCTCCCTTCTCTAGGGCCATCATGGAAGCTCCAGTCCCCGAAGCCTTTAGGCTGCCCCGCTTTGAATCGTACAATGGGGAGTCTGACCCGGTCGATCATATCGAGAGTTTTAAAACTCTCATGATGATTCATCAAGCATCGGATGCGCTCCTCTGCAAGGCCTTCCCAGCAACGTCGAGGGAACCAGCGCGAGAGTGGTACTCCCGTCTATCCCCAGCCTCCATCTTCTCATTCGAACAGTTTGAGGAGCTCTTCCTCACCCACTTCGTGGGCAGTCGCCGAGCCGAGAAAACGAGTGCGTCATTGCTAGCCCTCAGCCAAAGAAAGGGAGAACGCCTAAGAGATTACGTCTGGTGCTCTACTACTGAAGTCCAGTTTATTGCCTCCCTCAACCAATTAGTAGCCTCTGCGACATTCAGGCACAACATCACTAACGCCGACCTTAGGGCATCCCTTACCAAGAAGCCTCCTCGGGACTTCTCGGAACTCATGCTCAGGAGCGAGAAGTACATCTGAGCGAAAGAGGCTCTCAACTCCCCCAGCCTTGAGGAACCATCTTCCGGTAACAAACGGAGGAATACAAGCGAAGAAGACTCTTACAAATTCCAGAAGGACGACAATGGCCAGCACCGCCCAGCTCCCCGTTTTGAGAAGTTCACCCCCTCAATGCTAGTATATCAGCAGTTCTTATGGAGGTGGACATGGAAGGACTACTCCGCTGTCCCTTAGAATGAATATCCCTGGCAAGAAAAGAAACATGGATAAGTGGTACCGCTTTCATAGGAACCACGACCACGACACGGAGGATTGTCGGGCTCTCAAAGAGGAGATCGAAGAACTCATATAGCAGAGACACCTGGCCAAGTTCGTCAGAAAAGACGGGGTCGATCCTCCACCCCGAGGAGCCAACAATCGAACCGAGAGGCCCAATGAGTTCCAAGACTCCAAACCTAGGGCCATCCTCCACCTTATCCATGGAGGTCCAATGGGGGAGAACCAAACTCCTCCCAAGAGGCCTTCACCCTATCGTAGAAATAGAATTTCAATTTTCAATAAGGCCGATGCTTGTAACACGGCCAAAAAGCATGTAATAGTGGCTCGCCCCATTGAAGCAGCCACTTAGTTCGTTTCAATAAAACTTAGCTTTTTTCTATTGAAAATGATTGTATTTGCCTTATTTCTATCTCACCAAGTCACATCTATAACTCGTAAAACGGTAAGTTCGGAGTCCAGCTTGTCCTACAAGGCTGCTCCCACAACTTACTAAGCTAAAAAAGCTGGTTTGGAGTCCAACACTTGGTTCGACTCTGCTTTAGCCGTTTGTAAACAAACAAGAGCGGAGTAGCTCACCATTCGGAATTGCTCCTACAACTCGTTAACCCCATCAAACAATAAGTTTGGAGTCCAACACTTGGTTCAACGCCGCTTTAGCTCCTTGCGAACGAGCAAGCGTGAAGTAGCTCACCATTCGGAATTGCTCCTACAACTCGTTGAAGTTCTTAAAAATAACAAGTTCGGAGTCCAACACTTGGTTCTATGCCGCTTTAGCTGCTTGCAAACAAGCAAGTGCAGAGCAGCTCACCATTCGGAATTGTTCCTACAACTCGTTGAAGTTCTTAAAAACAATAAGTTCGGAGTCCAACACTTGGTTCGACGCCGCTTTAACCGCTTGCAAACAAGCAAGTGCGGAGCCGCTCACCATTCGGAATTTCTTTTACAACTCGTTGATAGCTCCGTAACAACTAGTTCGAAGTTCACAATCATAGTTCGAAATTGCCCTCATAGCTTGCAAGTATGCGATTTCGAGGCTCAAAATGAACATGCATACTAATCCCACTACTGGTTAAATTTTGCAACAAGCAAGTTCGGAGCTCAACTCTCCCCTAGAGTTGCTCCTCAAACTTGTCTCCCAAACGGCTCTCTTCTAGAGCCCGGTAATGATCTTCGCTCCGCTCGCCTCCTTAGTGGCCTTCTTCTCTACGAGTTTGGAGCTCAACTCTCCCCTAGAGTTGCTTCTCAAGCTCATCTCCCAAAAAAGCTCTCTCCTAGAGTCTGATGATGTTCTCCATCTCATTCACCTCCTGAGCGGCCTTCTTCTAAGACAGTTCGGAGCCTAACTCGTCTAGAGACGCTCCTTAGTCCCGCCTCCAAGAATGGATCTTCTGAACAGTCATACGAAGATCTTCTTAACTTCATGAAGAAAAAGATGTTGCGAGACTATTTTGACCATGAAGAAGGGTGATTCTTCAATTGACTTCTGAAGAGAAATTGTAGATCTTTGAGTCAGCTTCGAAATGAGGGGTTACACGCCCCGATCTGACCTCCGTAGCACCAGGAAAGTGGATTACAATACAGCTACACCGAACAAAAAAATGAGGGGGGAACTTTGCCTCAAGATGCGCGCTGATCTTGATCAATGGCTTAGATCTTGCCACGTCCCTCGAAGCCAATTCCGAGCAAACATGGCTCTGAATTTGAAATTGGGGAAAAACTTCGTCTCAATATTCACACCTGATCAAGATCCAACGGCTCAGATTGTGCCACGTCCCTCGGAGCCAATTTCGAGCAAACGTGGCTCCGAACGTGAATTTACAAAAAACGTTGCCTAAAAAATCGCACCTGATCAAGATCCAACGGCTCAAATTGTGTCATGTCCCTCGGAGCCAATTCCGAGCAAACGTGGCTCCGAACGTGAAATGGGGAAAAACTTTGCCTCAAGATGCGAGCTTGATCCTGATCAACGGCTCAGATCTCACCACGTCTTTCGGATCCAAAATCCGATCAGATCTGCCTCCAGATGAGAGCCTAATCAAGATCGACGACTCAGATCTCGACACGTCTTTCGGATCCAAAATTCGATCAGATCTGCTTCCAGATGTGTGCCTGATCAAGATCAGACGGCTCTGATGTTGCTACGTCCCTCGGAGCCAAATCCGAGCAAACGTTCCACCGAACTGGAAAGTGAAGAAAAACTCCTCGAGATCCGCGCTCAAATCAAGATCAATGGCTCAGATTTGCCCAATAAAAAAAAGATTGGAGAGGATAATGGGTTGGATTCGGACCCGTTATGGTCTCAAACCCACAACCCTATCCGTCTTCCTCCTCTTCTTCTCTTGCAAAACTGAGTACCAAAACAAAAAAAACTCAACACCTCCAGCTCCCTCCTTCGCGAAGCTTCACCATCGTCAGCACAACCTCACGTCATCGAGCTCCCCATGCCGAGCTCGAACCCATCACCATGGCTCTGACAAGCTCCCTCCTTCGCGAAGCTTCACCATCGTCAGCACAACCTCACGTCGCCGAGATCCTCCATCGCGAACTCCGAGCTCCACTCCCCCTTCGTCGAGATCCAAACTCCTTACCATGACGAGCTCACCCATTCGCCGAGCTCCTTGCCAAACTCTCCCTCTCACTGTTTCGAACCTATCGAGCTCCATTATCAAGCTCTGCTTTGGAAAAAACCCAACTCCACCTCTTTCGCGAGCCCCAACCATGGCCTCGCCGAACTCTGAGCTCCCCTCCATCAATGCCTCGTCGAGCTCTCCCCTTTCACGAGCTCCACCATCACGGTCGAGCATCAATGTCGAGCTCCCTCTCCAGCTTCATCGAAGCTCCTCCTCCGTTCTCACCGAACTCCGAGCTCCCCTTCATCAACGCCTCGTCGAGCTCTCCCCCTTCACGAGCTCCACCATTGCGGTCGAGCATCAAGGACGAGCTCCCTCTCCAGCTTCGCCGAAGCTGCTCCTCTATTCTCGCCGATGCAAGAAACCAGTCAAACACCGGTGAAAGTCAACATGTTTGCCTTTATTGTTTCAAAAAAGAGTCCACAAAATCATATGTTTGCTCCCACACCAAAATTAGCAGCAACAATATATATATATATATATATATATATATATATATATATATATATATATATATATACCAGTCAAACGCCGGTGAAAGTCAACATGTTTGCCTTTATTGTTTCAAAAAAAGAATCCACAAATTCATCTGTTTGCTCCCACACCATAATTAGCAGCAACAATATATATATATATATATATATATATATATATATATATATATATATATATATATATATATATAACTGTCATGTGCAAACCCGTTCACACTTAATCAGTAGCGAACTTCTCCGAGAGCCGTTGGATCGCATGATGAAGATCTGATGGCTCGTGATTGAGAAGGGATCAAAAGGATATTTTTGTAATATCCCCCCTCTCCCATTTCACTCTTTCTCTGTGTGTGTGTCTTATTCCCTTCTCAATCTGAACTCCTCGCTTACTCTCTCTGTGTGTGTCTTGTCATTCCCTTCTCAATCTGAATTCCTCTCTTACGTTCCCAAATTCGAAACCTCTTTGCCCTTCTTAATCGTGAGCCATCAGATCTTCATCATGTGATCCAACGACTCGCGGAGAAGTTCCCTACTGGTCAGGTTCCCATCCCCCCATCTTCACTTACGTGAAGGGGGCGGGGGTATTTTGGGGTTTTCGAACCCAAATACCTTTTCACTCTCTCACTCTCCCTGTACATCTCTTTCTATTTTCTCTTTCCCCAAACCCAACCCACCTTCCGACGAAACCCAACATCTGAACCCCCATCAACACCTATCATCCTCCTCCTCGTGTTCAACCTCTTTCACTCTCTCACTCTCTCACTCTCCCGCTCCGTTGCTCTCCCTTTCTCCTTTCTCTTTTCTCTTTCCTCAAAACCCAACCCTAAAAAAAAACCTCTCCCTTTCACTCTCCCTTGCCTGTCCTCTCTGTCTCTCGAAACCCATACAAACCCCCGTCGACCTCCTTCTCCTCCCGAAACCCAACTATCCTGTAACTCCTATCGCAATGCCTCTCTCTGTCACCCAACTGCCCGACAGCATCTCCGACACCCATCTCCTCCTCAAGCTCGAATCCCGCACTTCCCCGATCGTGAAGCTCCCCCAAACCCCCAAACCCCCAAACCCACTCCTCCCCCTCCTCCAATCTTCGAAACCCAATCACAAACTCCAAACCCTATTTTGCTGCTAAACTCCGTACACAGCAACCTCCCCACTCATCACCGACAACATCTACACTGTTAAACTCTGCATTGTGAAAGGTAATCGAAAACCCTAACTTTGTATAATTGTTAATCATTACTTGCTATTCCTAATAAATAAAGGCTTAAGTATTTTTTTAAATTTATTTTTGTGATGTGTAGTTATATAGATGTAGTTGTTTGATGTGTATAGAATGTAGTTGTTTGATGTTTGTAGATGGTAGAATTATAGATGTAGTTGTTGGTGTTCGCTATATTTGTAAAATTATAGATGTAGTTGTAGTAGTTGTTGTTTGATACTTGTAAAATTGCAAAAACGACAACCAAAATTACAAACTTTGTGAGTAGGTAGGATTCACCACACACAAGGTAACACAACTTGTAGATGTGAGTTTCAATTCCCGGTTTTCAATATACGGCAATGTATCACTTGCATACAAGAAATAAATAAAAAGAGATACATGACTGTATCTTGCAAACCGTGAGTCCAAACCCACTTCTACAAGTTATGTTAGCTTGTGTGTGGTGAATCCGACCTACTCGCAAAGTTTCGTAATTTTTGGTTGTCGTTTGTGCTAATTTTTTTGTTTTTGCTCACTTTTTATAATATCAGAAACTTAACATTCATTCATCATCATGCTATGTTTGTGATTCATTGTGTGTATGTTGTGTTTGTGATTTGGTCTATATGAATAGTGTATTGAGAATTATTGTATTATTGTTGATAAAGAAATGGTTAGAACGAGAGGATCAACAAGTTCGACTGGTAGTAGTGGGGGCCAAGCATCCACACAATGCCAAGCTTCCACATAAGTAAGAGGATTATTAGTTTTAGTTGTGAATTTTGTACACCTAATATTATATGTACAATAACAATATTTTATACTTTGGTGTAAGTTGGTGGCCAATCATCATCTTTCACCGAGGTTGGTGCGTCGTCTTCGGGTGGACGTCGCGGTCCATGACCTTTAGACTTGAGCTTATTCACTATGCAAGACCGCCACAGATATGAAGAAGAGTGAAGAGGGATGACAAAAAAAAATGTAATTTCCATACACAAGTGACATTGCTGATGCACCCCCGTACCCACGAGTACTTAGTCTAAGCCGATTTCTATGGACTCGGTTTGATGAGTAATGTGAAACTAGATCGAGCACTACTTGCAGCCCTTGTTGAGTGATGAATGCTGGAGACACACACCTTCCTTCTAATGGTGGGAGAGATGACAGTCTCACTACAGATATCACCATGATTTTCCACCTTCCAATAGATGGGATGACCGTGACAGAAAATATAACTTCAAAAAAATCATGGTTGTTCGTGATCTCCTTGGTGTAGAGTTAGACGATGAGGATGACAAAGATATTTTTGACTGGTAATCAATTCGACTTTCATGGTTGAAGAAATAGTCCAAAATTTCTTGACCAATGGCTCGAGCGACCATGACATGCAGTGCTACACTAGGGCTTACATTATAACTGTGCTTAACAGTGTTCTCTTACCAAACTCCACGGTGATACCATCCCACTGATGTATCTACGTTTGCTCGCTGACCTAAGTATAGCAGGCTGGTATAGTTGGAGAAGTTGTACATTAGTTACCATCACTACAACACAGAAGTTATTCGCCGGCGTTTTTTTAGACCTACACCGGCAGTTTTTTACGCCGGTGAAACATTCACCGGCATTTTTATAAACGCCGGTACAAATGCCGCCGAATCGAGCATCGCGGAAAGATAGGTACATTCACCGGCATTTCTGATGGACGCCAGGTATATCTTGAAAATATACCGGCGGCCAGACAAATGCCGGTATTTGCGAATTTTTGAGTGTCGTTCTTTCCCCCCAATATACATTCACCGGCGGTGACATACCGCCGGTATATATCTTTCATCGGCGTTTGTAAAAATGCCGATGTATGTCCAATATTTACCGGCGGTCATTGAACGCCGGTGTATGCTTGTTTCTGAGCGCCCTATTTCCCTAATTACAATCACCGGCATGTTATAAAACGCCGGTATATAGATATTCACCGACGTTTTATGACGCGCCGCTATAGATATATGGGTACACCGGCGTGCGTGGAAACGCCTCCCTAACGAAATTTTCAATTAATCAATTAGATACACCGGCGTTCTATGAAATGCCGGTGTATGCCCATTGGTTTTTCCTGCTCCAATTTTTCATTCGATTTCAATTCACAATTTCATTTAAAAAACCTGTAAACTAATTCACAACTGATTCAACCAATTTCAGACATATTAATGCGCAAATCACAACCAAACACAAGAATTAATTAAGATAATAAAGTTTCACACATAGTCCATTAATCGTCCAAATTCACCGCATAATTAACAGTGTCATAATTAACAAATACAGTAATTAACATTCCGAATATCTCAACAATTACTTAAAACAACAATCCAGAACATAACAACAACAAGGACAACATAACAACAACAACTAGAGTAAGCCGACCACAGATCCATACCCCTCGAGTAGCTTCAGTGCTGATCATCCGAATTTCCTTCATCTGGGTGACCGCTCTATGAAAAAATAATAATAATTTAGTTCAACAGGAAACCAAATATAAGAAAAATAAGAAAAATAAGGGGCTCATATCAAGTGTAGTTTTAAGGAACTGTCATCGTGGAAGGAAACCAAATATAGAAGCCAGAAATGGAAACAGAGAATGGTAGAGAACGAGGATACACCAGGCTAACATAGCGGTATTTTCCTCATCTCTCGGTATTTTCCTCATCTCTCTTTCATCCCTTCTTTCCCTTCAGCACACGCACACAAAGAGACATCAGCAACAACAGCAAGAGCGACAAGAACAACAATAATAATAAATTATTATAAACGAGATGTCTCTATATGGGTTTCCAGATCTCCACTCGAGCCCTCTCTTTCTAATCACAGCCCAATTAAGAACATAGATGACAGCCACTAAACAATCCAATCACAGCCCAATCAAAATTTGCCATCCTGGATCTTAAATCTTCAGATGCATGAATTTAGCTTCTTTAACAGTAAAAAAAAAAGAAAATTTCCAGTATCTAAGCATATATGTTTCTCAATTAATTCTTCAACCCAACTAAATCATGATGTTTGTGGCTCCAAAAGAAACCTGCACAAGGTTTGTTCAGCCCAATTCTTGTACAGAATTGGAGCATTTTGGTATATATACAGCATCCTTAGTTGACAGTGAACCCATTTTGGTAAAAAAATCATGCTAAGATGACAATCAGATGCATGAATTCAGCTTCTTTAACAGTAAAAGAAAATGTAAACTTGCCAATAGTAACTAAGCATATATGTTTCTCCATTAATTCTTCATCCCAACTAAACCATGTTGTTTGTGGCTCCAAAAGAAACCTGCACAAGGTTTGTTCAGCCCAATTCTTATACAGATTTGGAGGATTTTGGTATACATACAGCATCCTTAGTTGACAGTGAACCCATTTTGGTAAAAAAACCATACTAAGATGACAATCAGATGCATGCGATCAGTTTCTTTAACAGTAAAAGGAAATGAAAATTTCCAGTATCTAAGCATATATGTTTCTCTATTAATTCTTCATCCCAACTAAATCATGATGTTTGTGGCTCCAAAATAAACCTGCACAAGGTTTGTTCAGCCCAATTCTTGTACAGATTTAGAGGATTTTGATATACAGCCAGCATCCTTAGTTGACAGTGAACCCATTTTGGTTAAAAAATCATGCTAAGATGACAATTAGATGCATGAATTCAGTTTTTTTAACAGTAAAAGGAAATGAAAATTTCCAGTATCTAAGCATATATGTTTCTCTATTAATTCTTCATCCCAACTAAATCATGATGTTTGTGGCTCCAAAATAAACCTGCACAAGGTTTGTTCAGCCCAATTCTTGTACAGATTTGGAGGATTTTGGTATACAGCAAGCATCCTTAGTTGACAGTGAACCCATTTTGGTTAAAAAATCATGCTAAGATGACAATCAGATGCATGAATTCAGCTTCTTTAACAGTAAAAGAAAATGAAAATTTCCAGTATCTAAGCATATATGTTTCTCCAATAATTCTTCATCCCAACTAAATCATGATGTTTGTGGCTCCAAAATAAACCTGCACAAGGTTTGTTTAGCCCAATTCTTGTACAGTTTTGGAGGATTTTGGTATACATACAGTATCCTTAGTTGACAGTGAACCCATTTTGGTAAAAAATCATGCTAAGATGACAATCAGATGCATGAATTCAGTTTCTTTAACTGTAAAAGGAAATGAAAATTTCCAGTATCTAAGCATATATGTTTGTCTATTAATTCTTCATTCCAACTAAATCATGATGTTTGTGGCTCCAAAATAAACCTGCACAAGGTTTGTTCAGCCCAATTCTTATACAGATTTGGAGGATTTTGGTATACAACCAACATCCTTAGTTGACAGTGAACCCATTTTGGTAAAAAAATCATGCTAAGATGACAATCAGATGCATGCGATCAGTTTCTTTAACAGTAAAAGGAAATAAAAATTTTCAGTATCTAAGTATATATGTTTGTCTATTAATTCTTCATCCCAACTAAACCATTGATGTTTGTGGCTCCAAAATAAGGCTGCACAAGGTTTGTTCCGCCTAATTCTTGTACAGATTTGGAGAATTTTGGTATACATACAACATCCTTAGTTGACAGTGAACCCATTTTGGTAAAAAAATCATGCTAAGATGGCAATCAGATGTAGATATTCAGCTTCTTTAACAGTAAAAGAAAATGAAAATTTCCAGTATCTAAGCATATATGTTTGTCTATTAATTCTTCATCCCAACTAAATCATGATGTTTGTGGCTCAAAGAAGATTTTAGATCCAGGATGACAAATTTTGATTGGGCTTTGAATGGAGAGTCTAGTCATAGATCGATTCTTCGGAGTCCGACTTTCTAAAGGAAATGCCATTTGGAAGTATGCGGGTACATGTTTGTTGGATAACCAAAACTCCCATTTTTATTAAAGAAAAATAAGAATAGGGCTCATATCAAGTGTAGTTTTAAGGACCTGTCATCGTGGAAGGAAACCAAATATAGAAGCCAGAAAGAGGAATGGTAGAGAATGAGGATACACCAGGCTAACATAGCGGCATTTTCCTCATCTCTCTCTCATCCCTTCTTTCTCTTCAGCAAACGCACATAAAGAGACATCAGTAACAACAGCAAGAGCGACAAGAACAACAATAATAATAAATTATTATGAACGAGATGTCTCTATATGGGTTTCCGGATCTCCACTCGAGCCCTCTCTTTCTAATCACAGCCCAATTAAGAACACTTGTTGATAGTCACTAAAAAATCCAATCACAGCCCAATCAAAATTTGTGATCCTGGATCTAGAAACATATATGCTTAGATACTGCAAATTTTTATTTTCTTTTACTGTTAAAGAAGCTGAATTCATGCATCTAATTGTCATCTTAGCATGATTTTTTACCAAAATGGGTTCACTGTCAACTAAGGATGCTAGTTGTATACCAAAATCCTCCAAATCTGTACAAGAATTGGGCGGAACAAACATGTGTGCAGGTCATAGAATGTCATCTAAGCATGCTATATGCCAAAGTGGGGTTGGTCATAGAATGCATGAACGACACGTATTAGTGTTTGTGAGTATGCAGTGGGGTGCAGCTATGATCACTAGTTGGATCACCAAAACTCCCAATTTTATTGAAGAATAATAAGAACAGGGCTCATATCAAGTGTAGTTTTACGGAACTGTCATCGTGGAAGGAAACCAATTTAATATAGAAGCCATAAATGGAGCTAGAAAGAGGAATGGTAGAGAATGAGGATACACCAGGCTAACATAGCGGCGTTTTCCTCAACTCTTTCTCATCCCTTCTTTCTCTTCAACACACGCAGACAGCAAGAGGGGGTTGGTCCAACAATAATAATAGATTATAATAAACGAGATGTCTCTATATGGATTTCCAGATCTCCACTCGAGCCCTTTCTTTCTAATCACAGCCCAATTAAGAAACATAAACGACAGCCACAATGTAGACTCACAAACACTAATACGTGTCTTTCATGCGTTCAAAATTATAATATCTTCAAAATTACCAATTTAAAGACTTACCGGTGGAATTATCCGTGGGTTTCTTGCTATTACCCCAATAAAGGATGAGAATTTGCTTGTATTATCACCAACCGGTTGCCCGACACCATTTTCCTCCACCACAATCCTTTCGTCATTCTTAAGTTTCCATATGCCCGTCATCTTAGTTCGCCCTCGATGTTTTTTGACAGTGGGCGGCATGCTACCCTCCCCCTCCTCTGTTTGACTGCCACTATTATCTAGGATTAACAAACCAACATAATTACAAAAAATTAAAAAAGTCAGATTTGTAACAAATTCAACTACAATGATAGTTTGATGCAAATAACACTAAGCATTGTTTAATGTAAATGACACCAAGCAGTAGAAACTATAAAGATAATTAAACCAATTATTAAATTCACATACAACATATTTGGAATTATAAGATATAATATTACAACAAGATTTAAGACACGAAAATTACAGGACATATAATATTGAGCTATGAAAATCAAGTAAACTACAATACGACATCTTCCAATACATCGCCCTCTTCTCCATCCTTGCGGAGCCAAGTCCCGCAAATTCCGCCGTCGGTTGTGTTTACATCAAACATAGGAAACTCAGAAGCAATGTAACTGTTCATGGCTTCACCGTCTTCATCGTCTGAAGTATCACCCAGTTGGAATACATCTCTTGGTTGCATCTCAAGAGCCATACGATTTTGGCAGGGTTGGATCTTCGATGTAGAACACTTGTTGCACTTGGGATGGAAACACAAATGGTTCGTGGCTAATGTGTGTACCGATGTGAATCAATTTTGAGAAGTTTACAACTGTGAAACCTAACTTATCCTTATTATTAGCAAAATTCCTATCAAACTCAGCCTAATCCCCACGAAATAAGACAACACGAAAATGACCAAAATAGTTCAACTCAATGATATCCGTGAGCACTCCATAGTAGTCGAGATCTCCATCTACCGGCCTCGTGTCCGACTTGGAAGCATAACTTCTAGTCTTAGAAGTCACTACCATTCCACTATTTTGAGACTTCAAATTACATTCACGATCTTTAGTACGAAATCTAAAGCCATTGAATATGTATCCTTCGTATCTTTTGGCCATCTTATAGGGACCCTTGGCAAGTACTTGTATTTCAGATGACACACCTTTAGGACCCAAAGAATGTACCTATTAATTTTGCGCAAATCGTATCAGCACCATGGATAATGTAGATATAATGAAGATTAACTTGAATTTTCTTAATTCATCTACACGAGATTCAAACCACTTATGAAATTTTTCATTCATCAAGTTGTTTTGTTCATGTGGTGGTAGTCTTCTTGGTCTAGCCCTTCGTTTGATGTCCCTGACAAATTCGCTAAAATACAAGCAATTGAAATAAGGAATAACAAAAGTAAGTTAATATCGAACTCTGCGGTTTTTACTATATTCGATTTAAATTCAAAAGCAACTTACTTTCGAAATGGTTCCACTGATGCATAGTGGTCTAGCACATATCGATGTGTCTGTTCCCATGTTAAGTTATCTAGCTCAAATGCATCAACTTTACCAACAGTAGTGCCAGCGGTATCAAAAAGATATTTAGCACCATCAAGATTGGAAATGTCTTGATTTCTCCTTGGTCTAGTCAAATATGTCTCTACACCCTGCAGATACCTGGAACAAAAATGTGAACACTCATCTGATAGATATCCCTGAGCTATTGACCCTTCAGGATATGCTCTATTTTTAACATAACCCTTGAGCCGGTATAGGTACCTGAACATGTATAATTAATGAATTAGAGCGAAGTAGGGGATTAAAAGAAATGAGATTTTGAAAATTCTGTTTTGTAAGATGCATGAATTCTTTTAACTCTCAATGGGGTACATCCACCGATAGTGAACAGGACTGCCGATTTTGGCTTCACCAGCAAGGTGGATTATCAAGTGAATCATTATAGTGAAGAACGATGGCAGAAATATCATCTCCATTTACTAAGTGTCAATACCGCCCGCTGCTCCAATTGGTCAATATCTTCAACACGAAGCATTCTTGAGCAAATACCTTTATATATGCTACAAAGATCTTTCAGGATAGTAGTGATTTGCTCACACATTGAAGACCTTAGGGCCACAGGAAGGAGATCCTGCATTAGGACGTGGTAGTCGTGTGACTTTAGACCTTGAAGCCTCTTCTCTTTAAAGTTGACACATCTTGCTATGTTAGAAGAATAGCCATCAAGAACTTTAAGTTCCGGTAGAACTTTGCAAAACAATTTCAACTCCGATTTTGACATTGAATAGATTGCAGGAGGTAGGAGTACTTTCCCGTTCGGTAATTCCTCTGGGTGCAACTCATGTCGGATGCCCATTGACTTCAAATCAAGTCGGCTCTTGAGATTGTCCTTTGTCTTCCAGTCATCTCCCATAACTGTTCCTATATAATTTTCACCAATATTTTTTCCGATATGCATCACATCTAAATTATGTCTCAATAAGTTGAATTCCCAATACGACAACTTGAAGAAAATACTCTTCTTCTTCCATGCACCTAAACTCGTCATGTTCTGATCCTCATCTTCGCCACATAGATCGGTCTCCTCACCTTGCTCCGGCCTTGCCCTTTTCTTGCCCTTTTTGCTGACTTGTGGTTCTTTTCCATATTTGAACTGATGACCATCTACCCGCCTCAAAATATTTGACCCAGAAGAAGCTCCAGGAGCATGTTCCCACTCGTCGGTACCATCAAATGTCGCTGTCTCTGCCCGAAATATATGTGTGTCAGGCAACCATCTCATATGACCCATATAGCAAAACTTTCTGCCATTGTACAACCACCTTGAACTAGTTTGGTCAGCACAACAAGGACATGCATAACGTCCTTTAGTGCTATATCCAGATAAATTTGCATATGCTGGAAAATCATTGATTGTCCAAGACAACACGACCCGAAGAGAAAATATTTCTTTAGCCACAGCATCATAGGTTGGAACACCCACCCACAATTTTTGAATTTCATCTATTAATGACTGTAGGTACACATCTATATCATTTTCAGGACCTTTCGGTCCAGGAACTATCATGGACAAAATAAATGAGGACTGCTTCATGTATTTCCAAGGCGGCAAATTGTATGGTATTAATACAACAGGCCATATGCTGTATGTACTACTCATTTGCCTAAAAGGGTTGAAACCATCACTAGCTAGTCCAAGTCTCATATTTCGAGGATCTTCCACAAAATCGGGATATCTTTCATCAAATTTTTTCCAAGATTGAGAATCAGCAGGATGTCTAAGAATCCCATCATTAGTGCGACCTTCAGCATGCCATTTCATATCAGAAGAAGTTTTTGTAGACATAAACAATCTTTGTAGCCTAGGAATCAGAGGAAAGTAACGCAGTATTTTGGCTGGCTTCTTTCTCCTACTTTGCTTAGTAGATCCGCTGGCTTGATCGTCTTGATTTGGTGTTTCTGTCCATTTTGAAGAACCACAGACTTCGCAATTCTCCAGACTTTCCTTACCTCCCGTGAAAAGCATACAGTCATTTGGACATGCTGCTATCTTCTCATACCCTAGATCGAAAGAATTTAGGAATTTTTTGATTTTATAGGCTGAGTTTGGAATACAGATTTCTGGAAATGCTTCATTCAACAGTTCAAGTAGCATACTGAAGGACTTAGCAGACCACCCATTTAAACATTTAATCTGAAATAGTCTGACAATGAATGAGAATTTAGAGAATTTGGTGCAATCGCGGTACAACGGAGTACTAGCATCTTCAAGCAACTTAGCGAAGGATTCTTGCTGTTTATTATTTTCAGGGGCGGGGTCAGACATTTTCTTGTCCACTCCACCACCAATGTGTGATGTTTCTGTTGACTCATTATGAACTTGGGTTGTTGAATTATTGGTGTGGAAAGAAACATTATGAATCCCCGAGGCATCTTGCAACAAAGCATGCATCTCATCGGGAACACTTAAGTCTTCGTTCACTAAGGGCTCATCTTCATTTTCTAATACAACCGGACGAACAGAAGCTGACGTATAATCCTCTCCATGACAAAACCACCGTGTGTACCCTTGAAGAAAACCGTTGACAACCAAATGTGTATGTACTACGTCACATGTCCTCAAATTACAATTTGTACACCGGAGGCATGGACAAAGGATTAGGTTGGGATCACGGGAATGTCGTTTGGCAAAGATAATAAAATCTTTAATACCATCACGGTACTCCTTGGATAATCATGGTTTACTAATCCAACTTCTATCCATTATAACAATAGCACACAATCTGAAATTAAAATTTGACATATTAAATAGTATTGACAGTAAAAGGCATTTTGTATATTTAATTTCACCTTTTTAAAAACCATCCCTAGCTGCAAATAAATAAACGATATAACAATTAACTGCAAAATAAAGAAATCGTGGTTCCAAAAATGTATAAAAAAACAATTAAATCTTAATACAATCTACTCTATTCACATAACCCTAAACTACCCTTGTGGAAATTATCACAACCACCTTAGTGGCATTTTATCGCACACCTTGTGTTCGAGTCTAATATCGATTCGACTATTGTCTCCCCTGTATTTGGCTTTCCGTTCAAGGAGATGATGATGGTGAAGGGTATTTGCTGAGGAAGAGGAATCAGACGAATAACGAGGGTGTCGTGCTGTAAATACGGTAACAAGAAGATCTGATGACTCATTAACTATTCTGTTCATGGCTACTAATAATCAGTTACTTATCCCAAAAAAATAAAAATAAATAAATAAATAATAATAATAATAATAAACCTGCACAAAAGAAACTAATATGGCTACTAATATGTTGCTCTATTAATTCTTCATCCCAACTAAATCATTGATGTTTGTAGCTCCAAAAGAAACCTGCACAAGGTTTGTTCAGCCCAATTCTTGTACAGATTTGGAGGATTTTGGTATACAGCTAGCATCCTTAGATGACAATCAGATGCATGAATTTAGCTTCTTTAACAGTAAAAGAAAATGAAAATTTCCAGTATCTAAGCATATATGTTTCTCCATTAATTCTTCATCCCAACTAAACCATTGATGTTTGTGGCTCCAAAATAAGGCTGCACAAGGTTTGTTCCGCCCAATTCTTGTACAGATTTGGAGGATTTTGGTATACATACAGCATCCTTAGTTGATAGTGAACCCATTTTGGTAAAATAATCATGCTAAGATGACAATCAGATGCGTGCGATCAGTTTCTTTAACAGTAAAAGGAAATGAAAATTTCCAGTATCTAAGCATATATGTTTGTCTATTAATTCTTCATCCCAACTAAACCATTGCTGTTTGTGCCTCCAAAATAAACCTGCACAAGGTTTGTTCCGCCCAATTCTTGTACAGATTTGGAGGATTTTGGTATACATACATCATCCTTAGTTGACAGTGAACCCATTTTCGTAAAAAAATCATGCTAAGATGGCAATCAGATGTAGATATTCAACTTCTTTAACAGTAAAAGAAAATGAAAATTTCCAGTATCTAAGCATATATGTTTGTCTATTAATTCTTCATCCCAACTAAATCATGATGTTTGTGGCTCCAAAAGAAACTTGCACAAGGTTTGTTCTGCCCAATTCTTGTACAGATTTGGAGGATTTTGATATACAACTAGCATACTTAGATGACAGTCAACCCATTGTGGTAAAAAAATCATGCTAAGATGGCAATCAGATGCATGAATTCAGTTTCTTTAACAGTAAAAAAAAATGAAAATTTTCAGTATCTAAGCATATATGTTTCTCTATTAATTCTTCATCCCAACTAAACCATTGATGTTTGTGGCTCCAAAATAAACATGCACAAGGTTTGTTCCGCCCAATTCTTGTACAGATTTGGAGGATTTTGGTATACATACAGCATCCTTAGTTGACAGTGAACCCATTTTGGTAAAAAAAATCATGCTAAGATGGCAATCAGATGCATGAATTCAGTTTCTTTAACAGAAAAAGAAAATGAAAATTTTCAGTATCTAAGCATATATGTCTCTATTAATTCTTCATCCCAACTAAATCGTGATGTTTGTGGCTCCAAAATAAACCTGCACAAGGTTTGTTCAGCCCAATTCTTGTACAGATTTATTCGATTTTGGTATACAGCCAGCATCCTTAGTTGACAGTTAACCAATTTTGGTAAAAAATCATGCTAAGATGACAATCAGATGCATGAATTCAACATCTTTGATAGTGAAAAGGAGAGAAATCAAGAGAAATTACCGAAGAGAGAGAGGGGGGCGACGAGCGGTGGCATAGGAGATAGAGAGAGTGCGGGGCGACGAGCGATGATTTTCGATCGCAAATTCACCGCGAAATAGAGAGAGGGAGGAGGAAAATTGAATTGGGATGTCGAAGATGACGAAGGGACGGAGGCGAAGTGCGAGAAATAGAGAGAGGGAGGAGGGAAAACGAAGGCGGCAAAATTAGGTTTGGAAAATTAGCGAGCGAAATGTTAGGGTTCGCGGGGTTTTATCTCAGTTAATTCACCGGCATTTGCAATTACAAATGCCGGTGAATGTATCGATATATTCTCCGGCGTGTGTTATTAAAACGCCGGTGAATAATACCATTCACCGGCATTTCTAAATAAACTGCCGGTGAATATCATGAATCCCCGGCATTTTATAGAGGCCGCCGGTGTATAACCATCCAATCTGACGCCCCATTCCTGGTCACTCCCTACCCCGGCACGAATGGTAAAATGTTGAAGAATATATGCCAGTAAATCGCACATGTGTTGTAGTGCATGTACAAGACTTTGCGTGCATGTTCATTAGATTCAGTTGAGATGACGGGGTCGATGGTGTTGTTACAGATTTGGTGTTGGAAATGTTTACACCCTGGATTACGAAATTGACTTAGGGTTGGGTGGCCAATGCACCGAAGCAAATGTTGGAACCTTTAGAAGTGTATTAGGCTAAACATTGCAGTTATGAAGATAACCCATGTGGTGTTTTAACCTACTACAGAGACGAGTTCGACCAACTGCGAGATGAGTTCATCATTTGGGTTATGTATACCCCCACTCGTGTGCAAAGACAGCGTGTATGGCTGGTTCATAGCTATGGTTAACGAGAGTCTCACTCGTCAACTTTGGTATGGTGGAGCATTACTTTCCAGATAGAGTCATTCACCAATTCGGTCTGTAGCAAAATATTTTCGTCAACATCTTGTATGACTTTGAGTTACACGCTGTTAGAGGGACGAGTTGTATGCATGACAGGGCAGGATTCCATCGAGCTCATGTGGCAATGTGGAATGAGCGCAAATTTCATTTGGTACTTGAAGATATCGTACGATGGTAAGGTGCGTGATGCCGACATGACATGGTACCAGCAAATAACACTATTATACATCTCTCCCAAGACTAACATACCAGTCGGGATTCAAGTAGCAATTTCGGCGAGAGAGATTAAACCACCACCGACACATTCTTCATCACAATCGATGTATTAATCGAAGGCATCATGATATTGTTTGCTAGTGAGTCAATTCAGTTTGAAATTTTTGTATTTGAATACTATGTTTTTAAATTTATACATTTGTCATGAGATTGTGTAGACCATACTTTGCTTTCTATTTTAGATCGATAATTCATGGGAAGTTGCAAAGAAATGCATTCATAGTGCCACAGAGGGCATGAAATCTTTTTCTCGTGAGATACTTAGTCCATGCAGAGCCTCGGTTGAAGAGGTAGGAGATGGAGCACGATTGGAGCTTTATCTAAATACGATGGTACGCTCATCTTGATGTAAGAGCGTGATTACTAGGCCACAGTGCCCCAGGAAAAAACAACAATAATAAGCTCCACTACAAGACGAACACCAAGAAGAAGAAGAAGAAGAAGAAGAAGAAGAAGAAGAAGAAATTCCCAAATTCAATTGACACAAGTATTGCGTACTCGCAAACAGCTGGATCGGAAGAGGAAAAACCCCAACACTACACTCTGAGTTAGGTTGAAGAAGTTAGCCCCAACACTACACACTGAGTTAGGTTGAAGAAGTTCTTCTTTGTGTTGTTGAATTAGAATTTGTAATGTGAAGTTTGTGTTTTATAATGTTGATGTTTTAGAATGATGAAGTTTTGTTATTGTTGTTGTTGTTATTGTTATTGTTGTTAGTTGAGAGTGAGACAACGGTGCTAGATTTGTTGTTTTTGCTGGAGTTGTTATTGTTATTGAATACTATGTATTTGTACAGAGTTGAGGTAGAAGTTGCATGATTTGTTGTTGTAGCAGCTGATGCTGCTGTTGATGATTCATATATATATATAAAACTAAAGCAGTTATTTCCAACAACGTAATTTCCAACAGCGACCTAAGTTAACCAAAAATTGTTCAAAAAAGTCTTGCTCTCTGACTTGAACTTGTCATTTTGAACCAACCAAAGCCATTGGCGAAACCTCGGCCGTTGTTTCCAACAATGGCTTCAGGTTAACCAAAATTTGAGCCAAAAAGTCTTGCTCTCTAACTCGAACTTATCTTTTTGAACCAACCAAAGCCATTGTTGGAAACAACGACAACCTATAACCTAAGCCGTTGTTTCAGTTTAACCAAAATTTGAGCCAAAAAGTCTTGCTCTCTGACTTGAAATTTCCTTTTTTGAACCCACCAAAGCCGTTGTTTCTAACAAAGACTTCAGGTTAACCAAAATTTGAGCAACAACTCATGCTCTCTAACTTGAACTTGTCTGTCTTAACCAACCAAAGTCATTGTTGGGAATAACGACAAACTATAACCTAAGTTGTTTCCAACAACGGCTTCAGGTTAATTAAAATTTGGTCAAAAAGTCTTGTTTTCTGACTTGAGCTTGTCTTTTTAAATAATTCCCCCCTTTTTTTGTTTTAAGAAATTCAAAAAATTTTCTTCATATTTTTGTCTAATAACTTTTTGCATTTTTATTATTTCAGTACGTGGCGACATCTTATGACTTCGATTTTTACTCACTATAAACATCTTTTCAATTAACTATCTCTTCACTGTACTTATCTTCACTTATTGCAGTCTCCAATAACGGGTTAGGTTGAAGAATTCAAACGGAGATTTTTTCCTCAAATTTTTTAGTCTGCATCATGTAGGGATAAATAATACGAGTTACATCTGGAGCTGAAACTATAATAGATGCTACCGAGAAATTTGTAAGATAGCTTGAGAGATGCAGGGACTGAACATCCTATAACTCTAGGGATTAGTCATGGCCATGATTTTTTTTTTCTTTTGCAACAAAACTGCATAAGATAAGAAAAAGAAAAGAAAATGAGAACAAGGAGTATAATGTGACTTGACTAATCATGTATTCCTTGACTGTCATGACAAAATTTTGTTCATATTTTTCTAAAAACAATTTTTTGCATTTTAAAAAACATTGTAATGTGAAAAGAGTTAAAACATGACCTTCTAACCCTATCCCTTAAGAAGAGAGCAAGATTTTTTGCTCAAATTTCAACTAACCTAAAGCTGTTGTTGGAGACAAAAACCTAGGTTATACTCTGCCGCTGTTTCCAACGACGGCTTTGGTGGTTAAAATAGACAAGTTAAACTCAGAGAGCAACACTTGTTTCTCAAATTTGGGCTAACCTAAAGCTGTTGTTGGAGACAACGCTTATGTTATAGTTTGCCGTTGTCTGCAATAACATGTTAGGTAGAAGATGAATTTGATGGAGATGCTAGGGTGAGAGAGAGAATTAAGATTTTTATTTCATTTTTTTATTAATAACCTAGGCTGTAAACAAAGAAAGGAAGATAAGTTTTTTACAACTCACAATTCCACAAAAATTTCCAAAAAAAAAAAAAACGATATAGACAATAAGAAAGAAATTAGGCAAGAAATTCATTGCGCTTCAGAGTGGAGAGTCATCAGATCCTACTGTGGTGTAAACACTAAACACAGTCAGCCCGAAGATAGTTACATTTCACTTATGAAAAAAAGCCCTAAATCGGAGTCATACGATCGCATCACGTATTAAAAAAATTATAGTCCAACAATTAAATTAAAAAATAAAAAATAAAAACAACCAAAAAAAGTAAAACAAAAACAAAAGAAAAAAAAAATTAAAAAAGAAAATCCCAAAGCCGTTGTCTCCAACAACGGGTAATATTAACCTAACCCGTTATCTCCAATAATGGGTTAGGTTGAAGATGAATTTGTTCAAATTTGTTACAAACAATCAAGTCTCTGTTTGAAATCTTCAACTAATATAGAGCAAGAGTTTTTGCTCAAATTTCAACTAAACTGAAGCAGTCAATCTAAGTTATACTTCGCTGTAGTCTCCAACAACGGTTTTGGTTGGTTCAAAAAGACAATTTCAAGTCAGAGAGCAAGAGTTGTTGTTGTTATTGATGTTATTGTTTTTCGTCAATTTGTGATGATTGAATGAGATGAGAATGTGAATGTATGTACATGAAGATTGAATGAGATGAGAATGTGATGATTGAATGAGAATGTATGTATATGAAGTTGTCATCATTGGTGTTGTTATTGGGATATGAAGATGATAATGTACGAGCATTTTGTTGCAGCTGCTAAATTAGATGTATGCAGCTGTTTATGCTGCTGAGTATATGTTTCAATTTTTTTTAGTACAATTCACAATGTAACCCATTATTGGAGATAACTGGTTAGGTTAAATAAACCCATTACACATAATCTAACCCGTTATTGGAGATAACGAGTTAAGTTAAATAACCCGTTATATATAATAACAGGTTAAGTTGAAGAATTCCAACATAGAAGTTGAATTTCTTCAAAAAATCCACATAATCTAACCCGCTATTGGAGATAACAGGCTAGGTTAAATAAACCTGTTATTTGTAATAATGGGTAAGTTTAATAATTCCAACAAAGAACTCGAATTTCTTCAAAAAATCACCATAATCGAACTCGTTGTTGAAAATAACAAGTTAGGTTAAATAAATCTGTTATCTACAATAACGAGTTAAATTGAAGAATACCAACATAGAACTTGACTTTCTCCCTCCCAACTCCAATGCTAACTCTAACCCTTACCATAACCCTAACCCTAACCCTTGCATCTTAACTTTAACGAACACAACTTCGATTTAACTTTCTTTGAATTTCACTTTAACGAACATAACTTATCTCTAACCCTCCCAACTTATACTCCACCTCCAACCCTAACATGTTAACTTATCTCTAGGCATCCTAACTTCGCAGTTGGACTCTCTATCTCTCTATAACACTCTTTGTAACTCCCGTTTCCAATTATGTATTTTTTCTATGTATTCTTGTATTTTGGGTATCTATAAAATTTTCCATTCGCTCGAACTCATTTTATCATTAAAAGCTCACATTAAAATCCCAAAGCCCAACCCAAACTCTAATTCAAACCAAAACCTGTAACCCGTTAACACAAACCCGTTAACCTTAAACCACTTCACCCCATTATCTCCACTGAATTCTCCCCCAATCAGTCATTACACAATTAATCACTCCATCTCCTATTAGTCCTCCTCATTATCTCCCCTTAAAAAGTCCCAAACCTTATCTCTTCTTCTTCCACTTTACAATCCAACCATCTCCTCCATCATCTACTGCCTCCACCTTCTCCTTCACCCGAGCCACCACCAACAGCCCGCTTCAACCTCCAACACATCAGCACCTCACCTCCTTTCCAATGAACCCGAATAACATCTCACCCCACTACCGTCCTCTACCAACAACAATCCCGCAGCCTCCACCTCTTTACTGCCTTCTTCTTCAACCTGAGCACCCTGACTCTCTACACCCAACTTCCATCTCCCTTCACCAACCTGAGTCCTATCTCCTTGCTACCACCATGGCTGCGTTGCTGTCTCCACCCGAAGCCATCCTCAGCCCGACCTTGCTGCCATTTTCGATCACCACCTTTTTCTTCATCCCTCTCCCTCTCCTTACTACTTTACTGCTCTTCAAATCCACACTCGACCAACCTCCTTCACCCTCCAAACATCAACCCCTTACTTGTTGCCCCTTAGCCCAACATTAGATCACTTCCAAAACATCAACTCCTTGCTACCTCTTAACCAAACTCGACCTCCATACAAGCCCATCAACCCGAACATCAACTCCTCCATCTCATCGAAATCCAAACTCCATCTTGCTGCCATTGTCTTGCTGCTATTCTTGCTCTTTGCAGCCATTGCTCGCTGTAGTTGCCATGTTGTTGCTGTCATGCTGTCGTATTGCTATCGTGTGCTATCGTCGTAGCCGTCGCCACTTCATCTTCTCCCCGTCGTAATTGTTGTAAGAGGCAATTGTTCTTGAACTCTTGCAAGTATTCTTACTCATATTGATCTATTGTATTGTCCACTTGTTTGTGATCCTTGCTTCATCTACTCAAATTGTGAACCCATATATATATTGCTTCATCTACTCAAATTGTGAACCCATATATGTATATATATACATACATATATATGTGTGTGTATATATATATATATATATATATATATATATATATATATATATATATATATATATATTCATGAGTTAAACCGAACCTATTGTTTCCTTTCAATTCGTATTCATAGCAGATCCCAAACATAAAATCTCTTATCATGATCATTATATGCATACACTACTCACGATTATAATCACCAAGTTATACGAATACCATGCTGTAGAATTACTAATGTTGATTGATACTTTTATCACATGTTAGAATCATGATTCTCGTAGACATGTACTTGATTTAAATTCGATTTGATTAATGGACAGAAACATGAATGCACTTCTGACCATAAATACTATTTTTGTGAATCGAAGTTTTAAAACAACGCAATTGATTTTTTGCCCAGTCGTCTGCCTGATTTTTTGTAGAGAATTAGACTCAGTCCCTGTAACCAAAATTATGGTTTTATAGATCTATCTTGTGGCACTCTGAGTGTAGAATCTAGATTATCTTATGGTTTTGCAAACCGACTTGTAGATTGTGAGTTATTTTAGTGCTGTAACATCTAATCTTTCAGATTTCTTGATTTAGATGTATCGTCCCTGTAAACTACTTGAAATAATGAATTATTGATGGAATTCTGATGTGAGACAAACCTAAATATAATAGACAATGTTAGGAATTAGATTCTAAATTTTGGAAGATTTATTAATGATTTACAGTAGAGTTATTAGCATGAGAAGTTGGCCCTATACTGCTGCCTAAACATTGTACCTGTAAACATCTGACAGTTAGGCCTAGCTACTGACCTATAATGTGTCATGTGAATAGACATTGGATTCAGAAGAGAGTCTACATTCTGGAACCCCTGACGAAATCGATTTTTCTTTCCTGTAGCAGCAGAAAAGTGAGTTTTAGTACAATAGTGTAGTACAGTATTGCATTTTGATGTTCTTAAAATACAAATATTATTACTATTCGTACTTTATAAATTGAACTAATGCAGTAGATCGATAGAACAACTCTATATCATGCATTGCATAGTTCTTGATACTCTCTCGACACTTTCTTGATATATTCTTGATACTTGTTGTGATTATCGTCTTGAATCTATCGTATCATGCATCGTTATTTTTATAGTCATTGATATTGTTTGGATGACTTGGATGACGGAACTAAGTGGCACATGGAGCAAAGTTCCACGTAGAACTAAGTACCACATGGAGCTAAGGGTCACGTAGAACTAAGTGCCATGTTGTAAGAATCGACAGGGGCCACCACTAGAATCTGCGGGGGCTACCTCTAGAATCAATATTCTAAGAAGTGAAATGACTATCTTGATATATACCATTCTCACTGCTTTCCCAGACTGCATGTTCATGATTAGTCATAGTAAAAGAATAACAAGTCGGGGCAATAAAGGTTATGACTTAGTAGTGAATAATATAGAAGAGTGTACATGGAGGGGGGTCGGTGTTTTCCGTTTACACGTTTACATATTTCCCATTTACATGATATGATTCCTGATACTGTCACTACAAGATCCGAGTGCATAATCCTGTAGAATTCACCACTTGAGTCCAAAACGTTCACTTGATTGTTATGCACCTGAACCTGTGGTATGGGACATAAGATTAAATGCATTAGATATGTTAATAAAAGATTGATAAATTAAGATTAACATGAAGCATTCACTTGTTTTCCGATTTCCTGATTTCCTGATTTCCTGATTAAAGGATTTCATATTTGCATGTTTCCCCAATCACATGATTCGTAATTTTCGATTGATCTTACCCTTGATTCTTGATTGGACTTGCCTTCAGTTGTCACTTGTATCACACATGATTATAGTGTTTCAATAATTGCATTGCCAGTTCTTGCGTCTTTCAATGTTATACATTGTTCATCGTTATCAAATTGTTTGTTGCTACTTGTAGTCTGTAGCTTGCTGTAACAGACCCCCCCCCCCCCCCCCCCCCCCACACACACAGAGTATATGTTGAATTTGCAGGTACCGGAAGAGTAACTAATAGAAGGACTTGACAAACAATTCTTCTAGAGGATGGAGTTAGATTTGGCATGCATTAGTTTATTTATTTTATGCTATTCCTCAGTTACTGCTGTTATTATTTCGGACATTGTGTATCCGGGCATTTCGACCCAAAGTTTATGTTTCTAGATGTTGGTTGTTTGTGGATTACTTAATGTCTTTCTCTGTTTATGTGATTATTTAATTTTATGCGTGGTTGTGATCATGATTTATTGTTGAATTATAACTGTACAGTTTATGAATAATGTGTATAATTTGCTGTGCCTTAGTCGCGTGCTTGCAGTTTCGTATTTTGGGAAGCGGGGCGTGACACTCTTCACTGTTAACGTAACCCATTGTAACCAAAACCGAGAATGTTGATTTTGATTATTATTATTATTAACTCTATAAATATAATTTCCTATTAACTTTTATATATATTTAAATTTCAAAACTTTTTTTCCATTATTATTATTATTATTATTATTATTATTATTATTATTATTATTATGTTTCCATTATTTCCAAGTTGTTGCGCTTATCATGATGTACCATGCTTTCTTCCTGTTGTGTTTATCTCTAGCGAAGGTGTACCTATCCATTGGTCATCATGCGAGGTTGGGAAAGTGTGTACTCCGAGAGCTCGAAGTACATCGTGCCAAATGGCTTTGCTTCATGGGCAATCAAGGAATAGGTGATTCATTGTCTTTGAATGGGCGTTGCAAAAGCCACAAGAGGTATCAAATGTCGTTTGTCTTTTGGCAAGGTTATCACGGGTGAGCCTTGCATCATTGAGAACCAGCCACAAGAAGACTGACACTTTTAGTGGGGCTTTTGCTTTCCAAACTACTGATAACCAGGGAGGCCTGTATCCACGGTAGTGAATCCTTGAGTAGAGAGAACGAACTCTGAACTACCCATTCTTCTCTAATTCCCATGAACGACTAGCCGGTCTTGATGTACATCCAACCCAATAGTTTACGATGTGCTGTCGTAGTCCCTCCATTCTAATATTCAATTATGGTGTGAGTCTGGAACTGGGGATGGTGCTCCAGATGCCCCTTTTCCAGGCTTTGACTACGGTCATGTTAGGTTGCATGCATCAGTGGAATAGATCAGAGAAAAGTGACTCAGTGGTTGTCCTCCATAACACTGATTTCACCAGAATCTTGTTGAGTGCCCACTTCCCAGAAAGGAAGAGGTGCAACTATTGAACGGATCATGAGCTTTGGCGACTCATCTCCAGAACTAGGAGGTCCTAGGTCTTACGCGGAAACCTTGTAGTCATGTTCCTTTACCCTTGAGGTATTGCTGGACTAAATTTTTCCAACCCTCACCATTGGGGTGGTAGGTTTTCCACCACCATTTACCTAGTAGGGTAAGGTTCTAGTCCTTGAGATCAATGATACCCCCATGCTCTTTATGCACGCAAGCTTTTCCCCATTTAATGAGGTGGTATCCATCTCTGAACTGATATGCTTCTCTCCACAGGAATCTTTTTCGAACCCTATCTATCCTTTAAATTACCCACCTTGGTATCTCAAAGAACTATATGTAGTAGGTTAGGAGGCTGGTGAGTACTGCATTGATGATTGTTACCCTCCTTCCTAAAGACAAGTATTTATCTTTTCATCTAGCGAGGCGTGCCTCCACCTTCTTCATCAAAAAGCGCATTGGGGATGATGGTACTCTTGCAAAAATTCACTCGTAATCTTGATCAGAGTTCAAAGTAATACAATATTTCTTTGAAAGTCACTGTCGCTTTGTATTGTAGAATGGAGAAACCTACTCGATTTTTGTTATGACCCACAGGGGAAATCCATTCCTTGATTTACAATTGTTAGCCATTCCCCATAGAGCTTCTACGTTAGGGTAAAAAGGAGAGCGGATAGTGGGTCGCTTTAGCATAGGCCCCGTTTGCAAGAGAACAAATGGATTTTCACAAGAGTAGCATCATTGCACTTTCTAACGAAGTGGTTTAATGAATGATGATTTAATTTTCACAAGACAAATCGAAACTTCTTACGTTCTTCAATCATTTTTATAGAGATAAAAAAGATAGACAAGAGAGGAGCTTGAGAAGGGGGGGGGGGGGAGGGGGGGTGGGGGAGCGAGAGAGTACTGGAACCTGATGAATGTGGAATTGGAGATTAAAGATCTAGGGTTTGAAGATAAGGTGAACGCAGGGGGAGGGGGGTTGGGAATCCTAGGGTTTATAATTGGAGAAGATGAACCATCATATTTTGGTGGAAAAAAATTAAATTAAGTAGAAGGCTTAGGTAGGAGTGGGGCAGAATAAATAAGGGTATTTTAGGGAGACCAAATTTAAAAGAAGTCACGTGTCAGTCACGTGTTAGTCACATGTCATTAAGAGTAGTTAATTACGTGGGTTTGCAAAAACTGGAACTTGAGGGGTTTTCTTCTTTGGCTCATAGTTGAGGGGGTGTCTCGGGTTTGGCCCATAGTTCATGCAGGTTTTTTTGTCGTTTACCCAAATTATACTGTCATATCTAGGGTTAGTAATGTAGGGTGTAAGGAATACATATATTTCCTATCCTTTACATGCAAAAATGAATCAGGCACAATGATTTAGTTTCAATTTTTTAGATAGCAATTGAATATATATATATATATATATATATATATATATATATATATATATATATATATATATATATATATATATATATTCCCCTTTCGTTGTGCACTAGACCTCCGTGTGCACTCGGCCTTCCCATCATGTGACTATAAAAAACAACGATTTTCAATCATACAATTTTCAACCATCATGTGACTATAAAAAACAACGATTTTCAGCCACACAATTTTGTAACAATTCAATTGATGGGAAAATGAATTTCAAATGATTTGATTTTATATATTTTAATTAATTTAGATATGTAGATCAATGTGAATGGTTCGGATCGTCAATACGAAGGTGGAAGGCTGAGTGCACACGAGTGAACACGGAGGCCTAGTGCACAACGAAAGGGGACTCTCTCTCTCTCTCTCTCTCTCTCTCTCTCTCTCTCTATATATATATATATATATATATATATATATATATATATATATATATATATATATATATATATATATATGGGCACTCTTTAGTTGCATATTGGGTTGGTGCGCACTCCCATGTGCATTCTCCCACAGTCGCACAATTAAGAGCAGGATCATGATAGTGATCGGGTGGCTCTCCTTTCTTCCTCTCTCTCATTTATTATTAAGGGGGTGAATGAGTCTTTTCATTCATTCCTCTCTCATTCTACATCATTCTCTCTCAGTTTTCACTCACATTTCTCTCTTCCTTGAAACCCGACCAATCCTCCCAAACCCGCTGAAACCCTAGCTCCAAAACCCACCTCTAGCTCCAAATCGGCCAAGCTACGCTCCAAATCCGACGAGATCTTCTCCAAAACCGACGTTATTCTCTTCTTCCACATTCATCCAAAACCCTAACTCCACCTCCAAATCGCGTGTTCCCAAACCCGATGATGCTGTAACCCTAGCTCCAAACCTGACGAACCTGTTCAATCTTTTCTCTTCCTCCGCCCTCCATCACCTTCCTCCAATGTGATATTCCACCAACCTCGCTTCGTACTTTCCCCCAAATTTGAAAAAACACTGGCTCCTCGTCCTCCCCAAATTTTCCCAAATTCGATTTGGTCATCTTCTCCTCTCCCTCACTGGTCCGAAACCCTGCCCTAGTTCCTAAGATTTCAAAATGAAAATAGTAGGAGGTATATATATATATATATATATATATATATATATATATATATTCCTTAAAAAAAATTTCTATTTTTTTTTTCTTTCTTTCAATTCCGGTATTCGGTTAGTTGTTTGGTGTGTTCAGTGTATGTAAATGTGAGTCTTAACATATGGTTTTATTTAGTATGCAAAAATAATAATCCTTCAAAATCATAGCTCTTGGGTCTTAATTTTAGGTGTTGCAAAAAATATACTTTAATATGGTTAGTTTTAGTATGCAAAACTCATTCTTTAGGTTGAGACATGGTTGAAGATTGTTAGATAACTTGTTAACATATTAATCTCCCCGTGAACATTTGTTCAATAACTTTTTTTGTATTATGTTCATTGACAATGTTCTTTTACTTTGATAATAGGTATGGAGATTGATGAGGGGAGGTCTAATGTCAGTGGCCATTTTTTGAGAGTACAAGAAGGTGAATTTCTCCCGATAGTTTACGGGCACGTAAAACCACATGTAGGTGTGGCATTTGATACCCTAGACCAAGCTGAAAATTTTTATGTGAGTTATGCTAGATGTCGAGGTTTCCAGATGCATAAGGGGTCAAATAAACTGAAGGATGTCAAGGTAGTGGAGAAGACATATGTTTGTAATAAAGCAGAGGTGCCGAATAGTAAGCCTAATGATGTTAGGAGGGGAACTACATCTAGAACAGCTTGCAACACTTTGGTTTGTGTGAAACTAAACAAAGAAATACATTCATGGTATTTTGATTCATTTTATGAAGTACATAATCATGTATTTACTTCACCTAGTAGAAGACATTTGTTGCCACGAAACCGTAGTGTGTCAATTTCCGATAAAGCAATAATGGAGAAACTTTCACAAGCTAACATTCCTACGTGCAAACAAATGATTTTCTTTGAAGTTCTTGTGGGGTTCATAATAGAGTTGGATTCACCAAAACGGATGCTAGAAATCATTAGAGAGACTTGAGGGAGGCAATGAAAGGTCACGATGGGCAAATGTTGGTTGAAATTTTCAAATGGTAACAAAAAAAAGATCATTTTTTAATGATTTCGAGGTAAATGAGTTTGGTCGATTGTCTCATTGTATTTGGGTGGATGGTATTGCTAGGAGGATCTATGAAGAGTTTGGTGATGTCGTTTCCTCTGATCCAACACATAGTACGAACTGCTATGGAATACTATTTGTTCTATTTGTTGGAATAAATCATCATTGGTAATCAGTTTTCCTAGGTTATGGGTTCATTCAAAATGAAAAGGTTTCATCATTTGTGTGGTAATTTGAAAAATGGTTAGGAGTAATGAAACATGCTCTATTTGGCATGGTGTCGGATGAAGATCGTGGTATAGGTGCTACAATCAAAGCTATTTTTCCTGAAATTCAGCATAGGTATTGCATTTGACATATTTTGGACTAGATTCCAATAGAGGTGCCTAAACTGAATCAAGATAGCGATTTTATGAATGCTTTTAAAGATAATATTTTGGAATTCTGATAACTACATTGCTTTTGAAGAAAAATGGAATTCATTACTTATTGAGTATGAAGCAGAAAATAATAAATGGTTAAATGATAAATTTAAAATTTGTGAGACATTGGCCCTCGTCCATCATAAATCTCATTTTTGGGTCGGTATGAATTCTTTCTTGAAGATTCATACCCAGAATAAGTACTTAGTACATGAATTTTCCATAATCTTCGAGAGAGTCTTAGCAAGACAAAGAGAAGAAGAACTTAAAGAAAATCATTGCAGAGAAGAAACCAAAATTGAAGGCCGAATGACCTATGGAGGAACAAATGGCGCAAGTCTACACATTGATCTATAAATTCCAAAGGGAAATACATTCAAGCATATTATATAATGTGAGTTTGTTGCTAGATGATGAGAATGAGGCAAATATATTATACCTAGTGAAGTGGTGTGGCAAATCAAAAAATAAGAAAGTGGTTACTTATTCCAAAAGAAATCAAATGACTAGTTATTCATGCTAGTTGTTTGAATTCATGGACTTTTCGTGCACGCAGATTTTTGCATATCTTAAGTATTCCGATCAAAATGAACTACCGAAGCAATATATTTTAAGAGATAAATGCTACACATGCATTGGTTTCTACCCAATCATACATTGGGCTTGACTTTTAGTGATCATTGCTCCATCCCTCACTAAAAGACAAAAGAAAAAACTCAATAATCAGTAAAAGACGGTTCCAATGTATGTTTGGGGAAGAAACCAATGCATGCATAACATTTCTCATTTTAAGAAGATGGACCTGAGATGTAATAAGAAGAAGCATGATAAGTGAAGGCAGTTGCGAGAACTTTGGTTCTCGCTTATGTGAGTTGAGTAATTTTGCAAAACAACAAGTTGTTTTGGAATAACTTCCAATGAAGGATACAAATTCATGCGTGACAAAATTATCATGCCCCGCTTTCCAAAAATACGGAATACGAGCACATGACATTGGCTCAGCGAATGACTAGCGTCACCTATAAGCTGTTTATCCAATCAACTCAACAATATAATCAATACAGAATAATTGCGCAGACAATAATAATAATCTCATGAACTATAATACTTGGAATAAAGCAATATAAAATATCCAAATACAATAAACCAATGCTGGAAACAATAATAAAATCCAGATCATAAGCCTAATACAATAATAATCCAATCACAAATAGATAATAAGTCTCAATACAATAAGTTCATTAAAAATAACATTCAATTATAAAGCAGTAGTTCTTTAGAAAGTTTGTTCTCCAATCCCAGCAGGAAATTCTCCTTCATTACCTGTGTACACTTCATCTAAAAAGAGTAGAAAAATTGTCCTTAGAACAAGTCATGGACAACAAGTAGAGAAAGCAAAGAACAATGGAATAACGGTATAATAATGAATCATTGGATCAATAGGAATCAATAACATAAGACGATAATAATAATCAATATCATGGTAATCGATGTAGTCGCTATAAACAATGATTCAATATTCGGTAATAATAATCAATGATCAATATCAATAATACTTAGCCAATATTCGATATTTATAGAAACAATGATGAACAATATGCAATGTCGGTGATGTGTCAATCCTTATGTCTATTAATCATTTTAATCCTAACTAATGCACGTACTACTGTGTCCCATATGTGCCATACCACTGGTTCGATGCATACATACAATTTCATTTAGACTTAAGTGGTGTACTCTGCAGATCATGTACTTGGCAACGGTAAACATTATTCACCTTTCGGTGCACAGTACGGTCTTCGGCAACGATATGGTACACGATAGATTGGGTTACGGCCATAATCCATAATCACACAATAAAACAATAGCTAGAACATTATTTAGGGAAACATGGAACCTTCCTCCAAGTACAATCTCTACTTTGTTCACTACTTAAATCACCCTTTAAACCTCTGACTTGTTAATTATTTTATCGATGCAACAATACAATATGCAATTAAGGGACATTTCGAAGACAATAGTATCAATAGGAGAACAATAGGATGATAACATGGATAGGACGATTAGAATGGTGAAAATAACTCATTAGGATCATGCAATGCAGCACAAACATTTTAATTCATGCAATATTACGATATAGGAATAATTAATCTATTAAAATCTGGATTATAAAATTCTAGACAGCAAGTGTAATCTGTACAAAAATGCAGTTTCCCACTGTTTCAGAAATTGAAAACTAAATCCGTCAGAAATTCTAGAAACTAGACTTCCACACGGTTCCAACGCATATTTAAAGTTCAAAATCTGACAATAGTAGCTAGGTCAATCACATTGATCTTTACAGATTTCATGCCCAGGCAGAAATTCGACATCATATTATTTTATTTTTAGAAACCTGCAAAAACTCAATAATAAATTCATTAAAAATATTTTATAGACTCCTAAACATTATTACTAACAATCTGGAAATTATCAGAGCAAAATTTTAACATTTGATCGGCCTTTTTACTGTTTAAGCATGCAAGATACAAGAATCTAAAAATCTGAAAGTAAAAATACAGCTGTAGTAAAACAGGCATAACTTTTGCTACACAACTCGAAATTTAGAAATTCAAGATGTTCTGGAAGCTAGAAAGGTAATGCTACAATTCATATTCAGAAAGTGATTTATTTTAAGATCATTTACTGGGTCGAAAATAGCAGTTAACATACAGCCAGCAAGCAATATACAGGGTTTTGGGTATTTTTCATGAAATAAATTAATTAAACATGATGGGTATCAATTCTACTAGTCGATAAACTTCTCAATCAGTATGAAGGGTATAACAACATGGTAAATAAGATTAAGAACACATATATACATCAACTTATCATCAATCAACCATCAATCGATCAAACAACACACAACCTAGCAATTCTTTCTACAATAATTAATTTGTGTGATAATTATATGAACAACCCTATTATCGATTTTATATGCAGCCATGAAAGATTCAATCTTTGGAGTCAAAAGTGGCACGATGTCAAGTAAATAGGGGTTAGCTCGTGTAAACCCTCAATATACCCAACGAAAGAGATGAACAATGTATAATACGATAAATAAAGGATCTACTTGCAAGAGTTTCAACAAAACTTGAATTTGATGCAATTAAAAATTCAAGAGGAAGTGACTTGCCTTATTAACGGTGAAATTGAATACCAAGAATAACGGAATAAAGATCCCAGAGCAACGAACCTACGAACTAGCATTATCTAGCATGTGCAATATACGTGCAATAACATCCAAGCAATCAACAGTAAGAGAGAGAGAGAGAGAGAGAGAGAGAGAGAGAGAGAGAGAGCTCAATAGCAATGACTAGGGGGAGTGGTGGTGGGTCTGACGTTGACTGAGGACGACAGCGACAGGGTTGTCGACGACATCGGCAGCAACACTGTGGTCAACGGGGAAGGGAAACAGCGGCGGTGGGGTCCTGGCGCTACTGTGCTTAGGCGGGAAAACAGAGGAGAAGGCGTTGGGGTTTCGGGGTGTGCTGGCAGTGCTGACAGGAGGGCGGCAATGAGCGGGGTGGTCACTGGAAGGTGGCGACGAGATGGGGTCGCCGGAGAAGAGGCCGAGGAAGAAGACAGTAGATGGGTTCAGGAGTTTGGGTAGGAAACACTTGGGGAGAGAGAGAGAGAGAGAACGGGAGGAGAGAGAAAGAGGAGAGAGTAGACGGCTCTAGGGTTTCAATTTGTGAAATTTTTAGGGTTTGTACTAGGGTTGTATTTATAGGGTACAATTAGGGTATTTGGTTAGTGGTTTAGGATCCAATAATAGCAGTTTTGGGTCAAGAAAAAATGAAATTGGGTTTTAGGGTTCAATAAGAGATAGATCTAAAATAATAGGGTTCAAATAAAAATACCCGCAATTAATAGAAGAAATTAGGATCAAGAAGAATAGCTTAATTAAGAAGAACGATGAATTTCATGAACAAATTAAATTAAAATAATCAATGACGAAGGAAAATAGAGTATTTTATTCAATTACAAATAAAACATTTCAAAAGGGGGAAAATGAAAATAGCGGGAACGGTAATTACAAAAATGCTAAAAAATATTGAATACTTTCATCTTATGCAACCCAAAGTTAGTGGACAAGCATATGAAGAACACTTCAAAATGTTTCAAGTTGAAGTGGAAGAGCATCTTCAATGCAGTACAAAGGAAAGCCAAGTGGAAAGAGAATGAAGCCTCAAAGAGAGAAGTTGAGAGGATAACCTAGAAGATGCAATGCTTGTGGTATGCGGGGACAAAATCACGATTCATGAAATTGCCCAACCAACTTGATAGGTCAAATTTCACTCTTTAGTTGAATTTGAATTAATATTTAGTAATATTGTTTTTTAAATTAAAAATTGAACCTGACTAAGTAACACTTTATTGTCATGTGTTTAGTGGAACCATTGCACAAGAAGAAAGTTCCGAAGACACATATGATGATATGAATTGAGATAATTTATGATGCATTTAGTCAATTACTTGCTGTTTTCCATTAACTTGTTCAAACATCCCACTTGATTAAGTTTAATATAGTAATTATGGGTTATGATGTTGCAGGCAATGGTTGAATTGAGGGGGGGGGGGGGGGGGTGCGTTCGATTCTCACAGAAGCTTTTGTATTGGGTGAATAAATATTGAAGCTACTGGACCACTATGTGGACACTTATATCTGTTAGGGGAGTATCACACTAATTGATTTTTAAATTTGGTTCCTTGCTTTTTTGTGTGTCGGTGTAAGCAGTGATGACAACCACTAATTCTCAAATGTGTGTGATGGTTGGATACTTATGATGTGTGTCAAATGTGTATGATAGTTGGATACTTATGATCATTCATCAATCTCAAATGTGTGTATACTCTCAAATAGTTTCTTTGTGATTTGGGAATGTGTATTTATAGCTGATGTTGTGTTATTCTCAAATGTATCAATTTATTTTTTAAGCTAGTGCACTACCAAAGATCTCCCTATATTTGTATCACTTTGCAAAATTGAGTTATGACAATTTTTGCCCACGTGTGTTACACACATGTATTTTGTACCGTTACGTGTAATATTCGTAACATTATTAATATAAATGTTCTACGTATTTTTTATTTTGATTTTTTATGAATATTTTTCGTTCTCTTGGATTTATTTGTATTTGAATATTTATTGATACGTGCGATGCACGTGTTTGCAGTGCATGCGTTGGCTGTATTCTTTTTCAAAATAAATTTTATGAAATGTGTATATTGATTTGATTTGTGCATAAAACTTTTTATTTTGATTAATTTAAACTAGTTCTATTAAATCTATATTAAATTGAGTAGCATATGTGATTGTATTAAATAAAACTGCTAAATTTTTTGTGTGTAGTTTATGTGCACACAAACACATAGTAAGCCCATGCACACGAGAAACCCTTCAGAACCCGGGCTATACCCAAGCTTGTTGGCCGGCCAAATTTTTAAGGAGGAAAGGGAGGATTTTTTTTTTTTTTTTTGAATTTGATTAAGGAGTATGGGTAGTTAATTGGAAGAGTGAGTGGTTTTGGAAACTTCCCGTCACTGCTCTTCATTTAATAGCCCCCCCGGCCAACGTAGGAAAGTCTCACTTTTTCCATTTTCAAATCCTACATTCTGTTTTTGGAGTTGTGTTCTTGGAGGGAGAAAACTAGGAGCTTTGACTAGGAGTTTTATTGCAAGTTGCATCATGGTGGGTGTTTCTTTAGTTCTAAATTTTTATAATGCCAGGATAATGTTAGAAGATTTGTTATGTGCAATCTAGAATCTTTTAGGTGGTGAATTAATCTTAGAATTAAATGTGTATGTCAATTTAATTAGACTAGAAGAAATTGTAGAAAGGAAATTTGTTTATCATGTATTAGATTGTTAAATTTCATTAAATTGCTAATGCGATAATGTCATATTTTTTAGCCTAATTCTTACATAGAAATGAGCACAAATTAGATTGAGAAATTGTATGAGATGTAGTCCTTGAATTGCATTATTGTATTGTTATAGATGAATTTTGTGATGTCTCATATTAATAATTAAATTAAACATGGGTAATTGTGGATGTGTTAAATACTAAAATTTTCCATGTTAATTTCCCTATAATATAGAGTTTAATGATTATAAGTTAAGATTTGTATTCGATGTTGAAATAATGAAATTGGGGTAGAGAACAGTAAGCATGTTCTTCAATTTCCCTGAGAGGTTTCGACATACTGTGTTGTGTGAGAACCTGGTCTTGGCGTTCGACTTTGGGCACTGTGTACAGTGTCGAAAGTCGTAGGTTCGATTATGCCTGAGTGCAGATTAATCTTGTTTTTATTTCCATTTGAGGCGAGTTTTAGTCTTATTTATTAATTTAGAACCTTTGATAGAATCGCCAGTTGGGAATACTGGTTTGTGTGTGAGGCGTGGGGTGTAGGTGGTCTTTGGTTCGAGCCTTGGGAACTTCTTTTCTCTTTGAAATTCTTTTAAACTTCTAAAATCAATAACAGAAACATATAGCATATTTTTGTCAAAATTCTACACCAACAGCGAATGGACTTGTGGTTAAAATACATTTGTGAAGATGCTTTCATTGATTGTTTGGATTGATTCTGCAATCGTTTCGTTATAAAACAAACAAATTTGTAATTTTGAGCTAGTTATAAAAGATTTAGAGAACTATTTGGTATTTAAAATGTTGATGTAAATTGTTAATTTGGGAAATAAATTAAGAGTTATTTTCGGCAATGCTTTGCCAATGTGAAAATTTTATTGAAATATTTAGCATGATGGGTAAGAAGTGGCCTAGTTGTTGAGATTAGTGAATTGAAAAAAAAATTAAATAAGTGAATAAGAGATTTATAGATGAATGAAATTTATATTTTGAGGTTTAGGAGAACCTGAGCTATATATGAATGTGAGATGTATGAATTCTAGAGGCTGAGCGAGACCCAAAGTGCCGGCAGAGTGATGATTGAAATTTGAGAAGTGGCCAGTATGGGATATTGTCTCGGTATGTTGTTTTAAGTCCGGTAGGAGGGTAAGCTAGCTCTTGGTGGTATTATTTGTATTTGAAATAAAGTATAGGCACTAGAAGAAGATATGATAGAAACAACGACGAACATGTCTGGTAAAGAATTTGCAGCACCTAAGGGTTCGAGATCGAGAAATACACCTAGTAAATTTATGTATATGTGCTAGGGGTATATCTATCTGTCTACGAAAAGGTCGGTAAAGAACTTGCAGTTCCTAGGAATGGTCGGGACTGAGGATATGCCCGGTAAATCCACGATGTGTGGGCGAGGGGTATGCCGGTAAGGTTCGTAGTTGCAGGAGATCAACTTGCTAGGGTTCGTGACTAAGGATACGCCCGGTAAATCCACTATATGTGGGCTAGGGGTAGGCCGGTATGGTCCAATTTCCTGGGGTGCGACTCATACGTGATTACGTGTTGGAGTATATTCATTGAGTTTAGCGAGGGATTGAACCCTATGATGAGGAGTACGTTAAGGGCTTGCCCTCGGACCTATGTAGTATGAGATGCATAAAATCCAAACAAGTGCGCATTAGAGTTGCATCGTAATATGAATGTATGCATTAGTCATTAAGTTCATATCATACACTGACATAAGTAGGATAGTCACTTTTCATTGTGCATACAAGTTTGTGTGTGCTAAACTAGAAAATCGCTGTATTATAGCATTGTGTAAGTTTTAGCAACTGATGTACATGCAGTTTTTAAGTTGCGGGACTCGGATTAGCGAGCGACGCGGACATAAGTTCGTCGACGATAGATGTCGCAAGATTTAAGATATTGGACGTTATAAGTTGTATTTGGTTATGTATTTTTCTGTTGTATATTGTAATTTAAAGACATTGTAATGAAAAGTTTTAAATTCCGTGTAATTTTGTATGAAATTGAAGTAAAGATTATGTTTGTGCTACGAATTACTTATGTTTGGAATTCGGGGCGTTACAGAGTGGTATCAGAGCCGACTTCAAGAAGTAGTACAAAAATTATAAGGGAAACAAAATTAGGGTGGACATTAGATGTGTGAGTGTCAGTTTTGAGTCATATGAATGTTATGGTTATTGAACTTGCATTCATGAAACTCTCTTCGTATACATGGATGTGATATTGTATGCGAGTATTTTTTCTTTGTATTGCTAGTGTTATGGTTGGTTTAAACCTAGCATTTATGGTGCCTTGTACGTAAACTAACCTTTCTCTTTTATTTTCTTTCGTCTATTTTTTTCATACTACTTGTCATCTTTAACGCTTAATATTTTTTCAAAAAATTATTTTGTTTTACTATTAATTTACTTCAATAGTTATTATTTTATCTACTTTCCTTCATCTTAATCTTTTAATTTATATATATCTTAAGCTAATAGGTCTACCCCATCTCTCCTTTCTCTACTTTAAAATAGAGAAAGGAGAGCAAGAGTAGGAATTAACACGTGCAACCCACATCAATTGCCAAAACAGAATTGATTTTTTTTAAACCAAACCAAGCAAAATTAAAAAAACACAAAAAAACCTTTCTTCTACCACATCTTTGCCAAACCCACTAACCTTAACCCTCCCTACCCCAAAATCGACCCAAATCTCCTCCACTGCTCGTCGATCTCCTCGCCGTCGCCGCCCGACTGTCTCCTCGCCATCGCCGCCCGTCACTACCTGTCGCTACCCGCCACCTGTCGATCTCCTTGCCATCACCGCTCTACCTGATCGTTTTGGTTTGGATGATGCTTCTCCATCTTGAAAATCGAAACTTTATTGTAAGAGAAGAAAGAGAAGATAATGGCAGATTCGAAGCCAAAAAGAGAGCCATGCAAGGTGTGGATGATCACCAAGCCCTTCGTCAATGGCGGAACCTCCAGCATGCTTGCTACCTGCGCCATCCAGCCCATCGACATGATCAAGGTCAGTTGTTGTTCCTCGATCTTGATGGATCTCTACATAGATCTGAGGTTAGGGTTTTGATTTGGTTTGTTTGTTTTCAGGTGAGGATCCAGTTAGGAAAAGGGTGCACAGTTCAGGTCATCATGAGCATGATCGCATAAGAAGGATTAGGATCTTTGTATAAGGTTTGGTTTCCTTTTTTTGTATTATTTAGTTTTGTGATTTTTAGCTAAAATATGCACTGTAACCGTGGTTAAGAATAAAATAGTAGTCCAACAGATTTAGTTAATTTAGATATTAGTGTTTATGGTAGTTAAAGGAGGTCAAAGATGCCAGATCTTTTACATTTAGTCTAATACATGTAGTTAAATTTGTGATTCTTTTGGTTTGGATTCTGGCACTTTTTGATCTAATGATTTTGATTGGGTTCTTGATTTTTGGATGAGATTTTTTTTTTCTTTTCTTGAAATCGTCGCGGTTATTGTGGATCTACATTGCTTAATATCTATAATGAATGCGTATGTACTCAAAGTTGAATTGATGTTTTTGAATCCCTGGAATCATTTTTGTTATTTGATTATGCCTGATATTGTAATTTAGTTGGTTGTGTTTTTAAATTAATTTTAACATAAGTTTAGATTGAGATTTATGCTTTGTATTGGTGTAAAATTATTGGTCTTTCTTGATTTTAGAGATCATACTGCATAAATGTGCTTAACCTAGGCCAATACGAACGATCAATTCTAATCAAGGTTTTGTATGTAATTACTAGAATTGTGCTCTTCTAGGCATGAAGTTAGTTAGGTTCCGTGCATATGTTGGCTTCTATCTTAATCTTTTTAAAATATTATTTGTATTTTAAAATTTGTGTTATTTATTTTCAAAGAAAGATTCTTGCTGGTTGTTGTTGTTGAAGTCTTCGAAATCATATCACTCTTTCTATTGTGTCATCATATCAAGCAACAATGTGATGAGTTTATTTATCTCAGCCATTGAGAATAAACACTGTTGTAGCAGAATGATTATCGATTATTATTTGTGCTTGCTTTGACTTTAAGTAGCATGATCTTTTACTTTGACTTATTAATGTGTTGTTATTTGCAGGAATATAGAGCTCATTCGAATAAGGAGAAAACAAATCTTTAAACTCATGAGAAATTTAAATTCTAATATAGAGCCGAGATCAGAACCATATACTCGAAAATACACTACAACGACATCCCAAGGTTTTGGAGCATCAGAAAGCTTTTACCCTCCTAATCTTAGAGGGGAATTTGGAGTTGGGCTGTTGGATCTTCACGCCATTGATGATACTGAGCTTCTTTCTGAGCTACCTCATTAAAAAATTGTTTAAGACTTCATTTTTTTGAAAATTCTAAACAGTTAACTGTGTGTTCTCTCAATTATTATTTGGTGTAATAATAATCCTCGCCATTGCTGCCCGTCTCTACTTGATTGGAGTGGAGTTGATTGTGAATAAGATTAACATTTTTTGATATGATTAGTTTTTTATTCGAGTTGTTAATTGTTGTATTAGATGGTTTTAGTGTGATTGTTAGAAATGAGTTTTGTTTGGTAGCTTTTTGTGTTTTATGAATGATGGATTTTGTGCATCTTCACCGCCTATGCCACTTACGGTATGGTTCTTAATTGTTTTCTTGATTTTTCTTTATTTTCAATTGTTTAGTTGAAATGAATTTTATTTTTGTTGTGGTGGTTTGCATTGTATAGTATAGAGGAAGTTGCAGAGAAAAGGAAAGCTTTGATCGAGGATGCGAATGAGATCAAGATACCGGAAAATGCCTCTTCTTTTCAGGTAGTTTCCGATACTTGATTGGAGTGGAGTTGATTGTGAATATGATTGACATTTTTTTTTTCATATGATTTGTTTTAAATTCGGGTTGTTATTTGTTTATCGGAAGGTTTTAGTATGATTTTTAGAAAGAGGTTTTGTTTGGTAGATTTTGGTGTGTTGTTAAAGGTTTGTTTTTTTGAATATTTTGGATTTCCAGATATGTTAATTTCTGAAATCTAATTAGTTTAAGAGCAACTATAGTTATTTTTTTGTCCCTTTTTATTTTTTAGGGAACCATCATAGTTGTTTTAGGTACAAGTAAAAATAAATAAATTATACAGTTCTTTTTAGCTTTACAGACAAAATGTGGATAACATTAAAAAACAGTTATGAAGAAAAAAATTAGAAGATACTAACTAAAATTGTATTGTCATCTATATATGTAGATGTACTAGAAGACACTAACTAAAATTATGTTATCAATTATATTGAATAAAAATATAGAGTGAAACTGGTTTGAAAATTTGAATTGGTTAATATATATATATATATATATATATATATATATATATATATATATATATATATATATATATATAGCTTATTATCAATTATTGTACCCTCAATGTGTTTTTGATGTTGATTATGTTTGATTTGAGAGGGAAAGCAGTTGAGAAGCACACGGTGGAGACGAAGATAGCGGAGTACATCAAGGAGTCCGACAAGAGCTACAACCCAACTTTGGTAATTATTCATTTTTTTTCTTTTCCATTCAATTCAATAGAAATATAGAATGATACTGGTTGGTTTGAAAATGTGAATTTGTTAATCTGTAGATTTGTTATCTTTTGATTATATTGTGATCAAAAGAGTTAAGAGGCATCTCTAAATTTTTGAGTTTTATATAATTTTATGATTCTCACAAAATTATTTTAATCTGTGCAATTTGTATAGAATAACACTAATCACTAACTTATTTTCTTATAATTCAAATTGGTTCATGCTGAATTTTTTATTGAATATCTTTGATATTTTAATATATCTTTTGGTAAAATCTGTGCAATTTGCACAGGGTAAGACTAGTTCTGTCTTACTTTGCCTTCTTAATTTTTGATCATTCTTACTTTTATGTGCTTTTACGTTACTCATTTATTTTTGCTACTATTTTTATGTATTTTATTAGTTTTATTTACTCATTATTAAATTATTATTATGACTATCACTTTCTTTTAATATTACTTCTATTATATTTATTTTTTTTGATTCTAGTATATTTAAATTCATTTTATATATGCTTTGATTTTACGATACTATATTTTTCCATTATTTTTTATTGTCTTATTTATTTCAATATATTTTAACATGATTTTAATATTTTTACCTATATAAATATAATATACTTCTACACATTATAATTTTTCTTTTTATTACTATTTTTGTTTTTACATCTTATATTCAATACCATTGTTATTACTTATTGTTCACTACTTTCTGTTAAATTTATTCTTCACTATTAATAGCACCTACAAATTTTGTTGCTTTATTTTATTATTTTTATAATTTTACTTCTCTAATATACTATATTCACTTACTACTTATATTTTTTACTTTATTTCAATTTTTTAAATTTTTTCATTCTTCGTTATTACATATACTTTCTACTAATTACCATATATACATAATATATTTCAACATACTTACTATACATATCATTTTACACTTATCTAATTACTACATTAATATGTATTTTATATTACATAGTTATTTATGTTTATTATCCTAATTTACTACACTACATGATTATTTTTTTCATTCACATATGCATTTAAGCCCATGCATATATTTTATTCTATTTTTGTCTTAATTTTATTAATCATTTTCATTACTACTAATTTTATATTCGATATTTATAATCTATATTTCTATTTTAATATTCCATCATTGTCATTTTCTACTTCATTTCCTACTTTTACTATCCCGCACTTTCATTTCTATTTTTATATCACGATTCTATTTATTTAATTTTAAGCCGTATACATAGTCATTATATTAAATGATTTTAATTATATTATTTTTATACACATCATTATAATTTTTCTATTATACTTATCTGTTTGTACTTTTAAACTGAAATTTTAACACTCATATATTTTTCAGATTTTTCATCCAACAGTCTTATCTTAAATTGCTACTTCATTTTATCTCTTAATATCTAATCCTAGTGTAGTAGTTTACGATTTTAATCATTCTATTCTTCACGTTTTCTTCTAGTTAACTTCCCTTTCCTTGAATATTTTTTTTTCAAATTCTTATTAGCTACCGCCAACTACTTTTCAATTATTATGATCATATCAACTATTTACAAGTTTGTTTTATATTTTGATTTTTTATACTATTTATTTCTTTATCAAAACACTGCTCTTCTTATTATAGTTAATTTTTTAAGCTAACAAATCTTTATTTTCGCTCGTAGTGTATTTTTTTTCCAACCTTTCCTTACTTCATTACAATTTATCTATACTATTTCAATCCTTCTATTTTTCTTGTCTTTAATTCTTAGTTGCCTAAATTTTTTTACATTTTTACTATACTCTATTAAGCTAAGTTTTCTATTTTTTTCCTTTATATACTTTATAAGTTTACTTTTGTATTTTAATTGTGTTAATTTGACTATATCTCTAGCTATCTTTCTTCTTAACTCTTTTACTACTTTCACTATATCTGTAGTCATGAATCCCTACATTTTTTTTATAAAAACTATTTAAAAAAAACTTTTGTGTCTTTATTACTTTTTCACTATAATCTTTATTTACTTTTTCTTCAAGTATATTTTCATTCTACTTCTTATTACTTTCATTAATTTTGCTTACTAACTTTATGTGCCTAATTCTTAAGTTCAAGACATGAATAAATTTCCATACCTAAAGTTAGTTTTACCTCCTACCGGACTTACTCAACAGAATACGAGATAGCTCCATGGCCATATCTCAAATTATATCTCAACTCTTTTCAATTCACTAGTGTCGGTACCCGAGGTCTCACTAACTCGTTAATTTATTAGAGTATCTAATTTTTTACTATACCTTTCTTTATTCTTTTCAATCAATTTTGCTTTTTCAATCTCTTTCACAATTGATGATTTAATTTATATTTCTTTTATATTATCTAATACTTAATATATTATTATTATTATTTTTCCTTTCCTTCAATTTATATTATCTTTTTTCTATCACATTTCTTTTTGTACAAATCTTTCTATTTCGTTTAATACTTTCGTGTTTTGTTCTTATCTGGATACTCATATTTTCTTCATATAAGTTTATTTTATTTTCTACATTATGTATTCTTATAATATATTTATTTTTCAAATTCTATATATGGTGTGTTCAAGATACAACTTTTATCCTAGTGAGTTTTGAGGACAAAACTATTCTAAGGGAGGGAGTGTAACGCCCTGCAAAATTGAGTTATAAAAATTTTGCCCCACGTTTGTACTGTCACACCCCGCTTCTCAAAAATACGGAATACAAGCACGCGACATTGGCCCAACGAATGACTTGCGTCATCCATAAGCTATTACTAATTTGACTCAACAATATAAATAAGAAAGTGATACAACCACACATGCGATAAAAGAATAATCACATGAATAACAATACTTGAAATATAAGCATGAAATAACCAAATATAATAATCGAACACTTGGAAACATAACAATATTCGGATCAAAAGCCCACAATACATTGAAATAACAATGTTCAATGTTGTAAGTCTCCATAACATAAACAATAAATGAATAAGCGACGATGCTATCAATTCCTTCACCAATGTTGTTCTCCTAATCCATCAGGCAATTCTCCTTGATTACCCGTAAGCTATTCATCTAAAAAGAGAGAATAATATATTCTTAGAGCAAGTCTTGGACAGCAAGTAGAGAAAAAATGAAACAATGACATTTACGATATAATAATGAATTCAATGAAACAATAAGATCGATAACAATGAATGGTGGCAAAATGATATCGATACAATATGCAATAACGATGATCAATAACAATAACAATAAACGATAACAATAACGGTAAATAATAACAATAACAATGTTCAATAACGATGACAATATGTAATGATGATGCAATGACAATCTTAAGTCTATTATTCAATTTAGTTATAACTAATGCACGTACAACTGTGTTCCATTCCACAGGTTCGATTGATACAATCAATGTCGTTTAGACCTAAGTGGTGTACTCTATAGATCATGTACTCGGCAACAATAATCAATATTCGATAATTATGATTCAATATTTAATGCACGATACGATAATTGGCCATGATACAATACACGACAGATTGAGTTACTGTCGTAAGCCACAATCAATCGATAAAACAATAGCCGACAACAATATTTAGGGAAACACGGGCCCCTCCTCCGAGTACAGTCTCTACATTCTCCACTACTTAAATCACCCGTAAACCCCGACTTGTTAAACAATTCTTTATTCAATCAATATGCAATAACAGTTGGCAATATCATGATACTAACAGGGAACAATAGGGACCATAATATCAATGGGGAAATGATAAGACGATCAATAGGGAATACTAGAATGATGACAATACACCATTAAGATTATGCAATGCAATTCATACAATCCAATGCATTAAATACAACAATATAGATTCGATTATATTATCAAAACATGGAAACTCAATTCTGGACAGCAGTAGGTTACTGTACCAATATCGAATTTTCCGCTGCTACAGAATAGAAAATGTGGATCCGTTCAGAAGTTTCAGAAATTAGAATCCTACTCGGTTCCAATGCATATTTAAAGTCAAAATTCCGATAACAGCAGCTAGGTTAATTACATGGTTCTTTACAGGTTACTGATTATGGCTAGTTATCGATGTCAATTAGTTACAATTATAAAATTAGTAAATATTCAATTTAAAAATTAGTAAAAATAATTGTCATGACTTTAATCATGATGACTATCAATCTGAAATTTATCATGGTAATTTTTGATCATTAGTTCATCTATTTAATCAGTTTAACATGATGTAGTCATGAATCAGGAAAATCTGGGAATAAAATGCATTAGTAGTAAAATCATCATATCTCATGCAATATAAGTCGAAATTAAATAATTTTTAGTGTTATAAAAACTAGAAACATAGGGCTACATTTCATATTTACAAACCTTCATGGTTCAGTGTCAATAGATGGTTAAGAAAGATCATACAAATTTCAGGCAGATAGTAAAAATTCTGCTTTAGCATATTTCTTGGTATAAAAGTGATGTAGGGTTATAGTTATCAATTCAATTAATCGATTAACACGGTAAGCATGATGCCAAGAAAATCACAGCAAGGAAATACAACCATGCATCAATCTAATGCTAAACAATACATCAAATTAATGGTTCAATCAATAGCAACCTAAGATACAACTCTACAATAGTTTATCGATGAGATGACATGCATGAATATAATTCCTAATAACACAAGATCTACATAAGATGCATGAAAGACACGATCTTTAGAATCAAATATCGGCACGAAGTAAAGAATAAAGGAATTAGCTCATGTAAATCCTCTACATTCCCAATGAGGAACAAGACAATAATAATATACGATGAATAAGATGAGATCTACTTGTGAGAATTTCTTTTTTTGATATAACGGATGGATTCAAATGATTCCAGCCAACAACAATCTTTATTAGTAAAGGAGAAACAGAGTAGGGAAATTTTTACAAGCAGTAAAACAAAAAACCCAAAAAGGAGGCACACCCGCCAAAAAAAATAGCCTGACACAACAAAGATGACATTTGCCATAGGCTCCACCAATACACACAAGCTAAATGCAGATGTAAACTAGCAAGAGAGAGGAAGGGCAAGTAGAAAATGCAATACAACTCGCCGACAGAGCATGGAAGACAACATCCAAGCCAAAGGAGGTGAGACACAACCATCGCCATTACTCTCGCCTTGAAGACGCGCCGACCCAACAGTGGCAGGTCACCATAAAACAATAGGAAGTTAGCAAATGCGCAAAACAAAACCCAGTAGAAGCCCAAAAACAGGAGCAGTGAGAAACTCCGCAGCAAATCTAGGAAATGATATCCAAGAAGCTTCAAAATACCAGGACAACAAAGATCATAAAGACCAACACAATAGAAACCCGTACCCATGCAAGCAAGAATAACCAGAAATAACAAGAAATCTAAAAGGCGCACAAAACACACGTCGCTGAATAGCGGTTGCTGCAACAGCAAGCGCTACAAACAGTAGCCCACAACCAGATCAACCACAAATACACCACCAAAAAAGGGCCTAATCAAACATATAGGCAACAAGCACAAAAGAGAATACACTACTATCCACCTTAGAAGGACAAGCGATAAACATACAATACTGAGCATAAGAGGAGATACAAGAAAAGAAATCAAGACCAAAAGGAGGTACATGAAACATAAAACTCAAAATAAAAGGTAAGAGCAAGAGAGCCCTCTATTAAACCTGCCTCGAAAGAAAATGAGGACAAACAAGAAGTACCAAAAGAGGACTGAAGCCAAAAGTAACTCCTGGAAATCACAGAAGTTAATTCTGCAAGAGAAGAAAAACAGAGCAAGTTAGTAGAGAAAACATACAGCAAACAATACTAAATAAGCATAGACCAAAAAATGCAACACTCCGGAAAGAAGGAAGAAAATCAAAGTAGGGTATTTGGAGTTTTATGTTTCAATAAAGAGAGAAAACATACTTGCGAGAATTTCAATAAACACTCTTGAACACAAACACAATGAGTGATTCAAGAAGGAGATGGTGACTTGCCTTAATAGACGACGTTAGATCCGAAATAATTGAATAATAGGATTAGGATCCCAGGGTGACACGTGCACTCTACGTGCAAGGAGACACACAATAACACGGCAAGGACAAGGCAGCAAGCACACCGAACAGCAAAAGGGCTTCGGCTTAGCTGCGACTAGTGGCAGGAGACTGGCTTGCGGTGAGTGCAGGGATGAAGACAGGGGATGAGCGGCGACGAGGGTGGAAGCGGATGGTCAGAGGTCGAGGCGGGAGGTCGACGAAGACTGGAGGTCAGTCGGGGGTGGCTTGCTGGCGATGAGTGATGAAGTCGATGGGTTTCGAGGCAGTCGTCGATGGCTGCGATGATGGTGCGAGGAGAGGGTGGTGCGAGGCTGGAGATGGCAATCCAGGATGTGATGACAGGGCGATGGCGATAGGTAGCAGCCGATGGATGAAGCTCGGTGGTAGAGATGAGGGTGACGGGATGAAATGGAGACGGCATGGAGGAGACTATGCAGGCGATGGGGACGATGGGGTCATGGGTTTCGAGAAGAACAGTGGTGGAAGATGAGAGGATGTACAGTGGCTTGGGGTTTGAATAGTAGGGGGTAGGCAGCTGAGGATAGTAGGGTTAGGGTTAGGGTAGGTTTAATGTAATGCCCCGATTTTTATTTATGAAAATTATTTATTTTGCATGTAGTGTGCACGTGCAATTTTCGTAATATGAAATTTATAATCATTTTCCTTATGGATGATGAGTATATATATATATATGTATATGTGTTCTTTAAATTATTTTTTATAAAAGGCCCTTGTCTCAAGTAAACACAAGCCGAAAAATCTAATTTATTTATTTTGTAAAAAACTAATATTTTGGCCCATCAATTTAAACCCATTCTCTTAATAACAACTTGTAAGGTAACATCTTTAAAAGATTATTTTTATAAGGATGTATAATGTACAAGTTTTTACATGGAGACGGTGCATGCACGTGCATTGCACGTACACGTGCATGAACACCTTTCCTTGGCCGGTTTTTGGAAGAAGTGGAGTTAGTGTATAGGTGGTTACGTAGTTGTGGGTAGTTACTACAACTCCTACTCTCATCCTAGCCCTCCATATCATAACCATCTACTCAATCCTAGCCCTCCATCTCACCCAAAGATTTAGTATAAATACCCCTCTCACTCATTGTCTTTTACACTAAGAACTTTATTTGAAAGAAAGATATTATTTTTAAGAGAGTTGTGAGTGAGTATCTTGGAGGCCGGTCATCACTTCAAAGGATTCTCGGTGGCAAGGAGCAAGGAGGAGGAGTCACATTATCACACTAGAAGGCTTTATGGGATTTCGTTAAACTCTTCAACAAGGTGGGTGTTTCTCAGGACTTCTAATATAGAGATCATGCTAGGGCTAATATTGATTGTTATCATGTTTGTGAAAAGTGGATTGATAGGGTGATCGTATATTAAAATGCTTTGTGTTACACTTATTGTGGAAGATGTGAATAGATGAAAAAGAACTAATGATAATTAGAGAACTGAAAATGACCTGTACAGTCGACCGATCATGTGAGCAGTCGACTGGTACACCGAAATAAAATATGAACAGTTCGGAATTCCATGAAACGATATATTTAAGGTGAATTGTTAATTTGATTTCTAGCATGTTAAATTGGAGTTAGCATTCATCTTCGTGGATAAAAGATGAGTAAAGGAAAATGTATGTTTAGCATCTCATTTGGAGGAAAGAACATACTAATTGTGTGAGATTTACATTTAATCGTAAACTATGTTATGATGATGGTAAATAGATAAGAATCACATGTTTATGTTGACATTGAACATACTGCAGTTGAATAAAATACTGTGTGCTAATTGAAGAACAGAAGGGAGAGATGATCCCTTAATTCAAAAATTTACCCTGTTCAGTCGACCGAATGTATGTAACAGTCGACTGTACTGAACTTGAAAGGTTGTATAATTGAACTCTGTAGAACAGCCGACTGGTTTGAATGACAGTTGACTGCTCCGTAAATGATATTTAGTTTTTGAACGCGGCGGAACAGCCGACTGGCCATGTGCAGCAGTCGACTCTTCCAAGCAGTTATTGAAGAACTTTCTTCGACTGGATAAGCTCTAAGTCGACTGTCCAGATCACTTCTGACATCTCAGAAATCCTATGAATTGTTTTATGGTAAAGATTATGAATCTTATGTTGATTGATTATTGGTTGTGACAATTTAAGTAAACTCTATTTGTCTTTGCATGAATTTATACCTGAAATGAAGTGAATCATTTATTTGAATTCACGAAAGTTGTATGAATGTGAAAGCTATGAACATGAAAAAGAAAATCATTGGTGACTATGAAAATGAACTATTGGGTTTGAAAGGCTCAATTTTGGTAATTGTGAATTGAAATTGAAACCAAAGAGTAGCTAAGTATCCCACTGGAAATTGAAAATAAATGAAATGAAATTTGAAAAGAAAGACCAAGGTTGGTCATGTTGAATGAATGATTAAGTCCGGTATAGTGGAGAGGCTAACTCTAGAGCTTTGATTTTGTTCATGATTCTAATAAAATAAGGACTAGATACATAGTGAAGATGTGATGAAAGTAAGAGAAAAACATTGAGTATGAGGGCCATTGGATTGGCGGCGAGAGAGTATCCCAGGATGTCCCATGATGAGTCATGATAGGGCGTGGATACTGCTCCAGAGTACCGTCTCGGTGGCGACGCTCGTGGGGTGTTTGACGACTGCGGGTGGTGTCATGTCTATGGTAGGAGCTGAATTACCACAGGATGCCTACATGATGAGTCATGTGTCAGTGCGTTGGGATTCCCTCCAGGGCGCCTAGATATGAGTTCGTATGTCAGAAAATATCTAGGATACTTACCGTAGTTACAGTAGTAGATTAAGTCATGACGAGGGATTGAACCCTACAAGATGAAGTATGATTAAGGGCTTGCCCTCGGACCTATGTAGTATGGGATGCATAGAATCCGAACAAGTGCACATTAGTGTCATATAACATAATAATTGAATTAAGGATTAAGTGCACAATCACAACACGACATCATTAAGATTTTCCCTTTAGTTTGATATGTGAACAAGTTTGTGATTTGTTAAGAAATGAGAATCGTTATACTGTTTCTGGCATAGAGAGGATGGCCATGTATAATTTTCGATGGTTGAATAAACTGACGTGCCCACAGTTTTGTATGCAGGATAAATGGTTTGATAAAAGCGAAAGGAGAACTGATGCTTACAAATTATTCATTGTTGATGTACATTTATTTAAATGATGTAAATTGCTTCTGCTGTCATTACATGTACATTATTGTGTTATATGCTTCTGCTGAAAAATGTAAAGTGTAAAATCCCATGTAACTCTGATGAAAAATGGAAGTTTCAATTCCTTGTAAAATTGTACCGAATGAGACGAAAAGTTCCTGTGGAAATCTCGAATTCAGTGTATTTTGGAATTCGGGGTGTTACATTTAAATAGTATATATAGGGTAGATTAGGATATTGGGTTTGGTTTAGAATCCAATAGGAGATGGGTTATGGGGTTGCGAGTTAGGATCCAAAGAGAAAAGAGGTTATAGGGTTTGGGTTTAAATCCAATAGGGAATAAAAATTAGGATTTAGATTAAAAATGAGGGTTAGGATCCAAAGAGAAAAGAGGCTATAGGGTTTGGGTTTAAATCCAATAGGGAATAAAAATCAGGATTTAGATTAAAAATGAACAAATGATTCAATTGTAAGATAATAGTACAATTAGATCAAATAGTATACATAAAATCCATACTCTAATAATAATAAAATATAGATTAAGATCAATAGGCTTTCAAAAATTAATAAATAACAAAAGATGAATTTTAAATAAATAAACAATCAAAAGTAATAATAATAATAATAATAATAATAATAATAATAATAATAATAATAATAATAATAATAATAATAATAATAATAATAATAATAATAATAATAATAACAATAACAATAAAAATAAAAATAATAGTAATAATAAGATCATATAACAAAATAGGAACCGGGTTTAACAAATTTATTAAAATAATCCAAATAGTAATAATAAAAATAATCGATCAATTAGGAATATAAAATAAAGTTAAATACATCATTATCGAAAGAAATATAACTTTCGATTAGAAAAGATTATAATAGAAGATCCAAAATAAATTTAAAACAAAATGAATTTATAAATAATCGAAATACAGGAAAATATTTAGGAAATGTGTATTTGCAGGAACGGGGGTTACAGTTTTTTTGTGTGATGAATCGGATAGAGTCAACAGACTCCAGCCATGCATAAATAGATCAACAATTTCAGGAAGGGTCTTACAAGGAGTAAAACAGGAAACATAAAGTTAAATAATTACAGCTAATAACGAAACAAACATGTTACAATAACATAGACAAGGCCATGGATGCCGAAATACGCTATCATCACCCTTTGGAAAATCAGGATGAGCATTCTGCGCTGCCGTCGCGAGGTGCGGGAAGAAGAGTGATCCCCGAACGGACTCGCCGAGCGCACTTCCCAACGTACTCGCCGAGGAACGGGGGTTACAGTTACACACATGTATTTTATACCGTTACGTGTAATATTCGTAACATTATTAACATAGATGTTCTACGTATTTTGTATTTTATTTTTTTTATGAATATTTTTCGTTATCTTGGATTTATTTTGTATTTGAATATTTATTGATACGTGCGATGCACGTGTTTGTAGTACATGTGTTGATGTATTTTTTTCAAAATAAAATTTATGAAGTGTGTATATTCATTTTATTTGTGCAAAAACTTTTTATTTTGATTAATTTAAACTAGTTTTATTAAATCCATATTACTTTGAGTAGCAAATGTGATTGTATTAAATAAAGCTCATAATATTTTTGTGTGTAGTTTATGTGCACACAAACGCATAACAAACCCGCGCACACGATAAACCCTTCAAAACCCGGGCTATACCCAAGATTGTTGGCCGGCAAAATTGTTTAGGAGTGAAGGAGGATTTTTTTAAAAATTTGATTGAGTATGGGTAGTTAATTGGAAGAGTGAGTGGTTTTGGAAACTTCTCATCACCGCTCCTCATCCCCCCCCCCCTCTCGCGACCAGCATAGAGAAGTCTCACTTTTTCCATTTTCAAATCCTACATTCTAATTTTGGAGTTGTGTTCTTGGAGGGAGAAAACTAGGAGCTTTGACTAGGAGTTTTATTGCAAGTTGCATCATGGTGGGTGTTTCTTTAGTTTCCAAATTTTTATAATGCCATGATATTGTTAGAAGGTCTGTTATGTGAAATCTAGAATCTTTTAGGTGGTGAATTAATCTTAGAATTAAATGTATGTCAATTTAATTAAACTAGATGAAATTGTAGAAATGAATTTTTTTTATAAATCATGTATTAAATTGCTAATGTGATAATGCCATATTTATTAGCCTAATTCTAAAATAGAAATGAGCACAAATTAAATTGAGAAATTGTGTGAGATGTAGTCCTTGAATTGCATTGTTGTATTGTTATAATTGAATTTTGTGATGTGTTGTATGAATAATTAACTTAAACATGGGTAATTGTGGATGTGTTAAATAATGAACTTTTCCATGTTAATTTCCCTGTAATATAGAGTTTAATGATTATAAGTTAAGATTTGTATTCGATGTTGAAATAATAAAATTGGGGTAGAGAATAGTATGCATATTCTTCAATTTCCCTGAGAGGTTTCGACAAACTGTGTGGCGTTCGAACCTGGTCTTGGCGTTCGACTCTGGGCACTGTGAACAGTGTCGAAAGTCACATTGTCGATTCTGCCTGAGTGCAGATTAATCTTTGTTTTATTTTAGAGACCATTTGAAGCGAGGTTTAGTCTTGTTTATTAATTTAGAACATTTGGCAGAATCGCCAGTTGGGAATACTGGTCTATGTGTGAGGCGTGGGGTGTAGGTGGTCTTAGGTTTGCGCCTTGGGAACTTCTTTTCTTTTTGAAATTCTTTTAAACTTCTAAAATCAGTAACAAAAACATATAGTATATTTTCGTGAAAATTCTACACCAACAGCGAATGGACTTCTTGGTTGTTTGGTGCGATTGGGGGCACTGCCGTGCTCGTGTTTGATGCTGGACGGAGTCATTTTTGGGGATTTTCTTATCTTTTCTTATAAATGCATGTAGTGTCTTGAGAAAACGGCTTAAATTAATCTAAAATATTAATGGAATATTTTTGAAATAATAATATATACATTTAAGATTTAACTTGTGGTTAAAATACATTTTTGAAGATATACTTTCATTGATTATTTGGAATGATTCTACAATCGTTTTGTTTTAAAACAAGCAAATTTGGAATATTCTGAGATAGTTATAAAAAATTTAGAGAACTATTTGGTATTAAATATTTTGATGTAAATTGTTAATTTGGGAAATAAATTAAGAGTTATTTTCGGCAAAGCTTTACCCAATGTGAAAATCTTATTGAAATATTTAACGTGACGGATAAGAAGTGGCCTAGTTGTTGAGATTGGTGAATTTGAAAAAATAAAAAGTGAATAAGAGATTTGTAGATGAATGAAATTTATATTTTGAGGTTAAGGATAACCTGGGACATCTATGAATGTGAGATGTATGGATTCTAGAGGGTGAGCGAGACCCAAAGTGCCGACAGAGTGATGATTGAAATTTGAGAAGTGGCCAATATGAGCTATTGTTCTCGGTATGTTGTTTTAAGTACGGTAGGAGGGTAAGCAAGCTCTTCGTTGTATTATTTGTATTTGAAATTAAGGATATGCACTAGAAGAAGATATGATAGAAACAATGATGAACATGTCCGGTGAAGAATTTGCAGCTCCTAGGATTTCGAGATCGAGGAATACGCCTGGTAAATCCATGTATATGGGCTAGTGGTATGTCTGTCTATCTACGAAAATGCCAGTAAAGAGCTTGCAATTCCTAGGAACGGTCGGGACTGAGGATACGACCGGTAAATCCACAATGTGTGGGCTAGGGGTATGCCGGTAAGGTCCGTAGTTGCGGGAGATCAACTTGCTGGGGTTCGTGGCTGAGGATATGCCTGGTAAGTCCACTATATGTGGGTTAGGGGTAGACCGATAAGGTCCAATATCCTGGGGGTGTGACTCACACGTGATTAAGCGTTGGAATATATTCATGGGTTTAGGTATTGCATAGAGAGTGATTGAACCCTTTGATGAGGAGTACGTCAAGGGCTTGTCTCGGACTTATGTAGTATGTGATGCATAGAATCCGAACAAGTACACATTAAAGTTGCATCGTAGCATGAATGTCTGCATTAGTCATTAAGTTCATATCGTGCACTAACATAATTAGGATAGTCACTTTTCATTTTGCATTCAAGTTTGTGTTTTCTAAATTAAAGAATCACTGTATTATAGCATCGTGTCAGTTGTAGCAACTGACGTACCCGCAGTTTTCAAGTTATAGGACTCGGATTAGCAAGCGACGTGGACTTAAGTTCGTCGACCATGGATGTTGCAAGATTTAAGATATTGGACGTTATAAGTTGTATTTCTTTATGTAATTTTCTATTGTATATTGTAATTTAAAGACATTGTAATGAAAAGTTCTAAATTCCGTGTAATTTTGTACGAAATTGAAGTAAAGATCTAGTTTGTGCTACGGATTATCTATGTTTGCAATTCGGGGTATTTCAATATATATAATGGATGGTTAAAAAACATTATGGTTAAAAAATCAAAGATCTTCCTATTTTTGCATTTGAACTAGTTGGCATGACATTACAATGCAACCCTAGTGACATCATATTTTGCATCTGATGGAGTGCTACTTGATTATATGGCAATTTTGATAAATCATTCTTCACAAGTGTGTTATGAGCCTACTAGCCTTTGGAATCAATATTGAGTTTAGTTAGCAGTGTTGAAATCATACCACAGCAAATACAAATCATTGCTAAGTGTTTTTTTGTTTTTTGTGTGATTGTCAGCAGAAGAAGGCGAAGAAGCTGGCGAACATATTGAATAAGAAGAAGCAGCAGCAATAGAGCAAACAGCAGCAGCATAATAGCTGGAATAGCTTCGTTGCTTGTCAAATTGATTATGTTATTATGCTGTTTTGTAATATTTATTATGCATTTGGAAAAACTGATGTTGTATATGTCCATGCTGAAGCACTGAATCCTATTTTTTGTATATTATGTATTCCCTCTTTGTGAGGATGCTAGCATGATAGCGTCCCATGAACTTCTTGCTCCTTTCTCTCGATTTATATGTAGTATTTTTTATGAGAAATTATTTTGTTCGATCTGCACTATTATTTTCAAGTTTGAGTCAGGTGTCACCTACCGTGTACTTTCTTTATCGATGATGAATGATAGTTTTAATCTTTATATACTTTACTATCCATATGTTTTAGAGTGAATTTGGATTAGTGATTGTCTTGTAGGATGCTATACAAGATAATCTCTTAATAATCTTTGTATCAGTGTTAGCGTTTGAAGTGTGAAGAGTATCCAAAGTAGTGAAAATGTAGGTGTGTACTTTGTTAATTGTCTACTGAGGGATGGATGATTTTTTTTTTATGAAGTATGCAAATACTTGCTTTTAAGCTTAACATCTATTAGTCTTAAGTTTAGTCCTACATCTGAAATAAACTCAAATTAGTCTTTGAACTCTCCTATATATTGGAGGCAGTGTATTCAGTTGTACTCATCCAATAAAGTATTCTTTTCAGTCTCTATACTATACTTTCAACATGGTATCATAGCCTGAAAAGTTTACATAAAAATTTCCTATAAAATATAAGGGTTTCACTCTCTTAATAAAAACAAAAAAACTATACTTCCTCTTCTTCTTCCCTGTCTCTTCCTCTTCTCAGAGAAACCTAAACCTTACCCCAACTCCTTTCCTCGACAGCCCCAACCCTACTCCCACCGCCACTCTCCTCCCTCCTCCACCTCGACGCCGCTCCTTCTCCACATCCAAATATCCTTCTTTCCACTCTCGTTCACCTCTCCACCTCCAGTCGCTCTTCTCCGCTGCTCCCGATACTCGAAAACCCGCCTCCCCTGTACCCGAACCCCGACACCCGCACACCACTCTATCTCCAGATCCGAACCCCCATTCTCTAAACCCTAACCTCAAAATCTAGCACCCTACGCCTCCTCGACTGCACCCGCACCCGCACCCGCACCAGATCTGAACCCGCTACCTGAACCCACTGCCCGCCATCCCCTTCCCCCTTTTGTGAAAAAAGTCAGAAAAAACATCGTGATGCTATTCTGTAATGCGTGCCATCAATCCCCATCTCTCTATCTCATTCGTAATCTCCTTCAAATCTAATCTAGATATGCTCCAATGACGATCTCCTCTACTACATCGACGACCTCCCCCCTCCTCCATTGCAGTTTCTCGCATCTTACAAGGGTCATGGTACTTATCATCGCGTAGCCGTGGTGATGGCCGTCGCAACACTGAGTATTTCACCTATTGTCTGGGCTGATTTCATGAGTATTCAACATGTTGGAAACGTATTGGTTGTTCACTTGCTGCTCATCAATGGCACCTTCTTCTTCCGTTGTTGCTCTTATAGATGTGTCAAACTTCTCTCGGCATACCCTGTCTGCTGAAGAGTATCAGGCATTCCGCAATATGTTGTCTCTTCCTCCTGGTAATTTTGTTCACTCTAATTCTACTTGTCATGTTTCTTCACATCAATAGATTATTAATTCAGGTGCTTCTGAACATATGTCTCATTTACCGCTTTCTTTCTTTTCTTTGCTTCCTGTTGAAGGGGTGGGAGATATCTTCCTTTTTCCGAATTTTCATCTTAAATTGGTTTTGCATATTTCTAACTTTCCTAATAGTTTATTATCCGTTCCTAAACTTTGCAAATATTTAAAGGTAAAATTTTAAAAAACTACACTAAACTTTGGGTCGTTTTAAAAAAACTACACTAAGTTTTTTTTTAAAAATAAAAAAGGGCACAAAATTTTAGTTTGAACAGACAGAGTTAGTAGGCGTTAGTTTTCTTGTATGTGCGCTGCACGTAATGTAAATTTATGACCAAAATACCCTAGTTCTCCTCATTTTCCAATTGCTTACCGTAAAAGAAACCCAAAGGTAATAGTTCAGGGAAACCCAAAGGTAAAACCAACAATAGCAGGATCAACAAAGCCAAGATGATTAAAAAGTAATACAAGGGAGTGAGAATGAGGAGTTGGGGTTCCTGGGTATCTGAGATCAGAGCACCAAACCAAAAGGCTAGGATCTGGTTGGGCTCCTACTCAACCCCTGAAGTTGCGGCACGTGCTTACGATGCTGCTCTCCTCTGCCTCAAAGGCTCCTCCACTGCACTCAACTTCCCTCACTCCCCTCCACCTTCAACTACTACTTCAGCTGCTGTTTTATCCCCTAAATCCATACAGAGACTTGCTGCGGTCACTGTAAATGCTCCTCCTCCTCCTCCTCCTCCGTCGTCAATATCACCATCATCAGATGCAACTGATGCAACTGAAGAAGCCTCAGATTTGTCAATGAATCAGGAGAAGAATAAGGGTATTTTGGTCATAAATTTACATTACGTGCAGCCACGTACAAGAAAACTAACGCCTACTAACTCTGTGTGTTCAAACTAAAATTTTGTGCCCTTAAAAAAATAGTGTAGTTTTTTAAAAACGACCCAAAGTTTAGTGTAGTTTTTTTAAATTTTGCCATATTTAAACTGTTCAGTGACATTTTTTCATTCTCATTGTGTGTTTCAAGATAGTACGTTGAGGAAGGTGAATGACACCGGTTGTGAACAACATGGGTTATACATCTTGGATTCTCCGGTCTCAACTTTTAATTCTTCTGCAGATCCTGAATTATGGCACCGTCGACTGGGACATCCTTCCTATATGACCCTCAAGCACTTAGTTTCCGGTTGTGAGCCTTCTTTTAAGGTATGTTGTGAGTCATGTGATTAAACATCACTGAGTTTCCTTCCCATGATGCATTAATAAACGTAGTGAACATTTGTTTGATTTAGCGCATTCTAATATTTGGGGCCTTATTGGTTTTTCAGCGTTTAATAACTTTTATTATTTTTTTACGTTTAGTGAAGATTTCTCTCTTATGACGTGGTTGTTTCTTTTGAAAGATTGTTTTGAAGTACTTAAAAATTTTTAAGAAATTTTCTTTGAGATACAAGCACAATTCGGCATAACTCTTAAATATTTTCGTTCTGATAGTGCTAGAGAATACATGAGTTCTCATTTTCAACAATTTTTTCTCAACATGGAGTCATACACTAAACTTCTTGCGCCTAAACTCCTCAACAAAATGGAGTGCAAACGAAAAAAATCAATATTTACTTAGCATTGCTCGCTCTCTGATGTCTGAAATGAAAGTTCCCATGTTTTATTGGAGTTTTGCAGTTCTCGCTGCATGTTTTTCTTATTAACTGAATGCTTACTTCTGTTCTGTAAAATCAATCCCCATTCCAACTAGTATCTCCATCTAAAAGTCCATTTTTAATACCACCTAGTGTTTTTGGTTGCACCTGTTTTGTTCAGAATCTCCCTACATGCACTGATAAACTTGACCTGCGTGCTACTAAATGTGTATTTTTTGGGTATTCACATTTTTTTTAGAAATGTTATCTTTGCTATTGCCCTTTACGGAAAAAAAATGGTTACCTCCATGGATGTTTCTTTTTTTGAACACAAACCCTTTTTTGAACATATTCCTTCACAAAATCCTGATTTACCAAGGGTTGTTGTAGAAAGTCTTGATTTTCCACCACCGCCGCCGCCAACAATAACACCATCACCATCACCATCACCACCACCACCACCACCACAACCGCCACCACCACCACCACTTCAGGTTTATGTCAGAAGACAAAAGGCTCGTTCAGACTCGACAATCCAAGCGGTACCCTCTGTTGTTCAACCAGTGGCAACAACTTCTATCGGTCATATCTCTAACATAGATGATTTACATATTGCTCAATGAAAGGCTAAGCGTTCTTGTGCTCATTATCCTATTGTCAAGTTTGTTTCTTCTGCTAAACCGTACATGTCTTTTCGAGCCTTTACCTCTTCCTTGGATTCCATCTATTCCTAAAAATATTCAGGAAGCACTCAAACACCCTGGTGGACAGCAAACATGAAAGAGGAAATGCAGGCTCTTTAGTAAAATGGTACTTGACAGTTGGTTTGCCTCCATTTAGGTGGTAAAATGGTTTGTTGTAAGTGGGTATTCACAGTGAAACATAATCCTGGTGGTACAGTTGAACGACTCAGCTCGCATTATTGCTAAAGGTTATACACAAAAATTTAAGGTCGACTATTCAGAGACTTTTTCTCCAGTTATGAAACTCACGTCTGTTCGTATTCTTATATCTCTTGCATCTAATTATTCTTGGTACCTCCATCTACTTGATGTCAAGAATGTATTTCTCAATGGAGACTTAAAAGAGGTGGTGTATGCAGCAGCTTCTTGGTTTTGAGCAGTAGGGGAGATTCTTGTATGTTCGCTAAAAAATTCCCTTTATAGCCTTAAACAGTCTTCTTGAGCTTGGTTTGAAAAGTTCGGCATAGTTGTGTGCTCTTATGGGTTCTCAAGAAGCAAGGCAGACCATTCTCTCTTCACAAAGAAAGGAAGCAAATACATTGTTATTTTGTTAGTCTATACTGATGATATCATTATCACAGACAGTGATTCACAAGGTATTGTAGATATCAAGCAGCGATTAACTCAAACATTTCAAACAAAGGATCTTGGTCCGCTTCGATATTTTCTTGGCATTGAGGTTGCACGCACAAAGGATGATACATTTCTTTCTCAAAGAAAGTATGTCCTTGATATTCTTACCGAGACAGGAATATTGGGATGTCACCCTAGTGACACATTTATGGATCACAATATTAAATTGTCCCCCTTCTCCAATGACGCATTATTCTCTGATCCAGGATGATATCGTAGGGTGGTTGACAAACTCATATATATCTCAGTGACTAGGCCATATATTGATTTTGCAGTTAGTCGAGTCAATCATATGCATGCACCAACCATCACTCATTGGGAAGCAATAGTTCATATTCTTCGCTATCTTAAGAAAGCCTCTGGGCAAGGACTTCTCTTTAGACTTGGTGATTCTCTTTATTTACGAGGATATTCTGATGCTGACTGGAAAAGATCGATTGATGATAGATGCTCTGCTAGTGGATACTTTGTGTTCTTTGGAGGAAATCTGGTATCTTGAAAAAGCAAGAAACAACATGTTGTAGCTAAATCAAGTGCAGAATCTGAATATCAAGCCATTGGGCATTTGGTCTCTGAAGTTTTATGGCTCAAGTCTCTCATTCGAGACTTGACAATCCCAGTATCATCTTTAGTTTTACTGTATTGCGATAACCAAGCTGCTATGAATATTTTTGAAAATCCAGTGTTCCATGGGCGTGTTGTGCAATCTAGCTACCTAAATAAATAGATAAAACTTGACACAAATTAAAAACCTCGCAAGTGTACGAATCGTTTATAGAAGCGTAGCAATAGCAAGGGTCGATCCCACAGAGATTGTAGACTTTAACTTACTAATCAATAAAAAGACTAAGAATCATAAAAGGTTGTTGTAAAGGTCTAAAAGGAATTAAAGGATTAAAACTAAATAAGAAATGTTGAATCACAAATATTTATGAAGTAGTTGGGTTTAGATCTCCACCAATAGTCAGTAATGCTAAGTCACCTTCTGAACTTCTTCTTATTACTCATGTTTGTTCCCTTCAAGGGCATGGTATCTACTCCTTAAAGTACTGTTTCCCTAAGCCAAGAATTAGGCATGGTATCTACTCTAATTCGTTTCTTTCATTAAGTGTTTAGCATGGTATCTACTAAGTTGTACTTAAAGAAAACATAAGATCAGTGGAAACGAACAAACACTCAAGGTTCTAGAAATTGGTATCAGATCTAGATCCCTTAAGTTGATTGAACCAAGAACCCCTAGAGATTCCCTTGTTACAAATTATGAACACGAGATACGGGTCGTCTCAATATGCTCATATAACAGATTCAGATAAATGGTAATGCAAACTTGATATTCTCAAGCTCTGTATGTCAGTCGACTGGCTCTCACCTCAGTCGACTGCTCTCAGAGCTCCGAGAACAAGTTTGATTATCATCAATCTATATCACTTCATTCAGATTCAATCAATAAGTAAAATAGAAGATTTCAGAAGAACATAGCACTACATAACTACGGCTTCAATCTACCCAACTATGAAATTAGTTCCACATAATAATACTTTTATTAATCAACAAGTTCGAATACATGATCAACATAAAGAATAGAAGAAGAAGAAATAAACTAATGAAGTCCGGCAATGAGGTCGACTGGCTGTCACACAGTCGGCTGCCTTCGAATACTTGATCTCCTATCTCCTTCCTTGATGCCGATAAAAGTGCTTCTTGTTGATGACTCTGGAACTTGTGATTCGGTGATTAGGAATGTGGAAGAAGATCCGATCTCCCCTTTCATGCTTCTTGGTTGGTATTTATAGAACACGGATGAGGAATTAGGGTTTCTCCTTTTTTCAGGAAAGTCCCTCTCTTTTTATTATTTCTTTCCTTATTTGATCGACGATTTATATCTTTCTCTTTTCTTCTTTTATTCCTTATCTGCTAACCACGCCTTTTGCTAATTCCCAGTCTCTAGATTTGGTTTGTTGGAAAATTCGCATAAAATCTGGATTCAAATAGATTTGGAATTAGATGCGGGTGTATCTTTGAATATCTTATCTGTTAACTCCGCCGCATACCAGTCGACTGCCTTGGGTGTAAGTCGACTGGTACTCAGACATCTGTAGCTTCACGATTTCTCGGTCAAGTCGACGGGTGTTTGGGGAAGTCGACTGTGCCGAGGCTTAGCAAACTCTCTGTCCAGTCGACTGGCTGAGACATTAGTCGACTGATCTCTGCTGTAGTCTGTATTGGTCTGGAATCTGCTTTGTTTTGCTGTTATCGGCTGTTTCCTATGGAAAAAAGAAAATAAGAGTTAAATACCACATATAGAGCTTTTAAATGTGCATTTACAATAAGATTATTGCTTCTAAATGTGGATAATAATGTGTTCATCAAATGCCCCCAAACTTAGATTTTTGCTTGTCCTCAAGCAAACTAGAATTATGAACAAGGGAAAATAATAATACTCGACCACCAAGAATTTTTATTATGCAAGCATCAAAAGTTCAATATAAACAATTGCAAATAAAGTAAAACAAGTATACCCACTTTCTCCAGTGCAATTGTTTAGTCATAATCCCCAACTCAATCATACTTGTCATGCAATTAATTATAGTTATAGTATGTAACTCTCCATCCGTGATTATCCCTTTTCTCTACTACAAACCGAGTAGCAAACTAGAGGGTTTTTTTTTTTTTTTTTTTTTTTTTAATATAGTCTCTTCTCTAAAGTTGTCACTTGCCTTTTGACGCGAATGCAAAACATTTGTGATGAATCCACCCGGTTACTCAGCAAGTCACAAACTTTAAAGTGCTTTGCATACCCATATTTCAAGTTGCCGTTTGACGTAAAGGTAAACATTGGTGATGAATACCCCTAGTTACTAAGCACTCAAAACATTGGAGTAGATTGACTTTATTCAAATATATATATATATATATATATATATATATATATATATATATATATATATATATATATTTTATCACTCTATTTACTTAAACTCAATTTAGGACTAGATCTAAAGGGAATAATCACCAGAAAAAACATCACAATTGTTTCTTATGTATAATCGCATGACTCATACAATTTTGTAAGGCATTATGAAACTCAACAATCCTAAAGTAAATAAGTATTCTTAGTCTTACTTTATAAGAAATTGTTTATCCTAAAAAAAATCAAAAGACTCCATATAACTAAATACCCCTAATACCCCCAAACTTAGATGGAACATTGTCCTCAATGTTCGCACAAAAATTTAAAATAAATAAATAGGAATGTGTTACCATCTAGTAAGGAGAGTAAAAATAACTAAAGGAAAATAATAATGATTAACTGAAAGAAAATAAAGGGAAAGTGTAAATACTCCCCTGAAAAATTGGGTTGCCTCCCAATAAGCGCTGTGTTTCTTGTCTTCAGCTAGACTTGATGAGTTGTGCCATATATTGAGTGACTCGCGGCTCACAACTCATCTTATTATAAGGTTTCCCCGCTCTGCCCATTCACCTAGAACGTTTGATTTTTTCGTCAATGCTCCATGTGGGGGAAACCTGTGTAACATGTTATGGACCGTACCATCTTGACATCAGTTTATCAGCAATGGTCCATCTTAATGCACCATTGTGGTTTTGCAAGACTCCCTGCAGCCTTGCTTCTTCGTTCATCTTGAAATTTGCAGCAACTGTCACAGGTACTGTCTGGTTGTTCCCCAAATATTCATGTAATGGTTTCAGCTCCACATCTGGTGACCTTGTAGCAGTCGACTTATTACATTCACCAGTCGACTTGTTATATTCACCAGTCGACTTATCCTGTTCTTCAGTCGACTGGTCTGGGAAAACACAAATGTTATCAGACACAAAATTTTTAAATGCAGGTGCAAGCTTACCTGAATATGATGTTGGAGGTTCAAGGTGATGTACTGTCTCTGCAATCATCCAGTTATCGTATTCCATTTCAGCTTGCGATAGTAGTGGAGGGTGTGCAATTGTTGCTGGTAATGGATCAACACTATGTTCCTGAAATGTTTGGTCACAACTATCCTGAACCACATCAATATTATAACATTCATGATCATCGTGTGGAAATTGTGGTGCATCAAACATTGTAAATTCAATCTCTTCCTCTAGTGTTGTCCTTGATTGGAGCTGTTCTTGTCCTCTAGGGTTGGGTATGGTTTGTGATGGGAATTCTCCTGCCTTTCTTTCACTTATCTCCTGAGCAATTTGACCAATTTGAAATTCTAATTTTTGAATGGCTTGTCCTTGTTGATTGTTTGTTTGCTGTTGCTGTTGGAGTAATTGAAGAATGGTGGATTCGAAATCCAACTTCGTCTGTTCTTGTGCTGGCTTATCATACCCATTCCCACCTTGGAATTGCTGCGTATGCCCTGGTGCAAATTGATTGCCTTGATGGTTTGGCCACCCTGGGTTATACGTGTTTGAAAAAAAATTGTTCTGGGGCGGGTACATTCCCTGTTCTTTGTAGTTTGTATGCTCCTGATCTGCGAAAGAAAACATGGGACATGAATTAGTTGTATGGTTAGATTGAAAACAATTTGTACACATTTCTTTTGGTTGGTTTTTTACGCCACCCAAAGTTGAATTCACAAGCATATCAATCTTTTTGTTTATGGTTTCCATTTCTAATTGCATGTTATTATTATGAGAAATTTCGTGTACTCCCTGTTTTCTTGAGATGTTCCTCCTTGTTGAGAATTGTTGTGAGTTCTCGCCGAGTTCTTCAAATAGCTCTATGGCCTCCTCAGCACTCTTCCTCATCAACATTCCATTGCATGCTGAATCAACAATTGCTTTGTTAGTGTAATTTAAACCCTCATAAAATGATTGTACCTGATCATCCTTAGGTATGTTGTGCATAGGACACTTGAGAAGCTTATTTTTGAAGTCCTTCCATGCCTCGAAAAACAAATCGTCATCCTTTTGTTGGAAGAGTAGAATCTCCCTTTTTAGTTGTCTGGTTTTCTGGGCTGGAAAGAACTCTTTCAAGAAGTTTGTCGCCAATTGCTCCCATGAATTAATTGATCCTGGTTCCAAAGAATTATACCACAACTTAGCATTAAGTTTTAGAGAAAAAGGAAACAAGATTAACCTGATTTATTCAGAGGTAAGCCCTTGGATGCTTTGTGTCCTGCAAAGATCAAATAAGTCTTGTAAATGTAGATGCGGATCTTCGTCTGTTCTACCAAAGAAGTGGGGCACCATGCTGAGTAATTGAGGTGATAGATGCATATTCCCTGTGACTTTGGGTTGAAAAGCTATGCAAGAAGGGTTCTCAATATTCTTAGGAATGAATTTGTCTTGCATTGGTACTCGGTTTAAAAAATTTTCACCCATTGTTGCTTTTTGGAAAAATCCTCTGGACACTCGACTGATCCTTGGGACAGTCGACTGGTCTGCCTGTGCAGAATGTAACCTGAAAGAAAATGTTATAAAAGAAGAAGAAGAAATAAAATAAAATAAAAAGAAAAAGATTTTACTGATTTGTAAGTTAAAATACTAAACAATCCCCGGCAACGGCGCCAAAAACTTGTTGTGCAATCTAGCTATCTAAATAAATAGATAAAACTAGACACAAATTAAAAACCTCGCAAGTGTACGAATCGTTTATAGAAGCGTAGCAATAGCAAGGATCGATCCCACAGAGATTGTAGACTTTAACTTACTAATCAATAAAAAGACTAAGAATCATAAAAGGTTGTTGTAAAGGTCTAAAAGGAATTAAAGGATTAAAACTAAATAAGAAATGTTGAATCATAAATATTTATGAAGTAGTTGGGTTTAGATCTCCACCAATAGTCAGTAATGCTAAGTCACCTTCTGAATTTCTTCTTATTACTCATGTTTGTTCCCTTCAAGGGCATGGTATCTACTCCTTAAAGTACTGTTTCCCTAAGCCAAGAATTAGGCATGGTATCTACTCTAATTCGTTTCTTTCATTAAGTGTTTAGCATGGTATCTACTAAGTTGTACTTAAAGAAAACATAAGATCAGTGGAAACGAACAAACACTCAAGGTTCTAGAAATTGGTATCAGATCTAGATCCCTTAAGTTGATTGAACCAAGAACCCCTAGAGATTCCCTTGTTACAGATTATGAACACGAGATACGGGTCGTCTCAATATGCTCATATAACAGATTCAGATAAATGGTAATGCAAACTTGATATTCTCAAGCTCTGTATGTCAGTCGACTGGCTCTCACCTCAGTCGACTGCTCTCAGAGCTCCGAGAACAAGTTTGATTATCATCAATCTATATCACTTCATTCAGATTCAATCAATAAGTAAAATAGAAGATTTCAGAAGAACATAGCACTACATAACTACGGCTTCAATCTACCCAACTATGAAATTAGTTCCACATAATAATACTTTTATTAATCAACAAGTTCGAATACATGATCAACATAAAGAATAGAAGAAGAAGAAATAAACTAATGAAGTCCGGCAATGAGGTCGACTGGCTGTTACACAGTCGGCTGTCTTCGAATACTTGATCTCCTATCTCCTTCCTTGATGCCGATAAAAGTGCTTCTTGTTGATGACTCTGGAACTTGTGATTCGGTGATTAGGAATGTGGAAGAAGATTCGATCTCCCCTTTCATGCTTCTTGGTTGGTATTTATAGAACACGGCTGAGGAATTAGGGTTTCTCCTTTTTTCAGGAAAGTCCCTCTCTTTTTATTATTTCTTTCCTTATTTGATCGGCGATTTATATCTTTCTCTTTTCTTCTTTTATTCCTTATCTGCTAACCACGCCTTTTGCTAATTCCCAGTCTCTAGATTTGGTTTGTTGGAAAATTCGCATAAAATCTGGATTCAAATAGATTTGGAATTAGATGCGGGTGTATCTTTGAATATCTTATCTGTTAACTCCGCCGCAAACCAGTCGACTGCCTTGGGTGTAAGTCAACTGGTACTCAGACATCTGTAGCTTCACGATTTCTCGGTCAAGTCGACGGGTGTTTGGGGAAGTCGACTGTGCCGAGGCTTAGCAAACTCTCTGTCCAGTCGACTGGCTGAGACATTAGTCGACTGATCTCTGCTGTAGTCTGTATTGGTCTGGAATCTGCTTTGTTTTGCTGTTATCGGCTGTTTCCTATGGAAAAGAGAAAATAAGAGTTAAATACCACATATAGAGCTTTTAAATGTGCATTTACAATAAGATTATTGCTTCTAAATGTGGATAATAATGTGTTCATCAGGGCGCACAAAACACATCCAAGTCGATTGTCACTTCGTTCGTGATGAGTTGGAGAAGAAAGTGATATCATTTGTATATGTTCGGTCTGGTGAACAACTTGCTGATATCTTAACTAAAGCACTTCTAAGCTTTTTCAAACTTTCTTGAGAAAGCTAGGCTTCGACAATATCTACACACCAGCTTGAGGGGGGAGTGTTAAAGTAATTTTAAGTTTAGTTCCACATCTGAAATAAACTCAAATTAGTCTTTTTACTCTCCTATATATTGGAGACAATGTATTCAGTTATAATCATCCAATAAAGTATTTTTTTCAGTCTTTATACTATACTTTCAACAACATCAAAGCATCATCAGCAAAATATAGAGCATCATTAGTATTTTAAGCTTAACATCAAAGCATCGGGTTTCAATATTAGCCTCACTTACAATGTAAAAAAAACTAATAGCTGCAAGTACACATTGAATGAAGCTAAACTACGTGATATAGGATACAAATAACACATCAAGCAAATACAATAACACCCTTTCAAGTAAAAGCATAATAATAACAGTAGCAACAACATACATACAACAATTTCATAATAAACTATACTATAATTCAGCAGCAAACCCTCATTATCAGCCATACAACAATCTCAGGCAACTAAATCTAGTATCAACACAATATATGAAGCATTTCTAAAATTTGACTGAATCAATGTGAAAAGCAGAGGAATAATAAAACTTTTTACTGGGGATATAGCTTAGTTTGCAACAAAACTAACTCTAGGACTTGAGTTTTTTCATAAGAACCACCATATACATATTTTGAGCTGATTGCATTCATTCTAAAATTATTTTTCCAACAAAAAAATTATAGAATTGTTTGAATCTGCACTTTTTGATATATATCTTAACAAAAGTTTCTTTGTACAACATTCCAAAATACTGGTTCATTCTTGTCACAACTTTAACCTCCATATGCTTGAACTCAGCCTACAAAATAAAAAAAAATTCATACAGATTTGTTGTTCTCTACTCTTCCCCCACCCTGGCTCCCCTCTACAGAACCCCTCCCCGAACTTCCTTCACTTCTTGTTGCAAAAGAGCACACGGTGAGTTAATGTGAATTGTTTGAACAGTAATAACTCAACAAAATCATGAATTGTAAGACTTAGGCTCAGAACATATGTACACATAAGGAGTAGGGAATACTTGAAGAGATTTTTCAGATTTGGGATTTCAAAGAGAGAGAGAGAGAGAACTGAGAGAGAAATGAGAAAGGGATGTCAGGAGGCCGGGAGCTACGGTTTCTGAGCTTGGGGAAATTAGAGGCGATTTCGAAGATAAGCAGGGATTAAGAGAGGGAAATGAGGTTGGGAGGTGGCAGTGGTGAGCTTGAGATTGCAGTGAGGTCGATTGGTGGCGTTGGAGGAGTGTCGGGGGCATCGAGCATTGAGAGCGTCCACGTCGGGGGCGCCGGGCGGTGGTAGTGGTGAGCTTGAGCTAAGGTTTGGGAACAGGCAATTTGGAGTGGGAGCTGGGGTTTTGGAGGAAGGTGGAGGACAAGAATAGCATTGTATCACAGTGCAAAATTGAGTTATGACAATTTTGCTCCACGCGTGTTACGCACATGTATTTTGTACCGTTACGTGTAATATCCGTAACATTATTAATATAAATATTTTTTACGTATGTTGTATTTCGATTGTTTATAAACATTTCTTCGTTGCTTAAATCAATTTTGTATTTGAATATTTATTGATGCGTGCATGTGTTGGATGTATTCTTTTTCAAAATAAAATTAATGAAGCGTGTATGTTTATTTTATTTGTGCACAAATTTTTTTATTATGATTAATTTAAACTAGTTTCATTAAATTTATATTAAATTGGGTAAGATATGAATTTTATTAAATAAAATTCCTAAATTTTTTGGGGTGCATTTTATGTGCACACATAAACACATAGAAAGCCCGTGCTTCTCCCCATGTATTGGCCCACCAGGTTTGAATGAAGTGGAAGATTTAATTAAGTTGAAGAAGTGGTTTAGTGGGGTGGTTAATAATAACAAATCATGGTTAGTTTAAAAACTTTCCATATTCTTTTTCTTTAAACCCCCCTTCCCGGCCATAACTGTGAAAAAGAGATTTTTTTCATTTGTGCATTTGCAAGCTTGCTGTTGGTTTCTTGGAGCTCGGAACTCAAGGAAAAGAGATTGGAGAGCTTGTTAGGAGTTCAATTTGCTAGGATTTTTCAATCAAGAGGTGGTTGTTTCTAGTATTTTCTAATGTTGTAGAATTATGCATGCTTAGATAAGAATATATAGATGGTTGTTAAATTCATATCTTAAATATATATGTATAGGGGTGTTCTTTAGATTTTGTCTAACTTAATATATGAGAAATTTCATTTTTGAATAACATATATCATGGTAGTTAGATTACATACTTGTGAAATGCTATAGATGAATGTTTCTATAATTTTATTGTATGAACATTATCCATGCAATTCTGTTTGTTGCTATAAAATTAACATTTGAATGTGACAAATTTATGCATGTAGTTGTGTGTTAAACTTCCATATTAATTCTAAGTAGAATGAGATAAACACAAATTTATGTCAAAATGTACTGAATTAAATATTTTCCTTTCTGGAAATTTATTAGAATTCGTAATATAGTGTGTAAAAGTTGTGAGAGTAATTGTAGAATTGAATTATGGCAAGTTATTATCTTCGATGTGAAACAGACAGTTTCACATTCGAAAATAAATTCTGTGCGATTGTAGACAACAAGTCCTCTTGTACTTATTGGTTGTTGGTTCCGGTTTAGTGCACTGTGCACTGTGCATGAGCGAAATTGTGCACTGTGCACGAGCGAATGTGCTTGGTAGGTTGCGGGTTCGAGTCCTTGCGTTTCTGTTTTCTTTTCCAATCTTTTATTAACTCATTAAACTGTGGACAGAAACTTATAAAAACTCTCGTGAAGATTCCTTTACACATAGTAAGTTGGAATGTTGGTTGTTAGGTGCGGTTTGGAGCATTGGTGCTTGCTCGGGTTTGATCCGTGATGTGGTCGAATTGTATTTTTTTTAATTTTCTATTTCCTTTATCCTTTTCTTTGAGGAAAAGTTTAAAATTAAAATGGGGGTGTTAATGGAATATTTTGATAAGAGTACATAGATTGATTCAGAATTTATTTGTAGACAAATTACATTGTAAATTAAATTACTTTTAAAAGTAATTTTTTGGAGTTATTTTGTTTTAAATTAAATGTGATTAAAAGATTGAAATATGATGGTTTTAATCTAGGTTTATTCTAGAATTTTATACCGTATGAAGATGAGTTAAATTTGGAATTTATGTAAAGTTTGCTAGATGACGAATTAAGAGATAATTAAAGCATAAATTTGAAAAATTAGACATGTGATATTTGTAAGGCTTTTATCAATTGAAATGTTATTGAAATATGGTTATATAGGGATAAGAAGTTATTTATTTACTTTGAAATTGATAAATTTAAAGAGAATGAATGAAATAATCAAATGATTTGTACTGAATGATTACTTTTATGGATGAGGTTAAGAACAACCTATAAGATCTTTGTGTTGAGATGGATGGATTCGAGAGGCTAAGCAAGACTCGTAGTGATCGGCAGATTGTGATAAATGAAATTTTGAGAATTGGCCAGTATGAGCCTGAGTTCTCAGTGTGTTAGTTTTAAGTTCTGCAGGGTAAGCTAGCTCTAGGCCATGAAAACTAAAATTGAATTAAGGATAAACACTAGAGATATATGATGGAAACAAAGACGAACATGTCTGGTACAGAATTTACAGCTCCTAGGGGTTCGAGATCGAGGAGTACGCCTGGTAAATCCATGTATATGGGCTTGGAGTATGTCTGCATGTCTACAAAAAGGCCGGTAAGAGCTTGCAGTTCCTAGGAATGGTCGGGGCTGAGGATATGCGCGGTAAATCCATGTATATGGGCTAGGGGTATGCCGGTAAGGTCCGTAGTTACGAGAGATCGACTTGCTGGGGTTCGTGACTGATTCAGAATTTATTTGTAGACAAATTACATTGTAAATTAAACTACTTTAAAAAGTAAATTTTTTGAGTTATTTTGTTTTAAACTAAATGTGATTAAAAGATTGAAATATGATGGTTTTAATCTAGATTTATTCTAGAATTTTATATCGTATGAGGATGAGTTTAAATTTGTAATTTATGTAAAGTGTGCTAGATGACGAATTAAGAGATAATTAAAGGATAAATTTGAAAAATTAGACGTGTGATATTTGTAAGGATTTTATCAATTGAAATGTTATTGAAATATTGTTATAAACGGATAAGAAGTTATTTATTTACTTTGAAATTGATAAATTTAAAGAGAATGAATGAAATAATCAAATGATTTGTAATGAATGATAACTTTTATGTGTGAAGTTAAGAACAACCTAGAAAATCTTTGTGTTGAGATGAATGGATTCTAGAGGCTGAGCGAGACCCGTATTGACCGACAGATTGTGATAAATGAAATTTTGAGAAATGGCCAGTATGAGCCTGAGTTCTCAGTGTGTTAGTTTAAGTTCGGCAGGGTAAGCTAGCTCTAGGCCATGAAAACTATAATTGAATTAAGGATAGACACTAGAAGAAGAAATGATGGAAACAATGACGAACATGTTTGGAAAAGAATTTGCAGCTCCTAGGGGTTCGAGATCGAGGAGTACGTCCGGTAAATCCATGTATATGGGCTTGGGGTATGTCTACGTGTCTACGAAAAGGCCGGTAAAGAGCTTGCAGTTCCTAGGAATGGTCGGGACCGAGGATACGCACGGTAAATCCATCTATATGGGCTAGGGGTATGCTGGTAAGGTCCGTAGTTACGGGAGATCAACTTGATGGGGTTCGTAGCTGGGGATACGCCTGGTAAATTCACGATGTGTGGGCTAGGGATAGGCCGATAGGGTCCAATATCCTGGCAGTGCGACTCACACGTAATTACGCATTAGAGTACATTCATTAGTATTAGGTATTGCATAGCAAGGGATTGAACCCTATAATGAGGAGTACGTTAAGGGCTTGCCCTCGAACCTATGTAGTATGGGATGCATAGAGACCGAACAAGTGCGCATTATAGTTGCATCATAGTATGAATGTCTTCATTAGTCGTTAGGTTCATAACATACACTGACATATCTAAGATAGTCACTTTCCACATTTTGTTTTGCATTCATGGTTGTGGTTGTTAAAATTGAGGAATCACTGTATTATAACATTCTGTCAGTTGTATACAACTGATGTACCCGTAGTTTTCAAGTTGCAGGATCCAGATTAGCGAGCGACCTGGACATGAATTTGATGTCGATAGCGGTTGCAGGATTGAAGAATGTTTGATGTTCTAAATTTTAATAATTTTATGTAAATTTCCGCTGCATATTGTAAAAAATGACAATGTAATGAAAAATTTTAAATTCCTTGTATTTTTGTATGAAATTGAATTAAAGATCCTGGTTGTGCAACGAATTACATGCATTTGGAATTTGGGGCGTTACAGAGTGGTATCAGAGCGAACTTCAATAAGTTGTACAAAAATTATAAGGGAAATAAAATTAGGGTGGACATTAGATGTGTGAGTATAAGTTTTGAGTCATAAATTTTTTAGTTATTGAACTTGCATTCATGATACTTTCTTCGTATACATTGATGTGATATTGTATGTGAGCATGTTTTTCTTTTATTTCATGAGTACTATGAATAGTTTGAACCTAAATTCATGATACCTTATACGTAGAGTAACTTATTTTTTCTTAATGTATTTTCTTTAATACTACTCTTCATCTTTAACGCTTAATATTTTTTTCAAAAATTCTTTTCTTTTACTATTAATTCACTTCGATATTTATTATTTTTCCTTAGTCTTAATCTTTTAATTTTGTCTTGCTCTTTTTTCCTTCTTAATGTTTTGTCCTTCTTATTTTTATGCGCTTTTACGTTACTCTTTTTTTTTTGCTATTTCTTTTATGCATTTTATTAGTTTTGAATTACTAATTTTTAAATTATTATTGCTACTATTATTTTCTTTTATTATTATTTCTATTATATTTTGAATTTTTATTTTTGCATATTTACAACTCATTTTATATATGCTTTGATTTTTCGATTCTATATTTTTTTCATTATTATATATTGACTTATTTATTTCAGTATATTTTAACATGATTGTAATATTTTTACTTATATATAGATAATATACCTCTATACATTAATTTTTTTCTTTTATTACTATTTTTGTTTTTACAGCTTATATTCAATGCTATTGTCATTACTTATAATTTACTACTTTTGTTATACTTATGCTTCACTATTAATAACCACATATTAATTTTATTGCTTTATTTTATTATTTTCATACTTTTATTTCTATTTTTATATCACTAATCTCATAATGTAACATCATACTTAATTAAGCATTCAATATCCAAATACATATGTAAGATTACATCATTTCATTCAGCATTTTGGTGCCACCGGATGTCGAGAGGGCAAATCGTCAATGAAGGCAAAATATGCAACCGAATGTCCAGAAGGCTACCTGTAACGGGATATCATGGAGGCAAATCTACAACCTGATATCAAGGAGGCAAGCCTGCAGCTGGACATCAATGAGGCGAACCCACCACAAAGGAGATTTTATACTTCTACCAACCCCCACTTTTATTTTTATTTTATTTTTATATATTACTTACCACTATTCCATTCTTTTTGTACTAGTTTATACCATTTTATAATGTTTTACAACTTATTCTATACCACTTCAACTTTATTATTTATAATACAGTTATACTTATATACACATTTAATTAATTACCTTATTATTTATATTTGCTTCTATATCTATGATATATGTGTTATTATTATTTTATTTATTTTTCAATCTATATTAATGGTTGCTATTAACTATTTTGCTATCCTAATATTATTATTTTTATACTTTATCTTTACGTATGTTAATACTTTTGTATTTTTATACAATTTTATTTTTTATTTATATTTATTACTAACTTATCTTCTATTTGTTAGCTACTCATATAATATAAATTTTATTATTTACACTTTTGTTTACTATTTACATTTTATTTATATACAATTAAAAGCATATATTATTTCAATAATATATTGTTACTTTTACTACTATTTTATTTTGTTTCTTCAATTGCTTAACTTTGATATTATAGTATTGTTGTTTCGTTATATAGTTTTTACACTTATTTATATGTGGATTTTCTTGTCATACTTGACAATTTATAGATAATTTGACATATACTAATCACTATTCTATAAAATTATTATGTCACTTTTACAATGAAAATTTTATGATATTATTTTTATACACATCATTATAATTTTTACTATTATACTTATATTAGATTGTCTATACTTTTTAACTAAATTTAACACTCATATATTTTTCAGATTTTTATCCAACAGTCTTATCTTAAATTGCTACTTCATTTTTATCTCGTAATATAAAATACTAATTTAGTTTACGATTTTAATCATTCTATTCTTCACGTTTTCTTTTAGTTAATTTCTCCTTCCTTGAAATTTTCAAATTCTTATTAGCTACTGCTAACTACTTTTCAATTATTATGATCGTCTCAACTATTTATCAGTTTGCTTTATATTTCGATATTTTTATTTTTTATTTTACTATTTATTTCTTTATCATAATACCGATCTTCTTATCATAGTTTATTTTTTAAGCCATTTAATATTTATTTACGCTCGTAGTCTATTTATATCAAATTTTCCTACTGCACAACAGTTTATCTATAGTATTTCAATTCTTCTATTCTTTCTAGTCTGTTGTTCTCCGTCACCTGAATTGTTTTACATTTTTACTATACAATATTAAGCTAAGTTTTTTGTTTTTATTTTTATACTTTGTACATTTACATTGTATTTTACCTATGTAAATTTCACTATAATTCTAATTATCCTTCTTCTTAACTCTTTTACAACTTTAGTCAAGAATCCCTATATTTTTTAACAATTTTTTTTTCTTACCTTTGTGTCTTTATTCCTTTTGCACTATGATCTTTATTTTTCTTCAAGTATATTTTTCATTATACTTCTTATTACATTCATTAATTTTGCTTACTGAGCTTATTATTAATTTATTAAAGCATCTTACTATGCTTTTGTTTATTCTTTCCAATTTATTGCGTTTTTCAATTTCTTTCACGGTTGATGACTTTAATCTATATTTCCTTTTACTATATTGTCTAATACTTAACCCATTATCATTTGTATAAAAGTTACTTTCAGTCCACATTATCTTTTACTATCAAATTTCCTTTGTTCTACTCATTTTTCTAGTTTGTTTGATACTTTCGTATTTTTGGTCCTTAGTAATCTTTCTTGCTTTGTACGCTTATTAACTTCGTATATCTTATTTAACACTCACATTTCCTTTATTCTATACCAACCTTATTTTAAGTCTATATTATTTTCTACATTATGTATTCCTATAATATATTTATTTTAAATTTTTTTTATAAGGTGTGTCCAAGATACAACTTTTACCTTAGTAAGTTCTGAGGACAAAACTATTCTGGGGGGGGGGGGGGGGGGTAACACCTCCCTGGAAATCACCCTAGGGGTGAATAGGGAGATTGTGCGGAAATTAAAAATTAAAAATTAAGTTGCAAATTAAATGAGAAGAGATAGAGAAAGCAAACACAGCAAGCACAAGTGACGCAACGATATAATATGGTTCGACCCCCATATCTACGTCCATACAACCTACTTGTAGCAATTCTCCACCACAAGCATTCCACTATACTCAAACCCTTGTACAGTGATTCTCGGATTCAAGCCGAGAGACATATTACACCTACTAGACTTCTAAGATAAGCCCCGTCAATCTCACCGAAGTGGAAGAAAAGAAAAGAAAAATCAAGATTTTTAATGATCCTGACTGAAGAAAACAAATAAGTATCACACACTCGGATTGATTGTTGAATTGATTAGTTCAGAAAATTTTTCTCAGAGCAATAGGTGAAGAATACACAGTGGGTTCGTCAAAATATATAGACTAGGAAGTGTATCTCTCAAAAATAGAAACGATACATTCCAAAAAAAAAAATCTGCACGAGGTATGGTCGACTGCAAAAGGTGACAGTCGACCGTTCATCTTTTAATCGAAAAGTCGAAAGATTATTGGTCGACTGCTTCATCATTTTAACTATGATGGGTGGTCGACTGTGGTGCGGTCGACCGGCACTATAATACGGTTGACCACAATCGTGTTGATTCTGACGAAACCATTTTATATTCTTACCATATACTAATCAGTCAATAATCAATCAATTACATATAAAACCTCACATGTATGGAATTACAGAAATTGATCTTGCTGACTTTCTTGGGCTTTAATCAACATGTGCTCTTTTTGAATAATTTCTTCTTTTGCTTGATTTTGTAATCCTTCTTTATTGCTTTCCTTCTTTTGCTTCTTTTTTAATCTTTTTCATTTTCTTATTGATTTATTTATTCCTGAAAATCTGAAAATCTCAATAAAAACTTATTAGTATTTGTAAGCACGTTTTATGGACACCAAACTATGAGTCAACAATCTCTCCCTTTTGGTGTGAACAAAACATGCCTTTGAATGCTGAAAATAAAGAATACGGCATATAAATACTCCCCCTTAATCCAATATTTCCTATACCAAAGATTTTCATATAAGAGAGATTTTCATTTATTTTTAGTAAAAATATTCAAAAAGATTCTCCCCTTTGTTGGACACACCAAGGGGAAACGAAAGAATAGCATAAACAAATAGTAGAACACACTCCCCCTAAATTCATGCATGAAAAAAGATAAATGAACATACATTAAGCAAAACAAGAGAATATTTTGAGGAATATTATAATTTTGAAAAGATAAGAAAAATCTACGTACATGATACCGTTGATCGCGAGACTCTTTGATATACAGTGAGAGCTCTTCATGGTATCATAGATTTGAGATTTTCCTAATACAAACGCTTGACATACAGCAAAAGATGAAGAAGGATGAATTTCAAGACATTAGAAACCATAGAAGAACTGGAAATAGATGTTTCTTTAAAAAATAACAAACAAGCCAAAAAAACTGAACAGAAGGTGAGAGAACCGGTCGACCGAAAACCAAGTGAAATCACAGTTATACAAAAAAATAACCCGAGAGTGAACCGGTCGACCGAACGGTCGACCACAAATCCAGTAAGCCCAATTTCGATGGTAAACAAAAAACTGAGAGCAAACCGGTCGACCATAAAGCCTGAAACCCAATTTTGATAGCAAACGAAAAACCCGAGAGCGTACCAGTCGACCGCCCAGTCGAATGTACACCTTCATATTCGAACAGTCGACCGTCCAGTTGATCGAAAGCACAATTTTAAGCAGAAATACTGTTACCGCTAAATCTGGTGTGGGGGCAAACAGATGTATTTGTGGATTCTTGGAAAACTTTGAATAGCAAACCTGCTACCTGTTCCGCCGGAGTTTGACCGTTGACTCCCGCCGTTTACCTGCAAAAAGTGTGAGACACCGGGGTTGATCCCGGTGATGCATCCTCCGACGCTCAAGTCAGTAATCAGGGAGATTATGAAAGAACGTAAATTGGCAAAAGATTGATTACCCCTTAATGGAGATGGATGGGGGGTATTTATAGGCACCTTGCGGATCAGATTAGGAATGTAATCCCCATGATCTGATAAGGAATATAATCCCCATATTTAGATTAGGAATGTAATCCAAAATTCCCAGTGAAAGGATAGATGTGGATCAGGGCCGTTGATTAGTATTAATCAGGGATCCTAATCCTACCCTGCTGGATCGGGTTTTCTACAGGTTGAAACCCACACCCAATTGAGGTGGATCCATTCGCGGGTTAGTGGGTCTTCGAGGAAGAGAACCAATACCCGCTTCAGTCCCATTGGTAGGTGAAGTTACCATTTTACCCCTAAGCTTTAAGATTCGTTCCTGATTTGGACGATTCTGATTTAACCCCATTTTTAGCCATATCACGAGCCCCCCACTCCCGAAGACTGAGCTTGGTCGGCCTTTGAGGAGTAGTTTTACTGTTTTGATGGCTAGCGGAGTTGTATCGGAGTTCAAATGCAAGGTTTCGAATCTTTGCAGGGAGCAGTATGGTGATTTTTAAAGTTGGTTGCGCTCTAAGTTGTTCTTGAGCTCTTCTGGACATTCGGTGATTTTTATCTATTTTTTTCAGAATATTTACTTAATTTTGTGAAGTGTCGATTCGTCGTTCGGGGGTCTTAATAAATGGTCTTAGGCAATAATTACTTACTCAGGGGTTCAAAAATGTTTCCTCGACTTTATAATTATTTTCTAGGATTTTTAATTAATTTTCCCAAATTTTAAACCATTTTTTCGCAATTTTTAAATAAATAAAACGATTTTAATAAATAAAATACCGAATTATGGTGTGGCGCGATCTGGACCGTTGATCCTGAGCGAGCGCGAATTTCTGAGAGCTCGGATGGACCGAGTTGCTCGGTAGTAATTTTCCTCGCTTTTGTGGGTCGGATGGGCACTTGCTCGGAATCCGAGCAAAGTGTCTCGGTTCTTACCTCGCGCAAGTGGCTCAAATCGCTAGTTGCTCGGCTCGGAATTCCGAGCAACGTGGAGCGATCTGAGCTGTTGGATCTTGGCACGAATCTTGAGGCAGGCACGGTTCCCAAAAAAATACTATCTTGTCGTTTAGTGGACGTGGCGCAATCTGGGCCGTCCATCATCTCAGGCATGAATTTCGTAATGATCCAACGGTCGGAGACGCTCGGCAGCGTTTTTCTTCACTTTCGAGGGTCGGATTGGCACTTGCTCGGAATCCGAGTGAAATGGCTCGGTTTTTCCCTCGTGCGAGTGGCTCGGATCGCTAGTCGCTCGGTTCGGAATTCCGAGCGACGTGGAGCGATTTGGACCGTTGGATTATGGCGCGAATCTCGAGGCAGACACGGTTTCCAAGAAAATACTATCTTGTCGTTTAGTTGACATGGCGTAATCTGGGCCGTCTGATCGAAATCTTACGCAAATCTTGAGGGAAAAGTCATTTTTCTCCATTTCATAGCTCGGATTGGCACTTGCTCGGAATCCGAGCGAAATGGCTCAGTTTTTCCCTCGCGCGAGTGGCTCGGATTGCTAGTCGCTCGATTCAGAATTCCGAGCAACGTGGAGCGATCTGGACCGTTGGATTGCAGTGCGAATCTCGATGTTGGCTCAGTTCCCATGAAAACACTATCTTGTCGCGTAGTGTTGCTGGTAGGATCTGGGCCGTTTGATCGAAATCTTACGCGAATTTTGAGGGGAAAGTTGTTTTTCTCCATTTCGTAGCTCGGATTGGCACTTGCTCGGATTCCGAGCGAAATGGCTCGGATCGCCTGTCGCTCGGGTGTTGGATCCGAGGGACGTGGGGTGATGTTGGCCGTTTGATGATGGCACAGATCTCGATGCCGGCTCAGTTCCCAAGAAAACACTATCTTGTCTCATAGTACTGCTGGCATGATCTGGGCCGTCCGATCGAGATCTTACGCGAATTTTGAGGGGAAAAGTTGTTTTTCTCCATTTCGTAGCTCGGATTGGCATTTTCTCGGAATCCGAGCGAAGTGGCTCGGATCGCCTGTCTCTCGGGTGTTGGATCCGAGGGACGTGGGGCGATCTTAGCCGTTGGAGGATGGCACAGATCTCGATGCTGGCTCAGTTCCCAAGAAAACACTATCTTGTCGCGTAATGGTGCTGGAAAGATCTGGGCCATCTGATTGAAATCTTACACAAATTCTGAGGGGAAAGTTGTTTTTCTCCATTTCATAGCTCGGATTGGCACTTGCTCAGAATCCGAGCAAAGTGGCTCGGATCGCCTGTCGCTCGGGTGTTTGGATCCGAGGGATGTGGGGCGATCTTAGCCGTTGTATGATGGCACAGATCTCGATGCTAGCTCAGTTCCCAAGAAAACACTATCTTGTTGCATAGTGGTGATGGCAAGATCTGGGCCATCTGATCGAAATCTTACGCGAATTTTGAGGGGAAAGTTGTTTTTCTCCATTTCGTAGCTCAGATTGGCACTTGTTCGGAATTCGAGCGAAGTGGCTCGGGTCGCCTGTCGCTCGGGTGTTGGATCCGAGGGACGTGGGGCGATCTTAGCCGTTGGATGATGGCATAGATCTCGATACTGGCTCAGTTCCCAAGAAAACACTATCTTGTCGCGTAGTGGTGCTGGCAAGATCTGGGTCGTCTGATCGAAATCTTACGCGAATTTTGTCGGAAAAGTTGTTTTTCTCCATTTCGTAGCTCGGATTGGCACTTGCTCGGAATCCGAGCGAAGTGGCTCGGATCGCCTGTCGCTCGAGTGTTGGATCCGAGGGACGTGGGGCGATCTTAGCCGTTGGATCTGAAGTGCCGAGCTGCTTTACTTGGGTTGAAACGTCTATCCCTTTGCCAACAGTTGTGGTTCTTCGTTACTTAGTCGTTGGGCTTTTGTAACGCTTCAAGGGAGGCCCAAGAGTTGCGCCCTTACGTTACAAAGCCCAGGAGGCGTCTTTTTTACTATAAGTTTTCACCCCCTCAACACTTCACCTCATTTCTCACTTTCACTTTCTCACTCTTGGTTTTTACTTCTTTAGCAAAGTTTTTAGCTCTCGAGTGGCACTGCTAGCTGTCGCGGCGAGGCGTTTCAAACTCCGGCGATCTTTTTCGGCCATACTAGTCATTTCAAGTTCAGTCCTTCTCCCCATCTTTGTAAAATGGTTAAGATTTCTTCCACAGATGAGACCCCCTCCTTGGACCGAGGCGTCAGCCGAGCGGCCATTCCGAGCAAGGGTAAGGGGAAGGAGGTAGTGGAGCCGACCGAAGAGACTATGGTCCGGCCGAGTACGGATGTGGAGGTTGCTGAGCCTCTCCAGGAGGTGGTGGTCGGATCTAGCAAGGGCAAGGGTGTGGAAACTATAATCGAGCACCCGAAGACTGTAGGGGAGTTGAGTCGGCATCCAAGCACTCTGTCGAGCGTTGGCGGTGTGCGGAGCTACCCCAGAGATTTGTTGGAGAAAGTGACGCAGGGCACCGCCAAGTTGATCGAGGAGAACGAGCCGAGGGAAACATCCGAGGTGGATCAGATCTCTTCGATCCTGACCGAGGCGGATTTGCATCGGATCCGGAGCAGGTTCCAAATCCCTGCGGAGTACGGGCTCCTTCTCCCTGGCCCTGGCTTCCGAGCATGCACCTCGTCCTCGGTCGATATATGTGTTTTTCCTGCCGAATCGCTGAATGCCGGACTTCGGCTGCCGCTACACCCTTTCGTGGTCGAGGTGCTGTAGTGGTACGGCTTGTGTCCGGCTTAGCTAATGCCGAACACCTGGCGACACATCATGGCTTTCGTTCTTCAATGCCAGGAGGTCGGCGCTTAGCCCAACATGTTCATTCCTCGGAGTCTTTACCGTCCTTGCCAACCAAGCAAAAATGAGCAGAGGTACTACCTCTCGCTGAGGAAGGGCGTGAAGCTGATCGAGAACCCGTACTCGATCAAGCATTGGAAGGAGAAGTACTTCCTCGTCCGAGCTCCCGAGCCATGGGTGATCTCGACGGTGTGGTCGAGGGACGGTCTTCCGAAGTGGGCGAAGAAAGAACCCGTGCTCAGCAATGAGGAGGCGGAAGTCGTGGAAAAGTTGCTCGGGCTTCCAACCCTCAGTTGGAAAGATATCATCGAGGAGGCATTATTCCGAGGGGGTCTCAGTCCGATCGACCCTAGTATGCCTCTCCTTTTCTTGTTTTGTCTTTGAAGTTTTGGAAAAATTTTCTAAATTTTTTCACTCGGTTTGTGCAGAATCTTCCGGCATGGATTACAAAGGATTGATGGCTAAGGCCCGAGCGGCTAGGAAGCAGGAGACGAGGAAGAGAAAGAGGACCGTGTCCGGACCCCAAGGTGGCCGAGCGCCTAAGATTCCCTCAGTTTCTCCGACCCCTGAGCGTCAGGTTGTTGAGCTGGTCGAGCCTGATCAGGGCCTCGTTGTGCCGACCGTCCCTCATACCTCGGATGCGCCGACCCCTACGGCGCGAACAGATGCTCCGGGGTCTTCTGGCGGAGCGTTCAACATCAGCGCGGCGTTGGCTCTCGACGTCCCGCTCCTCACTGCCGAGGCGGAGGTGATCCTGACCGAGGAGCACAAGCGCATCTTCGTCCCCGACTGGCGGGTCATGAAGGTCGACGGGTTCTTAGGAGACGGTAACATTTGCATGCAGGCGGGGAAGCACCTGCCAACCCCTAAAGACCGAGCGGCGCTTAAGGCAGGTGAAGTTGGGGACGCCGCGATGCAGATCGCTCGGAACACTATGTCGGTAAGTAGTCGAGTACTTTATTCAAAATTTTTCTAAGTTGTTGCGCTCGTGCTTGACTGTTTCTTGTATTGCTTGTAGACCCTCTGCCACTTCAACAATCTGCTCGAGGAGTTCGCGGGCAAGGAAAAAGAGATGACCGTTTCGAACGATCGGGAAAGGTCGGAGCGGTCCAACGCGGTGAAGCAGCTGGAGGCCGAACAGTTGCGTTCTACATCGCTTGAGGCCGAGGTCACCGACTTAAAGGCTCAGCTCGCCGAGGCACTGAGGAGCTCTGCCGCCGAGGCTTCCAAGGTCGAGACCCTTGAAAAGGAGAGGGCTCGGCTCAAAGGAGAGCTGACTCAGGCTTAGAAGGCGACGGAGGAGGCCCTGACCGAGCAAGCGGCGAAGGTGGCGGCCACAGAGAAGGCTGTTCGGGACGAGGCCGAAGCCCACATGCTGACGAACATGGAGTAGGCGTACAGCCGAGCACTGAAGCATATCATCGCTCGGAACCCCGGGTTCGACGTCTCGTCCTATTACTTCTACGACTCCGTGGAGGGTGAGGAAGAGCTGCCCTTGGCCGAGCTCGCTCCGAGGTCGGAGGGCGAAGACTTCGAAGGCGAGGGTGGTGCCGAGCGTGCGATTGTAGCTGTGCCGACCGATGATGAGGTCGACCCCTGACTTTGTCATCTCATCTCTTTTTTCATTCTTCTTCTTCTTTTTTGTAATGCCTAACTGTGGGCTGGCCACCGCTTTTTGTAAACTTTTGACTTTCAATGAAAACGGTGGTGTTTCGGCTGAATATTACGAAATTTTCTCAAAGTGTTCAACTCTTTTTGCTCGGATTGTGTCCTTTAGTGTCGAAGACTTCTTTTGATCTTTCTCCGCTTTTCAGGTCGAGTTGGGTCCGATTACTGAGGTCTCCTATCTCCGTACTGAGTTGGAGAAAATGAAGGATTCTCTTTCTCGTAGTTGCGATAAAGCATTTTATGACTTCTTGAAATTGGAGGACATCAAAGCAACGGCGAGAGGGTATTTTTGCGAGTTGAGGCAATTGCGGAAGCAATCTCGAGAGACTCGTCTCGAAGGGGAGATAGAGTTGATCCATAAGGCGCTCTTTGATGTCGACCAAAGGAATAGTGAGCTACTAGCAGAGATTCATCATTTGGAGGTAACGGTGAAAGAGCACTCAGCGGAGGAAGAGGAGTTAGCTTCGAAGGTGGGGAAGTTGATGTCTGAGTGCGATGAGTTGACAACAAGAATTGATAAACTGAGGAGGATTACGATCGACAGAGGTATAGAAGTGACTCATTTCCGTCGTATCGTAGCCGATAGCACTAACATCGTAGGCTCGTCTAAACTTCCCCGTTTTAAAGTATCGGCGGGGGACGATATTCTGAGAGATAGGATCGTCGAGCTGGAGGAGGAGATTGCAACGCTGAAACCTTAGCCTGTAAGGACCAATGTTCGCAGTACGTCGTGTACTCGCAAAGAAAGCGAAAGAGGAATCTCATTCTATGAACTTGCAATTCGTTCGCCTACCGTTGGGCGGAGTCCAGCTGACGCTCAGAGTGGTGTAGGTGTTTCGTCTAGTGGCGCCTCGGTTGGGGCCATAGCTAGAATTAGCGGCGAAGGGGGTTCTCGCTTCGCTGTTTTAGAGTCGAGCTCAGAGGTAAGGCGACGCCGCCCTCGCGTGTCTCTGAACCGAAGCGTTCCCCTTCCAAAGAAGCGCTAGATAAGTTGTATTATGCTCTTCAAATTGTTGTAAAATCCCTGTTGTAGTGTCAGTCCTGTTTGGTCTCTTAATAAAAGAGTTTGTTTTGCTTCTGATGTTCGAATGCTGTGTTAGCTGTTTATTAGTTTAAGTACAACTCCTCCAACTTTTGACAACTACTCAAAATCAGAAGCAAATCTTCCTTCATATGGGCGACCCACTCCCAGCTTGCTTAAGAGCGAGCTTGTGGAGCAGAGTCGAACCAAGTGTTGGACTCCGAACTCGTCGTTAGAGTTTGTTCAATGGTTGTGGGAACAATTCCGAATGGTGACCCACTCCTAGCTCGCTTTAAGAGTGAGCTTGCAGAGCAGAATCGAACCAAGTGTTGGACTCCGAACTCGTCATTAGAGTTTGTTCAACGGTTGTGGGAGCAATTCCGAATGGCGACCCACTCCTAGCTCGCTTTAAGAGCGAGCTTGCGGAGGAGAATCAAACCAAGTGTTGGACTCCGAGCTCGTCGTTAGAGTTTGTTCAACTGTTGTGGGAGCAATTCCGAATGGTGACCCACTCCTAGCTCGCTTAAGAGCGAGCTTGCGGAGCAGAATCGAACCAAGTGTTGGTCTCCGAACTCGTTGTTAGAGTTTGTTCAACGGTTGTGGGAGCAATTCCGAATGGCGACCCACTCCTAGCTCGCTTAAGAGCGAGCTTGCGGAGCAGAATCGAACCAAGTATTGGACTCCGAACTCGTCGTTAGAGTTTGTTCAACGGTTGTGGGAGCAATTCCGAATGGCGACCCACTCCTAGCTCACTTAAGAGCGAGCTTGCGGAGCAGAATCGAACCAAGTGTTGGACTCCGAACTCGTCGTTAGAGTTTGTTCAATGGTTGTGGGAGCAATTCTGAATAGCGACCCACTCTTAGCTCGCTTAAGAGAGAGCTTGCAGAGCAGAATCGAACCAAGTGTTGGACTCCGAACTCGTCATTAGAGTTTGTTCAACGGTTGTGGGAGAAATTCCGAATGGCGACCCACTCCTAGCTCGCTTAAGAGCGAGCTTGCGGAGCAGAATCGAACCAAGTGTTGGACTCCGAACTCGTCATTAGGGTGAAGAGTAAAAGCAGAGAGATGCAAGCAATTTTACAAGTAAAGTATGAAAAAACTTTATTTATTGATAACCAATAGTTGGCTGCTTCTGAGTTGTGAGACGTTATTACATGAGAGAAATAAAGGAAAAATACAAGTAATAGGAGAGGAACGGTTCGACATCCCAGAATACTTAGAGAGGCGTTAATGTTCTCTCTTGGTATTTCAAAAGATGGTCGGCATTCCAAGTCCTGAGGATCTCTCTGCCTTTGAGGTCTTCTAATCTATATGTCTCGGGCCGAACTACTTTGGCGATCTTGTAGGGTCCCTCCCAATTTGGAGCTAGTTTACTCTTCTAATGAGGAAAAGAGATGGATAACTTTCTGAGGACCAAGTCTCCTTCTTTGAGGTCGGTAGGATGGACTCTCTTATTGTATGCCAACTCGATCTTCTCCGGTAGCTTTGTTGACGAATGGCAGCTCTTTCACGGATCTCATCAATCAAGTCTAGATTTGCTCGGAGCTCTCTGACATTTTGTTCTTCTTCATAAGCCATTAGACGAGGAGAGGGTATACCAACTTCTAAGGGGATCATAGCTTCGGACCCATATGTGAGATTGAATGGGGATTCTCCTGTGGGGGTCCGTTTCGTGGTGCGGTAGTTCCATAGTACATTTGGGAGTTGATCGACCCATAAGCCTTTAGAGCACTTATCCAGCCTCTTCTTAATACCGGAGAGGATCTGTCGGTTAGCATTCTCCACTTGGCCATTCGACTGTGGATGAGAGACGGAGGAGAAACGTCGTTGGATGGCGAGGTCTTCACATAGAGCTCGGAAGGCAGCCTCGGTAAACTGGGTTTCGTTGTCTGTTATGAGGACTCGAGGGACACCGAATCGGCAGATTACGTTCTTCCAGAAGAACTGAAGTACTTTGTTCTCGGTGATTGTGGCCAAGGGCTCGGCCTCTATCCACTTTGAGAAGTAGTCGATTGCCACGACTAAGAATTTGAACTGGCTGGGAGCTGGTGGGAATGGCCCTAGTAAATCCATCCCCCACATTGCGAAAGGGATAGGACTTGATAGGGAGGTGAGTGGAGCTTGTAGGAGGCGACAGATGTTGGAGTACTTCTGACAAGAGCTGCATTGCCGAACATGTAGTTCGGCATCTTGTAGGAGAGTGGGCCAGAAATATCCATAATTCAACACTTTGCGGGCTAGGGACCTGGACCCTGAATGTGCCCGCCGATGCCTTCGTGAAGTTCTTTCAGGGCGTAGTCGGCTTGTTCCGGGGAGAGGCACCTCAAATAAGGCCTACCGTCTACCTGTGTGAAGGAGCGCTTGTATAGGATGCCCTCGATAAGTGTGTATCGCTCTGCTCGGGTTCTCACTCTGCAAGCCTCCTTTGGATCTTTGGGGAGGAGCCCATCCCTTAGGAATTCATCGAGGGGTTTCATCCAATTATCTTGAAGCAGGACAGGTAGGGACTCCATAGAATCGGAAGTTTCGTCTTCTATACTTGGCTTTAGGAGCACCTCAATCAAGACGGTCTGCTCGAGTCCTTGGAGGGAGGAGGAGGCTAACTTGGAGAGGGCATCGGCTTGGGAATTCTCTTCTCGGGGGATTCGCTGGATGAGAGCTTCCTCAAATAGGGCCATGAGATTCCTGACCTTGGCTAGGTACTTAACCATTCGGCCATCTCGTGCCTCATGGGCAAAGGGTCCTTCCTCTAAGCTCTTCTTCTCGGTCTAACTGACCCAAGTGCCTCTCCATTTCGTGGAGACGGCGATAGACAGCATCATCCCTTCGACGGTAATCAACCGAGCCTCTAGACTCATCTTCGTACGAGGGAGAGTGGGGTCTAGGACGATGGTAGCTCCTGGAGCGGCGAGGACTACGAATGTGCCGGGGGTTGCTAGGAGCTGGGGGAGGAGTTAGGGACCGTCGGCGAGGACTTCGGACCGGAGGAGGAGTGGGAATCCTTGGAGCATTGGTGTTGTTGGGACGGAGATTGAGAGCTTGTAGGATGGTTGCTTGGAACTGGTGGAACTCGGCACGGGTGATGGGTGCCTCATCATTCCTTGGATGTTTCCGACAGGCAGGGGAATGGGGTCTTCTCCTGTGATGCTTGGGGGACTCTCTCCACCCCCTTCGGGTAGGAGACCTTCTGTAGTCTCGGCAGTGAGGAGATCGCTCATCCGGATGTTGTTGGTGGGAGGCTCCCTCTCGGGCCCACTTTTCATCCAGACAGCGGGGAAGATCCTCATACTTCTACCGATTGAGGATAGTATTGTGAAGGTCGGAAGCTCGGGGATTGTGGGAGGCCATAGAATCCGAAGAGGCATTGTGGATTGAGACGTGGTCCTGATGGAGACGTTGTTTCTGCGGGTTGGGATGCGAGAGCCCTACACCAGCATTTTGAGGACCGGGGGGACCCTTAGGAGGTTGTTGATTCTGAGGAGGCTGGTCTTGTTGGAGAGGGTCCTCGTCTTGAGGGGGAAGTTGCCCCTGCTGCTGAGCGGGGTGGATGGGGACTTCCTGTTGCTGATCGAGGTTGGGTCTACGATTGGACCCTCTGGATCTTACTTTCCTAGGAGGCATGGCTGGAGAAGATTTGACCAATGGGAAGAGGGGAGGCTACTATTCGTTAGTTTCCCACAGACGGTGCCAATCTGTTACCGCTAAATCTGGTGGGGGGGCAAACAGATATATTTGTGGATTCTTGGAAAACTTTGAATAGCAAACCTGTTACCTGTTCCGCCGGAGTTTGACCGTTGACTCCAGCCGTTCACCTGCAAAAAGTGCGAGACACCGGATTGATCCCGGCGATGCACCCTCCGACGCTCAAGTCAGTAATCAGGGAGATTATGAAAGAGCGTAAATTGGCAAAAGATTGATTACCCCTTAATGGAGATGGATGTGGGGTATTTATAGGCACCTTGGGATCAGATTAGGAATGTAATCCCCGTGATCTGATAAGGAGTATAATCCCGTAATCAGATTAGGAATGTAATCCCTAATTCCCAGTCAAAGGATAGATGTGGATCATGGCCGTTGATTAGTATTAATCAGGGATCCTAATCCTACCCTGCTGGATCGAGTTTTCTACGGGTTGAAACCCGCACCTAATTGAGGTGGATCCATTCGCGGGTTAGTGGGTCTTCGAGGAGGAGAACCAATACCCGCTTCAGTCCCATTGGTAGGTGAAGTTACCATTTTACCCCTAAGCTTTAAGATTCGTTCCTGATTTGGACAGGTTCTGATTTAACCCCATTTTTAGCCATATCAAATATCAATAACGTTCAATTCTCCCTTTAAAAAATGAAATCGTTTTCCATCTGATGGCTTAGTGAAGATATTAGCAAGTTGAGAATTAGTGGAAACATAGTCAAAAATAATATCTCCCTTTTGAAAATGATCTTTAATAAAGTGATACCGAATATATATGTGTTTTGTGCGACTATGTTGATAAGAATTTTTAGTCATATGAACAGTACTAGTGTTATCGCATTTAAACGGAATCTGATCAAAGAATACCATGTAGTCCTTTAAAGTGTTTTTCATTCATGATACCTGCGCATAGCAGGATCCGACTGCAATATATTCAGCTTTGGCAGTGGAGAGAGTTACAGAGTTCTGCTTCTTGGATGCCCATGAGACAAGGCAATTGCCCAAGAAGTGATATGTGCCGCTAGTACTTTTTCTGTCTGTTAAGCTACCGGCATAGTCTGCATTAGAGTACCCTACAAGAGAAAAGTTTCTATTTTCGGGTACCAAAGTCTAGTTTTTGGTGTGCATTTAAGATATCGAATGATACGCTTAACAGCAACCAAATGTGATTCTTTGGGACACGATTAAAAATCCGCACATAAACAAACACTAAACATGATATCTGGACGAGATGCAGTAATATAAAGCAAACTATCAATCATACCACGATAGGTAGAAATATTAACATTGTTACCAGATTCGTCCTTGGAAAGCTTAGTGGTAGTTGCCATAGGTGTTTTGTAAGAATTTGCATTCTCAAGATCAAAATTTTTGACTAGTTCCTTTACATATTTGGATTGATTTATAAAGATGCCATCCTTTCTTTGTTGTATTTGAAGTTCAAGAAAATAAGTTAGTTCACCCATCATACTCATTTCGAACTCATCCTACAATTGCTTAGAGAATTCCTTGCAAAGATTTTCATTAGTAGAGCCAAATATAATATCATCAACATAAATTTGAACAATTAAAATATCTTTAAAAACATATTTTATAAATAGTGTAGTGTCTACTTTCCCTTTAGAGAAGCCTATGTGAATTCAAAACGAACTTAGTTGTTCGTGCTTCAGTTGTTCGTACCAAGCACGAGAGGTTTGCTTCAAACCATATAAAGCTTTATCAAGACGGAATACATGGTTTGGGTGTGTAGGATCAGTGAATCCTGGTGGTTGTGTAACATAAACTTCTTCCGAAATAAAACCATTTAAGAAAGCACTTTTGACATCCATTTGAAAAAGAGTAAAGTCCATATAAGAAGCAAAAGAAAGTAAAATGCGAATGGCTTTAAGCCGTGCAACATGTGCCAAAGTTTCATCAAAATCAACACCTTCTTGTTGGTAATAACCTTGTGCAACAAGATGAGCCTTATTTCTAGTAATAGTGCCCGATTCATCTAACTTGTTCCTAAACACCCACTTAGTTCCAAGTATAGTCCTATTGTGACGTCTAGGAACAAGTCTCCGTACTTGATTCCTTTCGAATTGATTAAGTTCTTATTGTATTGCAATGATCCAGTCATTATCTTGCAAGACCTCCTTAATATTCTTAGGTTCAAGTATAGAAACGAAAGCGAAAAAATATATGAAATTTTGAGCTTGTGTTCGAGTAGTTACCCCTTACGACATATCGCTTCTTATAAGATTTGGTGGATGGCTAGACATGATTTTCCGTGCGGGGCGCCTTTCGTTGGTAGAAAGTTGATGTTGTATATGATCATCTTCCTTGGCATTAATTAGTAGTGTAGGCATCTCTTCGATTTGGAATTTGGATGCATCTTCATTTTAAGAAGGCTTATGATTTTGAGAATCCACATTTGGTTCTTGGTCAATTTGTACCTGTTTCTTTTCAACATGAACACCTAACTCATCATCATCAACAACATGCAATATTGCTTTAGAGTAGGGATTAGTTTCATCAAATATAACATCAATAGATTCTTGAATGGTGCATATTCTTTTATTAAATACACGATATGCCTTGCTACTTAGGGAATACCGTAAGAATACGCCTTCATCACTTTTACGATCAAATTTTCCGAAGTTGTCAAGACTATTTAAAATAAACACTTTGCACCCAAAGATGCGAAAGTAACTCAAGTTAGGAATTTTGCCATAATATAGTTCAAAAGGCGTTTTCTCAAGATATTTCCTAATGATTACTTGGTGAATTGTATAGCATGCTGTATTGATAGCCTCTGCCCAAAATGACTTAGGTAAATCATTTTCACTAAGCATGGTTTGGGCCATTTCTTGAAGATCGATTTTTCCTTTCAACAATCCCATTTTATTGGGGAGTGCGAGGACAAGAGAGCTCATGTTTTATTCCATTTTTGTCACAAAATGATGTGAAGAGTTCGTTTTGAAATTCTCCACCATGATCACTACGAATAGTAACAATGGTGAGGCTTTTCTCATTTTTCACTCTATGACAGAATTTTTGAAAAACATATAATGTGTCATCCTTTTGTGACAAAAAAGTAACCCAAGTGAATCTACTATAATCATCGATAATTAAAAAAAATACCGTGCACCTCTATTACTACATGTTCGTGATGGTCCAAATAAATCCATGTGCAAGAGTTCAAGGAGTCTAGAAGTTGATACCATTTTTTTGGGCTTGTGAGAACTTTTAGTTTGCTTACCGAACTGACACGACTCACAAGGTTTACCTTTCTCAAATTTGATTTTGGGGATCCCCCTCATAAGCTCCTTGGTTACAAGTTTGTTGAGATTATCCATGGCTGTGTGTCCAAGTCGCCGATGCCATAACCAACCATCCTCATTTTGAGCAACAAAGCACCTCATATTCTCATGTGCTAATTCATTAGAGTTTATAACATATACATTATTACATCTGTTAGCGAGAAGTAAATAAGATTTATTATTATCTAGCACACTGCACACATTTTTATCAAAAGTAACAGTATAACCTTTGTCACATAGTTGGCTGACGCTAAGTAAATTGTGCTTCAAACCTCTTACCAATAGAACATCCTCAATGGAGCATGAAGAACCAAAGTTTACTTTACCTTTACCGATGGTTTGACCAGTGATATTATCTCTAAGGATGATGTCCTTCCCTCTTTCCCTTGATAGTGATGCAAAGTATCTATTGTCACTTGTCATATGGTTTGAGCATCCACTATCAAGGTACCACCGATCTTTAGTCTTGATGCGTTGAGGTACCTATATCAAGATTAGTAGGTATAATTTGGGTACCCAAGTTTGTTTTGAACTTGCATTTACATTCTTTCTTACCCAATCAAAATTAGTATTTCTTTTTTTAAAATGATTATAAGAGATATGCCCTATTCTACAACAGTAGTGACATGTGATACGATTATATCTCGGGTCATGCACACTTGCATAGTTTTGAATTGATTTGTGATTATGTTGGTGACTGTGCATGTGTGTATGACATGATGATTTAGATTTTTGATGGTGTATTGGCTCTTCGTAACCAAGCTCTCGATTATCATGATAAGATCTTGAATTTTTTGTAATAAGGTAGCTGGGCACTTCATATTTTTCAATAATTTTCTTGAGCTCAATTTCTCTTTTACAAAGTCTTTTCTAGTCATCTCATCGTTTTTTGTGTTCCAACGAAGAGTGTCTAGTGTAGCATCAAGTATTCTATTTTGTTCAAGAGCTTCATTACAGCTTTCCACTACCTCATCAAATTTTCTTTTGCATTCTTTTAAGTCATCAGTGAGTTTAGCAATATAAACAGATTTCTCATTAATTTATCTTAGGTTTTCATCATGTGTTGCTAAGGATTCTTGAATTTGTTGTTTTAAATGCTTATTTTCCTCTATCAACACATCATGGTCTTTCCTAAATGACTAGATTTTTTCCATAATCAAAGAATTTTTATTTTTCAGTTTTTGATTTTTACCGATGCAAGAGTCATGTGATTCATTTGATTTTTTTTTATATTGTCTTAATTCACGACTTAATTTCTTAGCATAATCTTTTAATCCATTACACATATCTACTAAATCATCGTAAGTGGGTTCTTCGATTACCTCTTCTTGAGATGATGATTGCACCTCACCATTCCCAAGAGCCATGAAATCAATATTGTTGTGATCTTGCTCATCCTCACTTGAATCTGAGTCTAGCCATGTTGCATTCAAAGCATTCTTTCTCAATCCTAGATTGGAGTGGTAGTAGTCCTTGTTCATGTCCCGTGAGATGAGACAGTTTACACGAATGTGTCCAGACTTCTTGCATTTATAGCATATATCATCTTTGTACTTTTCACTTTCTCCTTTGTACCTGCCATTCCACATAGCGTGCATTTTCCGCTATGAAACTTGTTAAAACGCCAATTCGGAGCAAGATGGAAAATTGTTTTCGTACATATTATTTGAGATTTTGTTGAAGATATTGATTTTGATGTAGTTGCAGATGAATTTTACTTTATCAAATATCATTAGGTGCAACTAAAATGACTCAAGAATGTATATTTTGATAAAGGTGGAGAATTTAGCATACCCTTCTAGTATCTACAACAATTTTACATATATTTTGAATGTTACATTGTGCAAATAAAAATTAAAAAAATAAATAAAAAAATCGGCCCTTCACTTTTCAATCCTTGATTAGCTTCTGGAATATTGCATGCACTTTGTTTTCTCAAGCTACCCTAGAATATGCAACGAAATGGATCATAAATAAAGACGTTTATGAGGAGACGTGGATAATTCATGTAGATTGCGTCGTCTTGATCAGTTTGAATAGCTCATTAGCTTCCAAGCTTCGTCTTCTTAATTTAATTGTCTTGTTTTTCCCTAGTGTAGTTATCTTAGAAAATCTTCCCACAAATACTAATTAAACACTAATATGATGTTGACTTACTCGGTTAATCCGTCCCCGATCCCTAACTATTAAAATGACCTTTCACGGGAGGTTCATTCGGCCGTGTCCTACTATTGACAAACCAGTAGACAACAAAAGTTGTTCTGTAAATATTTTTGTAGACAATTGCAGAAACCCTAACAGACGGCAAGAGTTCTGAAGTCCATGTACGAATTTATGTTGAAATTGTAAAGAGAAACAATTTGATGATTCCTTGGCGCAAGGGATCATGCATACTGATATCCCATCTCTAAATCGTTAGATAGTTATGGAACCCGCAAAACTATCTAAAGATTGAGGTTGTTATAAAGATTAAGATTATCAACTACTTCTATCGGTAATTAGATTGACTGCAAAGCAGGGACGAAGCCAGAACAATTTTGTCAGGGGTCAAGAAAAAATTATATAGTTATATATAAATATATAAAGTTTTTTTGATATTTTTATTTTATTATTATTATTATTATTATTTTATTATTATTATTATTATTTTATTATTTTATTTTATTTTTTTTGGGCGGGGGGGGGGGGGGGGGGGGGGGGGGGGGGGGCGCATAAAAATTTAATAGACTTAGGGGGTTTTGTTATTAAAAAGAAATATTGCTAGAGGGGGTTTTAATTCTGGGGAGGGCCGGGCCTCCTCGGGCCCCCACACATAGCTTCGCCTCATTTTATCCCATATGTATAAAAAGGAGTCAAATTCTCAACATTCTAAAAGAGAAGGCAACAAAGTGCAAGAGATGGTAGAGCTAACGAGCTAAAATTTGAAGCATCACAATGAAATACAAAGCGATGTAGATCACATGTTGTAGTACCTCGTATTTTTTAAATATTTTTTTTTAGAATATTAAATGAGTTAAAATGGTTTTTGGTGATTTAATAAATATTTATCTAAAAATTTATCTTATTACACATGCAAATGTTTTCTTGGGAAGTTAAAAAGTCAAATTATTTTTGGGAAACTTATTATTTATTATTTTAGATTATTTGTGATTTTTCTAGATTTTTCTGACAATGGTTGGACTCATATGCAAATATTTCAAAAAGAATGACTTTTGTGCAAAATTACCAAATGGGGGTGAAACCCTAAATTTTCGATTTTTTGGGCTGGAAATAATGCCTAGTCAATTCAAGAGTAAAAATTTTACCTTTCGTTTCAACACATTTGATATATTTTACAAGTTTTGATAAAAGATGATCTTTTTGCAAAATTGCTATTTGAAGGGATGAAATTGCAAAATTGTTTTCTGGATTTTCCTTACAGTGCTGGCTGATGCCAGTGGAGGATCTTTTGATGTTTGAACCCAATTAAGCTGGTTTTAACTAATTTTCTAGTATGGGGATCTATTTATGTAAAGGTATATTTGAAAGGGAGTATTTTGCAAATGTACTCAAAAACCCTAAAATCTTTAATCCCGGCCTACTTAGGGTGTAGTGCAGCCTCATCTCACTGCACAACATAGGGGATTTCTTATTTCTTATTATTTTGGAGTTCTAAAGAGAAGATCTTGGATTTCTTGCTGAAGAGGGGCTTTTCTTACTTTCTATTCGTTTTCGTTCGATTCTTTCAATAAGGTGAGTGATATAAATTGTTTTGTTTTGTTCTTTGAATGTTTTATGTGGTGTTTCATCTATTAGAAAGCATGCTAGTATTTGGTATGAATATATATATATATATATATATATATATGATGGAATGACGGATTGGATGAATTGATGAGTTAAAAATTTGATCTTTTATGAAACCCTAAGTTATTTATGAGTAGAATTTGCATGTGGATGATTTGAGATTGTTAAATAACATAATATAAATCATGAGTAGGCTATTTCTTTTTATTATTGCTGATTTGACTGGATATGCTGAACGCTATGCATAAATAGATTAAAGATGAGATTTTTGACTATTGGTGAGTTGGATGAATGCGACTTGGTCATGTTAATGTTAAATTTGTTGATGTTCATGAGTCAACTATTGAAAATATATATATGGTTGAGTTTGAGGAAATTTTAAGAAGGACTAATGAATTAAAAGATAACGTCTTGGGGATTGGAGTTGTGATAACTAGATTTGGATTTGATGCTTTATGACTAAATTGGAGATTTCGTGATTTTATGAAGTTTTTACTTGGATTTGAATTGCTCAATTATTAAGGATTTAATCTGAACATTTGCCTATTCCTAATTTGATGGATTTGTAAAATTTCTTTGGTGCACAAACATGCACGAATACTATTACATGAATATCCTATATTGTTGTTTTGAAGGAATTGAATCTTTAAGTGTTTTGAAGATTTTGGTTATATCTCAACATATTTTGGTATTAATATGGTTTGGAACATAATACGAAGGTCTTTCGAAGTATGATTGGTTCTTAAAAACTTTATTTTTGATATATGCACATATTCATTTTTCAATTTGAATGAATTCATCAAAAAGCTATTTTTATCAATTCAAAGTGGTTTGTTTGGTTTTGTGGACTCTTATATACTCTACAAGTAATATTTGATCATATCAGAAATATACTTTTTATAGATTTCGTTTTTATAAAGTAAATCTTCGTATCGGTTGAAATATGCACAACCCAAACTGCAGTCTGTAGGTGTGACAGTCGAATGGTATGTTTCGATAGTCGACCGTCGCTACCTGGCTGCTGTGTTTTCTCATTTTCTTGAAATTTCGTGCAGAACAGTCGACTGACCCATTTTTCCAGTCGACTGTCTCTGCTCTATTTTGATATTTTCTCGAAGTGTTGGATTTTCGCTCTGGACAGCCGACTGATGACTTTTACAGTCGACCGTCAATACTTAGAATTATTTTTTTTAAAATGTTGGATTTTTGCTCTGGACAGTCGACTGATGACTTTTTACAGTCGACTGCCATTACTTAGAATTTTTTTTTGATGTGCTGGTTTTTCGCTCTGGACAGTCGACCGACTTCGATTTACAGTCGACTGTTACTGATGTTTCTCGAGTTATTCTGTTGTTCTTTAAACGATTGGTTCTTTAAATATTTTGGGGATCTATAACTTACTATTCTAAACACTATTTTTCTACAGAACATATGTTTTCAAGTTGTTTCATTAAAGTTTTGATTAATGGAAGTTTAGTTTGGATAGTTGAGTGTGAGTCTCTAGAGGTTGTGTGGGACCCTAGTATGCCGGCAGTTGAGTTATTGTGTTTTGGGCCTGTTGAGGCATATTTGTTGATCAGTTGTTGAGTTAAGTCCTGTACGGGCCCACCATCTCTAGGAGGTTCGAAATTAAATTAATTAACTTAAAAAGATAAGGACAGGAACTAGTGATGATATGATGAATGAGAACATGGGTAATGAACCTTAGTATGGCTTGCGGTGTGAGATAATCCCCGGAATTATCCAGGTGTGAGTGAAATAGTCTCCGGAATTATCAGGATCGAGGCAATACTCATGTGGTATTCATGTGATGAGGTGCCATAGCTTGCGATGTGGGGTATTCTCAAAGATTCCCAAGTGTGAGTAAAATAGTCTTCGAAATTATCTGTGGATAGAGATTGACCTCCGGAATTATCAGGGCATGGGCTAATACTCACAGTTTATCTTTATCTCGTAATAGTCATCTTGGTAAGATTAGTTGCACAGCAGGAGATTAAACCCTATAAAGTAGAGAACGTTAAGGGCTTGCACCGGACCTATGTAGAGTGGGATGCATAGAATCCGATAAGTATGCATTAGAGAGTTAGCACATAGTATTATGTTTTCTTGATTTGGTTTATGCATGTGTTTTCTTGTTTTCTACACTTGACACTTAGTCTAGCTACACTTGATGTTTTTCATCATTCAATGTTATTTCTTAATTCATTTATTCTTGTCTTTATTACCTGTTGTTTATGATTCCATGTTTCAAGTTCTATTTATGTTGCTTTTGTTTTTATGTCACTCACACCGTTATGGTTGACCCCTGTAGTTTTGGGAGTTAGGGTTGTCTCTAGCCTCATATTTTACAGGTGATTACCTATAGCATTGGGATTTGGATGCATGAGATAGAATGATAATAAAGCTTATGTAAAATTGTAAAGAAGGTGTTGTAATGAAAAGACTGTAATTCAAGGTGTTTGTTTTCCGCTGTGTTTTGTAATGAGCTAATGTAATAAAATTTGAAATAAAAATTTATCTGTATTTTGGCTATGTTTACTATTATAATTGAAGTTGATGCTGGGAATTCTGCCACGTATTTCTGAGATATCATATTGAAAATTTGGGGCGCTACAGAGATTGGTATCAGAGCACGCTTCAATAATAATGATAAACATGGTATAAAAATAAACCTAGGTATGGACACTAGAGCGTGAGTACCTAGGTGTGGACATTAGAGTGTGAGTATCATATAGAGTTATAATATGATGTTTTGTTTTTGGGTATGGTTGTGGTTTTGCCATGGAGTATTGATGTGAATATGAATTGTGTTATAATGCTCTAACTTTACCCTTGTTTTGCAGTACTCAGAGAAATGGCAGGACCCAGGACCAGAAATGGTGCTAATGGTGATGGGGCTGGTAGTTCCCATGGGGCTAGACTTGATCTTGAGACTGAGATCGCTAGGGTGTATCAGACCTTGAACGCATTCATGGCAGCTCATATAGCACAGAATCAGAACTAGAATCAGAATCATGGGGTTGGACCAGTGTTTGTTAATGTTGATCCTATCAAGCAGGTTGAGTCCTTCAAGCAGATGAAGCCACCAGTATTTGAGGGGTAGTCTGATCCGAATGAGGCTGATGACTGGATTAGACAGATGGAGATGGTCTTCGAAGTCTTAGAGACCTCAGAAGTCAATAAGGTGAAATTGGCTGCTATGCAATTAGAGAAGGATGTTGGCGCCTGGTGGCAGTCAGTGAAGAGAACCTTTGGAGACCAACAAGTGACTTGGAAGCTTTTATGGATGAGTTCAGGGATTTTTTCTTCCCTCTGGATATTCAGGACAAGAAGGCAACGGAATTCTTGAATCTGCAGCAAGGCAACATGACAGTGCGTGAATATGGAACTAAGTTTGCTCAGCTGTCAAGGTATGCACCGGAGCTGATCGTTGATGAAGCAAAGAAGGCCAAGAAATTCTAGCAAGGCTTGAGTCCGAATTTGAGATCGACGATGATTCTTTTGGGCATAAAGAGGTTTGATAAGCTAGTCAGGAGAGCAGCTATGATAGAGGAAGATATGGATCAGTTTCAGAAGAAGCAAGAGACCTGGAATAGGAACAAGAGGCCAACAACTAGTTAGAGTGGGAAGAAATTCCCAGTGAAGCAGAGCAAGTTCAGTAAGCCAGAACAGAGGGCACCTGCATGTCAGGAGGTGACTTGTTACTACTGCAAGGAGGCGGGTCACTACAGGTCAGCATGTCCCAAGTTAGCGAAGCAGACTTGTTTTCAGTGTGAGCAAGTAGGGCATTCTAAGCCATATTGTCCATAGTTGAGGAATGGTGGTTCTGGTGGAGGCAAATTTCAGAGGCAAGGGCGAGTGTTCGCATTAACTGAGGAGGATGGGGCAACTCAGAAGATGTGATTCAAGGTATGCAAGAATTTTGAATTTTTATTTTATTCAATGTATTAAGTAAAACTTTGTTTGAGAATAAATTGGAGATTTGAGTATCATTCTTCATGTAACAGGATTTGTTTTGGTTAATGAAATTAAAGCAAAAGTTTTATTTGATACTGGTTCTTCGCATACTTTTGTGTCGCCCAATTTTGCAAAGGTCTTAGGTGTGGAGCCTAAGTTGTTTCCAAGCAGGTTCTTGTCGGTGGCAATGTCGTCAGGTGAAGAATTGACTGTTAATCGATATTACGAGGGCTGTGATATAGAGATTGACGGGAGATTATTCGGCATTGATCTTATTGAACTGCAAGTCCTAGGTGTGGATGTGATCGTGGGCATTGATTGGATGGCAATATATGATGCCACAATTGAATGCAAGCAGAAAGAGGTGTTAGTGAAAGCACCGGGTGGTCCCGCAGTGACTTTTCAAGGGAAGAAGAAGGTTTTGAAAGTGGCTGCAGTTGTATCCAAGTTGATGATTCCCGAAGAAGTCAGAGGCATTCCAGTTGTGAGGGATTTTCCTACAGTGTTCTTAGAGGATTTGCCAGGATTATCACCGCAGCGAGATGTGAAATTTTGTATTAATGTTCAGCCGATGAGTGCTCCGATTTCTAAAGCTCCGTACAGGATGGCACCTGTAGAGCAGGATGAAGTGAAGAAGCAGATTGAGGAATTGCTGAGTAAGGGTTTTATCAGGTTGAGTTCTTCACCGTGGGGTGCGCCAGTGTTGTTGGTCAAGAAGAAGAATGGGTCAATGAGGATGTGCATTGACTATTGGGAGTTGAATAGGGTGACTATTCAGAACAAGTATCCACTTCTACGGATTGATGATCTGTTCGACAGGCTTCGAGGAGCAGCTGTGTTTTCGAAATTGATTTGAGATCAGGGTATCATCAGGTTCGAGTCAAGGAGGAAGATGTGAGTAAAACAACTTTCAGGACTCAACATGGGCTCTATGAGTTTTTAGTGATGCCATTCGGGTTGACGAATGCACTGACAGTATTCATGGATATGATTAATCGGATTTTGAGGCCATTTATTGACTCCTTCATGGTTGTTTTCATAGATGATATTTTGGTGTATTTGAAGTCGGAGGAGGATCATTCTATGCACTTGACAGAGGTATTACAGAAATTACAGGAGCATAACTTGTATGCTAAGTTGTCGAAGTGTGAGTTTTGGAAGTTTGAGGTAGCTTTTCTTGGTCATATCCATTCTAAGGAAGGAGTGGCCACTGATCCTCAGAAGGTTGAAGCAGTAAAGGATTGGCCCAGACCAACGACTGTGAAGGAAGTCAGGAGTTTCTTGGGTTTGGCTGGATACTACAGAAGATTTATTCAGGGCTATTCTCAGATTGTAGTTCCTTTGACAGGTTTGACTCGGAAGAATGTGGCATTTATATGGACTGATAAGTGTGAGGCAAATTTCCTTGAGCTAAAGGAGAGGTTGACGACTGCACCTATCTTAGCTTTACCACAAGCTGGGAAGGATTATGATATCTACAGTGATACGTCTCTCAGAGATTTGGGGAGTGTCTTGATGCAAGAAGGCAACGTTATTGCCTATGGTTCGAGGCAGTTGCGTCTGCATGAGAAGAATTAACCAACGCATGATCTGGAACTAGAAGCTATTATCTTTGCCTTGAAGCAGTGGAGGATTATGTATATGGTGAGAAGGTCAACATGTATACTGACCACAAAAGCCTGAAGTACATTTATCAGCAGAAGGATCTAAATCTTTGGCAGAGAAGGTGATTGGAAGTGTTGGAAGACATTCGTCCTGAGATCAAGTATCATCCGGGTATGGCGAATGTGGTAGCTGATGGACTTAGCAGAAAGAGTAGTTTATCGAGTTTGATCATTACTCGGAGTGAGTTGGCAGCAGAGATTGATCGGGCAAGTATCGAGGTGGTACTGCAGAGTTTGGGGGCATCTTTTTCTCAGTTGAGGATGCATCCTTCTTTGAGATAGAGGATTGTGGAAGGTCAGAAATCAGATGCAGAGATCAAGAAGATGTTGCAACAGGTTTCCGATGGCAAGTTGTCAGAGTTCTGTGTCCAAGATGGAGTGCTATGGATGGGTGAGAGGTTGTGTGTTCCAGAGAATGCAGACTTGAGAGAGAGTATCTTGCAGAAGGCACACAGTACTTTGTTGTCAGTACATCCTGGAGGCACAAAGATGTACAAGGACATCAAGCAGCACTTTTGGTGGTCCGGTATGAAGAGAGATGTGGCAGATTTTGTGGCGAGGTGCCTGACTTGTCAGCAGATCAAAGTAGAAAATCAGAGACCTGGAGGTTTGTTACAGTCGTTGCCCATTCCGGAGTAGAAATGGGAGAATATCAGTATAGATTTCATCACGGGTTTGTCACGAAGTTCGTAGGGCAATGACTCGATTTGGGTTATTGCGGACCGTTTGACCAAATCAGCTCACTTTTTGGCCATGAAGATTACTTGGTCGTTGGAAAAGTTAGCAGAACTGTATATAAATGAGATTGTAAGACTTCATGGAGTTCCTATGTCGATTGTTTCCGACAGGGATGCAAGGTTCACTTCGAGGTTTTGGATGAGTCTGCAAGAGGCTTTGGATACCAGAACTGATTTCAGTACCGCTTTTCATCTGCAGACTGATGGTCAGACTGAAAGGGTGAATAGGGTATTGGAGGATATGCTGAGGGCTTCTGTTATAGATTTCGGTGGTAGTTGGGAGAGGTACTTGGCATTGGTTGAGTTTGCTTATAACAACAGTTACCATAGGAGTATCGGGATGGCTCCGTATGACGCACTGTACGGGAGGAAGTGCAGGATGCCTGTTTGTTGGTATGAGATTGGCGAGAGGCAAATGTTTGGGCTCGAGATTGTGCAGCAAATGTCGGAGAAGATTGAGTTGATTCGCAAGAGGTTGGTTAAAGCTTAGAATCGGCAGAAGAGTTATGCAGATACTCGGCGAAGGGACTTGGAGTTTGAGGTTGGGGATGCAGTTTTCCTCAAGGTGTCTCCGACTAAAGGAGTAATTAGGTTTGGTAAGGGAGGCAAGTTGGTGCCAAGGTATATTGGGCCATACAGGATTTTGGGACGGATTGGTAAGACGGCATATAGGCTGGAGCTTCCAGAGGAGTTGGAATAAGTGCATGATGTGTTCCATGTGTCGCTGTTGAGGAAGTATATGCCAGATCAGAGTCATCAGTTGGTGGAGGTTCCTAAAGGTCTACAGGTGAACTTGAGTTACAAGGAACAGCCTGTAGAGATCGTTGATTGTAGGGAAAAGTTTCTAAGGAGCAAGGTTATACCTATGGTCAAGGTATTGTGGAGAAATCAGCAGTTCGAAGAAGCTACTTGGGAGCCGAAGGATCGCATGCAGAAGGATTTCCCTGAGCTTTTTGTATGATTGTATTCCTTTTATGTGATTGTATTTCTTCTTGATGGTTGTACTTTCGAGTGAGTAGTATTTCTTTCATTTGATTATGTTCTCAAGTGAAACTGTATTCTTTGAAGTATGTTTTCATTTATGAGATTTGCATTCCTTTCGTTCGTATATTTGTTTGGACCCTATTAGTGGTAGTTCTGAGGACAGAACTCTTCTAAGGAGGGAGTGATGTAATATCCCGTATTTTTTTAAAAAAATTTTGAGAATATTAAATGAGTTAAAATGGTTTTTGGTGATTTAATAAATATTTATCTAAAAATTTATCTTCTTACACGTGCAAAACACGTGCAAATATTTTCTTGGGAAGTTCAAAAGTCAAAATTATTTTTCGAAAACTCATTATTTATTATTTGAGATTATTTGTGATTTTTCTAGATTTTTCTGACAATGGTTGGACCCATTTGCAAATATTTCAAAAAGAATGACTTTTGTGCAAAATTACCAAATGGGGGTGAAACCCCAGATTTTCGGATTTTTGGGCTAGAAATAATTCCTAGTCAATTCAAGAGTAAAAAGTTTACCTTCCGTTTCAACACATTTGATATATTTTACAAGTTTTGTTAAAATATGATCTTTTTGCAAAATTGCTATTTGAAGGGACGAAATTGCGAAATTGTTTTTTGGGTTTTTCCTATAGTGCCAGGTGATGCCAGTGGAGGATCTTTTGATTTTTGAACCCAATTAAACTGGTTTTAACTAATTTCCTTGTATGGGGATCTATTTATGTAAAGGTATATTTGAAAGGGAGTATTTTGCAAATGTACTCAAAAACCCTAGAATCTTTAATCCCGACCTATTTAGGGTGTAGTGCAGCCGTCATCTCGCTGCATAACACAGGGAATTTCTTATTTCTTATTATTTTGGAGTTCTAAAGAGAAGAACTTGGATTTCTTGATGAGGATGGGTTTTTCTTACTTTCTATTCATCTTCGTTCGATTCTTTCAACAAGGTGAGTGATATAAATTATTTTGTTTTGTTCTTTGAATGTTTTATGTGGTGTTTCATCCATTAGAAAGCATGCTAGGGTTTGGTATGAATATATATATGACGGATTGGATGAATTGATGAGTTAAAAATTTGATCTTTTATGAAACTCTAAGTTATTTATGAGTAGAATTTGCATGTGGATGATTTGAGATTGTTAAATAACCTAATATAAATCCTGAGTAGGCTATTTCTTTTGATTATTGCTGATTTGACTGGATATGGTGAACGCTATGCATAAATAGATTAAAGATGAGATTTTTGACTATTGGTGAGTTGGATGAATGCGACTTGGTCATGTTAATGTTAAATTTGTTTATGTTCATGAGTCAACTATTGAAAATATATATATGGTTGAGTTTGAGGAAATTTTGAGAAGGACTAATGAATTAAAAGATCATGTCTTGAGGATGGGAATTGTAACAACTAGATTTGGATTTGATGTTATATGACTAAATTGGAGATTTCGTGATTTTATGAAGTTTTTACTTGGATTTGAATTGCTCAATTATTAAGGATTTAATCTGAACATTTTTCTATTCCTAATTTTATGGATTTGTAAAATTTCTTTGGTGCACAAACATGCACGAACACTATTACATGAATATCTGATATTGTTGTTTTGAAGCAATTAAATCTTTAAGTGTTTTGAAGATTTTGATTATATCTCAACATATTTTGGTATTAATATGGTTTGGAACATAATACGAAGGTCTTTCGTAGTATGATTGGTTCTTAAAAACTTTATTTTTGATATATGCACATATTCATGTTTCAATTTGAAGGAATTCATCAAAAAGCTATTTTTATCAATTCAAAGTGGTTTGATTGGTTTTGTGGACTCTTATATACTCTACAAATCATATTTGATCATATCAGAAATATACTTTTTATAGATTTCGTTTTTATAAAGTAAATCTTTGTATCGGTTGAAATATGCACAACTCAAACTGCAGTCTGTAGGTGTGACAGTCGACTGGTATGTTTCGACAGTCCACCGTCGCTACCTAGCTGTTGTGTTTTCTCGTTTTCTTGAAATTTCGTGCGGAACAGTTGACTGGCCCATTTTTCCAGTCAACTGTCTCTGCTCTGTTTTGATATTTTCTCGAAGTGTTGGATTTTCGCTCTGGATAGTCGACTGATGACTTTTACAGTCGACCGTCAATACTTCGAATTATTTTCCTAAAAATGTTAGATTTTCGCTCTGAACAGTCGACCGATGACTTTACAGTCGACTGCCATTACTTAGAATTATTTTCTTCAAGTGCTGAATTTTCGCTCTGGACAGTCGACCGACTCCGGTTTACAGTTGACTATTACTGATGTTTCTCGAGTTATTTTGTTGTTCTTTAAACGATCGATTCTTTAAATGTTTTGGGGATCTATAACTTACTATTCTAAACACTATTTTTCTACAGAACATATGTTTTCAAGTTGTTTCATTAAAGTTTTGATTAATGGAAGTTTAGTTTGGATAGTTGAGTGTGAGTCTATAGAGGTTGTGTGGGACCCTAGTATGCCGGCAATTGAGTTATTGTATTTTGGGCCTGTTGAGGCATATTTATTGATCAGTTGTTGAGTTAAGTTCGGTAGGGCACACCATCTCTAGGAGGTTCGAAATTAAATTAATTAACTTAAAAAGATAAGGACAGGCACTAGTGGTGATATGATGAATGAGAACATGGGTCATGGACCTCAGTATGGCTTGCAGTGTGAGATAATCTTCGGAATTATCCAGGTGTGAGTAAAATAGTCTCCGAAATTACCTGCGGTGTGGGATCGATCTCCGAAATTATCAGGGTCGAGGCGACACTCATGTGGTATTCGTGTGATGAGGTGTCATAGTTTGCGGTGTGGGGTATTCTCGAAGATTTCCAGGTGTGAGTGAAATAGTCTCCGGAATTATCTATGGATAGAGATTGACCTCCGAAATTATCGGCATGGGCTAATACTCACGGTTTATATTTATCTCGTAGTAGTTATCTTGGTAAGATTAGTTGCCTAGCGAGGGATTAAACCCTATAAAGTGGAGAACGTTAAGGGCTTGCACCGGACCTATATAGAGTGAGATGCATAGAATCCGACAAGTACGCATTAGAGAGTCAGCTTATAGTATTATGTTTTCTTGATTTGGTTTATGCATGTGTTTTCCTGTTTTCTGTACTTGACACTTAGTCTAGCTACACTTGATGTTTTTCATGTTTTAATGTTGTTTCTTAATTCATTTATTCTTGTCTTTATTACCTGTTGTTTATGATTCCATGTTTCATGTTCTATTTATGTTGCTTTTGTTTTTATGTCACCTACACCGTTATGGCTGACCCTTGTAGTTTTGGGAGTTAAGGTTGTCTCTAGCCTCATGTTTTACAGGTGATTACCTATAGCATTGGGATTTGGATGCATGAGATAGAATGATAATAAAGCTTATGTAAAATTGTAAAGAAGGTGTTGTAATGAAAAGACTGTAATTCAAGGTGTTTGTTTTCCGCTGTGTTTTGTAATGAGCTAATGTAATAAAGGGTGAAAAAAAAATTTATCTGTATTTTGGCTATGTTTACTATTATAATTGAAGTTGATGCTTGGAATTCTGCCACGTATTTCTGAGATATCATATTGAAAATTCGGGGCGCTACACATGTGATCGTACTTTTTCATAGCACAGGGACACTTTAGGTTAGTAGGTTTTTTTTTAAAAGCTAAAAGATGGAAATACAAAGATGTAGAGTTCCAATGCTACACAAGTACATAGCAAGGCAACCGAATAAAATTTACTTTGAGAAGAGTCCAATTTGACGAACCTTAAACATTAGAGAATAACAATTCCCTCAACTCACTACTCAACCTAGACTCAGTTGACATATCGAAATCAATATTGATATGAATATATACCGTTCAATTGCGATCACTTAATGCATGGGCAAAATATATCCAACTTTGATAATATTTCTTTCTCTTATATTTTACGACATGTTCAACACATTGAACGGTGTAAATCATGCATTTAAGATGACGGTGTAAAATTTTTAAGATGCCATATGAGAAAATTTACTTCCTTTTTCTCACGTGTAAACTACAAGTAACTTTTAATGTATTGGACAATGTTAGGATCATAATAGCATAGTATTGACTTCTAAGTTTCATACAGTTACCATGAAATTTTCTAAAGAGTAATATTACACCCACTACCAATTTCATTATCATTCTCTTCACTATCTTAGATGGCGCACTCCTATTAGAGAGTTCTCCCACGTACTCTCTTTTTTTTCACATATTGGAATGTGTCACCTAAGATAATAAAAAAATAATAATAAAATTGGTAGTGGGTGACACATTACTCTTTCTTAAAAAGTCTAAAAAAATTGACAACAACAAGCTATTGCACCAGACAAACCTCCAAACAATACCTGAATAACACGTACTAATAAAAAATTCAAGAAAGGAAGACGCAGCCGTACGAATTCCAAAGCAAGTCACACAGCATTGTAGACGCCGAGCGCCTACAATGCTGACCGAGTCCCCAAAAATTCCAAGTATATACGTACATATAGTACAACGTAAATAGATTCCTTGTAATGAACTGATCATTGCTATCATTGCATTCATAGGCGCTCTAATTTGTCCATCAGAGAGTTCAACAAATTCTATCTTCATGGTCGGCTATTGGCCAAAGTGCCTTCTGTCTAATTCAATACGGTTGTAGGAACATGTATACACTAACTCATATAGAACATGTATCCCCTAACTCATATACACATCTTATCATATATGTGAAAGTTTATGTCACTAAGTTAAAATTTTAAAGTTATAGAAGGATTAAAAAAAATTACATTTGTATTTGAACACTGTAACCCTTGTTTCCGTAAATAAATATTTTCTGAATATTTTCTGTATTTCGATTAATTATAATTTACCTTGCGTTAAATTCATTTTGGATTTTATATTAACGTATTTTCTAATCGAAAATTTATTTATTTCGAATAATGGTATATTTTAACCCCAATTTCTATTTCAATTTCATCTACTTCTTATACTATATATTGTTTGGATTATTTTAATAATCTGTTAAAACTAAAATTGCATTTTGACGTATATTATTATTATTATTATTATTATTATTATTATTATTATTATTATATCTATTTCACTATTATTTTTATTATCATTATTAGTATTGTTATTATTATTATTATATCTATTTCACTATTATTTTTATTATCATTATTAGTATTGTTATTATTATTATTACTTTCGGTTGCTTGTTAAAAACTCATTTCTAATTGTTAATCGCAATTGTAGTCATTCCAAAATAAATTCTATGTTATAATGCACATTACATTTTATCATAACTTATATTTTTATTAGTTATTCTATTTTTTATATTGGTTTTTATAAACCAAAACCCAAACCCAATTTCTTATTGGATCCTACCCAAAACCCATTATCCTATTCTATACTATTTAAATACTCCTAACCCTAATTAACCCTAAACCCTACCTACTGTGCTAACCCTAAAGCTGCCACCCCCCCCCCCCCCCCCCCCCCACCAATACTATTCCTTCATCTCCCTCCTTCCGACTTCAACCATCTCTCCCGACTTAAACCCATCTCTCCGGATCACCTACTCCATGTGATCATCCACCAGCGTCTCTGCCTCTCTTCCCGTCCAACAGTCGACATCCCGTCGTCCCCGTGCAGTCTCTGCCCAAATGCCGCAGCAGCGACAACAGTAAGCCAGGCAAACCCATCGACGCCAGCCCCCCTGTGCTGCGCTCCTCACCCCGATGCAGTGTCCCCTATGCGCTCTGCAGCACCCAGGCCCACCTCCGACGCTAGCAACAGCGAAGTCCCGCGACCTCTCTAGTCACGCCTCGGCGCTTCCTCCACATACGACCGTAGCCCCGCGCCTACCTCCATCTCGATGACCCACAACACCGACGCCCTCCCCCATGTGCGATGTTCCCCTCCCGATCGCCTACCCTCCTGCTGCGCCACTCAGCGACGCAGCTATCCTCTGTCGTGACTTCACAACGTTGCCGACAGCCCCTCGGTGCCCACCGTGCTGCTCTTCTGTGTCGCCAGCCAAGCCAAAGCTAAAAGCCATTAGTTGTTGTTTGATCAAGAAGTGAACATGGAGTTTTTGATCAAGTTTCGATCGAGTGGAATCCTAGCCGTCCGATCTGATCTCATCATCAGATCTCACCATCAGAGCATTTTGGGTCATCCGTTGATCTAATCATCTTGATCTCTCAATCTGGTCCATCCGATCTCATCAGCAGCTTTTGATCACAGCCGTCCGATCCTCCATTTGATCATCACCAAGCCATTGGATCTAGGCTGTCCGATCGTTGATCATCGCGATCGTGATCATCGTCTCCATCATCATCAAGATCTTGATCTCGATCGTCGAATCTCTTTTTGATCATCGTGATCATGATCATCATCTTGATCTTAATCTTGATCTTGATCTTCGATCACAGCCGTCCGATCGACCGATCACACTTGATCTCCGCCCTTCATCGTCTCGATCGTCTCGTTCATCTTCTACATGGTGAGTTAAACATTTGACCCACTTTTTGTTCTGATTCATCAAATTATCAATCATGATATATTTACTCTTTTAGTACTATTCTAATTCTTATATATTTTATGTTCGATCTCGGCCGTTGGATTCGCTTGATCTTCATCTTGATCACCATCTTGATCAACGAGATCCATGTCCGATCGTGATCATTTGCTTATCGCCGAGTCGTCGGGATTCCGATCCCGTTATTCTCAATATATCGGATCTAACATCATTTAAAGGCAATTAACTTCTTCTCGAATAGTTATTGTATCATATTCGAGATTTTTATTGAATCCTGCAAGTAGATCCAATTTGATTATTGTGTATTGCTTATTGTTACCTATCATTGGGATACTACGGATTTACACGAGCGAATCCAAGTAGTAGTCTTGACTTCGTGCCATCTTTGTCTCCAATGTATAGGGGATCTTACATGCATACATATAGTTAATTATTGAATATAAGAATATGGATTATCATTGTATTTCATGTCATGACATCTCACAATAATTGTAGAATGCATACTAGTATTGATGGCTTATATGATTGATGTTAGTGTGTTAGTTGTTTGTGACTAATAAGATTATGGACATTATACATTTTAATACCATGTTCACATAGGTATGGCTTGATGTGATTTATGATTGTTAACCCCCAATTCATCATCCCTAACTTTTTAATCATTTTATTCAAAAAGAATATGTTGACACCCTGAAAATTTATGCCAACCTGAACATTACCTTACTGTTTCGACCAAGATAATGTCACCAAAATCAATAACTTCCTGAATATGAAATATAGCCCCAGATGTCTAGTTCACTTTCCTTTGTGGCGGAATTGAATTCCGAGTTACGGTTTGTGAGATATCGCAGTTATACTGCTGCTGTGTCGTACAATTCCAGATCCTAAAAACTTCTGTCACACTTTGATTCACAATTAATTTAACCAGGCTACCTATAAGATAATAACTTGAAATTTGTATTCTGATACTAGACACACTAAAGAACATTCCCTAATTTTCCTGGAATTAATTAATGTTGTTTCAGTCCTATTCCATATGTATAAACACAATTTTACAAATTCTAGCTGAACACAAATCCTGTATAGTTTGCTATTTTGACACATGTTAACACAACTTTTAAGTACCTTAATTATATGCATTGGAACTGGGCAGGAGTCTAGTTTCTAGACCTTCTGACGAATCCATATTTGTTATCCTGTAGCAATGGAAATTCTGATTTTGGTACAGCAACCTACTGCTGTCCAGAATTGGGTTCCTATATTTAATAATATACAGTTGAATCTATAATGTTATATTTGGTACATTTAATTGTATAGAGTATATTGCATGATCTTAGGGTTGTTTGTCATCTTTCTAGTATCCTTATTAATCGCATTCTTGTATGTTAATTGAATAAAGAATGTTAATCAAGCCGGGGTTAAGGGTTGACTAGGGTAGTTGACAATATAGTGACTTTACTCGGATGATGGCCAGTGATTATTATTATTATCGGCATCGTGTAAGAAATTACACATGTCCAATTTTTTATCATTATCGGTATCGTGTAAGAAATTACACATGTCTAGTGTTATTACCGTTATCGTCATCATACCCAGTACATGAACTACAGAATCTACCACCGTAGTCTAAACGAAATTGATTGTATGCATGGAGCCTGTAGAATGGGATACAGTAGTAAATGCATTAGCTAGGATTAAAAATGAATAATAGACTTAATACTTTCATCACATTGTCATTGCATATTGTCGTCTTTATTGAACAGTATTATCGTTATTGTTCCCATTATTATTATTGTTTATCGTTATCGTTATAAATTATCGTTATTGTACTGTATCTCTTTGTCACTGTTCAACACTATTAATTTCATCGTTCATTGAATTCATCGTTATACCGTTATTATCATTGTTCTCTGTTTCTCTGCTTGCTGTCCGCGACTTGCTCTAAGGATATTTTTCCTCTCTTTAAATGAACAGCTTACAGGTAATCAAGGAGATTTACCTGACGGATTAGGAGAGCAACAATGGTGAAGGAGATGTTTTGCTACGCCGCTTAAATAAATGTTGCTTTATTTGAAAACTTTAATAAATTGAACAATGTTGTTTTCTTTGTATTGTGGGCTGTGACCCGAATGTTGTTTGTTAAATTCCAGATGTTGGTTATTTTTATGCTTAATTTTCAATGTTGTTATTTATGAGATTATTCTTTCATTGCATGCGTAGTTGCTTTACTTCTTGTTTATATTGTTGAGTTGGATCGATAACAGCCTATGGATGATGCAAGTCATTCACTGGGCCGTGTCACGTGCTTGCATTGCGTATTTTTGGGAAGCGGGGCGTGACAAACACAGGTTAAGAAAAATTGCACTTGTATTATGTCACACCCCACTTTCCAAAAATACGGAATACGAGTGCGTGACGAAGTCCAGCGAATGATTTTCATCATTCATAAGCTATAGGATCGACATAGAATCATAACAAGAAATATAATAAGATATGCACAACCACGCATGCATGAATAATTTATTAATCAACAGAAAAAAATTGAAACAAAAATAATAATATCCCAAATAGTTTTTAAATCTGGATCAAAAGATTAAACTCGGGACTATAAGCCCGTTACAAGATTCAAGTAACAAAAGAAATAAATAACTCAAAAAAACAAAATATTTAAAGCAAGTCTTTTCTCCAAGCGAAGTCTAGAATGTCTGCTCACTGATTCCAGCAGGTAATTCGTCTCCAAAGTCTATATATATAAATATAAAATGGAAAAATAGAGAAAACAAGATAGATGCCCTTAGTACAAGTTAGGGCCGCAAGTAGTACAAGCAAAGGTATGAAAACAAGTACAAGAAATATGGAACAAGATTTGGAACCAAGAATATATAACATAATATAATAGGGATGCAACAACTAGGGGGATTCAAGAAACTACCTAGCAAGAAAGACAACTCAAGTGACAAGATTGAGTAACAAGTACTAGTAGTATAACAAGTGGCTAGTGAACATGTAATGGCATCAAGCATCAAGTAACAAGTATCACGTACAAGTATCAAATAACAATTAACAAGTAATAGGTCTCAAGTAACAAGTGTCATGTAACAAGTCTCAAGTAACAAGTGTCAAGTAACAAGTCTGAAGTAACAAGTCTCAAGTCTCAAGTAACAAGTCTCAAGTAACAAGTCTCAAGTAGGGTATCAAGTGTGTACAAGTGACAAGTTAATCTTTAATGTTTAATTCTACCTAGGTAGCACTTCATGCATCCATACTTTTACTACATGGTTGCTACATACAATCTGTTATGTTTAGGCCTAGTGGTGGAGTTTATAGGGCGGTGTACTAAGGTATCAAGTATCCAGCAAGCCATGTTCATGAATAAAGTAACCATATAACTAGTTCATGTGTCAAGTCATAACAAGATAAGTCATGAATCAAATATATACTAGTTCATGAATCAAATAATATACTAGTTCATGAATTGAATAATAATATATTAGTTCATGAATCAAATAATAAGGGAAGGTGCAGATTCTCTGTTAATAAAGACTGAAAGGAAAGTTGTAGAATGGGAGATAAGGTCAGGATAGAGATGAAGAAGGAGAATTAATGGGATAGCTGCGTGACGTTAGCACAATGCAAGACTAGGTCCTAAGTTAGCTTGAATCATCCTTAGGTAGCTTGAATCATCTGGTTCTTCTTTTATATCCTCGGTCCTTGTGCTTTTTCCACACATGTAGCCTATATATGGAAAAAACCACATGTAGCCTATATATGGGAAAAACCACATGTATATCCCCACATGCATGTACAACAAGACCAATACGGATGTGGAATCTCATCGTGAAGTAATTGTGTGCAGTTCTTCGAGACGCTGTGATGATGATGATATCCCTATTGGAAAAGCCTAAGTTCGCTTTAGACCGCCATGCCATCAGATCCAATTACTTGGCCATCAAGAACTGGATCCGATCACATGTAGTAGAACAAGTTCATTATGGGAAAAACCACATGTAGATCCCCACATGTAGACCATATATGGAAAAAACCACATGTTAAGTCTATGTCGAGGAATGGAGTGTTCATTTTACTTAGGATAACACCAGCCTACTATTATTGCAGACACTTCAAATGGGGCATCACATGTAGTAGAACAAGTTCAATATAGGAAAAACCTAACGTACATAACCACATGTAGATTCCGACATGTTGCCTATATATGGAAAAAATCACATGTAGATTCCCACATGTACATCAAGACCAATATGGAAAAAATTATATGTACAAACCCACATGTAGTTTTCCCCACATGTATAAACCAATAAGGTAAGAGATTAATTCTTCTATATCTGACTTTTTCACGCCGAAATACGAAGAGGTGTGAAATCCATGTAATGCACTCTTTCGGAAACACCATTCCAAAATTGGATAACCCATTTTCAAATATCAAAAATATTCAATAATAATGATGGATAAGAAGAAACCAAAAAAAGAAAAAAGATTTGGTTCGCTTTAGAGCAGAGAGCAATCAGATCCAATTACTTGGCCATCAAGAACTGGATCTGATTATTTTCGGAAATAACGGTCTAAATAGGGACCATCATGTATTGGGAAACCATAACAGAAAACCACATGTAGATTCCCAAATGTAGATCATATATTGGAAAAACCAACATGTAGATTCCCACATGTAAATCACATGTTGGGATAAACCACATGTACAACTTTATGACCAATATGGAAAAAAGAACATGTAGAAATCCACATGTACATCCCCACATGTAGCCAATAAGAGAAGAGATTAAGTCTTCTATATTTGACATGAGAAAGAAGGGGTTGTTGCAAAACCCATCGGGTACGTGATTTCCCAAGACTCATAAGGAGACGCAGTCTAGTTCTTTTGAATTTGAAGAGTATCCCAAAAAAGTTCAAAGATTACTCTAAAACACTTCCTGCAACTGTTGCTTCTGTGGAAATTTTGGATGTGGAATCTCGTCGTGAAGTAATTGTGTGCAGTTTTTCGAGCAGCTGTGATGATAATGATATCCCTATTGCTTCACGTAATAACAGAGTTCGCTAACAGAAAACCCATCTAACAAATAACCCCTAACCTTAACCTAACCCTAACCCTAACCCTAACCCTAACCTTACCATAAATATTAGAGTTTTTTTAATTTCCAAAATGGATATTTATGAATTATTTTATATTATTTTTTGTACATATTTAACCACCATGATTATATATTGGTTTGAAAGGTAGAAGTAATAGGCAAATAAAAATATATATCTAAACGATATACAACTGTAGATCATCTGTCTTTGGTATAAATTTCCACAGAGACTGTACGTAAAGACTAAAGAAAAAATTTGTAAAAACCCCACAAAACTTCATACCTAGGCCGTTATTAGAGACAACAGCTTAAGGTATTCTTATAAAGGGGTTCTCCATGACTTTTTTCTTTTTTCAAGTATTAAGGTACAACCTAGGCCGGCCTAAGGTATTTACTAAAAACTGGTGGTGCTCTCTGACTTGTTGCTTCTTTTGTCTACTCCAAGTCAGAGAGCACCCCCAAAATCAGAACTTTTTTGCTATAACCTAGGACAACGGCCTAAGGTATTTACTAAAAAATGGTGGTGCTCTCTGACTTGTTGCTCCTTTTGTCTACTCCAAGTCAGAGAGCACTCCTAAAATCAGAACTTTTTGAATATAACCTATGCCGTTGTTGGAGACAACGACCTAAGGCAATTACTAAAAAATGGTGTTGCTCTCTGACTTGTTGCTCCTTTTGTCTACTCCAAGTCAGAGAGCACTCCCAAAATCACAACTTTTTGAATATAACCTAGGACGTTATTGGAGACAACGGCCTAAGGCAATTACTAAAAAATGGTGTTTCTCTCTGACTTGTTGCTCCTTTTGTCTACTCCAAGTCAGAGAGCACTCCCAAAATCACAACTTTTTGAATTTAACCTAGGTCGTTGTTGGAGACAACGACCTAAGGCAATTACTAAAAAATGGTGTTGCTCTCTGACTTGGTGCTCCTTTTGTCTACTCCAAGTCAGAGACCACTCCCAAAATCACAACTTTTTGAATATAACCTAGGCCGTTGTTGGAGACAACGGCCTTAGGCAATTACTAAAAAATGGTGTTGCTCTCTGACTTGTTGCTCCTTTTGTCTACTCCAAGTCAGAGAGCACTCCTAAAATCACAACTTTTTGAATATAACCTAGGCCGTTGTTGGAGACAACGGCCTAAGGCAATTACTAAAAATGGTCATTGTCTCCAACGGCCAAACAAAATTTCACAAAATCACTGGCCTAGGTTTAAAATATATATATATATTTACATCTGCAAGTAAACCAATAGCTGATACAATTGAGTTACAAACCAACATTTATGTACACCAAATATTAACAAACGACACTTAAATCTCAAGAACATTTGCAGTTACCAATCAAAGGTAATTAACCAAGTTGCACAGAGAGTTAAAAATATAATGAAACATTACATTTTATAAATTACAATTCACAATGGATCGTCATATCTCGACTCAGAACTGTCTTCATCAGAAGGAATTACTTCTTGTCTTTATTGAAAGATTAGATTTAGTTAGTAAGAAACTCATTTACCACAAATAAAGTATAATAAATTTAAACGAGGGACAAACAAATAAAGTACGTGTCTTACCCCTCAAATAAATTTGGACAATTTCTTGAATCATGATTCATTTGCACAATACCGCATCTTCGGCACCTTCTCGGTTTTTTTATGCGAAGTTGCTCTCTAATCGGCCTCAATCTTTTGGCGCGAGGTATTCCCTTTGTCGTGCACTGCTGTGGGTCACTAATGCGTGTCCACTCCCTTGATCATGAGGTTGTGCACTACCATGCGGTTGTGAACTACCTCCGGGTTCGACACTGTCATGTAGTTGTGAGGCCTGTTCCGGTTGTTCACCTAATTCGGGTTGTAGCCGAGAAATCCCATCAATGATCTTCTGCAAATTCTCCAACGTGTATTTGTAACTCTCATTGGAGTAACAACCGATATCGACAATCTGTTTTGCATGGTAGCTCAATTCACAATATCGAGAAGCAAAATTCTTGGTATTCGGTTCAGTTGGAACGGATGTATAACTTCTTCTTATCACCTCCCTGGTCCATCTTCTTTTAATATATACATCCGGAAGGGAAGTGTGATGACAGAAACGAAGTGCAGCTAAAATATGCTTGCAAGGGATGGCAACGAATTCGAACAAGTGACATGCACATGTAATAATTCCATTGATTTTGCATAATTGAAGAAGGCGAGCCGGTTGTGATTCTCCACAGAGTATCACATGGAAGGTTGAACTATCCGGTGTCTCAAGATCGGCAACAAATGTCACATTTTACATGAAGCTTTTTGTGACTTCATCTTGGAATTTGTAAAATATTTTCAAAGTATATGTTTTTGCCATTTGTACCTCCAAAGCCCATTCGCTCTTCAACTTCAGTCTCTTCTCACGGTTACGATGATTTTCTTTCAATTCATCATGACTTTGCCTTCCCAAAAAACGGTCGAAGATGACGGCAAATTCATGCAGGGAATATTTTTTTCTGTATGATGCTTCAGGGTAGAATGTGCAGACTCAACCCGTTGGCTACTCAACATGCCGGCCCAAAAAGAATCTTTAGCGTAGATGGGTGCCCAACTTTCACGGATATCAAATATATCGTTCAACCATTTGTTACTCTCTAATTCGTATTGCGAAATCAAAATATTTCACTTTTCTACAAATTCATGTACATATTCGGAATTGTAGATTACATTCTTCAAGGACTCCCTAAACTTGTCGGCATCGGTCGAAAGACGAACCTCCTGGGGTAACTTATCCAAAATGTGCCAAATACAAAAACGGTGTCAAGTCTGGGGGAAAATTTTCTTAACTGCGGTGGCGATCCCTCGGTCTTGATCGGTGACAATACCGGATGGAGCACGATTCATAACCCCTAACCACTTTTCAAAGAACCATTCAAACGAAGAGGTTGTCTCATTTGGAATGAACCCATCTTCTAAGAAAGTCGATTGCCAATATTGATTCACTCCAACAAAGGGAACAAATAACATTCCAAAATGGTTCGTATTGTACGTGGCATCAAAGCAAACAACATCGCCAAATTCTTCATAATTCATCCTACAATACCATCTACCCACATACAATGTGACAACCGCTCTTCGGGATCGACTTGAATGTCATAAAAAAATGAAGGATCCGTCTATTTCTTAGATTCGAAAAAATCAATTAGCATTGTAGAATCGTGTCCTTTCAATGCTTCTTGCGAATCTCTAAGTAAATTTCTAACATCTTTTTCTGTGAATCCTACTTGATCGTGACCACCACTAGCACTTTCGAAGAAGAGCATTTGTCGATATGTTTGGATATTAGCTTGGTTCTTTTGATCTATTATCCTTTTGTCCGTATGTGACACAGACCTGTTCCGGGGCAAAAGGTGTCTTCTACCGGGTGAGGTGAATTCGTGATTGTATTCTTCGTGAAATGAATACACCACCTACGTATTACTTGCTTCGTTCAATTTTATACGAATGCAAGCCTTGCAACCCGTTCTACAGGTTGTTCCCCGCCTACCATCACTATGTTGACTCGGCGTCGACCCAGCTTTATTACAAAGATATGACTTATCTACTTCCATTCCCCCCTTTAATTTATTCCTACCCTTACGCATTGCAAAACCCCCACAATGGGCATATGAAGAATAAAAATTCTCGTCCTCAACTAAAGTGGAGAATGTCATACCTAACTTTGGTTTTAGATGGTCTTCGACTAACGGCATGGAATCAGTGATTGGTTCTACCTGTACAAAATTATTGCCGGCAGCAGAACTCTCCGTATTGTTGTTCATCTGGGGTAAAAATATATTATTGGTCAATTAATATACACATTATATATATAACAACTTGTTAACAAAGGATTGCAATATATATACATACGAAATAAAATAAGTGACAACAAGTCGAAAACGACGTCATATAAATACAAAACTCTTCTATTGGGCCCGGCTTGCCGCGCACAAGGTAACGGAACTTCTACAAGTAAGTTCCGATCCACGGTTTGCAAGATAAGGCCGTGTCTCGCTCTCATTCCCCTTATTCTTGAACTGAGGTTGTTGTTTGATATACGGTACAAATCCGCACAAACAAGATCAAAAAATTCCTAAATTTTGGGAGTGGGACGGCGGCAAAACACATGGGCCAACCAAATTTGTAGAGGTCAGTTTTGACTCACGGATTGTAAAATACGCCAATGTATCGCTTTCACTCACGGGAATGAATTGAAAGCGATACACGGCCGTACACTTCAAACCGTGAATCCAAACACACTTCTACGAATTGCGTTGGGTTGTGTATGGCGTGTCCGACGTACTCGCAAAGTTGCATAATTTTTTTTTGCTTTGTGCGCTATTACTAATATCGAATAACAACCAACAACAACTAATACTACATCTACTTCCCCAATTACACTAGAATTACCTACTCTATAAATACCTACGCATAATATAGCAATTGTACACTCAAACATTGGAGATAAATTTCCAATCAATTAGCCTACTTACAACTACTCAAGTGGAAACAAATTAGTACCTTTAACAATGAGGGTGTTCGGGAGGCCGCAAAGTTGCTGCTGTAGAGAAAGGAAGGAGGATAGGGTTTGGCTGATTTAGGGGGATTAGGGTTTTAGGGTTGGATAGATTTCGTATGGGTTAGGATTTTTTTGTAATTTGGATCTTTAAAGGAAGGGGGATAGAGACTGCGAATAGGGAGAGATTCGGTGAGAAGCAACGATCAAGAGAGAGATAGGGTTTTCAGTTCGATAGAGAGACAGCTACGGTTTGGGGAATTGGGTTTATCGAGCTCCACTAGCGAGAGAGAGTTGTGAGGGAGATGAAGATCTGATTATGTACAAGTGTTTGGAAAAACACTTGTACATAGTTAAGCCGTTGTTCCCAACAACGGCCTAAGTTGATTTTTTTTTTAAAAAAACAACCTAGGCCGTTGTTTCAGACAACGGCCTAAGTACAATTTTTTTCAAAAAATAAAATACAAACAACCTAGGTCGTAGTTAATTTTTCGACAAAAAAAAACTCCACGCCAAAAAAATGCTAAGTCCCAAAAGTTTTTTGGCGTGAAGTGACAAAATTATCCCTCTGCTTTTCGGAGCGTTAGTGGGAGACTTAAGCGGATCTTGATCTGATCCACTAATCAAGATCAAGATCGATCGGATGGCTAGGATTGGTGTTTTCCAACCCATTGAAAACGAACCCGTTTTCAATGGAGCAAAACTCATATATATATATATATATATATATATATATATATATATATATATATATATATATATATAGGAAAGTTAATGATGTTGATATTTGCAAGTGTACAAAATCGCACAAGTAATATAGATAGATGAGTAGAGTGTCGAACCCACAGGGACTAGATATTTTACTGAGTACCGATATCACTAGATTAATAACTATTTGGAAGGTCGAATTTTATGAAGAATAAAACAACTAAATTACTCTAATCTAATTTAATCTAACTAAATTGGTGAAGAGGGAGAGGGATGTGAAACTATGAAGCTCTTGTAATTTGTTTTATGGTAAAAATAGTTCTAGGGCTCTTGGTTCACCTCGTTTATCACACACACAAATTATAATTCCTTATAAATTAAAGATATTATTTTTCCAAATTGTCGACCAAAATCCTAAAGATATTAACCACTCTATCAACGTAGTCTAAAAATTATTCTCAATTAATCATTCGTCTATCCACCAAATTATTAATTGAGAAATTGGATTTCTTAATGGTCACGTCCTCCAATATACGGTCTTAATCTTTATTAATCACAAATAACCTGTTCGGTCTCTTTATGATTTGAAAAATCATACAAATGTCTATCCACCATGTTGTACGCATAAATAATAAAAATTAAAACACAACCAGGAAAAATAGAGTGATAATAAGGAATTAAAATTAGTGTTCTACAAAACTTGGCTACACCTTAGCCTCTAGAACAATAAATTCAGTTCATATTTGTTTGGGATTGCATCAAAAAATATAGAGAAGGAAAGGTACAAAAAGAAATACAAAAATAAAGAAATACAAAAATTAATTCAAACCAGTCCTTTCTCTATTCTCTGTCTCAAAAACCGGAGCAAACAAGTCGCCTGCCACGTCAGCCGAAGTCACGTCGAGTTCCGTGCGCTGTCGAACATATCAAATCGATCTGCCACGACCCAACCTGTCACGTCGCGTCGCCTGTCAAATCGTCGCAGTCCACGTCAGCTGAAGAAGAAGACAGCACCTGGGATTCCGCACCGGCCTTTTTCTTCTCTCTCTCCTTTGCCCTTTAATCTTTCTTCACGCTCGCACGCAACCCGCAGGCACGTGCCCTTGGATGACGTGCAGAACAGAGAGACTTTGATCTCTCTCTCTGTCCTGTTCTTTTTTAAGTTGTGTTTAGTTTTCGTTTCCGCTCCGTTCCGTTGTTCTCTCCTCCGCGTCTCCCCTTGTTTACTAGTTCGGCACGCAAAAGAGAGAGTACGAAGGAGTTGCCAGGTCAAAGAGCAATCGCTGGGTGCACTTCGAATACTGCGCCAAAGAAGACAGCAACCCTACTGCCCACACGCTGCTGTTTCGCCTTGGAACTCGCACACGCCTTCTCTCTCTCTTACTTTTTTTCTTTTTTTTCTTTTGAGTTATTGTACAGCCGTCACCTCTTACTTTATCATCTCTCCTTTGCCTTGTATTTATAGAGAACGGAGAGAACATTAGGGTTTGCACTGTTGCATAAAAGTCTGCACTCTTTCTTTATTTCCTCCTTTAATTGATCTGAATTTATTTCTTTCTCTTTCCTTCTTTTCTTTCTTTTCTGCCACCACGTGCTTCTGCACACATAAAATAATACCAGAAATTAGGATTTTTTAAATAAAATAAATTAAATTAGTTTAAAATTAATTAAACTAACTTTATATCATATTAGCGTATAAAAATCCTTTTAAAATTTATTTGTCGCAATTTTAACTCAACAAAACAATAAAATCGATAAATCAATTATTTTACTTTGTTTGTTTATTTTTTCCACAATTCTTTACTTTTTGCATCAAAAATATTATTTCTTCAAAAATAATTAATTAAATGAAATCATATAGAAATAAGATGAATTATAGACAATATCAGCGAAAACAAGTCATTTTAATAGGTAAATGAGTACAAATATATATATATAAATCCGACACATCAGTTAAGCATCATCAAAGCATCAAGATCTCATCAATTAGAAGTAGTATGAGGTTCAAAACTATCTCAGTACCAAAACAACCCAAATCTAATTCGAAAGCTTCACAAATTTACAAAAAAACAAAATCAGCCTGCACCCTTATCAGACCCGAACTCAATTACTCAAAATCCAACTTCAAATTTTGGTTCTTAATCCCAAACCTTTCTTGAAATCCATTAAACTCATACGCAATCACTTACACTAGTTTACTCATGAATATATACCATTGTAACATGTCGTAGTCAAGTTATACCCATCAAAATTATTAAAAACAGAGTGTATGTATATGTGTAACAGTAAAGTTGAAGTTTTGTTTTACATTTTGCAATAATCAACATACAATCTCATTATAACAATTTCAACAGCAAGTATGTGAAGGAAACATCCTACTCATGAGTTTTATTAGGTTCTTTAACAATTTCAAGTCATCAAATTAGGGTTTTAATCATCAATAGTATAGTTTCATGAAAAGATTCACTTTTTAGTTCATCTACTCATCAAAATTCGTTATATCTTCATACCATCATCTAACATGCTTTCTAATAGATAAATCATCACATACAACATGCTTAGAACAATAAAAAAATAAATATATGTCACTCACCTTATCGAAGAATCAACCGAAGATAATAAAGAAAAAAGAAAAATCCCTCATTTCGTAAGAAAATCAAGATGCTCGCTTTGAAACTCCAAGAAAATAATAATAAAGAAATCACTTTGTGTTGTGCAGCAAAGAGATGGCTGCACCCCACCTTTAATAGGCCGGGATTTGGGTATCTAGGGTTTTTATTAGAATTGTAAAATACCTCTTTTAAATATATCTTTACTTATATAAATCATTATACTTGGAAATTAAATAAAATCATCTTAGTTGAGATTTAAAAACAATAATAACCACTCTATTATCAGGAGGCACTATTTTGAAAACCCAGAAAACGAAATTGCACTTTTGCCCTCTAAGTGGCAATTTTGCAAAAAGACCCTTCTTTATCAAAACTTGCAAAATAACCCAAATTTATTAAAACTAAAAGTAAACTCTTTACCTCTGAGTTGACTAGGCATCATGCCCAGCCCAAAAATCCAAAAGTCTAAAGTTTTTACTCCAAGTGGTAATTTTGCACAAAAGTCCATCTTTTTGTAATATTTGCAAATAGGTCAAATAATTATCAGAAAAATCCAGAAAATTCACAAATAACATATAATAATAAATAATGGGTTTCCCCGGAATAAATTTTGACTGTGAACTTTCCAAAAAAAAAAATTGCATGCGTAAAAAGATAAATTTTCAGAAAAATATTTATTAAATCACCAAAAATCATTTTAATTCATTTATTAATCTTAAAAGTATTATTTAAAATCTGGGGTATTACAGAGTATGCCTAACTTGGGTTACTTGTGAAGGGCTAGTATCTTCTTCTTGCACTTCTTGGTTTTCTTCTTCATCCTCTTCTTGATGCTCTTCTTGTTGCTCTCTTCTTGTAGTGGAGGTTGGTGTAACCGTTGTTTCCCTGGGCAAGATGACCTATTAATCACGCTCTTATAGCACCATGAACGTACATTCGTATTTAAATAATGGGTCAGTCGTTCGCCATCTCCTACCTCTTCTAGTGAGCCCTGACGTGAAGTAAGCATCTTCTGAGCGAAAGCTTTCATGTTCGATGGCATTGCTCTTAAGTACCTCTGCACATTTCTTTGTCATATCCCATGTATTATCGATCTACAACAAAGATGAAAATATGGTAGCATAGTTCCATGATGAAATCATCAATTTAAAAATAGTTAATGTGAATACAAAAAATTATTCAAATTAATTTGACTTACCGACAACCAATATAATGATGCATTCGGTTAGTAAATGAGTTGTGTTGTAGAATATGCCAGTGGTGGTTTTCTCTCTCTCTCTCTCTCTCTCTCTTTCTCTCTCTCTCTAGAATTGGTACTTGAATGCCAACTAGTACTTTGGCCTTCGGAGATATGTACAAACGTGTTATTTCCCTGTACCAAGTCATGTACGTTATAATTGAGGTGTCATCGTACAGATTGACATCATCAAATACCATTTCAAATATTTGCTCATTCCAAATTGCTACATAACCACGGTGGAAATCTGCCCAGTCATGATTGGGCATACAACTTGTACCTCTAATGGTGTGTAACTCAGTGTTGTACCGGCATTCGATGGGAATTTCCTGCTCTATCCTAAAATGGCGAAGGACTCTATCCTGCCAATGATGCTCCACTGTACCAAAGTTGACGAGTATTATCAGCGTCAACCACAACTGCGAACTAACCGTACACACTGGTGGTAGTCTTTCCACATGTTCGGGGGTATACGACTCCTAATTACCAATCCATCTCGTAGTTGATCGAGCTCGTCTCTGTAGTATGTTAGAACTCCTTTTGGGTTGTCTTTGAAGCTTTGTCTACCGGCCAATACACACCTAAAGGTGGTCGCATCTCAACGATGGGTGCAGGGGCCACCCAACCCTCCGTGGGTCTCATAATATGGGGACGACTCAGTACACGTTCTCATGCCCAAATCTGAAGCAAGACCATCGGCCCAGTCATCTCAACTCCATCGAGAGCAACTGCACACAATAACCTGTACAAGGTGGCTAATGTGCAACTTTCCCAACTATACTGACGGCTAAGCTTAGGTCTACTAGCAATCGTAGAAGCGGGACGGTTTCTTCGGTGGAGTTAGGAAAGAGAACACCTCCAAGCACAGTTAGAATATATGCCCTAGTGTAGCACTGCACGTCGTAGTCGCTCGATTGGGCGGTCAATTTCCCTTCAAAATTATGCTTCAACCATGAAAGTCTGATTGACTGTCCGAAAAAATAGCTTTATCATCCTCTTCCTCACCATCAAACCCTGTACTGAGGATTTCATTACATAACTCTATTTTCTGGAAATTCATATTACTCGTTATGGTCATCCCATCTATTTTAAAACCAGAAATCATGGTGATATCTTGCAATGTCACCATCTTCACCCCTACTGGTAGATGGAAAGAGTGTGTATCTGGCCTCCATCGCTCGATGACGGCTGCAAGAAGTGCTCGGTCTAGTTTGTGATAAACTGGCATGGATAAGGTACTCGTGTGTATGCGGGTGCATTGTCAATGTCTCGTGCGTACGGAAGTTACAATTCCACATCCCTCTCCACACTTTCTTGGTTCTATGGCGGTCTTGCAAAGTGAGTATGTATGGGTCTAAAGGTTCTGGACCGCGATATTCACCCGAAGATGACGCACCAACCTACACCAACATTTAAAATTTTATTATTGTACATATAATATTATGTAATGAAAACTAATAGTACACTTACTTCTATGGACGGTTCGCCCCTACCATTACCAGAAAGCCTTCGGGTTCTCCTCGTTCTAACCATTTCTCTAAAAAAAATTTATAACAACTGATCAATACGATATTCATATATATAGTTACGAAAAAAATACATGAGAAAGCCACACAAATGACAACCAAAAATTACGAAACTTTGCGAGCAGGTCATACTCACCACACACAAGCCAACGCAACTTGTAGAAGTGTGTTTGGACTCACGGTTTGCAAAAATATGGTAATGTATCGCTTTATTTCAAATTAAAAGCAACCAAAGTGATACACGGCCGTATCATGCAAACTGTGAGTCAAAACTCACTACAAGTTATGTTGGCTTGTGTTTAGTGAGTCCGACCTAATCGTAAAATTTCGTATTTTTTGGATATCGTTTGTGCGGTTTTCTAGTGAAAAGTCACCCAAAAAATATTAAAGTATAATTGTTGTTGTTGTTTGATATACGGAAGAATACCGCACAAATGAGATCAAAAAATTCCTAAACTTTACGATCAGGTCGAAAGCACTATACACAAGCCAACACAACTTGTAGAAGCAAGTTTCGACTCACGGATTGCAATATACAGCAATGTCACTTTCACTCACGAAAAAAGTCGAAAGCGATACACGGCCATATATCACAAATTGTGAATTGAAACTCACTTCTACAAGTTGTGTTGGCTTGTGCATGGTGAGTCCGACCTATTTGCAAAATTTCAAATTTTTTTGATTTCGTTTGTGCGCTTTTACAAAAAAACGAACGATATAATCTACAACTACAACTACAACTATAATTTACAAAAACAACTTCTACAATTCAATCTACAATTATCAAAAAACTATATACAATACACATCAAATAACTAACTACTAAAAAATTGAAGACAAAAAAATTTAACAAAAATTCAATCAACCAACATAACTACATCTACTAAGCTAGAATAGAGTGAATACTTTGCACAATATGGGTCTTTGAGAAGGATAGAGAGGAGGTGGTTGCGCTGCTGTAGATGGAGGAGGAGGACTAGGGTTTTAGAGAGCACGTTAGGGTTAGGATTTCTTGGGATCGGGAGATTCAAAAGGAGAGGGCAAGAGTTCGAGAAGATGGAGAGAGTGAATAAGAGAGTCAAGTGACGGAGGATGGGTGGATTAGGTGAAGGAGGAGCTAGGGTTTCGAGTTTGGATTCGGGAACGAACGAGAGAGAGGGGGTAGTGTGAGAATGTAGGAGGAGAGCAAAATTTGTATATATATATTAAAACACATGTATAACCTAAGCTGTTGTTCCACACAACGGCCAAAGTTATACGTAGGTTGGAAGATGGATTTCAGCCTAGGTCGTTGTTTCCAACACAAGCTTAGGTTTAAATTTGGCACACAAAAAAACAAGTTGATCAGCAGCGAGCACGAGAGAGTGTGATTGAAATGCTAAGTGAAAAGTTATTTAGGGGCGAAATACCATTTTTACCCCTCCAAAGTTAAGTGAGATAGAAGGAAAGATGGGTGGGGTCGATCCTGGCCGTTGGATCATTTAGAATAGGCCAGTTCGCAACGGGTCTATGCAAATAGACCCATTTGCAACTGAGCTTTTCTATATATATATACAACTATCATGTTTTAATATACTAAAATTTAAGTTATTAATCTACTACCGGGTCCAGGGGTTGAATCCGAGTCGGGTTGGATCCAAAATCATCGAAGCCTAATACTACTCGGCTAAGATCAGGTTGGTTTCAATTCAATGTCAGGTCCATGTCAGGTCCGATCACGAGTAACTATGACAGTGTTAGTCGTAATCTCATGGGATTACTAGTCTAGGTCAAAATTGGAATTAAATTCTTGTAAAAGTCAATGATGATGCAAGCATGACATTAACTAACTTCTCCCTCTGTCTCTCTAATCTGAAATGAATATGAATAATTAATTAATATAAATGAAATGAACCAAAAAAGGTAATTTATGACATGAAATTCGACCATCTCTGTTGATTTGCCTCGAACATGGTAGGAGCGGATCTAGGGGGTTGGGGTTTGCTAACCCCCCCCCCCCCCCCCACAAACAAATATATATATATATATATATATATATATATATATATATATATATATATATATAGTAGGTTTAGTTGCATAGCAGGGGATTAAACCCTATCAAGTGGAGAACGATAAGGGCTTACAGCGGACCTATGTAGAGTGGGATGTATAGAATCCGACAAGTATGCATTAGAAAGTCAGCATATATAGCATTGATGTTTTCTTGACTTGGTTTTATGCATGTTGTTTCCTGTTTTTCTACACTTGACACTTAGCCTAGTTTCACTTGATGTTTTCATGTTTTATTTATTATTATTTCTTATTTCATTTATTCTTGCTATTGGTACATGTTGTTTATGACTCTATTCCTTCAATTTTATTTATGTTGGATTTATTTTTCTGTCACTCACACCGTTATGGTTAACCCCTGTAGTTTTGGGGGTTAGGGTTATCTCTAGCCTCACATTTTACAGGTAGGTACCTATAGCTTGGGATTTGGATGCATCTGCTAGATTGATGTTGTGTCTTATGTAAATTGTAAAAGAATGTGTTGTAAAAGAAATAATTTGAATTCAAGGTGTTTGTTTTCCGCTGTGCTTTGTAAAGAATTAATGTAATAAAAGTTGAAAAAATTTCTCTGTGTCTTGGCTCTGTTTACTATTACAATTGAGGTTGATGCTGGGAATTGTGCCCTGTATTTCTGAGATATCATATTGGAAATTCGGGGCACTACATACTCGGCGACAACCTACTCGGAAGTGGCGAGCGCCACAACTCTACACATCGGGGTAGGTTCAGTGTTTTTTGATTCGTGTTGTATGTGAAACTTGGTATTATTGTATAAAATGAAAATGTTAATGTTTTTTATGTTAGTTAAGTTTACAAATTGTTGCTCTTATTGATGTTGATTGTATTGTTATTGTTGTTAGTTTTTATGTGCCCCGAAGTGATTGTGAAGCTGTTGTTGTTAGTGAAGTAAAGTTACTTTTGTGGATATTGTTGCTGATGATCCTACAAGTGTAGCAACTTCAACTTCTGCTTAATGCCTTTGGATTTTTTTTTTCATTAACCTTGGCCGTCGTTGGAGACAACGACTTCTTTTATCTTAATTTTTTTTCTTTTCAGTTCCATTGCTCTCCGACTTGACCTAGGCTTACCAAGGTTATTATTATTATTATTTAGTCCGTTGTTGCACATAACGGCCTAAGCTCAATGCCAAAATGAAGACAAAAAAATTGCCCCCTGACGTGATATGCATATTTTTATAACAACCGAAGTTGTTGTCCAGGACAACGACCTACTATAACCTAGGTCGTCGTTGGAGACAACAGGCTTCAGTTGATATGAAATTTTTTGTTTAAACTTGTTTTGCTCTCTGACTTGAACACTAGCCATTTGTATGTTGTTGAGGTATAACTAAAGCCGTTGTCGGACACAATGACCTCCTTTAATCTTGGTCGTCGTTGGAGACAACAACTTCAATTAATTCTCCTTCTTCATCTCTACGTTCATCTCATCTCCCATTTTACAATTTTCTCTTCTGTCTCTATGAACAGAGGTTCTTGAACTCTACACCAAAGACATCCATAATCTTGTCTCTATATTTTATTAATTTCATTTTTTAGCAACAAAAACGTACAAGATAGTACTAAGGGTAAATAGCTTAAATATTTTATAGAAAATAACTTAAACAAAATTTTGTCAAAACATAAATATGCCCTATCTTTGGTCATTGTTCCCAACAACGACCAAAGCTCATTCTCCCACTTTTTAAAAAAACTTTTCGGGGGTATGTACCACTTTTACAAATTTATTTTTGTTAAGCAAATGCTTTTTTATTATTGGTTTACAATGTTAACAAGGGGAATGTCCTACTTGACGGTAAATATATATTTTACAACATTTTTTAATTTAATTATATGATGACATCACTATGGAATGAGATGAACACATATATTGAGATCATGTACATCGTAAGGGAACGCTCATATACATTTTAGGAGGTAATTTTTATTATTTAATACTAAACTGAAGCTGTTCTTTTATTTAATGTCTAACCATACCTACCCTACCATTGACATATTTTGGACACCGAGTTACCCTTTTTTATATTTTTTAATTTTAATTTTAATTTTAATTTTTTGGAGAATTTTATTTTATTTATAATGGTAATGATTCCCATATTTTTAATACTAAACGGAAGCCGTTGTTCCAACCAACAACCTACTATAACTTAGATCGTTATTTGAAACAACGGCCTAAGGGTAGCCCAATAGGAATTTGTTGTTTTATGTAATTTTGTTGGTATTTTTGAATATTTTATATGGAAAACTTTAATTATTTTTTTTGATCTACTAAATTACACTATATCAATATATAACCTATAAATTTGATATATTTTGGAACATATAAATTTCGGGACATTCAAAATATGAGAGAGTATATCTCTGTTCAACTTATCTGAACCCCCTTACACTAATCCTAAACCTAACCCCTAACCCTCCAACCATACTCTTGACCTTAACCAGTAAGATATCCCTATCTATAATCACCTACATATCTTTTATTTAATATTTAACCCTACCTCTTAAATATATATTATTCACGCTCTTCAAATTTTGGTTATTTAAAAAAAAATGAAAAAAAACAAACAAACGAATAGTGCTGCAGCGAATTTTCGATATTCCTTTTTATTTCTCATCAAACGAATGACATATTCTTTTGGAAATCCTAGCTTTTTTGTTTATCTTAGGCCGTTATTTGGGACAACGGTCTAGTTAACCCTATGCTGTTGTTTCCAATATCAGCTTCAGTTTATATCCCAATTCTGAACAAGTTGTACCGCTTTCTGACTTGGACCCCTTATAGTAACCCTATATTGTGAATAGTTTTTGTCTAAATTGGATTGCTCTCTGACCTTGACCCTAATTTTATATGGAAAACTTTATTTTTTTTGGTCCTTTTTAATTTTTTTTTTAATAACCCTAGGCCTAAGGGTTAACCATAAATATCCAGAAACTATTAGTGCTCTCTGACAATGACCTAAGGGTTAACCATAAATATCCAGAAACTATTAGTGCTCTCTGACTTTGAGGGGGTGTGAACCCTTTTTTTTCTTCTTTCCTCCAAAGTGTATCAATTTTTTGGGACTAAAGTGTAGTGGTAAAGTGAACTTGGATATTGAAGAATTTTATTTATTTTGTATATGTGATGACATCTCTAATGAAGGGGACGAACACATCTGTTGGGATCATATAAAACGTAAGGAACATTTTTAAAAAAAACATTTGAATGGTTTTAAAATAAATTTAAACTAAAATTAAGAAGAGAGTTTCAAATATACCCTAATCTCAATTAACCTATATAAAAATGAACTTGTGGAACACTTTCAAGTAGTTGGAATTTCTATGTGCAAATGAGTTGTACTTGCCTGTTTTAAGGATAAAGAAAAGAAAAGTTCCTACTTATCTCTGATTGTGGTAATTGGAATTCATCTGATCCGTATTCTATTCCCAACCTTTTTTGCTCCCTAAAAATATTATGTTCAAGTTCCAATGTATTATCAAATAGATAGAATCGTTTGTGTACACACTAACCCTAACCCTACCCTAACCCTAACCCTCCTTAATCCTTACCCTTCCCTAACCCTCTCTAATGTAAGCCGTTGTTTTAAACAATGACTAAAGTTAGTATGGTATTTCGAGAATATTGGCAATTTCAAGTTAGAAAGCATACCAAATTTTGACCTAATTAGTTTTGTACCTTAGGCTGTTGTCTCAAACCTTAGGCCGTTGTCTGAGACAACGACCTAAGTCAATTTACATCAACTCTTCGATAACGACCGTTGTTGGTAAAAAATGGCTACCACAAGTCAGAGAACAGAGTCAACTGCTTCACTTTTTTTGTTGATCTTAGGCCGTTGTTTGGGACAACGATTTAGGTAACCTTAGACCGTTGTTGCCAACAACGACTTTAGTTTATATCCCAATTTTGAATAAATTGCATTGCTCTCTGGCTTGAACCCTCTAATATTTAAAGAAATTTCTTGTTTATCCTTAAGCGGTTGGGTCCAACAACGGGCTAGGCAAATAATAATAATAATAAAAAACAATGCTGCCAAAACCAGCATCATCTGCTACAACAACATTTTTTGTCCAGTTGCTACTCTCATATATTTCATACCCAATCTCATTCAACCTTCACAATACTCGTCTTCTTCTGATAAGAACAGATTGCTAATCAACAATCAACACCCAAAACAAAACGTAATGAATATAAACTAAAACAACAAAAAAACATTATCAACAAACTCACTACATCCACACATCCATCCACATTCGTTTGGAACATATATTATCATCAAAAACAAAAAAAAACCAACCAAGACACATAACTTTAAACGATTACATATAAATATATACACATCTTTATTAAGAATATGATGCAACAAGAGACAAAGGAACTTCCTCCAATAAATACCTGCAAGATTTAAAAAAACAAATAAAGGAGATTAGTATTGTAAGTCTACAAACTTCAAATACTTCACCCCGTTAAAATTTTACCTCACAATGATTCGTCAAAATTATCGTCGGAACTCTCTTCATCGGTTGGAACAACTTCTTTTAGATTGGTTGCCCTAAAATAAATGACAATTTTGAGTTAGTCAACATTTTATATATCAATTTCAAAATACAAAACAAGATTGAATATTTTCAATATATGTTAACAAAAGGAAGAAATATATTACCCCTCAACTAGGGTTGGACAATTTCTTGAATCATGTCCGATTACTTGCAAGCCATAGGTTTTGCACCGTCTAGGTTTTTTGTGAAGTTGATCTCTTATCGACTTCAATCTCTTTCCTCTAGGCCTTCCCTTTGTAATGCACTGTCGTGGGTCCCTCACATGTACATGTGCATGTCCACTTCCTTCGGCATGGGGTTGTGCACTACAATAGGGTTGTGTATGTCCTTCTTTATGGGATCGTGCACTACCTTCGGGATGTATTTGTAGACGAGAAACGCCGTCAATGCCTTTGAGCATAAGACCGAGCATGTATTTGTAACTATATACAGAGGAACAACCAAGATCTACCATTTGTTTTGCATGATGACTCAATTCACAATAGCGAGAAGCAAAAATTTTGGCTACTTTCTTCGTGTAGAATAAATGTATAGCTTCCTCTCATCACATCTTGGGTCCATCTTCTTTTAATACATATATCCGGTAGAGAAGTGTGATGACTGAACTGAAGAACCGCCAAAATATATTTGTAGGGAATGCCTATGAACTCGAACATGAGACAACCACAGGTAACAATTTGGCAGAGTTTGGATAATTGAATCAACCTCCCCGGTTCTGATTCTCCACAAAGCATCACATGGAAGGTTGAACTATCTGGTGTGTCAAGATTGGCAACGAAAGTCACATTATATAATAAGCTTTTGTAACTTCATCTTGGAATTTGTAGAATATTTTCAAAGTGTATATTCACACCATATGCACTTCCAACGCCCATTATGTCTTCAATTTCGGTCTCCTCTCATGGTTACGATGATTTTTCTTTAAGTTCATTGTGTCTTTACCTTAAAAAAAATTTGTCGAAGATGACAACAAATTTATATAAGGAGTACTTATTTTCTGTATGATGCTTCAAGGCAGAATGTATAGACTCAACCTGTTGGCTAATCTACATGCCGACCCAAAATGAATCTCTTTTATAGTTGGTGCCCCTTTATCACAAATTCCAATAGATCTTTCAATCATTTGTTATTCTCAACTTCGTACTTAGAAGCACTAATTTCCATTTCTCTTTGAAATCATGTACATATTTAGAATCATATATGACAGTCTTCAAATTATCCCTAAACTTATCAACATCATTCGACATACGCACCTCATGCGATAACTTATCCAATATGAGCCAAATGCAATTCCGATGCCGAGTCTCGGAAAAAAACCTTCTTCACTGCGACAGCGATCCCATGATCCTGGTCCGTCACGATGCCAGATGGAGCATGATTCATTACTCCTAGCCACTTTTCAAAGAACCACATAAAAGAAGAGGCCTTCTCATTTGGAATGAACCCACCTACTAAGAACGTTGATTGCCAATGATGATTAATTCCAACAAATGAACAAATAACATTCTATATCGGTATGTGTTGTATGTGGCATCAAAGCAAAGTACATCCCCAAATTCTTTATAGTTCATCCTAGAAGTTCCATTCACCCAAATACAATGAGACAACCGGCCTTCGGGATCTATTTGGAAATTATTAAAAAAATGAAGGATTCGTCAATTTTTTTCGATTCAAAAAAATCAATGAGAATGTTCCCGTCGTGTCCTTCCATTGCTACGTGCAAGTCTCTAAGTAGATTTCTTGCATCTTTTTCGGTGAATCATATTTTATCATAACTACCACTAGCAATTTTGAAGAAGAGCATTTGTTTGTAAGTTGAGATATTAGCTTGGGTCATTTGATCCATTATTATTCTATCAGTATTCGACCCCGAACGGTTTTGGGGCAAAGATATCTTCTATCGGGTGATGTAAATAGATGATTGTGTGGTTCATGAAATGAATAGAACACCAATTTATTACTTTCTTCATTCAGTTTTACACGAACGACAGCTTTGCAACCTGTTTTAGAAGTAGTTCTCCGTCTACCTTCACTAGGCTGACTCGATGAAGTCCCTTCTTTATTATCCAAAAAAAGAATGTTCCATGACTTGGGTTCCCTTATATTTATTCCCACTCTTATGCATTGCGAAACTCCCACATTTAGCATATGATGAATAAAAGTTCTCGGCTTCATCTATGGTATGAAACGTCATAACTGTTTTTGGTTTGCGGTTCTCTTCAACTTTATTGTGCACACATAAAATTAATGCCGGCAATAGAATATCCTTTATCACTGTCCATATCTAACATAAAGAATAACTAGTAATTTACACGTGCGATGCACGTTTTAATAATTTTTACAAAAAAATAAAAACTCTGACGTAGGGAGGACTCGAACCTGAAACCTCCTTTATATTAGTTATGTACGTGCATTGCATATGTTGGTAGATTCACAAATGACACTAAGGCCTTATCCCATTATAATATTAGAGATTATAGATATAACAATTATCAATACACTAATCATATAGAGACAATCACACTATTTGCATATATTTAGATACAAAACAAGATACGTAGGAAAACCACACATACGGAATCCAAAAATTTCCAAACTTTGCTAGTAGGTCAGACTCAATACACACAAGCCAACAAAACTTCTGGTAGTGAGTTTGGACTTACGGTTTGCGAGATACAACAATGTATCGCTTTATTTCAAATTAAAAACAAACAAAGCGATATACGGCCGTATCTTGCAAACTGTGAGTCAAAATTCGCTTCTACAAGTTCCATTGGCATGTGTGTAGTGAGTCCAACCTACTCACAAAATTTCATATTTTTTGGATGTCGTTTGTGTGGTTTTCTAGTAAAAAGTCACTCAAAAAATATCAAAGTATAATTGTTGTTGTTGTTTGATATATAAGAAAAATCCACACAAATGGGATCCAAAAATTTCCAAATATTGCGAGTAGGTCGGACTCACCACACACGAGCCAACGCAACATGTAGAAGCGAGTTTTTACTCACGGTTTGCAAGATACGGCAATGTATAGCTTTATTTCAAATTAACAACAAACAAAGCGATACACAAACATATCTTGAAAACCATGAATCGAAACTCGCTTCTAACCATTGCGTTGGATTGTGTGTGATCAGTCTAACATACTCGCAAAATTTATATTTTTTTGATGTCGTTTGTGCAGTTTTTTACTGAAAAGTCACTAAAAAAAGTATAATTGTTGTTGATGTTTGATATACGGGACAAATTCTTACCATTGAAATCATAAAATTCTAAAATTTTTGCGAGCAGGTCGGACTCACCACGCACGAGCCAACGCAACTTGTATTAGTGAGTTTCAACTCACGGTTTGCAATATACGGCAATGTATCACTTTCACTCATGAAAAAGAGTCGAAAGTGATACACGACCGTATCTTGCAAACCGTGAATCCAAACATACTTCTACAAGTTTTATTGGCTTGTGCATGGTGAGTCCGACCGATTCCTAAAATTTCAGAATTTGTGGATCTCGTTTGTGTGCTTTTACAAAAAAAAGAAAGAACAAAAAAATCTACAACTACAACTATAATTTGGAAAAACAAGTACTTCTATAATTCAACCATCTACAATTATTGAAAAACTATATACAATACACATCGAACAACTAACCACGCATCACACTAAAATTGTAGACTGAAAAGTTTAACAAAAATTTGATCAACCAACACAGCTAAATCTACTAAGCTAGAATAAAATGAATACCTTGCACAATGTGGATCCTTAGAAGAAGAGAGAGAAGGTGGTTGCGCTACTGTAGACAGAGGATGAGGGGTAGGGTTTGGGAGAGCTTAGGGTTAGGGTTTTTTTTGGTTCGGGATATTCAAAGGAAGAGGTCAAGAGTTTGAGAAGAGGTTGAGAGTGAGTGGGAGAGTAAAGTGAAGGAGGAGGAGAGAGGGTTTCGACTATGGGTTCGGGTGCGCTAGAATGAAAGAGAGAGAGAGAAAGAGTATAATGAGTGTGAGAGATAGAATATAGGAGAAGAGCGAGATTTGCACAAGTGTTTTAAAACAAATGTACAACCTAAGTCGTTGTTCCACACAACGGCCTAAGTTATACATAGGTCGTTGTGTGAAGCAATGACTAAGGTTGGAAGAATTTTCTGAAATACTTAGGCCGTTGTTGGAGGTTAAAATTTGGCAAAAAATATACAAGTTGATCAGCGACAAACGAGAGAGAGTTTGAGCGAAAGGCTAAGTCGAAGAGTTATTTGGGGGTAAAATACCAAATTTACCCCTCCGAAACTTAAGTGGGAGAGGGGGCTGATGGGCGGGATCAATCCTGTTGCTGGTTCTTGATCGAAATGATCCAACAGTCAGTAGATGAGTTTGCAACGGGTCTGTGCAAACAGACCTATTTGCAATATATATGTATATATATATATATATACAACTAGCTCATCAAATAAATGAGCAGTTGATGAGTTGACATGTATGTAATACATTTTGCTCATTTACTAAATGAGATAGTTGCTCATACCCCTTTTACTCATATATATATACTAGTAATTTACACGTGCGGTACACATTTTAATAAAAATATTTTTCCAAAAGTAAAAATTTCGACTTAGTCTGGCCTCGAACCTTAAACCTCCTTTATATTAGTTTTGCACGGACTATGCACGGAGTTGTTTGTCTACAAATGAAAACTTCAACTCTCCCATTATAATATTACTATGAATCTGCACGTGCGATGCACGTTCAAATTAATTTTTTTATGTAGTAAATAATAAGACGTAATCTGACCTCGAACCTGAGACCTCCTATTACTCATCACACTCTTTAAAAATTATCCCTAGTGGCACAAACTTTTATTTTATATGAGTGACACTTCTGTAAATAATTATGTCGTAAATAAATTTGAACTTGATGGTATTATGGTAACTAATAACAGTTGAGTAAATGAATGGTTAATATAACTCCCACTTAAAAAGGAATGGTTGAGATTAAATGGTTGAATGTTTACAAATTACAAGTTATCTACAAATGACAACCCCAACTCTCCCATTATAATATATAGTCCCCTTCCGTTGTGCACTAGGCCTCCAAGTGCACTCGTGAGCAATGGGTCTTCCCACCATCGTATTGATGATCCGAACCATTCACATTGATCTACACATCTAAATTAGTTTATATATGTATAATCAAATCATTTGAAATTAATTTGCTCATCCATTGAAGTGTTACAAAATTGTATGGCTTAAAATCATTGTTATTTATAGTCACATGATGGATGGGTAAATGAATTTCAAATGATTTGATTTTACATATTTAGACTAATTTAGATGTGTAGATCAATGTGAACGGTTCGGATTGTCAATACGAAGGCGGGAAGGCCGAGTGCACACGTGTGCACAACGGAAGGGGACTCTCTCTCTCTCTCTCTCTCTCTCTCTCTCTCTCTCTATATATATATATATATATATATATATATATATATATATATATATCATATCATATAATTTATTTTTTCTACGGAATGATCATTATTTGTTATTTAATTTTTAATGGGGAATATGACTAGCCTTATACCGGTTTGGCTATACTTTGGTGGCAAAATGGTTGATGACAAAAATGAAGGGATCTTGTGGAGGGATCTTCAAATGCTCCTTAGAGTGTCTCTATTCTAGTTCAAGTTATTGAAAAAGAGTCTAATCCAAGCTTATCTTCCATACCAGAATTTCAGTTTGCTTCATTTGATTTGTATCCACCAATGTTGCAAATAGCGATAGCGTGTAGTGTAGCATTAGGCCCTGTTAGCGTTAGGTTCCGTTAGTGTAACGCAAGAGCGTAAGCTATGAAGATTTTTGATTTTTTAATTAAAAAATCAAAATTAGTTATCTAAAAATAATTATAAATTCTAAATAATTTAAGAGAACATAGAAAATTTTGTTGAAGGCAAATAATGACAAATAATGAATACTACACCAAAATGAGAACTTCATAATTCATATTCAACTCACATAAAATGAACACAAAGTTAAAAGAACAATAAAGCAAACATAGTCAAGTGAAAACTACAAATTCAAATAGAAAAGTGCAAAATGCAAATATATGACCACTCTATCTCGAGATCATCCACTTCTAGGATTATATTAGCAAAACAATTTTATAGTTAATTCTACAGAATATACACATATAATTCTATAATATGCAAACCAAACAGTGTAGATTTTGATTCAATGCTTCTCTAATTAAAATTTTTAAATTTGCAAGTTGAAATCAAAAGGTTATGTGACATGCTTATGAAGGAGAAGATAAATGTGTATAGTGTATAGTGTTGAAATTTGCATGTTGAAATGAAGAAGAAGAATAAGGATACTGATAAGTGTAATTTTGTATGTAAATTTTATATTATATGATGTGACAGTGATAGAGTGACCGTGAGAGTGTGGTTTTACTTTTGACTTATTTGTGTCAATTAAACATCTAAAACACTAGCACTGTCACATTTACCCGATACCCGGACCCGATATTGGACCGGAACCGACCCGATCTATACGGGTCTGGGTTCGGGTCCTAAAATAAGACCCGATGCACTTTCAGGTCCGGGTCCGGGTCCGGGTCCGCTTAAAATAAAACCGATCTTGACCCGTTAAAAAATACCCCAAACATATAGAATTTGAATAATAGGGTTCTAGGAATATACATATAAAAGTAATTGTTGAAGATAGATATGTAAATATAATATTAATTCATGTACTTAAGTGCAAAAATTGTTAGAATCGTAGGGTATCAGGTGCAAAATACTTAAGTGCAAATATTTATTCTCTACTACCAGACCCGACGAGTAATTTTTTTTAACTAGGACCCGGACCCGGTTCTTGGAAGTTTGGGTCCGGGTCCAATTTTTGGACCCGTGAGGTACCGGGTCCGGATCTGGGTAGAGGAGGATCTGACCCGATAGGACCCGATACCAGCTTTATAAAACACCACCTACAATCATGCTAAATAAATTACTATACACATAACAATAGGGTCGTATAAACTCTTCTCCCACCCACCTAAAACACCACCACCATACACAAGCACAGACATAAAATCAACCAAGCATTTGCCAGTGTTTGTAAACTGCATACTACATAGCTAACGCATATCTCTAGATTTTCTACCACCATAATAACTTACCTACATCTAAATCTAAATATACACAGATAATGATAACCAAACATTAAAAATCATAGGAAGAAATCAAAAATAAAAATCAATTAAATAGAACAAAAGAAGAAACATAATAAATCAGAGATCAACAAATATTTTTTTCCCATCACCGTCGCCGTTTCCATCGCCGTCGCTGGAAGCACTAACTGCTCCAATCACCACTGCCATCGCCGCTTTCCTCTATCAACAAAACCCCCCAAAAATACTCATTAGAGGAAGAAGAAACTAAAAAATCATCGATTAAATAGAACGAATAAACAGAAGTATAAAACAACACAAATAAGAGGAAGAAGAAGAGACTCAGGAAGTGAACAAACCTGTTATTGTTGTCACCGTCGTCGTCATCGTCGCCGGAATCCCTTGTCACTCTTGTCGCCGCTCAAGCCATGCCCCAAAAATTTAAGTCATCTCCTGGTGAACTATTAGGCTTGAAAACAAAAAACCCAAACAAAACAGTACGTGTATAGCGCACGCTATTAGGGCTACGTAGCATAGCGCACCGCTACGCACGCAGTGCATTATGCACGTGCGATATGTAGCAAGATAGGAGGAGTTAGGCTTCATAGCGCACTATAGTGCTTAGTGTAGCACCTTTTTTTCCATCATTGGTATCCAAAATGCATTACTTTTGAAAATCAAGAGAACAATTTTGTCACTAACTTTTGAAACTGGAATGATTGTATAATACAGTTGAAAATGAAGATGCTAGTTGTTCGTTTGATGTTTGCACTGTGAACAATGAATTTGTGGATTGCCCAGAGGATGAAGATGTTGACTTGGATGCATTAAATGAAGATGATTCAAATTTAGATTCAAATTTTGATGACTCAATACCGGTCGAACATTCTACTGCTCCAGCTCTTGATGACTCAGTACCAGTCGTACTTTCTACCATTCCAATTCTTGATGACTAAGTACCAGTCAAATTATCTACTGCCCCTGCTCTTGAATTTGAGCCAATAGGTTAGTTTGATCATGCAGTTTTGGACACACTTGAAGTAGATACTATTTATACTTTTAATGGAGATGACTTGTTAATTGGGCAGAGATTTGCTACCAAAGATGACCTTCAACGTAGTGTGAAAATGTAGTCTATCAAGCAGCATAGGAAATTCAATGTTGTGCGTTCTAGGAAAGCATTGTGGTTGGTTAAATGTTCACATGCACTAGATTGTGTATGGCGACTTCATGCAACTATTCCAAAAGAGAAGCCACGCTTCATGATCAGGATTCTAAAAGAGCTGCATACATGTGTCAACCCTATTCGTGGAAAGGATCACGTGAAGATTGACTCAAAGTTTGTTTTAGGCTTGATAATTTAGGGTCTGTTTGGTTTGTTGTTTTTTTTTCTTTTTTTTTGTTTTCCAAAATCCCAAAACCCGTTTGGTTATGTTGTTTTTTGAAAACAGTTTTCACAAAACTCCACTTCACCTATTTTCTGTTTTTTCACATCCTCTTTCTAAATCTATTTATATATATTATTATTATTATATATATATTTATAATATATTATTGTTACATATATTATTATTATTATTATTATTATTATTATTATTATTATTATTATTTTTAATATTTATATATATATATACTATTATTATAATATATATTATTATTTCATATATACTATTTTATATATACTATTATAATATTCTATTATTATTATATATTACTATTATATATTATTATATATATTATTATATAATTTATTATTATTATAATAAATTATTTAATATATTATTATAATATATTATTATTACATATATATTATTATAATTATTATATGTTATTATATATATGTATATAATTAAATATGTTTATTATAATAGATTATTTTATATTATTATATAATATACAATTATTATAATATACTATTATTTTATACATAATATTTTATGTATACTATTATTATTATATATATTATTATTATATATATTATTATTTTATTTATACTTTTTTATATATATAATTATTATATTATATTATTATTGTATATATTATTATTTTATATATACTATTTTATATATACTATTATTAAATTATATTATTATTATATATTTTATTATATATATTATTATTATTATATATTACTATTACATATTATTATATATATTAATATATAATATATTACTATTATATATTATTATATATATTATTATATAATTTACTATTATTATAATATATTTTTATATTTATATATTTACAATATATTATTTGTACATATATTATTATTATTATTATTATTATTATTATTATTATTATTATATTATATTATTATTTGATATATTATATATATATATATATATATATATATATATATATATATATATATATATATATATATATATATATATATATATATATATATATATATATATATATATATATATATATATATATATATATATATACACTGTTATTATTATAATATATATTATTATTATTATATATTGCTATTATATATTATTATATATATATATATATATATACACTGTTATTATTATAATATATATTATTATTATTATATATTGCTATTATATATTATTATATAATTTATTATTATTGTAATAAATTGTTTAATACATAATTATAATAGATTATTATTACATATATATTATTATAATTATTATATGTTATTATATATATGTATGTAATTAAATATGTTTATTATAATAAATTAATTCATATTATTATATAATATAAAATTATTATAATATATTATTATTTTATATATACTATTTTATATATACTATTATTATAATATAATATTATTATATATATTAGTATTTTATATATACTATTTTATATATACTATTTTATATATACTATTGTATACTATTTTATATGTACTATTATATTATATTATTATATATATTATTATATATAATATTATTATTATATATTATTATTACATATTATTATATATATTAATATATAATATATTACTATTATATATTATTTTATTTATTATTATATAATACACTATTATTATAAAATATTGTTATATATATTTATAATATATTATTGTTACATATACGTTATTATTATTATTATTATTATTATTATTATTATTATTATTATTATTATTATTATTATTATTATTATTATTATTATTATTATTATTATTATATATATATATACTAGATTTGCCCGTGGGCACATGCCTACGGCACGTCTTCGGAACGATACAACACACGAAAAGCTCTGTAAATAGTAAAACAACAATTATGTAGTTCAAGTTTGAATAGTATGATAATAATTAGTTGTAATTAAAAGCCCATGTTTTTATTAGTATATGTTGAAAAATAATTATAAATGAGGGTGTAAAATCCAACTTCTTAGAACTTTAAGTGTGGAAAATGATGAAATTTAACTGTTAAAGAGATATTTGCTATGTTCAATATAACATGTGCAATAAAAAAAACATAAAAATTCTGAAAATTTTATAAACCTGAAATCTTAAAATTTAGATTTCTAAGTAATAAAGAAAGAATGGGAGAGAGAGGGAGAGAGAGAGAAAAAGAGAAATATGAAAAAGTGAAGAGAGAAGAGAGAGATAGTAATAAAGTAATGAGATTTTTAGTTTTAGGGGGAAAATTTTAATTTTGGGGTTTGAAATTTTGGGCGGAAAAATATGTTTTGGGGGAATCAATCTAGGCCATTGGTTTTAGGGGAGATTGAATGAGAGCCACTTGATAGCTTTCTTTGTAATTTATTATATAGATTATATTATTATTATATATATTATATTATTATTTTTACTTATATATATATATATACACTATTGTTATAATATATATTATTTTTTCATATATACTATTTTATATATACTATTATAATAATCTATTATTATTATAATATATTATTATTATTATTATATATTACTATTATATATTATTATATATATTATTATATATATTATTATATATATTATTATATAATTTATTATTGTTGTAATAAATTATTTAATATATAATTATAATAGATTATTATTAATATATATTATTATAATTATTATATGTTATTATATATATGTATATAATTAAATATGTTTATTATAATAAATTATTTCATATTATTATATAATATACAATTATTATAATATATTATTATTTTATATATACTATTATTATATTATAATATTATTATATATATTATTATTTATATATACTGATATGGCTAAAAAATGGGGGTTAATTGGAACCGTCCAAATCGGGCACGAATCTTGAGACCTGGGGGTAAAACGGTAATTTCGCCTACAAAAAGGACCAAAATGGATATTGGGTCTTCCCTCCTAGGACCCAATAACCCGCGAGTGGATCCACCAACAAGAGGGTGCGGGTTTTAACCCGCTGCGCACCCAATCCAACGAGATAGAATCAAGGTCCCTGATTGATCACGATCAACGGCCCTGATATACATCTATCTCTTCACTGGGATTTGGGGATTAAATTCCTTATCTGATTACGGGGAATATACCTTATCAGATTACATTCCTAATCTGTTGACAAGGGGAATATTCCATATCAGATCACGGAGATTACATTCCTAAGCTGTTCCCTGAGACGCCTATAAATACCCCCCATCCATCTCCTTTAAGAGGTAATCAATCTTTCACCAGTTTTTGCGCTCATTCATAGTCTTCCTAGATTACTGACTTGAGCGTCGGAGGGTGCGTCCCCGGGAACAACCCCGGTGTCTCGCACTTTTTGCAGGTGCACGGCGGGAGCGACGATCGAAGCCCCAAGGAACAGGTATACAGGTTTACTATTCAGTTTCCCTAAGAATCCACAAATCCATCTGTTTGCCCCCACACCAAATTTAGCGGCAACAGATTGGCGGCGTCTGTGGGAAACTAACGAATAGGAACCTCTACTCTTCCCCGAAAACAGGTTTTCTCCAGCCATGCCACCTCGAAAAGTCAGGTCGAGGGGGTCCAACCGGGCACCCAACCCTGACCAGCAAGAAGTTCCCAACAATCCTGCTCAACAACAAGCACAGCTTCCTCCTACGGCGGAAGACCCGCTCCAACAGAACCTTCCCCCTCCTGATCCAAAGGGTCCTAACCCTCAGAAACAACCCCTTCATCAAGAACAGGTCTCCATCCGCAACGCCTCCACTGACTCCATGGCCTCCCATCACCCCCGAGCCTCTGGTCACCACAATACAGCCACTAACCGCCAGAAGGAGGATGATCTCCGCCGCCATCTGGAAGAAAAACGGGCCCGAGAGGGAGCCTCCCGCCAACACTATCCGGGTGAGCGGTCTCCTCGCCACCGGTATCACAGGTCGCCCGTCCGCAGGGGGAGGAAGGAGTCCCCCGATCATTACCGAAGAAGGCACTCTCCCGCAGGTCGGCAACAACCCAGGAACAATGAGGCACCAATCACCCGTGCCGAGTTCCAGCAGTTCCAAGTGACCGTCCTGCAGGCTCTCAACCTTCGTCAAAATCCTAATGGGCCGAAGGCGCCGTCCCCTCCTCCAGTCCGAAGCCCTCACCGACGGTCCCCGTCTCCTCATCCTGCTCCTAGCAACTCCCAGCGTACCCCAAGTCCTCGCCGCTCCCGAAGTTACCATCGCCGCAGCCCTCGTTCCCCCTCCTACGAAGACGGTCTCGTGGCTCGGCAGATTACCGTCGGAGAGATGACACCATGAACCGCCGTCTTCATGAAGTAGAGAGACGCCTGGGTCAGATAAACCGAGAAGAAGAGCTCAGGGGGAGGACCCTACGTCCTAGCCAACCCCCTTTCTCCCGAACCATAGTGGATGCACCTGTCCCGTTCGGCTTCAAACCTCCTCAATTTGAGACTTACACCGGGGAAACCGATCCAGTTGATCACATTGAAAGTTTTAAGACCCTGATGCTCCTACATCAAGCTTCCGATGCCCTCCTCTGCAAAACCTTCCCCGCAACTCTCAAAGGACCGGCCCGAGAGTGGTATTCTCGTCTCGCTCCCTCCTCAATATTCTCTTTCGAACAGTTTGAAACCCTCTTCGTCACACATTTCGTAAGCAGCCGAAGGGCCGAGAAGACGAGCATCTCCCTATTGCACCTCCACCAGAAGAAGGGGGAAAAATTAAGAGACTACGTGAAGAGGTTCACGGCCGAGGCCAGATCCATAGCATCCCTCGACCAGTCGGTCGCTACGGTAGCATTTCAATCCAATATCCTCAACTCCAACCTCCGCTCCTCCCTCGCCAAGAAACCACCACATGACTTTTCCGACCTTCTCCTTTGCACTGAAAAGTATATCCGGGCCGAAGAGGCCGAGCAACAACCCAACTGGGAGGGGTCTACCTCCGGGTCTAAGAGAAAAGGAGCGGAAGAAGAAGGAGCTAAGAAGCTCCAGAAGGATAATGCCGGCCAGCGCCGACCTCCCCCTAGATTTGAGAAGTTCACTCCCCTCACCACTAACATCTCCACCATCTTCATGGAAGTCGAAAAAGAAGGGGTCTTGCCTCCAGCTCCGAAGATGAACACCCCCGCCAAGAGAAGAGATAGAGAGAAATGGTGCCGCTATCACCGGGACCATGGGCATGACACCAACGACTGCCGTGCTCTGAGGAACGAGATCGAAGCCCTTATCTAGAGGGGGCAACTAACGAAGTTTGTAAGAAAGGACCGAGACGAACTTCCTCCCCCGCCTCGGGGGGCTAACAAGCGTCCAGAACGAGAAGAGACGCCAGACTTTGAGGAAGAGCGAGTCCTCCACCTCATCCATGGGGGTCCAATGGGGGGCTCCTCGAACTCCTCTCGAAAAGCATTTATCAGGGAAGTCAACTCAGTCCGGACCACCCCTCCTCCCAAAGGCCTCGGAGTGCCAGTCACCTTCTCCGACGAAGATCTCGAGGGAGTTCGTATCCCACATTGTGACACCCTCGTCATTAGCCTCCACATGGCAAATTTCAAAGTGGAGAGGATCTTGGTAGACAACGACAGCTCCGTCAACATCCTCTTCCTCTCCGCTTTTAAAGGCCTAAAGCTCTCCAGAGACAGGCTCAAGCCTGCCGGTTACACTCTCCATGGGTTCATAGGGGTTCCGGTAACTATTGAAGGGGTGATCACCCTCGATGTAACTGCCGGCCAAACTCCTACCACCCGGACAGAGCCAATGGACTTCATGGTGGTGGATGTTCTCGCTGCCTACAATGTCATTTTGGGTCGCCCAGGCCTCGCAGCCCTGGAAGCTGTTCCCTCAGCATACCATCTAAAGATGAAGTTTCCCACCCGGTCCGGGGTCGGGGAAGTAAGGGGAAATCAGGAGCAGGCCCGGAAGTGCTACATGACCTCAACCCTTGGGCCCGTCCTCTCCTTAGAGACTCTGGAAATTCCTCAAGACACTGCAAGACCGACCTCCGAGCCGGTGGATGAACTGGAGGAGGTGCTCTTCTCTGAACAAGAGCCGACCCGCAAGTTCTTCGTAAGCAAGACCCTCCCGTCCGCCCTATACTCAGATATTGTGAAATGCATCCGAACCAATCAAGACCTCTTCGCATGGTCCGCAGCGGACATGCCCGGTATCTCCGAAGAACTCTTAGTCCACCGCCTGAGCGTTGATCCGGGGTCCAAACCGGTTCAGCAGAAGAGGCGCAAGTTCGCCCCCGAGCGTTAGCTCGCTATCAAAGAGGAGGTAGATAAGCTGTTGAAAGCCCGATTCATACAGGAGGTAAACTACCCTGAGTGGTTGTCTAACGTAGTAATGGTGAAGAAGTCCAATGGGACGTGGAGAATTTGTATTGATTTCACCGACCTCAACAAGGCCTGCCCCAAAGATCCTTTCCCTCTACCGAGCATCGACACTCTGATTGACGCAACCTCGGGACATGAGCTCCTCAGCTTCATGGATGCCTTCTCAGGTTACAATCAGATAAGAATGTTCCCTCCAGACATCCCGAAGACGTCGTTTGTTACCGACCAGTGCCTTTATTGTTACAGGGTCATGTCGTTCGGTCTCAAGAACGCCGGTGCAACATACCAACGCCTCGTCAACAAGGTTTTCCAGGCCCAGATCGGCCGAAACATGGAAGTGTACGTCGATGATATGCTTGTAAAGAGCATCCGAGGTGTTGATCATGTGGCCGACCTTCAGGAAGCCTTCGACGTCCTAAGAAAGCACAATATGAGACTCAACCCGAACAAGTGTGCATTCGGCGTCTCATCAGGAAAGTTCCTCGGCTTCATGGTTAGCCAACGAGGAATTGAAGCAAATCCGAAAAAGATCAAGGCCATATTGGACATGGCCCCTCCCAGAAATGTTAAAGAAGTTCAGAGATTGACTGGTCGCCTAGCTGCCATAGAGCGCTTTCTGTCAAAGTTCGGGGAGAAGTGCCTCCCGTTCTTCAAAGCCCTCAGGGGGGCTAAAGGATTCGAGTGGGGGCAGCAGCAACAAGACTCCTTCGACCAGCTTAAAGCCTACCTCATCAATCCACCTCTTCTCAGCAAACCGATACCTGGCGAACCACTCTACCTCTACTTAGCAGCTTCCGAACAGACGCTTAGTGCGGTCTTAGTCAGAGAAGAAGAGAGGGCTCAGAAGCCCATTTACTACGTCAGCAAGGTGCTTCGGGACGCCGAGCTCCGGTACCCGAAGATTGAGAAAATGGCCTATGCCCTGGTAATGGCCGCGAGAAAGCTTCGACCCTACTTTCAGTCCCATTCGGTGGTCGTCCTTACCGACCAGCCGCTGAAACAGGTCCTTCACAAGCCTGAGACTTCCGGTCGCCTCATGAAGTGGTCGATCGAGCTGAGCCAACATGATATAACTTATCAGCCTCGGACCGCAATCAAGGCTCGGGCGCTGGCCGAATTCATAGTTGAGAGTACAATCCCTGAGCCCTGCCAAACAGTAAAGGGGCCGCCGGTTTGGTCAATTTATGTTGACGGATCTTCTTGCAATGAGGGAAGCGGGGCAGGAGTCATCCTGGCAGGACCAGATGACTTCATCCTCCAATACTCCATCCGTATAAATTTCAAAGCTTCGAACAACGAGGCCGAATACGAGGCGCTAATAGCCGGTCTAAGAATGGCCCGAAATGCAGGGGCACAACGGCTATAGATCTTCAGCGACTCTCAGTTGGTTGTCAACCAGGTCCTCAGTGAGTATGAAGCCCGCGATGATAGAATGGTGAAATACTTGGCTAAAGTCAAGAGCCTCATGGCACTGTTTGAAGAGGCCCTAATCCAAAGGATCCCCCGAGAAGAAAATGCTCAAGCCGACGCCCTATCCAAATTAGCCTCCTCTTCCCTTCAAGGTCTCGAGCAAACCGTACTAATAGAAGTCCTCTTGAAGCCAAGCATAGAGGACGAAACACCTGACTCCGCTGAAACATTGCCAGTCCTCCTCGAAGACAATTGGATGAAGCCCCTCGTCGAATTCTTAAAGGACGGACTCCTCCCTGAAGATCCGAGGGAAGCAAGAAGAATCAGGACCTGAGCCGAGCGTTTTACTCTAATCGAAGGCATCTTATATAAACGCTCCTTCACCCAGGTGGACGGTCGGCCTTACCTAAGGTGCCTTTCCCCCAGGCAAGCCGACTACGCCCTGCAAGAGCTCCACGAGGGCATCGGCAGAGCTCATTCTGGGTCCAGGGCTCTAGCGCGCAAAGTGTTGAACTACGGGTATTACTGGCCCACTCTCCTACGGGATGCCGAACGACACGTTCAGCAATGCAGCTCCTGTCAAAAGTATGCAGACATCCGACGCCTTCCACAAGCACCGCTCACCTCCCTATCAAGTCCGATTCCCTTCGCTATGTGGGGGATGGATTTACTAGGACCGTTTCCACCAGCTCCCGGACAGCTAAAGTTCCTAGTCGTAGCAGTCGACTATTTCTCTAAATGGATAGAGGCCGAGCCCCTGGCTACAATCACCGAGCATAGAGTCGTTCAATTCTTCTGAAAAAATGTGATTTGCCGGTTCGGCGTTCCTCGAGTCATAGTCACGGATAATGGAACACAGTTCACTGGGGCCGCCTTCCGAGCCTTATGTGAGGACCTCTCCATACAACATCGATTCTCCTCCGTCTCCCATCCTCAGTCGAATGGTCAGGCCGAGAATGCCAACCGACAGATTCTTTCGGGTATCAAGAAGAGATTAGAAAAGTGTTCCAAAGGACTGTGGGTCGATCAGCTGCCAAACGTGCTCTGGAATCACCGCACCACCAAGCGGACCCCAACAGGCGAGAGCCTGTTTAATCTCACCTATGGGTCCGAGGCCCTCATTCCACTAGAAGTTGGGATACCCTCTCCTCGTTTGATGGCCTTTGAAGAAGAGCAGAATGCTAAAGAGCTCAGAGCCAGCCTAGATCTGATAGATGAAGTCCGAGAGAGAGCGGCCATACGCCAACAAGCTTACCGAAGGAGGATCGAGCTAGCATACAACAAAAGGGTCCGCCCAACGGACCTCAAAGAAGGGGATTTAGTCCTCCGGAAATTGGCCATCTCGTTCCCCGGACAGAAAAGCAAGCTGGCCCCGAATTGGGAGGGACCGTACAAGATCTCGAAAGTGATCCGCCCCGGTGTGTACAAGCTAGAAGATCTCGAAGGCAGAGAGATCCCCAGGACTTGGAATGCCGACCATCTTTTGAAATACCAAGAGAAGGCAACTACGTCTCTCTAAGTAACTCGAGATGTCAAACCATTCCCTTCCTTTTACCAGTAGTGATTTTTCCTTTTATTTTTTCATTGTAATAATGGCTAGCAACTTTAGAAGCAGCCGATCTTTAGATATTAATAAATAAAGTTTTTCATATTTTCACTGCTAGTACATCTCTCTGCTTTTAACTCTTTAATCTGACAATGGTTCCGGAGTCCAACACTTGGCTCGATTCTACTTCGCAAGTTCGCTCCCAAGCTAGCTAGAAGTAGCTCGCCATTCGGAACTGCTCCCACAGCCGTTGAATGGTTCGGAGTCCAACACTTGGTTCGACTCTACTCCGCAAGTTCGCTCCTAAGCGAGCTAGGGGTAGTTCGCCATTCGGAACTGCTCCCACAACCGTTGAATGGTTCAGAGTCCAACACTTGGTTCGACTCTACTCCGCAAGTTCGCTCCTCAGCGAGCTAGGGGTAGTTCGCCATTCGGAATTGCTCCCACACCCCATAAACTGACAAGGGCGCCGAAGTCCGACACTTGGTTCGATACTACTTCGCAAGTTTGCTCCCAAGCGAGCTAGAAGTAGCTCGCCATTCGGAGTCCAACACCTTAGAAGCTACGGCACAACAGACAACAGTCACAAGAATAAAACACACGAGTTCGGCAACAACACTCTTATTGATGGAACAAATGCGATACAAAGACAAACACAACAGGATTACAACTCGCCAAAGAAAAAGTTACAATGCCGACTTATTACACTTAGCAAAAACAAAAAATACACAACAACCCGCGGAGTCGACCACTCTAGCACTTTTTTGGAGCCGGGGCGTTCCGCTTCAAAGACACCCGAGGATGGCGACGCTTGTCCCCGGAGCGCGACCCCAAGCCTGCGAACTGAGACGTATCCTCGGCACCACTTCTAGTGGCCACTCCGACGGACGCGCCGCTCGACGAAATTGCCACCGAGCTCTGCGCGTCCCCCGGACTAGGTTGGCCGATCCGCTGACGGGTCGCCATCTCATAAAAGGTAATGCCCCGCTCGCTCTCAGCGCGAGTGCATGACGTGCTTCGAACATTGATCGGCCCTGAATGCGGCTTAAGACGGGCCACTTCTACCTCCAACTCTGAGATCCGATCCCGCAGCGAGTCGTCCTTGACGTCGACTTCGAAACGTGGGGGTATCGCAGAGTCCGGGACCCCAGATCGGCTGGCGATGAGGCGCCGAAGGTGGGTGACCTCGATGCTTTTGTCCACCGTCGCCCTCTTGAGCGCTTCAACTTCGGCAGTCAACTGAACCCGTTCGGTCGTCAATTTGGCCACTTCGGCCATCAGCCCCTCGCCCTCGCTCCGAAGCCTCGCCTCTACGGTCTGCAGATGCTGAATCTCGGAAAGCAAATCGTCCCTCTCCGCTGTTATTTTGGACAAGTTATGACGGATGCACTGAACCCGAATCTCATTACTGAAATCAATTAGCGAATATTCACCTTCGGGGATAAGCTCGGCGATCCTGCTTTCCAAACGGCGAATCTCGATATCTCGCCGGCCAAGGATGAGCTGGAGGTGGGCCCTCTCGCTTTCAGCTCGGCGCAATCCGAGCTCGACCTCGTAGAGTCTATCTCGGCACCTCGCCAGACACAGCCTCGTCGCCCCTAGGCCGACCTCGGCTCGAGCTTCCTCATCCGAGCGTGAAAGCTCGACGTCTTGGGCGATCACCATAAGCTGCAAAGAGATCGGAGTAATCAGCAAATACGTCGAACACTGCCGAAGCACTACACTTGGAAAAAAAAAAATTTCTCTAAAAACAAGAAGGGACTGTTCGGCGAAAGAGGGGGCAAAAAGACAAAAACTTCCGAACATCAACACTTGGCGAACATTAAAAATTTTCTTTTCATTAATGTCAAAAGTAGCGGTGGCCAGTCCGCTATTAGGCATTACAGAGTTCGAAAAGAAAAACAAAAAACAAAAACAAAAAAGAAACAAAAGGCGGAGTCAAGGCCCGACCTCTTTTCCCGGGCGACGAGGTGGAGTAGGGGTTGACTTCGCCGAAGGAGACGCCGCCGCCAGCGGAGTAATCGAGGTGCTGGGGACCTCGTCAGTAACCCCGGCATCGGCATCGACTTCACCCTCCTCCTCTTCTTCCCCTTCGGACTCGGGGTCGAAGCCCTCGACGTGTCCGGGGAAGAGTCGCCACCCCGAGACGTCCACCCCAGGGTATGCTTCTCGCACCCGGTCGAGGGCGGCGGCGAAGGCCTTCGCCATGTTCTGCGCGAGGAACCCCTGGGCCTTCTCCATGGTCGCGTCCTCCGCCGCCTTCACGGCTGCCGCCTGCTTCGCCTCGGCCTCGACCAATTGGTTGGCCGACCCCTCCTTCTCCCGAAGGAGCTCGCCCTCCAGCCTCTTCACCTCGGCCTCGAGATGCTTGATCCTCGCCGACCGACCCTCATGCTCGACTCGGAGCTTGTCGAGCTCGTTCGATATTCGAGCCTTCTCGTTTCGAGCTTGGTCGGACTCCTGCTTCAGCTCTTTTTCCAGAGCTGTCAGTCTCTCGGTGAGATGGCCGAAGTGGACGATGATCTGTAGCAAAGAAGAACTAAAAGAGTTAGAAAAAAATTTTTGATTCAAGAAATACAACAGACGAGGAGAAACTTACCGATACTGCCGAACGAGCGATCTCGATCACGTCGTTGCCTTGTCTCCCCGCCTCCATGGCGGCTCGGTCCTTCGGGGTGGCGAGATGCTTGACAGCCTGCATGCTCGCCAACGAGTTCCCGAGGAACCCATCGTGCCTCCGGACTTGCCAGTCCGGGATATGGATCCGCTTGTGCTCCTCTGTCAGGAGCTCCTCGCCTGCCACGGTCAGCGGCGGTGTCGGCATGGCGAGGGCGGCTGGCAATGGGGAACTCCCCCACAGGTGCGGGAGCCGAAGTCCCCGCCACGGTGACGACCGGGTCGTCGAGGATCTCCACCCCCTCGTCAGGGGCCGCAATCCTCGGCGTCTTCGAGGTCGAGGGCAGCTTCGACGCGACCCTCTTGCGCTTCTTCGGCGCCTTACTCGCAAGCCCTGCCCTGAGCGCCAAGACCGCGTCGTAGTCCATGGATTCTGCATCAAAAGTAAAAAAGTGATTAGCATACAAAAAACAACAAGGCAAAGGGTACGGATAAAAGAACTTGACGAAAGCCGCGTACTGGGATCTACGCGGCAGAGCCCTCCCTTGTAGAGGACGTCCTCCGTCAGCTCCTTCCAGTCGTACTTCGGCCGGTCAAGGAGGATCCGGACCGCCTCTTCTTCTTCCACTGAGAGCTTCGGCACCGCCTTCGCCCTCTTCGGCACCCCTTCTACCCAGTCAGAGGGGATCGGCCGTTCCTCTCGACTCCGCACGACGAACCACTTCTCTCGCCAGTGCTTAATGGAGTCAGGGCAAACGACAAGTCTGCCGCTGTGCCTCGGAGTCAAATAATACCGGTACTCCGACCTATTTCCTTGGCAGAGCCGGTATAACGCCCGAAGCACGTTCAGCTGCGGCTCGATCCCTGCGGCCTGGCAGTGGAGAACGAAACCATTAATCACTCGCCACGCGTTCGGCATCAGTTGGATGGGGCTGACCCCGAACCAACTCACCACGGTAATAGCGAACGCGTGGAGAGGTAGCCGAGCACCGGCGATAAAGGCATCGACCGGCCAGCAACACATGGTCACTGGAAGCGGCGAATTGGTCCTAACTCCGGGGCCCGACAACATCATTTCGTACTCCTCCGGGATGAAAAAAGAATCCCGGATCACGGCCAGCTCCTCCTCGCGCAGGATCGACGCCGCATCGTCCGCCTCCGTCGTCTCCCTCGCTTCATTCTCCTCGAAGGACCTCTCCCTCCCATGGACAATTCGCTCGGCCTGATCCTCCGGGAGCTGCCTGACTCTGTGAAGCCCCGTCAACGGACCTGGCAGCTGTCCGAACTCCCCCATCCTCTTCGGATCCACTACAATCGAATCCTTGCCGAACACTTTGCCTTTGGTCAGAGTCGGGGTCGAGTCCTCGACATCTTCAAGGGAGGGCTCGGACCAGGAGACTTCATCAGAGACAGAAGCTAGAGACATAATTGATGATAAATTACCTTAAAAAGCTTTAGTCGCCGGAAAACTTCGCCTGAGTCAAGCGCCGACCACCGGAAAAACTCGCCTGAAGCACAAGAAAACGTCTGAGCAAATGAGAGGAGAAATGAGAAATGAGAGAGGGGGGTGAGGATTTATAGAGGGGGGCACGCCAAACGAGGATAATGGGCTCGTACGACCGGCCCATCTAAACCAAACGGCAGGAGTGATCCCAATCGTCACCTCGCTAACCGCGACGAATCATGAGTTGAATTTAATGCGCGTCCCGTCTGATGGAAGCCCAGAGGTCACTACAATTAATGAACGTCCCATCTGTCAGGGTTGTCAGAGTTGTCAGAGCGGTCAGAGCCACCAGAGGTTCAAATGGCGCACAGAAAAAACAAACCCCTAAAAACGACAAGTCTGGAAGTTCGGCACCCACTGCCGAGCGTTCGTGACACCGACCTTGTTACGGGGTAAAAATCAAGTTCGGCACTCACTGCCGAGCGTTCGTGACACCGACCTTGTTACGGAGTAAAAATCAAGTTCGGCACTCACTGCCGAGCGTTCGTGACACTGACCATGTTACGGGGTAAAAATCAAGTTCGGCACTCACTGCCGAGCATTCGTGACACCGACCTTGTTACGGGGTAAAAATCAAGTTCGGCACCCACTGCCGAGCGTTCGTGACACCGACCTTGTTACGGGGTAAAAATCAAGTTCGGCACTCACTGCCGAGCGTTCGTGACACCGACCTTGTTACGGGGCAAAAATCAAGTTCGGCACTCACTGCCGAGCGTTCATGACACCGACCTTGTTACGGGGTAAAAATCAAGTTCGGCACTCACTGCCGAGCGTTCGTGACACCGACCTTGTTACGGGGTAAAAATCAAGTTCGGCACTAACTGCCGAGCGTTCGTGACACCGACCTTGTTACGGGGTAAAAATCAAGTTCGGCATTCACTGCCTAGCGTTCGTGACACCGACCTTGTTACGGGGTAAAAATCAAGTTCGGCACTCACTGCCGAGCGTTCGTGACACCGACCTTGTTACGGGGTAAAAATCAAGTTCGGCACTCACTGCCGAGCGTTCGTGACACCGACCTTGTTACGGGGTAAAAATCAAGTTCGGCAGATCGTCAGACTCACTCCCAGCGCTCGCAGCTATGCCGAACTCGCTTTCCTCTCCGGAAAAGCCTGCCGAACCGCATGTGGACCTCTGTCTAGAAGAACCAGGAAAAATTTTGATTCAAAGTTTTAAGGCACCGCCCTCGGCGAGGACCCCCCAGGTCCCGGGTCTCGGTCGGTATTCCGCCGACCCACGGGCCCCGGTCGAAAGCAGATCAACACTCAGAGATCGGGAGAAGCAAACCATTCCGAGCCAGTTGATTGCAAATGCAAAGGTTCGGCCTGCTCTGGCAACAGAACCTTCACAGTTGCAAACAACTTGCCCGGAATGCCCTTCATTTCTTCCGGAAAAACGACCGCTCGTCAAACTCACCCCTCGGATTCGGACATGAATGGCCACCTCTCCCACCATGATCTCTGCCGACCCTGACACCCGCTGCGGAGCAAACAGAGTAGGCAGAAGATCTTGGTGGGAGAACGACCACCCGTCCTTCCGAAGTGGCTCACCCCTCGGATCCGGAGTATGGTCGTCACCACTACTGCCTCGTTCCCCCCCCCCGCTCCTGACATCCACTTTGGGACCGTCAGGAACGAGAGAAGAAGAAGACAGTAGAGTGACCACCCCTCCGAACCTGTCGAGGTCGAGACCCCACAAGACTGGCGTCCGCCAGAGGTAGACACCACCGCGGTCTAAAACTCAACATTGCTGCGACTGAAAATGACAAGGGGAATGGGGTACTTATAGTTCTCCTCTAAGATCCAGCCATTATGACCCTCGGAAGTTGAAACGCCACGCATTAATTGAAGGAACCATACTTAATGGCCTAGGGAAAGCGGAACGCCGCACAAACCCCAAGGCACCATTAATGCCCTCGGAAACAGGATCACCTCGGAACAGATTGTGCCACGTCGCTCGACACGCCGAGACCCCATGCCTTCGATCGGCAACCGAGCAGGTGCCTCACAGCCGAGCGTTCGTGACACCGACCTTGTTACGGGGTAAAAATCAAGTTCGGCACTCACTGCCGAGCGTTCGTGACACCGACCTTGTTACGGAGTAAAAGTCAAGTTCGGCACTCACTGCCGAGCGTTCGTGACACCGACCTTGTTACGGAGTAAAAGTCAAGTTCGGCACTCACTGCCGAGCGTTCGTGACACCGACCTTGTTACGGGGTAAAAATCAAGTTCGGCACTCACTGCCGAGCGTTCGTGACACCGACCTTGTTACGGGGTAAAAATCAAGTTCGGCACTCAGTGCCGAGCGTTCGTGACACCGACCTTGTTACGGGGTAAAAGTCAAGTTCGGCACTCACTGCCGAGCGTTCGTGACACCGACCTTGTTACGGGGTAAAAATCAAGTTCGGCACTCACTGCCGAGCGTTCGTGACACCGACCTTGTTACGGGGTAAAAATCAAGTTCGGCACTCACTGCCGAGCGTTCGTAACACCGACCTTGTTACGGGGTAAAAATCAAGTTCGGCACTCACTGCCGAGCGTTCGTGACACCGACCTTGTTACGGGGTAAAAATCAAGTTCGGAACTCACTGCCGAGCGTTCATGACACCGACCTTGTTACGGGGTAAAAATCAAGTTCGGCACTCACTGCCGAGCGTTCGTAACACCGACCTTGTTACGGGGTAAAAATCAAGTTCGGCACTCACTGCCGAGCGTTCGTGACACCGACCTTGTTATAAGGTAAAAATCAAGTCCGGCAGATCGCCAGACTCACTCCCGGCGCTCGCAGCTATGCCGAACTCGCTTTCCTCTCCGGAAAAGCCTGCCGAACTGCATGTGGACCTCGGCCTCCTAGTCAGCGAGCCCTAGGGGAAGTCTAAGACATGATCCAAATATCTAAGACCCCCGAAACAACGAATTGACGCTCCGCGAAGGCAAAGAGGATATCCCTGCGAGAATATCACACGACCATCAGAGCTCATGAGCAACTCGGAGCTCGATCCACTTGGAAAATCACCTCACTACCCCTTCAAGATTCAAAACCCTTCATTTGAACTCCGATACAACTCCGCTAGCCATTAAAACAGTTAAACTACTCCTCAAAGGCCGATCAAATTCAGCCTTTAGGAGTGGGGGGCTCGTGATATGGATAAAAAATGGGGTTAATCGGAACCGTCCAAATCGGGCACGAATCTTGAGACCTGGGGGTAAAACGGTAATTTTGCCTACAAAAAGGACCAAAATGGATATTGGGTCTTCCCTCCTAGGACCCAATAACCCGCGAGTGGATCCACCAACAAGAGGGTGCGGGTTTTAACCCGCTGCGCACCCAATCCAACGAGATAGAATCAAGGTCCCTGATTGATCACGATCAACGGCCCTGATATACATCTATCTCTTCACTGGGATTTGGGGATTAAATTCCTTATCTGATTACGGGGAATATACCTTATCAGATTACATTCCTAATCTGTTGACAAGGGGAATATTCCATATCAGATCACGGGGATTACATTCCTAAGCTGTTCCCTGAGACGCCTATAAATACCCCCCATCCATCTCCATTAAGAGGTAATCAATCTTTCACCAGTTTTTGCGCTCATTCATAGTCTTCCTAGATTACTGACTTGAGCGTCGGAGGGTGCGTCACCGGGAACAACCCCGGTGTCTCGCACTTTTTGCAGGTGCACGGCGGGAGCGACGATCGAAGCCCCAAGGAACAGGTATACAGGTTTACTATTCAGTTTCCCTAAGAATCCACAAATTCATCTGTTTGCCCCCACACCAAATTTAGTGGCAACATATACTATTTTATATATACTATTTTATATATACTATTATTATTATATATACTATTATTATATATACTATTATTATATATATATTATATTATATATATATTATATTATTTACTATTTTATATATACTATTTTATATATACTATTATTTCATATATACTATTATAATAATCTATTATTATAATAATCTATTATTATAATATATATTATTATTATTATATATTACTATTATATATTATTATATATATTATTATATAATTTATTATTATTATTATAATAAGTTGTTTAATATATAATTTGAATATATTATTATTACATATATATTATTATAATTATTATATATTATTATATATCTGTATATTATTAAATATGTTTATTATAATAAAATATTTTATATTATTATATATCAGTATGTATGTATATGTCAGAGTATATATACTGTATACAGTATATACATACAACCAAACCTATACATACATTATACTCTCATTTTTAAAAAACTGTTTTCATAAAAAATTATTACCAAACAGCTTTTACACTCTCATTTTCAGAAAACTCTTTTCAGAATCTGTTTTCAGAAAACTGTTTTCAAACAACAAACCAAACGCAACCTTATATTGTGAAGGTATAATTGACAACAACACCTCAAGCTATAATTGAGGTTATAAAACTTGCTTGTGGTTGTGATATTTCATATAAAAAAGCTTGGCTTGCGAAGCAAAAGGCTCTTGAAATGTTGTTTGGTGGGTTCAAAGAGTCATCTGAAAGTTTACCCCGCTTCATGACCGCATTGCAAGCTGCTAATCCAGGTACCACTGTTCACGAGGATAAAATTGAAACAGATATCAGAGAAGAGACATTTAGAGGAGTTTTTTTAGGCTTTTAAGGTATCAGTCGATGGTTTCAGATATTGTCGACCGGTGATTAGTATTGATGGAAGTCATTTGTATGAGAAGTACAAATGTTGTTTATTAATTATAGTCACAACAGATGTAACTTTTTCATTAGTTGAATGTGAGAATATACAAAGTTGGCAATGGTTGATGCTCTGTATTAGATATTTTGTAACAAATCGTGAAGACTTGTGTGTAATTTCTGATTGGCACGTGGAAATCCTGAACGTGATGAATGTCCGAATGTAGGGTGGAGTCAACCACAAGCTCACCACCATTTTTGCATAAAGTATTTTGCTACAAAATTTCAAAAAAAAATTAAAGATAAGAATCTGATGGAAAAATTGAAGTTTGCAGCAAAACATAATAAAAAAAAAATATTTGAAGGGCATAGAAGATATTAGAAAATTAAAGCCTAAAGCTATTGAATAGCTGGAAACCAATCCAGTAGAGAAATTGACACTTTTTGCTGATGGAGGGTGGAGATATGGTATAATGACAAGAAATTTATAAAAAATATTCAATAATATTTTGAAGGGGGTCTGAATTTGACCAATAACAACTATTGTTCAACTTACTTTCTACAGACTGAATAAATACTTAATAGTCGTTAAATTGCCAAACAAATTATTGATGAAGAAATAATTTGGGCTCTTAATGTTCAACAATTGCTTGATATAAGAAGAGAGAAACAAACTTACATGTGGCTACAATATTCCATCATAACCCCGGTTTATTTGAAGTGTGAACTCCGATTCGCTTGGTTGGAGGAACAAAGGTGGTCATATTCATAAAATGGATTTAGAGATACTTGCACTTGTCAGAAATTGCAACTTCAACAAATACCTTGTTAACATCTTATACCTGCTTGTGCTGTGCGTGCAATTGACTATGGGGAGTATATTGATCATTATTTTTCTACTCAAGCATTGTCAAACACATGAGCTCCTATGTTCAGTCCACTGCTAGACAGTGTATATTGGAACTACGATGGTCCTAAACTTATACCCGACAAATGTCTCATAAGTTGTAGGAAAGGGCGACATCATACTAAACAGATTCGTAATGATATGGATACCAAAGAAGCCAAGGAGGACTATCTATGTAGTAATTGTCAAAAGAAAGCGCATAACAAGCATAAATGTCTGGAACTATTGGGAAAAAAGGTATGACAAATAAATATGTATACATACTCAAGTTTATGAATCTCACTTTGCAAATTGCACAAAGTTTATTAATTATTTTTACTTATTAAATGCTTAGTGTTGTATGTGGATATAGGTCTACTTTACTAGACTTGCAATTACTTGATTATTTAGATAATTCTTTCTATTTTGTTTTACTATTCTGTTCACCGCACTGATGTCTCCATGCATATGTTGTTAGAACCATGTGTCTTCTTCTTCTTCTTTATTGTTGTCTTCCATACTTCTTGGTAAGAATTTGCTGGTTGTTACCGCTGATTTCGGTGTGGGGGTAAACAGATAGAATTTGTGAGTCCGAGAAAAACCTGAACAGTTGACTCTGCCTTCTTGCTCCTACCGCGATCTGCAAGGAAGTGCGAAACACCGGGGTTGATTCCGGCGACGCACCCTCCGACGCTCTTGTCAGTAATCCGGAAAGATTAAGAAAAGAGCTTAAGTGATGAAAAAAGTGATTAACCTGGTCATGGAGGTAGAGGGGTGATATTTATAGTCGCCTTTGGAACGGTTAGGGGCCTGATTTCCTGCCTAACAGCCAGGAGAAAAATCCTCCTATTCTGTTCTGGGAAATTAGCCCCTGATTGCCTGGTGGGAGTCAATCAGGCCTGTTGATTTGATCTAGTCAAATCAATGGCCCTGATTCTCCTCTTGGTGAACTGGGCTTGTATCGGGTCGGGACCCGTGCCCAGTTAAAGTGGATGCGTTCGCGGGTTGCTGGTTCTGTGAGAAGGAGACCCAATACCCATTTTGGATCCACTTGTATGTGAAATTACCTTTTTACCCCCGAGCATCAAGATTCGTGCCCAATCTGGACGGTTCCGATTTAACCCCATTTTTAGCCATATCACGAGCCCCCCACTCCTAAAGACTGAGCGTGATCAGTCTTTGAGGAGTAGTTTGACTGTTTTATGGGCTAGTGGAGTTGTATCGGAGTCCATATGGTGGACTTAGAATCTCGAAGGGGGTAGTGAGGTAACTTTTTGATGCCATGTGTTGTTCTCCAGCCTTATCGAGTATTTGGCGTCTTTCATCTATTCTTCTCGGATTATTTATTTAATTTTGCGATGTGTTTACTAATTGTTCGGGGGCCTTAACTGTACATTCTAGGCAATAATTATTCGTTCAGGGGCTCAAAAATATACCCCCAAATTTTTAATTATTTTCCAGAATTTTTAGTTAATTTTCCCGAATTTTTGGCAAATTTTTCGCAATTTTTAAATAAATAAAATGAATTAAATAAATAAAAAATGATTTTTAATACTGATTTATGGCGTGGCGCAATCTGGACTTCTGATTGTCGTCGAGCGTGATTTTCTGAGGGATCTGACGGTCTCCATCGCTCGGCAGACTTTTCCCCCGTTTGTGAGCTCGGAATGGCACTTGCTCGGCTGCCGACCGGAGACTAGGGTGTTCGGCGTGCCGAGCGACGTGGCGCAATCTGAGCCATCGGATGGTGGCACGTTTCCCAAAAAAACTTTATCTTGTCGTTTAGTGTCCTCGGCACTCAATCTGGACCGTTGATCATTAGGAGCACGGATTTCTGAAAGATCCAACGGTCGTAGTAGCTCGGTGTCTTTTTTTTCCGTTTACGAGCTCGGAATGGCACTTGCTCGGCTGCCGACCGGAGACAGGGGGTCTCGGCAGGCCGAGCGACGTGGCGTGCTCTGAACCGTCGGATGGCAACGCGCATCTCGAGACGGGCACATTTCTCAAGAAAACACTATCTTGTTACTTAGTGTCCTCGGCGAGATCTGGGCCGTCTGATCGAGATCAGGCGCGATTCTTGAGGGGAAAGTGAGTTTTCCCCATTTGCGAGCTCGGGAAGGCACTTGCTCGGAATCCGTCCGGAGACAGGGGGTCTCGTCAGGACGAGCGATGTGGCGCAGTCTGAGCCGTTGGATGACGATGCGCATCTCGAGACGGGCACATTTCTCAAGAAAACACTATCTTGTCGTTTAGTGTCCTCGGCGAGATCTGGGCTGTCTGATTGAGATCAGGCGCGAAAGTTGAGGAGAAAGTGTGCTTTCTCCGTTTGCGAGCTCGGAGAGGCACTTGCTCGGGATCCGTCCGGAGACAGGCGGTCTCGGCAGGTCGAGCGATGTGGCGTACTCTGTCTCGAGACGATCCTGCTCCCAAGGGCATTAATGGTGCTTCGGGGTTCGCGCGGCGTTCCATTTTCCCAAGTTCATTAAGGACAACTCCTTCAATTAATGCGTGGCGTTTCAAATTCCGAGGGTCATAATGGCTGGATCTTGGAGTGGAGCTTATAAGTACTCCACTCCCTTTGTCATTTCAATCGCACCAAATGTAGAGTTTCAAACTTCGGGGGCATTGGCCTTGGGTAACTTGTCTTTCGAGGTCCGAGGGGGTTGTCGCTCTTTTGCCTTTTTCTTCTCCCATTCCTGACGGCCCCAAAGTGGATGTCAGGAGCGGGGTGGAACGAGGCAGTAGTGGTGACGACCATGGTTCGGACCCGAGGGATGAGCTACTTCAGAAGGACGGGTGGTTGCCCTATTGCCTTGTTCTTCTCCCGTTCCTCACGGTTCCGAAGGGGATGTCAGGAGCAGGAGAGAATGAGGCAGTAGTGGCGACGACCGTAGTCCGGACCCGGGGTGTGAGCTGCTTCGGAGGGACGGGTGGTCGTTCTCCCACCAAGATCTTCTGCCTACTCTGTTTGCTCCGCAGCAGGTGTCAGGGTCGGCAGAGATCTTGGCGGGAGAGGTGATCATCCATGTCCGAGTCCGAGGGGTGAGTTCGTCGGAAGGACGAGCAGTCGTTCTTCCGGAAGAAATGAAGGGCGTTCCGGGCAAGTTGTTTGCAATTGTGAAGGCGCGGTTGCCAGAGCATGCCGAACCTTTGCAGTTGCAATCGACTGGCTCAGAATGGTTTGCTTCTTCCGATCTCCGAGTGTTGATGGGCCCCCTCCCATCTCTGTCTTCCTTCTGGGCTGATAGCTTCTGATGAATGTCAACCCGGAGGAGTTAGAGACGGGGGGAGTGCCGATCTGTTTTGACCGGGCCCGTGGGTCGGCGGGATACTGACCGAGAACAGGGCCCGGGAGGTGCTCGCTGAGGGCGGTGCCTTAAAGCTTTGAATCAAAACTTTTTCTGGTTCCTTTAGACATAGGTGGGGCGTCCGAGGGTCCAGTCGTCCGAGCAATGTGGTGCAACCCGAGCCGCTGGATGAAAGTAAGTTTTCCCCATTTGTAGGCTCGGGAAGGCACTTGCTCGGATTCCGATCCCATTGCGCCGAACTAGCTGACTTGGTGAGGAAGGCAGTGGCGATGGGCCTTCGCGATGTTTCGAGAGCAGCCCAAAAGTCGCAAACTTTCGTTTGGAAGTCCAAGGGACGTTCCTTTTTACTATAAATCTTCACCCCCTCTTAGACCAAGTCTCATTTTTTACTTTTACTCTCTCTCTTCAGTTTTCACTTTGCTTCGAAGTTTTCAGCTCTCTGGTGGTGGTGCTAGCTGTCGCGGTAGCGTTCCTTGCCTCCGGTGAACTTTCTGACCGTACATATCACTTCAAGGTCAGTCTCTTTCCCTTCTCTCTTAGAAAAAATGGTTAAGATCACGGATGAGACCCCCGCCTCGGAGCAAGCCGTTGGCCGAGGGGATAAAGGGAAGGAGGTAGTGGAGCCGAGCGATCAGAGTGTCGTTCGTCCGGACAGAGGGGGCGAAGTGGCTGAGCTGCCCGAGGAGGTCGTGGCGGTGTCCCGAAAGGGTAAAGCCGTGGTCACGATAGTGGAGACACCGAAGAGAGCGGGGGCGATCGGTCGGCAGCCTATCGCCCTGTCGAGCGTGGGAGGCGTCCGGGACTATGACGAGGGTACCTTGGAGAGAGTCACCCAAGGCACGGCTAAGCTGGTGGAGGAGAACGAGCCGAGGGAGCTGTCCGAGGTGGACCGTAGGATCTCATCTCTTACCGAGACCGATCTTCGTCTGATCCGAGAGGGTTTCCGGATCCCCGCCGACTACGGACTGCTCCTCCCTGGGCCGGGTTTCCGAGCCAACACAAAGTCCTCGTCGGACGTGTGCGTCTTTCCGGTCGACTCCCTAATTGCCGGACTCCGGTTTCCCCTCCACCCGTTCGTTGTGGATGTGTTGACATGGTACGGGTTGAGCCCCGCCTAGCTGATGCCGAACACATGGAGGCACGTCACGGCATTCGTCCTCCAATGCCAAGAGGTCGGCGGCAAGCCGACTATGTTCCTCTTCCGGAGCCTCTACCGACCCTGTCAGCCGAGGCGAGACGAGCAAAGGTTCTTTCTTTCGCCCCGGACGGGCGTGAAGTTGATCGAGAATCCGGACTCGATCAAACATTGGAAGGAGAAGTATTTTATTATCCGAGCCCCTGCGCCGTGGGTGATACCGACGGTTTGGGCGAAGGAAGGCCTGCCCAAGCGGACCAAGAGGGAGGCGCCGCTGAGTGATGAGGAGGCGGAGGTCCAGAGGAAGCTCCTCGCCCTGCCAGCGCTAAGCTGGAAAGATATTACCGAGGAGGAACTGTTCCGAGGGGGTCTCAGTTTGATCGACCCTAATATGCCTCTGGTATTTGTACTCTTTGTTTAAAGTCCATGAAAATTTTTCTAAGTTTCTTCGTTCGGCTTGTGCAGGTACGATGAAGCTGGATTACAAAGCTTTGGTGGCGAAGGGCAGGTCGGAGCAGGAGGCGAAGAAGAAGAGCCCTTCGGCGGTGCCTCAGGACAGCCGAGCCACGAAGAAGCCTTCGGTGGCGAAGGTTGCCGACCAGCCGAAGGTCATGGTTCTCGCGGAGGGGGTCCTCGACCCTCCGACCTCGATGCGTCCTCGACCCTCCGACCTCGAATGCGCCGGTCCTCGACCCTCCGACCTCGGATGTGCCGACACCGATCTCGAAGGGAGATACTCCTGGCTCGTCGAGCGGTGTGTTCGGCGCGAAGGAGGCGTTGTCCCTCCAAGTTCTGCCCCTCTCCGCCGATGCGGAGAAGATCTTGACCGAGCGTCATAAGCAGATCTTCGTCCCCGACTGGCAGGTGATGAACGTCGACGGCTTCTTAGGCGACGGGAATATCTGCATGGAGGCGGTGAGGCACCTGCCGACCCCGAAGGATCGAGCGACCCTGAAGGCCGGGATGGCAGGGGACGCCGTGATGCAGATTGCTCGGAATACTATGTCGGTAAGTGGGCCGAGCCCTCCTTCATCCAAATTTCTTCCTTAGAATTTTTCTAAGTTCTTGGGTTCGGGTTTTGACGTGTTGTTCTCTTTCAGACTCTCTGCCACTTCAACTTCCTGGTCGAGGAGTTGGCGAACAAGGAGCGGGAGAAAGAGCGGGAGAGGGCGGAGCGCGTCAAGGTCGCTCAGCAGCTTGATGCCGAGCAGCTTCTCTCGACGAAGAGGGCTGCTGCAGTAGGGGGCCTGGAGAAGCAGCTGGCCGACGCCATTCAGCTGTCGAAGGACACGGCGGCCAAGCTTGAGAAGGAGGCAGCCGAGCTGAAGGAGGAACTGGCCAACGCTCGGTCGGGAGCGGAGAAAGAGGTTGCTGAGCTGAAGGAGGCGCTGGCCAAAGCTCGGTCGGAAGCGGAAACAGCTCGGAAGAGGGCCGAGAAGATCAAGGCCAAACACCTGAAGAAGGTGAAGAAGGTGAGGAAGGCCGTGCAGGAGGAGGCCGCGCAGCACATGATCCAGAACATGGAGGATGCCTACGGTCGAGCCCTGCTCCACGTAGCCGCCAAGAACCCGGGCTTCGACACGTCCTCCTACCATTTTTACGACCCTGTGGAAGGGGAGGAAGGGATTACCGAGGGTCTGCTCGGCCCCGAGGGAGAGACGGAACCTGTCGAAGGCCCTGGGGAGACCGAAGCCGAGGGCGAGGAGGAGGATGACTCCGGGGAGGAGAGTTGGAGCGAAGGCGGAGGCGAGGGCGATGGCGAGGACAAGACCGGGGGGTCGACGGACCCGAACGGCAAAAAGGTCGACCCCTGACTCGGTTGTCTTCTTTTAGTTTTTTGTTGTTTTGTTTCTTTTTGTAAGCCTCATTGCGGACTGACCACCGCTTGTGTAAAACTTTCGCTTCGATTTTGAATGAAAACATTTTGTTTGGCCAAAATTTGTCCAAGTGTTGAGCCTCGGATTTGTGTGTAACTAGTTGTAGATGTTTCCGTGTATTGTCCCATCGGATTTATCTCCGCTTTTCAGGTGAAGTTCGGTCCGATCACGGAGGTTATCTACCTTCGGAAGGAGCTGGCCAAAACGAAGCGTGAGCTCTCGGACAGCCGACAGAGGCGGTTTCTCCTGCTCGGCCAGCTAGAGGAGACGAGGGCTGCTCTACGGAGGTACTGTCGCGAGCTGTGGCAATTGCGGAAGTACCCCCAAGCTCCTTGTCCCGGAGGGGAAGTCGAGCGGCTCCGTGGGGAGCTTACTGCCGCCGAGCAGAAGAATGACGACCTTCTGGCTGAGGTCCAATACTTGGAGTTAGCGGAGAAAGAACGCTCGGCGGAGGGAGAGAAGCTGACTTCCGTGCTGGAGAAAGCGTCGACCGAGCGCAAGAGGCTATTGGCCGAAGTCGACAGGCTCAGAAGGATTACGATAGATAGGGGGATCGAGGTCACCCATTACCGACGGCTTGCGACCGACAGTGCCAACGCCTCGGGCTCGTCGAGGGCCCTTCGACCGAAGAAGTTGGCGAAGGACGACGCCTTGAGGGATAGAATCATCGAACTGGAGGAGGAGGTCGCGTCGCTCAAGCCCTTGCCCGAGAGAGCCAACGTCCGGAGCACATCGTGTACCCGCGAAGAGAGCGAGAGAGGGATTACATTTTACAAACTTGCGACACGCTTGCCCTCGGTCAGACGGAGTCCAGCTGACACTCAGAGTAGTGCGGCCGTTTCGTCGAGCGGGGCTTCGGTCGGCGCCGCGGTTAGGACCAGCAGCGAAGGGGGGTCGCGCTTCGTTGGTTTAGGGTCGAGCTCGGAGGGCAGGCCTCGTCGTCTTCGTGTTTCCCTAAACCGAAGCATTCCCCTTCCGAAGAGGCCCTAATCATGTCGTTTTCCATTTTTGTTGGTTGTTGTAAAAACCTAATTGTAGGGTCGGTTCGGCCGTCTGTAACACTATTATGTCTGAATGTGAATCTTTTTTGGAAAGTGTTGGACTTCGGTAGTGTATTGAAACTTTGCTATTTGTTTTCCCCTTTTTTCAGCTCGAGGCGTCCGATTCATATGCTGATCTGTACGGCTCGGATGATGACTCTGAATCTGAAGCCTCTTCTGGGACGGCGGCTCTGAGTCCTAGGAGCGTCGAGCTGGAGTTACGCCGAGCTGAAGGTGAGCGGGCTCACCTTTTGTCCGTCCTCGACCTTCGGGAAGCCGAGATCCAGCGTCTGGAGAATAGGATTGCCGAGCTGAACCCTGCAGAAGGGGACGAGGACTCGCAAACCGCGTTCAGCAACGCTCTTCGGGTCAAGTGTATTCGGCACAGCCAGTCGAAGATCATGGCCGAGCGGGATGATTTGCTCTCGGAGATTCGACACTTGCAGACTGTGGTAGCGAAGCTCCGGAATGGTACAGGGGAGCTACCAGCCGAGGAGGACGAACAGTCGACCGAACAGTCCAGTGAAGATTTTTCCATATGAGGGCTAAGTGTAGTGAGTCGGCGTCGTGTATTTTGTTTCCAAACACTTTGTAACCATGTGTTTGGTATTGAGGTCTGATTGTTTAATAAAATATCTTTCACTGCACTGCATATTTGTCTTGCTTATAACTGTGTTGGTCGCGCCGAGGTCCTTGAACCGAGTGTGTTAGTTCCGTCGGCGAGAGTATTTGAACCGAACGGGTTCCCATGAGTACAGTGTTTTGTCGTTTAGCGACTCTGACAAGGTACGACACGAGTTCCTAGGCGGCTCTGTCCCTTAGAAAGTGCTATCTTGTCGTTTAGCGTCGGTGGCAAGATCTGAGCCGTTGGGTGTTGGCACGAATTTCGAGGTGGCTCAGTTCCCAAGAAAACGCTATCTTGTCGTTTAGCGCAGGTGGCCAGATCTGATCCGTCTGATCGAGATCATGCACCAAAGTTGAGGAGAAAGTGAGTTTTCTCCGTTTGCGAGCTCGGGAAGGCACTTGCTCGGTGGCCGACCGGAGACGTAGGGCTTCGGTCTTCGGCAAGTGGCCAAGATCGCTCGGATTACATGGCCGAACGAAGCTCCGGCATCGATCTTATGGAGAAGCTTGAACGGACTGGGAGCCAAGTGCTGGGCCCCGGGACCATTTTTGTAGCTCGACGGTTGTGGGAGCAATTCCGAACGGCGATCTACCCCTGGTTCGTCCGGAGACGAGCCGAGGAGGTAAAGTCGAGCCGAGTGTTGGACTCCGAACCATCGGTGTAGTTCAACGGCTGTGGGAGCAATTCCGAACGGCGATCTACCTCTGGTTCGTCCGGAGACGAGCCGAGGAGGTAAAGTCGAGCCGAGTGTTGGACTCCGAACCATCGGTGTAGTTCAACGGCTGTGGGAGCAATTCCGAACGGCGATCTACCCCTGGTTCGTCCGGAGACGAGCTGAGGAGGTAAAGTCGAGCCGAGTGTTGGACTCCGAACCATCGGTGTAGTTCAACGGCTGTGGGAGCAATTCCGAATGGCGATCTACCTCTGATTCGTCCGGAGACGAGCCGAGGAGGTAAAGTCAAGCCGAGTGTTGGACTCCGAACCATCGGTGTAGTTCAACGGCTGTGGGAGCAATTCCGAACGGCGATCTACCTCTGGTTCGTCCGGAGACGAGCCGAGGAGGTAAAGTCGAGCCGAGTGTTGCACTCCGAACCATCGTTGTAGTTCAACGGTTGTGGGAGCAGTTCGGAACGACGGTCTTCCCCTGGTCCGTTCGGAGACGAGCCGAGGGGATGAGGCCGAGCCGAACGTGGACTCCGAACCATTGGTTGAAATCACAATTTAAAAAGCAGGTGATAAGAGGGGAGAGAAACATGCGAATTCACAAAACATAATAGAGCTTTCTTTATTGATAATTGACGGCGAATCGTTTTACATAGTACAATTTATGAAAAATGGGTTACAGGTCGGAGGACTGGAATGGCTCGATACTCCATGATACTTAGAGTGGCGCCGGAGCGCTTTCTTGGTATTTCAGGAGGTGGTCGGCATTCCCGGTCCTCGGAAGCTCTCTGCCCTCTAGGTCTTCGAGGCGATATGTTCCGGGCCGAACTACCTTTGTGATCCTGTACGGCCCTTCCCAGTTCGGAGCCAGCTTGCTCTTCTGACTGGGGAAGGATATGGCTAGCTTCCTCAAGACCAAATCTCCTTGCTTAAGGTTGGCGGGTCGGACCCTTTTGTTGTACGCTAGTTCAACTCTTCTTCGGTAACTCTGCTGCCGAATCGACGCCCTTTCCCTCAGCTCGTCTATCAAGTCCAAGTCTGCTCTGAGGTCCCTGGCATTCTGTGCTTCGTCATAGGCTGTGAGCCGAGGGGAAGGTATTCCGACCTCAAGAGGTATCACGGCCTCGGACCCATAGGTGAGGTTGAAAGGGGACTCGCCTGTGGGGGTCCGCTTGCTCGTGCGGTAGTTCCATAGGACGTTGGGGAGTTGGTCGACCCATAAACCCTTGGAACTTTTGTCGAGCCTTTTCTTGATGCCTGCGAGGATCTGCCGGTTAGCATTTTCTGCCTGTCCGTTCGACTGAGGGTGGGAGACGGACGAGAAGCGCTGCTGAATGGCCAGGTCGTCGCATAGAGCTCGGAACGCTGTGCCTGTGAACTGAGTCCCGTTGTCCGTTACGAGGACACGGGGGATGCCGAACCTGCATATGATGCTCTTCCAGAAGAACTGTACCACTTTGTTCTCGGTTATAGTGGCGAGGGGCTCGGCCTCGACCCACTTCGAGAAGTAGTCAATGGCTACGACCAAGAACCTGAACTGACCCGGAGCCGGAGGGAAGGGCCCTAGTAAGTCCATGCCCCACATTGCGAAGGGGATGGGACTTGATAGGGAGGCGAGGTTGGCCTGAGGGAGGCGTCGGATGCTAGAGTGTCTTTGACAGGAGCTGCATTGCCGAACGTGTCGTTCGGCGTCTTGAAGGAGTGTCGGCCAGAAGTACCCATAATTCAAAGCTTTTCGGGCCAAGGACCTAAACCCTGAGTGCGCCCCTCCGATGCCTTTGTGGAGTTCTTGTAGGGCATATTCGACCTGATTCGGAGAGAGGCACCTTAGGTACGGTCGGCCGTCTATTTGAGAGAAAGAGCGTTTGTATAGGATACCCTCGATCAGGACATACCGCTCGGCTCGGGTCCTGACTCGGCGAGCCTCTTTGGGATCCGAGGGCAGAACTCCATCCCTTAAGAATTCTATCAATGGCTTCATCCAATTGTCTTGTAACATGACTGGCAACGACTCCGCCGAGGCAGGCGTCTCATCTTCGATGCTCGGCTTAGAGAGGACTTCGATCAGCATGGTCTGTTCGAGACCTTGAAGTGAGGACGAGGCCAATTTGGAGAGGGCATCAGCCTGTGAGTTTTCTTCCCGAGGGACCCGCTGGATGAGCGCCTCCTCAAACCAGTCCATGAGATCCCGAACCCTAGCAAGGTACTTTGCCATCCGCTCATCTCGAGCTTCGTACTCGCCCAAGACTTGGTTCACGACGAGCTGGGAATCGCTGTGGATGTAGAACCCCGTATTTTCAAATATTATTTTAATTATTTGAAAATGAATTTAAGTAATTTTTGAGGATTTAAATAAATATTTTCTAAGAAATTTATCTTTTGTACACGTGCAAAACACGTGCAAATGACTTTTCAGAAGTTTGAAAAATTAAGTTTTCTTCATGAATAATCATTATTTATTATTTGAAGATTATTTAGTATTTTTCCAGATTTTTCTGAAATTAATTAGTACTATTTGCAATTTTTGAGAAAAGAAGGACTTATTTGCAAAATTGACATTTGTTTGGGTTAAAACGCAAAAGTGGCATTCTGGACGTTTTGAGCAGTATTGGCATTGAGGTTTAAGTTATATTTCACTATTAAATCCTGGCTTAAATGATATTTGATGAAATTTCAAGACTAATCTATATATATGTAAATTATATTTTGGGAAAGGATTATTTTGCAAATCGGGTGAAAACCCTAATATTTTAATCCGGCATGGATATAAGGGATATTCCTATTCCCAGCCGTCATTGAGTATACACAGGATTTTGAGATTTATTTTGAGGAGCAAAAGAAGAGGCTTTTGGATCTAGCAAGGAGAAGAACTATTTCGTGGATTTTCTTCAAAACAATGTGAGTTGGTTTGTTTTGTTTTGTTTGCTTTGTTTGATTTGAATGATGAATGAAGTAAGATTTTTGTTATGCCTTGTTCGTGATCGTTACACTATTGATTTGTTAGTCTCATTGTATGTATGACATGGATCTATTATTTAATATGAAGGATGGAAACTTTTAATGTTACTTGGATCATGATGAGAGAAATATTAAGATTTGTTGAAGATATGTTGATTTTGAGATCGTATTGTTGGGAGATATATTAAGAATTGATTGTGTTATGATCAGATGATAAACATCTAGATCTGATGGTAATAGTTCAGATTTTGATTAGTTATGAAGGAAGTTTTGTTGAGAAAACCCTAATGGGAGAATTGAGAATTAAGATCATGAGAATATGAAGTTTGAGTATTTGAGTGTTTGAGTAATGTAACCATGATGGAGATTATTGAGAGATGTCTATTGGCCTGGATACAATTAATTTTTATGATCAGTGAATCTTTAGAAAACCCCTGGTTGATTTGTGTTCGGACCTATTGTTGGGAACCTGTAGCCGATAGTCGACTGGACCATACAGCAGTCGACTGGCACGAGCCTGTGTGAATTTTTTAGTCTTTGAGGTTTGTTCGGGACAGTCGACCTAGATTGTGGTCAGTCGACTGGTCCTCTGCTTGTGATTTTGTTCAGTTCTTTCGGGACGGTCGACTGATAACTTACCCAGTCGACTGACTTTTCCTTAGTTTATTTTTGTAAAATGTTGGGATATGTCCTCTGGACAGTCGACTGGACCATCAAGCAGTCGACTGGTCCTGAAGGAATCTTTGTATTTGATTGTGAGATATTTTGTTTAGTGTTTGACTTTGAGACATTTGTTCAGTATTTGAATTTGGGATATTTGTTCAGTATTTGATTTGAGATGTTCAGTTAAGAACATGATTTGAGATATTTTGTTGAGCCACTTGTTTAGTGGAAATTTGTTCAGATATTTGTTTTTGAGTCTCTAGAGGTAGGTGACCCTAGTATACCGGTGTTGTTCAGTTATTTGTTGAGGCCCATCGAGGCAAATTTTCAGTTATTCAGATTTTAGTCCGGTAGGGTACACTACTCTAGGAGATTTGTTCAGTAACCCAAACTAATAAGGACAGGCATTAGTAGTGTCATGACGAATGAGAACATGAGTTATGCACCTCAGTATGGCTTTTGATGTGGGATATTTCTCCGGAATTATCCAAGTAATTATCTTGAGATGTGGGATTGAACTACGGAATGATCGGAGTCGAGGCGACACTTTTGGGGTATTATTGTGGTGATGAGTCTATGTTTAGATGTGGGATGATCTCCTGAATTATCCAGGGTAAATACCTGTGATGTGGGATCAATCTCCGGAATGATCAAGCATGGGCAAATTATCATAGTTTATCTTCATCTCTTAGTAGTCATCGTTGTCAGCATGTAGTCATGATGTTTTCTTGAATCACTTTTATGCATTTGGATTTCTTGTTTTTCGGCACACACTTGGCTTTTGGTTTTGGTATCACCCCTTATTCTTTTGTTGTACTTCATACTTTAGTGTTTGATTATTATTTGTTGGATATTATGTTCTAAGTTCATTTATGTTATTGTTTTGATTAGTCGCCACTCACACCATTTTTATGGCTGACCCCTTTAGTTTGGGGGTTAGGGTTCAACTCTAGCCTCACATGTTGCAGGTTATTGCTTAGATTGGAGGTTGGATGCTTGAGTGGGCAATTTGAGATTATGGGATTATTTAGTGTTTGTTGTGAAATTGTAAAGACTTATTTGAGATCATTATTGAGCTGTAAATAAAGATTAATTTGTGTTGAGATGTTTAGACTTCCGCTGTAATTGTAATAATTGTTGTAATAAAGAAGAAAAATTTTAGTGGTGTTGTTGGTGTTTATTGTTGTATTGAAGTGGATTGCTGGGATTTCGCCACTTATTTTCTAAGCTCTCATATTAGAAATTTGGGGCGCTACAGTGGATCCGGAGGCGCTGCCCCCCAGCACTTCGTGCAAGTCCGAGACCAGCGATGAGTGCTTCGTACTCCGCCTCGTTGTTCGAGGCCTTGAAGTTCATACGGATCGCGTACTGGAGGACGAAGTCGTCAGGGCCATTCAAAATGATGCCAGCGCCGCTTCCTTCATTACAAGAGGATCCGTCCACGAAGACTGTCCAAGTGGGGGGTCCATTCGGAATGTGTTCGACCTCAGGGATAGTGGACTCCACGATGAAGTCGGCGAGCGCCTGTGCCTTAATCGCTGTCCGAGGCTGGTAAGTGATGTCATGCTGGCTCAGCTCTATGGACCATTTCATCAGTCGGCCCGAGGTTTCGGGTTTGTAGAGGATCTGCTTTAGGGGTTGGTCGGTGAGGACGACGATCGAGTGGGATTGAAAGTATGGCCGAAGCTTCCTCGCCGCTGTGACTAGGGCGTAGGCCATTTTCTCAATCTTCGGATAGCGGAGCTCGGCTTCCCGAAGTACCTTGCTCACGTAGTAGATGGGCCTTTGGGACCGGTCCTCCTCTCTTACCAGGACAACACTTAGGGTCTGCTCGGAAGCAGCCAAGTAGACGAAGAGGTTCTCGCCCGGGACCGGTTTACTGAGCAGAGGGGGGTTTACCAAGTATGCCTTCAGTTGGTCGAACGACTCCTGTTGTGGCTGGCCCCATTCAAAACCCTTAGCCCCCCTGAGTGCTTTGAAGAAGGGGAGGCACTTTTCCCCCGACTTCGAGAGGAACCTACCGATAGCAGCGAGCCGACCGGTGAGCTTCTGCACCTCCTTGATGTTCTGAGGCAGGGCCATGTCTAATATGGCCTTAATCTTCTCGGGGTTAGCTTCGATTCCGTGGCTTACCATGAAGCCGAGGAATTTTCCCGAGGAGACCCCGAACGCACACTTGTTCAGGTTCAGCCGCTTGCTGTGCTTTCTCAACACGCCGAAGGCCTCCTGGATGTCGGCTACATGATCGGTGCCGCGAATGCTCTTGACGAGCATGTCGTCAACGTACACCTCCATGTTTCGGCCGATCTGGCTCTGGAAGACCTTATTGACGAGGCGCTGGTAGGTGGCGCCCGCGTTCTTCAAGCCGAACGGCATTACCCGGTAGCAGTAGAGGCCTTGGTCGGTGACGAAGGAGGTCTTCGGAATGTTCGGAGGGAACATTCAGATTTGATTGTACCCCGAGAAGGCGTCCATGAAGCTGAGGAGCTCATGGCCCGAGGTGGCGTCAATAAGGGTGTCGATGTTCGGGAGAGGGAATGGGTCCTTCGGACACGCCTTGTTCAGATCGGTGAAGTCAATGCATATCCTCCACGAGCCATTGGACTTCTTGACCATTACAACATTCGACAGCCACTCGGGGTAATTTACCTCCTGTATGAACTTGGCCTTTAGAAGTTTATCAACCTCCTCCTTGATGGCCTGCTGTCGCTCGGGAGCGAACTTTCGCCTCTTCTGCTGGACCGGTTTGCACCCCGGTTCGACACTCAGGCGATGGACGAGCAGTTCCTCGGAAATGCCGGGCATGTCTGCAGCCGACCATGCAAACAAGTCATGGTTATCTCGGATGCATTTAATCAGGTCCGAGCATAGTGCGGTCGGCAAGAATTTGCTGATGAGGAACTTCCGGCTCGGATCCTCGTCCGAGAAGATCACTTCTTCTAACTCGTCCGCCGGCTCGGACGTTGGGCGGGCCTTCGGCTCGGGGATTTCTAGTGTCTCGAGCGAGAGCACTGGTCCCCCGGTGGAAGTCATGTAGCACTTCCGGGCTGTTTCCTGGCTTCCCCTGACTTCCCCTACTCCCGACCGAGTGGGGAACTTCATTTTCAAATGGTATGCAGAGGGGACAGCTTCCAGGGTGGCTAGGCCGGGTCGGCCTAGAATAACATTATATGCTGCCGGGACGTCGACGACCATGAAGTCCATCGGCTCGGTCCGGGTAGTAGGGGTGCTTCCCGCAGTAACGTCTAGGGTTATCACCCCTTCGACGGTTACCGGGACCCCCGTAAACCCGTGGAGTGTGTAACCGGCCGGCTTGAGACGGTCTCGGGACAGCTGCAGGCCTCGGAAGGCCGAGAGGAAGAGGATATTGACCGAACTTCCATTGTCTACTAAAATCCTCTGCACCTTGAAGTTGGCCATGCGGAGGTCGATGACGAGGGCATCGCAGTGTGGGGTTCGGACCCCTTCGAGGTCGGCATCGGAGAAAGACACAGGGACGCCGAGACCTTTTGGGGGAGGGGCACTGTGGACCGAGTTGACCTCTCGGACGAAGGCCTTCCGGGAGGAATTAGAGGAGCCCCCCATGGGGCCTCCGTGGATCAGGTGCAGAACCCGTTCCTCCTCGAACTCGGGTGTCTCCTCGCGCCGCTCGGAGCGCTTGTTAGCCCCCCGAGGCGGAGGAGAGTTGCGATCCGTCCGATCGTTAGCCTTCACGAATTTGGCCAACTGCCCCCTCCGAATGAGGGCTTCAATCTCATCTCTCAGAGCCCGGCAATCATTCGTGTCGTGGCCGTGGTCTCGGTGGTAACGACACCACTTATCTTTGTTCCTCCTCTTCGCTAGGGTGTGCATCCTCGGAGCCGGAGGGATGACCCCCTCCTTCTCCACCTCCATTAGGATAGTAGAGACATTAGTGGTGAGGGGAGTGAACTTCTCGAACCTGGGGGGAGGGCGGCGCTGACCGCTAATATCCTTCTGAGCTTTCTTGGACCCCTCTTCCCCCGTCGCCTTCCTCTTCGACCCTGCGGAGGGCCTCCGAAGCTCGGAAGGGCTTCAGCCTCCTCTGCTCGGATGTACTTCTCGCACCTCAGGAGGAGGTTGGCGAAGTCATGCGGGGGCTTCTTGGCTAGGGATGATCGGAGGTTGGCATTAAGGATGTTCGACTGGAACGCCACGGTGGCCACGGACTGGTCTAAGGAGGCGATAGACCTGACCTCCGCGGTGAATCTCTTCACATAGTCCCGCAGCTTCTCTTCCCTTTCTTGCCGCAGGTTCAGTAGGGAAAGACTTGTCTTCTCGGCTCGCTTGCTACTCACGAAGTGAGTAATGAACAGCGTATCGAACTGCTCGAATGAGAAGATGGATGAGGGGGCGAGCCTGGAATACCATTCCCGAGCCGACCCCCTGAGGGTGGCAGGGAAGGTCCTGCAGAGCACCGCGTCGGAAGCTTGATGGATCAGCATCAGGGTCTTGAAGCTTTCGACGTGATCGACCGGGTCGGATTCCCCTGAGTAAGTTTCAAACTGTGGCGGTTTGAAACTCCTCGGTATGTGGGCCTCCATGATTGACCGTGAGAAGGGGGGTCGGCTGGGACGGAAGGTTCCTGCTCGGGACTCCTCCTCCCTGTCCATGCGGCCGATCCGCCTTTCCACTTCGTGGATACGGCGGATGAGGGCGTCGTCCCTTCGCTGGTAATCGTATGATCCCCCGGACTCCTCTTCGTAGGAGGGGGAGCGCGGACTCTGGCGCCGGTAGTCCTGGGATCGGCGAGGACTATATTGCTGCCGCTGGCGGCTGGGAGCCGGGGAAGGACTTCGGGTTCGGCGGCGAGGACTGGGGTCCCTCGGGGGCGTCGGAGCCCTCTGAGCATTCTGGTCGTTCTGCCGAAGGTTGAGAGCCTGCAGAACGGTCTCCTGAAATTGGAGGAATTCGGCCCGACTGATAGGCACCTCTCAGTCCCTCGGATGACGCCGATCCCCAGGGGAATGCGGCCTCCTCCTTCGGCGCTCGGGAGACGCCGCTCGGCCTCTGCAATCTGGGGACCTTCTGCAGTCTCGGCGACGAGGGGACCGCTCACCCTGACGCTGGCGGGAGGCTCCCTCTCGGGCCCGCCTCTCGTCAAGGTGGGTGCGGAGGTCGTCGTCCTTCTGGCAGTTCAGGAGGGTGATGCGGAGGTCGGGATGATGAGAAGCCATTGAGTCCGAGGACCCATTATGGGCCGAAACATGCTCCGGATTGATTGGCTGCTTCTGTTTCCGAGCATTATGGCCGGAAGGGCCATTGTTGGGTTGCTGCTTGGGATGAGGAGGTGGGACCTGCTGGGCCGGTGGAGGAAGATCGGACTGTGGAATAGGATTGACAGGGACTTCCTCCGTAGGGTCGGCGGTGTTGGCCACACGGTTCGACCCTCTAGATCTGACCTTCTTCGGAGGCATTGCTGCAGAGGATGACGAGGAAGTAGCTGAGGCTGTTCGTGTGGTTTTTTCCACAGACGGCGCCAATCTGTTACCGCTGATTTCGGTGTGGGGATAAACAGATAGAATTTGTGAGTCCGAAAAAAACCTGAACAGTTGACTCTGCCTTCTTGCTCCTACCGCGACCTGCAAGGAAGTGCGAAATACCGGGGTTGATTCCGGCGACGCACCCTCCGACGCTCTTGTCAGTAATCAGGAAAGATTAAGAAAAGAGCTTAAGTGATGAAAAAAGTGATTAACCTGGTCATGGAGGTAGAGGGGTGATATTTATAGTTGCCTTTGGAACGGTTAGGGGCCTGATTTCCTGCCTAACAGCCAGGAGGAAAATCCTCCTATTCTGTTCTGGGAAATTAGCCCCTGATTCCCTGGTGGGAGTCAATCAGGCCTGTTGATTTGATCTAGTCAAATCAATGGCCCTGATTCTCCTCTTGGTGAACTGGGCTTGTATCGGGTCGGGACCCGTGCCCAGTTAAAGTGGATGCGTTCGCGGGTTGCTGGTTCTGTGAGAAGGAGACCCAATACCCGTTTTGGATCCACTTGTATGTGAAATTATCTTTTTACCCCCGAGCATCAAGATTCGTGCCCAATCTGGACGGTTCCGATTTAACTCCATTTTTAGCCATATCACTGGTAGCACTAATGTATTTTTATTTAAGTAATGCTTTAGCCACTACCAATTTCACTATCATTTTCTTCACTACCTTAGGTGGCATACTCCTATTGGAGAGTTCCCCCACCTACTCTATCTTTCCCTACCTATTGGAGTGTGCCACTTAAGGTAGTAAAGAAAAATGTAGTGAAATTGGTAGTGGATGTAGCATTACTCTTTTTATTTTCGTTTCTTTTGCCACATGATGTTTGTTAGCCTAGTCCTAATAATAAGTTATTACACCGAAGGCCTAGGTTTTTGACAAGTGTTTATATAAAGTTTTGTGCATTCTCATTAGTAACTAACTAATTAATGTTGCACATACTGGACCAATTTCTCTATTTATTCATTTACTAGCAATTTACACGTGCGATGTATGTCTTAATAAATATATATTTTTTTAAGTAAAAATTTTGACGTAGTCTGGCTTCGAACCTGAGACCACTTTTATATTAGTTATGCACGAACAATACAAGTCTTAATAATTAAAAAATAAAAAAAAAATAAAAATTCTGACGTAGTGAGGACTCGAACTTGAAACCTTCTTCATATTAGTCATGTACGTGCACCACACGCGTTGATAGATTTTTAAATGACACTAAGGCCTTCACCCATTATAATATTTGAGAGTAGAGATTTATCTTTTGCTATGATCACTTTCTCTGTATACCATTGAAAATTTATTAAATCATCAATCACCATAGAGCCTATTCCTACATTTATTTAGCATCTAAATGTATTGCCACAAAGAAACCACTTGACAACTTACTTTTCACTTAAGAATCTATCATATTTTACACCAATCTTCCTTTTGCAAGCATCTAACATTCCCTTTGAAATCCGATTAGATGACTGGTTAGCATTCCATTTGTATCATTTTGCGTTTAATTATTAGTATATTTCTATATTCATTCAATAATATGATTACTCTTTTTTTTTCATATGGATGTGGTACTACATGCATGTGCGGAATTTTTTTTGAATGGTACAATTAATGTGAGTGGAAGAAGAGTACCAAAGATCTGCTGGGGATCAAATGTTTTTGTTATAATTCAAGCAAGTTGATACAATCAATGTGCAGGAACATGCTTACACGTAAGGGACAAGAAGAAGGAAGAAGAAGAAGAAGCCTAGGTCGTGATCAAGATACAGAGAACATTGATTATTATTATTATTATTTTCCTTTCTTTTTTTCTCTTTATTATGATTTTGGAACATTTAAATATGCTACATTTTTTTGTTGTTGTTGCTATTGTTGTTGTACAAATGGATATGCTACTGTTAATTTCTTCCTGGTACTTTGTTTTTGAATTGTCTTTTTTAATTAGCATTTGTATCTTTGAGATTTGTTCATGTTTTTTTTTTATAGATTGAACTTGTTACATTCCTAAAATCTCTATAAAAGTGGCTATTGGTATACTTGTATATGTGTGTATTTATGCATGATATGTACAGAAGTGTAGTGTTTTTTTTGATGAAACGGATAGAGTCAAACGACTCCAGCCATGCATATATATAAACGAGATTACAATAAGCGGGTCTTACAAGGCGTAAAACAATAGTACCCAAAACATCCTACTAATTACAATAACAGGCTACAATGGGAATAGAAAAAGCCACCGACAATAACCAATACGATCGATGAGAGCAAACAAGCCGACCGCCAACTACAGCAAGCTTGATTGGAAAGGGGCGAGAAACAGATGGAAGCTTCTCTCGACGAAACAACCACTCCCTGAATGAGCGTTGCAGCATGGCGACGATGCGGGACGGCCGCAAACGCACAGCAGCATCCCGATAACCAATCAGAACGCCAGCGCGATAGAAGCACCACCACAATTCGAGACTCCTTACAGCAGATAAAGCTAAGAAAGCACAGGCTGAATAATAATCCATCACCGAAAAAAGCAACTCTATCAAAAGAGAAAAAACGAATTCTACATCCAGACAATCGCACAGACGATAAAGAACACACAAACGCAGAGCCAGGAAGAACTCAATCAAAAGATCCGAACACGAACAGAGCAAGCTCAAAATATGCAGAAAGAGAGCATAATCATAAGATACATACAACCAGAGATAACATCCATCCATAAAACTCCCAAACCAAAAGATACACAAAACAGCTATAATATAAGTCTGCTAACATGCAAGACCAAAACTGATTCTAATGGCAAGGATAATCGCCAGAGAACGAAATAAAGAGAGCAGTCCATAATTGAAGAGTATAGTTAGCGATCAAAGCGAAACGGATATATGCCATTTGAAAGAGCAGAGATAGCTGAAGCATCTAAAGGGAAAGGGAGACAGTTAAAGTAAATCCAAAAGACTGCCTGTCAAGCAGCACCTGCAACAGAAGTGTAGTGTTTGAAAAAATTGTACGGATTATGAAGATGTTTATGCAGTGAATAAGCATATTCATAAGATAAAAAAAAGTTCATTTAAAACTATATGCATATAATAACTAAACATATGTTCGATATGTTCAATTTGCATTTGATATTAGAAGTGAGTTCAAGCGTAGTACATTTTGTTTGAATTTTTTCGATTTTAGCTGCACTAATTTTAAGAGGCAAATGTATGGAAGACCGACCAGGAAATCCTGTTGAGTTTGGTAATGTGTAATTGAGGATTTGAGGGCCTATGATTTTTTTTTTCTTCCTTAATTAGACATGCTATCTAGTTAAATGTGGTCTCACCATTTAAAAGTAATAAAATAATTCAATAGAAGTGATGTGGCATTGATTTCTATGGAGCATATATAGATTGGGAAATAAGTTTAAGTTATTTAGAACCAGTAGGTCATAATAACTTTTTTCTTCTTTTTAAATTAAATACAAAGAAATAATATGACATCGAACCTGAGACCTCTCATTACTCATCAGATACTCTTTACAAATAATTCATAGTGGCATCAACTTTTATTTTATACTAGTAATTTACACATGCATAACACGTTTTAATAAATATTTTTGTTTTATAAGTTAAAACTCTAGCATAATAGTAAAGACTCGAATCTGAGACATCATTCATATTAATTATGTACGTGCGTTGCATGCATTGATAGATTGACACTAAAGTCTTCTCCCATTATAATATTAGAGATATGTGATTCTTTTGTAAATAATTATGTCGTAAATAAATTTAAAATTTGAGACTATTATGGTAACTAACAGCAGTTGAATAAATGAATGGTTAATATAACTTCCACTTAAAAATAAATGGTTAAGATTAGATGGTTGAATATCTACAAATCACAACCCGAATCCTCTTATTATAATATTAGAGATTTAAGATTTATTTAATTAGTTCATGTTAATTAGGGATTAATTCCAATTTTCTATTCCTTTTTATCACTAGGGATTAATTAATTAAACTATTCATAATCCTAATATTAATTAACCTTGTCATAATCCCTATATAAATCCCCCCGTCTTTCCATCTCCTGTACTTTCAAAAAAGGTTCCAATTTTGGCGACGATGACGTGGGAAAGTTCCGTCCTTTTTGCCGCGGCGGTGATCGCACTCCTCTTACGGTCACCGGCAACCGCCGGTTTCTTACCGGCGACTCTCACGGTCGAGAGAAGCTCTCCGGTTCGTGGGGTTAATATAAGCGAGCTCAAAGCACGCGACTTTGCACGTGCGAAGACCCACAATCGCCGGTTGCTCACCGCCGGCGTAGTCGATTTCCCAGTTGAGGGCTCCGCCGATCCCTTCACTGTCGGGTAAGCTTACCGTTTTGAAAAAGTTGCGAGCTTTGGTGGTTGTGATTGATAAAGTTGGGTTCTTGGATTTGTTTGTAGAATTGGTAGTTTTATTGGGGTTTTAAGATTTTTAATATTTTGTTTGTTTGTTTTGGTGATGCGGATGATGATAATAGATTGAAAGTGTCCTTTACTTGTTTATTACTAAATGCATGATAGAATGACATTATTGGAATAGGTGATGGCAATCGAAAATAAATTTGATTAAAAATCGACGATCCAGTGTCTGGTACTAGTAAGAGCATCCACAGTCGTGATTGTGAGAAAATGCATAATGCATATTAAGAGCATCCACAGTCGTTTTCTATATCTCCCATTTTGTCATATTATAGCAAACGATGCGCTGCAATCGTTTGCTATATATGCCATTTTTCCCATTTCTTTCAAATCTGTTTCTCAAATTTGAGAAACGAAGTAAGAATTCTCAAATTATAGAAGACGGGAAATCATATACCGTCCGAAGGATTTTAATATTTTTTAATCGATTGAGACGGGGAATCATATACCGTCTGTGGCATTTCCAAATTTTTTTTATTTAAAAAAGGGTCGGACGGGGAATGATACCCTGTCCTTCCCTTTTAAAATATACTTTTTTTTGGAAAAAATCCCCAGACGGGGAATCATCTCCCGTCCGGGAGATGATACCCCGTCCAGGAGATGATACCCCGTCCAGGGGTTTTTACCTTTTTTTTTTTTTTTTTCCTTTTTTGGGTTTTTTCCCCCAAATTACCCTTCAATCTATATTGAACGAATTTAAAAGTCCAGGGGTAATTTGGTCCTTTGCTAAATGAGAAAAATTTGAGAAATGACGACTGCACGATACTCCCCTATATGCTATTATTGTAGCTGCCATATTTTGGCAAATGAGAAAAACGATTGTGGATGCTCTAACATATATCATTTTGACTGTTTGCTGCGGTCGTCGAATGATATTTTATAGCAATTTAATTTAAAATAATAAAATTTCCCTATCAACAAAGTTTGAAGTTGTGTCGGAGGGATTTAATTATTTTTTAAATGGTAGACGAAACTTCAATTTGCGTCGGAAGAAAAAAAAATTACAAAAATGGTCAGACAGCAAGTGAAGTGCCGTCCAGGTTTTAGGGGGGCCTCGGACGGAAAGTGAAGTTCCGTCCGACAATTTTTGGGTTTTTTAATTACGTTTTGGGTTTTTTATTGCGTTTTATTTTTTTTTTGGTGAGGGACGGAAAGTGAAGTTGCGTCAGAGAATTAATTTTTTTTTTTTTTTCAGTTGGACGGAAAGTGAAGTTGCGTCCTTTATAATATGCATTTCTCTCATATCCACTCTCATTTATAGCAATCTACTGTCGCTGTTTATGCAGCTGGTCGTTTGCTATAAAATGCATTTTATGCATAAATAGCACACGACTGTGGATGCTCTAAGCTAGATATTTATGATCGGACAGTTGTATTGTTATTCGTAATTGTACTTGGGATATGGGTTCAGGAATAACAAATTTTATTGCAACTAGGGTGTTGGAAAGCGATGGACTATGGCCCTCTGCTTAGTCTTGGAGCAACTGATTTTTTGTTACATTTGAAAAGAATGAGTGATTGAGTTATTCGTCATAATTGGGGTGTTGGTTGAATGATTTGAGACTGAGTTGGGGATTTGAAGCTCTAAGTGATGACAATGGTCCTTTGCTTAGACTCCGAGCCACTGATTTTTTATTAACTTTCAAAAGAATGGGAGTGATTGAGATATAATATAGCTATTTTCTGATATGGGTTTGATTTGTTTAACTTGTAGGCTTTACTACACCCGTGTGAAATTGGGTAATCCTAAAAAAGAATTCTATGTTCAAATTGACACAGGGAGTGACATTTTATGGGTCACCTGTAACCCTTGCAGTAACTGCCCTACGAGCAGTGGGCTCAAAGTAATTCCTTCTTCTTCATCGAATTTATTGTAAATTATGTTTTGTATTTTTGATTTTGGTGATTAAATGAGTTGTGTATTAACATTTTTTACTGTAATTTTGTGCAGCTCCAGTTGGAATTTTTTGACCCTTCTGCATCCTCGTCAGCTTCGACAATTAGCTGCGCGGATTCGAGATGCACTTCAGCTATGCAAACTGGAGAGGGGCATTGCTCCTCTTCGGATTCTTCGGGTCAATGCTCTTACACTTTCACATATGGTGATGGGAGTGGTTCATCCGGCTACTATGTATCTGATACAATGCATTTGGATACGGTTACTAAAAGCGGGATGTCTGCTAACTCTTCTGCTACCATCCTTTTCGGGTATAGTTAATTTGCACAAAATTTTGCACAAAATTTTTCCATTATCAGGTCCATTTTCAGTTTATTAAGTAAGCATCTGGGTTGTTTTAGTTTTAGTTTTTTTTACTCATTAGTTTATGTTTGCCTTTTGAAATAGATGTAGCAATAACCAGACAGGGGATTTGACCAAGTCGGATAGGGCAATTGATGGAATTTTTGGGTTTGGACCAAATGAATTGTCTGTAATTTCACAGCTCTCGGCTGCAGGTGTTTCTTCGCAAGTTTTCTCTCATTGCCTGAAAGGGTCAGACAATGGTGGAGGCATATGGGTGCTCGGTGAGATAATAGAACCGGGTATCGTCTATACCCCACTTGTTCCAGCACAGTAAGTACTCTCCAAGCACAAGTTTACTATTTGAACATGAAAGATGTAACTTAGCATATGTTTATGTCATTCTCATGCATTACTTGTGTCAAAAGAATCAGTGCTAGTGCATAGTGTCATTTTTCTTCAACCCTCATTATATTTGTCTTAAGTATTTGTGGTTGGTTATGTGTGGGAAGTTAAGAGTCATTAAGATCCTCTGTCAGCTGCCTCTTCCAGCCAGCAAGTTGTTGTATGTGTGGGACTGGCTGCGAGAATTACCGAAAGAAAATTAATGTACCACAAATACGGTTATTACTTTTTCTGGTTCATAAACTACTTGTTTTCTGGTCTTCGCTTATCATCTGGTTTTCACGTTTTTATTTTTTGCTGATTGTGAAACTATTTCAAACTACAATTTCATTAGATTATAAGTATGGCAAACACATGTTTAGTATTCACTATTATTCCAGATGTGTGGATGCTTTCTTTTAGGGTTAAGAACTTAATATTGATAATAATGAAATAGAAAAAGGAAGGAGGGGTTGAGGGGGGAGAAACCAGCGGAGGAATTACACGATAAGCTTTCAATTTATCTATTAGATGCTACCTTGACCTTTTCAGTCCCTACAGAAACAATACGGGCAACCAATTAGATGATACTTTGCTTGTTATTCTTAGAAACCTGTTACACAAGTTAGTGATAGAGATCTCCAAATGGATAACAAGGAGTTTCATTAGTCATTTCTACTCATTTGTCTTAATCTACAAGGTAGATTTTTAAAAGTTCCTATTGGGTAAGGTAACTATATACAAATATAAGAGGAATTCGTAAATAAGATATTAAATTCTGTGATGTGCTCATTCTCTCTGATGTGTTCATCTGTTTTGAAACAAATATGGAATCCTTTGTGAACTTGTAAAGATTTGTGTGATGAAATATATTATGTCCATTATGACAAAAAGATATTGCTCTACAGTTGATTTTCCACTTATAGGATCTGTCATGCATCACTGATACCCAATACATATATTTATATTTACATTTGTGCGACTTAAATATTCACTTCAACTACTCAAAATTCATATATTCGAAAAACGTACTAGTGTAGGTGCGTTCTTGTGTCTACACTTTGGAGTATGACGTCCAACACCCGATGTCTATCTCTACAAAATAATAGGTGATGGTGGTGGTTGTTATTCTCATTTGTAGTTGATGCATGGACAATCATGTACATACAAACACAGTTCAATATCTAAATTTTGATAATTTCATGTGCCATTTGTTTGATCAACGTGTGCATCTAAACTTGCTTGTATAGTTTATAGCAGATTGCTTGATTTATGAGTAAAAAGTGGAAAATTCCTACTAAGTCATTAAAAATATTCTGAAACAAATTGCATCAAATGTAGTTCATGGAAAAAAAATTTATAGATATAGTACTGTTAACTCATCCCTTGAGTTAAAATTGTTGTATATAAGCAGATTGTTTGTTGTTACTGTGTCTGCTGAACAACAAATTCACGTTTTCATCACTTATTTCCCCTTCTTGATCAGAAACGGAACAATAATTGGTCTCACTTGGACTATACTTTTGTTTGTCTTGTGAGGGTACCAATGGGAATTAATAAATTATAATGTAAATCTTAAGAAAGATGTATGTAAATCTATTTTTAGTTTATGTAAATCTTAAGAAAGATGTGTGTAAATCTATTTTTAGTGTTATTACAGCAGACGTTGATCTATTTCTTCATGTTTGCAGACCACATTACTATGTGAATCTACAAAACATTGCTCTTAATGGGAAACAGTTAAATATTGATTCTTCAGTGTTTTTCACGTCAAGCACACAAGGAACGATTGTTGATACTGGGACCACATTGACTTATCTAGCAGAAGCAATATATGATACTTTTGTCAATGGGGTGAGTTTAATTTGTAATCTCTTGATTTCATTATTATTTTTATAATTCTTGAAATGTTTCTTTTTCTTTAATTTTTTTACTCAACCAATGATTTCCCTGTCAAAGTTTGTAGCTTGAGACTGCTAAACCTCTTTCAAATAGTTTTCAGTTCTATAATATACCTTTCAAATTAGCCATTAACATCTGTTTCCAAAATCTGCTTGGCTGTTCAAGTGCATGATACCTTGTATGATGCATATACATAAGCTTGAAAAAAAGCGGAACATTTGAATTGCAGATAATTGATTTATGCCATAATCAGGGACAAACTTTTCGCAAGAGGGGTGCATCTGACAGAAAATTCATAAATTGTAGGTTTGGAGGGAGGTGGATGCTATTTTTGATATAATAGGGGTTTTGTAGAAATAATGAGAGGAGGAGGAGGAGGAGGAGGAGGGGGGGGGGGGGGGGGGGCTCTAAAAGGGCGAAATAATCTTTTTCATTCTCCCTGCCCAGTTTTTCTAACTTCTTATCATCAATACATTTGGCAGATAACTTCTTCTGTTACATTACAAGTGCAGCCCATTATTTTTCAAGGAAGTCAGTGTTATCTCACATCCACCAACAGCAAGTAATCTTCTCGAACCATTTAATAAATAAAACCATTTAACTTCCGGTGATTTTATAATTAATAGTGGATGAGTTGTAACTACCTTTCTGATGCATCTCATGTTCCTTTTTCAGTGTTGATGATGAGTTTCCTACTGTTACTTTGAATTTCGCGAATGATGCATCAATTACTGTAAAGCCTGAGGACTACCTTCTACAACAGGGTACTTCTGTAAGTTGTCCATAACTTTAATCTTGTCTTAGTCTCTATTCAATCCACAATTGCAGTCGTAAATATACTGATTAATCCTCTAATGCTATATTTGCTTTTCATTTCCTTTTCATAGGATAATTCTATTATGTGGTGTTTGGGGTGGCAACAGAACCAGGGTGGAATGACGATACTAGGAGGTATGTAATTGGACATATGGAATCATACTCTTTCCACATAATGATGTAATTGGACATATGCATAGTCTATACTACTGAAATTGTTGTAATAAGTATAAACCCCTCAACACTCATCACACTTCAGGGTTCTAATATCGGAGCTACTCATGTACAAATCCCACAACATGTGTAGTTAAGAGAATTACAAAAATTTAACAAATACCATTGTGCATAGACTATACCATCAAATGGGCACTGGACTTGTGAAGCATGTTGGAGTAAAAATATAAATACCTCTACCCTTAAACCAACTTTGGAGTTTGGTAGCGGTAGGGACATTTCCATTGACTTCAACGCTTTATGTTTATAATGTTTGTTTCTTTTTTCACTATAAAGCTGCAAAATTCTTAAGAAAAGTGTATAAAAGGACAGATAAGATAAGTCTAGTCAATCAAAAGGTTATATAAAAGGCAGTTGTCGAGTTCATTCTCACAAAATTAATCAATTGGCCTTCCTCATAAAGTTTTCCTCTGAATATCTCATGTAAAATGACCCACGTTGCAACAACATGGTCTCTGATACTTAATAATCTTGATATTTTTGGTTTAATCATATTCTCTCTTTGAAGATTAAAAATTTGACATTAGTTTGGAGTTAGTTAGGAAATTATTAAAAATTTGTAATCTGGATTGGTGTTATTGCATATTTTGTTCACTTAAGTAACTATTTAGTCTAAAGTTTAAATTTATATGCAAAGTAATAAATATCCCTATCTAATCTGCTTATGGCACCATTATCCATGGAAGGATCGAAAAAGGAAATCTTAACCGAACATTGAATTCATGAATGGAGGACTGAATAATGAAGAGGATCAATCGGAACCCTGGGTTTTGCATCCTCGAGTGTATTTTACAGATAGAGACCAACTTTGAGTTGGTTTGGGCATTCGGTTCTGGTTTTAGTTGGATACGAATTGGGTATTTTGAGAATTGATTCTATGTACCAGGGTCAGATAAACCTATAAATACGTCAAACCCTTCTCCTGAATGCATGGTTCCTTTCATTGAATTATTCATCTTCCTGTGAATGTTCAGTATTATTTATTATGTTGGTCTTCCATTCTATTTGCAGATCTTGTACTTAAAGACAAGATTTTCGTCTATGATTTGGGTAATCAGCGCATCGGCTGGGTAGATTATGATTGTAAGTTTTATTATCTCCTCATCACTTTTAAGTTCTAATGCACCTGCCTACTTATTGACCCATGTGAATCATTTCATATTTCCTCTTGTTTGCTTCAGGTTCCCAGTTTGTCAATGTTTCTGATTCTACCGGTAAGAGCTATGTAAACACCAGGCAAATGGATGTTAGTGGCAGCTCCTCACAGCAGTCATTTTTTGGGCTACTGCTGATGGGCATCGCCATCTTTGTGCATATTTTTGCATTTCCTAGTGACCGATTATAGCATACAGAGTAGAATGACATATTTATACAGATTACACTCCATTCTTTATTACAGGCGAGTAATAGTCATTACTGTTGATGTTTTTTTTTTTGTTTGTGTATGTTATATATAAATATATAGAGAGTGATGAGTTGCACTATTTTCTTGTATTTATTAATTTATATACTTTGTCGTGTTAGAATTTTCCGACGCTGTTGAAACTGAATCAAATGCGACACTAACCCAATATATAGAGCTGATACCATACCTTCAAAGAAGTGCAGTTGTTCATCACTGTCTGTCCCACATTATCTTCGTTTCCTGTTTTTCCTTGCACGTGTGTTGTATGTGCTCATAGCAATTAGTTATAGCAGATCAAATCCAACTGTTTGATTAGTGCAGCTTGTAGAGATATTTGAGCCCAACCGAACTGACAACAATACGGGCTTTGTTTGAATAAATTCAAAGTTTTGACCGAGATGGGCTGTTTTTTGGAATGATTTTTTTGGGGTTATAGTATATACCGTTTGGTTGGTCTTAAGATATTTGGATTTGCATTGTTTTAGCCAACTTTTTGTAAGATATATTGTGCACCATTTATTGTAAATTTTTAGAAACTATAAATTTCATTAATTTAGCTAACTTTTGTGAGCTTGGTACTAATTTTGGGTGATTTTGAGTAATTTTGACTTTCGCTTAGCTAGAATTTGTGGATTATAGTCGGTCGTTTTTAGCTGATTTTAATAAACTCTAAAATTCATCTTATAAGTAACTTTCCTTGTTACAGTCCATTGATTTTTTTTTTATTTTAGCCGATTTTGAGAAATTCTGAATTTTATCTTTTCATTATTATTTTTGGCCGAAATTGGGGTTATAATTGGTTTTGATAAATTCTGAATTTCACCTTTTAAACCAACTTCTCTGTGTTTGCTCTACTCATTATTTTGCTGATTTTGAGAAATTTTAAATTTCAGTATTTTGACCAACTTTTATGAGTTTTGATCCATTATTTTTGGCTGAATTCGATAAATTTGGAAATGTACAATTTTATCCAACTTTTGTTAGTTATAATCCACCATTTTAAAATCCATTTTAATAACTTTGAATTTCATTTTTTGGCTTAATTTTGTGGGTATAAATTTACCATTTTTCCAGATTTTGAGATAGTTTGAATTTTAGTGAGTTGGCTAAGTTTTGTGGGGGTTACTGATTTTTGGTTAATTTGGACAGATTTGAAAATTCACAATTTAAACCACTTTTGTGACGATTTTGAATCTCAATATTGGTACCATAGTTTTGTCGGCATAGTTCATTTTTAGTCGACTTTGAGAGATTCTGAATTTCACAGCTTTGGCTAGATTTGTGGGATAATCCACCATTTTTTATCGATTTTGATAAATTCGAAATTTATTGTTTTGTCTGATTTTATGGAGTCCGTCGTATTATACATATTTCAAGAAGTTCTTAATTTCAATATTGTGGCTAGATTTTTAAGGTTTATACATTTTAGACAATTTTGAGAAATTTTGAATTTCACTATTTTTTGTAGGTGTTGTAGACTAGTTCACCATTTTCGGTCAATAATGAGAAATTGTAAATTTCAGTGTTTTATGCAATTTTGTGGGTTATAGTTCACCATTTTCAATATATGTTGAGAAATTATGTATTTAAGGCAGATTTTGTGAGATCCACCGTTTCTGGCCATTTTTGAAAAAATTCTTATTTTCACTATTTTTGCTAGATTTTGTAGGTCTATAGTCCACCTTTTCCGGCTATTTTTGTGAAATTATCAGCCAAAAATAGTGGACTATAGCCCACAAAGTATGACAAAAAAAAATGAAAATCCAAATCTATCCAAATCGGCAAAAAACATTGGATATTGCTCACAAAATTTGGTTGAAAGTAGCAAAATTCGAAACATTTCACTAAATCAGTTAAAAACGTGGTTTATCACCCAATAAATATGCTACAATAGTTTTTTTTTTGATATATCGGATAGAGCCAAACGGCTTCAGCCATCAAAAATAATATAAATCAATAAAAACAGAGGATTTACAGACAAAATTACAAGGAGTTTACAAGCTGTAAAACAGAAAGAAGAATACAAAAAAGTATACAACAAACAGGTGAATAGCACGCAGATAAGAGATCTGCATTATAAAAGGAGAACAACATCGAAAAGTGTGACGGAGCCATCAGCCAGGATTACAATGCATCTAAAGGAACAACCCACCCTGCCGCACTGAAGAGGAGTGCATACTCCCACTAAGGCTCACTTCCACGATGCAAAAGGAACTGCAACAAGCATGAAGTGAGATCCAGGAGCACTGACGACTCGAAGACCAAAGCAAAAAAAGTGGATCAGAACCATGAGCCAGAGCCATGATTCAGTAGGCAAAACATCCCCACACGAAGACACCAAGCACAACCTACACAGAGAAGAAAAGAGAGAAAAATGCAAGAAAAAAACGATGTAAAAGTAGCCTAAAAAGAGTGTGCAATACAAGGGCAACAACCACGATAAAAGCTGATAAGATAACAACCAAACGTCTAAAAGAACGATACAAATAATAAGAAGATGGAAGGAGAGAAAGACACACTCTCTCAGTGCGACTCGACGAAGAAGAAGAAAAAACCACAGAATAAGAAGAAACACAGAGAAGTTAGGTGGAGACCAGGCGTGCCACAAATAAGCTAATAGTCCTGGCTAACTGAGTAAAAAACAGAACCAACAGCCCAAAAGAATATTAGCAGCACAAAAAGGACTAGCCAGACAGCCTATTCAGAGGAAGACAGAGAGAAGCCAAAAATCAACTGTGCAGGAGATGATGAGCCGACACAGAAGCAACTTTTCTAGCTAGAATACGAGCACTCACACGAATCTGCAAATTATTATAGAGCTTATTATTGTATTTTCGCTTAACGGGGGGAGGGTCGACCTTCACCAAAGGGCACGAAATTACAGCAAGGTCAGACATGCTAGCTTCTTCTTTGATGAGGCAAGAAGAGGGTAAGAGAAAACTGGAAGAAACTAACGATGATATTGGAATGGAGTTAGTGAAAGGAATAAGGGGAGAAAGAAGAGTAATCGAGAATTGGAGAAGACTTTTGGGGAAAAGAGTGAAGGATATGCATAACCTCCATCAGGAGATGATTGATTTGAACCCCTAAATCTTGATAAAACGAGAAGATACAGCCAGGAAAATGAAAAAAGAATGTAGAATGGTTGGGAGAAGAAATCGTCATAGAACAAGAAAAATTAAAAGATATTGAAGGAGCCTTAAAATAACCATTAGCAATGGCAGTAGGCTTGGGAGGGTCTGAAACGCGGCGATGCTGAGCGAACCCCATCGCACTTCGAAACCAAGAATGACAAGAGACTAAGGATTGAAACAAACCAGAATTTTTATCTAGACTCTTTCTCAACGAAGGTGCAACCGATAAAGAATGGGGACGAGCCTTATAAGAACCCAAACGAGGATAGTAGACAAGTTTCGTATAAACCTTACGATCCTTAAAAAGATTAGCAATATTAGGAGGCTGAAGAGTAGCAAATGAATCGCAAAGAACAGTGGAAGAAATAATGGAATTCATAACTGGAAAAGGAACAACTGCAGAGGAGTCAGAATCCTTTCAAGATTCCAAACTGAACTTCCTTGCCGAGCAAGCAGAAGCTTGCACTTTATTAGGGGATAGTTAATAAAGAAGAGAAGTTTGGCCGGTAAGGGAATGCCTCTGGAAAATCCAAGCAGTTTTTGAAGAGAAAAGCATCGACTGTGCGAGCGACCAAACTTGTCACAGAAAATGTACTTCATTTTATTCACGCACTCACGTTTAAAGTGCCCAGGAAGGAGGCACCTGAAACAAACTAGATGAGGGTCGGACCTACAAGAGAAGGGGGAAATAGGGAAGATGGGAGAGCCCCGAGAACAATATGTGTTAGCAAAAAGAGGAGAAGACGAGTTACTCCTCAATTCCTGAACCGTCACTAGACTATTAGGTCTAGCTTCAGACAAGATGAGATCCATGGCTGAGACCAGCCCAAGAAAGCCTCAAAGCAATAAACCAACAAAGAATTAGTCACAGGACAATAGTACCAAAGGCACTATAGGTCCTAATTCACCAAAACACCACCACAAAAGATCAAAACATCGCAAAATAGACAGAAAATAGGTGGGAGATAGAATAGATACTGAGAAGAAGAGTACCAGCTAATTGTCTCTAAAAAAATAAAGCAAAACTGAAATAAGTTGAAGGGAGAGATACTTACAGGGGGGGGGACACGATGAAGATTAAATGGTATAGAAGTCGGCCAACGCTCTTAGAACTGCTAGCACACCAAAGACACAATGTTCCTAAGAACCGGCGACCAAACTGATCAAACGAGCACGGAACCAGTGCGAAAAACCTCGGATCCAATGGCCAGATGGAGGATGCGTGAGAACCCAGGTTGGATCACCGAACCACCGACGACGGGAGGCAGATCAGAACAAACAAGCTCAGCTCTTGAGCAAGAAAGTTCAGATCCAGAGGAGAACGGGAGAGTTAGGCTGTACGGAGAGGGAACGTAGGGAGCGCCTAAGGAGAGAAGGGATGATCAGGATATGGGTATGGAGAGGCTGACGAGGACTACCACTTTAATGAATGGACGAAAGTGAGATAGGGTGGAGGGGCGACGGATCTGGGGGAAGAAGAGAGACGGAGGGGAGAGTTTTGAAATCGCCACAGAGAGAGTTTTGAAATGGTGACCAACTTTGATTCAATACATAGTAGTTTCTTCAAACAATAGTGAAATGCAAAATTTCGCAACATTAGCAAAAACGGTGGACTAATAAAGCCGACATAATCTGGCCAAAATAGTTAAATATGGAACCTCACTAAATTTGCCAATAACTGTGGATTATATCTTGCAAAATATGGTCAAAACAGTGAAATTCATAATTTTCACCAAAATCACCCCAAAAAGGTAGACTATATAGCCCATAAAATTTGGCTAAAACTGTGAAATACAGAATTTCTCAAAATTAGCCAAAAATGGTGAATTATTGCCCCTCAAAATTTGACCAAGATAGTGAAATTGAGAACCTAACCAAATTGGCAAAAAACAGTGGACTATAATTCGGAAAAGCTGACTAAGAGAGTGAATTCGAAAATTTCCCCAAATCAGCAGAAAATGGTGGATTATAACACGTAATATATGCTAAAACATTGAAATGCAAAATTTCTCAAAATTAGCCAAAAATTGTGGATCATGACCTACAAAATCTGGAAAAGATAGTGAATTTCGAAAGCTCATCAAATCGCCCAAAATTGATGGATTATAGCTAACAAAATCTAGCAAAAATAGTGAAATTCAGAATTTCACCGGATCAGCTGAAAACGGAATAGTGCACAAAATTTGGCTAAAATAGTGACATGTAGAATTTCACCAAACATGTTGAAAATGGTGAATTATAGCTCACAAAATCTGACCAACAAAGTGAAAATCGGAATTTTCACCAAATCAACCAATATAGTTTTAGCCAAATTTTCTCAAAATAAGCTAAAAACCGTGGCATACGAAATTTGACAAAAATAGTAAAATGTAGAAGTTCACCAAATTGTCCAAAAATGCTGGACTATAGGTCACAAAATCTGGTCAAAATACTGAAGTTTGGAATTTTTAACAAATCAGCCAAGAACGGTGAACAAAATTTGGCTAAAATAGTGAAATGTAGTTTTTCATAATTACCTTAAAATGGTGGACTATAGCGTACAAAATCTAGCAAAAATAGTGAAATTCAGAATGCCACTAAATCGGCCCAAAACGGTGGACATAGCTCAAAAAATTTGACCAAAATAGTGAAAGTTGTCGTTTTCACCAAATCAGCCGAAAACGATTGACTACAGATTAGAAAATCCGGCAAAAATAGTAAAATGTAAAATTTATTAAAATCAACAAAAAACTGTCGACTTATAGCCAACAAAATCTATTAAAATAATGAAATTTGGAATTGTTACCAAATTAGCCGAAAATATCGGACTATAGCTCCAAAAATCTGGCTAAAATAGTGAAATATAGATTTTTTTTTGAAATCAACTGAATAGGATGAAACTGTAGCCCACAAAATCTAGCCAAAATAGTGAAATTAGAAATCTCTTCAAATCCGCCCAGAGCGGTGGTCAATATCTCACAAATGTAGCCTACAAAATTGGCCCAAATTTGTAGTTCTCACAAAATCAGTCAAAGACGGTGGACTACAATCTCTAAAACTGGACAAAAAAGTGAATATTAAGTTTCTCAAAATTAGCTGAAACTATGGACTATATATATAGCCCACAAAATCTGGCTATAGTCGACAGTTTTTGGTCGGTTTGGTGAAATTCTATAATTCACTGTTTTGACCAGATTTTATGGGTTATAGTCGACAATTTTATCCTCAATTGGTGAAAATTCCGAATTTCATAATTTTGGCCAGATTTTGTGGGCTACAATAGTCCACTGTTTTTAGTCAATTTGGTGTGGGCTATAGCCCACACAATCTAACCATAACAGTGAAATTCAGAATTTTAAAAATTTCTGAGTGTATTGTTTATTAAATTTGTCGAAAATGGTAGATAATAGCCCACAAAAGTATTAACAAAATAATTAGATGCAAAGTTTCTCGAAATCTGCCAAAAATAATGAACTATAGCTCATCAAATCTAACAAAAATAGTGAAATTTAGAAACTTTCATGAAATCAGCCGAAAACAGTGGACTGTATAACCCAAAATGTTTGGCCGAAACATTGAAATGAAATTTTCTAGAAATTAGCTAAAAATAGTGGATCCACAAAATATGGCTAAAATAGTGAAATTTGGAATCTCAAAAAATCAACTAGAAAAAATGAATTATAACTCACAAAATCTGTCAAAAATAGTGAAATTGAGAATTTTCTCCAACCGTAATGGTGGAGTATATATCCCACAAAATGTCCAAAATAGTCAAATTTGGGATCACATTAAATTGGTCAAAAACGTTGGACCAAATCCGGCCAAAATAATGAAATTTAGAATATTCAACAAATCATCCGAAAATGGTTGACTATAGCTCTCAAAATCTAGCCAAAATAGTGAAATTGAAAATCTTTGCAAAATCAACCAAAAATAGTGAAGCTCACAAAATTCAGACAAAATAGTAAAACAGGAAAATGCAGATTTTTAAAACGGTCGAAATGTTACCACAACATCCAGCTAAAACAGGAAAATGCAGAATTTTTAAAAATAAGAAGAAAAAAAAGGTGGTCGATAGCGCACAAAATCAGTCCAGTTACAAAAGTAGAGAGACGGAGAGATGTAGCCAAAAATCCAAGTCATATGGCTTTTTATTCATAAAATATGTAGAGAGAAAGTTAGGGTTAGAGTGTGGTAGTGGGCTTGGTCCGTCACCTGAATAGGTGGGCTTGGGCCGCCATCTTAATAGATGAGCATCCATCTAATAGATGATCACTATCTCCCCCACTCCCTACCACCCCCTACTCCCCACCCTCCCGGATGCCCACTTTTAAAATGTTGCCTCATTAAAATCTTTCGTAAAGAAAAACCCTCATTTGGGAAAAAGTCCTTAGCGAAAGAAAAGAGTACAACTAATTCTGCAGGAATATGATTCTTCTGGAATTCGCTTCTTCAGGATTCTAAGTGGGTGCGACTTACACTGCCTCATTGTAAACATTTCGAAGGGAAAACCCAGTGAGAAAAAAAACCTCATCGAAGGAAAAGAGTACAATGCGCAAAGATATTCTTTAGGATATCTCCATCAGCATCTTTAGGATGCTTACATTTGCAGGATGCTCCTCCTCAAAATACTAAAAACTGTTACATTTAGTTCTTACATCAACTTGAATGAAAAATCATCCCCCCCCCCCCCCCCTAAAAAAAAACATTTAGTAATTACAATTCAGCCAAAAATTTATCAGCGTAGACAGTTATATACATATCTGCTGTAATCTTGTTATGTCAATATGCTATACTAACTTTTGATATCTGAACTTTGGGAGGGATTTTGTGAAGAAATCTGCAAGGTTTTCGAAGACTTGACCCGCATCTTTTCTCATTGAAGCTGGTGGCTGAAGAAAAACTTTGATAAGAAGTGCTTTGTCCTACCTCCTTTGCTGAAGCTTTCTTGAATTTGCTTTATACAGACTGCATTATCCTCATAAATGATTGTAGGCTTGTTTGTGATTTCTGGGAACTCGTAGCTCCCCCTGATATGCTGAAGTAGAGACATTAACCATACACATTCTCTACTTACTTCATGACGTGGTAGTATCTGTCACGCCCCGCTTCCCACTATACGGAAATACAGGCACGCAACTGAGGCCCAGCGAATGATATACATCATCCATAAGCTGTACAATTATAAGCTCAACAAGATCTTTATAACACATTCACGCAGGCAAATATAATAATCACATGAGCTGAAAATTAAATAACCATCATTTGGATAATACATCATCATCGGGTCAAGATGCCTGGGAATATAAGGTGCCAGAATTAAAACAGTACGATAAGCAGTTCACTATAACAAATAGATAAGATAGCAACTGAAAGAAAAACAACATGAAGTAGTAAGGAAGCAGCAACGATCATCTAGAGAGTCTGCTCGTCGGGTCCATCAGTACCTGTATAATTATTAACTCAAAGAAAAATAGAAAAGTTTCCGTTAGAGCAAGTTTCGGGCAGCAAGTAGCAACAAGGAGAAAAAAGGGTAATATAACAAGATATAACATGGAAGAAACAAGAAGTAGAAGTACAAATACAATATGGAAGTAAGCAAGGAACTGGAACAATATGATCATGTAAGTAATAATTGTAACTAGTGTATTCTAGACTTCAAGATATAAATAATTGATAATCTAGGCTCAGTTAATCGATATTCATGTAATCAAGGATCGAGAGTCATGTAATCAAGAGTCACGTAATCATGAATCATGTAATCAAGAATCAAGAGTCATGTAACGAAGAGTCATGTAATCAAGAGTCATGCTTAGTGAAGATCTCGGGTTTATCTGTTTTATTAACTTATCTAATGCACACAATCCAGTGTCCCATACCACAAGTTCGGTGCATATCAATCATGTGACGTTTAGACTTAAGTAGTGAATTCTATAGGATTATGTACTCGGGTCTTCTAGTGATAATATCAAGGCATGTAATCGTGAATCATGTAATCGAGAATTATGTAATCAAGAATTGTGTAATCAAGAATCAAGAATCAAGAATCAAGAATCACTATTTCGGAAACACGAGCCCCCTTCCGAGTATATTCTCCTATATTGTCCACTATTAAGTCGTACCCTTATAATCCCGGCTTGTTATTCTTTTATAATTAATTATGAACATCCAATTGGTACGACTAGTGGAACGGTGTAATCAAGACAGTTTAATCAAGAAAAATATCAAGGGTAATAATCATGGATATGAGACGTAAAATGAGTATATGTATCGAGAGTAGCTATTATAGAATTATCAAGTGGTATAAAATGCATTCTATCAACCTATTATATCTATACAAGTTATTATGACAAGAACAATAATACACTCAGTTCATTAAATATAAAAAGTAATGGATTTATATGCAAAAACGTAGAGATGAATTTTTAGATAACTTGACATATCTGCATTCAAATTCACTTTTCCGTTGTTATAGAAAAGCAAATCCAATTCTGTCAGAGATTCTAGAAAGTAGACTCTCTTCCGGTTCTAACGCATATTCACACGATACATTCTAGAGACAGTAGTTATGCGTACAAATTTATTCTTCGCTGGTTTCGATGTTTCGCGCGCATTCTGGAAATTCAGAGTCACAATACTAAAACTGTGATATCTCACAATCTATACATCCGATTGAGAAACTGTAGGATGTTTCGGATATCTAGACTCGAAGGGCTACGATTTTTATGTAGAAAGTTTTTCGATCCAGTGTCGGGAACATGGTCAAATTCTCAGTACGAGATACCGGTTAGTAATCCCATGCAGGTTCAGAAATTTATGATATGTCAGTACTAAAATCGCGATATCTCACAATCTATACATCCGATTGAGAAACCGTAAGATGTTATGGATTCGGGACTCGATGTGCTACGATTTTCACGTAGAAAATCTTTAATCCAGTATCGGGAACATGGTCGAATTCTTAGTGCAAGGTCAAAAAATTTTAGAGATAGTAAGGCTGAATATTCGATATTCGATAACACGATTCGAAATGTGTTAACGATTCACTCTTGAGTTGATATAGCATGAAACCAGTGACTCGAACGGAGTTTGACAATAAAACATGATGATAACTAGACTACTTGCCACGAGTCCAAGGAAAATGCTTATATGAGAACAAAAAGAGTGTACAAGGTACTTGCCTTATAACGTGACGATTTTGGTGGTGGTATTAACCACGGAAAGAAGAAGCGATGTCGGCAACGGACGGCCGCACAACGGCGGTAAGAATGGTGGCAAGACGGTAGCTAGCGAGCAACGGTAGCAACGGTGAGCGACGACAACAACAAGGTGGCGCGGCGTCGGGTTGTTTTTCGGGGTTCACGGGATCGTAGAAGCGGAGTCGTTGGCTCGAAGGTGGAAGGTAAAGTGGAGCTTGGGTGTTGCTTGAGCTCTCGGGTGTGAAGAAGGCAGAGGAAGAGAAGAAGGGAAAATGAAGAATGGGATGTAGATAAGAGAAGAGAAAGAGGTGGGAGGTTTTGCATGGGTGTGTGTGTGTATATATAGAAAGGAAGGGATAGAAGGGGTGTAGAAAAATCAACGAAGGGATAGGAGTGTGGATAAATGAGAGGGGTTAGTGGGGATTAGGTTGGAAACTAAGACTAAGGAGGAGAAGTCAGTAGAAGTTAGGTTGTAGGAGAAAAATGAGAAAGTTAGGCGTAGGATTAGGCAGGATTAGGATTAGGATTAGGATTAATCGGGGTTTAAAATTTGTATTTAAACTCCGATCGAAAAATTACAAAATTATAGAATTGATCAGAAAAATATTCTGGCTTTAGATAAAGAGTCCAAAGAGAAAAATAAAACTGATCTGAAAATTGAAGTACAAAAATTCACGTAATAAAATACGTGCAACTGGAACAGGGAGTTACATCCTACCCACCTTACAAAAAATTTCGTCCTCGAAATTTACATAAGCGAGATATAGGATAGCATAAGAAGTATGTTGATTCTTGATTTTGATGATCACAACACAGTGCAACATGTGTCTATGTTACACAGCTAACAATGCAGTGCACATACAAAAGACAGTTCTAGCTGAACAAATGAACAAGCTCAAAAGGATACAGATGAAGACTTCACTCAAGACAAGACTCAAGACAAGACTCAAGACTCAAGACTTCAAGCTCAAATGTGTTATATTGTTGCGTCTTGTAAACATTGTATTTTACTTTCTGTTGAGTCTTAGTCTGATGTAAAGCCTTGTCAACACACACACACACACACTCAAAATATTTCATAATGTGTGTTTCTTAAACCCCCCCCAAAAAGAGTCAAAACAGTTTGAAGAATTTTAACTCTTGAGTACCAGTCGACTTAAGCTTCTGCCAGTCGACTGATAGTACAAAACTGTTTAAAATTATTCAAACTCTGATCAGTCGACTCATATGGCAACCCAGTTGACTGTTCGAGAGCTTTTGACCGTTTTCTGTTTTTCAAAATCGAATTTTTTCAAACTCAAAATTTCAGATCCGTTGGTTGACAGTTGTGTAACTGTTTTTCCCAACGTTCAGGAGATCAAACTCTTTATATAGAGTTTCATATCTCACTGAAAAGAACTACTTGATTTTCATACACTCGAGCATTCTTTGTGAAGAACATTCTAAGTGATTTTCTGTGAGAAACAAAGCTTTCAAGTTCATACACTTTGGTTCTCTACATTCAGTCCAGTATAGCATTGAATTCGCTCTGGACTGAGTATAGAAGTCGACCTATTTCGTTAGCCACGTGCATCAACACATACAACAACAAGGCTATAGGTTGACTGTAAAGTATTCTTGTACTCTTGCTCTCGGTTGGAGAGTGGTTTTGACTCTTGGTTGTAGAGTCGGTGTCTTTCCACTCTTGGTAGTAGAGTGGGTTGCTTTCTCTGGTTGAGAGAAAGGACTACGGGTTAGACAAGGTTGTTGTCTTAACGCCGTAAGGTATTCTTGTAATTTTTCAAGAATAGTGGAAATCTCAAGTGGGTTGCTTGGGGACTGGATGTAGGTCGGGAGGACCGAACCAGGATATATCTTGTGTACTCTGTGATTGATTATCTTGTGTTTGCATTTACTTTTGCTTATTTAAGTTCTGCAAAACTTGTCTGGCCAGTCGACTCAGCTTCATATCAGTCGACTGATCAGTCTTGTATTAGTTGTTCTCTTTGTTTCAGCAGTCGCCTGCCTGATCTATAAGTCGACTGCATCGAGAGTTTAAATTTCCTTTATTTTGGCTATATCAGTCGACTGGTTCACCGCTAAGTCGACTGTGCCGAGAGAAATTATTTATTCCGCAATTTATTTTTGATAAACACTATTCACCCCCCCTCTAGTGTTTGTTGCTTCGCCTACAGGATCCAACAAAGTAATTGCAATACACTTCAATGAAGAGTACAACAGAAGATAAAAGAAATAAGGAGTACAAAGGCACGAAAATAACTAAAGACAAATTGTGCATCCTTAACTGGAGGACTCAACCATTTAATGTCTAGGCTCTGAATCTGAACCACCGACATCGCTAACATCCTAGTTCAGCTGAGTCACAAGCTCATCTCGTTCTGGCACATACTCCTCCAATTTTCTTACTAACTCCTTAGGCGATGGAGCTGAAATCAAGATGTGTCTAGCCTTACTGGATATAAACTCCTCAGCCATAGCTAAATCTATGAAGGACAGAGGTGAGTCGTGATATCTATCAATATTTAAAATACCCACCGGTTTGCTGTGGATCCTCAGTTGAGCCCATGTGATTCCTTCAAACAACTCCTCAAGTGTTCCATAACCTCCGGGCAAGGCTATGAAAGCATCAGCAGCACGAGCCATTTCAATCTTCCTCTCGTGCATGTTAGAGGCAACTCTAACATCTCCCACAGTTCCTCCAGTAATCTCTTTCGGCATCAGCGACTTGGGAATCACTCCCAAAACATGTCAGCCACCAGCACGAACGGCATTAGAAACTAGGCCCATCAATCCTATGCTCCCACCACCGTAGACGAGATCGATATTTCTCTCTACAAGCTCCTTGCCGAGCTCGATCGCGGCTTCTTGGTAGCTAGCTCTTTTGCCAGAGCTACTGCCACAAATCCTACCAAATCTCGATGAAGATGATGAAGATGAAGAAAGCTTCTTCATACCCACTTCTCCTTCCTCTTGCACCGATTTTGTCTTCATCCCTACCACCGATTCTTGATCTTTTCCTTCCATTTGCCAAGAAAATCCGAGCTACTACTCTCTCTCTTGCTTTCTTGCTCCCGCCTCTGCTACCGGCTTCTCACACTTTCTCTTCTCCGAAGCTTGCTCCCGAGTTGTCTTCTTCTTTCTCTTCTCTCCTTTCTTCCCCGGCTTCTCTCTCTCTTTCTTTCTTCTCCGACTTCTCTCTCTTTCTCTCGTTCTCTCTTTCTTCTCCGACTTCTCTCTCTTTCTTCTTCCTCTTTCTTTCTCTTTTTCTTTCTTCTCTTTTTCTTTCTTCTTTCTTTGACTTCTCCCTCTCTCTTTCTTTTTTTTTATTTTTTTCTTCTTCTTGTCTTTTCTACATTAATGCACTGCCCCTATAACCGGCCTATGGTCAATATTTGCAATTTGTTCTCTATCCATTCTAAATATAACATCGAACCCTGAGATGTTGATGACGATTTGCTTTGAAATTCATTCCACGAATCAATAAGAGACTCTGCTACGCTTTTGCTGCGCCACTTTGATGGTGATGCTTTTAGATGCTGATATCACGTGATAGCGATCGATGAATTGAGCAGAATTAAGAAATGGTAACACGAAGATGTTGGTTGTCAAATTTATTTGGTAAAGTGGATCCCACCCACCAAACAATATTGAAAAATTGTGGCAAGATTGGCGCCACAAAGAAAAATGGGAAAAACGGGAATGAATAATTTGTCAGTTACTCATCTCTCATTCCTATAAATGAGAGGTTTAGGAAGAAGAAAAATTTAAGCAAGATAAGAACAAGAAACAAGCAGAAAAGAAGAAAAAGAATAGAGTGTATATTTGTAAGGTGTAGTAATACCAGTTTTAGAAAATAGTGAAGAGTCTTCTTCTTGTTATTCCAATTTCCAATTTGTTTGCCATTTAGCCAAACAAAATTCCTACTCTCTTCCAACAGAAGATTCAAGAAAATAGGGATAGAAGGAAATAACTAGTATGATACTCAATAATGGATTGATCGATGAGAATGAATGCAATGTACAGAAGGTAACAAACGACGCAGGAACTGAAGTATGACTAGATCGAAATATACCATCAACTGTTTCTTTGGTGGTCTCTGCCTCCTCTGTAATCAAGTTATGAGCCTGATTACACTCTCCAGTATGTCCTCCACTGGGATTTGATCCTCCTATTGGTGTGACACTCTTTCTCTTCGGGCAATCTCGAACCTTGTGATCATTCGCTCCGCATACAAGACACAGGTTGTTGGCTTTTCAGTAGTTCTTGCGTATGTGTCCAACTCGACGGCAATAATAGCACTTTTGGTCCTTCTTCGGAGTCACCGATGAGTAAGGTGATGCTCTAGTAGCCGGGGTCTGAACTGGCCTCCGTATCGGTCCACCTGTAGACTGTGCGACAGTAAGGAGTTGTAATGCCCCCTGAATGGCAGTCCACCCTCTATGGATCTGCTCCTGAGTATCGAGCATGGCGGTGTAACTCTTATGCTGGTGCACAAAGAAGTCCCATTGAATGAAGTTTGCGACATCCTGTACCCTATCCAGATTAGCTCTCACCAGTTCATTTTGCTCTTGCTGTAGCTCCATCGTTCGTTGCATCTCCTGGAGAATGGCGACGATCTCCGATAGTTCATCCCTGGGTGTAGAAGTCGAAGAGCATCCGTGAACCATAGTCTGAAATGCATATTCAAATCGGGTAAATCTCCAGATGGCAAGTTGGTTATTAACATTCATGTGATCCACGTGGTGTGTATATTGTTGAGCTTAGCATGGTTCAAGACTAGGCTCTGATACCACTCAAAACCTGTCACGCCCCGCTTCCCACTATACGGAAATACAAGCACGCAACTGAGGCCCAGCGAATGATATACATCATCCATAAGCTGTAAAATTATAAGCTCAACAAGATCTTTATAACACATTTACGTAGACAAATATAATAATCACATGAGCTGAAAATTAAATAACCATCATTTGGATAATACATCATCATCGGGTCAAGATGCCCGGGAATACAAGGTGCCAGAATTAAAACAGTACGATAAGCAGTTCACTATAACAAATAGATAAGATAGCAACTGAAAGAAAAACAACATGAAGCAGTAAGGAAGGAGCAACGATCATCTAGAGAGTCTGCTCGTCGGGTCCATCAGTACCTGTATAATTATTAACTCAAAGAAAATAGAAAAGTTCCCGTTAGAGCAAGTTTCGGACAGCAAGTAGCAACAAGCAGAAAAAGGGGTAATATAACAAGATATAATATGGAAGAAACAAGAAGTAGTATAAATACAAATACAATATGGAAGTAAACAAGAAACTGGGACAATATGATCATGTAAGTAATAACTGTAACTAGTGTATTCTAGACTTCAAGATATAAATAATTGATAACCTAGGCTCAGTTAATCGATATTCATGTAATCAAGGATCGAGAGTCATGTAATCAAGAGTCATGTAATCATGAATCATGTAATCAAGAATCAAGAGTCATGTAACGAAGAGTCATGTAATCAAGAATCATGCTTAGTGAAGATCTCGGGTTTATCTGTCCTATTAACTTATCTAATGCACACAATCTAGTGTCCCATACCACAAGTTCCGTGCATATCAATCATGTGACGTTTAGACTTAAGTAGTGAATTCTATAGGATTATGTACTCGGGTCTTCCAGTGATAATATCAAGGCATGTAATCATGAATCATGTAATCGAGAATTATGTAATCAAGAATTGTGTAATCAAGAATCAAGAATCAAGAATCACTATTTCGAGAAACACGGACCCCCTTCCGAGTATATTTCCCTATATTGTCCACTATTAAGTCGTACCCTTATAACCCCGGCTTGTTATTCTTTTATAATTAATTAGGAACATCCAATTGGTACGACTAGTGGAACGGTGTAATCAAGACAGTTTAATCAAGAAAAATATCAAGGGTAATAATCATGGATATGAGAAGTAAAATGAGTATATGTATCGAGAGTAGTTATTATAGAATTATCAAGTGATATAAAATGCATTCTATCAACCTCCGATTTTTCCTCCACGGCGATACGGAGCTAAAAGATCCACCACTTTAATCCCTGTTTCAAAGATTGATAATTTTGTATTATTATATCTATACAAGGTATTATTATAAGAACAATAATACACTCAGTTCATTAAATATGAAAAGTAATGGATTTATATGCAAAAACGTAGAGATGAATTTTTAGACAACTTGACATATCTGTATTCAAATTCACTTTTCCGTTGTTACAGAAAAGGAAATCCAATTCTGTCAGAAATTCTAGAAAATAGACTCTCTTCCGGTTCTAACTTATATTCACACGATACATTCTAGAGACAGTAGTTATGCGTACAAATTCATTCTTTGCTGGTTTCGATGTTTCGCGCGCATTCTGGAAATTCAGAGTCACAATACTAAAACTGTGATATCTCACAATCTATTCATCCGATTGAGAAACTGTAGGATATTTCGGATATCTAGACTCGAAGGGCTACGATTTTCATGTAGAAAGTTTTTCGATCCAGTGTCGGGAACATGGTCAGATTCTCAGTACGAGATACCGGTTAATAATCCCGTGCAGGTTCAGAAATTCATGATATGTCAGTACTAAAATCGCGATATCTCACAATCTATACATCCGATTGAGAAACCGTAAGATGTTCTGGATTCGGGACTCGATGGGCTACGATTTCAATGTAGAAAATTTTTAATCCAGTATCGGGAACATGGTCAAATTCTTAGTGCAAGGTCAAGAAATTTGAGAGATAGTAAGGTTGAATATTTGATATTCGATAACACGATTCGAAATGTGTTAACGATTCACTCTTGAGTTGATATAGCATGAAACCAGTGACTCGAACGGAGTTTGACAATAAAATATGATGATAACTAAACTACTTGCCACGAGTCCAAGGAAAATGCTTGTACGAGAACAAAAAGAGTGTACAAGGTACTTGCCTTATAACGTGACGATTTTGATGGTGGTATTAACCATAGAAAGAAGAAGCGATGTCGGCAACGGACAGCTGCACAACGGCGGTGAGAATGGTGGCAAGACGGTAGCTAGCGAGTAACGGTAGCAACGGTGAGCGACGACAACAACAAGGTGGCGCGGCGTCGGGTTGTTTTTCGGGGTTCACGGGATCGTAGAAGCGGAGTCGTTGGCTTAAAGGTGGAAGGTAAAGTGGAGCTTGGATGTTGCTTGAGCTCTCGGGTGTGAAGAAGGCAGAGGAAGAGACGAAGGGAAAATGAAGAATGGGATGTAGATAAGAGAAGAGAAAGAGGTGGGAGGTTTTGCATGTGTGTGTGTGTATATATATAGAAAGGAAGGGATAGAAGGGGTGTAGAAAAATCATCGAAGGGATAGGAGTGTGGAAAAATGAGAGGGGTTAGTGGGGATTAGGTTGGAAACTAAGACCAAGGAGGAGAAGTCAGTAGAAGTTAGGTTTTAGGAGAAAAATGAGAAAGTTAGGCGTAGGATTAGGCAGGATTAGGATTAGGATTAGGATTAATCGGGGTTTAAATTTTGTATTTAAACTCCGATCGAAAAATCACAAAATTATAGAATTGATCAGAAAAATATTCTGGTTTTAGATAAAGAGTCCAAAGAGAAAAATAAAACTGATCTGAAAATTGAAGTACAAAAATTCACGTAATAAAATACGTGCAACTGGAACAGGGAGTTACAATATCTTAGAATGATTGATCGATGTTGCTGAAATTGTATATTTGACTGATATCCATGAAATAGTTGTACCACTGTTAAGAAAACATATCCTATCTGTGATCTCCCCTTATGGGGATCATATAAATAACATGTATCTGTATATCTAACAAGGTCAACACATTTATAATATAAATCAATATCTGATGCACAGTGCTAAATAAAAGAGTGCGCCTATTGCACTCAAATAAGGTACTTCATGACCCAAAATATATTCATTTTCTTCTTTCGGTCGATATGGATCCTCAGTCAACTTCTAGTGACCTTACCACCATAGGTGGGTTAAGTAGACGACAATCACTCATATTGAATCTGTTCAGGAGATTTTAGCATATTTGGCTTCTGGTAAAATTTCAGTTTTACTGTGCTCGGTCTGCAAGTCGAGACAAAATCTCAAATTCTTCTTTAGGATAGCTAATTTCCTTTTCAGTCTTTTCAAGAGACCCGTTCAAGTTTATATCCTTCCCTAGACATATATTTTCTGAGTCTATTGAACCACATTCTTCCGGATTGTTTTAGTCCATATAGGGATTGTTTTAGTCCATATAGGACTCGTTTTAATCTGATACCGTGCATATTTCTTGGTTTAAATCCTTCGGGGATTTTCATCTATATCTTACTGTCTAGGTTACCATATAGGTATGTTGTTATCACATCCATGAGTCTCATTTCGAGTTGTTCATAAACATCGAGACTTATCTAAATGTGATGATGTCCATGACCAAGTAATATGTTTCTTCATAATCTATTCTTGGTCTTTGTGAGAATCCTTAAGCAACTAACTGTGCTTTATACCGTTGGATCTCATTATTTTTATTTGTTTTTCTTACAAACCATCATTTAAAACCTACCGGGTTTATTCCTCATTGGGTTTGTACTATAGGACCAAACATTCCACATTTTAAGAGCGAACCTATTTTCGCTTGGATCACATCCTTCCGTTCTGGCCAATCTTGTCTCTTTTGACATTCAAGGATTGTTCGTGGTTCAGTGTTGTCCTCATTTTCATCACCCTTTTTATTCACATTTGCTAATGAATATAAGAAACTGTCATCCACGACAAATTAATTTACATTTCAAGTTTCTCATGAGCATGTGTAAAACATGGATTCCTCGTTATTGTTGGGTACCAGTACCTTTTTCTCAGTCTTTTCTGGGATCTGAGGCATATCCTCGACCGGAGTGATATGCTTTATTTTGTAGAAATTAAATCTTTGGTTCAAGACATCTTCCAGACTGTCATAAATTCTCTACAGGAGATGTTACTTCAGGAGTTTCTTCTTCAGGAGAATAATGAACTCTCTCTACAGGAGATGCTACTTCAGGAGCATTATGAACTTTCTCTATAGGAGATGCCACTTCAGGAGTTGCTTCTGTAGAGATGCTACTTCAGGAGCTGCCTCTTCAGGAGCATTATGAACTTTCTTTACAGGAAATGCTACTTCATGAGCATTATAAACTTTCTCTATAGGAAATGCTACTTCAGAAGTTGCCGCTTCAGGAGGATCATGGGCTCTTCCACATTTTTTGATGTGGTATTGTTTCATTTGTTTTTGGTATTTTGAGAATTCACGACGTTCTTCTCGAACGAGGCATTATCTCCCCCTAACAGCGGGAATATTGTCTCATCGAAGTAATACCATAAAGTTCTAATTGAAGCATACTAGAAAAATGAGTTGTAATTGAAGCATCAAGTAATACCATAAAATGTCTAAACATGCAATATGTAATCAGTAGGGGCAAATGAAAAAATTATGCATCAAGAAATTCGAAAGAAATATTGTTTCCAAATCATAAGTGTTAAAACATGGTTCAAAATATACTAACATAAGCCATAAAGTCTCAATGTCAGGTAATGCAATTTTAAATGAAACTAAGCTACTGATAATCCCCCCAAAATTCTGCAGATGTCAAGTTTGTCTTTTCTTGTTCCTTAAGATCCTAGTCAAGGAGGTCATCATTGTCTATGTCAAGGGTAGCAATTGCTGCAATCTTCTAGATTTTCTGATTTGTGGCCACCGCTTCCGTTGATGCACGACAGGTGCTAGACCAATGACCTTCACGCCCACACTTGTTCCTTTATCACTTGAGAGGGGGGGGGGGGGGGGGGGGGTTGTCCTTGATTAGGAGTGAACTGCTGGATCAAAATGGTATGTGACTCAACTACCCCAATTTGAGTAAAGTAGATCCATGATGTTAAGCTGGAAAATTTCTCTAGGATGAACTTGTAGTTCCCTATACTAGAGGTTACACAAAGGTATTATTTATTGTCACGCCCCACTTTCCAAACTACGGAACACGAGTACGTAACGTAGACCCAGTGAATAATGTAAACACCATTCATAAGCTGTACCAGACTAACTCAGCAATAAGATCAACAAATATACAACCACGAAAGAGTATAACCACATGAATCAATGATAAAGTTCCAATAATAATGAAATAAACCAACAGTATAAATATCCAATATCTGGGAAAACAAATCTACGGGTCATAGAGCCCAAAACAAAGTACAAGAATAAAAGAGTTCCGAAAAATAAATCTAGCAACAACTATAAAACTACGCAGCGGAAAACTGGATCCATCACTAGAAACGTTGCTCACCAATGCCTTCGGGAATAGATCCTTCAGTACCTATAAATTCCTGGTCTAAAAAGAAATAAAATAGTGCCCTTAGAGCAAGTCGTGGGCGGCAAGTATAGAAAACAAAGGATAATAGGATAAACATGAATATCAAGGGAAATGAACATGGTCAAAGACAAAGAACAAAACAAAGAGTAGGCAATATCAAAAGGTTACAATAATCACACATGAAATGCATGATGTCAAGTCAATGTCAATACAAGATCAATTATGCAGGTTGTTAAGTATTTTATTAACCTATTTAGTGCACATACTATTGCATCCCATACTACAGATTCCATGCAAGCACAGTGATCATTTTAAACCGATGGTGAATTCACAGTTCGTGTACTCGACATTAATAATAAGAATTTACGTGCAAGAATCATCAATAAATTATTGCAGTCAATGTTTCTCCTTCTATGTCAATACGATATAACGATGAGGCCTTACCGAGTACATTTTCCGATTGTTCACTACCAAGTCTACCCATAATAACCCCGGCTTGTTAATAGTTTATTTTTCATCCTATATGAGCATGCAAGAGGGTGTCAATTTTGTATACTACTATGTGTGACTAATTCTAAGCGCTACAAACAAAGCATGAACAAAACACATCATTTAACACATTTCACAAAATTAGAACCACATGACCTTGTTGTACTAAATCATGGGTGAGGGTCACCACGCAATAGCAAAACTGAATCCGCCCAAAGATCTGGAAAATAGACTTCCATACGGTTCCAACGAGTATAATTAAGGTATATGAAAGTCATGGGAACTAGGGTGAAAGTTCTAATCAAATCAGGTTTTGTGTTCAGTCAGCATGCAGTAGGTTATGTTCCATTAATTAATTCGGGTCAGAAAACTCATGATTAAAATCTACAAAAATTCGGGGAAGTAGCTATGCATGTCTAGGTTCAGCATGAATTATTGCAGATTTTTTCTTTACTTATAACAGGGTCAAATAAAATAAACAACAGCAGGATACGCATGAAATTATGGGTCTGAAAATTGCTAACACAGTTGCAGTAAAGTGATGATATCTAACAGATGGAAAATTGGAATTTAAATCCAGAGTAGGGAAAAATTATCTAGATATCAAGGACTACATTTTACGTTTAGTAAGTTTCCTCAAATTATGTCATTAACCGAGCTAAAAATCTGATTTAAAGTGAAACATACAGCAGTCCAGAAAATCAACTTAACATAAAAGATAATAATTAATTCACACGATCACATATAGCATGCAAATTGGTAATCCAAACTATCCTAGGTGTCAACATGCAAATTTCTAAGGTTTAAGATACATTTATCATGGTCATGGTGTCAATTCATCAATTAAATCCAATTCTAGTATGTTCAATTTCAATGTCCAATCAACAAGTAATCCTATGCATGATTCTAGTTGTTTAATGTGCAAATACATGAAACATTGGGGACTAGGTTTAGATCGAAGAGAAGCACGATGTTAAGAGCATGTCTAGTTAGCACGATGTGAAGATTATACGGAATTGTCAAAGCTGTTTTTGATAAATAAAAGGACAGGATCTACTTGCAGGAGATCAAAGAAAAATCTTGAACACAAATAAATAAAAGGGTTCAAGAAGAGACTTGCCTGTATTTGCAGATATTAATAAAATAGAATAACGGGATCATAATCTCGGAGAAAATCTCCCAAAAATTGCACGAAGAATCGACCCCAACAGCAAGATCCTAGAGCAAATTCCACACACTGGATCAGGACAGAACGCAGAACACCAATTCAGATCTGGCGCACACAGAACACGAAACACAATTCCAGCCAATCAGATCCACTGCCTCACATCGGATCTAGCCCAAACACAGAACAACAAAGATAGGATCTGCTGTGGCCGAACACGAAACACCGGAACTGACCACTCAGATCTCGACCTCACATCGGATCTATGCCGAACAGGGGATAGCGGCTTGGGATCTGGTGCGGCAAAACACGGGACATCAATCTCGATGAATCGTGGCGCGTCTTCAATCTCTCGACAGCAGAGGAGAGAGAGAGAGCGGCGGACTTGGCGGTGCGACAACTGCAACGGCGACGTCTATGGTGGCAGAGCAGCGTCGTGACCACGGTCGGGAAGCGACAGCGATGACACAACTCCGGCGATACTTTGTTTTCGCGGTTGAAAACAGGGGACGACGACACGGCGATGATCGGGGCTTGGACGGCAACGCTAGGGGGGTGCACAGACGCAACGAGGGATGACGAAGACGATGAACGGGAACGGCGATGGAATAGGGCGACAGAGATGATAATATGGTGACGGAAAACTTCAGTGATTGGGTTCGGTGGTTAACGACGAGGATGGGGGTGAACGACGGCGACGACGATGTAGAGGAGACGGAGACGGAGACAATGACGATGACGGGGACGGGCAAAGGTAGAAGAATGGACGGGGAGCGGGGATTTAACGGCGTGGGTTTGGGTTTCGGCAAACAGAAAGAGAGAGATGGTTACGGGGAGAGAGAAAACGGCGTGAGAGAGAGAGAGAGGGTAATTAATTACGGTTAATAATGAGGGGTATTTATAGGGATCAAGAAATTAGGGTTTAGGGTCAAAATATTAGGTTTTGGGTATTGGTTTTGGCTCCAAAAAGCGACAAACCAAAGCAATAAGATGTGACGAACACAAGGGAGAACAAATCGAATTCAAAATATATAAGAGCCAAATCCACAAAAGACATAATCCAATTAAAAGAATGCAGATTGATCCAAGGAGAACAAAAGAACACAAGAAAAAACAAAAATGCATCACAATAAATGAGTTCAAATACAATAATCAAAAGAGTACAAAATACACTAAAACTGAAAATAGGGCTTACAAATCCTACCCACTTTACAAGAAGAATTTTGTTCTCAAAATTCATACAAGTGGTACATAGGACGAACCCGAAACAAACAATAACAAACAAGCAAAACAAAACAAGCTCTACTTAAACAAATGAGGGAACTTCTCCCGAATCTCTTCCTCTAAATCCCAAGTAGACTCCCCTGGCGAGCGAGGATCCCAAGAAACTCGGACCAACTTGATGACTTTATTCTTTAGCACCTTCTCTCGACGGTTTAAAAAGAGATGGATCGAATCTCACAGGACAGATCCAGCCTCACAGACAAGTCTGAGTAGTCAACCACATGACTGTCATCTCTGATGTATTTTCTGAGCTGAGAAACATGGAATACATTATGGACACCCGCTAAAGCTGGCGGTAATGCGAGCCTGTAAGCAACCTTGCCCACACGTTCCATAATATCGAATGGACCGATGAATCAAGGACTCAACTTGCCTCCACCGCCGAAACGGATAACACCTTTCCAAGGCAATACCTTAAGGAACACATGCTTGCCTGCCTTAAACTCTAGAGGTCTCCGACGACAATCAGCCCACCTCTTCTGCCGATCCTGAGCGGCCTGCAATTGCTTGCGAATCTGAGCCACGACATCAACTCAGGGCCTAAAAGTTTCCTCTCACCGATATCATCCCAACAGACTGGCGATCTACACATGCGCCCATACAAAGCTTCGAATGGAGCAGCCTTGAGTCTCGCCTGATAACTGTTATTATAAGAGAATTTGGCCAAGTGAAGATGATCTTCTCACGAACCTCCAAACTGAAGAACGCAGGATCTCAACATATCTTCTAGGATCTGAATTGTCTTTTCTGACTGCCCATCCGTCTGAGGATGGAATGCTATACTGTAGCTCAGCTTAGTACCCAAGCTCCTCTGCAAACTGTTCCAGAACAGAGACCTGAATCTCGTATCCCGATCCGATACGATGCTGATAGGAACTCCATGTAGACGAACAACCTCATGAACATACTGCTCAGTCAAACTCTCCGTAGACTGACCCATACAAAAAGGAATGAAATGAGCACACTTCGTCAGTCGAGATCCACTATCACCCAAATAGCATTATGACCTTTAGGACTTCTCGGCAAGGCTGTCACAAAGTCCATGTGATATTCTCCCACTTCCATTTAGGGATAGGAAGGGGTTGCAAAAGTCCTGCGGTCCTCTGATGCTTTGCCTTCACCTGCTGATAGATAAGGCACTGGGCGATGAATCGAGCCACATCTTGCTTCATACCATGCCACTAGAAATGCTGTTTCAAGTCCATGTACATCTTGGTACCACCAGGATGTATAGAATACGGGGACCGATGAGCTTCCTCGAGTAGCTTCTGCCTGACCTCTCCTCTAGGTACACACAACCTAGAGCCAAACCGAAGCGACCCATCAGCATGGACAACAAAATCAGACATTGAACCAGCTTCAACCTCGCTCCAAAACTCCTGCAATTGCCTATCACTCCCTTAAGCTACCTTGATCTACTCTACTAAGGAAGACTGCAACTGCAACAACATAAGCTGCCGATCTGATCCGGGAAGCAACACATCCAACTCAAGCCTCCTCATGTCCTCCATAAGTTCCTTCTGTTGAGTGAGGAACATGGCAGCAGGCCTCCGACTCAAAGCATCTGGTACCGAATTAATCTTGCCCGGGTGATACTACAAATTCATGTCAAAATCTCCCATCAACTCTAGCCATCTTCTCTGCCTCATGTTCAACTCTCTCTGCGTGAACACATACTTGAGGCTCTTGTGATCTGTGAAAATCTCAACTCTATCCCCAAGCAAATAGTGCCTCCACAACTTCAAGGCAAAGATCATAGCTGCAAACTCCAGATCATGCGTAAGATAGTTCTTCTCGTGAGGTCTCAACTACCTCGATGCATAAGCGACAACTCGGCCTCGCTGCATCAGCACTGCTCCCATACCTCTACTCGAAGCATTACAAAAGATCACAAAACCACCCAAACTGTCGGGTATAGTCAGCTCTGGCGCTGACGTCAACCGACACTTTAACTCGGCGAAAGCTTCATCACAAGCTTCATCCCAGACGAACTTATGCTCCTTCCTGGTCAAACTGGTCAAGGGTCCAGCAATCTTGGAGAAATCCTGAACGAACTTCCGATAGTAACCAGCCAAACCAAGAAAACTCCACACTTTAGAAACAGAATTCGGAATAGGCCAATCCTTGACCGTAGAAACCTTTGAGGGATCCACAAAAACACTAGCACCGGAGATAATGTGGCCAAGAAAAGCAACCTGATCCAGCCAAAACTCGCACTTGTCGAGCTTCCCAAACAGCTGGTTCTCTCTCAAAGTCTGCAGAACCACCTTCAGATGTTCAATACGATCCTCCTTGTTCTGCGAGTACACTAGTATGTCGTCGATGAAAACCATGACAAACTGATCCAAGAACAGCGAAAACACACGGCTCATCAAACTCATGAACACGGCCGGTGCATTAGTCACTCCGAACAGCATCACCAAGAACTCATAATGCCCATATCTCGTTCGAAAAGCCGTCTTCAGCACTTTCCCTGACTTCACCTTAACTTGATGGTACCCGGAATGCAGATCCAACTTCGAGAACACTGAAGTACCACCCAGTTGATCGAACAAATCGTCAATCCTCGGCAACGGATACCGATTCTTGACAGTAACATTGTTCAACTCCCTGTAGTCAATGCAAAGCCTGCGGCTTCCATCCTTCTTACTGACAAACAGGACTGGGGCTCCCCAAGGTGAAACACTAGGTCTAACAAAACCCTTATCAAGCAGCTCCTGAACTTGCACCTTCAGCTCTGCCAATTCGACTGGCACCATACGATACGGACTCTTAGAAATAGGGGCCATACCGGGCAAAACATTAATGCCGAACTCCACATCTCGAACTGGCGGCAAACCGGGCAATTCCTCGGGAAACACATCAAGGAAGTCCCGCACAACCAAGGGTGCAACAACCCTATCAGAACCCATCGACGCAAAGGAAACAACCTCGATATCCAACGAGTTCTTGACATGCCCTGACGGTGTCTCACCCGCATGGAAAACAAAAGCTGGCTGACCAGAAGGTCGAAAAGTCACCTTCTTCTCCCGGCAATCAATCACGGTACAGGAAACACCCAACCAGTCCATGCCCAGAATGACATCGAAACCGGAGTTGGGAATCACAATCAGATCAGCCGATAACACCACACCACCATCTGCAACGGACTCTGCTTGCAAACCCTAGAACAGACAATGACACCTCCTCCAATGGTGATTTCCCAAGATGCGGCCATAGCATCGCAAGCCAAACCATACAGATCACCAAAACGAGCAGAAATAAAAGAGTGGGTAGCACCCGAATCAAACAACACATGGGCAGGGAGAGAGAAGACTAAAATCACACCTAGCAGAAGATCAAACAAAGAATAAGGTGCCAGCAAGATATATACACGAATAATTGCACAAGGAAAGAGAAAAATAAATAGAAATAACATGTAGAAAAACTGAAAGAAAGAAAGAAAGTGCAACTACTGTGATATACCTGCAACCACTTCAACAACAACTACCGCTTCCTCGGCTGTCAGGTTATAAGCCTGACCACGACCACCAACCTGAACACCTCTAGGAGCCACACGCCTCTGATCAAAGACTTGCCTCTGCGGAGGAAGAGACGGCCTGCCGTGACCACGCATCGGCGCTCCTAGCTGAGCAGCACCAGTAATCGGCACAGGAGCTCTGTTCCTCGGACAGTCACGAACCATATGCTCACTGCTCCCACACACTAAACACTGTCGTTTAGCCATCCTGCAATCTCATTGTGAATGCCCAGTCTTATGGCAAAAGACACAAGTCTCAACATTCCTCGGGACAATAGGTGCATACGGCTGTGCTCTCGCGGAAGGGGGCGGAACTGGCCTCCGAATAGGTCCTCTGGAAGGCCAAGGTGCAACGGGGTGTGAAACAGTCCTCTGAGGAACACTACACCTACTAAGAGTCTGTTCCTGAATCCGTGCCGCATCCAGAACATCGGAGTAAGCACGAAGCCGAAGAGCAGCTAAACGGTCCTGGAGAGGAAAGCTCAAGCCCAACAGAAAACGACTAGCCCGAGCCTCATCAGTGGCAATGTGGGTAGGGGCAAAGCGACTGAGTCGAGTAAACTCTACAGCATACTCGTCCACGGAACGGGTTCCCTGATTAAGATAATGCTCAAATTAATACTATCACAAGTGAAGTAGGCAACAACAAATGACAATTAAGAACATTATCTAACTGACCTGATTAGAGAAACAAATTATCGCTCCATCTCTGCCTTGGTGACACTGGGAAAGAACTTCACCATGAAGCGCTCAGAGAAAGTGACCCACTCAATGGGTCACGGCATCCTCTCGGATTCAACCCGCCATCAGATATGAACGAGATCCACCTGCTGGATGCGAACCACATCCACACGATCTGCCTCAGCAACATGTGCAGTGACCAGCAGTTGCTCCGTCCGAATAAGCCATTGCTCGGCTTCCAACGGAGACTCGGTACCCGAAAACTTATCCGGATGCAACCTCATGAAATCTGCTACCGTACCAGGCCTCGGTGGAAGAGCCCCAGGTGGAGGTCCAGCGGCATTCCCATTGGCTGCCAAAGTGGCTCTCATCAGCTTATTGTGCTCCTGCTGAAGAGCCATCATCTGCTAGATCGTCTGGAGAATAACATCGTTGTCCGGCTGCTAATCCGAGCGAGAAGAAGAATTCCCACAAGTCATAGCCTGAAATACGATCAAAGATTGTCAGTACCCAGATTATACGTTGGTTATTATACAAGTATTTATGTGATTATCGTGGTGTGCAAATCACTACGTTAACCTGGCTTGAGCCAAACTCGACTAATATACCAATCAAAGCTAACCCTCGTAAAGATAGTAATGTTTGATTGATATATTACTCAACCTTGCGCTCTGATACCACTAAAAACCCTGTCATGCCCTGCTTCCCAAACTACGGAATACGAGTACATAACGTACGCCCAGCGAATGATGTAAACACCATTCATAAGCTGTACCAGACTAACTCAGCAATAAGATCAACAAATATACTACTACACAAGAGTATAACCACATGAATCAATGATAAAGTTCCAATAATAATGAAATAAAACAACAGTATAAATATCCAACATCTGGGAAAACAAAACTACGGGTTATAGAGCCCAAAACAAAGTACAAGAGATAACAGAGTTCAGAAAAATAAATCTAGCAACAATGATAAAACTACACAACGGAAAACTGGATCCATCACTAGAAACATTGCTCACCAATACCTTCGGGAACAGATCCTTCAGTACCTGTAAATTGCTGGTCTAAAAAAAAATAAAATAGTGCCCTTAGAGCAAGCCGTGGGCGGCAAGTATAGAAAACAAAGGATAATAGGATAAACATGAATATCAAGGGAAAGGAACATGGTCAAAGACAAAGAACAAAACAAAGAGTAGGCAATATCAAAAGGTTACAATAATCACACATGAAAGGCATGATGTCAAGTCAATGTCAATACAAGGTCAATTATGCAGGTTGTTAAGTATTTTATTAACCTATCTAGTGCACATACTATTGCATCCCATACTACAGATTCCATGCAAGCACAGTGATCATTTTAGACCGATGGTGAATTCACAGTTCGTGTACTCGGCATTAATAATAAGAATTTACGTGCAAGAATCATCAATCAATTATTGCAGTCAATGTTTCTCCTTCTATGTCAATACGATATAACGATGAGGCCTTACCGAGTACATTTTCCAATTGTTCACTACCAAGTCTACCCATAATAATCCCGGCTTGTTAATAGTTTATTTTTCATCCTATATAAGCATGCAAGAGGGTGTCAATTTTGTATACTACTATGTGTGACTAATTCTAAGCGCTACAAACAAAGCATGAACAAAACACATCATTTAACACATTTCACAAAATTAGAACCACATGACCTTGTTGTACTAAATCATGGGTGAGGGTCACCACGCAATAGCAAAACTAAATCCGCCCGAAGATCTGGAAAATAGACTTCCATACGGTTCCAGCGAGTATAATTAAGGTATATGAAAGTCATGGGAACTAGGGTGAAAGTTCTAATCAAATCAGGTTTTGTGTTCAGTCAGCATGCAGTAGGTTATGTTCCATTAATTAATTCGGGTCGGAAACCTCATGATTAAAATCTACAAAAATTCAGGGAAGTAGCTATGCATGTCTAGGTTCAACATGAATTATTGCAGATTTTTTCTTTACTTATAACAGGGTCAAATACAATAAACAACAGCAGGATACACATGAAATTATGGGTCTGAAAATTGCTAACACAGTTGCAGTAAAGTGATGATATCTAAAAGATGGAAAATTAGAATTTAAATCCAGAATAGGGAAAAATTATCTAGATATCAAGGACTACATTTTACGTTTAGTAAGTTTCCTCAAATTATGTCATTAACCGAGCTAAAAATCTGATTTAAAGTGAAACATACAGCAGTCCAGAAAATCAACTTAACATAAAAGATAATAATTAATTCACACGATCACATATAGCATGCAAATTGGTAAACCAAACTATCCTAGGTGTCAACATGCAAATTTCTAAGGTTTAAGATACATTTATCATGGTCATGGTGTCAATTCATCAATTAAATCCAATTCTAGTATGTTCAATTTCAATGTCCAATCAACAAGTAATCCTATGCATGATTCTAGTTGTTTAATGTGCAAATACATGAAACATTGGGGACTAGGTTTAGATCGAAGAGAAGCACGATGTTAAGAGCATGTCTGGTTAGCTTGTGTAAACCCTCGATAATCTTAACGGAATTGTCAAAACTGTTTTTGATAAATAAAAGGACATGATCTACTTGCAGGAGATCAAAGAAAAATCTTGAACACAAATAAATAAAAGGGTTCAAGAAGAGACTTGCCTGTATTTGCAGATATTAATATAATAGAATAACGGGATCAGAATCCTGGAGAAAATCTCCCAAAAATTGCACGAAGAATCAACCGCAGCAGCAAGATCCTAGGGCAAATTCCACACACTGGATCAGGACAGAACGCAGAACACCAATTCAGATCTGGCGCACACAGAACACGAAACACAATTCCAGCCAATCAGATCCACTGCCTCACATCGGATCTAGCCCAAACACAGAACAGCAAAGATGGGATCTGCTGTGGCCGAACACGAAACACCGGAACTGACCACTTAGATCTCGACCTCGCATCGGATCTACGCCGAACAGGGGATAGCGGCTTGGGATCTGGTGCGGCAAAACACGGGACATCAATCTCGATGAATCGTGGCGCGTCTTCAACCTCTCGACAGCAGAGGAGAGAGAGAGAGAGCGGCAGACTTGGCGGTGCAACGACTGCAACGGCGACGTCTACGGTGGCAGAGCGGCGTCGTAACCACGGTCGGGAAGCGACGGTGGCGACACAACTCCGGCGAGACTCTGTTTTTGCAGTTGAAAATAGGGGACGTTGACATGGCGATGATCGGGGCTTGGACGACGACACTAGGGGGTGCACAGACGCGGCGAGGGACGACAAAGACGATGAACGGGCACAGCGATGGAATAGGGCAACGGAGATGAAAATATGGTGACGGAAAACTTCAGTGATTGGGTTCGGTGGTTAACGGTGAGGACGGGGGCGAACGACGGCGATGACGATGTAGAGGATACGGAGCCGGAGACGATGACGATGATGGGGACGGACGAAGGTCGAAGAATGGACGGGGTGCGGGGGTTTAACGGTGTGGGTTTGGGTTTCAGCAAACAGAGAGAGAGAGAGAGATGGTTATGGAGAGAGAGAAAATGGCGTGAGAGAGAGAGGGTAATTAATTAGGGTTAATAATGAGCAGGTATTTATAGGGATCAGGAAATTAGGGTTTAGGGTCAAAATATTGGGTTTTGGGCATTGGTTTTGGCTCCAAAAAGAGACAAACCAAAGCAATAAGATGAGACGAACACAAGGGAGAACAAATCGAATTCAACATAGATAAGAGCCAAATCCACAAAAGACAGAATCCAATCAAAAGAATGCAGATTGATCCAAGGAGAACAAAAGAACACAAGAACAGACAAAAATGCATCACAATAAATGAATTCAAATACAATAATCAAAAGAGTACAAAATACAGTAAAACTGAAAATAGGGCTTACATTTATTTTCCTTGCTCAAGTTTTCAATATGATATCCGTTGCCCTTATGTCCATAAAACTCAGTAGATTTCTTCTGGAATTTCAAGAGTATAAGGCATTCTGAATAAGCTACTGGCTCATAGTAGATGTGTTCCATTGGGTAAAATTAATTGTGCTCTACCAGAGCCTTCAATAATGTCAGCAGAACCAGCTATTGTGGATACTACGTTCGAACTAGAATTAATATTTGGAAAAAAAAATCATATTCTTAAGGATGGTGTGAGTAGTAGCACTGTCAATCAGACATAAGCTGGTTCTATCTAGTTTCTCCATGCGTTTCATTTCCTAAAGATGTAAGATTTGATCAATATATTCAAGAATTCTAGACATTTATAGAAACAAGGAGAAATTCCTCATAAATATTCATACACTTTAGCATAAATGTATCTTTAAAACATGTTTCACAAATAACCAAGGTTCCGTGCAATTTGTAAATATTCTAGACTTTATTGCAAAAGATACTACTATGTGACAACATGAATGATGCAAAATCATGAATAACTTGGTTTTAGTAGCATAACGAACATGACTGATGTCATATAAGTTCTTTAGTGAGAATATTAATTCAGGGACTGCATTGCATAATATGAAATAAAAAACATCAAAATTATAGTTAAATCTTAAATTCGATGTCAGATCGGATGTCGGGTGTGCCAAAGATCTGAAAATATAAAGTGCCAAATGTTCTACAAATATCACGAATCCCTTTAATACAATTTTAGTTTTCTGATTGTTAGTTTCACTAAAAACTCCAAAGTAAAAATAGAATACTACGATGTCCATCTGTTATGCTAATCCACAATTCTGGATATATTATTTCATCCATTTTGGAAAGAAATAAAACTCTAACTTACCACACTTTAGTAGAAGAGTTCCTAAGCTACATCTGTAGTGCAATCCTCTTCCCCATTCCAAGATTATTTGAAACTAATGAAAATGTCTTGATCCAGAAATGCAATTTCATAGAACAATATATTGACATAGACAATAATATTCGATTTCTACAACCTAGAGAATTAATTCACAAAGTTATGATATTAAGTTATCATTAACAATAAACAAGCCTTAGTTAGATGAATGCTTTAGAAGTCCAACCTGCACAACTGAAGAATTCGACATATGGAATTGAACAGATTGGCAACTAAGTGAAGGATAAAATGAAGGAGATTCACATGATTGGTTTGTTATAGTCAGAAAGGTCTATACCTAAAATGGATATCTAATCCACAACCAAAATCATCCAACATCAATCTGAAAGAGCTGCAAAATGGATATTAACAACAAAAATTATACATTTACATATATCTCACCTGGACATCAGGATAGTATCGTTTAACAAATTATAATTTATATCATTTTATAGTACGCCATCATCATATGCCCCCTGCAACTATGATATTGACAACATACTATATGAATGGAAATAGTAATGGGTAACAAACAAGTTCTGACATTAAGATCCACATACTAATTCCTACAAAATGAAATAGAGATAGGAAAAAACATAACAATTATTTGGATACTATTAAACGACTTAAAAAAATATGCATCTCACAAAACAATTTCAAACAAGTTATCAACATACTATTAAACGACTTTGATTCATAATCAAAGCACTTAAACTGCATCTCACAAAATATATGCTTTTTGACGAATATTGTTTAATCAACAATCAATTAATCAAATTATTTTACCAAATGAAATCACAATCTCAATTTAATAAAACCAGAACCTAAAATTAATAAGATCAGAAATAATTCATCAACAAGATTGTAAATCACAAAACTCTAAAAGCATCACGGATTCCAATCATTTTCTACTTTCTACCAATAGATTAACATATAACAATCACAATCAGATCTCGCCCAAAATCATTTTAAAGCACAACGCGACTAATGCGTGCTTCAGGGCATTTATACAACCACTCATCTATACTAATCAAGAGTCTCTTCCAGTTTTTACATCAAAATGTGCTTAGGAAGTAATACGAAAAGAAATATTTTTTAAAATATCGTAGTTCCCTGTTTGAGATTTATCGCTGAATAAGATTTTCCCAAAGAACATTGCCAAATAATTAATTGCTTAGATTATTTCAAGAGAACAAAATTTAGTTTGACAAAAACTATTCTGGTACATTATGAGCATCAAAAGACACTTTCCCTATTAAAAAGGAATTGAAATTTACCATGCAAAACAACGAAAATCTCACAAGATCCAACAGTGTTAGACTAGGTATACATGTAAATAAAACTGAAAATTTATATGTAAATGCCTTTGAATTTGATGAAAGTGACAAACCAAGAAAACATGTGGATAAGCAATCTATTTCAAAAAGTCATCACAAGTGTTCAATACTAACCCGATAACAATATTAGATCTAAAGCTAGGTTGATTTGTAAAGTCATGGTACAAACCCTAACCCTAGATCTACGTGAGAATCAAATCTAATCATCAGATCTAAACTAAAGCATGCAAATGAATCAAAAGAATTCCTGATATTCATCGATCAAATGAAATAAAATTAAAGGCATACAGAACTTAACAACAATGGCACACGGATCATGAATAAATCGATTATCATGCAACTTGTTAAGGTTGACGACATATCTTTCTTGTCGTGGTTAAACCAGCGACCTTTCTTCGAGCCATGGTGCTGATAACGTGTTACAAAAGTAGAGAGATGGAGATATGTAGCCGAAAATCTAAGTCATATGGCTTTTTATTCATAACATATATATAGGGAGGAAGTTAGGGTTAGGGTGTGGTAGTGGGCTTGAGCCGTCACCTGAATAGGTGGGCTTGGGCTGCCATCTTAATAGATGGGCATCCATCTAATAGGTGATCACTATTTCACAACAAATCCAAAATAGTTAAATTCAGAATCTCACCAAATCGGCAAAAAATAGTAGACTATGAAATCTGCCAAATTAGTGAAGTTTGAATTGTCACCAAATCAGTCAAAAATGGTGGACACGCACGAAATCTTGCCAAAATAGTGAAATTGGAATTCTCACCAAATCAGCAAAAAAGGTGATATATTAGCTTACAAAATCTAGCCGAAATAGTGGAATTCGAAATTTGTACCAAATTATCCGAATATGGTGGATTATATTTATAGGCCAAAATATCTGGTCTAAATAGTGAAATGTAGAAATTTTCAAAATCAGCTAACACGATGGACTAAATAGCCTACAAATTTGGCCAAAATAGTCAAATTCAGAATTTCACAAAATCGGCAAAAAACGGCGGATTATAGCTCACAAACTATGTCCAAAATAGAGAAGTTGAAAAATTTCCACCAAATCACCAGAAAACAGTGGACACCCACAAAATCAAGCTAAAATAGTGAAATTTGAAATCTCACAAAATCGGTAAAAGACGTGGCTCACAAAATGTGATCAAATAGCAAAATTTAGAACTTTTTTACCAAATCAGCTGAATATGACTACAACCAACAAAATCTAACCCAACCCAACTGCTTCGTAGTTTTGGGCACCTTCTAGATAGCTTCCTCCCCTGGTTTGGACATTTCATTGCTAATTTTCAGGCACATATTTGTCTCAAGATGAGCACTCCCATCATACAAAAATCCTCTATAAATATCATTCATTTCCTCCATTTCATAGACCTCCAAAAAAAGAGAAGAAAACTAGGGTTAGAGTTGGGGCTTTTAGAGGAAAAAACTAGGGTTTTTTTCTTAGATTTAACCACTAAAAATCTATCTTTTTCATTTTTTTTCTCTAGATTTTTAGACTCCTAAAATGGAGAAGGGCTAGAGTTTTACTTATCTGTAGAAGTTACTTTCTTTTTTTTCTCTCATTTTAGATAGTTAGTCTCTCATCTTACACCATATTTATTTTTTTATTTTTTATTTTATTTTCGAGCAAGAAGCTTTAGGAGATCTAGGGGGTCCTCGTCAAAGAGAGTTTCTCTTATGCTCTTTTCTTGTCTCCCTCTTTTTATTTATTTCATTTAGCATTTTTGCATGAGAAATGTGGTTCTTTTTCATAAAGATCCATTATTTTCTTCATATTTAGCTCTCTACTTGCATAATAAATTAGTTTCTTCCTTTTTTGGGTTAGTTTTAGTTTAGGAATTTGTTAAGTGTTAGGTGAGAGTTAGTTTTTCTCTCTCTAGTTGATATGGGTAAAAATAGAACTAAATTGGGACCGTTCAAATTGGGCACGGATCATAAAGCTCTCAGGGCGTAAAACGGTAATTTCACCTATAAACGGGTCCGAAAATGGGAACCGAGTCTTTTTCAAGCCCACTAACCCAAAAAAGGGGTCTGTCTTACTGTGTCAGGGTGGCAGCCCACTACAAACCAGCCCAGCTCATTTAGAGAGATTCAAATTCATGATTATCTCTAAGAGGCAGTTTAAACCAAACTCTTATCATAAAACGACTTAAACTCTCTGGCTTATCCAAAAACACCAGGACATGGAGATAAATGATTATCTCTAAACTGTCTCCAAAGGTAATTATAAATACCCCTCTATCCCCACCATAAGAAAGGTAATAAGTATTTTTTCCACAAACGCTCTTTCATAATCTTCCTGATTACTGACTTGCGCGTCGGAGGGTTCGTCACCGGAATCTACCCCGGTGTTTCGAACTTTTTGCAGGTTAGCGGCAGCGGCGAGAAATAGTCAAACACCGGCAAGAAGTCAACATGTTCACTTTTATTGTTCCTAGAAGAATTCACAAATTATCTGTTTGCTCCCACACCGAAATTAGCAACAACAGATTGACGCCATATGTGGGAACAGAAAAAGCGATCCAACCACATATCCCCGGTGAAAGTAGTTTCTAGTCATGCCTCCGAAAGGAAAAGGGAAGGCAGCGGCGTCCAGCCGAAGAGCCACTCCTCTTCCTCCTCCTTCCACACTCCAAGATGTTCTTCCTCAACCAGACCAATAAGTTCAGCAACCGTAGCTTGAACAGCCTCTTTCTTAACAGCCTCTTCCCAGGTCCAGGGGGGCTGCCCTGGGGGCTCCCATCGAAGCCGTCAGGGACAACACTCTCACCATGACCACATCTCAGTCCACAATCCTTCAACCGAGTCCTTGGCCTCTCAAAGTCCTCCAGGGCCGAGAGATCTCTGCCAAGTCATTGTTAACCGTCAACAGGGGGCAGACCTCCGCACTTGCTTGAATGAGAGGAGAGCCCTTGATGAAGTCTCTCCCCGCTGGAGGGGGGGTACCGGTCACTCAGGCATATTTCCAGAACTTCAAAGAGGATCCTAAGAGCTCTCAGCATTGCCACAAGTCACGATCAATGTGCACCTAGTCCTCACCATACCGTGAGTCACGATCAACGTGCATCTAGCCATCGCCATACCCTGAGTCGTGATCAACATGCACATAGCCCTCGCCATGCCACCCCTCACGAAGGAGAATCCCGAGGCCCGACCTGCCGTGACCTCAGAGATGACTCAGTCCATTGCCATCTCCAATAGATGGAGAGGCTCCTTAGCTGACTCGACCTAGAAGACGAATAGCGGGGCAGGAATTTCTGCCCGAGCAGGTCTCCCTTCTCCAAGGCCATTATGGAAGCTCCGGTCCCTGAGACCTTCAAGCCCCAGCGGATCATATCGTGAGTTTCAGAACTCTCATGATGATCCACTAAGCCTCAGATGCACTTCTTTGCAAGACCTTCCCAGACACATTGAAGGGATCTGCGAGAGAATGGTACTCCCGACTGTCCCCTGCCTCCATCTTCTCATTTGATCAGTTTGAGGAACTCTTCCTCACCCATTTCGTCAGCAGCTGCAGAATAGAGAAGACGAGCGCATCTCTATTGGCCCTCAGTCAGAGGAAGGGTGAGCGCCTAAGGGACAATGTCTGGTGCTTCACAACCGAGACTCGGTCTATCGCCTCTTTTGATCAGTCGGTGGCCTCTGTAATATTCCGACACAACATCAATCATGCCGAACTAAAAGCATCTCTCGCCAAGAAGCCACCCTGGGACTTCTCGGAGCTCCTATTGAGAAGTGAAAAGTATATTCAGGTGGAAGAAGCCCTCCACCCTAATGACCAGAAAGAGCTATTGACCGGGAACAAACGAAATGGAGTAGATGAAGAAGGCACTAAGAAGCTCCAGAAAGATAACAGCGGCCAGCGCCACCCTCCTCCCCGTTTCGAGAAGTTCACCCCTCTCAATGCCAGTGTTTCGACTATCCTTATAGATATCGGTAAAGACGGGCTGCTCCAACCTCCCCCAAAGATGAATACCCCCGGTAAAATGAGGAACAAAGATAAGTGGTGCCACTTTCACAGGGACCATGGTCATGAAACACACGACTGTCGGGCCCTCAAGGATGAGACTGAAGCCCTTATTCAGAGAGGGCAACTGGCCAAGTTCATTAGGAAGGAAGGAGTTGATCCTCCACCACCCTGAAGGGCAAATAAGAGAACTAAAAGACCTGCTGAGTCCCTTGACCTGAACCAATCATGCACTTCATCCACGGAGGCCCAATGGGGAGAGAGTCGAACTTCTCCCAAAAAGCCTTCATCCGAGAAGTAAACTGAGTACAGAACCATCCTCCGCCCAAAGGCTTCGGGGCCCCCGTGACCTTTTCAGATAGAGCCTTGGAAGGCATCTGAACGCATCACTGCGATGCCTTGTAATCAGCCTCCACATGGCCAACCACGAAGTACGTCTGATCCTAGTCGACAATGGCAGCTCTGTCAACATCCTCTTCTTAGAGGCCTTCCAAGGCCTTAAGTTGTCCGGAGACCGCCTAAAACCCGCCGACCACACTCTCCACGGATTCTCCAGGGTGCCAGTGACTATCGAGGTGGTTATCACCCTAAATCTAACTGCTTGCAAAACCCCTACCACCTGAACAAAGCCAATGGATTTTATAGTTGTTGATGTAAAGGTTGCATACAATGCCATCCCCGGCCGACCCGGCTTGGTCGTGCTTCAAGCCGTACCCTCCGCCTTCCATATGAAGATGAAATTCCCTACCTCCGCATGGGTGGAAGCAGTTAGGGGGAGCCAGGAGACTACCCAAAAATGTTACATGACTTCGGTTGGGGGTCCGGTTCTCTCTCAAAGCCCTTGCACTCCCCAAGGGAGCAACCGAGCCGTCTCAGAGCCGGTCGATGAGTTAGAAGAAGTAGTTTTTTCCAAAGAAGACCCGACCAGGACGTTCCAAATAAGCAAAGTCCTCCCCCACTCAGCCAAGGCCGACATCATCCAATGCATAAGAGGGAACCAAGACCTATTCGCTTGGACTGCTATCGATATGCTCGGTATTTCAAAGGAATTAATCATGCATCATCTCAGCATAGCTCCCGAAGCTATACATGTCCAACAAAAGCGCCGCAAGTTTGCACCGGACCGCTAGAAAGACATCAAAGAAGAAGTAGATAAACTCTTGGCAGCTCGGTTCATCCAAGAGGTCAATTACCCCGAGTGGCTTTCCAACGTCGTGATGGTAAAGAAGGCTAATTGGAAGTGGAGGATTTGTATCGACTTCACCGATCTGAATAAGGCCTATCCAAAAGACCCGATCCCGCTTCCTAGTATCAATGCCCTAATTGACGTTACTTCTGGGCACGAGCTCATGAGCTTTATAGACGCCTTCTCTGGGTATAATTAGATCTGGATGTTCCCCCCTGATATTCCGAAGACTTATTTCACAACAGACCAAGGCCTATATTGTTACCGCGTATGCCCTTTGGGCTAAAGAACGCCAGGGCAACATATCAGCGCCTCGTCAACCAGATCTTTAAGGGAAAAATCGGGAGGAACATTGAGGTTTATGTGGATAATATGTTGGTAAAAAGCCTCCAGAAACAGGACCATGTGGTCGACCTCCAGGAAGCCTTCAATGTCTTACGAAGTCACAACATGAGGCTCAACCCATCTAAATGTGCCTTCGAAGTATCGTCTATCAAATTCCTAGTTTTATGGTTAGCCAGAGGGGGATATGGCTCCCCATCCAATACCAAGGAAGTGCAAAGGCTCACAGGGCGCCTCGCCACCATAGGGCATTTTCTGTCTAAGTTAGGGGAGAATTGTCTCTCGTTTTTCAAGGCCCTAAGAGGAACAAAAGGTTTTGAGTGGGGGCAATCTTAACAGGAATCGTTCGACCAACTCAAAACATATCTGGTCAATCCCCCGCTCATGAGTAAGCCAAAGCCTGGGAAAATTCTCTACCTTTACCTGGCCACATCGAAACAAACCCTCAGTGCCGTCCTAGCGAGGGAAGAAGACAAAGCTCAGAGATCGATCTATTACGTGAGTAAGGTCCTCCGGGATGCTGAACTCTGCTATTCCAAGATTCAAAAGATGGCCTTTGCACTGGTCATAACTGCTCGAAAGCTCCGCCCATATTTTCAGGCTCATTCGGTGGTCGTTCTTACCGACCAACCCCTTAAGCAGGTGTTGCACAAGCCTAAAAGTTCAGAGTGCCTCATGAAATGGTTCATAGAGCTGAGCCAACCCGAATCAGCTATCAGCTAAGGACCGCTATCAAGGCTCAAGCCCTAGCAGAATTCATAGTGGAAAGCACTATCCCCGACCCCTGCAAGGAAGGCAAGGAACCTCTGTTCTGAAGCATTTATGTCGATGGGTCCTCGTGCACTGAGGGAAGTGGAGCGGGGGTCATCCTAACCGGCCCAAATGACTTTGTTCTCCAGTATTCGCTTCGCATCAACTTTCGAGCATTAAACAATGAGGCAGAGTATGAAGCTCTTATAGCCAGTCTATTCTTGGAATGCAAGGTTGGCGCTCAACACATCAAAGTATTTAGTGATTCTCAACTGGTGGTGAACCAAGTCTCGGGGGAGTACGAGGCTAGAGATGACCACATGGACAAGTATCTGGCTTAGGTCAAAGAGCTATTAGGGACCTTATAGGAAGTAGAAGTCATACGGATCCCCCGAGAAGAAAATAGGTAAGCGGATGCCCTTTCAAAATTGGCTTCCTCTTCTCTCTAAGGGCTTGAGCACAGTGTTTTGATCGAAGTTGTTTTAAGACCTAGCATTGAGGAAGGAAACCTCAAATTGATGGAGATACCACCCATGGCACACGAGGAAAATTGGATGCAGCCCCTTCTCAAATTCCTCGAAAAGGCATCCTCCCCGTAGACCCCAAAGAGGCTAGGAAAGTCAGAACTAGAGCCGAGTACGCTCATTGAGGGAGTCATGTACAAGTGCGCCTAAACCCAAGTAGACAGTAGACCCTATTTGTGGTGTCTCTCCCCCCCAAGATGCCTAATACGCTCTTAGAGAGGTCCATGAAGGAGTTGGCGGCGCCCATATGGGAGCAAGGTCCCTTGCCCGCAAGATCCTGAATCATGGCTACTTCTAGCCCACGCTCCTTAGCGATGTCGAACAGCATGTTCGCCAGTGCGCCCCCTGTTAGAGGTTCTCATCCATTTAGCGTTTACCTCAAGCTGAGCTATCCTCCTTATCCAGTCTGATCCTCTTTGCCATGTGGGGAATGTACTTGCTCAGACCTTTTCTTCCGGCACCTGGTCTGAAGAAGTTCCTTGTCATTGCGATCGATTACTTCTCAAAATGGATTGGAGAGGAGCCCTTAGCAACAATTACCGAGAATAGGGTCCAGCAGTTCTTCTGGAAGAACGTTATCTGCCGATTCGGCATCCCTCGGATCTTGGTGATTGACAATGGGACCTAATTCACAAGAATGGCCTTCCGCAACTTCCGTGCGGATCTCGGCATCCAGCAGCAATTATCCTCAATATCCCACCCGCAATCCAACGGTCAGATTGAGAATGCTAACCTGCAAATTCTCTCTGGCCTAAAGAAGAGCGTCGACAAATCTGTAAAGGGGTTGTGGGTTGAACGACTTCCTAATGTGCTTTGGAGCTACCGTACCACTAAACAGACCCCGACAAGAGAATCTCCGTTCAATTTGACATACGACTTAGAAGCCATCATCCCACTCGAAGTTGGCCTACCCTCTCTCTGCTTATTGGCCTTCAGTGAAGAAAAAAATTCAAACCAACTCCGTGGCAACCTCGACCTCATCGACGAGATTCGAGAAAGATCCTCCATTTAGCTTCGAGCAGTCCTACAACAAGAGTGTCTGCCTCACAAATCTCAAGGAAGGAGACATGGTCCTAAGAAAGTTATCAATTTCTTTTCCAAGCAAGAAAGGGAAACTATCACCAAACTGGGAGGGGCCGTACAGGATCTCCAAAGTTGTCCACCCTGGCGCGTATCACCTTGAAGACCGAGGGGGGAGAGAGTGCCTAGAACTTGGAATGTAGAGCATTTGATGAAATTCTAAGAGAGTTAGTTTCCTTAGTTTTTTCCCTTACTTTCAGTTCATCACCATGTAATAAAAGCTCACAACTTAGAAGCAGCCACTTAGTTTTCTCTTTTGTAAAGACAGTTTATTTTTCCGAAGAGTTATTACCAAAAACAGATTGTTTACTTTGAGGTACGACTACTCTTAAAAATGACAAGTTCGGAGTCCAACACTTGGTTCGATGCCACTTTAGCCACTTGAAAATGAGCAAGTGCGAAGTAGCTCGCCATTCAGAATTGCTCCCACAACTGTTGAAACTCTTAAACGACAAGTTTGGAGTCAAATACTTGGTTCGATGCCACTTTAGCCACTTGCAAACGAGCAAGTGCAAAGTAGCTCGCAATTCGGAATTGCTCCCACAACTGTTGAAACTCTTAAACGACAAGTTTGGAGTTCAACACTTGGTTTGAGGTCACTTTCGCCACCTGCAAATGAGCAAGTTCAAAGTAGGTCGCCATTCGAAATTGCTCCCACAACTGTTAAAACTCTTAAACGACAAGTTCGGAGTCCAACACTTGGTTTGATGTCACTTTAACCACTTGCAAACAACAATGCGAAGTAGCTCGCTATTCAGAATTGCTCCCACAACTGTTGAAACTCTTAAATGACAAGTTCGGAGTCCAACACTTGGTTCGATGCCACTTTAGCCACTTGCAAACGAGTAAGTGCAAAGTAGCTCGCAATTCGGAATTGCTCCCACAACTATTGAAACTCTTAAACAACAAGTTCGGAGTCTAACACTTGGTTCGATGCCCCTTTCGCCACTTGCAAACGAACTAGTGCGAAGTAGCTCACTATTCAGAATTGCTCCCACAACTGTTGAAACTCTTAAAAGTAAAGTTCGGAGTCCAACACTTGGTTCGATGCCACTTTAGCCACTTGCAAAGGAGCAAGTGCAAAGTAGCTCGTCATTCAGAATTGTTCTCACAACTATTGAAAACTACCAACCAAAACTCACAACATTCCAGCTGTCCAGCAAAGAGAAAATAACACTTGAATACTTGTTGAATTTTTATTCCAAAAAGAAATCGATTACAAGATTAGAAAGGCACTACCAATACAAACATTGCTTAAGTGCTGAGAAGATCTTATTTCACAACAAAAATTGGGGTTACAAGTCTTATTGGGACAAAAACTCCTACAAAACTCCAAAGAATCACCCTAACTCTTTCTGGGAAGAGGGATGCTCCTATTAAGGGATACACGTGGCCGACGAGTGCTATGCCTTTCTCTTGACCCCTCTGAAGAGATCTCTAGACCCGCAAGTCGAGTCGTGCCATATGGCCCTATGGTTTTAGCGGCCCCTCCGACCGATGCCCCGCTAGATGAACCAGCTACTACGCTCTGAGCATCCCCTAGGACTTGCAGAACTTCGGACAAACGGAGAGCCAACTCATGAAACGACCTTCCTTGGGCACGCTCCTCTCGCAAGCATGATGTGCTCCTCACTTTGCCACCATCAGGAAGCCTTTTTAGTTGGTGAACCTCCATCTCCAGCTCAACTGTTCTCTCTTTAAGAGAATCGTCCTTCACCGTAAGCTTCAAACGAGGTGTGCTCCCCACGAAAAACTCGAGAGTTACCCTCTTAAGATGGGCTACCACCATACTTCTCTCAAGTACCACGTTTTTCAACCCGTCTCGTTTAGTGGTAGTCGAAAGTAGGGAGTGGTGAAGGAGTTTAACCTGTGAAGGCTCTCGAGTAATTGCCTCCCTCGAAGGATTATCTTCTACCACAGCAGGGGGCACTTCCCTCGAAGCCTCATCGCCGCGCCGCACTGCTATCTCTCGACGGGATAACACTCTTATCAAGTAGTGGAGCTCCACTTTAGTTTTTGAATGTCTTTCCCAAGACTGAGCGAGTCCTAACTCAGTAATATAGAGCTTGGTACGAAGCCGAGACGTCCCGCTGTCCTGAGAAACACGTATGGGGAGTGCAAAGATCTTTCAACCAAAGAAAAAGGCAAAAATCACTCTAACTTGAAAGTGTGGAAGCTACAAGATGGTGCTAACTTGAAAGTGTATAAGCTACAAGATAGGTCTAAAGTTCAACTAGGGCTACAATATAGTTTTATGATCAAGTAGAGCTACAAGATAGTTCTAAGATCAAGTAAAGCTACAAGATAGTTCTAAGTTCAAGTAGAGCTACAAGATGGTTCTAAGATCAAGTAGAGCTACAGGATAGTTCTAAGTTCATGTAGAGCTACATGATAGTTCTAAGTTCAAGTATAGCTATAAGATAATTCTAAGTTCAAGTAGAGCTACAAGATAGTTCTAAGTTCAAGTGTGACAGCTACAAGATAGTTCTAAGATCAAGTAGAGCTCCAAGATAGTTCTAAGATCAAGTAGAGCTAAAAAATAGTTCTAAGTACAAGTAGAGCTACAAGATAGTTCTAAGTTCAAGTAAAGGTAGTTCTAAGTTCAAGTGTGACAGCTACAAGATAATTCTAAGTCTCACTGCCATACATAATAAAGATGCCCAAAAGAAGTTTTTCATTGCTAAACTAAAGATACAAAAGTGGTGGTCAGTCCGCTAATAGGCATCAATACAGAAGCGTTCAAAAAAGAAGAAGAAGAAGGAAAAAAAACAACTAACAAAAGTGGTGCGGCTACAAAAGAGGTCAAGGGACCACATTGGCGGACTGATCTACGGGGGGTGTGGGCTCGCGACCGCTCATCTCAATCACCTCCAGCACTGCCACTATAGCCGATTGGGGCTCCGCTATAGGTTCTTCCTCCTCGTCTTCCTCCTCGCCCATCTCCTCCTCTTCGCCGTCTACGGGGTTGTACAGATTGTACCCCGAGCCATCGAAGCCAGGGACGCGCGCTTCTACGTGCTTGAGTGCCCTTACGTACGACTGCTCCATGTTGGAACGCAGGTGTCTCTTCACTTCTGCCTTCGTCACCTCCACAACCGCCTCCACAGTCGCCTCTTTCTCCTTCGCCGCAGATTTTATTGCCTTTGTTGCGAGCTCTCTCTCCTTGCCCGCCCTCCCTTATTCAAGGCGATCTGCTCGTGTGCCTTCGTCGATGTGGACTCAAGGAGACTAATCTGAACTGCCTAAGATTCCGACAAGCACTTCTCTTCCTCATACATCTTCGCGGTCTTTGCTCGCTCCAACCAGTCCTTGTCACTCGCCGCCTTGAGCTCTTTCTTTTTCTCGGCGAACTGCTCCAGCAGATGGCTAAAGTGGCAAGTGATCTACAAAGGCACAAGAAAAATTCCTAAGTGTACAAGACACACAAAAAATTCTAAGTGTGAAAGGCACAAGAAAAGACTAAGTCGTGGAGTTCGAGACGCAACTTACCAACATATTTGCCCTGGCTATCTCTAAGGCATCGTCACCTACCGACCCTGCCTTCATCGCGGTTCGGTCCTTCGGGGTCACCAAGTGCTGCACCGCCAGCATGCACATGGCGGAATCCATGAGGAAACTGTCGTGCTTCATAACGTGCCAGTCAGGGACGAAGAGTTTTTTGTGCTCTTCGGTGAGAATCACCTCTGCCGCTGCGGTAAGAGGCGGATCTTCTAGTGCTAGTGCGGCACCAATGGTGAACTCTCTAGCGGGCGGGGCAGGAGAAACGGAGGGGGAGACTCCAAATTGACCAATGGAGTCATGGGCTCCGAGCCCCATGCGGCTTTGGTAGACGATGGCCCTCGCGGTCGTCCTCTTCCTCTTCTTCCCATCGGGTGCCTTACTACTCAGACCCCCTCGGTCGGACAACATCGATCTGAAGTCTTTGTCCGCTTCTTCTGCAAAAGTGAGGAACGAAGAAATTAGCATATGAAGATATGTAAGTTTACACAAAAATAAGGAGAAATATACGATGCATACTAGGGTCGATCGGATTGAGACCCCCACCAAAGAGAACCTCCTCTGTCATATCTTTCCAACACAGAGGAGGACGGTCCAGAAGTTTTAACACAACCTCATCCTCCTCTGGACTCAACACCGGTTTGGCTTTCGCCCACTTCAGCACCTTCTCTCTCCACCTTGTGGGAATCTCCCACGGCGTGCTACTCCGAATCAAAAAGTACTTCTCCTTCTAAAACTTGATGGAGTCGGGGTTGTCGATCAGCTTCACCCCCTAGCAATGTGACAAATAATACCTGTACTCCGTCTTGCTCTTTCGATGGATTCTGTAGAGCCTTCGGAGAACACTGAGCTAAGGCACGACCCCTGCTGCCTGGTACTGAAGAATAAAGCCGATGACGTGCTTCCACATGTTCAGCATGTACTGGACCAGACTTAAGCGGTACCACTTCAGTACCTCGGTCACAAATGGCGGGAGGGGCAGACGAAGGCCGGCGTGAAATGCGTCGAAGGGGAAGAAACACATATCAAGAAAGGTCGGTGAATAGGCCCGAACACCCAGACTTGGAAGAAGAAGACCGAACTCCCTCGGTATCGCAAAGCTCTTGCGGATACGTACCAAGTCCCTCTCCAAAAGTATTAAGGGGATGTCGTCGAGTTCAGAGTGCTCCCGGGGCCTATTCTCCTCGTACGAGGCTGACATCCCGTATACAACCTTGGCCAGAAGATCGTCGGAGTAATCTCGAACTCTGTCGAGGCTCGTCAAGGGGCACAAAAGCCTTCCTAACTCCCCAGCTTCCCTCACCTTCTCCACTACTATCTCAGTAATCACCGACCCTACCACCCTATTCCCCTTATCCACTGTCAAGGGAACTATCAACTGCCGATCCCCTTCGTGGTCCGAGGTGGAGGTCTCATTCCCCGAGGAAATCCTAGACATCTCGTAAAATATATAAACAAAAATATATATTTACCTTGATGTGACTAATATGGTCGGAATAGTTTGCTGGAAAGTAAAACGCTTGGCAGCGATTGCTAGCAAAACCACCCGGGAGCGAAACAAAAATTTTCATGAATCAAAGAAGAGAATGAGGAATTGAAGGGGGGGTGAAGACTTATAGAGAATGAGGAGCGTCGTTTGGGCTTCAAAGACCTTTGGGCCCCCCAAAAAAATTGAAAAGCCCAAAAGAGTCGTGAATACCAAGCGGCAAAACTCGAAAAGGCAGGAATCTCATGCAGCGCCAAAAACTGTTGACTGGTCAACGGTCAATGGTCAAAGGGGACACGTGTCACTCTGCCGAGCCACCATAACTCTTTGGTGGCGCACTCCGAGCAAACGAGTCCTCGAACGTTAAATCACGCAAAAACCGTTGACTGGCCAACCGTCAATGGTCAAAGGGGACACGTGTCACTTTGCCTAGCCACCATAGCTCTTCGATGGCGTACTCCGAGCAAACGCATCCTTAATGTGAAATCACGCAAAAACCTGTTGACTGGTCAATGGTCAACAGTCAAAGGGGACACGTGTCACTCTATCGAGCCACCATAACACTTCAGAGGCGCACTCTGAGCAAACAGATTCCCTGAATGTGAAATCACGAAAAAACTGTTCACTGGTCAACGGTCAATGGTCAATGGGGACACGTGTCACTCTGCCGAGCCACAATAGCTCTTCGAGGTGTACTCTGAGAAAACACGTCTCCCGAATGTGAAATCATGCAATGTAACATCCCGTAATTTTTAATACAACATTTTGAATTAATAAATAATTTTTAAATCAATTTATTTAATTACTCATAAAATTGACATTTTCGCACGTGCAAACACATGCAAATATTTCAAAGTGTGAATTTAGAATTATGAGTTGATGAACAACTTCTATTATTTGTTATTGGGTATATTTGAATTTTTGGGATTTTTCTGAATAAAGAAAACTATTTTTGTAAATTTTTGAAAGAAATGGGTTTATTTGGGTAAAAAGTCCTTTAGGGGTGAAAATTGAACTTAAAAATTGTTTGGCTGCATTTAGGGCCGGCTATTCAGTAGAAGGCTCTAAGGAATTAGATTATTTCCATATTTGGTTGATTTTTATTGACTTAAGTGAATAAATATGTAATTATGCAATTTTAAGATTGTTGGGGACTTTATTGAAAATATTCTTCCTAGAGAATAAAAGGCAGAAAATTTATTTGGAAAATATAATCTTTATTATTAGATAATAATTCTAATTTTTATGGATTTTTACGAATATTTTATGGCTTACTTGCAAATTTTACAAAGAGCGGGACTTTTGTGCAAAATTGCCACTTGGAGTAAAAACTCAGATTTTGGTTTTTCTGGGCTGTGCATATTGGCTGGCCAAATCAGGAGAGTGAGGAGATTTAATTTTATTTTATTTTAAATTAATTTGATTAACTAATAATTGGAGGGATCCATATATGTAAAAAAAAAAATCTTCTTATAGGGTAATTTTGTAAACTTTGTGAAACCCCTAGAAGCCAATCCCGGCCTATATTAGGGGCAGCATCCGCCTATCCCTATGTGAACTCAAAACATATTTTCTCATTATTTTCTTGGAGTTTAAAGCTTGGATCTTGGACTTTTGCAAGGAGAAGACTTTTCTTTATTACTACTATTGTTCTTCAAGTTGATCTTCTTTGAGGTGGGTGATACTTCTTGTCTCTTGATGTGTTCTACTTATATTATTATGATGAATCTAGTAGAGATCATGCTAGGGTTCGTTGTGCATTTGTAGATCTACATTTTGATTGTTTAATCATGATGGTTGCTATGTATGATGAATGAACTTCTAGATGTTTACATGAACAAAAGATGAAATTTTATGAGAGATGATCATGTTTTATTAATCTTGAATGTTAAATATTGATGATGGATGATAAATCTAATTTGGATCTATAGATTTAATTGTAGATGATATAGATATGTAGAGATAATTAGAACTTGTTATATGCTCTTAAATTCATTCCTGATTAATTAAAGTTGAGATCTTTCCATATTATTCGTTGTTTTAATCATCAAAAATTGAAACTAAATATTAGGGTTTGAATAATTGTTGTATGGATCGAAAATAATTTATTTTGAATGAAGTAGTTTATATATGAAAGATTAATATTTTGCTTAAAGAAATAAATTTAATGAGAATATATGTGATTGTAATGGTTGGATCTTGGTGGTTAATTCAAGGGCATGTTTAAAAAGATTAAAAGATGAATTTTAATGTTTAATTCTCTGTTTTAATGAAAATAAAATTCTTGATGATAAACCATAATTATTCATGCATACAAAGAGTATATGGAAAGAAATATATATGAAAATGCATTCAAATACATGGGGGCTAGGGTTTGGAGGTTTGAATCCTTGGCCAGGGATGTTGGAGTCTCAGGTGAACAGGTACGAGGGTTACTGTTCACGGGTGAACAGTAATCGAGGGTACTGTTCAACCCTGCAGCCTATTGGCTGCTGCTATTCGTTGTGTATTTGATCGTTTTTTTTAATGTTTTCGTGTGGTTTTCAAGCGTGATTTTGTGTGCTATGTCTGGGAGGCTCTAGTGTACATATGGGAGCCTCTATATATGGGTTTAAACGAATATATTTGTGTGGGTTGATTAAGTTTGGATGAGATTTTAAAGACATTGTATGGTCTGGACTGTTGTCTGTTCTAGATTGGAACGAGATTTCGACATTGTTGCCGATGATATTACCTAAAACTTATTAAATAGAAATTGTAGCTCACTATGTCTAGTTTCCAGAACATCTGGCGGATTCTCAATATGACCCATAGATCGTAAAATATGCAATTTCTACCACTGTACTGTCGTAGTTTCAGATTTTAAAAATAACGGTTAGTTTTCAGAATTTATTGAATATGTACTCTTTAAACTAATTTATTTGAGTCCAGATTTTTTTGGTGAATTCCTCGTTATGTGCTAAATTTAAATTGGGTTTTCAAAATTTAATATCGACTATAGAATGTAGTGTTTTGAGGAACGAAATCATGTAACTTTCAGATTTTTGGACGAAAGATAGTTTTCAGAATTTATCGAATATTAACCTTTTAAATTAATTTATTTGAGCCAGATTTTTATGGTGGATTCCTCGATATGTGCTGGATTTAAGTTATTTTTTTCAGAATTTAATATTAATTTTTTAGTGTACTGTTTTGAATGAAAAAATCGTATAATTTTCAGATTTTATAAAAATCTATATTTTCGTGGATGAAATGTGCTTCCATACATATAAACAAGTTCTCATGGCAATATTGGTTGATTAAAAGGAATGTGGTTAAAGAGAGTAGTTTGTATAATTAAACCAAGTTTGGTTCTGATTTGAGGCTTGAGATTATGATGTGGACCCTCGAAAGATTGTTGATGATATGTCGAGTTTTGAGACTCTAGAGGTTGAGTGGGACCCTAACGTGCCGGCGGTTGAGACTTTATGGATATTCTGGCTAGTGGAGCCTTGTTGTTGATTTAGTTTAGTTAAGTCTGACTGGGTACACCAACTCTAGGGGAAATTGTGACTTAATTAATAATAATAAACATAAGGACACGCACTAGTGCAGATGGGATAAATCTTAGGAAACGTAAGTATGGGCTCTGTTGCCAGTTGCACGGATGTATTTCGGGGCTATGTATTTGTTGTGTCTCTAGTATGTTCACGTGGTCGATGGTCGGCAGGCCTATTCGAGGAATGTCTAGAAGTGAGATGGTTTTTTTATGTTCGCGTGTCGATGGTCGGTAGGCCTATTCACGGAACGTATGGTATATTCACATGTCGATGGTCGGCAAGCTTATTCGCAGAATGTACAGTGTATCTGCGCGTCGATGGTCGGCAGGCCTATTTGCGTGGTACATGGCAGGGAGGTGATTCTCCGGGCAGAGCAATGCTTATATGATGCTTGCGCGTCGATGGTTCTAGTCTGCCATATAGATACCGGGACGTAGGCATATTCGCAGAGTATTCTAGATCTTGTTTCTATCACCGTAGTAGGATTAGTTGCATAACAAGGGATAAAACCCTATAAAGTGGAGTACGATAAGGGCTTGCACCGGACCTATGTAGAGTGAGATGCATAGACTCCGACAAGTATGCATTATTAATCATCAGGCGCATTGTGGATTTCTTGACTTGATTCATACTTGCTTTTTTTTAATTTCTTACACTTGAAACTTAGTCTAGCTTCACTTGTTGACTTATGATTTTATTCTTCATGTTTTCATTTAAGTTTGTATTTTCTTTGAATATCACTCAGACCATTATGGCTAAGCCCTGTAGTTTTGGGGGTTAGGAATATCTCTACCTCCATATTTTATAGGTAGGTACCATTAGCATGATTAGGGAGCATGTAGGAGAATATTTAATTTTTATGCATGTCTTGTAAAAAGGAATGATTGTAAAGAGAAAATTGTATTTATGGTGCCGTTAAACACCGTTGTGTTGTAATAAGAATTGTAATTCAAAGTGTTTAAATTCCGCTGTACTTTGTAAAAGAGTTGATGTAATAATATTTTTTTAAATTTTTCCTGTGTTTGAACTATGTTTATAATTGCAATTGAAGTTGATACCGAGAATGGTGCCACTTATTTCTAATTTTATTTATTGAAAATTCGGGGCGCTACACGCAAAAACCCTTGACTGGTCAACAGTTCAACGGTCAAAGGGGACACGTGTCACTCTGTCGAGCCACCATAACTCTTCGGTGGTGCACCCCGAGCAAACGAGTCCCCGAAACATGAAATCACACAAAAACCGTTGACTTGTCAACAGTCAACGGTCAAAGGGGACACGTGTCACTCTGCCGAGCCACCATAGCTCTTCGGTGGCGCACTCCGAGCAAACGAGTCCCCGAACGTGAAATCATGAAAAAATCATTAACTGGTCAATGGTCAACGGTCAAAGGGGACACGTGTCACTCTGCCGAGCCATCACAGCTCTTCGGTGGCGTACTCCGAGCAAATGCATCCCCGAACGTGAAATCATGCAAAAACTATTGACTGGTCAATGGTCAATGGTCAAAGGGGACACGTGTCACATTGTCGAGCCACCATAACACTTCGGTGGTGCAGCCCGAGCAAACGAGTCCCCGAACGTGAAGTCACGCAAAAACTGGTGACTGGTCAACGATCAAAGGGGACACATGTCACTCTGCTGGGCCACCATAGCTCTTCGGTGGTGTACTCCGAGCAAATGCGTTCCCGAACGTGAAATTAAGCAAAAACCGTTGACTGGTCAACGGTCAATGATCAAAGGGAATATGTGTCACTCTGCCGAGCCATCATAGCTCTTCGGTGGTGTGTTCCGAGCTAACGCATCCCCGAACGCGAAATTGCATAAAAATGGCCAACGATCAACGGTCATAGGACACGTGTCACGCTATCGAGCCACCATTGCTCTTCGGTGGCGTGTTCCGAGCAAACATGTCCCTGAACGCAAAATTGCGCAAAAATGGTCAACAGTCAATGGTCAATAGTTAACGGTATAAATAAGGACACTTGTCTTTATCGCTTTTACTAAAAGTTCGATCTTCTAGATCTTCGCACCGATCGTGATCAACGGCTCTGATTTTGCCACGTCATCAGGTAATTTAATAAATTACTTATTTAATTATTAAATTAAATTGTTTATTTAAAAAATCCAAAAAAAATTAAAAATTTGAAAAAATTAATTAAAAAATTCTAAAAATAACTATTAATTCAGAAAAATATTTTTTAAATCTTGAAATATAATTATTAGTTTAGAATAATTAATTAAAAATTTTGAAAATTAATTTTAAAATTCGGAAAGTGAATAAAAAATTCAAAAAAATGATTAAAAATTGAAAAAAAAAATTGAAGACTCTAAAAATAATTCTGAGTATTTTACAAGCTCAGAAAAGTATCGTCATACTCCTACCAAGCACTGAACGTCCTCGAGAATGCCGATGCATTCTATGAACTATTAGAAACAGGCGAACTACTCCTTAAAGGCTGTGAAACTGTAACCCCAATTCCCGTAAATACGTATTTTCTGAATTTTGATTATTGATAAATTTATTTTGTGTTAAATTTGTTTTGAATTGTCTATTAAAATATTTTTCCAATCTAAAATTATATTATTTCTAATGATGGTGTATTTTAAACTTGTTTTATAATCTTAATTTATCGGTTAGTTATATTTGAGCCCAAATCATATATATTATTATTATTGGATTATTTTAATAAAAATTGTTAAACCCGAATAATTATTTTATTGTATGGTTTTATTATTTTTATAATTATAACTATTAATTGTTATTCCTTGATTCTTTAATTAAAGTACATTTAACGAATTGTTTTGTTTTCGTACTTGATCTAATTTTCTTGGCGAATTCCGATTTATTTTCAAGCCAATTTATATGTATTGTATTACTTAATTATTCATTTGGATTTAAATTTTTGTTCATGAATTCTTTGTTTTTCTTAAATGAACTATTTTCTTGTTAATCCTATTTTTTTCTTTGATTGAATTGTGGGTATTTTTATTTAAACCCAGTTGATTTTGATCTATTTCTTAATTGAACCCTAAACCCCAATTTCATGTGTTCTTGACCCAAAACTACTTTTATTAGACCTTAAACCACTATCCCAATACCCTAATTGTACCATATAAATACAAGTCTACCGCAAACCCTAAAAATTGCACAAGTTGGAATCCTAGCTGCTTATTCTCTCTCTCATATTCTCTCTCCTATCCCGTTCTCTCTCCCTGTCACTGATTTCCCTGCCCAAATCCTCCAAACCCATCTTCACCGGCGAGCTCCTCGTCTCCGGCCACCCAATCCTGTCGCCACCCTCCGGCGTCCACCCCTCTCATTGTCGCCCTTCTATCGGCGTCGCCAGCAGACCCCCCGACCCCTCTCTATTATTTTCCCACCCAAGCACAGCCGCCGAAACCCATCCAACGCTGATGTCGCTGCTGCCTTTTTCGTCAATGTCGACCACCCCGACGCCGTTGCTCCCTGTTAAAGCCGCCCCCGCGCGTCACCGCCAGCGATGCCAGACCCCTTGGTTGCCGCCAGTTGCCATTGCTGGTCTCCTTTGCTATGGTTGTTGTTCCTCTTTGTTTGCACGTTGTATACACGTTCTAAATTGTGTTGGTTCGTGGATTCGTCACCCGGGATTCTCATCCCGTTATTCTTTATATTCAAATTAATCGTCTAACAGGAAAGTCACTGTCCTCTTGAATTGTTAATTGTATCAAATTCAAATTTTATTGAAACTCTTTCAAGTAGATCTCTTTGTTACCGTATTATCCATTGTTCATCTCTTCGTTGGGTCTACTGAGGGTTTACACGAGCTAACCCCAATATTCTTGACATCGTGCCACTTTTGACTATAAAGTTTGGATCTTTCATGAGTTCATGTAGAATTAATAATAGGATTGTTCATATAATCGTCACACAAATAAATTATTTAGAGACAATTGATAGGTTGTATGTTGTTTGATCGATTGATGATTGATTGATGATAAATTGATTGTATGTGTGTGTTATAATTTTTATTTATCATGTTTTGACACCCATCATATTGATTACACAATTTATTGACGAAAGAATCGATACCCATCATGTTTAATTAATTTATTTTCAAGAAAACTATCCTAAAATCCTGTATATGCTTGCTGACCTGCATGTTAACTGCTATTGTCGAACCAGTAAACGATCTTAAAATGAATTACTTTCTGAATATGAATTGTAGCCTTATCTTTATAGTTTCCTAGAACATCTTTAATTTCTGAATTCTGAGTTTTGTAGCAAAAGTTATGCCCGTTTTACTACAACTATGTTTTAGTTTTCAGATTTTCAGATTCTTGTATCTTTCATGTTTGAACAGTAAAAAGACCAATCAAATGATAAAATTTTACTCTGGTAATTTTCAAATTGCTACTTAACATGTTTAGGAGTCTAGAAAATATTTTTTATGAATTTATTATTGAGTTTTTGATGATTCTAAAAAAATAAAATAACACAATATCGAAATTCTGCTTGAACATGAAATCTGTAAAGAACAATGTGATTGACCTAGCAACTATTGTCGATTTTGAACTTTAAATATGCGTTGGAACCATGTGGAAGTCTAGTTTCTAGAATTTCTGACAGATTTAGTTTTCGAGTTCTGAAACAGCGAGAAACTGCACTTTTGTACAGACTACTCTTACTGTCCTAGAATTTTATATTCCAGATTTTAATAGATTAATTGTTCTATATCGTAGTATTGCATGAATTAATTTATGTATGTTGCATTGCATGATCCTAATGAGTTATTGTCATCATTCTAATTGTCCCACTTCATGTTGTCGTCCTATGTTCCCCTATTGATACTATTGTTCATCTCATGTCTCAAATTGCATATTATGTTGTTGCATTGATAAATAATTAACAAGTCGGGAATTTAAGGGTTGACTTTTAGTAGTGGACAATATAGGGACTGTACTCGAAGGAGGGGCCAGTGTTTCTCTATTTATTGGTCAATTGGTCTATTGGTCTATCGGTCATCGATTAATTGTAGATTACTGACTACAGTATCTCGATTGATTCGGTCATCAGTCATTATTGAATATCGTTGCCGAGTACATGAACTATAGAGCCCTACCACTAAGTGTAACCCCTGTTCCTGTTAATATGTATTTTTTTCAAGTATTTTTCTGTATTTTAAATCCTTAGTACCTTATAACTATTCTTTCTAAATTGGTTATATTATTCAAACTATTTTATGAAACCCAATTGTTTATTATAAGCCCAATTTCTTATTTTATTAATCTGAGCCCAACTGTTTAATTTAAGCCCAATCCTATAACTAATTTATTATATTATTTTTGAGCCCATAGACCAAGCCCAAACCCAAACCCAGTACTCATATATATTGTATAGACTCCTATCCTATATGATTATATCCAAATTTCCACATTTTCTAAACTGCCCGTACACAAATCCCGTCACATTCTCAACTCTTCACATTCAGTAACCCCATAACCCCTACTCTCATAATAACTACCCATTTATTATATTATATATTTATTATTTTATTTATAAATTAAACCCTTTACCTTCTCTCTCTCCTATCTCATTCTTTCTTCCGTACTCTCTCTCTCCCCGTCTTCCTCTCTCCCCCCTCCTCTGTTCCAAAAACCAACAGACCCAACTCCTTCGACCTCTCCCCCCTCACCATTGCTGCTCCTCCCTATCCCTCACCGTGCACCCCACTTCATCCTCGTCACGATCTCCAGTTGCGCCACCATCGCGTCTCCTACCGCTCGCCCCTGCAGCGCCATCAGCCACCTCTCGTTCGAGCCTCCGAGCTCCCTTTCCCTCTCCCTCTCCCTTCCCCATTCACCTCCAAAACCCAAGAACACCATGTCGCCTCCTCCGCTCGACCCCTTCTCCACTCGCCTCACCGTTCCACCGCCATAGTCGAGCCTCCGAGAACACATCCGCTGCCTCCAAGCTCTAGCCTCATCTCCACCAGTTGAGCCCTCCGCCATTGTCGTCTACCGCTCGCCATTGCTCAATCTCATTACTCATCGCCTCCTTCGCTTGCCAATACCGAAGCTCTGCCAGTCCCCGTCGTTGTACCAGCCGCAGCCTGCCTCCCTCCTCCCGCTCATCTACTGCAGTCGCCGACCTCTTCCGCAACTGCACCTCCCCTCGTCGAAATGTCGACCAACCATCCCGTCGTCTTCTCCGGCTATCTCCTCTCCCAGTGTCTCTCCTTCCTGTCGCTCCGCTGTCGCGACGCGCCAGCCATCACCTACTGCTCAGCCAGTCCCTCCTGGTGCCTCCCCTTGACAGTCGCGATGCTCCCCTGCACTGTCCCCGTGTTGTGCCCTTCGACAACAACACGATAGTGCCTTTGTTGCCATCCCCTACAGTGCCGGCATTCCCCTGTGTTTCCTCTCCCGTTCTCGGCCAGTAGCTCTCGGGTGTGTGTCTCCCCGATGCTGTGTTCCGCTGCCGACTCCGGCCGTCCACCGTCAGCCCCTTCCATGTGTCGCACTGGCCAACCACTGTGCTCCCCATTGGCTTTTGTTGATGATATGTGAGTTGATCACTTTGAATGTGAGCCGTCGATCTCCTCTTGATCATCCGATTAGATCCTAGCCGTCCGATCTCTTCTTGATCATCCGATCATGATGATCATCAACTTCCTTTGATCGCAACCGTTCGATCGATCGATCTTGATCTTCATCATTATCTTCATCATCAGAGAAATCTGACCGTCCGATCTGATCTGATCATCTTGATCTTGATCTTCGATCTCAGCCGTCCGATCGTGTTCGTGAGTGGTTTGTGATTCATTCATTTGTGCTTCGCTGTTCGGGATTCTGATCCCGTTATTCTGGTATTCGATATCATCGTCTTCGATTATCAGGCAAGTATTCTCTTGTACAACTCGTTTGTTCTCGTACAAGCTTTTTTTAAAAAATACCGTAAGTATATTCTTTGACTCTAATTCGTATTCTTCGATCGAATTGAAAACTGTTGCTATACATAATCCATTGATCCCGTATTTGCATATGATCGTGAATACCTTGTTGCCATGCATTACATGAACACGATTGATACACACATATGTGCTCTTAGGATTATATATGATTATGTGCATGATTGTTTTACTCGTGATATTAGTCTCAATATGATATCTTGTTCTTGTTGATTAAAATTAATAAAAGTAACAAGCCAGGATTTAAGGGAAAGACCATAGTAATGGACAAATAGGTAAGTGTACTCAGAAGGGGGCTTGTGATTTCCATGATTACAAGTTGTATGGAACTAAGTGCCACGTAGAACTAAGTACCACATCAGGAGTTGACGGGGGCCACCTCTAGAATCCATTACATGATTAAAAGTTACATGTTTCACGCTACAAGTTTACACTCTACATGTTCCATGTTACAAGTTTGCACGTATCTCGAATAAGACACAATTGACATGATTTTTCCGAGTACGTGACCTACAGAATCTATTACTAGGCCTAAATGTAACTGATTGTAAGTAGCAACCATGTAGTAAAAGGATGGATGCATGAAGTGCTACCTAGATAGAATTAATAAAAGCCATAAAATTAACACGTACACTTATATGATCCAATTACATGTTACATGTTCTTGTTGACTTGTTTACTTGATTACTTGTTTGCATGCCACTTGTTTCATGATGTCTTATTCATGATCTTGTTTACATGTTGTATTTCTCCTATTTCATGATTCTTGGTTCCTTACTCTTTTTCCTACTTCTTGTTATGATTTTTATACTCGTCCCATTAGCATGTACCACTTGCAGCTCGTGACTTGCATTAATAGGTATCTTCTTGTTTCTCCTTTTTGTAATAATGTATTTGCAAGCCCGAATGGAGAATTACCCGAAGGTGTTGCTGATCAAGTGTTTTAGTCTTGTTTATTTTCATGTTGCTTTAGTTCATGTTTTATTTCATGCTACTCTCTATTGTAATCCGGACATGTTTGACCCGTAACTATGTTTTATTTCCATCTGTTAGTTATGTTATGGACTATGTCATGTACTTTTGTTATCCTATTGTGATTTTACATGCCTTCGTGGTTTGTTTTGCTATCTTGTTATTGAGTTACCTGTACAGCTTATGAATGGTGTATTCACATCATTCGCTGGGCTTCAGTCATGAACTCATATTCCTGTATTTTGGAAAGCAAGGTGTGACACTAAGTCTAAACGTAACTTGTTTGTATGTAGCAACCATGTGGTAAATAGATGGGACGCATGAAGTGTTATATTAGTTAGGATTAAAATGATTAATAGACTTAAGGATTGACACATCACCGACATTGCATATTGTTCCTCATTATTCCTATTGGTACCGATTATTGGCTAAGCATTATTGATCATTGATTATTGTTACCGAATATTGAATCATTGTTTATAGCCATTGCAATGATTACAGTGATATTAATTATTGATTAGCGTGCCATGTTATTGATTCCTATTGATCCATTGAATTCATTGTTATACCGTTATTCCATTATTCTCTGCTTTCTCTACTTGCTGTCCACGACCTGCTCTAAGAACAATTTTTCTCATTTTTTAGATGAAGTGTTTACAGGTATTAATGAGAATTACCTGATGGATTGGGAAGAACAACATTGGTGAAAGAATTGAATGCATCGCCGCTTAATAAATTATTGCTTTGTCATGGAGACTTAATTATTAGACTATTGTTATTTCATTGTATTTTGGACTTTTGATCCGAAGATTACTATTTATTTCTAGACATTGGATTATTATTGTATTTGGATATTTTTATTGTTTCATTTCAAGTATTATTGTTCATGAGATTATTATTATTGCCTGCACAATTATTCTGTATTGGTTATATTGTTGAGTTGATCGGTTAAACAACTTATGGTTGACGTTAGTCATTCGCTGGGCCAATGTTACGTACTCGTATTCCGTATTTTTTAGAAGCGGGGCGTGACAGAAACACAATCTTCCGAAGTGGGGGCTCGTGATATGGGTAAAAATAGAACTAAATTGGGACCGTTCAAATCGGACACGAATCTTAAAGCTCTTAGGGGTAAAATAGTTATTTCACCTATAAACGGGTCCACAAATGGGAACCGGATCTTTTCGAAGCCCAATAACCCAAAAATGGGTCTATCTTACTGGGTCAGGGTGACAGCCCATTACAAACCAGCCCAGGTCATTTAGAGAGTAATTCAAATTCATGATTATTTCTAAGAGACGGTTTAAACCACAACTCTTATCATGAAATGACTTAAACTCTTTGCCTTATCCAAAAATACCGGGACATAGAGATAAATGATTATCTCTAATCCGTCTCTAAAGGCGACTATAAATACCCCTCTACCCCCATCATAAGAAAGGTAATTAGTATTTTTTTCACAAATGCTCTTTTATAATCTTCCTAATTACTGACTTGAGCATCGGAGGGTTTGTCGTTGCGATCCATCCTGATGTTTCGAACTTTTTGCAGGTTAGCGGCAGCGGCGAGAAACAGTCAAACGCCGTCAAGAAGTCAATAGGTTCGCTTTTATTGTTCCTAGAAGACATCACAAATCATCTGTTTGCTTCCACCCCGAAATTAGCAGCAACACTAGTTTATTATCATATTTTTAGATTATTCCTAGAATCTCTTCTTTTCTATCTTTAGTTCATCTTGCTATGTATATTTTTAGGGTGCTAGTTTAAATTAACGTTTGCATCTTTCAATTCTTGATTGCATTTCTAGTATATTTACACTTGCACTCACACATCCTTCACATGAAGATTACATCTTTTGCATATCTAGCTAAACGATTTGATCTTTTTAATATTTGTGTATTTCTCATCTCAATTTCAACATCTTTTTCATACTTGCATATCTCTTACCACACTGTCATTACAAAATCTTATCTTTTTCATACTCTACATATTTTTACATGCTTTTTGCATACATCTTTTCACTTTAGGTTGTTGGTTGAGGATTATGCTCTTAGTTTATTTTCTTTCTCAAAAGCTAGCACCTTTAGTTTATCAAAATATTTTAACTATATTCTCATGTTTTACACACACACTTTGTCACTCCTAAGGGGTAGGGAAGCTTATTGCTAGCCCCCCTAAGTCGGGCCACCGACGTGGTAAGATTCCCGATCATTTTCACTTCATTTGCATTTTTCGTAGGATAGGTACTACACTTCACTTGTATTTATTATGTGTCTTTCTTTCTTTGTTTTGTAGGGACTACGCACACACTTCGAGGGATTGCTTGAGGCTGTAGCCGGTTTGCGAATTGGCGTGTCGACTAGCGTGGTCTTCACGAGCGTTTAGACCGAGGATGAGCTCACTTCATCTCCCCATTAGATACTATTTTTCCCAATTTCCGTTGGGTGGCGATCGCGATCACTTGGTGTCGTATTCAGTTGTGTGGGCCGGTGGTGGGATAGCTTATCATACATGTTTTCTAGGTTCAAGTCTAAACGTACACGAGAGATAGTCAAGACCTTTTTTTGCTATGCCAGTCTCCCGTTGATAGAGATTTTTGGGTGCCCACACGCGTGGTGATCACGATGGGATTTCAGGACTGGCTAGTGCTTCTCAAATCCCGTGATTGTACGTATTTCTCTACTCAGCCCATCCTCCGGTAAGGCTCATTTCAAAGAAAAATTGTATGACAAATGAAATCCCAAGTGGCTAACAGGTTGTTTGTTATTGCTTTCATTTACTACTTTGTACGTACACTTCACTGTACACATTTGTGTTTATACTATGTAGGACAGATTTGGAAACACCAATTTATGTGGGGAAGAGGACTGAGTCGTTGAAAAATACAACCGGTTGCGTTTGCCCCATCTGGCCTCCCGCGACACCGTCTGACCACTACCAATGGTGGGATTGTACCTTGTTTCAGATAGTTTAGATTACATAGACACATACCGACGTGGAAGTCTACCTAAGCTTGTTGACCCAATTTCTACTTCTGCATCCTTGTATGTGATTGTGCAACATTGGGGACCCATGTATTACTATTACACTGATGATACTATAAGTGATGATTATTTATGTCAGCATCCGAGAGCAAGTACTCACATTCAGTGGACATAAACACATCCGAATCATGAAATAGAAGCATATGAACAATTGTACAGAGCAAACTCAGAACCATATTCGGGGTATTAAGAGGGCATGGCCCGTATGAACACACATATGATAACCGCAAATGAATAGTCCGATGGAGAGGACGATGTAGAACCTGGACATAGACATTAATCATTCACATATAAAACACCATTAGGGTAACATAATGAAGCACCGAGACAGATCCCTCGTTCACCGCATAAGGATAAAGGGGGTCCACACATAATGACTGGTGATGACATAGACATGTCTTCCCTAATCTCTAAGAGGAAATTTGCACACGTGTGTGATCGGCTATCAAAACTCGAGAGCAGATCCTAGTAGAACAAATGCAAGTCTATCAAGATTTTTTATCGACATCTAAAGCTGTAAAGAACTTAGAGTATCAGCCGAGATAGGTTGGGGTCCCAAGGGCGCATCATTCCCAGTCAGTTCCAGGCATCGTGACTCAAGTTGACATACTTGACCTCATCCAGGAACACTCCGTAGGCCAAGTCTATCGCAAGATGACATTCCATGACTTCTGTCGTATCTAGTCTTCATTATCCTAGAGGGGTTGAAACCTCCCAAAGTCGAACCGTACAAGGGGAATATGCTATCAACAAGTGATTGTCAGTTTTCTATGATAGTTTCAGGCCACATATCCATAATACCGGCTGCATACTCCATATGTTCAACCGCATAATGGAAGGTCCAACACGTAAATGGTTTGATAGTTTGAGACAAGAAGAGTTGACTGATGTCAACACGTTGATAGAAGCTTTTTGGCTTTGTAATCTGGAGTTGAACTTCATCTGCTAGGAAAGTAATGTATTAAAATGATAACCAACAAAGCAGAATCTAGTCTCAAAGCTCTCATACTTCTCTCCAAATGTCTCCCTCATCATCACCAGGTGGAGGGATCTCCGACGGGCACAACCTCCTTGTTGTCATTCGGGGTAGACGAGGTAGCAACCACCACTCCTTGAACGCGGGGGGAGGGGGGTTGCTCCCCCTCATTGTCTTTTTCTTCGATAGCGGCATGCTGAGCAAAGCACCCTCTGGTGGTGAATCGGTTACCTCTTCTGATGAACCACCATCGTCACTCTCCACCACCTACTCAGATGCAATTACTGCATTAGGAGTAGGCACATTAATCACCGGGGCTTGGGGCCCCATCACAGTCGATGCCACCGACGCCGCTACTAGATGAGCCTCTCCTTCAACTCCTCTGCCATTGAAGCCACCGTCGCCTGATTTTCAATCTTGGGAGCCATCTCAAAACTCAGGTATGGGTTTATTTGCTTAAGCTTTCAAAATTTTGAAACCTTTTTTGATTTTTGAATAATGTAGTTCAAAAATAAAACTCTTAAGAGGATGAGGATGAAGTGAAGAAAATGCAAATAAATCTCTAATATTATAATAGGAGAAGGCCTTAATGTCATTTGTAAATCTTCATTTGTAAATCTACCAATATGTGCAACACACGTATATAATTAATATAAAGAAGGTTTCAGGTTTACGTATATAATTAATATAAATGAGGTTTCAGGTTTGAGTCCTCCCTACGTCAGAATTTTAGTTTTTTATTTTAAAAAATTATCAAAACGTGTATCGCACGTGTAAATTACTAGTAAAAATGATTGTAGGAGTTGTTACATTCCAGGAAAAGTTACAACTCCCAATTAAGGATGGCGAACGGGTCGAGTGGGCTGGGCCAGGCCCAACCCGTACGGGTTGGCACGTATAGTGGGCGGGCTCGGGCCGGTTTGCCTACTTATCCGGGCTGGGCCGGGCCGGGCTCAAGCTTGGTTTGGGTGGCCTGCCCAACTCGTGAACCCTTTAGGGTTCAACCCGAGTTGGGCCGGGTCAACCCGCGGGTTGGCCTGTTTATATAGGGTTAGAATTTTTTTTTTTTTTTTTTGTATAATTTTTTTAGCTTAAAATAATAATAATAATAATAATAATAATAATAATAATAATAATAATAATAATACTAAGTAAGTAATAATACTAATAAACATTAAAAATCGTAATAATAATAATAAGATTGAAAGAGTGAAATTGGCAACAAATTTTGAAATATTATTCATATGAATTTAAGTTATACAATTTTAACAATTTCTAATGAAATGAAGAATTCAATTCATAAATAAGTTTTATACAATAACATATTTCTTATATACAATTTTACAACGACTACAATTTTTCTAATTTAACATAACAAGCAAAGCTATTGTTGTTGTTGTTGTTGTTCTTCGGGCGAGTTGCTCCCACTTGTGAACGTTGATAGTGCTTTCCCTTGTGTCCTATCCTCAGTCTTCAGCCAGTCTTCTGTGCAAACGAGTATCTCTAACAAGTCCGGCTTCAAGCGATTCCTGTAATTAGTTAGAACCCTGCCACATGTAGAAAATGCACTCTCAGAAGCAACTGTAGATACATGAGGAGTTAGTAAATCTTTAGCCATAATTGACAGAATACTAAAAGTGTGTTCATGGTCTTTCCACCATTGTAAAATATCTAGTGGAGAAGTAGAAGGCTCAGAATCTTGTTGGTTATACCAATTTAATTCGTTTGGTTGATTAGTCCTAGGTTTTTTTGATTGAATTTGTTCAAGTAAATTAAATGTTCTATCACCAATTCTACTTTTACCCTTACCTTTAGAACTACCAGAAGAAGAACTAACTACAGAAGTTGTACTACTAGAAGCAAAATGTCTATCATAATAATCATACAAGTTATTTAATGTAGATTCAAACTGAACTAAAAAAGTAGCGCAATCAATTACTAATTCTACATGTTCCTCAAGTAATGCAAAAAATATTTCTATCAAACTCTTCGTACCTTCTAATTTGATACGAGGATCCATAACCGTAGCAACACAAATCAACATAAAAGGAGGAAATAATACTTCAAAAATTTTTGAAATGCAGGTTTTACAATCTCACCAACATTGATATCATTTAACATTTCGTTAAATGTTTGCATCATACTAACTAATTCAATAAAAATGCTACTAGAAGTAGATTCATATGTTTTTGAAAATTTTAAAGTTGCGGTTTTAAAAGGTTCTAAAAATTTCAATAAAGATTCGGCAAAAAACCAATCGGGGGGAGTCATTTCAAAATTTTTTATACTTTATGCGATACAAAAATCATTTACAACTGCTTTATATTCGGTAACAACATTTAGTAAATCAAAAGTAGAATTCCATCGGTGTCTAACATCCTTTGAAAATCTTCTAAAAGGAACATTTCTAACCCTACACCAAGCTTTTAATTCTTGGAAAATGCTTGGACTTAATGCAATGAAATGTACACAATTTCTAATTTTAACTATAGATCAGCTATTTTTAATGCATCTTGAACACATAAATTTATAAACATGAAAAATATTGTCAGATGGAGGGTTTAATACGGATTTTAAAGTAGTAATTGCTACATTATTGTTAGATGCATTATCAAAACTAATACACACAATTTTATTATGAATATGAAAAACATCACAAATTTCTATAATACGATTTGCTATTTCAGCACCATTATGGAGATACGACAACGCCGCAAGTGATAAGATTCTTTTTTGAAGAATCCAATCATTGTCGATCTAATGACAGGTTATTTCCATCGTTGGAATATTGTTCAGACCCGTCCAACAATCCGAAGTTAAACTAACCCTACAAGTTAAACTCCATAAAATTGCAATCAAAGCGTCCTTCATTTTATTGTACACTTTAAAACAATCCGATTTGCAAGTATTTCTCGGAATTCTTCTAAAATGAGGGTTTAAGGCCGTTTGATTAAAATTTTCCAAGTTCCTACTCTCGGGATAGGAAAATGGTAACTCTTCCTTAATGACTAATCGGGCCATTTCCCGACGAACAAAATCGGGATCATAAGGGTGTCTATCAACTAGACCGGTCCTAGGGTTGATTTTTTGTTGGCCTTGTATTTGATCAAGAAGTTTTTTATGGTTATGTTGGATGTGCCTACTAATTGTACCGGTGCCGTCACCCCTCTTGAATTTGTATGTTTTACCACATATTTTACAAACTTTCAAACCTATACCCGGAGTATGTTCGTCCGGTATATAATCATAAAACTTATGCCAATCGCTAGTTTATCCTCTACTTTTCCTACTACTACGGAGTTGTGTGGTTTCGGTTGGTTGTTGTTGTTCTTCTTCTTCTTCCAATTGTATGTCACCTACAACTACGTCGTGTGTACCCCATTGTTCCATAGGAGGATCATGGTATTCTTGGACGGGCTCACTAGTTGGGACAATTGGTGGCCTACGGGAAGAGGAGGACGAATCTTGTCCGCTACGACCGCTACCACGTGATCTAGACATAATGTAGTAATGTGCTAAAGTAAAGTATGTAAAAAAAATATACAATGTAGGAACGGTGAATTATACAAAAAATATCTAAAAAATAAGAGGGTAGAGATAGAGAAGTTCAAAAAACGAACAATAATTTTAACTACAATGCAAAAAAAAATATAACGAGAGAGCTATGAAATTTTGATACCGTTCACCGTAGAATATGCGTATGTAAAAAAACGTGAAAATAAGAATAGAATAGAAAAGATGGAGGAGCGCTTTGCCGATTTCGCAAATGAAGAGTTGAGGAGAGCTTGAAGTAGATTTGACGAGGGTTGAAGAGAGTTGAAGACGTTGAATTTTGATTCCGATACGACCGAAATTTGATCATGGATATGGCTCGTTCTAGACTTGTTTGATGAATACTACAATTGTTGAAAAATTCTTTACAAATGATGTATAATAGTAGAGAGAGTAAGAGAGTAAGGTGTGATTTTTTATGAGATTTTTGGGGGTATTTATAGGCTCAAAATATGGGAAAAAACAACAACAACAAAAAAAACGGCTAAAGAGCCGTTCGGAACGGCTCTGGAGAGTGGAGACAGCCGTTTTCGACCGTTCGACCCGTGGGTCAACGGTCGACCCGTGACAGGTCGAACGTTCGACCTGTACGGGTCCAACGGGTCGGAACTCGCAGGTCGACCCGTGGGTTGACGAGTTGAATTCGCGTGCTTAACGGGTTCGTGAGCCGGATTTCGCGGGTTCAATTCGCGTTATTTGCGACCCTAGTCGACCCGGTACTGTTAACCGGGTTCGACCCGAACCCGCCTAGATGTTAAACGGGCCGGGTTAGCAGGCCGGGTCGCGGGTGGGTCGCCGGTTGACCCGGCCCAGTTGCCATCCCTACTCCCAATGGTGACCGATGGGTAGTGAAGAGTCTCTCTTGACTCAATGACACTTGACCGGTCCCCCACCTTTTAACTATCCTTTCTTTCTAGGCTAAATTTAAAAAAAGTACACAAAGATTTTTTATTAAAAAAAGTACACAAAATTTAAATTAAGTCCACTGGGTTAACTAGGGTTAGGGTTAGGGTTAGGGTAGGGATTAAAAAAATCACTTTCATCTTTCATCTTGTTTAAAAAAACCACATTAGTCTTTTATTTTGTTTAAAAAAACATCACTTAACTAATCAAGTGTTTAAATAAACCCCCCGAACTAACTCTAACTCTAACCCTAACCCTAATCCTAACTCTAACTAATCCAGTGAACTTAATTTAAACTTTATGTCTTTTTTTATTATAAAAAAACCTTTATGTATAATTTTTAAACTGATCAAAATTTTTGTGTACTTTTTTTAAATTTTGCCTTCCTGCTCTTTACAACCTCGTTCACTCCACCCATCATACACCCTCTATCTTCTTGATTTTGGGTCCCACTTTCAACCGGATTGGTTTTGAAATTCAAAATCCCACCAACCTATGATTATATTACCCAATTTGGGATTTTCTATATTATCCGAACTCAAAATATTTTTGGGACAACTGCCTAATCAATCCGTCTGCACCAATCTAGATGTGATTCCCTCTTCAAAAATTCTCATGATTATTTTAGTCCGGTCCCCACCACCCAAAAGAATGTTCCGATTATCCTCGTACCCAATCTTCTTATCTCAAAGTGTGCACCATTTGAGGTGACCGGTTCTCGGAGGCCAGACATTCTTCTCTTACACAAACAATTATCTGATTTATCTGCAGTTTTGTTTTACACTAACAATATTTTAATTTTAAGCATTGCTCCAGCACCAGTGACAACATTTATTATCTGCATCAGGTCTATATTCTAGTCAGCATGCCTACAATTCAATGACCACTATCACCCACCAGTTAGGACCTACATCGCTGCATCAATATCGACAACGGGAGCAGCAAGATCTCTTCACCCTGTTTTTTACCAAAGACTTTAGCATACCCGTGTGGTATCCTGTCGTATAGCTCAAATTTCCCAAAATTACCCATTTCCACAATATCTTCCATTTTACACCCTGTTTTTTACCCTCATCTACACGTGTATTTGTGTGGGATCTAGTATTAACCATTACTATTTTCATGACACCGGCTACTACTATTTTCATGACATTGTCTCCTATTATCCATTACTAGTAGTTTACACGTGCATCGATGCACGTCTTCATAAATATAATTTTTTTAAATGTAAAAATTCAGACGTAGTTTGGATTTGATCTAAAACCTCATTTACAATAGTTATACACGTGCATTGCACAGGTTGGTAGATGAACAAATTATACTAAAACCTTCTCCCATTATAGTAGTGTATATAGCAGTTTACACGTGCAATGCACATTTTAATAAATATAGTTTTTTAAAATAAAAATTTAGGGTAGTCTTGATTTGAACCTAGGACCTCCTTTATAATAGTTATGCACGTGTGTTACACGGGTTGGTAGATTGACAAAACATTTACAAATGACACTAAAGTCTTCTCCTATTATAATATTAGAGATTAGAGATAGAGATAGAGATTATTTTCATGACACTATCCACCACATTTTTTTTATGACTACTATTTTTCATACAAATATGCTTTTCATCCGCATTTACGACATTTCACTATTAGATACATTTTCCATCGACACTTACACACTTAATTTATTTACCATTTCCTTGCATACACATCATGTTTATTTTCATGTATATTATTGGCACTTCGTGGCCACCTTTTCACCTTGTCAAGCCAACCGTCATATTTCCATCTCGCCATTCCACCTCATTTTAATCCACCCAAGTTCCAATTAGTTTCAATTTCAGTACTGCCAACATATTCATGGGTGACAACATCCCAACACTTAGCTCGTTCCTTTCCAATTCAGGCTAAAGTTTTAACACTTCGCCTTTCTTCAACATATTCATGGGTGACACCCTCTTAACACTTAGCCAGTTCCTTTCCAATTCAGGTTACGGTTTAAACATTTTGCCTTTCTTCGACATATTCACGGGTGACAGCCTCTCAACACTTAGCCTGTTCCTCATAATTCAGGCTACAAATTAAACACTTCTCCTTTGTTCAACATGTTCACGGGTGACATCCTCTCAACTAGGGATGGCAAACGGGTCGGATCGATCCGTGACCCGCCCGTTTAACCCGGCCTGCGAAACCACGGTTCGGATTCAGGTCGAACCCGTTAACGTTAACGGGTCGATCCGGGTCGCGAAATAAACGAATCCAACCCGGTTAACCCGGCCCATTAACCCGCCAAAATTGATCCGATCCGCCCGCCAACCCACGACGTTCGACCGGCCCCGGGTTGACCGTTGACCCGCGGGTCCAACGGTTGGTTACTGTAGCACAGAGTCGTTGAACGGCTCTTTTAGCCGTATTTTGGTGTTTTTGGTGTTTTTTTTTGTTTTTTTTTGTTTATTTTTACCCTATAAATACCCCAAAAACTCAAACAAAAAATTCACACCTTACTCTCTTACTCACTCTACTATTATTACTCAATTTATTTGAATTTGTGAACAATTGAACAAACAAGCTAGCAAGTCATATACACGATCAAATTCCGATCGTATCGAAGTCAAAAATTCAACGTCGTCTTCAAGTTTTCAACTCTCCAACTCCAAGTGATCAAGTCTTCTACTCTCCTCTAAGCTCTCCTCGAGTCTTCAATTTCGGATTTCTACTTCTACTTCTATTCTTATTTTCACGGGTTTTTTTATATACGCGTATCTACGGTGAACGGTATCAAAATTTCATATCCATCTTCTTCAATTTCAATTTATTTTTTAGTTATAATTTTTGGTATCTTGCTTGTTTGTTGGTTTTTTGATCTTCTCTCTCACAACCCTCTTGTTTTCTAGATTTTTTTTTGTAACTTATCGCCCATAAATTGTGTAGTTTTTTTTTACATACATTACTACATATAAATATGTCTAGATCACGCGGTAGCGGTCGTAGCCAAAGTGGGCAAGATTCCACCGACACTTCCCGTAGGCCACTAATTGTCCCACATAATGAGCCCGGCGAAGAATACCATGATCATCCTACCCAACAATGGGGTACACACGATGAGTTTCTAGGAGACATACAATTAGAAGAAGAACCACAACAACAACAACAAGCAACCGAAACAACACAACCCCTTAGTGGTAGGAAAAGTAGAAGGAAAAGTAGTGATTTGCATAAATTTTACGATTATATCCCGGATGAAGAAACACCGGGTGTAGGTTTGAAAGTTTGTAAAACATGTTCTAAGCAATACAAATGGAAGAGGGGTGAGGGTACGGGTACAATTAAGCGACACATCCTAAGTGTCTATAAAGACCTTCTTGTTGACCTACCCAGCCAACAAAAAATTCACCCTAGGACCGGTCTAGTTGATAGCCACCCTTATGATCCCGATCTTGTTCGTCTGAAAATGGCCCAATTAGTAATAAAGGAAGAGTTACCATTTTCCTATCCCGAGAGTAGGGACTTGGAAAATTTTAATCAAACGGCCTTAAACCCTCATTTTAGAAGAATCTCGAGAAATACTTGCAAATCGGATTGTTTTATAATGTACAATAAAATGAGGGACGCTTTGATTGTAATTTTATGGAGTTTAACTTGTAGAGTTAGTTTAACTTCGGATTGTTGGACGGGTTGCAACAATATTTCAATGATGGGAATAACCTGTCATTGGATCGACAATGATTGGATTCTTCAAAAAAGAATCATATCACTTGTCGCGTTGCTCTATCCCCATAGTGGCGTTGAAATAGCAAATCATATTTTAGAAAATTGTGATGTTTTTCATATTCGCGATAAAATTATGTGTATTAGTTTTGATAATGCATCTAACAACAATGCATCAATTAGTATTTTAAAAAGAGAATTAAACTCTCCATCTGATAATATTTTTCATGTTAGATGTGCATGTCATATTTTAAATTTATGTGTTCAAGATGCATTAAAAATAGCCGATCCATATATACTTAAAATTAGAAATTGTGTATATTTTATTGCATTAAGTGGCACCGTATTTCAAGAATGAAAAAATTGGTGTAGAATTTCAAATGTACCTTTTAGAAAATTTTCAAAGGATGTTAAACACCGATGGAACTCTACTTTTTATTTACTACAGGTTGTTATCGAATATAAAACATGTATAAATAATTTTTGTATCGCAAAAAATATGTCCAAATTTCAAATGACTCCCTCCCGATTGGTATTATGCTGAATCTTGGTTGAAATTTTCAGAACATTTTAAAACCGCAACTTTCAAATTTTCAAAATCATATGAATCCACTTCTAGTAGCATTTTTATTTCAATAGTTACTATGATGCAAACTTTTAACGAAATGTTAAATGATACTTTTGTTGGTGATATTGTCAAACCTGCATACACAAAATTTTTGAAGTATTTTAATCCTCCTCCTATGTTGTATCGTGTTGCTACCGTTATGGATCCTCGTATCAAATTAGAAGGTACGAAGAGTTTGATTGAAATGTTTTTTAGTTTACTTGGGGATGAAGAAACTGAAATTGATTGTGCTTCTTTTTTAGTTAAATTTGAATCTACATTAAATAATTTGTATGATTATTATGAAAGATGTTTTGCTTCTAGTAGTACAACTTCTGTAGTTAGTTCTTCTTCTGCTACTTCTAAAGGTAAGGGTAATAATAAATTTGATGATAGAACATTTAATTTACTTGCACAAATTCAATCCAAAAAACCTAGGACTAATCAACCAAATGAATTAAATTGGTATAACCAACAAGATTCTGAGTCTTCTACTTCTTCACTAGATATTTTACAATAGTGGAAAGACCATGAACACACATAGAGTATTCTTAAATATATGGCTAAAGATCTACTAACTCCTCCTGTCTCTACAGTTGCTTCTGAAATTGCATTTTCTACAAGTGGCAGGGTTCTAACTGATTACAGGAATCGCTTGAAGCCTGATTCGTTAGAGATGCTCGTTTGCACTGAAGACTGGCTGAAGGCTGAAGATAGGACACAAGGAAAAGCATTATCTACGTCCACAAGTCGGAGCAACTCGCCGAAAGAACAACAACAACAACAACAATATCAACCAAAATTAAGAATTCAAGACCAACAACAACAAATTGAAGGCCATTAAATTGAAGGCAATTGTAAATAGATAAAAAATTGTATTAAATCTTTGCTTGTTATTTCAAATTAGTAAAAATGAAGTAAATTGAAATTGTATATAAGAAATATGTTAGTGCATAAAACAAATTTGTGAAATCTTTATTTCTGATTAGAAATTGTGAAACTTGTATAGCTTGAAACCATATGAATAACATATCATTTTTTTTTGGCAATTTCACTCTTTCAATCTTATTATTATTATTATGATTATTAATGTTTATTATTAAAAAAGATTTAAGTAAAAAAAAACCTATCTAAACCGACCAACTCGCGACCCGACCCGAACCGACCCGGGTTGGACCCGAAAGGGTTCACGGGTTGGGTGGGTCGCGAATTCATCTCTTCAACCCGGCTCGGTCCGGCCCGGTTAAGCCCCCAACCCGACTCGAACCCGCCCAAGTCAACCTTCAACCCGTGCGGGTCCGACCCGACCCGGCCCGGTCGACCCGAATGCCAACCTTACTTTCAACACTTAGCCCATTCATATCTAGTTTGTGCTACAGTTTACACACTTCACCTTTCTTCAACATATTCGCTAGTGACAGCCTCTCAACACTGAGCTCGCTCCTTCCATCTCAGGCAACAGTTTAAATACTTCACCTTTCTTCAATATATCTGCGAGTGACAACCTTTCAACACATAGCCCGTAAATGAGATTAGCCACAAGTGAAATGCGTTAGCTATGTCAGCTACCGATAAGCAATTTTAGACAATCCCCCATGGATCAGGACATGTAGTGCTATAACAGCTTGGATCAGAACATGTAGTCAAGTGATTTTGAATAATCCACTACGATCTCTTATGAAGGTAAAAATAGCAAATGATCTGCACCGCTCGATCCTAGCACGAATCTCGAGGAGATCCCGTAACAACTTGTGGGACCATCACCCAAATCCAACCCAACGTGAATCTTGTCCCCCCCTAATCAGGGGATCAGGGAATATTCTCTAATCAGGCTCTTACTAGCCTATAAATATAGCCCTACCTCTACTGTAACCAGGTAATCACTATTTTACCACTTATGTCTCTCTTAATCCCCTGGTTATTGACTTGAGCATTGGATGGTCTGTCGCAGGGATTCCTTCGGTGTTTCAAACTTTTTTGCAGGTATCCGACGATGGTCAATCACTCCCAAATCCACCAAATCCTATCACACATCAGCATCATAATAGGGTTAGATCTGCGGCCGAGATCTGAGTTTCCTCTTCACCAAAAGAACTTATTATCTGCTTCTCCCACACCCGAAAACAAGCAGTATCAAATTGGCGCCGTTTGTGGGAAACACAGATCCGAGCCACTTCTTCAGACTCTACTCCGTGACCAACGCTCCTTATGTCTCCCAAAGCCAAGAAGACCCTATTCGGGGGGCGTCAGTCCGACCCTCTAATTCCTCCTTTGTGTTCGATGCAAAGTCGAGTAGCCACTCAAGGATCCTGACAGCTGCAGGACCAAGGGCTGCAGAAACCCGCCCCGAGCGCATCCCGCTTGGTAACATGAGAGGTCGCCCATCTGGTGGTGTCCGTTCTGAGAAATGTCATCAACAACCGACAGAATGAGGACAACCTCTGAAATCATCTCAGCCGATCTCAGAATGGAGGGGAGCTCTTGAACCACAATTCGAGTCGAAGCCAACACTCCTATCATGATCGAGATAGAGAACGTAGTCGTTCCCTGAGGGATTGTCGACCCTCGAACAACTGCGGGGATGAAGGTAATGTGACGAGGGCAGAGTTCCATGAATTCTGAGATGAAATCCTCTGGGCCCTTCGAGGTGGGACCCGAACCAAGCAATGCTTTGACCGAGTAGGAGGAGCTGAGCACATGAACAATGAGTTCCTTGGGTCAACCCGATCTGAGGGATGGGAAGATCCAATCCTCAAAATGACTGCAAGGAATGGAAGATCGCTCCGCTTAGATCGGCAAAGGTGGGAAGCAGTTCGAATAGAGATATCGATAGAACATGCCACCATTCTCCTATATCCTTGACGCATCTATCCCGAGGAGTTTCAAACCTCCACCATTTAAGACTTACAACAGAGAAACAAATCATGTTGATCACGTTGAAGGCTTCAAAACCCCCATGATGATTCATAGCGCCTCGGATCTCATTCTCTGCCATGCGTTCCCGGCCACCCAGAGGGGTCCCACACGGGAATGGTTCGCCAAACTCGTTCTCGTTTCAATTTACTCCATCAACCAGCTTGAGGAGAATTTCTCGCTTTGTGACCAGCAGAACAGATGAGAAGACAAGTGCCTCCTTACTGGAACTCAGACAAAAGGACAAGGAATCCCTCCGAGATTTCGTCCAGAGGTTTACATTCGAAGCACGATCGATCTTGTCCCTCGACATCGGGGTAGCAGCAACGGCTTTTCGTCAAAATATCTGCCATGACTCGTTAAAGGCCTTCCTGGCCAAGAAGCCACCCATCGACTTTCTCGACCTTCTCCATAGGAGTGAGAAGTACATCCGGGTCGAGGAGGCCCTCCACCCCGGGGGTTGGAAGAGATACCCTGCCAAAGGAAAGAGGAAGACAGATAACTTTAAGCCTAGCAAGAAGGCCCAAAAAGATGCCTTGAGGAAGAGGCGCCTCTCCCTACATTTGCGGTTTGATAAGTTCACTCCGCTCAATGCGAGCATGTCAGCCATCCTGATAGAAATAGAAGGTGATGATATACTCCAGCCCCCTCCTCAGTCCAACAAACCCAACATGATGAGAGACCGTATGTTCTGCTGCTGTTTCCATTGGGACCATGCCCATAAAACCGAGAACTGCCGAGCTCTGAAGGACGAAATTGAGGCTCTCATCCGGAGAGCATATCTTGCCAAATTAACTCGGAATGGTCTGAGAACCTCCCTGCCCCCTCGGGGAGCGAACAAACGTCCAGAGCCCAAGCCCGTGCATCAGGACACAAAGAATCTGGTCGTCCTCCACTGCTTCCATGGGGAGAGAGTCAAGCTGCTCTCGCAAGGCTTTCATCCTAGAAGTAAACTCCATCCACAATTGCCTCCCTAACTAAGGTAGGGATGGAAACCGGGTCGGGTTAACCCGCGACCCACTTGCGACCCTCCCACTCGAACCTGGCTCGCAAATAGGCGGTTCGATTCCGGGTCGAACCCGCGGGTCGATCGGGGTCGACCTAGGTCAAAAAATTCGGAAATCCAATCTGCTCGACCCGACCCTCGAACCCGTCGACCAAGTCAAACCTGCCCGCAACCTGCAACTCAACTCGCAGGTTTGGACCCGTTTGACTCGCGCGGGTCAAACATTCGACCTGCGTGGGTCAAACGTTCGATCCACACGTTGAACGGGCCAAAATTGAAAGAAACAGAGCCAATGACGCTGTATTCGGCCGTTGGGCTATTTTTTTCATTTTTTAAAAAAAATTTCCCCCTATAAATACCCCATTAGTTCAATCTATAAATTTCGATACCTTACTCTCTTACTCTCACTACTACTACTATTCAATTCAATCTCAATTCAATCAAACTTTTTCAACAAAGAAGCAAGCAACAAAGAAGTAAAAAATTTCAATCGTATCGAATTGTGTTGATTCAATTCTCAACAACGTCTACTTCAACTACTCCAACAAAGAAGCTCTCTCTCTTTCAACGACTACCAGACTACGTGACGTTGTGACTACGTCTACTACATTCTCTACTTTTATTTTCTCTCTCATTTCTGTATTCGATTATCCGTGAAGTACGGTATCAAAATTTCACAACCCTCCTATTGTCTTGATTTTTATTGAAGTTCTAATTTTTTGTGTCATATTTTTTTGTTGGTTTTTCGCTTTTCTCTCTCTCAACCCTTCTATTACTTTTTAGATTTTATTTTTTAACAAGTACCTCATATTTTTTTGTTTTGTATTATTTTACATACACTAGTCAAACACCAGATGTTTTTTTCCACATACACTAACCATGTCTAGATCATGAGGTAGCGGCCGTAGCCAAAGTGGACAAGATTTCACCGGTACTTCATGTTGGCCTCCAATAGTCCCAAATGTAGAGCCCGAATTTATACCGAATCCTATGGTAGGATCTCACGGTGTCCTTCCATACGACATATAATAACACATACATGATGTTGACATACAAACACAACAAACCAAACCCACTAGTAGTAGAAAAACTAGGGGAAACAGGTGATTGACACAGATATTATGACAATATCCCTGATGAGAATAATCTGGGTGTAGGACATATGATTTGTAAACATTGTGAAAAGAGTTACAAATGGAAGAAGGGTGAGGAAAGCATGTACAATTAAACGACACATTTTAAATGTACACAAAGAATTAGTACAAGACCAACAAGGCCAACAAAAAGTCAACCATACGACCAGACAAATAGATAGCCAACCTTATGATCCCGAACTTGTTCGTCGGGAAATGACCTTTCCTATTCTGAGAGTAGGAATGTAGAGTCTTTCAACCAAAATGCACTAAATTCACATTTTAGAAGAATTCCTAGAAATACACTAAAGTTCGATTGTTTTAAACTTTACAACGAAATGAGCGACGCTTTAATTGTACTCTTATATTCTTTAACTTGTAGAGTAACGTTAACTTCTGATTGTTAGAAAGGTTGTAACGATATTCCCGATGATGGACTTAACTTGTCATTGGATAGATAGTGATTTGATGATTCAAAAGAGAATCATTTCACTTGCGGCTTTGCCTGTATCCCCATACTGGATTTGTTATTTCAACACGTATTTTAGAAGTTTGTAATTTATATCATATTCGTGATAAAAGATTTACTATTAGTTTTGATAATGCATCTAACAACAATGCTTCGATAAGTACATTAGAAACACAATTAGCTCCTCCATGTAATGAAATTTTTCATGTTAGATGTGCGTGCCATATTTTAAATTTATGTGTACAAGATGCATTGAAAGTAGCCGATTCATATATAATTGCAATTATAAATTGAGTACATTTTATTGCTTTGAGTGGTCCTATGCTTCAACAATTTAAAGTATGATGTAAATCTAGGGAAATACATTTGAGAAAATTTCCTAAATATGTTAAACACCGATGGAACTCTACTTTCGAATTACTAAATGTTGATACTCAAGACAAAGATATGATAAACGATTCGACTTGCAAAAAACATGGAAAATTTTCAAGTGACTCCCTAATCATGGTTTTTTGCCGAATCTTTATTACGATTTTTGGACCTTTTAAAACCGCAACTGTGAAATTTTCTACATCTTATGATTCTACTTCTAGTAGTATTTTTATTTCAATCAATACTATGATGCAAACTTTTCAAGAAATGATTTCGGACAAATACATTAACCATATTTTTGATCCCGCTTATAAATATTTTTGAAGTATACTCCTCCTCTATGATGTATTGTATTGCTACTGTTATGGAACATCGTATCAAATTAGCTGGTATAAAAAGTTTGATTGAAATATTTTTTACTTTATTTGGAGATGATTTCTAATATGATTGTAATAAATTTTTAGCTAGCTTTGAATCGATGTTGAATAATTTGTATGATTATTATGAAAGAACTTTTGCATCTAGTAGTACAACTAGTATAGTTACTTTTTCTTCTTCTACTTCTAGATGTAAGGGTAAGAGTACATTACAAGATGCCAATGCTAATTTACTTGCTCGTATTCAATCAAAAAAAATCTAGGACTAATGCACCTAATGAATTAAATTGGTATAATCAACAAGATAGTGAGAGTTCTAGTACTAAGATTGAAGTGCTACAATGGTGGAAAGAACATGAAAATCTTTTTCCTATTCTTTCACATATGGTTAGAGATCTACTAACTCCTCATGTCTCCATAATTGCTTTAGAAAGTGTTTTTTTTCTATAAGTGACAGAGTTCTATCAGATTACATGAATCGCTTAAAGTAGGATTCGTTGGAGATGCTCGTGTGCAGTGAAGATTGGATGAAGGTTGAAGATAGGACTCAAGGAAAATTGACATCTACATCAACAAGTGGAAGCAACTCGCCTGAAGTCCAACAACAAGATTAGGGAATTTAGGGTGATGAGATCCTAGGTTTAGGTTAAGTAGAGGTGCACGATAGTAGTCCAATGCCCTCTATTCAATCTAACTCTAGGCTATCTTTAACTCTAGATTCTGATTATCCGCTCTAACACGTAAATGTAAAATTGTAAATCAAGAAATATTGTATGTTCTTTATGAGTTTCTATTACTTGTATTTGTATGTAAAAAATTTGTAAAAAATTCATAGTAGTTGAAATGAATAATATATGCATTTTTCACTCTTATACAGTTATAATTGTATTTTTTTTTGTAAGTGAAGTTGTAAAAATAAAAAATTCTAAAAAATTAATAAGAAAAATTTAACTAGGCCAACCCGTGACCCGGCCTGACCTGAAACAGGTTCGACCTGAATGGGTTCGCAGGTTGACCAAGTCAAAAATTTGGATTTCAAACCCGACTCGGCCCGGGCCGGTTAAGCCCGCGACTCGACTCGAACCCGCTCTAACTTGATCTGACTTGACCCTACCCATTCGACCCGAATGCCACCCTTACCCTAAGGTCTCGGGTTGACGGTCTCTTTTTCGGACAAAAACCTCGAAGGTGTCTGGGTCCCGCACTGTGATGCCTTGGTCATCAGTCTTGCGTTGACCAATCACGAGGTCTACCGTATCCTCGTCGACAACGGAAGTCTCTTCCCCTGCCCTCATGGGGGAAATTATAGTTGCATCCGCCGAAATTGAGACCTATTTACTTGGACACCGTCTGACATGCCAAAAATATTTGAGGACCTCATTATGCATAAACTGATTGCCCACCCAGATTCCAAGCAGGTGTAACAGAGATGCCGAAAGTTCACCACCAAAAGGCAACAAGCGATGAAGGAGGAGGTCGATAAACTCCTCTCTGCCCAGTTCATCCAAGAGGTCAACTATCCTGAGTGACTGGCTAACGTCATGCTAGTCAAAAAGTCTAATGACAAATAGAGAATGTGCATCGACTTTACCAAGCTCATCAAAGCCTGCTCGAAACATCATTTCCCACTCCCCAGCATCAATGCCCTAATCGATGCTACCTTCAGATGCGAATTGTTAAGCTTCATGGATGCCTACTCCGATTACAACTAGATTCAGATGTTCCTTCCGGATATTCTGAAGATGGCTTTGATCACCGATCAGGGACTCTACTACTACAGGGTCATGTCCTTCGGGTTGAAGAATGCAGACGCCACTTACCAGAGGCTCTTTAACTGGGTCTTCAAAGAGCATAGCGGTCGGAACATGAAGGTCTATATTGACGACATGCTCGTCAAGAGCCTCCGGGGCAAAGATCACGTAAACGACCTAGAGGAGGCCTTCGGGGGTCATGAGAGAGCATAATACGAGGTTCAACCCCTCCAAGTGTGCCTTTGCATCACCGCAAGAAAGTTCATCGGCTTTATGGTCAGCCAACACGGAATAGAAGCTAATCCTGAGAAAATCCAGTCCATCTTGAACATGGCCTCTCCCAGGAGTGTTAAGGAAGTACAACGGCTCACCGGCTGTCTTACAGCCATCGACCTGTCTCCTTTTCGAGGTCGGGGGAGAAGTCCATCCCATTCTTCAAAGCCCTCTGGGGGCAAATAATTTCATTTGGGGGGAGCCTTAGCAACAGGCTTTTGATCAGCTCAAAGAGTACCTCTCCAACCCCCCTCTCCTCAGTATACCAAAGCTGGGCAAGGTTCTATACCTCTACTTGGCAGCTTCAAAATAGGCCCTCAGTGCGGTCCTGATCAGGGAAGAAAAAAAAGCCTAAAGGCCTATCTACTATGTCAGCAAAATTCTCTACGACGCCGAACTCCGATACACAAAGATGGAAAAGGTTGTCTATGCCTTGGTCATGGCTGCATGAAAAATCCGTATGTATTTTCAAGTTCACTTCATCCAGGTCCTTAAGGATCAGTCGCTGAAGCAAGTCCTCCATAAACCTGAGACCTCCGGCCACCTAATCAAATGGTCTATCGAGTTGAGCCAGTACGACATCAGCTATAAGTCGAGAACGACCATCAAGGGACATGCACTCACTGATTTCATAACTGAAAGCACCATCCCAGCGGTACCCGAAACTCTAGAAGATGAGCCCATTTGGGAACTTTACGTGGATGGATCATCCAGTGAAGAGGGTAGCAGGGTCGGAGTCATCTTAAGCGGTCCAGATGACTTCTTCCTCCAATACTCCCTACACTTTAGATTCAAGGCATCCAACAACGAGGCAGAGTACGAGGCCCTAGTAATTGGACTTCTCCTAGCCCGAAAAGCAGGGCCCAAACAGGTTAAAGCCTTCAACGACTCCCAACTCATCGTCAATCAAGTGTACAGAGAGTATGAAGCCCATCATACCCGGATGGTCAAGTATCTGGCCAAGGTCAAGCTCTTTTTGGTCATCTTTGAGGATGCCTCTGTCATCAGGATTCCCCGAGAAATGAATAGTCAAGCATACGCTCTATCCAAACTAGCATCCTTCTTATTCGAAGGTCTTGATCGTACATTCCTGGTGGAGGTCCTTGTTCGACCAAGCATTGACAAGGAAAACTCTAAAGTCCTATATCTCAAACCACCCGTCCAACAACCAACTTGGATGGATCCGATCTTGAACTACCTAATAAAAGGGGAACTTCCTTAAGATGCCTCCTAGGCTAGGAGGGTCCAGGTCAGGGCTGAGAGGTTTGTGCTTATTGACGGTGAACTCTTCAGGTGCTCCCAGACTAAGACCGATGGCCAACCTTACCTTCGATGCCTATCTCCAGAGGAGGTCAAGTATGCGCTCGAGGAAATGCATGCGGGAGTTGGCAGCTGCCACATAGGCAGTAGATCACTTGCGAGGAAAGTACTCAACCATTTGTGCTACTGGTCGACCCTCCTACAAGACGCTCATGACCTTGTAAAGAAATGTGGCTCGTGCTAAAAGTTGTCTCCGGTTCGACATCTACCCCAAGCCAATCTCAAGTCGCTCGCTAGCCCAGCTCCTTTTGCCATATGAGGATGGACTTAGTCGGCCTGTTCCCCAAAGATACATGCCAAATGCACTTCCTTATCGTCGCTATCGAATACTTCACAAAGTGGGTCGAGGTAGGGCCCCTAGCCACTATCACTGAGCACCAGGCCCAACAATTCTTCTGGAAGCACATTGTCTGCCGATTTGGGATTCTTCTGATCTTCATCACCGATAACGGTACTCAGTTCGCAGGAAAGGGCTTCCGTAAATTTTGTGAGGACCTAGGAATCCAGTAGAGGTTCTCCTCCATCTCACACCCCCAGTCCAACGGTCATGCCGAGAATGCCAACCGACAAATTCTTGATGGCATCAAGAAGAGAATAGACAAATCCCAAAGGGACTATGGGTCGACGAGCTGCCCAACGTACTATGGTCATTTCGCATGACCAAGAGGATCCATACAGGGCGAGTCCCCTTTCAAGTTGACCTTCTGCATCGAGGTAGTAATCCCCCTAGAAGTCGGGTTACCATCACCACGATTTATGAGCTTTGACGAGGATTCAAACTCAGACGACCTCATGGCCAATCTGGACATCCTCGACGAAGTTCGCAAAAGGGCGGCCATCAGAGGAAACGTATTCCAACAGAGGATAGAACGATTTATAATCAGAAGGTCCGATTCGCCAACATGAAAGAAGGCGATCTAGTGCTCAGGTGACTCGAGATATCCGAATCGAGCAAAAAGGGAAAACTCGCAGCCCAATTGGGAGGTCCCGTATACGGTATCCAAAGTGATTCGTCCAGGCACATACCAACTTGAAGACCCGGGGGGCAGTGTAGTCAAGGGGACCTGGAACGCCGAACACTTGATAAAATTCTACGAAGTCCCCTAAGGGTATTCACTTGTAATGAGGGCCCAAAAAGCCCACACATGTACTTGCCTTTCGGTAGCCAATGAATAAAATTTAATTTTCTTTCCAAATTCACTTGCAATGGGCATTCAAGACCCTACCTCGATTAGAAAAGGCTTTGAAGGACATCTCATTTGGCATGGCATACGATGCCGAAGGCTTCAATGCCAAAATTCTCGAACCCATTCCCTCGAGATGGCATTCGATGATGAAGGCATCAATGCCAAAGATCCTCAAAGGATATTCCCTTTAGGATGGCATCTGAAGCTGAAGGCTTCCATGCCAAAAACACTAAAGAGTCGGCCTCGGGGATAGCATCTGACTCCGAAGGCCTCAACACCAAAGTCCTCAAAAGATATCTCCATTGGCATGGCATCCGACGCCAAAGGATTCAACACCAAAAATCTGTGAAGGATCCCCTTCGGGATGACATCCGACGCCGAAGGCTTCAATGCCAAAGTCCTCGAAGGATATCTCCTTCAGCATGGCATCCGATGCAGAAGGCTTTAACACCAAGATTCCCTCAAGGATCCTCTTTGGGATGGCACCTGATGCCGAAGGCTTCAATGATAAAGTTCTAAAAGGATATCTCCTTTAGAATGGCATTCGACACCGAAGGACCTCAATGCAAGAATCCTTGATGTTCCCTCAGACCCATCCCCCGGGGATGGCACCCAATGCCGAGTGTTTTTGTGTCGAAGAACAATGTGCAAACGAAACTCATGCAAACAAAGATTTGGGGCAAAATGCTTTTCATAAAAAATGAAATGATTACAAAGGGGGCGGTGGCCGGTCTGCAGTTGGCAAGTCAAGTAGAATAAAACAAGTGAACTACCACATAAACTTTCCTATAACCGTCTCACACTTCAGCATCAGCTCCTGCTCAAATTCGACCGAGACTCCACTCATGACCACCTTGCGCCTTGGCTCATTTCCATATCCAATGCCTCCAGCGCAGAAGAGGCATGGAAAGCGATGATGATGAAAGGTATCAGATCGGCCGAGTAGGGCAATGATCCCTACAATTGATTAACTCGCCGTGCAGAAGAGGCACCATACACTTACCCTCACCCCGGCGGTGAGTCCTTCATCTGGAAAGAGTTCTCTAATAATGAGAACTCTCTAGCATCAGTTTAGGCTAGGGATGTCAGATCCCGGAATCCGTCCCTGCTGTCCCCAAGAAGAAGTACCCCAATCCTCTCTGAGCCTCGGTGAAGTAGCAACATCCGCACAAAGTGGTCCTAGCTGGGAAGGCCTCACCAAGTACCGAAGGGAAAGAATATAGCAACATCATCGCCCCTTGGGACCTGGTGGGCAGAACTTCAGATATTGAAATTCGGGATAAGAACATGTTTCCCGACCGAACACCGATCCTTGTAGGACAGAGCCCAGTCTCTCCCAATGCCGCCTCACCATCCTTGAACCGCAGAATATGATTCGGGTCGCCCAATGTGGGCCTGTTGAGTACTGAGACATCGCAAGATGAAAACAGAGTTTGAGAAACTTTTATAGGCACCATGGAGAACTAATTTATTGTGGGCAGCGTTTCAACTCCATAGGCACCTCGAACGCCTCAACGGGTGATATAAGCAAACACGTGTCATGTTACGCGACTGGCAAGGCTCGGGTTTGCTCCTCTGCGTGACGTTAGAGACCAAGCTCTGGTGACAAAAGCATGAAGACCCTCCCCACCCCCCGCTATTGGAATGGTATTCAATCCTGAGCACCTTTACCAAATCCCTGAATGTTTCTATCTTGGGATCACACCTCAAAATGGTAGCCGAGACTGAGACTTGGTGATGAAACCATGAGGATCTCCCCTCGGGTTAATACTCTCAGTTTGGTGCGTAACTGTGGAACTCTCCGAAACTCAGTTATCTCGAACACAACACCAAACGCCGAAGCTTTGACAAATATGACTCAACTAGTTTAACGGCTTACATAGATTTATAACAAGATTCTATTAAGGAAAGGAATTACAAGATAGGAAGTGGCCAGTCCGCGGTCGGCAAATGAAACACAAAGTTACACCTAAATGCTCGTACAATTAACCTCTCAGAGCAGCTCCTAAAAGCCTTACCACTGTCGACATGTCGAACCAAATGCGCCTTAGTAGCAGAGGCCCTGCAAGAATATTTGCAAAAATTTCCTATCCACGTGCATGGACCGGTCGTGGGCACCCCTACAAACTCCCAACTTAAGGGTTCCTCGGGCGGCAAGTTCGGGGAGCTACACCAACGATGCACAAGCGATGAACAAGCACCAGATCACTGCCCCCGCTTGTCAGGCAGGCCTTCGAGCCAGCTGCGAATGGTGCATACTTGGTCGTGGCCTTCAGAAATCGACGACAAACATCTAGTCTCGGAATTCGAGATATACCTGATGAGGTTCAACGGGGTCACCTCTATCCTATCCGGGTCCTTAGGAACTGGAACCGACAGTACGAGAAGCCCCAATGGGCCGAATACCCCCAAGCCATAGATGAGCCTAACATTGAATGGGTCATCTCTCAGGTCTTGGGGGTAAATCCTTAAATCTCGGAATCTGAGGCAAACGGCCCGAAGCGACGAGCGCGAGTCCTAACCCCCTCTGGGTCGAACACTCAGATAAAGAGGTTCCCCCTCGATGTCTCGGCCATTCTCTCATTGTGATGTGGGAATTGCTTGAAAGAGAATGAGATTTATAAGCATTGGAAGTTCGCTCCGAAAGTCTCCTCACTTATTGCGGTCAACGCTCCAACTCCCGAAATCAATAGTTACCGCACTCATCAGAAAATATGACGCAAGAGGGAACACGTGGCATTCCATATGAACCTTCAAGAAGCATGAGTGAAAGTAGGGGCCAGACTCCTGCTCCCGAGGTGGCGACCCGGGAGCCTAAAGTGAAGACTACCAAACTCAATATCAAAAGGAAAACATGTTTTATTTATTAAATGAAGGGTAAATACAAATGTGGTGGCTTGTCCGCAAAAAGGTGATAATATAAGTGACCTAATTTCCTATGTCAGGGACGGGGCTCTCCTCCTTGGCAATGGGGCAGGGACGGTCAGCTCATGATTTTCTAAATCCTCCCCAACTTTGGGGGTGACTGCTTCATCATCCGATTCTTCGGGGGGAAGGCCGCCGAGGTCAATCCCCCGTGTGCTTCGCCTCGACATCCTTTGAAGGCACACTTATATCCCTTGTCCTTGACACCTAAAATTTCAACTAGGGCTCTTGGTATTCCCTCTCCTTGGCCAGGTCTACCTTTAACTGGCTAATGCGCCCGTCAAGGCTCCCAGGTCGTGAAAGGAGTTCTACCTCGGCTGCTTCTGCGTGCTACTGTAACCTTCGTTTCCATCTATATGTAGGTTCCGTGTTTTGATTCTTTATAAAACATTCTATTTTCTTAAGTTCGTTTTTGTTTTAAATTTATTTTTGGATCTCCTATTAAAATCCATTCCAATCATCAATTGTATTTGTAGCTATTTTCCAATGACCATATATTTTAATACAAATCTTATTCCGTTCTATAAGTTTATTTATTTTCTTATTCGAATGATGATATATTTAATCCAAACTCCTTATCCTGAGCTATGAGCTCCGAGCTGATTCCTTATCAAAATTCCGGCCCTAAATTCCCATGCAATATCGGTTCTGATTGAACCATTCATGGGAATTGGGATAGCCGAAAATTCTTGAACTAAGGACAGAAACTATTTCTATAACCTGATCATTTTCTTTATTTTTGTTTTTTTTTGTAAAGCCCATAGATCAAAATCCAAACCCAAAGATCAATTTAAATCATTTTACATCTCTCATTGGATTTATTATTCTTAAAACCATACCCACCAGTAACCCGAAACCCACTAACCCATATACACTTAAATCCCTACATATAATCCTATCTTAATTAATCTATTCTAAACTCTAATCTGTCCTTCAGCTGCTACTACCCCCGACCTCCTCTCCTCCTCCTCCTCCTTCTTCTTCTGGCACCCGAAGCCCCTGCATCCCAAGCGACACCCTCTGTTACCATCTCCCTCATTCCGCTACTCCACCCCCCCCCTCTATATGTAATGCCCCGAATTCCAAACACAGGTAATTCATAGCACAATCAGGATGTTTACTTCAATTTCGTACAAAAATACAAGAAATTTAAAATTTTTCATTACGATGTTATTCTTTACCATACACAGCAGAAATTTACATATAAAATATAACTTATATCATCAAAATCTTCAATCCTGCAACATCCCTCGAAACCAACTCATGCCCACGTCGCTTGCTAATCCGTGTCCTGAAAACTTAAGAACTTTGGGCACGTTAGTTGAATGCAACTGATGCAATGGAATAACAAAGTGATTCTTAACTTTAACAATCACAAATTTGATGCGCAAAACAAAATTAATAATGACGAACATAAATAAAAAATAGAAAGTGATTCTAATCTAAGTGTATAAGTGTATGCCATGAAATATAAATCAAAATGCACAAAGCAATGACATAAAACAAGTATTCAAGAAAGCAACAAATGCACACAATGCACACTTGTTCGGATTCTATACCGCCCATACAACATAGGTTCGAGGGCAAGCCCTTAAGATACTTTTCTCGATACAGAGTTTAATCCATCGCTATGCAACACCTAAACCCAATGAATGTCCTCCAACGCGTAATCATGTGTGAGTCGCAACCCCAGAATATTGGACCTTACCGACATATCCCCAGCCCACACATCATGGATTTATCGTATCTTCAACCACAAACCCCATCAAGTTGATCTCCCGTAACTACGGAACTTATTGGCATACCCCTAGCCCAAACATCGTAGATTTACCGGGTGTATCCTCAGTCTCGAATAATCCTAGGAACCACAAGCTCTTTACCAGATTTTTTGCAGGTGGAACAAGCATACGCCTAGCCCACACATGTGGATTTACCAAGTGTATTCTCAGTCCCGTCCCGAACCCCTAGGAACTGTAGGCTCTTTACCGGATATGTTCGTCATTATTTTCATCATATCTTCTTCTAGTGCTTGGCCTTATATTTACAACATAAGTAATATTACATACAGCTAGCTTACCCTCTTATCGGACTTAAATCAACACACGATAACATTAGCCCATACTGGCTACTTCTCAAACTTTCATAATAAAAAATTTATCGGTACCCTGGGTCTCGCTCAGCCTATAGAATCCACACTAACCAAGTTATCCACCCTCAGAATCTGTTAATTTCCCTCGGGGAAACAAATATAAATGTGTTACTCAGACTCTAATCTTTTTCCAAAATCACCTTATTAGACAATTCCATACACTTCAACTATTTACCACACAATAATTTTTTAATCATGAATTAAAACTAATTATACTCGCTCTAAAATAATTAACATACCATACTCTCTACTTCTATCACTTCATAGCAATTCATTTTGCACAATAATTAAAACTATCATGATACTACAAAACAAATAAAATTTAAGAACATCCACACACACACACACACACACACACACACACACACATATGTACATTCTAGCATACTACTGCTAAGAATAAATTAGAAAGCTAAAGGAACGTCCACCCAATAGTTTCCGATAAGCTCGAGTTGGTGTAGCTATTACGATGCCGATTCCTCATGCACGTAGAAACTATGCACTCGTCGTTGTGCTCCACTTCGTGTCCCGCTTCGTGCTTCACTTCCATGGCAGCAAGGAGTTGTTGGCTGAAGATGTAGACGAAGAAGAAGACCGTAGGTTGAAGGAGATGATGTGAAGTTGTATGTACATATGTATAGATATGTACATATATCTTGAGGTACTGAGGAGGAGTAGTCTCGGGTTGTGAGTGGGAGAAAGAGAAAGTTAAAGTAGTAGAAGGGAAAATAATATGTGAAGGGGGCTCGGGTTGAGTAGGGGGTTGCATGGAGATATGGAGGTGATAGATGATTAGGGACATATATATATACATATATAGAGGATTAGGGAACTAAAATAGGTAGTGGAGTTGGAGTGTTATAAATATATATATGAAGAAGATGATGTGAAGATGTATGTACATATGTATAGATATATACATATATCTTGAGGTACTGAGGAGGAGTAGTCTCGGGTTGTGAGTGGGAGAAAGAGAGAGTTAAAGTAGTAGAAGGGAAAAATAATAGGTGAAGGGGGCTCGAGTTGAGTAGGGGGTTGCATGGAGATATGGAGGAGATAGATGATTAGGGACATATATATATACATATATAGAGGATTAGGGAACTAAAATAGGCAGTGGAGTTGGAGTGTTATATATATATATATATATATATATATATATATATATATATATAGAGAGAGAGAGAGAGAGAGAGAGAGAGAGAGAGAGAGAGAGAGAAAAGGATTAGGGAACTAAAATAGGTAGTGGAGTTGGAGTGTGATATATATATATATAGGGAGTGGGTTGGGTGGTTAGGAGAAGTGGGGTAGTGGGGATAATGTAGTATGTGTGTGTGTATATACACACATATATAGATATATATGTATAGGTGAATAATTGGAGTTGAATGAGATGAAGAAATGAGTGTATGTGTGTATATGTGTAAATATACACATATAAGGAGTGTGTTAATTGAGCGTATGTGTATGTGTATGCACGGGTTTTTATTTTGATTATCTACAAATGCAAATGTTACAAAATTGTTTGACATGGTGGTACGAGTTCAAAAATAGAAGAATAAGTTTAATTAAACTTAGTTTATGTTATTTTTAATCTAATCCTTTAAATTAAGCAAATAAATTTTGTATGCATGACTTCACAAATTTTATATATTAAAAATATAATCAACACATGTATCGAAAACATGTGTAATGCACATATAAGTAAAAATATATTTGATTTCGATCAAAATAGGAGAAGATGGATTTCGAGAGAACATAAAAATATATAAATAATCGAAATAAAAAATACGTAAAAATATTTATATTAAGAGTGTTACGAATATTACACGTAAAGGTACAAAATACATTAGTGTAACATATGTGGGGCAAAATTCTAATAACTCAATTTTGCGGAGTGTTACACTAGATGTTGAGCTTGTAGGTAGCGCAGAGGAAACAATCGAAGGACTTGGTGAACAAATCATCTAGAGAATGGAGTCGAACTTTTAGTTTGCTTTAATTATATCATTTATATTATCTTATTTCCAGTATTACTGTTATTATCGTACTTTGTATTTCCGGGCATTTTGACCAGAAGTTTTCTTCTTCTAGATGTTGGTTATTGTGGATTTATTTATGAATTACTCAAGTTACTTATTGTTTATGTGATTTCATTATTGCATGCATGGTTGTGAATCATATTTCATATTGTTGAGTTGACGTAGAGCTTATGAATGATGCAAATCATTCTCTGGGCCTTAGTTGCGTACGCGTATTTCCGTATTACGGGAAGTGGGGTGTGATAGCTGCACTTGTCGAAGAAGCCAATCCCGCCTCCGCTTCAACTCAGCCCATTGAATGGTTGCCTACACAAGATCATCAGGGTATACTTTGCATAGTGCAAGGAAAATAATTATGCAAGATAGACCCGGGAAGAAAATAACCAAAATCGAAGCTTGCGCCCAGCTGCCGTAAATCTCCTCCTCGGTTTTGCTCTCAAGGTCGACAAGGTCGCAAGGAGTGGCAAGATGGGAAACCATCTCCAATGCAGCAGGCCAGCTGATCGACGCGTCCACCTCGTCACAGACCATGAGGGGGACCCACACCTTTGTTGACTTGAACAGTTTTGCCGCCGCCGTGGCACTGGTCATGGGCGATGGTGGAGGCCTCTTGCCCTCCTTTTTGATGGTCGGTTTGACCACCTTGGCCTTCGGTGGCTCGGATGCCTTTTTCTTTCTTCTTCTGGAGATCTTCCATTTCCGGAGGCGGCCGCTTCTGCGACGTCTCCCCCTCAGGAACCTTAACATCGGCCCCGACTTTCATCCTTGCCTCGGCCTCTGCCTCTCGCACCTTCTTCTCAGTCATTATCTCTCTATTCTTTTGCTTAATGAGCTCAGGAGCCACCATCTTCGATATTCTCTGACGAAAGGCACAAGATTGAAGGAAAACCAAAGTGGAAGAAGAACTGAGGATGTATATATAGAAGTAAAACATCGATAACTACACTAAATACATGATTCCATGTGATTACACGCCAAGTGCCCTCTCCTCCACCATTGGCGTGGTTTTTGAGGCCGTACCTCAAGATGAGAGTACAATTCAGCGCCCTCTCATCTACCCTCGACATGGTTTCCGAGGCCGAGCCTCAAGAGGAGAGGACAAAGAACTACCCTCTCTTCCACCTCGACGTCATTTCCGAGGCCGAGCCTCAAAAGAGATTTCAAAGCACCGACTCCTCCACCTTCAGTGCTTTCCAAGGCCGAGCTCAAAGCACTGACTCCTCTAACCTTGGTGCAGTTTCTGAGGCCAAGCCTCATAAGGAACGACTCAAGGCATCACCTTTCCCCATTCTTACAACTGTATTCTAGGACGACTCTCAGGAGGAGAAATATTAAGAAGCCATCTCACAAAAGCCAAAATTCGACAAAGAATCTTTATTATGGAACGAAGATGAAATAATTACGTTCACACAACTACATAGGGAATCACAAGTTCAAGGCACGGAGCTTCGGACCCTGGGGTCCTCGTCCGGCCCTAATCCTAGGAGTGCAACTTCAGTGGCCGAGGGATTGGCTCCCAGGCGGAGTACCTCCAAACCCCTCGTACTGGCTACACTAGTAGATCTTGCTACCCCACTCTGGGCATCCCCTAGAGCTCCTGCACTCGAACGGATCCCAGAGTACTCTAGCCTCGAGAAGGGACTATAAAAGGTGGACACCAGGCTTACCTCTCTCAGCCTGGCCCTCAACCATAAGATTTCAAAGTCCTTTTCCATAAGCATCTGTCTAAGGATAGAATCATAGGACTATCCGTTGAAGGGACGAGAAGGCCTGCCAATGCTAGGCTGAGCGAGAGCTATGTCGGCCTCAGGAAACAATGCCTTCAAACGAGCTAGTTCCCGAGCCACTTCTTGCGACTGGCTAATGTGGAAACCAAATGCCCTTTTTCGATCATTTGCCTCCTTGCGAAGGCGGGCGATAATCTCCTCGGCCTGCAGCAGCTTGCTACGAGGCATACAAACCTCATTCTCATGGTCCTTCCGAAGCTCAAACCTCACCATCTATTCAGCAAAACAACGTTTCAACTCAGATGAACATGGTAAGAATAGTCAAAACAAGTTGTGAAGTTCCATTAGACAAAAATTTACAAGGTATGTGGTGGCTAGTCCATGCCCGGAGTCTACAAAATTGGAGATATAAAAAGAAGAAAGAAAACTCTAAGTCAAGGGAGGACCTCCAAGGAAGGAGAATGAGTGGGTTCAGCCTCATCCCCCTCATCACCAACGTCGAGAGGGATTTCCCTCGGGGTCAGGGGAGTGTCATCAAAATCTAATTTTGGGTCGAAGCAGAGGCCATCACGATTGATGCCGGGATACCTATCCCGAACAAGTTGAAGGGCCCACTGGTAGCCCTCCTCCTGGGCCTGACCGTCTGGCCTGCCACATCATCGACCTCTATCTCCATCTCCTTCACCCTCTTTTCTAGCCCACCAGCCCGGGTCTTCTCCTTCTACCACTTCGTATCGAACCGTTGAGCCCTGCGTTCGGCGGATCTCAAATCATCATCGTATTGCCTCATGAGCCCACCCCCGTAGAGCATGGCCTACGACGAAAAGGAAAATAATGAGAAAAATACTAATAAAGATATACAATCACTCCGGAACGAGCACTTACTGCCACCGAGTGCTGAGCATACTGAGGATGAGCTAAGCCGAACGTATCCTTAGCAAGTGCTTTCCGGTCCCTCGGAGGTACAAGATTTTCACCACCTTGATGGACATTCGGTATTCCATGATGGTTTCAACAACCTTCATCAGCCAATCAGGCATGAATGTCTACTGGGTCTTCTCGGGAATGATCTCCTCCAGGAACGGATTGATCTCTCGCTCGGTTCTTGAGCTCATATCGATCTCTCGCTCGGCTCTGTCGGGTAAGAATCCTCTGGATGCTGGATAGTTAAGGGTCTCGGCCCTTGCCCTCTTCGATCGCCCCTTCGGGGATGCTTTGGCACTCGATGTCACCTTTCTCTTCTTTGCCTTATCCTCGGTGGCTCATAGTACTACCGGAGCGACCAAGACGACATCGATGTCATTGTCTCCCAAGTCTGAAAAAGAAATACATCAGAACCGAATTGGAAATCCCTTAGGAAAATAACCATATGCGTTATAAGAAGAGGAATCTCATAGGCAACGTAAGGGCTCAACCCACTAACTACAAGAGACATCTCTGTCACCCTGGACCAATCGATGCTTAAGTTATCGTCGAACAACCTGTCAAATTCCACCCGCACCTCTTTAGAGAGCTCCTCCAGCTTCAAGGGATTCTTTGGAGCAGGCCCATACAACCATGAGGTCGGTATGTTCTAGGGCTCAGAAGTATTTGAACTTCCAACCCTTTATGGAATCCGGATGGTTGTGCACTACACACAGCTTGGACCGGGGGATGATATACCATCGATGTGAACTTCTCGGAAGTATGCTTAGCCCCAGACTCGCTCGGAAGTACCTGAAGCTCAGAGGGACACCATTCCTTTGGCTGAGCATGATGAAACTCGTCAACTGCTTCCATGAGTTCGGTGCGTACTGCATCAAACACATTCCTACCCTATTCAAAACCTCCTTGATGAATGGATGGAAGGAATGACGCGGTCCTGAAACAAAAGCATCCAGAGGGAACATAAAGAACCGCTCCGCCAGCTTATCGGTTGAATGAACACCCGGTTTCGGGAGTATTAAAATGTACTCTGAGGGTATATAGAAGCGAGATTGCTCTCTAACAGGGCATTCTGCTTCTGATCGGCCTCTATCTTAGGCCTATTCTGCGAAGACAGGGGTACACTAAACCGAATAGGTCCTGTAATTTTTTTGGATATACCCGATATGACTTACAGCCCGCGGGATCATCTTGGTAGGCCATCGGCATGCTCCCCTTGTAAGGAGATAGGGTTTGCCTTCTCTTAGCTGGAAGGCGACAGTGAGAGGGCGGGATGCCTATAATGTTATCCAAAGTGGAAACTCCCACTCCTCGCACATAAGAGGTCCTTACAGTCTCGTCCTCGTCTCGGCTCACATTGTTGTAACTCTCCCCGCATTCTTCCTTTGTCTTCACTGGCAGTAGGGGACTCTCCTCCTGAGTCCCGATCTCCATAAATTTTGGGCCTCCGCTTGCTACTTCTATTGTTGTCCCCTCTGCTGGTAACTCAGGGTCGGCCGTCCCCGTACTCACCCCTTTGATATCGACATCCTCCGATGAGTGGGCCCGCGAGTGTTCGGCCTTGCTATCCCTCGAAGATGATTGAGGAGAAGCCCAGGAGGAGGACTCATTGCTTCCCGAGGACGAAGACGAAGCCGTGCTACTAGATTGGCTCATAGACATATTCGCTTGAATTCTCAAAAAAATTTGTTGAGGAAAGGAAAAGTGGTTCCAGAAGGAGTGGGGTAGGAAGACTTATAAAAAAAAGAAGAACAACCTCTCGAATGATAGGGCATGTGATGCCCCTTTGATAACTGTGAGCGAATGTGAAACGTCACCTGAAGACCAGTGTCACGTGAGGCCTCAACTCGCTGCTTCCTCGGCGTGGCATCCGAGGCGACCTTCATGAGGAGCTCTCACAAAGTCTCAACTCGCTGCGCCCTTGGCGTGGCATCCGAGGCCGACCCTCATGAGGAGTTCTCACAAGGCCTCAACTCACTGCGCCCACGGCGTGTCATCCGTGGCCAACCCTCATGAGGAGCTCTCCCAAGGCCTCAACTCGCTGCGCTCTCGGCATGACATCCAAGACCAACCCTCATGAGGAGCTTTCACAAGGCCTCAACTCGTTGCGCCCTCGGTGTAGCATCCAAGGCCGACCATCATGAGAAGCTTTAACAAGGTCTCAACTCGTTGTGCCCTCAGCGTGGCATCCCAGGCCAACCCTCATGAGGAGCTCTCCTAAGGCTAGAACTCACTACGTCCTTGGTGTGGCGTCCGAGGCTGACCCTCTTGAAGAGCTCTCACAAGGCCTAAACTCGCTGTACCCTCGGTGTGTCATCCGAGGTCGACCCTCATGAACGGCTCTCCCAAGGCCTCAAATTTGGTGCGCCCACAACATGGCATATGCGGCTAACTCTCATAAGGGGTTCTCGCTAGGCCTCAACCCACTGTGCCCTCGGTGTGGCGTCCGAGGCCGACCCTAATGAGGGGCTCTAACAAGCCTTCAACTCGGTGCGCCCTCGGCATGGCGTTCAAGGCCGACCATCACGAAGACCTCGAGCAGGGGAGACTCACCCCCGGCATCAACATGGTAGCCGACCCCAAGCTTCTCGCAGATTCGCACCGCAGCGGGACACTCCCAATTTTGATGCGTGCAGGTCATCGTTGTCTATGTGTCACCCTCAGTAAATCAACTACTCCTCGAAGAAGACTGAAAGGTCTTCTCCGAGAGTGGGTTGCTTATGATGAGGGTAAAAATAGCAGATGATCTGCACTGCTCGATCCTAGCAAAAATTTTGAGGAGATCCCATAACAGCTTGTGGGCTGATTATGGGCCCATCACCCCCCCCCCCTCCCCCCCCCCCCCCAAAATCAGGGGATTGGGTTATATTTCCTAATCATGCTCTCACTAGCCTATAAATACAGTCCTACCTCTACAGTAACCAGGTTATCACTATTTCACCACTTAAGCCTCTCTTAATTATCTAGTTATTGACTTTAGTGTCGGAGAGTCTGTCGCTGGAATTTCTCTCGGTGTTTCAGATTTTTTTGCTGGTATCCGGCGACAGTTAATCGCTCCCAGATTCACCAAATCAGATCACACATCAGCATCACAGTAGGTTCAAATCGGCGGTCGAGATCTGAGTTTCCTTTATACCAAAAGAACTCATTATCTGTTGCTCCCACACCCGAAAACCAACTTTACACCAAAAGAACTCATTATCTGTTGCTCCCACACCCGAAAACCAACTTTACACCAAAAGAACTCATTATCTGTTGCTCCAACACCCGGAAACCAACATCTTCAATTTCATTCCTAATTCAGGCTACAGCTTAAACACTCCGCATTCCCTATATATATCTGCGGGTAGTAGCCTTTCAACACATAGCCCACTAATGTGACTAGCCACCCATGAAGTGCGATAACTGTGTGAGCTACATTGTAAGCAATTTTAGACAATCCACCACGGACCAGGACATGTAGTGCTATTGTTGTGTAAGTATAGGTAAGTGATTTAAAATAATCTGCTGAAGTCACATTCCCTTGCATGTAGTTGATTGCAGTCAATCAACTACAAAAATCTCCTCAGCTTGACATGGGCCCCCCTTCTTTCATTTATACATGTTTTTATAAAAAATGTCTTATGCAACACGTAATCGGTCTCGGGATTACCTAAGCATGCATGTTGCACGTAGCTGATTCCAGTCAATCAGTTACCATTGGCCTACAGTTTAAACATTCGCCCATTTCAAAATCACATTTCCTACTTTAGCACATAGTCAAGATCTCCTAGAAGTTAGCACCCGGTCGGCCCTGACTACTCCACAACATGCATACACTTAGGACTACACAGTAGTGTCACTTAGGGGTCGAATTCGAAGCTTCTGTCCGTGATAGGAATGGTTGGTTCTTGAATCAATACCCCCACACTAGTGTTAAAGACTTTTTAATACTCAGCTACCCAGAGCCTAAAAAAGGTAGCACCGAAGAAAGGAAAGAGCGAGATGGTGGTACTGAAGACTATAGGCCTTCCCACTTGTGTGGAACAGGATACTTAAACAAAGCAGCTCCTGTCACAAAAGCATCTCTGGATGGGCATCAGACTCGCAGAAGGCCGCAGAAGGGAGTCTGATGCCCATCTAGTCCTTCATTTTATCTACAGCCCTGAAATTGATCAAAAAGGCAATTGCCAGCTTCCCTGAAAATTGGATCCCATTGAAGTCTCCAAGCCACGGTTTTCACTTTGAAACCTACGGCTTGGTGATTCTAGCAGTCCACAACATTTAGGAGAGGCATTATGTTTACACACATTTTTTTGCCAATTTCGATGATAGTTAATATTACACGAACACATATAATTTTTCCCAAATTGCACTTTTCATTGCATTGCATATTTTATTTTCCGCATACATATTCAAAATAATTTGCTATATTACTGAATAATACGGGCTTCATATTTTCTTGGGATTTTAATATTGTTTTCTTAAATAATGTTTGAATTTAAAAGAGAAAACCAACTTGGCCCATATAAAAGCCAGCCATAATCTGGGGCGAAGCCAGAATTTTTTTTTCAGGCGGCCAAGAAAAAATTCTATGACTATATACAAATATACAAGTGTTTTTAATTTTTTTTTTTTTTTGCGGGGGGGGGGGGGGGGGGGGGGGGGGGGACAATAAAATTTAACAGATTTAAGCTGGGGTTTTAAAAGAAATCAAAATTTTTAGGGTAATGTTACACTTACTACCAAATCTATTACCTTTTCCTTTAATACCTTAGGGAGTGTTTGGTTGGAGGGGAATGGAGGGGAGGGGAGGGGTTTTTTAAAATTTTTCATGTTTGGTTCATTTTTTAGAAGGGAAGGGAAGAGATATGGGGGGTGCAACACCCCTTCTGAGCCAATTTTAGTTCCCCTCCAATATTGGGGGGATTTGGAGGAGTGAGAAATTATGTCTATTTTTTAAAAGTTATTGGACTAAATTGCCCTTTTAAATCCATGCTTATTTTTAAATCCACGCTTATTTTTTTAAAGTTAATGGAATGTGGCATGCAAGTAATTCATCTCGGTCTTCTTTTTGAGATGTGATTTGCTCATCAGCCTGGTACTTTTCGTTTAGCTGTATCAAATAAACAAAATTGACCTACTTTGGGCTTTCATTATGAAGTGATCTTGTTATAGACATTAGTTAATGTTGGATATCAACTACTACTATATTTGTATCTATTCGTCCATGCTCCTTGTGTTGCATTAATGTGTTATCCGGTAAACTTACAGTTATCAACGATTTGGAATTTCTGACTGTCAATGATTTGGAGTTATGCCATGCTAGCTGTAATTTATGAATGTTAAACGATGTTGTTTTGAGTCCTTTTTTTTATTGTATATATTTTCTTATTTTCTAAGATCAACTGAATCGTGCCAGATAATATACATGATTATAGGTCGTGATGAAGAGAGAGAGAGAGAGGTTTTGGGATGGGCCTTTTTTCTTTTCACTCGCGGATAATTTTCTTAGATAACACAATTTTTGATAAATTCATACATCCATAATCCAATTTTGTAGAATTTGGACTAATTGTTTATTGGTCTTCATTATTTTTTTTATTGGTCTTCATTACTAAAATTTTGTAGAATTTGGACTAATTGTTTATTGGTCTTCATTATTTTGTTTATATTACCAAATTGGAATTAATTAGAAACAATAATACATAGATTCTCCTAAAATGTAAAAGGGTATAAAAGTAATTTAATTATAAAATTTCTTCCCTCCCCTTGTGAACCAAACAAGGAGTAATTTTCCCTCCCCTCCCCTCTCCCCTCCCCTCCTTTGAACCAAACAGACCCTAGGTGGCACACTATCAGTGGAGGTTATTGTAGAGTAGGTAATACAAACATCTAATAATAGTGTGCCACCTAAGGTAGTAGATAGACAAGGGCCTCCCTAGGGTTTTCTAGTACTAATGAAGCCCTAAATTCAAAACCATTGATGATGGCTACAATAAAACGAATAAAAGGCTTGTAGGGTTAGTTGATATAATTTACAAATTAGCATAGAGAATCTAGTCTAGTAAAAGAGCTAAAACGGTAAAACCTTATGATTATGATGAACAGAAAAAATTCCAAGAAAACAAACATTACTACCTTTGGTAGAGCTAAAAGAAGCATCATATCGAGTAGAATCTAACAGTAATATATATTAATTGAAAGTAAAACAAGAACAACAGCAATCTAGTATGATTTTCTCAATGATAGTTATTTATCTGAATAAATTGATCACTACCCCCAGTTTCTATTTAATTTTCTGCTGTAACATGTTTCGTTCTTTCCTGTCTTTCTTGCTAGTTTGGAGTTATTTAGGGGTAATGTAGTATTTTTAAATGATAGAAGACTTTTAAGATTTTGAAAGAGGCTAGTAGAAGCCATTTAGGTTTAAGCAATTTTGAAAAAAATATAAAGGTGAAAAAGTAAAAAAACTTATAGGTACCCATCTTAAATTAATTTAAAGAGGGAAAAAAACACTACTTATAGGTGTAGCATTACCCAAAATTTTAAGGGGTTTTTCAAAATGGAGGGGGCCCACATAGCTCGGCCACTGGCCATAATTGTCTCAATTACAGTGCAAATTCATTACATCAAGTTTGGTGCAAACTTCGTGATTAACCATGGGGAAAGCACCTAGTTAATAGAAATATTATGGCTAATTATGAGACAAATTACGGTTGATTAGTTAGATTTCTAGGATTAGCTTCTCCTCATTTTATGCCGGTTATCATGAGGGAGTTACGGGAAAATTTTCCAAAATATTTTTCTCATCTTTCCCTTTTCAAAAATAAATGAAGGAAGTAGCTAATTCTTGGACATTCATGTTGTGTTGAATTTCCATGTGACATGCGTTCATTTCTTGGCCACAAAGTTTTCTCTTTCCCATGCTTAATTTTAAAACCGGGGAGAAGAGAGTATTGAGTTAAATTTTGTACATAGGTTCCCAGTTGCTACATTTACTCATTGAAAATTATTTTATTTTGTGTCCACCAAGCAACCCAAAATACACCCTTAGTTGACTTTGTTCTGGCACGGGTCATTTGAGAGTGAACTGGGAGAGAAAGAGATAGATGTGAGGGTGCACTTTTTGCACATACCCCCTTTCTACCAATTACCTATTCAAGTGCACGTCATCATTTGACCTCCTTGCCTTCACCGCATTCATTTGAGCACCCTATGATTTAAGGGGAGACATTCTCCACTGTTTATTTTGCCCTTAAATCATTCTATTCAAATCCAAACCACCCTAACGCTTGTCAAAATGTAGGGAATTTCTTGCATAGCTCTACAACTAGCTAATCTAGGCTTGTCCCTTTGTCCCCCCTGGCTTTCCACTAGCTTCCTGTTGAGAGGGGCTTACCACAATTTGACATCGCTCTTCCTTTGTTCATGACTTTACTTCCTATTTACCAAACCCTAAAAACTTAGTGGAAAGACACTTCTACCCTTCCCTTAGGCTTAAGTTTCTCTCCATCTTTCAAGTGTCATGACCTTGCTAATGCAAACATAAACTTAGTCTCCAATTAATTTTGTATAGCCTTCCCATGACAATAGCTCCCTTAGGTGAAACCTCCCTTCATGCATAGAAGATTTTTTTTTTTTTTTTTGAGGTAAAACGTGGAATAACGCCACCCTGTTTCATTAATAAGAAGTTAATAAAACAACTCCGGTGTACCGGGAGAATACAAAAGTACAGTGTAGGAAATAAAACATAATCCCTCAACAAAATCCTGGGGGTGGATCTAATGATCCATACATCATACAACCAAAAGTACAGTAGGTTGATACAAAATGCCAAGTAGCGGAGACTGCGGCTAATGAGATTCTGAAGAGTATGGAGGGCGTCAACCCCTCAGTCCAGTGTCGGCCCAAACTCTACCTCATCATCATCAAATTCCTCCACCTGGAAGACCCTGACAATCCTCTCTCTCGCTCCTGTGTCAGCAGCTGTAGCCCAAAAAGAGATAAGATGCATGATATGAGTAAGGTTACCAGAAATCTATATAATAAAACACAAAGAAAGCTATCAAGTGGCTCACATTCAATCTATCCCAAAATCAATGGACCAGATTTACTCTCACAAAACATAAATTTCCGCCCAAATTTCAAACTCCACAAATTCAAAAACACACATTCTCTCTCTTTTTCCCCATAAAAAAAAAAAAAAACCCTTCTCTCTCTCTCTCTTTTCTCCCGCCCACTCTCTCTCTCTCACTGTCTCCCTCTCTCTTTCTCCCCGCTCTCTCACTCTCTCCCTCCTCCTCCCTTCCGCTCTCATTCGATCAGCGCCCCCCCACCTCCCGATCAGCCCCCCCACCTCCCGATCGTAACCCACCTCCAGCCGATCGCCGCTCTCACTCTCTCCCTCCTGCTCCCTTCTGCTCTCATCCGATTAGCTCCCCCCCACCTCCCGATCAGCGCCCCCCCCACCTCCCGATCGTAACCCACCTCCACCCGATCTCCTCTCTCACCTCCAGCCAATCATCGCTCTCACCTCCAGCCGATCGCCTGCCGTCGCTTCCCGACCTCATCCTCCACCTCAGACGTTGCCGTTCGCAGCTTCCCACCGCCGTCTCTGAATCGATAGCCACCAACCATCGATTTCCCGTCGCCTCAAGCACAGTCCCGTCGCCTTCCCGTCGCCTTCCGCACAGTCCAGTCGCCATCGCACTCGACCATTGATTTCACCTCTCAGGTATACAAAATCTCTCCATCGATTTCACCTCACAGCAGAATTAGGATGTTTTGATTAATTTTGAGGGGTGAAGTTTTTTTTAGCTCCAGTTGTATTCTTGATTTGGTATCGGAATTAGGATGTACCAAATTAATTTTGAGGATGTTTTGATTATTTATACACTGGATTTTCATTTGTATGCTCAACCTTAGGATGTTTTTTTTTGTATGTTACTGGATTTTAGGATGTTTTTTTTTTGTATGCTCAACCTATACTTTCATGAAGGAAAATTTTCATTTGTATGAAGGAAAATCCAGTGGTTTGATGGGTTTTTTTTGTATGCTCAAATTTTTGAAGGAAAAAAAAAATTGATAGGTGCTTTGGGGGAAGTTAACCTGCCAACCAATTTTTTTTGTATGAAGGAAAATTTTCATTTGTGTGCTCAACCTTAGGATGTACCAAAAAAAACATCCTAATTCTGCTGGATTTTTTTTAGCTCCTAATCCTACTGGATTTTCATTTGTATGCTCAACCTTCTTGATTGTATCGGAATTAGGATGTACCAAAGTAAGCTATTAATGAAATTTATTTGTATGCTCAACCTAAGCTACCACATCTGCGTTGAGGTTTAGTAGTAAGACCATGTTTCTTTTTTCCTCTGGTTTGTTTGTATGTTACTATTATAGTTCCGCAATATCTGTTTTCAAAAGAAAAAGGTTCCACAATATCCAAAATTTTTATTTGATCATCATGCTATGTAATGTTGAAAAGTTGATCCCAATGTGTGTGTTTTTTAAAAATATATTCAGATTATGTTCCAATTTTTTATTATCATTTGGATGACAAGGAACTTTAAGATTATACTTTGTTTGTTCCAATTGATAATTCAAAATGATAATTCAAAATGATGATAAGGAACTTTAAGATTATACTTTGTTTGTTCCAATTGATTTGCAAGGATTGTGAAGTATAGGTTGATGGGTTTACAATATGCGTTCAAATTTTTGAAGGAAAAAAAAAATTGATAGGTGCTTTGGGGGAAGTTAACCTGCCAACCAATATAGTAGGTCTCTGATGTTGTAGTGAGTGTTGATGGATTTGTGTTTACGTTCTAACATGTGATACCAATATTATGCCAATTGATGTATTTAGATTTTAGAGCTTGGGGAAGGAAGAGGGAAGAGGTCTCTATGGAGAATGTGGTTTGGGATCTCGGGATTCACTAAAAGAAATTACAAATAGATTGTTATATCTTTCCGTTAGTTACGGATGAGCTTAATATGTAAATGAAGATGAGGTTTTAGATTGTTATATCTTTCCGTTAGTTACGGATGAGCTTAATATGTAAATGAAGATGAGGTTTCTAAACTAGAAAAGTGGTGGTTCCGAGGAAAGGGTTTGCTTTTAGTAGGTTAAAACAAACTATATGGTATGCAAAACTCAGAGAAATATAAAGAATAATTAAATGTACAGTTCTATATGTTTGATCATTCACTTGATTGGGGAATTGATGAGGTTGTTATCCATAAAATTGAAGCAGGATGACCAAAATATAGTGTTTATGTGGTATTGTGTGAATGCAAAACACCCGTAAAGTTAATTGGAACGGTATTCTAATTTGGGTATTGACAGGTTAGAAGAATTGGGTATTGAATGAAGTTTGTGTATTGAGAGAGATTTGGATATTTGTGTGTTGACAGATTACTAATTTGGGTATTGAGAGAGATTTGGGTATTGAGAAATTTGGGTATCTTTAAAAGCACGTATGTTTGGGTATTGAAGGTAGTCAATGTGAGTGGTTTGGGAGGAATTAAGTGGAATTTTTTTGATTTCAATATTGGAAATGCTGGATAATTCTGTAGGTGTAGACAATGGGCTTAGTGTTGTTGATTTCGAAGAGTTTGCACTGTAGAGTTTGTAGTGTTGTAGGTGTAGGCAATGGGCTTAATGTTGTAGTGTGGAAACTTATCGTGTTTCTGAGGATGGTTCCAAATTTTCAATGACTTCAGCTCTTATCGCTTCGTCAAGTAGAGCTGTGGATGTGGCGAGTTGGGTTTATAATGGGTGGCGATTTTTGCCTAATTTAAGTAAATAATATGAAGATCAAACATAGAATGCACAGCGTTTATTCTAGGTTTGTTTATTACATAGAATGCTTCATTGTATCCACACCAGCTATGCAGTGTCTTTCACTAACTTGGACGTAGTCAGTTGAGAGGAAAGGAAGTACTAAATTGAGAAAAGTTGTACTCTCATGGCATGAGTGATTAGACATGCTTCTAATCCAACCTTCAAGTGCCAACTACAACTAATATCATCTATAGAAAACAAGATAATCAACTAGGGCGGTCCGAAAGCACCAATTGAAATTCATCTCCATTTACCAGTAATATACACAGTTATCATGAAAAGATTTAATTAGCTGCATGGCGATCACAATTAGCATAATTTAAAGAAAAGAAATTTAAACCAACTAATATTAACACAATTACAGAGAATAATACGGGAGGATAAAAAAGCTTCACGAATAAGAACTATTTCCAATTTGAGTACATAACTATTTCCAAGAATTCTAATACTACCCGTTGCTCCATCAGACAGATTCGAAAAACAATTCATAAGAGAAAACTGAATTAACCAACTTTATGGTATATTTTGAAACAAACTTGATACAACCTATGGTTAGTTTATAAATAAATAAAAAAGTGCCCAAAGCTCAGCCCCCCAAAATTCAACATAATCACAAAACACAGAAATAAAAATCAATTTTTAAAAAGATCAGTTATAGCAAAAAAAATTGAAGGCAATTCTATTATATCACAAGCACATCAAAACTGCTATGTTTAACCCAAAACACAATCAATTTAAAAGAAAAAATCGTTAGAATCTTCACATATGGAATCTTTGGATTTAGTGAGATTCTACCAAAAAATCTGTGCTTAGTCATTCTACATCCTGTTCATCTTTCTTGATCACCCGAAGCTTTTCTACACCATATCTCATAGTAGTTAATCATCAAAGAAGATAGATCATAGTAATTAATAGTAGTTAATACGTTTTCTTGATTGGTATGTTAAAATAATTGGAACGTCAATTGATCCAATTAAAGAACGTCAATTGGTTAGTTAATATATTTCCCCTCCTTTATATACAGGTCAATTGCTCCAATTAAAGAACAGAAATGGATGACATCACTATATATGGCCATGTAAGTATCTTCTTTTTAAAAAAAAAACCTACAACTCTTGATATAACAATAAGTTCCTCTCATTTTAATGTTTACTTTAATACCTTACAGGTTGATGTTGACTTGGAAAAAACAGTAAGTTAAGCTTTTCATTATGTTCTTAGCACATTAACTAATTGTCCACTTACATTCAAAATTGATATTTTTCTATTGCAGGTGCAATTCCTTCGACAAAAAAATGTCGGGGTTACCATTCGAGATGAACTTGAGCTTAATCTAATATCTCTTCGCAAGGTAAGCTTAACCCCTTATTACTTTGTTGGTCTTTTGCTCATTATTGATTTTTTATTAATTCCTACTTTTTAACCACCCAATGTAGAGAAAGGAAACAAGTTATTCTGGCAAGGGAAAAGGGAAAAGAAAATGAAATGTCCAGTGCGGTATATGATTATCTTGCTTCTTTATCTTGCTTTATCTACAATGCTTTTTCTTTACGTTTCCTCACACTGCTTCTTTTATTTATCCTCACACTGTGAAAATTAATACATTCTCAAATAAGTAAGTGGTTCTCCGCTTAAACAGTCATTTATAACGATTCATTTTCACAAATTTAGGCTCATAATGTTCATGTTATATCGAAAGCTACGTTGGCCCAAAGTAGACGACGAGAACGAGAGAAACTTGAAATGTGCTCTATACGAGTATTAGACGCAACTGACGAATGTTTACCTCGAACAACTGTTCCTTCTAATGTACCACAAAAACATATGTATGATGGACAAACTACTTCAGTACTGCCAAATATTGGCCTGCAAAGAACCTCTCAAACTTCTGGCGCTGTTAGGTAAATAATGTTTGCTTTTTTAATCTTAACTTTTTCAGAATGTCTTTAGTTAGTTGTTCTCCATATTCAGCCATATGATTGATTCACAAGTAGCGAGACTTGAAGGGTGCACCACGCGTCAATTGACCCAACGTGAAAGACAATATCGAACTGCTACGTCCAAATCAAATAAGTTAATTTTATTTTACCTTTAACCCGTGTATATTATCCATAGGTTAAAATATATACAACTTTTAAGTTACCTGGCCATCGTAACTAATAGGTTCAATTCCGAACGACACTTTCTCGGCATGATGAATGTGACATGCTCTTATTGTTCAGCATTGCATTGGAATGATGAAAAATTATCGCTCTCATCTGCTAGAAATAATTATTTCGGAAAATGTTGTTCACAAGGAAAAGTGAAACTATCTTTGCTCATTACTCCACTCCCACCTCTTCAAGATTTATATGATGGTGATAGTGTACAATCGACTTCATTTCTGACTTATACTCGAGAATACAATGCAGCAAATGCTTTTACGAGTTTGGGTGTCAGAATGGATGAAAGGGTCATCCATGGTTGGGGGCCTACCTTATTCACCATACATGGAGAGCTGCGCCACCGAACGGAGTCATTAATACCACAGCCAGGTCAAGCTGCTATTTATGCACAACTCTATATTTACGATCCAGTTTCTGCTTTAGGTTTTCGTACATCGCGAAATCCTCATTTGAGAGCTGATGTTCTTAATATTATTCAGGATTGTTTGGAGTTCAATGAATTTGCAGATAAGTTCCGTCAAACTTATACAATTTTAAACCAGACAAGTTCTTCGGATCACAGCTTACCTGCGGTTCTACACTATAATTCAGCAACTGACCGGCGTAGGTATAATCTTCCAACTACTGATGAGATTGCAGTGATTATACCTGGTGATGGAACTAAAATTAGTGGTATGAGAGATATCATACTGCATTTGAGGGGAAACAACGATTTAATGCAAATTAACGAGTGCCATCCAGCATATTTGCCCTTGCATTATATCTTGCTATTCCCTTATGGTGAGTTGGGATGGGAACCAGATTTGAAACAGTGGGATGTCATCAATGGAAGACCTTCGACTACTAGACTAACTCAAATGCAATTCTATAGTTATCGTTTATTTCAACGCAATACAGAGTATTCAACTATTCTGAGAGCAGGAAAACTTTTGCAAGAATTTATTGTCGATGCTTGGGCAGCCACTGAGCAGAATCGACTGAAATATCATAAGCTTAATCAGGGAAAACTTCGAGCTGAAATTTACCAAGGTCTTACCGACATCGCTGCAGATGGGTTAGGACTTGATCAGGTCGGACAACGAATCATTTTGCCATCTTCATTCATTGGTAGTCCAAGACATATGTTTGAAATCTTTCAAGATTCAATGACTATTACGTGCCACTACCAACACCCAGATATTTTCCTTACCATGACTGCAAATCCCAAATGACCAGAAATAACTGCAGCTCTATTGCCATATCAAAAAGCCACTGATCGCCCTGATTTAGTTTCTCGCGTTTTTGAGTTGAAGAAAAATGCTTTGATGAAGGGGATAGAAAAAGCAAAAGTATTTGGTCAGAAAGTTGCGCATGTCTTTACCATTGAGTTTCAGAAACACGGGCTACCTCATATGCACGCTCTTTTCTTTCTTGCAAATCCAGACAAAATTCGTACATGCCAACAAGTAGATGAAGTAGTTTCTGCTGAATTTCCAGATCCGATAGCGGATCCCCTACTCTTTGAAACTGTCAAAAATTGTATGGTGCATGGCCCGTGTGGTGGACAAAATCCTCAAGCATCGTGCATGAAAAATGGAAAATGTCAAAAGAGGTATCCTAGAGAGTTCTCTGAGGCAACAACTATGGATCAAGATGGCTATCCAATCTATCGTCGTCGTGATACTAAACATTTTTATACTGTGAGGGGGCAGCAGGTTGATAATAGAGATGTTGTACCCCATAATGCTTACCTTTCTAAAATATTTAATTGTCATATTAATGTTGAAGTTTGTGCTGGGGTGAGATGTGTTAAATATATCCATAAATATATTTTCAAAGGAAACGACCGCGCAACAATTGTGTTGGGAGGAGTAGATGAGATCAAGCAATATCTCGACGCACGGTATATTGGCCTTCCAGAAGCTGCATGGCGAATATTTGGACACTCTTTACATGAAGAGGTGCCAGCGGTTGTATGCTTGGCACTGCATTTGCCTGGAATGCATCGTGTTGTTTATAATTCGGCTGATAGGATTGACGACGTCGTATCTAGAGCCGAACTAGAATTGACAACTCTTACCGGTTTTTTTGCATGTTGCTCATCAAATTTAGCTGCACGCGCATTCACTTACCAACAATTCCTGCAACATTTTGTTTGGAATAAGTCTTCGAAGATGTGGACGCCGAGAAAGAAGGGGTACGCAATCGGCAGAATGTACTTTGCAACTCCAAATTCGGGTGAGCGCTTTTATTTGCGTTTGCTACTAATAGTTGTGAAGGGACCACGATCATTTCAGTGCTTACGTACAGTTGACAATGTTGAGTATGCTACTTTCAAATTAGCATGTGTTGCCAGAGGACTGTTGGAAGATAATGGCGAGTGGGTACAATGTCTCCAAGAAGCTGCAATTATGAGCACCGGCTACCAACTTAGAAGGTTATTTAGTGTCATTCTTACGGAATGCTCTCCGTTGGAACCACTTACCTTATGGAACCAATTCTCAGTGCATATATGTGATGATCTTGAACACAAACTGCGTACATTATTTTTCATTCCCAATCCTACCCAAGCCCAAGTCCTAGATTATGGTCTATATCTTTTAAACCAAATGCTTCAAGAATCAGGCAAGAGCTTAGATAACTTCCGACCCATGCCCCATCCTATGCAAAATTGGAGTACAGTTGTTGGCAACAAGTTTATTTGGGAACATAGAGTACTGCAAGTTGAAGCCCTACAAGCTAATATACAAGCAAGTATAAATTCACTTAATGATGCACAGTTATCTGCATATACTGCAATAATTACATCAGTTATGGGCGACAAGGGAACTACATTCTTCTTGAACGGAGGGGCCGGTACTGGAAAAACCTTTTTATACAATACACTAGCAACGAAATACCGTCGAGATGGTTTCATTGTTGTAACTGTTGCTTCTTCTGGCATTGCATCATTGTTACTGGTAGGAGGTAGAACTGCACACTCAATATTTTTCATCCCACTTGATGTGTTGGATAATTCTTTTTGTGGGTTCACTAAGCAATCACCTCAGGCAAATTTTTTCAGGGAAGCAAAGCTAATCATTTGGGATGAGGTCCCTATGCAGCATAGGTTTTGTGTAGAAGCTATTGACCGTACACTTCAAGATATACGTGATAATAAAAATCCATTTGGTGGTATCACTGTGGTGCTCGGTGGGGATTTTCGACAAATCCTACCAGTAGTACCGAAGGGGGTTCGGGAACAAATTGTTGGTGCATCGCTAAGAAAATCTTTACTTTGGAATGCCGTACAAGTCTTAACTTTGAACGTGAACATGCGTCTAGATTCATCCGATATCAGAAATGTTTTATTTACCAATTTTCTAAACAAGGTTGTCTTCTTACATATTTTTTGTAATAACTAAGCAAATCTCTCCTTTTGACTCTTACTGACAAATAAGTCTTCTTTATTATATAGATTGGCTCCGAACCCGATGAGACCGTACAACTTCCTTCAACAATTCGGAGATGTCACACATTGGATGAACTTTTATCTACCGTTTACCCGCAACTAAACGTTATCGGCACTATCACTCCCAAATATCTTACAGAGCAGACAATTCTATCAGCGAGAAATGATGATGTCAATTCATTAATGCTGCTGCATTAAATCTTCATCCGGGGCCAAAATTTACATTTCTTGCTGCCGATAAAATGTCTGAGGAAGATGGAGTTGATCGAAACATCACTAATCGATACCCTAACGAGTTTTTGAACTCTTTAGATCCTCCCGGGCTACCACCATTTAAATTGGAGCTGAAAGTGGGGTGCCCAATCATATTGTTGAGGAATGTTGCACCAAAGGATGGTATGTGTAATGGCACTCGGTTAATTGTAGTTCGGTGTGCTCAGTCGACGCGTGTAATTGAGGCTATGATTTTAACTGGCGATAAAGCAGGAAATTTGGTCTTCATTCCAAGAATACCTCTAACCCCTAAACCTTCATCTTCGGATCTACCTTTTGCAATGACAAGACGCCAATTTCCAGTTCGATTAGCGTATGCTGTAACAAAAAATAAAGCACAAGGCCAATTTGTTGATATTGTGGGGATAGATTTATGCTCACCAGTTTTCAGTCACGGACAACTCTATGTTGCACTCTCTAGGTGTACAAGTTTTGATCGTATTTTTCTACTTCTACCAGAAGATGTTTGAGCTCAACAACAAACATTGTTTATCCTGAAGTTCTTTTATAGAGGTACCACTACCATACTCTCAACATAAAATAAAGGTACTTTATGACTTTGATTATCTTTCAATAAAAAAATTTCATACTTTAACTAATGAACCTTACTTGAATAAAACTTTTAATTCAGTTAGGTGATCTCCATAAACTCAAGTCACCAATATTTATTATAACTATTAAATAGTATTATGGATGATCCACAAACTATTAAATTTTCTCTAAATAGAATTAAAAAATGCATCTACCAAACTGTGCATGAGCTACCACTACCATACTCTCAGCACATCCTCTCAAGTATACAGTGTCTAAATTACATTTTAGATGATATTATATTTTTTGTTTTTCCACCACCTCGGCAGAACGATAGTATAGCAGGCACAAAAAGATTATAATGAAGCTGTTAGCATAGTAACCAATATATGCTATGTTTCTTAGGTATGCCACGATATTATATTCTTTGTTTCTTCATATGGTATGGGGCAGACCAATATATGCTGTTAAAATGAATGTCTGCTAACTTGCTGAATTCATTGTCTGGTACACAAAAGTAAGCAGTGTAATATGCTACCACTGAATATTACACATTTAAAATAATACTACAATCATTCCAATACTCATAGTCCAAAAGGTTAACATAATAGCAAAAGCACACTTATGTTGGCATCATAATCAACAATCATCACACAGTTAATTGGTATAAAAATCAGACAACTAATGTTACTGACGACGTGAATTATCTCAAGTATCAAATGCCAGGATTGACATAAAACTCCACATGTTCCAAGAATTGACATTCCCTATAATTAGAGACTTACATCTCACCGGGAAAATGCAATGAACAAAATTAATGATTGATGACAGTACCAAAAAACTTGCTTTTAAATGGACCAAATATTCTAATAACAATCTGCAAGGCCCCAGCGGCAAGAACTTGCTTTTTTATGTTTGGGGAAGAATGGACCAAATTACCAATCACACCTACCTAATAGGTAACCATCATAAAGAAATAATATGTAGCACATTAATTGAAATAATATGAAGCACATTAATTGAAAAACATAAATATTCTCCATTAATATGAAGCACATTTTTTTGATAAATACAGATAAAAGGTGAAGCAAGAACTTCATCACTTTTTTTGATACACATAAAAATTCTCCATTTTTAATTGTTGGCTACACTTGGTTAGTTCAAGCTTCCGAGAATGAGTATAAAAAAGATAACTAAAAGTAAAAGTAGTTTAATTCAAAACTCTTTAGTGTGATCATCTTTTTTTTAATTCACACTTCACAGTTACACTATCAAGCCTTTAGTGTGATCATCTTTTTTTCAATTCACACTTCACAGTTACGCTACTCATATGTTTAAATCTGTAACTATGGTTATCTTAAACACTTCACAATTCACACTTCACAGTTTTTCATAGAGATGGATATTAAATATAACTATGGTTATCTTAAACACAAGCATATATATATTGAATCTCTCTTTATTTTTCTACAAGACGATGCTAAATTTTCAACTATATAGCAATTGGAGTTGCAATAACAAACAATTATTTTAGCAAAAACAAGTATCACCCTTTCTATTATTTGATGGCAAACATTAAATCAATAATGAGCCAGCAAACTCTTCAAATCAATTAACTTTTTCAGTAATGAAATATTGACACCATATGTAAGAAGAAAAAAATAGAAAGAGGGTCATCTATTAACTTATTATTTTTTCTTTAATGAAACATGACGACAAAATAAAAAAATCCATTTATATATGATAGATGTACCTTACTAAAACTTATTTTCATTGTTGTTTTACTTTTGAACATTAATAGAACTGGGAAGCAGCTGACATGGACCTCAAATTTATAAATGCAACTACATTGATGAATTGGGGTTGCAATAAGGTAAATTTCTGTTTACTAAAACTACACCCTATGTTAACCGTTAATTGCTGCTAATTTAATGTTTCTTCTTTTTTTTTCAGATTGTCGTCCACACTCAAAACCGTCATGTACATATTGACAGTTTAACTTTTTGTAGGGTGATGAGGAACATGTTTGGTTGAAGCCATTGTTCTATTTGAAAGGTAATGGTTTCAAAACTATTACTATTGTTTTAATTGTTTATTGTAAACTCTTACTATTTGATTCAAAACTCTAACTGTTTTTTTAGGCTCACTGTTTGGTCCTATTTTGAAGACTTCAACCATTGTGTTCTCCTACAACCATGTAATTTTTTTTTTGCATTCAGTTGGTTGGTGTTTAGTATGGTGGAGGATGTAATAGTTGTAATAATTGTAATATTTAGCATTTTTGGAAATGATGTAAGTAACTGTATATAATGATGATATAATATAGTTATGTTAATACCCGTACCCGCAATTTTGTGGAGTATTGGGTTCTGTGTTTGGTTTTTTAAAGGTTTTTCGAAGGTTTTTCAAAGAAATTATTACATTTTCAAACGAATTTTTGGTTTTTATTTTGTATCTTGCATTATATTCTGATTTTTTCCCCTAGAGCCTTATATATATGATGCCTGTGTGATGTTGCTCGGTTGAACCTGGGGAGGATTGATATTTATTGCGTGTGATGTCATATATTTAATTGTTAGCAGAATTCCGTAAGGAATTTCTGTAAAAGGGCTAATATTTTAGAGGAGGTTCTGTCAAAATTTTTACTAAATTTTTTTAAATAGATTATGTTTTCAAACGATATCTTGGTTTTTATTTTGTATCTTAGTCATATGAATATTTTTTCTTCCCAGAGCCCTATATATATAATGTCTATGTGATGTTGCTTGGATTGGCCTGGGGAAGATTTATATTTCTTGACTGTGATGATATATTTTTAATTGTGAGCAGAATTTCGTAAGGAATTGCTGTAAAATGGCTAAAATTTTAAAGGAGGTTCTGTCAAAATTTTCAGAAAATTTCCTAAAATCTATTCTGATTCCAAACTATAGCTTTAGTCATATGAAGTTTTTTTTCCAGAGCCTAATATATATTATGACTGTGTAATGTGACTTGGATTGGATTAGGGAGGAATTGTTATCAAAGGAATAATATTTCATGAGATATTCCATCGAAATTTTTACTAAACATTTTAAAGAAAGTTAAGACGTCGCGATAACATGCCGTATGAAACATTTTAAAGACGTCGTATTAGAAAAACATTTTAAACACCCACCTTTTTTGTTTACACCCACCTTTTATTGTTTTATTTTTTTTAGAAATTTATATGCAGTTCACCCAATCAAATAAATCTAACTAAAGTTACATGCAGTCCCGAATACGTGCCGTAGGCACGTCCCACGGGCAATCCTAGTACTATTACAAGAAGCACGCAAATAGAAATTATTTCTGTCTAGCCATAACACCCATGTAGTTGCTATTGTGCATTCTAGATGATCTAAACTAGACACAAATTAAAACCTCGCAAGTATACGAATCGCTTGGAGAAGCGTAGTGACGAGCAAGGGTCGATCCCACAGAGATTGTAATACTTAACTTACTAATCAATAAAATAGAAAATAGAATCTTAAAGTGTTGATCTAAAAGTGTAAGGAAATGAAAGGATAAAAATCTAAATTAAATAGCATCACAATTTGAGTCACGAATTTCTATTAAAGTAGTTGGGCGTTGATTTCCACCTATAGTCAATAATGCTAAGTTGTGTACTACTCCAATTACTCATGTTTGTTCCTCTAAGGGCATGGTATCTACTCCTTAAAGTTAATGTTTCCCTAGGCCAAGAGTTAGGCATGGTATCTACTCTAATTCGTTTCTTTTATTAAGTATTTAGCATGGTATCTACTAAGTTGCACTTAAAGAAAACATAGGAACAATGGAAACGAACAAACACTTGAAGTTCTAGAAATTGGTATCAGATCTAGATCCCTCAAGTTGATTAAACCAAGAACCCCGAAAGATTCCCTTGTTACAAGTTATGAGCACGACATACGGGTCGTCTCAATATGCTCATATAACAGCCTCAGATCTACACTGCACAACTTGATAATCTTAAGTTCTGTATGTCAGTCGACTGGCTGTCACTTCAGTCGACTGCCCCTAGAACATCTGAACAAGTTTGATTCATGTAAATTGTTATTCGTTTAATCAGGTTTAATCAATAAGTAAAAGAGTAACATTCAGAAGAATATAAGCATTACATGACTACGGTTTCAATCTACCCAACTATGAAAGTTAGTTCCACATAATAAAACTTTTATTGATTGATAAAATAGAGTTCATGACTACAATAAAAATAAGATTCAAAGGAAGAACAGAAGAACACTGATTTGTATGATGTTGAAATTGAGCCCAATCAGTAGTCGTCTTGTTCTCCTTCTTGATGCTTGCTGTTGACGATCGGTTCTTGTTGATGGATCCGGCCTCCTCTCCAGAGAGCTCACGCCGCTTCTTTCTTGGTTGGTATTTATAGAACAAGAGAAGGGAATTAGGGTTTGCACTCTTCTTTTTATAGAAAAGCCCTTTTCTTTTATTTATTTCCTCCCACGTTGCTCTGCATGTTATTTCTTTCTCTTTTCTTCTATTCTTCCTTTTCTGTTCTGATTTGGATTAGATTTGGACGAATCTTCAAATATCTTATCTTTTAACTCTGCCGCCTACCAGTCGACTGGTGTTAGAGTAAGTCGACTGTGTCGAGACTTCTGCGTAAACTTGATTTCTCTGTTCAGTCGCCTGTGTGGAAGAATCAGTCGACTGCTGATCTGCAATATTCTGAGTATCATCCTTAAAATCCTGAATCTGCTTCGTTTTGCTGTTTTAGGCTGTTTCTTATGGAAAAAAAGAAAAGAAGCGTAAATACCACATATAGAGCATTTAAATGTCTAATTGCCTTAAGATTATTGCTCCTAAAAGTGAATAATATTTGGTTCATCAAATACCCCCAAACTTAGCTTTTGCTTGTCCTCAAGCAAACTAAAATTATGAACAAGGGGAAAATAGTAGTACTCAACCCTTCATACCAAGAAAATGTCTCATTATGCAAGCATCAAAATTTTGCAATCAAAGTTATAAACAATTTGCAAATGAAGTAAAAACAAGCATACCCACTTTCTCTAGTGCAATTGTCTATTCATAATTCCAAACTTAACCACACTTGTCATGCAATTAATTATAGTTATAGTATGTAACAACTCCATCTGTGATTATCCCTCTTCTCTACTACAAACCGAGTAGCAAACTAGAGTTTTTTTTTTTTTTTTTTACTCTATTTACTTAAACTCTGTTTAGGACTAGATCCAAGGGAATAATCACTAGAAAAAGCATCTCAACTTTTTTATGTATAATCGCATGACTCATATAGTTTTGTAAGGCATTATGAAACTCAACAATCCTAAAGTAAATAAGTATCCTTCCTCTTACTTTATAAGAAATTGTTTATCCTAAAAAAAAAAATCAACAGACTTCAAATATAACTAACTAATATCCCCAAACTTAGATGGAACATTGTCCTCAATGTTCGCACAACACTTAAGGTATAGGCATGTGTACCAACTAGTTTGAAGGAAAAATAAACTAAAGAAATAAAGGAATAACTAAAGAAATGAATAAAGGAAGAGAGTGTAAGTACTCCCCTGAACAATTGGGTTGCCTCCCAATAAGCGCTGTGTTTCCTGTCTTCAGCTAGACTCGATGAGTTGTGCAGTGTATTGAATGGCTTGCAGCTCACAACTCATCTTATTATAAGGTTTCCCCCTCTGCCCATTCACCTTGAACGTTGAGCTTTTGCCAACGCTCCATGTGGGGGAAACCTGTGCAACAATTCATGGACCGTACCATCTTGACATTAGTTTATCAGCAATGGTCCATCTTAATGCACCATTGTGCTTTTGAAAGACTCCCTGCAGCCTCTCTTCTTCCTGCATCCTGGAATTTGCAGCAACTGTCACAGGTAATGTCTGGTTTCCCCCCAAATATTCATACTGCAGGTGTTCATGTAGTGGCTTCAGCTCCACGTCTAGTTGCCTGGTAGCAGTCGACTTATTCCACTCATCAGTCGCCTTGTCCTGTTCATCAGTCGACTTGTCCGAGAAAACACAAGTGTTATCAGATATCAACTTTTCAATTGCAGGTGCAAGCTTATCTGAATATGACTTTGGAGTTTCAAGGTGATGTACTGTCTCTGCAATCCTCCAGTCATCGTATTCCATTTCAACCTGAGATAGTAGTGGAGGGCGTGTAATTGTTTCTTGTAATGGATCAACTCTATGTTCCTGCAATGTTTGGTCACAAATTTCCTGAACCACATCAACATTATAACATTCATGATCATCGTGTGGAAATTGTGGTGCATCAAACATTTTAAACTCAATCTCTTCCTCTAGTGTTGTCCTTGATTGGAGCTGTTCTTGTCCTCTAGGGTTAGGTATGGTTTGTGATGGGAATTCTCCTGTCCTTCTTTCACTTAACTCCGTAGCAATTTGACCAATTTGAAATTCCAATCTTTGAATGGCCTGTCCTTGTTGATTGCTTGTTTGCTGTTGCTGTTGGAGTAATTGAAGAATGGTTGATTCGAAATCCAACTTCTTCTGTTCTTGTGCTGGCCTATCATACTCATTCCCACCCTGGAATTGCTGCGTATTCCCTGGTGCGAATTGATTGCCTTGATGGTTTTGCCGCCCTGGGTTATACGTGTTTGAAAAAGGGTTGTTCTGGGGCGGGTACAGTTCCTGTTCTACGTAGTTTGCGTGCTCCTGATCTGCGAAAGAAAACATGGGACATGAATTAGTTGTATGATTAGAATAAAAACAAATTGCACAAATTTCTTTTGGTTGGCTTTTTTCCCAATGTTGAATTCACAAGCATATCAATCTTTTTGTTCATGGTTTTCATTTCTAATTGCATGTTATTATTATGAGAAATTTCGTATACTCCCTGTTTTTTCGAAAGACTCCTCCTTGTGGAGAATTGTTGTGAGTTCTCGCTGAGTTCTTCAAATAGTTCTATGGCTTCCTCAGCACTCTTCCTCATCAACATTCCATTGCAACCTGCATCTACAATTGCTTTGTTAGCGTCATTTAAACCCTCATAAAATGATTGTACCTGATCATCCTTAGGTATGTTGTGTGTAGGACACTTGAGAAGCTTGTTCTTGAAGTTTTTCCATGCCTCGAAGAACAGATCGCCATTCTTTTGTTGGAAGAGTAGAATCTCCCTTTTTAGTTGTCTAGTTTTCTGGGCTGGAAAGAACTCTTTCAAGAATTTTGTTGCCAATTGCTCCCATGATTGAATTGATCCTGGTTCCAAAGAATTATACCATAATTTAGCATTAAATTTTAATGAAAATGGAAACAAGATTAACCTGATTTGTTCAGGGGTAAGCCCTTGATCGCTTTGTGTCCTGCAAAGATCATAGAAGTCTTGCAGATGTAGATGCGGATCTTCGTCTAGTCTACCATTGAAGTGGGGAACCATGCTGAGTAATTGGGGCGATAGATGCATATTCCCTATGACTTTGGGTTGAAAAGCTATGCAAGACGGTTGCTCAATATTCTTTGGAATGAATTTGTCTTGCATTGGTACTCGATTTGGTGTGTTTTCCCCCATTGTTGCTTTTTGAATTTTTCACTGTACAGTCGACTGGTCCGTGGAGACAGTCGACAGATCTGAATCTGCAGAAAGTAATCTAAAAGAGAATATAAGAAAAGAAGAAAATAAAATAAAAATAAAAATAAAAAGATTTGTATTGATTTTGCAAGTTAAGATACTAAACAATCCCCGGCAACGGCGCCAAAAACTTATTGTGCAATCTAGATGATCTAAACTAGACACAAATTAAAACCTCACAAGTGTACGAATCGCTTGGAGAAGCGTAGTGACGAGCAAGGGTCGATCCCACAGAGATTGTAGTACTTAACTTACTAATCAATAAAATAGAAAACAGAATCTTAAAGTGTTGATCTAAAAGTCTAAGGAAATGAAAGGATAAAAATCTAAATTAAATAGCATCACAATTTGAGTCACGAATTTCTATTAAAGTAGTTGGGCGTTGATTTCCACCTATAGTCAGTAATGCTAAGTTGTGTACTACTCCAATTACTCATGTTTGTTCCTCTAAGGGCATGGTATCTACTCCTTAAAGTTAATGTTTTCCTAGGCCAAGAATTAGGCATGGTATCTACTCTAATTCGTTTCTTTCATTAAGTATTTAGCATGGTATCTACTAAGTTGCACTTAAAGAAAACATAGGAACAATGGAAACGAACAAACACTTGAAGTTCTAGAAATTGGTATCAGATCTAGATCCCTCAAGTTGATTAAACCAAGAACCCCGAAAGATTCCCTTGTTACAAGTTATGAGCACGACATACGGATCGTCTCAATATGCTCATATAACAGCCTCAGATCTACACTGCACAACTTGATAATCTTAAGTTCTGTATGTCAGTCGACTGGCTGTCACTTCAGTCGACTACCCCTAGAACATCTGAACAAGTTTGATTCATGTAAATTGTTATTCGTTTAATCAGGTTTAATCAATAAGTAAAAGAGTAACATTCAGAAGAATATAAGCATTACATGACTACGGTTTCAATCTACCCAACTATGAAAGTTAGTTCCACATAATAAAACTTTTATTGATTGATAAAATAGAGTTCATGACTACAATAAAAATAAGAATCAAAGGAAGAACAGAAGAACACTGATTTGTATGATGTTGAAATTGAGCCCAATCAGTAGTCGTCTTGTTCTCCTTCTTGATGCTTGCTGTTGACGATCGGTTCTTGATGATGGATCCGGCCTCCTCTCCAGAGAGCTCACGCCGCTTCTTTCTTGGTTGGTATCTATAGAACAAGAGAAGGGAATTAGGGTTTGCACTCTTCTTTTTATAGAAAAGCCATTTTCTTTTATTTATTTCCTCCCACGTTGCTCTGCATGTTATTTCTTTCTCTTTTCTTCTATTCTTCCTTTTCTGTTCTGATTTGGATTAGATTTGGACGAATCTTCAAATATCTTATCTTTTAACTCTGCCGCCTACCAGTCGACTGGTGTTAGAGTAAGTCGACTGTGTCGAGACTTCTGCGTAAACTTGATTTCTCTGTTCAGTCGCCTGTGTGGAAGAATCAGTCGACTGCTGATCTGCAATATTCTGAGTATCATCCTTAAAATCCTGAATCTGCTTCGTTTTGCTGTTTTAGGCTGTTTCCTATGGAAAAAAAGAAAAGAAGCGTAAATACCACATATAGAGCATTTAAATGTCTAATTGCCTTAAGATTATTGCTCCTAAAAGTGAATAATATTTGGTTCATCAGTTGCCGCAATGGCAATGTACCACGCATCCTTCATTTCATGGTGAATCGAGGCAAATTTGGGGCCAATCCACAAATCCTCATATTCGCTGGGATAGTCACATGTTCCTAAGGCATGTAATACCTCTACCATAGTTGCCTTACTCTTTGGGCAGTGAATAAAAAGGTGATTCAAATTCTCCACATGCATGTTGCAGAATCCACAGTTGGTCGCTAACTGGGGTTGTCTTTTGGCAAGGTTCTCTCTGATGAGGATTGCATTATTGAGCACTAGCCAGAGGAAGACCCTGACTTTAAGGGGGGGTTTCGCCTTCCATAACATCTGTGCCCAGCTGGGTCTGCATCCTCGATAGTAAATTTGGTGATACAGAGATCTAACCGTGAAAGCTCCCTTGGTCTCGAGTCCCCAGCGCATCTGATCTGGGCCTTGAGCACACCTCGCACCGGTCCGTATGATGTGTGCTTGCAGTTCAAGCAGTTGCTGGTGTAATTCTGGGGTAAGAGTTTCTCGGAACGGCAGCCTCCAATTGCCCCTCTTCCAAGTCTCGGCCACCGATATATTTGGTCGATTCGTTTTCTCATACAGTTCTGGGAAGATTTCCCTGAGTGTATGGGCACCACACCATTTGTCCCACCAGAATTTGGTGGACCGTCCATTACCGATAGTTTAGGTAACTGCTAAGTTGAATGGTCCTTGCTTTGGTAATTCCTTTCCAGAATCGAGAAACTCTAGACCCTACTCGGACGCCTAAACTTCTCGTACCTTTTTCCCGAAGGTATGGTTGAATGAAATCCTGCCATCCTTCCCCGCTATGGTGAAATACCTTCCACCACCATTTTTTCAGAAGGATGAGGTTCATATCTCTAAGGTCGATGATGCCTAGCCCTCCATGCTTCTTCTTCATGCAAGCAATACTCCATTTGATCAGGTGGTATTCCCCCTTATTCGAGTTTGCCCCTTTCCAAAGAAATCTTTTTCAGATTCGGTCGATCCTTTGGATTACCCATTTAGGAAGCTCAAAAAACGACATGTAATAAATGGGCAGATTAGACAACACTGAGTTGATGTAACCACTCTGCCACTGAGGGAAAATGATTTTTCTTTCCAACCCGACAACCTGTCCTCCACCCTGTCTATGATAGGAAACCAGTCCATCTTAGTAAGCTTCCCTGGCTTGAGTAGGAGCCCTAAATATTTGATCGGGAACTCATCTTTCATACAGTTTAAAATGGTCGCATGGTCCTGTGCCTCTACATCGAAAAGTGCAATTGGAATCAAAGCACTTTTGTGAAAATTAATCCTGAGACCTAACCATACTTCAAAACAGTAGAGGGACCCTTTAAAGCAGACTGTCTTTGACCTATTTCCGTTACCAAAGAGTAGGGTGTCATCAGCATATTGGAGAATCGTGCACCCTTGGTTAGAGTGACTGCTAGCCACAGGCGTTATCCAGCCTTTCCTCCGGCAGTTGTTTAGCATGCCCATCAGAACATCTGAGATGATGGTAAATAGCAGGGGAGACAGTGGATCCCCCTGTCAAAGCCCCTTCTTGCAAGGATACGGTAGACCCGGCTGCCTATTAACCGAGATTGTCGTTTTACTAGTGTATAAACACTGTTTGATCCACTTAATCCATTTATCCCCAAAGCCTTTCCCTCTGAGAGCTTCCAGCAAGCCCTCCCAGTCGACGGAGTCATATGCTTTCTCGAAGTCTAGTTTGAGGAGGAAATTCTTAGATTGGCCCGTATGGCAGTAGTGGATGACCTGTTCTGCAGTAGCCACACATTCTAGGATACATCTGTCCTTGATGAAACCAGTCTGAGTTTTGGAAATTAAATTGTCCATTAAGCCTCCCAGGTGGATGGCTAGAACCTTTGTGATGATCTTAGCCGAGTAGTTTATGAGGTTGATCGATCTAAAATCCCCCACCCTCGAAGATTCCGCCCTCTTAGGGATCAGCACAACTTCTGCAAAGTTGAACATGCCCAATCTGAGATTGTTGTGGAAAAATTCATCCATAAAAGCCATAATGTCCCCTTTTATTTCCTCCTAGAACACCTTGTAGAACAGCATTGGGAATCCGTCCGGCCCAGGCGACTTGTCTGCTCCCATTTGTTTGATGGCATTTTCCACTTCCATTTCTGAGAAAGGTGTTTCCAAGTTGGAAAGTGTTTGCACTGACTCGTTCTGACAGCCCTTCCAGAAGTCTTTCCTGAGCAGGACCCTGAAATCATTATTCTTCCCAAAGAGGCCCTTGTAGTAATCTTGAAAGGTTTTGGAAATCACAGTTTCGTCTTGCGAGGTTCTCGTATCCATTTGTAGTGACAAGATTAGGTTGGACCTACGTCTGGTGCTTGCCACTCGGTGGAAGTAGGCCGTGTTCGCATCTCCCTCTTTGAGCCACGAAAGCCTCGACCTTTGCTGCCATTTGATCTCTTCCGGCTTATAAAGATTGGCGATATTTTCTCGGAGGTCTAGCAGCCTATTTCTTTCATCTTGTGACAGGACTCTCGTTTCCTCCAGTCTTTCTAGCTTATCAATGCCTTCCAGGAAGGAGTCTTTTGCATGCCAGATGGTCAAAAATCTAGACCGGTTCCACCTACGCAGCCGCTTTCTCAATCTGTAGACTTTTTCACACCATCGGGATGCCGCATCCGTACCAATGGTTGGCAGCGTCCAGTTTTCCATTACCATGTGGTGAAATCCTTAGATTTCCAACCAGGCCTTCTCAAATCTGAACCTCCTTGGTCTTTGAGATCCCTGTACCCGGGCGTCAAGTAGGACCGGGGTGTGATCCGATGTAGGTCTAGGGATAGATTTAGCGTTTGCTAATGGGAATATAGCCTCCCAATCCATCGACACAAGAATTCTATCCAATTTGGCCATAATCGGGGTTGCTTGCATGTTGAACCATGTAAATAGTCTGTCATTGATTGGGATATCGATTAGTTCTAGTTCTGCAATCACCCTATTGAACTCTTCTCTATGCCTGTCGCTAGATCCTCTTTCCTCTTGCCAAAAGGCTTCATGATCTACAGCCACGTTCGGTCCATAGACGACAATGATCGTCTGCATCCAATTATCAGATCGTCGCTTTAGCCGAATAGTCAGGGAAAACGTTCTGCAGTGCTCCTCAGAGCAGGTGAAGATATCCGGGTTGAACCCAATAGTGAACCCCCCCCCCCCCCCCCCGATGCTCCTGCAGACAGGCGCAGCACCCATTCCTTGATCCTGTTGCCCCCAACACTTTTGAGTTTAAATCCATTTGCTAGCTTGGTCTCCTGTAACCCTACTACATTCGCCTTGGAGCTCTTAATAACGTCCTGAACCATATCTCCCTTCCCCCTATCCCCCAACCCCCTCACATTCCAAAAAAGTGTATTCATTGGGTGACTGTGTTATGGTTAATCGTGGGTGTGAGGCAGGTGTCTTCCTCCCCAACCTCCATCGACTTAGAGATAGAGATAGACCATATGTCTCTCTGAGAGTTTGTCTTAGCCCGCTCAGTTTTCCACCCCCTAATTTTGTTGAGCAGAAGAGCGTTACGCTCTCTATCACAAACTTCTAAACCACAGGTATAAGCTAGGAGAAAAACCTCTGAATCTGACATGAAATTTAAAATAGAAGCTAAAAAACATCTCGTACCTCCATCATCGAATTTTGCTGCATTGGCTGCCGCGGCCACCTCCAGGTAGTCATCTAGGGACTCCGCATGAGCCCTCTTAGGCGACCATTGTACCCAGCCAACTGTTCTGCTAGGCGCTTTGCGACCCAAGTCAGGTGCTAATTCTGGGAAGGTGGATAATACCATCTCAGGTAAGATCTCACACTAAGTAGCAGCTACAAACTCAAGATCCTCTGACTCCTCGTCCGTAAATGAGAATTCTTCGTCTAAATTTAAGCGCTCTTCTAAGTCCTCATCACTATCTGCCTGCTGAATTTCCAGTTGTAAAGGAGTCTCTCTCGTCGCGGACTCCTCAATGAGCTCACCAATTGTAGACGCTTCTGTTAGAATAACAGTGCTTCCTGTCGCGAACCACTCAATGGGCCCACTTTGGGCCCCTCTTTGGGCCCACTAACACTTATATAAATACCCCCCCTTCGATTCTCTGCTTCTCCGCCAGAGCCGTTTACGCCTTCTTTTCCTCCGCGGAGGAACATACCCTCCTTCTCAAAAATCCTGCCTTCCGCTGCTGTCTTCTTTGCTGCGCGTGCTCTGAGCGACTCCTCGTTTCTCTCGCCACCTCCACGTGGCACTTGCTGAATGGTGGGCTCTGTGGTCGAGGGCATTAATAACAAGGGCTCCTTACCCTTCTTCTCACTGCAGTCTTCACCTGCTCCCTTCTCTTTCATTTTCCTCCCTTCTTCTCCGCTGCCATTACCAGTTCTCTTACTACTCTTAGCTTGTTCTTTTCCCAGATCTAAAGCCCCATCTCTAGGGTTGCTTTCCTTTTGGGTGAGAACTCTGTTAGAAGCGCTTTCGAGCTTCGTCTTCTTCCCCAGAATGGAAGTCTGCTCTGTCGACGTTCTACCCACCGCTACCCACTCTTGCTCCTTTTGGAGACTACTCTGCATGTCTCGCATGTCGTTTGGTGGGTCGCTTTTGCTCTTTTTTGCTTTAGCGCGACCAGCTTCCACTCCCTTCTCCACTCTGGCCTCTTTCCCACCAAATCCCATGTGACGACTACCACTTTGAGCTCTGCCTCATACCTCCTGTCGCAGGTTACTTTTCTACGCAGCGAGATCTTCCAAATCTGGCCTGTTGCTCTGCACCACCGTTGGATCTGATGATGTAGTAGCCCCTGGGAGTCTTGGGTCGTTGGATCTGATGGTCATGGCTCTTCCTCGACCATCTTTGAGATTAGTGCCACTCCCCGGTTCTGATCCCTCCGCCGCACATCCTTTGGCCTCACTCCTGCCCTTTCACCGCTTTGATGAGCTCTCGGTGAGCCCTTTCCACTTCGTGTGCTCCATCAATAGTGAGGTCCCACTGTAGCACCACCACTTGCCTGTATGATCTGTTATCTCTGAGCGACGATGCAGGAGTAGGGGAGATGATGGCTGGTTGCTCTGATTCTGGTTCAACTCACTTGTCGAGGACGAACCGGACGAGATATGAGTCTTCAAAAGAGAAGATTTTGGCGAAGCGAGGCATCAACGCTATGTCGGTGCTCCTTATGAGCATCCTAGCCAAGACTATCTCTGATCTTCACACCGTCTTCTCGTCTATCTCTACTGTAGACCCAAACTCGGCGATAATCTTTTGGAAAGCCTCCCTCTTCCAAAAGTGAAGTGGAACATTATGGATCCAAATCCAGTACATGTCCCCTTGAGGGAGCTCTGCTCCGAAGCTAGGCATCCATGCGGTGAATTCGACTCTAAAGTGGCCGAAGTCGATATTCCCCAATCCAATGACATCAATAATCTTCGCCGGCGATGGGAAAGAGACCAAGAACTGTATGTGGCACAATTTCTTTGCTACCCAATCTCTATGTGCTTTCATTGGTCATTTTTCATTGAGGGCTTGGAGGAGATGCACTTCCGAAGGGCTCCCCGCTATAATTTTGGCGATTGTACACCATTCACAAAGCCATCTCTCCTCATTCTTGATCGTCTCTAAAATCTTTGTGAGTCGAATGAAAGTGGGGTTATCTGGTGACCTACCTCGGCTCACCGGTCTTTTGTCGTCGGTGTGAGTTTCAACCACGTTGGTACAAACATAAGACAGATGCCCCCACTTCATACACTTTAGACAGCGAACCTCTTTAGTGCATTCGCTCCTGTTGTGGCCTAAGTCGCCACAGTTGAAGCACGGTACAGGCTTCCGTCTCCCCCTCCTTTGCTTCTTTTTGTGTTGGTGTTGTTCGATTTGTTGGTTGGGTGAAATGCTCTGTCTTTTGCTTCTTCTTCCGAGCACTTGTATCCACGGTTCCCCCCGTTCCCTATCTCCCGCGTTCTCCACCGCTGTAATCCCTTCTTGCAGGGCCCCCTCATGGGCTCTCTCGATGCTGGATTTAAGCCTGGAGTTCTCGTAGGGTGGTGGGTTGGGGTAGTGGTGGGTGTTTGGCTTGGGGGGCTTGGACGGAGAGACACAAAGAGGTGATTGGTATGCTCTGTGATTGTTGTGATAGGATGAGCCTGCACCCTTGGGGTGTTGCTCTGAGACTTTGTGTTGCAAGTGTGGCTTGTATTGGGATGGTGGGTGAAACTGAGGGTGATGATCATGGTTCTAAGCCTTGTGGGGACGCTGTCCTGAAGGGGAAGTTCTCTTACGCCCTCTGTGGTTGGTAGGAGGACCCCCTCTTTGGGCCCTTCCCCGTGGGACTCCTTTTCTCGGCGATGATGCCTATAGCCCCTGGGAGCCTCTTCTCCATGGCGATGATGACTCCATCTCCTTTCCTCATGATGCTGATGTGCACTTCGGTGTGCACGTGTCGGAGAGTGAGTGCGTCTAAGCCCCTGAGCTACTCTCTTGTCAGGGGAGCTGGCCGAGTGTGGAGAGGAAGATGGGATAGCTGTGGGTGGAGCGACTGTAGTAGGGGGAGGGGATTGGTTTGGAAATGAGATGACTGACGAAGGTGGTTGAGGTTGCTGCAGTGGTGATTGCACAGATGCTAATTTAGGTGGTGGTGGTGCCAGTGAGGTTGTTTCAGGTGGTGGTGGTGTCGGTGGGTGACGGGCCTTCTCATTAGGCCCGCACCCACTGAGTTCTATCTCCGATAGCATGGGGAAGGCGTATTAGTAGTAGGATGATGGGGAGGGAGGTTGGGAACTTGCTTGCTAGTATGCGGCGTGTTGCTGGTAGACAGTGGGTTGGGGGGAGAGTATGCAGTGTTCGTCTCTAGCGGAAAAGGCAGAGAGATGGGTTGAAAATGGCATCGAAGAAGAAGTTCAGCAGCATCATGCATAGAAGATTTTCCCCTCAAGTTTTCTTAACCTAGAAGTTCAGTCATGTGTCGAGGAGAGGTAAATTAAGGTCACACTGAGATAAATACGGCAAGAAAGGACAGCTATACATAATAGTACAGTATCTGTATATTTATACCACCTCTATAAATAGCCCATATACTCCAATCTCTGAGAAAAGGCCTTTTTTTAAGCTAAAAGAGAGAGACTTCCTTTGGCTCCCCAAGAAAATGCCCCCTTCTTAGACAGAAAGAGAGAAGACTCCTCTTTAGAAAGAAGCATTCATTTAGGAGAGAAAGAGGAAATCTTTGCAGTAGCTAGTCCAACTAGAGAGCACGAGCTAGCGTGTAGATCAATTTATGATGGAATCGTGGATTCGTCTGTTGCTTCCTTGAAAAAGCTTTCAAACTCAGGTAAACCCAAATTCCTAACTCTAGAAATTCGTGACACAATCTAGAATCTTACTTCAAATAATACATAACACAAAAAGGTACAGGAAATTAAAAACTTTATTTCGACAAATGTTATTACAATGTCCAAATGGTTACAATAAAATATTACAATAAGATTTTACAATGATCTTGGATAATGTCTCTCCACTTGGATGCTCCACATGGCTCGAGTTCCTCCCACTCCCACGATCAGCTATTCCTGCATTAACCAACTGTGGGCACATCAGTTGAATTCAACTAACGCAATGCTGATAAAACCAGCGACTCCGAAACTCAATAAACAAATTTGTTGTAGAAGAAAAATGTGTAAACAAAACACAAGTGTCGGTGTATATCATGACATGGAATCTAATACACAACTAAATGCACACTTGATTTGGAAACATATGCATCCCATACTACATACTCCCTAAATCAAGCTCACTTTTCTCCTGACTGTAGGGTTTGATCCCTCGCCATGCATCCTACTCTTGTACTATTTTCCGTTCCTGGCATTCCTCTAGTGACTCATGAGGTTGCAGTTGTTCGGTCCAATTCTGCCTCTACAATCAGTAGTGGAGTCCCCTTTTCCACTATGCCCGGTCCACGCAGTCCTACTACTTTGGACCTCACCCAAAAGTTGCTACGAACATAAAGGTGGCCCCGCGGTAACCCCCTCTCACCGAGATGCATAGAGTCTTACTCACACTTTGGAGTCTTACCCTAGTTCCCTATCTGTATTAAACAACATAGAACTGGATGGATTCGTAGGGTCCATTCCCTACTTTCGACAGGAACATGTCCCGTTCTTATCACTAGACCCAGGAATTAACAGATGAGATTATGTCGTCCGTTCTCTTTAATAGGCGAGACGATGCCGCACGTGTCTCCTTGACAGGTGAGTACAACCATCGCACTAGTGCCTGTCCTTACAAATAAATAATGACGGTTCTAATCTGTAAGACACTACCATTAGTTCACCAATCCTAACTTAGAACTTATACACGGGCCTTGTTTTAAAGCAATTAGCTATAATTTATTAGTAGAAAGATTAGTGAAAACCAGACAGTTGCTTCCTAGTTAATTACCCTAGTCTTTTTATTCAAACTCAACTGTCCCAAGTGGAATCCAACCAGGCCTCCAAACCAGGCCCAAGAGTTGGCCCAACTTGGCCCTAACTTGACCGAGTGACTTGACCTTCTTGGATTACCGTTTGCCCTCTAGCTTGTATTTCGACCATGTCTTCCCCACGCAATCAATCCCACCTCGGATAGCATTCCTTACGGCGCATGAAGACTGTCTTCATCAGCTAACTCGAGGTTACAAGGGCTCTTATCTATCCAATTGATCATGTATTTCTAATAGGTCCTAGGGTACAGTTCACTCCCCTAATCAACAGCAAGTTAATAGTACTCCTGGGCAATAGGATCATCCCCAAACATCAATTTAAACAAGTACATGGCTATTCTAACCTTAAGCAAGCTAGAAAATTTTATAATAAGAAGCAAGTTGCATCAATTTGAAAAGATGAGATAAATAGTTATTCTAAACTGTTAGGTTTCGATAGTAGTCTCAGATTAAATACACATCAGAAAAATTACAAAGAAATATCGAAATCTAGTCATGGATCCATGCGAGAACCATAAATCGTGTTTAGAAGTTATACCTTAAAGATGGATCCGCTGACTCCAATTAGTGTCGATCACAACACTGCAATAGTGTTGTGCCTCTACGGTATCTACACAAACGGATTAAATCAAGCTTTCCCTCACGCCGCGGTGCTAGCTGCGGGAAGGGGATGTTCCTCACAATCTCTCTCTAACAAATTCAGTGAAGGCTAGGGTTTTCTCATGTAATCCTTTTCCACAGATACGTATCATATATATAGCTGCAGAAAATTAGCCCTAAGAGAGTAATGAGGTTGTTGGACTCACAATCTGACCTGGTTCAGATTCGTGTGTGGACATTTGAACTTTAGTCAGCCCATTTAATCTAATTAAATGTCCAACCAATTTCAGGAGTCCAAGTTGTACTTGGATCCCCAATTAAATTCAACTTATGAACTTAAATTCTAATTTCTATCCATTCTAAGTGTGTGACCCTGTAGGTTCTCGTTACGTTGACAGTAATACTAAAATCATATTCTAGTATTACAAACAGTGAGCGGTATCTAGCGATACATCACTATTACTCAATTAACGGGAATGTCATTTATTAGACATAACATATTCGTGACCAATGTTACCATGTAGTCTAGTCCAATTGTCCAGATATCTTAACTGACCATAAGGCATAGAGCGTGTCACCCTTGTATAGTTCAATATTTGGTTTCTTGATATCCGAGTAGACTTACTAAAATAAATGAGCTCAATATCTCATAGTGACTCATTTGAGCATGACCATGCATTTTGTAATCTTACTCAATCAAGGGGCCCATAGATATCACTCCTGTGATGGAAGATGGATAAATCCTATCTAAGTCGCTCAGATCCCTCTGTATGATTTGTAGTATATCCAATAGTCGACTTTATAATAACCTTATTACAGGCAACATTTGGCGACATTAAAATATATAACTTCTCTTGTAGGAAACTGTAGTGACTTCAAGTCAAAGGAATACATACACCATGGTCATTGTGAGAACTGCTTATGACACTGATGTAAGGATCCATGCAGTATTCTCATGGTGGGTTAGTCCAGTACATTATTACTCTAATATGTACTCATGTGAAAACTTGATATCTCATATCCATGACCAATGAGATATGGTCATCAGTATACGTACATACTAGTCTCTATATATTATTGTTATCCTAATTCACAATAATACTTGATTATGGACATTTAAGAAAATTGTTCTGATTACAACCAATAGGATCTCACAATCAAGTCATGCACTTGATATCCTATGGTATTGAACCTACTATTATAAGGACTTTATTATGTTTATTTAATCACAATAAATAACACAATAAATGAAATACCTCACATATGAAATAAATATCATGATACAATGTAAACTAGTAATGTCAATACACAACTGGCCTCTAGGGCATACACCAACATAAACAAGATCAAACATGATTCTTGAATTAGATAAACATCATTCTAAGTCCATTCAGTCCATTATAAAGCCCTAACATGATGGAAACTTATAAACATTCAAATCAGCAAGCTAACTATTCAACCCGCAACTTGTGTTGTTTGCAAAAATTATCATTAATCACACACTCAATGAAATTTCAAGCTCTTAGATTCTACAGAAAGATAAACCAGTATTCTTCAATTTCTTAGTTGGTATTTTCTCAAAATACTTCATTTTAGAGAGTGGAAATGGCCTCAAACTGATATATAGGTAAAACTTCCAAAACTGGTAAAACTGTCGATTAGTTGCTCATTAAACTCAATTAAAAATGAAAAATGATATCCATTGTTTATAAAATTTTGTAGTAATGTTCTAGACATAGCTAAACGACACATACCAAGGTTTAGCTTAAGATTCCAAGTATTCATAAAGATATGATATTTTAAAATGGTATAATTTACAAGACAACATGCACATTGTTTTTTAACAACAACAGCAAGTTGTATTTTATAAAAGTAGCAAATGTTACTCACATATAATGAACATTGGTGGGGATGTTCTATACTGGTTTGAGATACTATTGTAGATGTTTTAGTCTTAAATTCATGGTGATATAGTGTGCAGTAACTAGGTGTGAAACAACAAATCAGAATCGGGAAGTAAATGTATTTAAACAACAATTTTGTATTTTCTTAAAATAGTAAACATCATCCCAATATTATTAAAATTAGTGGATTTATCATATAAATGTATAAGAAACTACTGTAAAATTTTCAGTTCTAAATTCACAATAATCACGGAGATATGATTTTTAGAAATCAAGCATACAAAATCAAGGTAGAACAAAAATTAGGTTTGTTCCAACAACATGTTGGATTTATTTAAAATATCAAACCATATCCAAAAATTAGGAAATTTGGTGGGATCATCAAGATCACACGTGAGTTACTATTGTAAAAAATTCAACCCCAAATTCTGTCAAAAAACAAAGATATAAATTTTCTAACCAATCTATGCTAAATTTCCACATGTTCATGCCTTTTGTAGCAATGGGTATACTTAGCACTTGTGCTAAATTAGAAGCATACAATAATTTTCTTTCACATCATCTTGCAATCCAAATCAGTAACATACACAACAAATTAAGAACAAATCACGCATGCATAGAGTTTAGAAAAGACACCCACATAAGAAGATGATTTCTTCTTCTCTTTTGCTTCTTCTTCCTTCAAGATCTCCTCTTCCTAGCTCCTTTGCTCACCTCATTGTCTTCTCCTACACTACACTAAGGCTAGGCTAGAATTGAAGAGGAACTTTGAAGGGGCTTGAGAGTGTGGGAGTGCTAGAAGTATAAATTAGGAATTTGAGATGAGAAAGAGGGAATAAAATAATTGAAGCAAAAATGAGCTTAATGAGCTCACTTCATATCTTTTTCACGGCCAGAAAAGACCATGGAAAATAGTGATATGGGATGCCAATTTTCCAAGTGTTCTAGACCAACATTTTTTGAAACTTGATCTTCATGATAGCCTTAGAAACTAGGACTTCTTAGCCTATAGTTTTTTTGTGGTTGGAGTTTAATTTGGGGTATATGATAGTGTATATACATATATTCATACATACATACATACATAGATACACATATCAAGACAAAAGCGTACATATACAGTTTTAAAAGAAAAATGCTTGTATATAAATAATATAAAAAAATTATTCAAAAATAATTATTAGTATTTTTCGGGGATATTATATTCTCAACCATTCCTTTAAACTCAAGCATCTATCTTATCATGTTATCATTTTTTTAATAAAAAAATTCTTTTTCTTCTACTTTCATCATTGTACTATTAGGTTGATTGTTCTTTTTCTTTCATGCTTGTTATTATTCATAACTTTAAATACTTCTGTCATTCGCATTGATCATTCTTTTCTTACCGTTAACTATTTTTTTATTTTAGTTATTGATTTTGATAAACATACTTGTCAAAATTCATAAACATTTTTTGTCATGTCCCGCTTCCCGTTGTACAGAAATATAGGGCACGCAACTGAGGCCCAGTGAATGATATAAGTATACCAAATCATATCATCCATAAGCTGTATAATACCAGTAAGCTTAACAACACATGTAATGATAAAAATAACATGAACAATAATGGAATAAATAAGAAATACCTAAGATACAAGAACTTACAAAAAATGCCTGTGAATATACAATATAGTAAATGGTTCACTATAACTAGTAGCGACAGGAAAGTAGAGCAATAGCAATAGCAATCCCATCACGACCATCTAAAAAGTCCGATCATCAAATTCCTTCGGTATCTCATTGTCTGTACCTGGATAAACATTAACTAAAAAGAATGGAGGGAATACCCATTACAGCAAGCTTCGGGCACAAGTGGTAGCAGGCAGTAAAACAAGTACGATATAACAAGGAATAATATGATCAAGTATGAATACAAGAATACGTGTAAACTTGTAACTGGAAACGAGAAACATGTAAATATGACTTCAATGTATATTCAATTGGTAACAAGGAATCATGTAATAGGAATCATGCTATATAAACGGGAATCATGCAACTTGCAAACATGAATCATGTAACTTGTAAACAGGAATTATGCATGTGCCCAATATTAATCTTATGTCTATCAATATTGTATTAATCTCATCTAATGCACACTATCATGCATCCCATACCACAGATTCGGGTGCATACAAACAAGTGAACGCTTAGACTCTAGTGGTGAATTCTATAGGACTATGTACTTGGGTCTTCCAGTGACAATAACAGGAAACAAAAACAAATGATCGAGTAATGGGCTCTAGAGGTAACCCCCACAGGATCTAGAGGTGGCCCCCGTCGATCCACGACGTGGAACTTAGTTCTATGTGAGACTTAGTTCCATATAACTTGTAATGGATATCATGTAAACAGGGTGCATGTAGCTAGGTAATGGGCTCTAGAGGTAACCCCCGAAGGATCCAGAGGTGGCCCAGTCGACCAATAATGTGGCACTTAGTTCTATGTGACACTTAGTTCCATATAACTTGTAAGCAGGTATCATGTAAACAAGAGTCGCTATTATGAGAAACACAGGCTTCCTTCTAAGTACACTCTCCTATATTGTCCACTACCAGGTCTTACCCTTATACCCCGGCTTGTCATTATTTTATTATAATTAAACATGAACATGCAATTAATGGAATGTATCAAGAACAATATCAAGGAGGTATCAAGATTCATGCTATACATGATGTACTAGTTCAATTCATCAAATGTTATAAATAAACATATTTATATTTAAATACATGAAAATACAAATTCTAGACAACAGTATGTTGTTGTACAAAAACTCACTTTTATGCTGCTACAGGAAAGCGAATCAGGTTCCGTCAGAGGTTCCAGAAATTAGACTCCCTACTGGTTCCAACACATATTCATATGACACAATCCAATCTCAGTATCTATATCTATCAGACGGTTCCTTACTGGTCTAGTGTTCAGGTAGCTGGTCAGGGTCAAATTCTTATATATATAAATTGATCGTAAATTCATTTAAAATTCTTTAAAAAATCATAAAATAACTCCCATTCATGTTCAGTAACAAACTTGTAAATCTCAGGTTTTAATTCTATTTATAACATATTATTTTAGTCAATTAATCATGACGATGTACTCCAAAACAGTAATATGGAATTAACGATGTTACAATATTAAAATCAGTATATCTTGCAATCTACATTATGGATTTCAGATCCGTCAGTTGTTCTAGATTCTAGGCACCGCGGGCTACAACTTTCATATATAAAGATTTAAGTTTTATTAACAGTAACAGGTTCAAATTTTGGTAGAAAATCAGGGGAGATAACATGACATAATCTAGTACATCATTTCAGAAATCGCTATCTACAGAAATTCACTTCTATAGACAGAAATAGATTGCATTCACAATCAAAAATCAGAATATGTTTCTACAATTGATCCATCCAAATTTATTATTTCAACAGTATCAAATTTAGGAATTAAACTAAATTATTGCACATAATCAAAAGTTCATTCGAGTCACCATGTTTATCTATATACGCCTATCTATATGTTTCTAATTCGTGTTCGTGCAATGAATACAGTGACAGTGAGGTTTATGATCTTTTCATGACAATGAGGTTTATGATCTTTTCATGAGTACTGAATCAATGAAGGCAAATGGAATGATTCAATACACTACATAACAATTGATTCAACATGAAGGGGTCACAATGCATGTAACAATTCGGTGGTTTGACTGTTCAGATCTACAAGGATATTTGCATAGACATGAATGATAAATGGATTTTAAGACATGATAAACAAATATAGAAACTATTTGTAGAGTTCAAGGAAAAACATACACAAGAACAACAAGGGTGTACAAGATACGCTTGCCTTATACAATGTCTTTGAATGTGGGACGACCAACACAGTGAAGACGCAGCAGAGACACGATGACAACAACAACGACAACGACAACGAGTGTGCGACGACAGTGGTGAGAGAAGACGGTGGCTGCTGTGGTTGTTCATCCTGTGGCAAGGCATCGAGGCAGTCAACAATAGCAGCAACAACGACTATAGCAAGTCGACGACAGGACCAAGGGCAGAAATGTGAAGGGCTTCAGATTGATGTAGCAAGAAGCCTCGGGCATCAACCGCATCAAGAGGGTAGCAAGAGGCGATGGAGGTGACTATAATGTTCAGTGGCTGCAGTGAAGAGCTCGATGGCGAGGGGAGGAGGAGGAGTGCATTCTGGTGCTTCAGAGCTGCAGAAAGGAGGCAGTCAGGGTTTCGAGAGTTCCGGGATGAGGTGTCGGTGAGGTGATGGGGAGAAGATGAGGTGCAGCCGCTCGGAAATGATGGCAGTCGGTGGTTGCGGTGGTCAGGGGATGTGACAGTGAAGAGGCGGTTGTGGTGGCATCGGTGGAGTTGACGGTGATGTAGAGGCTCTAGAGGTAGGCAGCAAGGGATGGGTTTCGGCGAGGTGTTGATCGGAGGAAGGAGCGGTAGTGGAGATGGCGATGAGTTCAGGCGATGGCGCTACAATTTACCTTCAAAGCAAGATTCATAGGCTTTATAAAGTGTCACCTTCAAGAGACTTCGAGGACCATCCTTTTCTATTCTTTGGATCAGATTTAGAGTAATATGACTTAATCTGAGGTGCCAAATAAATGCTTCATCCATAGAAGGAGCGTTTCTTCTAGGATTAGTGGTTTCTATGTTATGTGCAAGAATTTTGGGCTCTAGTATGTAAAGATTATCTTTCAGTGTACCATCACAGATGAAAGACTTATTCTTTTAATAATAGTTGATTTACTAAATGCGAGTGAATAAATGTTTTTCTCCACACAAGAAAATAAATAAGGTTTTTGTGCAGATACATAAAGACAATCTTTTAAATCTAAAATTATACAATTTGAAACTGGAAAGAAATATCTCCCACTGCTTCCATCTCAATTTTAGAGTAAAACGAGATGGATGAAAGTCTCTCCCTTATGGTAGGCTTTTGCTCAAATGTAGCACCTGCATAAAATTGCAAACATGGTTAGTAGCGTCCGAGTCTACATGCCAAGTAGTTGTGTATCCATCCATAAAACATGTTTTTAGCAATTTACAATGCAAATACCTTTGCCATTCTTGGCTAGATACTTCTCACACTATGGTTTTTTATTGATCTTTCTCTCCGTAGTAAAATGTTTCTCTTTCCCAGCTTTCTTCTTTTTCTTCTCCACAACCTTGGTCGTAAGGCCTTGCAAGCTTTCCCACCCTGCTTCTTCTTTCCTTTGGCGTTCGCCTTGTGCAAAAACATTCTCCTAAATAGTAACTACTGGAGATTTTGAAGTTTTAGCAACTTTTCTACATCCTGCACCGAACTCCCCAATTCAGATAAATTTAATGACATGCCATTCATGCCATAATTCATCATGTAAGATTTATAGCTATCTATATAGATTGCAAGATCTTTGCTCCTAATACTTCAAACTCATTCAAGTGCGACATCATATTGAGACAATGATTTTTGAACGAATGACCTCTCAGCCATTTTGGTATTCTGCAACTATTTCGCAACATGTGCCTACCAGATCGGCTTTGGTTAGCAAACATTTGTTCAAGATACTACATCATTGCATTAACAGTGGTAGGGGCTGAAGCTAAGACTGTAAAAATATTTGAAATTAATGCTATGATATAACATCTGTTAGATGTGATTAGGAGGAATTAGGGTTAGATTTATATCTCATAGCCGCTTAAGATATTATACCCTGCTTATCAGTATTGGAATATCACAGAGCACTACCTCTAGACCAGCTTTTATATGAGATGAACTGGGTTTAGGGTACTGGCCTTTATGCCCACTCGACCCCGTCCAACAATTAAACAGATAACACGTGCAAAACACGTGTTGCCCCATAGAACATTATACACAATAATATTCTATTATATTGAGAATATATCTATATTCTCAATATATCCAATAATCTTCTCCTATATTCTTAATATATTAGGCAATGCCCCGTCAAATCATTGGCTCACAAAAATAATATAGTTCACAGACTAAATCAATTATAACTCGAATAGTTCAAATCTCGAATAGTTCAAATGAGACTAAACCAAAATAATCAAATAGTTCAAATACCATATCAAAACAGAATAGTTCACAATGACTAAACCAACTAAAGAAACATGTCCTAGTTTCAAAATCAACCTAAGCAAATAAACTTCAAGAACAAAATATGAGTTTTAAGCTCATGAACACAAGAGTCTTAAACTCAACAGAAGATTTATCAAGCAAGTGACAAATTCCTCAGAGAAATAAAGCAAAACTATATCCTTACAAACTGCTTTATGTTTACTCCTCCATTTTGAGCAAATCATTATTTTGAAATCTATGTTGACAGATTCAACTTCTCTATCTTTGCTAGCTTATTGAAAACAAGAATATCAAGAGACACATTTCTAAGAATTCTAGCAAATTTCATAAAGTATATGGTTCTACTAAAGAACTTAGTACAATTCAATGATAGCTTAGCAAAATGTAACGCAAGCATCACAATCAAGTTTCTTTAACAAAATAAAGAACAAGAACTGTTATAGTTTCTGCACAAGAACTATACCATATTTCATATTGGAATAATAGAACAGTTAAATCAATTATGGTTAATTCTGAATCATCAAAATTGGAATGAAACATGAATCCATAAAAGAGTTACATCATCAAAATTGGAATGATATAACAACAATTCTAAACATCGGAAACACATCGACAAGTTTTCATTCTTTCTTTTGGAATAATGTGATGATTCTAAGTAAATTATGAAAATATATAGCATCATCAAAATTGGAATGAAATTATATATTAACATAATTTATATGGAACTTTTCAAATTATCTAAAGCATGTCAATTGCCTAAAATTGATACTTCAGTTTGAACTTCTCTATGGCTCCAATTGGATTCTAAATCTCAAAACAACTTGGATGTTAAAGCTTTTGACTCAATAGCTTTTAACTTTATTTTTCCCACAGTTTTGATAATTAGATCACTTTCAAGTCTCTTAGCAAAAGTATTGGCCATACTTGTCACAATTGCACTTTATCTATAAGAAAATTCAACTAGGCTTCTTTCAGCCTTAATATACTCCTCTTACTATTATAGAGTGAGTTATGAGCTACAGTGTATTATAGCTTGATAGTCACATAACAGAATTAGAGAATTTACATTAAACTTCTTAACTGGATGATTAGCAATAAGTCATTCAATCCACTCAGCCTCTTCCCCTGCAGAGGATAACACATAGAGGTCTGATTTCTTGGAAGAGAACGCAACGCTTGTTTTCCTATTAATCTCCATAATTTTTCTGCTCCTCCTAGTGTGAACACATATCCACAAGTTGTCGACTTTCACTAAACTTTGAGTAGCACAAAGCAAACTCTTGAGTACCACTCAGGTATCTCATTAGCCTCTTAAGGGCACTCAAATGTGTATGAGATTATTAGTGAGTCTGCAGATTATACCTACCTCAAAGGCTATGTCCTTTTTTTTATATATAGTGCAGATCTTTGTATACATGAGACTTTCAACATGTCTCATAGTTGCACCATCATTAGATGTCAACCTTTTTATCATAATCATAAGGTGTTTCAAAACACACTTTCAATTACTATATCCCCACTTTTGAAACACATTATTGATTTATCGAGTTTGACTAAGGGTTATCCCTTGCAAACCAAAACTCACCTTTATACATAATATGGTGACCACAACACTTAGGTATTTCATACTAAATTTATTTGGATAGCACAATTTAACTCCATTTATAATAGAGATGTCACTTCCAATCAACAAGTATGTCAATAAAACCAAGTAAATAATAGCCATTATATTTGACACACTACAAAGTTAAAGGCAATGATCTGAATTACTTAATTTATATACTAGTCTCTTTGAGAAATTTGTCAAATTATTTATACGTTAGCTATATTACATGTTTTAAAGCATACGATGATTTTACTAAATTGTAAATCTTGTTCACTAAACATATTAGTTCAAAACTTTCCAGTACAAAACTTTTTAAATATCCTTTATGAATGACAAATTTTTTTAATAGATGTAAGGATAAGAAGAATACTTATTGTAGCAATATGACAAACATGTGAGTAGACATCAAACAAATTTACCCCATTTTTCTCAGTCAATCTGTTAGCTACTAAAAAAAATTAAAATTTCTACTGGACAATCAAAATTAAATTTCTTCTACAAAACCCCCCTTATTTACTATAGTTTTAGCCCCTTTCGGAAGATCCACTAAGTTAAAGTATTATTGTATGATACAAAATCATCTCATTGTCTACTAAAGACTCTTCATAGCTCATTTGTCATTCAGATTTTAAGTGTCAGTAAGACCAGTTCTTCATTCCAACTGTGAATCATTGAGCGTGTCTGTAGGACTAGATTATTTCATACATTTATCTTTGATGAACACATCCTCAAAGAACTCTGCAAGTCTAGATTCTTCTAACACAAATTAGATAGATTCAACATCTGTCCACCGAACTACATTCTGTACTTTCTAAACACATACAAATATTTGTTGTAGGTCTTACTTTAGGCCTTTTAGACTCATGTACTCTAACGGATGTCACTCCCCGCTTCCCAAAAATACAGAATACGGGCACGTAACACAAGCCCAGCGAATGAATATAATCATCCTTAAGCTGTTTCAGAAATCTTATAACATATCTCAGGCAGTATATCAGAATCAACATATATCAGAGTCAAAATATCGCAGTCGGAAGCAAAGAGTGGAACCAACATGCAACATCGAGAAAATTTCACCAACAGGAATTAATTGAAATCAAATATCTTGTTCTCAAATAAAACAGAGTCTGGAAAACAAATATTCTGGGTCACATCGCCCAAAACAAAATAAATAATACATGTGTCTCAAATACTGAAATAATCAAGTTCACGAATACATAATAAAGTTCTAACAGAAAAACAGAAATGATAATGAACAGCATCTAATACTGCGAACCACCAGAACCTTCTTGAATCTGTCCACCGAAATCTGCAATCATCGAATGCAGGAAAAAGGAAAAGAAGAAAACACAGTACCCTTCAATGGCAAGTCCGGGTCACAAATAGAATAGGATACAAGCACTTGGGAAAAAACTAAACAGATCTAACTAATCATCAGAAACAGACCTAATATGGTATGGTAACTCAACTAACATAGTATCCTACCAGATGTCCCAAATATTAAGTGTCAAGTGTCATATAACAGAAATGTCAGGTAAACAGATATTCAGATATGTCAAGTAAATCAGATAACAGGTTTTAGATAATAGATATTCAGATTCAGATTCAGATTTTCATATATCAGATTCAGATTCAGACTTCAAAAATATAATCAGATTTCAGATTTCAGATTAATATAAGTCTTGTGTGATTACTATCTAGGTAGCACGACATGTGCCCCAAATTATATCACATGGTTGCTACAACAAAACAGTTTCGCTTTAGATTTCGTAGGGGATATTATAGGGCAGTGTACTTAGGGTCAGACAGATATCAGAACAGACAGATAGAACCTGGTGGTTATCTTCTACTCTACACCTTCTTACATAAGAAGCAATGTAGACAGGGTCAGTAACAGACAGATAATTATATGGGAAACACGGGCCCCCTTCTAAGTACACATTTCTATACTTTCCCAATACTAGATCTTTCCCATACCCCGGCTTGATTACTTTTGTTATGGTTATTAAACAGACATGAATGTGATCTAAAGGGTGTCAAACTAACATCATATGATCAGGTTTAGGTTTAAGGCATCAGATCAGTAAGTATAGATGCAAAACTTTCACAAATACGAGCAAAATGGTATATGTCTATAATCAGGTCAGCAAGACCAGTCTGTACATAAACAGTGATCCACAGATCTACAGGCATGCAAATAATGATCCGTCGAAGGATCTGGAAACTAGACTTCCACACGCTTCTAACGGTTATAATAAATCTATATGCTATTTCACAACATCACGACTCAAAACACAATTCAACACAGTTTGCATGTACAGTCAGAAAACAGGGGAATAATTTAAACCACATGAAAACAGCAGATAAATTCATTAATTAAATCCACGAAAATTCTGGGGTAATCCCCTATAAGTATAGTCTCAAAATATATATTTTCATATTTTTCCAGAAAGTATAAATATGTTTTCAAAAATAGAAAATAACACATAACACAGTTTTGATGGATCTGGAATTCTTCAACACCGCTGTACAAAATCATGCATATCTTACACACAGCGCATCAAAATCCACTTCCGCCAAAACAGGATGAAAGTAGATACAATTACCCAACTTTCATATCTCTCATGAAATATTCATACAGTAATTAGAAATACGGTAAACACGGCATTCAACATACAATCACACGCAGTTTACAGCAAAAGCGATCTATAGAAAAGAATGTAAGGCATCACTCAAAACTCATCTTTAAATTACCACAAAAATCAGGGAACTACCTAACATCATAGTGAAATACTGGACAAAATCTTGTGGTATGAAATTAGGTCTAACTTAGATCTTGAAAATAAATTGTCCACAAAAATTACCCCGAACTGAAACTGGAAACTACTAACATACAGTTACTAAAATGATCATAACTACTCCATACGAACTCCAAACAGGGTGAAATCAGTGGGATTAGAAATTAGATTCAATTCTCTACAAATTTCTCAGAAATAGTCATGTTGAGATTCGGACTATAATCTAGGTAAAAACTGCAATCAATCCAGTTCAATCCAAATTTCCAGATTTCTCAATTAAGTTTCAAAACATCATAACTTCCTCAAAAATCATCAAAACTCTTCCAAATTCAAAATACTGTCTACCCACTACCTAAATGTCATATCTAAGGGTTTCTAACCTGTCAAAATCTAATATTTCTCATATGGGTGTTCAAACAAACATCGGGTATACAATATGTCACATACGCGATAACAATCGCGGTCGTGTGAATCCGAAGGCTTAAACCTATCAAATTCATGTCCTAATTCGTCCATGGAATGTTTTGAAACCTTAGAGACGAAATCCACAAATAAAGACGTGATCTTGGTCCGTCTCTAGTCTCAAACTATCCTATGTGTGAACTTTCTACTTGTATCAACCTAAGAAATTTAAGTACAAGTTACTTGCCTTTATGTGATGACGAAAGCGACGAATCCAAGCCTAGCAAAGAGAATCCACGAGCAAGACGCCTTCTAGCGCGATTTCGAGCGAAACCCACGAACAAGATGCTCCAACGATTGATCCCTTTGACACACGAACCGAAGTGGGAGATGCCCACAACTCAACACAGCGAGGGGGGATGTTGAGGTGCTGTTTTGGGATGGTTGGGTGCTCCTTGGGTGCTGGCCGAACACAAGAAGGAGGGGAGAGAGACGAGTTTTTGAAGCGGAGTTGTATAAAATAGCGGAGAGGGGAGATATGGGTGGTCGGCTATGCAAGAAGAAGGCAAGGGAAGGTCGGCCTAGGGTTTTGGAAGGCAGGCCGGGATTGGTTTGAAGAAGAGGTAGCCGGCACACAATAGGAGAGGGAAGAAATAGATTAGGGTTAGGGATTAATTAGCATTAGGGGTATATATATGAGATCAAATGCGGGTTAATGGGTAGTGGATATCAATAGGAAACATTGGGTATACAATTGGGTAATGGGTATTGGGTAGGTTTCAAATGGGGATACAAAATACAATGAACCCTATAGCTCCTAAAAATCTCCTTAAGGCCAAAAATCTCAAATTGGTCAAAACTCTCCTAAAAATTCACCATGACCCTAAAATAACATTTATACATGAACGAGATCAAGAAATTGAGAAAAAGAGCTCAAAATGTCGAAAAACGGCCAAACGGCGCACAACAGCAAAAGGGAAGTCAAAACTGTCAGAAAAATATTATAGAATAAAAATAATTAAACTTTATTGTTCCGAAAAATACAATAGAAAAATAATAATTCACAAAAATGAAAAATACCCTAAAAAATACCAAAAGTGAAAAACAGGGGTTACAATCCTATCCCCCTACAAGAAAATTTCGTCCTCGAAATTAAAAAGAAAGGTACATAGGATATCCCCAAGAAAACAAAACAATCCAAAACAAAACAAGCCACTACTCAAACAAGTGAGGAAACTTCTGCTGAATTTCCTCCTCTAGCTCCCTTGTCGACTCACCAGGCGAGTGAGGATTCCAAGCAACACGAACCAGCTTAATAACCTTGTTCTTAAGCACTTTCTCCCGCCGATCAACAATAGCAACTGGCAGAATCTCACAAGTCGAATCCGGCCTAACGGTCAACTCTGAATAGTTGATCACGTGGCTCTCATCTCGGATATATCTCCTGAGTTGTGAGACATGGAAAACATCGTGCACTCCCGATAAAGCTGGCGGCAATGCGAGACGATAGGCCACCTTGCCTACTCGCTCCAAAATCTCGAATGGTCCAATAAACCTCGGGCTAAGCTTGCCCCCGCCACCGAACCGAATGACACCGTGCCACGGCGATACCTTGAGAAAAACATGGTCACCAACTGCGAACTCCAACGCCCTGCGATGAACATCAGCCCACCGCCTCTGCCTGTCCTGAGCTGCTTGCAAGTGCTTCCTAATCTGAACCACTGCATCAACTGTCTTGGTGATCAACTCTGGACCCAACAACTTTCTCTCGCCAACATCATCCCAGCAAACTGGCGATCTACACTTCCGTCCATAGAGTGCCTCGAACGGAGCAGCTTTAATACTAGCTTGAAAGCTGTTATTGTAAGAGAACTTTACCAGATGCAAGTGATCTTCCCAAGACCCACCAAACTGAAGCATGCAGGATCTCAACATGTCCTCAAGAATCTGAATAGTCCGCTCTGACTGTCCATCAGTCTGGGGATGAAAAGCTGTACTGTACTTTAATTTGCTCCCCAAACTGTTCTGAAGACTCTCCCAAAACTGAGACCTGAATCCGTATCCCTATCGGATACAATACTAACTGGAACCCCATGAAGTCTGACAATCTCTTGCATGTACCTCTCAGCAAGGCTCTCAGTAGACTGACCGACACGAAAAGGAATGAAGTGAGCACTCTTCGTCAAACGGTCAATAATCACCCATATAGCATTATGACCCTTCGGACTCCTCGGCAAAGTAGTCACAAAATCCATGGTGATATGTTCCCACTTCCACACTGGAATAGGAAGCGGTTGAAGAAGTCCTGCGGTTCTCTGATGCTCTGCTTTAACCTGCTGACAGATCAAACACTGCGAAACAAACCGCGCGACAGCCCTTTTCATACCATGCCACCAGAAATGAAGCCTCAAATCCCGATACATCTTAGTACCGCCGGGATGGATAGAATATGAAGACTGGTGAGCTTCTTCAAGCAACCTCTGACGAACTTCTCCTTTAGGGACACACAACCGGGAACCAAAACGAAGAGAACCATCTGCATGAATAGCCATGTCCGTCCTGGACCCAGACTCAATCTCAGCACGAAACTTCTACAACTGCGCATCGCTAGCCTGCGCCTCTTTAATCTGCTCAACAAGAGACGACTGTAGCTGGAGTGCCAAACAACTCCGACCAGAACTCGGCAACACAACATCAAGCTCCAACTTTCTCATCTGCTCAATGAGATCTCTCTGCTGAGTAAGAAACGAAACCACTGGTCTCCTGCTCAAAGCATCAGGCACCAAGTTTACTTTACCAGGATGGTATTGCAAATTGATGTCATACTCGGCCATAAGTTCCAACCAACGCCTTTGCCTCATGTTCAGCTCCTTCTGGGTGAAGATGTACTTGAGACTTTTGTGGTCTGTAAAGATCTCCACGCGGTCTCCAAGCAAATAATGCCTCCACAGCTTCAAAGCAAAAATCACTGCCGCTAACTCCAAGTCATGAGTAGGATAGTTCTTCTCATGCGGCCTCAACTGCCTTGATGCATACGCAACAACACGGCCCTTCTGCATAAGAACTGCTCCAAGACCCTTACCAGAAGCATCACAGTGAACTACAAATCCGCCTGAACCATCTGGAATAGTCAACACAGGCGCTGACGTCAGTCTGTTCTTCAACTCAACAAAAGCCACATTGCACTCATCAGACCAACAAAACTTCTGATCCTTCCCAGTCAATTTAGTCAAAGGTCCTGCTATCTTCGAAAAATCCTGGACGAACTTCCGATAATAACCAGCCAAACCCAGAAAACTCCTGACTTCTGAAACTGACTTGGGAATAGGCCAATCCTTCACAGCCTCAATCTTGGCAGGATCCACCGAAATACCATCGCCAGAAATAATATGCCCCAAGAAAGAAATTCTGTCGAGCCAAAACTCGCACTTGCTCAGTTTACCATAGAGTTGATGCTCTCTCATAGTCTGCAGAACCACTCTAAGATGCTCAGCATGATCTTCCCGATTCTTAGAATACACCAAAATATCATCAATGAAGACCACCACGAACTTATCCAAATACTGCGAGAACACCCGATTCATAAGACTCATGAATACAGCCGGTGCATTGGTGACTCCGAACGGCATCACAAGATACTCATAGTGCCCGTATCTAGTCCTGAAAGCATTCTTTGGTATGTCTGCAGCCTTCACCTTAACTTGGTGATATCCAGAACGAAGATCCAACTTCGAGAAAACAGAAGCTCCACTCAACTGATCAAACAAATCATCGATCCTGGGCAAAGGATACCGATTCTTCACCGTAACTCTGTTCAGCTCTCGGTAATCCACGCACATCCGACGACTACCATCCTTCTTATCAACAAAAAGGACAGGAGCACCCCAAGGCGAAACACTGGGTCTGATGAAATCCAAATCAAGCAACTGCTGAACCTGCACCTTAAGCTCTGCCAACTCAACCGGTGCCATCTTGTAGGGAGCTTTCGATATCGGTTCTGTTCCAGGCTGAACATCAATACCAAACTCTACTTCCCTATCAGGGGGTAAGCCAGGCAATTCATCTGGAAAAACATCCAAGAAATCCCGAACAACTAGAGGCGCAGCCTCACAGCCTGATTGCAATTCCATTGCACAATCCACCTGCTCAACTACAGTCTTTGTTCGACCAAGAGAAGATTCTCCGGCATGGAACTCAAATTCTGCACGATCTAGAATTCTGAAGACGACTTTCTTGGCACGGCAATCAATAAAGGCATGGGCTTCTCCCAACCAATCCATACCAAGAATAACATCGAATCCTGAATTTCCAATTATAATCAGGTTGGCTTTGAAATCTGCATCTCCAATAGCAACGGAACATTGCCTGCACTCACGGGAACAACTGACAATTCCTCCACCCGTCACGATGTTCCAAGCCTCTGACATGTTGCTGCATTCTAACTGATGACGAGCGACAAATCGAGAGGAGACAAAAGAATGGGTTGCCCCAGAATCAAAGAGAACATATGCAGGAAAAGAGCAAACAAGGATGATACCTAGCAGAAATCAAATCAAGGAAAAGCATAGAAGACCAAGGGTGAGGGGAGAACTACAATGCAGGGAACAAAGCAAAGGAAGCAAGACAAAGCTAAGGGAACCAATAAAAGAACAACATCAAGCCATAAAACAAAAATAAATATACCTGCCACAACTCCTTTAGCAGTCTCAGCATCTGTGGCAGTCAAATTGAAAGCTTGACCTCTCCTCGGAATAGCGGTACCTTGTCCGACAATCTGGCGTTGAGGAGGAAGTGGTGGCCTAACTGGACCACGAGCTGGACCTGCCTGCTGATTAGGACCCCGGGCTGGAAGAACCGTCGGTTGAAATGCTTGGGGACAATCTCGCACTCCATGCTCCGCAGAACCACATCTAAAGCATCGACGGGAAGCACGAAAACAGTTCTTGCGCTCATGCCCAGACAAACGACAGAAGTCACAGTAAGCCTTCCTCTGAGAACCAGCAGCAGAGTAAGGAGTTGCCCTGACTGGAAGGGCAGAAACAGGCCTTCGAATAGGACCACCAGAAGACCTAGCAGCCGAATGCGGAACAGTCCGCTGAGAAAGGGACGAATCACCACGAGCCTGCTCCTGAGCTCGAGCTGCTTCAAGGGCCTCAGCATAAGTATGCAGACGAAGAGAGACCAGATGCCTCTTGATATCCTGCTCAAGACCATTGATGAACCTGCGAGCCCTATCCTCTTCGGTTGCCACAAGAATGGCAGCGAATCGGCTAAGCCTCGTAAACTCAGCAGCGTACTCATCCACTGTCCTGGAACCCTGTTGCAAGAAGTCCATGTTACAACATCCATAATTATCCATGCAACATTGTAACAAATCCAGAATTGAACAACGACTTAACCTGTTTTAGGGCCAGGAATTGCTGTTCCATCTCAACTCGAGTACTGTTGGGAAAGAATTTCTCCAAGAATCCCCGAGTAAAGGTAGTCCAAGCAATAGGCTTCACCAGGCGCTCAGACTCAGCCATCCACCAAATATGCGCTAAATCCTCCAGCTGGACGGAAACAACGTCCACCCGATCAGCCTCAGCAACACGAGCGGCGGCCAACAAATGCTCCGTCCGGATCAGCCACTGTTCAGCCTCCAAAGGCGTCTCAGTGCCGGAAAAATGATCGGGATGCAGCCTCATAAAGTCCGTAACAGTCCCTGGGCGAGGCGGAAGAGTTGCCTGCACAGGCGCAACAAGAGGCGGAACCCGAGCAGCTTCAAGTGCAGCCATCACCAGATCACTGTGGTTTTGCTGCTGATTAATCAGCCGCTCAAGCACAGCAGTGACAGCCTCAATCGGATCAACTTGAGATTCAGAGGTAGAACCTTTACGAGCCATAGTCTGCAAAAACCGAAAACAGTTAGCATCCAGATTCTGTGTTGGTGTCATATTTCAATTTTGCATGTATGGTTAGAGATATATTGCACAGATTCCCGTTCGAGCCAAGCTTGTCTAATATATTAGCTGCCTAATACATTAGCCAAACCTGGTGCTCTGATACCACTTGAAACCCTGTCACGCCCCGCTTCCCAAAAATACAGAATACGGGCACGTAACACAAGCCCAGCGAATGAATATAATCATCCTTAAGCTGTTTCAGAAATCTTATAACATATCTCAGGCAGTATATCAGAATCAACATATATCAGAGTCAAAATATCGCAGTCGGAAGCAAAGAGTGGAACCAACATGCAACATCGAGAAAATTTCACCAATAGGAATTAATTGAAATCAAATATCTTGTTCTTAAATAAAACAGAGTCTGGAAAACAAATATTCTGGGTCACATCGCCCAAAACAAAATAAATAATACACGTGTCTCAAATACTGAAATAATCAAGTTCACGAATACATAATAAAGTTCTAACAGAAAAACAGAAATGATAATGAACAGCATCTAATACTGCGAACCACCAGAACCTTCTTGAATCTGTCCACCGAAATCTGCAATCATCGAATGCAGGAAAAAGGAAAAGAAGAAAACACAGTACCCTTCAATGGCAAGTCCGGGTCACAAATAGAATAGGATACAAGCACTTGGGAAAAAACTAAACAGATCTAACTAATCATCAGAAACAGACCTAATATGGTATGGTAACTCAACTAACATAGTATCCTACCAGATGTCCCAAATATTAAGTGTCAAGTGTCATATAACAGAAATGTCAGGTAAACAGATATTCAGATATGTCAGGTAAATCAGATAACAGGTTTTAGATAATAGATATTCAGATTCAGATTCAGATTTCCATATATCAGATTCAGATTCAGACTTCAGAAATATAATCAGATCTCAGATTTCAGATTAATATAAGTCTTGTGTGATTACTATCTAGGTAGCAAGACATGTGCCCCAAATTATATCACATGGTTGCTACAACAAAACAGTTTCGCTTTAGATTTCGTAGGGGATATTATAGGGCAGTGTACTTAGGGTCAGACAGATATCAGAACAGACAGATAGAACCTGGTGGTTATCTTCTACTCTACACCTTCTTACATGAGAAGCAATGTAGACAGGGTCAGTAACAGACAGATAATTATATGGGAAACACGGGCCCCCTTCTAAGTACACATTTCTATGCTTTCCCAATACTAGATCTTTCCCATACCCCGGCTTGATTACTTTTGTTATGGTTATTAAACAGACATGAATGTGATCTAAAGGGTGTCAAACTAACATCATATGATCAGGTTTAGGTTTAAGGCATCAGATCAGTAAGTATAGATGCAAAACTTTCACAAATACGAGCAAAATGGTATATGTCTATAATCAGGTCAGCAAGACCAGTCTGTACATAAACAGTGATCCACAGATCTACAGGCATGCAAATAATGATCCGTCGAAGGATCTGGAAACTAGACTTCCACACGCTTCTAACGGTTATAATAAATCTATATGCTATTTCACAACATCACGACTCAAAACACAATTCAACACAGTTTGCATGTACAGTCAGAAAACAGGGGATTAACTTAAACCACATGAAAACAGCAGATAAATTCATTAATTAAATCCACGAAAATTCTGGGGTAATCCCCTATAAGTATAGTCTCAAAATATATATTTTCATATTTTTCCAGAAAGTATTAATATGTTTTCAAAAATAGAAAATAACACATAACACAGTTTTGATGGATCTGGAATTCTTCAACACCGCTGTACAAAATCATGCATATCTTACACACAGCGCATCAAAATCCACTTCCGCCAAAACATGATGAAAGTAGATACAATTACCCAACTTTCATATCTCTCATGAAATATTCATACAGTAATTAGAAATACGGTAAACACGGCATTCAACATACAATCACACGCAGTTTACAGCAAAAGCGATCTATAGAAAAGAATGTAAGGCATCACTCAAAACTCATCTTTAAATTACCACAAAAATCAGGGAACTACCTAACATCATAGTGAAATACTGGACAAAATCTTGTGGTATGAAATTAGGTCTAACTTAGATCTTGAAAATAAATTGTCCACAAAAATTACCCCGAACTGAAACTGGAAACTACTAACATACAGTTACTAAAATGATCATAACTACTCCATACGAACTCCAAACAGGGTGAAATCAGTGGGATTAGAAATTAGATTCAATTCTCTACAAATTTCTCAGAAATAGTCATGTTGAGATTCGGACTTTAATCTAGGTAAAAACTGCAATCAATCCAGTTCAATCCAAATTTCCAGATTTCTCAATTAAGTTTCAAAACATCATAACTTCCTCAAAAATCATCAAAACTCTTCCAAATTCAAAATACTGTCTACCCACTACCTAAATGTCATATCTAAGGGTTTCTAACCTGTCAAAATCCAATATTTCTCATATGGGTGTTCAAACAAATATCGGGTATACAATATGTCACATACGCGATAACAATCGCGGTCGGGTGAATCCTAAGGCATAAACCTATCAAATTCATGTCCTAATTCGTCCATGGAATGCTTTGAAACCTTAGAGACGAAATCCACAAATAAAGACGTGATCTTGGTCCGTCTCTAGTCTCAAACTATCCTATGTGTGAACTTTCTACTTGTATCAACCTAAGAAATTTAAGTACAAGTTACTTGCCTTTATGTGATGACGAAAGCGACGAATCCAAGCCTAGCAAAGAGAATCCACGAGCAAGACGCCTTCTAGCGCGATTTCGAGCGAAACCCACGAACAAGATGCTCCAACGATTGATTCCTTTGACACACGAACCGAAGTGGGAGATGCCCACAACTCAACACAGCGAGGGGGGATGTTGAGGTGCTGTTTTAGGATGGTTGGGTGCTCCTTGGGTGCTGGCCGAACACAAGAAGGAGGGGAGAGAGACGAGTTTTTGAAGCGGAGTTGTATAAAATAGCGGAGAGGGGAGATATGGGTGGTCGGCTATGCAAGAAGAAGGCAAGGGAAGGTCGGCCTAGGGTTTTGGAAGGCAGGCCGGGATTGGTTTGAAGAAGAGGTAGCCGGCACACAATAGGAGAGGGAAGAAATAGATTAGGGTTAGGGATTAATTAGCATTAGGGGTATATATATGAGATCAAATGTGGGTTAATGGGTAGTGGATATCAATAGGAAACATTGGGTATACAATTGGGTAATGGGTATTGGGTAGGTTTCAAATGGGGATACAAAATACAATAAACCCTATAGCTCCTAAAAATCTCCTTAAGGCCAAAAATCTCAAATTGGTCAAAACTCTCCTAAAAATTCACCATGACCCTAAAATAACATTTATACATGAACGAGATCAAGAAATTGAGAAAAAGAGCTCAAAATGTCGAAAAACGGCCAAACGGCGCACAACAGCAAAAGGGAAGTCAAAACTGTCAGAAAAATATTATAGAATAAAAATAATTAAACTTTATTGTTCCGAAAAATACAATAGAAAAATAATAATTCACAAAAATGAAAAATACCCTCAAAAATACCAAAAGTGAAAAACAGGGGTTACAACGGATGTATCACAACACAAAATTTTCACTTTAACAAAATTATTTGTGTTTTTATACTGTTAATCTACAAGGTGTAAGTAACTTAGAGTGTGGTAACAAATTAGAAATATGATTGATAATGTAACATCACTCATAATTACTCAAAGTCAAACTAATAGTCAATAACATAGAATTCAACATCTCACTGAGTGTTTGATTCTAACTTTATTAATACTGTTTGACAATGGTAAATATAGTGCACTAGAGATTATGCCAAATACAAATTACTCTAAAATTATTAAACATATTCACCACCTCCATCAACACTCAACCCTTAATTTTTAGCATTTAACTAGATTTTAATTTATCACAATAGCGAGTGTTACATCCTCCATATATGTATGACAAACATTCAATAATTATCTACATAGGTGATTAAATACTTCTGACCAATTATCGTCTCATCTAGTCACAAAGCTACTGAGATCACAAATATCAAAATGTATTGACTCAAGAAGTTGTGTGCTCCTAGAGACTATACTAAATTATTTTCTAGTGATCATAATCTGAGCACAACTTTCATATTTGTCATATTTAATGGAGTGTCATTTAGCAGAGTTATGAGTTTTAATAAGAACAAACAATTCAATATATAGTTCTCAAATCCTAGCCAATTATGTTATGTTCAGGAACTATACACAATTAGAACTATTATTATTAATTATCTCATTTGTTAAACTCAATTTATACATGCGATTGACAATATATGCACATTATAAGAGATAATACAAAATTACTCTACCACATTTTACAAAATTGTTTGTTTTCTCTAATAATTCTAACAATGTCCACTTGCTCAAACACAGTAAGCAAAATTTTCTTTATTCATTCTTCATCATCTTCGAAACGCTAAACGAGATAATGACTAATATGTTATAATTCAACTTTGCACACACAGTACAATGAACGAGAAAGAACAAAACGTAACTAATGGAGTCATATCCTACATTACAGAATGCTCTTATCTAAGTTACGGACATTTGTTATAGATCTTATACATTAATCAATTTTTATTTTATTTTATTAGAGAACCAAATATATAATTTCACACAAACTACAAACAATAGATTTGTCAAAATATCTATACACATAGTATGATAAAGCACTTAACAACCCTATACATGATAGTTTTCAAGGCGAGAATAATTATGATCTAAAATCTCAATCATGTGATCAAACGCACAAAACGTTAACACATTCATCACATGAAAGTACTAAGAAAAATTAGAGTAGATCATACCGACACTTCAAGTTAGAAGTATTTTCCAAATTCGATGGAGAAGCCTGCATAGTACAGACTTATTCAACCGTGATACATATCCATCATCTCCAATACACACAATTTGTAAGTAACTTTGAAGTTTCTACATCATCAAATTATTAAAATTGGCCAATTAAACAAATTATTAGCACTTTTTATTCTAACAATAATTTAATTGGAGTACAAATTTACAGTCAAAATCTATAATTTAACTTATCAAAATGGATATTTGGTCCTTAGCGCAAAGCTAACAATTATTCAAACTTGTGTTTAATTAAACAATGTTTAACACGGTTTTTATACTTTAGCACATAGCGACAACAAATAATTAAAATATATATGCAGATAAAGAACTTATCTTTAATTTTAGATCTGATCCAGTCTAATCATTCTTAGATCTAGTCCAAACAGCATCCCCATTGCTCGCACTATCTCCAGCAATTTAATCAACATCTCTTATTGAGATGTTCACTTTCTAACTGTTAAATTAAGCACTTCTGGATCCCTCTCATTTAGGAACCTCGTACGGACGATTATGTTTTTCCATTGCAAAGAATAAATAATAAATTCCAAACAATAGAAGATTCTTTCTGAATAATTACTACTTAAGTAATTTGATAAAGTGATGGGTTTTCTGTAAAACTGCTTAATTAACAATGAGTCAGTGAAAAGCAAATAACTTGAGTTTAGAATGGACTAAATCTGAAAAATTAGATGCACACAGCAATGAATCCCGTAGTCTTTGCACTATATCCTGACCTTGCTCCAAACACAGAACAGAAAACAACTCTCCATAAAACCCATGCACACAACGATCTTCTTCTCAATCAGATCCAATCGATGGAAGAAGACAACCAGATCTGATCCCGATCAGTGCCCCCCACATCAACAGCAACCGATTGATGAGAGATAGCCACTCGATCTGATCCCAATCACGACCTCAAACACACCGACAGCGGCCGGTCAAGGGGAGGAAGACGACCGGAAAGCGACGACCTGGATCTGGCGGCGCTCGACTTCGAGAACGCTGCCAAAGAGGGGGGGAAGATCTTCACTGGCGACGGTGGACCTTCGATTTGCCACGATAGCAGCGATGCTGATGTCGCCGATGCCGACGGTGGCGTCTACAATCACAGATGGCTGCGACGACTGCGGCTACAGTCGCGATCGGTGATGGCGACGATGATCTACGACGACTGCGACTACAGTGGTGATCAATGACGGCGGCGATGATGCTGACATCTTCAACAGTCGCAGATGTGGTCGTTGACGGCGGCGACCAATCTCGTCAGAGGTGGTGTTTTAATATCTTAAGATTGTTAGATGTGATTAGGAGGAATTAGGGTTAGATTTATATCTCATAGCCGCTTAAGATATTATACCCTGCTTATCAGTATTGGAATATCACAGAGCACTACCTCTAGACCAGTTTTTATATGAGATGAACTAGGTTTAGGGTACTGGGCTTTATGCCCACTCGACCCGGTCCAACAATTAAACAGATAACACGTGCAAAGCACGTGTTGCCCCATAAAATATTATACACAATAATATTTTATTATATTGAGAATATACCTATATATCCAACAACATCTAGATATCTCATCAGCCTTTTTCCACTTCTTGTGCAATGTTCTTGCCGCCTCAGTTTCCCTTGCACTTGATGGTGGAGGACAGAGCTCCGTGAGTACAAATTTTTACTCCTCGGCTCACCCATTGTAAAGATTTTTCTTCCAATCAATGTTGTTTTGTATAAATTATTTATTCTTTATGAGCATTACATATGAAGGATTGAACGGAGACATGATGCAATGCACTGTAGAAAGTACATGGATAATTTATACCATTTATTTAATAATAAAAATTATCAAAAACTTGTTTTATTTAAAAATACAGGGAATCCAATTTTAAAAAAAAAACCAATATTATATTTTAAAATAAGGTGGCAGCTGATTTTCTTATGAAGTCCTTTTGGGTAGGGATGGCAACTGGGCCGGGTCAACCGGCAACCCATCCGCGACCCGGCCCGCAAACCCGGCCCGGTTAAGAAGTTGGCGGGTTCGGGTCGAACTCGTGTACAGTAACGGGTCGACCCGGGTCGAAGAAAACGCGAATTCAACCCGTGTAACCTGGCCCGCGAACCCGTTAAAAACGCTCCAACCCGCCGCCAACCCGCGGGTCGACCTACGGGTTACGACCCGTTGGACCCGTACGGGTCGAACGTTCGACCCGTTACGGGTTGACCGGTCCGTTGGACAGAGCCGTTGTTAACGGCTTTTTAAGCCCTTTTTTGGCTTTTTTTTGTTTTTTTTTGGTTTTTTTTCACATTTTGAGCCTATAAATACCCCCAAAAATCTCCTAAAAAAATCACACCTTACTCTCTTACTCTCTCTACTATTATACATCATTTCTAAAGAATTTTTCAACAATTGTAGTATTCAAAAAGCAAGTCTACAACGAGGCATATACACGATCAATTTTCGATCGTATCGAAATAAAAATTCAACGTCTTCAACGTCTTCAACTCTCTTCAACCCTCGTCAAATCTTCTTCAAGCTCTCCTCAACTCTTCAATTGCAGAATCGGCAAAGCGCTTCTTTCTAGTTATATTCTATTCTTATTTTCACGATTTTTTTTACATACGCGTATTCCACGGTGAACGGTATCAAAATTTCATACCTCTCTCGTTATATTTTTTTTTGCGTTGTAGTTAAAATTATTGTTGGTTTTTTGATATTCTCTATCTCAACCCACTTATTTTTTAGATTTTTTTTTATAATTCACCGTTCCTACATTGTATTTTTTTACATACTTTAGCACATTACTACATTATGTCTAGATCATGCGGTAGTGGTCGTAGCGGATAAGATTCCTCCTCCTCTTTCCGTAGGCCACCAATTGTCCCATCTAGTGAGCCCACCCATGAATACCATGATCCGCCTACCAAACAATGGGGTACATACGACGAGGTTGTAGATGACATACAATTGGAAGAAGAAGAAGAAGAAGAACAACCAACCGAAACCACACAACTCCGTAGTAGTAGGAAAAGTAGAGGAGAAACTAGTGATTGGCATAAGTTTTACGATTATATCCTAGACGAACATACTCCAGCTATAGGTTTGAAAGTTTGTAAAATATGTGGTAAAACATACAAATTCAAGAGGGGTAACGGCACCGGTACAATTAGTAGGCACATCCAACATAACCATAAAGACCTTCTTGCTGAACTACAAGGCCAACAAAAAATCAACTCTAGGACCGGTCTAGTTGATAACCACCCTTATGATCCCGATCTTGTTCGTCGGAAAATGGCCCGATTAGTCATTAAGGAAGTGTACCATTTTCCTATCCCGAGAGTAGGGACTTGAAAAATTTTAATCAAACAGCCTTAAATCCTCATTTTAGAAGAATTTCGTGAAATATTTGCAAATCGGATTGTTTTAAAATATACATCGAAATGAAGGACGCTTTGATTGCAATTTTATAGAGTTTAACTTGTAGGGTTAGTTTAACTTCGGATTGTTGGACGGGTGTCAACAATATTCCAATGATGGAAATAACATGTCATTGGATCGACAATAATTGGATTCTTCAAAAAAGAATCATATCACTTGCGGCGTTGCCGTATCCCCATAGTGACGCTGAAATAGCAAATCGTATTATAAAAATTTGTGATGTTTTTCATATTCGCGATAAAATTATGTGTAGTAGTTTTGATAATGCATCTAACAGTAATGTACCAATTACTACTTTAAAATCCGTATTAAATCCTCCATCTGACAACATTTTTTATGTTAGATGTGCATGTCATATTATAAATTTATGTGTTCAAGATGCATTAAAAATAGCCGATCCATATATAGTTAAAATTAGAAATTGTGTACATTTCATTGCATTAAGTCCAAGCATTTTATAAGAATGGAAAGCTTGGTGTAGGGTTAGAAATGTTCCTTTTAGAAGATTTCCAAAGGATGTTAGACACCGATGAAATTCTACTTTTGATTTACTAAATGTTGTTACCGAATATAAAGCAGTTGTTAAATAATTTTTATATCGCAAAAAATATGCACAATTTTGAAATGACTCCCCCCGATTGGTTTTTTGCCGAATCTTTAATAAAATTTTTAGAACCTTTTAAAACCGCAAATTTAAAATTTTCAAAAATATATGAATCTACTTCTAGTAGCATTTTTATTGAATTAGTTAGCATGATGCAAACATTTAACGAAATGTTAAATGATACTTTTGTTGGTGAGATTGTAAAACCTGTATTCAAAAAAATTTTGAAGTATTATTTTTCTCCTCCTATGTTGATTTGTGTTGCTACCGTTATGGATTCTCGTATCAAATTAGAAGGTACGAAGAGTTTGATTGAAATATTTTTTGCATTACTTGGGAAAAATGTAGAATTAGTTGAAGACTGCGCTACTTTTTTAGTTCAGTTTGAATCTACGTTAAATAACTTATATGATTATTATGATAGACGTTTTGCTTCTAGTAGTTCAACTTCTGTAGTTAGTTCTTCTTCTGGTACTTCTAAAGGTAAGGGTGTAAGTAGATTTGGTGATAGAACATTTTATTTACTTGAACAAATTCAATCAAAAAAACCTAGGACTAATCAACCAAATGAATTAAATTGGTATAACCAACAAGATTCTGAGCCTTCTACTTCTCCACTAGATATTTTACAATGGTGGAAAGACCATGAACACACTTTTAGTATTCTGTCAATTATGGCTAAAGATTTACTAACTCCTCCTGTCTCTACAGTTGTTTCTGAGAGTGCATTTTCTTCAAGTGGCAGGGTTCTAACTGATTACAAGAATCGCTTGAAGCCCGACACATTAGAAATGCTCGTTTGCACAGAAGACTGGCTGAAGGCTGAAGATAGGACACAAGGAAAAGCACTATCAATGTCCACAAGTGGGAGCAACTAGCCGGAAGAAGAAGAAGAACAACAACAACAATAGCTTTGCTTGTTATGTTAAATTAGAAAAATTGTAGTCAATTAAAATTGTATATAAGAAATATGTTATTGTATAAAACTTATTTGTGAATTGAATTCTTCATTTCATTAGAAATGGTGAAAATTGTATAACTTAAATTCATATGAATAATATTTCAAGATTTGTTGCCAATTTCACTCTTTCAATCTTATTATTATTATTATTACGATTTTTAATGTTTATTAGTATTATTACTTACTTAGTATTATTATTATTATTATTATTTTAAGCTAAATAAAATAAAATAAAATAAAATCTACCTATATAAACGGGCCAACCCGCGGGTCGACCCGGGTTGAACCCTAAAGGGTTCACGGGTTGGGCGGGCCACCCAAATCAAGTTTGGGCCCGGCCCGGATAAGTGGCCAAACCGGCCCGAGCCCGCCCAATATACGTGCCAACCCGTACGGGTTAGGCCCGGCCCGGCCCGGATAAGTGGCCAAACCGGCCCGAGCCCGCCTAATATACGTGCCAACCCGTACGGGTTAGGCCCAGCCCGGCCCGTTCGATCCGTTCACCATCCCTACCTTTGGGTGGTGTCAACACAATAGAAACCCAAATCAAATACAATTTCATCCAGATTAAAAATATCAAAAGTGGCGAGATCCTACTACATTACTTTAGTCTCAACAATATTTCTTAGATAACTATTCCTTCGGGAAACACACTAACAAAATTGTTGTCAAGTGTACAACCATTGACTAAATCAAGCTGTATTAGCTAGAAGCAGTTGAAACCTTCTTTGGAAGTATTTCTCCTTTGAACGTGCATGATCCATAGATCTAACATTTAGCTAGACATCGAAAAGTTATTATACCTTCTTTGGAAGTGAACAATATTTTTTAAGTCTTATGTTCTTTCTGAATTCACTAGTCGTAGTTGAAACCTCTTTTATGAGTATTTCTTCTTGGAACATGATCCACAGATCAAGCTTTCAGCAAAACTAACTAGACATCGAAAAAATGTTAGACCTCCATTGGGAGTGAACAATACTAAGTCTTATAGTTTTCGCCATGGAGACCAAAGAATTTCACAATCCTTCTCCCACATGATTTTTAAGTTTTAAAATAGGAATTTTATCTTGTCCTACTATTACATTATATTTTCGAAAATCAATATTGTTGATAAAATAATTTCAAAAATTTGCATGTGACAAATAATCATGATATTAAAACAAAATACTGTACAAAGATAAAATTAGTTATACAAATCTCATATGATTAGAATACATATTTCATGACTTTTCGATAAAGGGGCAATTTTTCTACAAAGCAAAAAGTAATCTCGAAAATTGCATGTGACAAAAAATCATGACGTTCTCAAAGACACGATGTTTTCTTATGAAAGAATAGTTTTGCAACTCACACATGATCAAAATAAATATTTCATCATGATGTTGAACCAAGTCTTAAACCAACATTTCACTTAGCTACCTACTCCCTTTTTCCTCTCCTACCTACTCCCGAACCCTAGATCTATCTCCCAGGGGCGGCGGCGGCTTGCCCGCAGCGCCGCTGCCCCCCCCACCCCCCCTCCCCGTCGTCCCCCCTACCACTCCACCACCAACGGGGCGACCCTCGCTCCCCTCCAGCGCGCCGACGAAGATCTCGGCGTCCAGTCGCCCTCGCCGCTTCCTCGCCCTCCAACGCGTGAAGGCGTCGCTCGTGCCGACTCGAAGCCCCGTCGCTCGAAGCCCTGTCGCTTGCGCCGGCTCAGGCGAACGCCACATCCACGTTCCTGTTCTTCTTCTTCTGCTAAAAAATCTCAAAACCCCCCAAATCCAAAATTGCCTCCGCTCTCTCCTTCCACCCTCGCCCTCTCCTCTTCCCTCTCCCCTCTCGCCCCCAACTCCCAACAGCAACACCAAACCCTCTCCTCTTCTTCCCCAAATCTCGTCCCGATTCCGTCGTGGTACGCGTGGGGTCCACCGACTTTCAGGAGCTGGTCGGCCGTACGGAGGGGTTCTTTTACACGCTTGCCGATGCCTTCGTTTCGGCGACGACGGATATCGATGCGGCGACTGTTGAAGGTTCGAGGAAGAATGGGGATTGGTTTTCCGGGATTACAGGGTATATGGAGACCATTCTTAAGGTCAGTGGTGGTCATTTTGTGTACAGGTTGAGATTGGTTAGCTTTGGGTGTTTCACCGGTTGCTTTTCGCGCTTGCCACCATGTTCACACTCTTGGGGCCAATTACAGCTATGTTTTGATTCTTCGAGGGTTGGTAGTGCGTGTAAAGAAGCCGGGGTGTGCTTGGTTGTGCCGTTGTGTGAAACGGCAGGGTATTTTGTGGTTTGAGGGGTTGGTGGAGCTGTCTGGGTTGGGTATGTCTAGTTGTGATGTTTGCGGTGTAGGTCGGTTGTGGGGCTAGGGCCCGAAGACAGGGTCCCCCCATGAGACCGCTTATTATATACTAGTATTTTACCACCATGAGACCGATTGTGGAGCTTCGGCCCAAGACGGGGTCCCTCCGTGATGGGCGCTCACTTGTCACAGCTTCCGGGGTGGTGGTCTCAACTGTCGCGGAGCGTCCGGGATGTGAAGAAGGAGGTGGAGGTAAATTTGATTCGGTGTGAAAATTGAGGTATATAGTTGTAGGGCCAGGGCCCGAAGATGGGGTCCCCCCCATGATCGTTACTGCACACGATGGGGCTTGGGCCCACAGAAGGGGTCCCCCCATGAGGTGCACAGAGGAGAGATGTTTGTCTTCTTGGTCGGCAGTAGAGGAGTCACACACTGAACTCGACCTTCCTTAATCCACTACCACAGACTTTGCAACAACACCGCTACTACGCCCTTATCATTGACCCTGAAATCTACAACGTCCACCGCCCGCAGGGGCGAGAGGTGAAGGTGATTCTTCAAATTGGTTGTGATTTGGTTGGATTTTATGTGAGAGAGAGAGTGAAAGAGTGAGAGAGTGAAGACGTTGCTTCTCACTACTCTATGCAGGTGTCTATTTGTGTTAGACTGTGTCCGTGATTAGGGTTAGAGAGAGTTTTTTGCGACAACTCTCCTTTTGGGTGCAACTTCGATTGGGCCATATTTGAAGTGGCGTTCATGAGGTAGAAGGAGGGGAGCGGCAAATTTTCAAATTCCACAGGATTCGCTTCATGTGGGTGGGCGCGTGCCGTGGAGGTGGCCGATGCTCGAAACTTGCTTGACGGACATACAATTAGTTGGTCCTCGTAGGTTAGAGTGAGAGCTGATTATATGTACTGGTCATGTCGCTTCATGTTTTTTTTTCTGTCTGTAGATTGTAACTTGCTCTAGCATGCTGGGGTTATTTTGTTAATTTCTTATTAATGAAACATTGTATTCTTATTCCACCTTTTCCCTCAAAAAAAAAAATATTTCATTACTTTTCGAAGTAGGAAAAGTTTTTCTATAACGAAAAAACCGATCCCGAAAATTGCATGTAAAAATTAACATATAAAAGTAGATCTTATGCTACCATGGTCTAGCATGATAAATCACAACAAACATGCACATGTATCCCATCTCTTTTTTTAGCCTATCTCCCTCGTCTTGTTTTTCCGTCCCAATCGCCCCACGTTTCTATCTTCGCTGCCCCTCTTCCGTCTCCGGTGGAGACCGCGCCCCCCTCGACAGTTCCCAGCGGTGGTTCCCCGGGTGTTCCAGGTCTCTTTTCTGTCGTGCGTTGTCCCCGGCAGCCTCCCTTGCTCAGCGATTTCCTCCTGCGGATCTCCGACGCATCTTTGGTCGGTGGTGTATTTCAGGTGGAGCTGCCGTACCCCCTCTGTGAGTATTCTATACTTTTGGTGTGCTGTGGGTATTGTTGGTCTTCGATTGTGCATCATTGTCTCTAGTGTTTGTGATTGCTAAACGAATTTTTAGTTTGTGTTTGCTATCGTTGTTTCATTGCTGTAAAACTGAGTTCCAGTTCTCGTGGGTCTTGCGGTTAATTTCTCTATTGTTCTTCTCTTCCCCCGGCGGCTCCGTTCCGCCTATACTTGGTTTTCAGCATTTCGCTGAGCCCTTAGCATCATTTCGCTCAAGATTAGTTTCGTTCTATTTTTCTTCCCTGATCGTTTCTCTTCTCCTTCCTTCTCTCTCTATTTCGGGGGTGTTTTTAGCCCCCTGGTGCTCCACGGCTTACTTCTTTGGAGCTATTTTGGCACTCTTGGGACTTATCTGTCCCCTTTTTTTGAGCAGGTGTTCTTTACTGGTGTGCTGTAAGGCATTGTTGGTCTGATTCCTCCGATGCATCTCGCTGAGCTCGATGCTAAGTCTCTAAATTTTGTGCCGGGCTTAGTATCGCTAGGGGAGTTGTATTCCCCTCGATCCGATAACTCATATCTTTCTCAGCGCTCTGCAGTCTCCACTATTTCCCCTACCTCTTGTAGGACCGACCCTTTAGTGGTTTGCTTCAAATGCCTTCTCCCTGGGCATCTCAAGTGCGAGTGCATGAATAAAATGAGGTGTATTTTCTGTGATAAATTTGGTCACTCGCGCAGTAGTGCTTTTCTCTTCAAAAACTACTTGGTTTCCTTAAAGGTTATCTCCTCCCGGCCAAACTTCTCTCCTTCCTAAACTACCCCATGTTAAAGACCAAGTATCTTGCTAACTTGGCTAGGAAGTCTAGTATTGTTTCTGGTAAGGATCTCAACTCTTTGGCAGTTATCCCATCACCAGCTTTGACCTCCTCCATCTCTTCCACTGCACATTATGATTCTATTGCCAAACTTCGGCTTCCTAATATTGCTAACCTTTTTAAGGACCGTAAGGTGTTTTCGCAACTGGTCTCCTTCCCTAGGTTGGGTCATTACAAGGTTTCAGGCCCATGTTCTTCAGTGGCGCCCTCACTGAAGTTGAATTTGGTTAATCCCGAAGGTTTATTTAAATCCCTTGTCCATTGTAGTTCTTCGTATCGAAGTATGTTTAGGCAAGCTATGCATCATCGCATTTCAGTCTTTCAGACGGATACTATTAAGGAGCTTTCTTCTTCTAAGGCTCCTTCAATTTTTTATAATTATCCCTGTTCTATGAGGTTTTCTTCTCCCAAACTTTTGTCATCCTCTTTTCATCTTCCGGGGTGCATCTTTTCGTTGTATCTAGTTATAGGGATTCGCACTTGGATCTATCACCTCCTTATGGAGGCGTTGCACAACATGCAACCTCGTCCTCCCAAGCTCTCGGCTTTTACTTGTAGTAACGATCCAAGATGCGATTCCAGTATGCGATTTCCTTCTTTTAGCATCATCCAAGATGTTCCTAGCAGGTCGATCCCCGATGCTGTTTTGCCTCCTTCGGTGAAGGGGATCCCCTCCACCGTCAAGCGAAAATACAACAAGAAAGTCTATTGTAACTTACAGAAACGGGTGAGTGCTCGTATCCTGGCTAGGAAAGCTGCATCTATTTCCGATGATTAGCTTCTTCGGTTTTGAGTCCCTCCCTTCCCATGTTGGTCAGTGGCAGTGAGTCGTGACTCCTCTTCTTCTAGTGTCAGTTCACTGTGCGTTGAGAGTGGGAGGTCTTTGTCCTCTTGGAAGCGTCAGGGCGCTCCGTTTCATTCCCTTTCTTCCCGGCATACAACTTAGTACCCCAGTTTGGAGTTTTCCCATTTATATCTGAGATGAGCCCCACTTATCTCGCCAGAGCTTTAGTACTGTCTTCTGCCTTAGAGCTGTGGGTGTTGGCTTCTTCTTCTGTGCTGCTTTGTCTGCTCCTCAACCTCTGCTCAGTTGAGTCTCGCCTGCTTGTTGACACCCTTGATGTTGGCAATGCGTCGCCTCCGTTGTGCCGCTAGAGTTTTCCATTGGACTGCTAGCGGATTGGGATGCTGTCGTGGGAGAGTTTTTGTATGTCGGTCTCATGGCCCAGTCGTTCAAGTCCTGCTCCTCTATTGGTTTCAGCGGTCTGGATTGCCTGGCTGATTGTCTCACCTTTTGTTCCGCCCTCTTGTCTCAGCGTGGTCATTTACTGTGGGGCTGTTATCTGTATTATTGGCTCATCAGCCTTTGTTTGATTAATTTATTGTTCGCTTATTATTGCTTTACATCTTGTAAAGCCTTCGATTATTTACTTGTAAATTAACTGTTATTATTGATATATATATTTTTTGATGGCTGGAACCTTTTGGCTCTATCCGACTCATAAAAAAAAACAAAGATATCAAATTTAAAACACGTATGTCAACCACAATATGCTTTATCTCATGGTCAATCCTTTCAATGGTTCCGAAATCTTCCAAAAAATTGACCGCCTTTGAATTCACCGTAAATCTCATTCCTTTATCCGTTCATTGGTCATCATCTTCATCATATTTGTTCGCCAAGGTGATAGGACGAACATAAATTGTACATACAATTTACACTCATTCTTGAGGCACATAAATACAATAAAACAAAAAGGAAAATAATACATCTAGTAGGAAAACACATCCATCATTACTGGATGCCGCACCTAAATCATAAACATTCATCACAGAACCTATATACATAAAATTCTATGATTTTTAACCATGACAGAAGGAACACAAAGAAGGCAATCCCACAATACTACAAACATGAGTTAGCCGATATGCATTTGTACCACAAATATGCCAAATAAGCACAAATAACATGATATATAAACCCTAAAATAGATTGCTAAACCTTGATGGGTTAGCTCTGATACCAGTTGAAGATACTTTTTGCATAAAAACCGTTCTTTTACAAGTTCTATTTATACAAAAAGTATTGCGCGAAAAAGTTTCTCATATGGCTTAAAGATCTAAAGTAATAATAAATTTAAACACATCACAGAGATTATACTACTAGGGTTTATAAGAACGTTCTTACATACACTTTTAGTTAGAAGTGTATTCCAAGAGTCTAAGAAGAGAAGCTTGCAGATTTGCAGAGTAGATCTTCGAAGACCTCAAGACCATGCGAAGTAATCTCTTTTTTGCTCCTTTAAAGGGTGAGCTTCAGATCTTAACTTGAGAAGAGGAGATGGTGGTTGATGTCACTCTTGTTGCACAACTAATATTTAGGGTTGTGTATGGAGAAATAAGAAGAGGCCATATATATGGATGTGGAAAACCCTAGCCCTATATGACTAACCATAATATGGCAATTTTGTGGGTATAATCCACTATATTTGGCAATTTTCGCAAAATTTATTATTTCACAGTTTTGTACACATTTTGTGGGCAGTCCATAGTTTTTTGTTATTTTTGCAAAATTTCGTATTTCACAATCAAATAGTCCATAGTTTTCAGTAGTTTTCATTATATTCCATATTTCACTGTTTTTGACCACATTTTGTGAGCTTTTTAGTTCACCAATTTTGGGCATTTTTGTGAGATTCTGTATTTTACTATCTTGGCCACATTATGTGTCCATAGTTTTCAGCTAATTTCGTGAAATTCTGTATTTCACAAATTTGGTCACATTTTGTGCGCAGTTTTTGTTGTTTTTGTGAAATTTTGTATTTTGCTATTTTAGCCATAATTTGTGGGCTAGTCCACCATATTTCACTGTTTTGGACACATTTTGTCGACTATAGTCCACAGTTTTCAACCAAAATTTCATATTTTACTGTTTTGACAACAATTTTTTGGGTATAATCCACAGTTTTCACACATTTTCGTGAAATTTTATATTTCAATGTTTTGGCCACATTTTGTAGACTATACTCACTGTTTTAAGCCGTTATTGTAAAATTTCGTGTTTCACTGTTATGGCAACATTTTGAGGCTAGTACACAGTTTTGTACCAATTTTGTGAAATTCTTTATTTCATTGTTTTGTCAACATTTTTGTGGGTTACAGTCCATTATTTTTTTTATCATTGCAAAATTTTATTTTTATCTATTTTGGCCACAATTTGTGGGCTATAATCTATAATCTTCGTTCATTTTTGAAAATCCTGTAGTTCACTATTTTGCCACTTTTTTTGGGCTATGGTCAACATTTTGCCAATTTCGAGAAATTCTATAATTCAATGTTTTGGCCACATTTTAAGGGCTATATTTCATAGTTTACAACCATGTTTTGCGAAATTCTATATTTCACTATTTTAGCCACATTTTCTGGGATATAGTTCACAATTTTCGGACGCTGTTGCGTAATTCTATATTTTACTATTTTGGCCACATTTTTTAGGCTATATAGTCCACTATTTTAGCCATTTTCGCGAAATCTCTTTGCTCATATTTTGTTGGCTTAGTCCACAGTTTTGTACCAATTTTGTGAAATTCTATATTTCATTGTTGTTGTAATACCCCGCAAAATAGCTTATGGCTATTTTGCATTGTAATCTGTGCACAATTGAGAACTGCACGCGATTATGTATTTTTCTATTAACAATTGATTTCAATTGAGAAATTTCAGATATATTAGTTATTCTAAACCCGATGAGGTATATTTGGAATATCTTCTCAATTAAATTGTGTATTGTTCCGATTGTTTAAATGAAGCAATCTTTCGAGAAATAATATTTTTTTAATATATTCTTATATTCTACAAATAAATATTTTTTATTTGTAAGCATGTGTGTGTGTGTGTGTGTGTGTGTATATATATATATATATATATATATATATTTGTATGCATACACATTTAATTAAATTGTGTTGGAGTGAATGTATGTATACATTTTGTATACTTATAATTATTTGTATACATATGAAAGTGTATGTATTTTAGAGATTATTTGTATGCTTATGAATTAATCTAGAGTTCTCTTTTGATCATGATGTTCAAGAAGAATTTCCGATAGGACCCGGAATCGAGAATTTCCGATGAGTGAGCAAACTTTTATGATATTGGAAAGGTGCAGCGAGTGCAAGAAGAATATACTGTTGGGAGTATATGAGGTTTTATAGTATCAAGATGATTGAATTCGAGGAAATGGTTAGCTGGAGAGTTGTAGACTAGGATTTTATCTTTCCAGAATGGATAGTATCAAGCAATTCTGTATTGTGTATTGGAAGTTAATGGACGTTGCAAGTTAGCAACCTGTTGTTTCGACTAAACTTCAAGTTTAAGTTGACTCGGGAACTTGAGTTCTATAAGAATTTGAGGGAGTCGTCCACTAGGAGATTGAAGTGGTTCTCCTTATCCTTCTAGAAATTCTGGGTGTGTTGGATTCTGATGAGCATAGCATGGGTCACAGCTACTGCTTTTTCTTGAACTATTTCATCAGACAATTGATGAGGAACCTTCTACATACCGTAGTGTGGTGATCATGAGCTATCGGGTTTTAATGATGTTTTTAACATTTAATTTGGAACTTAGATAAGTTCTTGTGCTTAGTACTCATGGTGGACATGAGTGAGTTGGGATATAGCTCTGGTCGGTTTGTGTTTGGTGTCTCGATGCCTGAGTCTATCAATGGTCAAGAATTGATGGTAATATGTGTGCTTACCTTCATTTGAATTATTGCATCCTTGGGGTGCCATTGGAGTACTCGCTGAGAGTCACGGACCGGAATTATTTGGTCTCTGACCTGTGTAGGTATTGGAAGTCAGTAGATGTGATTTCCGTGATAATTGTTGTTTTGACAGACCAGACATGCTCGACATTGTTGATCGACACCGAGTGTGTCTGGGTAACAACTTGTTTTCAATAAACTACATTGATTAGATTTTCCTTTATTGTTTTGCTCGAAGACCGAATTGGTGTTAGGGATGATTCCCTATAATCCAACTCATTTTGAGAGTTAGCACTAGGTGATGATACTATGAGGTTGTCTCTTCCTATTATCAGGGATACGTGCTGCTGTGCGTATCTTGCACTGTTGATTCCTGAAGTACCATGGTAAGAACGGAATGTCGATTTCCTAGCGGATAGGCAATTTTAGACATTCGAGGCCATCATGTTCTTTGTTGGTGGACACGAACGGATCATAATGGATCTTCTGCATACTGGATATGCTGCATGTATATCTGTAAGTTCGTCACAGCTTTCGAGGAGGGTCTGATGCAAAATTATTGGTGACACTACAAGGAATTTGATATATAGTGACAGCAAAAATCCGTGGGTAAAAGGCGAAAAACCGTAGGTATAGCCCGTAAAACCTATACCAACGGACATATTTTTCCGTCGTTTTTAATTAGCTATACCCACGGCAAAATGCCGTCACTATAGCCTATAGCGACGGTTTTTTCACCCGTTGGACAAAACCTCGGTGTTATACCCACGGTTTCGGATCCGTTAGTATAGGTTTTAAAGACACATTTTGCTTTCCTATACCCACGGTTGATGCTCCATTGCTATAGGTTTTAGCGATGGGTTTCGCATCCAATTATTTGAATATATACTCATCGCTCTATACACAATTTTTTCTTTAATTACGCTTATGATAATTTAATATTTTCTTTTATAATATTAATTCAATTATAAACAAAATACACAAAGAAATAAATACATGTGTTTATGAAATAAAATTAAATAAAATTAAACTTCAATCATATTAAAAATTAATGAAGTATTACAAGCATGTCAAATTCAAATTACAAAATAGTTAAAATGTCAACCTAAAAGTACCATACTGACACATAATAAGCATATAAAGTCTTATAACAATCTCATCCACTAAATTTCAAGGTTTGCCCCATCAACAGAAAGTTAGCTTCCATTGCCAATAAATAGTGTACATCTACAACTCGCCAATAAATATCTCCGATCTACAATGCTGACTGGAAAATCATCTCAACAAGTTTCTGTACCATCAAAAAATTAAAGGAATAGTTATTAGGCACATTCAGCAAAGGGTAATAAAGAAAACTTGTTCAGCACAGGGCAAATCTCAAAACTATTTTACCATCAATCTACGAAAAAGAAAACCATGTAACATATCGGGAAATAAATCACTAATGAAAGTAAGTATAAAATCTTAAAAATAAACTTACTTCTAATGTATTAAAGATGGTTTTAGCAGCGTGGTGGAAAACCGTTTTAGCATAACCTCCTGAGCTTCCAGAAACACCATAAAGATGCCCTTCTTCATTAACATTAGTTAACCTACAATAAATAAAATACAATCAAGTTTTTCATTGATGTCTACATCACCAATATAGGATGATAGTTTACCATCTTGCTCAAGCACATTTTCACTATAAATTGAATCTCCATATATTAAAAAAGCAAATTTACTTCCTGTATGTCGAGATATTTATAGTAGTATGGACAAACCTTTTCTTCGCCAAAAACCAATTAAAGCATTAAACAATGCACAGCTTGTACCTCCCATTCTTTAACTTTTTAGAGCATTTTAGCTTTGTCTGAATACTTTGAACTAAAAACTGTCATCTTGTATTGCATTATTATTTTATCATATTTATCAACTCGTCAAATTGCTTAAGTAGTTATGAACTTTCTGTATTTCTTTACGTATTTTATAGAAAACAATTCTGGTGCTTTTCCCAGCGTGCTTTGCTCGGCCTTCTGGTTTTTACAAAATTGCAAGAAGGATAGAATTATGTTCATTCAAAAGCTACTTGATCATGGCCAACACCCATAAATCAACCTAGTTTTAAAAGATGTCTATCTAAAAAATGAATGAAGAAAGAATTACCTGTATCTCCTCCAAAACAAAGCGAAGCCCCTCGATTATGGTAATTACAGAAGACTTATTCCCTTGGTCATCTGACTGATTAATACTTGCCAATTTATGTAATAAATTTTGATGAACCTTTTTCATCTCACCTTCCTTCGCTGGGGTAGCCAACTTCTGTATCATACCAAGTGCAAACTGCAGAATCTCTCTTAGATATTCTGTGTCTTGGGTACCTGACTTGAATACCTTGATAAGAAAAACCAAAAATTGACAAAATGACGGGCATAAATATTATCAGAAACTAGTACTGACTTTCTTTGTAGGCGACTGCTTTACAAAGGGAAACAACTCTAAATGGAAAACACAAAAATATTATTGAAACATGTGCTAGTGTTTGAGGTGTAAGGTCATTTAGTTAGCCATCACACTAAGGAGGTATTCGCTACGTGTAAGCTAAAGAGCAATCTCAGATTCTCATCTAGATTGTTGTGTTCAGCAAAACATCAATTCTAGATTCCAAAAAAGATTAGCTTAGGAATCTGAAAAGGAAATCTGATTCTATCAATAAGTTTGGGATTTTAGAATTACCCTAGAAATTTATTGAGATTAACGCATTCAAGGAAATTTAATTAATTAAGCCTGTCAAAATAAAAAGGAAATTTAATTAAGATGTTAAACACGGTTTAAATTCCATGAATGTGGTGTATTATACATAACACAGTAATCCAAGAGTCGCATGATTCAGGAATCTGATTTGTAGCCATCACATTCTCTAGAATTCAAAATTCCCACGAATAGTGCAGTATATATATTAAACATCCCCAGTCAACTAAAACAGATTAAATGTTGGATTGTTGCCTTACCTCAGACAATATGTCGATGTTGATGCTGTCAAGAATCTGTTGCTTCAAATTTTGAGGAACCATTCCTCTCAGTTCATCTCTCACCTCCTTTACTAGGCCCAATATTCGGCTATAATCATGGGAATCTTCCTTCATAGAACCCATGATACCATCCCAGAATGCCTTCTCTATAGTCTCTTTAACCTTTGCCTGTCAGATCAGATAGATATCAGCAAAAATCCAGATGAAAGATTGACATAATCTTGTCGTAGACATGTTGGAGTTATCTTATAAGAGTAATGGATATTTATCTTATTGTTTCATAAGGACGAAATTTTTTGATAATTTTTTTGTAAAATAGTTTATTCCATATCCAGTAAGGTAGGTTGATGATTAACTTTAGTTTTAAGATTTTTAGGTCTCATTAAGCATAAAGACATAGGAAAAGGCTAAAGGTTGAAGGTGAACTGTGGTTATCCATACACATAAGAAGGCTTAGAATGCATTAGAAGGGAGGTTCAAAATATGAGTATCGAGAATGGTATCGGGTTGCCAAAACTGTTTGTATCGGGATCGATATCGGCTAAATTGGCAGTTTCGGAGAGGTATATCGGATTTATGGTAGAGGATAAATATTTTTAACCAAAAATTTATATGTATCTTTCATTATATTGAAGAAAGCAAAATTAGTTATCTAAAAATTGATTGATTAATGGAAAACACCTTCATTCTTTTTAGGATCATTCAGTTTACACAAAACATTCATTCTTTTTAGGATGCAAAACATTCATTCTTTTTAGCATCAAATATATAAAAATTACTTTAAAATATTGATAGCCAGCTCAACGAATTCACCTCAATAATTTACAATGGCAACAAAAATATTTTCTTAAGTCATATGTAAAGATTGCATTATTATAAGATACCACACATAGTCTCATAGCATCACTTAATAGAAGTATAAAACCATGGGCACGTAAATGGACCTTCAGCAGATTTAAGACCAACAGGAAAAAAGTTAATAATTACGTTCATCTCAAAGACCATTCAAAAATCAAAATCTATAAAACATTGGTTAATACAAATGTCATGAGTGAAGTAATAATTAGTACGTTCTTAATCAGGTTGTGCAATGGACTAATATTTATTTCTTCAAACACCTTCCAGGAATTCTTGTATTTTGACGATTGATTAAATTATCCAAGGGTGTGACTTCTGGAAGGACAGATAAAGATCAAGAATGCTGAGAAGGATTTGATAATCTGGCAAAACGCAAAGAAGATGACCTCAACACTACTGATACATATATGCGAAGTATGTATGTATGTATGCCCAACCAATTCAAGGTAAAGACACCTTTGTTGTTGTTTTTATGGAAGGATACATACTTGTATTAAGTTTGTGTAGTTTAAGGGCTGTTACATTGAACTTTCTCAGTAACAGATAATATAGAGAACATGAACATGAAAACAAGAATGCTTTTAACTACTTGAAAGAATCAATGCGCACAATTATCGACACGAGGGTTCTTAAGCCAAAACAAATATTATTGTATTTAATACTAAAGTACAACACATCGGGGTATTTACTACTGAACATTCCGAAACATCATGGTATTTGTTCCTGAAAGCTTTGATGAATTTAAGTAAACAACATGAAGGGATAAAACTAACCGATAACTTCAAATTTATGGGCTAACGTAGCTGTTGCTTCAACAGGCGGAAGTGGCCATGGAGTGCCAAGTTGGACTTCCACTATGTTATCAAAATCTTTGCTGAGAATATCAATCCGTTGAAAGACCTATCCATAAAAGTACAATAAAATGTGTAAGACCTTTTCTCTATTATTTACATAACTGGAGAAATTGAGAGAAGTCTCTAGGTATTGAACTGTGTAGTATTTAATTTATAGTATTCATATTATAATGTCCTCTATTAAAGTATCTCGGTCAAAAATAAATAAATTAAATTAAAGTATCTCATTTTTACACCAAAAAGAAAGAAAAAACTCCGAACATAGTTTGTGAAACATCCAATAAACCACTGGTAAAAGCCTTAGGAATTCTGAAGCACCCCTTGCATGGTCATCCTAAAATTCGGGAGATCAAGTAGGAGGTGCATGTTTCAACTTTCAAGTGCCGCCAACTCCACCCAAGGGGCAAATATTTTAATACCTGAATAAACTCAAAAAGTACCAAATGAATTCTGCTAAAGTAATACTTTTTCTCACTAATATTTCAAAGGCATTACTATTTTATTAAGTTCATAATTGTAGTGCATACCTTTCTTTCTTTCTCTAATTTTACATATAGCGCACGTGTTAAATAATCTGTCTAAAAATTCATAGTATATTTGAACGCACCTGTCCGAGAGTAATTGGAAGAAGACTTCCGGTTGGAGGCCCAGGCCGGCTCCCACCTAGGGTTCGAGAAGAGAATGCACTGCTATAGAGCAACTTCCACCTTCCTTGTAGTTTGTCAAGATCTTTATTAAGATCAACAACACCTCCGATAGACTCCAATTCCTTCGCTGCAGATTCTGCCTTTTTGAAGTCTTCCTCATTAGCTGCAAGGCCTTTATTCAGCCCAGAAATAGTACTCTGCAAGCAATCAGCTTACACTTGTCAATGGTGGAAAACTATTTTACTATAATAAACACTTCAATTGAAAATTGATATCACACATAACCATAGCACGATTAAGATAACACTGATCTAGAGCTTATCAGTGGCATAATGTGCTATATTTTTCCTATCACACATAAACCTGTCTAAGAATTAATGTCATCACCAGGGCTATATAAATCCAAGACACACATATTACTAAGGGAAAGTTCAAATAAGGAGTTAAGGGAGAACAAACAACACAAACAAGTAATGGAGTGCTTAAGTCGTGAAAAGTAATATCTCATCCTGGAAAGGCTTTCTCTAATACTGATACACACCTGCCACTACACAGAAATTTCTGAAGTATTAGTAAAGGTTGACATGAACATGAAAACAAGAATGCTTTTAACAAAAGCCCCTGGGAACAAAGTTTCAAGCTGCCAAACATCCAGATGTTAAACCAGAAACAATGTGAAAGAACCACACTCCAAAACAGCTTGCGGTTATAGTTAACTAGCCTTCTATGGTAAATCTATAAAATTCATCAGCTTTTCACCTGACTTGAAAAACAATATGTACGTAGTTACTGCACATGCCAGGCTACCAGTCTACTTGAAAGTTTTCTCATCTATCAAATGAGCAAAAAAGTTAATTTAGTTTCCAACTCAAACTTCAGAAAAGTAGGCAGTAAGTAAGTTCCTTAAATCAATTTTAAACGACAACATCTAAACGTAGACATCAGAAATAAATGCACTGATGATTCTAGTATACCCTATAACAGCCTAAACTTGTGGCAAATATGTATATGATTCATTAGAAGTTCACTAACGCCAATTCTTATTAGTGGTTCAACATAAGAAAGGGAAACCTAAACACTATACAAGCAAAGGTAGAAAACAAAGAGCGAGTAAGCGAGTATATCTCCTAGAATTCAACATTTGAATCCAATAAAGTAAAAGCAAAAAATATTACCAGAAAATTCTAGCAGAAGAACATCACAAAGATGCATCAATATAGCTCAGAAATCCGCTTGTATCCACTTCAGCTGCCAGAGTAAACATAGATTACATCAACCAGTTTTTCTATCTACGAATAAACTAAGTCCATACAATATAATGAAAATCAAATTCATACATCAAATTCATACCTCTAATTGGAAAGGAAAACGGCTACAGTGGAAAGGAAGACAGCGGCGGCAGTGGCGATGGAGGAGCAATGGCGATGGTGGGAAAGGGACTACGACGGCGACATGGCGGGACGCTGACGGCGACATGGCGGGACGACGACGGCGACGTGGCGAGTCGGGGATTCGGGTGTGAGAGAGAGAGGAGAGAGAAAGGGGATTCGAGAATCGAGCGTGAGAGAGAGAGAGACAGAGAGGGGATTCGGGTGAGAGAGAGGAAGAGAGAAATTGTATAATTTGGGGATTTAAGATTTGGGGGGAAAATGAAAAAGTTTGGAGGCAAATGAAATAATTTAGGAGAGTTAATTGGCAGATGAATAACTTAAACTTTTCAAGTGGGTGGACTATACCCATAGTGTTTTAAGATCTAAAATTATAGGATACCTATACCCACAGTTTACTACACGTCCGTAGGTATATGATGTCTATACCCACGATTTTAGTGACCCGTCACTACAGGTGTCCGTTGGTATATGGCAAATTTCTTGTAGTGTGACAACGGGGTAGCACCCCAAATTATATTTTTTATTTATACCTCCTCAACCATGTCATACTATCAGGAATAGGAAGTGGACCGAATTAGAATGCAATGCATAGCGAGGGTTCGAATCCCTGAAACTGAAGAAACGGCTTGATCTGGGGCACATGTGGTATGGGTTGCATGTGTGTCCAGAGTCTTGCTAACATTAGAATATGTGCATCTGTTCTATACTCTGTATTTTTGTATTAGACTCAGGTCATGGCTTACACGAACACTAGGAAATCAGGATACACATTTATTTTCCATTCAAGATGAATTGTGAGTGTGATAGTTGAAGTGTATAATGAGTATGAAAGTGATATATTGCGAGGTGTGATGATATATGTTGTAAGAAATGAATAAATATAATGAGTATGAAAGTGATATATTGCGAGGTGTGATGATATATGTTGTAAGAAATGAATAAATGCGATGTTATGTGATATGAGATTGAGAAAGAACATGTTTATGAATGAAGATGAGTACGAAAGAATATAAGTCGTGAGTCTATAAATGCAAATGAATGGTAAATGAGGTGCAATTTATATAAAAGTAGAGTTATTTGTGAATATAAAGTTTTATGGGAAAGTAAAGTTATAGGAATATTTGTATAAGGCAAAAAGTGATGGGGCATTAAGCGACTAATTTGTGAATGATTTTTCAACTAAAGATAAGTATGTTATGAGCGGGTATAGATATACATATAGGTGATGACTCAGAGAGTATTTGATGTGAAATCCCATTTATGATGTTTACATGTTCAGATTTCAAGTAAAATTTGATTATCTTGGTATACGTAAGTTCGTTCTGTTTTTACTTATAGAGTTTAATTTATCTGCTTAATTAGTAGATTATACTCACACCAGAAATGGCTAAACCCTTAGTTTTTGGGAGGTTAGGGAGTCCCTGGACTACCCTAGATTTCCTACTGTTACAGGTCCTCAGCAGTGCAGAGGTGAGGTATAGATTCATGATTCTGTGGAGTGGAACTTTTATTTTAAAATTGTTGTTTAAAGTTTAATTACGTAAATAGTGAAATTTATGATTTAAATTGTATTTTAGATATATAAGTATGTGGATGATGATGATGAGTAATAGTGTGGAGTGGCATGATATGTTTTTGACCCGTACCCATCTCGTTGTGGAGTACCGGGTCATGTGGTATGTTTTATAAGTTATTTTCTAAAACCTTTACTACGTTTTCAAAGAAATTTATGGTTTTTAATTGATAATTGATATTCTATTATGAGTTTGGCCCCCAGAGCATGATATTTATATTGCCTGTGTGATTCTGCTCATTTTGGCCTGGGGAGCACATGATATTATTGCCTGTGATGTGAGCTACGAATTTAGAGCAGAATTCCGTAAGTTTTTTGTGTTTCGGGGTAGAAATTTCAGGAAAAACTCTGCCAAAATTTTCTTTGAAATATAATTATCTTAGTTTATATTTAAAGTGATATAGAAATTGAAAGAATTGAATTTGGAGTAAAAAAAAGGGGAGGGGAGGGGGGGGGGGGGGGGCGTTACAGTCTGATATTACAAATTGATATTTGTAATTATTGATATAATAACTCTGATAGCAATAGAAGTATTTAAATTTCCGTGTTATTTACTGTGCTGAGATGCATTTGAAGCCAAAAATTCTGGTTGTGTTACGGATGTCCAATAACGGGAATCCGGGGCGCTACAGTTGTTGACAACACAAAAAATTTGGGCTCACGATAGGGCATCGTTCTCTTCTGGGTGAATCGAATCGGACTGACTCTTCTGTTGGCAATAGTGTTTGTGTTAAGAGATCAGGTGTGTGGTGGTTTCTCTTGACTTATTCTTAGAGTTTTTGCGTCTTCTTTAACCTGACTAAGAAAACAAGCTTTTCTATAGAATCTTTTTATCAAAACATGTACACATAGAAACTGTTATGGCTTGATTATATGAGAACTGAATAAGATTGCTTTCTAAAAATCATATCAAGAGCTATAAAACTTGGATTAGGGTGAGTCGAAGTTCGAGTGAAAGTTAGCGTGTAAACTATCAAACCAGAGATTAAAAGTAATTTTAGAAGTGCTATCATTTAGCCAATAAAATAGTTTTGCATCTTTATTCTGACATAAAATGCCACTGTGCAGTGATTTTGGAAAAATCACAACTTGAGTTCTAGAGCTCCAATTGGACGGAAACTAGTTTTTTTTTTGTTGTCACATACAGGTTGCCACTTCATTTTGTAGAAATTCAGATAGAAACTCGAAGTAAGGTATTTTGGGTGACTAAAAGAATGGAAACGTCACCTTCTGGACAGATTCGGGCTAAAGGATGTTATCGTGAAATTTATCCCAGGAGTTTGTGTTGAATAAACATTAAATATCTTATTAGTGGGTTATGAAAAATAAAAGGTCAAAAGTCTTTGTAAGTGAAAAGCCAAGGAGTGTAAGTGAAAAGCCAAGGAGTGGCAGAGTAGTTAATGGTTTTGTATGTTTTGTTTTTTAGTTCTTGCCTATTTAAAGCCCTTGTTGATTTTGTTTGAATAATAGAACAAAAAACGTGAAATCACAAAAAGTTCTCAAATAAAGTTATCAAATTGGTATCAGAGCAAATGGCAAATGTGATGGGTCAAATGCCGTTACCACGACTAACAAAGGCGAATTATGAGAACTGGAGCATTCAAATGAAAGCTCTTCTCGGATCTCAAGATGCATGGGAGGTGGTCGAAGAAGGTTTCGAAGAACCAACAAATACCACGGGATATACGGCGACTCAAACCAAGGTGTTAAAAAAGTTACGATCGAAGGATAAGACGGCACTATACATGTTGTTCCGAGCCGTTGACGAGTCGGGCTTTGAGAAGATTGCCGGTGCAACTACTTCAAAAGAAGCGTGGGACACTTTAGGAAAAGTGTTCAAAGGAGCCGACCGAGTCAAGCAAGTACGTCTCCAAACTCTTCGTGGCAAGTTGGAGAACATGAAGATGAAGGAGTCGGAAACTGTATCTGACTACATCACGCGTGTACAAGCTGTGGTGAACCAACTCATTCGTAATGGCGAAGCGTTAACCGATGCGCGAGTTGTGGAGATGATTTTGAGATCATTAACCGACAATTTCGAGAATGTTGTGTGCGCGATAGAAGAGTCAAAGGACCTTGCGACGCTCACAGTCGACGAGCTTGCAGGCTCTCTCGAGGCACACGAACAACGTAAGAAGAAAAAGAAGGAGGAGACACTCGAGCAGGCACTTCAAACCAAGGCGTCAATCAAAGACGAAAAGGTACTCTATTCTCAAAATTTTCGTGGTAGAGGGTGCGGTCGTGGAGGTCGCAACAATGATCGCGGTAGTGGAGGCCGCGGTCGAGGTGAATATTATGAGAAAAAGGGGCAGTCAAGCCAACAAAATTGTCGAGGTAGACGACGTGGTCATGGGAGAGGCAGCCGGTCAAATTATTCAAATATCGAATGCTACAACTGCGGCAAGCATGGGCACTACGCAAAAGAGTGCAAATAAAACATCGAGTGCTATAATTGCGGTAAGTATGGGCACTATGCAAAAGAGTGCTATTTCGAAAAAAAGGTAGAAGAAAACGCGAATCTAGTCGCGGAAGTGGAGACAAGAGAAGATGGTGTTCTCATGATGGCCTACAAAAATACCGTTTCTGACAACGACACAGTGTGGTATCTCGATACCGGCGCTAGTAACCACATGTGCGGGCACAAGCACCTATTCAAGGAGATGCGAGAGGTTGAAGATGGACACGTTTCGTTTAGAGACGCGTCAAAGATCCAATTAAAAGGCCAAGGTACGGTTCACTATTTACAAAAAAACTGGCACGCACTACAAAAGAAACCAGATTTACCAGCGAATATTCCCCGGCGTTTTACTAGTAACGCCGGTGTAGGTAGCGATTAGGAATGGGGCCACCAGATGCGATGGTTATATACCGGCGGCCGAATTAAAACGCCGGTGAATCCGATTATTCACCGGCGTTTTATTTAAAAACGCCGGTGAAGTTTATGATTCACCGGCGTGTCTAAGTAAAACGCCGGTGAAAAGCTGCGATAAATCCCATCTGCCTAACCTTTCGCTCGCCATTACCCTAAACCCCAAAAAAGTAAAAACGAAAAGGCGCTTCGTTTTCCCTCCTTCCTCGCTCTCCTTCCCGCGCGTTTGCCTCCGCCGCTTCGTCCTCTTCGACGGGCTTCGAACATTCGTCATCGTCCCCTCTTCCCTTCGCCATTTTCGATTTCCCTCCTCCCTATCCCGATTTGGAGGTGAATCGGCGAACGGAAAACGATCGTGTCGCCCCGCTCTCTCTCTATCTTCCCCCCCGCGCTCGTCGCCCCGCTCTCTCTCTCTCTTCGGTATCATCTGTTGATTCCCCTAATTTTTGATACTTAGCATTTTTTTCTGATAGATGCATGTTGAAATTTTCATGTTCTTATAATGGTAATGAAGCTGATTTCATGCATCTGATTGTCTTCTTGGCATGTTTTTTTGATATAAAATGGGTTCACTGTGAACCGACGATGCACAACAATAGGGTTTTAGATTGGGTTGGGCACAACCATTAGTGGAGCAACATATATGCTCAGATAATGTAAATTTTCATTTCAAGAAACTGTTAAAGTTACCTGCAGATTGCCCTCTTTGGCATGATTTTTTAACCAAAAATGGGTTCACTTCCAAACTAAGTATGCTGCGAGAAATTTCATATACTTTCTTATTGTTAAATAAGCTTAGTTTGGAAATTTCATCTTGGCATGTTTTTTTAACCAAAATGGGTTCACTGTGAACTGAGGATGTTATAGCTACGTATGCCAAAATCCTCCGGATATGCTGAACAATTGGGTTTTAGATTTAGTTAGGCTAAAGAATTAGTAGATCAACATATATGCTCAGATAATGAAAATGTTCATTTCAAGATACTGTTAAAGTAACCTGTTTGCCATCTTTGGCATGATTTTTTAACAAAAAATGGGTTCACTTCCTAACTAAGTATGCTGCTAGAATTTTCATCTTCTTTTACTGTTAATGAAGCTTATTTCATGCATCTGATTGCCTTCTTGGCATGTTTTTTTGGTATTAAATGGGTTCACTGTGAACTGAGGATGCTATAGCTGTATGCCAAAATCCTCCACATATGCACAACAATTGGGTTTTAGATTTAGTTGGGCTCAAGAATTAGTAGAGCAACATATAAGATCGGATAATGGAAATTTTAAATTGGCCATACTGTTAAAGTAACCTGATTGCCCTTTTTGGCATGATTTTTTAACCAAATAATGGGTTCACTTCCAAACTAAGTATGCTGCTAGCATAGGCCTCATCTTCTTTCACTGTTAATGAAGCTGATTTCATGCATCTGATTGTCTTCTTGGCATGTGTGTATTTGAATCCTTGACAGGTACAACATGCCGAGGCGTTTAAAGAGGTCAACAATAAATGATGGCAACGAGAGCCATGGGGATGAGCAGCCACTACAGAATAGTGGCAGTCAAACCGAAGAGGGTGAGGGTAGCATGCCGCCCACTGTCAAAAAACATCGTGGGCGGACGAAGATGACGAATGTTTGGAGGCTTCAGAATGATGAAAGGATCGAGGTGGAGGCGAACGATGTTGGGCAACCAGTTGGCGACAACGCCAGTAAATTTTCCTCCTTCATTGGTGTCATAGCAAGGAACCCCCACATACTTCCTCTGTCATACGAGAGTTGGCCGAAGGTGCCAACCACCACAAAAGCCACCGCTATTACGACCGTCAAGGTATTTCTCATCTAAAATACATAATTGGTCGGCGAAAAATTATTATTGAAATATGTATTATTAGTGATGGGTAATGAATTTTGCAGCAATACTTCTCGTTCGCCGACTCCCTTACTCCTTGGGTTGAAAAGTCACTCTCGAAGAAGTGGAGGGACCACAAGAGTGAATTGAAGTCGAAGTTTTATAACAAAGAGCTTTCAGAGGAGGAGAATGCAGTGAATGTGCCAGAAAATGTGGAGCCTTCGGATTGGCAATTTCTTGTGCACTACTGGAGTTCGGTGATCGGTCAGGTATTTACATTAAACACACAAAAATCTAATGAGTATGTGGTTGTATGGCGGCTATAATGAATTTCTCTGTTAACTTCATTGTGGCATGTACAGAAAAGGGCGGAGGTGGGAGCTGCCAGTCGGTCAAAGCAGCTAGTTCTGCACACCGCTGGTACACAGAGCTTCGCTCTGGTGCGGGAAGAATTGGTAGTCGCAATAGTATTGAACAATTTTTTACTTACAGTTATTTGTTTATAACCATTTTATCGTACTAATGTATAGGCAGAAGATTTGGGGGGGGGCTACGGAGTTTGGGGACATCGACTTTTTTGATGCCACCCACAAATCAAAGGATGGGACGTATGCGAGCCCTGAGGCAGCACGGATTCTGGTAATTTGTGAACTAATATCTAATGAGTAGTCTAAATCTCACCTGCTTTTAACTCTGATTGCTATGTCCTTTTACAGACTAATGCTCGGAAAAGGTATGATGAAATCTCCTCTGCTTCAGATTCGGACCCTACGGCTCCACGCCCAGATTGGCGTATCCGGCAGAGACTTGCCTTGACCGATGTTAGGGGAAAGGAAAGGCATGGACGTGTCCGTGGTATGGGCCTGGGACCAACTCCCTCGCGGCTATTTGGACGGAGTCCATCTAGTTCAAGTGGCAATCACGACGAGGATATGACTGCCTTAAAGGCACAAGTTGCACTCCTCCAAGAACAAATGGCCAATTTAATAGGGCAGCAGTCCCAAGTCCCACCCAGGGTAAGTATTTAAATTGGTTTTTTTAAAGAGATTATGGTCTTGAATGCATGAAAGACACGTACTAGTGTTTGTGAGTGTGCATTGTGGGTGTCGTCTATAAGTATTTCGTCTATGTTTCTTAAGTGGGCTGTGATTAGAAAGAAAGGGCTGGAGTGGAGATCTGGAAACCCATATAGAGACATCTTGTTTATTATAATCTATACTTTTTGTTGGACTATTCCCCTCTTGTTGTTGTTGCTGATGTCTCTATGTGTTCGTGTGTTGAAGGGAAAGAAGGGGTGAGGGGAGAGATGAGGAAAATACCTCTATGTGAGCCTGGTGTATCCAAAGTCTCTACCATCCTTCTTTTTGGCTCCATATATGGCTTATATATTAAATGGGTTTCCTTCCACGATGACAGTCCATAATACTACACTTGATATGAGCCCTGTTCATAGCTGCACCCTATTGCATACTCACAAACAACTAATACGTGTCGTTCGTGCATTGTATTACCAATCCTACTTTGACACATAACGTGCTTAGATGACATAGTATGACCTGCTGATAAGGTTTGTTCAGCCGCGTTGTTGTACTGATTTGGAGGATTTTGGTATGCTAGCAGCATACTTAGTTTCATAGTGAACCCATTTTTTTTTACAAAATCATGCCAAAGATGGCAATCTGCAGGTTACTTTAACAGTACCTGAGCTTATATGTTGCTCTACTAATTCTTGAGCCCAACTAAATCTAATTTTCTTAAGTGGGCTGTGATTAGAAAGAAAGGGCTGGAGTGGAGTTCTGAAAACCCAAATAGAGACATCTCGTTTATTATAATCTATACTTTTTGTTGGACCAATCCCCTCTTGTTGTTGTTGCTGATGTCTCTATGTGTCCGTGTGTTGAAGGGATAGAAGGGATGAGAGAGAGATGAGGAAAATGCCGCTATGTTAGCCTGGTGTATCCAAAGTCTCTACCATCCCCCCTTGTTATATATTAAATCGGTTTCCTTCCATGATGACAGTCCGTAATATTATACTTGATATGAGCCCTATCCATCGCTGCACTAAATCTAATACCCAATTGCTGTGCATATCCGGAGGATTTTGGCATACGTACCTATAGCATCCTCAGTTCACAGTGAACCCATTTTGTTATAAAAAACATGCCAAGATGACAATCAGATGCATAAGATAAGCTTCATTAACAGTAAAAGAAGATGAGGATGGCAATCATGCCAAAGATGGCAATCAGGTTACTTTAAAAGTATCTTAAAATGAAAATTTCCATTATCTGAGCATATATGTTTCTTTAAAAGTGACTGTGAGCAATTGTTCTTAATTGGGCTGTGATTAGAAAGACACGAGTTGGAGTGGAGATCTGGAAACCCATATAGAGACATCTCGTTCATAATAATTTATTATTATTGTTGTTCTTGTCATCCTTGCTGTTGTTGCTGATGTCTCTATGTGTCCGTGTGTTGAAGGGAAATAAGGGATGAGAGAGGGATGAGGAAAATGCCGCTATGTTAGCCTGGTGTATCCTCATTCTCTACCATTCCTCTTTCTGGCTTCTATATTTGGTTTCCTTCCACGATGACAATTCCAGTTAAATCTACACTTGCTATGAGCCCTATTCGTCATTTTCGATTTCCCTCCTCCGCTCTCTCTCTCGCTCTCTTCGGTATCATCTCTTGATTTCCCTTATTTTCCAAGCTTAGCATATTTTTCAGATAGATGCATGTTGATTTCCTTAACTTGAATGGTTTAGTTGGGATGAAGAATTAATAGAAAAATAAATGCTTAGATATCGGAAATTTTCATGGTCTTTCACTGTTAATGAAGCTCAGTTCATGCATCTGCTTGTCTTCTTGGCATGTTTTTATGATACTAAATGGGTTTAGTGTGAACTGAGGATGCTATAGCTACGTACGCCAAAATGGTCTGTGATTTGCACAACAAGTTGGTTTTAGATTAAGTTGGGCACAACAATTAGTGGAGCAACATATAATTAAGCTCAGTTAATGGAAATTTTCATTTTAACTTACTGTTAAGGTATCCTGCCGATTGCCCTCTTTTGCATGATCCTTTGATCAAGTAATGGGTTCACCACCAAACTGCGTATGCTGCTAGCATCCCCATCCTCTTTCACTGTTAATGAAGCTCATCTCATGCATCTGCTTGTCTTCTTGCCATGTTTTTTTGATAATAAATGGGTTTACTGTGAACTGAGGCATTAATGGAAATTTTCATTTCAAGATACTGTTAAAGTAACCTGTTTGCCATGTTTGGCATGATTTTTTAACCAAACAAGGGTTCACTTCCAAACTGAGTTTGCTGCTAGCATGCCCATCTTCTTTTACTACTACTGAAGCTTATTTCATTAAGATCCAGGATGGCCAATTTGGATTGGGCTGTGATTGGATTGTTCAGTGGCTGTTGTCCATGTTCTTAGTTGGGCTGTGATTAGAACGAGAGGGCTCGAGTGGAGATCTGAAAACCCATATAGAGACATCTTCTTCATAATGATTTATTATTATTGTTGTTTTTGTCGCTCTTGTTGTTGTTGCTGATGTCTCTTTGTGTTCGTGTGTTGAAGGGAAAGAAGGGATAAGAGAGAGATGAGGAAAATGCCGCTATGTTAGCTTGGTGTATCCTCATTCTCTACCATTCCTCTTTCTGGCTTCTATATTTGGTTTCCTTCCACGATGACAGTTCTAGTTAAACTTACACTTGCTATGAGCCCTATTCGTATTTTTCTTCTATGAAGAATTGTTCTATGACTTCAATCTCCATTCAAAACCCAATTGTTCTATATTTGGTTCCCTCTTGCTGTTGTTGCTGTTGTTGCTGTTGTTGAAGTGAACCCATTTTGTTTTATTGTTGGTGAAGCTTATTTTCATGCATCTGATTGTCATCTTGGCAATTGAATTTGACCAAATAATGGGTTCACTGTGAACTGAGGATGGTATGTAGGTACGTATGCCAAAAATGATTTTCTTAACACAAAATGGGTTCATTTCCAAACAAAGTATGCTGCATAGCATCCCCAGTTTCGTTCACTGTTAGTGAGGCTTCCTTCACAAACCTGATGGTCTTCTAATTCCAAACAATTTTTTGGGTCCTATTTTCACTTAACTGTTAGTGAAGCTCATTTCATGCACCTGATTGTCTTCTTGGCATGTTTGTTTTGATACCAAAAAAGGGTACACTTTGAACTGAGGATGGTATATAGGTACGTATGCCACAATCCTCCGGCCTGATATGCACAACACTTGGGTTTTGCGATATAGTTGGAGAGCAACACATAAGCTCAGATAGTGGAAAAATTTTGATTTTCAGATACTGTTAATGTAACCTGATTGCAATCTTCGGCCAAAAATGGTTTTCTTAACACAAAATGGGTTCATTTCCAAACAAAGTATGCTGCATAGCATCCCCAGTTACGTTCACTGTTAGTGAGGCTTCCTTCACAAACCTGATGGTCTTCTAATTCCAAACAATTTTTTGGGTCCTATTTTCACTTAACTGTTAGTGAAGCTCATTTCATGCACCTGATTGTCTTCTTGGCATGTTTGTTTTGATACCAAAAAAGGGTACACTTTGAACTGAGGATGGTATATAGGTACGTATGCCACAATCCTCCGGCCTGATATGCACAACACTTGGGTTTTGCGATATAGTTGGAGAGCAACACATAAGCTCAGATAGTGGAAAAATTTTGATTTTGAGATACTGTTAATGTAACCTGATTGCAATCTTCGGCCAAAAATGGTTTTCTTAACACAAAATGGGTTCATTTCCAAACAAAGTATGCTGCATAGCATCCCCAGTTACGTTCACTGTTAGTGAGGCTTCCTTCACAAACCTGATGGTCTTCTAAGGCTACCATTTTGTTGGGTCCTATTTTCAGTTAACTGTTAGTGAAGCTCATTTCATGCACCTGATTGTCTTCTTGGCATGTTTGTTTTGATACCAAAAATGGGTACACTTTGAACTGAGGATGGTATATAGGTACGTATGCCACAATCCTCCGGCCGGATATGCACAACACTTGGGTTTTGCGATATAGTTGGAGAGCAACACATAAGCTCAGATAGTGGAGAAATTTTGATTTTCAGATACTGTTAATGTAACCTGATTGCAATCTTCGGCCAAAATGGTTTTCTTAACACAAAATGGGTTCATTTCCAAACAAAGTATGCTGCATAGCATCCCCAGTTTCGTTCACTGTTAGTGATGCTTCCTTCACAAACCTGATGGTCTTCTAAGGCTACCATTTTGTTGGGTCCTATTTTCAGTTAACTGTTAGTGAAGCTCATTTCATGCACCTGATTGTCTTCTTGGCATGTTTGTTTTGATACCAAAAATGGGTACACTTTGAACTGAGGATGGTATATAGGTACGTATGCCACAATCCTCCGGCCTGATATGCACAATACTTGGGTTTTGCGATATAGTTGGAGAGCAACACATAAGCTCAGATAGTGGAGAAATTTTCATTTTCAGATACTGTTAATGTAACCTGATTGCAATCTTCGGCCAAAAATGGTTTTCTTAACACAAAATGGGTTCATTTCCAAACAAAGTATGCTGCATAGCATCCCCAGTTTCGTTCACTGTTAGTGATGCTTCCTTCACAAACCTGATGGTCTTCTAAGGCTACCATTTTGTTGGGTCCTATTTTCAGTTAACTGTTAGTGAAGCTCATTTCATGCACCTGATTGTCTTCTTGGCATGTTTGTTTTGATACCAAAAATGGGTACACTTTGAACTGAGGATGGTATATAGGTACGTATGCCACAATCCTCCGGCCGGATATGCACAACACTTGGGTTTTGCGATATAGTTGGAGAGCAACACATAAGCTCAGATAGTGGAAAAATTTTGATTTTCAGATACTGTTAATGTAACCTGATTGCAATCTTCGGCCAAAAATGGTTTTTTTATCTGGGCTATGATTGGATCTAGGATGGCAAATTTTGACTGGGCTATGCTTGGATTGTTTAGTGGATGTTGTCTATGTTCTTAATTGGGCTGTGATTAGAAAGAGTGGGCTCGAGTGGAGATCTAGAAACCCATATAGAGACATCTTGTTCGTAATAATTTATTATTATTGTCGTTCTTGTCCCTCTTGCTGTTGTTGCTGATGTCTCTTTGGGTTCATGTGTTGAAGGGATAGAAGGGATGAGAGAGAGATGAGGAAAATGCCGCTATGTTAGCCTGGTGTATCCAAAGTCTCTACCTTTCTCTTTTCTGTTTCCATTTATGGCTTCTATATATATTTGGTTTCCTTCCACGATGACAGTTCCCTAAAAATAAACTTGATATGAGCCCTATCTTATTTTTCTTATTTTTCTTATATTTGGTTTCCGTCCACGATGACAGTTTCATGGATTGTCTGAACAATCCATGAAAGAGATGCTTAGATACTGAATTTTTATTTGTTTTACTGTTTTAGGTAGTGGATATTCCCAATCAAGGGAGATAATATAGAGTTTTCGAGTTAGATACTGAATTTTCATTTGTTTTGTTATTTTAGATATATTTAAAAAACAAAATTAAGTACCGGATTTTTAGCATTGCAATGTAATTATTTTACCTCTCTATATATCATCAACAATTCCATTTGCAATTGGCACTTTGATCTTATAATTTAAGATACAGTTAGATATTTTTTGCAAGTTCAAAAAATATGTATATTCTGTATTGTGGTATACTGTTGAACTAAACTATTGTTTTTTTTGTTCACAGAGCGGTCGCCCAGATGAAGAAAATTCTGATGATCAGAACTGAAGCTCCTCGAGGGTATGAATCCGTGGTCCTCCTTGCTGTCCTCCTTGCTGTTCTTGTGTCCTTGCTGTATGATTGTTCTTATGTCCTCCTTGCTGTTATGTCAGACTGTTTTTTTTGGATGAGAGTTGTGTCAGGCGGTTTAGTTGGGATATTTGTCAGACTTGAGATATTTGGGATGTTGAGATATTTGGGATGTTCGTCGGTCTGTTAATTTGGTTGTGATTATGACTGTTAATTTTGCGATGAATTTGGTTGTGACTATGACACTGGTAATTACTTTGTTGAGATATTTGGATATGACATGTGTTAAACTTTATTATATTTCTTGTGTTTGGTTGTCATTTGCGCATTAATATGAAATGAAATTGGTTGAATCAGTAGTTATGAATTAGTTTATGGGTTTTGTAAAAGAAATTGTGAATTGAAATCGAACGGAAAACGGAGAAAGGAATACAAACGGGCATAGCTAGACCGGATTTTTATAAAACGCCGGTCTATCTATTGAATTAGTTGCAGAGTGTGATAGACCGGCGGCCACACAAACGCCGGTGTATGCCGCTAGACGCCGGTGAATAGCGTCAGTTGTAACGGCAAAAAGGAACACCAGCGTTTGATAAAACGCCGGCGTAGTTCGGTTTACCGGCGTTTTTGGTCACGCCGGGGCTTGTGAGTTGGGAAAAGAGGGCAGCTATAAACGGACGTACACCGGCGGCCATAGAACGCCGGTGAACGTTCACTCTACACCGGCGTTTAAAGAAACGCCGGTAAATTGATGAACACCGGCGGTTTACAACCGCCGGTGAATGTATATCTGAGGTAAAAGACGGCACTCAGAGGGCCCAATACACCGGCGTTTTTGGGCCGCCGGTGTAGGTTTCACATTTACCGGCGCCCAGTAAAACCGCCGGTGTAGACCCCTACCTTTCAGCGACGCTCGATTCGGCGACACTCGGACCGGCGCTATTGTAAACGCCGGTGAATGTTTCACCGGCGTAAAAAAACGCCGGCGAATAGGTCAAAAAGCGTCGGGAAATCTAATTTCTTTTGTAGTGACGGAAGGGTCAATCGAGAATGTTTATTACGTACCTGATCTTAAGAGCAATATTTTGAGCATGGGGCAACTCATGGAGAAGGAATACTCGGTATTCATGATAAACCGGGTACTACAATTGAAAGATAATCAAGGGCATCTGGTTGCTCGAGTCGAGATGGGAAGAAATCGGATGTACAAACTGAATTTGAGAAGCGTGCGAGAAAAATGTTTGCGAGTCAACGTAGAAGACAAGGCATCGCTGTGGCATCTCCGCTTTGGTCACCTACATTATGGTGGTCTAAAGAAGTTAGCAAAGAAGAACTCGGTGCACGGGTTGCCGGACATGGACTATGAAGGCAAATTTTGTGAAGAATGTGTGCTTGGCAAGCAAGCGAGAACCTCGTTTCAAAAGAAGGCAGAATATCGAGCTAAACATATTCTCGAGTTGATTCATACCGACATATATGGACCAATCACCCCTGAATCTTTCAGCGGTAAAAGGTACTTCATTTCCTTTATCGATGATTTCTCACGAAAAACTTCGGGTTATTTTTTGAAAGAAAAATCCGAGGCATTCGAGGTGTTCAAAAAGTTCAAAGTGATGGTGGAGAAGGCAACTGGTAGACACATCAAAGCCGTACGATCCGATAGAGATGGCGGGTATACTTCGACGGCTTTCATGGAGTATTGCGAGGAGCAAGGCATAAAGAGATTTCTAACCGCACCATACTCTCCTCAACAAAACGGTGTGGCCGAGAGGAAGAACCGGACTATTCTCGACATTGTTCGATCAATGCTCAAGAGCAAGAAGATGCCGAAGGAATTCTGGGCAGAAGCCGTGCAATGTGCCATCTATGTACAAAATCGATGTCCACATGTGAAGTTAGATGATCAAACACCACAAGAGGCATGGAGCGGTCAAAAGTCGACAGTTTCTCATCTCAAAGTGTTCGGTAGTGTGGCTTATGCACACGTACCGGATCAACGAAGAACGAAGCTCGAAGACAAAAGCAAAAAGTATATTTTTATTAGGTATGATGAGAAGACAAAAGGGTACAAGCTACTCGACCCGATAAGCAAGAAGGTGATGGTGAGTCGTGATGTACGAGTAAACGAAGCAAGCGAGTGGGACTAGAACAATTCGACGGAGGTTATCATCGAAGTTGGAGAATCATCAGTCGTTGCACCAACAAGCATATCAACAAACTCTGAAACTACCGATAATGAAGATGAACCACGGCAACCCAAAACACGAAGTTTGCAAGATTTGTATGATTCGACAAATGAGATACACCTTGTATGTCTTTTGGCAGATGCTGAAAATATTAGTTTTGAAGAGGCGGTGCGAGACAAGAAGTGGCAAACTGCCATGAACGAGGAGATTAAGGCGATTGACCGCAACAACACATGGGAACTAGCAGAATTACCGAAAGGAAGTCAGCCTATTGGTGTGAAATGGGTGTTCAATAAAAAGATGAATGCTGAAGGCGAGATAGAACGGTACAAGGCGCGACTTGTTGCGAAGGAAAACAAGCAAAAGGCAGGAATCGACTATGACGAGGTATTTGCTCCTGTTGCAAGAATGAAGACAATTCGATTACTCATTTCACAAGCTGCTCAATTCAAATGGCCGATATTTCAAATGGATGTCAAGTCGGCATTCTTGAATGGTGTGCTCGAAGAAGACATCTACGTCGAACAACCACCCGGTTACATGAAAGTTGGAGAAGAGAAGAAGGTGCTAAAATTGAAGAAGGCGCTTTACGGGTTGAAGCAAGCACCGCGGGCATGGAATACACGTATTGATTCATATTTCAAGGAGAACGGGTTCAAGCAATGTCCCTACGAGCATGCCCTTTATGTAAAGAAGAATGGAGGTAACATATTATTTGTTGCTCTTTATGTCGATGATCTCATCTTTATGGGTAACAATGATGAGATAATAGAAGAGTTTAAGGGCACAATGACACGGAAATTTGAGATGACAGATTTGGGCTTGATGAAGTTTTTTCTTGGTTTGGAGGTTAGACAAGTAGAGATGGGTATTTTTATATCACAGGAGACATATGCAAAAAGGATTTTGAAGAAGTACAAGATGACAAATTGCAACCCGGTATCAACCAATGGAGCCAGGTGCAAAACTCTCGAAGTTCGATGGAGGAGAACGTGTCGATGCGAGTAGATACCGGAGTTTGATAGGAAGCCTTCGCTATCTCACATGCACAAGGCCGGATCTTTCATTAAGTGTCGGCATTGTAAGTCGGTTCATGGAGGAGCCGGTTCATTCACATTGGAAAGCGTTGAAGCGAATCCTACGGTACATCCAAGGAACGGTGTCACTCGGGTTGTTCTACTCAAAAGCAGAAGATTACAAGTTGGTTGGTTATTCCGACAGCGATTGGTGCGGAGATATAGACGATCGGAAAATTACCTCGGGATATGTGTTCTTTATGGGAGATACTGCGTTTACTTGGCTTTCAAAGAAGCAACCGATCGTGACGCTCTCGACATGTGAAGCTGAATATGTGGTAGCATCTTGGTGTGTATGTCATGCGATATGGCTTAGAAATTTGTTGAGCAAGATGGAGCTAAAGCAACTTGGTGCAACCGTGATTCAAGTTGACAACAAATCAGCAATTGAGCTGGCAAAGAATCCAGTGAACCATGAAAGAAGCAAACACATCGATGTTCGTTTTCACTTTATCCGAGATCATGTGAAGGAAGGAAGTGTGGAATTGGTGCATGTGGTAAGTCAGGTACAAGCTGCGGATATCTTCACAAAACCGCTACCGAAAGCACTTCTCGACAGATGCAAGAAGATGATTGGCATGACGGATGGTAGAAACATTTAAGTTTACAGGGGAGTTTTGTTGAATAAACATTAAATGCCTTAATAGTGGGTTATGAAAAATAAAAGGTCAAGAGTCTTTGTAAGTGAAAAGCCAAGGGGTGTAAGTGAAAAGCCAAGGGGTATAAGTGAAAAGCTAAGGGGTGGCAGAGTAGTTAATGGTCTTGTATGTTTTGTTTTTTAGTTCTTGCCTATTTAAAGGCCTTGTTGATTTTGTTTGAATAATAGAACAAAAAATGTGAAAACACAAAAAGTTCTCAAATAAAGTTCTCAGTTTGCATATGTCGGATGGATATCTCTCAAAGATATGGTTAATAGTCGAATTGTCTCATATGGTTAATAGTCTTTTCCGTGATTATAATATTTATATTTATAAGAAGTCATGCATCTCATTGGGGAATAAAACATAAGTTTAACTGAAAAAACTCTTTTTAAGTCGTGAAAGAAAAAAGACAATATTTCAAATGTTTTGCTTGAAGGAAGCTTGATTTTTGTTCACAAAAATAAGATTTTGATAAAAGATCACATTTTTGTTAAGAAAGTAAACTTTCTTAATAAAGATGTCATTTTAATAATTATTTGATTTTTAGACAAAAAGTTGTACTAGTGATAATAATCAAACAATTACTAAATAAATTTTTGTAAAGCTAAACCATCTTTATCAGTAAAAGTTCATACTTTGATTATGAAAATGGAGTTTTGGCTGATAAATATATTTAGAAAAGATTTACAGATTATTTGAGACAATTCGAACTATGTTGAATTACGAATGAACACGAGTTAAATGTTAAGATATGTATAAAAATATGAATGATTATCCGAGTTATTTTCAATAATTAACTAATTATCTATTTTATTGAAAAATGGCTCTTTTAATTTACGAAAGATAAGTATTTTATCTATGAAAGCCTTTACATTTATTTGGTTATGAGAAACAAGAAATGATTCACTTAATCGAATAATTGTAAAGTTGATATCTTTCATTAAATAAATCATTTTCATTTATGAAAGTTATATATTTATTGTTTCACGAAAATCATTGTCTAAATAAAATGGGCATCTACTTTATCTTTTATTTAGTCGTTCTTTAGAAAACTTTTGTTCAAATCTAATAATTGATAAAGTTAAAATTTTTATATAGCAAGATGCTATTTTTATTCATAAAAAATATTTATTTCGATTTTTAATAAGAATTAAAGAAGCACAATGAATTATTTTAAATAAGTCGGATAATATAGATAATTTAATATCATGAACGTATGTGAAATTATTTGTGCATGTGTATATGAAATGAAAGTTATCTAAGTGCAAAATTTAGTGTAGCGTTAGAATATGATTATGTACAATATTTCACTAATTAATTATTACATAATTCACCAAAAACTAGTTGAAAAAACTTTTGGTTATAAAATGCAGTTAAAAGAGAATTGAAATATATCATCAGCAAAAAAAGCTCTCCCTCTCTCTCTCTTAGGGTTTTACCCTTTTTCTCTTTCGGTGTAACCCCCGTTTCAGTAAATATGTATGTCCCGAATATTTTCTGTATTTCGATTATTATTTATTAAATTCATTTTTGGATCTTCTAATTAAAATCTTTTATAAACAAAAAGATTTGTTATTTCGAATAATAGTATATTTTAACTTGACTTCCCATTTATAATTGGTCGATTATATATTTCCCGTTTGAATTATTTTAATATAATGTTGATAAGTCAATCCTTATTTTGTTGTATAATGTTATTATTACTACTATTATTATTATCGGTAGAACTATTGTTACTATTATCTTTATTATTATTTTTAGTATTTTCATTGTTATTATTTTTATTAAGATTGGTTGTTATTGTTATTAGTGTTATTATTATTGTTATTCTTATTATTGATGTTTTTACCATTATTATTATCAGTATTATTATTGTCATGATTCTTATTATTATTATTTTTGTAAAACCCAATGTCATTACTATTATTATTATTATTGTTAAAGCCCATCGATTTTGACCTATATTGTATTATTTAATTATTTAATTTGAAGCCCGATCTAAGCCCATCTCCTATTGGTAACCCAAATCCTAGTCTACCCTAAACTCATTAACCCAAATGATCATCAACAGCCAAATCTCCACATTCTCTCTTATTCACTGCCTAATAACTACCCCACTATCTCTTTGACCCTAATAATCAGCCTATTGATTCCCCTATATCTCATTAATTGATTCTATAACCTCCACATCCCACTAACTCTCCCTTTATAATAATATTATAATATATTTTTAATATATACCCCCTCCCGACTCTCTCTCTCCCCCTTCCTCTCTCTCCTCTCTGTTTTCCCCCAACGGAAACAGAGCGTCCCCCAATGCCAGTGTCGTCCTCCTCGTCATTCTATTGCTCCGACCACAGTGCACCACCGAGCACATCCCGCTCCACGCCATCTCCCATCGATTGCTCCTCGCAATGCCCACTCGGCTGCTCCCATCGAGCCACCACCATCGTTAGCATCTCCAACCTCTACAGTTGTCCGCCCTCTTCGTCGAACCTCTGCAACCACCACAACCCATCACCTCTTCGACCGCCAGCATTCATCGTCCTCTATCCCGCCACCTCCGAGAACCCATAGAGCTCCGTCGCCCGTCCTTCTCCTCCATCGACCTCGACATTGCTTTCGACCGTCGACCACCCGAGCTTTTCACCTCCCTCATCTCCAACCTCCGTCCCCTACTCCTCAACTCCGTCGCCTTTACTTCTCGACCGTGATGACTGCAACCGCCATCTCCTCCTTCGTCAAGCCTCACCCACCGAGCTCCTCTCCTCCCTCCTTCCCCTGTTTCCTCCTCGAAACAGAGCATCGCCACCCCATCTCTGCCGTAGCTACCTCGTCCCCACCGGCGCCACCCTCGCCATCGCTGCCCCTCTGCACCGTTGACCACCATCCCCCAGTGCAGCTCATCATCAGCCAACAGTGCCCTTGATCAAGCTCAGCCGTCCGATCGTTGGTCATCGCGATCGTGATCACTTCTTGATTCGTTAATCTTGGCCATCCGATCTACATCTTGATCATCGCGATCGTGATCACTTCTTGATCCATTGATCTTGGTCGTTGGATTTGCATTGATCATCATCATCATTAAAATCTTGATCTCGACCGTCGGATCTCTTTTGATCATCGCGATCGTGATCATCATCTTGATCTTGATCATGATCTTCGATCTTAGCCTTCCGATCATCCAATCTTGATCCTCATCAAGATCCATGCCCGATAGTGATCATTGTGATCGTTTTCTCGTCGCCGTGTCGCCGGGATTTCGATCCCGTTATTCTTTGCTTATTCGGATTAATATAACGTCGTTCTAAAGGAAAGTCATTTCCCCTCGAATAGTTATTGTATCATATTCTAGATTGTTTATTGAATCCCGCAAGTAGATCCATATTGATTATCGCATATTGTTTATTATTGTTCATCGTTGGGATACTACGGATTTACACGAGTGAATCCAAAGTAATAGTCTTGACTTCGTGCTGTCTTTTTGTCTCCAATTTATAGAGATCTTGCATTGCATTCATGTAGTTAATTATTGAATATAGAAATATGGATTATTATTATATTTCATGTCATGACATTATACAACTATTGTAGATTGTATACTAGCGTTGATTGTTCATATGATTGATGATGGAGTGTGAGTTGACTGTGATTAGTAGGGTTATGGACATTATATATCTTAATACCATATTCACATGGACGTAATTTGCTATGATTTATAATTGTTAACCCCTAACTCATCGTTCATAACATTTTTAATCTTTTTATTCATGAAGAACACGTTGAAATCCTGAAATTTATTGCCAACCTGAACATTGTAATGCTATTTCGACCTAGATAATGCCATCAAAATTAATAACTTTCTGAGTATGAAATGTAGCCCTATGTTTCTAGTTTTCAGAACATACAGAAATTTTTAATTCCGACTTATATTGCATGAGTTATGACCATTTTACTGTAGCTACGTTTTATTTCAAGATTTATACATATACCATGTTAACCTGATTAAATAGAGAAACTAATGATCAAATATTACCATGATAATTTCCAGATTGATAGTCAACATGATTAGGGTAATGAAAATTATTTTGCTAATATTTAATGTGAATATTTACTGCTTTTACAACTAAAACTAGTTAACACCGATAACCAGCCAGAATCTATAACCCGTAAAGAACACTATAATTCACCTAGCTACTGTTTTCGGAATTTGGACTTTAAATATGTGTTGGAATCGGACAGGAATCTAGTTTCTAGAACTTTTGACGGATCCACATTTTCTATTTTGTAGCAGCGAGAAATTCAATTTTAGTACATCAACCTACTGCTGTCCAGAATTGAGTTTTCATGTTTAATAATATATGGTTGAATCTATAATGTTGTATTTTGTGCATTTAATTATATGGAGTACATTGTATGATCTTAGGGTTGTGTTGTCATCTTTCTACTGTCCCTTATTATTCGCCTTATCGTTTTCCATTGATATTTCTGTCCCTATTGTCCCCTATTAGTATTGCATTAATTGAATAAAGAATTTTAATCAAGCCGGGGTTAAGGGTTGACTAGAGGAGTTGATAATATAGTGACTGTACTGGGCCTCGTTCCCAAATTTTTTTTTTCATCATTGTGCAAGAAATTGCGTCAATGGCCAGTGTTATCGTGATTGTGCAAGAAATTGCTGCAATAGCCAGTGTTATCATTATTGTGCAAGAAATTACTGCAATAGCCAGTGTTATATCGTGTCGAGTACATGACCTATAAAATCTACCAACTTAGTCTAAACAAAATTGATTGTATGCATCGAACCTGTAGTATGGATGCAGTAGTACGTGCATTAGTTAGGATTAAAATAGACTTAAGTTTTTCATCGCTTCGTCATTGGATATTGTCATCATTATTGAACGATGTTATCGTTATTGTTTGTCGTTATTGTTATCGTTTATTGTCATCGTTATCAATCATCATTATTGCACATTACATCATTATCATTTTGCCATTGTTCGTTGCCATCGACTCTATTGTTTATTGAATTCATTGTTATACCGTAAATGTCATTGTTTCTCTATTTCTCTACTTGCTGTCCACGACTTGCTCTAAGGACATATTTTTCTCTCTTTTAGATAAACAGCTTACAGGTAATCAAGGAGAATTGCCTGATGGACTAGGAGAACAACAATGGTGAAAGAATTGAATTTACATCGCCACCTAAATAATTATTGTTGTGTTGAATACTTGAATAAATTGAACATTGTTAATTCTAGTATTTGTGGGCTTTTGACCCGAATATTGTTATTGTTGATTCCAGATGTTGGATTATTACTATGTTTGGTTATTTCATGCTTAATTTCCAAGTTATTGTTATTCATGTGATTACTCCTTTAATGCATGTGTGGTTGTATGACTTCATGTTTATATTGTTGAGTTGAATCGATAATAGCTGATGGATGACGCAAGTCATTCACTGGGCCATGTCACATGCTTGCATTCCGTATTTTTGGGAAGTGGGCGTGACACTCTGCCTCCTAGCTCAAGGTGGTCCTTAGCCCTCCCTCCGCTCCACCTCCCTCCTCTTCTACCTAACCTCCTTGGCAGCTGCTGGTCCCTCCCTTCGTCCCTGTTTGACATTCTGACTCCAGTGTTTTCCCCTTACTCCCCACCTGGTCTAGTGGAATCCAAATCTAGCGATGTTTCAGTTGTTTGTGACCTTTTGTCTCCCAGATCTGGTCATTTGACACCAGATCTTATGGTGTTTCAGTTGTTGGTCATTTGAATCACAGATCTGGTCATTTAGCTCCATGTTCTGCTGTTGCATTGACTTAGCTTGAGTTCTATGGTGCTCCTTGTCCGTCCTCATCTCTGCTTTGGATTCTCACGGTGTTGGGTGATGCTCTTTCTCTTTTATAGCCTATATTTTTTGTTTTTTTTTGCTCTCACAATTTTTTTTTATTACTGGTAGCTGGGGAATTTTGAGGCTAGTTCCCATTGTTGCGTACTACTATCTTGTTTTCATACCCCTTGAGGTGGTGATCTACTTCCTCTTCCTCTCTACTATGTTTTTTTTTGATTAAATTTCCTCTCATTTGTGTTGATTCTTTGGATATACACTTTACTATTCTTCTCTCCTCTATTTTCTGGATTTTTTGGGTCTTTTTTTGGAGATTCTTTATGCTCCGTGATTGCTACAGTAACAGCTCTTGCCTCTTGGCTGTTTTTTGTTGGATTACTTTCTTGGGCCTATCTTTGGCCCATTTTTTGCCTCTTTCTTTCACCCATACCTCTGTTTTAATTTTTGGCCTATGGATTTAACTTGGGACCAGGTTGTTAAATTTTTTTTTAATAATAAGCCCACTTTGGGGTCTGAGCCTTTCCAGTCTTCAAGAAGCCTCCATCTTCGAGACCCTTCTCCTTTTTCCCACGTTTAGCTTCCCTCTATCTCCCTTCCAACTCCGAGCGCCACTTCCTCTTTCGCTTGCCCGCCCTGCTGTTATTGCTGTCTTCAAGTCGGGCATCTCAAAATCTTCTGCCCGAACAGGATGCAGTGCCTATTTTGTGAGAATTGGGCCATTTTCGCAATCGATGCTTCTCCCTCCAACAATTGCTTGGTTTTCAACTGGGTATCCCCATCTCCGATCAGGTCTTAGATGTTCTTGACTTTCCCGCCCTCAAGTTGAAGCTTCTTGCGCTTCAAATGAAGAAAGCCAAGAAGGAGTCTGATGCTTTGTCATCTTCGGTAGTGGCACCTCCCTATATTCCAGCCCCCCACCGTCATGGCTTTGGAACTTAATCCAACTCCCTCCACCGCCATTCTCCTTACCCCACCTCCTTCTGCGGCCCTTCCTATTTCCTATTTGCTCTACCCTGGCACCATCGGCTCCTCTTGTTCCCCTTTTTTTCTCTCAGTCTGCTCAACCGCATCCGGTTGTTATAAATTAGTCCCCCCCGCAATCTTTACTTGTATTCTTTTGCGATTGATCACCTGAAATTGAGCAGAATATATCTCATCTAGGTTTTCTAGGGGGTATCTCTGTAGGGTACTCACTGTGGAACTTGAAGCTTTACTTAACAACTTTCCGAGGGTTAGCGACTAGACATGGGGAGTCAACTGTTTCTCTTGTTAGGTTTCAATGGCAAACACAGATTGAATACACGGCAGAAAAATATAAAATATTAAAACCTAGCCATGGATCCATGTGAATCATAAAATGTGTTTAGGAGTTATACCTTAAGGATGGATCTGTTGTCTCCAAGATAGGTCGATCACAGCAATGCAATGTTGCGGTGCCTCAACGGTATCCACACAAATAGATCAAAATCAAGCTTTCCTCACGCCGTGGTGCTAGCTGCGGGATGGGGCTGTTCCTCAAGATCTCTCTCACAATTTCTGTGACGGCTGGGGTTTTCTCATATGTCACTTTTTCAAAGATATGTATCATATATATAGCTGCAGCAAATCAACCCTAAGAGAGTAACGAGCTTGTTGGGTTCATAATCCGACTGGGTCAGATTCGTGTGTGGGCCTCTGAACTTTAGTCAGCCCATTTAATCTGATTAAATGTTCAACCAATGTCAGGAGTCCAAGTCTTACTTAGATTCCCAATTAAATTCATCTTATAAATTTAAATCCTAATTTCTATCCATTCTATGTGTGTGACCTTGTAGGTTTCTGATATGGCTAAAAATGGGGTTAAATCGGAACCGTCCAAATCAGGAACGAATCTTAAAGCCTAGGAGTAAAATGGTAATTTCGTCTACCAATGGGTCCGAAGCGGGTACTGGGTCTCCTCCTCAAAGACCCATTAACCCGCGAACGGATCCACCTCCAATCGGGTACGGGTTTTCACCCACTGCAAACCTGGTCTAGTAGGATAGAATTAGGGTTTCTGATTAATCCTAATCGACGGCCCTGATTCATATCTATCCTTTCACTGGGAATTAGGGATTACATTCTTTATCTAAACACAGGGATTACATGCCTAATTCGATCCCAAAGGCGGCTATAAATACCCCCCATCCACTACCATTAAGAGGTAATCAATCTTTTGCCAATTTACGCTCTTTCATAATCATTCCTGATTACTGACTTGAGCGTCGGAGGGTGCGTCGTTGGGATCAACCCCAGTGTCTCGCACTTTTTGCAGGTGAACGGCGAGAGTCAGCGGTCAAACTCTGGCGGAACAGGTTCAGGCTTGCTATTCAAGTTTTCCAAGAATCCACAAATACTGTCTGTTTACCCCCACACCAGATTTAGCGGTAACAGATTGGCACCGTCTGTGGGAATCACCACGAATAGCAACTCTTTCTCTTCCCAGAGATCAAACCTTCCCCAGTCATGCCTCCTAGGAAAGTAAGATCCAGAAGGTCCAACCGTGGACCCAACCCCGTCGATCAGCCACAGGAAGTCCCCATCGAACCCGCTCAGCAGCAGGGGCAAGTTCCTCCACAAGCTGAGGACCCTCTCCAGCAGGACCAGCCTCCTCTTCAGAATCAGAAACCTCCTAAGGGTCCCCCCGGTCCTCAAAATGCCGGTGTAGGGGCCTCGCGTCCCAACCTGCAGAAACAACCTCTCCATTAGGACCACGTCTCAATACACAATGCCTCTACAGATTCTATGGCCTCCCACAATCCCCGAGCTTCCGACCTTCGCAAATCCTCAATCGGCAGAAAGATGAGGATCTTTGCCACCGTCTGGATTAAAAGCGGGCCCGAGAGGGAGTCTCCCACCAACAACGTCCAGATGAGCGATCTCCCCACCACCGAGACTACAGAAGGTCCCCTACCCGAAGAGGGCAGAGAGAGTCCCCCGAGCATCATAGGAGAAGACCCCATTCCCCTGCCGGTCGGCAACATCCGAGGAACGATCAGGCACCCATCACTCGTGCTGAGTTCCAGCAATTCCAAGCAACGGTGTTGCAAGCTCTCAACCTCCGACCCAACAACAATAATACCCAAAGGGTCCCTACTCTCCCACGGGTCCAAAGTCCTCACCATCAGTCCATAACTCCTCCTCCAGCTTCTAACGACCAACAACATATTCCTAGTCCTCGCTACTCCAAGGGTTACCGTCGCCGTAGCCCCCGCTCCCCTTCCAATGAAGACGAGTCCAGGGGCTCGTTTGACTACCGTCGGAGGGACGATGCTCTCTACCACCGTCTCCACGAGATGGAGAGGCGCATCGGCCGAATAGACAATGATGGGGAGTTAAGAGGAAGAACCATCCGCCCGAGCAGACCTCCCTTCTCCCGAACCATCATGGAGGCTCCTATCCCAAGAGGTTTCAAACCCCCGTAGTTTGAAACTTACTCGGGGGAGTCAGACCCCATGGACCACATCGAAAGCTTCAAAACCCTCATGCTAATCCACCAAGCTTCCGATGCCTTGTTGTGCAAAACCTTCCCCGCCACTCTTAAAGGTTCGGCTCGGGAATGGTACTCTCGACTCGCCCCGTCCTCCATATTCTCCTTCAAACAGTTTGAGACCCTCTTCATCACTCATTTTGTGAGTAGCAGATGTACGGAGAAGACCAGCATCTCGTTACTCCAGCTCCGCCAGGAGAAGGGGGAGAAGTTGAGAGACTACGTGAGGAGGTTCACTGCAGAGGTAAGATCCATCTCCTTCCTCGACCAGTCAGTTGCGGCGGCTGCCTTCCAATCAAATATCCTCAACTCTAACCTTCGCTCCTCCCTCGCCAAGAAGCATCCGCATAATTTTGCCAACCTCCTTCTTAGGAGCGAGAAGTACATTCGGGCCGAAGAAGCCGAATATCTCCCGGGCTTCGGAGGGTCTACCTCCGGGACAAAAAGAAAGGCAACTGAAGAAGAAGGGGTCAAGAAGCTTCAGAAGGACAATGGCGGTCAGCACCAACCTCCCCCCAGATTTGAAAAGTTCACTCCTCTTAACACCAACATTTCCACAATTCTCATGGAAGTCGAGAAGGAGGGGGTGATACCTCCTGCGCCAAAAATAAATACCCCTGGCAAGAAGAGGGACAAAGAGAAGTGGTGCCGCTATCACCGAGCACATGGCCATGACATCAATGATTGTCAGGCTCTGAAGAACAAGATAGAAGCCCTCATCCAGAGGGGGCAGCTGATCAAGTTCGTGAGAAAGGACCGAGCTGATCTTCCTTCCCCGCCTCGGGGGGCTAACAAGCGTCCTGAACGCGATGAAACGGCTGAATTTGAAGAGGAGCGTGTCCTACACCTCATTCATAGAGGCCCAATAGGGGGCTCCTCCAACTCCTCTCGAAAGGCATTTATAAGGGAAGTTAACTCGATTCGCACCACACCTCCTCCTAAAGGTCTCGAAGTACCCGTCACATTCTCAGATGAAGACCTTGAGGGTGTCCGAACCCCCCATTGTGATGCGCTTGTCATCAACCTCCATATGGCGAACTTTAAAGTTCCTGGTGGACAATGGCAGCTCCGTTAACATCCTCTTCCTCGCCGCTTTCAAAGGCCTCAAACTATCCCAAGACAGACTTAAGCCTGTCGGCTACACACTCCATGGGTTCACGGGAGTGCCAGTAACTATTGAAGGGGTAATCACCCTCGATGTAACTACTGGCAAAACTCCTACCGCCCGGATGGAGCTGATGGACTTTATGTTCGTTGATGTCCCAGCTGCGTATAATGTGATCCTAGGCCGACCCGGCCTAGCTGCCCTAGAAGCCGTTCCTTCGGCATATCACCTCAAGATGAAATTTCCCACCCAGGCAGGGGTAGGGGAAGTAAAAGGCTGTCAAGAGATAGCCCGCAAGTGCTATATGACTTCAACAGGGGGTCCAGTCCTCTCCCTCAAAACACTTGAAATACCTCAAGAGAATGTCCGACCAATGTCCGAGCCGGTAGATGAATTGGAGAAAGTGCTCTTCTCTGAGCAAGAACCAAGCCAAAAGTTCTTTGTTAGCAAGACCCTCCCATCTGCCCTATGCTCCGACATAGTCCAGTGCATCCGAAGGAACCGCGCCCTCTTTGCTTGGTCCGCTGCGGACATGCCAGGGATCTCCGAAGAGCTTCTAGTCCACCACCTCAGCGTTGCACCGGGGTCCAAACTGGTCCAACAGAAGAGGCGCAAGTTCGCTCCCGAGCGCCAGAAAGCTATAAAAGAGGAGGTGGACAAGCTCTTGAAGGCTCGGTTCATACAAGAGGTCAATTATCCCGAATGGCTCTCGAATGTGGTGATGGTAAAGAAGTCTAACGGGACCTGGAGGATTTGCATCGACTTTACCGACCTCAACAAGGCATGCCTCAAAGATCCGTTCCCTCTTCCAAGCATTGATAATTTGATTGATGCCACTTCGGGCCATGAACTCCTCAGCTTCATGGACACCTTCTCAAGCTACAATCAAATTCGTATGTTTCCCCTGGATATCCCGAAGACCTCCTTTGTAATCGATCAGGGCCTTTACTACTATAGGGTAATGCCCTTCGGTTTGAAGAATGCAGGTGCCACTTATCGACGCCTCGTCAACAAGGTTTTTCAAGCACAGATCGGCCGAAATATGGAGGTATATGTTGACGATATGCTTGTGAAGAGCATCCACAGGGGCCGATCATGTGGCCGATCTGCAAGAGGCGTTCGACGTACTCAGGAAGCACGTTATGAGGCTCAATCCGAACAAATGTGCGTTCGGGGTCTCGTCGGAGAAATTCCTAGGCTTCATGGTCAGCCAAAGAGGAATCGAGGCTAACCCCGAGAAGATCAAAGCCATATTAGACATGGTTCCCCCGAAGAATGTTAAAGAGGTTCAGAAGCTAACGGGTCGCCTGGCAGCCATAGGGTGCTTCCTTTCCAAGTCAGGGGAGAAGTGTCTTCCCTTCTTCAAAGCTCTCAGGGGGGCTAAAGGCTTCGAGTGGGGTCAGCAACAACAAGACTCATTCGACCAGCTGAAGGCTTACCTAGTCAATCCTCTTCTCCTCAGCAAACTTGTTCCCGGGGAAGCCTTCTACCTCTACTTAGCCGCCTCCGAGCAGACCCTCAGCGTCATCCTCGTCAGAGAAGAAGATAAGACTCAAAAGCCCATCTATTACGTGAGCAAGGTACTTCGGGATGCCGAGCTCCGCTACCCGAGGATGGAGAAGATGGCATACGCCTTAGTCATGGCCGCAAGAAAGCTTTGCCCATATTTCCAGTCCCATTCGGTGGTCGTTCTTACCGACCAACTGCTGAAGCAAGTCCTCCACAAGCTGGAGACCTCCAGTCGCCTCATGAAGTGGTCTATCGAGCTGAGCCAACACGACATATCGTACTAGCCTCGGACCGCAATCAAAGCTCAGGTCCCTAGCGGAATTCATCGTCGAGAGTACCATCCCCGAGGTCAGCCAAGCAATGAAGGATCTGCCTGTCTGGTCGGTTTATGTAGATGGATCTTCTTGTAACGAGGGAAGCGGAGCCGGGGTCATTCTGGCCGGACCAGATGATTTCATCCTCCAATACTCCCTCCGCATCAACTTTAAGGCCTCTAACAATGAAGCAGAATATGAAGCGCTCATAGCTGGCCTCGGAATTGCTCGCAGGGCCGAGGCGTAGTGCCTCCAGATCTTCAGCGACTCTCAGTTAGTCGTAAATCAGGTCCTAGGCGAGTACGGGGCACGAGATGACCAAATGGCTAAGTACCTAGCCAAGGTCAGGAATCTCATGGCCCTATTTGAAGAAGCTATCATCCAGCGAATCCCCCGTGAAGAGAATTCCCAAGCCGATGCCCTCTCCAAGCTAGCCTCCTCCTCCCTCCAAGGTGTCGAGCAGACCGTCTTGATCAAGGTGCTCCTGAAGCCAAGTATAGAAGATGAAACTTCCGACTTGATGGAGTCGCTACCTGTCCTGCTTCAAGATAATTGGATAAAACACCTGGTAGAATTCCTAAGGGATGGGCTCCTCCCCGAAGACCCTAAGGAAGCTCGCCGAGTAAGAACCCGAGCAGAGCGGTACACGCTTATCGAGGGCATCCTATACAAGCGCTCCTTTATACAAGTAGACGGCATGCCTTATTTGAGATGCCTCTCCCCGGAATAAGCCGATTACGTCCTGCAAGAACTCCACAAAGGCATCGGCGAGGCACATTCAGGGTCCAGATCCGTAGCCCGGAAGGTGTTGAATTATGGATATTTCTGGCCCACTCTCCTATAAGACGCCGAACTGCACGTTCGGCAATGCAGCTCTTGTCAGAAGTACTCCAACGTCCGTCACCTCCTACAAGCTCCACTCACCTCCATATCAAGTCCTATCCCTTTTGCAGTGTGGGGGATGGATTTACTAGGGCCATTTCTACCAGCTCCCGGCCAGCTCAAATTCTTAGTCGTGGCAATCGACTCCTTCTTGAAGTGGATAGAGGCCGAGCCCTTGGCCACAATCACCGAGAACAAAGTACTGTAGTTCTTTTGGAAGAACGTTATCTGCCGATTCGGTGTCCCTCAAGTCCTCATAACAGACAACGAAACCCAATTTACTGGGGCTGCCTTCCGAGCTCTATGTGAAGACCTTGCCATCCAACAACGTTTTTCCTTTGTCTCCCATCCACAGTCGAATGGTCAAGTGGAGAATACTAACAGACAGATCCTCTCTGGTATTAAGAAAAGGCTGAACAAATGCTCTAAAGGCTTATGGGTCGATCAGCTCCCTAACGTGCTGTGGAACTACCGCACCACGAAATGGACCCCCACAGAAGAGTCGCCATTCAACCTCACCTATGGGTTCGAGGCTGTGATCCCTTTGGAAGTCGGTATACCTTCTCCTCACCTTGCTGCCTACGAAGAAGAACAGAATGCCAGAGAACTTTGGGCAAACTTAGACTTGATCGACGAGCTACGGGAAAGAGCGTCAATCCGTCAACATAGCTATCGGAGGAGGATCGAGTTGGCGTACAATAAGAGAGTCCGTCCCACTGACCTCAAAAAAGGGGACTTGGTCCTTAGAAAGTTAGCAATCTCTTTTCCTAGTCAGAAGAGTAAACTAGCTCCAAATTGGATGGGACCCTACAAGATCACCAAAGTGGTTCAGCCTAGAACATATCGTCTGGAAGACCTCTAAGGCAGGGAGATCCCCAGGCTTGGAATGCCGACCATCTCTTGAAGTACCAAGAGAGTGCTTCACGCCTCTCTAAGTAATCTCGGATGTCGAATCGTTCCTCTCCTATTACTTGTATTTTTTCTCTTTATTTCTCCTATGTAATAACGGCTCACAACTTAGAAGCAGCCAACTATTAGTTGCCAATAAAGAATGTTTTTTCATATTTTACTTGTAAAATTGCTTGTATCTCTCTGCCTTTTACTCTTCACCCTAACGACGAGTTCGGAGTCCAACACTTGGCTCGATTCCGCTTCGCAAGCTCACTCTTAAGCGGGCTAGAAGTGGTTCGTCATTCGGAAATGCTCCCACAACCGTTGAACAAACTCTAATGACGAGTTCGGAGTCCAACACTTGGCTCGATTCCGTTTCGCAAGCTCGCTCTTAAGCGGGCTAGAAGTGGTTCGCCATTCGGAATTGCTCCCACAACCGTTGAACAAACTCTAACGACGAGTTCGGAGTCCAACACTTGGCTCGATTCTGCTTCGCAAGCTCGCTCTTAAGCGGGCTAGAAGTGGTTCGCCATTAGGAATTGCTCCCACAACTGTTGAACAAACTCTAATGATGAGTTCGGAGTCCAACACTTGGCTCGATTCCGCTTCTCAAGCTCGCTCATAAGCGGGCTAGAAGTGGTTCGCCATTCGGAATTGCTCCCACAACCGTTGAACAAACTCTAACGACGAGTTCGGAGTCCAACACTTGGCTTGATTTTGCCTCGCAAGCTCGCTCATAAGCGGGCTAGAAGTGGTTCGCCATTCGAAATTGCTCCCACAACCGTTGAACAAACTCTAACGACGAGTTCGGAGTCCAACACTTGGCTCCACTCCACTTCTGAAGCTCACTATTAAGCAAGCCAAAAGTGGTTCACCCATAAGAAGGAAAATTTGCTTCTGATTTTGAGTAGTTGTCAAAAGTTGGAGGAGTTATAGTTAAACTAATACCAGCCAATGTAGCATTTGAACATCAGAAGCAAAACAAACTTTTCTAAATTAAGAGCTCAAACGAGGCTGACACTACAACAGAGTTTTATAATAACTTGAAGAGCATAATACAACTTGTTTAGCGCTTATTTGGAAGGGGAACGCTTCGGTTCAGAGACACATGAGGGCGGCGTTGCCTTACCTCTGAGCTCGACTCTAAACCAGTGAAGCGAGACCCCCTTTCGCCGCTGGTTCTAGCTATGGCCCCAACCGAGGTGCCACTAGACGAAACAGCTACAGCACTCTGAGCGTCAGCTAGGCTCTGCCTAACGGCAGGCGAACGAGTTGCAAGTTCGTAGAACGAGATTCCTCTTTCGCTCTCTTCGCGAGTACACGACGTACTGCGAACATTGATCCTTTCGGGCTGAGGTTTCAGCATTGCAATCTCATCCTCTAGCTTGACGATCCTATCTCTCAAAATATCGCCCTCTGTTGATACTTTGAAACAGGGAAGTTTAGATGAGCATGCGACGTTAGTGCTGTCGGCACAATACGACGGAAATGAGTCACTTCGATACCCCTGTCGATCGTGATCCTCCTCAGTTTGTCAATTCTTGCCGTTAACTCGTTGCGCTCGGACATCAACTTCACCACCCTCGAAGCTAACTCCTCTTCCTCCACCGAATGTTCTTTCACTGTTACCTCCAAATGACGAACCTCCGCCAGTAGTTCACTATTCCTTTGGTCGACATCGAAGAGCTCCTTATGGAGCAACTCTATCTCGCCTTCGAGACGAGTCTCTCGAGGTTTCTTCCGCAGTTGCCTCAACTTGTGAAAATACCCTTTCACAGTTGCTTTGATGTCCTCCAACTTCAAGAAGTCGTAAAACGAGTTATCCCGACTGCGAGAAAGAGCCCGCTTCGCTTTCTTCAGCTCAGTACGAAGATGGGAGACCTCAGTAATCGGACCCAACTCAATGTAAGAAGCGAAGAAATGTCAACAATGGAAAGGAAAAGAGAGGTTCTCAATGCAAACGAAAAGTTTCCAACACTTAGAGAACTCTCACAAATTTTCAATACAAAACCAAGCGTCAGACTGTTCGGATGTTCGGCCAACAAAAAGTGAGTCGTTTCATTGAAAACTCCAAAAGTATACACAAAAGCGGTGGCCAGTTCGCAGTTAGGCATTACAAAAACAAAACAAAAAAAGCGAAAACAATTAAGAAGAGACGACTAAGTCAGGGGTCGACCTCTTGGTGTTGCTCCGAGCCATCATCGCTCGGCACAGTAACTATAGCCCTCTTGACTGTCGCCTCGTCCTCATCCTCGGACCCGTTCTCCGTCTCATCCTCGGCCTCGTTCTCCGTCTCATCCTCGGTCTCGCTCGTACCTTCGACGCCCTCACCCCCCTCGGGTCCGAGCAGTGCCGAAAGAATTTCTTCCTCCCCCTCCACAGGATCGTAAAAGTGATAGGAGGAGGTGTCGAACCTGGGGTTCCGAGCCAAGATGTGTAGCAATGCACGGCCGTAGGCTTCCTCCATGTTTTTGAACATATGGGCTTCGGCCTCATCCTGGATGGCCTTCTTCGCCTTGGCCACCTTTGACGCGTGCTTGGCCAACACCTTCTTGGTCGTCTTCTGAGTCTTCTCTGTCTCCGCCTGTGCCTTGGCCAACTCCTCCTTGAGCTCGGCATTCTCCTTCTCCAAAGCTACGACCTTGGATGCCTCGGCAGCCGACTGCTCTAGTGCCTCCGCCAGCTTCGTCTCCAGTCCGGCCACCTCAGTCGCGCGCGAAGCAGAAAGAAGCTGCTCGGCTTCAAACTGCTTCACCGCCTTCGCGCGCTCCGACCTCTCTCGGTCGCTCAGCGCGGTCAGTTCCTTTTCCTTGCTTGCAAACTTGAGTAAATAGTTGAAGTGGCAGAGGGTCTGAAAACAATACAAAAAGCAGTTAAGCATGATCACAGAAACTTGGAAAATTTTTGAAGAAAGTCTTCTAGTACTTACCGACATGGTGTTCCGAGCAAACTGCATCGCGGCGTCACCAACTTGGCCCGCCTTGAGCGCCGCTCGGTCTTCAGGGGTCGGCAGGTGCTTCACTACCTGCATGTAGATGTTGCCGTCCCCTAGGAACCCATCGACCTTCATCACCCGCCAATCGGGGATGAAGATGTGCTTGTGCTCCTCGGTCAGGATTTTCTCCGCCTCGGCAATGAGGGGCGGGACCTCGAGAGCCAGTGCCGCGCTGACGTTGAACGCTCCGCCCGAAGACCCTGGAGCATCTGTTTGCACCGTTTGGGTCGGCGCATCCGAGGTAGGTGGGGCGGACGCCACGACGAGGCCTTGATCGGGCTCGACTGGAGGAGCCTCGACAACCTGCCGCTCGATGGTCGGAGAGACCGAGGGGATCTTGGGCACTCGGCCGCCTTGAGGCCCGGACACGGTCCTCTTTCTCTTCCTCGCCTCCTGCTCCTTTGCTGCCCGGGCCTTGGCCATCAGACCCTTGTAGTCCCTGCCGTGAGTTTCTGCAAAGACCGAGCGAAAAAAGTTAGAATTATTTTTTAAGCTCAAAGACAAAGCAAAGAAAAGAAAAAGAGAAGCGTACTAGGGTCGATCGGACTGAGACCCCCTCGGAATAGGACCTCCTCGGTAATGTCCTTGTAGTTGAGGGTCGGAAGACCGAGGAGCTTTTCTGCAATCTCTGCCTCCTCGTTGCTGAGCACGGGCTCCTTCTTCGCCCTTTTCGGAACCCCATCCCTCAGTCACACTGTCGGGATGACCCACGGCTCAGGATCCCGGATGAGGAAATACTTCTCTTTCCAGTGCTTGATCGAGTTCGGGTTCTCGATAAGCTTCACGCCCTTCCTCGGCGAGAGATAGTACCTCTGCTCGTTCTTGTTCATCTGGCAGGGTCTGTAGAGCCTTCGTAGTAGGTACATCAAGGGCTGTGCGCCGACCTCCCGGCATTGAAGAGCGAAGGCCATCACGTGCCGCCAAGTGTTCAGCATCCACTGGGCCAGGGGTCAAGCCGAACCATTGCAGCACCTCGATTATGAAAGGGTGCAATGGTAGCCGAAGATCGGCGTGCAAAGCGTCGGCATGGAATATGCAAACGTCGGCCGAAGAAGCTGTGCACACTCGGACGCCAGGGCCGGGGAGAAGGAGGGTATACTCCGTAGGGATCCGGAACCCACTCCGAATCCTATGCAAATCCGCCTCGGTTAAGATCGGGGAAATCTGATCTACCTCGGTAGTCTCCCTCGGCTCGTTCTCCTCAATCGACTTGGCGGTGCCCTGCGTCACCTTCTCCAGCAAATCCCCGGAGTAGCTCCGCACACCGCCAACACTAGACAAGACGCTCGGGTGCCGACCCAACTCCCCTACAGTCTTCAGGCACTCGATTATCGTCACCACCCCCTTTCCCTTGCTGGCTCGGACCATTACCTCCTGGAGATGCTTGGCAACCTCCTTATCTGTACTCGGCCTGACCGTTGCTCTTCGGTCGGCTCGACGACCTCCTTCCCTTTACCCTTGCTCGGCCTGACCGCTCGGCTAACGCCTAGGTCCGAGGAGGGGGTCTCGTCCGTGGAAGAAATCTTGACCATTTTACAAAAATGAGGAGAGAGACTGACCTTGAGGTGACTAGTACGGTCGGAAAAGATCGCCAGAGCTTAAAACACCTTGCTGCGACAGCTAACAGCACCACCCAAGAGCTAAAAACTTCGCTACTAAGGAGTAAAATCAAGAGTGAGAAAGTGAAAGTGAGAAATGAGATTAAGTGCTGAGGGGGTGAAAACTTATAATAAAAGAAATGCCTCTTGGGCTTTGTAACGTAAGGGCGCAACTCTTGGGCCTCCCTTGAAGCGTTACAAAAGCCTAAACGACCAAGTAACGAAGAGCGGCAACTGTTGCAAAGGAAGCGATGTTTCGATACAAGTAAAACCGCTCGGCGTCCCTCGGAACCGAAATCCGAGCGACAGGCGATCCGACCTCAACAACCAAGAGGATAGCTCGGATTCCGAGCAAGTGCCAATCCGAGCTGCGAATTGGAGAAAAATGACTTTCCCCTCAAAATTCACATAAACTTTCGATCGGACGGCTCAGATCCTGCCAGCGCCACTAAACGACAAGATAGTATTTTCTTGGGAACTGAGCCAGCCTCGAGATCTGTGCCATCATCCAATGGCCCCGATCGCCCCACGTCCCTCGGGACCAAAATTCGAGGGACAGGCGATCCGACCTCAACAACCAAGAGGATAGCTCGGATTCCAAGCAAGTGCCAATCCGAGCTGCGAATTGGAGAAAAACGACTTTCCCCTCAAAATTCGCATAAGATTTCGATCGGACGGCCCAGATCGTGCCAGCACTACTAAATGACAAGATAGTGTTTTCTTGGGAACGAAGCCAGCCTCGAGATCTGTGCAATCATCCAACGGCTCCGATCGCCCCTCGTCCATCAGGACCAAAATCCGAGCGACAGGCGATCCGACCTCAACAACCAAGAGGATAGCTCGGATTCCGAGCAGTGCCAATCCGAGCTGCGAATTGGAGAAAAATGACTTTCCCCTCAAAATTCGTGTAAAATTTCGATCGGACGGCACAGATCTTGCCAGCGCCACTAAACGACAAGATAATGTTTTCTTGGGAACTGAACCAGCCTCGAGATCTGTGCCATCATCCAACGGCTCCGATCGCTCCACGCCCCTCGGGACCAAAATCTGAGCGATAGGCGATCCGACCTCAACAACCAAGAGGATAGCTCGGATTCTGAGCAAGTGCCAATCCGAGCTGCGAATTGGAGAAAAATGACTTTCCCCTCAAAATTCGCGTAAGATTTTGATCGGACGGCCCAGATCGTGCCAGCACCACTACATGATAAGATAGTGTTTTCTTGGGAACTGTGCCTGCCTCGAGATTCGCACCAAGATCCGACGGCTCAGATCTCTCCATGACGTTCGTAGTCCGAGCTGAGCAACTAGCGATCCGAGCCAACAGTTCGGCCGCCGAGCTATACGCTCTATCCCGAGCTAACAGTTTGGCCACCGAGCTATACGATCGGCTACCGAGCTACATCGCTCGGAGACCGAGCAAGTGCCAATCCGACCTGCAAAAGTGAAGAAAAACGCTGCCGAGAGTCTCCAACCGTTGGATCATTGCGAAAATCGCGCCTGAGATGATGGACGGTCCAGATTACGCCACGTCCACTAAACGACAAGATAGCATTTTCTTGGGAACCGAGCCTACCTCGAGTTCCTCGCTAAGATCCGATGGCTCAGATCGCTCCACGTCGCTCGTAATTCCGAGCCGAGCAACTAGCGATCCAAGCCACTTTGCTCGGATTCCGAGCAAGTGCCCATCCGACCCACAAAAGCGGAGAAATTGCTGCCGAGCGACCCTGTCCATCCGATCTTTCAGAAATTAGCGCCCGCACAAGATCAACGGCCCAGATCGCGCCACGCCATAATTCGGTATTTAAAATTAAATTTTATTTATTAAAATCATTTTACTTATTTAAAAATTGCGAAAAAATGATTAAAAATTCGGGAAAATTAATTAGAAATCCTAGAAAATAATTATAAAGTCGGGGAAATATTTTTTAGCCCCCGAGTAAATAATTATTTCCTAGGACAATTTATTAAGACCCCCGAACGACGAATCGACACTTCGCAAAATTAAGTAAATATTCCGAAAAAATAGATAAAAATCACCAAATGTCCAGAAGAGCTCAAGAACAACTCAGAGCACGCAACTAACTTAGAAAATCACCATACTGCCACCTGCAAAGATTCGAAACCTCCTATTCGGACTCCGATACACCTCCGCAAGCCATTGAAACAGTAAAACTACTCCTCAAAGGCTGATCAAACTCAGTCTTCGGGAGTGGGGGGCTCATGATATGGCTAAAAATGGGGTTAAATCGGAACCATCCAAATCAAGAACGAATCTTAAAGCCTAGGGGTAAAATGGTAATTTCGTCTACCAGTGGGTCCGAAGCAGGTACTAGGTCTCCTCCTCAAAGACCCATTAACCCGTGAACGGATCCACCTCCAACTGGGTACGGGTTTTCACCCGCTGCAAACACGGTCCAGCAGGATAGAATTAGGATTTCTGATTAATCCTAATCGACGGCCCTGATTCATATCTATCCTTTCACTGGGAATTAGGGATTACATTCCTTATCTAAACACAGGGATTACATGCCTAATTTGATCCCAAAGGCGGCTATAAATACCCCCCATCCACCACCATTAAGAGGTAATCAATCTTTTGCCAATTTACGCTCTGTCATAATCATTCCTGATACTGACTTGAGCATCGGAGGGTGCGTCGCCGGGATCAACCCCGGTGTCTCGCACTTTTTGCAGGTGAATAGCGAGAGTCAGCAGTCAAACTCCGGCAGAACAGGTTCAGGTTTGCTATTCAAGTTTTTCAAGAATCCACAAATACTGTCTGTTTACCCCCACACTAGATTTAGCGGTAACAGTTCCCATTACATTGACAGTGATACTAAAATTATATCTTAGTATTACAAACGGTGAGCGGTATCTAACAATACATCACTGCTACTCAAGTAGTGGGAATGTCAGTGACTTGACATAACCTATTCGTGACCAATATTACCATGTAGTCTAGTCTCTTTGTCCAAATATCTTAATTGACCACAAGGCATAGAGCGTGTCACGCTTGTATAGTTCAATCTTTGGTTTCTTGGTCTTTGAGTAGACTTATAAAACAAATGAGCTATATATCTCATATTGGCTCATTTGAGCATGGCCGTGCATTTTGTAGTCTCACTCAATCAAAGGGCCCATAAATATCGTTCATGTTATGTAAGAGGGGCAAATCCTATCTAAGTCACTCCAATCCCTCCACATGATATGTAGTATATCCAGGCAACGTTTGATGACATTAAAATATATAACTTCTCATGTGGGAAACCGTAGTGACTTCAAGTCAAAGGACTACATACACCGTGGTCACTGCGAGAACCTCTTATGAGACTCACGTAACGATCCATGCAACGTTCTCATGGTGGGTCAGTCCAGTACATTATTACTCTAATATGTACGTGAAGACTTAATATCTCATATCCATGACCCGTAAGATATGGTCATCAGTCTACGCACATACTAGTCTCTATGCATTATTATTGTCCTAATTCACAATAATACTTGACTAGGGACATTTAAGAATAGTGTTCTGATTACAACTAATAGGATCTCACAATCAAGTCATGCACTTGATATCCCATGTTATTGAACCTACTATTCTAAGGACTTTATTATGTTTATTTAATCACAATAAACAACACAATAAATGAAATGCCTCATATATAAAATAAATGTCATAATGCAATGTAAACCAGTAATGTCAATACATAACTGGCCTCTAGGGCATACACCAACAACCTCCCACTTCCACTAGAGCCAATCAGACATAAATATAATTCCTATAGACCTAGTGTGATCCTCATGTTTTCGCTGTGCAAGGGCTTTATAAGTGGGTCAGCGACGTTATAATCTGTTAGTACTCTGCATATCTTCACATTTCCTCTATCGATGATCCCTCGAATAAGATGGAAGCGCCTAAGTATATGTTTGGATCGCTGGTGAGATCTAGGCTCTTTAGCTTGTGCAATGGCCCCATTGTTATCAAAATAGAGGTCCAGCGGGTCCACAATGCTAGGAACCACGGCAAGTTCAGTGATAAACTTTCTGATCCAAACGGCCTCCTTTGCTGCATTGGAGGCAGCAATATACTCAGCCTCTATGGTGGAATCAACTACTTTCTATTGCTTCGAACTCTTCCAGCTCATAGCTCCACCATTTAGGCAAAACAAAAAACCTGATTGCAATTTGGAGTTGTCCTTATCAGACTGGAAGCTAGCGTCAGTGTAACCCTTTACAACAAGCTCTTCCTCGGCTCCATATACCAAGAAAGAATCCTTAATCCTTCTTAAGTACTTAAGGATGTTCTTGACAGCAATCCTGTGACTCTCACTGGGATCTGACTGATACCTGCTCGGCATGCTCAAAGCATATGAGACATCTGGAAAACTATATAACATGGTATACATCATGGATCCAATTGCAGATGCATATGAAATCTTAGTCATGCGTTCTCCCTCATCTTGGGTGGAAGGAAATTGAGCCTTAGATAGGCGTATACCATGCGGCATACGGATAAATCCTTTCTTAGACTCTTACATATGGAAGCGTTTCAATACTTTGTCTATATATGTACTCTGACTTAGGCCAAGCAGTCTTCTTGATCTATCTCCATAGATCTTGGTACATAATACATAGGTAGCTTCACCCAAGTCCATCATGGAAAAGCATTTTCCTAGCCAAGTCTTTACAGTCTGTAAGGTAGGAATATCATTTCCATTGAGTAGTATGTCATCTACATACAATACCAGAAATACAACTGTGCTCCTACTAACCTTCTTGTAGACACAAGGTTCATCTTCGTTCTTGATGAAACCAAACTTTTTGATTGCATCATTGAAACGAAGATTCCAGCTTCTAGAAGCTTGCTTTAATCCATAAATTTATCGTTGCAGTTTACACACCTTTCTAGCATCATTTGGAGTGACAAAATCCTCAGGCTGTGTCATGTACACATCCTCGAGAAGATTTCCATTTAGGAAAGTTGTTTTGACATCCATCTGCCGGATTTCATAATCAAGACATGCTGCAACAGCAAGCAAGAACGGAATGGATTTAAGCTTGGCAACTGGGGAGAAAGTCTCATCATAGTCTACATCATGAACTTGTTTGAAACCTTTAGCCACCAACTACCCTTTAAAGGTATGCACATTACCATCCATGTCAGTTTTCTTCTTGAAAACCCATTTGCACCCAATAGGCTTTATCTCTTCAGGTGGGTTTACCAAGGTCCATACTTGGTTGGTATACATGGATTCCATCTCAGATTTCATGGCCTCAAGCCATTTCTCAGAATCTGGGCCTTTTACAGCTTTCTCATTAGTCGTAAGCTCACCCTGATCCACAAGTAATATATCACCATTTTGAGTCACAAAAATCCATATTTCTCAGGTTGAAGAGGTATCCTACTAGACTTACGTAGGCCTTGTGCTACTTGAGCAGGTGGTTGTTCCATAACAATTTATGGAGTCTGCTCCCTTTCCATCATTGGTTCGCTGCTACTTTGTGAAGTTTGAATTTCTTCAAGTTCTATCATTCTCCCACTGGTTCTTTTGGAAACAAATTCTCTCTAGGAACACAGCAGTCCGTACGACAAACACTTTGCCTTCGGTCGGATTATAGAAATAGTATCCCTTGATTTCCTTGGGATATCCTACATAGAAGCATTTATCAGATTTGGGACTAAGTTTATCAGGGGCTTGGCACCTTACATAGGCTTCACAATCCCAAATCTTCATAAAAGACACACAAGGACGCCTCCCAATCCATATCTCACATGGTGTCTCTTGAACCATTTTACATGGAATACGGTTAAGTGTGAAAACAGCTGTTAATAGAGAATATCCCCAGAATGAGCTAGGAAGATCTGCATGACTCATCATGGATCGGACCATGTCTAACAAGGTCCGGTTTTTCCTCTCAGAGACACCATTCCATTGCGGTGTTCCAGGATCAGTGAGTTGAGATATTATCCCACATTCTTTTAGATGGTCATCAAAATTTTGGCTTAAGTACTCACCTCCTCGATCTGATCGAAGGTGTCATGCCCCGCTTCCCAAAATATAGGAATACGAGTACGTAACGAAGGCCCAGCGAATGATGTAAATACCATCCATAAGCTGTACTAGTCTAACTCAACAATATGTAAGAGAATACAACCACACAAGAAAATATAATCACATAAACAAGATCAACTTCAATAATAAATGAAATAATCCAAACAACAATATTTAACATCGGGGATAAAAACAAACTCCGGGTCATAAAATCCCAAAACAAAGTAAAATATCAATGACAATATTCAAAGGGAAAAAATAGCATAAATATTATTCAAGAAATCTAATCTTGGACTCCATCTTCTAGAATCGTTGCTCACCAATTCATTCTGGTATTGCTCCTTCAGTACCTGTAAACTCGTGATCTAAAAGAGAGAAAATAATGTCCTTAGAGCAAATCATGGACAACAAGTAATGGGAAACAGAGAACAAAAGGAAGCATGGTACATCAAGAATAAAGGAATGGATCAAAGTCAAGAACAAAGACAAGGAATGACAAGTAAGTCAAAGGTCTATGTTTAATCATGTAATAATTAATGATTTCCATTCAAGATTAATGTCAATGACAGTATACGGGATCAAGCATGAAATGTCAAGTGTGGGTTATTAATCATTTTATTAACCTATCTAGTGCACGTACTACTACGTCTCATTCCACAGGTTCGGCGCAAGCAAACAAGTGAACGTTTTAGAGTGTGATGGTGAATTCATGGTTCATGTACTCAGTTCAATAATCAGTAATTTAATGTTCAGTAGCAGTAATTTTTAAGCAGTATTTTATGGCCATCAATCAGTACAGGGATCATGTCAAGCTGTAAGGGGCCCTACCGAGTATAGTCTTCGATTGTTCACTACCAAGTCAATCCATAATACCCCAGCTTGTTAATATTTTATTTCATCCTATGTGAGCATGCAAGAAGGTGTCAGGGTTGTATCATGCTAGGTGTGACTAATTCTACTCGTCACAAATAAAGCAAAAAGCAAATATATTAAAACAACACAAATCATACAATCTGGACATCACGATGTTACTGTACAAAAACAGAGATTTCAACTGCTACAGAAAAGAAAATCTGGATTCGTCAGAAGTTCTAGAAACTAGACTCTCTGCCGGTTCCAACAAATATACACACGACATATAAATATTACAGAAACTAGGTTCAAAATCCTATTCTTTACAGATTTTATGTTCAGGAATTATGTTATAGATTGTGTTCACATATATGTTTCAGGTCAAAACTCATCAATTAAATCAACAAAAATTTAAGGTGACTCCTACACATGTCTAGTTTTAGCCAAATTAATTTCATATTTCAATTTTACAATTAACATGTTCTTTTTATTAATAAATCTAGGTGATACACATAAAATTGTGAATCTGAAAATTCAGACCTGGCAGTACTAAAAGACTGATATCTAACAGATTATAAATCGGAATTTAAATTCGTCAAATGTTCTGGAAAATAGACATACGGGGCTACAACTTATTTTTACAAAGTTTATTCAAATTACTACAACAATATGTTCGAAATTCTGATACAAAAAGAAGTAAACAGCAGGCCAGAAAATAATTTAATACGAATAAGCAATAATTTTATCATACAAGCATATATTTCATGATAATTAATAAACAAGTGCTATTTAATGATTAACAAGCAATTTTCAAGATTTATGATGCAATTTACAATCATGGCAACTAATTCATCAAATCAAATTCAGTCGAAAAGATTCAATACATCAAACAATTCTATAACATGGATCTAGTTATTTTCATGTATTTCGTGCATATGCAATGTGCAATAGGGACTAGGGTTCGAATCGAAGATAAAGGAACAAAGTCAAGGATATCTCGGGTTAGCTGGTGTAAACCCTCAATATACTCAAAAGAAGACAATAGTATTACAATACAATAAAAGATCTACTTGTCGGGATCAAAGGAATTTTTGAACAAGAAAAATAAACTAGTTCAAAAGATACTTGCTTGTTAAATGGTAAATTTGAATATAAAGAATAACAGGATGAGAATCCCGGGTGACAAAACACGTGCGACAACCGAACTCACGAAAGCACGTTCGATCAATGTGCACATTAACACACAGCCAAAGCAATCCACCAAACAGTAAACACAGCAACAGCAGGTCGCTCTCCCTCACGAACACCAAACAGCAAGGAGAGAGAGAGAGAGAGAGAGAGAGACAGCAGCCAGAACAACGATGACTGGGTGAGGTGGCTGTCAGTGGCTAAGCGGCTACTGGAGACAGCAGCAACCCACATCAAGGGCGGCTAACGGTCGACGGTTGCAGAGGAAGGCTGCAGAAGACTTTGTTTTGGAAGAAAATAGAGGATGAGGCGAGAGGTCGATGTGGTGGTTGCAGTTGACTGATGGGTTTGCGGGTCTGGGTTGAAGACGGGGTGGAGGAGCGGCGATGATCGACGAGGAAGACGAGGTGGTCGAAGTAGGGCGACAATGATCGATTTCGGCTGACGGAACAGGGGATGATGATGAGGATGAGGGTGCTTCGGTGGTTGAATGAGAGGGTGGCGACGAGGACTGGGATGTAGATCGGAGTGCACGATTGGGAGGACGACGGAGGACGGAAGGAGGTAGACGGGGAGCTTGAGTGGGATGGGTGCAATGGAAACATAGAAATGGAGTCAGGAGTTTAGGGAGAGAGAGCGGCGGGAAGAGAGAAAGTAGATTAATTAGGATTAATTAATAGTTTTGGGTTAATGTGTATTTATAGGGTAAGGAGATATTGGGTTATTGGGTTAAATGGGTATGGGTTAGATCCAATAGGAGAAGAAGTAATTTAAATAAATAAAATAGGATTAATAAAATAGGCTAATTGGGTATGATGATAAGAAAAATTCTGAACATGATGATCAACAAAAATTTTGCAGAAAAAATTAAATAGATCAGGAGACAAAGTTGAGACGAAATCAATTAATAAATGCCACCAAAAGAAAATCAAACTACAGGGTTCGGAAAAGAATAAGAAGAAAAAAAAAAAAAAAATCCCCAGAAGAAGAAAAAAATACAGAAAACAGGGTCTACAATCCTACCCACCTTACAAGAAGAATTTCGTACTCGAAATTCATACAAGTGGTACATAAGGCTACTCCGAAAAAGCAAAAACAAAATAAAACTACTCAAACAAATGAAGAAACTTCTTCCGAATCTCCTCCTCCAACTCCCAAGTCGACTCACCCGGCGAGTGAGGATTCCAAGAAACTCGAACCAGCTTGATGACTCTATTCTTCAACACCTTCTCTCGACGGTCAAAGATAGAGACTGGCTGAATCTCACATGACAAGTCTGGCCTCACAGACAACTCCGAGTAGACAAAAACATGACTGTCATCTCTGATGTATTTCCTGAGCTGAGAATAATGAAATACATCATGGACACCTGCTAAAGCTGGTGGCAACGCGAGCCTATACGCTACCTTGCCCACACATTCCACAATATCGAATGGAACGATGAACCGGGGACTCAACTTGCCACCACCTCTAAATCCGATAACACCTCTCCATGGTGATACCTTGAAGAACACATGATCACCTGCCACAAACTCTAGAGGCCTTCGACGACAGTCAGCCCACTTCCTATGCATATCCTGAGCTGCCTACAAGTGCTTCACGATCTGAGCCACGGCATCAACTATCTTCGTGATCAACTCAGGCCCCAAAAATTTCCTCTCGCTAATGTCATCCCAACATACCGGCGATCTACACTTGCGACCGTACACAGCCTCAAACAGTGCTACCTTGAGACTCTCCTGATAACTGTTGTTGTATGAGAACTCGGCTAAGTGCAGATTGTAACGCCCCGAATCCCAAATTACTGAATTCGAGATGTTCTACAGGATCTTTTCACTTTCTTCACATACAATTTTACAAGGAAATTTAAAACTTTTCTTTTACATCAGAGTTTACAACACATTACATTTGAATTTACACAGCGGAAGCAAAATATACAATATTTACATAAATGAACAACAGCATAATGAACTCTTTATGCATCCATTCCTTTTACATGTAGTTATATCCTGCATAAAAACTGTGGTTACATCAGTTTATTCAACCGACGATAATTATACATGGCCATCCTCTCTATGCCAGAAACAGTATAATGAGTCTCATTTCTTACAAATCACAAACTTGTTCAACATAAGCATGCAAATAAGGGGGAACTTTTAATAATGTCGTGTCGTGATTGTGCACTTAAATCCTTAATGCAATTTACTTAATTAATCATGACACTAATGCGCACTTGTTCGAATTCTATGCATCCCATACTACATAGGTTCGAGTGCAAGCCCCTTAAATGATCTTCATTTTTGTAGGGTTCAATCCCCCGCCATGACTTATTCTACTTCTGTAATTCCAATGAGTATCCTAGATGAATCTATGAGTACAAGCATGTATCCTGGCCCCTGGAGTAGAATTTCGCGCCATGTCTTGACTCGTCAAGCATGCATTCTGCGACAATTCAGCCTCCTCCCTGAACACACTCCTCTTGCAGTCACCAAAACATCCCATAAGCGTGACTAGAGTCCGATCATTACTGAGTTGTGCCCGCGCCATGTCTTGACTCGTCAAGCATGCATTCTGCGGCTCACACACCCGCACCGTACCCTAGCTCTCATACTCATGTTTTTCTCTCATCTTCATCACCTCCACACTATGTATTAATTTAATTAGAATCATGAATGAAAATCAATCTCTAGAGTTAGCCTCTCCATCATCCGGACTTATCATTTCATTTCACTTGACCAACCTGGTCTAATTCTCAATATCATTTCATTCACTGCCGGGGAGACTTAGCTACTCTTCCGTTCAATTTCACATTCACAATATCCAACTGAGCATCATCAGCTCATCATTCATTTTTGAGTCTCACAGACTTTTCTCATCATGATTTCACATTTCATAATTTCATTTAATCTTCCATTTCTCATCTATGATTCATTTACACCATTCATGCAACCACAAGCAGAATCCATTGACTTTAATCATACAGTTCACAATTACCAACAGCAAAATAACATGAATTCAATTATGTCAAAGTCCTTTCTGTACAGTCGACTTGGAAGAACACCAGTCGACTTATACAGTCACATACAGGGTTATCAAAAGGCTCGGGATAGTCGACTATGTACACTACCAGTCGCCTGTCCCGCAACTTTCAAGTTCACAATATTAGTCACACAACAGTCGACTGTTCACACCTCAGTCGTCTGTCTTAGCAATTTCATCAGCATAATTCTATGTCCAGATCAGTCGACTTGCTACACGCAATCGGTCGACTGGACAGATCTAATTTCAATAGATCATTTACAGTTCTTACGTGCATTTCATCATGATGTCAACTAACAGTACACAAAAGTTCATGTTTCACAGACAAGGTCTCTTATCATTCAGTAACACTACAACATGGATCATCAAATTACTACCATGTCCTTTCCGTTAAGGAAAATACTTTAAACATGCACTCACATATGCCCATAATGTCTTAAAACAATAAAGATGTAAATCCCAAGTCATCAAACTGGGTCCACACGATGAAAATATTTCAGTTTATGAAACTACCCAACAGTCACAGTCAGATTTGAGGTACCAGTCGACTTAACACACTATCAGTCGACTGCTTCGACAATTCCAAAATTATTAATTACCATGAGCTCTTTTTATTCATTTACCTTCCCTCCAGCATATGTGTCATAGGGAAACCATGAAAATAGTATTCATACCATCATGTTCATTTATACACACGTTTATCATTGCATTCATGCGAATTAATGTCTCGTACCAGTCGACTGGCTCACATGGCAGCCGACTGTACCGACAGCCTCGTTTCAATATTAATAGCAAGTTCAAGCAATTTCTACTGCATTTAAATCACTTTTATAGCATAATATCAATCATAGCCATTGTAGCATTATTCCTACATTAGAAGTCCTGAGAAACACCCACCTTGTATGAAGAAATAAACCGAAATCCCGCAAAGTCCTTCAATAACACAGCACTTCTTGTTCCTTTGTTCCACACCGAAATCTCCAGCAATGCTGCTTGCTTCCACAGAAGAGCTCCCACACAACTCACAGATACTCTCTTTAAACTCAGGAAATTTTGAGTGTAAAAGAGATAGGGAAAGTAGGGGGGTATTTATACTAGAAGACAAATAAGATGAAGGGTTGAGATCTATTAGGGAGTTGGAGGATTAAGGGCTGAGATTGATTTGGGGGTTGCAAAAACTACCCACAACTCAGGGTAACTACCCATGATCTAGCCCACTCTCTCCCAAAACCGGCCAAAGAGTTGTGCCTAATACACGTGTATATTGAGTGCACGTGTACACACAACCACACCCTACAAATAGCATATTTAATACCCGGGATAAAAATAGAGCAAGAAAAATGTTACATTACAAGTTGTGGAAAAATAATAAGAGAGTTTACAATCCATGGGCTTAAAACCAAATTGGGCCAAAATAAATTTTATTAAAAGAAAAATAGACAAATTAACATTGGGCTTTAAAGCAAGTAATTTATAGGGAAAAATATAATTTATACATCATGGAGTAATAGCCACGTGCTACACAGGCATAAAAAAAAGAATTAATCTTTATATATTAAGAAAATTGGGGTATTACATCACTCCCTCCTTAGAATAGTTCCGTCCCGGAACTACAGCCAAGAGCGAGAAAAGAAGACACAACAACAAGAGATACAAAAACACAAAATACAAAAATACAATCAACAGGACAATCAAGCAAAAAGCTCAGGATAGTCCTTCAACATCTTCTCCTCAGATTCCCAAGTAGCCTCTTCAACCAAGTGGTTTCTCCAGACTACCTTGACCATCGGTATCGTCTTATTCCTCAAGACCTTCTCCCTACGGTCAACAATCTCAACAGGAGTCTCGATGTAATTCAGGTCTAACTGCAAACCTTCCGGCACTTCAGGCAAATGATGACTCGGATCTGGAATATAGACACATGAAAGACATTGTGCACCTGAGACAACTCTTCCGGTAATTCAAGCCGGTAAGCAGTTTTCCCGATCCTTTTCAATATCTTGTATGGGCCTATAAACCTCGGGGCTAACTTCCCGCCTTTACCAAATCGAACCACACCTTTACTGGGTGATACCTTCAGAAAGACGAAGTCACCAACCTCAAACTCAAGGTCCCTTCTCCGGTTGTCTGCATAGCTTTTCTGCCTGCTCTGAGCTTCCACCAACCTTTTCCTGATCAGAACAATCTTCTCAGAAGTCAGCTGTACAAGCTCAGGACCAAACAACTGACGCTCCCCAATCTCATACCAACACACAGGAGTCCTGCACTTCCTGCCATACAAAGCTTCATACGGCGCCATCCCAATGCTAGCCTGAAAACTGTTGTTGTAGGCAAACTCCACCAAAGGTAAATGCCTTTCCCAACTGCCTCCGAAGTCTAGTATACAACACCGAAGCATATCCTCAAGAATACGGTTGACTCTCTCGGTCTGCCCATCGGTCTGTGGATGAAAAGCAGTGCTGAAATCTGTCTTGGTACCCAAAGCTGCCTGAAGACTCCTCCAGAAATGCAAAGTAAACCGCGTATCTCGATCAGACACAATAGTCGAAGGAACGCCATGAAGTCGGACAATCTCACCAACATACAACTCAGCCAACTTGTCCATCGAAGCAGTGAGTTTCATCGCCAAAAAGTGAGCGGACTTGGTAAGTCGATCGACTATAACCCAAATAGCATCATTGCCCTTAGAACTCTTAGGCAATCCCGTGATGAAATCCATACTGATGTTATCCCACTTCCATTCCGGAATAGGTAACGGCTGTAATAGACCTCCGGGTCTCTGATTTTCGGCTTTGACTTGCTGACAAACCTCACATCTCGCGACAAATTCGGCCACATCCCGCTTCAAACCTGACCACCAGAAATGCTGCTTGATGTCTTTGTACATCTTAGTACTCCCAGGATGTACTGACAAAAGAGTAGCATGCGCCTCCTGAAGAATACTCTCTTTCACGTCCGCCTGATCTGGAACACACAGCCTATCTCCGAACCACAGCACTCCATCCCTGGTCTGAAATTCGGGTAACCTGCCAGCACTAACCTGTTCCTTCATCTCCAAGATATCAGCATCAACTTCCTGACTTGCAATGATCCTTGCATTCAAAGTAGGTTGAAGCTTCAACTGAGATAAAGATGCCCCCAATCCTTGCAAGACAACCTCAATACCTGCTCGGTCCAACTCCTCAATCAGATGCCTCTGAGTCGTAATCAAACTGGCCAAACTGCTCTTGCGACTAAGTGCATCAGCAACAACATTAGCCTTTCCAGGATGATACTTGATCTCAGGTCGCATATCCTCGAGCACTTCCAGCCATCTCCGCTGTCTTAGATTGAGATCCCTCTGCTGGTAGATATACTTCAAGCTCTTATGATCCGTGTACATGTTCAGCTTCTCACCATACACGTAGTGCCTCCACTGCTTCAAAGCAAAGATAATCGCAGCCAGCTCTAGATCATGAGTCGGATAATTCTTCTCATGCGGTCGTAGTTGCCTAGACCCATAAGCGATTACTTTACCCTCTTGCATTAAGACACAACCAAGCCCCCGATGTGAAGCATCGCTATAGACATCATACTCAACTCCTGCTCTAGGCAAAGCCAAAATAGGTGCAGTAGTCAGTCTATCCTTCAACTCCTGAAAACTCGCCTCACATTGCTCGGTCCACTTGAAGCTCACATTCTTCTTGGTCAACTCGGTAAGCGGCACCGCTATCTGAGCATAACCTTGAATGAATCTCCTGTAGTATCCAGTCATCCCAAGGAAACTTCTGACCTCCTTCACTGTAGTAGGCCTAGCCCAATCTCTCACTGCCTCTATCTTCTGAGGGTCAGTTGCCACTCCCTCCTTAGAAAGGATGTGACCTAGGAATGCCACTTCAGATTTCCAGAAATCACACTTGGATAACTTGGCATACAACCTCTGCTCTTCCAACTTCTGCAAAACTGCTGCCAGATGCTCGGTGTGCTCCGCCTCAGACTTGGAGTACACGAGAATATCATCGATAAATACCACGACGAAAGAATCAATAAACGGCCTCAGAACTCTGTTCATCAAGTCCATGAAGATTGCGGGTGCATTCGTCACTCCGAATGGCATAACTAAGAATTCGTAATGCCCATGCCGAGTTCTAAATGCAGTTTTGTGCACATCTTCAGCTTTCACTCGCACTTGGTGGTATCCTGATCGAAGATCTATTTTGGAGAATACAGCTGCTCCTTGTAGACGATCGAACAAGTCATCAATTCGAGGAATCGGATACTTATTCTGAACAGTGACCTTATTCAGCTCCCGGTAATCGATACACATCCTCATCGATCCATCCTTCTTCTTTACCAAAAGCACTGGTGCTCCCCAAGGTGACGCACTAGGTTGAATAAAGCCTTTTCCCAACAGTTCCTCAATCTGCCGTTTCACCTCATCCTGTTCCACTGGAGCCATCCTATAAGGTGCCTTAGAAATGGGCGCACTTTCCGGTTGAACGGTGATGCTGAACTCTACATCACGATGTGGAGGTAACCCAGGAAAATCTTCCAAGAACACAGTCGGATAGTTCCGAGCCACAGGAATCCCTTGCAATTCCACAGGAGTCTCTTCCTTGCGGATAGTTGCCACCAGCTTAGAACACTTCAACTTCCCTTGGAAAGTGACTTCAGGTCCACCTGGAGCCTTCACTGTGACGGTCTTGGCCTTGCACTCGATGCTTGCACTGTACACCGACATCCAATCAATGCCAATGATAACATCGACTCCCAAGATAGTCAGCTCGATCAGATCAATGCCAAAGATTCGATCCCCAATCACTATCTCGCAATCAGCATAGTACCGATCAGTGGTCAAAGTCTCCCCTGATGGCGTAGCTACTGCTAAGATCTTGCCTGGAAAAATCTTTGGTTCAACTCCCAATACTTTAGCAAATCTAGGAGACACAAAAGTATGAGAGGATCCAGTATCAAACAACACCACAGCTCCCTTTCCATTAATATAGAGTTCTCCTGTTACATAACATATATCATTACATAACAATTTCACACTATGAGCGGGAAGAAGAAATGGAAAAGAAACCACACTAAACATCAGCCCTCGTACCAGAGATGACCTGATCCGCCTCCTCAGCATCAGCTTCTGTCAAAGCAAATACTCGCCCTGACTGGTACGGCCTCTTCCCAGTCTGCTGTATTGGCACATTGTGATTGCCAGCCCGTGGTTTGAGACATCGAGATTGGTAATGTCCTACTTCACCACAGTTAAAGCAAGTGACTGCAGAAGGTCTCCCTACATCGTTTCTAGGTCTCCCAGCTACACTGACAGCATTCGCCCCTGTCGGTTTGAACTTCTGTGCAGATGGTTGCCCCTTGAAACTCTCCGATGGCGCGGGCCTCTTCCCGGACTGCCAGTTGCTCTTCTGGTGCTGAGCAACATGGAACTGCCCCATATCCGCCTCCGTTGCTGCCGCCCTCTTCACCAGCTTATCGAATCTCCTGATACCAAGGGGTATCATACGAGATCTCAAGCTCGGCCTCAGACCATGCTCGAACTTGCGAGCCTTCTTCGCCTCATCCATCACCAGTTCTGGAGCATACCTGGAGAGCTGAGTAAACTTGGTCTCATACTCCCTTACTGACATGCTGCCTTGCTGAAGTGATAGAAACTCCATGGCCTTTTTCTCCTGGACGTCGGAGGGGAAATAATGGCTGCGGAATTCTTCCAGAAATTCCTCCCAGCCAAACAAAAAGCCGCCCATAGTCCTCTTCACCGACTGCCACCAAACAGCCGCATCCTTCTCCAACTGCAAAGTCGCCAACTTGACCTTGCTGCCCTCCGGTGTTTCCAACACCTCGAAGATTGTCTCCACTTGCCGAATCCAGTTGTCGGCCGCATCCGGGTCTGACTTCCCCTCGAACACTGGTGGTTTCATTCTCTTGAATGATTCCACTAGCTTGATTGCTTCGGGTACTGGATTCACCGGCCCCCTTCCTTGGTTTGCAGCCACTGCGTTCAGCGTCTGGTAAACCCTTGCAAACTCGGCCTCAAGGTCCAGACCTTCACCGTTCCTGGCTCCTCTTCTCGCCATATTCTGATGCAAAAGATCCATTAAACTCGAAGTATAAAACAAGAAATTAAACCAACTTTCATTTCATTGAATTTCAAAGTTTATACATTCGAATTTAAAAAAAACATTTTAACATCAGAACAGAAGAAAGATAGAAACTAGGACAATCTAATCTCTACGGGTCCTCTTCACTGCTCGAAGTTCATCCCGCAGTTCATCCACCTCATCCTTCAGCACATCAGTTAGGTTCTTTTTCTTCTCAAGTTCCCAAATCCGATGGCTGAGAACAGAATAGTCAGCATTCCGCTTCTCCATCTGAGCCTCCAAAACTCCAACTCTATACTTCAAGGTATCCACTTGCCTCTGCAGAGAAGCTACAGCGCTACCCAGAGCTGGTCCCTTTTCTTCATCGGAAGAAGAAGAATCATCAGGTGAGTTCGGCGGTGGGGTGATCTCTCGAGATTCAGGGTACTCCTCATCATCAGAATCAGCTTGCCCGGGGTGATACTCGTCCTCAGAATCGGCCTGTCCAGGATGGTATTCTTCCTCAATAATGTGCCAGTCGTCGCCTCCAGCAGGGTCGAAGTGATCAGCCATCTTAGAATAGAGAGGAAGAAGCATAAATCATAGAGCAACACAAATGTAAGTTACTTACATTTAAATCTCTAAACTCAAACGCACACTCTAATGTCCACATCTAGGGTGCCGTTCCTTATAAATTTGTACGAGTGTGAAAGCGTAGAAAGCGTGGCTCTGATACCACTCTGTAACGCCCCGAATCCCAAATTACTGAATTCGAGATGTTCTACAGGATCTTTTCACTTTCTTCACATACAATTTTACAAAGAAATTTAAAACTTTTCTTTTACATCAGAGTTTACAACAAATTACATTTGAATTTACACAGCGGAAGCAAAATATACAATATTTACATAAATGAACAACAGCATAATGAACGCTTTATGCATCCATTCCTTTTACATGTAGTTATATCCTGCATAAAAACTGTGGGTACATCAGTTTATTCAACCGACGATAATTATACATGGCCATCCTCTCTATGCCAGAAACAGTATAATGAGTCTCATTTCTTACAAATCACAAACTTGTTCAACATAAGCATGCAAATAAGGGGGAACTTTTAATAATGTCATGTCGTGATTGTGCACTTAAATCCTTAATGCAATTTACTTAATTAATCATGACACTAATGCGCACTTGTTCGAATTCTATGCATCCCATACTACATAGGTTCGAGTGCAAGCCCCTTAAACGATCTTCATTTTTGTAGGGTTCAATCCCCCGCCATGACTTATTCTACTTCTGTAATTCCAATGAGTATCCTAGATGAATCTATGAGTACAAGCATGTATCCTGGCCCCTGGAGTAGAATTTCGCGCCATGTCTTGACTCGTCAAGCATGCATTCTGCGACAATTCAGCCTCCTCCCTGAACACACTCCTCTTGCAGTCACCAAAACATCCCATAAGCGTGACTAGAGTCCGATCATTACTGAGTTGTGCCCGCGCCATGTCTTGACTCGTCAAGCATGCATTCTGCGGCTCACACACCCGCACCGTACCCTAGCTCTCATACTCATGTTTTTCTCTCATCTTCATCACCTCCACACTATGTATTAATTTAATTAGAATCATGAATGAAAATCAATCTCTAGAGTTAGCCTCTCCATCATCCGGACTTATCATTTCATTTCACTTGACCAACCTGGTCTAATTCTCAATATCATTTCATTCACTGCCGGGGAGACTTAGCTACTCTTCCGTTCAATTTCACATTCACAATATCCAACTGAGCATCATCAGCTCATCATTCATTTTTGAGTCTCACAGACTTTTCTCATCATGATTTCACATTTCATAATTTCATTTAATCTTCCATTTCTCATCTATGATTCATTTACACCATTCATGCAACCACAAGCAGAATCCATTGACTTTAATCATACAGTTCACAATTACCAACAGCAAAATAACATGAATTCAATTATGTCAAAGTCCTTTCTGTACAGTCGACTTGGAAGAACACCAGTCGACTTATACAGTCACATACAGGGTTATCAAAAGGCTCGGGATAGTCGACTATGTACACTACCAGTCGCCTGTCCCGCAACTTTCAAGTTCACAATATTAGTCACACAACAGTCGACTGTTCACACCTCAGTCGTCTGTCTTAGCAATTTCATCAGCATAATTCTATGTCCAGATCAGTCGACTTGCTACACGCAATCGGTCGACTGGACAGATCTAATTTCAATAGATCATTTACAGTTCTTACGTGCATTTCATCATGATGTCAACTAACAGTACACAAAAGTTCATGTTTCACAGACAAGGTCTCTTATCATTCAGTAACACTACAACATGGATCATCAAATTACTACCATGTCCTTTCCGTTAAGGAAAATACTTTAAACATGCACTCACATATGCCCATAATGTCTTAAAACAATAAAGATGTAAATCCCAAGTCATCAAACTGGGTCCACACGATGAAAATATTTCAGTTTATGAAACTACCCAACAGTCACAGTCAGATTTGAGGTACCAGTCGACTTAACACACTATCAGTCGACTGCTTCGACAATTCCAAAATTATTAATTACCATGAGCTCTTTTTATTCATTTACCTTCCCTCCAGCATATGTGTCATAGGGAAACCATGAAAATAGTATTCATACCATCATGTTCATTTATACACACGTTTATCATTGCATTCATGCGAATTAATGTCTCGTACCAGTCGACTGGCTCACATGGCAGCCGACTGTACCGACAGCCACGTTTCAATATTAATAGCAAGTTCAAGCAATTTCTACTGCATTTAAATCACTTTTATAGCATAATATCAATCATAGCCATTGTAGCATTATTCCTACATTAGAAGTCCTGAGAAACACCCACCTTGTATGAAGAAATAAACCGAAATCCCGCAAAGTCCTTCAATAACACAGCACTTCTTGTTCCTTTGCTCCACACCGAAATCTCCAGCAATGCTGCTTGCTTCCACAGAAGAGCTCCCACACAACTCACAGATACTCTCTTTAAACTCAGGAAATTTTGAGTGTAAAAGAGATAGGGAAAGTAGGGGGTATTTATACTAGAAGACAAATAAGATGAAGGGTTGAGATCTATTAGGGAGTTGGAGGATTAAGGGCTGAGATTGATTTGGGGGTTGCAAAAACTACCCACAACTCAGGGTAACTACCCATGATCTAGCCCACTCTCTCCCAAAACCGGCCAAAGAGTTGTGCCTAATACACGTGTACATTGAGTGCACGTGTACACACAACCACACCTTACAAATAGCATATTTAATACCCGGGATAAAAATAGAGCAAGAAAAATGTTACATTACAAGTTGTGGAAAAATAATAAGAGAGTTTACAATCCATGGGCTTAAAACCAAATTGGGCCAAAATAAATTTTATTAAAAGAAAAATAGACAAATTAACATTGGGCTTTAAAGCAAGTAATTTATAGGGAAAAATATAATTTATACATCATGGAGTAATAGCCACGTGCTACACAGGCATAAAAAAAAGAATTAATCTTTATATATTAAGAAAATCGGGGTATTACATCACTCCCTCCTTAGAATAGTTCCGTCCCGGAACTACAGCCAAGAGCGAGAAAAGAAGACACAACAACAAGAGATACAAAAACACAAAATACAAAAATACAATCAACAGGACAATCAAGCAAAAAGCTCAGGATAGTCCTTCAACATCTTCTCCTCAGATTCCCAAGTAGCCTCTTCAACCAAGTGGTTTCTCCAGACTACCTTGACCATCGGTATCGTCTTATTCCTCAAGACCTTCTCCCTACGGTCAACAATCTCAACAGGAGTCTCGATGTAATTCAGGTCTAACTGCAAACCTTCCGGCACTTCAGGCAAATGATGACTCGGATCTGGAATATAGACACATGAAAGACATTGTGCACCTGAGACAACTCTTCCGGTAATTCAAGCCGGTAAGCAGTTTTCCCGATCCTTTTCAATATCTTGTATGGGCCTATATCCGGTAATTCGAGAAATCCTAAACAAATTTCCGATAATACCCTGCCAAACCAAGAAAGCTTCTCACTTCAGATGCAGACTTCGGAATTGGCCAATCCTTGACCGCAGAGATCTTCGACGAATCAACAGAAACTCCATCACCAGAAATAATTTACCCCAGAAAAGAAACCTGATCTAGCCAAAACTCACACTTGTTGAGTTTTCCATACAGCTGATTCTTCCTCAAAGTCTGTAGAACAACCCTCAAATGTTCAGCATGATCTTCACGGTTTCGAGAATACACCAAGTTTTTGTCAATGAAAACCACGATAAACTGATCCAAGAACAGCGAGAACACCCTGTTCATCAGGCTCATGAACACAGCTGGTGCATTGATAACTCCAAAAGGCATTACTAAGAACTCATAATGCCCGTACCTCTTTCGGAATTCTGTTTTCTGAACATCTTCTAACTTCACCTTGATTTGGTGGTAACCGGAACGGAGATCCAACTTCGAGAACACAGAAGCACCTCCCATTTGGTCAAACAGATCATCAATCCTCGGCAATGGGTACCGAATCTTCACAGTGACATTATTCAACTCTCAATAGTCAATGCAAAGTCGGCGAATGCCATCCTTTTTGTTGATGAACAGAACTGGGGCTTCCCAAGGCAAAAAACTAGGCCTGATAAAACCCATATCTAACAACTCCTGAACTTACACCTTCAGTTCTGCCAATTCAACCGGTGCCATGCGATACGAACTCTTTGAGATAGGCACCATACCAGGCTGAACATCGATGCTGATCTCCACATCTCGGTCTGGCGGTAATCCGGGCAATTCCTCGGGAAAGTCATCAAGGAAGTCCCGCACAACTACGGGTGCAACATCCCCATCAGTACCCAACGACACTAGTGCAGCAGCCTTAGGGCTCATCGGGCTCTTGACACGACCTGACGGTGTCTCACCCACAAGAAACTCAAACTCTGGTTTCCCAGGAAGCCTGAAAGTAGACTTCTTCTCTTGGCAATCAATCACAGCATAAGAAACACCCAACCAGTCCATGCCCAGAATAACATCAAAGCCAGAATTGGGAATCACAATCAAATCAGCCAAGAAATCCACACCACTAATCAGCAACGGGCTTTGCTTGCATATCCTAGAATATATAATGACACCTTCACTTGTGGTGATGTCTCAAGCTGCGGGCATAGCGTCGCTTGCCAAACTATGCTGATCAACAAAGCAGGAGGAAATAAAAGAGTGGGTAGCACCGGAGTCAAACAAAACATGAACTGGGAGAGAGAAAACTAAAATAACACCTAAAAGATGATCATGAAAAAATGAGAATGAGATGCAAGCAGGATATATGCACAAATAATTGCACAAAAGAAAAGGAATAACATGCAGAAATAGAATAAGGAAAGAATAAACAATACAATTAATGTGATATACCTGCAACCACTCCAATAGCTGCTTCTGCTTCCTCAGCAATCAGGTTGTAGGCCTGACCACGGCCCCCAGTCTGGCCTCCTCTAGAGGCCTCATGCCTCTGATCAAAAACTTGCCTCTGCGGTGGAAGAGGCGGTCTGCCCTGACCACGAGCCAGTGCTCCGTGCTGAGCAACACCTCCAACCTGCGCAGCTACCCTACTCCTGGGACAGTCCCGAATCATATGATCACTGCTTCCACATGCAAGACATAACCGATTGGCTACCCTGCTGTCCGTCGCGAATGTCCAGCCTTATGACAGTAGTCGCAAGTCTGAACAGTCTTCGGGGCAACAGGCGGATACGGCTGTGCTCTTGTGGGTGGGGTCAGAATTGGCCTCCGAATAGGTCCCCCGGTAGGTCGAACGGCAACAGGATGCGGAATAACTCGCTCAGAAACATCTGACCTCCTGAGAGTCTGCTCCTGAATCTGGGCAGCATTCAGAACATCGGCATAGGCACGAAGCCGAAGAGCAATCAAGCAGTCCTAAATTAGAAAGCACAAACCCAGCTGAAATCTGCGAGCCATGTCCTCATCAGTGGATACTAGGGCAGGAGCGAAGCGGCTAAGCCGAGTAAACTCTGCAGCATACTCGTCCACAGAACGGTTCCCCTGGGTGAAGACAATGCTTAAATTAATATTGTTACATGTAAAGTAGGCAACGACAAATGACATTAAACAACACTATCAAACTGACCTGGGTTAGGGAAACGAACTGCCGTTCCATTTCCGCCTTGGTAACATCGGGAAAGAACTTCGCCAAGAAGCTCTCCGTGAAGATAACCCACTCGATGGGCCTCACAAGCCTTTCAGTTTCAGCTCGCCACCAGATATGGGCGAGATCCACCAACTGGATGCTAACAACATCCACATGATCAGCAACTCGATTCGCAATCAATAATTGATTCATCCGAATAAGCCATTGCTCAGCCTCCAACGGTGTCTCAGTGCCCAAAAACTTATCGGAGTGCAGCCTCATGAAGTCTGCCACTGTGCCAGGCTTGGGTGGCAGTGGCCCGAGTGTAGGTACAGCGGCAGTTTGATTGGCCACCTCTAATGTAGCCTCATCAATTCATTATGCTCCTGCTGAAGAGCTATCATTTGCTGCATCGTGAAGAATAGCAGCATTATCTGGCTGCTCATCCCTCGGACGGAAAGAGGAAGAAGCTCTGCGAGCCATAGCCCGAAACAAGATCAAATATGGTCTGTACCCAGATTATATGTTGGTTATTATATGTTCATGTGATCAACGTGGTCCACATATTATTGAGTTAACCTGGCTAAGCCAGACTTGACTAACATATCAGCCAAACATGACTAACACATTAGCCAAACCTGGGCTCTGATACGACCAAAAATCTGTCATGCCCCGCTTCCCAAATACAGGAATACGAGTACGTAACAAAGGCCCAGTGAATGATGTAAACACCATCCATAAGTTGTACCAATCTAACTCAACAATATGCAAGAGAATACAACCACACATGAAAATATAATCACATAAACAAGATCAACTACAACAATAAATGAAATAATCCAAACAATAATATCCAACATCTGGGATAAAAATAAACTCCGGGTCATAAAAGCCCAAAACAAGGTATAATATCAATGACGATATTCAAAGGAAAAAAATAGCATAAATATTATTCAAGCAATCTAATTGGGGACTCTATCTTCTAGAATCGTTGCTCACCAATTCCTTTTGGTATTTCTCCTTTGGTACCTGTAAACTCGTGATCTAAAAAGAGAAAAAATAATGTCTTTAGAGCAAGTCATGGGCAGCAAATAGTGGAAAACAAAGAACAAAAGAAAGCATGGTACATCAAGAATGAAGAAATGGATCAAAGTAAAGAACAAAGACAAGGAATGGCAATAAAGTCAAAGGTCTATGTTTAATCATGTAATAATTAATGATTTTCATTCAATATTAATGTAACGCCCCGCCCCAATACTCAGATAATTTTAATATTTTTAGAATACAAATTAGATACTATGTAGTACAACTGCCCACCACAGGCTGCCTCTCAAAAGGTGGTTAACCAATTAGGTGACTCTTGATCATAGGCAATTATATTTATACTCAAACTATTTTTGTATATTTCCAATATGGGACTATTATTCCCAAATTCCTTTACAAATCCCATACGAATCCCGTAAGTATTCAAATCTCATAAGCATTCAAATCTCATATTTCCCACATCTAAACTGTTGATGACGTCATCATCTACCAACCAAACCAATCTCATTCTCAACCAACCGCATACAATCCTTCATAACCGGATTTCAAATCGGATTCAAATCCAATCAATTCAAACCAAACCGTTTAACAAATCCAATATCATATACAACCAACTATATATATATTTATTTATTTATTATCCTATTCACAAATTACGGGGTATTACATACACCCCACCTTTAGAAATCAGCATCCTCGCTGAGTACGGGGCACACATCTAGTGTAGGATCTGCCTTTCTAGCCGATGTGGCGTCGTCCTCGATCCCGGAGATCAATCACTCTCAACACCACATATCGGATACCCGGCTATCAATCACTGTCAACACCGCAGATCATACCCGATCTCGGAGATCAGTGACTCTCAATACCGCAGAATATACCCGACCCCGGAAATCAATGACTCTCAACACCGCAGATCATACTGAGGCCCTGTTCCACACCCGGTGTCGAAAGTCGGCTCTGATACCATTTGTAACGCCCCGCCCCAATACTCAGACAATTTTAATATTTTTAGAATACAAATTAGATACTATGTAGTACAACTGCCCACCACAGGCTGCCTCTCAAAAGGTGGTTAACCAATTAGGTGACTCTTGATCATAGGCAATTATATTTATACTCAAACTATTTTTGTATATTTCCAATATGGGACTATTATTCCCAAATTCCTTTACAAATCCCGTACAAATCCCGTAAGTATTCAAATCTCATAAGCATTCAAATCTCATATTTCCCACATCTAAACTGTTGATGACGTCATCATCAACCAACCAAACCAATCTCATTCTCAACCAACCACATACAATCCTTCATAACCGGATTCAAACCGAATTCAAATCCAATCAATTCAAACCAAACCATTTAACACATCCAATATCATATACAACCAACTATATATATATATATATATATATATATTTATTTATTTATTATACTATTCACAAATTACGGGGTATTACAATTAATGTCAATGACAGTATACGGGATCGAGCAAGAAATGTCAAGTGCAGGTTATTAATCATTTTATCAACCTATCTAGTACACGTACTACTGCGTCACATTCCACAGGTTCGGCACAAGCAAACAAGTGAATGTTTTAGACTATGATGGTGAATTCACGGTTCATGTACTCGACTCAGTAATCAATAATTTAATGTTCAGTAGCAGTAATTGTCAAGCAGTATTTTATGGCTATCAGTCAGTACAGGGTTCATGTCAAGCAGTAAGGGGTCATACCGAGTACAGTCTCCGATTGTTTACTACCAAGTCAACCCATAATACCTCGGCTTGTTAATATTTTATTTCATCCTATGTGAGCATGCAAGAAGGTGTCAGGGTTGTGTCATGCTAGGTATGACTAATTCTACTCGTTACAGACAAAACAAGAAGCAAATATACTAAATAAATCATAAATCTTTACTGTACAAAAACAGAGATTCCCGTGCTATAGAAAAGAAAATCTGGATCTGTCAGAAGTTCTAAAAACTAGACTCTCTGCTCTCAGGTCATAAAACTCATCAATTAAATCTACAAAAATTTAGGATGATTCCAACACATGTCTTGTTTTATCCAAATTAATTTCATATTTTAATTTTACTGTTAACATGTTCTTTTTATTAATAAATCTAGGTGATACACATAAAATTGTGAATGTGAAAATTCTGACCTAGCTATACTAAAATACTGATATCTAACAGATTATAAATCGGAATTCAAATTCGTCGAATATTCTAAAAAATAGACACATGGGGCTACAATTTATGTTTACAAAGTATATTCAAATTTCTACAACAACAGGCTCGAAATTCTGATACAAAATAAGTAAATAGCAAGCCAGAAAATAATTTAATACGAATAGGAAATAATTTCATCATACATGCATATATTTCATGATAATTAATAAACACGTGTTATTTGATAATTAACATGCAATTTTCAAGATTTATAATGCAATTTACAATCATGGCACTTAATTCATCAAATCAAATTCAATCGGAAAGATTTAATACATCAAACAATTCTATAACATGGATCTAGTTATTTTCATGTATTTCATGCATATGCAATGTGCAATAGGGACTAGGGTTTGAATCTAAGATAAAGGCACGAAGTCAAGGATATCTCGGGTTAGCTCGTGTAAACCCTCAATATACTCAACGAAAGACAATAGTATAACAATACAATAAAAGATCTACTTGCGGGGATCAAAGGAATTCTTGACAAGAAAAATAAACTAGTTTAAGAGAGACTTACCTGTTAAACGGTAAATTTTAATATAAAGAATGATGAGATGAGAATCTTGGGCAACGAAACACATGCGACATTGAACTCACAAAAGCACGTGCACTCAATGTGCACACCAACACACATAGCCAAAGCAATCCACCAAACAGCAAACATAGCAACAACGGGTTGCTCTCCCTCCCGAACACCAAATAGCAAGAAGAGAGAGAGAGACAGTGGCAGGAATAGTGGCGAATGCGCGAGGTGGAGACAGCAGTAACCCACAGCAAGGGCAGCTGACGGTCGACGGTCGTAGAGGAAGGCGGCAGAAGACTTTGTTTTGGAAGAAAACAGAGGACAAGGCGGGAGTTCGATGTGGTGGTTGCGGTCGACTGATGGGTTCGTGGGTCTGCGGTGAAGACGGGGTGGAGGATCTGCGATGATCGACGAGGAGGACGAGGTGGTCGAAGTAGGGCAGCGATGATCGGTTTTGGCTGACGAAACAGGGGATGACAATGAGGATGAGGGTGCTTCGGTGGTTGGATGAGAGGGTGGCGACGAGGTCTGGGGTGACAATCGGAGTGCACGATCGGGAGGACGACGGAGGATGGAAGTAGGAAGACGGGGAGCTTGAGCGGGATGGGTGTGATGGAAACAGAGAGAGAGAGGGAGTCGGGAGGTTAGGGAAAGAGAGCGGTGGGAGGAGAAAGAGTAGATTAATTAGGGTTAATTAATAGTTTTGGGTTAATGGGTATTTACAGGGTAAGGAGATATTGGGTTATTGGGTTAAATGGGTTTGGGTTAGATCCAATAGGAGAAGAAGTAATTTAAATAAATAAAATAGGCTAATTGGGTATGATGACACGCAAAATTCTAAACATGATGATCAACAAAAAATTTGCACAAAAGATTAAATAGGTCGGGAGACAAAGTTGAGATGAAAGAAATTAATAAATGCCACTAAAAGAAAATCAAGCTACAGGGTTCGAAAATGAATAAGAAGAAAATAAATTAATAATAATCCCCAGGAAAAAAAACAAAATACAGAAAACAAGGGTTACATAAGGGGTTCAATACTTTTACCAAGTTGGTTTTGTACCGCATTCTTCTATTCTTTGAACTTTTCAAATGATTCTGATTTGTGTTTCATGAGATACACAAACTCATATCTACTGAAATCATCAGTAAATGTAATGAAGTACTGAAAACATCCTCTAGCCAATGTGCTGAAAGGTCCGCAGACATCACTATGTATGAGACATAAAAGATCACTAGCCCTTTCTCCTTTTCCAGTGAATGGAGCTTTTGTCATCTTGCCCAACAAACAAGGTTCACATACCTCATATGATTCAATATCAAATGAGTCCAAGAATCCATCTTTATAGAGTTTGGATATGCGGTTCTCATTTATGTGGCCCAAATGACAATGCCAGGAATAAGTTGGGTTCGTATCATTTGACTTGAACCTCTTAGTATTTATATTATAGACAGGCATTTCGAGGTCGAGAATATAAAGTCCATTACTCAATTGTGCACTGCCTTAACAAATATCATTCAAATAAATAAAACAACTTTTGTCCGTTATAATAAATGAAAAGCCCTTCTTGTCCAAACAAGAAATAGAAATAATATTCCTACTAATAGCAGACACAAAATAACTGTTCTCTAACACAATAATAAGCCTAGTGGGCAATGATAAATGACAAGTTCCTACAGCTAAAGCAGCAACTTTTACTCCATTTCAAACTCGTAGGTCAACTTTGCCCTTAGCCAATAGTCTACTCCTTTTGAGATCCTGCACATTTACACAAATGTGAGACCCACATCCAGTATCTAATACCCAATATGAAGAAGTAAATAAATTGACTTCTATAACAAAAATACCTGTAGTGGAAGTCTCACTGCCTTTTTTCTTCTTAAGCTCCTCCAGGTACTTATGGCAGTTCCTCTTCCAATGTCCGGTCTCACCACAGTGGAAGCATGTGCCCTCCTTGGCCACCCCACCCTTAGGTTTCAAGGCAGAAGTGTTGGGTTTGGAATTGCCCTTGCCCTTGCCCTTATGTAACCCCTGTTCCCGTATATATGTATGTTCCGTGTATTTTCTGTATTTAAAATTTTTATAACTTTCTTCTCGCTTTTAAATTCTTTTTTCAACAATTATATTTTCGATTGATCAAACTTTAACAAAATATTATTCTGGTTTCTAAGAAATTTTCTATTTCATTTTATTATTCGAAAATTATACTTCTTTCGAATAACGGTGTATTTTAATTTATTCATCGACTATTTATATTATATATTGTTTGGATTATTTTAATAAATCTATTAAACTCGAATTTGCATTTTGATATACATATATTTTTATTATTAGTATTATCAGTAATATTTTTGTTAGTGTTGTTATTTTGCAGTATCATTGTTTTTATTGTTAATATTATTATTATTATTAATTTACTTTAAGCCGAACATACTCTATTTTATATGTATTTGTTATTTGACTTAATGTATATATATGTATGTTTTATAAAGCCTATTCTATTTAATTATCTCCTATTGGATTTTAAACCCCATGCATATACCCAATAGCTTAATTGCCTATTTAAACCCCTCCTAATAACCCCCTAACCCTACCCCTAACATAACCCTACCTACTATTTATACACCCGCCGCCTACTGTTCATCCCCCCTTCTCCTACGTCCGAAATCTCCAACTCCCACTCTTCTCCTTCCCTGCATCTTTCGAACTCAGCGTCCCTCATTGCCTAAGCCTTCCTCAGCCTTCCCCCGATCTCGTCGAACCCCTTCCCCACTCATCTTCAACCTCGCGACCCCCCATGTCCCCTGTGCTTCATCTTCCCCGATCGTCCTCTACCCTCTACCGCCATTGCCGTGCTTCTTATCCCCATCATGATCTGCATCTCCTTTGCCCCTCGTCGACATCCGCTCGAGCCCCCGACCATCCTCATCCCTATACACAACCCGAAGAACCCACCTCCGTCGTCTTCTTCCTCTGGGTTCTCGTCGAACCCATTGCCAGTGCCCGCTATCCGTTCGTCGACCGTCGTGATCCCCCCCCCGCATCCACCATAGAACCCCCTAGCCCTCGTCGTCATCTAGTCACCCCGAGCGTGCCCCTACCATCACCCTTCTATGCCCCTTCCTCTGTTTCTCCTCGAAAAACAGAGCACCTTACCACCACCCATCGCTGCGTCGCTCCTCGACCACAACGCCGCCGCAGTAGCGCTCCCCGCTGTCGTGTTGCCCTCCCTGTGTCATGACCTCTCATCGCCGATGTCAGCCACCACCACGCCAGAGCCCCCTGCCTCTTCTCCCCTTCCTCTCCCGAAGCCACGACAGCAGCATCACCCAGCGAGCGACAATAGCAGCCCCATGCCCGTTCCTCTGCCCTACCGCCGTCGTCGAGTCCCCCTCAACGTCGCTGCCGTCGCACTGCCCATAGTTGTCCACTGCTCGCGCCACAGTTGAAGCTCTCGCCATCGCTGCATTGATCAGAAGAGAAGGAAGGAGAAGAGTAGGCTATTTTGAATCTCAGCCATCCGTACTGATCAAGATCGTGATGATCATCAGATCTGATTTGATCTGATCTCAGCCGTCCAATTGTTTTGATCTTGATTGCCATCAAGATCTGCGCCGATCTGATCCATCCGATCTCGATCGTCGATCAACGCCCTCATCTAATCAAGACAAGTATCTTCTTGTACAATTTTGTTGTTCTAGTACAAGTATTTAATTAAAAATACTGCAAGTAGATCGTAAATGTGACTCCCCTTTGTCTCATCATTTGTTGATCTTATTTTATTCCTTACCAATTCCATGATCTTAAGAGTCACAACCCTTTGTTGATATATATTGTTTCAAAACTAGTTGGACCCATTTTATCACCTAATTATTCGAACACATTGAACTAAGAACCATCTAAATTTGTAGATGTGTGTTGTATGATGTATGTGTTGATCTTACCTTCTTTTGAGTCGAGAAATAAATGTGACTTGCTGATTTGATACCCATTACATCTTGATTTTTATCACACACTAATCTAGACTCATAATAGTCATTTATCATGCCACTTGTTATCTCTACTACTATAATGGCAGAAGGCCTTAGTGTAATTTGTCCATCTACCAACCCGTGTAACGCACGTGCATAACTATTGTAAATGAGGTTTTAGATCAAATCCAGACTACGTCTGAATTTTTACTTTTTAAAAAAATATATTTATTAAGACGTGCATCACATTACGTCAGATTTTTTACTTTAACTTTTTTTAATATATTAAATGTGCATCACACGTATAAATTACTATCTATCTATCTATCTATCTATCTATCTATAATATATAATAACTAATATAATGGAAGAGTTTAAGTTGTAAATCTATCTACATACGTGCAACTCTAACTCTCCCATTATAGTCACATTTATTAAGATATGCATCACACATGTAAATCAGAGTTCTTATTTTAATTTTTTTAAAATAAATTAATACGTGCATCACACGTGTATATTACTAGTATAAAAGAATTCACATATGCTGCTATTCCTGTCTTTGCTTACTGTTTTGACCCCGATAATATCAGAATCTAGACTTGAGTCCTGAACATGAAATGTAGCCCCAGATATCTAGTTTACTACCCTTTTTACGGAATTGAATTCTAAGTTCTGGTTTGTGAGTTATTGCAGTTTTACTACTGCTGTGTCGTAAGATTTCAGATTCACAATTTTGCTGCGATAATTTGTTTTACAATTAATTTAACTATGCTACCTGTAAGATAATAACTTGAAATTTGTCATGCTGATAGTAGAAACACTAGAGAACATTTTCTAAATTTTCTGGAATTAATTAATGAAGTTTCAGACCTGTTTCATGTGTATAAACACAATTTTACAAATTCTGGCTGAACACAAATCCTGTGTAGTTTGCTGTTTTGACACTTGATGCTACAACTTTTATATGTCTTGTTTATATCAGTTGGATTCGTTAGAAAGTCTAGTTTCTAGAACTTCTGATGGATCCAGATTTTCATTCTCGTAGTGGCGAAAATCTCAGTTTTGGTGCAGCAACATCATGCTGTCTAGATTTGAAATTCTTGTCGTTCTTGATATTTTGATTTGTTTTGACCCTCGAACATGTATCCTACATAGCCTAGACTTGTTCCCTATTTTCTATTATGTATAATTGAACTTTTTCGTACACTTTCATGCTTGTTTGGTGATAATAATAAATAATAATCCGGGGTTAAGGGAAAGACCATAGTAGTGGACAATATAGGTAAGTGTATTCGGAAGGGGGCCCGTATTTCCCAGTACTTGGTTTATGACCTTGTTGTATCTTGAGTGTATTCATGAACCCATTACTTGGCTCATGAACTTGTTGTATCTTTAGAGCATTCATGAACCCACAGTTGGTTCTTGAACTCGTTAGTGTATTCACGAACTTGGTTCGTGAACTTGTTACATTACTTTTGTATTCATGAACCTTGCTTGCTTAATACTTGATGCCTAAGTACACCGTCATATAAAATCCACCACTAGGCCTAAACGTAACTTGTTTGTAAGTAGCAACCATGTGGTAAATAGTTGGGACGCATGAAGAGCTATCTAGATAGAATTAAACATTAACTTAAGAATAACTTTTTACTTGTTCATATTTGACACCTGTCTTGCTCGATACTTGTTACTTGATATATGATACAACTACATGCTCACTTGTTACTTGTTCCTGCCACTAGTATTTGTTACCCAATCCTGTTACTTAAGTTATCTTACTTGCTAGCTAGTCTCTTGAACTTCACTACTTGTTGCATCCTTGATTCATATCTTGTTTCATACTTTCTTGCACTTATTTTCATACCTTGCTTGTACTACTTGCAGCCCTAACTTGTACTAAGGGTGTTTGTCTTTGTTTTCTCTATTTTCCTTTTATATTTTTATATACAGACTTTGGAAACGAGTTGCCTGCTGGAATTGGTGAGCAAATGTTCTAGGCTTCGCTTGGAAAAAAACTTGCTTTAATTATTTTGTATTTGAGTTATTTAATTTCTGTTGCTACTTGAAACTTGTAACGGGCTTGTAGTCCCAATGTTTTTACTTTTGATCCAGATCTGGAAATTATTTGGAATATTTATATTTGTTTCATATGTTTTCTGTTGATTAATAAATTATGAATGATGAAAATCATTCGTTGGGCTTTGTCACGTACTCATATTCTGTTTTCCTTTTGGAAAGTGGGGCGTGACACCTTACCTTTGGTTTGTTGAACCATCAAAATTGTCTTTCCCTTACTAATGTTCTGCTCAGCAGTTTTCAACATGCTTAGCAATTCTGGCAGATGTTTCTCAATTTCATTCATGTTGCAGTTCATGACGAATTGACTATAATTTTTCGGCAACAATTGCAGGACCAAGTCAGTGGCCAGTCCGATCCCAACCAGGCACGTCATCTCAAGTTTGAGCTCTTTCATGGCTCCCAAAGCAAGGAGGGTCGTCACCTCCGGATGTCGTCCTGATCCTCCTCCCTACCACAGTCATGCGGATGCCCAGGGCTCTAATCAACCACAGGTCAATGGCACAGCCGGATCAGGAGCAGGCGCTTCTCACTCAGTCGCAACTGACTTGCACCGCTTCATCCAAAATCGGCAGGCCAGTCGAACCAGGGAGGGGCCGCTTCTAACTCGGTCTCGAACCAGGGAAGACAACTTACCCAGAATGGGAGCCAGGACACAGCCGCTCACCCCTAGGACCTCAACCATCGCGTGACTCGGTGGGGCACGCCCCAGTCATGAGGGCCAAGTTTCAGAATTTTGGGGACGAGGTCCTCCAAACAATCTGAGGCGGTCCTTGGACCGAAGCGCGCAACGTTTCCATACCTCAGCCAGAAGCCCACCCGTCGAATCCCACGGATCGACCCGCCCACTTGAATAAGAAGATGCTGTCCTTTGAAGCCTCCGAGAGATTGAGAACTACCTCGTCCATCTTGGTGAGGGAGGGCTGATGCCAGGCCATGGTTATAGGCCAACCCGACCCACATTTTCCACTTAAATCTTGGAAGCCAAAATTCACAAAAATTTCAGGCCTCCCCAGTCCGAGACATACAACGGCGAGGGTACTCCCGCTGATCACATGGAAGGGTTCAAAACCCTCATGCTGATTCATAGCGCATTAGATCAGCTCCTATGCCGCACTTTCCTTGCCACACTCCGTTGCCTGGTTCGGGAATGGTTCTCAAAGCTCCTCCTCGGTTTGGTCTTTACGTTCGACCAGTTAGATGTAAGTTTTCTAGCCCACTTCGTGACCAGCAGAAAGGTCGAAAAGACGAGTGCGTCCCTTCTGGACCTCAGACAGAAGGAAGGGGAGCCACTCCGTGAATTCGTTCAGAGGTTCACTGCTGAGGCGAGTTCGGTCTCCTCTCTCAATGTGGGCGTTGCTTCCGTAGCTTTTCGACACAGTGTTCGCCACGGCCAGCTCAAAGCCACCTTAGCCAAGAAACTGCCCACCGACTTCTCCGACCTGCTCAATGGGGTCAAGAAGTACATCTGGACGGAAGAGGCCCTACACCATGAGGGTGCCAAAGAAGCCACGACCAAAGGGAAGCGCAAGGCGGACGATGTCGAGCCCGTCAAGAAAGTCATGAAATAGGTGTCCAATCTGAAAAGAAATCCTCCGGTCCCCCTACTTTGAAAGGTATACCCTACTGAGCCAGAACGTGTCGGCAATCCTGATGGAGATCGAGGATAAAGGGATTGTCTGAATCCCTCTCCGACCGAGCAACAACAAGAAGCGAGACCAGAGATTCTACTGCCGCTTCCACCGAGACAACGGGCACGAGACGGACGACTATCGTGCTCTCGAAGACGAGATCGAGGCCCTCATCCAACAAGGGTACCTAAGGGAGTTCACCGAGGATAACCCAAGAGATCGGAGGGATTCGAGGAATCTGAGGTCTTCGTCTCCCCCTCAAACGACCAACCGAAGACCCGAGCGTGACCCCGAGCCTGAGGAGACTAGAGGGCAAGCCATCCTACACTACGTCCATGGTGGACCCATGGGAGGGGAATACAATACTTCCTGTAAGGCATTCGTCCGAGAGGTTAACTCTGTTCGAGACCATTCCTTCCCTAGATTCAGCAGCGACCAATTTCCTTCTCTAGAAAAGACCTAGAGGGAGTCCTGCTCCCTGCACTGCGATGCCCTCAGCATCAGCCTCGTCATGGCTAACTTCGAAGTCTGCCAAATCCTCGTGGACAATGGAATCTAAGTTAACATCCTCTTCTTGGTAGCATTTGAAAACCTCAAGCTTCCCCGAGATAAGCTAAATCCGGTCGGGTACACCCTTCACGGGTTCTCGAGCATCCCCATAAAAATCGAAGGAATCATGACATTGGATGTAACAGCCGGCACCACCCCCGTCATACGGACCAAATTTGGACTTCATGGTGGTCAACATCAAGGCAGCGTACAATGCCATTCTCGGCCAACCCGGTTTCTGCTTGCTTTAGGTCGTCCCCTCGGCCTACCACTTGAAATTGAAGTTCCCCACCGACCTCGAGGTCAGTGTTGTCTGAGGGAATCAGGAGTCTGCACATTCGTGTTACATGACTGCGGTAGGAGGCGAGGTGTTTCCCCTTGACGCGATCGAGCTCCCACCTGAAAGTAGCCAACCCGAGTCGGAACCCGCGGATGAATTAGTGGAGGTCTTATTTGAGGCATAAGAAAAGTCTAAGTGGTTCCGTGTGAGCCGCTCCCTTTCCCCGATCCAAGGCCAGACCTAATTGATTGTGTTCGCCACAATATCGACCTCTTCGCTTGGAACCCGTCCGACATGCCCAAGATTTCCGAAGACCTAATCATGCACAGGTTGAGCATCGCCCCAAGCTCCAAGCCAATCCATCAGAAGCGACGCAAGTTCACCTCGGAGAAACAACAAGCAGTGAAAGTGGAGGTGGACAAGCTGTTGTCCGCCCGGTTCATCCAAGAGGTCAGCTATCCCTAGTGGGTGGCTAACGTCGTGATGGTAAAGAAGGCCATCGGGAGCTGGAGGATCTGCATAGACTTCACGGATCTCAACTGGGCGTGCCCAGAAGATCCTTTCCCCCTCCCGAGTATCGATGCTCTGATCGACGCAATGTCGGGTCACGAGCTACTGACCTTCATGGATGTCTTTTCAGGCTATAATGAAATCTGGATGTTCCTTCCTGGACATTGCCAAACCTTCCTTCGTTACCGACCAGGATCTCTACTGCTATCGGGTCATGCCCTTCGGGCTTAAGAACGCCGGAACCACCTACCAAAGACTTGTCAACCGACTTTCAAAGATCAGATCGGTCATAACATGGAAGTATACATCAACGACAAGCTTGTCAAAAGCCGACGAGGGCAGGACCATGTTGCCGACCTCGAGGAAGCCTTTGGCGTCCTTCGGTCCCACAACATGAGGCTCAATCCCACTAAGTGTGCCTTTGGCATTTCCTCAGAGAAATTTCTCGGGTTCGTCGTTAGCTAGCGCGGCATAGAGGCAAATTCTGAGAAGATACAGGCCATAATCGACATGGCATGGCCCCTCCCAGAAATATTAAGGAGGTTCAACGGCTCAGGAGAAGACCGGCGGCCATCGGCCTCTTCCTCTCCAAGTCTGGAGAGAAGTCCTTCCCCTAATTCAAGGCTCTACGGGGAGCGAAACGCTTCGAATGAGGTGACCCCCAGCAACAGGCATTCAATCAGTTAAAGTCATACCTCGCCAACCATTGCTTCTGAGCAAACCCGAACCGGGTGGACCCCTCTTGCTATATCTCTCAGCCTTGAAAAATGCTCTTAGTGTCGTGCTCGTCTGAGAAGATGAGGAAATTCAGAAGCCTCTCTACTATATGCATAAAGTCCTACTCTCGGCTAAGACCCAATACGCCAAGATGGAGAAGGTTGCCTACGCCCTGGTCATGGCCGCACGAAAACTCCATCCTTATTTCCAGGCCCATTCGATCTAGGTCCTTACGGACCAGCCTCTCAAGGCCATCCTCCACAAGACTGAGAGTTTCAGATGCTTAGTCAAGTGGCCGATCGAGCTGAGCCAGTACGACATCAGTTACTGGCCCAGGACAACCATTAAGGGACAGGCCCTTACCGAACTCATCACGGAGTGCACTATCTCCGAGCCGACTGACATCCAAGAGGCCGATCCATTTTGGGAAGTTTATGTCGATGGACCGTCTTGCAAGGTGGGAAGCGGTGCGGGCGTCATCCTCAATAGTCCCGACAACTTCATTCTCCAGTATTCTCTTCGCCTGAAATTCCCAACCACTAATAACAAGGCAGAATATGAGGTTATGATCGCAGGGCTCACCCTAGCATACAAGGCTGGGGTCAAGCAAATTAAGGCCTTTAGCGACTCCCAGCTCGTGGTCAACTAGATCGCCGGGGAGTACAAGTCTCGTGACGCTCGGATGGTCCGATACTTGGCGGTAGTCCAGCAGCTCTTGATGTCCTTCAATTTCTCTTCGATAGAACGGATCCCCAGGGAGCAAAATGCCCAGGCTAATTCCTTGTCAAAACTCACCTCATCGTCCTTCGAAGGCCTCGACCACACCGTCCTAATCGAAGTCCTCCTCAAGCCCAGCATCGACCTCCCCGAAGCCTTCTGCCTCACCACTGAACCTTAGCCAGACAACTAGATGACTCCCATCTAGAAGTTCCTGGTAGAGGGTGAGCTTCCTCAAGATCGGGCGGAGGCAAGAAGGACCAGGGTACGTTCAGAAAGGTTCATCATAATCAACGAGACACTCTTCAAGCACTCGTACACAACAATGGACGGCAAACCCTACCTTCACTACCTGGCTCCTGATGAAGCCAAGTACGCACTGAAGGAACTGCATGAAGGAATCGAGGATGTCACATGGGAAGCAGGTCGCTCGCCAGAAAAGCCCTAAACCACGGGTACTACAGGCCTACCATGTTACAAGACACTCAGGACCTCGTCAAAAGGTGCAGTCCCTGTCAAAGATTCTCCACAGTGAAAAGGCTTCCACATGCCAACGTCCGCTCCCTGGCCAATCTGACCCCCTTTGCTATGTGGGGAATGGACTTGGTTGGCCCTTTTCCAAAAGAGATGGGCTAAAGGAAGTTCCTGGTGGTGAGCATCGACTACTTCACCAAATGGATCGAGGCAGAACTCCTGGCCACGATCACAATACACCAAACTTAGCAATTTTTCTGGAAGCACAACATCTTTCGGTTCGGGATCCCGCATGTACTCTTCATAGAAAATGGAAACCAATTTGCTGGCAAGAATTTTTGGAAGTTCTGCGAAGACATCGGTGTCCAGCAGTGCTTCTCATCAATATGTCATCCTCAGTCAAACAGTTAGGCCAAAAACACAAACCTTCAAATCCTTGATGGCCTCAAGAAGCGGTTGGATAATTCATCCAAGGGGCTGTGGGTCGACAAGTTGCCAAGCGTACTCTGGGCGCACCGGAAGACAAAGAGAATCCCTACTGGCGAGTCACCGTTCAACCTAACCTACGGAACAGAGGCGGTTATCCTCTTAGAGATCGGGCTCCCTTCGCCCAGGATCATGGCCTTCGACGAGGAAAACAACTCAAAAGACCTCAGAGCCAACTTGGATCTAATCGACAAGGTCAGGAAAAAATTCGCCTTCAGAAGAAGCATATACCAACAACGGATCGAGAGGTTTTATAACAAGAAGATCTGCCCCACCGAAATCAAGCTAGGTGACCTCGTGCTCGGAAAGCTAGCGGTATCCGACCCCAGCAGAAAGAGAAAGTTGGCCCCTAATTGGGAGGGCCCGTATAAGGTCTCCGAAGTGATATGCCCTGGCACGTACCGACTCACAGACCAAGGGGGCAGGATAGTGAAGAGGCCCTGGAACGCGAAACACCTCATCAAGTTCCTCAAAGGGGAGGATTAGACCCCTCTTGTAACCAAGCTTATGTAACTGCCCCCTGTAATCGGCACTACGTGCCTCTCTGTTTTTTTTATTTTGTTGTAAATAATAAAGTGTAAACCTTGACATTTCCTTTATAATTTTTATTTTTGTGTGACATTTCGTGCATTCGCCACACCCTAGGTTTTCTACAAGCATGGGGGCTTGACATGCGTGATTGACCTCGAGCAATGCCCTAACTTTCTCAAGCTGTATGGACTAGGCGCTCGGCAATGACCTCGAGCCACACCCTAGCTTTTCTATAAGCAGGGGGCTCGACAGTCGGCATTGACCTCGAGCAATGCCCTAGCTTTCTCAAGCTATATGGGCCAGGCCCTCGGCAATGACCTCAAGCCACACCCTAACTTTTCTACAAGCAGGGAGGCTCGACATTCGGCATTGACCTTAAGCAATGCCCTAGATTTCTCAAGCTGTATGGGCTAGGTTCTCGGCAATGACCTCGAGCCACACCCTATCTTTTCTTCAAGTAGGGGGGCTCGACATTCGGCATTGACCTCGAGCAATTCCCTAACTTTCTCAAGTTGTTGGGCTAGGTGCTTGACAATGACCTCAAGCCACACCTTAGCTTTTCTACAAGCAGGGGGCTCGACATTCGGCATTGACCTCGAGCAATGCCCTAGCTTTCTCAAGCTGTATGGGCTAGGTGCTCGGCAATGACCTCGAGACATACCCTAACTTTTCTACAAGTAGCGGGGCTCGACATTTGGTATTGACCTCGAGCAATGGCCTAGCTTTCTCAAGCTTTATAGGCTAGGCGCTCGGCAATGACCTCGAGCCACACGGTAGATTTTCTACAAGTATGGGGGCTCGACATTTGACATTAATCTCTAGCAATGCCCTAGCTTTCTCAAGCTGTATGGGCTAGGCACTCGGCAATGACCTCAAGCCACACCCTAGGTTTTCTACAAGTAGGGGGGCCCGATATTCGGCATGACCTCGAGCAATGCCCTAGCTTTCTAAAGCTGTATAGGCTAGGCGCTCGGTAATGATCTCGAGCCACACCCTAACTTTTCTACAAGCAGGAGGCTCGACATTCGGCATTGACCTCGAGCAATGCCCTAGCATTCTCAAGCTGCATGGGCTAGGCGCTCGGCAATGACCTCAAGCCACACCCTAGCTTTTCTACAAGCATGAGGCTCGACATACGGCATTGACCTCGAGCAATGACCTATCTTTCTCAAGTTTTATGGCCCAGGTGCTCGGCAATGACCTCGAGCCACACCCTAACTTTTCTACAAGCAGGGGGGATCGACATTCGGCATTAACCTCGAGCAATGCTCTAGCTTCCTCAAGCTGTATGGGCTAGGCGCTCGGCAATGACCTCAAGCCACACCCTACCTTTTCTACAAGCATGGGGCCTCGGCATTCGACATTGACCTCAAACAATGCCCTAGCTTTCTCAAGCTGTATGGGCTAGGCGCTCGGCATTGATCTCGAGTTACACCGTAACTTTTCTACAAGCAGGGGGGCTCGAAATTCAGCATTGACGTCAAGCGATGCCCTAACTTTCTCAAGATGTATGGGCTAGGTGCTCGGCAATAACCTCAAGCCACACCTTAACATTTCTACTAGTAGGGGGCTCGACATTCGGCATTGACCACGAGCAATGCCCTAGCTTTCTCAAGCTGTATGGGCTAGGCGCTCGACAATGATCTCGAGCCACACCCTAGCTTTTCTACAAGCATGAGGGCTCAACATTCGGCATTGACCTTGAGCAATGCCCTAGCTTTCTCAAGTTGTATGGTCTAGGCGTCCGACAATGACCTCGAGCCACACCCGAGCTTTTCTACAAGCATTGGGGGTCGACATTCGGCGTACGCTGCAGGTAGCATCCTAAGCTTTCGTACAAGTCGGAGAGACGAAAAAATCAAATGTCATTCATCATAATGCCTTCAATGGACACAGTACAATAAAGATTTATTATAACGGTTCTTTTTACCCCAACCTAAGTTCTTCTCGTGGGGCTTTTTTGGCTAACACGGACCATCTCGAGCCCCACAGAGTGGGTCCTTCCTCCAGTGTGCTTGTCCGGAACCACCGACATCACCAGTGTAGACGTCCCAGCAACGGAGGTTTGCACATCAGCCAGCCTCACCATTTCCAGATACAAGTTCAGTGAGGAACCCAAGACAAAGGGCCCTATAGATTCTTGATTTTGAAGGCTACAACACAATACACAATTGTTCCATATTACATATCTTTTGCAGTGTGTATCAAAAGTGTTCAAGGTCAATACCATGATGAAGCATTCAAAGCTAATACAATGTGATGGAGCTTTCAAAAGTATTTGCTTAAGCCACAGAGATAAGATCAAGCCACAAAGACTCAAGTTCAAGTTCAAGACATTCAAGAGCTTTCAAGTTTCAAGTTCAAGACTTTCAAGAGCTTCAAGTGATTAGCTACTTTTGAACAAATGTCTTGTAATATTGTTTGTATTATTTGTGAGTCTTAGAATCTTGTAAGAGCCTTGTCACACACACACACTCGTCACACATTCCCTAAATAAAGAAAATGTTTTACAAAATCAAAATGTCAAAACAAAGCTTGTATAAATTCAGCTGATTGAGTATCAGTCGACTTACTCTTGGAAGCAGTCGACTGTCAGAGTACGAAACTGACTGAACTCACTCAAGCTCTGACCAGTTGACTCTTATGGTAACCCAGTCGACTGTTCAAGCAGTTTTTCTTCTGTTTTCCGAATTTCAATTTTGTTTTTCAAATTCAAACGTTTTACTGCCATTGTATGGCAATTAGGATACTATTTCTCAACGTCCAAAAGTTTCTAACTCTATAAAAAGAGTAAAGAATTCATTTGGGAAAGGTTACTTAACTACTAAAACTTTTGATTCAAGTCTTTTGCTTTTGAGAAGAAAAAGAACAAGTTTAAAAGGAATATACTTTCTTTAAGACTTGGTTGTCTGATTTTCAGTCTTGTATAATATTGAATTCGTTCTAGACTGAAGTCAGAAGTCGACCAATAGCCAATATACAAAAGCACTTTCACATACAAGGCTTTAGGATGTTTTATATCCCTTTTTGTTGTTGTTTCACTCTCGGGTTGCGAGAGTGGTCCTCTTGGTTGGAGAGTAGGACTCTTGGTTTAAAGTCGGTTTCACTCACATACAAGGTTGTAGAGTGAGTTTTGCTCTCTCTAGTGGTGAGAGAGGTCTACGGATTTGACATAGTTGTTGTCAAAGACCGTAGAGTATTCTTGTATTGTTTTTCAAGAATAGTGGAAAATCTCAAGTGGGTTGCTTGGGGACTGGATGTAGGTTGGGAGGACCGAACCAGGATACATCATGGTGTAAGCTGTGTTGACTCTCTATGGTTGTATTCTCTAAACTTGCATTTTTAATTTCTCTAAGTTTCTTGTGTAAATCAAGTCTGGTCAGTCCACTGTTGTACTCTCTAAGTCGACTTAACAGACTTGTAACTCCTCAGTTAAATTACTTTTCTTATCTGACGCTTCAGTCGACTGCCTTCTATTTTCAGTCGACTTAACAGTGCGAGAAGTTCAATTTATTGATTATTTTTTATACAACACTATTCACCCCCCCTCCCCGCCCCTCTAGTGTTATTTTTCTTGCATACAGGATCCAACACTTGGTATCAAAGCCTGGTTGAGTGCAATGGCATCTACTTCAAATACAAGTCAATACCATGAAGGCGAATCCATACAAAGGCCACCTTTGTTTGATGGAACAAACTACAACTATTGGAAGAGTAGAATAAAGAACTATCTACAGTCCATCAACTATTAGATTTGGAACATGACCGAGACAGAATATACTATACCTACAATTTTCTATGCACAATGGAACAATGACATGAAGAACAACACCATGAACAATGCAAAGGCGATGAATGCACTCTCCTGTGCACTTACCAAAGAGGAGTTCAATCGTGTGTCAAACGCAACAATGGCTTATCAAATTTGGCACACTCTTGAGGTAACACATGAAGGTACAAATAAGGTCAAAGAATCTAAAATCTCTGTTCTTGTTCACAGGTTCGAGATGTTCCTATGAAGGAGAACGAAAATGTGTCGGACATGATAACAAGGTTCACGGACATCACAAACTCTCTTGTGGCACTAGGAAAGACATTCGCAAGCAGCGATGGTGAGGAAGGTCCTGCGTGCCCTAACTCCCGAATGAGAGAAGAAGACCACCGCTATAGAAGAAGCCAACGATTTAACACAACTCTCTCTTGAGAATCTTGTGAAAAAGCTAATGGCATATGAAGTACAACTAGAAGAATGCAAGAAGGATTTAGAACCTCAACAAGCCAAGAAGAAGATTCTTGCTTTCAAGGCCATGTCCGATTCAGAAGATGAAGAAGAAGATGAAGAAGAAATAGCCATGTTCACTAGAAAATTCAAGAAATTTCTTCGAAAGGGTAAATTCAATTCTAAGTTTAAAGATACTAATGAACTACCTACTTGTTTCAAGTATAATAAAACAGGACACATGAAGAACTGTCCGTTAGAAAATGCAAAATCAAAAGGGAAAGTTCCTAACTTCAAGAAGGACTAGTATACAAAGAACAAGTACATGAAGAACAAGAAGGCATATCAAGCAACTTGGGATGATAGCGACTCATCATCCAAAGAAGAGAATGAAGAATCAAATGAAGTCGCAAATGTGTGCTTCATGGCTACTCAAAATGAAGTAAGTGACAATTTTGAATCAAATGATTTATTAGAAGCATTTAATGAAGTTTTTCAAGAACTAAAAAAGGAGAAGATAAGAGTTAAAAATCTAGAGAAAGTTAATCAAACACTTTCTTAAGAAAATCTTGACTTAAATATTGAAGTCAAGTCTTTAAATTCTAGTTTTTCAAATTTGGATATAGATCTTATATCTCTTAAGAAAAATTATGCAGAGATATCCAAGAATTTATTTAGGTTTAATAAAGGAAAAGAGAATTTAAATGAAGTTCTCCAAAATCAAGTTCAATCTAATAAAAAGTTTGGGCTTGGTTTTCAAAAAACCCTTGAAAAACATCATACTTCTAATAATACTAGTAGTAATAAGATTGATTTTGTTTCTAGTGTGAAAAAGAAGTTATATGATTATTTTGAAAAACCAAAAATTATTTTTGATCATGAAAAGAGTAATCCTTCTGTTCAAACCAGTCGACTGACCCAAAAATTCGGTCGCCTGCCCAGAGGTTAGGAGTCTTATTCAACAAGAAAAAAACCTCATATAAGTCGACTTGTTTCACCTCTCAGTCGACTAACTTCACAGAACATTTGACTAAAGGGTACAATAAAGTCTACTGGACAGACTAAAAACATTTGGGTTCCAATTAACCTGAGTCTAAATGATAGGATTGCTTATATAAATTCTTTTATTTATAATGTGTGTAATTCTGCAAATTATATATCTGCTTTTGGTGGTAAATCAAACTCACTTTGGGTTTTGTTTTCCCAAACATTATTCTCTTTTAGACCTAATAAAATGGGTACCATATATAAAATTCTTATTTTATAGGTACCTAAAAGGGAACGTTGGATACTTGACAGCGGATGCTCTAAACATATGACTGGCCATACAAACCTATTTTCTTCCATACAAGAGATAGATGGAGGAACTGTTACGTTCGGTGACAATAACAAAGGAAAGGTCATTGGAATAGGCATGGTCGGTAAGAACACTACCCCCATTATTGAAGAGGTATTTCTAGTTAGTGATTTAAAGCATAATCTGTTAAGTATTAGTCAACTTTGTAATAAGGGTTATAAAATAGTCTTTGAAAAAGATGCATCCTTAATCTATGATTTATCTATGCAAAATGTGATCTTTCAAAGTTTTAGGAAAAATAATATATATGAATTATGTTTAAAAACAAATGAGTTTTCAAATGATTTTTTTTAGCTGTTTCTAACAATGATTCTTGGCTTTGGCATAAGAGATTTGGCCATGTAAATATGAAAAACATTGCTAAATTATCTAAGAACTAGGTTTGCCTGTTGATACGTGCCTACGGCACGTTTCGTCTTCGGAACGGTGCACCTTGTTTGATCATATAAAATAGTTTTGGAGGTCCAGCAAATTAATTGAAGTAGCAAACATATTATATGAGAAACTTTTGGGGGTCCAGCAAAAAACATGTTATATGATTTTTTTGATTTTTTTGAATTATTTTTAAAGTTTTTAATTTTTTAATTTTTTTAGTTTTTTAGTTTTTAATTTTTTAAAAATATTTAATTTTTCTATTTTCTTATTTTTTTGAAAAGAAGAGGAAGAGAGAGGGAGAGAGAAAGATAATTAAATAAATATAGGAGTTGTTTTGGATGGGGGATTTGAATTTGAGTTTTGGGGGAAAAAATTTGGGGGGAAAAATATGTTTTGTGAGGTTAGATCTGGGCCTTTGATTTTTGGGGGGATTGAAGGAGAGCCACTTGATAGCTTTCTTTGTGTTTTATTATATAGATAACCTAGTTAAAGGATTTCCAAAATTATCTTTTAGGAAAGATAAGATGTGTGATGCATGTCAACTAGAAAAATAAGTAAAATCTACTTTTAAAACAAAAGAAATGATTTCTACTAGTAGGCCTCTCGAATTAAACCATATGGATTTATTTGGTCATACTAGAGTCGCTTTTTTAAATAAAAGTAGATATGTATTTGTTTTAGTAGATGATTTTTCAAGATTTACATGGGTATTCTTTTTAAAACATAAAAATGAAGCCTTTGAAGAATTTGCAAAATTTTGCAAACGTATTCAAAATTAAAAATCTCTACCCATAGTCACTATTAGAAGTGATCATGGTGGAGAATTTGAGAATGAAATGTTTTCAGAATATTGTAACAAGAATGGTATAACACATTTATTTGCATTTCCTAGAGCTTTACCACAAAATGGAGTGGTCGAAAGAATGAATAGGACATTGCAAGAATGTGCACGTACTATGTTTGTTGAAAGCAATTTGCCTAAATACTTCTGGGCTGAAGCTGTTTCTACAGCTTGCTATGTTTTAAATAGAATATTGATTAGGCCAAAGCTTAAGAAAACTTGTTATGAACTTTTTTATGAACGAATTCCTAAAGTATCATATTTTAAAGTATTTGGTTGTAAGTGTTTCATATTAAACACAAAAGATAATCTAGATAAATTTGATGCTAGATCTAATGAAGGTATCTTCATTGGATAATCAAATAGGAGTAAGGCATATAGAATTTTCAATAAGTCAACTTTGACTATTGAAGAATCTATGCATGTTTCATTTGATGAATCTTTACCTTCGTCTAATGTTATTGAAGATGATGAAAATGAATCATCACCACTAGATAACGTTATTAAATCACTAGAGCAAACTACTCTAGATAAGTCAACTGATAGGATTCCTAAGTTGACTGATGTGAATCAGTCGGCTGATGGACTTGTTAAGTCGGCTGATCCTGTTGTGATAACTCAAACTTTACCAAAGTCATTTGTTGAAGTTCGAGATCATCATCATGACTTAATAATTGGTGGAATTTCACATGGTATTCACACAAGATCTCATTTTAACATGATTTCTCATACTGCTTTCTTGTCAGATTTTGAACCGAAAAATATACAAGAAGCATATGAGAATGAGTTTTGGTTGAAGTCCATGCAAAATAAACTTATCCAATTTATAAGAAATGATGTATGGAATTTAGTTCCATGACCTCCTGATCATACAATAATTGGTACCAAATGGGTATTTAAAAATAAGTTAAACGAATCAGGACAAGTCGTTAGGAACAAGGCTAGATTAGTTGCTCAAGGATATAATCAAGAAGAGGGAATTGATTTTGATGAAACATATGCTCTTATTGCTAGACTAGAATCAATTAGGATTTTATTATCTTTTGCGTGTTTTATGAATTTCACACTCTTCCAACTGGATATTAAAAGTGCTTTTTTTAATGGTTTTATTAAGGAGGATGTTTATGTTAAACAACCACCCGGTTTCGAACATGAACAATTTTCAAACCATGTTTTTAAATTGAAAAAGGCTTTATATGGTCTTAAACAAGTACCTCGTGCTGGTTTGATCACTTAAAAACTTTTCTCTTAGAAACTGGTTTTGAAATTGGTAAAGTAGATACTACCTTGTTTATTAGAAAAATAAAGACCGATATTTTAATCATACAAATATATGTAGATGACATAATTTTTGGATCGACTAATAGTAATCTATGTCAAGAGTTTACTAATACCATGAAAAATAAGTTTGAGATGAGTCACATGGGTGAACTCAATTATTTTCTTGAACTACAAATAATACAGTCTCAAAATGACATATTTATGAATCAAGGAAAATATGCTGGATTTACTCTAACGATTTGGCATGGATAACACTAGTAGTAAGACCACACCTATGGCTACTACTACACTTGACAAAGATGAATTAGGTAAGAGTGTCGATTCAAAACTCTATCGAGGTATGATTGGCTCACTTTTATATATAACTGCTAGTAGACCAGATATCATGTGTAGCGTATGTTTGTGTGCTAGATACCAGTCCAATCCAAAAGAATCTCACTTAAAAGTAGTGAAACATATTTTAAGATACATTAAAGGCACATCTGAATATGGTTTGTTTTATCCACGTACCAATAACTTTCAACTTTTGTCGTATAGTGACGCTGATTTTGCTGGTAGTAAAACTGATCATAAAAGTACTAGTGGAACTTGTCACTTTTTGGGACATTAAGTAGTATCTTGGTGCAGTAAAAAGCAAAATTCGGTATCCCTATCTACTACAGAAGCTGAATATATTACTGCAAGTTTGGATTGTGCACAAATTTTATGGATGAAACAAACTTTATTAGATTATGGTATTTCTTTCTCAAGACCCGCTATAATGTGTGATAATACCATTGCTATTAATTTATCTAAAAATCCAGTTCAACACTCACGTACGAAACATATTGATATTCGACATTATTTTCTACATGATCATGTGTTAAAGGGAGATATCATATTGGAATTTTTTTCTACTGATAAACAAGTTGCAGATATATTTACCAAACCTCTTAAAGAAGACACTTTTATCAACTTTAGAAGAGAACTAGGCATTTGCTCATTTCATGACATTTCTTGATTATTTTTTTGTTTAAGTCGATTTATATAGTATTTTCGTTGTCCATATTTTTGACTGAATTTTGTGTTCTGACCAGTCGACTATCTTAAAAACTCAGTCGACTGACAGTAGCTTTATTTATTTTTTTGTTTGGCTTTATTTGCTCTCGACTTAGTCGACTGATATAAAACCCAGTCAACTATCGCGACATCAAATTGACTTTCTAACTCTGAATCGTCACAGTATGAGGCTTCTATCTCTTTCTTTCTTTTACCCTTTTCAATCTCGACCCTTCATTTAGACCCTCTTTCAATCACAGTCGTTTACTTTAAGTAAAAACCCTAAACTCTACTTTTCCCTTTTTCACTTTTTACTTTTTCTCCCCAAAACCTAAGTCGGCTGCTGTGGTTGCTGTTCTTGAAGACCTCTGCTCCTGGCATTAAGTTTTCTGTCCAGATTTGAATCCATTCGGAGTTTCTTCAGTCTTTTATTTCTCTCTAGTTGTGGGTAATCATCTTTCAATCTCTCTCTCTTTTCAAAATTTTCTTGCTTCTCAATATGCCTAAACCCAAAAGATCTAGGGGTTCTAATGTTGAAGAAGAGCAATCTTCTCACAATTACCTACAGTACTTAAGGCACCCTTCTCTTGTTGAGAAGTATTTTATCATTTGCCAAATAATGATCTTTCCAGATCGATTTGTTAATTTCCCCGACTTAGATAGATTTCTGATTGCCCCATTGTTTGAACAATGTGGTTTATTTGAACTTCTATCCTTAGTCAATCTGTAACGCCCCGAATCCCAAATACAACTGAATTCGAGAGTTCTACAGGATCTTTCCACTTCATTTAGTACAATTTTACAAGGAAATTTGAACTTTTTACTTTACATCAGAGTTTACACAAAACTTTACTCTTTAAATTGCACAGTGGAAGTAAAATTACAATATTTAAATAAATGTACAACCACATTGAATAATCTTTAAGCATCTGTTCCTCTTTAATCTTTATCATGTCACTTACCTGCATATAAAACTGTGGGTACGTCAGTTTATTCAACCGACGAACATTATACACGGCCATCCTCTCTATGCCGGAAATAGTATAACTCATTTTCCATATTTAACAAACACAAACTTGTCACATGTCAAACTAAAGGGACTACCCTATTGATGTCGTGTTGTGATTGTGCACTTAGTCCTTAATCTAGTCATTTATGTTACATGACACTAATGCGCACTTGTTCGGATTCTATGCATCCCATACTACATAGGTCCGAGGGCAAGCCCTTAATCGCACTTCATTTATAGGGTTCACTCCCTCGCCATGACTTCATCTACTACTGCAACTACGGTAAGTATCTTAGATGATTTACGAGTACAAGCACGTGTACAAAAAACCTGGAGGGGAATCCCACGTCATGTCACGACGCATCGTGAAGACAGCCTGTGGCAATTCAGCCTCCTTCATAGCACACGATCCTCTTGCAGTCACAAAACATCCCACAAGCATCACCACCGGGACGGTACTCTGGAGCAGTATCCACGTCATGTCACGACGCATTGTGAAGACAGCCTATGAAATACTGTCATGCCGCCAATCCGATGGCCCTCATACTCATGTTTTCTCTTACTTTCATCACATCTCTACTATGTACTAATCCTTAGTTTTTATTAGAATCATGAACAAAATCAAAGCTCTAGAGTTAGCCTCTCCACTAAACCGGACTTATTCATTCATTCAAACATGACCAACCTTGGTCTTTCATTTCAAATTTCATTTCTTTCCAATTGCCGGGGGAGACTTAGTTACTCTTTTGTTTCAATTCCAATTCACAATTTCTAAAGTTGAGCGTTTCCAACTCATAAGTTTCACATGTTGAGTTATCATACTCAAAGGTATTTCTCTTTTCCAATCATGATTTCTAAATTGTTCAATAGTCCATACTTCTACATTAAATTCAATTATTCATCATGTAGCTCATAGAATATTATTTTCACATTAAAACCCACATAACTAATTATTCAATCAAAGATAGACATTTACACTTTATAATTTGTCGCATTACTCTCCAATGAGAATAATTCACATCACTTCACATAATTCCTTTTTATTCGTGTTTCTTTTCTAATATTCCATTTTAAGTATTTAAAGCGATTTGAAAAGCGATTCCCAACGCCCTTCTTCTCCGGCTTTCACTAGCCAGATCCGGCGGATTCTCTCCCCTTCGACCCTCCTCCCCTTCATTAATCTTGATCAGCTCACTCGTATCTCTCGACCCATCTCTTTTTTTAGCCTCTCTCCCTCGTCTCGTTTTTTCATCCCACTCTCCCCCCGGTTTCTCTCTTCGCCGCCCCTCTTTAGTCGTTGCGCTCAAAGTGTTTTCTTCCGTCCCCGGAGGAGATCGCGCCCCCCTTGACAGTTCCCAGCGGTGGCTCTCCGGGAGTTCCAGAGCCCTTCCCTGTCGTTGCGTTGCATCTGGCAGCCCCCTTGCTTAGCGATTTCCTCCAGCGGATCCCATACTCCAGTGGCTCTCCGATGCATCTTTGGTCGGTGTTGGTATTCCCGGTGGAGCTGCGTTACACCCACTGTGAGTATACTGTATTATTTGTGCGCTGTGGGTTGTGTTGGTCCTTGGTAATGCATCATTGTATCTAGTGGATTGGAATTGCTAAGCGATTTTTTAGATTGTGTTCGATATCGTTGTTTCATTGCTTTGGAACTGAGCTTCAGTTCTCGAGTGTCTTGCGGTTAATTATCTCTATTGTTCTTCTCTTCCCCCGGCGGCTCCGTTCCGTCTATACTTGGTTTCAGCGTTTCTCTGAGCTATAAGCATCATTTCGCTCAAGATTAGCTTCGTTCTATTATTTCTTCCCTGATTGATTCTCTTCTCCTTCCTTTTCTCACTATTTTGGGGGTGTTTTTAGCCCCCTGGTGCTCCTCGGTTTACATCCTTGGTGTTGTTTGGCACACTTGGGACTATTCTGTCCCCCTTTTTGAGCAGTGTATTTTCCTGGTGTACTGTTAGGCATTGTTGGTCTGATTCCTACGATGCATCTCGCCGAGCATGATGCTAAGTCCCAAAATTTAGTGTCGGGCTTAGTATCGCTAAGGGAAGTGTATTCTCCTCGATCCGATAACTCATATCATTCTCAGCGCTCTGCATTCTCCACTATTTTCTCTTCCTCTAGTAGGTCCGACCTCTTGTGGTTTGGCTTCAAATGCCTTCTTCCCGGGCATTTCAAACGCGAGTGCATGAATAAAATTAGGTGCATTTTTTGTGATAAATTTGGTCACTCGCGCAGTAGATGCTTTTCTCTTCAAAAACTACTTGGTTTCCCTAAAGGTCATCTCCTTCCGGCCAAACTTCTCTCCTTCCTAAACTACGCCCTTTTAAAGACCAAGTACCTTGCTAACTTGGCTAGGAAGTCGAGTTTTGTTACTGGTAAGGAACTCAAATCCTTGGCAGTTATTGTAATACCCTGATTTTTGAATATATGAGAGATTATTTATTTTTATATATGGTGTGCATGTGTAATATTGTTGGCCATTATTTACTTTTCATGATGAATAAGAGTATTGCTTTATAAAGTATTTTTCCCTAAAGCCCAAATGTTAATAACTATTTTGGCCCAATTGATTCTAAGCCCATGAAATTAATCTTTTATTATTTTTCTACAACTTGTATGTGTAATATTTCTTTTAAAGAGACTTATTATTTTATGCACAAGTTCTTGTAGGGGTGATTTGTGCATGCACGTGCATTTCACATACACGTGCATTGAGCACACCTTTGGCCGGATTGTGGTGAGTGGGTGTGAGATCATGGGCGGTTTATATGAGGTGTGGGTAGTTTTCACAACTCCCTAGTCCATCCTAGCCCTTGATCCTACAACTCCCTAGTGCATCCTAGCCCTCCATCTCACTCAAATTTGTGTATAAATACCCCCCTCTCATCCATTGTTCTTTACACTAGATTATTTTATAAGATTATTATTGTGAGAGGTTGTGTGTGGAGGCCGGGCATCATTCTCTGGAGATCTTCGGCAAGGAGCAAGGAGCAAGGAGTGCTGCGCTGCAGTAAGGAGTTTTTCTGGATTCGATTACTTCGTCTAATAAGGTGGGTGTTTCTCAGGACTTCTAATGTAGGAATTATACCATGATTATGATATTTGTTGCCATGTTTTTGAAAGAGTAAATTCAATGTATTAGAGTCTGCCTGAGTATGTTTATGATGATAATTGTGGGGGACAATTAGTGGAACAATGACACTACAACCAATGACAAATTGGGTCGGTACAGTCGACTGCCGTAAGGATAAGTCGACTGGTACGAGACATCCGTTACATGCTTGTTAGAAGTTTCATGACATATATGTGTATTATTAAAATGAAGTAGTAAGACTAAACTCATAATTCTTCATGATGAACATGGCTAAGTAGACATGGGCATGTGGAAAAAGAACTAGGGGACAAATAATAAAAACTGAGAATGACTGGTACAGTCGACTGATGTTCGGAGTAGTCGACCGATGTATTGATTAAACTATGAATATGCCTGAAATTCCATGAAATGAGATATGTTTCCATTGTGATTGTCCTAGTGTAATTGAGAATCATGTTTTATCTCTGCACGGAAGTTATGAATAAGTGTAAATGCATGTTTAAAGTATTTTCTTAAAGAAAAGATAACAGTAGTAACTTGAAATTCCATGATGCGATGTTACTGAACAAGTAAGAAGTATTGTGCTTATGAAACATGAATGTATGTATATTGTGATTTAACATCATGATGCAAGTGTATGTAAGAACTATAAGAAGGATAATCCCTTAATTTGAAATATGAATCTGTCCAGTCGACTGAATGCGCGTAGCAAGTCGACTGAGCTGAACCTGATAATGTACTATTAAAAATCCCAGGACAGACGACTGATGGATGAACAGTCGACTGTCACGTGGATAACATTCTTTGAACATGAAAAGTTGCAGGACAGCCGACTGGCCGTGTGCTGCAGTCGACTCTCCCGAGTGTTTATGATGAACTTGTAGTGACTGTGCGAGTCGACTGGTATCCTTCCAAGTCGACTGTACAGAGTGGATTTTGATATGTCAGAGATTCTAGTGTTGATTATTGCTGAAAGTTGTGAACTTTATGATTGATGTCAATGAACTCTTTTATGGTTGTATGAATATATATGAAAAGAATCATAGATGTGAGTTGAGAATTAAATGAACATGAAAAGGCTAAGATCATGATAAGAAAGTCTGTGAGGCTCTAAATTGAATTATGAGCTGAAAATGCTCAATTGGAAGTTGTGAATTGTAAATTGAAACCAAGAGTAGCTAAGTCTCCTCCGGCAATGGAAATGAAATGAAATTGAAAAGAAGACCAAGGTTGGTCATGTGTAAATGAAATGAATAAGTCCGGTTTGGTGGAGAGGCTAACTCTAGAGCTTTGATTTGTATTCATGATTCTAATATTTAGTACATAGTGAAGAGGTGATGAAAGTGAGAGAAAAACATAAGTATGAGAACTAGGGTTTACGGTGCGGGTGTGTGAACCGCAGAATGCATGCTTGATGAGTCAAGACATGGCGCGGGCACAACTCAGAATGATCGGACTTTAGTCACGCTTGTGGGATGTTTGGTGACTGCAAGAGGATCGTGTTCAGGGAGGAGGCTGAATTGCCGCAGAATGCATGCTTGATGAGTCAAGACATGGCGTGGGGTTCCCCTCCAGGGTCCAGGACACGTGCTTGTATTCATAGATCATCTAGGATACTCACTGTAATTACAGAAGTAGATTAAGTCATGGCGAGGGATTGAACCCTACAAAATGAAGAACGGTTAAGAGGCTTGCCCTCGGATCTATGTAGTATGGGATGCATAGAATCCGAACAAGTGCGCATTAGTGTCATGTAAATTAAGAAATTGCATTAAGGATTAAGTGCACGATCACGACACGACATTATTAAGATTTTTCCCCCTTACTTTAATTGTTATGTGAACAAGTTGTGATCTGTTAAGAAATGAGAATCGTTATACAGTTTCTGGCATAGAGAGGATGGCCATGTATAATTATCGTCGGTTGAATAAACTAACGTACCCACAGTTTTGTATGAAGGATAAATTACATGTTAAAGAGGAATGGATGCATAAAGATTTACCATGTTGTTGTATATTTATGTAAATATTGTATATTCTTACTTCCGCTGTGCAAAATGAAAAGTGTAATAAGATGTAAACTCTGATGTAAAGTGAAAAGTTTAAATTCCTTATAAAATTGTACTGAAAAAAGTGAAAAGATCCTGTAGAACATCTCGAATTCAGTGTTTTTGGGATTCGGGGCGTTACAGAGTGGTATCAGAGCCACGCTTTCTATGCTTTCCTGTTGGTACAAATTTATAAGGAACGACACCCTAGATGTGGACATTAGAGTGTGTGTCTGAGTTTGGAGATTTAAATGTAAGTGACATACATTTGTGTTGCTCTATGACTTATGCTTCTTTCCCTCTATTCTAAGATGGCTGATCACTTCGACCCTGCTGGAGGCGACGACTGGCATATCATTGAGGAAGAGTACCATCCTGGACAGGCTGATTCTGAGGATGAGTATCACCCTGGGCAAGCAGATTCCGATGAGGAGGAGTGGCCTGAATCTCGAGAGATTACCCCACCTCCGGATTCGTCTGACGATTCTTCTTCCGATGAAGAAGAGGGACCAGCTCTGAGTAGCACTGTGGCTTCTCTTCAGAGGCAGGTGGAAACACTGCGAGAGAGAGTTGGAGTATTGGAAGCTCAACTGGCGAAGCGAAAGGACGATTTTTCTATTCTCAGTCACCGAGTTTGGGAACTTGAGAAGAGAAAGAACCTGACAGATGTACTGAAGGACGAAGTCGATGAACTACCGGATGAACTTCGAGCAGCGAAAAGGACCCGTAGGGATTAGATTGTCTTAGTTTCTACTATCTTCTATTCTGATGTTAAGAAATATTTTTAATTCGAATGTATAAACTTTGAAATTCAATGAAATGCAAGTTGGTTTAAGTTCTTGTCTTATACTTCAAATTTAATGGATCTTTTGCATCAGAATATGTCGAGAAGAGGAGCTAGGAGTGGGGAAGGTTTGGATCTGGAGACCGAGCTTGCAAGGGTCTACCAGACGCTGAATGCAGTGGCTATGAATCAAGGAAGGGGGCCTGTGAATCCAGTGCCCGAGGAGATTAAGCTGGTGGAATCGTTCAAGAGAATGAAACCACCTGTATTCGAGGGTAAGTCAGACCCAGATGCGGCTGACAACTGGATTCGGCAAGTGGAGACAATCTTTGAGGTGTTGGAGACACCAGAGGGCAGCAAGGTCAAGTTGGCAACTTTGCAATTCGAGAAGGATGCGGCTGTTTGGTGGCAGTCGATGAAGAGGACCATGGGAGGTATAGTGCTTGGCTGGGCGGAATTCCTAGAGGAATTTCACAGTCACTATTTCCCCTCCGATGTTCAGGAGAAGAAGGCCATGGAGTTTCTGTCGCTTCAGCAAGGCAGCATGTCAGTGAGGGAGTATGAGACTAAGTTCACTCAGCTCTCTATGTATGCTCCAGAACTGGTGATGGATGAGGCTAAGAAGGCCCGTAAGTTCGAGCATGAACTGAGACCCAGCTTGAGATCCCGGATGATACCTCTTGGTATCAGGCAATTTGACAAGTTGGTCAAGAGGGCGGCAGCAACGGAGGCAGGTATGGAGCAGTTCCATGTTTCTCAGAACCAGAGGAACAACTGGCAGTCCGGGAAGAGGCCCGCCAATTCTGGGAGTTTCAAGGGGCAACCATCTGCACAGAGGTTCAAACCGACAGGGGCGAACGCTATTGGTGTGGCTGGAGGACCTGGGAACAATGTGGTGAGACCTTCTACAGTCACTTGCTACAACTGTGGTGAAGCGGGACATTACCAATCTCGATGTCCCAAACTACGGGCTGGCAGTCACAATGTGCCAATACAGCAGACTGGGAAGAGGCCGTACCAACCAGGGCGAGTATTTGCCTTGACGGAAGCTGATGCTGAGAAAGCAGATCAAGTCATCTCTGGTACGAGGGCTGATGTTTAGTGGTTTTTGTCATTTCTTCTTCTCGTTCATATTGTGAAACTGTTATGTAATGGTGTGTATTATATAACAGGAGAACTCTATCTTAATGGAATGAAAGCTGTTGTATTGTTCGATACTGGATCCTCTCATACTTTTGTGTCTCCTAAGTTTGCTAAAGTGTTGGAAGTGGAACCAAAGACTTTTCCAGGCAAGATCTTAGCAGTAGCTACTCCATCAGGGGAAACTTTGACCACTGATCGGTATTACGTTGATTGCGAGATCGTGATTGGAGATCGAATCTTTGGCATCGATCTGATCGAGCTGACTATCTTAGGAGTCGATGTTATCATTGGCATTGATTGGATGTCGGTGTACAGTGCAAGCATCGAATGCAAGACCAAGACGGTAACAGTGAAGGCTCCAGGTGGACCTGAAGTCACTTTCCAAGGGAAGCAGAAGTGTGCTAAGCTGGTGGCAACTATCCGCAAGGAAGAGACCCCTGTGGAATTGCAAGGGATTCCTGTGGTTCGGGACTATCCGACTGTGTTCTTGGAAGATTTTCCTGGGTTACCTCCGAATCGTGATGTAGAGTTCAGCATCACTGTTCAACCGGGAAGTGCACCAATTTCTAAGGCACCATATAGGATGGCTCCAGTGGAACAGGATGAGGTGAAACGGCAGATTGAGGAACTGTTGGAGAAAGGCTTTATTCAACCTAGTGCGTCACCTTGGGGAGCACCAGTGCTTTTGGTAAAGAAGAAGGATGGATCGATGAGAATGTGTATCGATTACCGAGAGCTGAATAAGGTCACTGTTCAGAATAAGTATCCGATTCCTCGAATTGATGACTTGTTCGATCGTCTACAAGGAGCAGCTGTATTCTCCAAAATAGATCTTCGATCAGGATATCACCAAGTGCGAGTGAAAGCTGAAGATGTGCACAAAACTGCATTTAGAACTCGGCATGGGCATTACGAATTCTTAGTTATGCCATTCGGAGTGACGAATGCACCCGCAATCTTCATGGATCTAATGAACAGAGTTCTGAGGCCGTTTATTGATTCTTTCGTCGTGGTGTTCATCGACGATATTCTCGTGTACTCCAAGTCAGAAGAGGAGCACACAGAGCATCTTGCAGCAGTGTTGAAGAAACTGGAAGAGCAGAAGTTGTATGCCAAGTTATCCAAGTGTGATTTCTGGAAATCTGAAGTGGCATTCCTAGGTCACATCCTTTCTAAGGAGGGAGTGGCAACTGACCCTCAGAAGATAGCGGCAGTGAGAGATTGGGCTAGGCCTACTACAGTGAAGGAAGTCAGAAGTTTCCTTGGGATGACTGGATATTACAGGAGATTCATTCAAGGTTATGCTCAGATAGCTGTACCGCTTACTGGACTGACCAAGAAGAATGTGAGCTTCAAGTGGACTGAGCAATGTGAGGCGAGCTTTCAGGAGTTGAAAGAGAAGCTGACTACTGCACCTATTTTGGCTTTGCCTAGAGCAGGTGTCGAGTATGATGTTTATAGCGATGCTTCACATCGTGGGCTTGGTTGTGTCTTAATGCAAGAAGGTAGAGTAATCGCTTATGGGTCTAGGCAACTACGCCCACATGAGAAGAATTACCCGACTCATGATCTAGAGTTGGCTGCGATTATCTTTGCCCTAAAGCAATGGAGGCACTATGTGTACGGTGAGAAGTTGAATATGTACACAGACCACAAGAGCTTGAAATATATATATCAGCAGAGGGATCTCAATCTGAGGCAGCGGAGATGGTTGGAAGTGCTCGAGGACATGCGACCTGAGATCAAGTATCATCCTGGAAAGGCTAATGTTGTTGCTGATGCACTTAGTCATAAGAGCATTTTGGCTAGTTTGATTACAACTCAGGAGCATCTGATTGAGGAGTTGGATCGGGCAGGTATTGAGGTTTTCTTGCAAGGATTGGGAGCATTTTTGGCTCAGTTGAGGCTTCAGCCTACTTTGAATGCAAGGATCATTGCAAGTCAGGAGGTTGATGCTGATATTTTGGAGATGAAGGAACAGGTTAGTGCTGGCAGGTTGCCCGGATTTCAAATCAGGGATGGAGTGCTGTGGTTCGGAGATAGACTATGTGTTCCAAATCAGGCGGACCTGAAAAAGAGTATTCTTCAGGAGGCGCATGCTACTCTTCTGTCTGTACATCCTGGGAGTACTAAGATGTACAAAGACATCAAACAGCATTTCTGGTGGTCAGGTTTGAAGAGGGATGTAGCTGAATTTGTTGCGAAGTGTGAGGTTTGTCAGCAAGTCAAAGCCGAAAATCAGAGACCCGGAGGTCTATTACAGCTGTTACCTATTCCGGAATGGAAGTGGGATAACATCAGTATGGATTTCATCACTGGATTGCCTAAGAGTCCTAAAGGCAATGATGCGATTTGGATTATAGTCGATCGACTAACCAAGTCCGCTCACTTTTTGGCGATGAAACTCACTGGTTCGATGGACAAGTTGGCTGAGTTGTATGTTGGTGAGATTGTCCGACTTCATGGTGTTCCCTCAACTATTGTGTCTGATCGAGATGCGCGGTTTACTTCGCATTTCTGGAGGATTCTTCAGACAGCTTTGGGTACCAAGACAGATTTCAGCACTGCTTTTCATCCGCAAACCGATGGGCAGACCGAGAGAGTCAATTGTATTCTTGAGGATATGCTTCGGTGTTGTATACTAGACTTTGGAGGCAGTTGGGAAAGGCATTTACCTTTGGTAGAGTTTGCCTACAACAACAGTTTTCAGGCTAGCATCGGGATGGCGCCGTACGAAGCTTTGTATGGTAGGAATTGCAGAACACCTGTTTGTTGGTACGAAGTTGGTGAGCGGCAGTTGTTTGGTCCTGAGCTTGTACAGCAGACTTCTGAGAAGATTGTTCTGATCAGGAAAAGGTTGGTGGAAGCTCAGAGCAGGCAGAAAAGCTATGCAGACAACCGGAGAAGGGACCTTGAGTTTGAGGTTGGTGACTTCGTCTTTCTGAAGGTATCACCCAGTAAAGGTGTCGTTCGATTTGGCAAAGGAGGGAAGTTAGCCCCGAGGTTTATAGGCCCGTATAAGATATTGAAAAGGATCGAGAAAACTGCTTACCGGCTTGAATTACCGGAAGAGTTGTCTCAGGTGCACAATGTCTTCCATGTGTCTATGCTGAGAGGTTATATCCCAGATCCGAGTCATCATTTGCCTGAAGTGCCGGAAGGTTTGCAATTGGATCTGAACTACATCGAGTCTCCTGTAGAGATTATTGACCGTAGGGAGAAAGTCTTGAGGAATAAGACTATACCGATGGTCAAGGTGGTCTGGAGAAATCATTTGGTTGAAGAGGCTACTTGGGAGTCTGAGGAGAGGATGTTGAAGGATTATCCTGAGCTTTTTGCTTGATTGTATTTTTGTATCTTTTTGTTCTTGTGTTGTGTTGTATCTTTGTTTTCTCGCTCTCGACTGTAGTTCCGGGGACGGAACTATTCTAAGGAGGGAGTGATGTGATACCCTGATTTTTGAATATATGAGAGATTATTTATTTTTATATATAGTGTGCATGTGTAATATTGTTGGCCATTATTTACTTTTCATGATGAATAAGAGTATTGCTTTATAAAGTATTTTTCCCTAAAGCCCAAATGTTAATAACTATTTTGGCCCAATTGATTCTAAGCCCATGAAATTAATCTTTTATTATTTTTCTACAACTTGTATGTGTAACATTTCTTTTAAAGAGACATATTATTTTATGCACAAGTTCTTGTAGGGGTGATTTGTGTATGCACGTGCATTTCACATACACGTGCATTGAGCACACCTTTGGCCGGATTGTGGTGAGTGGGTGTGAGATCATGGGCGGTTTATATGAGGTGTGGGTAGTTTTCACAATTCCCTAGTCCATCCTAGCCCTTGATCCTACAACTCCCTAGTGCATCCTAGCCCTCCATCTCACTCAAATTTGTGTATAAATACCCCCCTCTCATCCATTGTTCTTTACACTAGATTATTTTATAAGATTATTATTGTGAGAGTTTGTGTGTGGAGGTCGGGCATCATTCTCTGGAGATCTTCGGCAAGGAGCAAGGAGCAAGGAGTGCTGCGCTGCAGTAAGGAGTTTTTCTGGATTCGATTACTTCGTCTAATAAGGTGGGTGTTTCTCAGGACTTCTAATGTAGGAATTATACCATGATTATGATATTTGTTGCCATATTTTTGAAAGAGTAAATTCAACGTATTAGAGTCTGCCTGAGTATGTTTATGATGATAATTGTGGGGGACAATTAGTGGAACAATGACACTACAACCAATGACGAATTGGGTCGGTACAGTCGACTGCCGTAAGGATAAGTCGACTGGTACGAGACATCCGTTACATGCTTGTTAGAAGTTTCATGACATATATGTGTATTATTAAAATGAAGTAGTAAGACTAAACTCATAATTCTTCATGATGAACATGGCTAAGTAGAAATGGGCATGTGGAAAAAGAACTAGGGGACAAATAATAAAAACTGAGAATGACTGGTACAGTCGACTGATGTTCGGAGTAGTCGACCGTTGCATTGATTAAACTATGAATATGCCTGAAATTCCATGAAATGAGATATGTTTCCATTGTGATTGTCCTAGTGTAATTGAGAATCATGTTTTATCTTTACACGGAAGTTATGAATAAGTGTAAATGCATGTTTAAAGTATTTTCTTAAAGAAAAGATAACAGTAGTAACTTGAAATTCCATGATGCGATGTTACTGAACAAGTAAGAAGTATTGTGCTTATGAAACATGAATGTATGTATATTGTGATTTAACATCATGATGCAAGTGTATGTAAGAACTGTAAGAAGGATAATCTCTTAATTTGAAATATGAATCTGTCCAGTCGACTGAATGCGCGTTGCAAGTCGACTGAGCTAAACCTGATAATGTACTGTTAAAAATCCCAGGACAGACGACTGATGGATGAACAGTCGACTGTCACGTGGATAACATTCTTTGAACATGAAAAGTTGCGGGACAGCTGACTGGCCGTGTGCAGCAGTCGACTCTCCCGAGTGTTTATGATGAACTTGTAGTGACTGTGCGAGTCGACTGGTATCCTTCCAAGTCGACTGTACAGAGTGGATTTTGATATGTCAGAGATTCTAGTGTTGATTATTGCTGAAAGTTGTGAACTTTATGATTGATGTCAATGAACTCTTTTATGGTTGTATGAATATATATGAAAAGAATCATAGATGTGAGTTGAGAATTAAATGAACATGAAAAGGCTAAGATCATGATAAGAAAGTCTGTGAGACTCTAAATTGAATTATGAGCTGAAAGTGCTCAATTGGAAGTTGTGAATTGTAAATTGAAACCAAGAGTAGCTAAGTCTCCCCCGGCAATGGAAATGAAATGAAATTGAAAAGAAGACCAAGGTTGGTCATGTGTAAATGAAATGAATAAGTCCGGTTTGGTGGAGAGGCTAACTCTAGAGCTTTGATTTGTATTCATGATTCTAATATTTAGTACATAGTGAAGAGGTGATGAAAGTGAGAGAAAAACATAAGTATGAGAACTAGGGTTTACGGTGCGGGTGTGTGAACCGCAGAATGCATGCTTGATGAGTCAAGACATGGCGCGGGCACAACTCAGAATGATTGGACTTTAGTCACGCTTGTGGGATGTTCGGTGACTGCAAGAGGATCGTGTTCAGGAGGAGGCTGAATTGCCGCAGAATGCATGCTTGATGAGTCAAGACATGGCGTGGGGTTCCCCTCCACGGTCCAGGACACGTGCTTGTACTCATAGATCATCTAGGATACTCACTGTAATTACAGAAGTAGATTAAGTCATGGCGAGGGATTGAACCCTACAAAAATGAAGAACGGTTAAGAGGCTTGCCCTCGGATCTATGTAGTATGGGATGCATAGAATCCGAACAAGTGTGCATTAGTGTCATGTAAATTAAGAAATTGCATTAAGGATTAAGTGCACGATCACGACACGACATTATTAAGATTTTTCCCCCTTACTTTAATTGTTATGTGAACAAGTTGTGATCTGTTAAGAAATGAGAATCGTTATACTGTTTCTGGCATAAAGAGGATGGCCATGTATAATTATCGTCGGTTGAATAAACTGACGTACCCTACAGTTTTGTATGAAGGATAAATTACATGTTAAAGAGGAATGGATGCATAAAGAGTTACCATGTTGTTGTACATTTATGTAAATGTTGTATATTCTTACTTCCGCTGTGCAAAATGAAAAGTGTAATATGATGTAAACTCTGATGTAAAGTGAAAAGTTTAAATTCCTTGTAAAATTGTACTGAAGAAAGTGAAAAGATCCTGTAGAACATCTCGAATTCAGTGTTTTTGGGATTCGGGGCGTTACAGTTATCCTTTCTCCAGCTTTGACCTCCACCATCTCTTCCATTGCCCATAATGATTCCATTGCCTATCTTCGACTTCCTAATATTGCTAACCTTTTTAGGGACCGTAAGATGTTTTCGCAACTGGTCTCCTTCCCTAGATTGGGTCATTACAAGGTTCCTGGCCCAAGTTCTTCAGTGGCGCCTTCACTGAAGTTGAATTTGGTTAATCCCGAAGGCTTATTTAAATCCTTCGTCCCTTATAGTTCTTGGTATCGAAGTATGTTTGGGCAAGCTATGCATCGTTGCATTTCAGGCCCTCTGACGGTTACTTTCAAGGCGCATCCTTCTTCTAAGGCTCATTCAATTTTTTATAATTATCCCTGTTCTATGATGTTTTCTTCTCCCAAACTTTCGTCATTCTCTTTTCATTTTCCGGGGTGCATCTTTTCGTTGTACCAAGTTTTTGGGATTCGAACTTGGATCTATCACCTCCTAATGGAGGCGTTGCACAACCTGCAACCTCGTCCCCCCAAGCTTTCGCCTTTACTTTCCTTTCTCCCGCTTCCCCTGCCTTCGTAATCCCAGCACTATAGCACCTTTAGCGGATTCCAGTATGCTATTTCCTTCTTTTTTCATCATCCAAGATGTTCCTAGCAGGTCGATCCCCGATGCAGTTTTGTCACCTTTGGTGAAGGAAATCCCCTCCACCATCAAGCGAAAATACAACAAGAAAGTCTATTGTAACTTGCAGAAACGGGTGAGCGCTCGTATCCTGCCTAGAAAAGCAGCATCTATTTCCGAGGATTAGCTTCTTCGGGTTTGAGTCCCTCCCTTCCCTTTTGGGTCAGTGAGCGGTGCGCCGTGACTCCACTTCCTTCTAGTGTCAGATCATTGTGCGTTGTGAGTGGGAGGTCGTTTGTCCTCTTGGGAGCGTCAGGGCGCTCCGTCTCATTCCCATTCTTCCCGGCTTACGGCTTTGTTCCCCAGTGCGGAGTTTTCCCATTTTGATCGAAGTTGATCCCCTCTTATCTCGCCAGAGCTTCGGTACCGTCTTCTGCCTTAGAGCTGTGGGTGTTGCTTTCTTCTTCTGTGCTGCTTTGTCTGCTCTTCTACCTCTGCTCAGTTGAGTCTCGCCGTTTTGTCGACACCCTTGATATTGGCAATGCGACACCTCCGTTGTGCCGCTAGAGTTTATCCATTGGACTGCTAGCGGATTGGGATGCTTTCGTGGGGGAGTTTTGTTTGTCGGTTTCATGGCCCAGTCTTCCAGTCCTGATCCTCTATCGGTTTCAGTGGTCTGGATTGCCCGGCAGATGGTCTCACCGTTTGTTCCGCCCCCTTGTCTTGGCGTGGGCATTTACTGTGGCGCTGTTATCTATTCTATTGGCTCATCAGCCTTTGTTTGTTTTATTTATTGCTCGCTTATTATTGTTTTACATCTTGTAAAGCCTTCGATTATTTATTTGTAATTTAACTATTATTATTGATATATATATTTTTTGATGGCTGGAGCCTTTTGGCTCTATCCGATTCATCAAAAAAAGTCTTTTGTAAAATACAACTTTATACAAATGCAAGTATAGAACTTATAGTTCTAAATTATACTTTTATTCTCTAAACATGCTCCACTTCATGCAAATAATCCTCAAATTATTTTTCATAAACTCCACATATTTTTAAGATAATAATCATATTTTTTTCCTTATTTTTTTTTATCATTAAAACACCTAAAAAATTGTTTTTCCCACAATATAAACACACAGCCGAAGCCCAGGGTCGAACCAGCGACCACATGGAACCCAACCGAAGGCACAGGCCACTAGGCCGAGCGCTGCACACGTTTAGAAGAGAGGGCGAGGGCATTAAATGCTCTTGGCCGAACTGATTATTTTAAAATGTTCGAAACAAAAAAGAATGGTGTCAACGGGATTTGATCCCTCAACCTCAGAGATTCCCCCCGCATATACTGTAGCAATTAAGAGTGATCCGACCACTCGAGCTATAGGCTCGGGTTGTCACGAGTATAATTTGAAATTTATTTAAATCAATGCTCTCTGTTATTAAAAATATTTCGATGTTCATCAAAATCTCATTTCAAATTACTCTTACTAATGTACTGTAAAAATTCCAGATTAATCATTTCCATCATGAATTATACCCCAGTATATAAAAAATAATTTTCTTAAATGATTAAACATATTTTTCCCAATAATTAACACATATCTACCATACAATTTCGTTAATTTGATATACTACTACTAATACATTCTCTTTCGACATTTTAATTTCACTAATCTCTACACCAATTTTCTGCTCTTAATCATTTCACAAACATAACAATTGCATCCTAATTCATTCATTACAACGTCGTAACAAAAATTCTATTTTAGCACATAAAGCAATGTTGTCAATCCACTAATTTTTGCACATAATTTTTAATGCTAATAACGAAGGTTTCTTTACACAATTCATAGCCATGATTATATCGCACGCAACTTGAATTTTAATAATAGAGCCACATACAATTGCATATCAACAATTCAATCAATTTAGTTCATTTTTCCAATTAAATGTGTACTCTTATTAATCTTTTCATGCTTCATTCCTTCCATTCAATCTAGCATGCATTTCTAATTAGAAATATAGAAAATTTACCCACCTTATTGAAGAAAAGTACAATCTAGCAACCTCTTAAACGAATGTCCTTGCAAACGAACGATTCTCCTCCTCGTCGACGCGCACACAAGCCAAGCCCGAGCACTCCACAAGCCAAACCCGAGCACCTTGTTTGATGAAAGCCGGCCTCTTCTCTCCCACACACTCTCAATCTTTTACTCACTTAATAAACTACTAGGTATTGTATTTAGAACTATAGGTTTGGAGGAAATAATAGCACCAGAATACTAGCCAAATGGGGGGTATTTAAACTAAAAATCTAGGAAAATGGATGGCTAAGATTGAAGTAGGAGTTAGGAACAAATGGTTTAGATTTAAGGAGGAGTTACACTAACTACCCATAATCAAGTAACCACCTCCACCATGACTCCACTCAAATTTTGATTTCCCTCCCAAAGCACAACCGGCCAAGCAAGTGTGTATATGCACGTGTACGTGTAGTGCACGTGTATGCGACTTGGTCTCCATTTAAAAATTTGTACATGATGTTTTACATAAAAATAATCTTTAAATTGTATCCTACATTACAAGTTGTATTTAAAAACAAAATAGCTCATGGACTTTAGTTTATGGGCCAAAATAATAATTATAAAAGAAAATAAATGAATTAAATTTTGGGCTTTAAGAAGAAAAGGCTTTATTTTTGTCTAATTGAAAGAAGACTTTGTATAAAATAATTAAAAGCACATATTTAAATATTTATACTCATCATAATGAAAATAATCATAACATTTAATTCAACCAAAAAATATTGCACGTGCACACTACGTGCAAAATAAAATAATTTTTCATTAAATAAAAAATCGGGGCATTACACAATCTACCCTATTACTATCCCCAACTCATATATTTGTTTTATACAAATATAAAGGTTGCAACATCCGAGGATGTTAATGAAATATTTTTCACTACAACGGTGAAAAATGTTCAAATAAAAATAACTGCTGAAAAATTAGAGAATATTTTGAATATCTCTAATGAAGGGTTGGATTTAGGGGAAATTGAAATGGATGATTGTTGCTGCTGATTTCCGTGTGGGGGCAATCAGATAAACTTGTAGATTCGCAAGAACTCGAATAGGTCAAATCTGACCACTTCATTGTTGATAAGCTGGCTCCTTGGTGCTCCCGTAGGCCTGTACAAACGTTCGAAACATCAGGATGGATCCCAGCGATGAACCCTCCGATGCTCTTGTCAGAACTCAGAAAAAGAAAGAAAAGAGCTTTAGGTAGACAAGGAGTGATCACCTTGTAACGATAGGAGGTAGAGGGGTATTTATAGTCGCTATGGAGATCTGTTTCAGGATAAGAACGAATCCCTACTTCTTGGTGTGGCTGGATAGAGGTGGTTAGAACCACTTCCTCAGGATAAGGACGAGCCAGGATTTCCTCATATCCTGTTGAACTGGTCCTTAACAGGTTGTGACCCATTCTCTGTTGAACAGAACCGTTCGCGGGTTATCGGGCCCAAGAGAAGAGACCCGGTTCCCATTTCGGATCCATCTGTAAGCGAAATTACCATCTTGCCCCTGTAACTTTAATATTCATGCCCAATTTGAACGATTCCAATTTAACCCCATATTTAGCCATATCATGAGCCCCCCACTCCCAAAGACTGTGTATTACAGCCTTTAGGGAATAGTTTTGTTGTCTTAATAGCGTATAGGGCTTTATTGGAGTTCTTAAAGGGGGCTCGAATCTTGTTTGAGGAGCAGCGGTGCTTTCTGAGCTGGTAGCATGCCTAAGATTGCTTCTCTGGATTTTTGATGATTTTCCTCGATTTTTAATTATTTTTCGGATCATTTATTCAATTTTGCGAAGCGATGATTTATTTTTCGGGAGCATTAATTAATTATTCTAATCAATAATTATTTACCCAGGGGCTTAGAAATATTTCCCTAAATTTATAATTATTTCTTAGAATTTCTAATTAATTTTCCTGAATTTTTATTCTTTTTTTTGCAATTTTTAAATAATAATTCGAATTAATAATTAAAAAATGATTTTTAACCACCTAATTATGACATGGCATGATCTGGATCGTTCATCAGCCCTCGGCACGGAATCCTGAACGATCAGACAGCAGAACGACGCTAGGTGCCGTGGCTGCATCTGGAGCGTCAATCAGGCCGTGACGAGAGTTTTGAGACATTTGACGGCTCTTATGGCTCGGCGGCATATTCTCGATATGAGCTGCTCGGTGCTCTAGTCACTCAGATTGGGATTCCGAGTGACGTGGCACAATCTGGGATGTCCGTCTGGCTTCGGCGCGAACATCTTGACGATCGGACAGTTGATTATTTGGCCACGTGGCTGGATCAGGGATGCCCATCAGGTTGTGGCACAAATTTGGAGACTATCTGACGGCTCTCATAGATCGGCAGTATTTTTTCATATGAGCAACTCGGTGCTCTAGTCGCTCGGATTGGGATTCCGAGCGACGTGGCACAATCTGGGATGTCCATCTGGCATTGGCGTGAACATCTTGATGATCAGACGATTAATCTGTATTTGGCCACGTAGCTGGATCAGGGATGCCCATCAGGTTGTGGCATGAATTTGGAGATGATCTGACGGCTCTTGTAGCTCGGCAGTATTTTCTCCATATGAGTAGCTCGGTGCCACAGTTGCTCGGATTCTGGTTCCGAGCAATGCGACATAATCTGGGCCGTCTGATGAAGATTAGGCACGAATCTCGATGCAAGAGGTATGGATCTCAAGAAGAACGTGATTTCTGTCGACGCGGCAAGATCTGAGCCGTCTGATTGAGATCAGGCGCAAATCACGAGGAGAAAGTTGTTTTTCTCCAATACGCAGCTCGGTGTCACAGTTGCTCGGATTTTGGTTCCGAGCGACATGGCACAATCTGGGACGTCTGATGAAGATCAGGCGCGAATCTCGATGCAAGAGGCATGGATCTCAAGAAGAACGTGACTTCTATCGACGCGGCGAGATTTGAGCCGTCTGATTGAGATCAGGCACGAATCACGAGGAGGAAGTTGTTATTCTCTAATACGCAGCTCGGTGTCACAGTTGCTCGAATTTTGGTTCCGAGCGACGTGGCACATTCTAGGCCGTCTGATGAAGATCATGCGCGAATCTCGATGCAAGAGGCATGGATCTCGAGAAGAACGTGATTTCTGTCGATGCGACGAGATCTGAGCATCTGATTGAGATTAGGCATGAATCACGAGGAGAAAGTTGTTTTTCTCTAATACGCAGCTCGGTGTCACAGTTGCTCGGATTTTGGTTCTGAGCGATGTGGCACAATCTGGGCCGTCTGATGAAGATTAGGTGCGAATCTCGATGCAAGAGGCGTGGATCTTGAGAAGAACGTGACTTATGTCGACGCGGCGAGATCTGAACCGTCTGATTGAGATCAGGCACGAATCGCGAGAAGAAAGTTATTTTTCTCCAATACGCAGCTCGGTGTCACAGTTGCTCAGATTTTGGTTCCAAGTGATGTGGCACAATTTGGGTCATCTGATGAAGATCAGGCACGAATCTCGAGGAGAAAGTTATTTTTTTCCAATACACAGCTCGGTGTCACAGTTGCTCAGATTTTGGTTCCAAGCGACGTGGCACAATCTGGGTCGTCTGATGAAGATCAGGTGCGAATCTCGAGGCAAGAGGCATGGATCTCGAGAAGAACGTGATTTCTGTCAACACAGCGAGATCTAAGCCATCTGATTGAGATCAGGCACGAATCACGAGGAGAAAGTTGTTTTTCTCCAATATGCAGCTCGGTGTCACAGTTGCTCGGATTTTGGTTCCAGCGACGTGGCACAATCTGGGCCGCCTGATGAAGATCAGGTGCAAATCTCGATGCAAGAGGCATGGACCTCGAGGATTTTGGCGCTTAGGCTTCTGATGGGCCTCTGTGGGGGCCCAAAGTATCTAGAAGCCCCCCGGAATCCCCCTTAGAACTATAAGTTTTCACCGCCACCCCCATTTCTTCATTTCTCACTTTTAACTTTTACTCAAGTCATTTTTTGCTCTCGAGCAGCGCTGCTAGCGTTTGTGGCCAGGCAACAATCTTTCCGGCGAAACTATTCTGACCGTAGATGTCACATCAAGGTAACTAACTGTCTTAACTTTAAATAGAGATAAATTAATAGGCCAAAAGAAGAGGGGCCATTGAGAGGGGCTTTTGAAACCTGCTCTCACCAACTCTCGTTCAAAAAAAAAGCCCTAATTCTAAAAAACCCTAGGGGCGGCAGCGGCCACCCTCCACGTCGCCGCCCCACCCGTCGTCCCCTCCCGGCCCTCTCCTCCCTTCACGACGACCTCCATGACGGGCGCTGCCACCCCCCTCCCAATTCCGTCGTCCCCCTTGCCTCTCCTCCATGGCGTGCCCCCTCTCCTTTGCACCCCGTCGCGACTTCCTGGGCAGCAACTCCCCAACGCATTGATGGTGACTAGCGTTCGGCCCTCTCACGTCGGCGGTGGTGGCCAAGATCTGCTTCAACTCGGGCTGCAAACAGCCGAGATCGGAGGTGCTGCGGCGGAAGGGGTGGAAGCTCCGGTCCGGCGAGCACGCTGAGCTCTGCGATCGCTGCTGGTGCAGATGGTCACTGGGGATAATCTTCAGACTGCCAAAGCCATTGCTCTGGAGTGCGGGATACTTAACTCAAAAGCTGAGGCAACAGAGCCGAATTTGATAGAGGGGAAAGCATTTCGTGCTTTGTCTGAGAAAGCAAGAGACTCGGTGGCTGAAAAAATTTCGGTGATGGGAAGGCCTTCTCCCACTGACAAGCCTCTACTTGTTCAATCATTGAGAAGAAAAGGTCATGTCGTTGCTATCACTGGAGATGGGACCAACGATGCCCCCGCTTTGCATGAGGCAGATATTGGTCTTGCAATGGGGATTTCAGGAACGGAAGTTGCCAAGGAGAGCTCAGATATCATTATTCTCGATGACAACTTTGCCTCCGTAGTAAAGGTTGTTCGATGGGGTCGGTCGGTTTATGCTAACATCCAAAAGTTTATTCAGTTCCAGCTGACAGTCAATGTTGTTGCCCTTGTTATAAATGTCGTGGCTGCTGTTACTTCTGGTGAAGTACCTCTGAATGCTGTTCAGGTTCAGATACTTGCCTAGTTGTCCTTTTAATGAATGAGAAAATGCAACATGGTGAATTGACAAGCAAACATTAGCACATGGTCACCAGTTATATGTGTTAGGCTAATACTCTTTGCATTTCTAATCCTCAGCATTACATTTAAGATAAGTTGGTTAAACAGCCACACAATATATATCAACTTCTATTAGCGTAGTACATCATGGAATTGGGATTCAAGTGTGTGAGGTCGGTGTTTTGGTTTGGGGCCCGTGGGGCCAGGCCGGTAGCGGGTTGGTGTTAGGGGTGCGAGGGTGTGGGGTTGGAGTATGGTTGGTCTGGAGTGTACTACGATGTCGCCGGTGCAATCTTCACAATGCCTACTATTAGACTATTGAGCTTCCTCCAGCTTAGGCCACTGGCTCGAGACAGCGTCGCTTCTTCCCTCCGTTTGGAAGTTTGAGTCGAGATAAGTCTGTGTGGTGAGAAATCACTGGAGAGAGCTTGTGCGTGAGAAAGGTGAAGGTATCCTCTCCACGGCTCTTTCCTGAAGCGTGGTGTTTGGTGGGGTGAGCGAGATAGTTGTTTGGTGAGAAATCGCCTGAGAAAGCGCAATCGTGTGAGAGTTAAAGGTATCCTCTTCACGGCTTTCTCTCTGGTAGTGGCTGTGGGAGCGACTGATACGTTTGTAGTATGAGTGGTGGAGATGGTGGGTGGGTGTGATCGCAGTGCAGGTGTCGTGGGGTCAGTTTTCGACCTGCGGGGTTTGGGCCCAAAGATGGGGTCCCCCCAGCGAGGTGAAGGCAGGGATCAACGGGTGAAAAATCCTGGCAGACGTGTTTCAGGTGGGTGTGCATGTGCCATGGAGACACTGTACGAAGCTAACTGACGTACTTACATTTAGCTGGTCGAGATGGTTTGTCGGCCCATCCTCCAGAGTTGTTGAAGGGAGTTATTGTTGCTTCATGTATGTTTTATTTTTTGTTAGTAGGTTGTACTTGAGCCCAGTACTCTGGGTTTGTTTCATTAAACTCTTTTTAATGAAACAGGGTGGCCATATTCCACCTTTCCCCTAAAAAAAAAACTTTAAATAAAGATGTCTAGGGTGTCATCTGGGAGTGAGACCTCTACCTCGGACCAAGAGAGCGACCGACCCTTAGTGGTCCCCCCGGTAGTAGGCAAGGGGAAGGAAGTGCCGAGGTCAGCCATCGTCGACACAATTGTGGAGAACGTGAGGGGGGCTAGTGCACTGGGTCAGCTACCGTCGACACTGTCGAACTTCAGAATGGTTCGGAGCTACTCCGGAGACCTTCTGTCGAAGGTGGTGCAAGGGAGGTCTGCCGCCTACGAGGAGAATCGTCTGAGGGACCCTTCCGAGGTAGACGAAATCCCTCGATTCTGACCGAGGCGGATCTTCATCGATTAAGAAGGGGTTCCGGATCCCGAAGGAGTACGCCTTGCTCCTCCCCGGTTTGGGCTTCCAAGCATGCACGAGGACGTCACCAGACACATGCGTCTTCCCGTATGATGCCCTCAATGCCAGCCTTCGGCTACCCCTGCCACCGTTTGTGGTCGAGGTACTACAATGGTACGGCTTGAGCCCGGTGCAGTTCATGCCGAACATGTGGCAGCACGTCATCGCCTTCATCCTCCAAAGTCAGGCGGTAGGCGTCCAACCTCAGCTCGTCATACTTCGCAGCCTCTACCGGATCTGCCGTATGAGCAAGATGGAGTACCGGTACTACCTATCTCCGATGAGGCAGGTCAGGCTTATCAAGAACCCGGACTCCATCAAGCATTGGAAGGAGGACAACGACGGGACCTCTTTCCGACCGAGCAGCTCAGGCACCCTCGGCTCCTACGGCCATCGTTGACTTGGTCAGCGACTCCCCCTCCGCTCCCCAGGTCACACTCCCCTCAGCCGCAGCCCCCGAGTCTTCGAGCGGGGCGTTCTTGGTCGGAGTTGCACTAGCACTCAAGGTGCCGCCGCTTACGACCAAAGCAGAGGCCATCCTCACCGAGGAACATAAGAAGCTCTTCATCCCGAACTGGAGAGTGATGAAGCTTGATCGCTTCCTTGGCAATGCGGCGATGAGCATGCAAGTCGTGCGCCACGTGCCGATCCCGAAGGATCGCACGGTGCTGAAGGCTGGCATGGTGGGCGACGACATGTTGGAGATCGCTCGGACAATGATGTCGGTAAGTGTTATCGCTCTGCTTTTTGGAATTTCGGAGTACACGGTTTTTTATTCTCACATTCTTTGCCTTCGGTTTTCTGATCACCTACCACTTTAGCCACATGCTCGAACAGTTCGCCGAGCAGGAGAAGGAGCTGAAGGCGACGAGCGACAGAGACCGGGCAAAGCGAGCCAAGGCGGTGAAGCTGTTTGAGGCCGAGCAATGGCTCTGGGAGTCCCGAGCTGCCGAGATCGCCGTCCTAAAGGCAGCTTTGGCTGAGGCGCACGAGCGCATAGCAGCCGAAGCAGCGAGGGCCGAAGAGTTGGAGAGGGGAAAGGCGCACGCCAATATGGAGCTGGAGAAGGCCTTAAAGTCCTCGGAGGAGTCGCTAAAGGAGCGGGAGGCTACGGTGGCCGAAGCAAAGAAGGCCATCCAAGACGAGGCAGAGGCCCACATGCTGACCAACATAGAGGAGTCCTACGCTCGGGCCCTCAAGCATGTGGCTGCTTGTATCCCCAACTTCGACAGCAGAGGGTATCATTTCTACGACCCAGTCGAAGGCGAGGAGATCATACCCCTAGCAGAGGCCGAGCCCGAAAAAGGGGATGAAGAAATCGAAGGGGGCGAAGAGGACGTGGCGAACCCGGAGGGGGCGCTAGTATCGATGCTGACCGGGAGTGTCTCGTAGCAGCACCTCGGAGTGGCTCCCTGACTTTGTTGTCTTTTTTTTTATGTATTGCCTTGTTGCGGACTGGCCACCGCATTCTTTATTCAATGAAATGAAACTTTTTGTCTAAGTGTTGTAGTTACGTCGAACTGTCTCATTGTTGTTCTGAGTTGTTGGGTACGAGTTGTGTAAACTTAGTAGCTTCGTGCTCTGGCTTTTTTCAGATCGTCGAAGCATTACAACTTGTCGAAGTGCCTCGGATAGCCGAAGTGGAACGTCTCAAGGCTGGTCTAGGGGTGACGAGGTTGGGGCTAGCTCGGACTCGAGAGAGGCTTTTCAAAACTGAGGCTGTGCTAAACCACTTCAAGCTGACACTGGCTCGTCATGACTCCGAGGTGAAGCATCTCGAAGAGAAGGCTCGGGAGGTACCCCCTGATGGAGAGGAGACATGTCCCACGATGGCCTTCAACCAAGGCCTGCAGCTCTAGTATCTTCATCAATGCTTGTTCATGGTCGGAGCCGAACAAGATGGGTTGAAGAACGTCATGCTCGAGAAGAGCTTGGAAACGGCGCACCTTCGGAGGGCTATTACCGATGCTTCTCGTCAGGGTGGCTCTAACTGAATGCCTCGGCTAAACATTTTTGTGATTGACAACTTGCTGAAGGATCAGGTGGTGGAGCTAGAAGAGGAGAACCATCGGCTATGACAACTTTCCGAGGGTAGCAACGTCCGAACCACTTCTTGTCCCCGAGGTGAATACTCCCAAGGGAGGTCGTTCCACGAGTTGGCATTGCGCTCGCCCCCTGTCTCGTGGCGCCCTGGGGATGCGCAGAGCAGAGTAGCTGGCTTGTCGAGTGGAGCATCTGCCAGGGCAACACTCAGGCTTTCAGGCTCCGAAGACGCGACTCGGCTTGCCGGTCTAGCTACCTCCGCGGGAACAAGGCCACCGTAGCACGGTGCTCGTCGACCTCGACTATCCCTTAAGAGAAGTGTCCCCCTTCCTAGGAGGGGTTAAAGTAGCTTTGTAATTTCGTAATCTTAGTTTCACAAGTTTTGTATCTCAATGTAAAAATGAGTCATTGGTCTGTAGTCAGACTTGTTCCTCAAACTTTTAATGGAATAGTACTTGTTTCTTAATCTTGTGTGTTTTGCTAGCATTTGCGATTGTCAGCAATTGTAGGGGCAATTCCGAATGGTGATCCGCTTCGTACTCGCTTAGAATCAAGTAGCTAAAGCGGGGTCGAACCAAGTGTTGGACTCCGAACTTGTCGTTTAGAGATTATCAATAGCTGTAGGAGCAATTCCGAATGGTGATCCGCTTCATACTCGCTTAGATGCAAGTAGTTGACGCGGAGTCGAACCAAGTGTTGGACTCTAAGCATGTCGTTTAGAGATTATCAACAGTTGTAGGAGCAATTCCGAATGGTGATTCGCTTCGTACTCGCTTAGATGCAAGTAGTTTAAGCAGAGTCGAACCAAGTGTTGGACTCTAAGCGTGTCATTTAGAGATTATCAACAGCTATAGGAGTAATTCCGAAGGGTGATCCGCTTCGTACTCGCTTAGATGCAAGTAGTTGAAGCAGAGTCGAACCAAGTGTTGAACTCCAAGCATTTCGTTTAGAGATTATCAATAGCTATAGGAGAAATTCTGAATGGTGATCTGCTTTGTACTTGTTTAGATGAAAGCAGTTGAAATGGAGTCGAACCAAGTGTTGGACTCCAAGCGTGTCGTTTTTAGAGTTCTGTGCGTCTTCGGATGAAGTCAACTAGGTTATTATACACAAATTCTCAGAAAGTTTCTTTGCCTTTATTAAAGAAGATTTGAGAGGCCGCTTCTTAGTTGCGAGCCACTCTTACATTTTGCTAAGAAAAATACAAGATAATTAAAAGCAATGATTGGAGACTGCTTGACTCAAGAGTTGTTTGAAGTTGCTTTGAGAGGTGTTGCAACACCCTCTTGGTACTTCATTAGATGGTCGGCATTCCAGGTCCTCGATATCTTCCTGCCCCATGGGTTTTCAAGTTGGTACGCATCGGGCGAATAACTCTGGAGACCCTATACGGACTTTCCTAATTGGGTGCTAGCTTACCTTTCTTGTTGGGAATGGAGATCGAGAGCTTTCAGAGCACTAGGTCCCCCTTTTTGAGATTAGCAGGACAGACCTTCTTATTGTAAGATTGCATGATCCTACAGTGGTAGGTCTCTTGGCAAATAGAAGCTCTTTCTCAAACCTCACCGATGAGATCGAAGCTGTTGCGGAACTGGCTCTCATTTTGCTCTTCCCGGTAGGCAATCAATCTGGGCGAGGGTAGGCCGACCTCCAGGGGGATGATGGCTTCTGAGCCATACGTGAGGTTGAAAGGTGACTCTCCTGTTGGGGTTCTCTTCATGGTCCGGTAGTTCCACAGGACGTTGGGGAGCTGCTCGACCCATAATCCCTTGGTGGACTTGTCGAGCCTCTTCTTTAGGCCAGAGAGGATTTGGCAATTAGCATTTTCTGCTTGGCCGTTGGACTGAGGGTGGGATATTGAAGAGAACCGCTGTTGGATACCGAGGTCGGTACAGAATTCGCGGAAAGTTGCCCCTGAGAATTGGGTTCCATTGTCGGTCACGAGAACACGAGGTACGCCGAACTGACAAACAATGCTCTTCCAAAAGAACTTTTGAACCTTATTCTCTGTGATGGTTGCCAAGGGTTCGACCTCGATCCACTTGGAGAAGTAGTCTATCGCCACAACCACGATCTTCAGCTGGCCCGGCGTGGGAGGAAACGGTCCGAGCAAGTCCATTCCCCACATGGCAAAAGGGATTGGACTTGACAGGGAGGAGAGTAGGTCTTGAGGCAGGCGATGGATTGGGAAAAATCTCTGGCAGGAGCCGCATTGGCAGACGTAATCTTCAGAGTCGCTAAGCAATGTGGGCCAGAAGTACCCGTAGTTTAAAAGTTTGCGGGCGAGGGATCTCGCTCCTAGGTGCGCACCACACATACTGTCATGGGCTTCCTTCAAGGCATAGAATGCTTCCTCTGGGGAGAGATACCTCAGATAGGGTCGGCCGTCGATCTGAGTGTAGGAGCGTTTGTACATGACTCCATCACGGAGGGTGTACCGCTCGACTTAGGTCTTGATCCTTCTTGCCTCTTTCGGGTCCTCTGGGAAAACTCCGTCCCTAAGGTACTCGAGTAAGGGCTTCATCCAGTTCTCTCCAAGTGTGAGGGGCATAGTCTCCATTGAATTTAAGCCGTCTTCCTCGATACTTGGTTTGAGGAGGACCTTTATCAGGACGGTCCGTTCTAGACCCTGGAGGGAGGAGGAGGCGAGCTTAGAGAGGTTGTCCGCCTGTGCGTTTTCCTTTCGAGGGATCCGCTGGAGTTGAACATCTTCGAAGAAGGCTAGTAGCTCCCTAACCTTTGCCAAATACTTGGCCATGCGCTCGTCCCTAGCCTCATATTCCCCGGACACCTGATTCACGACCAACTGCGAGTCACTGAAGACCCTAACGCGCTTGGCTCCTACTTTGCAAGCCATACAGAGTCCCGCTATGAGGGCCTCATACTCTGCCTCGTTGTTCGATGCTGGGAAGTTCAAGCGTAGGGAGTATTGCAGGACGAAAGCGTCTGGACCGGTTAAGATGACGCTCGCCCCACTTCCGTTAGCGCAAGAGGATCCGTCCACATAAACGGTCCAGACCAGGGGTTCAACAGCTGACTCGCAGGGGTCGGGGATAGTGCTCTCCACAATGAATTCTGCCAGGGCTTGCGCCTTGATGGCGGTTCTTGGTTGGTTGCTGATGTCATGCTGGCTCAGCTCTATGGATCACTTCATCAAGCGGCCCGACATTTTTGGCTTGTGGAGTACCTACTTCAACGGTTGGTCTGTAAGAAAAACCACCGAATGAGACTGGAAGTACGGGCGGAGTTTCCTCGCCGCCATGACCAGCACAAGGGCCATCTTCTCCAGCTTCGGGTAACGGAGTTCGGCGTCCCGGAGGACCTTACTGACATAGTAGATGGGCCTCTGTCCTTTGTCTTCTTCTCTCACCAAGACCGCGCTGAGGATCTACTCCGAAGCGGCGAGGTATAGGTAGAGGACCTCCTCCGGCTTTGGCTTGCTCAAGAGTGGAGGGTTGGCTAAGTATGCCTTGAGCTGGTCAAAGGACTCTTATTGCGCTTTCCCCCATTCAAAGCCTTTAGCCCCCCTGAGGGCCTTGAAGAACGGGAAGCACTTCTTCCCGGACTTGGAGAGGAAGCCCCCAATCGCCGCAAGGCACCCGGTGAGCCTCTGGATGTCTTTGACGCTGGAGGGGGAGCCATTTTGAGAATGGCCTGAATCTTCTCGGGATTGGCCCCAATGCCCTTCTGGCTGACCATGGACCCTAAGAACTTGCCGGATGAGATCCCGAATGCACACTTGTTCGAGTTCAGCCTCATGTTGTGCCTCCTCAGCACCCCAAAGGCCTCCTAGAGGTCGAGGACATGCTCCTGTCCCTGAAGGCTCTTAACCAACATGTCGTCTACGTAGACTTTCATGTTTCGGCCAATCTGGTCTCGGAAGACCCTGTTGACTAGGCACTGGTACGTTGCACCTGCGTTCTTCAAACCGAGCGACATGACTTGGTAGCAGTACAGGCCCTGATCAGTCACAGACGAGGTCTTCAAAATATTCGGGGAAACATGTACCCTGAGAAAGCGTCCATGAAACTGAGTAGCTCATGGCCCGAGGTCGCATCGATCAGAGCATCGATGCTCGGGAGGGGGAATGGATTTTTCGGGCACGCCGTATTGAGATCGGTAAAATCGATGCATATCCTCCAACTCCCATTGGCTTTCTTGACCATCACCACATTGGACAGACACTCGAGAAAATTCACCTCCTGGATGAATCGAGCATTCAGGAGCTTCTCAACCTCTTCCTTGATCGCCTGTTGGCGCTCAGGAGCAAACTTTCGCTGCTTCTATTGGACGGGCTTGACCCCAGGGGTGACACTTAGGTGGTGCATTAAGAGCTCCTCTGAGATCCCGGGCATATCCGTTGCGGTCCAAGCGAAGAGGTCGCAGTTCTCCTGTATGCACTCGGAGATGTCCTGCTTAATGGAGGGAGAAAGAGCCTCGCTGATGCAAAACGTCTTTGTGGCATCTTCTTCGGAGAAGGCCACTTGCTCCAGTTCGTTCGCTGGCTCGGAGATAGTTTGACTACCTACCTGTGGAAGTTTAAGGGCTTCCAGGGAGAGAACTGGACCTCCCATCGAGGTCATGTAGCACTTCCGAGCCGCTTCCTGGCCCCACTCCTGAGGTGGCAGGGAACTTCATCTTCATGTGGTAGGCCAAAGGGATAGCTTGAAGTGCGGCCAAACCTGGTCTGTAACGCCCCGAATCCCAAATCACTGAATTCGATATGTTCTTCAGGATCTTTTCGCTTTTCTTTGAGTACAATTTTACAAGGAAATTCAAACTTTTCTTTTTACATCAGAGTTACAACATCTTACATTTAAATTTACACAGCGGAAGCAAAATGTACAACATTTACATAAATGAACAACATCATAATGAGATCTTTATGCATCCATTCCTCTTTACATGTAATTTATCCCGCATAAAAACTGTGGGTACGTCAGTTTATTCAATCGACGATAATTATTCATGGCCATCCTCTCTATGCCAGAAACAGTATAATGAATCTCATTTCTTAACAAATCACAACTTGTTCAAAATAAGCATGTAAATCAAAAGGAAACTTTTAATGATGTCGTGTCGTGATTGTGCACTTAATCCTTAATGCATTTATTTAATTTTCACATGACACTAATGCACACTTGTTCGAATTCTATGCATCCCATTCTACATAGGTTCGAGGGCAAGCCTCTTATTCGTTCTTCCTTTTTGTAGGGTTCAATCCCCCGCCATGACTTACTCTACTTCTGTAATTTCAGTGAGTATCTTAGATGATTCTATGAGTACAAGCATGTATCCTGGCCCCTGGAGTAGAATTTCGCGCCATGTCTTGACTCGTCAAGCATGCATTCTGCGACAATTCAGCCTCCTCCCTGAACACACTCCTCTTGCAGTCACCAAAATATCCCACAAGCGTGACTAAAGTCCGATCATTACTGAGTTGTGCCCGCACCATGTCTTGACTCATCAAGCATGCATTCTGCGGCTCACACACCCGCACCGTACCCTAGCTCTCATACTCATGTTTTTCTCTCACCTTCATCACCTCCACACTATGTATTAATTTGATTAGAATCATGAATAAAAATCAAGCTCTAAAGTTAGCCTCTCCATCAACCGGACTTATCATTTCATTTCACATGACCAACCTGGTCTATTTCTCAACATCATTTCAATTCACTGCCGGGGAGACTTAGCCACTCTTTCGTTCAATTTCAAATTCACAATATCCAATTGAGCATCATCAGCTCATAATTCATTTTAGAGTCTCACAGACTTTCTTATCATGATTTAACATCTCATATGTTCATTTAATTCTCAATGATTCATTTACATAATTCATACCGTCATAAATAGAGTCCATCGATTCAAATCATACAGTTCATAATTACCAACAGTAAATAACATGAATTCAAATATCAAGTCCACTCTGTACAGTCGACTTGGAAGGATACCAGTCGACTCATACAGTCACATACAGTATCATCGTAATTGCTCGGGATAGTCGACTGTTGTACACAACCAGTCGCCTGTCCCGCACTTTTCATGTTCACAGTATTGTTCTCGTGACAGTCGACTGTTCATCCATCAGTCGTCTGTCCTGGAGATTTCAAACAGCACAATTCTATGTCCAGATCAGTCGACTTGCTACATGCATCGGTCGACTGGACAGATCCATTTTCAATTTAAGGAGATCATCTACAGTTCTTACATGCACTCGCATCATGATGTCAATTAACAGTATACATAAATCCATGTCTCCTAGACCGAGTCTCTTATCGTTTGGTAACATTACAACATGGATTTTCAAGTTACGAACATGCTCTTTTCTTTAGAGAAAAATACTTTAAAACATGCATTCACATTGCTCATACTTTCTTACGACCATGAAGATATGAATCCCAAGTCATCATACTAGGTCTACATAAATAGAATATCTTAATTCATGGAATTTCCAAACAGTCATAATCAGATTGGAGCACCAGTCGACTTAACACGACATCAGTCGACTGCCCCGACAATTCTAAGTTATTAATCACCATTAGTTCTTTTCATTCATTTACCTTCCCTCCATCATATGTGTCATAGGGAAAATATACATTTAATAATCACACCATCATGTCTATTCACACACATGTTTATCAGCACATTATGAAAATAGTATCTCGTACCAGTCGGCTGGTTCACATGCCAGTCGACTGTACCGACAGTCTCGTTCTCAATATTAATAGTATGTTCAAGCAATTTCTACTGCATTCAATTCACTTTCTGTGACATGGTATCAATCATAACAATCATAGTATCATTCCTACATTAGAAGTCCTGAGAAACACCCACCTTATAAGAAGAAATAACGAAATCCCGCAAAACTCCTCAAAGTAGAGAACGCCTTCTTGCTCCTTTGCTCCACACCGAGCTCCTCAGCAATGCTGCTTGCCTCCACAGAAAAGCTCCCACACAAACTCACAAATACTCTCTTGTAATAGTAATCTTAGAAAATTTTAGTGTAAAAGAGATAGGGAAATAGGAGGGGTATTTATACTAGGAGATAAATAGAATGGAGGGTTAAGATACATTAGGGAGTTGGAAAATCAAGGGCTGAGATCCAATCGGGAGTTTGAGAAACTACCCACACCCCAAAAGTAACCACCCATGACCCTAGTCCATTACTCCACAAATCCGGCCAAGTTTTGTGCCTTGTGCACGTGTACATGGAGTGCACGTGTACACACAAAACCCCACTACAAAATTGTACACCATACCCGAAAAAATAAAGAAAGGATGCTACCTATACAAGTTGTAGGAATTAAATAAATAAAAGGGTAAGTTTACGGGCTTAAGTTCATTTGGGCCAAAATATTTTAAAAGAGAAAATAAACAAATCAACATTTGGGCTTTAAGGAAAATACTTTATAGGAAACAATATACTTTATTCATCATGGAGAAAATAATAGTCACATGCTACACAAGCATACCATAAAAAGAGAAATAAATAATCTTTATGTATTAAGAAAAATTGGGGTATTACATCACTCCCTCCTTAGAATAGTTCCGTCCCCGGAACTACAGCCAAGAGCGAGAAACAGAAAACACCACAACAACAAGAGATACAAAGATACAAAGATACAAAGATACAAAAATACAATCAAGCAAAAAGCTCCGGATAGTCCCTTAACATCTTCTCCTCAGATTCCCAAGTAGCCTCTTCAACCAAGTGGTTTCTCCAGACTACCTTGACCATCGGTATCGTCTTATTCCTCAAGACTTTCTCCCTACGGTCAACAATCTCAACAGGAGTCTCGATGTAATTCAGGTCTAACTGCAAACCTTCCGGCACTTCAGGCAAATGATGACTCGGGTCTGGAATATAACCTCTCAACATAGACACATGAAAGACATTGTGCACCTGAGACAACTCTTCCGGTAACTCAAGCCGGTAAGCAGTTTTCCCGATCCTTTTCAATATCTTATACGGGCCTATAAATCTCGGGGCTAACTTCCCGCCTTTGCCAAATCGAACCACACCTTTACTGGGTGATACCTTCAGAAAGACGAAGTCACCAACCTCAAACTCAAGGTCCCTTCTCCGGTTGTCTGCATAGCTTTTCTGCCTGCTCTGAGCTTCCACCAACCTTTTCCTGATTAGATCAATCTTCTCAGAAGTTAGCTGTACAAGCTCAGGACCAAACAACTGACGCTCCCCAACCTCATACCAACAAACAGGAGTCCTGCACTTCCTGCCATACAAAGCTTCATACGGCGCCATCCCAATGCTAGCCTGGAAACTGTTGTTGTAGGCAAACTCTACCAAAGGTAAATGCCTTTCCCAACTGCCTCCAAAGTCTAGTATACAACACCGAAGCATATCCTCAAGAATACGATTGACTCTCTCGGTCTGCCCATCGGGTTGCGGATGAAAAGCAGTGCTGAAATCTGTTTTGGTACCCAAAGCTGCCTGAAGACTCCTCCAGAAATGCGAAGTAAACCGCGCATCTCGATCAGACACAATAGTTGAGGGAACACCATGAAGTCGGACAATCTTACCAACATACATCTCAGCCAACTTGTCCATCGAAGCAGTGAGTTTCATCGCCAAAAAGTGAGCGGACTTGGTTAGTCGATCGACTATAACCCAAATCGCATCATTGCCCTTGGAACTCTTAGGCAATCCCGTGATGAAATCCATACTGATGTTATCCCACTTCCACTCCGGAATAGGTAACGGCTGTAATAGACCTCCGGGTCTCTGATTTTCGGCTTTGACTTGCTGACAAACCTCACACTTCGCAACAAATTTAGCCACATCCCGCTTCAAACCTGACCACCAGAAATGCTGTTTGATGTCTTTGTACATCTTAGTACTCCCAGGATGTACTGACAAAAGAGTAGCATGCGCCTCCTGAAGAATACTCTCTTTCAGGTCTGCCTGATCTGGAACACACAGCCTATCTCCGAACCACAGCACTCCATCCCTGGTTTGAAATTCGGGCAACCTGCCAGCACCAACCTGCTCCTTCATCTCCAAGATATCAGCATCAACTTCCTGACTTGCAATGATCCTTGCATTCAAAGTAGGCTGAAGCTTCAACTGAGATAAAGATGCTCCCAATCCTTGCAAGACAACCTCAATACTTGCCCGATCCAACTCTTCAATCAGATGCCTCTGAGTTGTAATCAAACTGGCCAAACTGCTCTTGCGACTAAGTGCATCAGCCACAACATTAGCCTTTCCAGGATGATACTTGATCTCAGGTCGCATATCCTCGAGCACTTCCAACCATCTCTGCTGCCTCAGATTGAGATCCCTCAGCTGATATATATACTTCAAGCTCTTGTGATTCGTGTACATGTTCAACTTCTCACCATACACGTAGTGCCTCCATTGCTTCAAAGCAAAAATAATCGCAGCCAGCTCTAGATCATGAGTCGGATAATTTTTCTCATGCGGTCGTAGTTGCCTAGACCCATAAGCGATTACTTTACCTTCTTGCATTAAGACACAACCAAGCCCCCGATGTGAAGCATCGCTATAAACATCATACTCAACTCCTGCTCTAGGCAAAGCCAAAATAGGTGCAGTAGTCAGTCTATCTTTCAACTCCTGAAAACTCGCCTCACATTGCTCAGTCCACTTGAAGCTCACATTCTTCTTGGTCAGTCTAGTAAGCGGTACAGCTATCTGAGCATAACCTTGAATGAATCTCCTGTAGTATCCAGTCATCCCAAGGAAACTTCTGACTTCCTTCACTGTGGTAGGCCTAGCCCAATCTCTCACTGCCTCTATCTTCTGAGGGTCAGTTGCCACTCCCTCCTTAGAAAGGATGTGACCTAGGAATGCCACTTCAGATTTTCAGAAATCACACTTGGATAACTTGGCATACAACTTCTGCTCTTCCAACTTCTGCAAAACTGCTGCCAGATGCTCGGTGTGCTCCTCCTCAGACTTGGAGTACACGAGAATATCGTCGATAAACACCACGACGAAAGAATCAATAAACGGCCTCAGAACTCTGTTCATTAGGTCCATGAAGATTGCGGGTGCATTCGTCACTCCGAATGGCATAACTAAGAATTCGTAATGCCCATGCCGAGTTCTAAACGCAGTTTTGTGCACATCTTCAGCTTTCACTCGCACTTGGTGATATCCTGATCGAAGATCTATTTTGGAGAATACAGCTGCTCCTTGTAGACGATCGAACAAGTCATCAATTCGAGGAATCGGATACTTATTCTGAACAGTGACCTTATTCAGCTTTCGGTAATCGATACACATCCTCATCGATCCATCCTTCTTCTTTACCAAGAGCACTGGTGCTCCCCAAGGTGACGCACTAGGTTGAATAAAGTCTTTTCCCAATAGTTTCTCAATTTGCCGTTTCACCTCATCCTGTTCCACTGGAGCCATCCTATAAGGTGCCTTAAAAATGGGTGCACTTCCCGGTTGAACAGTGATGCTGAACTCTACATCACGATGCGGAGGTAACCCAGGAAAATCTTCCAAGAACACAGTCGGATAGTCCCGCACCACAGGAATCCCTTGCAATTCCACAGGAGTCTCTTCCTTGCGGATAGTTGCCACCAACTTAGAACACTTCAACTTCCCTTGGAAAGTGACTTCAGGTCCTCCTGGAGCCTTCACTGTCACCGTCTTGGTCTTGCACTCGATACTTGCACTGTACACCGACATCCAATCAATGCCAATGATAACATCGACTCCCAAGATAGTCAGCTCGATCAGATCAATGCCAAAGATTCGATCCCCAATCACTATCTCGCAATCAGCATAATACCGATCAGTGGTCAAAGTTTCCCCTGATGGAGTAGCTACTGCTAAGATCTTCCCTGGAAAAATCTTTGGCTCAACTCCCAACACTTTAGCAAACTTAGGAGACACAAAAGTATGAGAGGATCCAGTATCAAACAATACGACAGCTTTCTTTCCATTAAGATAGAGTTCGCCTGTTACATAACATACACCATTACATAACAGTTTCACACTATGAACGGGAAGAAGAAATGACAAAACCACACTAAACATCAGCCCTCGTACCAGAGATGACCTGATCTGCCTCCTCAGCATCAGCTTCTGTCAAAGCAAATACTCGTCCTGACTGGTACGGCCTCTTCCCAGTCTGCTGTATTGGCACATTGTGATTGCCAGCCCGTGGTTTGAGACATCGAGATTGGTAATGTCCCACTTCACCACAGTTGAAGCAAGTGACTGCAGAAGGTCTCCCCACATCGTTTCCAGGTCTTCCAGCTACACTGATAGCGTTCGCCCCTGTCGGTTTGAACCTCTGTGCAGACGGTTGCCCCTTGAAACTCCCCGATTGAGCAGGTCTCTTCCCGGACTGCCAGTTGCTCTTCTGGTGCTGAGCAACATGGAACTGCTCCATATCCGCCTCCGTTGCTGCCGCCCTCTTGACCAGCTTATCGAATCTCCTGATACCAAGGGGTATCATACGAGACCTCAAGCTCGGCCTCAGACCATGCTCGAACTTGCGAGCCTTCTTCGCCTCATCCATCACCAGTTCTGGAGCATACCTGGAGAGCTGAGTAAACTTAGTCTCATACTCCCTTACTGACATGCTGCCTTGCTGAAGTGACAGAAACTCCATGGCCTTCTTCTCCTGGACGTCGGAGGGGAAATAATGGCTGCGGAATTCTTCCAGAAATTCCTCCCAGCCAAGCAACAAGCCGCCCATAGTCTTCTTCATCGACTGCCACCAAACAGCCGCATCCTTCTCCAACTGCAAAGTCGCCAACTTGACCTTGCTGCCCTCCGGTGTCTCCAACACCTCGAAGATTGTTTCCACTTGCCGAATCCAGTTGTCAGCCGCATCTGGGTCTGACTTTCCCTCGAACACCGGTGGTTTCATTCTCTTGAACGATTCCACTAGCTTAATTGCCTCGGGTACTGGATTCACCGGTCCCCTTCCTTGGTTCTGAGCCACTGCATTAAGTGTCTGATAGACCCTTGCAAGTTCGGTCTCTAGATCCAAACCTTCACCATTCCTGGCTCCCCTTCTCGACATATTCTGATGCAAAAGATCCATTAAATTCAAAGTATAAGACAAGAATTTTAAACCAACTTGCATTTCATTGAATTCCAAAGTTTATACATTCGAATTAAAACATTTCTTAACATCAGAATAGAAGAAAGTAGAAACTAAGACAATCTAATCTCTACGGGTCCTCTTCGCTGCTCGAATTTCATCCCGTAGTTCATCCACCTCATCTTTCAGCACATCAGTCAGGTTCTTTTTCTTCTCAAGTTCCCAAATCCGATGGCTAAGAACAGTTAAGTCGGCATTCCGCTTTTCCAGCTGAGCCTCCAAAACTCCAACTCTATACTTCAGGGTATCCACTTGCCTCTGAAGAGAAGCCACAGTGCCACTCAGAGCTGGTCCCTCTTCTTCATCGGAAGAAGAATCATCAGATGAATCCGGCGGTGGGGTGATCTCTCGAGATTCAGGGTACTCCTCATCATCAGAATCTGCTTGCCCAGGGTGATACTCGTCCTCAGAATCAGCCTGTCCAGGATGGTACTCTTCCACAATAATATGCCAGTCGTCGCCTCCAGCAGGGTCGAAGTGATCAGCCATCTTAGAATAGAGAGGAAGGAACATAAATCATAGAGCAACACAAATGTAAGTCACTTACATTTAAATCTCTAGACTCAAACACACATTCTAATGTCCACATCTAGGGTGTCGTTCCTTATAAACTTGTACAAGTGTGAAAGCGTAGAAAAGCGTGGCTCTGATACCACTCTGTAACGCCCCGAATCCCAAATCACTGAATTCGAGATGTTCTTCAGGATCTTTTCGCTTTTCTTTGAGTACAATTTTACAAGGAAATTCAAACTTTTCTTTTTACATCAGAGTTACAACATCTTACATTTAAATTTACACAGCGGAAGCAAAATGTACAACATTTACATAAATGAACAACATCATAATGAGATCTTTATGCATCCATTCCTCTTTACATGTAATTTATCCTGCATAAAAACTGTGGGTACGTCAGTTTATTCAACCGACGATAATTATACATGGCCATCCTCTCTATGCCAGAAACAGTATAATGAATCTCATTTCTTAACAAATCACAACTTGTTCAAAATAAGCATGTAAATCAAAAGGAAACTTTTAATGATGTCGTGTCGTGATTATGCACTTAATCCTTAATGCATTTATTTAATTTTCACATGACACTAATGCACACTTGTTCGAATTCTATGCATCCCATTCTACATAGGTTCGAGGGCAAGCCTCTTATTCGTTCTTCCTTTTTGTAGGGTTCAATCCCCCGCCATGACTTACTCTACTTCTGTAATTTCAGTGAGTATCTTAGATGATTCTATGAGTACAAGCATGTATCCTGGCTCCTGGAGTAGAATTTCGCGCCATGTCTTGACTCGTCAAACATGCATTCTGCGACAATTCAGCCTCCTCCCTGAACACACTCCTCTTGCAGTCACCAAAACATCCCACAAGCGTGACTAAAGTCCGATCATTACTGAGTTGTGCCCGCGCCATGTCTTGACTCATCAAGCATGCATTCTGCGGCTCACACACCGGCACCGTACCCTAGCTCTCATACTCATGTTTTTCTCTCACCTTCATCACCTCCACACTATGTATTAATTTGATTAGAATCATGAATAAAAATCAAGCTCTAGAGTTAGCCTCTCCATCAACCGGACTTATCATTTCATTTCACATGACCAACCTGGTCTATTTCTCAACATCATTTCAATTCACTGCCGGGGAGACTTAGCCACTCTTTCGTTCAATTTCAAATTCACAATATCCAATTGAGCATCATCAGCTCATAATTCATTTTAGAGTCTCACAGACTTTCTTATCATGATTTAACATCTCATATGTTCATTTAATTCTCAATGATTCATTTACATAATTCATACCGTCATAAATAGAGTCCATCGATTCAAATCATACAGTTCATAATTACCAACAGTAAATAACATGAATTCAAATATCAAGTCCACTCTGTACAGTCGACTTGGAAGGATACCAGTCGACTCATACAGTCACATACAGTATCATCGTAATTGCTCGGGATAGTCGACTGTTGTACACAACCAGTCGCCTGTCCCGCACTTTTCATGTTCACGGTATTGTTCTCGTGACAGTCGACTGTTCATCCATCAGTCGTCTGTCCTGGAGATTTCAAACAGCACAATTCTATGTCCAGATCAGTCGACTTGCTACATGCATCGGTCGACTGGACAGATCCATTTTCAATTTAAGGAGATCATCTACAGTTCTTACATGCACTCGCATCATGATGTCAATTAACAGTATACATAAATCCATGTCTCCTAGACCGAGTCTCTTATCGTTTGGTAACATTACAACATGGATTTTCAAGTTACGAACATGCTCTTTTCTTTAGAGAAAAATACTTTAAAACATGCATTCACATTGCTCATACTTTCTTACGACCATGAAGATATGAATCCCAAGTCATCATACTAGGTCTACATAAATAGAATATCTTAATTCATGGAATTTCCAAACAGTCATAATCAGATTGGAGCACCAGTCGACTTAACACGACATCAGTCGACTGCCCCGACAATTCTAAGTTATTAATCACCATTAGTTCTTTTCATTCATTTACCTTCCCTCCATCATATGTGTCATAGGGAAAATATACATTTAATAATCACACCATCATGTCTATTCACACACATGTTTATCAGCACATTATGAAAATAGTGTCTCGTACCAGTCGGCTGGTTCACATGCCAGTCGACTGTACCGACAGTCTCGTTCTCAATATTAATAGTATGTTCAAGCAATTTCTACTGCATTCAATTCACTTTCTGTGACATGGTATCAATCATAACAATCATAGTATCATTCCTACATTAGAAGTCCTGAGAAACACCCACCTTATAAGAAGAAATAACGAAATCCCGCAAAACTCCTCAAAGTAGAGAACGCCTTCTTGCTCCTTTGCTCCACACCGAGCTCCTCAGCAATGCTGCTTGCCTCCATAGAAAAGCTCCCACACAAACTCACAAATACTCTCTTGTAATAGTAATCTTAGAAAATTTTAGTGTAAAAGAGATAGGGAAATAGGAGGGGTATTTATACTAGGAGATAAATAGAATGGAGGGTTAAGATACATTAGGGAGTTGGAAAATCAAGGGCTGAGATCCAATCGGGAGTTTGAGAAACTACCCACACCCCAAAAGTAACCACCCATGACCCTAGTCCATTACTCCACAAATCCGGCCAAGTTTTGTGCCTTGTGCACGTGTACATGGAGTGCACGTGTACACACAAAACCCCACTACAAAATTGTACACCATACCCGGAAAAATAAAGAAAAGATGCTACCTATACAAGTTGTAGGAATTAAATAAATAAAAGGGTAAGTTTACGGGCTTAAGTTCATTTGGGCCAAAATATTTTAAAAGAGAAAATAAACAAATCAACATTTGGGCTTTAAGGAAAATACTTTATAGGAAACAATATACTTTATTCATCATGGAGAAAATAATAGTCACATGCTACACAAGCATACCATAAAAAGAGAAATAAATAATCTTTATGTATTAAGAAAAATCGGGGTATTACATGGTCGGCCCAGGATAACATTATAGGCGGCCTTGACGTCCACCACCATGAATTCCATCGGCTCTGTGCGAGTCACTGGGGCCTTTCCAGCAGTTACGTCGAGGGTTATAACTCCCTCGATCGTCACCGGGACCTCAGTAAACCCATGAAGAGTGTAGCCCGCAGGCTTGAGCCGATCTCTCGATAGCTGGAGGCCCTTGAATGCCTCCAAGAAAAGGATATTAATGGAGTTGCCATTGTCCACCAAGACCTGGCGAACGTCGAAGTTCCATTCGAAGATTAATAACGAGGGTGTTGCAATGGGGCATGCGGACGCCCTCCAGGTCTCTGTTGGAGAACGTGACCGGGACCCCAAGGCCCTTCGGAGGCGGATGGCTCTGGACAGCGTTCACTTCCTGAACGAAGGCTTTTTAGGAGGAGTTAGAATCTCCCCCTATTGGGCCTCCGTGAATCAGGTGTAGGATGGCCACCGCTTCATCCTCCTGTGTCTCCACTTGTTGCTCTGCTCGTCTGTTGGCCCCCCTAAGGGGTGGAGGCTGATCAGCCCTGTCCCTCCTCATAAAGCGAGCGAACTGCCCTCTCTGGATGAGGGCTTCAATCTCGTCCTTTAGGGCCCAACATTCATCGGTGTCATGCCCATAGTCCCGGTGGAAACGACACCACTTATCCCGATTTTTCCTCTTCGCGCGAGTATTCATCTTAGGGGGAGGAGGTAGGAGACCCTCGCTCCCAATCTCTATGAGGATGGCAGATACACTCGCAATGAGCGAAGTGAATTTTTCAAAACGAGGGAGAGGGCGATGCTGACCCCCATTGTCTTTTAGAGCTTCTTAGCTCCTTCTTCTTCAGCAGCCTTCCTTTTGTTCCCATAAGACATTTAGAACCCCGTATTTTCAAATATTATTTTAAAGATTTGAAAATGAATTAAAATGATTTTCTGGAGATTTAATAAATATTTTCTAAAGATTTATCTTTTTACACGTGCGAAACACGTACAAATATTTTTGGTGTAAATAACCAATTTTATATTTTTATTAAATTCTTCTAATTATAATTGAGTCTATCCTAAATTTTGGGATTTTTCTGAATAAATAAACTATTTTTATAAATACCTCGAAAGAGAGGGGCTTTTATGTAAAAAGCCGTTTGGATCTGAAATAAATTATGAAAATTTGTTTTTACTAATTTTTGGGCTTTCCATGATCATCATTTAAATCAAAGTATATTTAAATTTTATTTGGAGTTGATTTGGTAAAGATTTATACAAATATGGTGTTTTTGCAAATATGAAATTTATGTAGAATCTTTTGCAAATGTTTTTTTGGAAAGTAAAAGTCGGATATTTTGATTGGAAAATATAATATGTATTATTAGACATTATTTTCTGATTTTTCCAGATTTTTATGAATATTTTGTGATGTATTTGCAAATATTACAAAAGGGAGGGCTTTTGTGCAAAATCGCCACCCTGAATTGTAAATCCGAAATTTTCTTATTTGTTGGGCCGTGCGGGATTGCTGGACAACTCAGTGATAAAAAAAAAATATTTGATTTGGCTTTGATTTAGTTAACCTATTTTAACTAAGAAATGGGTTATATATGTAAAGTTATATTTTGGAAGGATTCTTTTGCAAAAGTGTTTCTAAAACCCTAATTCCTTAATTCCGGCCTGTATAAAAGAGGGTGTGCAGCCGTCATTCGCTGCACAACACAAGTTTTACTATATTTTTATTTTCTTGGTGATTGAAGAGGAGATCTTGGACTCTTTGCAAAAGAGGGGATTCTTCATCGTGCTTCGTGATATTCGCTTGATCTCTCCAATTATGTGAGTGATATTGTTTTGTTTTATTTTGTTTGTGTATGTTGTAGATGAGTAGATATAATTGTTTGGTTGTTTTGTTTGTTCTCTTTGATTCGTGTATGTCATTTGAGAATGATATGAAAGTTTAGATTGATTTGGATGCTGAATATGTATATGTATGGATGGATGAAAAATTGAATCTTTGAGAAGAACCCTAGATATTCGTATGTGAATGATTTTAGATTGTTGAAAACCTAATAAAAATTGTGAGTAGGCTATTTATTTGGATTATTGTTGATTTGATTGAGTTTGACAGATGTTATGCATTAATGGAATTAAAGATGAAATTTTTGGACTATTGGTGAGTTGGATAAAAACAACTTGACCATGTTGAGGATAAATTTGTTTGTTTATGAATCAACTATAGAGAATAGTTGAGATTTAGTTGAGGAATTTTGTGAATGATTAATGGTTTAGAGGACCATGTTTGAGGATTTGAGTTATGAGGATTTAAATTGGGGATTCGTGATTTTTGTAAAAGATGTTGTTTGGACTTGGATTTCTCAATTGCTAAGTTTAAATCTAATTATTTTGGTATTAATAAGATTTGGAAAATAATACAAAGTTATTTTGTTATATGAATGATTCTTAAAAACCCTAGTTTTGACATATGTACGACCTAAATTCTTCAGACTGTAGGCCGACAATCGACTGGTACGACTTTTCAGTCGACTGATACGACCCAGCTGCTATGATCGTTAGTTTTCTTGAAATTGGGTCTGGACAGTCGACTGATGACTTTTACAGTCGACTGGTACCACTCAGATTACTTTTTTTAAAAGTTACTGTAGTTTTTTCTCTGATAAGTCGACTTATGACTTTTGCAAGTCGACTTACAACACTTAGAATATTTTCTTAAAGATTACTGGAATTTCTCTCTGGTAAGTCGACTTATGACTTTTTAAGTCGACTTATAATCTTTTTTAAGTCGACTTATGACTTCTATAAGTCAACTTAAAACACTCTGGTAAGTCGACTTATGACTTTTATAAGTCAACTTATAACACTTAGAATATTTTCTTAAAATCATGGAACTTTCTTTCTGGACAGTCGACTTATGCTTTCTATAGTCGGCTGGTACTGATGTATTTTTATATTTATGAAGGTTCTTTCAAATGGTTTATTCTATAAATATTTTTATTTATAACTACTTATACCTTATCTTCTATTAAACATATGATTTCAAGATGTTAAGTTGAGCAGTTTAAGATGTGAGTTTGGTTGAGACGTTTGAGTTTGAGTCTCTAGAGGATGAGTGTGACCCTAGTATACCGGCGTTGAGTTCATTTTGTTGAGGCCTGTTGAGGCATTTTAGTTTTTCAGTTGTTGAGTTAATTCCGGTAGGATACACCAACTCTAGGAGATTCGTTGAGTAATTAAGTAACCCAAGAATAATAAGGATAGGCACTAGTGGTGATATGATGAACGGGAATATGGGTCAAGTACCTCAGTATGGCTTTCGGTGTGGGATTTAATTTCCGAAATTATCCAAGTAACTTACTTGCAGTGTGGGATCTATCTCCGGAATTATCCAGGTAAATTACCTGCGGTGTGAGATATATCTCCGGAATTATCCAGATAATTACTTGCGGTGTGGGACTGATCTCCGGAATTATCGGGGTCGAGGCGACGCACATGTGGTATTCATGTGATGATGTGTCAATGTTTCGATGTGGGATGATCTCCGAAATTATCCAGGTAAAATACCTGAGATGTGGGATCTATCTCCGGAATTATTGGGGCATGGGCTAACACTTACAGCTTATCTTTATCTCGTAGTAGTCATCGTGTTAGGATTAGTTGCATAGCAGGGGATTGAACCCTATGAAGTGAAGATGTTAAGGGCTTGCACCGAACCTATGTAGAGTGGGATGCATAGACTTCGACAAGTACGTATTAGAGAGTCCACATATAGAAATTGTGTTTTCCTGACTCGGTTTTAGGCACGTGGTTTTCCTGTTTTCTACACTTGACACTTAGTTTAGTTTCACTTGTTGTTTACATGTTACCTAGCTATGTAATATTTTAGGTATTCTTATTTATTACATGTTGTTTAAGAATCCATGCTTAATATTTATTTATGTTGTTTGTTTTTATGTCACTCACACCATTTATGGCTGACCCCTTTAGTTTTGGGGGTTAGGGATCATCTCTAGCCTCATGTGTTGCAGGTTGTTGCTTAGAGTTTGGAGGTGTGGATGCTTGAGTTAGTTTTGAGATAAATTGATTTAATAGAGTTTTGTGTAAATTTGTAAAGCATTGTTGTAAAAAGACTGTGTTGTGAATAAAAGAAAATTATGATTTGAGATGTTTTAAATTCCGCTGTGCTATGTAAAAGATTATTGTAATAAAAGTTGAAAATTTCATTGGTGTTGTTTGTGTTTAATGTTACATTGAAGCTGATGCTGGGATTGTGCCACGTATTTTCTAAGATATTATATTAGAAATTCGGGGCACTACACGACAGCCCCTCCAGAGTGGGGCAATTGAGAGCCTCTTCAGCTTGGATATACTTCTCACTCCTGAGAAGGAGTTCGAAGAAGTCCCGAGAAGGCTTTTTGGCCAAGGACGCCCTGAGGTTAGGGTTGGTGACATTGGATTGGAATGTGGCCAAAGACACTGACTGATCCAAGGAAGCGATAGACCAGGCCTCTGTGGTGAATCGCTTGACATAGTCCCTCAGCCGTTTGCCCTTCCTTTGGCTGAGGAAGAGTAGAGAGGTGCTGGTCTTCTCGGAGCGGGGGCTGCTCTCGAAATGGGTGAGGAAGAGGCCTTCGAACTGATCGAAGGAGAAAATAAAGGCTAGAGCGAGCCTCAAATACCACTCCCGAGAGGGACCTTTGAGGGTGGTCGGGAAAGTTGCAGAGGAGGGCTTCAGAAGCATGATGGATCATCATGAGAGTTTTGAAACTCTCAATGTGATCTGCAGGGTCCGACTCCCTGGTGTAAGACTCGAAGTGTGGAGGCTTCAAGTTGTCTGGGACAGGGGCCTCCATGATAGTGCGGGAGAATGGTGGCCTGCTCGGGTGGAGGTTCCTCGCCCGTTGTTCTTCGTCTCGGTCGAGCTGGCCGAGGCGCCTCTCCATCTCGGGGAGACAACAGTAGATGGAGTCCTCCCTTTGTTCATGCCTCACTAAACCTCGAGACTCGTCCTCGTGCCAAAGAGGACTGGGGCTATAGCGGTAGCTTTGAGTTGGCCGAGGACTGGGAGAGGGGCGGTGATGGCTCGGAGCCGGCCTAGGACTTGGGGAATGGCGGCGATAGCTCGGAGTAGGTCGAGGACTGGGGGAGTGGCGATGATGACGAGGAGCTGGCTGAAGGCTAGTAGCCCTATGGCCGTTGTTGGGGGCGGCGTTAAGCGCCCGAAGGAAGGCCTCCTGGAATTTCTGAAATTCCGCCCTCGTGACGGGGGCCTTTTGCTCCCGATGGACTCGAGCTGCAGGACGGCCTGCCAGGGAGCGACTTCGCCTTAGGCAATGCTGGGGTGACTCTCTCCGCCTCTGGGGAGAGTGGACCCCCTGCGGTCTAATTAGCGTGGTGACCGATCCCTCGGGTGCTCCCGGCGAGGGTTCGCCTCGCGGGTCCGCCTCTCATCTAGACAGATTTTAAGGTCGGGCCCGGGCTCATTCTGCCGGTTGTTAAGCACATCCCAAAGATCCTTCGATGTTGAAGGGCTATGGGAGGCCATAGAATCCGTGGAGGCATTATGGATGGAAACCTGAACTTAATGCATAGGTTGCTTATGGCGGCTTTGCCGAGAGGGCTCCCCCACGGTCGCTTGGGGCCCTATATGCTGAAGAATAGATAGAGGAACCTGCTGTTCGAGCTGTAGGGCCGGTTGGATGGGTGGAGGGAGATCTTCCGGAGGAGGATGAGAAGAGATTGTTCTACGGTTGGAGTTCGCGGACTTCCTCTTGGGAGGCATTGCTAGGAGTAGCTTTTGTTGAAGGAGGAGGGTCGGATAGCTATTTGAGTGTTCCCACAGACGACGCCAATCTGTTGCCGCTGATTTCGGTGTGGGGGCAATCAGATAAACTTGTAGATTTGCAAGAACTCGAATATGTCAAATCTGACCTCTTCCTTGTTGATAAGCTGGCTCCTTGGTGCTCCCGTAGGCCTGCACAAACATTCGAAATACTGGGATGGTTCCCGCCGACGAACCCTCCGACGCTCTTGTCGGAACTCAGAAAAAGAAAGGAAAGAGCTTTAGGTAGACAAAGAGTGATCACCTTGTAACGGTAGGAGGTAGGGGGTATTTATAGTCTCGTTGGGGATCTGTTTTAGGATAAGAATGAATCCCTACTTCCCGGTGTGGCTGGATAGAGGTGGTTAGAACCACCTCCTCAGTATAAGGACGAGACAGGATATCCTCATATCCTGTTGAACTGGTCCTTAACGGGTTGTGACCCATTCTTGGTTGAATAGATCCGTTCGCGGGTTATCGGGCCCAAGAGGAGAGACCCGGTTCCCATTTCGGACCCGTCTATAGGTGAAATTACCATCTTGCCCCTGTAACTTTAAGATTCGTGCCCAATTTGAACGGTACCGATTTCACCCAATTTTTAGCCATATTAATGATCAATCTATTTTTTCAAAAATCTTTTTGGCTAATCAAGGTCCTCCAATGACCAACAAATCGATTACTCCTCTAGCGAAGCTTGTTGCCCGCATATTGTCGTATAACATTATCCCTAAAATGGGTAGCTACGACCAATTTTGATTTGAATTGAAACAAGCAGTATATGCCATCTTCGGTAACATTCAAATAAATTGGAGTCGAGTAATTTTTAATCGTCTCCATAAGGCCCATTCCTCTTTTCTTCCTTTTATTGCTTTACTCACCCATGTCTTTAACTTCTATCAAATTGATCTTGATTCCGAGTCGAGTGTTGTTACTCGTTATGAATCTTTTGATCGTGCAAGTTTAACACGTATGAAAATTCTTAACTCGCCCCCTCGATCTTCTCAAAGAAATACACCTCCTATTCCTCTAGCTACTTCTGTTCCTTGTTGGTCGTCTGCTTCTAGTTCATCCTCTAGTTCTCGTCCTAGAGCTAGTTTTTCTGATACTGAGAGTCTTTACACGTCTGTTAATTATCTCATGGATCGTACCGATCTCATCTTAGGTCGATAGGATTCTCTTGAGGCTAGCATTGCTAACCTCACTCAAATGTTTGTTAGGCAGTTTCCACAACCCACTCCTGCCTCAAATAGTGATGATGAAGACAAAGAAGACGATTGATGTATTTTTTGTTTTGTTTTTGTAATTTTGAAATTATGTTTTATGTTTCCATGTTGTTCTATCTTCACTTTATGAACAATGTAATTGACTTATCCATGTTTTATGTTTATGCAATGTTGGTTTTTTTCTTTCCTCCTTATTTTTTTTTTGTTGATGACAAAGGGGGAGAAATATGGTTTTGTGCATGCGAATGATTGTGCATGTTATGGATTGTGCATGTTATGTTATGCATGTTATGTTATATTGTTTTGTTTCAAAATTGTGCATATTGTACTTTATTCAGGAGGAGCTTGTAACAATTGTATATCTTTTCAAATTTTTTGTGAGTATCATGATATGTAAATTTTATGTCTATATTATTTTAAGTTATTGTGTTGTCATCATCAAAAAGGGGGAGAATGTAGATTCTTGATTTTGATGGCTACAACACAATACACAATTGTTCTATATTACATATCTTTTGCAGTGTGTATCAAAAGTGTTCAAGGTCAATACCATGGTGAAGCATTCAAAGCCAATACAATGTGATGAAGCTTTCAAAAGTATTTGCTCAAGCCACAAAGATAAGATCAAGCGACAAAGACTCAAGTTCAAGTTCAAGACTTTCAAGAGCTTTCAAGTTTCAAGTTCAAGACTTTCAAGAGCTTCAAGTGATTAGCTACTTTTGAACAAATGTCTTGTAATATTGTTTGTATTATTTGTGAGTCTTAGAATCTCGTAAGAGTCTTGTCACACACACACACTCACACATTCCCTAAATAAAGAAAATGTTTTACAAAATCAAAATGTCAAAAGAAAGCTTGTATAAGTTCAGCTGATTGAGTACCAGTCGACTTACTCTTGGAAGCAGTCGACTATTAGAGTACGAAACTGACTGAACTCACTCAAGCTCTGACCAGTCGACTCTTATGGCAACCCAGTCGACTGTTTAAGCAGTTTTTCGACAGTTTTTCGAATTTCAAATTTGTTTTTCAAATTCAAACATTTTACTGCCGTTGTATGGCAGTTAGGATAATATTTCTCAATGTCCAAAAGTTTCTAACTCTATAAAAAGAGTATAGAATTCATTTGGGAAAGGTTACTTAACTACTAAAACTTTTGATTCAAGTCGTTTGCTTTTGGGAAGAAAAAGAACAAGTTTAAAAAGCATATACTTTCTTTAAGACTTGGTTCTCTGATTTTCAGTCTTGTATAATATTGAATTCGTTCTAGACTGAAGTCAGAAGTCGACCTATAGCAAATATACAAAAAGCACTTTCACATACAAGGCTTTAGGTTGTTGTAAATCTCTTTTTGTTGTTGTTTCACTCTCGGGTTGTGAGAGTTGTCCTCTCAGTTGAAGAGTAGGACTCTTGGTTTAGAGTCGGTTTCACTCTAGGGTGTAGAGTGGGTTTTGCTCTCTCTAGTGGTGAGAGAGGTCTACGGATTTGACATAGTTGTTGTCAAAGGCCATAAAGTATTTTTGTATTGTTTTTCAAGAATAGTAGAAAATCTCAAGTGGGTTGCTTGGGGACTGGATGTAAGTCGGGAGGACCGAACCAGGATACATCGTGGTGTTTGCTTTGTTGACTCTCTGTGGTTGTATTCTCTATACTTGCATTTTTAATTTCTCTGAGTTTCTTGTGTAAATCGAATCTGGTCAGTCGACTTCTTTACTCTCTAAGTCGACTTAACATACTTGTAACTCCTCAATTAAATTACTCTTCTTATCTGACACTTCAGTCAACTGCCTTCTATTTTCAGTTGACTTAACAGTGCGAGAAGTTCAATTTATTGATTATTTTTTATACAACACTATTCTCCCCCCTAGTGTTATTTTCCTTACATACAAGATCCAACAGGGCCGCCTCCCCCAAAAGGGCCGAACCGGGATCTACCTGTGCCAAGCATGACCTTAAGCCTCTAAATTTCTAGCTCCTTCTCCACCACGACCTCACGGAGAATGGACTCAGAGGTCGGTGCCTGGTGGAGGCATCAGACATCGACCAGTTTTTCTTGGCACTCCCCCAATCCCGGTCGGCTATAGCCTTCTTCAGACGCACCGCCTCTAAGCTGAGCTCCGTGGACTTGTTCATGAAATAGCTCATGACGGCTTCCCAATCACGAGCTTGTTTGCGATAGCGAATCAAGACACTCTCCTTAGACTCCAACCTGTTCCGAAGTCACCTGATCTCGGCAGAACTGAGGTCAGCTCATAGGGTCTCGTCCATCTGACAAAAAGGAGAGGAAACAAGATTTCACTCTAATCTTTTCAAAAACAACAAGTCATAACAGGTCGGCCAAAAAAATATGTTTATATTAATCTCAAAAGGTGGTTACAAAAAAGCGGTGGCCAGTCCGCGCTCAGCAAATACAGAGAAAAAGAATAAAATTTAAAGGCTACTTCTTAGGGGGGATCTACGCCTCTTCGTTGGCGATCCCCCTCCCCCCTATCTATTTCTCTATGCTCGGGTCTCTCGGAGCCTCGTCACCTTCACCTCCGGGGGTCAGTGGGAGCATGGGCGGCTGCCAGCCATAGTGGACGTGGTCGATCTTCACTTGAGGGTAAAGGAGCAGAAAGTGCTTCTTCGCCGGATCAGATGCCTCGTCTTGGGTGTTCATCAGCTCCTCCCCTACAACGGCCTGCAGCTCCTCGTACTCCGCAGCCGCCTTGCCTCGGACCTCCGCCAAAGCACGAAGGTGTTGGTCCTGTCTGAGGCGAGGTCAGCTTGAAGGGCCTGCACCGCTCCCTGAGCCGCCGTCAGCTCGGTCTTTAGGTCCTTTGCCTCACGTAGGGACCTATCGGTGTTCTGCTTCTCGATCACCAGCTCCTTCTCAAAGCACCTCTTCAGCTGCACCCCGGCCATAGATGCCTGATTGAAGAGAGACAAAAATCAGAAAACAATGCCAAGTACAAGAAAAGTTTAAGCAGGCAAGCAAACACTTACGATCACGTGGGCTTAAGCCCACTATATATAACAAATCTCCACCGTCTCGGTCGCTAGGATGGGTCCGTCGCGTGCTGTGGCGAGGTGACCCATGACCTCGACCGAGATCAGGCCCTCCGCGAGCGAGTCGCCCTCGGGGTGAACGGTACGAGCCCCCTCTTACCCACCATCTCTTGGGCGTCAGGGCGCAAGGTGGGGGTCCCCACCTTCAGGACCTCAGCAACCTTATGGCTGCTGGAGCTCGACACCGACTCGAGCGCGTCTTTAGCCGATGGGGCCTTCTTCGACTTCTTATGGGGCCGCTCCGAGGGGCCCTCGGAGCCCCCCCCGGGCGGACCCCGCCTGCGGCGCTGCCTTCTCAGACCTTCTCTTCTGGGCCAGAGCCTGCAGGGCTTTCCTTGCGTCAAGCTTTCACTGATCCACCGCTGCAAAGAAAAAAGAGGGAATGTTAATACGGAGGCAGAAAGTTAAACAAAAAAGAAACAAAAACATACAAGGGTCGGCTGGGCTCAGTCCGGTCCGGGCTAAGTGCGATTCTGTCACATTCGACCAACCGATGTTGTGTCCCTCAACAATCCTATCAACATCAGCCCACTCCGCCTCAGTCAAGTCCCTCAGCCTCGGAGGTTTGTGGTACGGCTTGTAGAAATTCCAAACTGTGGGAATTTCCCAAGGCACCCGCTTCGGACCACAAAGTACTTAGCCTTCCACCCCTTGATGGAATCCGGATACTCGTGCACCACCTTCTTGTCGGGGTGGGGCAATATGTAGTAGATGCACTCCTGATCTCTGAGCGAACTCACCCCTAAAATGGCCCAGAAATACTTCAGTTTCAGGGACACCTTCTTCTCTCGCACTTCAGAATGAAGCAGACCAACTGCTTCCACGAGTTAGGGCCGTAATGCATTGGACAGAGCTCCCCCCACCTCAGCACCCTCTTGATGAACGGATGCAATGGCAGCCTTAGCCCCGAGAAGAAAGCATCCTCAGGAAGCATGCAGTAGTCAGGGGCCAACTCGGTGGTCGGGCGGAGACCAGGGCTTGGGATCTTCAGCACGTAATCCCGCCCGATGAAATAACTGGCCCTTATCACAGGCAGGTAGTCAGCCTTCAAGATGCACTGAATCTTGTCCATCTGTATCTGTGTCCGGGCCGGCAAAGATACCTCTAGGCCAAATTGAATCAAGTTCTCGATGTCGTCCGGGTACATCCTGATAGACCGCGGGTTCTTATAGTATGGGACATCGAGCCCATGCGTTGGCTCGAACTCATCTGGTGTCCTCGGACTATCCAGCAGGCACCACTTCCTCTTCTTATTCCGGATGCGAGGAGCCTTCGGCGGAGACGGTGTCGCCAAAGGCAGGAGAGGGGGGAGAGCATCTCCTTCCTCCCTACCTTCCTCATCCGCCTCTCCCTCGGCTCCTCCCTCACAGCCTCCCTGATCCCAGGACGTGGAGACCAACTGACGATCCCCTTCAGCCCGACCAGAAGAACTCGCTTTGGAACCGGACTGTAATCCTTATTTCCTGTATTTGTACTTTCTGCTGTATTTCATTTCATTGTACTCTATTTATCAATCCAAGAATCCGTACTTTTTTTTCCAGTTCTAATAAAAGTCATCTATTTTGTTTCGACTCAATTTTTTGTGCCAATATTTATTTCAATTGCACCTTTTCTGTTCGCTCTAAATTGTTGCTCTTCATGGAGATTTGACTGTTTCATCTCATCTAATTCATTTCCCCTAATTATAGTAAATTTTGACTCAATCTCCTTTTGGATCCTACTCAAACCCATTAACCAACAACCTACAACCCAATAACCCTATGCTATATAAACCTAATTAACTCTAAACCCTAATTAACCCTAAACCTAATATAGTGTGGTAACCTAATTTACCCAGCCGCCAAACCATTTCCCTACTGTTCATCATCGTCTCCCCTTTCTCCTCTCATCGACCCACCTCTGCTCTGAATCCCCTAGCCTTCGCCATCCCTGTGTTCGTTGCCACCACCTCCATCGTCTTCCTCGACCCATTGCCTCGCCACCGAACCCATTACCCCATCACCTGTGCATCCTCCTTCACCGTCTCTTCACCTCTCGACCTTCTCCTCCACCTCGTCTTCACCCCCGTTTCCCCGTGTAATATCCTAAAATTTCATTTTTATAAAAATATTATTTTTCACGTGTAGTGCACGTGTAAATTTCATGTGTATATTATTTATTTATTTTATATATAAGATCTCATTTTAGTATGAACAATTATTTTCCTTTATTTTTTTCTAAAAGCCTATTTCTAAAGCCTAAAACACTATTTATTTGTTTTAGCTCACTTTAATTAATTATTAATTTATTGTCTTGGCCCACAAGCCTAAGCCCACTAATTGTGAAGCCCACCAATTTAATAAATCAATTAAATGGTCACACTTGTCATGTAGAGACAAATGGTGAACATTTTGATTAATTAAATTGTACAAACTTCTAAATAGAGGTACTAGGTGGCACGTGCGATGCACGTAGTGTGCAATGCACACTATTATGGTGGCCGGTTTGTGCATGGGTGATGGGAGAGTGGATTTCTGTGCATGGGTAGTTTATTTGTGTGTGGGTGGTTGCTACAACTTCCTCTCCATTCCTAGCCCTCCATTCTACAACTATCCAACAAATCCTAGCCCTCCAATCTACTCTAAAAATAGTATAAATACCCCCCCCCCCCCCCCCCCTTCATACTTGTATTCTACACTAAAGCAAATATTAAAAGGAGACATTATATAGGAGATCTATACATATTAGTGTGTGAGTGTGAGTGTATGTGTGTACACCCCCATTGGAGGCCGGCCATCCCTACATTGGTGCTCTCGGTTTTGGCAAGGAGCAAGGAGAAGAGTTCGTGCATTGCAATCTAGGAGGAGAAGGCACTCGCTCGCAATCTAGGAGGCTCTAGGGGATTTTCTTAATTGGTTTTCTTCAAAAGGTGGGTGTTTCTCATGACTTCTAGACTATAAAATCATGCTAGAAAATGAAATTGAATTATTATTATAAGCTACTAATGAAATACATGTTTGTCTAATTAGAAGAAGATTGTTAATTAGCAAATGTGTGTTGATTGATTACTAGAGTTATTGCCTATGAGTAAAAGTGTATGTTTCTCATTGTTATAAACATTAGAATGCATGTTGATTATGTTAAATTACAATTATGTGACATTCACTAGTAAGAAATTGAACCATGCTTATTGATTAAAAATACCAAAGTAGAATAGTGTGTTTAAATTGAATTGATCGAATTGTTTGTTAATAGATGTAATAAATTTCCCTATTGTGATATTTATCATGTGGAAGATTTGAATAAATGAAAAAGAATGTCTTTTTGCATACGAATAATTAAATGTATCATGTGTAGATTAATTAATTAATATTATAAAAAAAAAGTGGAAGTCTTTACTCACTCATAAAGTTAATTTTTTGTGCTCAAAAAATATTTTAGTTATCAATGTAAGCAAACATCATCGTATTGAATTTTGTGCAAAAAAATCATCTTTGATTATGAACAATCATGAAATAGTTTTCAAATGTCCAAATAGTGTTCATAATATGCAATCTAAGGCTAAATACATGTTTTAAAAGGGGGGGAAATAGCTTTAAATATACTGGTTATGGTTAAAATAAATGTAGATTTATTTTGGACATTATTGTTTTCAAAAGAGGAGAAAAAGTGACAAATTCGTTTTGAAAATTTTGAAATTTAGTTTTGAACAGAGAGTAGAGTCAAAACCTATTTTATTTATTATCAAATTGATATGTTCACTTAGACCAACTGGTCGGAAGAGATTTGGGTCGCTACAGTATCGGAGGTCTCGGGTTCGATACCGCGGCTCTGTTTATTTTTTTTGGTAAAAAATCCAAATCGCCGAGAACAGAAACATAGGGCTTTTAATCCCTAATTAAATTGCCTTGCGACTGTGGCGCTTTAGTCTTGTGCGCTGTCTGCCTCACCGCTGGTCACTGGTTCGAATCTTGGTGGGTTTGGAGTTTAGAAAAAATATTTTTTTTTGGGATTTTTGAAATAAAAATGGACTTTTAAAATAGAATAAAAATCAGAAATTTATGGATTAAATTCTGAAAAATTATTGGAACTTATTAGGAAATATTTATACAACTTTTTGTGAAGTGTGAATAAGAAATTGGAGTTTTGCAAGAAATGACTCATTTTTTAAATTAAATTATTTTTTTAAACAAAGGAAAATAAATGAAAATTTTTTGGGTATAAAAGATGAATTTTGAAAAGTTGTAACTCGTGTGATTAAATGGAATTATAAAAGAAAATGCATTTGTAGTAAGATTTGATTTGTGAATAATAGATGTGTGGAACACACAAATTATTGGTGATTATTAATTGAAATTGATCCTTGCATATGGATTGCACGTGAAATTGAATTATTGATTGTGATGAATTATGAAAGATATGAATAAATGAATACTATGTTTTTGGAAATATGAATTATGAGTAATCATGAAAAGATCTTATGAGTATGACATTATAATTAGGAGTTGAAATTGAGAATTAGGGTATAGCCAAGCCTTATACCGGCAATGAAAGAAATGAGAAAATGATATTTTGAAATGAGAAGACCAAGGTTGGGTCATGTGAAATTAAATGAATAAGACCGGTATAGTGGAAGTGCTACATTCTAATAGATTGATTTTATTCATGATTCAATTAAATTAAGGATTAGATACATAGTGAAGATGTGATGAAAGTAAGAGAAAAATATTGAGTATGAGGGATATTGGATTGGCGGCGTGAGAGTATTCATTGGATGTCCCATGATGAGTCATGATAAGGCATGGATACTGCTCCAGAGTACCGTCCCGGTGGCGACGCTCGTGGGGTGTTTGACGACTGCGGGTAGTGTCATGTCTATGCTAGGAGCTGAATTACCACAGGATGCCTGCATGATGAGTCATGTGTCAGTGCGTTGGGATTCCCTCCAGGGCGCCTAGACATGAGTTCGTAGGTCAGAAAACATCTAGAATACTTACCGTAGTTGCAGTAGTAGATTAAGTCATGGCAAGGGATTGAACCCTACAAAATGAAGAACGATTAAAGGCTTGCCTTCGGACCTATGTAGTATGGGTTGCATAGACTCTGAACAAGTGCACATTAGTGTCATATAATATAAAAAATTGCATTAAGAATTAAGTACACATTCACAACACGACATCAATAGGATAGTCCCTTTAGTTCTGTTTGTGACAAGTTTGTGGTTTGCTAAGAAATGAGAATCATTATACTGTTTCCGGCACAGAGAGCATGACCGTGTATAATATTTCGTCAGTTGAATGAACTGACGCGCCCACAGTTTTATGTGCAGAGTAAAGATGATTGACACAACTGAAGTATGCATGCTGCGCAAGACTATTTTAAATGTTGTTTCATGTAATTTATTGTAATATTGCTTCCACTGTGATAATGTACAAGTGTAATGTAACTCTGATGAAAGAAAAGTTTTTATTTCCTTGTAAAATTGTACGAAAGAAGTGTAAAGGTCCTGTGGAACTCGAATTCAGTTGTACTTTGGAATTCGGGGTGTTACACCCCGTCTCCTCGACACCCCATCATTGAGTCGCCACCACCATCCCATCCTCGTTTACCCGTCGTCTTCTTCATCTTCGACATTGCCGAACTCGTGAACCCATCCACCTTCATCGACCTTCGAACCCATTACCCCATCGCCTGTGCCCCATCCTCATCGTCATCCCCTACCTCTACATCCGTCGTCGTCGTCGCCGTCCAAGCCCAGAGTCTCCTGCCATTGCCGGCACCTCATCGCTCCCCTATTTTCTCCCAAGAACAGAGATCTCGCCCCCACCCGTCGCTGCCTCGCTCGAACATCGTCGTCGTCATCTTCCTGCATCGAGCTTCCCTCGAAGTCGCTACCTCCTACCGCCGCCATAGCTGCTGTCGGAGCTCCCGCCATTGTCGCTGTTTTGATCAGAGAAGGAGGGAAGAAGAGGATTGATTGATTTAATCTCAGCCACACAATCTCAGCAAAATAATGACCTGATCTGATCAGATCATTACCATCATCATCAGCTGCTGCATCAGATCTGATCTGAGCCGTCGATCTTCATCGGTCTTAATCGCCATCAAGATCCGTGCCGATCTGATCCATCCAATCTCGATCATCGATCGACACCCTCATCCAATCAAGGCAAATATCTTCTTGTACAATTTATTATTCTTGTACAAGCGTTCAATTGAAAATACTGCAAGTAGATCGTAAATGTGACTCCCCTTTGGCTCATCATTTGTTCATCTTATTTTATTCCTTACCAACTCCATGATCTTAAGAGTCACAACCCTTCATTGATATATTTGTTACATATCTAGTTGGATCCATTTATCTCCTAATTACTTGAGCACATGAAACTAAGAACCACCTTGACTTGTAGATGCATGTTGTATAATGTATGTGTTGATCTTATCTTTCCTTGAGTTGAGAAACAATTGTGAATTGCTGATTTGATATCCATTACACCCTAATTGTATCACACACTAATTTAGACTCATACTAGTCATTTATCGTACCACTTTTATATAAAAGGAATTCACATATGCTACTATTCCTGTCTTTGCTTGCTCTTTCAACCCCGATAACATCAGAATCTAGACCTGAGTCCTAAACATGAAATTTAGCCCCAGATGTCTAGTTTACTAACTTTTTGATGGAAATGAATTCAGAGTTATGGTTTGTGATTTATCGTAGTTTTACTGCTGCTGTGTCTGAAATCGCAGATTCATAAAAACTGCTGCATCACTTTGTTTTACAATTAATTTAACTATGCTAAATGCAAGATAATGACTTGAAATTTTGCATGATAATACTGGACACACTAGAGAACATTCCCTAATTTTCCTGAAATTAATTAATGAAGTTTTAAACCTGTTTCATATGTATAAACTCAGTTTTACAAATTCTGGCTGAACACAAATCATGTGTAGTTTGCTATTTTGACACCGGATGCTGCAACTTTTATATGTCTTGTTTATATGCGCTGGATTTGGTAAAGAGTCTAGTTTCTATACCTTTTGACAGATCCAGATTTGCATTCTTGTAGTGGCGGGAATCTCAGTTTTGGTGCAGTAATGTCATGCTGTCCAGATTTGGAATTCTCGTTGTTCTTGATATTTTGATTTGTTTTGACCATCGAACATGTATCCTACCTAGCCTAGACTTGTTCCCTATTTTTGATCATGTATATTAGACCTGTTCGGACACTTTCATGCTTGTTTGATGATAATAATGAATAATAAGCCGGGTTAAGAGAAAGACCATAGTAGTGGACAATATAGGTAAGTGTACTCGGAAGGGGGCCGTGTTTCGTAGTAATTGGTTCATGAACTTGTTGTATCTCGAGTGTATTCATGAGCCCACTACTTGGCTCATGAACTTTTTGTATCGTCAGTGCATTCATGAACCCACGGTTGGTTCTTGAACTTGTTAGTGCATTCACGAACTGGTTCATGAACTTGTTACATTATTTTTGTATTCATGAACTGTGCTTGCTTGATACTTGATGCCTGAGTACACCGCCCTATAAAATCCACCACTAGGCCTAAACAAAAAATTTTGTGAGTAGCAACCATGTGATAAATCATGGGGCGCATGAAGTGCTACCTAGATAGAATCAAACATTAGACTTAAGAATAACTTGTCACTTGTACACACTTGATACCCTACTTGATACTTGTTACTTGATACTTGTTATTTGACACTTGTTACTTGATACTCGTCACTTGATATTTGACACCAACTACATGCTCACTTGTTACTTGATCCTACTACTAGTACTAGTTACCCAATCATGTTACTTGAGTTATCTTACTTACTAACTAGTCTCTTGAACTCCACTACTTGTTGCATCCCTATCCTATCATGTTATACATTCTTGATTCCAAATGTTGTTTTATATTTTCTTATACTTATTTTTATACCCTTGCTTGTACTACTTGCGGCCCTAGTTTGCACTAAGGGCGTTTGTTCTGTTTCTCTATTTTTCCTTTTTATATATATACAGACTTTACATACGAGTTGCCTGTTGGAGTTTGTGAGCAAACCTTCTAGGCTTCGCTTGGAAAAGCTTGCTTCAATTATTTGTATTAGAGTTTATTTATAATTTGTTGCTACTTAAAACTTGTAACGGGTTTGTAGTCCCGAAGTTTTATCTTTTGATCCAGATCTGAAAATTATTTAGGATATTTATATTTTGTTTCAATTGATTTTTGTTGATTAATAAATTATTCATGCATGCGTGGTTGTGTATATTTTGTTATATTTCTTATTATGATGTTGTGTCGATCCTACAGCTTATGAATGATGAAAATCATTCGCTGGACTCTGTCACGTACTCGTATTTCGTATTCCTTTTAGGAAGCAGGGCATGACACGGACTGAGAGCACAACATAACGAAAAAAATACTAACCTGTATTTCGTGAACGGAGAGATCAACAAAAAAGTCGTCGCCGGTGGGTAGAGAGAGAAGCTCCTGTTTTTTAGAAAGAGAAAGTGAAGTGAAGAAATGGGTAGGGGGTGGAGGATTTATAGAGTGGCTAACGACGCCTCGAATTCCACGTTGGAATCTTGACCGTTCAATCTTGATCATCAAGATCTAACGGCTGATTAGATTTTGATGCCTCGAATTCTATGCTGGAATCCTGATCGATTCAATCTTGATCATCAAGATCTAACAGCTGATAAGATTTTGACGCCTCAAATTCCACCCCAATGACATCAGCATCACATACAATGCCCTACTTTTCACACAAGCTATATGGGCTCGACGCTCGGTAGTGACCTCGAACCACCACCTGGCTTGCAGGGGGCTTGACATTCGGCATTGACCTCGAGCAATGCCCTAGCTTTCTTAAGCTGTATGGGCTCAATGCTCGGCATGCCCTCGAGCCCCCACCTAGCTGTCACAACAAGCAGGGGGCTCGATGCTCGACATTGACCTCATGCCACCACCTGGCTTTCACACAAAGCGATAGAGCTCGACGCTCGGCATTGACCTCGAGCCACGCCCTAGCCATCTCACAAAGCGACGGGGCTTGACGCTCGGCAGTGCCCTTGAGCCACCACCTAGCTTTCACAACAAGCAGGGGGGCTCGATGCTCGGCAGTGCCCCCAAGCCACCACCAAAATTTCACAATAAGTAGGGGACTCGACGCTCGACAGTGACCTCGAGCCACCACCTGGCTTTCACACAAAGCGATGGGGCTCGATGCTCGGCTGTGCCCTCGAGCCACCACCTAGCTTTCACAACAAGAAGGGGGGCTCGACGCTCGACGGTGACCTCGAACCACAACCTGGCTTTCACACAAAGCGATTGGGCTCGACGCTCGGCAGTGACCTCGAGCCATGCCCTAACTTTCACAATAAGTAGGGGGCTCGGGGCTCGGCACTGGTTCGACGCTCGGCACCCAAGCATGGAGGCTCGACCGCCGATGCTCGACCCTCGAACGCCCGTCATGAGCTCTGAGCCAATTCCTGGCCCTGTCACAGGCTAGGGCTCAACGCTCGACGCTCGGCTCTCGACCCTTGGTTCTTGGCTCTCGACGTCCCTTTTTTCTCCATAGGATCTCCTTTGTCCGACCTCACTTACCACTCCAAGAAACTACAAATCATACTCGCCAAACACACCGCTCCACTCTTCCTACGGAGATAGACTACTCCTCCACGACTGGCTTACGCAGTCCTCCAGGAGTGGGGGGCTCCTGATATGAGGTAGATGACGTGGCCCCATCCGGGCCATCAGATCCCCTCAAATTTCGCTCCTGCTTGATCATTAGGTCAAAGCAGGTCCAACGGGCTTCAGCCCATTCAGGCCCACGGGCAAATGGGTCCGACCCGATCCGTTAGGGTCTCAGACCCGTTTATCCCTGCCTATAAATATGAGACCCACTCCTCACTTTCAAGGGTAATAAACTTTTCCCAAATTGAACCCTAGTTATTGTTGCTTTCTCAGTGACTGACTAGATCGTCGGAGAACCTGTCGCCGGGAGTTCTCCCGATGTTTCTAGGCGGTGTGCAGGTTCAAAAGGCCGAGTCGAGCCTCAAAGATCCGAGCTACTAGATCCGAGCCGAGCACTCGGCCTCTACCTCTCTGCTACTCCCGAGTCGGTCCTACAGCCTAGGATCGGATCAACGCCAGTATCACATCTTCCGCTACACAAATTATAGGAACTCACACTTGTTGTCCCCACACCCCAAAAACAAACAGCATCAAACGCAGAGTTTATTGACTATTTCAGATTTTCAGGCAATCATTTTCCTTTTATCCCCCATACATCGAGCATCTCTTTTGTCATAGGAACTATTATTCAAGAAGCAAAGATTCCCTTTCCCTCATCTCTCTCTTCATTCTTCACTTCTTATCCGATCGTAAGTTTAACCACTCACATCTTCTGATTCATTTTCTTCATGTTGCATGCATTGCACGAAAGTGGTAGGAATATTTCTACAAAATTACACTTTTTTTTTCTTTTATATTTCTTTTCTAGATTTTAGTTAATGAAATTCGACCAAGTTTTGCCTACCTGAAATAGGCCAACAATCTATACATATCTATGTATCTATCTTCTTAAAGATCATATTAGGCTTTCAAAAATCTTTGAAAAACAATTATAATGAGTATAAGTTGCTAGTATTAGGATCTTGAAATATAAATTTATCACAAATATCAAGTAAGATATGTATCGTTGTGTAAGAAAATCTATTTTTGGAGCAAAAATGGAGTAGTCCAAGTCCTAACTGACAAGGATAGTTTTAAAGTGAACAAAAAAAAATTCAGAAGCACAAATGAAGTACATTTCTTCTAATTTCTCATACTCGGATTGTAGGATAAGTATTAACTTCTGATTATCCAAAAAATATGTATTGCTTGATATTTGATAATGAAATCTCCTAACATATATAAGCTAAGCATCTTATCTTATCAACTTGAGGGCATAATTTGGGATAGAATCATTTTGTCTAATTTTGAAAAAGATAAAAAAGTATATATATGGTCAACAATATTCTTTTATTTATTGCAAGAGCCAGAAAAAGAAAATCCTCGATAAAGAGAAATAAAAAATGCATGTTAATTCGTGAGTACATATTTTAGAAGACGAATAGTCTCTGTATCTCTATTTAGATCAATATAAACATTGTTGAATTATAACTAATTAAAGTATGAAAAAATTAAAGTATAACTAATTTCTTCTCCAACACTTTGATGGTTATAACTAATTAAAGTATGAAAAAATTAGTGCAATTATAGCGCCTTTGATAGAGGAATTACATTGTTGAATTCAAATTTCTCTTTGGAAAAAGATTCAATTTGATTTATTCAAGAGCAGTACTTTTCGAATATGCCAAGCGGAGTATAAGCATGGGATCAGTTGCAATCACATGCTTGCACTAATCTTCCAAGTGTTTGTTGCACATTTGTCTTTGTACACTTCATCTCACCCAAAACTTTGAAGAGCATAACAAGAAGAAGAAAATTGGGAAAGAATTTGAACTTCTAACTGACTGCTGAATTAACCAGTTTCCTCAGGGATTATTGTTATCCATATTGTTGAATTTGCTCGCCTAGTCAAGCCAGTAAAAGTAACGTCGCCCTTGTTCCTAGTAACGTCCCCCTTGTTTCCTCCTAATGCTCGGTTTTGACTAGTTATAATTGTAAAGAAGTATATATAGATATTGGATGAACTTTAAACAATTCTAAATTATGGTATTCTGTTTGAAGAGTACACATACTCTATCTTATATATACTCTATATATATGTACAGTATATCTCCGTTCACCTATAGGCACTTCGGATCGACTTTGAGCCTCCACAAAGAATATTTAGGTCGGATTTAACAGGTCGACCGATCCCAATTAGCTTTTGGGTCACAGTTTTTTTACTTATAACTACTTTTGGCACGCAATTGCTTGGAATTTTTTCCTCAAAATGATCCACTTTTCGAAAATAAATACCAAATTGGTCCACTTTCGAAACTAATTACCAAATTTGACCCACTCACTCTTTCAAACAGCAAGTCCAGCACAAATAGAGTCGTTGTTTGACAAGCGAGCTTAGTTATAGAAATTTCTCCAACACTTAGAAAAATATCGTCAAGTCTCAAAATACTAAAGCTAAGCTCGCTGTTTCAAACAGCGAGTTTAGTTATAGAAATTTTTTCAACACTTGGAAATATCTCGTCAAGTCTTAAAACATTAAAGCTAAACTCAATGTTTCAAACAACAACCTTATAGAACTAAAGTCGTTCTTTGAAACAGCGAGTTAGTCAGTTTGGTAATTAGTTTTGAAAGGGGTCAGTATGTTATTTTCGAAAAGTGGGTCAGTTTGGAAAAAAATATTCAATTGTTAACTTATGAACGATATGTTTTATTAGTACATCCAACCTTCATTAATAATTCACAAATCTAATTTGTACATAAATCCAAAATAGATGCTCACAGTGAAATAAACAGAAAAGTATCAAGTCAAGTATTAATTATCAAATCAAAATTAGTTGAACAAGTCATGTCCGGACCGGTACTTAAATCCATCCTATCCAATTTCCTTTCCAAATTAGCAAACCTAAATCCACCATCCTTGATCATTCCTCCATTGAAATATCAATAATAAAAATTAAATTAAATTAAATTAAAAAAGAAAAATATATAATCAAATCATGTATTAATTATCAAAACAAAAATGGTAGAACAAAGCATATTCCAGTCTCAAACTCCATCCTTTTCCCTCCTTTTACAGAAAGAATAAACAGAAAAACTAATTAAACTAACTAGTAATCTGCACGTGTAATATACATTCTAATTAATTTTTTTTTATATAGTAAATAATAAGACGTAATCTCGTATCGAACCTGAGACATTATTTTACTCATCACATACTCTTTACAAATTATCCATATTGGTACACAAACTTTTATTTTATATGAGTGACACTTTTGTAAATAATTATGTCATAAATAAATTTGAACGTTAAGTGTATTATGGTAACCAACAACGTTTAAGTAAGTAATGGTTAATATAACTCGCACTTAAAAACGAATAGTTGAGATTAGATGGTTGAATAGTTGAGATTAGATGGTTGAATGAATGTCTATAAATTAAAGTTGTCTGCAAATGACAACCATAACTGTTCCATTATAATATTAGAATTATAATATTAGAGATTATAGATTAATTAATTTCTCATATATGAAAACAATCTACTATTTAATATTTATCCCCCAATAATTATTTTCCTAAACTAATCCATAAAATTATCCTAATAACAAATATCATAGATTCTCCCATGATCTAGTATGTAAAAAACATGCACTCTTTCAAGTCACTCCATAGTTTACACGAAATCTCACCAAACCAAACTCACCCCCTCTGAGCACTATATATGTGACTCTTCTCACCTCCTATCTTACCAAGAGTGACTACCATAACCTAACAAGAACGCAAAAGTCATGGTCTTCACCTCCACCACTACCAACCATGGCGGCGGCCATCACCTCGGCGGTGAAGCCTTGTCTTTGGCATTCCAAGTCGTTCGCGGTCGCTGGTTCACCATCTTCGCATCGTTCTTGATCATGGCGGCCGCAGGGGCCACCTACATCTTCAGCATCTACTCAAAAGACATAAAGTCATCTTTAAACTACAACCAGCAAACCCTCAACACCCTCAGCTTCTTCAAAGACCTAGGAGCCAACGTCGGAATTTTATCGGGTCTCATCAACGAAGTCTCCCCGCCTTGGGTGGTCCTCTCGATGGGTGCTGTCATGAACCTGTTTGGCTATCTGATGATCTATTTAGCAATTACTGGGCACATATCGCGGCCTACTGTCTGGCAAATGTGCATCTACATTTGCATTGGCGCGAATTCACAGTCTTTTGCTAACACAGGAGCTCTAGTCACTTGTGTCAAGAACTTCCCGGACAGTCGGGGCATTGTTCTTGGGCTTCTGAAAGGGTTTGTTGGGCTGAGTGGCGCGATTTTTACGCAGCTTTACCTTGCATTTTACGGAGATGATTCCAAGGATTTGGTACTTCTGATCGCGTGGTTGCCCGCAGCGATCTCTATTGTGTTTGTTCATACTATTAGGATTATGGAGGTTGTGAAGAAGGGGGTGGAGAAGACGAGCCCGAAGCCATTCTTCTGTTTCTTGTATGTGTCTCTTGCACTTGCGTGTTACTTGATGGTGGTGATTATTGTCGAAAATAAGTTCAACTTTTCGCACCCTGAGTATAGCATCAGCGCGGCTGTGGTAATCTTTCTTCTTTTTCTGCCCATCGCTGTCGTAGTTAAAGAAGAGGTACGAATTCGGAGATTGAAGAAGGCCAAATTGGCCGAAATTAGTAGTACTACTTCCATGTCAGTCTTTGTTGAGAAATCAGAGATCACTCCTAAGCCTGTTTCATTCCTACAAGAACAAGAAATACCATTACCATCTTCTTGTTCTTCGATGACTTCATATTCAACAACATCATGTTTATCAAGAACCTTCAAAGCCCCGAAACGGGGAGAAGACTACTCGATCCTCCAAGCTCTAGTAAGCATCGACATGATCATTCTCTTTCTCGCAACAATCTGTGGAGTTGGAGGCACACTAACCGCGATCGACAACATGGGCCAAATCGGGCAGTCACTAGGCTACCCCTCCAACTCCATCAGCACTTTCGTGTCTCTAATCAGCATCTGGAACTACATGGGCAGAGTAGCAGCAGGTTTTCTCTCGGAAATCCTACTCACCAAGTACAAATTCCCACGGCCTCTCATGTTCACTATAGTCATCTTCATTTCGTGTGGCGGACACCTCCTCATTGCTTTCGGTGTTCAGAACGGGCTGTACTTTGCTTCGGTCATCATCGGCTTCTGCTTCGGGGCGCAGTGGCCTCTACTTTTCGCCATCATATCTGAAATTTTCGGTCTCAAGTACTACTCGACACTATACAACTTTGGTGCGGTCGCAAGCCCTATTGGGTCTTACATACTCAATGTGAAGGTGGCAGGACATCTGTATGATCGGGAGGCGGCAAGACAGAATCACGGGCTGAAAGAGTCGACGTGTATCGGAGTGGAGTGCTTCAAGATGGCATTTCTGATCATAACCGCGGCGACGTTTGCTGGAGTGGTGATTTCGTTGGTGTTGGTGTGGAGGAGCTGGGGGTTCTATAAGGGGGACATTTACGCGAAGTTTAAAGCCGAGACCGAGGAGGAGGTGGTGGAGGTGGAGCAGAGAGTAGGGGATGATATCAAAATAGGGGAATGTAATTAGAGTAAGAGTAAGAAATTTAACTAATTGTGTGTTTAAAAACAAAGGTAATGAAAATAAAATGTATGGTATTTATTATTGTTGTTGTTGTTTTTATCTATATTAGCATGGTGGTTTAGTTTCATTATCACCCAATATAGAAAAAGTTGAAACTGAAGAATTTTGGTAGGTACTAGAGAGTTCATACCACAAAAGCTGTACTGATTTGGTGTATAATAGTGTACAATTATCTATAAATATTTGGTGACAAAAAAGTTCACAGAGGGTTGGTAACATGTAAGTTTTTGGCAAGAGAGCCAGAATTACTTCCATCTTACATTGTGATGGGTGCAAACTTGATGTACCATGTGATCCACCAAACACCTGAAATAAGTGGTTAGCAGAATAGTTACGATTGTGAATTTTTTCCATACTCACCCACTTGTTGAAAATATTGACCAAACTGACCTACTTTCGAAAATATTTATCCAACTGATCCGGTTTCGGACACATCAGCATAAAATGCTATTGACAATCACGACATATATTACTTTGATGTCGTTGATGCCAATAGCGGCACATGTAAAAATAAAATAAAATTTGTAGCCGCTATTGGAAGTAATGACATCAGTTATCTCGTATTCACTTAGGAGCTCTCTGACTTAAGAAAAAATTGTAAAAGGAAACATCTTATAACTGATGCAGCTATTCCCAATAACTGATGCTGCTATTCCATACTCACCCACTTGTTGATTACTAAAGAGCAACAGAAACTAGGAAGATCGCTTGGTAAAGCCTTCGATGATGAAAATCAAATGCCTGCCCCTGACTCCCCTAACCCACCCCCGTCCTTTCTCAAGAAAGCGAAGGTGGATGATGATCTTTTGACGCATGGGCACCACAACCACCACCTCCCCGGCCTCTCCCAAAGTTGAAACGCATGCTTTTCACCCATTGGGATCAAAGTTTATATGGGCAACCCGCTTTCAAATTGGGTACTGATTCAAGAGTCTCTGAACTTTCATCTTGAGAGAGATCTAGATTTAGAGAGAATGACAGAGATGGAGCTTTAGAGAGTGAGATTTATATTTTTAATATATTGTTGCTGTTACTGTTGTTACGTACCATGCAAAGATACATAATCATCCTATCTTTATGATTTATGATAATGTATGTACTAGGTTTGCCCGTGGACACGTGCCTACAGCACATTTTCGTGAACAATGCCCTGTAAACAATAAAATATATGCATTTTGCAGTAGACATTGATGTCCTCTGAACTATGATTAAGTTGTTTATTGGTTTATATATTGCAGGATCATTTGTCAGTAGCTCGGGATTGAAAAGGAGTACTGTGAATCTTCAATAATAGTGAATCGAAATTACTTGCTATGTGTGACTTCAACATAAGAAATTTTATATTTGATTTGGAGCTTGCTATAAGTAGCAATTCATTTGCCAATGCAGTTATCGTCACAAACTGCATTAGTTAATTCTCCATTATCATATTTTCATGTAATTAACTATGTATGATTTTTAAAAGAGCTAAAAAAAATAGAGAGAGAGAGAGAGAGAGTTTGCTGTGATGTACATGCGAAGACCTTTTGTTAAATGTGATTAAGCACAATTACATCTCCATATTAATATATTTATATCCATATACTGGAGAGCCTACTGCAAATTTGATCTGAAATCAGCTTGTTGACTCCAATTTTTAAGATATTTCAGTGTATGAAGTATTTTACATTCTTGAATATAGTTATAGATTTAAAAAAAAGTTACATGCTGGTAGAACTAATAATAAAGACAACAACATTGGCTCCAGATCCCCAAAATAATTACGGAGTGATTCACAAAAAAAATATGAGCCCAACTATCAGGCATAAAAACATGAAGATTGCAGACGGATAGACTACTAAACCTGCCATAATGAAGAGACCTGAAAAATCACGATCAAAACTGAAAAATTATTTTAATGAAAAAGGAATCAATCAAGTCAAAATCAATGAGAATTTAAAAAAACCAACACTAATAGTTTGTAGGAAATGCATTTTCAAACTAATACCTTTCTAAATGACTGATGTACAAAAGAGATTGTCATCAAACTCGACGGTTTGAACCCAAAATGCTCTTCATCACCCCAACATACCTTTCAAAATGATTTTTTTTCTACACCTACTCAATTAAATCCTTATTTCTATTCTAGTATACTAATAGGAATTTTAGTAAAAATTTCGGTAAAATCTCCCCTAAAATATTAGCCATTTTACAGCAATTTCTTACGGAATTTTGCAAACAATTAAAAATATCACATCACAAGCAGTTAATATCAATCATCCCAAGGCCAATCCAAGCAACATCACACAGGCATCATATTTATAGGGGTCTGGGGGCAAATATCTTCATAAGATGCAAGATACAAAATAAAAACCAAGATTTCATATGGACCATTAATAGATTTTTAGAAAAAACTTTGAAACCCCTTTGAAAAATCTTTGAAAAACCACACACAGATCCCAATACTCCACAACTTTGTGGGTACGGGTTTTAACATCCTATATATCATCCTCCCATACAGTACTTACATAATCTTCCAAAATACTAAATATTACACAGATTTTCTCAATTACCCTCATTCTGCATACATGAAGATTCCAATTGGATAGACGACTAAATCCGCCATAATAAAGAGACTGAAAAATCATAATCAAGAATGAAAAATCATTTTAATGAAAAAGGAATCAATCAAGTTAAAACCAATGAGAATTTAAATAACCAACACTAATAGTTTGTAGAAAAATGTATTTGACTGATGTACAAAAGATATTACCTTCAAACTCAACAGTTTGAACCCAAAATGCTCTTCATCACCCCCAACATATCTGCAAAATAAAGCTTACTATTAGATTACTATTTCCAAGTATGATTTTAGTTTTTATTTTTTTCTGCGTCTACTCAATTAAATCTTCATTTCTATTCTAGAATACTAATAAGAATTTTAGTAAAAATTTCGACAGAGTCTCCCGTAAAATATTAGCCTTTTTACAGCAATTCCTTACGGAATTCTGCTAACAATTAAAATATCACATCACATGCAGTTAATATCAATCCTCCCCAGGCCAATCCAAGCAACATTACACTCTGGGGGCAAATATCTTCATAGGATACAAGATACAAAATAAAAACCAAGATTTTGTTTGAAAACGCAATGGATTTTAAGAAAATCCTTTGAAAAACCACTCACAGAACCCAATTGATATGGCTAAAAATGGGGTTAAATCGGAACCGTCCAGATTGGGCACGAATCTTGATGCTCGGGGGTAAAATGGTAATTTCACATACAAGTGGATCCAAAACGGGTATTGGGTCTCCTTCTCACAGAACCGGCAACCCGCGAACGCATCCACATTAACTGGGCACGGGTCCCGACCCGATACGAGCCCAGTTCACCAAGAGGAGAATCAGGGCCATTGATTCGACTAGATCAAATCAACAAGCCTGATTGACTCCCACCAAGGAATCAGGGGCTAATTTCCCAGAACAGAATAGGAGAATTTTCCTCCTGGCTGTTAGGCAGGAAATCAGGCCCCTAACCGTTCCAAAGGCGACTATAAATACAACCCCTCTACCACCGTGACCAGGTTAATCACTCTTTCACCACTTAAGCTCTTTCTTAATCTTTTTCTGATTACTGACAAGAGCATCGGAGGGTGCGTCGCCAGAATCAACCCCGGTGTCTCGCACTTCCTTGCAGGTCACGGCGGGAGCAAGAAGGCTGAGTCAACTGTTCAGGTTTTTCTCGGACTCACAAATTCTATCTGTTTACCCCCACATCGAAATCAGCGGTAACAGATTGGCGCCGTCTGTGGGAAGACCACACGAACAGCCTCAGCCCATTCTCCGTCGTCCTCTGCAGTCATGCCTCCGAAGAAGGTCAGATCCAGAGGGTCGAACCGTGTGGGCAACCTCGCCGACCCGGCGAATGAAGTCCCGGTCAATCCTATTCCTCAGTCCGACCTCCCTCCGCCGGCCCAGCAGGGCCCACCTCCTCCTCCCAAGCAGCAGCACAACAATGGTCCGTCCGGTCATAACGGCCGGAAGGAGAAGCAGCCCCTCAATCCGGGCCATGTCTCGGTCCATAATGGGTCCTCGGATTCGATGGCTTCTCATCATCCCGACCTCCGCATCACACTTCTGAACCGCCAGAAGGACGACGACCTCCGCACCCATCTTGACGAGAGGCGGGCCCGAGAGGGAGCCTCCCGCCAGCGTCAGGGTGAGCGGTCCCCATGTCGCCGAGACGGCAGAAGGTCCCTGGACCGCAGAGGTCGAGCGGTGTCCCCCGAGCGCCGAAGGAGGAGGTCCCATTCCCCCGGGGATCGGCGTCATCCGAGGGACCGAGAAGTGCCTATCAGTCGGGCCGAATTCCTCCAATTTCAGGAGACCGTTCTACAGGCTCTCAACCTTCGGCAGAACGTCCAGAATGCTCAGAGGGCTCCGACGCCCCCGAGGGATCCCAGTCCTCGCCGCCGAACCCGGAGCCCTTCCCCGTCTCCCAGCCGCCAGCAGCGGCAACAGAGCCCTCGCCGGTCCCAGGACTACCGGCGCCGCAGTCCACGCTCCCCTTCCTATGAAGAGGAGTCCGGGGGGTCATACGATTACCAGCGGAGGGACGACGCCCTCATCCGCCGTCTCCATGAGGTGGAAAGGCGTATCGGCCGCATGGACAGGGAGGAAGAGTCACGAGCAGGAACCTTCCGTCCCAGCCGACCCCCTTCTCACGGTCGATCATGGAGGCCCACATACCGAGGAGTTTCAAACCGCCACAATTTGAAACATACTCAGGGGAATCCGACCCGGTCGATCACGTCGAAAGCTTCAAGACCCTGATGCTGATCCATCAAGCTTCCGACGCTGTGCTCTGCAGGACCTTCCCTGCCACCCTCAGGGGGTCGGCTCGGGAATGGTATTCCAGGCTCGCCCCCTCCTCCATCTTCTCGTTCGAGCAGTTTGAAACACTGTTCATTACTCACTTCGTGAGCAGCAGGCAAGCCGAGAAGACAAGTCTGTCCCTGCTGAACCTGCGGCAGGAAAGGGAAGAGAAGCTGCGGGACTATGTGAAAAGATTCACCGCAGAGGTAAGGTCTATCGCCTCCTTAGACCAGTCGGTGGCAACCGTGGCGTTCCAGTCAAACGTCCTCAACGCCAACCTCCGATCGTCCCTAGCCAAGAAACCACCGCATGACTTCGCCGACCTCCTCCTGAGGTGCGAGAAGTACATCCGAGCAGAGGAGGCTGAAGCCCTTCCGAGCTTCGGAGGGCCCTCCGCAGGTTCGAAGAGGAAGGCGACGGGGGAAGAGGGGTCCAAGAAAGCTCAGAAGGACAGTGGCGGTCAGCGTCGCGCTCCCCCCAGGTTCGAGAAGTTCACTCCCCTCACCACCAACGTCTCTACTGTCCTGATGGAAGTGGAGAAGGAGGGGGTCATCCCTCCAGCTCCGAGGATGCACACCCCGGCAAAGAGGAGGAACAAAGATAAGTGGTGTCGTTACCACCGAGACCATGGGCACGACACGAACGACTGCCGGGCCTTGAGAGATGAGATTGAAGCCCTCATCCGGAGGGGGCAGTTGGCCAAGTTCGTGAAGGCGAACGATCGGGCGGATCGCAATTCTCCTCCGGCTCGGGGGGCTAACAAGCGCTCCGAGCGGTGCGAGGAAACACCCGAGTTCGAGGAGGAAAGGATTCTGCACCTGATCCATGGGGGGCTCCTCTAATACCTCCCGGAAGGCCTTCATCCGAGAGGTCAACTCGGTTCACAGTGCTCCTCCTCCCAAAGGTCTCGGCGTCCCTGTATCTTTCTCCGATGCCGACCTCGAAGGGGTCCGAACCCCACACTGTGATGCCCTCGTCATCGACCTCCGCATGGCCAACTTCAAGGTGCAGAGGATTTTGGTGGACAACGGGAGTTCAGTCAATATCCTTTTCCTCTCGGCCTTCCGAGGCCTGCAGCTGTCCCGAGACCGTCTCAAGCCGGCCGGTTACACTCTCCATGGGTTCACGGGGGTCACGGTAACCGTCGAGGGGGTGATAACCCTAGACGTTACTGCGGGAAGCACCCCTACTACCCGGACCGAGCCGATGGACTTCATGGTCATCGACGTCCCGGCAGCATATAATGTCATCCTAGGCCGTCCCGGCCTAGCCGCCCTGGAGGCTGTCCCCTCGGCGTATCATTTGAAAATGAAGTTCCCCACTCGGTCGGGAGTAGGGGAAGTCAGGGGAAGCCAAGAGACAGCCCGGAAGTGCTACATGACTTCCACCAGGGGACCAGTGCTCTCGCTCGAGACGCTAGAAATCCCCGAGCCAAAAGCTCGGCCAACATCCGAGCAGGCGGACGAGCTAGAAGAAGTGCTCTTCTCGGACGAGGATCCGAGCCGGAAATTCCTCATCAGCAAATCCTTGCCGACCGCACTGTGCTCGGACCTGATTAAATGCATCCGAGATAACCGTGACTTGTTTGCATGGTCGGCCGCGGACATGCCCGGCATTTCCGAAGAACTGCTCGTCCATCGCCTAAGTGTCGAACCGGGGTGCAAACCGGTTCAGCAGAAGAGGCGCAAGTTCGCCCCCGAGCGACAGCAGGCCATCAAGGAGGAGGTTGATAAACTTCTGAAGGCCAAGTTCATACAGGAGGTAAATTACCCCGAGTGGCTGTCGAATGTTGTAATGGTCAAGAAGTCCAATGTCTCGTGGAGAATATGCATCGACTTCACCGACCTGAACAAGGCGTGTCCGAAGGACCCATTCCCTCTCCCGAACATCGACACCCTTATTGACGCCACCTCGGGCCATGAGCTCCTCAGCTTCATGGACGCCTTCTCGGGGTACAATCAAATCCGAATGTTCCCTCCGGACATTCCGAAGACCTCCTTCGTCACCGACCAAGGCCTCTACTGTTACCGGGTAATGCCGTTCGGCTTGAAGAACGCAGGCGCCACCTACCAGTGCCTCGTCAACAAGGTCTTCCAGAGCCAGATCGGCCGAAACATGGAGGTGTACGTTGACGACATGCTCGTCAAAACCGTCCGAGGCACCGATCATGTAGCCGACCTCCAGGAGGCATTCGGCGTGTTGAGAAGGCACAGCATGAGGCTGAACCCGAACAAGTGTGCGTTCGGGATCTCCTCGGGAAAATTCCTCGGCTTCATGGTAAGCCAGCGAGGGATCGAAGCTAACCCCGAGAAGATTAAGGCCATATTAGACATGGCCCCGCCTCGAAACATCAAGGAGGTGCAGAAGCTCACCGGTCGGCTCGCCGCTATCGGTTGTTTCCTCTCGAAGTCGGGGGAAAAGTGCCTCCCCTTCTTCAAAGCACTCAAGGGGGCTAAGGGTTTTGAATGTGGCCAACCACAACAGGAATCATTCGACCAGTTGAAGGCGTACTTGGTGAACCCCCCTCTACTCAGCAAACCTGTCCCGGGCGAGACCCTCTTCGTCTATTTGGCTGCTTCCGAGCAGACCTTGAGCGCTGTCTTAGTGAGAGAGGAGGATCGAACCCAAAGGCCTATCTACTACGTGAGCAAGGTCCTCCGGGACGCCGAGCTCCGTTATCCGAAGATAGAGAAGATGGCCTACTCACTAGTCACGGCGGCGAGGAAGCTTCAGCCATACTTTCAGTCCCACTCCATCGTCGTCCCCACCGACCAACCTCTAAAGCAGATCCTCTACAAGCCCGAGACCTCGGGTCGGCTAATGAAGTGGTCCATAGAGCTGAGCCAGCATGACATCACTTACCAGCCCCGGACAGCGATTAAGGCACAGGCGCTCGCCGACTTCATCGTGGAGTCCACTATCCCTGAGGTCGAACACATCCCGAACGGACCCCCCATTTGGACAGTATTCGTGGACGGGTCCTCATGTAATGAAGGAAGCGGCGCTGGCATCATTCTGAATGGCCCTGACGACTTCGTCCTCCAGTATGCGATCCGTATGAACTTCAAGGCCTCGAACAACGAGGCGGAGTACGAGGCACTCATTGCTGGCCTCAGACTTGCACGAAGTGCTGGGGCGCAGCGCCTCCGAATCCACAGCGATTCCCAGCTTGTCGTGAACCAAGTCTTGGGCGAATACGAGGCTCGAGATGAGCGGATGGCGAAGTACCTTGCTAAAGTTCGGGCCTTTATGGGTCGGTTCGAGGAGGCGCTCATCCAGCGCGTCCCCCGAGAAGAGAACTCACAGGCCGATGCTCTCTCCAAATTGGCCTCGTCCTCCCTGCAAGGTCTCGAACAAACCGTGCTGATTGAAGTCCTCTCCAAGCCGAGCATCGAAGACGAGGCACCGGGCTCGGTGGAGTCGTTGCCGGTCATGCTGCAGGACAATTGGATGAAGCCCTTGGTGGAATTTCTAAGGGATGGAGTTCTGCCCTCGGATCCCAAAGAGGCTCGTCGAGTCAGGACTCGGGCCGAGCGCTATGTCTTGATCGAGGGAATACTATACAAACGCTCTTTCTCTCAAATAGACGGCCGACCGTACCTAAGGTGCCTCTCTCCGAACCAGGCCGAATATGCCCTACAAGAGCTCCACGAAGGCATCGGAGGGGCGCACTCGGGGTTTAGGTCCTTGGCCCGAAAAGCTTTGAATTATGGGTACTTCTGGCCGACCCTCCTTCGAGACGCCGAACGACACGTTCGGCAATGCAGCTCCTGTCAGAGACACTCCAGCATCCGACGCCTCCCTCAGGCCAACCTGGCCTCCCTATCAAGTCCCATCCCCTTCGCAATGTGGGGCATGGACCTGCTAGGGCCCTTCCCTCCGGCTCCGGGTCAGTTCAGATTCTTGGTCGTAGCCATTGACTACTTCTCGAAGTGGGTCGAGGCCGAGCCCCTCGCCACTATAACCGAGAGCAAAGTGGTACAGTTCTTCTGGAAAAGCATCATATGCAGGTTCGGCATCCCCTGTGTCATCGTAACGGACAACGGGACACAGTTCACAGGCGCCACATTCCGAGCTCTGTGCGACGACCTGGCCATTCAGCAGCGCTTCTCGTCCGTCTCCCATCCTCAGTCGAACGGACAGGCAGAAAATGCCAACCGGCAGATCCTCGCAGGCATCAAGAAAAGGCTCGACAAAAGTTCCAAGGGTTTATGGGTCGACCAACTCCCCAACGTCCTATGGAACTACCGCACGAGCAAACGGACCCCCACAGGCGAGTCCCCTTTCAACCTCACCTATGGGTCCGAGGCCGTGATACCTCTTGAGGTCGGAATACCTTCCCCTCGGCTCACAGCCTATGACGAAGCACAGAATGCCAGAGACCTCAGAGCAGAATTGGACTTGATAGACGAGCTGAGGGAAATGGCGTCGATTCGGCAGCAGATCTACCGAAGAAGAGTTGAATTGGCGTACAACAGGAAGGTCCGGCCCGCCAACCTTAAGCAAGGAGATTTGGTCTTGAGAAAGCTAGCTATATCCCTCCCCAGTCAGAAGAGCAAGCTAGCTCCGAACTGGGAAGGGCCGTACAGGATCACGAAAGTTGTTCGGCCAGGAACATATCGCCTTGAAGACCTGGAGGGCAGAGAGCTTCCGAGGACCTGGAATGCCGACCACCTCCTAAAATACCAAGAAAGCGCTCCGGCGCCACTCTAAGTATCATAGGATATCGAGCCATTCCAGTCCTCCGACTTGTAACCCATTTTCATAAAATTGTACTATGTAAAACGGTTCGCCGTAGATTATTAATAAAGAAAGCTCTCGCATGTTTTTTGGATTCATCTGTTTTCTCCCCTCCTGTCAACTGCTTTTTAAATACATGATTCCAATCAATGGTTCGGAGTCCACGTTCGGCTCGACCACACCCCCTCGGCTTGTCCCCGGACGAACCAGGGGTAGGTCGTTGTTCAGAACTGCTCCCACAACCGTTGAACTACATCGATGGTTCGGAGTCCAACACTCGGCTCGACTTTACCTCCTCGGCTCGCCTCCGAGCGAGCCAGGGGTAGATCGCCGTTCGGAATTGCTCCCACAACCGTTGAACTACACCGGTGGTTCGGAGTCCAACACTCGGCTCGACTTTACCACCTCGGCTCGCCTCCGAGCGAGCTAGGGGTAGATCGCCGTTCGGAATTGCTCCCACAACCGTTGAACTACACCGATGGTTCGGAGTCCAACACTCGGCTCGACTTTACCTCCTCGGCTCGTCTCCGGACGAACCAGGGGTAGATCGCCGTTCGGAATTGCTCCCACAACCGTTGAACTACACCAATGGTCCGGAACCCAACACTTGGCTCCCAGTCCCCCCAAACTCACTTCGGCCACATAATCCGAACTCTCCTAACTAATAGCCGAAGCCCGAAGACCCACGCCTCGGTCGGCTACCGAGCAAGTGCCTTCCCGAGCTCGCAAACGGAGAAAAGTCACTTTCTCCTCAACTTTCGCACATGATCTTGATCTGACGGCTCAGATCTTGCCACCTGCGCTAAACGACAAGATAGCATTCTCTTGGAAACTGAGCCGCCTCGAGATTCGTGCCCACGCTCAACGGCTCAGATCTTGCCAACTGCGCTAAACGACGAGATTGAGCTTTCTCGAGGACAGAGCCGTCTGGGAACTCGCGCCGTACCTTGTCAGAGTCACTAAATGACAAAATACCGTACATATGGTAGCCCGTTCGGCTCAACGCTCCCGCCGATGGAACACAGACCTCGGCGCGGACAACACAATTATAAACGAGACAGAAGTGCAGAGCAATAAAAGATATTTTATTAAACAGTCAGGCTAAAATACAAAGCACGTCTTCTCATGGTTACAAAGCATTGGGAAACAAAATACACGACGCCGACCCACTACACTTAGCCTTCATATGGAAAAATCTTCACTAGACGGTTCGGCCGACTGTTCGTCCCCCTCGGATGGTAGCTCCCCTGGATCGTTCCGGAGCTTCGCTACCACAGTCTGCAAATGTCGAATCTCCGAGAGCAAATCATCCCGCTCGGCTATAATCTTCGACTGGTTGTGCCGAATACACTAGACCCGAAGAGTGTTGCTGAATGCGGTTTGTGAGTCCACGTCCCCTTCTGCGGGGTTCAGCTCGGCGATCCTATCCTCCAGACGCTGGATCTCGGCTTCCCTTAGGTCGAGGACGGACAAAAGGTGAGCCCGCTCACCCTCAGCCCGGCGTAACTCCAGCTCGACGCTCCTAGGACTCAGAGCCGCCGTCCCAGAAGAGGCTCCGGATTCAGAGTCATCATCCGAGCCGTACAGATCAGCATACAAATCGGACGTCTTGAGCTGAAAAAAGGGAAAATGAACAACAAGATTTCAATATACTTCCGAGGCACCACACTTGAAGAATTTTCCAATCATATTCAGACATAATGGTTCCACAATACAACAAGACCAAGTCTACGACGACGTTTTACAACAAATCAAAAAGGACACGAAGCGACACAGTCAGGTCCTCTTCGGAAGGGGAACGCTTCGGTTTAAGGAAACACGAGGACGACGAGGCCTGCCCTCCGAGCTCGATCCTAAACCAACGAAGCGCGACCCCCCATCGCTGCTGGCTCTAACTGCGGCGCCGACCGAGGCCCCACTCGACGAGACGGCTGCGCTGCTCTGAGCATCGGCTGGACTTCGTCTGGTCACAGGCGAGCGTGTCGCGAGTTCGTAAAACGTAATCCCCCTCTCGCTCTCTTCACGGGTGCACGACGTGCTGCGGACGTTAGCCCTCTCTGGCACAGGCTTGAGCGACGCGACCTCTTTCTCCAGTTCAATGATTCTGTCTCTCAAAGCGTCGTCCTTCGCCGTCTTCTTCGGACGAGAGTGTCTTGACGAGCCGGAGACGGTGGCGCCATCAGTCGCGAGCCGTCGGAAATGGATGACCTCGATCCCCCTGTCTATCGTGATCCTTCTGAGTCTATCGACTTCGGCTAATAGCCTCTTGCGCTCGGTCGATGCCTTCTCCAGCTCGGAGGTCAGTTTCTCTTCCGCCGCCGAGCGTTCCTTGTCCGCTAATTCCAAGTGTTGGACCTCGGCCAAAAGGTCGTCATTCTTCTGCTCGGCGGCAGTAAGCTCCCCGCGGAGCCGCTCGACTTCCCCTTCTGGACGAGGAGCTTGGGGGTACTTCCGCAGTTGAAACAGCTCACGATAGTACCTCCGCAGAGCTGCCCTCATCTCCTCCAGCTGGCCGAGCAGGAGAAACCGCCTCTGTCGGCTGTCCAAAAGCTCACGCTTCGTTTTGCCCAGCTCCTTCCGAAGGTAGACAACTTCCGTGATCGGACCGAACTTCACCTGAAAAGCGGGGATAAATCCGATGGGACAACACACGGAAACATCTACGACTAGTTACGCACGAATCCGAGGCTCAACACTTGGACAAATTTTGGCCAAACAAAATGTTTTCATTCAAAATCGAAGTGAAAGTTTTACACAAGCGGTGGCCAGTCCGCAATGAGGCTTACAAAAATAAACAAGACGACAAAAGACTAAAAAAGACAACCGAGTCAGGGGTCGACCTTTTTGTCGCTCGGGTCCGTCGACCCCCCTTCCTTGTCCTTGCCATCGCCCTCGCCTCCGCCTTCGCTCCAACTCTCCTCCTCGGAGTCGTCCTCCTCCTCGCCCTCGGCTTCAGTCTCCCCTGGGCCTTCGACAGGTTCCACCTCCCCCTCGGGGCCGAGCAGACCCTCGGTGATCCCCTCCTCCCCTTCCATAGGGTCGTAGAAATGGTAGGAGGACGTGTCGAAGCCCGGGTTCTTGGCGGCTACGTGGAGCAGGGCTCGACCGTAGGCATCCTCCATGTTCTGGATCATATGCTGCGCGGCCTCCTCCTGCACGGCCTTCCTCACCTTCTTCACCTTCTCCAGGTGCTTGGCCTTGATCCTCTCCGCCCTCTTCCGAGCCTTCTCTGCTTCCGACCGGGCGTTGGCCAACTCCTCCTTCAGCTCGGCTACCTCTTTCTCCTTCACCTCAAGTTTGGCCGCCACGTCCTTCGACAGCTGAGTGGCGTTGGCCAGCTGCTGCTCCAGCCCCTTCACTTCAGCAGCCCTCTTCGTCGAGAGAAGCTGCTCGGCATCAAGCCGCTGCGTAGCCTTGACGCGCTCCGCCCTCTCCCGCTCCCTCTCCTGCTCCTTGTTCGTGAACTCCTCCACCAGGAAATTAAAGTGGCAGAGGGTCTGAAAGAAAACAGCGGATTAAAATCCGAACTCAAAGACTTAGAAAAAATTCCAGGAAAGAAATTTCAATGAGGGAGAGCCCAGCCAACTTACCGACATAGTATTCCAAGCAATCTGCATCACGGCGTCCCCTGCTTGCCCGGCCTTCAGGGTCGCTCGGTCCTTGGGGGTCGGCAAGTGCTTCACCGCCTCCATGCAGATGTTGCCGTCGCCCAAGAAGCCATCGACGTTTATCACCTGCCAGTCGGGGACGAAGATCTGCTTATGATGCTCGGTCAAGATCTTCTCCGCCTCGGCAGTGAGGGGTGGAACCTGGAGGGACAGCACCTCCGTCACGCCGAACGTACCGCTCGACGAACCGAGAGCATCCACCTTCGGGGTCGGAGTCGGCACCTCCGAAGTAGGGGGATCGAGAACGCTGATATCCCCCTGCTTGAGGACCGCGACCTTCGGTCGGTCGGCAGTCTTCTCGACCGAAGGCTTCTTCGGGGCTCGACTGTCCTGAGGCGCTGCCGACGGCCTCTTCTTCTTCTCCTGCTCTGACCTGCCCTTCGCCACCAGAGCTTTGTAGTCCAGCTTCATCGTCTCTGCACAAGCCGAACGAAAAAACTTAGAAAAATTTTCATGAATTTAAAGCGAAGGGCATAAATACCAGAAGCATACTAGGGTCGATCGGACTGAGACCCCCTCGGAACAGGTGCTCCCCAGTGATATCTTTCCAGCTTAGCGCTGGCAGGGCAAGGAGCTTCTTCTGGACCTCCGCCTCCTCCTCACTCAGCGCCGCCTCTCTCTTGGTCCGCTTGGGCAGACCTTCCTTCGCCCAAACCGTCGGTATCACCCACGGCGTCAGGGCTCGGACGAGGAAGTACTTCTCCTTCCAATGTTTGATCGAGTCCGGATTCTCGATCAACTTCACGCCCGTCCGAGGAGAAAGGAAAAACCTCTGCTCGTCCCGCCTAGGCTGGCAAGGTCGGAAGAGACTCCGAAAGAGGAACATACTCGGCTTGGCGCCGACCTCTTGGCATTGGAGAACGAACGCCACGACGTGCCTCCATGTGTTCGGCATCAGTTGGGCGGGACTCAAACCGTACCAGACCAGGACTTCAACCACGAACAGGTGGAGGGGAAAGCAGAGTCCGGCAATAAGGGAGTCGACCGGAAAGACGCATACGTCCGACGAGGACTTTGTGTTGGCTCGGAATCCCGGCCCAGGGAGGAGCAGTACATACTCAAGCGGGATCCGGAAACCCTCTCGGATCAGACGAAGATCGGTCTCGGTAAGAGTCGAGATCCTATGGTCCACCTCGGACCGCTCCCTAGGCTCGTTCTCCTCCACCAGCTTAGCCGTACCTTGGGTGACTCTCTCCAAGGTATCCTCGGCGTAGTCCCGGACGGCTCCCACGCTCGACAGGGCGATAGGCTGCCGATCGAACGCCCTCGCTCTCTTTGGTGTTTCCACTATCGTGACCACGGCTTTACCCTTTCGGGACTCCGCCACGACTTCCTCGGGTAGCTCGGCCACTTCGCCCTCTTTGTCCGGACGAACGACGTCCTGCTCACTCGGCTCCACAACTCCCTTCCCTTTATCCCCTCGGCCAACGGCCTGCTCCGAGGCGGGGGTCTCATCCGTAATCTTAACCATTTTTCCTAAAAGAGAAGGGAAAGAGACTGACCTTGAAGTGACAGGTGCGGTCGGAAAGTTCGCCGGAAACAAGGAACGCTACCGCGACAGCTAGCAACGCCACCAGAGAGCTAAAAACTTCGAAGCAAAGTAAAAACTGAAGAGAGAGAGTAAAAGTGAAAAATGAGACTTGGTCTAAGGGGGGGGGTGAAGATTTATAGTAAAAATGGAACGTCCCTTGGACTTCCAAGCGAAGGTTCGCGATTTTGGGCCGCTCTCGAAACGTCGCGAAGGCCCATCACCACTGTCTCCTTCACCAAGTCAACTAGTTCGGCGCCAGGGGATCTGAATCCGAACCATACGCAATCCGAAACAGCCTGCAACGGTGTCCGGTCGGCTTCCGAGCAAGTGCCTTCCCGAGCCTGCAAACGGAGAAAACTCACTTTCTCCTCAACTTTCGTGTAAAATCTCGATCAGACGGCCCAGATCTCGCCGAGAACACTAGACGACAAGATAGTGTTTTCTGGAGAATGGTGCCCATCTTGAGATGCGCGCCACCATCCAACGGCTCGGGTTGCACCACGCCGCTCGGGCACCTGAACCTTCGGACATCCCACCTATGTCTAGAGGAACCATGAAAAATTTTGATTCAAAGTTTTAAGGCACCGCCCTCGGCGAGCACCCCCCAGGTCCCGCGTTCGGTCGATATTCGACCGACCCACGGGCCCCGGTCAAAAACAGATCGGCACTCCCCCCATCTCTAACTCCTCCGGGTTGACATCGTTCAGAAGGCATCAGCCCGGAAGGAAGACAGAGATGGGAGGGGGCCCATCAACACTCAGAGATCAGGAGAATCGCACCATTCCGAGCTAGTTGGTTGCAACTGGAAGGCTCGGCCTGGCAGAGGACTCTGGCAACCGCGCCTTCACAGTTACAAACAACGAGCTCAGATGGTCCGGAAAAAATCTTGGTGGAAGAACGACCACCCGTCCTTCTGAACTAACTCATCTCTCGGGTCCGGACTACGGTCGTCACCACTACTGCCTCGTTGCCCCCCGCTCCTGACATCCACTTTGGGGCCGTCAGGAACAGAGGGAAAACCAGGCAGAAGAGCAACCACCCCTCCGGACCTCAAAAGAGAAGCTACCCAAGGCAGACACCTCCGAGGTCTGAAACTCTATGTTGATTGCGACTGAAATAACAAGGGGAATAGAGTACTTATAGCTTAACCTCCAAGAACCAGCCATTATGATCCTCGGAAGTCGAAACGCCGCACATTAATTGAAGGAGTTATCCCTAATGACCTGGGGAAAGTGGAACGCCGCACAAACCCCAAAGCACCATTAATGCCCTTGGGAACAGGATCGTCTCGAGACAGAGTACGCCACATCGCTCGTCCCGCCGAGACCCCTTGTCTACGGTCGGATTCCAAGCAAGTCCCTTTCTGAGCTCGCCAAACGGAGAAAAAAGTGTTCGAGACCCCCTGTCTACGGTCGGATTCCGAGCAAGTGCCTTTCCGAGCTCGCAAACGGAGAAAACGCATTTCCTCCTCAACTTTCGTGCATGATCTCAATCAGACGGCCCAGATCTCGCCGAGAACACTAAACGACAAGATAGTGTTTTCTTGAGAAATGTGCCCGCCTAGAGATGCACGCCGTCATCCAACGGCTCAGACTGTGCCACGTCGCTCGTCCTGCCGAAACCCCCTCTCTTCGGTTAGATGTCGAGCAAGTGCCTTCCCGAGCTCGTAAATGGAGAAAAAAAGACACCGAGCTACTACGACCGTTGGATCTTTCAGAAATTCACGCTCCTAATGATGAACGGTCCAGATGGAACGCCGAGGTCACTAAACGACAAGATAACATTTTCTTGGGAAACGTGCCACCATCCGATGGCTCAGATTGCACCACGTCGCTCGGATCGCCGAACCCCCTACTCTCCGGTCGGCAGCCGAGCAAGTGCCATTCCGAGCTCGAAAATGGAGAAAAAAGACGCCGAGCGATGGAGACCGTCAAATATCCCAGAAAATCACGCTCGACGATGATCAGAGGTCCAGATTGCGCCACGCCATAAATCAGTATTAAAAATCGTTTTTTATTTATTTAATTCGTTTTATTTACTTAAAAATTGCGAAAAAATTGCTAAAAATTCGGGAAAATTAACTAAAAATTCTGGAAAATAATTAAAAATTCGGGGGTATATTTTTTGAGCCCCTGAACGAACAATTATTGCCTAGAATGTACAGTTAAGGCCCCCGAACGGTTAGTGAACACATCGCAAAATTAAATAAATAAATCCGAGAAAAATAGACGAAAGACGCCAAATACTCGATAAGGCTGGAGAACAACACATGGCATCAAAAAGTCACCTCACTACCCCCTTCGAGATTCTAAGTCCACCATATGGACTCCGATACAACTCCACTAGCCCACAAAACAGTCAAACTACTCCTCAAAGACTGATCACGCTCAGTCTTTAGGAGTGGGGGGCTCGTGATATGGCTAAAAATGGGGTTAAATCGGAACCGTCCAGATTGGGCACGAATCTTGATGCTCGGGGGTAAAAAGGTAATTTAACATACAAGTGGATCCAAAACGGGTATTGCGTCTCCTTCTCACAGAACCGGCAACCCGCGAACGCATCCACATTAACTGGGCACGGGTCCCGACCCGATACGAGCCCAGTTCACCAAGAGGAGAATCAGGGCCATTGATTCGACTAGATCAAATCAACAGGCCTGATTGACTCCCACCAGGGAATCAGGGGCTAATTTCCCAGAACAGAATAGGAGGATTTTCCTCCTGGCTGTTAGGCAGGAAATCAGGCCCCTAACCGTTCCAAAGGCGACTATAAATACAACCCCTCCACCACCGTGACCAGGTTAATCACTCTTTCACCACTTAAGCTCTTTCTTAATCTTTTTCTGATTACTGACAAGAGCATCGGAGGGTGCGTCGCCGGAATCAACCCCGGTGTCTCGCACTTCCTTGCAGGTCGCGGCGGGAGCAAAAAGGCTGAGTCAACTGTTCAGGTTTTTCTCGGACTCACAAATTCTATCTGTTTACCCCCACACCGAAATCAGCGGTAACACCAATATTTCACAACTTTGCGGGTACGATTTTTAACATACTATATCCCATCACTATATATCATCATCCCATACAGTACTTACAAAATATCCCAAAATACTAAATATTACACAGATTTTCTCAACTACCCTCATTCTAAATAACTGAAGTTAACTACAAAAAAAAGTAAAACTACCAAAAAAAGATTTCAAAACACTTATAACGAAGTACACATTTCATTTTCCTTTCCCTTTCCTTTGCTAGAATAACTGGTTGTTTCCTTTCTCTGCATTGGTTGGTTAAAAAGAAGTAGGAATTAAGAAAATATCAATAACGAGCATCTAATACACATAAGGGGTTAAGCTTACCTTGCAAAGGAATATCAGATTAAGCTCGCGTTCATCTCGAAAGGTAACCCCTACATTTCTTTTTTCATAGGAATTGTAACTGTAATAGAAAAAAAACAATTTTGAATGTAAGTGGACAATTAGTTAATTTGATAATAACACAATGAAAAGCTTCACTTACTGTTTTTTCCAAGTCAACATCAACCAATAAAGTATGAAAATAAACATTATAATGTCAAGAATATAAAAGAAAGAATTTTTTGATCTAATATGAAAGAGTTGTAGATGTCTTACAAAAAAGAGAAACTTACATGGCCATATATAGTGGATGTTATCCATTGCTGTTGTTTAATTTTGATGAAGGACTTGCTCTGTATATAAAGCAGGGGAAACCAATCAATTACTTAACTTTGACTTTCTAATTACTTTAACAAACTAATCAATTACGTACATTAGCTAAAATTTTACACATAATTTGGATAGTCAGTAGATGACCCAGTTATAAGCTAAACGAATCAATTATTCATGTTAAAATTCCAGCATCACTTAAATTGCATTGTATTCTTTTGGATTCTCATACAAATTAAAACCAATTTCAATGATTCATCTAAAATGAGAATAATTTGATTCAGAGTAAAATGGAGACAGCACTGCCGGTAGCTTTGCATAAGCTAGTACAATTGCAAATGGAGACATGGCTGTAGAGTCATTTACTGATACCATCTAAATGGAGTATAAGCAAACTGGCCTTAGAGGTTCATCATCACCGTTCATATAGGATGTCACAAATGAGCTAGCTATATTCTCATCTCAGAATCCTAGCAGGCAGAAGCACACGACCAATATTTTCCTTGATCACACCCCTTTGCATATAGTCACTTGACACATACTCGGAATTTTCACATACACAGCACATTTTCATTTGATAAAGAGACAACACCCCTGTATCTACTCCCCTTGTAAATAGCCTAATTGAAACTTGACACTTCCCTTTCATTTATATCTTAAGATTATACACAACCCTTCAAAAAAAAAAAATTCCAAGGGTTCCTTGTTTGTTTAAACACAAAAACACAAATACATGAATATTTCCTTTTCATATAAAAAGTCACACTTACATCTCATTCATACATAGGAGCACCTCCATATCGGATTATCTCTCATAGCACATGCATACAGAAAAGCACACATACAGAAAGCAACCTGAGAACCACCTGATGCTATAGTAACGAATTTCAACCGTGTAAAAGGTGCTATCCTCATTTCAACCATAATGAATTTTCTTCTATCTAATTCTAAAGTTTTTTTTGACAAAAACTGTTGTACGTGGAGTATCAAACAAATGTAAATCTAATACTAATTGAGATCAAATAACATTTTTCTTCTAACTGGTACAGCTTCAAGTAAAAAGGAAACCTTTCTCTTCAGGCCATTTGAGTTAAGTTATTTAAACCTGATGTCGCCAAACTGTTGTTTAATTTGATTTTTTTTTCTTTCTATTTAACATTATTTTACTTTTTGAAACGATTAACATTATTTTACTTAAAGAGTGTTTAGAAAGCTAATAGAGTAACTAACCAAACATGTCCAGCAAACAAAAAGAAGAAAATAAGGTGTGCATATGAAACGAATGAGCACAAAACATAAAAATAAAAAGCTAAATCATAAGAAAAACTATTTAAGAACTTACATGGCCAAACGTGTGCCCCCAGTTCAAGGTAGCTTTCACTCCACCTTCCTTCTCATCTAAAGAAACAACATCTGCTTTGTTTTCACAAGATCTCTTGATAGCATAAACCAAGGCATTCGGATCCCTACATAAATATTCCAAGAAAGTCTTAAATGGTACAAAAAATCAGAAACATAAACTCAGATAAGTAAAGTAACAAATATTGGTCTTTATGTTTTCTATACCATCTGTTTGGTAGAAAACATTAACTAATTAACCAATGACAAAAGCACAAAGTGTATTTTGCTCTTGATTCGAGGAAGAGATACTTTGACTGCGGCAACTAGTGAGGATGTACCATTCCATCATACAGTTGTGCATGAAGGCGGTGTAAGCAATTTAGTTCTCGGTTATGCACACTGTGGAATGCTTGCAGGGGCTTGGTGGATTGCAAAGCTGGCAACTCCGTGTCTAATGGAGGCATTATGTAACTATCCTGATTATGAACTAAAGGTGATTCACCACCTCAGGTGTCGTATTGTCAAACTTTTCTCTATTCTTATATCTTTAATTGGTAGTCATGTGGACACAATTTTGTGGCACTCATCAATTCAGTGATCTATCTATCCATAGATTAGATCACGACCATCTAACTTTTCTTAATAATGCATAAACATATGTATGTGAGAACTGATACCCAGTTTACTTGTACACGCATGCAAACTACATGATGACCTTGAGGCCAATATTTGGTCAATTAGTTAATTGAAAACATAAAAGGTCACTGTCTTATTCCTCAGAGCATTAAACTTTTAAGTTATTGAACAACAATGAGATCTAACAACACATAATTTACAATAAGATCAAATAAGAATTTTCAGTGTAAACAATGTTACTACAATGAGATCAAATAACATCAAATAATATTTTTCCACTAATTGACCAAATAACATTGTAAACAATTACTAAATTCTATACACTAACATTGTAAACAGTATTTACTAAATTCTATATACAATAAACAATGAGATCAAATAACTGACCAAATAAAACTATATACTGTAAACTGTATACTAAAAAAGAACCATACTTCACCATACTTCACCATAGAAATAATTAACCATACATAATTAATACAACCATACTTAAAATCAGACAACAATAACATAATTAAGCTCCGACAACAATAACAACAATAACAACAATAACAATAACCATACACTATTATCTATATACAATCTTAAGATCCGACAACAATAACATAACTAATAATGAAAAATAACCATACTTCACCATAGAAAAAATCAGTGCACCAATTCGTAGTATATTTTCTCAGAATTTTTTTTCCTAGTATTGGAAAACTTGGTGTTCCAGTGTAGTTAATCACCAATCAATTACTACCTTTTTATTGTCAATAGATAGAGCAATTAAAATAAAACATAAAAGATCTTAATGCAAGAGTTTCGAAGCTGTACAAAACAGGTAGCAAAACATAACACTGCAACTAAACTATCAAAACAGAAGAGTTGGGGAATTTGAAATTGAAGTATCCCGAAACTGCAACTAAACTAAACTGCAAACATTTTTCCACAATGTTCTTCGAATTTCATAGAGAGTGTCCATTGCTGTTGTTTAATTCTGATGAAGGACTTGATATGTATATAAAGAAGAGGAAATTAATTACATTAGCTAAAATCTAACTTTGATGTTCTAATTACTTTAAAAAATTGTGACAGATACGAACAGAGAGTATACAATTGTCAACAGGCAATCCTCTTTGATTTTCATTACAATCAACGGGCAAACCTATCACAATTGCCATAAAAAAATCAACCAAAAAAATTGTGATAGATACAAACACAGATTTTATTTACACAGAGTATAAACTAACATATTTTTGAAATCCTAAAATCAAAGAGGAAACACTAAATGTTCGAAACCCTAATAACCAAAGCTACAAATTTTAAAATCTGCAACCCTAAACAGTATCAATTAGATGCAAAATTATGTTACAATCCTAAAATTTGCACAAAATTAGATGCAAAACAGTATCAATCCAAAAATTAGGTTACAATCCTAAAATTAGATGCAAAACAGTATCAATTTCGAAAAATTGGTGCATATAATAATGAATCGGAATTTATTTACAATATACATAAGCTAAATCAATAGAGGATTTCTATTACTCAATTTGGGAAGAAGACAAACTACTAATCTATATCTCGTTCGGATATACGTTGAACTATGACATGATCTTTTAACACTAAACAACTTTTTGGTTAGGAATTTACATTTAACAGAAGAAGAATATTAGTGGATAAAAAGTATATAGTAAACTGAACATAGTAAAGAAAATATATACAACTAAAAAGATACATAAGTGAGGTTGCACATTGTTTATCCTATCCATGTAAGAAAATTGTTAAGAGTGATCCCAAAAAATAATGAACTATCAAAAGCTCTAAAATAATATACAGTACATTCATTCAACTTAGTTGATGTTATGTTTGTTATCTTGCTTAAGCTCTTCTAGATAAGCATACTCTTTGATTAAAAGTGCATGTCCTAACCAAGCTTGAAAGTTACCTAGAAGCTTAATCTGTTTAAAAAAGGAACAACAAAGGAGTAACTATACCTTCGCAGTTAAAGTTCACTGAAAAGAAGAATATTATTGATTTCACTTTAATATTCAATTAAGTTTGTGAACATAACTTTTGTCAAGATTTGTTCAAGAAAGACTCTTATTCAAAACTACGCAAAAAATAAATTTATAAAATTTATAAAAAAAAACTTTTGCCCCATCACAATATATGACATTTGATTTGTTTCCATAATTCCATCTAAAATACTATATAGTAGGAAATTTTCCTCCATAAGCAAGGTTTACTTATTTTAAGGTTTCAGAAAACTATATATAAATGCATTCGATTCTTGATTTTGCATGAGATATGTTTCTTATGATACTTTAGGGTAGAAGAGAGTTTTCCGTTTAAAAAGGATCCAATTAGAAGCAAAGCTCAATATGAAGATCAATTTAAATATATTAATAGTAAACATGTGAGGTTTTCTGAGGCAACATGGTCTACACAAGATAGGCTAACGTCCACAATTAAGGAGATGCGAACTACGATTTAATGACCATTAAAATTAGATTATATTCGAATCTCAAATACAATACCTGTCAGCTAATAAAGCAATTCCCTCCATGACAATGTCGCAATCCTTGCAATATCTTCATCGCCTACATGTAATTAACTATCTTGTTACTTACTACTAATCTAGTTATAACTGATCAAGATCATAAATTTACTCCTAATATAATAAACAACACTAATTTCACATCTAATACAAAAAAGTGTTCAAATCTAACAATAAAAATGCACAAATTACCTAAAATTAGCAACCGTAAAACCCTAATTTTTAATTTCTCAAACAATTCAGTTTCTTATCTATAATTCAAAAAAAATTAATCAATCAAGAATTCTTGATCGATATCATATCTCATACACCCAAATTCAACTTTAATCATCTAGATCTCAAATTCAATGAAATTCATATTAAAAAAATCCCCAAAATTCAAAGATTAGAGAGCGAGGAACCTTACATTGGTCGGATTCGAGATCGAATTTGCGAAAATTGGGATAATTAATTGGGATTCGAGACCAATTAGATACAATCCTAAAATTTGCAGTGAGGTGAAAGTTAGGTTGGCGGAGCTGACGGAGCTTCGAAGGAGGTGGAGGTTTGAGTGCGGTTTCGATTAGGCGGGGCTGACGGAGCTTCGAAGGAGGTCAGGAGTGCAAGTTGGTGGAGGTTGGTCAGGTGCACAGTGAGGTGCTGGGGATGGTAGTTGCAAGGAGGTGGGGGTTCGAGATTTCGGGAAGAGAGAGAGAGAGAGGGAGAGAGAGAGAGAGAGAGAGAGAGAGAGGGATTCAGGATGAGAGAGACAGACAGACAGAGACACACACACACGGGGGGGGGGGGGGGGGAGGGGGTTCTGAGATCAGGTTCTCAGAGAGAGAGAGAGAGAGAGAGAGAGAGAGAGAGAGAGTGGGGTGGAAGACAAAGGTGTAGAGAGAGAAGCAGTAGGGGGGGTCTGAGTTGAGAGAGAGAGAGAGAGAGAAAATTGTTTTTTTTTGTTTGAAATTTTGGGTGGAAAAATGTGTTTTGTCAGAATCAATCTGGACCATTGATTTTTTATATATTGAATGAGAGACACTTGATAGCTTTCATTGTGTTTTATTATATAGATATGTTGCTTATGATACTTTAGGGTAGAAGAAAATTTTCTGTTTAGAAAGGATCCAATTAGAAGCAAAGCTCAATATGAAGATCAATTTCAATCTATTAATAGTAAACATGTGAGGCTTTCTGAGGCAACATGGTCTACACAAGATAGACTAACATCCACAATTAAGGAGATGCAAACTACGATTTAATGGCCGTTAAAATTAGATTATATTTGAATCTCAAGTACAATACCTATCAGCTAATAAAACAATTCCCTCCATGACAATGTTGAAATCCTCGCAATATCTTTACCTCCTACATGTAACTAACTATCTAGTTACTTACTACTAATCTATTTATAACTGATCAAGATCATAAATTTACTCCTAATATAATAAACAACACTACACATCTAATACAAAAAAGTGTTCAAATCTAACAATAACAATGCACAAATTACCTAAAATTGGCAACAGTAAAACCCTAATTTTTAACTTCTCAAACAATTCAGCTTCTCATCTATAATTCAAAAAAAAATCAATCAATCAAGAATTCTTGATCGATATCAGATCTCATACACCCAAATTCAACTTTAATCTTCTAGATCTCAAATTCAATGAAATTCATATTAAAAATATCCCCAAAATTCAAAGATTAGAAAGCGAGGAACCTTACATTGATCGGATCCGATATCGAATTTGCAAAAATTGGGATAATTAATTGGGATCCGAGACCAACTAGATACAATCCTAGAATTTACGGTGAGGTGAAAGTTGGGTTGACCGAGCTGACGGAGCTTCGAAGGAGGTCGGGAGTGTAAGTGGGTGCTTCGAAGGAGGTCGGGAGTGCAAGTGGGTGGAGGTTGGTCGGGTGCACAGTGAGGTGGTAGGGATGGTGGTTGCAAGGAGGTAGGGGTTCGGGATTTTTGGGAAGAGAGAGAGAGAGAGAGAGAGAGGGAGAGAGAGGGAGAGAGAGAGGGATTCGGGATGAGAGAGACACACAGAGAGAGGGGGGAGGGGGGTTCTGAGATCGGGTTCAGAGAGAGAGAGAAGCGGGGGGGGGGGGGGGGGGGGGGGGGTTCTGAGTTGAGAGAGAGAGAGATAATTTTTTTTTTATGTTTGAAATTTTGGGCAGAAAAATGTGATTTGTCAGAATCAATCTAGACCATTGATTTTGTTTATATTGAATGAGAGCCACTTGATAGCTTTCTTTGTGTTTTATTATATACATTGTTCGTTCTTATATCAGTTAGTTAATTTGTGGTATTGACTTGCTCTCCTATTTGCATTGTTGTCTGTCTGATTGCTAATGACATGCTCAATTCACTGAGGTGGTATTGGAGAAAGAAGAAGAATAAGAAGAAGAAAATTTGGAGTATAGAACTTAGAATACTATAGTAATGCCGCTATTGAAAACAACAGTATCAAAGTAATGTATGTCGTTATTATCTATAGCTTTTTATGCTGCCGTGTCTAAAACTGATCAGTTGGGTAAATATTTTCGAAAATGGTTCAATTTGATCAATATTTTCAAAAGTGGGTTATTACGGAAAAAATTCTACGATTGTTTAGAATTTGTTGAAATTCCGGAAAGGGTCAAAGTAAGATGGTCAACAGGAAAACTGACAACCCAGACTCATGTGCCAACCCCTGTTATTTTAAGTTTTTAAACACTACAATGCTCCACAATTGAAGAATCACGTTACACATTCAAGGAAATGGGCTCAATTAGTAGAGCAATTTGGACAAGAGGATTACATGATTCGTGGGATCTTAGTGGGGGTGGCAGTCGAGTCGATCGGGCCGGGTCAGGTCGAACCCGTGCGGGTCAAACCCAAGTCAGGGCTGTTTTAGTTCGGGTTGCTGGCTTAACAATACCGGACCGGGCCGGGTTGATAAATGGTAGGGTCGACCCACAAACCCGAACGGGTCGAACCCGTTACGGGTTGATCGGGATCACGGGTTGGCCCGGTTGAGATTTTTTGAGTTTTTAATTTTTTTTCAAATATATATATATATATATATATATATATAATTGTAATAAGAGTCAAATAGTGAAAGAAAATTTGTATATATTATTCATTTGAACTTCTATGTTTTTTTTCCAAATTTTTTACATACCAGATGTTGTTGGTCTTCAATTTGCTATTGTTGTTGTTCTTCTTCTTCGGCCAAGTTGCTTCCACTTGTTGATGTGTCAACCCCAATTTCTTGACTCCTATCTTCAGCCTTCATATAATCTTCCGTGCACATGAGTATGTCCAACAATTAGGGCTTCAAGCGATTCGTGTAATCTATTATACATCGCCACTTGTAGAATATTCACTTTCAGAAACAACTGTAGAGACGGGAGGAGTTAGTAGATCATTATCCATATGTTTATGAATATTGTAAACATGTTCATGTTCTTTCCACCATTGTAGCACATCAATTTTAATATTGAAACTCTCACTATCTTATTGATTATACCAATTTAATTCATTCGGTTTATTAGTCCTATGTTTTTTTGATTGAATTTGAGCAAGTAAATTAAAGTAACATCGTCTAATTTACTCTTACCATTAGCTCAAGAAGAAGAAGAAGACGACGTAAATATACTAGTTATACAACTAGATGAAAAATTCTATCATAATAATCATACAAGTTATTCAATGTTGATTCAAACCTAGCTAAAAATTCATCGCAATCAATTTCAGCTTCATCTCCATGTAAACTAAAATACATTTCAATCAAACTCCTTGTACCCACTAATTTGATACGATGATCCATAACTGTAGCAATACAATACAACATAGGAGTAGGACTAAAATACTTTAAAATATTAGTGTATGCAGGTTTAACAATTTGACAAATGTAAATGTCATCAATCATTTCTTGAAAAGTTTATCAATCAATTTTTGAAAAGTGTGCATCATAGTAATTAGTGAAATAAAAATGCTACCAGAAGTAGAATCATAAGATTTTGAAAATTTTAAAGTTGCAGTTTTAAAAGGTTCTAAAAATAATAACAAAGATTCTGCATAATACCATGATTGTTCATTCATTTGAAATTTTCCATATTTTTTGCAAAACAAAAATCATTTATAAATGCTTTATATTGAGTAACAACATTTATTAAATCAAAAATAGAGTTTCATCGGTATTTAACATCCTTATGAAATTTTCTAAAATGTACACCCTTCACCCCCCCCCCCCCCCACTTTTTTTTATGCAGAACCCCCCCCCCCCCCCCCCCCGGCGATCTTTTCTATACAGAAAACCCTCTGAAGTATGGTTGTTGCAAAAAAAAACTGAAGTATTTCAAAAAACCACATCTAATTTTTCTACTTGTATCAGATAACCTCATTCATCTTTATAAGTTGTTTCAAAAAAATCATACATCTTTCTCATTATTGTCAAAAACCTCCCTCAACTTTAGCAGAAGTCTCTCGCTAGTGGGGTGAGTTTTTTGCAACAATACTTCGCGGGGGGGGGGGGGGGGGGGGGGGGGGGTGTTCTGAATAAAAAAAAGATCAAGGGGGTTTTCTGCATAAAGGCCATAATTCAAGGTTTTTTTTTTCCAAATTTAGCCTTCTTTAAATTTTTGAAGTATAAGGCCACTTAAAGCAATAAAATGTACACAATTTACAATGTTATGCACAAATGGTTCGGCTATTTTTAATGCATCTTGAACACATCAATTTAAAATTTGACATGCACATCTAACGTGAAAAATTTCTAAATATGGAGGAGCTAATTGTGTTTTTAATGTACTAATCAAAGCATATTTGTAAGAAGCATTATCAAAACTAATACAAAATTTGTTATCACGAATATGAAAGATATCACAAACTTCTAAAATACAATGTGCAATTACTAAACCACTATGGAGATATAGCAAAGCCGTAAGTAATATGATCCTCTTTTGAATCATCCAATCACTATCGGTCCAATAACAAGTTATGCCCATCATTGAAATATCGTTACAAACTTTCAACAATCGGAAGTTAATAATACTCTACAAGTTAAACTATAGAAAGTGCAAAACAATCAGATTTGATTGTATTTCTAAGAATTCTTCTCAAATGTGGATTTAGTGCATTTTGTTTAAATTCCACTACGTTCATACTCTCGGAATAGGAAAAAAGGTAACTCATCCTTAATAATTAGACGGGACATTTTTTGTCTAACATTTTTTGGATCATATAGGTGGATATCTACATGTCCAGTCTTATGGTGGATTTTTTGTTGGCCGGGTTGGTTTTCAAATAGATCCTTGTGTACATTTTTTAGGTATCATTTAATTGTACATGTTATCTCACTCTTCCTTCATTTGTAACTCTTAAAACAAGATTTAAAAACTGTATGTTCTATATCCGGATTATCAACTTCGATAATATAGTCATAATATTTGCGTCAATCACTTGTTTTCCCCCTAATTTTTCTACTACTACTGGAGTTCGGTTTGTTGTGTTTGTGTGTCAACATCATGCATTTCTTCTTCTATTTCGTGTGTAGGATATCGTAAGCTCCTACCATAAGATCCAGTGTAAATTCGGGTTCTATTTGTGGGACTATTGGAGCCCGAGGTGAAGAACCGATGGAATCTTGTCCACTTAGGCTACGGCCGCTACTTTGTGATCTAGACATGGTAATAGTGTATGTGGGAAAAAAACGATTTCTAGTGTTTTACTAATGTATGTGAAATAATAAAAAATAATTTAGGAGGTATATGTTAAAAAATAAAATCTACAAAACAATAGAAGGGTTGAGAGAGAGAAAAACTAAAAACCAACAAACAAATATAATACAAAAAATTAGAACTACGACAAAAATCAAGACAAAAGGAGGGTTGTGAAATTTTGATACCGTACTTCGTGAATAATCGTATATAGAAATGAGAGAAAAAATAAAGTAGAAGTAGATGTAGTCGATTGAGAAGTGTAATATACGTAGTCACGTAGTTGGGTAGTCGTTGAAAGAGGGAGAGAGCTTCTTTGTTGGAGGGGTTGAAGTAGACGTAATTGAGAGCTGAATTAACATAATTCGATACAATAGAATTTTTTCACTCTTTTGTCGCTTGCTTTTTTGTCGAAAAAATTTGTTTGTATTGAGATTGAATTGAGTAGTAGTAGTAGAGAGAGTAAGAGAGTAGTGTGGAAATTTTTAGATTGAACTAAGGGGGTATTTATAGGAAAAAAACTCAAAACAAATAAAAAACGAACAAACAAAAAAAGCAAAAAAAAAAAAAAAAAAGAAGCCCCAAAACAAAGCCAACGGCTCTATTTCTGAGTTCAGACCGTTCGACCCACGGGTCGAACGTGCGGGTTGTGGGCGGGTACGACCTGGTCAACGGGTTCACAGGTTGGGTCGAGCGGGTTGGATTTACGAACTTGGCAACCTGGGTTGACCCGGATCGATTCGGACCCGAACGGCCTAATTTCGGGCTAGGTTCGAATAGGCGGGTCGCGGGTCAACCCGCCGCCATCACTAGATCTTAGCATTAAATGAATTTAAATTTTTTGGAGGTTAGTAAGGTGCCAGCTATTAGGGATTGTTAATTGTAGTGTATTACTGCAATTCATTGTTATTTATGGTTTGGTGTGGAGAGACTTTTGTTTCACTTGATACCGACAGAAATAGCAAATAATTGAGAAAGATTCTTAGCTACAGTAAGTCAATAAGATCCAGTATTGTCATTACTGAAAACTTTTTGTGCATGTTAGACAAAATCCAATGACCCAATTTGGGAGATCTATATTGATTTTTTTCTGAAACTTTTCAACTTTGTAACCCCATCTTAGTTTAAAAAAGTACGATGAAAATATATTATGAACAACATTTTAGTGAGTTGGATTTCAGAAATTTTTTTCTAAACATGCAACTATTTTGTGATGCTTTTGAAGGAAATGGTTACATTGTACAAGATTTAGCCTTGGGTGCAGTTCTCAAGTATTACATGATCTTTCTAAATTTCGAATGAATCATATGGTAAGGGCCCATCTCAAAGCACCCTTAACGGTAATGGATGTCCGTTTGAAGGATACGACTTAATGGGAACAATTCCATGTGTTTTTAGTGAAAAGAGAACACAGGCAGCTATCTAATCAAGCTAATACAAAATGGTATAGTTTTACCAAACCAAAAGCAACAGTCCCTTGTAAAGTGGATGGATTCTTACCAAATCTCAACAATCTAATACGATTGTAGTTAGATAATAAAAAACTAGTCTTAGCATCAAAGCATCAAATATTGGTATCACTATCTCTGAACATAAACAATCTCTTCGGCTTTTCTCACAAAGTGAAAAATCCGGATCAAGACCTATAGATAAAAATATGTGAGTAGTAAGCATGGACATGGACAGATGAATAACACAAAAAACATGTTGAATGTATGTCTTGCATAAAGATTCAATGTGAAGAGAAGAAGGTGAAGCGAGATGAGATTCGAAGCGAATAATAAAAGAAGAAAGGAGCATCAGCAGTAACAAGAAAAAGTAGCGCAAGGAGTAGTCGACTGCAAATAATAACAGTCGACCTCCATGCTCTCGGGTGCTCTATGGCTTGAGATCTGTTGACTGCTCTCTAAAGCAGTTGACCGCAAGTAAGCAGTGGCAACAGATGAAACTGGTTCTGGTTGAATCTATTTGCGCCCAACTTCTGTTAGGATTGTATCTTGTATACTCGTTGTTCAGATTAAAAGAAGGTAATATGAAGCACAAATGTCGAAGTGTCGAAGCGAGCAGAAGGAGAACAGTAGCAACAGCAGGTGCAGCTAGTTGCGGTCGACCGTTTTAGGTGACAGTCGACCGCACCTCCTGACTGCACCCCCGACCTCTATTTGTACTGGGAAGTCAGAGAGCGGTACGGTCGACCGGTCTTGGTGGACGGTCGACCACCCGCGCCGCTGTGTTCAGTTTTGGGCCTCGATTTGTTAGGTCGTTTCAGTCCAATCTTCAACTCCAAGTTAAATCGTGCAGCTCCTATTCAGTTACTTCTTTTTCAGATTTTATCGGATGACTGAGGATCAAGATTAAACCTAGGTTTCTCTCTATTCTTCCCTATATATTGTAAACTCCTCCAATATGAGAGGTAGTACTTCATAGATTCTTTTCTCCATTGCAAAGAGAGGCCCGAGAGAGCGATAGTTCTTGGTGGGTGAGTTTAATTCATTGTGTCAAGTGAATCAGTAACTCCTAGTAATCTCTTCTAGTTGAATATCAGATCTCCCTATATTTTCCCCTGGATTAAGCAAAAGCTAACCAGGATAAGTCATCGTTGTTGTGTTTGTGTTAGTTTGGTGGATCTACTTGCTTGCTCAATTTATTCGCCTCGTCTACTTCGACTTCCTCATTGCTCTAATTAGTTCCACTACGAAAGATGGCGTTTGTTGATGCTCCAATCCCAACAACTAGTATCAAAGCTTCAGGTTACTGAGTTCCTTGGTTAAGATGACAGGCCATAGTATTTTGAAGATCAAGCAGTTTGATGGTAAGATCAATTTCAATCTTTGAAAGACTGACATGTATGATGTTCTTGTTCAAGAACGGTTGCAGTCAGTAGTAAAGAAGAAGAAAAGCCAACTGATATGAAGGATGATGTTTGGGAAGATATTCGTGAAAGAGCCATAAGTCTAATCCGACTATCCTTACCGGACGAGGTCAAGTGCAGATTTCCTAAAGAAACTGACGCGGCGAGTCTGTAGGAAAGACTCATAACTGACTACTTTGGTTCGTCGTTATTAGATCAGATGCATTGGAAGAGGAAGTTATTCCGTTTATCTATGAAGGAAGGTGCCGATCTCCAAGACCACATTACAGAGTTCAATAAGGTATCATCTGAACTTAAGGCGATCAACGCAGATGTGTGTGAGGAAGATAAAGCTTTCAACCTGATATATTTACTGCCGAATTCGTATGAGCCTTTGATTACGACCATGCTACACGGTAGATCTGCCAAGAAGAATATTTCGGTAGATGGTGTAATTAAAGCATTGAAGAAAAATTAACTTAGAAAGGAGACCCTATAAATCTGCATCGTCTATTCCTACAAGTTGACTAGCAGTGGATGGTCCTTCGGAGGGAAGACAAAGTGCTTTGCAAAAGGATTCGATCTGTTGCCGATATTGCAAGAGGCCAGGGCATATCAAGAAAGACTGTTGAAAATTGTAGAATCAGGAGAGCGCAAAGAACGGGAGTTCAGCCGCTAATGTGGTTAGTGCTTTTGATTCAGGCGATTCGTGTCTTCTTATTTCAAATTCTTTAGAAGCAGATTCTAGTTGGTTTTTTGACTCAGGGAGTTCTTCTCATATTTGCTCCGATAGAGAGTTTTTTTCTACTTATAAGTCTACTACGGGGCGTTGTGTGACAACGAGAACTAGGAAGATTTGTGAAGTAGTGGGTGAGGGGACAGTTGAGTTGAAGATGCCAGGTCTACACATGTTCACTTTAAAGGATGTTTTGCATATTCCTCTGCTGAAACGGAATCTGATTTCCTTGGGAACTCTTGATGCACAGGGCTGCAGGTACACAGCTCGAGGTGGAGTTCTGTCTGTTTCTCAGGGTCGTTGTAAGGTGATTAGAGGTATGAGAATGGTTGGGCCAAGCCAAAACAATCTCTACAAGCTTTGAGGAATTCGAAATACTTGCTCAAGTGCTGCTCCTTTTCCCGATATTCCCGCAGCTCAGCTAGTTTGCCGCAACTAGATTCATCGAGACTAGACCACGACGTTCGAATATCGTCGAGAGGTGGAGAAAGCCTAAGGGTAGGTGGAGTTCGTGCGAAGTTTGGCAACTTTGTGAGTACATCTTCGGAGGTGGGCCTTTGAGAGGTTGCACTGGATTTGGTGAGATTGGGTAGAGATCATTTCAATTAGAAGAAGAAGCTATTGTTCTAAGTTCTTTGCAAGTAGAATTTGTTAGAGTTTGGAGATGAGTAACACATCATGTGATAGCACTCGTATGCAATCCAAGGTGGAGTTTGTTAGGATTGTGTCTTGTATACTCGTTGTTCAGATTAAAAGAAGGTAATATGAAGCACGGAGGTCGAAGCATCGAAGCGAGTAGAAGGAGAATAGCAGTAGCAGCAGGTGCAGCTAGTTGCGGTCGACCGGTCTGGGTGACAGTCGACCGCACCCCCCGACTGCACCCCCGACCGCTATTTGTACTGGAAAGTCAGAGAGTGGTATGGTCAAACGGTTGACCGCCCGTGCCGCTGTGTTCAGTTTTGGGCCTCAATTTATTAGGTCATTTCAGCCTAATCTTCAACTCCAAGTTAAATCGTGCGGCTTCTATTCAGTTACTTCTTTTCCAGGTTTTATCGGACGATTGATGATCAAGATTAGACTTAGGTTTCTCTCTATTCTTCTCTATATATTGTAAACTCCTCCAATATGAGAGGGGGGTACTTCATAGATTCTTTTCTCCATTGCAAAGAGGCTCGAGAGAGAGATAGTTCTTGGTGGGTGAGTTTAATTCCTTGTGTCAAGTGAATCAGTAACTTCTTGTAATCTCTTCTAATTGAATATCAGATCTCCCTATATTTCTCCCTGGATTAAGCAAAAGCTAACTGGGATAAGTCATCGTTGTTGTATTTGTGTTAGTTTGGTTGATCTACTTGCTTGCTCAATTTATTCGCCTCGTCTACTTCGACTTTCTCATTGCTCTAATTAGTTCCGCTGCGACCAGAGGGCATTTGTTGACGCCCCAATCCCAACAACTTTATGTCCAAGTTAGATCATACGGCTCCTATAGTGTGGCTTTCTCTAGATCTCTATATTGTAAAGGCCTCCACTGAGAGGTGTGCCAAAAGCATCAAATACTTCGTTTAATAGTTTTCTTGAATCGGAGATAACGTAGACTGTCTTCTTGTTTCAATTCAAATGTGTATTTTGGATGGTTTCAAAATCCAGGTAGTTATTCTCATATTTTCTCCAAGATGGAGATTTTTTATACTTACAAGTTTACAACAAGTCATTGTGTTGGAACAAAGATTGGTGAGATTTGAGACGTACTGGGTAAGGAAATAGTTGAGTTGGAGATGCCAAATGGAAAGGGGTTCACATTGGAGAAGGTCATGCATGTTCCTTGGTTAAAACGAGAAATGATATCCATAGGAACTTTGGAAACACGGGACGACAGGTAAACAGTTTGAGGTGGAGTTCAATCAGTTTGGGAATGTCGTCGTAAGGTGATGAAGGAAAGATGGGGTATTCAGCACAGCCTCTCCAAGCTTTGCGAGAACGCAAAGACTCAGCCAAGTGTTTTAGAGCATATCATTCCTAAAGCATTATCCAGTTCGCCGCCACTAGAATCACCGAAGCGAGATCACGACGTTCAAACATCATCAGAAGGTGAGAGTGCCCCAGGTAGGTGGAGTTCATGCAGAGGGTGAAACCTTTATGTTGCACCTACTGGGGTATATTCTTGAAGGGGGTATACGAATGGACAAATGACATGTGGAGATAAATTTGACCAGCAGAAGAAACCACTAAACCAGGTTGTTTGCAAGATGAGAAAGAAAAAGTCTATAGGCAATTCAAGGTGGAGATTGTTGGGTTTATATCTTGCAGATTATGTTCGATGTGAAGAGAAGATGGTTAAGCGAGAAGAGGTTCGAAATGAATATTGAATGAGAAACGAGCAGCAGCAGTAGCAGGAAGGAAGCAGCACAGGGAGCAGTCGACCGCTCATAATAGTAGTCGACCACCTTGCTCTTGGGTACTCTCTGACTTGAGAGCAATCTACTACTCTTTGGAACAGTCGACCGCAAGTAAGCAACGGTTGCAGATAGACCTAGTTCTGGGTGAATCTTTTTGAACCCAACTTCCTCTCCAAGTTAGATCGTACGACTCCTATCATGTGGCTTTATCTTCAGATTATATCGGACGGTTATTGTATCAAAAATACAACATAGATTTTTCTAGATCTCTATATAATATTGTAATAATCTCCGTTGAGAGGTGTACCAAAAACATCAAGTACTTCATCTGAGATTTTTCAGTGCAAACATATGCTTCCTACATTGAATGAGTAGACTTACACCGAGGGATGTTTACTAAACCTTTCCCTAGAATCCCTCCCTAATAAACTGTTGTCAAATTAAGACATGTATCAATTTTCATGTTAACTTATCGTGTACAAGAAAGATAAAAATACACTAATAGTTACATAATTAATCATATATACAACTCTATGATAATGCATTAATAATTAAGAAAAATGCCAGAAAATTTTATCGGCCTTAGTTTTCGGTTGATTTTCATTGTGTTTGCTTGATTTGGTGTGCTGTGTAGTCCATTGTTTTCAATCAATTTAGTGAAATTATGAAACTATTTTTGCTATATTTTTTGAGCTATCTATTTTAGTCGATTTTAAGATATTCTAAATTTTACTGTTTATGCCAAAATTATTGGTCGCATTCGACAAATTTTGAGAAAATTCTAAATTTCACTGTTTTGGTCAAGTTTTATGTGTTATAGTCCACCGTTTTCTATAAATTTTGAGAAATGTTGATTTTTTTTGTTCTTTGCAAATTTTGGATAGTTTTTGTGTGTTATAGTGAAATTCAAAAATTTCACTAAATCAGCTAAAAACGGTAAACTATATAACCCACAAAATCTGGGTAAAATAGTTAATCTCACAAAATCGGCCAAAAACAGTGATCTATAACAAACAAAATCTGACCAAAATAATAAAATTATAAATATTTCTAAATCGACCAATAACAGTGATTTATAGCCGATAGAATTTGGCCAAAATAGTGAAATTCAAAATTTTCACCAAATCAGCCAAAAATGGTAGACTATAATGCACAAAATATGGACAACAACGTGAAATGGAGAATTTATCAAAATCGGCAAAATACTGTGCACTATATAACCCACAAAATCTGGCCAAAATCATGAAATTCGGAATCTCACCAAAATCAGTAAAAAATGGTGGGCTAGCCCATAAAATTCGGCCAAGACAATGAAATGCAAAAAATAATATAAAAATCAACAAAAAATAGTGGGTTATATTCCGCAAAATCTTGCCAAAATAGTAAAAGTTGGAAATATCACAATGGCAACAAAATCTGACCAAAAAGTGAAAGTCAAAATTATTCGCTAAATCAACTGAAAACACTCAATTATAACCCATAAAATAAGGGAAAAAGAGAAATGCAGAATTTCTCAGAATCAGCAAAAAACGATCAACTAGTCAATAATATCTGCCAAATAGTGACATTCAAAACATTCACGAAACCGTCCAAACACGATAGATTATAACCCACAAAATATAGCCTAAGTAGTAAGTCCTAAATTTTGACCAATTCAGCCGATAACAATAGAGTATAGCTCACAAAATATGACCAAAAAAGTGAAATTCATAATTTTCACCAAATCAACTGAAAATAGAGGATTATATACCACAAAATTTGCCAAAAATAGTGAAATTCGGAATTTTCACAAAAATCGGCTGAAAATGGTGAACTGTAGCAGAAAAATCTAGCCAAAATTGTGAAAACTAAAATCTTACCAAATGGACAGTAAACGATGATCTAGTTAACAAAATATGGCCAAAATAGTCAAAAATCGAATTTCACCATATCAGTCGAAAAAGGTATAACCCACAAAAAATCGGGCAAAAATCTTGAAATTCAGAATTCCACCAAATCTTTCAAAAACGGTGGGTTAGCTCACAAAATCTGGACAAAATAGTGATATTAAGAAATTTCACCAAAATCTGGCCAAAATAGTGAGATTTAAAATTTTCAGAGAAAAGCTAAAAACGGTAGACAAGCCCACAATATCTAGACAAAAGAATGAAATTTGGAATTCACCAATTTGGCAAAAGTTCAAAAAATATGGCAAAAATAGTGAAATTCAGAAATTTCAGCAAATCTGCAGAAATGGTGGACTATGAACTAGAAAATCTGGCAAAAATAGTTAAATTCATAATCTCACCAAATAGGCCAAAAACGGTTATCTAGCTCACAAAATCTTGCCAAAATAGTATAATTCAAACTTTTTAACCAAATCAATCAAAAATAGTGGACGACCCTACGAAATCTGATCATAATAGTAAAATTGGAAATCTCACCAAATCGGCAAAAAATGGTGATCTAGGTCAAAAAATATGACCAAAATAGTAAAATTCCAAAGTTTCAGCAAATCAGTAGGAACGATGGACTATAACCCACAAAATCTTGTCAAAATAGTGAGATTCAAAATCTCACCAATCAGCGAAAGACGGTGACCTACATCACACAAAATCTTGCCAAAATAGTGAAATTCAAAATTATTCACAAAATCAGCTGTAAACATTAGCTAACAAAATATGGAAAAATAGTAAAATTTAAAACCTCACAAAATCACCCAAAAAATGGTGGGTTATATATAGCTCCCAAAATTTTCCCCCATAATATTCAAATTCGGAATTTTCAACAAATCAGCCGAAAATGATGGACTAACCAACAATAACCTGGCAACAGTAAACTAAAGTAAAGAGTTCTACTTTCCGTTTGCTGAAAGTCATTACTGACAATACCGAATCAGATGAGTTATTGAGGTTGTACCATGAAAAAGATGAATTTTGCATTCTTTTTTTTTCCAACTTCACCACTCTCCTAATTGTCGTATTATATGAGTTCAAATTCGTCTTAATTGGACTGCAAATTTTCCAAATGAAATTCGTCCACTGAACAAGTAAATGGGCTATCTAATAATATTTTGGTTTCATTTTTTTACATTGATATTTTTTAATATTCATATTCAATATTCACATTCAATATTCATCTATTCATATTTAATAGTCATCTATGTATGTGTAGCCACAAATTTAGACCAAAATCGCGAAAATTCAGAATTTCACCAAATCAGCCAAAAACGGTGGGCTAGCTAGCAAAATCTGGTAAAAGTAGTGAAATTAAAATTTTCACTAAATCAGCTACAAATAGTGAACTATATAGCCCACAAAATCTAGCAAAATTACTAATGTTCGAAATCCCACCAAATCGACCAAAAAACAATGATCTAGCACACAAATTTTGTCCAAAATAGTAAAATTTGAAATTTCCACCAAACCAGCTGAATACGTTAAACTATAACCAAAGAATTCTTCCCAAAATAGCGAAATGCAAAATTCCTCAAAATCAGCAAAAAAAGGTGGACAATAGCTTACAAAAATATAGCGAAAATAGTGAAAATTGAAACCTCACCAAATTGCCAAAAATGGTGGGTTATAACTTACTAAGTCTGGCTAAAATAGTTAAACAGTGGATTATATTAGCCTACACAATCTGGCGAAAATAGTGAAATACAGAATTTCTCAAAATGTCGCAAAAAACATGGGACTACAGCCCACAAAATTTGGCTAAAATTCTCAAATTCGGAATATCACCAATTCAGCCGAAAATAATGGCAACAGAATCTAACAAAAATAGTAAAAAATGGAGATCTTACTGACTCGGCCGGTAATCAATAGCTCACAAAATCTAGCCAAAATAGTGAAATTCAGAATTTTCACAAAATAAGTTGAAAATGATGGACTATATATATAGCCTACAAAATCTGGCAAAAATAGTGCAATGCAAAATTTCTCTAAACAAAAAAGATGGAATATATCCCACAAAATCTGGATAAAATAGTGAAATTCAGAATCCCATCAAATCGGCCAAAAAACTGTGGGCTAATTCACCAAATAGTTAAATTCGCAGATTGTCCAAAAACATGACCAAAATAGTGAAATTGGAAATCTGACCAAATCTGCGAAAAATAGTGGGCTATACAGTGGGCTATAGCACAAAAAATCTAGCAAAATATTGAAATTGAGAATTTTGACCAAATCACCAAAAACAGTGGATAGTAAAATTGGAAATCTCACCAAATTGGCCAAAGCTGTGATCTAGCCCACGGTTTTCGGCCGTTGTAGCGAAAATTCGTATTTTTGGTCACATTTTGTGGGGTGGCCATTTTCATAAAATTCCCTTTGGGATGTTTTTACCACATTTTGTGGGTTATAGTGCACTGTTTTTTATCAATTTTGTGAAATTCCATATTTTGATATTTTTGCCACATTTTGTAGTGCCCCCATTAGAAAGAGTAATTTGATAAGTATTGAGGGTAGAGTTAGGGGTAGAGAAAGACTTAAACTAAGGTGGAAACTGTGAGAAAAGATATCATTTCTTGTGACCTTATAGAAGATATTGCGCTAAACCGAGCAGAATGACAAACCAGGATACATGTAGCCAGCCCCAACTAGTTGGGAAAAAGGCTTTGTTGTTGTTGTTGTTGTTGTTGTTGTTGCCGCATTTTGTGAAAGTCCATAGTTTTTTGTCAATTTTATGAAATTCCGTATTTCATTGTTTTGACCACATTTTGTGGGCTTATAGTCCACAGCTTTTGGCCATTTTTGCGAAATTTCGTATCTCTCTGTTTTGACTAAATTTTGTTGATTATAGTCCGCAGCCTTCAGTCAATTTTACGAAATTCCGTATTGAACTATTTTGGCCACATTTTGTGATTTTTTGTTGCTTTTGAAAAATTCTGTATTTTAATATTTTGGCCAATGGGATAGTTCACTGTAAGCGGCCAATTTCGTCAAATTCTGTATTTCACTATTTTGGCAATAGTTTGTCTTCTATGTCCATAGTTTTCTGTCAATTTTATGAAATTGCGTATTTCACTATTTTTCAATTTTTTGGAACATTTTGTTTGATATAGTCCACAGTTTTTTTTGGCCAATTTAACGAAATTGCATATTTCAATGTTTCTACCACATTTTGTGGCCTATAGTCCATGATTTTTTGTCAATTTTGCGAAATTCCGCATTTCAATATTGTGGCCACATTTTGTGGGTAGTTTACAGTAATTTAGTAAAATTTCGTATTTTACGAAATTGCATATTTCAATGTTTCTGCCACATTTTGTGACCCATAGTCCATGATTTTTGGTCAATTTTGCTAAATTTCGCATTTCAATATTTTGGCCACATTTTGTGGGCAGTTCACAGTATTCGGTTAATTTCGTAAATTTTCGTATTTCAATGTTTGGACACTTTTTTGGGGCAGTCCACAGCAGTCGGCCAATTTCATGAAGATCCATATTTCTATGTTTGAGTCACTTTTTGTGGGCTATAGCCAATTTATGTATGTTTGAGTCCACAAGTTTTAGCCAAATTCGCCAATTTATGTATTTCATTGATCCGACTACATTTGGTAGGCTATATAATCCACAGTTTCTGTCGCTTTCGTGAAATTTTATATTTCACTATTTTGGTCATATTTTTTAGACTAGTCCACAGTTTTCGAAAAATTTTGCTAAATTTTGTATTTTACTGTTTTAGCCATATTTTGTAAGATATATATAGTCAACAGTTTTCAGTCATTTTTGCATAGTTTTGTATTTATTGTTTTAATCACATTTTTGTGGGCTATATAGTACACAATCTTCACCCGCTTTCGCGAATTTCAATATTCCTCTGTTTTGAACACATTTCGTGAGTCGTAGTCCGCAAAATTTGGCAAATTTTGCGAAATTCCATATTTCAAGTTTTTTGCCACATTTTGTTGACTATGGTCTACAGTTTTCTATCAATTGTGTGGGATTCTGCATTTTAATATTTTCACCAAATTTAGTGAGCTATTTAGTCCACAATTTTGACCAATATCAGGAAATTCCGTATTTTAATGTTTTGTCGCCATTTTGCGAAATTCCATACTCCACTATTTTGGAAATATTTGTGCACAATGTAAGTCGACAATTTTTGGACGTTTTTATTTCACCGTTTCAACCATAATTTGGGGGCTATAAGCCACGGTTCTCGGTCAATTTTATAAAATTCTGTATTTCACTATTTTTGCTACATGTTGTGGGCTAGTCCACAGTATTTGGCTAATTTCGTCAAATTCCATATTTTGCTATTTTGCCCATATTTTGTGGGACCACAGTTTTTGGCTAATTTTTCAAAATTCAGTTTTTCAATGTTTTGCCATATTTGTGATATAGGCTACAATTTTAGACAATTTCATGAAAATCTGTATTTCCTTTTTTTTGCCATATTTTGTGGGCCGCAGTCTACAATTTTCAACAAATTTGGCAAAATTCTGAATTTCAAACTTTTAGCCACATTTTCCGGGCTATAGACCACAGTTTTCAGCCGTTTTCATGAAATTTCGTATTTCTCTATTTTGCCCACATTTTGTGAGCTATAGTCCATGTTGTTCAGCCAATTTCGCAAAATTCCGTATTTCACTATTTTGGCACATTTTGTTGGCTTAAGTCCATGGTTCTCAGTCAATTTCGTGAAATTTCTTATTTCAATGTTTGGCACTTTTTGTGGGCTATATAGTCCACAACATTCGGCCAATTTTCAAAATTTTGTATTTCAATGTTTTTTCCCACTTTCTGTGGACTATATTTCACAGTTTTCAGCCAATTTCATGAAATTGTATATTTCAATGTTTGAATCACTTTTTGTGAGCTATAGTCCATAGTATTCAACCAAATTTGCCAATTTCGTATGTCAATTATTTGGCCACATTTTGTGGGCTTGGTCCACAGTTTCAGTTGTTTTCGCAAAATTGTTGTAGTTCACTGTTTTGACCATATTTTGTGGGCTACTACTGTCAATAATTTTTTGCCAATTCTGGTAAATTCTATATTTCACTCTGTTGGAAACTTTTTAAGGCCTATAGTCCACAGTTTTATTCATTTTCGCTTGGCCACATTTTTTTTGTTTTTGTCCACAATTTTCAGCTAATTTCGCAAAATTACATATTTCGATATTTTGGCCACCATTTTTGGGCTATAGTCCAAAGTTTTCTGCCCATTTCATGAAATTTCGTATTTCAATATGTTGGCCATATTTTATTTACTATAGTTCAAAGTTTTCAGCCAGTTGTGCAAAATTTTGTATTCACTGTTTTAGCTATATTTTGTGGACTATACTCCACGGTTTTTGACCAATTTCGGGGAATTTTGTATTTCAGTGTTTTAGCCACATTTTGTGCACCATAGTTCACAATTTTTAGACATTTTCAAGATATTACATATTTGAATATTTTGGCCAAATTTTGCGGGAGATAGATAAAATTTTACGAAATACCATATTTCACTTTTTTACCACATTTTGTGCGCTATAGTCGACAGTATTTAGCCAATTTTGGGAAATTCTATATTTCGCTATTTGGCCATTTTATAGTCCGCAGTTTTCAACCATTTTTTCAAAATTTCGTATTTCTTCGTTCTGATTACATTTTGTGGGCTATAGTCCACATCTTTTGACTATTTTTGCTAAGTTTTTTATTTCTCTATTTTAACCATATTTTGATGGCTATATTGTTCGCATTGTTTGGGCGTTTTCGCGAAATTCCGTATTTCTCTGTTTTGGCCACACTTTGTGAACTATATTCCATAGTTTTTAGTCAATTTTTTTTTTTGAAATTTCTTATTTCATTGTTTTGGGCACATTTTGTAGGTTATAATCCACAGTTTTCGGCCACTTTCACGAAATTCCATTTTTCAATATTTTGACAACATTTTTTGTGCCATAGTATGTAATTTTTGGCCAATTTCGCAAAATTCCGTATTTCACTTTTCTGCCATATTTTGTTGGCTACAGTTCACAGTTTTCGACCAATTTCGTGTAGTTCTGTAGTTTTCTAGTTTAACCATTTTTGTGGGCTATAGTCCTCCTTTTTTCTTTTTTACCAATTTCTCGAAATTCTGTATTTCAATATTTTGGCCGTATTTTGTGGGCTATGATAGTCCACGGTTCCATAATCAATGTTTTGACCATATTTTATGCGCTATAGTTCATAGTTTTCGGCCAATTTTGTGAAATTTCTCTTTCACTGTTTTCGCTATATTTTGTGGGCTCTATTCCACAGATTGCGGCCATTCTCTGACAATTTCGTATTTCACTATTTTGGTAACATTTTGTTGGCTATATAGTCCACAATTTTCGACCATTTTCGTCTTTCAATATTTTGGCCACATTTTGTGAGTATAATCAATTATTTTCGACCGATTTTGTGAAATTCCGTATTTCAATGTTTTTGTCACAATTTGTAGTTATGCTCATAGAATCTTGCCAAAATATTGAAATTAAAAATTTTCTCCAAATCAACCAAAAACGGAGTCCATAAAATTTGGCCAAAATATTGAAATTTGGAATCTTACAAAGGCTCACAAAAATATGCCCAACAAAATTAAAATTTCTAAATTTATCAGGCAAAAGCGGTGATCAGTAGCCCACAAAAGCTGGCCGAAATAGAGAAATTCGAAATCTCACCAAATCGACAAAAAACGGTGATCTTAAGCTTACAAATCTTGTCAAAGTAGTGAAATTCAGAATCTCACCAAATCAGCCAAAAACTGTGTGTTGTTCACAAAATCTAGATAAATAATGAAATCCAAATGGGCCTAAAACGTGGGCCATGACTCGTAAAATCTGTCCAAAATAGTAAAATTTGGAATTGTTACCAAACTAGCCGAAAATAGTGGACTATATAGTGAAATGCAAAATTGCAAAATTAGCAAAGAATAGTGGACTATATAGCCCACAAAATATAGCCAAACTATTTAAATTCAGAATTTTCACTAAATCAGCTAAAAATAATGGACTATAGCTCACAATATATGACCCAAAATGTGAAATGCAGAATTTCTCAAATCGGCAAAATATGGTGGACTATAGCCTACAAAATCATGGCAAAATTGTGAAATTCGGAATCTTACCAAATCAGCCAAAATGGTGGATACAAAATCTTGCCAAAATAGTGGAAGTCTCACCAAATTGGCCTAAAATCGATTTAAGCCAAATTGGTGTATTTCTCATGGCAGATTTTGTAGGCTATATCCATGGGCGGATCCAAGGGGGGGGCTGGGGTATGCTACAGCCCCCCCCAAAAAATATATTTAAAAGCCCACCCCATCTATATTTGAGCCTTCTATTTATTTTTTTGGGCCAAGCTCAACTCTATTCTATCTAATATCTATAACAACTTTACTTCTCTAGTATCTATAACAACTTTATATATATTTTGCATGTTACCTTGTGCAAAAAATTTTTCCAGTCCCCCTCACTTTTCAATCTTGGATCCGCCCCTGGCTATATCTCCAGCATTTTCGGTTGATTGGTGAAATTATATTTCATTATTTTTGGTAGATTTTGTCCGACTATATTCTACCGTTTTCAGTAGATTTGGAGAGGGATATCAAGGACCCTATTGAATCATTACCTGAAGCTAGAAGACCTACAAGACCCTATAGAATCATTAGACATATTATGGTAAAGTGATCAATTCATTGGACAATGAACAAGTAATTAATATACTATTTGAAAGACTTGTGAAGTGCACATTTGAACATCGAATTGAATTGACATACACAGAGAAGAAAGGAATAGCATAACAATTTTGATAGAATAAGAATGATTACTGGGTAACCAATTTGTTATCTGAATGTGTTCAAATAATAATTATGCAGTAGCAAATGCGGAGTGTACAGAATAGACTGTGCAGCTTGAGGAAGCATATGTTGCCATTTCATCTGGCCCCTACTCTGCCTCGGTTGCCATGGAGCACCCTGCATCTGCGAAGACTATATCGCTATGAATAAATCGGGTTCAATATTTAGCAATCATAAAAAAATAGGATCAGAAAGGGATCACACTGACCACCGGAAGCGGCATAGGTTGAAAAGCGATTTGCTGGAGCCTGGAGGAATCAATCCACTCGATCGCCACCCAGGTCTTACACCAAAAGGCTGATAACTGCTATCAGGAATTTGTGAGACAACTCCATAAGGACTGTATTAAAGTGGGCTATCCAGAAGGAATAACAGAAGGAGGTGATCCTGTTGATCTCACCATCCTCTCAGCATGCAGACCGCTGCATATCTATAAAAAAATACAGATTGCTGCGTCTGAAGAAGCGCTTGCATATCCTTCTTTGTTTCGAGAAATTGAAACATAATAATCCTCCTCACAAAACAAGTACTCTGGGTGAGATCCACATATGTAAATACAATTGCATTTGAGATGACGGAAAAAATCATTAACACCTTCAAAGATTTAAATACCATAAGAAGTGTTTCTAGCGCTGTTGGCTTCATCTGGATTGGCTATAGCACACAAACCCAAAGCCTTCACTGTTTCCTTTTCCAACAAGAAAGATTCTTGCGGAAGATATGTTCGTGAACTAACAGAAATTTTGACGGTAAACAACATAGTCAACTGAGTCATCAATGTTCTCCACATATACTCTTTGAAGCCTGGAACAATGAGGATAGAAGTGTTGGAAATATTTTTGGCATATTTTCCCAGGCCTGATTCCAGTGTGCTCCGGCCACCGGCGGCACCAGGAAGTAATTGGATTATGTTTCTCTCGTGGAGTACTACTCGGTAATGTACTTGTTTACCAAAAACGGATTCCGTATGAATAAGAAATGTTGGTCCAAAGTTGGGTACTCAAAATGTACTAACTTGAAATTTTGGAGAAAATGGATAGTCCAACAACGAAAGTTGAGAAGATTTCTTTAGTACATAAGCTAAATAAATGGACTAAAGAGCGTAGCTCTGGGTTACCACTAACATGTAGTGGAGAGAGGACCTAGCCAAAGTTACAAACACACGCGCTCGGCCCGATCCGGTTCGGTTCGGTAACTGATGCCATAACTCTGTAACAGCAGAATAAAGGATCCATCAGTTACGCTTTTGTGTCATTACTCTGCTGTTGAATCCATCAGTTACGCCTCTGATCTTCTATAAGTCCCGACAATTTTGTTTGTCATTTTACATAGTTTTTGAATTTTACCATCTCCTTCTTCTTCCTCCGAGTCTGTCTGAGAGTACAACACAATTGCTAGTTCGCTGGTGTCTCTGAAGCTTGGGTGCTGCTCTTCAGAGAAGGTAATAAAGTTGTATCCTGAGAGACAGTTCGTCAATAACCGTCACACTACGGGGCAAATTTTACTTTTAGGACAGAGATTTTCATCTCGACTTTGTATTGAATTGTCTTGTTTGATTTTTTATTCCTGTAATTTTACTTCTTCACAAAGATTATTAGAAATATTCTATTTTACGAAATTCAAGTTCTAACAATTTTAAAGCAAAATTTTTCCCCTATATTTCTAACAATTTTTTTGAAGACTTTTATAGGTGATGCTTATCAATTTGGAAAAAACAACAGTCCAATTTTCTAACAGTGGATTTTTTAACCTGATTGCGGCACAATCGGTTGCTGGCACAAACAGTTGTTCTGCCCACACATATAACTGTGGGAGAAAAACCAGAAAAGTTCAATGGAACTGAATTTAAGAAGTGGCAAGAAAAGATGTCGTTCTACCTGACCACCTTGAAGCTGGAAAGATTTTTGACTGAAACTGCCCATATGTTGGCACCTATGGATGCGCACTCTATTGCTGCTGTTGATGCCTGGACTCAAGGTGATTATCTATGCAGAAATTACATTCTGGACGGTTTGGTAGACTCGTTCTATAATGTGTAATGTGTCTTCAAGACATCCAAACTTCTGTGGAGATCTTTGGAGAAGAAGTACAAAATCGAAGATGCTGACTTCAAGAAGTTTGTAGTTGGCAAATTTCTGGACTACAAGATACTTGACTCCAAGACTGTTGTGAGTCAAATTCAGGAGCTTCAAGTGATAATGCACGAAATTGCTATTGTGTGTGAACCATTTTAGGTTGCAGTGTTCATTGAGAAGCTTCTACCTGGGATGGAAGGACTTCAAGAACTACCTCAAGCACAAGCGAAAGGAAATGTCTCTTGAGGACCTGATTGTCAGGTTGCGAATTGAAAAGGAGAATCGCAAGGCTGAAGTGTCCTATGGAAATCAGTCCATTGAAAAAGCCAACATGGTTGAGCACGAACAGAAGGGCAAAAGAGGAAGTTCTTGCCATAGGGCTTGAACAAGAAGCCTGTTGCAAAGCGGTTTGCTGGAAAATGCCACAAGTGTGGTAGGCTTGGACACAAGATATCTGAATGTCGCAATAAGGATGATATGCGCATTGGACCTGGAAAGGTTAAAGGGAATGAGAAAGCCCATGCGCACATAGCTGAGAACCTGTCCACTGGTCTCTCTGACTTGGACCTTCGTGCTATTTTATCATAGGTCAATCTGGTGGGGAGCAATCCTCGTGAGTGGTGGTATGATACTGGAGCCACCAAGCACATCGGCTCGGACAAAGATATCTTCACTTCATACCAGAAATGCAACAAGAATGAACAGTTGTTCATGGAGAATTCTTCCACCTCCAAGATTGAAGGAACATGGAAGATAGTGTTGAAGATGACTTCTGGCAAGAAACTAACACTAACTAATGTGTTGCACGTTCCAGATATTCGTAAGAACCAGGTCTCGAGATCTTTACTGAGCAAGAATGGATTTAGAGTCGTGCTTGCTTCTGAAAATTTTGTACTTTCAAAGAATGGGGTGCACTTGGGAAAAGGGTATGTTAAGGATGGACTGTTCAAATTCAATGTAATGACAGTCGTCCCAAAATCAGTTGTTTCCGTTGTTCCCAAAATTAATGAAATGAATAATATTCTTTATGTTGTTGAGTCTTCTTTTGTTTGGCATGAAAGATTAGGCCATGTTAATTTCAATTCTCTGCATAAATTAATTAACATGAATTTACTACCAAAATTTAAGGTAGACAACAGCGACAAATGTGAAGTTTGCATAGAGGCAAAACTCACTAAAACTCCATTCCGTTCTGTAGAAAGAAACACTAAAACTCTAGATTTAATTTACACGGATCTGTGTGATTTAAAATTCGTAAAAAGTATTTTGTAATGTTCATAAACGATTGCACAAAATACGGCTATGTATACTTATTACATAACAAAAATGAGACATTGGATAAATTCAAGGAATATAAGCTTGAGGTTGAGAATCAACTTGGCAAAACGATTAAAATCATTAGGAGTGATGAAGGAGGAGAATATGATGCATCGTTTAATATGTTCTGTTCTGAATATGGAATAGTTCATCAGACCACTGCTCCTTACTCACCTGAATCAAACGGTATTGCTGAGTGCAAAAACCGAACTCTGAAGGAGATGATGAATGCCTTATTGTTGAATTCTGGGTTACCCCAGAACATGTGGAGGGAAGTGTTGCTGACCGCCAACTATATTCTCAATAAAATACCTCACAAGAAAACTGGCAAATCACCATACGAAATGTGGAAAGGTAATGTACCTTCGTATAAATACCTCAAAGTGTGGCGGTGTCTAGCAAAGGTAGCAGTACCTAATCCCAAACAGGTCACAATAGGACCTAAGACCATTGACTGCATATTCATAGGCTATGCACATAACAGTAGTGCATATCGGTTCGTAGTATATAAATTGGATATACCGAACGTGCATGTGAATACAATCGAATCAAGGAATGCTTCCTTCTTTGAACACGTGTTTCTGTGCAAGGATGCTACGTATTCCAAACGTACACGTGAACAAGGGAATGTGAGTACTTCGGTTGATGAACCAGGAGATGATAATGATGAACCTAGACAAAGCAAACAGGCTAGAACATCAAAGTCATTTGGTCCTGACTTTGTAACAGCCTTTCTATTAGAGAATAAGCCTAGAATATTCAAGGAAGCCATATCTACACCTGAAACTCCTATATAGAAGGAAGCAATCAAAAGTGAAATAGACTCCATCAGGCAAAATCATACATGGGAGTTTGTCCATTTGCCTTCTGGATGTAAAGCTCTAGGATGCAAATGGATTTTCAAACGAAAATTGAAACCAGATGGTTCAATAGAGAAACATAAGGGTAAACTTGTGGTTAAGAATTTAGGCAAAATGAAGGCATAGACTTCTTTGATACTTATTCTTCGGTCATGAGAATAACTTCCATAAGAATATTGATAGCTATTGCAGCTCTACACAACCTCGAAATACATCAAATAGATGTCAGAACCGCTTTTCTAAATGGAGATTTAGAAGAAGAAATATACATAAAACAACTCGAGAGCTATGTAGTTCCTGGACAAGAAAACAAGGTGTGCAGACTTGTAAAATCATTGTACGGATTGCAACAAACTCCAAAGCAGTTGCATGCAAATTTGACAATGTTATGATGTCAAATGGTTTCAAAATAAATGGATGTGATAAATGTATCTACTTTAAAGATACTCCAAATAGATACATTCTGGTGTGTCTGTATGTAGATTACATGCCCATTATTGGTATCAATAATGACATTATCAAACAAACTAAGAAAATACTTAGTGGTAAGTTTGATATGAAAGATTTGAGAGTTGCAGATGTGATACTAGGAATTAAAGTTTTCAGGACGTCTGAGGGAATTACTTTGTCTCAAGCTCATTACGCTGAGAAGGTACTTGAAAAATTCAAGAATTACTCCAATATGACTGCCAAAAGTCCTGTGGATCCCAGTCTTCACTTGTTCAAAAACACGGGTGTCAACATATCACAATTGGAATATGCACGTGTAATTGGTAGTCTGATGTACTTAACAAATTGTACAAGAACGGACTTAGCACATTCAGTAAATGTACTGAGCTGCTACACAAGTAATCCAGGACGAAGTTACTGGAAAGGAATAACTAGAGTATTGAACTACTTGCAACATACTCAGAGTTATGGACTGCATTACACCAGATATCCAGCAGTATTAGAAGGCTACAGTGATGTCAACTGGATATCGGACTCCAAGAACTCAAAATTTACAAGTGGGTATGTCTTCACTCTTGGTGGCGCAGGTGTGTCATGAAAATCCTTTAAACAAACGTTATTGGCGAGATCCACCATGGAATCTGAGTTATTGCTTTAAAAAAAGTAGCAGAGCTAGCAGAATGGATTCGAAACTTTTTACAGGATATTCCTATGTGGAAAAAACTAGTGGCTGCTATATGTGTACACTGTGATAACTAATCGGCTATAGCAAGGGCACTGAGTTGTATATATAATGGTAAGTCTCGTCATATCAGAAGGCGACATAAAACTATTAGACAACTGCTCTCAAATGGAATAATCTCTATAGAGAATATAAAATCGACCTACAACCTAACAGATCCATTTACTAAAGGTTTGTTACGAGAGCAAGTTGTGAGATCATCAAGAGAAGTGGGTTTAAAGTCTATGACGAAAGATGATACTTGATGGAAACCCTACATAGGTGACTGGAGATCCCAAGATCCAGGTTCAAGGGGACAACTAAATCTTGTTGAATTGACATGAGCACTGAGAGATTAAAATCCCGTACCCATTCTTAGGATGATAAACAGTGGGGTATGGATAAGGTTGGCTTTTAATGATTCTCATAGCTTTGAAACAAAAGTGGGGTATGGCAGGATACTCTTTATGGGTAATCACCTTGTGAATGTGAAATGGGATCGTTTCTAGGAGAATGAAGAGAGGCTACATTCTCCAAGTTCACTCACGATTAACCAAGGTTGTTCAAGGCCAAAATGAACACAACAAGAGAACCTAGTTCTGTAAGGAGATAAAACTGTGTGATAGTTATTATCTAGGTTCACACCAAAGCCCGGGTAGTTGAAGACATCATGTTCACTACCTGGTCAAGTGAATCCGATGGCTACTCACTAGGGGTGGTTCAAAGTTGAAAAATTACTATCATTCCTGATGCAGTGATTTTCCGACTGTTCAGAGTCTTTTTTGTCATGTCTTTTTCTTTCGTGTCTTTTTATGTCGTGTATGGATTGCATAGTTTGGTAACTTCCATTCATATGGGAGATTGTTAGAAATATTTTTGGCATATTTTTCGGGCCTAATTTCGGTAGGCTCCGACCACCGGCGGCACCGGAAAGTGATTGGATTATGTTCCTCTCGTCGAGTACTATTCTGTAATGTACTTGTTTGCCAAAAACGGATTCCGTATGAATGAGAAATGTTGGTTCAAAGTTGGGTACTCAAAATGTAGTAACTTGAAATTTTGGAGAAAATTGATTGTCCCACATCAAAAGTTGAGAAAGATGTCTTTAGTATATAAGCTAAATAAATGGACTAAAGGGCGTAGCCCTGGGGTTACCACTAACGTGTAGTGGAGAGAGGAACTAGCCAAAGTTACAAACACACACACACGCGCGCGCGCGGCCCGACTTCGGCTCCGGCTCCAGCTCCGGCTTGGTTTGGTTTGGTTTGGTTCTGGCCAGCCTAAATTATTTTTTGCCCCGCTCCGAATATTTTTTGAGGCTTTTTAAATTCTGTAACTGATGCCATAACTCTGTAACAGCAGAATAATGGATCCATCAGTTTTGCTTTTGTTTAATTACTCTGCTGTTACAGAGTAATGGATCCATTTGTTACGCCTCTGATCTTCTATAAGTCCAGACAATTTTGTCTGTCATTTTACACAGTTTTTGAATTTTACAATCTCCTTCTTTTTCCTCCGAGTCTGTCTGAGAGTACAACACAATTGCTGGTTCACTGGTGTCTCTGAAGCTTGGGTGCTGCTTTTCAGAAAAGGTAATACAGTTGTATCATGGGAGGCAGTTCATCAACAACCGTCACACTACGGAACGAATTTTGCTTTAAGAACAGAGATTTTCATCTCGATTCTGTATCGAATTGTCTCTTTTGATTTTTTATTCCTGTAATTTTACTTATTCACAAAGATTATTAGAAATATTCTATTTTACAAAATTCAAATTCTAACAAAAAGTTCATTAGGCTTCGCTTACGGAAAATTTATATAGGAAACCGTATTAAAAGAACTGCAAAAAACAGTACCATGTTTTTTACAATTTATGCATTGCGTTCTTATACAAAAGCAGAAAATTTTGTTGTCACGCTGCTTTCTTCTGAGCTTTTGATACTTGTACAGCCTTTGATCCTGGTTTTGCAATCTACAAAGAGAATAAAGTTGGCCACAAACAGTTTTGATTCTTAAAGTTCACCATATTTTGGCACTATCAGGATTTTCGAAATTGACAAGGCCCAAATCCCTTTGAGTTCCCATCAGCATCTTTTGCAATCTCCACACTGAGGATTTCCCAAACTCAAAAATCTTAAGCTTTTTCCTCAAAAAAAAAAAAATCTTAAGCACAACAGGTTCTTCTGCGAAGTTCTGATGTAAGTTCTTTATGTACAGGTTAGTAAATGTAGCTTCGGATATTGTAGCACACGCTCACTCATTGTTATGAAGTTACCAACATAACCGCAGTGGACAAGAACCAATCAATATAAAGGTAAATGATCTTTGAACCGATGGAATATATATCATACATTTAATCTCTATCAATAACTATAAAAAAATAAAGATAACTGCATACATTGGTTTCCTTCAGCAAAGACGCCATTGAGTCTTTTTTCAATGGCAGAACTCAATAATTCTGGAGTCGATTTGAAAGAACCATGCCCATCTTGAACAGCAACTTTGCAAGACAGGATAGTCCAAATTCCACAAAATCAACAAGCGAACAATAATAGTACTTCCTCAGTGTAATGTTAGGAATTGTGGCCTCAAATACACGTAGGTACGGGATACTTGAAGTTGGAGAAGAAGAGGAGGAGATAAAGAAGCAAGAGAAGACAAACAGCGAATTAGAAGAATGCAGTCTGGAGGGTTTCGGTTGCGGTCGACCGACCCTGGCTGCTGAGAGTTCTTCGAGTGTACAGGTCCAACAGAGCAGAGGATGGTCGACCGACCTAGTGGGTGCAGTCGACCGGTCAGCTCTCTGGATTGGTTCTACACGTTGCAGTCGACCGTCACTAGGGGTGCGGTCGACCGGCAACGTCGGCTGATTGTTTTGGGCTTACAAGTTTAAAGGCTCAATTGCTATATTTGTGTTTATCTTTTAGGGTTTACTTGGGGGCTATATATATGGCCGTAAACTGTAGGCTTTAGTTATCTTTTTGGATCTAATCTAATCTAAATAGATCAATTTATGTATCAAGAGGTGAGGCGTTATCATTGTCCAACTTCAAGAGAAATTGTGTCGAGTGTTTCAAAGGTGAGAGAGAGATTGAGAGTTGTAATCTCTTTTGTAATCTTTGTATTTCTTTGGAATAAGAAGTATTGGTTATCTCTACATATTGATTGTGTTCTTGTGAATCCATATATTGTGGTGACTTGTTCTTGGTTCATCTAAGTCTTGAAAGTTTCTATCGCTTGTGGTGTGTTTTTGATATTAGCACTACGAGTTGGGAGTAGATTTTTTCGACAAGTGGTATCAGAGCCAGGTTGGTTCGAGATGGCCGTTGACAAGTTGAAGATCGAGAGATTCAATGGAGTGACTTCGCGATGTGGAAGATTCATATGATAGCGTATCTTCGTCAGAAAGATCTTGATGGTCCGTTGTTTGATGAGAAGCCGGTAGGTGCAGACAATGATGTGAAGGTCTTGGCTGATTGGAATCGTTTGGATCAGAAGGCATTGAGGCAGATTCAGTTGGGACCGAGTAGGAAGGCGTTATTTCATATTTCGAAGACAAAGACCACAAAGGAGACTATGGAGATTCTCACGGATATGTATGAAAAACCACCGGCATCTAATCAAATTCTTCATCTGAAGAAATTGGTTAATATGAAGTTGAGGGAAGGGGGTTCAGTCCAGAGCATGTGAACAATTACTGTATGGTTTACAACCAGATGGAAGTTGCAGGTTTGAAGTTTTCAGAAAGGAGGCAGTCATTGTTACTTCTATCTACTTTACCCGATAGTTATAGTACGGTAGAACAGACTATTATAGGCACTATGACAGATTCGACGACTCTACAGGATTTGGTGAGTAGCATTCTGAACGAGGAGGTGAGAAGGGTGAAAAATAAGGGATATCCATCATCATCTTCTAGAGATTTTGCCATGTACGTTGAGAAGAGACGTGGGAGATCTAAGAGCAGTCTAAGAAGAAAGGATCAGAGTAGTTTATCTGAGAGTGGGTCTGATGACAGCAATGGGAGACATGAGCCTGAATGCTGGTATTGTCACAAGAAGGGTCACATGATGTGCAGTTACAAGGCTTATATGAAGAAAAAGCAGGAAAAACTGAAGAGAGATACTCCAAAGAAAGCTCAAGTGGGGCTTGTTGAGAGTCTATGCTTATCAGCTTAGGAGGAGTTGGGCACTCAAGATTGGTGTATTGATTCAGGAGCTTATTTTCATAACACTCCGAGGAGAGAGGTATTTGATGACTACGAGGAGGGTTCTTTTAGAGATGTGATCGTGGAGAATGGTCATCGGTGTCCTGTATGTAAGGTTGGTACTGTTCGCGTGAACACCATTGATGTTCAAAGTGTTGTCTTGCGGGAGACAAGGCATGTTCCAGACTTGAAAGAAAATCTTATCTCGATTGGAAGGCTAGACAAGAAGAGGTTATCTACTACAGTTGGTAGTGGGGATTGGTGTATAGCTGCAAGTTCAAGGGTAATTGCAAAATGGAAGCATGAGGAAACGCTGTATTTTCTTAGAGACGTGAGGGATGTTTCTCCTGTAGTTGACCCTCATCCGAAATCGAGTACTAGGTTGTATGGGGTGCAACCGAGTTCTTTCAGTTGTGGAAAGGAGGTTACTAATTTAGTGGGAGCTGCTGGCCATGGAAGTGATCCTAGTGGGCAAGACGTTGCTGCGGAGAGGATACGTTGCGAATTGGAAGTTGAAGCTTCAAGTCGCTCTTGTGTGATAGAGAGCACTGATATCGATATGCGGGGTGATGTCAATGAGGGTAACTGAATTGGGACTATAAGGATTGAACAGTCTGCGGATTGTGGATGTGTCATCCACGGAGGTTTCTAGTGCAGAGGGTGCATTGAGAGGCTTTGAACTATGTCCGGTGTTGATGGAGATCTTGCGAGTTAGGGAGTGGTTTTTTCTCTGGTATTCGTGCTCTATGCGATTGGTGGAGTACATCTTTCATGAGGCGATGAGGGGTGGTTGGTGAACTCCATGTGGTGGAGTGGCGGAGGTGCTCTTCATGAGAGTAGGGAGTACTTGGGTCTTCCATGAAAGTGGGAGATAGCAGAGATAATGCGAGGAAAGATTGCAATAACTTTGAAGCGTGGTGTATTTGGTCCAAGTGGGAGAATGTTAGAAATTGTGGCCTCAAATACACGTAGGCACGGGGTGCTTAAAGTTGGAGAAGAAGAGGAGGAGACAAAGAAACATGAGAAGACAAGCAGCGAAGTAGAAGAATGCAGTCTGGAGGGTTGCGGTCGACCGACCCAGGCTGCTGAGAGTTCTTCGAGTGTATAGGTCCAACAGAGGAGAGGACGGTCGACTGACCTAGGGGGTGCAGTCGACCGGTCAGCTCTCTGGGTTGGTTCCACACGTTGCAGTCGACCATCACTAGGGGTGCGGTCGATCGGCAACGTCGGCTGATTGTTTTGGGCTAACGAGTTTAAAGGCCCAATTGCTATATTTGTGTTTATCTTTTACGGTTTACTTGGGGGCTATATATATAGCCGTAAAATCTAGAGTTTAGTTATCTTTTTGGATCTAATCTAATCTGAATAGATCAATTTGTGTATCAAGATGTGAGCCGTTATCTTTGTCCAACTTCAAGAGAGATTGTGCCGAGTGTTTCAAAGGTGAGAGAGATTGAGAGTTGTAATCTTTTTTGTAATCTTTGTATTTGTAACCCCTGTTTCCGATTATATGGATTTCCTGTTCTTTTCTTTTCTCCATGAATTCTGGTATTTCAAATTTTGTATAAATCATTCCAATGCATCTAAAGCCTTTTGAATCTCCTATTGAACCCAAATTTATATTCCAAACTACAAATCTTGTCTCTCCTCTTTTTGGTTTGAAGTCCACAATTATTATTGAATTTATATTCATTTGAAGCCCAAAGAGTAGCCCATCTCTTGTTGGATTTTAGCCCAAACCCAATCTCACCTCCTATTGGACTCTAACCCTAAACCCAAACCCGCATATTGTTGGATCCAAATCCAGTATCCATCTATATTGTACACATCAATCCATACACACACCCGTATACAAACTTCTCCACATTTCCCCACTTTGCACGTTTCCCTAACTACAACCCCACTTTCTCTAACTACCCAATATCATTATTTTAATATAACAAACCCCACTCTCCTCTCTCCCTGTTATCCTCTCTCCCTCTTCCGTTTTCCCCCAAACAAAACACAAAACAGACCCATCTCCTCTTCATCTTCCTCGACTCGTCATCTCCTTCCTCCTGCCTAACCCATCGCAGCCACTTGAGCCTCCGCCTGTCATTTCCCCCGTCGCGATGCCCCCGCATCGCCGCATCTTCGACTTCGTCAGACAGTCGAGGCCCCATCCCGCCATTACCGAACTCAAGCCCCGAATCTCCTTGTAGTCGAAGCCTTCGCCTGCCGTCGCTTCCCGACCTCAGCCTCGTCAAGTCGCCTTTGCCGAAGCTCCGCTACTCCTCGTCCTCGACTTCGTCCCTGCCAATAGTCGTCCCCTTGTCATCAACTCCAATTCCCGAGCTTCCCTCTCCCTCGTCGCCATTCATTTTCCCTGAAGCTCCACCTCGCGAGCCGCACTGTTCATCTTCTCCAATCGCTCAACCCCCGCTCGCGTCCACCACCATCCCCATTGCCAACTCCGACGCTCCGCAGCTCTCCTCCTCCTCCAGTCGTGACGCTCCTCACCTCCGGAGCCCCTCGCAGCACCCTCACAGTCCCAACGTCGACAACCGGTGCTCCATTGCCGTCGTCAACATCTCCACCTCTCCACCACCTCACCCCTCACCCTGTCTCCAACTCCGATCGCGCCCATCGCCATTATCAGTTCATCAACGGTTTCCCTCCTCTGTTCGTCGAGAGAAACAGAGCACTCGACTCTTCGCCTGCCGTCCACCACCTGAGTGCCGCCCTCTTCCCGACCAGCCGCCACCGCTCTCACCTTGCCGTGGTGCCGCCGTCTTCAGTCACCGCCGCCATCTAGCATTGCCAGAGTTTCCCGCCTACTGCCTCTCTCTCTCAGTCGAAGTAAAGAAGGAGGAAGACGATTGGCCGATTCAGTGTACTGTGTTCGGCCACAGCAAATCCTATTCAGCTGTCCCGTGTTTGCTCCCAATCCGCTGTGGGGGTGATTACTGAGTGGTCTCAATTGCCGTTCTGTGTTCGGCTGCACCAGATCCAGCTTTACCATTTGCTGTTCGGGCAGATCGGGTGTGGGGAATTGTTGCTGTTTTGCTAGTTTTCTCGCTCGGTCTTCACATGTGTTCTTGGGATTGCTCCCCGGGATTCTGATCTCGTTATTCCCTATTAAATTATTGAATCGTCTACAAGAAAAAGGCAAGTCCACTTGAACACCGTTATTTATTCTAGTTCAAGATTTTTGATCTCTATGCAAGTAGTTCCATCTCAATTATTCTAATTTGCCTTGTGTCCCTTCCGTTGAGAGTATCGAGGGTTTACACGAGCTAATCCGACGTACTTTTAACATCTTATTATTATCCATTGACTCAAACCCAAGCCTAGATACATACTTGACATGAATAAAATAAATAGAACTTGTACATGAGAAAATACATCGTGATTAAATACATGTTGTTACTTGAGATCTTGTGACTTGAACTCGGCATGATAAACTTGACTTATATACTGGAAAAATTCACATTACTTGCTGTACATTAGCCTTGATACATTTCGTGATGCAATAACATGTTTATTGTCCACTTGATGAACATATATCTGATGACATTTTATAATTCCTGCTACCTTGTCCGTCTTGTACTGAGATTTCAACCCAGTTATATTAGGAATCAGTTAAAATAATATAAAAAGAATTGTTGTTTTAGATTTACTACTTCATGTCTATTATTGTGCAATGCATCATGTTCCTGCATTATTATCATCTCCTTGACATTCTAATGACTACTTGCATGTACATATATGACTTAATAAAAAATTGCTAAACAAGCTGGGGTTTCTAAGGGTTGACCTAGTAGTGGACAGTCTCAGAAAATGTACTCGGTAGGGCCCTCTTGTTACATGGAAACTTGACATGGAAGGTGGAGAATTACTTGTGGAGACGTGAACTTGTTATCTTGTTATCTTGTTACATGAACTTGACATGGAAGGTGGAGAAATACTTGTGGAGACGTGAACTTGTTATCTTGTTATCTTGTTACATGAACTTGACATGGAAGGTGGAGAATTACTTGTGAAGACGTGAACTTGTTATCTTGTTATCTTGTTATCGTGATACACCGAGTACACGCTCTGTAGACCCCACTACAAAATCTAAAACGAACAATGTTATGCGTGCATCGAACCTGTGGTATAGGACGCAGTAGTACGTGCACTAGATAGGATAAACAACTTGATAATAGACCTAGTTGACATGCATATATACTTGATTAAGACCATTTGTCTTAGTACCATTATTATCCTTGCAATTTGATCTTGATTCATATTCCCACATGCACCTTACTCCTTTACTCTCTATTTTTCACTACTTGCTGTCCGTACTTACTCTAAGGACATTTCGTTGTTTCTTCTTTAGTTAACCCAGCTACAGATGAGCCTGAGGATTTACCAGAAGGCATTGGCGAGCAGTATTTCTAGTCTGGAGAATGAGATACATTAGAATAAACTATTTCCTTTCATGTTTCTTATCTTGTTGCAATTTCATTTAATTAAACTTGTATTCCGGACTTTCGACCCGTAACTACTATTATTTCTCAGTATTGATTATCATGTTGGATTATTAAAATCTTGAATTCAGTTATTGTTCTGTGATGTTATTATCTGCGTGGTTGTGATTTAAATTTTCTGAGTATTGTTGAATTGAGACTGGTACAGGTTATGAATGATGTTAATAACATTCGCTGGGACTTCGTTACGGGCTCGTATTCCCATATTTTGGGAAGCGGGGCGTGATAGGTTTTTAGTGGTATCAGAGTCCAGGTTAGGCTCTAACTATGTTGGAGTTTAGTTGGGTTTTGACTTGTGTGTTAGTCATGTTTGACTAATATGTCAGTCAAGTTTGGCTCTAGCCAGTCTAACTCAATAATATGCGCACCACGTTAATCACATGAACATGTAATAACCAACATATAATCTGGATACTCCTCTCATTTGGATTCCTCTTTGATCCCTTCTTATTCTAGTCTTTCAATCCTTGGTTCCTTCCGTCCCTTTCATTCCTCATCTTCATTGATTCCTCAATGGGTATTATTTTATCATTCTGTGCCCATATTTCTTTGATTCTGGAGTTGTCCATTCTTTTCTTCCCTCTTAGTTCGTCAATCGGCATCGGTGGATCTTCAAGGACATATTAGAGGCTCGTTTAACTCCTACGATACTGTATATTTTTATGATATATTTATTGTGTAAATCTGCTACATTGGATATTTATCTTCTCATTCACATTTGCATTGTGTTTATACATGTATTTTGTTCCGTTTTCTCCCTACTTTTATAAATCATTTTCACTAATACTATTTTGTGCTATTGTGTTTGATATTTATGATCTATACATCTATTTTGATATTCTATTGTGTGGCTTTCAACTCCACTTCTTATTCTCTACTATTTTTATATTACGAATTTCAAAACATAACATCATACTTAAATTAAATGTCCCCTATCCCTATGCATATGGAAGGTTATATCCTCCTTTTCACTATTTCGGTGCAACCTAATGTCGAGATGGCAAATATGCAACTCGATGTCAATGGAGGCAAATTGCAACTGGATGTCGGGGAGGCAAAATGTGCAACCGAATACCCAGACGGCAATCTGCAACCTGATGTCGTGAAGGCAAACATGCAACTTGATGTTAAGGAGCCAAGGTTTTCTACCTATTGGCTAGTTGATATTTCAAGACTCTTTTCTTATATATTGAAACTATTGGTGAAGAAAAATTTTCTTTATGACATTTTGTTTATACAATTACACTTTATGTTTCATACAATTTGAACTAGTATAGTTGATTTTACCATATTTTGTGTTTACAAATTCTTTACATTTATGTTAAGATTGAGTGCCGCAATTATGGTTTACGTTTTTGTTATTTTGTGAATTACTATTTATTGTCACCGTTTTCTAAATTCTTTAGCATTTTAGATTTCTCACTTACTTTTACTTTTGTTTCCGCGTCCTAATTAATGATTTGACGCTTACTTTTGTAATATTTAATAAACTCCTTTTTAAATCTTCTTGCATATATATATTTGGTCTGTTTTGCTCGTTACCCTTTAATGTGTTTTTCGAGTATTGATTATAATATCAACATTCACTAATTATTATGTCTTTTACCTTCAATATTGTTATCCATATTTTCTTTATTCAGCTAAATTTATTCGTATTTCTAATTTTCTATGTATCTTGACCAGTTATTTTTCCAAAACTATTCTTTTTATATAACCTTTAAATTTGTGTTCCTTTGTTGTTTGTATGATTATCAACATTTTTATATTTGGGTTTGATTCCTTATTGAATAGTCTCCTATTTTCTTACGATAGGGAATTAATGGTGTATTTTAATTTCACTTTCCATTTATAATTGATCGACTATATATATCCCTATTTGATTTATTTATAGACTTGATAAACCAAATTCTTATTTTGTTTTATAATGTTACTATTATTGCTATGGTTTTGTTATTATTATTGGTATCATTATTATTATTGATATTACTATTACTATTATTGTTATTTTCGTTATTTTGTTATTGTTATTAATATTGAATTACCTTCATACAATGTTGAACTCAAACTATATTGTGTCTTGCATTCTTATTCTTATCAGTTTTGTTAATATTTTTAATATTATTATTATTATTATTATTATTATTATTGTTATTGTTATTATTATTAGTAGTATTGTTACTATTATTATTGCATTATTTTCATGAATGTTTTGAATCCAATTTTGTCATGTATTTCAGTACTGTTAACATTTATTTTATTGTTATTATTTCTATCAGTATGACTATGATGATTTTTTTTATTGCTGTTATTATCATTACTATTATTATTTTTAATGTTATTGTTATTATTATTGTCATTATTATTGTTATTATTATTTTATTTTATTATTGTTATTACTATTCTATTATTCTCGATGTTATTATTTTTATTATTAATAATTGTTGTTATTATTAGTTTTGTTAAAATCCATTTGTTTTGATCAATAGCATATCTTTAATTATTTAAAATTGAAGACAAACTTTATAATCATTTTGCATTGTTTAATTATATCTATCTTGAGCTCATACTGTCCCTGATCCTGGTGTCTCATTCTTGTCTTCCTGCTCGGTTCGTCGATTGGTGTCGTGTGGCCTACAGTAACATATATGTTGCTTGGGACATCATCGTCAGAGTAGCACAGCGGAAGCGTGGTGGACCCATAAGCCACAGGTCCCAAGATTCTATTGCAGATCCTTCTTTGCATTGTTCAGATCGTGTTCATCTTTTTCACTTGTTATCTTTTGTCGATTTATTATTCGACATCGATCTTATCTATATCCTTTTCTTATTCATGTGCTCCCATCACTGGAGTTTCTCTTTTTCAAATTTTCTTGCCTTGTTATTTCTTAAGTTTGTTCTATTTTGTCCTGCTGCCTGCCATAATGAATTCTTCGAGGACGAAATTCTTATTATAAGGTGGGTAGGATTAGTAACCCCTGTCTTCGATTATACGGATTTCCAGTTCTTTTATTTTCTCCATGTATTCTGGTATTTCAAATTCCTGTATAAATCATTCCAATGCATCTAAAGCCTTTTGAATCTCCTATTGAACCCAAATTTATATTACAAACTACAAATCTTGTCTCTCCTCTTTTTGGTTTGAAGCCCACAATTATTATTGAATTTATATTCATTTGAAGCCCAAAGAGTAGCCCATCTCTTGTTGGATTTTAGCCCAAACCCAATCTCACCTCCTATTGGACTCTAACCCTAAACCCAAACCCGCATATTGTTGGATCCAAATCCAGTATCCATCTATATTGTACACATCAATCCATACACACACCCGTATACAAACTTCTCCACATTTCCCCACTTTGCACGTTTCCCTAACTACAACCCCACTTTCTCTAACTACCCAATATCATTATTTTAATATAACAAACCCCACTCTCCTCTCTCCCTGTTATCCTCTCTACCTCTTCTGTTTTCCCCCAAACAAAACACAAAACAGACCCATCTCCTCTTCATCTTCCTCGACTCGTCATCTCCTTCCTCCTGCCTAACCCATCGCAGCCACTTGAGCCTCCGCCTGTCATTGCCCCCGTCGCGATGCCCCCGCATCGCCGCGTCTACGACTTCGTCAGACAGTCGAGGCCCCATCCCGCCATTACCGAACTCAAGCCCCGAATCTCCTTGTAGTCGAAGCCTTCGCCTGCCGTCGCTTCCCGACCTCAGCCTCGTCGAGTCGCCTTTGCCGAAGCTCCGCTACTCCTCATCCTCGACTTCGTCCCTGCCAATAGTCGTCCCCTTGTCATCAACTCCAATTCCCGAGCTTCCCTCTCCCTCGTCGCCATTCGTTTTCCCTGAAGCTCCACCTCGCGAGCCGCACTGTTCATCTTCTCCAATCGCTCAACCCCCGCTCGCGTCCACCACCATCCCCATTGCCAACTCCGACGCTCCGCAGCTCTCCTCCTCCTCCAATCGTGATGCTTCTCACCTCTGGAGCCCCTCGCAGCACCCTCACAGTCCCAACGTCGACAACCGGCGCTCCATTGCCGTCGTCAACATCTCTACCTCTCCACCACCTCACCCCTCACCCTGTCTCCAACTCCGATCGCGCCCATCGCCATTATCAGTTCATTGACGGTTTCCCTCCTCTGTTCACCGAGAGAAATAGAGCACTCGACTCCTCGCCTGCCATCCTCCACCTGAGCTCCGCCCTCTTCCCGACCTGCCGCCACTGCTCTCACCTCGCCTTGGTGCCGTTTTCTTCAGTTGCTGCCACCGTCTTCAGTCGCCGCCGTCTAGCGTCGCAAGAGTTTCCCGCCTACTGTCTCTCTTTCTCAGTCGAAGTAAAGAAGGAGGAAGACGATTGGCCGATTCAGTGTACTGTGTTCGGCCACAGCAAATCCTATTCAGCTGTCCCGTGTTTGCTCCCGATCCGCTGTGGGGGTGATTACTGATTGGTCTCAATTGCCGTTTTGTGTTCGGCTGCACCAGATCCAGCTTTGCCGTTTGCTGTTCGGGCAGATCGGGTGTGGGGAATTGTTGCTGTTTTGCTAGTTTTCTCGCTCGGTCTTCGCACGTGTTCTTGGGATTGCTCCCCGGGATTCTGATCCCGTTATTCCCTATTAAATTATTGAATCGTCTACAAGAAAAAGGCAAGTCCACTTGAACTCCGTTATTTATTCTAGTTCAAGATTTTTGATCTCTATGCAAGTAGTTTCATCTCAATTATTCTAATTTGCCTTGTGTCCCTTCCATTGAGAGTATCGAGGGTTTACACGAGCTAATCCAACGTACTCTTGACATCTTATTATTATCCATTGACTCAAACCCAAGCCTAGATACATACTTGACATGACTAAAATAAATAGAACTTGTACATGAGAAAATACATCGTGATTAAATAAATGTTGTTACTTAAGATCTTGTACTTGAACTCGACATGATAAACTTGACTTGTATACTGGAAAAATTCACATTACTTGCTGTACATTAGCCTTGATACATTTCGTGATGCAATAACATGTTAATTGTCCACTTGATGAACATATATGTGATGACATTTTATAATTCCTGCTGCCTTGTCTGTCTTATACTGAGGTTTCGACCCAGTTATATTAGGAATCAGTTAAAATAATATAAAAAGAATTGTTGTTTTAGATTTACTACTTCATGTTTATTATTGTGCAATGCATCATGTTGCTGCATTATTATCATCCCCTTGACATTCTAATGACTACTTGCATGTACATATATGACTTAATAATAAAATGCTAAACAAGCTGGGGTTTCTAAGGGTTGACCTAGTAGTGGACAGTCTCAGAAAATGTACTCGGTAGGGCCCTCTTGTTACATGGAAACTTGACATGGAAGGTGGAGAATTACTTGTGGAGACGTGAACTTGTTATCTTGTTATCTTGTTACATGAACTTGACATGGAAGGTGGAGAAATACTTGTGGAGACGTGAACTTGTTATCTTGTTATCTTGTTACATGAACTTGACATGGAAGGTGGAGAATTACTTGTGAAGACGTGAACTTGTTATCTTGTTATCTTGTTATCGTGATACACCGAGTACACGCTCTGTAGACCCCACTACGAAGTCTAAAATGAACACTGTTATGTGTGCATCGAACCTGTGGTATGGGACGTAGTAGTACGTGCACTAGATAGGATAAATAACTTGATAATAGACCTAGTTGGCATGTATATATACTTGATTAAGACCATTTGTATTAGTACCATTATTGTCCTTGCAATTTGATCTTGATTCATATTCCCACATGCACCTTACTCCTTTACTCTTTGTTTTTCACTACTTGCTGTCCGTACTTGCTCTAAGGACATTTCTTTTTTTCTTCTTTAGTTAACCCATCTACAGGTGAGCCTGAGGATTTACCAGAAGGCATTGGCGAGCAGTATTTCTATTCTGGAGCATGAAATACATTAGAATAAACTATTTCCTTTCATGTTTCTTATCTTGTTGCAATTTCATTTAATTAAACTTGTATTCCGGGCTTTCGACCCGTAACTACTATTGTTTCTCAGTATTGATTATCATGTTGAATTATTAAAATCTTGAATTCAGTTATTGTTCTGTGATGTTATTATCTGCGTGGTTGTGATTTAAATTTTCTGAGTATTGTTGAGTTGAGACTGGTACAGGTTATGAATGATGTTAATATCATTCGCTGGGCCTTCGTCACGAGCTCGTATTCCCGTATTTTAGGGAGCGGGGCATGACAGTATTTTTTTGGGAATAAGAAATATTGGTTATCTCTACATGTTGATTGTGTTCTTATTAGATCCAAAGTGCCCCCACCGGCCAAACCATGGTATATAGGATCTGTTACAGAGCTTCCTACATACCATAGGCTATAGCCATGAGATGCTAGAACAGCACACATCCCAAACCGCTTTGTATATAGGGCTTCCTGTACAGGCTATGAAGGCAAAAGTGCACACAACGACAAAGCTTTCCTGTGCATATATCTCCATCCTGCGTGTGCTCGCACAGACACACGCATGCAAACACCACTAGATCTAAAAAGGACAATTTAGTTCTGTTATGTTATGACCCAAATTGCTCTTAGGGCCCATTGGGCTTAGTATCTTCATATATGTAATAATTAGAATCAAATGAATACAATCAACATTTTTGCTCTATCTCTCTCTCCTACAGCCGGCTGCTACTGCCTTCTTCTTCCTCTGTTCTCTTAATCTTCTCAAAACCCTAACGATCCATAACTCATTAAAAATCCTAACAAATTGGTATCAGAGCCAACACCAAAACTCCGCGTCCCGATCGCTACTCCCAATCACTTCTGCCACCTGCCGAACACCCCTTCAGTCCAGATCCTGCCGAACAATCCTCCCCCAAAATCCGGCCACCACAACCCTGCCGAATAATCCTTCCCCAAAATCCTGTCGCCACAACCCTGCCGTCCAATCCCTGCCACAACCAGCCACCGAATCAAATGGGGATTTGAAAAAAGGCGAGTCTCAGTCCAGATCTTCGTCGGGTTTCTTGGTCTTCGTCGTCACGAGCACCGGAGGAGGAAGATATCAAGAAGGAATGTTTGATTTTGTGATTTGAGTAATTTAATTTTTGGGGAAAATTTTGGAGTTTTTTGTTTTGTTGAATTGGGTTCAAGAAATTTGAATGGATATGTCGGAAAAATATGATATTGAGAAGTATGATGGGAAGACGAGTTTTGCATTATGGCAAGTCATATGGCAGCGATTTTGTCAAGCCAAGGTGTTAAGGATGCCATTTTTGGTCGAGAAAAATTGATTGATGCGGTGGCGGATAAGAAATGGAGAAAGATTGATGATAAAGCGCTCTCTATTATCCAATTGTGTTTAAGCGATTCAACATTGCAAGAGATCCTATCGGAGAAGACCGCTAAGGCTTTGTGGAAGAAGTTGGAGAACATTTACATGAAGAAGTCTCTCACTAATCGACTACGGTTGAAATTGCACCTTTACACTCTTCGCATGGTTGAAGGTACATCAATTTCCAATCATATTACGGAGTTTGCATCTATTTTGAATGACTTAAGTAAGATTGATGTTAAGGTGGAGGATGAGGACCAAGCCCTTTTGTTATTATGCTCATTGCCCGCATCATACAAGGCTTTTAGAGACATGTTGATTTATAGTAGAGATAAAATTTCTCTAGAGATGTTAAGAGCAATTTGCAAGCTAAGTTTTACATTGATAGTGAGATGACCAATAATGAGAAAGGGTGCCAAGGTGTTGGTTTAGTTTTTGATCGAGGTAGGTCATGGAACCGAAACTCGAAAGATACAAGGACCCGTTCGAAGTCCAGGCACAAGAATTTAACGTGCAACTATTGTAAGAAGAAGGGACACATTAAGGTCGATTGTTTCAAGCTCAAAAATAAACAAAAGGCGGATAGTAAAGGTTCTTCTTCGGAGGAGGCAAATGTGGCCGAATGTGACACGATTGATACTCTTTGTGTGATAGATACTAATGTTGATGATATACATTGTTGGGTGATGGATACGGGTGCTTCGCAACACATGACTCCGAATAGAGATTGGTTTGAGACTTATGAGCCTACGGATGGTAAGGTTCTCATGGGGAACAACAGTATGTGTAAGGTTGCCGAGATTGGTTCGGTGAAAATTAAGTTCCATGATGGAAAGGTCCGAAGGTTGACGGGTATGAGGCATATACCCGATTTGTCTAAGAATTTGATTTCTTTGGGGTCTCTTGAAGAAAAGGGGTGTAAGTTCCAAAGTGAAGGTGGAGTCCTTAGAGTTTCTAAAGGGGCTCTCACAATCATGAAGGCGAAGAGAATTGGAACTCTTTATTTCTTACAAGGTTCCACGATCACGGGCTCGACTGCCATTGCACGTTCGGGTACTATGTCGGATGAGGATACTACTAAGCTCTGGCATATGAGATTAGGGCATATGAGCGAGCGAGGAATGACCATTTTGAGCAAGAGAGGCTTGTTGTGTGGCCAATGCACGGGCAACTTGGAGTTCTGTGAGCATTGTGTATTTGGCAAGCATAAGAGGTTGAGCTTCTCCACGGCCATTCATTCGACCAAGGGAACACTGGACTACATCCATTCAGATCTTTGGGGACCTTCTCGTGAGCCTTCCAAAGGTAATGGTTCTCGTTACATGCTTACTTTCAGTGATGATTTCTCAAGGAAGGTTTGGGTTTATTTCTTGAAAGAGAAAAGTGATGTGTTTCGCACCTTCAAAGAGTGGAAGTCACTTTTGGAGAACCAAATGGGAAGGAAAGTTAAGAGGTTGAGAATCGATAATGGTTTGGAGTTTTGCAACCGTGAGTTTGATAATTTTTGCAAGGCTGAAGGGATTGTTCGGCATAAGACGGTGGTTAACACTCCACAACAAAATGGTGTTGCAGAAAGGATGAATAGGACACTACTTGAAAGGTCTAGAAGTATGCTTTCAAATGCGGGTTTGGGTAAGGAGTTTTGGGTGGAAGCCATTAACACATCTTGCTATTTGGTAAATCGATCTCCTACCACTTCAATTGAGTTGAAGACACCCGAAGAAGTGTGGTTGGGTAAGACGGCCGATTATTCGAATTTGAGGGTGTTTGGTTGTCCCGCTTATGCACATGTGAATGAATGAAAGTTGGAGCCTAGATCGAAGAAGTGTATTTTTGTTGGGTATCCCGCAAATATAAAGTTGTGGTGTCCCGAATCATCTAAGTTTCTTATTTCAAGAGATGTCATTTTTAATGAGTCGGCCATGTTGAAGGCAAATAATGTTGCACCCTAGCCGACTATTAAGGAGAATGAGAAGGTTGAGAAGAAGATGGAGTTTGAGGTGCCGGTCCAAGAAGGTGATGATTTGATCTCACATGATGATGTCAATTTGGAGGAAGCCCAGGAAGAGGCACAACCATATGAATTGGCAAGGGACCGAGCTAGAAGAGAAACAAGACCACCTACAAGGTATGGATACTCCGACTTTGCTTATTGTTTGACAATTGCAGAGGATGTGGAGTATTGTGAGCCATCTTCCTACAAGGAAGCCATTTCTTCTAAAGATGCGGCCAATTGGGTTGCCGCTATGAATGAAGAGTTACAATCTTTGCAACAAAATGAGACTTGGTCTCTTGTGAGGCCTCCGAGTGGTAAGAGGATTGTGGGTTGCAAGTGGGTGTTTAAGAGGAAGATTGATGGCTCAAATCCTGCGGATTTTCGATACAAGGCAAGGCTAGTGGCTAAAGGGTATAGTCAAGTCCAAGGTGTGGACTTCAATAATGTGTTCTCTCCTGTAGTTAAGCACACCTCCATTCGAGTTTTGCTTTCTTTGGTGGCAATGAAGGATTTGGAATTGGAGCAAATGGATGCGAAAACTGCCTTCTTGCATGGTGATTTGGAGGAGCAAATTTACATGAGCCAACCGGAGGGTTTTGAGGTTGCGGAAAAGAAGGACCGTGTGTGTCTTTTGAAGAAGTCCCTTTATGGCCTTAAGCAATCACCGCGACAATGGTATAAGAAGTTTGACTCATTCATGGTGAGTATTAATTTCCATCGTTCCAATTATGATAGTTGTGTTTATTTCAAGAAGTTGGATGGTGGGAATTTCATTTACTTATTGCTCTATGTGGATGACATGTTTATTGCATCCTCAAACTTGAAAGAAGTTAGGAGGTTGAAAGAGCAACTAAGTTCGGCATTTGAGATGAAAGATTTGGGGGCCGCCAAAAGGATTCTCGGGATGGAGATCACAAGGGATAGATCCAAAAGAAAGTTGTTTCTTTCACAAAAGAGTTTTGCCGAGAAAGTGCTACGCCGTTTTGGCATGGAGAAAGCGAAAGTTGTTTTAACACCTCTTGCAGCGCATTTCAAGCTTTCGGCCGCTTTAAGCCCAAAATCCGATGATGAGAAGAAATATATGAAAAAGGTTCCATATTCGAGTGCGGTTGGGAGTCTCATGTACTTGATGGTGTGCACTCGACCCGACATTGCTCAAGCCGTTAGTGTGGTAAGTAGATATCTCTCTTGTCCGGGAAAAGGGCATTGGGAAGCGGTGAAGTGGATCTTCCGCTATTTGAGAGGTACTATTGATGCTTGTTTGGAGTTTGGTAATGACAAGAAACTGACGGGTTTTGTGGATGCGGATTTTGCGGGTGATTTGGACAAGAGGCGTTTCTTGACGGGTTATGTTTTTACCCTTGGAGATTGTGCAATTAGTTGGAAGTCTACACTTCAAGCCACCATTGCACTCTCAAGTACTGAGGCCGAATATATGGCAATTACTGAGGCTATTAAGGAGGCTATTTGGCTCAAGGCATTTGTTGGTGAGATGTCTTCACTCGAGGGTCCTATTACGGTGTTTTGTAACAACCAAAGCGCGATTCATTTGACCAAGGACCGCATATACCATGAGAAGACGAAGCACATTGACATTCGATACCATTTTGTTCGAGATGTGATCTCGGAAGGCAAGGTTGCCGTGAAGAAGATTGGTATCGAATCGAATCCGGCCGATATGCTCACAAAGCCTCTTCCAATTGCAAAGTTCAAGCTTTGTTCAAGTTTGATATCGGTTTGTTTCTAGCTAGTTTGAGCTAGTTTTGTTTCTAGCATGTTGCTAGTATATCTTTATGTTTACCTTTGTTTAGGTTATGTTTGCTTTATGCATTTGCTTTGTGTTTTAGTTTGTTTTAGATGCAATTTGGTTCAAAGTAGAGATTGTTATGTTATGACCCAAATTGCTCTTAGGGCCCATTGGGCTTAGTATCTTCATATATGTAATAATTAGAATCAAATGAATACAATTAACATTTTTGCCCTATCTCTCTCTCCTACAGCCGGCTGCTGCTGCCTTCTTCTTCCTCTCTTCTCTTCATCTTCTCAAAACCCTAACAATCCACAACCCATTCAAAATCCTAACAAGTTCAATCACTTTAAAAAAATTAGACCCATTTTTCTTTTCCTCCAAATCCCTCCAATATTGGAGGGGAGTTAAAATTGGCTCACGATGAATTTTGCATCCCTCCATTCCCCTCCCATCTCCTCCTAAAAAATGAATCAAATAAGAAATGTTTAAAAAAATCCCTCGCTTTTCTTCCCTGCCCTCCATTCTCCTCCAACCAAAGAGGCCCAAAGAGGCCCAAAGGGAATCAATATAAGTAGTCAAAACAAGGCTAGTCGAAAAAAAATCATTAAATAAACCGCACACAGACAATACAATTACAGTGCTTGCTGAGTAGTAGAAGCCTCTAAGATAAACGAAAATTAAAATTATGATGGTCTAAATAATTCATGTATAACTGGAATTTCTAAGTAGAAATTTATATGACAGTATATCAGCCAACAAATACCTGCATGCTTACAGTTAAATGATATAGAGTAAATCTAGCGAGTATGATCAGTAGTTGGATGCTTAAAACAAAGGCAGCCTCTTTAACAAGCAAAATTAAGATAGAGATCTAGAGAGGGAAAAAAATAGCTAAAAAATGATGAAGCCAAAAACACTTGGGGATTTGAAAGATTTTTTTTTCTTCTTACGTCGCAAAGATAATAAACCTTCTTGATCCACTTTTCCTATGTCGCAGAAGATAATACTTTTCCTATGTCGTAAAAGATAATAAACCTTCTTACAAACTAATGACTGAAATTTATATATAATTTTTAGTACTCTTTTATACATTAAAATTGCGAGTTCTCATGTTTTTTTTCAAAATTTATCTTATTTCTACTCAATATTCATAATTCCATGTAAAGAACTAACCTTGTTTATCCCACATAATTTATAATTCCTCGGAATCCGAATTTTGGTTGTTTGTTAATGACTAGATTATCTATTGAATAAGCATATATAGCATGAGTTTTAAAATGTGGGCATACTACATGATGGCAGTCTGTCTCCTTCGATTCCGTTCTCATTAGATTGTTGCATTTCTAATGGACGTTTCATGCGTTTGTAAAAGATGCTATCCAACACAATATTTAAAATAAGGTAGTCAAATTTGTACATGAGTAATTGGCAAGAAATCTTTATGAAGCCTTCTAAAAGTGTTTACGTCTACGAGGCTAACATCTTTATAATCAATAAATTTGGTAAATGAGGGTAGAAAATTTTCAGGTTGTTCACTATGAAACGCTGAACATCTTCTTTCAAGTCCATCCTAGTATGATTAGATTTGGATTGTGCATATTACATTAAAGAGCATGTAGGATTAGCATGACAATTCTAGTTTGTTAGTAATTCAATCATCACATATTTCCTAGATCCAATTAAAGCGATCCATGCCAAACCCTAAGTTGCTCGCTTTTCACAAAATTGGTCACAACCAATAATCCACTATGTTTCTAACAAAAACCCAACTAGTGTGTATATAATATTCAAACCAATACTAAATCCAACTTACTATTGTTTTTCATCATCTAATGATCAAGGAAGGTTCACATAAACCATTATCTCAAAGGCTCTAACAAGTTTGCAACCTAACAAAAACAAAAAGTCCACCAACAAGAATCTCATCAATCCACTACAAAAGAAACCAGATTTACCGGCGAATATTCCCCGGCGTTTTACTAGTAACGCCGGTGTAGGTAGCGATTAGGAATGGGGCCACCAGATGCGATGGTTATATACCGGCGGCCGAATTAAAACGCCGGTGAATCCGATTATTCACCGGCGTTTTATTTAAAAACGCCGGTGAAGTTTATGATTCACCGGCGTGTCTAATTAAAACGCCGGTGAAAAGCTGCGATAAATCCCATCTGCCGTAACCTTTCGCTCGCCATTACCCTAAACCCCAAAAAAGTAAAAAGGAAAAGGCGCTTCGTTTTCCCTCCTTCCTCGCTCTCCTTCCCGCGCGTTTGCCTCCGCCGCTTCGTCCTCTTCGACGGGCTTCGAACATTCGTCATCGTCCCCTCTTCCCTTCGCCATTTTCGATTTCCCTCCTCCCTATCCCGATTTGGAGGTGAATCGGCGAACGGAAACGACCGTGTCGCCCCGCTCTCTCTCTATCTTCCCCCCCGCGCTCGTCGCCCCGCTCTCTCTCTCTCTTCGGTATCATCTGTTGATTCCCCTAATTTTTGAAACTTAGCATTTTTTTCTGATAGATGCATGTTGAAATTTTCATGTTCTTATAATGTTAATGAAGCTGATTTCATGCATCTGATTGTCTTCTTGGCATGTTTTTTTGATATAAAATGGGTTCACTGTGAACCGACGATGCACAACAATAGGGTTTTAGATTGGGTTGGGCACAACCATTAGTGGAGCAACATATATGCTCAGATAATGTAAATTTTCATTTCAAGAAACTGTTAAAGTTACCTGCAGATTGCCCTCTTTGGCATGATTTTTTAACCAAAAATGGGTTCACTTCCAAACTAAGTATGCTGCGAGAAATTTCATATACTTTCTTATTGTTAATTAAGCTTAGTTTGGAAATTTCATCTTGGCATGTTTTTTTAACCAAAATGGGTTCACTGTGAACTGAGGATGTTATAGCTACGTATGCCAAAATCCTCCGGATATGCTGAACAATTGGGTTTTAGATTTAGTTAGGCTAAAGAATTAGTAGATCAACATATATGCTCAGATAATGAAAATGTTCATTTCAAGATACTGTTAAAGTAACCTGTTTGCCATCTTTGGCATGATTTTTTAACAAAAAATGGGTTCACTTCCTAACTAAGTATGCTGCTAGAATTTTCATCTTCTTTTACTGTTAATGAAGCTTATTTCATGCATCTGATTGCCTTCTTGGCATGTTTTTTTGGTATTAAATGGGTTCACTGTGAACTGAGGATGCTATAGCTGTATGCCAAAATCCTCCACATATGCACAACAATTGGGTTTTAGATTTAGTTGGGCTCAAGAATTAGTAGAGCAACATATAAGATCGGATAATGGAAATTTTAAATTTAAGATACTGTTAAAGTAACCTGATTGCCCTCTTTGGCATGATTTTTTAACCAAATAATGGGTTCACTTCCAAACTAAGTATGCTGCTAGCATAGGCCTCATCTTCTTTCACTGTTAATGAAGCTGATTTCATGCATCTGATTGTCTTCTTGGCATGTGTGTATTTGAATCCTTGACAGGTACAACATGCCGAGGCGTTTAAAGAGGTCAACTATAAATGATGGCAACGAGAGCCATGGGGATGAGCAGCCACTACAGAATAGTGGCAGTCAAACCGAAGAGGGTGAGGGTAGCACGCCGCCCACTGTCAAAAAACATCGTGGGCGGACGAAGATGACGAATGTTTGGAGGCTTCAGAATGATGAAAGGATCGAGGTGGAGGCGAACGATGTTGGGCAACCGGTTGGCGACAACGCCAGCAAATTTTCCTCCTTATTGGTGTCATAGCAAGGAACCCCCGCATACTTCCTTTGTCATACGAGAGTTGGCCGAAGGTGCCAACCACCACAAAAGCCACCGCTATTACGACCGTCAAGGTATTTCTCATCTAAAATACATAATTGGTCGGCGAAAAATTATTATTGAAATATGTATTATTAGTGATGGGTAATGAATTTTGCAGCAATACTTCTCGTTCGCCGACTCCCTTACTCCTTGGGTTGAAAAGTCACTCTCGAAGAAGTGGAGGGACCACAAGAGTGAATTGAAGTCGAAGTTTTATAACAAAGAGCTTTCAGAGGAGGAGAATGCAGTGAATGTGCCAGAAAATGTGGAGCCTTCGGATTGGCAATTTCTTGTGCACTACTGGAGTTCGGTGATCGGTCAGGTATTTACATTAAACACACAAAAATCTAATGAGTATGTGGTTGTATGGCGGCTATAATGATTTTTTCTATTAACTTCATTGTGGCATGTACAGAAAAGGGCGGAGGTGGGAGCTGCCAGTCGGTCAAAGCAGCTAGTTCTGCACACCGCTGGTACACAGAGCTTCGCTCTGGTGCGGGAAGAATTGGTAGGCGCAATAGTATTGAACAATTTTTTACTTACAGTTATTTGTTTATAACCATTTTATCTTACTAATGTATAGGCAGAAGATTTGGGGGGGCTACGGAGTTTGGGGACATCGACTTTTTTGATGCCACCCACAAATCAAAGGATGGGACGTATGCGAGCCCTGAGGCAGCACAGATTCTGGTAATTTGTGAACTAATATCTAATGAGTAGTCGAAATCTCACCTGCTTTTAACTCTGATTGCTATGTCCTTTTACAGACTAATGCTCGGAAAAGGTATGATGAAATCTCCTCTGCTTCAGATTCGGACCCTACGGCTCCACGTCCAGATTGGCGTACCCGGCAGAGACTTGCCTTGACCGATGTTAGGGGAAAGGAAAGGCATGGACGTGTCCGTGGTATGGGCCTGGGACCAACCCCCTCGCGGCTATTTGGACGGAGTCCATCTAGTTCAAGTGGCAATCACGACGAGGATATGACTGCCTTAAAGGCACAAGTTGCACTCCTCCAAGAACAAATGGCCAATTTAATAGGGCAGCAGTCCCAAGTCCCACCCAGGGTAAGTATTTAAATTGGTTTTTTTAAAGAGATTATGGTCTTGAATGCATGAAAGACACGTACTAGTGTTTGTGAGTGTGCATTGTGGGTGTCGTCTATAAGTATTTCGTCTATGTTTCTTAAGTGGGCTGTGATTAGAAAGAAAGGGCTGGAGTGGAGATCTGGAAACCCAAATAGAGACATGTCGTTTATTATAATCTATACTTTTTGTTGGACTATTCCCCTCTTGTTGTTGTTGCTGATGTCTCTATGTGTCCGTGTGTTGAAGGGAAAGAAGGGATGAGGGGAGAGATGAGGAAAATGCTGCTATGTTAGCCTGGTGTATCCAAAGTCTCTACCATCCTTCTTTTTGGCTCCATATATAGCTTATATATTAAATGGGTTTCCTTCCACGATGACAATCCATAATACTACACTTGATATGAGCCCTGTTCATAGCTGCACCCTATTGCATACTCACAAACAACTAATACGTGTCGTTCGTGCATTGTATTACCAATCCCACTTTGACACATAACATGCTTAGATGACATAGTATGACCTGCTGATAAGGTTTGTTCAGCCGCTTTGTTGTACTGATTTGGAGGATTTTGGTATGCTAGCAGCATACTTAGTTTCATAGTGAACCCATTTTTTTTTACAAAATCATGCCAAAGATGGCAATCTGCAGGTTACTTTAACAGTACCTGAGCTTATATGTTGCTCTACTAATTCTTGAGCCCAACTAAATCTAATTTTCTTAAGTGGGCTGTGATTAGAAAGAAAGGGCTGGAGTGGAGTTCTGAAAACCCAAATAGAGACATCTCGTTTATTATAATCTATACTTTTTGTTGGACCAATCCCCTCTTGTTGTTGTTGCTGATGTCTCTATGTGTCCGTGTGTTGAAGGGATAGAAGGGATGAGAGAGAGATGAGGAAAATGCCGCTATGTTAGCCTGGTGTATCCTCATTCTCTACCATCCCCCCTTGTTATATATTAAATCGGTTTCCTTCCACGATGACAGTCCGTAATATTATACTTGATATGAGCCCTGTCCATCGCTGCACTAAATCTAATACCCAATTGCTGTGCATATCCGGAGGATTTTGGCATACGTACCTATAGCATCCTCAGTTCACAGTGAACCCATTTTGTTATAAAAAACATGCCAAGATGACAATCAGATGCATAAAATAAGCTTCATTAACAGTAAAAGAAGATGAGGATGGCAATCATGCCAAAGATGGCAATCAGGTTACTTTAAAAGTATCTTAAAATGAAAATTTCCATTATCTGAGCATATATGTTTCTTTAAAAGTGACTGTGAGCAATTGTTCTTAATTGGGCTGTGATTAGAAAGACACGAGTTGGAGTGGAGATCTGGAAACCCATATAGAGACATCTCGTTCATAATAATTTATTATTATTGTTGTTCTTGTCATCCTTGCTGTTGTTGCTGATGTCTCTATGTGTCCGTGTGTTGAAGGGAAAGAAGGGATGAGAGAGGGATGAGGAAAATGCCGCTATGTTAGCCTGGTGTATCCTCATTCTCTACCATTCCTCTTTCTGGCTTCTATATTTGGTTTCCTTCCACGATGACAATTCCAGTTAAATCTACACTTGCTATGAGCCCTATTCGTCATTTTCGATTTCCCTCCTCCGCTCTCTCTCTCGCTCTCTTCGGTATCATCTCTTGATTTCCCTTATTTTCCAAGCTTAGCATATTTTTCAGATAGATGCATGTTGATTTCCTTAACTTGAATGGTTTAGTTGGGATGAAGAATTAAAAGAAAAATAAATGCTTAGATACCGGAAATTTTCATGGTCTTTCACTGTTAATGAAGCTCAGTTCATGCATCTGCTTGTCTTCTTGGCATGTTTTTTTGATACTAAATGGGTTTAGTGTGAACTGAGGATGCTATAGCTACGTACGCCAAAATGGTCTGTGATTTGCACAACAAGTTGGTTTTAGATTAAGTTGGGCACAACAATTAGTGGAGCAACATATAATTAAGCTCAGTTAATGGAAATTTTCATTTTAACTTACTGTTAAGGTATCCTGCCGATTGCCCTCTTTTGCATGATCCTTTGATCAAGTAATGGGTTCACCACCAAACTGCGTATGCTGCTAGCATCCCCATCCTCTTTCACTGTTAATGAAGCTCATCTCATGCATCTGCTTGTCTTCTTGCCATGTTTTTTTGATAATAAATGGGTTTACTGTGAACTGAGGCATTAATGGAAATTTTCATTTCAAGATACTGTTAAAGTAACCTGTTTGCCATCTTTGGCATGATTTTTTAACCAAACAAGGGTTCACTTCCAAACTGAGTTTGCTGCTAGCATGCCCATCTTCTTTTACTACTGATACGGCTAAAATTGGGGTTAAATCAGGACTGTCCAGATCGAGCACGAATCTTGAAGTACGGGGATAAAAAGATAATTTCACATACAGATGGATCCAAAACGGGTATTGGGTCTCCGCCTCACGAAACCAACCGCCCGCGAATAGATCCACTCCAACTGGGCGCGGGTTCCGACCCGATACAAGCCCGGTCCACCAAGGGAGAATCAGGCCACTGATTTGATTAGATCAAATCAATAAGCTTGATTTGCTCTCACCAGGGAATCAAGGCCTACTTTCCTAAAACAGAATAGGAGGATTTTGCTCCTAACTGTTAGGCAGGAAATCAGGCCCCAAATCATTCCAAAGGCGACTATAAATACAGCCCCTCTACCACCAAGACCAGGTTAATCACTTTTTCACCACTTAAGCTCTTTCTTAATCTTTTACTGATTACTGACAAGAGCGTCGGAGGGTGCGTCGCCGGAATCAACCCCGGTGTCTCGCACTTCCCTGCAGGTTGCGGCGGGAGCAAGAAGGCCGAGTCAGCTGTTCAGGTTTTCCTCGGATCCACAAATTCTATCTGTTTACCCCCACACCGAAATCAGCGGTAACAGATTGGCGCCGTCTGTGGGAAAACCACACGAACAGTCTCAGCCCATTCTCCGTCGTCATCTACAGCCATGCCGCCGAAGAAGAACCGATCCAGAGGGTCGAACCGTGGGGGCAACCCCACCGATCCGGCAAATGAAGCTCCGGTCAATCCTATCCTTCAATCCGACCTCCCTCCGCTGACCCAGCAGGTCCCACCTCCTCCTCCTCCCAAGCAGCAGCCCAACAACGGTCCGTCCGGTCCTAATGGTCGGAAGGAGAAGCAGCCTGTCAATCCGGGCCACGTCTCGGTCCACAATGGGTCCTCGGACTCGATGGCTTCCCATCACCCCGACCTCCGCATCACACTCCAAAACTGCCATAAGGACGACGACCTCCGTACCCATCTTGACGAGAGGCGGGCCCGAGAGGGAGCCTCCCGCCAGCGTCAAGGTGAGCGGTCGCCACGTCGTCGGGATGGCAGAAGGTCCCCGGAATGCAGAGCCCGAGCGGCGTCCCCTGAGCGCCGAAGGAGGAGGTCCCGGTCCCCCAGGGATCGGCGCCATCCGAGGGACCGAGATATGCCCATCAGCCGAGCCGAGTTCCTCCAGTTTCAAGAGACCGTTCTGCAGGCCCTCAATCTCCGACAGAACGGCCAGAATGCTCAGAGGGTTCCGACGCCGCCCAGGGATCCCAGTCCCCGGTGCCGAACCCGGAGTCCTTCCCCGGCTCCCAGCCGACAGCAACGGCAACAGAGTTCTCGGCGCTCCCAGGAGTACCGGCGCCGCAGTCCACACTCCCCCTCCTACGAAGAGGAGTCCGGAGGGTCGTACGACTACCAGCGGAGGGACGATGCCCTCATCCGCCGTATCCATGAGGTGGAGAAGCGCATCGGCCGCATGGACAGGGAGGAAGAGTCCCGAGCCGGAACCTTCCGTCCCAGCCGACCCCCCTTCTCTCGGTCGATCATGGAGGCCCATATACCGAGGAACTTCAAACCGCCACAGTTTGAAACATACTCTGGGGAGTCCGACCCAGTCGACCACGTCGAGAGCTTCAAGACCCTGATGCTGATCCATCAAGCTTCCGATGCAGTGCTCTGCAGGACCTTCCCTACCACCCTCCGGGGGTCGGCTCGGGAATGGTATTTTAGGCTCGCCCCCTCGTCCATCTTCTCATTCGAACAGTTTGAGACACTGTTCATTACTCACTTCGTGAGTAGCCGACGAGCCGAGAAGACGAGTCTTTCCTTGCTGAACCTGCGGCAGGAGAAGCAAGAAAAGTTACGGGACTATGTGAAAAGATTTACCGCGGAAGTCAGGTCAATTGCTTCCTTGGACCAGTCCGTGGCTACCGTGGCGTTCCAGTCGAACGTCCTTAATGCCAACCTCCGATCATCCCTGGCCAAGAAGCCCCCGCATGACTTCGCCGACCTCCTCCTGAGGTGCAAGAAGTACATCCGGGCGGAGGAGGCCGAAGCCCTTCCGAGCTTCGGGGGCACCGCCGCGGGGTCAAAGAGGAAGGCGACGGGAGAAGAAGGGTCCAAGAAAGCTCAGAAGGACATGGGCGGTCAGCGCCGCCCTCCCCCCAGGTTCGAGAAGTTCACTCCCCTCACCACTAATGTCTCTACTATCCTCATGGAGGTAGAGAAGGAGGGAATCATCCCTCCGGCCCTGAGGATGCACACTCAGGCGAAGAGGAGGAACAAAGATAAGTTGTGTCGTTACCACCGAGACCATGGGCACGACACAAATGACTGCCGAGCTCTGAGAGATGAGATCGAAGCACTCATTCGGAGGGGGCAGTTGGCCAAGTTCATGAAAGGTAACGATCGAACAGATCGGAGCTCACCTCCCCCTCGGGGGGCTAACAAGCGCTCCGAGCGGCGCGAGGAGACACCCGAGTTCGAAGAAGAACGGGTTTTGCACCTGATCCACGGAGGCCCGATGGGGGGCTCCTCTAATTCCTCCCGAAAGGCCTTCGTCCGGAAAGTCAACTCGGTCCACAGTGCCCCTCCCCCGAAGGGTCTCGGCATCCCTGTGTCTTTCTCCGATGCCGACCTTGAAGGAGTCCGAACCCCCCATTGCGATGCCCTCGTCATCGACCTCCGCATGGCCAATTTCAAGATACAGAGGATTTTGGTGGACAATGGGAGTTCGGTCAACATCCTATTCCTCTCGGCCTTTCAAGGCCTGCAGCTGTCCCGGGACCGTCTTAAGCCGGCCGGCTATACTCTCCACGGGTTCACGGGGGTCCCGGTAACCGTCGAAGGGGTGATAACCCTAGACGTTACTGCGGGACTACCCGGACCGAGCCGATGGACTTCATGGTCGTCGACGTCCCGGCAGCATACAATGTCATCCTAGGCCGTCCCGGCCTAGCCGCTCTTGAGGCTGTCCCCTCGGCATACCACTTGAAGATGAAGTTCCCCACTCGTTCGGGGGTAGGGGAAGTCAGGGGAAGCCAGGAAACAGCTCGGAAGTGCTACATGACTTCCACCGGGGGACCAGTGCTCTCGCTCGAGACACTCGAGATCCCCGAGCCGAAGGCTCGCCCAACGTCCGAGCTAGCGGACGAGTTAGAAGAAGTACTCTTCTCCGATGAGGATCCGAGCCAAAAATTCCTCGTCAGCAAGTCCTTGCCGACCGTGCTATTCTCCGACTTGGTGAGGTGCATCCGGGATAACCGCGACCTGTTTGCTTGGTCGGCCGCGGATATGCCCGGCATCTCCGAAGACTTGCTCGTCCACCGCCTAAGCGTCGAACCGGGGTGCAAACCGGTTCAGCAGAAGAGGCGAAAGTTCGCTCCCGAGCGACAGCAGGCAATCAAGGAGGAAGTGGATAAGCTGCTGAAGGCCAAGTTCATCCAGGAGGTAAATTATCCCGAGTGGCTATCGAATGTCGTGATGGTCAAGAAGTCCAATGGCTCGTGGAGAATATGCATCGACTTCACCGACCTCAACAAGGCATGTCCGAAGGATCCCTTCCCTCTCCCTAACATCGACACACTCATCGACGCCACCTCGGGCCATGAGCTCCTCAGCTTCATGGATGCCTTCTCGGGGTACAATCAAATCCGGATGTTTCCTCCGGACATCCCGAAGACCTCCTTCGTCACCGACCAAGGCCTCTACTGCTACCGAGTAATGCCGTTCGGGTTGAAGAACGCAGGCGCCACCTACCAGCGCCTCGTCAACAAGGATTTTCAGCATCAGATCGGCCGAAACATGGAGGTGTACGTTGATGACATGCTCGTCAAGAGCATCCGCGGCACCGACCATGTAGCCGACCTCCAGGAGGCTTTCGGTGTGTTGAGGAAGTACAACATGCGGCTAAACCCGAACAAGTGTGCGTTCGGAGTCTCCTCGGGCAAGTTCCTCGGTTTCATGGTGAGCCAGCGGGGAATCGAAGCTAACCCCGAGAAGATTAAAGCCATATTAGACATGGCCCCGCCTCGGAACGTCAAAGAAGTGCAGAAGCTCACCGGTCGGCTCGCAGCCATCGGTCGATTCCTCTCCAAGTCAGGGGAAAAGTGCCTCCCCTTCTTCAAAGCACTCCGGGGCACTAAAGGATTTGAATGGGGCCAGGCACAGCAAGAATCGTTCGACCAGCTGAAAGCCTATCTGGTGAACCCCCCTCTGCTCAGTAAGCCAATCCCGAGCGAGCCCCTCTTCATCTACTTGGCCGCTTCTGAGCAGACCTTGAGCGCTGTTTTGGTAAGAGAAGAAGACCGGACCCAAAGGCCCATTTACTACGTGAGCAAGGTGCTTCGGGACGCCGAGCTCCGCTATCCGAGGATAGAGAAGATAGCCTACGCTTTGGTCATGGCAGCAAGAAAGCTTCGGCCCTACTTCCAATCTCACTCGGTCGTCGTCCTCACCGATCAACCCCTCAAGCAAGTCCTCCATAAGCCCGAAACCTCGGGCCGGCTGATGAAGTGGTCTATAGAGCTGAGTCAGCACGACATCTCCTATCAGCCTCGGACGGCAATTAAGGCACAGGCTCTCGCCGACTTCATTGTAGAGTCCACCATCCCTGAGGTCGGCCACGTCCCGAATGGGCCCCCCATTTGGACAGTCTTTGTAGACGGATCCTCTTGCAGTGAAGGAAGTGGCGCCGGCATTATCCTGAACGGCCCTGACAGCTTCGTCCTGCAGTATGCGATCCGCATGAACTTCAAGGCCTCGAACAACGAGGCGGAGTATGAGGCTCTCATAGCAGGCCTCGGACTAGCACGAAGTGCTGGGGCGCAGCGCCTTCGGATTCACAGTGACTCCCAACTAGTCGTGAACCAGGTTTTGGGCGAATATGAGGCCAGGGACGAGCGAATGGCAAAGTACCTCGCCAAGGTCCGGGACCTCATGGGCCGGTTCGAAGAAGCCATCATCCAACGGGTCCCCCGGGAGGAGAACTCACAAGCTGACGCTCTCTCCAAGTTAGCCTCGTCTTCTCTGCAAGGTCTAGAACAGACCGTACTGATTGAAGTCCTCTCTAAACCGAGCATCGAAGACGAGACACCTCGCTCGGTGGAGTCATTGCCGGTCATGCTGCAGGATAATTGGATGAAGCCACTGGTAGAATTCTTAAGGGATGGAGTTCTGCCCTCAGATCCCAAAGAAGCGCGCCGAGTCAGAACCCGGGCCGAGCGATATGTCTTGATCGAGGGCATTTTGTACAAACGCTCCTTCTCTCAAATAGATGGCCGACCGTATCTAAGGTGCCTCTCTCCGGAACAGGCCGAATATGCCCTACAGGAGCTTCATGAAGGCATCGGAGGAGCGCACTCCGGATTTAGGTCTTTGGCCCGGAAAGCTTTGAACTATGGGTACTTCTGGCCGACCCTTCTTCAAGATGCCGAGCGACATGTTCGGCAATGCAGCTCCTGCCAGAGGCACTCCAACATCCGACGTCTCCCCCAGGCCAACCTCACCTCCCTATCGAGCCCTATCCCCTTCGCGATGTGGGGAATGGACTTACTAGGGCCTTTTCCCCCAGCTCCGGGTCAGCTCAGGTTCTTAGTCGTAGCCATCGACTACTTCTCGAAGTGGGTCGAGGCCGAGCCCCTCGCCACTATAACCGAGAACAAGGTGGTGCAGTTCTTCTGGAAGAGCATCATATGCAGATTCGGCGTCCCCCGCGTCCTCGTGACGGACAACGGGACTCAGTTCACTGGCACAGCATTCCGAGCACTATGCGACGACCTCGTCATTCAACAACGCTTCTCGTTCGTCTCACACCCTCAGTCGAACGGACAGGCCGAGAACGCTAACAAGCAGATCCTCGCGGGAATCAAGAAGAGGTTGGACAAGTGCTCCAAAGGATTGTGGGTCGACCAACTCCCTAATGTGTTGTGGAACTACCGCACAAGCCAGCGGACGCCCACCGGAGAGTCCCCTTTCAGCCTTACTTATGGGGCCGAGGCCGTGATACCCCTCGAGGTCGGAATACCTTCCCTTCGGCTCATAGCCTATGATGAAGCGAAAAATGCCAGAGACCTCAGAGAAAACTTGGACCTGATAGATGAACTCAGGGAAAGGGCATCGATTCGGCAACAGAATTACAGAAGGAGGATCGAGCTAGCATACAACAAGAAGGTCCGACCCGCCAACCTTAAGCAAGGAGATTTGGTATTGAGAAAGCTAGCTATATCCCTCCCCAGTCAGAGGAGCAAGCTAGCTCCGAATTGGGAAGGACCGTACCGAATCACAAAAGTTGTTCGGCCTGGAGCGTACCGACTTGAAGACATGGATGGCAAAGAGCTTCCGAGGACCTGGAATGCCGACCACCTCCTGAAATACCAAGAGAGCGCTCCGGCGCCTCTCTAAGTAATCCGAGGTGTCGAACCATTCCTCTCCTCTAACTTGTAACCTGTCCCATGAATTGTACTATGTAAAACGGTTCACCGTCAAATATCAATAAAGAAAAGTTCTATTATATTTGTGAATTTGCATGTTTCTCTCCCCTCTTATTTAACTAATGGTTCGGAGTCCAACACTCGGCTCGACTTTACCTCCTCGGCTCGTCTCCGGACGAACCAGGGGTAGATCGCCGTTCGGAATTGCTCCTGCAGCCGTTGAACTATACCGATGGTTCGGAGTCCAACACTCGGCTCGACTTTACCTCCTCGGCTCGTCTCCGGACGAACCAGGGGTAGATCGCCGTTCGGAATTTCTCCTGCAGCCGTTGAACTATACCGATGGTTCGGAGTCCAACACTCGGCTCGACTTTACCTCCTCGGGTCGTCTCCGGACGAACCAGGGGTAGATCGCCGTTCGGAATTGCTCCTACAGCCGTTGAACTATACCGATGGTTCGGAGTCCAACACTCGGCTCGACTTTACCTCCTCGGGTCGTCTCCGGACGAACCAGGGGTAGATCGCCGTTCGGAACTGCTCCTACAGCCGTTGAACTATACCGATGGTTCGGAGTCCAACACTCAGCTCGACTTTACCTCCTCGGGTCATCTCCGGACGAACCAGGGGTAGATCGCCGTTCGGAATTGCTCCTACAGCCGTTGAACTATACCGATGGTTCGGAGTCCAACACTCGGCTTGACTTTACCTCCTCGGCTCGTCTCCGGACGAACAGGGGTAGATCACCGTTCGGAATTGCTCCCACACTCGTCGAGCTCCAGCGATGGTCCCGGGGTCCAACACTTGGTTCCTAGTCCATCTAAACTACTCCGGTAGGTCGATGCCGGACCTTCGTTCGAACGCAAAAGTCCGAACTCTCCTAACTACTAGCCGAAGACCGAAGACCCACAAATCCGGTCGGCTTCCGAGCAAGTGGCTTCCCGAGCGTGTAAACGGGGAAAACACACTTTCCCCTCAACTTTCGTACGTGATCTCGATCAGACGGCTCAGATCTAGCCATCTGCGCAAAACGACAAGATAACGTTTTCTTGGGAACTGAGCCGCATCAAGATTCGCGCTTACGTTCGATGGCTCAGATCTCGCCACCTACTCTAAGCGACAAAACAACACTTTTTTGGGTACAGAGCATTGCCGTACCGTGTCAGATCCACTAAATGACAAAGAGCCGCGCTCCTGGAGATCCCTTCGGCTAAACAGACGCTCTCGGCTCAAAGATCTCGGCACGACCGATACAGTTACAAGCAAGAACAAACATACAAAGCAACGAAAGGGAATTTTATTAATTGTCGGCGCATAATACAAAACGTTCCATTACAAAGTGTCGGCAAACAAAACACACAATGCCCGACCCACTACACTTGTCTCTCATACAAAAACATCCTCACTAAACTGTTCGTCCTCCTCGGCTGACACCTCCTCCTTCTCCCCCCGGAGCCTCGCCATCACACCACGCAGATGCCCCATCTCTGAGAGCAGGTCATCCCGCTCGGAGACGATCTTCGACTGAATGTGCCGAATGCTTTTGACCCGAAGAGCGTTGCTGAACGCAGTCTGCGAGTCTTCATCCTCCCCTGCGAGGTTCAACTCGACGATCTTGTTCTCCAAGCGTTGGATCTCGGATTCCCGGAGACTGAGGACCAACGAAAGGTGGTCCCACTCACTCTCGGCTCGGCGTAACTTCATATCGGCGCTCCTGGGGCTCAGAACCACTGTTCCAGAGGTGGCCTCGGATTCAGAGCTATCATTCGAACGCTCGGAGTCCGAGCCATAGATCGTCACAACGAGCTGAAAAGAAGAGAAAACGAATAACACAGTTTCAATACACTGCCGGAGTCTAACACTTGAAAATTTTTCAGAATTATTTGCATTCAGACATGATAGCGTTACAGACGGTCGGTCGACCCTACAGCTAAGTTGTTACAACAATCAACAAAAATAGAAAAAACGACAGAATCAGAGCCTCTTCGGAAGGGGAATGCTTCAGTTTAGGGAAACACGAGGACGGCGAGGCCTGCCCTCCGAGTCCGACCCTAAACCTACGAAGCGTGATCCCCCTTCGCTACTAGCCCTAACGGCGACGCCGGCCGAAGCCCCGCTCGACGAGGCTGCCGCGCTGCTCTGAGCATCGGCTGGACTCCGCCTGGTCAACGGCGAGCGCATCGCAAGTTCATGAAATGTTATCCCCCTCTCGCTTTCTTCGCGGGTACACGAAGTGCTGTGAACGTTAGCCCTGACCGGTGCCGGCTTGAGCGACGTGATCTCTTCCTCCAGTTCGATAATCCTATCCCTCAAGACGTCGTCCTTCGCCAACTTCTTCGGTCGCGGAGCCGACAACGAGCCCGAGGCATTGGCGTTATCAGTCGCGAGTCGTCGGTAATGGGTGACTTCAATCCCCCTATCTATTGTGATCCTTCTGAGCCTGTCGACTTCGGCCGATAGCCTCTTGCGCTCGGTCGACGCTTTCTCCAATTCGGAAGCCAGTTTCTCCCGCTCCGCCGAACGCTCTTTTTCTGCTAGCTCCAAGTATTGAACCTCGGCCAAAAGATCGTCATTCTTCTGCTCGGCGGCGGTAAGCTCTCTACGGAGGTTCTCAACTTTGCCTTCGGGATGGGGGGCTGAAGGGCGCTTCCGGTACTGGTACAGCTCGCGACCATACCTCCGCAGAGCCGCCTTCGTATCCTCCAGCCTGCCGAGCAGGAGATATCGCTTATACCGGCTCTGAGAGAGCTCGTCCTTCATTTTCACCAGCTCCTGCCGAAGGTATTCGGCCTCCGTGATCGGACCGAATCTCACCTGAAATGCAGAGATAAATCCGAGGCCCAACACTTGGAGAAAGTTACGCCAAAACAAACACTAGGTCCGAGACTCAACATTTGGGCAAATTTTGGCCAAACAAAACATTTTTTCATTCAAAAATCGAGGAGTTCTACAACAGCGGTGGCCAGTCCGCAGTTAGGCTTACAAAAACAAAAAAAAAGGGGAGAAAAGAAGACAACCGAGTCAGGGGTCGACCTTTTTGTCGTTCGGGTTCGTCGACCCCTCGGCCTTGTCCTTGCCCTCGCCTCCGCCACCTCCTTCGCTCCAGCCCTCCTCCTCCTCGGAGTCGTCCTCCTTCTCCTCCTCGGACACGACCTTCCACGGGTCCTCGACGGGTTCTGTCTCCCCCTCGGGGCCGATCAACTCCTCGGGGACAACCTCCTCCCCTTCTACGAGGTCATAGAAGTTGTAGGTGGACGTGTCGAAGCCCGGGTTCTTGGCGACCACATGTTGCAAGGCACGGCCGTAGGCGTCCAGCATGTTCTGGGTCATGTGCATCGCGGCCTCCTCCTGCACGGCTTTCTTCACCCTCTTCACCTTCCTGAGGTGTTTGGCCTTGATCTTCTCGGCCCTCTTCCGAGCATCCTCCGCCTCCGACCGAGCCTTGGCCAACTCCTCCCTCAGGTCGGCAGCCTCCTTCACCGACGCCTCGAGCTTGGCCGCCGAATCCTTCAGCTTGGAGACCTCCTTCTCCGAGGCCTCGAGCTTGGCCGCTGCATCCTTTGACAGCTAAACAGCATCGGCCAGCTGCTTCTCCAGCCCCTCCACTTCGGCGGCCCTCTTCGTCGAAAGAAGCAACTCGGAATCGAGCCGCTTCGCGACCTTGACGCGCTCCGTCCTCTCCTTCTCCTTCTCCTGATCCTTCCTCGCCATCTCCTCGAGCAGGAAGTTGAAGTGGCAGATGATCTGAAAGAAAGCAACAGAGTTACAATCCGAATCCAAGTACTTAGAAAATTTTCTAAGGAAGAAATTCAGATGAAGAAGAAATCAGCCTACTTACCGACATGGAATCCCGGGCGATCTGCATCACGGCGTCCCCTGCCATCCCGGCCTTCAGGGTCGCTCGATCCTTCGGGGTCGGCAAATGCCTTATCGCCTCCATGCAGATGTTCCCGTCGCCCAGGAAACCGTCGGCGTTCATCACCTGCCAGTCAGGGACGAAGATCTGCTTGTGACGCTCGGTTAAGATCTTCTCCGCCTCGGCAGTGAGGGGCGGAACCGGCATGGACAGCGCATCCTTCACCCCGAACACGCCGCTTGACGAACCCGGAGCGTCCGTCCCCGGGGTCGGCACAGGTGCATCCGAGGTAGGGGGATCGGAGATATTGATCTCCCCCTGCTCGGGGACCACGACCTTAGTCGAAGAGACGAGGACCTCAATCTCCTCCTCCTTCAGGACCGCGACCTTCGGTTGGTCGGCAGTCTTCGCAACCGAAGGCTTCTTCGAGGCCCGGCTGTCCTGAGGCGCTGCCGACGGCCTCTTCTTCTTCTCCTGCTCTGCCCGGCCCTTCGCCACCAGAGCCTTGTAATCAAGCTTCATTGTCTCTGCAAAAGCCGGATGAAAAAACTTAGAAAATTTTTCATGAACTTTAAACGAGGATTATAAATACCAGAAGCATACGAGGGTCGATCGGACTGAGACCCCCACGGAACAGATGCTCCTCCGTAATATCCTTCCAGCTTAGCGCTGGCAGGGCGAGAAGCTTCCTCTGGACCTCAGCCTCCTCAGCATTCAGCGGGACGTCCTTCTTTGTACGCTTAGGCAGGCCGTCCGTCGCCCAAACTGTCGGTATCACCCACGGCGTCAGATTTCGGACGAGGAAGTATTTATCCTTCCAATGTTTGATCGAGTCCGGGTTCTCGATCAACTTAACTCCCGTCCGAGGAGAAAGGAAAAACCTCTGTTCATGACGCCTCGGCTGGCAAGGTTTGAAAAGACTCCGAAAGAGGAACAAAGTCGGCTTGGCGTCGACCTCTTGACATCGGAGGAGAAATGCCACGACATGCCTCCAAGTGTTCGGCATCAGTTGGGCGGGACTCAGACCATACCAGACCAAGACTTCGACCACGAACGGGTGTAGGGGAAAGCGGAGCCCGGCGATGAGGGAATCGACCGGGAAGACGCATATATCCGGCGAGGACTTTGTGTTGGCTCGGAACCCCGGGCCAGGAAGAAGCAGCGCATACTCGAGCGGGATCCGGAAACCCTCTCGGATCGTGCGGAGATCGGCCTCGGTGAGAGTCGAGATCCTGTGGTCGACCTCGGACAGCTCCCTCGGCTCGTTCTCCTCCACCAGTTTTGCCGTACCTTGAGTGACCCTCTCCAAGTCATCCTCGGCGTAATCTCGGACGCCTCCCACGGTCGATACGGCGATGAGTTGCCGACCAAACGCCCCCGCTCTCTTCGGCGTTTCCACTATTATGATCACGGCTTTGCCCTTTCGGGACTCCGCCGCGACTTCCTCAGGCACTTCGGCCACTTCACCCTCTTTATCCGGACGAACAACGTCTTTCTCGCTCGGCTCCATCACTCCCTTCCCTTTATCCCCTCGGCCAACGGCTTGCTCCGAGGCGGGGGTCTCAGCCGAAATCTTAACCATGTTTTCCTAAAAAGAGAAGGGAAAGAAACTGACCTTGAAGTGACAGGTACGGTCGGAAAGTTCACCGGAACTAAGAACGCTATCGCGACAGCTAGCAAGGCCACCCAGGGAGGTAAAAACTGCGAAGCAAAGTAAAAACGGAAGAAAGAGAGTAAAAGTGAAAAGTGAAGACTTGGTCTTTGGGGGGGTGAAGATTTATAGTAAAATTGGAACGTCCCTTGGACTTCCAATGAAACTTCGCGACTTTTGGGCTACTCTCGAAACGTCACGAAGGCCCATCACCACTACTCCTCTCACCAAGTCAACTGCTCGGCCCCGAAGGATCCAAATCCGACCTACGAAAAATCCGAACACGCCGACAGCAGGGTCGGGTCGGAATCCGAGCAAGTGCCTTCCCGAGCTGGTAAATGGGAAAAACTCACTTTCCCCTCAACTTTCGCGCCCGGTCTCGATCAGACGGCTCAGATCTCGCCGAGAGCACTAGACGACAAGATAGTGTTTTCTTGGGAGCTGCGCCCGTCTCGAGATGCGCGCCATCATCCAGCGGCTCAAGATGCGCCACGTCGCTCGGACGATTGGACCCTCGGACGCCTCACCTATGCTTAGAGGAACCTGGAAAAATTTTGATTCAGTTTTGAGGCGCCGCCTTCGACGAACACCCCCCAGGTCCCGTGCATCAGTCGGTATCCCGCCGACCACGAAACCCGGTCGGGAACAGATAGGCACTCCCCCCATCTCTAACTCCCCCGGGCTGACATCCATCAGAAGTCATCAGCCCGGAAGGAAGACAGAGATGAGAGGGGACCCATCAACACTCAGAAACCAGGAGAAACACACCGTCCCGAGCTTTTTGTTTACAACTGGAAGGCGCGGCATGTCAGAGGACACCGACCGCAGCGCCTTCACAGTTGCAAACAACGGGCTCGGACGGTCCAGAGGCCCGAGCTGCAACCCATGATAGAGAAGCGCGCCATCCCGAGCTAGTTGGTTGCAACTGGAAGGATCAGTTTGTCAGAGGACTCTGACAGCGGTGCCTTCACAGTTGCAACAAACGGACTCGGATGGCCCGGAGATCGGCATCGGACATGGATCGTCCTTCTCCCACCAAGACCTCCGCCTGCTTCGGCACTCACTTCGGAGCAACCAAAGAAGGCAGAAGATCTTGGTGAGAGAACGACCACCCGTCCTTCCGAGAAGGCCCATCCCTCGGATCCGGACTATGGTCGTCACCACTCTTGCCTTATTCTCCCCCGCTCCTGACATCCACTTAGGGACCGTCCGGAATGGGAGAAGATAAAGGTAAGAGAGCGACCACCCGTCCTTCGGCGATAACTCATCCCCCGGCTTCGGACTACGGTCGTCACCACTACTACCTCGTTCCCCCTCGCTCCTGACATCCACTTGGGGGCCGTCGGGAACAAAGGGAAAACCAGGCAGAAGAGCGACCACCTCTCCGAACCTCAAGAGAGAAGCTACACAAGGCAGATGCCCCCGAGGTCTGGAACTCAATTTGGCTGTGACGAGAATGACAAAGGGAGTGGAGTACTTATAGCCTGCCTCCTAGAGCCAGCCATTATGACCCTCGGAAATCGAAGTGCCGCGTTTTAATTAAGGGAATTACTGATCCTCGGAAGCTGAAACACCATGCATTAATTATCCTTAGTGACGTCGGGAAGGCGAAATGCCACACAAGTCACGAAGCGCCATTAACACCATGGGGAACAGAGCCATCTCAGATTGCCAAAAACCACAGGCCCTCGGTCGGCTGCCGAGCAAGTGCCTTTCCGAGCGTGCAAACGGGGAAAACTCACTTTCCCCTCAACTTTCGCGTCTGATCTCAATCAGACGGCCCAGATCTCGCCGAGAGCACTAAAAGACAAGATAGTGTTTTCTTGGGAACTGCGCCCGTCTCGAGATGCGCGCCCACATCCAACAGCTCAGATAACGCCACGTCCCTCGGCCTGCCGAACACCAATGCCTTCGGTCGGCATCCGAGCAAGTGCCTTCCCGAGCTGGTAAATGGAGAAAAAATGGCACCGAGCTACGTGGACCACTAGATCTCTCAAAAATTCACGCTTCCAATGATGAAGAGCCCAGATCGCGCCACGTGCGCTAAAAGACAAGATAGTGTTTTTTTGGGAACTGCGCCCGTCTCGAGATGAGCGCCACCATCCGACGGCTCAGATTGCGCCACGTCGCTCGGAATGCCGAACCCCCTAGTCTCCGGTCGGCAGCCGAGCAAGTGCCTTTCCGAGCTCGTAAACGGAGAAAAACGCTGCCGAGCGGTAACGACCATCAGATCTTTCTGAAGTTCGCGCCTGTCCACGATCGATGGCTCAGATCGAGCCACGTCATTAATCAGTATTTAAATCGTTTTTTATTTATTTTAATCGTTTTATTTGTTTAAAAATTGCGAGAAAATTGCTAAAAATTTGGGAAAATTAGCTAAAAATTCTGGGAGATAATTGAAAATTCGGGGACACACTTCCGAACCCCGGAGGGAACAATTATTGCCCAGAATGCACCGCTAAAGCCCCCAAACGATTAGCAAACACATCGCAGAATTAGACAAATACTTCGAAAAAAGTAGATAAAAGGCTGTCAGATACCCGACGTAGCTCAAGAACAACACGCAGCGCCAAAAGTTACCTCACTACCCCCTTTTCTAGATTCAAAATCCCACATTTGGACTCCGATACAACTCCACCAGCCACTGAAACTGCTAAACTACTCCTCAAAGCCTGATCACGCTCAGCCTTTAGGAGTGGGGGGCTCGTGATACGGCTAAAATTGGGGTTAAATCGGGACCGTCCAGATCGAGCACGAATCTTGAAGTACGGGGGTAAAAAGGTAATTTCACATACAGATGGATCCAAAACGGGTATTGGGTCTCCGCCTCACGAAACCAACCGCCCGCGAATAGATCCACTCCAACTGGGCGCGGGTTCCGACCCGATACAAGCCCGGTCCACCAAGGGAGAATCAGGCCACTGATTTGATTAGATCAAATCAATAAGCTTGATTTGCTCTCACCAGGGAATCAAGGCCTACTTTCCTAAAACAGAATAGGAGGATTTTGCTCCTAACTGTTAGGCAGGAAATCAGGCCCCAAATCATTCCAAAGGCGACTATAAATACAGCCCCTCTACCACCAAGACCAGGTTAATCACTTTTTCACCACTTAAGCTCTTTCTTAATCTTTTACTGATTACTGACAAGAGCGTCGGAGGGTGCGTCGCCGGAATCAACCCCGGTGTCTCGCACTTCCCTGCAGGTTGCGGCGGGAGCAAGAAGGCCGAGTCAGCTGTTCAGGTTTTCCTCGGATCCACAAATTCTATCTGTTTACCCCCACACCGAAATCAGCGGTAACAACTACTACTGAAGCTTATTTCATTAAGATCCAGGATGGCCAATTTGGATTGGGCTGTGATTGGATTGTTCAGTGGCTGTTGTCCATGTTCTTAGTTGGGCTGTGATTAGAACGAGAGGGCTCGAGTGGAGATCTGAAAACCCATATAGAGACATCTTCTTCATAATGATTTATTATTATTGTTGTTTTTGTCGCTCTTGTTGTTGTTGCTGATGTCTCTTTGTGTTCGTGTGTTGAAGGGAAAGAAGGGATAAGAGAGAGATGAGGAAAATGCCGCTATGTTAGCCTGGTGTATCCTCATTCTCTACCATTCCTCTTTCTAGCTTCTATATTTGGTTTCCTTCCACGATGACAGTTCTAGTTAAACTTACACTTGCTATGAGCCCTATTCGTATTTTTCTTCTATGAAGAATTGTTCTATGACTACAATCTCCATTCAAAACCCAATTGTTCTATATTTGGTCCCCTCTTGCTGTTGTTGCTGTTGTTGCTGTTGTTGAAGTGAACCCATTTTGTTTTATTGTTGGTGAAGCTTATTTTCATGCATCTGATTGTCATCTTGGCAATTGAATTTGACCAAATAATGGGTTCACTGTGAACTGAGGATGGTATGTAGGTACGTATGCCAAAAATGATTTTCTTAACACAAAATGGGTTCATTTCCAAACAAAGTATGCTGCATAGCATCCCCAGTTTCGTTCACTGTTAGTGATGCTTCTTTCACAAACCTGATGGTCTTCTAAGGCTACAATTTTTTGGGTCCTATTTTCAGTTAACTGTTAGTGAAGCTCATTTCATGCACCTGATTGTCTTCTTGGCATGTTTGTTTTGATACCAAAAATGGGTACACTTTGAACTGAGGATGGTATATAGTTACGTATGCCACAATCCTCCGGCCTGATATGCACAACACTTGGGTTTTGCGATATAGTTGGAGAGCAACACATAAGCTCAGATAGTGGAGAAATTTTGATTTTCACATACTGTTAATGTAACCTGATTGCAATCTTCGGCCAAAAATGGTTTTCTTAACACAAAATGGGTTCATTTCCAAACAAAGTATGCTGCATAGCATCCCCAGTTTCGTTCACTGTTAGTGATGCTTCCTTCACAAACCTGATGGTCTTCTAAGGCTACAATTTTTTGGGTCCTATTTTCAGTTAACTGTTAGTGAAGCTCATTTCATGCACCTGATTGTCTTCTTGGCATGTTTGTTTTGATACCAAAAATGGGTACACTTTGAACTGAGGATGGTATATAGGTATGTATGCCACAATCCTCCGGCCGGATATGCACAACACTTGGGTTTTGCGATATAGTTGGAGAGCAACACATAAGCTCAGATAGTGGAGAAATTTTGATTTTCAGATACTGTTAATGTAACCTGATTGCAATCTTCGGCCAAAAATGGTTTTCTTAACACAAAATGGGTTCATTTCCAAACAAAGTATGCTGCATAGCATCCCCAGTTTCGTTCACTGTTAGTGATGCTTCCTTCACAAACCTGATGGTATTCTAAGGCTACAATTTTTTGGGTCCTATTTTCAGTTAACTGTTAGTGAAGCTCATTTCATGCACCTGATTGTCTTCTTGGCATGTTTGTTTTGATACCAAAAATGGGTACACTTTGAACTGAGGATGGTATATAGGTACGTATGCCACAATCCTCCGGCCGGATATGCACAACACTTGGGTTTTGCGATATAGTTGGAGAGCAACACATAAGCTCAGATAGTGGAGAAATTTTGATTTTCACATACTGTTAATGTAACCTGATTGCAATCTTCGGCCAAAAATGGTTTTCTTAACACAAAATGGGTTCATTTCCAAACAAAGTATGCTGCATAGCATCCCCAGTTTCGTTCACTGTTAGTGATGCTTCCTTCACAAACCTGATGGTCTTCTAAGGCTACAATTTTTTGGGTCCTATTTTCAGTTAACTGTTAGTGAAGCTCATTTCATGCACCTGATTGTCTTCTTGGCATGTTTGTTTTGATACCAAAAATGGGTACACTTTGAACTGAGGATGGTATATAGGTACGTATGCCACAATCCTCCGGCCTGATATGCACAACACTTGGGTTTTCCGATATAGTTGGAGAGCAACACATAAGCTCAGATAGTGGAGAAATTTTGATTTTCACATACTGTTAATGTAACCTGATTACAATCTTCGGCCAAAAATGGTTTTCTTAACACAAAATGGGTTCATTTCCAAACAAAGTATGCTGCATAGCATCCCCAGTTTCGTTCACTGTTAGTGATGCTTCCTTCACAAACCTGATGGTCTTCTAAGGCTACAATTTTTTGGGTCCTATTTTCAGTTAACTGTTAGTGAAGCTCATATCATGCACCTGATTGTCTTCTTGGCATGTTTGTTTTGATACCAAAAATGGGTACACTTTGAACTGAGGATGGTATATAGGTACGTATGCCACAATCCTCCGGCCGGATATGCACAACACTTGGGTTTTGCGATATAGTTGGAGAGCAACACATAAGCTCAGATAGTGGAGAAATTTTGATTTTCAGATACTATTAATGTAACCTGATTGCAATCTTCGGCCAAAAATGGTTTTCTTAACACAAAATGGGTTCATTTCCAAACAAAGTATGCTGCATAGCATCCCCAGTTTCGTTCACTGTTAGTGATTCTTCCTTCACAAACCTGATGGTCTTCTAAGGCTACAATTTTTTGGGTCCTATTTTCAGTTAACTGTTAGTGAAGCTCATTTCATGCACCTGATTGTCTTCTTGGCATGTTTGTTTTGATACCAAAAATGGGTACACTTTGAACTGAGGATGGTATATAGGTACGTATGCCACAATCCTCCGGCCGGATATGCACAACACTTGGGTTTTGCGATATAGTTGGAGAGCAACACATAAGCTCAGATAGTGGAGAAATTTTGATTTTCACATACTGTTAATGTAACCTGATTGCAATCTTCGGCCAAAAATGGTTTTCTTAACACAAAATGGGTTCATTTCCAAACAAAGTATGCTGCATAGCATCCCCAGTTTCGTTCACTGTTAGTGATGCTTCCTTCACAAACCTGATGGTCTTCTAAGGCTACAATTTTTTGGGTCCTATTTTCAGTTAACTGTTAGTGAAGCTCATTTCATGCACCTGATTGTCTTCTTGGCATGTTTGTTTTGATACCAAAAATGGGTACACTTTGAACTGAGGATGGTATATAGGTACGTATGCCACAATCCTCCGGCCTGATATGCACAACACTTGGGTTTTGCGATATAGTTGGAGAGCAACACATAAGCTCAGATAGTGGAGAAATTTTGATTTTCACATACTGTTAATGTAACCTGATTGCAATCTTCGGCCAAAAATGGTTTTCTTAACACAAAATGGGTTCATTTCCAAACAAAGTATGCTGCATAGCATCCCCAGTTTCGTTCACTGTTAGTGATGCTTCCTTCACAAACCTGATGGTCTTCTAAGGCTACAATTTTTTGGGTCCTATTTTCAGTTAACTGTTAGTGAAGCTCATATCATGCACCTGATTGTCTTCTTGGCATGTTTGTTTTGATACCAAAAATGGGTACACTTTGAACTGAGGATGGTATATAGGTACGTATGCCACAATCCTCCGGCCGGATATGCACAACACTTGGATTTTGCGATATAGTTGGAGAGCAACACATAAGCTCAGATAGTGGAGAAATTTTGATTTTCAGATACTATTAATGTAACCTGATTGCAATCTTCGGCCAAAAATGGTTTTCTTAACACAAAATGGGTTCATTTCCAAACAAAGTATGCTGCATAGCATCCCCAGTTTCGTTCACTGTTAGTGATTCTTCCTTCACAAACCTGATGGTCTTCTAAGGCTACAATTTTTTGGGTCCTATTTTCAGTTAACTGTTAGTGAAGCTCATTTCATGCACCTGATTGTCTTCTTGGCATGTTTGTTTTGATACCAAAAATGGGTACACTTTGAACTGAGGATGGTATATAGGTACGTATGCCACAATCCTCCGGCCGGATATGCACAACACTTGGGTTTTGCGATATAGTTGGAGAGCAACACATAAGCTCAGATAGTGGAGAAATTTTGATTTTCACATACTGTTAATGTAACCTGATTGCAATCTTCGGCCAAAAATGGTTTTCTTAACACAAAATGGGTTCATTTCCAAACAAAGTATGCTGCATAGCATCCCCAGTTTCGTTCACTGTTAGTGATGCTTACTTCACAAACCTGATGGTCTTCTAAGGCTACAATTTTTTGGGTCCTATTTTCAGTTAACTGTTAGTGAAGCTCATTTCATGCACCTGATTGTCTTCTTGGCATGTTTGTTTTGATACCAAAAATGGGTACACTTTGAACTGAGGATGGTATATAGGTACGTATGCCACAATCCTCCGGCCTGATATGCACAACACTTGGGTTTTGCGATATAGTTGGAGAGCAACACATAAGCTCAGATAGTGGAGAAATTTTGATTTTCACATACTGTTAATGTAACCTGATTGCAATCTTCGGCCAAAAATGGTTTTCTTAACACAAAATGGGTTCATTTCCAAACAAAGTATGCTGCATAGCATCCCCAGTTTCGTTCACTGTTAGTGATGCTTCCTTCACAAACCTGATGGTCTTCTAAGGCTACAATTTTTTGGGTCCTATTTTCAGTTAACTGTTAGTGAAGCTCATATCATGCACCTGATTGTCTTCTTGGCATGTTTGTTTTGATACCAAAAATGGGTACACTTTGAACTGAGGATGGTATATAGGTACGTATGCCACAATCCTCCGGCCGGATATGCACAACACTTGGGTTTTGCGATATAGTTGGAGAGCAACACATAAGCTCAGATAGTGGAGAAATTTTGATTTTCAGATACTATTAATGTAACCTGATTGCAATCTTCGGCCAAAAATGGTTTTCTTAACACAAAATGGGTTCATTTCCAAACAAAGTATGCTGCATAGCATCCCCAGTTTCGTTCACTGTTAGTGATTCTTCCTTCACAAACCTGATGGTCTTCTAAGGCTACAATTTTTTGGGTCCTATTTTCAGTTAACTGTTAGTGAAGCTCATTTCATGCACCTGATTGTCTTCTTGGCATGTTTGTTTTGATACCAAAAATGGGTACACTTTGAACTGAGGATGGTATATAGGTACGTATGCCACAATCCTCCGGCCGGATATGCACAACACTTGGGTTTTGCGATATAGTTGGAGAGCAACACATAAGCTCAGATAGTGGAGAAATTTTGATTTTCACATACTGTTAATGTAACCTGATTGCAATCTTCGGCCAAAAATGGTTTTCTTAACACAAAATGGGTTCATTTCCAAACAAAGTATGCTGCATAGCATCCCCTGTTTCGTTCACTGTTAGTGATGCTTACTTCACAAACCTGATGGTCTTCTAAGGCTACAATTTTTTGGGTCCTATTTTCAGTTAACTGTTAGTGAAGCTCATTTCATGCACCTGATTGTCTTCTTGGCATGTTTGTTTTGATACCAAAAATGGGTACACTTTGAACTGAGGATGGTATATAGGTACGTATGCCACAATCCTCCGGCCTGATATGCACAACACTTGGGTTTTGCGATATAGTTGGAGAGCAACACATAAGCTCAGATAGTGGAGAAATTTTGATTTTCACATACTGTTAATGTAACCTGATTGCAATCTTCGGCCAAAAATGGTTTTCTTAACACAAAATGGGTTCATTTCCAAACAAAGTATGCTGCATAGCATCCCCAGTTTCGTTCACTGTTAGTGATGCTTCCTTCACAAACCTGATGGTCTTCTAAGGCTACAATTTTTTGGGTCCTATTTTCAGTTAACTGTTAGTGAAGCTCATATCATGCACCTGATTGTCTTCTTGGCATGTTTGTTTTGATACCAAAAATGGGTACACTTTGAACTGAGGATGGTATATAGGTACGTATGCCACAATCCTCCGGCCGGATATGCACAACACTTGGGTTTTGCGATATAGTTGGAGAGCAACACATAAGCTCAGATAGTGGAGAAATTTTGATTTTCAGATACTGTTAATGTAACCTGATTGCAATCTTCGGCCAAAAATGGTTTTTTTATCTGGGCTATGATTGGATCTAGGATGGCAAATTTTGACTGGGCTATGCTTGGATTGTTTAGTGGATGTTGTCTATGTTCTTAATTGGGCTGTGATTAGAAAGAGTGGGCTCGAGTGGAGATCTAGAAACCCATATAGAGACATCTTGTTCGTAATAATTTATTATTATTGTCGTTCTTGTCCCTCTTGCTGTTGTTGCTGATGTCTCTTTGGGTTCATGTGCTGAAGGGAAACAAGGGATGAGAGAGAGATGAGGAAAATGCCGCTATGTTAGCCTGGTGTATCCAAAGTCTCTACCTTTCTCTTTTCTGTTTCCATTTATGGCTTCTATATATATTTGGTTTCCTTCCACGATGACAGTTCCCTAAAAATAAACTTGATATGAGCCCTATCTTATTTTTCTTATTTTTCTTATATTTGGTTTCCGTCCACAATGACAGTTTCATGGATTGTCTGAACAATCCATGAAAGAGATGCTTAGATACTGAATTTTTATTTGTTTTACTGTTTTAGGTAGTGGATATTCCCAATCAAGGGAGATAATATAGAGTTTTCGAGTTAGATACTGAATTTTCATTTGTTTTGTTATTTTAGATATATTTAAAAAACAAAATTAAGTACCGGATTTTTAGCATTGCAATGTAATTATTTTACCTCTCTATATATCATCAACAATTCCATTTGCAATTGGCACTTTGATCTTATAATTTAAGATACAGTTAGATATTTTTTGCAAGTTCAAAAAATATGTATATTCTGTATTGTGGTATACTGTTGAACTAAACTATTGTTTTTTTTTGTTCACAGAGCGGTCGCCCAGATGAAGAAAATTCTGATGATCAGAACTGAAGCTCCTCGAGGGTATGAATCCGTGGTCCTCCTTGCTGTCCTCCTTGCTGTTCTTGTGTCCTTGCTGTATGATTGTTCTTATGTCCTCCTTGCTGTTATGTCAGACTGTTTTTTTTGGATGAGAGTTGTGTCAGGCGGTTTAGTTGGGATATTTGTCAGACTTGAGATATTTGGGATGTTGAGATATTTGGGATGTTCGTCGGTCTGTTAATTTGGTTGTGATTATGACTGTTAATTTTGCGATGAATTTGGTTGTGACTATGACACTGGTAATTACTTTGTTGAGATATTTGGATATGACACGTGTTAAACTTTATTATATTTCTTGTGTTTGGTTGTCATTTGCGCATTAATATGAAATGAAATTGGTTGAATTAGTAGTTATGAATTAGTTTATGGGTTTTGTAAAAGAAATTGTGAATTGAAATCGAACGGAAAACGGAGAAAGGAATACAAACGGGCATAGCTAGACCGGATTTTTATAAAACGCCGATCTATCTATTGAATTAGTTGCAGAGTGTGATAGACCGGCGGCCACACAAACGCCGGTGTATGCCGCTAGACGCCGGTGAATAGCGTCAGTTGTAACGGCAGAAACGAACACCGGCGTTTGATAAAACGCCGGTGTAGTTCGGTTTACCGGCGTTTTTGGTCACGCCGGGGCTTGTAAGTTGGGAAAAGAGGGCAGCTATAAACGGACGTACACCGGCGGTCACAGAACGCCGGTGAACGTTCACTCTACACCGGCGTTTATTTAAACGCCGGTAAATTGATGAACACCGGCGGTTTATAGCCGCCGGTGAATGTATACCTGAGGTAAAAGACGGCACTCAGAGGGCCCAATACACCGGCGTTTTTGGGCCGCCGGTGTAGGTTCCACATTTACCGGCGCCCAGTAAAACTGCCGGTGTAGACCCCTACCTTTCAGCGACGCTCGATTCGGCGGCACTCGGACCGGCGCTATTGTAAACGCCGGTGAATGTTTCACCGGCGTAAAAAAATGCCGGCGAAGAGGTCAAAAAGCGCCGGGAAATCTACTTTCTTTTGTAGTGATCACTTCACAAAAAATAGTCAACTTAAAACTACAAGTGTAGGTTACCCAATTCGCTGAAACCCTTCCGTTTTCCTATCCAAAATGTTTGTTTCGATATGTGATACTGTAACACCCCGAATTTCATTTACATGTAATTCGTAGTACAACATGATCTTTTATTTCATTTCGTACAATTTTACAAGAAAATTAAAACTTTTTATTACACAACAATATTTATTACAGAATTATACAGCGGAATAAAATACAACAAGAAATATAACTCTAATATCAGCAGCTTAAATATAATCTTTATCATCAACCATCTTTAAGTCCTTGCCAATCCAATTAAGCCCTGCACTGAAAATCTGTGGGCATGCCGTTGCTTACAACTGACGCAATGTTATAAATAGCGATCCTCTCTATGTTGTATTATAACGAAATCTCTTACTTTAACAAACACAAACATGAATCCATATAAAAGTTAAAGAGTGACTATCCTAAATATGTCAGCTTATGATATGACTTAATGCCTAATGCAAATGTTATACTACAATGACACTAATGCATACTTGTTCGGATACTATGCACCTCATTCTACATAGGTCCAAGGAAAGCGCCTACGTACTCCACATTATAGGGTTAGATACCTCGTCATGCATCCTACTACTCTAAATACTACAAGATTCAGACACTTTGCAAGTATTGGCTCTCGCCCTTCGAATACTGGAGACCAATCTCACCCCGTGGATCATTCTGTGGCCCTTACGTCCATCATCCCGGAATACTGGGGATTGTCTCACTCTGCAGGTCATCCTGGAGCCCATATGACACAATTTTTCCATGAGCGTCGCTCTCGTTCCGGAATACTGGAGATCATTCCCGCTTTGTGGATCCTTTTGTGGCCCTTACGTCCATCGTCCCGGAATACTGGGGACTGTCTCTGTCTCTCTCCAAGGATCATTCTAGAATCCATAACTCACGTTTAATCTAGTTTCATCATGTCACCCACCAGTGTCTATCCTTAGGTTTGAAACATGAATAAATAATACTACCTAGAGCTAGCTTATCCTCCTACCGGTATTAAACCATACACCGAGAACGATAGCCCATACTAGCCCTTTCTCAAAACTCAATTATTCATTTTTATTTCTTTGTCGGTACCTGGGTCTCACTAAGCCTCTAGAGTCAACATCTTTTCATGTCCAACAACTTGGGGTACTCATCCCCTTATTACTCATGTTCTCCATTTTCATGTATTCATATTTTATTCAAATTCTTTCATTCATTTTTATTTATTCATCAATAAGTACAATATCAAAATATTCATTTTTACAATACACTTTTCATATTCATCAAAACTTTCTCAATACAAGTTAATTAAGATTAAAACATAATCTCTTAAAAATTCATTATTGAAAATTCTTCTCATCATTCCTTTGATTTATTTGAATCAATCTTAACATTTTTAATCATATATATATTTCTCTCGAGTTCACATTTCATCTAAGCATGAAATGATCTTTATTTTACCAAAATATAACTTAAGACAGTGAGAAAATATTTTCAATCACTTCGTCTAAATATCATTTGTAAAACAGTAAATTCAAAGTCATAAAACTCCATTTCATGCTATTTGTAAAAATCATAGAAATTTATATACTTCACGAAACATTGCGTTCTTTAGATCAAAATAAAGGTATACAAGTCTACTACAATTTCTTAGTTATAAGTGTTCTGAAAATACTGTAACTATACTGTAACTCATGTTTTTCCTAATCCGTATTTTTGATATTTAAAATTATTGTAAATTAATTTTTTTAGTTTTCAAAATTCTTTTGTTAAAATGTATTATTGGATTCTCTAATAAACCCTATTCTAATCGATGGTTTTATTTGTGACTATTTTCCAATGATTTTTGTATTATAACACAAATCTTATTATTACTATTATTACTATTATTTTATTTTTTATTATTATTATGATTGTTGTTATTATTGTTATTATTATTTTTCTTTGTATTATCCTTGTTTGTTAATTTAAAAACCTATCTCTATGTATTACTGATATGGTTAAAAATGGGGTTAAATTGGAACCGTTCAAAGTGGGCACGAATCTTGAAGTCGCAGGGGCAGGATAGTAATTTCATCTGTAGACGGGTTTGAATCGGGTACCGGGCCTCTTCCCTTAGACTCGCTAGCCCGTGAACGGATCTGGTAGACAGAGAATGGGTCTCAACCCATTAGGGACCAGTCAAATAGGATAGGAGCAAATCCTACTTTGTCCCTATCTTAAGGGGATGGTTGTAACCAACCCCAACCAGCCACACCGGGAAGTAGGGATTTACCCTTATCCTGAAAAGGATCTCCATGGTGACTATAAAACTCCCTACCTCCTACTGTTAAAGGTGATCACTCTTTGCACACGTGAGCTCTTTTTCCTTCACTTTTTCTGTGTATTGACTTGAGCATCGGAGGGTTCATCGCCGGGATCTATCCCAGTGTCTCGAACATTTGTGCAGGTTTCAAGGGAGCACCAACAAGTCAACAAATCAGCAAGGCAGGAGAAGGGGTCAACCTGTGTGAGTTCCTCACGAACCTACAAATCTCATCTATTGTCTCCACACCAGATTCAGCAGCAACAGATTGGCGCCGTCTGTGGGAACTCACTTGACAAGCAATCTCGTCTTCCTCCTTCAACCCACGTTACTCCCAGCCATGCCTCCTAAGAAGAGACCCACAAACTCCAATTGAAGAACAACTTCTTCTCATCCTCCTCCTCCTCCTCCGCAGGGGGATCTCCCTTATCCCAACCAACCAACCCTACAGCTCGATAATCTGGCTCCGCAGTCCATCCAGCAGCCTTTGGGACCCCAGGCCGCAGTAGGGGAGCACTCTCGACAGAGCTGCCACAAGCATTCTGTCCATCAGGTTCGAGTCTCCATCCACAATGCCGACACCGATTCCATGGCTTCCTATACCCCCCCCTCGCTCCAAAGGATCTGCGAAACGTGATCAACAATTGGCAGACTGAGCACGGATCCGATCTCCGTACCCATCTGGAGGAGAGGAGTGCCCAAAGAGTCGAACCCTTACCACGAGCAGGCCAGGGACTGTTCACCATGCCAATCCAACTGAGGGGGGGTCCAACTCTCCCCGTAGATGAAGAGAGTCGCCCCAACATCACCCAAGATGGAGCCGCTCCCCGGCAGGCTGCCCTGCACCTCGAGCTCATCGTGATCAAGAGGCCCACGTCACACGAGTGGAATTCCAGCAATTCCAGGAGGCAGTCCTCCGGGCTCTCAACGCTGCCCCCAACAATGGCCGCATGGCTCCAAGTCCTCCGCTAGCTCCTTACCATCCTCATTGCTCCCGAAGCTCTAGGCCGGCTGTGATCCATCACCGCCCTTCTCCTGATCACCATCGCCGCTCCCGAAGTCCGCAACCTACTCTGAGTCACCCCCATTGCTCGGTCAGTCCACCTCCTACTCTGAGCCATCACTGGCACAGTCCCAGCCTTCCTCGACATGAGAATGAGTCTCGGGGCTCGGTCAGACAAGACCGAAGGGAGGACTCGGTCTACCGCCATCTCCACAAGATGGAGAGGCGCCTCGGCCAGCTCGACCAAGACAAGGGGCGACATGCAAGGGACCATCGTCCGAGCAGGCACCCATTCTCCCGTAACATTATGGAGACTCCAGTTCCCGACAACTTCAAGCCTCCACATTTCGAGACCTATACCGGGGAGTCAGACCCCGCAGATCACATTGAGAGTTTCATAACTCTCATGATGATCCACCATGCATCCGAATCCCTCCTTTGCAAGACCTTCCCAGCCACACTTAAGGGGCCGGCTCGGGAATGGTACTCTCAGCTCGCACCAGCATCTATCTTCTCCTTTGACCAGTTCGAGGGTCTTTTCCTCACGCATTTCATGAGCAGTCACCGTGCCGAGAAGACGAGCGACTCCCTACTGTTCCTCAGTCAAAAGAAGGGCGAACGACTGAGAGACTATGTCAAGCGCTTCACTACTGAAGCTAGGTCCATTGCTTCCTTGGAACCCTCGGTCGCCACCATCGCCTTCCAGTCCAACGTCCTTAATGCTAACCTCAGAGCATCCCTCGCCAAGAAGCCCCCTCGGGACTTTTCAGAGCTCCTGCTTCGGTGCGAAAAGTACATCCGAGCGGAAGAAGTTGTCTGCCGCCCCACTTTTGAGGCCTCGTCTTCTACGAACAAGCGTAAGGGTGCAGAAGAAGAAGGAGCTAAGAAGCTCCAAAAAGACAATGGGGGTCAGCGGCGTCCTCCTCCTCGGTTCGAGAAATTCACTCCGCTTAACGCGATTGTATCTGCCATCCTCAAGGAGATAGGGAACGATGGCCTCCTACCGCCTCCCCCAAGGATGAATACTCCGGGAAAGAAGAGGAACCGAAGTAAGTGGTGCTATTTTCATCGGGACCACAGGGCACGATATAGACGAATGTCGCGCCCTTAAAGACGAGATTGAGGCTCTCATCCAGAGAGGGCAGCTCACCCGGTTCGTAAGAAGGGACTGAGCTGATCTACCCCCGCCGCCTAGGGGGCTAACAGGCGAACTGAGCAGCACACTGAGACTCCGAAGGCTGAGGTAGAAGGCATCTTGCACCTGATACACGGAGGCCCAATGTAGGGAGATTCCAACTCCTCCCAAAAAGCCTTCGTAAGGGAGGTTAACTCCGTGCAAAGCCATCCTCCCCCAAAGGGCCTCGGAGTCCCAGTGACGTTCTCCGATAGGGACCTGGAGGGTGTCCGCATGCCCTACTGCGACGCCCTCGTCATCGATCTCCGAATGGCGAACTTCGAAGTTTGACGGGTCTTGGTAGACAACGGCAGCTCCGTCAACATCCTTTTCTTGGAGGCCTTCAAAGGCCTCCCACTATCGAGGGACCGGCTCAAGCCTGCAGGCTACACTCTCCACAGGTTCACTAGGGTCCCGATTACGGTCGAGGAAATTAAAACCCTCGACGTAACGGCTGGAAAGGCCCTGGCAACTCGCACGGAGCCAATGGACTTCATGGTGGTCGACGTCAAGGCCGTCTATAATGTTATCCTGGGTAGACCAGGTTTGGCCGCGCTTCAGGCCATCCCTTTAGCCTACCACATGAAAATAAAGTTCCCCACCCCGTCAGAAGTGGGAGAAGTGAGGGGAAGCCAAGAAGCGGCTCAGAAGTGCTATATGACCTTGATGGGAGGTCCGATTCTCTCTTTGGAAGTGCTTGAACTTTCTCAGGAAGGTGGCCAAACTATCTCCGAGCTCGTAGACGAATTGGAGGAAGTGACCTTCTTCAAAGAAGACACCACTAAGATGTTTTGCGTTAGCAAAACTCTCTCCCCCTCCATAAAGCAAGATATCTCCCGGTGCATACGGAAGAATCGCGACCTCTTCGCATGGACTGCAACAGACATGCCCAGGACCTCAGAGGAGCTCCCAATGCACTGTCTGAGCGTAACCCCTGGAGTCAAGCCTGTCCAATAGAAGAGACGAAAGTTTTCCCCTGAGAGGCAACAAGAGATCAAGACGGAGGTCGAGAAACTCCTCAACGCCCGCTTTATTCAGGAGGTAAACTACCCTGAGTGGCTCTCCAATATAGTGATGGTAAAAAAGGCCAATGGAAGTTGGAGAATATGCATTGACTTCACCGACCTCAACAAGGCATGCCCGAAGGACCCCTTTCCTCTTCCTAGCATCGACGCCCTAATTGATGCGACTTCCGGGCACGAGCTCCTTAGTTTTATGGACGTCTTCTCAGGGTACAACCAAATTAGAATGTTCCCTCTGGACATCCCGAAGACCTCGTTCGTGACAGACCAAGGTCTCTATTGCTACCGTGTTATGCACATCGGCTTGAAAAATGCGGGAGCTACCTATCAGAACCTGGTGAACAAGGTCTTCCGAGATCAGATTAGCCGAAACATGGAGGTCTACGTCGATGACATGCTGGTCAAAAGCACCCAAGGGAAAGAGCACACTCTCGACCTTCAAGAAGCCTTCGAGGTGCTCAGGAGGCATAATATGAGGCTAAACCCGAACAAGTGTGTGTTCGGTGTCTCATCGGGTAAATTTCTAGGAATTTATGGTCAGCCAGAGGGGCATAGAGGCCAACCTCGAGAAGATCCAAGCCATTCTCAAAATGGCTCCCCCCTCCAACGTCAAAGAGGTGCAGAGGCTCATAGGGAGCCTCGTCGCGATCAGGGCAATTCCTCTCTAAGTCCGGGGAAAAGTGCCTCCCCTTCTTCAAAGCCCTCACGGGGGCTAAAGGCTTTGAGTGGGGACAGCAGCAACAGGAGTCCTTTGACAAGCTCAAAGAGTATTTGGCCAACCCCCCGCTCCTGAGCAAGCCAGCACCTGGGGAGGTCCTCTACCTCTATATCGCAGCTTCGGAGCAGACGCTCAGTGTGGTCCTCGTAAGGGAGGAAGAGAAGACACAGAAGCCCATCTATTACGTGAGTAAGGTGCTCCGCAATGCAAAACTCCGTTATCCAAAGCTGGAGAAGATGGCTCTTGCCCTGGTCATGGCAGCCCGAAAGCTCTGCCCCTACTTCCAATCTCATTCGGTGGTCGTCCTTACCTGACCAACCGTTGAAACAAGTTCTCTACAAGCCTGAGACTTCCGAACGGCTCATGAAGTGGTCCATTGAGCTGAGTCAGCACAACATCAGCTACCAGCCCAGGATGCTAATAAAAGCGCAAGCTCTGGCCGAGTTCATCATGGAGAACACCATCCTCGACTCATGTGAGTCACCTGCCGACCCCTCCGTCTGGACCGACTATGTGGATGGATCCTCCTGCATCGATAGAAGCGGGGTCGGCATCATCCTAACTGGACCCGACGCCTTCATCCTCCAGTACTCCCTCCGCCTTAACTTCCCAGCATCAAACAATAAGGCAGAATATGAAGCCCTCATAGCGGGGCTCTGCTTGGCTCGCAATGCGGAGGCCGAGCACGTAAGCGTCTTCAGCGACTCCCAGTTGGTGGTCAATCAGGTGTCTGAGGAGTATGAGGCGAGAGACGACCGAATGGCTAGGTACTTGGCAAAGGTGAGGGAGCTTCTAGCTCTATTCAGAGATGTTCAACTCCAGCGGGTTCCCCGAGACGAAAACGTGCAAGCGGATACCCTCTCTAAGCTCGCCTCCTCGTCTCTCCAAGGTCTAGAACGGACCACCCTAATAGAAGTCCTTCTCAAACCAAGCATTGACGAAGATGGCTTGGAGCCAATGGAAGCCTACACCCTAACACTTGGGAAAAACTGGATGAAGCTCCTCCTTGAGTATCTCCGAGACGGAGTCCTCTCTGAAGATCCAAAAGAAGCAAGGAGGATCAGGACACGAGCAGAGCAGTACACACTCCTGGACGGGATCATGTACAAACGCTCTTACACCCAGGTCGATGGTCGGCCCTATCTGAGATGCCTCTCCCCGGAAGAAGCACTCTATGCCCTAAGAAAAGCCCATGATGGTCTATGTGGTGCGCACTTGGGAGCGAGATCCCTTGCCTAGAAGCTTTTGAACTACAGATACTTCTGGCCTATACTACTAAGTGATTCCGAGGAGTACGTCCACCAGTGCGACTCCTGCCAGAAGTTTGCCTCAATCCGTCACCTGCCCCAAGCACAAATTGCCTCTTTGGCAAGTCCAATCCCATTCGCAATGTGGGGGATAGATTTGCTCGGACCTTTCCCTCCGACACCAGGCCAGCTGAAGTTCTTTGTGGTAGCAATAGACTACTTCTCCAAGGGGATAGAGGCCGAACCTCTCAATGTTCACCGAGAACAAGGTGCAGAAGTTCTTTTGGAAGAACACTGTCTGTCGGTTTGGGTACCTCGCATTCTCGAAACTGACAACGGGACCCAATTTACGGGAGCTGCCTTCCACGACTTTTGCACTGACCTCGAGATTCAACAGCGGTTCTCTTCAGTGGCGCACCCCCAGTCCAACGGCCAAGCAGAGAACGCGAACCAACAAATCCTCTCAGGTTTGAAGAAAAGGCTCAACAAGTCCACTAAAGGGCTATGGGTCGAACAACTCCCCAATGTGCTTTGGAGCTATCGCACCACCAAAAGAACTCCGACGGGAGAGTCCCCTTTCAACCTCACATACAGAGCAGAAGCTCTTATCCCTTTGGAGGTGGATCTGCCTTCACCTCGACTCATAGCTTACAATGAGGCACAGAACGCGAACCAGCTTTGCAACTGCCTAGACCTCATTGACGAGATCTGCAAGAGAGCCACAATCTGCTAGTAGACCTACCGTCGTAGGATCACTCAAGCTTACAACAAGAGGGTACGACCCACCAACCTAAAGGAAGGGGACTTAGTGCTAAAAAAGTCATTAATTTCCGATCCAAGCAAAAGATGCAAGCTGGCACCCAATTGGGAAGGACCGTATATGGTCTCCAGAGTTATACGCTCGAGTGCGTATCAACTCGAAGACCCGGAGGGCAGGAAGATGCCAAGGACTTGGAATGCCGAGCACCTGATGAAGTACCGAGAGGGTGTCTAAACACCGCTCCAAGCAACTTCCTCAGGATTGCAAAAACATTACTTGTATCTTCTTTTTAATCAAAATATAAAGGCGGCCTGCAACTTAGAAGCGGCCGCCCGGTTGTTTTCAATAAAGTGAAATTTCTCCTTACAACTTCCCTATCTCTTGAGTAACCTAACTCTACCTAGCAAATTTTCTATTTTTGGGGTAGTCAAACTCTACTTCCAAAAAAAAATTTAAACGATGAGTTCGGAGTCCAACACAACGCTCGATTCCGCTTCAAATTACTCATACTTAAATGAGTAAGAAGTGGTTCGCCATTCGGAATTGCTCCTACAACCATTGACACTCTCCTAAAATGATGAGTTCGGAGTCCAACACTTGGCTCGATTCCGCTTCAAATTACTCGCTCTTAAACGAGTAAGAAGTGGTTCGCCATTCAGAATTTCTCCCACAACTGTTGACGCTCACTTAAAATGACGAGTTCGGAGTCAAACACTTGTCTCGATTCCGCTTCGAATTACTCACTCATAAGCGAGTAAGAAGTGGTTCACTATTTGGAATTGCTCTCACAACCGTTGACACTCTCTTAAAATAACCAGCTTGGAGTCCAACACTTGGTTCGACTCCGCTCTGAGCACTTGCATCCAAAGCAAGTAAAGAGTGAATCACCATTGCTCCGACAGCTGTTGACAACTACAAATGCCAGCAAAATGCGCAAGTTCACAAAAGAAGTATTATTACATTGAAGTTTGAGGAACAAGTCTAATTACAAGACCAACTACTCATCCTTACGACGCGGTACAAAACTTGAGAAGCAAAAAGTACAAGACTACAGAAAACTACTTCAACGTCTCTTAGGGGCGGGGATGCTTCGGTTTAGAGACACCCGGGGGCGACGAATGCTGTACTACCGACATCTCACCTCGGCGCTCGTCTCCAAGCCAGCAAGCTGAGATGCATCTTCTGCACTGCTTCTAACGGTAGCCCCAACAGACGCTCTGCTCGACGAAGCAGCCACCCCACTTTGTGCATCACCCGGGCTCCGATGGGTAACGGGCGAGCAAGTCGCGAGCTCGTAAAAAGAAATCCCTCTATCGCTCTCTTCCCGCGTGCACGAAGTGGTTCTAACATTGATCCACTCAGGTTGGGGCTTAAGACGAGCGACCTCCGCCTCAAGTTCAACGATTCATTCCTTCAGTAAGTCGTCCTTCACAGTTATCTTCAAGAGAGGCAGCCGCGCCGAGCCCGCACCACCAGAGCTGTCAGTGATAATTCGACGAAGATGAGTAACCTCAATGCTCTTGTCGACAGTCATCCTCTTCAGCTCGTCTCTCTTTGTCGTCAGCTTGTCCATCGCTGCTGACAACTCATCTCTCTCTGCCGTAAGCTCGTTCCTTGCTGCTATCAGTTCGTCTCTCTCTGCTGCCAGTTCATCTCTCTTTGCCGTCATCTTAGTCAGAGAATGACGGAGTCGCCTAAGCCTCAGGACGAGGTTAGAGGCTGTCGACGAACCATAATCATCGCCTTCGGGGGTCGTCTCCCTAAGCCTCTCTTCTAGCCGTTGGATCTCGAGGTCTCGACGGCCTAAGACTAGTCGCAGATGATTCCGCTCATGTTCTGCTCAGCGAAGCCCCCACTCAACTTCGTGAATCCGCTCTGGGCTCCTAGCGAGGCACAACTTCTTCACCCCTAGGCCAGCCTCGGGACGAATCACCTCGGTCACATAAGGCACTTCGGCGAGCTGCGTCACTTCGACGATCTGAAAATTTCAAAGTGAAACCGTGGAGAACACTTAGCCAAAACTTCAAGGCAAGGCGACGTGAACACTTAGCCAAATTTCAAAAATTTTGTGAACACTTAGGCAAAGCTTCAAGGCAAGGCGACGTGAACACTTAGCCAAATTTCGAAAATTTTGTGAACACTTAGCCAAATTTCGAAAATTTTGTGAACCCTTAGCCAAAACCTTAAGGCAAGGCAACACGAACACTTGGTCAAATTTAGAAAATTTGGTGAACACTTATCTCAATTTTGAAGCAAAAGCGACAGGGACACTTAGTCAAATTTCAAAAGTTCATTCATTCAAAAGAGCGGTGGCTAGTCCGCAATTAGGTGATACATCGCTGATAAAAAAAAGGAGAAGCAGTGAAAACTAAAATCAAGGCGCGACCTTTTTGCCGTGGCGGCTCGCAGCTGTGTGGTCGAACTCCTCTGGAGGAGCGACGATCGCAAGGGGGATAACCTCGGAGCCATGACCGTCGCCGATGACTTCGACCTCAGCATCCGCATCCTCGTCCCCACCTTCATCCTCATCTGACTCTTTATCGAAGCCTTCGATGTGGTCAGGGAAGAGGTGCCACCCAGAGCAGTCGACCTCAGGGAAGCGTTCGATCACTTGCTCGATGGCGCGAGCGTAGGCCTTGGCCATGTTGACCGTGAGGAACCCTTGGGCCTTCTCCATGGTTGCGGCTTCAGCCTCCTTCGCGGCCGCGATCTTGGCAGCTTCGACGGCTTCTGCCTGCTGCTTTGCCGCCACCTCCTTCTGCCGGAGCAGATCAGCCTCAATCTTCTTCACAAGGCCGTCAAGGTACTCCAACCTCGTCATCTTCCCGTTTGCTTCGACCATCAGCTTATCAAGCTCGTTCGCGATCCGAGCTTTCTCAGCTCGGGCTCTGTCGACCTCCTTCTTCAGGTCCTTCTCAAGTTTGGTGATCTTCTCCATGAGAAGACCGAAGTGACAGGTTATCTGCAGATAGAAGACAAGTTAGAAGACAAGTTAGAAGACAAGTTAGTAAGAAAACCAGACAGAAATACCCAAGTAATTCAACCAACAAGCGAAACCAAGCTACTCACTGATACCACTGCTCGGGCAATCTCGAGGGCATCGTCTCCCACACCGCCGGTGTCCATGGTGGCACGGTCCTTTGGCGTCGCCAGATGTTTGACGGCCTGCATACTCGACATCGAGTCATCGAAGAATCCATCCAACTTCCGGACCTGCCAGTTGGGAACGAAAATTTTTTTGTGTTCCTCGATCAGGAACACTTCAGCCTCAGCCGTCAGCAGAGCCGCCTCCATCCCTAGAGCGGCCGCCATCGGGAACTCGCCTACCTCGGCCGATACCGAGGTCGTCGCAGTCGCCACCTTCAGGGTCACCGTTGCCGAAGCCGATTCCTCTTGGACAGCACTAGCGACTGTCTTCGGCGCTTCGGGGAAGTCACCTTCGTGGCGACCCTCTTTCGCTTCTGCGGAGCCTTGCTACCGAGCGCTGCCCTCTGACCCAACACCGCTTCGTAATCCATAGTTTCTATGACAGAAGAAAGTATGGTTAAAATGCAAGTTAAAACCGAATAAGGAAAGAAAAACTAAAAAGGAAAACCGCATAATAGGGTCTATGCGGCTGAGCCCCTGTTGTGCTATCTAGCTACCTAAATAAATAGATAAACTAGACACAAATTAAAAATCTCGCAAGTGTACGAATCGTTTATAGAAGTGTAGCGGCAAGCAAGGGTCGATCCCACAGAGATTGTAGTACTTAACTCACTAATAAATAAAATAGAAAATAGAATCTTAAAGTGTTGATCTAAAAGTCTAAGGAAATGAAAGGATAAAAATCTAAATTAAATAGCATCACAAATTGAGTCACGAATATCTATTAAAGTAGTTGGGCATTGATTTCCACCTATAGTCAATAATGCGAAGTTGTATACTACTCCAATTGCTCATGTTTGTTCCTTTAAGGGCATGGTATCTACTCCTTAAAGTAATCTTTTCCTAAGCCAAGAATCAGGCATGGTATCTACTCTAATTCGTTTCTTTCCTTAAGTATTTAGCATGGTATCTACTAAGTTGCACTTAAAGAAAATATAAGAACAATGGAAACAAACAAACACTTGAAGTTCTAGAAATTGGTATCAGATCTAGATCCTTCAAGTTGATTAAACCAAGAACCCCGAAAGATTCCTTTGTTACAAGATATGAACACGAGATATGGGTCGTCTCAATATGCTCATATAACAGATTCAGATCTATACTACACAAACTTATAATCTCAGCTTCGGACCAGTCGACTTGTTGTCACCTCAGTCGACTGTCCTTAGGACTCTGAACAAGTTTGATTATTATAAATCTATTCCAATTCACTCAGGTTTAATCAATAAGTAATAGAGTAGTATTCAGAAGAATATAAACATTACATGACTACGATTTCAATCTACCCAACTATGGAAGTTAGTTCCACATAATAAACTTTTTATTGATTGATAAAATAGAATTCATGACTACAACAGAAATAAGACTCAAAGGAAGAATAGAAGAACACTGATTTGTATGGTGTTGAAATTGAGCCCAATCAGCAGTCGACTTGTTCTCCTTCTTGATGCTTGCTGTCGACGGTAAGTTCTTGTTGATGGATCCGGCCCCCTCTCTATCCTTGCCTCTTGGTTGATATTTATAGAACACGGCTAGAGAATTAGGGTTTGCACTTTTCTTTTATAGAAAGGTCCTCTTCTTTTTTATTTAATTCCTCCTTTTGATCTGCATTTTATTTCTTTCTCTTTTCTTCTTTCCTTCCTTATTTGCAAAGTTCCTGATTTCTTATCTTTTAACGCATAAGACTGAGTCCACCTTCTTAATTAATGATGAGTTGTTACATGCAGACGACCTGGGTTTGGATGAGGATGCATCTTCATATGTTCTTATCTTCTGACTCAGCCGACGACCAGTCGACTGTCTTGGGAAGCAGTCGACTGTGCCGAGCCCCATCAAACTCTCTGTCCAGTCGCCTGTTTGAAGAACCAGTCGACTGATTTCTGCTTTTCCCTGTATATCATCCTCTCAGTCTGTATTAGTCTGAAATCTTCTTCGTTTTGCTGCTTTTGGTTATTTCCTATGGAAAAGAGAAAAGAAGAGTAAAATACCACATATAAAGCATTTAAATGTCCAATTGCAATAAGATTATTACTCCTAAATGTGAATATTCTTGAGTCCATCAAATACCCCCAAACTTAGCTTTTGCTTGTCCTCAAGCAAACTAAAATTATGAACAAGGAAAAAATAATAGTACTCAACCCATCATACCAAGAATTCTCATTATGCAAGCATCAAAATTTTGCAATCAAAATTATAAATAATTTGCAAATAAAATAAAAACAAGTATACCCACTTTCTCTAGTGCAACTGTCTATTCATAACTCCAAACCCAACCACACTTGTCATGCAATTAATTATAGTTATAGTATGCATCTACCCAATCTGTGATTATCCCTTTTCTCTACTACAAACCGAGTAGCAAACTAGAGTTTTTTTTTTTAATTTTTTTAATTTTTTTAATTTTTTTTTCCAGGTTGTCACTTGCCTTTTTACGCGAATGCAAAACATTTGTGATGAATCCACCCGGTTACTCAACAAGTCACAAAATTTTAGTGCTTTGCATACTCATATTTCAAGTTGCCGTTTGACGTAAAGGTAAACATTGGTGATGAATACCCCTAGTTACTAAGCACTCAAAACATTGGAGTAGATTGACTTTATTCATATATATATTCTTTTCATTTTTACTCTATTTACTTAAACTCTGTTTAGGACTAGATCAAAGGGAATAATCACTAGAAAAAGCATCACAATTGTTTTCTTTTTATGTATAATCGCATGACTCATATAATTTTGTAAGGCATTATGAAACTCAACAATCCTAAAGTAAATAAGTATCCTTACTCTTACTTTATAAGAAATTGTCTATCCTAAAAAAAATCAAAAGACTCCAAATTTAACTAACTAATACCCCCAAACTTAGATGGAACATTGTCCTCAATGTTCGCGCAAAAACTTAAAATAGGCATGTGTTACCACCCAATTTGAAGGGAAAATAAAAAAAATAAAGAAATAACTAAAGAAATGAATAAAGGAAGAGAGTGTAAATACTCCCCTGAAAAATTGGGTTGCCTCCCAATAAGCGCCGTGTTTCCTGTCTTCAGCTAGACTTGATGAGTTGTGCAATGTATTGAATGGCTCGCGGCTCACAACTCATCTTATTATAAGGTTTTGTAGCGCCCCGATTTCCGAATACCGTGAAACCGTGACACGAGCCAAGATCTTTTCTTCAATTAGTCACAATACACAGAAAAAACAGGAGAATTTAAAACTTTTTATTCAATACACAATGTGTTACAAGTCTGAATAGTGTACAACTGTAATACTTTACAATGGAGTTACAATATTGCCTTTACATTTCTAAGTATTACAACCTTCACATCTTACATCAGAGTACTTCTTAACTAATACAGAATCAATACATATTTTGCAGCGGAACTAAACTTAATACTGACTCCTTGCTTTCCTTGCCTTGAGTCCTCTTGAATCTCGCCTTTGTACTTCGGCGATCCAGTACCTATGGAAGTGGGGACGTCAGTATTCACTGACGCTTAAAGGCTGATCATATAGCAGCGAATCTTCCAAACAATATACAAAATATAGCAATGGTGCTGGTGTAGTTTAAGTGTTCGTGAGTGCTATGGCTAGACTCTAATGTAATATTTAAATAGAACTAATTATACACAACCCGTTCCTGACAATACTCCATGACTCTGTGAGGTTGCAGAAGGGGTCAAGTCCCCCTATGCAGTCTGCTTATGGTGTCTCCGTTTTCCACTACTACCCGGCATGCCGGACCTCACTCGATCCCAGTATATCGGGCATCGTTCCAAAATTAAACCATAGAGTTTCGCAAGCGCAGGGCAGCGCGAAGCCTACCCTGTGGCACTTTCTGGGGTCTAGCAAGCGCAGGACTGCACCATGCATCCTGTGGCACCCCAGCCACGGTACTTCAGGAATTAACAGAGCGAGATACGCAACCCGTGCTCCCAACTTGTGAGACGCCACCGTACGTATCTCTTTGACAGGAAGGTACAACCCAATGTCACCACCTAAGGCCTCCCTCAAGGGACAAGTTGGTCGTAAGGTGCCCCCTACAACCAACTCCTCTCTCTTCGGCAAGGGTCTGAGCAAAATGACCTTTATAAGTCACTACCCTAATGATGTCCTTGACTCGACAATCCTAGGGACGACGATATTATAAACACAACATGCTGGGCCTTAAATTAGGCTTCGCAAGACAACTTTACTAGGCTGCTCAACCTAGACTTACCAGAATCCCTCAGGATCCGGTTTGTGGCTCATCGATCCCAGACTTTGGCCGTGCGAATATACACGCATGCCGCTATGTCTTGATGGTCGATAGTCCACAACGAACTGTGTACTAGCTAACAGCTATACACGAGTAACAACCACATACGAGCTAATATGCTACGTATGAAACGATAACTACCCACGAGCCAGGCGGGCCTCGTAGGAGACAACAACGTACATACAAGCCAAATAAGCCGAGTATGAGACCCACAGCTACGTACGGGCCAGTCGAGCCACGTACGAGCACAACCGTGTGCAAACAACCATACAGGTAATCAATCCTAGAAGCAACCAAGCGTGCTTACTAGCAACTCGATTTTCTATTATTAGAAGCAACAGAAGAATCTACTAATATTCTATGGTCGGTATCCCACTAAGGAAGAATCCGAAGGCGACCTAACGGCCTTTATCGGACCAACTATCACTAGTGGTCTTTCCAACCCTCATTACTTCAACCTATAGTGCCTTAAGTACGGCACACAATTGCAAGCATCTTCCTACGATCCATCTAATCGTATAACACGGCCACCATGATATTCCTATGTATGAATGTGATTAATGCTTATGCTTACATCGAGCTCATGCATGAAAAACACTATGACCTAGACATAAAGCCCACTATAGTCAAGTGTAGGTTACAAATTGATTATGAAAGCTTACTACTTATCATGACTAACCACCGCAACCCAATTAGTATAAACAAGCAACATTTCAAGGCATAGTAGGTAGTTCTACCACTACTCCTACAATCATTCTAAGCAAGTATTTGAACTTTAGCATGGTATACAACTTGCTCACCATCTAGACTAGCATGACATACAACTTACTTACAATTAAGCTAGCATGGCATACAACTTACTTGTAATCAAGCTAGCATGGCATAGGTCCATAATTAAACTAACATGGTATATCACATACCTATAATTAAGCTAACATGGTAAGTAACTTTATCATTGATCCTACAACGTCCTAGGCATAATTAATTAATCCAAGCATGGTAGGAAACTCTTAGATTGATTCCTACAACATTCTAAGCATAATTAATTAATCCAAGCATGGTAGGAAACTCTTAGAATTTGTCCTACATCATTCTAACATCATTAAGCATGCTAGATATTTTTAGAATAAATCCTACCATTAACTAAGCATGAAACATGATAGGATATTTTTAGAATACATCCTACAACATTTTAAGTATAAAAGCATGGTAGGAAACTCTTAGAATTTGTCCTACATCATTCTAACATCATTAAGCATGCTAGATATTTTTAGAATAAATCCTACCATTAACTAAGCATGAGAACATGGCTTCTAAGCATTTTTAGAAGTAATCCTAAACGTTAGTAGCACAAATATGGCTTCCAAATATTTTTAGGGATGATCCTACAACATTAGAAGCATGAATATGGCTTCTAAATATTTTTAGAAGTAATCCTACAATATTAGTAGCATGGAAATGGCTTCTAAACATTTTTAGAAGTAATCCTCACTACAACATATAGGGCTTTCTACAGCGGATTTATTATAGCATTTAAGCGTTAATGCTGTTGAAAGTGATCAATAATAGCATTCATGAAGAAAATGCTATCTTTATTTTATTTTGAAATTCACTCTTAGCTACGACAGCATTTTTGAAATGCTGTAGTTTTAATAGCATTTTGGAAATGCTATTATATTAGTAAATAAACTCAATAGCTAGGGGTAGAAAAGAAAATTCTAACTAAAAAAAATCCAAAACTATCTAACTCCTCAGCTCCTCCCCCGATCCAGATCAGAAAACCCTCTCCTCCACAAACCCTATTCCAGATCCAAAACCCTCTCTTCCCCGTCGCCCAATCCTTCTCTCCCTCGCCAGATCACGTCCACCGCTTTTTTCTCTCGCGCCATCGACCACTGCGCCGGGCTCTCTTCCCTGTTTCCCTATCCTTTTCCCTCCCGCCAGATCACGCCGACCGCTTCCTCTTCCTCTCGTGCCGTCGACCCCTAAGCCTTCAATTTGGGGTAACAATGAATTCATTGACGTATTCAGTAACTTTTATATGTATATTGTGCTATTACAATTGTTTTGTGACACTGATTTTTTGATCATCTACAATAAGTATATACTTTTCCACTGATTTCCCCTTCTGTTTCTCATTGTTGGTTTGAGAAATGCTCAGTTTTGTGTTACTTGTAAGAATTTTATTGTATAGATAACAAAGATGTGATTTCTTTTGTTTCTTTTGTAGCAAGCAAAGGCACATCTTCTAATCCTTTCTACTTTGTTATCTATACAATAACATACATCTACTTACTTGGAGCCAACATATATCAGTCCCAATTTTCAATTATTCATTTCCTTGACTATTACCTTCACATTTTCATATCCTCCATGTTTGTGTTCCAAATGAATTTTCTGTCCAATTTTATGTTCAATTGAATCAATGTCTATAGGGAATGCAAGGAACAGTATTGCACAAAGCAATTCTCACATCTTCAAAACATATGTATGCCTCAATTTATTTGATTTTAAAGTTCATTCTATCTGCATATACTTTTGGAGCTTATATCTGAAGGCAGGACTGTGAAAAAGTTGATAGAGAAGAAATATTTAGTTCAGGTGAGTGATTTACAATATATTGCTTTAGATTTTTTTTTATATAAATTTTAATGGCCCTAGACTTGCGAACTAAGCAGCTATACTTGCAAACTGAGCAGTTGCTTCCTTAATCTACTTGGATATCAATATATTAACTTACATAATATTTGGTTCTCTGTCTAGTCAAAACAAAACAATATTTAGTTTTCTGAAATTAATGTAAAGGTAAAACATCTTATCATTAGTTTGAAATTTGAATGTCAACCTAATTTTGCAAATTTTTTTGACAGACAAAGGGTGGGGACGTACATAATTAGTTTTGCAATTAATATTAACCTTGTCTGGGCTTTGCTTTTGCTTTCTAAAGCAATTAAGCTCCATTTCAAATTGCAGTTTAATTTTTTTTCTAAGATACTCTTTATAATTACATTTCAAATGATTAGGTGATGCAGGACATCAATCTTCTTAGTGATCAGCACTAGAAAGATGTTCTCCCAGATAAACAATCAATTTCTATAGCTATAAAATTTGATAGTGAGGTTTTCATCTAATTTTGGATTTGCAGATTGTTGATCCTGCTGCAATCAATGTTTTAGTTGATAAAGTTCTTGCAAACAATCCCAAGCAACTTGAACAATATCGAGGCGGCAAGACTAAGTAATATTTTGACTTTGGTCTCTTCATTCATCTAATAATTTGTTGTATCAATTGTAGATTCTTGCATATTATGGTGGTGCTTTATTCTTGTCCAATTTGAGCCCTATTGGGTCTGGACATGGCTCCTTGATCCCTAAATAGGTCAGCCTCTATTGAAACTCATTGGTCATGTGTATAAGAAAGTTACGAATGAAGAATGTTTTTCTTGAGGTTGCCAACAGGTTTATAGGCAAGGAGAGGGAAGCCAAACTCTCCATTGAAGCCCTTCTTCGTCAACAGCCTTCAACAAGATCAGAAAGCCCTCTACATCGCGATGAACGGAGGTATTCTTCTATCCCTCTTCTTACATATCCTATATGTGATTATCATGATGTTCATGGTCTCAGGGTTCATGTAAATAACTATATTACAACACACCCATTACTACTGCTGCTACTAAAACTTGGTTGGTTCTAAAATATAGTGCCTTAAATTCTAAAATTATTTTTTGTCTTTTCACTATTAATTTACTCTTACTGAAAATATATCAGCATGTAGCTTGGATCTACATAAAAATAACCACATCTCATGGTTTTGCTCTTTGAGTTTCTTAAATTTATTCAGAATATAATCTGTTTAGTTAGGAGCACATAATAAAAATCATGATTGCTAAGCTTTACCATTTTACTTGTTTACCGGTTGGATCCTTATATGTGGTGTGAGCTATGAAAGATGATAGTCAGGATATATTGATGCAATATTTCATATTATGGATAGAGTTATGCCATAGGAAACTTAGTAGAATGGGATTATTAGGTACTTGCTTACCCTATATTACATGTATAATTGATCATGACAGTAAAATCTTCATTTCTAGTTATTGCCTTATATTCAGCGTTCCTGTCATGCATCATTGATCGATTTATAGGTTGCAGATCATGCATTATTGACTGACTGCGCTTATTGCAGTCTCAAATACAACTTTGCTGTCATGCATCATTGATCGATTTATAGGTTGCAGATCATGCATTATTGACTGACTGCGCTTATTGCAGTCTCATATACAGTTACGTGTTTTATTGAAGCAGAGAGAATTGATGCAAAAAGAACAGAAAAGAAGGTTATCACATCAGTGTGGTGTGTTACTCTAATGTTAATTGATGTTATCTAGCAGTTACATTTTTCTCCCCTTAAGAAATTATGATATCATTGTTTTTTGAACTCTGGTTGCAAACTTGTTTTCTACATCATTTGTTGCAGAGGCCTGAGTCTGAGAACCACCAAGAAGTGAAGCCATGCAGAAGTATGGGAATGCGAAATGGCTAGGAAAGTGAAGAGGATATTTTAAGGTAACTTTAGTAGGGTTATCGATCCATACTGCTGTCATTAGGTAACTTTAGTTATGAAATTTCCATACTACTGTCATCAGGTTACTTTTGTTAGGAAATTGTATTTAACAATTTTATGAAATTTTCTACCATCCAATTCCATGAAACTTCAGTTGATAATTAAGACTTCTGCATAACATATTCTTGAACAAGTATTATATTTTTGTGTATGATCTGGATGAAATTTTGAAACAGGTCCATTTTTAAATTTTCTAAATTATTGGAGTTGCTAATAATGAGAATAATTTTGAATCTAGACATAGATAATTGTGCATTTTTAAAATTTCTAAACTATGAAAAACAGGTCCCATGTTTCAATTTTCTGATTATCAAGATGGAAATATCTCGAGTCCATGCTCCATTAATCACATTTACCTCTCTTAGCCTTGGACCTTTTGGCTGCACATGCTGAAGCCAGCTTACAGCTTACAGTTCTTTATTTTTTTCATAGTCAGTGTGAGCTACTACTAAGTATTTACTAACTACTATTATTTCACTCTATGAATGAGTCTGAATTAGTAACTACTATCATTTTGCCCTTTTGTGCTATTTATTTTAAATTTTATTGTTCAGTGAATTTCTTCCATTCAATTCACATGTGCAAATGCTTTGGATTCGTCGTTCGCTTAACCTTTCTTGCATGTACACCACGTTCCTGAGTGGGCTTGCTAGGAGGTTTTACTTCCTGCTCAATATACAAATCAATAAAAGGATAAATAAGGCAATGATAAACTACACAAAATCAATGTTCTAGGAATCACCACAATTATGAATTGGACTTGCTCATCAAATCTTACCTCTCTGTTATGTGTAAATTACTCACTGATGTAACCCAGGTGACCAAAAAGAGATTTAGAGAGTGAAGAATAGCAAACTTCCATCATCTGTCAGCTTTTGAAAGGCTATAGTGATGCTTGTACACTTAATTGATACATAGTAAACTATACCCATCACATTTCCAATACGTGTCAGGTTTTCTATGATATCCTCTTGGTTTTAGGAAGCCCTACAAGAAATTTCATTTTAAAAAGCCCAAAATAAATTGTATATTTTATATAAATAAGCCTCTTTTTGAAATGGGGATGTGACTAAGTAGAGTAAAATATCATACTGAAGATGCATTGTTGTGAGTGTGTGATAATAAAGAACTATATCTTGCTATATTAGGTCATTAATTTTTGTATATTGGATTTTCTTCTGAGTTTTTTCCTGAAATCTCCAGGAGGCAGCAGCATTGGCTGCGACAGAAGTGGCATTCATACTTCAGTCTAGGATTGGAAGCAGCCTGCAGTTTACCATTGCTCCAGATTCTCCTACAACTCCTGCTGAACAAGAGTAACGTCTATAATAGGATTCCTGAGTATGTTAGACTCACAACTTTCCCTCCTTCCTGAGTTTTTCGGTTTCTCATTGCAACACGTTTTGGTTATCAGGCTTAGGGGGCAAAGGACCCTTTCCCCATCGGTGTACATTTCTCTTGTCAAAATTTCCCTTGTAAAACCCAAAAACTTTTTCAAGCATGATGTATATAATGAGTGACACATTATGTGAAGTTATCTATGAAAAGTGTATTGCAAATGGTAATGTTTGTCATATCCTTGGCACTCTGACCTTGTGTCTGTGTATTCTGTATTCGAATATTGTTGAATTTGTCGTAGCTCTGCACTAAAGTGGTGGTATGTTTTGGTGAGCTGATGCAATTCCTTTCTTACCTGATAGAGTTCTTAAATGCAGTTTTTAAATGCAGGCAGGAAGATTGAAGGATCATTTTTTCTGTGTAACAATGCTGCTGCCTTTTTTATTGTTTCTTTTTTTAGGAGAACATGTGGTAACATAAGGTAGCGCAATTTAAACTCCAATCCTTCTGTCCACTGCTATAAGAAGCTTTGTCAGTGTTCTACACTAATCGTTGTGAGCAAAAGAATTACATCAGAGGCTTAGACAAAACATATTATTAATCAGTAGCGTTTCCTAGTTTCTATAGCGTTTCCTAGTTTCTATAGCGTTTTACAAACGCTATAGATTCTATAGCGTTTCCGAAAAGCTATAGATTCTATAGCGTTTTGTAAAAACGCTATAGAAACTATAGCGTTTACAAAACGCTATAGTTTCTATAGCGTTTTGTAAAAACGCTATAGACTTACTATAGCGGGCCTTTTGATAGCGTTTGTAAAACGCTATCGTAGGTCTACTATAGCATTTTATGAATGCTATCAAATGTCATATTTGTTGTAGTGCCTACAACATTAGTAGTAAAAAATGGCTTCTAAATATTTTTAGAAGTAATCCTACAACATTAGTAGTATAAAAATGGCTTCTAAATATTTTTAGAAGTAATCCTACAACATTAGTAGTATAAAAATGGCTTCTAAACATTTTTAGAAGTAATCCTACAACATTAGTAGTATAAAAATGGCTTCTAAATATTTTTAGAAGCAATCCTACAACATTTTGCTACTACTACTACTCCTATTTTAATCAAAACATAATTATCTACTACTACTACTACAACATACAACTTACTACTATTACTACTACTTCATTCTCATAAAAAAAATCACAACATACAACTTACTACTATTACTACTACTTCATTCTCATAAAAATCATAACATACAACTTACTACTATTGCTACTACCTTATTAATCAACATACATGCTACTACTACTTCATTTTATTACATACTACTACTTATTATTTTAGCTTACTACTACTTAGTTGCTTACTAATCTTTGTTATTACTAGTGATAAAAAGAGATCATTTTTATTTTATTTTACTTTACAACTAGTAAAAAGAAAAGATCCCCTTTTTTTTGTATGTAGCTACAATTAGTGATCAAACATAAAAGAGAAGCTCTTTTTTAATTAACTACAACTAGTGATTAAAGTAGAAAGAAAGATCTTTTTAATTAGCTACTACTAGTGATTAAAATAAAAAGAAAGATCTTCTTAATTAGCTACAACTAGTGATTAAAATAAAAGAAAGATCTTTTTAATTAGCTACAACTAGTGATCAAAATAAAAAGAAAGATCTTTTTAATTAGCTACAACTAGTGATTAAAATAAAAAAAAAGATCTTCTTAATTAGCTACAACTAGTGATTAAAATAAAAGAAAGATCTTTTTAATTAGCTACAACTAGTGATCAAAATAAAAAGAAAGATCTTTTTAATTAGCTACAACTAGTGATTAAAATAAAAAGAAAGATCTTTTTAATTAGCTACAACTAGTGATCAAAATAAAAAGAAAGATCTTTTTAATAGAACATAAGTTTTTATTTTTAGTCCAAGTTCCATAAAGAGTCTTACAACCCACAATGGTTGTAAAATGAATGTTCATATGCTTATGTGTATTGTCCTACAACCAACAATGGTTGTATGTCCAACATTATGCAATATGTGAGTTCTTTGTCCAATAACATACAAACAATAATAAAGTTTTGATCTTTGTATGTTTAGTAGTTACTACTACTACTTTATTACTTTACTTTTACTTCTTACTACATTCTCACACAACAATACACCCAACAAAACTCAAAGAAAACAAAACAAGAGGGTAAGAAGAAGAAGTCAAAACAACAAACAAAGAAAGAACATGAAGAAACCCCCACCTTCCTTTCTTGTAGGAAGGACTTGCTATGCTCCTTCTCCTTCCCCTAGCTTTTTAGAAGTCTTCTAACACCCTACAAAACAAAACTCTCAAGTTAACCTAAGGTTCTCTCTTTCTTTTCCTTTCCTTTCTTTCTTTCCTTTTGTTTTCTAAAATGAGAGAAGTGATGAAAGGAGGGGGTATTTATAGGTGGAGGAGAAGGTGGATAGTGCAAATATGCATGCACACAAGTGCAAAAAGGCCCTCCCATGAATTATGGGCCGGCCATGCCCCTAGGGGAGGTAGGGTGAGGTGGAGGGAGGTGTTATGTGGTGGAGGTGTGATGTGGGAGAGATGTTTTCTAGTAGGGGTTTTTTTTGCTTAATCTTCTTATGCATACATAAACCCTAGATTAAGCCTCTTAATCGAACCCTAACCCTCTAATTAGGTTGTTATAACAAGGTAAACACCTAGTCCAAAAATACACAACACACAATTTGTATAATGCACTAATCGACATACTACTCGTACGTGCGCATATGTGTCCGTATACCGGAAAATCTTCGCATAATCCGTATAAAAATAGTTAAATCCCGGAAATAATAATAAAATAAATTTTATTATTAGTTCGGAAGATCACGGTGTCAATTTGATACAATACGGATATATACTGACCGATATCTGGATACAGATAATGTCTAGGAGCAAACCGGGTAAAAATCACCAAAATTTTCTAATTTTGGAATTAAAACAAAATAATAATAAAATAATAATAAAATAATAATTTATATACGGTAATATCCGTCCGGGATATTACAGGTTTCCCCCTCTGCCCATTCACCTTGAACGTTTGATTTTTTGTCAACGCTCTATGTGGGGAAACCTCTGCAACAATGTCTGGACCGTACCATCTTGACATAAGCCTATCTGCAATGGTCCACCTTAGTGCACCGTTGTGTTCTTGCAAGACTCTCTGCAGCCTTGCTTCTTCATGCATGCTCAATTTTTCAGTAGCTGTCACAGGTAATGTCTGGTTTTCCCCCAAATATTCATGTAGTGGCTTCAGCTCCTCATCTGGTGTCCTGGTAGCAGTCGACTTGTCCTGTTCATAAGTCGACTTGTCCTGTTCACCAGTCGACTTGTCCTGGAAAACACAAGTGTTATCAGATACCAACTTTTCAAATGCAGGTGCAAGCTTACCTGAATATGACTTTGGAGTTTCAAGGTGATGTACTGTCTCTGCAATCCTCCAGTCATCGTATTCCATTTCAACCTGAGATAGTAGTGGAGGGTGGGTAATTGTTTCTTGTAATGGATCAACACTATGTTCCTGCAATGTTTGGTCATAACTTTCCTGAACCACATCAACATTATAACATTCATGATCATCGTGTGGAAATTGTGGTGCAGCAAACATTTTACACTCAATCCCTTCCTCTAGTGTTGTCCTTGATTGGAGCTGTTCGTCTCCTCTAGGGTTAGGTATGGTTTGTGATGGGAATTCTCCTGTCCTTCTTTCACTTATCTCCGTAGCAATTTGACCAATTTGAAATTCCAATTTTTGAATGGCCTGTCCTTGTTGATTGCTTGTTTGCTGTTGCTGTTGGAGTAATTGAAGAATGGTTGATTCGAAATCCAACTTCTTCTGTTCTTGTGCTGGCCTATCATACCCATTCCCACCCTGGAATTGCTGCGTATGCCCTGGTGCGAATTGATTGCCTTGATGGTTTTGCCACCCTGGGTTATACGTGTTTGAAAAAGGGTTGTTCTGGGGAGGGTGCATTTCCTGTTCTACGTAGTTTGCGTGCTCCTGATCTGCGAAAGAAAACATGGGACATGAATTAGTTGTATGATGAGAATGAAAACAAATTGCACAAATTTCTTTTGGTTGGCTTTTTATGCCTCCCAACGTTGAATTCACAAGCATATCAATCTTTTTGTTCATGGTTTCCATTTGTAATTGCATTTATTATTATGAGAAATTTCGTATACTCCCTATTTTTTCGAAAGACCCCTCCTTGTAGAGAATTGTTGTGAGTTCTCGCTGAGTTCTTCAAATAGCTCTATGGCCTCCTCAGCACTCTTCCTCATCAACATTCCATTGCAACCTGCATCTACAATTTCTTTGTTAGCGTCATTTAAACCCTCATAAAAAGATTGTACCTGATTATCCTTAGGTATGTTGTGCGTAGGACACTTGAGAAGCTTGTTTTTGAAGTCCTTCCACGCCTCGAAGAATAAATTGCCATCTTTTTGTTGGAAAAGTAGAATTTCCCTTTTTAGTTGTCTGGTCTTCTGAGCTGGAAAGAACTCCTTCAAGAATTTTGTTGCCAATTGCTCCCATGACTGAATTGATCCTGGTTCCAAAGAATTATACCACAATTTAGCATTAAGTTTTAATGAAAATGGAAACAAGATTAACCTGATTTGTTCGGGGGTAAGCCCTTGGATGCTTTGTGTCCTACAAAGATCAAAGAAGTCTTGCAGATGTAGGTGCGGATCTTCATCTAGTCTACCATTGAAGTGGGGAACCATGATGAGTAATTGAGGTGATAGATGCATATTCCCTGTGACATTAGGTTGAAAAGCTATGCAAGACGGTTGCTCAATATTCTTTGGAATGAATTTGTCTTGCATTGGTACTCGATTTAATACATTCTCACCCATTGTTGCTTTTGAAAGAAAATCCTCTGTACAGTCGACTGATCCGTGGGGACAGTCGACTTATCTGAATCTGCAGAATGTAATCTAAAAGAAAATATAAGAAAAGAAGAAAATAAATAAATAAATAAATAAATAAATAAAAAGAAAAAGATTTGTATTGATTTTGCAAGTTAAAATACTAAACAATCCCCGGCAACGGCGCCAAAAACTTGTTGTGCTATCTAGCTACCTAAATAAATAGATAAACTAGACACAAATTAAAAACCTCGCAAGTGTACGAATCGTTTATAGAAGCGTAGCGGCAAGCAAGGGTCGATCCCACAGAGATTGTAGTACTTAACTCACTAATAAATAAAATAGAAAATAGAATCTTAAAGTGTTGATCTAAAAGTCTAAGGAAATGAAAGGATAAAAATCTAAATTAAATAGCATCACAAATTGAGTCACGAATATCTATTAAAGTAGTTGGGCATTGATTTCCACCTATAGTCAATAATGCTAAGTTGTATACTACTCCAATTGCTCATGTTTGTTCCTTTAAGGGCATGGTATCTACTCCTTAAAGTAATGTTTCCCTAAGCCAAGAATCAGGCATGGTATCTACTCTAATTCGTTTCTTTCCTTAAGTATTTAGCATGGTATCTACTAAGTTGCACTTAAAGAAAACATAAGAACAATGGAAACGAACAAACACTTGAAGTTCTAGAAATTGGTATCAGATCTAGATCCTTCAAGTTGATTAAACCAAGAACCCCGAAAGATTCCTTTGTTACAAGATATGAACACGAGATACGGGTCGTCTCAATATGCTCATATAACAGATTCAGATCTATACTACACAAACTTATAATCTCAGCTTCGGACCAGTCGACTTGCTGTCACCTCAGTCGACTGTCCTTAGGACTCTGAACAAGATTATTATAAATCTATTCCAATTCACTCAGGTTTAATCAATAAGTAATAGAGTAGTATTCAGAAGAATATAAACATTACATGACTACGGTTTCAATCTACCCAACTATGGAAGTTAGTTCCACATAATAAACTTTTTATTGATTGATAAAATAGAATTCATGACTACAATAGAAATAAGACTCAAAGGAAGAACAGAAGAACACTGATTTGTATGGTGTTGAAATTGAGCCTAATCAGCAGTCGACTTGTTCTCCTTCTTGATGCTTGCTGTCGACGGTAAGTTCTTGTTGATGGATCCGGCCCCCTCTCTATCCTTGCCTCTTGGTTGATATTTATAGAACACGGCTAGAGAATTAGGGTTTGCACTTTTCTTTTATAGAAAGGTCCTCTTCTTTTTTATTTAATTCCTCCTTTTGATCTGTATTTTATTTCTTTCTCTTTTCTTCTTTCCTTCCTTATTTGCAAAGTTCCTGATTTCTTATCTTTTAACGCATAAGACTGAGTCCACCTTCTTAATTAATGACGAGTTGTTACATGCAGACGACCTGGGTTTGGATGAGGATGCATCTTCATATGTTCTTATCCTCTGACTCCGCCGACGACCAGTCGACTGTCTTGGGAAGCAGTCGACTGTGCCGAGCCCCATCAAACTCTCTGTCCAGTCGCCTGTTTGAAGAACCAGTCGACTGATCTCTGCTTTTCCCTGTATATCATCCTCTCAGTCTGTATTAGTCTGGAATCTGCTTCGTTTTGCTGCTTTTGGTTGTTTCCTATGGAAAAGAGAAAAGAAGAGTAAAATACCACATATAAAGCATTTAAATGTCCAATTGCAATAAGATTATTACTCCTAAATGTGAATATTCTTGAGTCCATCAGCCCCCCGTGAAGAGCGCCTCCGCTGTCAGGTCCCTCCAATCGAACTTCGGACGGTCGAGGAGGACCGGGACCATTTCTTCTTCGTTGGGGTAGAGCACCGGAAGCTCTCTCACCCTCTTCGTTACTTCTTCAACCCAATCCAAGGGGATACACCACGGCTCGCGACTCCGGATGGTGAAGTATTTATCTTGCCATTTTTTTATTGAGTCAGGGTAGCTGACAAGCTGAGCACCGTGCCTCGGGGCCAAATAGTACCTGAACTCCGACTTGTGCTGCTGATGGAGCCGGTACAGCATTCGAAGTACCTTTAGATCCGGCTCGATCTCGACCGCTTGGCAATGGAGGGCGAATCCGTTGATAACCCTCCACCCATTTGACATGAGCTGGATGGGGCTGACACCGAACCACCGCAAGACTTGGACGGCAAAGGGGTGGAGTGGCAGGCGCGCTCCGGCAATGAAGGCATCGACCGGCCAGAAGCACATATTCACCGGCATCGGCAAATTGGCCCTCACCCCGGGACCTGGCAGCATCAGCTCGAACTCTTCAGGGATCTGAAAACATTCCCGGATCGCCACCAAGTTCGCCTCGTTGAGGATCGAGATGGTGTCTTCGACTTCTGAAGTCTCCCTCGCGGCGTTCTCCTCAAAACTCTGCCCCCTTCCGTATATGATATGTTCGGCATGTTCCTCCGGAAGTTCCCGAACCCTGTGTAGCCCTGTCAGGACGCCTGGCAGTCTCCCAAACTCCCTCATCCTGCTCAGGTTCTCCACTATACTCTCCACTACCACCGAAGCAGGAGCTTCGGCTCCTTTGCCCCTGTTGACAAGAGGAAGCTAGCTCGGAGACGGTTCGTCAACAGCAGAAGGGGAGGGCTCTGTTGTAACACCCCGAATTCCAAATAGAACTGAATTCGAGATTCCACAGGATCTTTACTTCACTTCGTACAATTTTACAGGAAAGTTAAAAATTTTACTTTACATCAGAGTTACAAATGAATCTTTACACTTTACAGCGGAAGCAAAATTACAACATTTACATGAATGAAAGTACAACAACATTTGAATAATCTCTAAGCATCAGTTCTTCCTTAATCTTTATCATGCCATTTGTCCTGCATACAAAACTATGGGTACGTCAGTTTATTCAACCAACGAATATTATACACAGCCATCCTCTCTATGCCGGAAACAGTATAATGATTTTCCATACTTAACAAACACAAACTTGTTCACAATCAAACTAAGGGGAATATCCTATTGATGTCGTGTTGTGATTGTGCATTTAGTCCTTAATGCAGTTATTTATATTATATGACACTAATGCGCACTTGTTCGGAATCTATGCATCCCATACTACATAGGTCCGAGGGCAAGCCTCTTATTCGTTCTTCATCTTGTAGGGTTCAATCCCTCGTCATGACTTAATCTACTACTGTAACTACGGTAAGTATCCTAGATTTTCTATAAGTAACGAGCTCATGTACAGACAACCTGGAGGGGAATCCCACGTCATGTCACGACGCATCGTGATGACAACCTATGGACAATTCAGCCTCCGTCATGGCACACGATCCTCTCGCAGTCACCAAACACCCCACAAGCGTCGCCAAAATCCTGATAATTCCGGAGTAGTGCCCACGTCATGTCACGACGCATCGTGAAGACAAACTATGAATCACCCACATCATAGACTCGAGGCCCTCATACTTGTGTTTTTCTCTCACTTTCATCACATCTTCACTATGTACTAGTCCTTAACTTAATGAAATCATGAACAAAATCAATCTCTTAGGGTCCGCACTCTCACTAACACCGGTCTTATTTCTTTCATTTCACAATGACCCAAACTTGGTCTTTTCAATTCAATTATCATATCTCATTTCTTTCAATTACCAGTGTGAGTCTTGGCTACACCCTAATTTTTAATTTCAATTCACAATTCACATATTGAGTTTGTCATGCTCAAGAAGAATTCTCTTTTCCAATTAGACAATTTCCAATCTTTTCATGAATCGATTATCATACATATAGTTCAATTGTAAATCATGCATGTCAATAACCAACATTTATTCCCACATTAAGATCATATTACGAAAATATCTAGTCAAAGTGAATATTCACAAAATCACTATTGTCACACTACTCTTCTGACAAAATAACCCATACAAAATCACAATTATATTTTTCTTTCCATCAATTTTGCTTTTTAACGTTTATATTAATCACCTCATGAAATCACGCATTTTAATGAAATTATAAAGGTAAGAAACAATAGCTTCGAATACAATTTCACCTCAAAAATACACTTTATTTTAGTCCAATAACTCCCAATTAATTTTCATAGGTTGTATTTGATTTTAGAATAATAAAGGTATTTTTTTCGGAATTTTTATACATCAAGAAAGCCCCCAAAAAATCAATTTGTCAAAAAAATGTATTCTAGCTATAACCAAAATTGAACCCGCAACCTTAGAGAAGACAACCCCACGCGCTAGCCACTCGGCCGAATGTGCGCTAGCGATATGAAGAGGGATCAGAAAGTGTTATACTCTCTGTTCGGTATTGGTTAATTTTTTTTTGTCGCACATAAAAGAAGGTGGACAAAGGGTATCGAACCAGCGACCCTCGAAACCACACACCCACGCTACAGTAGCGCCAGAGCGACCGACCACTTGAGCTATAGGCTCAGGTTGTCATAAATACAATTCGAAATCTATTCATCTCGACTCTCTGTTTCATTAAATAATTTCGATGTTCAAAAGCTCTTATCTTCATTTTACTTGCACAAAATGTCATGTAAATCTCCAGAATACTAATTTCATCTTAAATTAACACTCCAGTATTTTAAAAATAAGTTTCTCACTAATAAAACATACATTTTTCATACAATAATTTAAATTCTATACTACTCTTTCCATATTTCAATTTGACAATTCTCAAACACAAATTTGGTATTTATAAATCATATTATAATTATAAATCCCTGTTTTCCCTCTTTCATTAACCCAATGCATAGGACAAATTTATACATTAGGACCAATATCACAATAGTTCATTTAGTGCATAAAACAATAATTTCATCCACTAGCCAATTCATACTCAATTTCTGATGGAACTGCGATGAATCCCAGGAACACGGATTGGTGTGCGTATCAATCATAAAAGTTTAACAGATTTAATACGTGATCTAACCCTTTATAGCGGAATCTAGGGTTCACGAATTATACCTGCGATGAGAAGAAGACGATAGTTTCTAGCAACTTCGAGCCGTCTGCGACCCCAAGATCTTCTGCACGTATTCCTTCCTCGGGTTGGACGTCGTGTGGGCGACGATCTCCCAACCTTTCTTCTCCTTGGCTGACCTCTCTTTCTCTCCTTACGTGAATCACGAATTTAGAGAAAAAGTCTTATATCTCAGATCATCAATGACGGCCAGAGAATAGAGGATATATATAAGGCTACGGCAGGGACCATGAGGAGAAACTAGGGTTAGGTCTCCTAACGAATCTGGGTATCCCGTGTTTAGCCCGAACACACAACTCAGGCCCATTAACAATAGCTCGGTCTACTAAAGAGCTATTATTGCACTACCTTCCTAATCCCAAATTATATTTATGGGCTCCTTTTATTATATGCTCGTTCACCTCCCCATGTTAAGATATCGAATGTCCATCGATCAAATTAAGTTACTGACAACTATATTGATCAACATCTTTTATCCTTAAGTAGTACCACTCAACTTTATTTGTCATGTCGGATGTAATCCACCTGCAGGGTTTACATGACAATCCCTATGAGCTCCTTAAGGGGACATCATCAACCCGACGTATCGGGACATGGATTCCTTTTACAATCAATAGCCCATCATACATACAATGCTATTACCCAATTCATAGAGGTTGTTGATCCATAATGAATCTTACTCTTTTATGAGTCAAAGTAATGCACACTGCATATACATGTCTGTTATTATATCTGGATTAAGAGCATAAGCATCCATAATAACAGAGGTGTTTGTTCTCTTTTGTAGTCAGTACAAAGAGAACAACCTCAAGTGGTCCTGTTCAATACACACAAAGTGTACTAGTGTAAACCTATAGTCAAGATAGACTAATACCAGATTACACTACAACCTTTCCAATGGATTATCCAAGTCCGTCTAGGTTGTGAACTATTTATATATTCCATAGGGAACTGATAATATGATCTTCTGTGTGTCACCTCACACCATATTATCAACCTTATAGAATATCAGATACTTGCATTAATATTATAATAAACACAATATGCAAACATATGCCCATATGATTCTCATTCAAAAAAAATAAGGAAATAAAGTTAATACAAAAGTGATGCTTTCGGTATATAACCCTAACAATCTCCCACTTATACTCAAAGCATTGCTTTTCAGTATACTGTTACAAATCTCCCACTTATACTTAAAGCCATGCTGCTACACATCTGACTCCCATTCCCTCAACATGACTATCAAAAACCTTAGCTGGTAAGCTCTTAGTGAAGGGATCAGTTAGGTTGTCTGCTGATGCTATCTTGATCACAGCAACTTTTCCTTTCTTTACGAAATCTCGTATCAGGTGGTACTTACGCTCAATGTGTTTATTTGCCTTATGGGCTCGTGGTTCCTTCGAATTTGCAACTGCACCACTATTATTACAATAAAGTGTAATAGCCTTAGGCAAATTAGGTACCACATCCAAGTCCAATAGGAAATTTCTGAACCAAACCGCTTCTTTGGCTGCCTCAGAGGCTGCCACATACTCGGCTTCCATGGTAGAATCAGCAATACATTTTTGTTTGATACTCCTCCATATAGTGGCTCCACCTCCCAAAGTAAATACATAACCTGAGGTTGATTTCCTGGAATCCCTATCTGACTGAAAATCTGAGTCTGTATACCCCAAGGCAACTAAACTATCTGCCTGGTAAACTAGCATGTAATCTTTAGTCCTTTTCAGGTACTTCAAAATATGCTTTACGGCAGTCCAGTGCTCTTGTCCTGGGTTAGACTGATATCTGCTAACCATGCCAACGGCAAAGCAGATATCTGGTCTCGTACATAGCATTGCATACATTAAGCTTCCTACTGCTGAAGCATAAGGAACTGCTTTCATGTTCTCTATCACTTTAGGTGTCCTCGGACACTGCTCCTTTGATAGGGCAATTCCATGCCTAAAAGGTACGAAACCTTTCTTAGAATTTTGCATGCTAAACGAGTTAGTATAGTATCGATATAGGAAGCTTGGGACAAGCCCAACATCCTTTTCTTGCGATCTCGTAGAACTTTGATCCCATGGATGTGACCTACTTCTCCCAAGTCCTTCATATCAAACTGTTTGGATAACCATACCCTTACGTTAGATAATACCTTCACATTGTTTCCAATGAGCAAGATGTCATCCACGTAAAGTACTAGGAATACCATTACGTTTCTGTCACACTTTTTGTATACACACGATTCATCTTGACATTGATCAAATCCATAGGATTTTATCACCTGATCAAAACATATGTTCCAAGATCTGGAAGCTTGCCTAAGTCCATAAATGGACTTCTTGAGCTTACAAATAAGATGCTCTTGGCCCTTTTAATGAACCCGTCTGGTTGCTTCATATAGATGTCTTCCTCAAGACTTCCATTAAGGAAAGCTGTCTTGACATCCATTTGCCAAATCTCATAATCAAGATGAGCTGCAATAGATAAAAGAATCCGGATAGACTTAAGCATGGCTACTGGCGAAAAAGTTTCCTCATAATCGATACCCTCTCTTTGAGTAAAACCTTTTCCAACAAGCCGAGCTTTAAAGGTTTCAACCTTACCGTCTGATCCAATTTTTCTCTTATAGACCCACTTGCATCCAATGGCTTTTACACCAATAGGTGGTTCTACAAGATCCCAGACTTGATTAGAATCCATAGATTCTATTTCAGATATCATTGCTTTTTGCCAAGACTCTGCATCTTTATCTTGGAGTGCTTCATTGTAGGTACAGGGATCATAATCTTGTTCCTCAGGGACAAAGTCTGACGACTCTCCCAAGAACATATATCTATCAGGTTGTATCATAACCCTCCCACTACGACGAGGCACTATCGGTTGTGGTGTAACATTTGTGACACGTTGTGTAGTTACTGGTGGTACATCCTGTTGTACTGTTGGTACTGAAGTATTTGGTGTCTCACCTCTCAGTTCTTCTAGAACAGCTCTACTTATGGGTTTATGGTTCATCACATAGTCTTCCTCTAAGAATCGAGCATTGGTGCTAACAATGACCTTCTGATCCTTAGGACTATAAAATAAACCTCCTTTCGTTCCTCTTGGATAGCCTACAAACAAGCATACTTCTGTACGAGATTCCAACTTATCGGCTTTCCCATTCAGCACGTGTGCTAGACTATCCCAAATCCGAACATGTTTCAGACTAGGCTTACACCCAGTCCACAGTTCTGTGGGAGTAATTGGTACTGACTTAGAAGGAACCAAGTTCAAAATATAAGCTGCAGTTTCTAAGGCATATCCCCAAAACGAATCTGGTAAATCTGAATAACTCATCATTGATCTAACCATCTCCATAAGAGTCCTATTCCTTCTTTCTGCTACACCATTCTGTTGGGGTGTTCCAGGTGCTGATAATTGGGATGTAATCCCAGCCTCTGACAAATAGTCCCTAAACTTCCCAAAGAGATACTCGCCACCACGATCTGAACGTAATGACTTGATCATTTTCCATGACGTTTCTCCGTTTTTGCCTTGTGCTCTTTGAATTTCTCAAAGCACTCAGACTTACGGCGCATCAAATAAATATATCCATACCTTGAATAATCGTCAGTAAATGTGACAAAATATTCAAAGCCACCTCTAGCCTGGACAGTCATGGGTCCACACAAATCAGAATGAACCAATTCCAACACATCTTTGGCCCTATACCCCTTTGCCTTGAAAGGCCTTTTGGTCATTTTACCTACCAAACAGGATTCATAGACTGGTAGTGCCTCCACTTCCAATGAACTCAAAGGTCCATCTTTAACCAGTCTTTGAATCCTTCTTAGGTTAACATGCCCCAATCGCAAGTGCCAAAGATATGTTTGGTTCATACAAGAAGGTTCTTTTCTCTTATTTATGTTAGAAGACATATTATTCATTTCCATAAGTTGCATCGTGGGCGAAATAGGATTAATGACATATAGATTATCAACCAATGCACCAGAACAGATAAAATGCTTATTTTTTCTAATAACAATATTGTCATTAAAATAAACTGAATATCCATCCTTAACTAGCATGGAAACAGAAATTAAATTCCTTCTAAGTGAAGGTGCATAAAGACAATCTCTCAATGTCAAAGACTTATTTCTACCAAAAGATAAAATAACATCTCCTATTGCAACGGCCGCTACTCTTATAGCGTCACCCATAAACAAGCATATCTCTCCATCACTAAGCCGTCTGGTTTCCTGGAACCCCTGCAATGTATTGCAGACATGATTAGTGGCTCCTATATCTACACACCAGGTGCCGGTAGATAACACCGCTAAACATGTTTCAACAACTAGTAAATGAGATATACCTTCTTTGTTCTTTTGTTTGAGAAGTGGACAGTCAGTCTTCCAATGTCCTGACCCTTTGCACTTGAAACACTTGCCTTTCGGCTTTTTCACAGCGCCTTGAGGTCCCATGCCCTTCTTTGCTGAGTTTACTTGTTTCTGAACTTTCTTCTTCTTACCACCTTTCGGCTTAGAAGTAGAGTCCTTTTCAGTCACATAAACATGGGCATTTTGCTTGAAGAGAGCTTCAGCATCCTGTAGTTCTTTTGCAAGTTCTGCCAAACTATACAACCTTTTGTTCATATTGTAATTAAGGCAAAACGAGTCAAAACTTTTAGGCAGAGTCCCGAGAATGATATCGACCTGGGTTTCCCCATCGATTTCAGCACCAAGGATCTCCATCTCATTTAGATGACCCATCATCTTGAGAACATGATCCCTTACTGGTGTCCCCTCAGCCATAGATGCATTCATCAAACTCTTCATAGCAAATTGCCTAGCTGCTCTACTCTGATGTCCGAAGAGTTCCTTAAGGTTGTACATCATATCATAAGCTGTGGGCATGGCCTGATGCTGATGCTGCAGTACATTTGACATAGATGCCAAAATGTAACACCGAGCCATCTCATCTGCCTTATTCCACTTCTTATAAGCCTCTTTGACCTCTTCATCAGAGTTAGCATCAGGCTTAGGTGGGCATACTTCATTGAGTACAAATTTGTACTCTTCAGCAGCTAAGACAATATCCAAGTTACGTTTCCAGTCAATATAATTAGGTCCAGTAAGTTTGTTTTCTTTAAGAATCACCATAAGTGGACTGAAAAAACCCATTTTTGAAATCCTGAGAATCACATAAAAAAAATTATGTAGGGCAAAACTTTTTGAATTAATTAAATATTGATTCCCTCAAAACAATAAAAAAAATTCACCAACACCTTAAACACCATGAATTTAGCATGCCACGATAGTATGGACGTATACAAATTCAATATTTGTTCAAGTAGGTTTTTCCTATTAATTTTACTATCATGTCAACACAACTTTATGACAAATAAAATTAATCTGTTGGTCTTGCTCTGGTCCTACAAATAATAGCAGTGACTCCGATGGGGAGGATACCATTATTTGTATCTAAGTGTATACCATTGCTTAATACTAAGTCCATTATCTTGTATTGAGTTCCTTCAGATGGAGAAGTGAACACATACTAGGTAACTTTCTACAATTATCCCTAAGGAAGTTTGTACTGGTGATCCATAATTATACTCATCTGATATGGAGGAAAACACTAAAGCCAACACGCAAGTATAATTATATCACCTACAAACCAGCAATGGAGACCGTGGGATTCATGTTAAATGAATTCCCTCTCTCACTTAGTTATTTAACAATGAGGGTTTTTCTACTAGTTAATTTATGTCCATGTTGTCCATTATTAATGTGATCCTAGTTTTTTTTTTCAAAAAAAAAAATCACAAAATAATAAACATGCATAATCAGAATAAGCAATAATGGCAATAAATTTGAAAATAAATATCCAACTATTATGGCCATCTTTCCTGATTCTTCCCCGACTGTGCGAATCCCAAATCTGACCCTGCGTGGAGCTATCCGGGGTTCGACCTTTATTCATCGAAAACCATCTGTCGATCTCTGGACTGCCTAAAAACAGCATCTCCTCCGGCGTCAGAAACAGCCACCACCGCCATCACGATCGATCGAAAAAAAATAAAAATAAAATAAAATTAAAATTACATCAATCCTATGCCTCCCGAAGGAGTTCACACATAATCTAGATTGAAAAATTAAATTTATAAGCACGATCAACCCTCGTGATATTAATTACATCCACAAAACAACAACAACACAATAATTACATCCACAAAACAACAACAACACAAACAAAACATGCATTGGACCATAATAGTTGGATCTAAGATGCCTGTAAAACCGAGTTAGAACAGATCTACATCTACCGACTATCATACAACACAAGTTTTATTGGACAACATGGATGTAACAATCAATACGCAGATCCAATACCGGCTCTGATACCAATTGATGGAACAGCGGTGATTCCCAGGAACATGGATTGGTGTGCGTATCGATCATAAAAGCTTAACAGATTTAATACGTGATCTAACCCTTTATAGCAGAATCTAGGGTTCACGAATTATACCTGCGATGAGAAGAAGACGATAGTTTCTAGCAACTTCGAGCCGTCTGCGACCCCAAGATCTTCTGCACGTATTCCTTCCTCGGGTTGGACGTCGTGTGGGCGACGATCTCCCAACCTTTCTTCTCCTTGGCTGACCTCTCTTTCTCTCCTTACGTGAATCACGAATTTAGAGAAAAAATCTTATATCTCAGATCATCAATGACGGCCAGAGAATAGAGGATATATATAAGGCTACGGCAGGGACCATGAGGAGAAACTAGGGTTAGGTCTCCTAACGAATCTGGGTATCCCGTGTTTAGCCCGAACACACAACTCAGGCCCATTAACAATAGCTCGGTCTACTAAAGAGCTATTGTTGCACTACCTTCCTAATCCCAAATTATATTTATGGGCTCCTTTTATTATATGCTCGTTCACCTCCCCATGTTAAGATATCGAATGTCCATCGATCAAATTAAGTTACTGACAACTATTGATCAACATCTTTTATCCTTAAGTAGTACCACTCAACTTTATTTGTCATGTCGGATGTAATCCACCTGCAGGGTTTACATGACAATCCCTATGAGCTCCTTAAGGGGACATCATCAACCCGACGTATCGGGATATGGATTCCTTTTACAATCAACAGCCCATCATACATACAATGCTATTACCCAATTCATAGAGGTTGTTGATCCATAATGAATCTCACTCTTTTATGAGTCAAAGTAATGCACACTGCATATACATGTCTGTTATTATATCTGGATTAAGAGCATAAGCATCCATAATAACAGAGGTGTTTGTTCTCTTTTGTAGTCAGTACAAAGAGAACAACCTCAAGTGGTCATGTTCAATACACACAAAGTGTACTAGTGTAAACCTATAGTCAAGATAGACTAATACCAGATTACACTACAACCTTTCCAATGGATTATCCAAGTCCGTCTAGGTTGTGAACTATTTATATATTCCATAGGGAACTGATAATATGATCTTCTGTGTGGCACCTCACACCATATTATCAACCTTATAGAATATCAGACACTTGCATTAATATTATAATAAACACAATATGCAAACATATGCCCATATGATTCTCATTCAAAAAAAATAAGGAAATATAGTTAATACAAAAGTGATGCTTTCAGTATATAACCCTAACAATTTCTACATTATCATAATCCCAATTTAACATTTCCATAACTACAAAGCAATTTGTGCTACAACATTAAGATTCGTGACAAGTTAACATACAATCTACCAAGCATTAATTATATCATCTAATAAGTCCTTTTTCAAATTTAATGTACTCTTATTAGTTTCTTTCATGCAAATTAAGTCATCATTCCTAGCATGGTGACTAGAATTAGAAGTAAGGAAAATCACCCACCTAATTTGGAGAGAAAACCCACAAAACAACTCCTAGAATGAAAGAGCCTTTTTCCTCCTAGTTTGAGCTTGCCCAAAGAGTACTTCTCCTCCTTGCTTGAGTGCAAACCGAGCCTTCTTGATGTGTTGCCGGCCTCCTTGAAATGCAAGCACACTCAACTCTCAATCTTTTATTCTCACTCTCTACCAATGCAACAATCTACTACTAATGATTATTTTCTTTCACTATAGGTTTGATGAATGAGAAGTGTAAGGATAATTACGCTGGGGGGGAGGGGGGGTATTTATACAAGAATTTGGGGCAAATAGAAGGCTATGATTGATCTAGGAGTTAAGAAACAAGAGCTAGGATTAAATGGGAAGTTGTAGTAACCAACCATGACCACAAAACCACCTCCCACAAACTCCACTCTCTCTTTTTCCCTCCCATTCCTATCCGGCCTCAAAAGGAACAAGCACAAACACGTGCTAGTGCAATGCACGTATCTCTAAAGCCCCCTATTCTAAAAAGTTGTACATTTATTTTTTATAAAAAAGTCTATAAAATTGTCTACACTACAAGTTCTAAGAATTAAAAGAGACAATAAATTGATGGGCTTTTATTTAGTGGGCCAAAATAGTCTATATTTAAAATAAATTAGATTGGGCTCAAAATAAAGGAATACTTATGCTCGTTTAAAAATAGGCTTTTAATAAAACAATAGAAAAGACATATATACATATGTATACTCATTTGTTTATGTAATGAAAATAATTATAAAAATTTATACCACAAGATTGCACGTGCACAATACGTACAAATTAATAATACAAAATAATAATTTTTATAAATGAAAATTCAGGGCATTAGATCTGAACTTGGGGGGAGGGTAGACATTTGCTAAAAAATAAACTAAGTGTTAAGTTACCTTGAAGTGACAGCTGCGGTCGGAAAGATCACCGGAAAACGGTCAGTCGTCGCCGGAAGCCCTTGTTAGTAAAAATAGTCGCCTGAGTAAAAAAACTGAGAAGTGAACAAATAAGGGGGGGATGAAGCCTTATAGAGGTGGCACACAAAACGAGGATAATGGGATCCAAAAACCCAACAGTTTGGCCCATTTACCAAAAAACGACAAAGGAGTTTTACCACCTCATTAATGGCCAACGGTCAAATGGTCAAAAGTCCAACGGTCAAACGACCAACTGTCATCCACGAACTGTCGACGGGTCATCTTGGACTTCGGCACGCCTCACCGAGCGTTCTTGGCACCGACGCTCAAACGTGAGAAAAAAAATCTCACTTGGAATTCGGCACACCTCGCCGAGCGTTCTTGGCACCGACGCTCAAACGTAAGAAAAAATCTCACTTGGACTTCGGCACACCTCGCGGAGCGTTCTTGGCACTGACGCTCAAACGTGAGAAAAAATCTCACTTGGACTTCGGCATGCTTCGCCAAGCGTTCTTGGCACTGATGCTCAAACGTGAGAAAAAATCTCACTTGGACTTCGGCACACCTCACCGAGCGTTCTTGGCACCGACGCTCAAACGTGAGAAAAAATCTCACTTGGACTTCGGCGCGCTTCGCCGAGCATTCTTGGCACCGACGCTCAAACGTCAGAAAAAATCTCACTTGGACTTCGGCATGCTTCTCCGAGCGTTCTTGCCACTGATGCTCAAACATGGGGAAAATGGCTTGTTCGGACTTCGGCAAGCCTCGCTGAACCTCTTTTGACACGTGTCGCCACCTCGAAGCACCTCTGGACCTCGGTAAGGGACTCCGAACCTCCCTCGACTTTGGCCTACTTCCTAACACGCGTCAGCTCCCTGAGGTGATTGACGGGGGGTCGGCAACATTGCCGAGGGTCCTTGCCACCGACCCCAGAATAGGGAAAATCAGCTTTCATGCAACCATAGCCATTGGATCTCCCCGAAATTCGCGCTCGAAGCTGATGAGTGGCTCAGATTGTGCCACGTCATAATTGGGTAATTAAAAATTGAATTTTATTTATTAATTCAAATTATTTATTCAAACAATTGCGAAACAATGATTAAAAATACGGGAAAAGTAGTTAAAAATTCTAGAAAATATCTATAAATTTAGAGGAACATTTTTGGACCCTGGATAAATAAATATGGGCTATAATGTTTGATTATTGCTGCCGAAAAGCAAATCATCGTTTGGCAAAATTGAATGAATGGTCCGAAAAAATAATATAGAATTGAGAAAAATTACCAAAAAATCTAGAAGAGCCCAAAAGCAAACTTGGGTACGCTGCCAGCTTAGAAAAGCAACATCACCCCTCAGACAAGATTTGAACACCCGTTGAGAACTCCGATAAAGCCTTATACACCATTAAAACAACAAAACTACTCCTGCAAGGCTGTAACACAGTCTTTGGGAGTGGGGGGCTCGTGATATGGCTAAAAATGGGGTTAAATCGGAACCGTTCAAAGTGGGCACGAATCTTGAAGTCGTAGGGGCAGGATGGTAATTTCATCTGCAGACGGGTCTAAATCGGGTACCGGGCCTCTTCCCTTAGACCCGCTAGCCCGTGAACGGATCTGGTAGACAAAGAACGGGTCTCAACCCGTTAGGGACCAGTCAAATAGAATAGGAGCAAATCCTACTTTGTCCAATCTTAAGGAGATGGTTGTAACCAACCCCAACCAGCCACATCGAGAAGTAGGGATTTACCCTTACCCTAAAAAGGATCTCCATGGCGACTATAAAAACCCCCCTACCTCCTATTGTTAAAGGTGATCACTCTTTGCACACGTGAGCTCTTTTCCCTTCACTTTTTCTGTGTGTTGACTTGAGCATTGGAGGGTTCGTCGCCGGGATCCATCCCGGTGTCTCTGTAACACCCCGAATTCCAAAATACAACTGAATTCGAGTTCCACAGGATCTTTACACTTCTTTCGTACAATTTTACAAGGAAATAAAAACTTTTCTTTTATCAGAGTTACATTTACACTTGTACATTATCACAGCGGAAGCAATATTATAATAAATTACATGAAACAATATTTAACTCAATCCTGCGCAGCATGTATAATTCAACTGTCAAGCATCTTTGCCCTGCATATAAAACTGTGGGTGCGTCAGTTCATTCAACTGACAAAATATTATACACAGCCATCCTCTCTATGCCGGAAACAATATAATGATTCTCATTTCTTAACAAATCACAAACTTGTCACAAACAGAACTAAAGGGTTGTCATGTTGTGAATGTGCACTTAGTCCTTAATACAATTATTTATATTATATTACACTAATGCGCACTTGTTCAGATTCTATGCATCCCATACTACATAGGTCCGAGGGCAAGCCCTTAATCGTTCTTCATCTTATAGGGTTCAATCCCTCGCCATGACTTAGTATACTACTGTAACTACGGTAAGTATCCTAGATGTTTTCTGACCTATGAACTCATGTCTAGGCGCCCTGGAGGGAATCCCAATGCACTGACACATGACTCATCATGCAGGCATCCTGTGGTAATTCAGCTCCTACCATAGACATGACACCACCCGCAGTCGTTAAACACCCCACAAGCGTCGCCACCGAGACGGTACTCTGGAGCAGTATCCACGCCCTATCATGACTCATCATGGGACATCCTGTGAATACTCTCATGCCGGCAATCCAATGGCCCTCATACTCAATATTTTTCTCTTACTTTCATCACATTTTCACTATGTATCTAATCCTTAGTTTAATTGAATCATGAATAAAAAATCAATTTCTTAGAATGTAGCACTCCCACTATACCAGTCTTATTCATTCAATTTCGCATGACCCAACCTTGGTCTTCTCATTTCAAATTCCATTTCAATTCATTTCTCTGCTGGTATAAGGCTTGGCTATACACTAATTATCAATTTCAACTCATAATTACAATGTCATACCCATAAGAGTTTTTCATGATTAATCACCCTTCATGTTTCAAAAGCAAAGTATTCATGTATTCACATACCCATCACAATCCATAATTCAATGCATAAATACTTGAAAACTGAAATCCTTCAAACGTGTCACATTCACTAGTTTATAAGGCCACATAATTTTATTTCAATCCATTCCAATTCCACAGTTCACATTTTCAATACGTTTCACAATTCACACCTTTCAAATTTCTCATTACCAAAATCTCATTTTAAACCCTTTAAACAATCCATTCAATTTTCTTAAAGAAACAGTTTAAGTTAATAAATACAGTGTTCCTTTTGTAAAAATAGTCTCACTCACACAAAGCCTCAGGTTATAGAGATTCTCTCCCAAAATACAGATATCATTTAAACTTCAGGATAGTCGACTGATAACCCTGACCAGTCGGCTGTTCAACGAGTTTCTAAAGCTCGAGAATAATTAGTGAAGTCGAATGTCTCATATGGCCAGTCAGCTGTTCCGCTATTAAACTCAAAATGAAAACGTTTGGGGCAGTCGACTATTACAATAGTCGGTCGACTGTTCCGTACAAAATTCGAACTAAATTTTTTTTCCTGACCAGTCGACTGTTTCAATGTGATCGGTCGACTGTACTACTGGTTTCCCAATTCTCAAAAAGTGTTTTCAGTTCCTTTTTCTTCCCTTTTTGAAACATAACTTTCCAGATTAAAACTACATTCAATTCCCCCATAACGAATATTTTTAAAGGTGTTTTTCACTCTTTTAAAACATGCAATTAGCCATAGTTTGTATTTTATGAATACCATTTCGACATTTGAAAACCAATACATAATTGTTCATAACCAAGGATGGTTTCTCACACATAATTCACCACAATGATGTTTGTTTACACAGTGATAACTAAGATATTTTTTGAGCACAAAAATCAACTTGATAAGCGAGCAAAAACTTCTATTTTTATTAATTAATCTACACATGATGTATTCATTTATTTATATGCAAAGGGACATTCTTTATCGTTTATTCAAATTTCCACATGATGTATAAAGCATGGAAATTTTCATTACATCTATTAACAATCATTTCAATCGATTTGACTTTACACACTAGTATTTTTAATCAATCAACACACATTTCTAATTAACGATTTTCTTCTAATTAGAAAAACATGTATTTCATTTCAACTAGTATTTGATAATAATAATTCAATCATCATTTCCTAGCATGAGTTCTACTCTAGAAGTCATGAGAAACACCCACCTTTTGAAGAAAACCAATTAAGAAAAAATCTCCTAGAGCCTCCTAGATTGCAAGCGAGTGCCTTTTCCTCCTAGATTGCAATGCACGACTTCTCCTCCTTGCTCCTTGCTACAAACCGAGAGTACCAAGTGATGCGCTCACACTCAACTCACAATAATATATATATCTCTCCTATGTAATTGTTCTCTCCTATCAATAGATTACTAATGTAAAAATACAAATAAATAGGAGGGGTATTTATACTAATTTTGAAGTAGATTGGAGGGCTAGGATTAGTTGGATAGTTATAGGATGAAGGGCTAGGATAGAAGTAGGAGCTATAGCAACCACCCACACACAAAATAACTACCCATGAACACATACCCACACTCTCCATCTCTCCAAGCACAAAACCGGCCCCAAATATGCTGTGCATTGCATACTACGTGCTTCGCACGTACCACATAGTCCTCTATGTAGAAGTTGTACAATTTAATTAATTAAAATTGTTCACTACATGACAAGTGTGGCTAATTAATTAATTAATTAAATTGATGGACTTCATAAATAGTGGGCTTAAGCTTATGGGCCAAGACAATAAATTAATAATTAATTAAAGTGGGCTAAAACAAATAAAATAGTGTTTTAGGCTTTAGAATTTGGCTTTTATAAAAATAAAGGAAAGGAAAAAATAATTGTTCATACTACCAAAAGAAATTTTGTATATAAAAATAGATAAATAATATACACATGAAATTTGCACGTGCACAACACGTGAAAAATCAATATCTTATTAGAATGAAAGCTTAGGGTATTACAGTCTCGAAAGTTTGTGCAGGTTTCAAGGGAGCACCAAGGAGTCAACAAATCAGCAAGGCAGGAGAAGGGGTCAACCTGTGTGAGTTCCTCCCAAAACCTACAAATCTCATCTATTGCCCCTACACCAGATTCAGCGGCAATAATTACTTATATTTGTACTTATTTCAAATGAATTCTAAATTTTAATGCAAATTATATTTTTGTTATAAAGCCTATTTTATTTTGTTATCTTGATCCTATTGGATTTTAATATCCATTTTCTTATTGGATAATCCAATACCCAATAACCCATACCATAACCCTATTTATATAAATACCCTAAACCTAACCTAACCCTACCTCTACTATTTTAACCTATTACCCAGCTGCCTCTTCTTTTCATCCTCCATCCTGTTCGTCTCTCTCCATCCCCCGCACACTCTGCATCGTGATTCAGCCAGCGACCAGTCACCTCGACGTCGCGGCAGACCCGACGCCCCCTCAAAAGCCAGTCAGCCTCTGCCATTCACCCCATCGTCTTCCTCTCTCCCTCACCTCAACAACAGATGACACCCCGATGCTCCCCTGGTTGCGCCGCCTCTCTTCGTCGACACGCGGCAAGTAGTCGTCGGCAGCACCAAGGAACCCCGACGCCGCGACTAGATGTGCTCCTCTCCGACGACAACAGCAACGCCCAACCAGTGCATACACTAGCCTTGTGCTTCCCTCCCTCTCCGACGCAGCCACATTGGCCTACAGTGCCGCCGGTTCCCCTGGCTGCCGCCGACAGCCTCGCCGTGCCCTCTGCAGTGACCTCCAGTCACTGTTGTGCCCCTCCAGTCGCCGACCGCAGCATAGCCAAAGCACCGTTGTGGTTAATCATGGGTTTTGATCATGTCGATTGTGAGCCGTCCATTCGATCAAATCTTGATCTCTTGATCCTGGCCGTCCAATTCTCTGATCATCTTGATCATCATGATCATGTCCACTATGGTTTTGATCCTGGTCGTCCGATCCTCCATTTGATCATCACCAAGCCATTGGATCTAGGTCATCCGATCGTTAATCATCGCGATCGTGATCATCGTCTCCATCATCATCAAGATCTTGATCTCGACCGTCGGATCTCTCTTGATCACCGTGATCGTGATCATCATCTTGATCTTCGGTCTTCGATCTTGATCTTGATCTTCGATCTCAGCCATCCGATCGACCGATCACACTTGATCTCGACCATTGATCGTCTCGTTCGTCTTCTACTTGGTTAGCTAAACATTTGATTCAGTTTTTGTCCTTTTTCATCAATCGTCAATCATGGTATATTTACTCTTTTGGTACTCTTCTAATTCTTATATATTTTATGTTCGATCTCGACCGTTGGATTTGCTTGATCTTCAACTTGATCATCATCTTGATCATTGAGATCTGTGCTTGTGTTCGTGGTTGCGATCGTGATCATGTATTCGTGTTTGGTTCGTGATCCGAGTATTGAGTTCGCCGCTCGGGATCCATTTCCGTTATTCTTCCGTCGGATTCACCCCTAAGGCAAGTATCTCTTGTACATTTCGTTTTCTAGTACAAGCACTTTCTTAAAAATACTGCAAATAGTTTGTGAATGTGACTCTTATTTATTTATCGTTGATGATCTCATATTTCTCCTTATATATTACATGATCTAAGATTCACAACCCTTCGTTGATACACTTGTTCACAACTAGTAAAATTTTGATTCATTTCATACAAAAAGTGTTCGAGATGGTTTCTGTTTCTGTCTTGCCTTGCTGTTTCGACCCCGATAAAACTAAAATCTGAACTTGAGCCCTGAATATGAAATGTAGCCCTAAGTGTCTAGTTGCCGATAACATCCGGAAATTTTGAATTCTGAGTTATGGTCTAGGAGATATCGTAGTTTTACTGCTGCTGTGTTGGTAGTTGCAATTTCACAAAAAACTGCTGCACCTTTTTAGTTTACAATTATTTTAACTATTCTACCAGTAAGTAAATGACTTGAAATTTTGCATGATGATACTAGACACCCTAGAGAACATTCTCTAATTATCTTAGATTTAATTAATGATGTTTCAACCCTGTTTCATATGTATAAACTCAGTTTTACAAATTCTGGCTGAGCACAAATGCCGTATAGTTTGCTATTTTGACGCATGTTACCACAACTTTTATGTACCTTAATTATATGCGTTGGAACCGGACAGGAGTCTAGTTTTTAGAAATTCTAACGGATCCACATTTTCTATCTTGTAGAAACAGGAATCCTAGTTTTGGTGCAGCAACGTCATGTTGTCCAGGTTTGAGATTCTCGTTGTTCTTGATACTTTGATTGGTTTTGACCTTCGAACATATATCCTACTTAGCCTAGACTTGTTCCATGTTCTTGCTTATGTTTACTTGAATTGTTTCGCACACTTTCATGCTTGCATGATGATAATAATAAATAATAAGCCGGGGTTTAAGGGAAAGACCATAGTAGTGGACAATAGAGGTAAGTGTACTCGAAAGGGGGCCCGTGTTTCCCAATACTTGGTTCATGAGCTTGTTGTATCTTAATGGATTCATGGAGCCATTACTTGGCTCATGAACTTGTAGGATTCATGAACCTACTATGTGGTTCTTGAACTTGTTAGTGGATTCACGAACTTGTTTCGTGAACTTGTTATTTTATTTTCCGATTCATGAACCATGCTTGATTGATACTTGATGCCTGAGTATACCGCCCTATAAAATCTACCACTAGGCCTAAACGAAATTGTATTGACTGTAGCAACTATGTGATAAAAGGATGGCACATGAAGTGCTACCTAGATAGTAATAACTACAGGACTTGACACATGATAATTAAACATGATATATGCTTACTTGATACTTGATGACATGATACATGAGACTTAATACTTGAGCATAATACTTGATACTTGCTACTTGATACTTGTACTTGACAACTTGACACATTTGATTTGTTACTTGTTACTCGACACTTGTACGTGATAGTTATTACTTGATGCTTGATACCATTACATGTTCACTAGCCACTTGTTCTATTACTAGTATTTGTTATCCAATCTTGTCACTCGAGTTGTCTTCCTTGCTAGCTAATTTTTTGAATCTCCACTACTTGTTGCATCCCTATTATATTCTTGATTCCAAATCTTGTTCCATATTTCTTGTACTTGTTTTTACTATTTACGGCCCTAACTTGCACTAAGCACGTTTATCTTGTTTTCTTTATTTTCCCCTTTTTATATTTTTACAAGCAGACATTAGAGACGAATTGCCTGCTAAAATTGGTGAGCAGACGTTCTAGGCTTTGCTTGGGGAAAACTTTCTTTAATCATTTTTATTTTGTATTTGAGTTATTTTATTTGTTGTTGCTTGACACTTGTAACGGGCTTAGGTTTCTGAGTTTTATCTTTTGATTCAGACTTAAAAACTATTTGGGATATTATTATTTGTTTCAATTATTTTCTGTTGTTTAATAAATTATTCATGCATGCATGGTTATGTACATTTTGTTATATTCTTGTTATGATGCTAGTCATCCTACAGCTCATGAATGATGAAAATCATTCGTTGGGATTTGTCACGCGGTCGTACTCCGTGTTTTTGGGAAGCGGGGCATGACATATACCCTGAATTCTTTGAAATATACAGTAGGGTCGAAATATCGAAATACTGCAACTTGTTCAGTCTTGCAAAATTCAAATAAAATTCAGTTCTTTATGAAAATTCTATTTCTTGGACATTACAGAAAGGTTAACAAGTATACTACAAGTTCTTAGTTTTAACTTTTCTCAAATTATTTCATTAACTATGCTGAAATGATCAAAAACCGAAATATGTACAGATTTCCAGCAACCAGTCAACTACTAACCAATTATGAGTTTAGATTTTATTAAAATAGTGAACGACCTCCAAATCTTATGAAATTTTAAAGGAATGTTCCTGAAAAATACAAGATGCTCCCAAAAATGTTTTAGTTATAGATTCCAACTATTTTATTAAATACGATTTTCTAATGTGCAAACAAAATTCAAAATAGTAACTTTTTTTTGCATGAATTAGCAATTTCGTGTACAAATTTATATCCAATTCATATAATGTATTACTATGAAACCAAACAACATCATTTCAACTTATCTAGATAACAATCTTTTAATTATCATGCATTTCATTTAAATATCATCATCACAAATTAACCACTACTCATATGTATAAACAATTGTAATTATCAATTTTCCTACACATGCATGACACTAAATTTTAGAAAGTTCAAGAAGTCATCCACCTTATTGAAGAAAGAACAGTGGAAGAACTCTTTCGATGTTGCTCATAGCTCCAACAAGATGCTAGAATTCTCCTCCTAGCAAGCTTTCCTTCCTCCAAGCAAGAACTTAAGCAACTCTCTTTTCTTTCTTCTTTTCTTTTCTTTCTTTTCTTAACTTTTCTTTGATTCTACTGTGCATTGTTCATGAAGTAAGGGATGGTATTTATAGGATCAAATGGGTGAATGAAGAGACACTCATTACTCAAAAATAAATACTCATTAACAAAATTAAGCACACACTCACCATTACTACACAAACCCCCAACTCTTCACATTCCTTCATGAATTGGCCAACCCTTGGATTTTCCCACATGTGCACACTCTCTCATTCATTTGTTCATAGCCTAAATATATATATTTGTTACATGACAAGTGTTTATGTTTAAAAAGTGTACATTTAAAATGTAGAATAGAATTATAGGCTTTTTCTTTTAATTTTTTCTTCTAATGAATAGATTTTCTAATGAGCTTTAAGATGGACTTTAGGCCCATGAGTTTTTAATTAGAAAATAATTAATACAATTTGTGACAATAAAATGAGAATAAAAATGTGCTTGTCATCTTAGAAGATTTTATACGTAAAAATGCTCATAAAAATTTACATGCGATGCACGTGCTAAATATTAAAAATAAATTTGAGAGAACGAAAAATAGTCAAAATACAAAACATTTATATTTAATAATGTTATAGATATTTCACGTAACGAAAAATATACATAATCGACACGTCTATTGAAAACACGTGCAATGTACGTAAAAACACAAGGATTAAAATAAATGTTTGAGTTGGCTAAAAATAGGATTGAAATGAGTTTTGAAAAAGCGGAAAACATATAAATAATCAGAATATGACATTTATATAAAAATAGTGTGAAATAATTAAGTTGATTGCCCATGAATATTTAAAATATTAATAGCATCTACCTTACTAAGTTGATTGCCCATGCATAGTGTGAAATAATTATTATTAAACGTAATAAAATTTAATAGGAGTAACTACTTGGGGTCAAATAACCAATGATAAATTTCACAATGGGAGTTGATTTTAGACTAATCCTCTCTAACAAGTAATCGTATAGCAACATTGAAGTTACGGTGGGGTTTGGGGAATTTATACTAATCCTCTCGAACATTATATAATCATATTTAAAAAATACAAAAAGCCCTAATTAGTCCACATTATCAAATTCCAACACATTCTCAAATCGCAAAATACTCGTAAATCACAGATTATTTAGCACAAAATTCCAAACAATTTCATTAAAAAATAAAAAAATTATTAATAGTTGAAAATAGTCATACCGGAGATGAGCGAGGGTTTGAGATCTAGAGAGAAGGGGAGAACGATGGCGTGAAAGGGTGATTAGGATGCCGGAGATACCACGGCAGGGAGCACGGCAGAGGAGACGAGCGCTAGGGTTTGAGAGACGAGCGAGGGAATTTGGGTTGCGGCACGGGATTTGGAGACGAGCGAGGGGATTTGGAGACGAGCGAGGAGATTTGCGAGGAGAATTGGAGACGAGCGAGGGAATTTGGGTTGCGGCGCGGGGATTTGGAAACGAGCACTAGGGTTTTTTTCCTTTCACGCGCGTGTAAACAGGAGAGAGAGAGCGAGGCAAAAGATTAAAAGATAATAACGCTGGTTATTGGAAAGGGTTAAGTTAATTAGAGTATACCCGGTGTCTCTTATACAGCGCTGGGGAACATATGCCAACCCCTGCATTTTATAGAAAACGCTGGGGAATTAAGGCTGTTTTTTGCTTCCAATTAATAACTTTATTCGTCCTCGGCGTTTATTGAAAGCACCGGGGTAAAAACGCCACTGTAGGGTGACTTAGTTTTAGTGAAGATAATTTTCCGTTCAACATTAGTGTATTAGCCTGACATACATCCTATAACAATCTATTCCCAAAAATTAAGGAGATTATTGCCCAACTTGCATGAATTGTTCATAGTTCTAAAACTTGAACCATATAAATTATTGTTCCCTTTACAACTACATTTTTGGGAATTTTCTCATTATTGTATATACAGAAATTTAATTCCATAGGTTTATTTTTATAAATTCGCTACTAGAAAGGCATTCTATAAAACTCCTATTAATTCAATTATGTACTACATGATTATAATTTAGCATGTACTAGTAAATTTGCTAGAGATGGTACTTTAAGCACAAAGCCAATTCCATCATCTATCTACATATTTCTAACATGCACAATTACTAACATTCTAGAAGACAATGAAAACTCCACACATTTACATACTAACTATAACTAAGAGTGCACAATTAAAACTATAGAACGCTTATACACTTATACACACAAATTAATTTAACATCTACACATGTCATGGATAATTGATGAGTTGAATTTATACATAAATTTTAGTACTCTTTCATATATCAAAATTGCGAGTTCTCGTTTATTTCTTTGAAATTAATCTTGTTTCTGCTTATTTTTATTTATTTGTTTTATTTTGTAGGAATGAGATTTATAAGTGCAAAAAGATATGAATTTTGGTAAAAATCAAATAAGAAACAAGGATAAGGATTTTTAAATTGAATTTTTTTTTTGAAAATTTCTAGAAAATTTGAGCACTCAAATACATATTTTTACAAATTGGCTCTATGAAGAATTAATAAAAATATTATGGTCAACTAGGGGGTGCAATAAAATTTTGGAATATATATATATATATATATATATATATATATATATATATATATCCTATTCCTATATATATATACTAGTAGTTTACACGTGCGATGCACGTTTCAATAAATATAGTTTTTTAAAATAAAAATTTAGATGTAGTCATGATTTGAACCTAGGACCTCCTTTATAATAGTTATGAACGTGTGTTACACGGGTTGGTAGAATGACAAAACATTTACAAATGACACTAAGGCCTTTTCCCATTATAATATTAGAGTTATGTGCAGTTTGTGAACAGGTGTGAATAGGTGTGGGGGCAGCGTGAGTCCAGGAAAAAAAAAGAAATTTTTTTATGGTGTTAGGTGGGCGTGTGGCGCTAGATAGAAAGAAGAAAAAAAATAAAGAAAAGAAAAGGCGGCTGGCTCTTGGGTTTTTTTCCTGGCACAGATTCGAAGGAGAGAGAGAACAGCAGTGCGCAAATCGAGGCAGAAGATAAAGGAACAAAGAGAGAACAGGAAGAGAGGAGCAACAGCGCTGCACTTTGTGGGCAGATTTTGAGGAGCTTCGATTTGGAATTTTTCAGCAAAATAAATTTGTTTCTTCTCTCTTCTAATTCTTGTTATGCAATCCAAGACATTGTTTGTTAGTTGCAATTTAATTATGAACTAAATTTATTTTTTTAGGGCTTTGATGTAGCCTACTTTTGAGAACACAATTTGAATTTCATATTATTTTTCTATTTTTTATGGTTGTGTGTTTAATTTTTGTTCTTAATGCTTACAATTGTTTGACCAACTTTTGTACTCCCGCCGTTTCCCTTTAAGTGATATTTAGGGTTTTTTTCTTGTTTCACTTTAAGTGATATTATCCAACTTTTCCCATTTTTTCCCAAGAAAACTCTTATTTATGTTGAAATTTTGTCTTAATTACTCATCTTAATCCTATCAAATATTCTTAGAAAATTGTAGTTTCAACTTTTTAGATTTTATTTTTTCCACAAATTTAATGCCAACTGTATTGGAAAAAGAATTATTAATTCTATTTTCTAAATTTGTATTGAGAAAACATTAATTACAATTTCATGAAATTAGAATCTGTATTGGAAAAAGAATTAATAATTAAATCATGGAGACTTATTAATAAGGGTGTAAAGGGAAAAAAATGTTTATCTCACCCTTCCTTAATTTGTGTGCAAAACTCCTGAATATCACTTAAAGTAAAATGGAGGGAGTATGATTTATTGAATCATGGAGAGACCGAGAGATAATTTATGATTTTGAATTATAGAATTAAACACCATTAATTGAGCGAAATTAGAGATGACTTACCGCGATTGATGTGACTATAAAGAAATCTATAGAACTTAATGAGTATTCTATTAATTAAATTTGCATAGAGATACGACAAACTATTAATTGGAGATATTTTTTGTGTTGTACAAGAGAAAGCATTGAATACTTGGGAGATTTTGGTCTACAACTTGGAAAAATAATATTTTTATTCACATAGAATTATGAATTGTGTTGGATTAATTAGGTGAAATCAAAAAGCCCTAGAATTAATTTTGCAATTAACAAACAACAAAATTTCAGGCTCCACTCCTTTTAATTAATTTAGTTAGTTCTTTAGATTAATTTAATTTAGTTGCTTTCTTTATTAAATTTCGATTTTCCAAATAGTAATTAATCTAATAAATTTCGGTACTCAGTAAAATAATTAGTACTTGTGGGTTCGACACTCTTTTCACTTAACTATACTACTTGTTGCGATTTTGTACACTTGCAAATAATTCATATCGAGTTTTTGGCGCTGTTGCCGGGGACTAGTTATTCTTTCATTGATATTGAAAATTGCTAGATTATTACTAGTTTGGATTTTTTATTTATTTTTTGGTTTATTATTATTTTACCTCTTTATTTTCTTTTGACTTACTTTTATTTTTATTTAATTTTATTTAATTTTTAGTTTTTTTTAATACTTATATTTCATGACATACAAGTACATTATCATGGCAAACAATGAGGAAAACATGGCTTTGAGAGATTATGCTATACCCTCAATTCATGGATAACATCAAGCATAAAGATGCCTGCAATTGAATAAAACAACTTTGAAATTAAACTAGCAATTATTCAGATGATTTAACAGGCTGTTCAGTTTTAGGAACTATTGCACTAGGATCCTTATGTTCACATTGCAAACTTTCTAGAAATTTGTGACACTTTCAAGCACAACGGAGTATTAGATGATGCAATTTGATTGAGACTCCTTCCTTTTTCACTAAGAGATAAGGCTTGGCTTGGCTAAATTTTCTACCACCCGATAGTATTACTACTTGGGAGGGACTTACACAAAAAAATTCTAGCTAAGTATTTTCCGCCGGCAAAGACAGCGAAGCTAAGGAATGATATTACCACCTTTATTCAATTTGAGACCGAGTCTTTGTATGATGCATGAGAGAGGTACAAAGAGTTATTGAGAAAGTGTCCTCATCATGAATTACCGAAATGGCTGCAAATTCAAATATTCTATAATGGTTTAGGAGTTACAAATCAATCTATGGTTGACGCAGCAGCTGAAGGTGCGCTAATGAGAAAAACTCATGAAGTAGCCTATGAACTTTTAGAGAAGATGACATCTAATAGTTACCAGTGGTCTTCAGACAGAACAATGACAAGAAAAGTGGTTGGAGTTTTTGAATTTGATCCTATTACTACTTTGACTCCATAAATTGATATTTTATCTAAACAATTAGCTAATATGAATGTTAATTCTATTCATAGTAATATTATTTGTGATCTTTGTGCAGGAAATTACTCAAGTACAGATTGCCAAGTGGAGAACCCATTTGCTCACCCACAGTCCTATCAAGCAAATTACGTGTCCAATCCAATTTTCAAAATCAAAACAATCCTTATTCGAACACGTATAATACAGGATGGAGAAACCACCACAACTTTTCACAGAACAACAATTAAGGACCACCTCAAAATTTTCTACAGCAAGAAAAGAAGCCGTTACTTGAATAGATGTTTATGCAATACATGCAGAAGGCAGATTTGGCGATACAAAATAATACAGCTTCAATTCAAAATCTTGAGGCTCAAATTGGTTAGCTTTCAAATATTATTACAGAGATAATAGCAGGAAACTTACCCCGTAACACTAAGACCAACCCCACAGAGCATGTCAAAGCAATAACACTAAGAAGCGGAAGGACAATCGAGTAACCACAAGAAGAAAATGGCGAACAAAATGTGGTTGAAAAGGAAGAAGAGTACGAACCAATTAGTGGAGGAACAAACGCAGCATGAGCAAGTAAATTTTGATGTATTTAAATCCATGAAGTTTCCTACCGGAGAACAGTCATCTTTTCAAGTAGTGAAACTGATTTAATTGTGGGCAAGAATGTAACACCCCGAATTACATATAAGACTGAATTCGAAGTTCCACAGGATCTTTACACTTCACTTCGTACAATTTTACAAGGAATTTAAAACTTTTATTACAACAGAGTCTTTTACATCAACACGCAGCAGAAATAAATAAAATACAACAATGATAAATGTACAATTGTAACAACTTTAGCATTTAAGTAATCATAAGCAACAAATTTATCTTTATATCTTCTTGTAAACTCCATGTCCTGCATATGAAACTGTAGGCACGTCAGTTGCTTACAACCGACGAAATATTATACATGGCCATCCTCGCTATACCGAAATGTATAACGATTCTGAAATACTTTAACAAACACAAACTTGATCACAAACAATGCTAAAAAGGGACTATCCTATTGATGTCGTGGGTGTTGTGCACTTAGTCCTTAATGCAGTTATTTATATTACATGACACTAATGCGCACTTATTCAGATTCTATGTATCCCATACTACATAGGTCCGAGGGCAAGCCCTTAATCGTTTTTCATCTTGTAGGGTTTAATCCCTCGCCATGATTTAAACTAGTACGGTAACTCCGGTAAGTATCCTAGATGTTCTATGAGTTACGAGCCCATGTCCAGATAGACTGGAGGGGAATCCCACGTCGTGACATGACGCATCATGCAGAGCCTATGGACATTTTAGCCTCCATCATGGAACGATGGTACTACCCGTAGTCACCAATCACCCCATAAGCATCGCCACGGTCCTGATAATTCCGAAGTAGTATCCACGTCATGACATGACTCATCAAGCAGGCAACCTATGAATACTCTCACACCGTAGATCCGAGGCCCTCATACTTGTGTTATTCTCTTACTTTCATCACATCTCCACTATAGTGTAGTCCGTATTCAGTTTGTTTTAGAAGAAAATCATCACAACCTAGAGCTAGCTTACCCTAACGGACTTAAAACAAACAAAAGAAATAGTCAGCCTAACTGGCAACTTCTCAAGAGATGCTCAACCCACACTGGTTAGCTCTCAAAATCATGAATAAAAACTGCTGGTCACTAGGGTCTCGTCTAACCTCTAGATTCCAACAACTATCTCTTTCTAAAGATCAACAATAAGTTATATTCAATCTCAAAAACAATCTTTCAATTTCTTTATTCATATCTCAAAGAGAACAGCTCTTTATAATCTCATAACATGAAATAATTTAATTCAACATCTTTTATCAATTTAATCATTCATAACATTGTATACAATTTTAAATAATCTCAACCAAGTATTAAAATCATAAAATCTCATTAAGAAGAAAATCTAATTGCAATCCAAATATTCATCTCTCTTTAATTATATAAGAGTCGCAATTTTCACTATAAAAACATCACCTCTAATTCTTTTAATCGATAAACTCGAGTTTCTTAACGTAAAATCCCCTTTTAATCTCACAAATTATATCCTAATATCGTAGAAATAATTTTCATAAAGTCTAAACAATTTTAAAAAATTAAATAGGATTTTTCCTAATTTTTATTTCATTTAAAAACTTAAAATACCCAAAAAAAAATCACAAAAGAATAAAAAGTGGGCAAGGTCAGATTTGAACCCATCAAACCGCCCGCGCCATTGCCACAGTAACTGCCTTAAGGCACCACCGAAGACCAGAAAGGCCACTATGGCTCACTATCTGTAACGCCCCGAATCCCAAATACACTGAATTCGAGATGTTCTACAGGATCTTTTCACTTTCTTCAGTACAACTTTACAAGGAATTTAAACTTTTCACTTTACATCAGAGTTTACATCATATATTACACTTTTCATTTGCACAGCGGAAGTAAAAATTTACAACATTTACAAAAATGTACAACAACATGGTAAAATCTTTATGCATCTATTCCCCTTTAACATGTAATTTGTCCTGCATACAAAACTGTGGGTACGTCAGTTTATTCAACCGACGATAGTTATACATGGCCATCCTCTCTATGCCAGAAACAGTATGACGATTCTCATTTCTTAACAGATCACAAACTTGTTCACATTCAAAATAAAAGAAAAGAGGGAAATCTTAATGATGTCGTGTTGTGATTGTGCACTTAATCCTTAATGCAATTATTTAATTTACATGACACTAATGCACACTTGTTCGGATTCTATGCATCCCATACTACATAGGTCCGAGAGCAAGCCTCTTAATCGTTCTTCATTTTTGTAGGGTTCAATTCCTCGTCATGACTTAATCTACTACTGTAATTACGGTGAGTATCCTAGATGATCTATGAGTACAAGCACGTGCACTGGACCCTGGAGGAGAACCCCACACCATGTCTTGACTCATCAAGCATGCATTCTGTGGCAATTCAGCCTCCTCCCTGAACACGATCCTCTTGCAGTCACCAAACATCCCACAAGCGTGGCTAAAGTCCGATCATTACTGAGTTGTGCCCACGCCATGTCTTGACTCATCAAGCATGCATTCTGTGGCTCACACACCCGCACCGTAAACTCTAGTTCTCATACTTATGTTTTCTCTCACTTTCATCACATCTCCACTATGTACTAATTATTAGAATCATGAATAAAATCAAAGCTCTAGAGTTAGCCTCTCCACTAAACCGGACTTATTCATTTCATTCTCACATAACCAACCTTGGTCTTCTTTTCAATTTCATTTAATTTCCATTACCGGGAGAGACTTAGCTACTCTTTTGTTCAATTTCCAATTCACAATTTCTAATTGAGCATTTCTAACTCATGAATTCATTTTCATTGCCTCAGCATATCATGTTCTTAACTTTCATATTCATGTAATTCTCCATTCAAAACTATGATTCATTTCATGTAAATTTTCAATTCAAAACTATGATTCATTCCATGTAAAGTTAATGCAACAACAGAATAGAGTTTATCAACATCAACCACGAAGTTCACAATCTTCAATATAAACTGAAATAAGATTCTCTGACATATCAAAAGACACTCTGGACAGTCGTCTTGGAACATTCCAGTCGACTTGTACAGTCGATTCAAGTTCTTTGTAAACACTCGGGAGAGTCGGCTGCTGCACATGGCCAGTCGGCTGTCCCGCAACTTCCTATGTTCAGAAGTCATTCATATGACAGTCGACTGTCAACAAATCAGTCGTCTGTCCCGTTCTTAACAGTACATATCCATGTTCAGCTCAGTCGACTTGCTATTCGCATTAGTTGACTGGACAGGTTCACATTTCAAATTAAGGGATCATCTTCCCAACAGTTCTTACATTCACATGCATCATGGTATCAAATTACAATATACATATTTATATTCATGCTGCATAAACATGTAATTTCTTACTGTTCAGTAACATCGCAATATGGAATTTCAAGTCACTAATATTGTCTTTTCAAGGAAGTGTTTAAACATGCATTTACACTTGTTCATAACTTTCTTGGAGAGATGAAATATTAATTTTATGTATTACACTAGGACAGTCACAATGGAAATATCTTATTTCATGGAAGTACAGCGACATTCATAGTTTAATCAATGCATCGGTCGACTGTTCTTATCCTCAGTCGACTGCACTAGTCATTCTCAGTCTTATTAATCATCACTAGTTCTTTTCATCCGTTCACATTTCCTCCATCATATGTAACATGGGGGAATATGAATTTAGCAATCGTACTATTACTTCTGTTTCACATACATGTACATTATCAAATCATGAAGATATTCGCCTCGTACTAGTCGACTTGTACATGCGACAGTCGACTGTACCGACCCATTTTGTTCTTGTTTACAATGTCGTTATTACACTATTAGTATTTCACAATTATCATCATAAACATACTCAGGCAATCTAATACGTTTGAATTTACTTCTCATAAGCATAATAACAATCATCATAATCATGGCATATTTTCTACACTAGAAGTCCTGAGAAACACCCACCTTATTGACGAAATAATCGAACTCCAGAGAAATTCCTTAATGCAATGCAGCACTCCTTGCTCCTTGCTCCTTGCTCCTTGCCGAAAATCTCCAGAAGATGATGCTCGGACTCCACAAAAAGCACACACAACTCTCTCTCAATAATAGTTCTCTTACAAAATAACCTTTAATGTAAAAGAACCAATGAATGAGAGGGGGTATTTATACCCCAAATGGAGTGAGATGGAGGGCTAGGATTCAGTAGATGGTTATTGGATCAAGGACTAGGATGCACTAGGGAGTTGTGATAACCACCCACACCCTAAATAACCACCCACAACTCTCACCCACTTCTCTACCCAATCCGGCCAACAAAAGGGTGTGTTCTGCACGTGTATGCAGCATGCACGTGTATGCACAAATCACCCTACAAGAACTTGTACACAATGACATGTCTAAAAGAAAAAAAAAAGAAATGCTACACACTACAAGTTGTAGAGAATAAAAGATTAGTTCCATGGGCTTAAATTAATTGGGCCAAGATAATATTTAAAAGAAAAATAAGTAAATTAACATTTGGGCTTTAGTAAAAATGCTTTATAGAAAACAATATTCTTATTCATCATGTTGAAAATAATAGCCAAAATATTACACGTGCACACTGCGTGCAAAAATAAATAATTTTCATATATTTAAAAATCAGGGTATTACAACACTCCCTCCTTAGAATAGTTCCATCCCCGGAACTACAGTCAAGAGCGAGAAAAACAGAAAACACAACAACAAGAACAAAAGATACAAAGATACAATTAAGCAAAAAGCTCAGGATAATTCTTCAACATCCTTTCCTCAGATTCCCAAGTAGCCTCTTCAACCAGATGGTTTCTCCAGACTACCTTGACCATCGGTATCGTCTTATTTCTCAAGACTTTTTCTCGATGATCAACAATCTCGACAGGAGACTCGATGTAATTCAGATCCAACTGCGAACCTTCCGGCACTTCAGGCAAATGATGACTCGGATCTGGAATATAACCTCTCAGCATAGACACATGAAAGACATTGTGCACCTGAGACAACTCTTCCGGTAATTCAAGCCGGTAAGCAGTTTTCCCGATCCTTTTCAATATCTTATACGGGCCTATAAACCTCGGGGCTAACTTCCAGCCTTTGCCAAATCGAACCACACCTTTACTGGGTGATACTTTCAAAAAGACGAAGTCACCAACCTCAAACTCAAGGTCCCTTCTCCGGTTGTCTGCATAGCTTTTCTGCCTGCTCTGAGCTTCCACCAATCTTTTCCTGATCAGAACAATCTTCTCAGAAGTTTGCTGCACAAGCTCAGGACCAAACAACTGACGCTCCCCAACTTCATACCAACAAACAGGAGTCCTGCACTTCCTGCCATACAAAGCTTCGTACGACGCCATCCCAATGCTAGCCTGAAAACTGTTGTTGTAGGCAAACTCTACCAAGGGTAAATGCCTTTCCCAACTGCCTCCAAAGTCTAGTATACAACACCTAAGCACATCCTCAAGAATACGATTGACTCTCTCGGTCTGCCCATCGGTTTGCGGATGAAAAGCAGTGCTGAAATCTGTCTTGGTACCCAAAGCTGTCTGAAGACTCCTCCAGAAATGCGAAGTAAACCGCGCATCTCGATCAGACACAATAGTTGAGGGAACACCATGAAGCCGGACGATCTCGCTAACATACAACTCAGCCAACTTGTCCATCGAAGCAGTGAGTTTCATCGCCAAAAAGTAAGTGGACTTGGTCAGTCGATCGACTATAACCCAAATCGCATCATTGCCTTTAGGACTCTTAGGCAATCCCGTAATGAAATCCATACTGATGTTATCCCACTTCCATTTCGGAATAGGTAACGGCTGTAATAGACCTCCGGGTCTCTGATTTTCAGCTTTGACTTGCTGACAAACCTCACACTTCGCCACAAATTCAGCCACATCCCGCTTCAAACCTGACCACCAGAAATGCTGTTTTGATGTCTTTGTACATCTTAGTACTCCCAGGATGTACAGACAGAAGAGTAGCATGCGCCTCCTGAAGAATACTCTCCTTCAGGTCCGCCTGATTTGGAACACACAGTCTATCTCCGAACCACAGCACTCCATCCCTGATTTGAAATCCGGGCAACCTGCCAGCCCCAACCTGCTCTTTCATCTCCAAAATATCAGCATCAACTTTCTGACTTGCAATGATCCTTGCATTCAAAGTAGGCTGAAGCCTCAACTGAGCCAAAGATCCTCCCAATCTTTGCAAGACAACCTCAATACCTGCTCGGTCCAGCTCCTCAATCAGATGCTTCTGAGTTGTAATCAAACTGGCCAAACTGCTCTTGCGACTAAGTGCATCAGCAATAACGTTAGCCTTCCCAGGATGATACTTGATCTCAGGTCGCATATCCTCGAGCACTTCCAACCATCTTCGCTGCCTCAGATTCAGATCCCTCTGCTGATATATATACTTCAAGCGCTTGTGGTCCATGTACATGTTCAACTTCTCACCGTAGACATAGTGCCTCCATTGCTTCAAAGCAAAGATAATCGCAGCCAATTCCAGATCATGAGTCGGGTAATTTTTCTCATGTGGTCGTAGTTGCCTAGACCCATAAGCGATTACTCTTCCCTCTTGCATTAAGACACAACCAAGCCCACGATGTGAAGCATCGCTATAAACATCATACTTAACACCTGCTCTAGGTAAAGCAAGGACAGGTGCAGTAGTCAGCTTCTCTTTCAACTCCTGAAAGCTCACCTCACATTGCTCAGTCCACTTGAAGCTCACATTCTTCTTGGTCTGTCCAGTAAGCGGCACGGCTATCTGAGCATAACCTCGAATGAATCTCCTGTAGTATCCAGTCATCCCAAGAAAACTTCTGACTTCCTTCACTGTAGTAGGCCTAGCCCAATCTCTCACTGCCTCTATCTTCTGAGGGTCAGTTGTCACTTCCTCCTTAGAAAGGATGTGACCTAGGAATGCTACTTCAGATTTCCAGAAATCACACTTGGATAACTTGGCATACAACTTCTGCTCTTCCAGCTTCTTCAAAACTGCTGCCAGATGCTCGGTGTGCTCCTCCTCTGACTTGGAGTACACGAGAATATCGTCGATAAACACCACGACGAAAGAATCAATGAACGGCCTCAGAACTCTGTTCATCAAATCCATGAAGATTGCGGGTGCATTCGTCACTCCAAATGGCATAACTAAGAATTCGTAATGCCCATGTCGAGTTCTAAATGCAGTTTTATGCACATCTTCAGCTTTCACTCGAACTTGGTGGTAACCTGATCGAAGATCTATTTTGGAGAAAATAGCTGATCCTTGTAGATGATCGAACAAGTCATCAATTTGAGGAATCGGATACTTATTCTGAACAGTGACCTTATTCAGCTCCCGGTAATCGATACACATTCTCATCGATCCATCCTTCTTCTTTACCAAAAGCACTGGTGCTCCCCAAGGTGACGCACTAGGTTGAATAAAGCCTTTCTCCAACAGTTCCTCAATCTGCCGTTTTACCTCATCCTGTTCCACTGGAGCCATCCTATACGGTGCCTTAGAAATGGGTGCACTTCCCGGTTGAACAATGATGCTGAACTCCACATCACGATGCGGGGGTAACCCAGGAAAATCATCCAAGAACACAGTCGGATAGTCCCGAACCACAGGAATCCCTTGCAATTCCACAGCAGTCTCTTCCTTGCGGATAGTTGCCACCAGATTAGAACACTTCTGCTTCCCTTGGAAAGTGACTTCAGGTCCACCTGGAGCCTTCACTATTACCGTCTTGGTCTTGCACTCGATGCTTGCACTGTACACCGACATCCAATCAATGCTAATGATAACATCGACTCCCAAGATAGTCAGCTCGATCAGATCAATGCCAAAGACTCGATCTCCAATTACAATATCGCAATCAGCATAATACCGATCAGTGGTCAAAGTTTCTCCTGACGGAGTAGCTACTGCTAAGATCTTGCCTGGAAAGATCTTTGGTTCCACTCCCAACACTTTAGCAAATTTAGGAGACACAAAAGTATGAGAGGATCCAATATCGAACAATACAACAGCTTTCATTCCATTAAGATAGAGTTCTCCTGTTACATAATACACACCATTACATAACAGTTTCACAATATGAGCGGGAAGAAGAAATGACAAAAACCACTAAACATCAGCCCTCGTACCAGTGATGACATGATCAACCTCATCAGTATCAGCTTCCGTCAAGGCAAATACTCGCCCTGATTGGTACGGCCTCTTCCCAGTCTGCTGCGCTGGTGCATTGCTACTCCCCTTTCGTGGTTTGAGACATTGAGATTGGTAATGTCCCATTTCACCACAGTTGAAGCAAGTCACCGTAGGAGGTCTCACCACATTGTTCCCAGGTCCTCCAACTACACTAACAGCGTTCGCCCCTGTCGGTTTGAACCTCTGTACAGATGGTTGGCCCTTGAAACTCCCAGAATGTGCAGGCCTCTTTCCAGACTGCCAGTTGTTCCTGTGGTTCTGAACAACATGGAACTGCTCCATATCCGCCTCCGTTGCTGCTGCCTTCTTGACCAACTTGTCAAATCGCCTGATACCAAGAGGTATCATCCGGGATCTCAAGCTTGGTCTCAGCCCATGCTCGAACTTACGAGCCTTCTTCGCCTCATCCATCACCAGTTCTGGAGCATACCTAGAGAGCTGAGTAAACTTAGTCTCATACTCCCTCACTGACATGCTGCCTTGCTGAAGTGACAGAAACTCCATTGCCTTCTTCTCCTGAACATCGGAGGGGAAATAGTGACTGCGGAATTCTTCCAGAAATTCCTCCCAGCCAAGCAACATGCCTCCCATGGTCCTCTTCATCGACTGCCACCAAACAGCCGCATCCTTCTCGAATTGCAAAGTCGCCAACTTGACCTTGCTGCCTTCCGGGGTCTCCAACACCTCAAAGATTGTCTCCACTTGACGGATCCAGTCGTCAGCCGCATCTGGGTCTGACTTTCCCTCGAATACCGGTGGTTTCATTCTCTTGAATAATTCCACTAGCTTAATCGCCTCTGGCACTGGATTCACCGGCCCCCTTCCTTGATTCATAGCCACTGCATTAAGCGTCTGGTAGACTCTTGCAAGTTCAGTCTCCAGATCCAAACCTTCCCCATTCTTAGCTCCTCTTCTCGACATATTCTGATGCAAAGGATCCGTTAAATTCGAAGTATAAGACAAGAATTTTAAATCAACTTGCATTTCATTGAATTCCAAACTTTATACATTCGAATTAAAACATTTTTGACATCAGAATAAAAGAAATAGCAGCTACAACAATCTAACTCCTACGGTTCCTCTTCGCTTCTCGAAGTTCTCCCCGTAGTTCATCAACTTCATCCTTCAGCACATCAGTCAGGTTCTTTCTCTTCTCAAGTTCCCATACCCGGTGACTGAGAACAGAAAAGTCATCCTTCCGCTCCGCCAGCTGAGCTTCCAATACTCTGACTCTCTCTCACAGGGTCTCCACCTGCCTCTGAAGAGAAGCCACAGTACTATTCAGAACTGGTCCCTCTTCTTCATCGGAAGAAGAATCGTCAGATGAATCTGGAGGTGGGGTAATCTCTCGAGATTCAGGCCACTACTCCTCATCAGAATCTGCTTGCCCAGGGTGATACTCGTCCTCAGAATCAGCTTGTCCAGGATGGTACTCTTCCTCAATGATATGCCAGTCGTCGTCTCCAGCAGGGTCGAAGTGATCAGCCATCTTAGAAATAGAGAGGAAGAAGCATAAATCTTAGAGCAACACAAATGTAAGTCACTTACATTTAAATCTCTAAACTCAGACACACACTCTAATGTCCACTTCTAGGGTGTCATTCCTTATAAATTTGTACCAACAGGGAAAGCGTAGAAAGCGTGGCTCTGATACCACTCTGTAACGCCCCGAATCCCAAATACACTGAATTCGAGATGTTCTACAGGATCTTTTCACTTTCTTCAGTACAATTTTACAAGGAATTTAAACTTTTCACTTTACATCAGAGTTGCATCATATATTATATTTTTATTTGCACAGCGGAAGTAAAAATATACAACATTCGAATAAATACACAACAACATGGTAAAATCTTTATGCATCCATTCCTCTTTAACATGTCATTTATCCTGCATACAAAGTTGTGGGTACGTCAGTTTATTCAACTGACGATAACTATACATGGCCATCCTCTCTATGCCAAAAACAGTATAACGATTCTCATTTCTTAACAGATCACAAACTTGTTCACATAACAAAGTAAGGGGGAAAATCTTAATGATGTCGTGTCGTGATCGTGCACTTAATCCTTAATGCAATTAGTTAATTAGATGACACTAATGCGCACTTGTTCGGATTCTATGCATCCCATACTACATAGGTCCGAGGGCAAGCCTCTTAATCGTTCTTCATTTTTGTAGGGTTCAATCCCTCGCCATGACTTAATCTACTACTGTAATTACGGTGAGTATCCTAGATGATCTATGAGTACAAGCACATGCACTGGACCGTGGAGGGGAACCCCACGCCATGTCTTGACTCATCAAGCATGCATTCTGTGGCAATTCAGCCTCCTCCCTGAACACGATCCTCTTGCAGTCACCAAACATCCCACAAGCGTGGCTAAAGTCCGATCATTACTGAGTTGTGCCCACGCCATGTCTTGACTCATCAAGCATGCATTCTGTGGCTCACACACCCGCACCGTAAACTCTAGTTCTCATACTTATGTTTTCTCTCACTTTCATCACATCTCCACTATGTACTAATTATTAGAATCATGAATAAAATCAAAGCTCTAGAGTTAGCCTCTCCACTAAACCGGACTTATTCATTTCATTCTCACATAACCAACCTTGGTCTTCTTTTCAATTTCATTTAATTTCCATTGCCGGGGGAGACTTAGCTACTCTTTTGTTCAATTTCCAATTCACAATTTCTAATTGAGCATTTCTAACTCATGAATTCATTTTCATTGCCTCAGCATATCATGTTCTTAACTTTCATATTCATGTAATTCTCCATTCAAAACTATGATTCATTTCATGTAAATTTTCAATTCAAAACTATGATTCATTCCATGTAAAGTTCATGCAACAACAGAATAGATTTTATCAACATCAACCACGAAGTTCACAATCTTCAATATAAACTGAAATAAGATTCTCTGACATATCAAAAGACACTCTGGACAGTCGTCTTGGAACATTCCAGTCGACTTGTACAGTCGATTCAAGTTCTTCGTAAACACTCGGAGAGTCGACTGCTGCACATGGCCAGTCGGCTGTCCCGCAACTTCCTATGTTCAGAAGTCATTCATGGGACAGACGACTGATTTGTTGACAGTCGACTGTCATGTGAATGACTTCTGAACATAGGAAGTTGCGGGACAGCCGACTGGCCATGTGTAGCAGTTGACTCTCCCGAGTGTTTACAAAGAACTTGAATCGACTGTACAAGTCGACTGGAATGTTCCAAGACGACTGTCCAGAGTGTCTTTTGATATGTCAGGGAATCTTATTTCAGTTTATATTGAAGATTGTGAACTTCGTGGTTGATGTTGATAAACTCTATTTTGTTGTTGCATGAACTTTACATGGAATGAATCATAGTTTTGAATTGAAAATTTACATGAAAAGAATCATAGTTTTGAATGGAGAATTCCATGAATATGAAAGTTAAGAACATGATATGCTGAGGCAATGAAAATGAATTCATGAGTTAGAAGTGCTCAATTAGAAATTGTGAATTGGAAATTGAACAAAAGAGTAGCTAAGTCTCCCCCGGCAATGGAAATTAAATGAAATTAAAAAGAAGACCAAGGTTGGTTATGTGAGAATGAAATGAATAAGTCCGGTTTAGTGGAGAGGCTAACTCTAGAGCTTTGATTTTATTCATGATTCTAATAATTAGTACATAGTGGAGATGTGATGAAAGTGTGAGAAAACATAAGTATGAGAACTAGAGTTTACGGTGCGGGTGTGTGAGCCACAGAATGCATGCTTGATGAGTCAAGACATGGCGTGGGCACAACTCAGTAATGATCAAACTTTAGCCACACTTGTGGGATGTTTGATGACTGCAAGAGGATCGTGTTCAGGGAGGAGACTGAATTGCCACAGAATGCATGCTTGATGAGTCAAGACATGGCGTGGGGTTCCCCTCCAGGGTCCAGTGCACGTGCTTGTACTCATAGATCATCTAGGATACTCACCTTAATTACAGTAGTAGATTAAGTCATGGCGAGGGATTGAACCCTACAAAAATGAAGAACGATTAAGAGGCTTGCCCTCGGACCTATGTAGTATGGGATGCATAGAATCCGAACAAGTGCACATTAGTGTCATCTAATTAACTAATTGTATTAAGGATTAAGTGCACGATCACGATACGACATCATTAAGATTTTCCCCCTTACTTTGTTATGTGAACAAGTTTGTGATCTGTTAAGAAATGAGAATCGTTATACTGTTTTTGGCATAGAGAGGATGGCCATGTATAGTTATTGTCGGTTGAATAAACTGACGTACCCACAGTTTTGTATGCAGGATAAATGACAGGTTAAAAAGGAATGGATGCATAAAGATTTTACCATGTTGTTGTGTATTTATTCAAATATTGTATATTTTTACTTCCGCTGTGCAAATGAAAATGTAATATATGATGTAACTCTGATGTAAAGTGAAAAGTTTAAATTCCTTGTAAAATTGTACTGTAGAAAGTGAAAAGATCCTGTAGAACATCTCGAATTCAGTGTATTTGGGATTCGGGGCGTTACACTATCTAATATAAGACTTATATTATACTTAAATTTGGGCTCTCGGTATTGAGTTAAAAATCGAATTTTAGAAAACAAAGTCTCTGGAGATACTCGAACCCAGGACTAAGAGCTCCGCTCTTGCTACAGTAGAGTTTTAAAAATGCACCCGAAGACCATTAAAGCCAAGGTGATTAACTGATGTGAAAATAGTTACATACTTTTTGTATATATCGCACTGTTGTTTATTTTCCTTTAGTAAACTCGATCTTTCAATCGATTTGCACTTCTACAAAAATATAAATAATTTTCCAGAATGTGTTTCTTTAAAAAAAAAACAGTACCGTACATGTTTTTAAAATTCATAAGTTTCTCATTTTTCGCAATAATGGGATCTCTCTTTAAAATTTCATCAAAGAACACATATAATCAATTTTCCAAATAAAAGGTTGTCCTTCATCAAAATTCCTCTATAAAATTTCTATACTCATAAAATATATACTAGTGAGATTAAATCTGCATTTCTTTATCACATTGGCATAAAAAAATTATTTTTCATACATATTGCATTATTTGGACTACTATTATTCTAACATGCATCAAATCTCATTCCAATAATTTTCTAAATAATACTTCATTTTTCACTTCTTAATTTAACAATAATTCTAATTAGTTATACGAATCACACCATCAATTCAACACATCATGACACGAAATAAGCAATCTACAACTAACATACCAATCAAAATTTAACAAATTGAATTCTACATTAACTAGCATGCAAATTTTACTCCTAATATTAGAAAGGATTTTAGAATCACCCACCCATGAAATTTTGATTTCTAGCTGTTGCCACTGATTTCGGTGTGGGGGCAATCGGATGAATTTGTGAGTTCGAGAGGAATCGAATGGGTCAAACCTGACCACTTCCACTGTTGTTGGGCTGACTTCTAGCTGCTCCTATTGACTTGCGCGAAGTTTGAAACAACGAGGTTGATCCCGACGACGAACCCTCCGATGCTCTTGTCAGTACTCAGAAAAGAATATGAAAGAGCTTTAGGTAGGCAAAGAGTGATCACCTTGTAACGGTAGGAGGTAGGGGGTTTTTATAGTCGCCGTGGGGATCTTCTTCGAGATAAGAACGAATCTCTACTCCCCGGTGTGGCTGGATCGAAGTGGTTAGAACGACCTCCTAAGGATAAGGACGGATCAAGATTTCTCCATATCCTCCTGAACTGTCTCTTAATGGGTTGGGACCCATACCCAGTTGAGCAGATCCGTTCGTGGGTTGTTGGGCCCTAGAGAAGAGGCCCAGTTCCCATTTCGGACCCGTTTGTATGTGAGATTATTGTTTCGCCCCTGTGAACTTTAAGATTCGTGCCCAATTTGAACAGGTTCCGATTTAATACTATTTTTAGCCATATCACGAGCCCCCACTCCTAAAGACTGTTTGCTACAGCCTTTGGAGAGTAGCTTTTCTGTTTCAATGGCATACAGGACTTTATCGGAGTTCTTAAAGGGGTTTGAATCTTGTTCGATAGGTAACGGTGTTTTTTTGAGCGGGTAATACGCCCAAGATTGTTCTTAGGCTCTTCTGGATTTCTGGCAATTTTTCTCGATTTTTGCATTATTTTTCGAATCATTTAGTCAATTTTGCAAAGCGATGATTTATATTCCGAGAGCACTAATTAATTGTTCTAACCAATAATTATTTATCCAGAGACTCAAAAATATTTTCCCGAATTTATAATTTTCTTTTAGAATTTTTAATTAATTTTCCTAAATTTTTAATCAATTTTTTGTAATATTTAAATATATAATTCGAATTAATAAATAAAAAATAGAATTAATTGTAGTATTAATGACGTGGATGAATCGGGGACGTCCATCGTTCACCGGCGCGAATTTCTAGACGATCAGATGGTGAATCTGCACATAGGTGACGTGGCTGAATCTGGTGCATTCATCAGTATTTGGCGAGCATTTCTGGGTGATCGAATGGCCAGGAGAAGAGTAGTGTTTCCCCTGTTTTCAGTTCGGAAACATGTATGCTCGGCGAATTAGGCGAGCGATGCGTCGAACGCATCGAACGGTACGTCGAACGTGGCGAACGGTGTGTCGAACTCGGCCAACGACAGGCGAGTGCTGACTGGTCAATGCCATTTTGGCTATTTTCAGCTCAGAAACACGTCTGTTCGACATCTGCGGCGAGCTTGGCGAATGGTGTGTCGAGCTAGGCGAACAGTAGGCGAGCGTTGACTGGTCAATGCCATTTTGGCTATTTTTACCTCAGAAACATGTCTGTTTGACATTTGCGGTGAGCTTGGCGAGCAAAATGTCGAGCTTGGAAGAGCATTGAATAGTCAGCGCAATTTTGCCCATTTTTAGCTCAGAATCACGTCTGTTCGACATTTACGGCGAGCTTGGCGAGCGAAATGTCGAGCTTGGAAGAGCGTTAAATAGTCAATGCAATTTTGCCAATTTTCAACTCGGAATCACGTCTTTTCGACTTCTGCGGCGGGCTTGGCGAACGAAATGACGAGCTTAGAAGAGCGTTGACTGGTCAACACTAATTTTTGCCATTTTCAGCTCGAAAACACATCTGTTCGACATCTGCAGTGAGCTTGGCGAGCGAAGTGTCGAGCTTGGAGAAGCGTTGACTGGACAACGCTATTTTTGCCATTTTCAGCTCAGAAACACGCCTGTTCGACATCTGCAGCGAGCTTGGCGAGCGAAGTGTCGACCGTGGAGGAGCATTGACTGGTCAATGCTGTTTTGCCATTTTCAGCTCGGAAACATGTCTGTTCGACATCTGCGGCGAGCTTGGTGAGTGAAGTGTCGAGCCTGGAGGAGCGTTGACTGGTCAACGCTATTTTTGCCATTTTCAGCTCAGTAACATGTATGTTCGGCATCTGTGGCGAGATTGGCGAGCGAAGTGTCAAGCCTGGAGGAGCATTGACTGGTCAACGCTATTTTGGCTGCTTCGAGTTGCTTCTCTTTTTTCGTTTTGCATTTTGACTGCTTAGAATTTCGCGCCTTGTGGGCTTCCTCAGAGACTATCAAGCTTTTCGGCCCAAGCCCACTAAGTCTCGCTATAAATCTCCACCTCCTTTCCTTTTTACTTCACTTTTCACTTTCTGCTCGTCTGAAACTTTTTCTCCTCAGAGCTTTGAGCGGAGTCTCCGGTGATCTTTTCCATTTTCCGGTGTACTTTCCAACCGTGGTTGTCACCTCAACAAGGTAATTTATTTTAATTTTAAGGGATGTATAAGGTGTCTTCCGATGAAGAGGCCGCCTCCTCGGGTCAGCCCGAAGTAGCTCCTCTGTCCCCTACTTCTAAGGTCGACAAGGGGAAAGGCATCGTGGTTCTATCCTCACCAGAAGTCCAAGCGGTCGCGGAAGAGGATCTTGTGGTCGAAGAGGATGGCAGAGCGGTGGCTCTTTCTTCGTCGGTGGTGGGCGAGTTCGGAAGGCATTCGATTGCCGTGTCTCGCCTTGGGGGAGTTCGGCAATATGGCGCTGAGGAGCTAAGGCGTGCCGAGCACGATATGGCATAGTTTTACGAGGAGAACGCGCTGAGGGAACGCACGGAGGCGAAACAAAATTGTTAGTGTTCTCAAAGAGTCGGACCTGCGAATCATTCGGATGTGTTACATGATCCCTTTGGAGTTTGTTCTCATCGTCCTGGTCCAGGGGTCAGGTCCTGCTCTTCGTTTCCCTCCGACACGTGCGTGTTTCCATTCAACGCATTCCACGCGGGGCTCTGCCTCCCTCTCCATCCCTTCATAAGGACGGTGCTACAATGGTATGGGGTATGTCTAATACAGCTCATGCTAAACATCTGGAGGCACGTCACGGGGTTCGTCCTTCACTGCCAGGCAGCAGGGATCGAGCCTAGACTCAGCATCCTTTGTCGACTATATAAGATCCACCAAAAGACGTGAACGGAATATCGTTTCTACCTGACTCACGGAAGGGTGTCAAGTTGGTCGAAAATCCCAACTTAATAAAGTGTTGGAGAGATAAGTACTTTCTCGTTTGGGGTAAGAAGCCGTGGGACATCCCCATGATGTGGAGAGAAGATGTGCCGAATAGGGAAAAGATGGAGCCAACCTTGAGCCCTGAAGAGGACGAAATGGTCGGCATCCTCTTGGATCGACCCACGATGCACTGGAAAGAAATCTCCGAGGAGAGTCTCTTTGGGGGAGGCCTTAGTCTGATGAACCCTAGTACGAGTTCTTTATGTCGATCGCTCTTCTGAACATTTCAATAGTATAAAAATTCTTAACCTGTTGTTATCTTTCACTACAGGGTCCGCAGGTATGGACTTTGAAGATATCATGAACAGGCGTTCGGCTCTGAGCGGCAAGCGGGTCGAGGAGAAGAAGAGGAAACGTGCCGTCGTCCGATCAACACCATCAAAGGTAATCAGAAACGAGAGCGTCATCACTCTCGTTGTCGACTTGGAGGCTGTGCCCGCTCCAGTTGGTCGGCCGGTACGAGAACTTGATATTTTGGCCACGCTTGCCCTTCAGGCTCCACCTCGCACGGAGGTGGCCGAGGCCATGCTGATAGACGAGCTAAAGAGGATCTTTGTACCGGATTGGCAAATACTAAGGCACAACGGTTTCCTCGGAGACTCGACGAGCTGTATGGACGCTGTTCGCAACTTGGCCACAGCCCAAGGACAAGGCGTCAATGGAGCACAGGACTGTGGGTGATTCTGCCTTAGAGATCGCGAAGGCACAAATGACGGTAAGCTCTAGATGTGAAGTTATTCGCTTGACTCTTGTTCCCCTTCCTTACACTACTTGTTCTCTTGCAGGCGATTTGCCACTTCAGCCACTTGATGAGGCGAGTGGCAGAGCAAGAGAAAGAGCTGAAGGCTCTGTAGAATCAGGAGAGGTTCGAGCAGTTGAAGGCTAAGAGGGAGCTAGAGGCGGACGTGCTTTTAGCGGAAATGCAAGACGCCTAGATCAAACTCCTGGAGGAGGCATTGGCGAAGACAAAGGAGTCTGCCGCCTGGGAAAAGGAGGAGTTGGCTCGGGAGAGAGCCGCCGAGCTGGAGAAGGCCGCCTTCGAGAGGGACGTGGTCGTACGGGAGGCCGAGGCCGTGGCGGAGAAGAAGGCTATCGACTACTTGGAGAAGAACATACGGAAGGCCTACGTTAAGGCCCTGAATGACATCGACAAACGTCTCCCTAGGTTTCGATCGTTCGGGGTACTACTTGTTTCCCGACGATGAGGGGGAGGAGATGGAGATCGAGGGAGGAGATGAGGTTGGCGGCGAGTAGGCCGTGGTGACGGACCCCCAATGGCTATGGCACAAGCGTCGGAGACAGCTGAGGGGAGCAAACATGAATTAGCACTCCTGGATGATCCATCCATTGAGGTGGACACTTAACTTCCTTCTTAGTCTCTTCTTCATGTTTTAGCTGTACATTTTTGCCTAGGGTCTTTTTGTAGTAATGCCTAATAGCAGACTGGCCACCGATTTTGTACTTATGGACTTTAATGAAAATTTTGATTAAGTGTTGAACTTGCATTATGTTTCGCATCAGAGCTGTTCCTATAGGAGTTGTTTAAACTTAGTATCGTTATGTCCCTGCCTTTTCAGATCGCCGAGGCATGTTAGATGGTCGAAGTGCCTCAAGTGGCCGAAGTATCATGCCTCTGGTCGGGTCTGGGGGTTGCGAGGTTGGGCCGAACTCAGAATCGAGAAAGGCTTTTCAAAGTCGAGTCGGAGCTAAACCATCTTAGGCTGACATTGGCCCGTCAGGACTCCGATCTGAAGCATCTAGAGGACAAGGCTCGCGAAGTGCCACCTGAAGAGGAGGAGACTTGTCCCTCGATGGCCTTCAACCAAGGCATGAGACTTAAGTTCCTTCGTCAGTCCCTGTTCGACGTCCGGGCTGAACGAGAGGGGTTAAAGAATGTAGTGCTTGAGAAGAGCTTGGAAGTGGCACCCTACAGAGGGCAATCTCCAAGGCTTCTCATGGGGGTAGCTCTAGTCGAATGCCTCGCCTGAAGATCAGGGTAACGGACGACTCACTGAAGGAACGAGTCATTGAGTTAGAGGCGGAGAACCATCGGTTACGATGTCTTTTGGAGGGGAGCAATGTCCGGAGCACTTTCTGCCCCCGAGGAGAGTATGCACAAGGAAGGTCATTCCACGAGTTGGCGCTATGTTTGCCCCCAGTCTCGAGGTGCCCTGAGGATGCACAGAGCGGAGTGGTTGGTTCGTCGAGCAGAGCGACTGTGGGGGCGACACTTAGGCTCTTGGGCATCGGAGACGCGACTCGACTCGTCGACTTGGAGGCCTCTGCGGAAGTAAGGCCACAACAACACGGCGCTCGCCGGCCTCACTTGTCACTTAAAAGAAGCATTCCACTCCCTGGGAGGGGTTAAAGCTGATCTCTGTAATTTTGTAATCTTTGTTTTGCTTGAGTCTTGTATCTCGCTGTAAAGATGAGTTATTGGTAAGTAGTTAGACTTGTACCTCAAACTTTAATGAAATAATGCTTATTTCTTGAGCTTGTGAGTGTTTTGTCTGCGTTTGTGAATGTCTAGTAGTTGTAGGAGCAATTCTAAATGGCGAATCACTTCGTACTCGCTTAGAAGCAAGTAGTTGAAGCGGAGTCGAACCAATTGTTGGACTCCAAGCGTGTCATTTAGATAATGTCAACAGTGTTGGGAGCAATTTTGAATGGTGAACCGCTTCGTACTTTCTAAGAAGTAAGTAGTTGAAGCAAATTCGAACCAAGTGTTGGACTCCGGGCATGTCGTTTAGATAATGTCAACTGCTATGGGAGCAATTCCGAATGGTGAACCACTTCGTACTCGCTTAGAAGTAAGTAGTTGAAGCGGAATCGAACCAAGTGTTGGACTCCGAGCGTGTCGTTTAGATAATGTCAACAGCTGTGGGAGCAATTTCAATGGTGAACCGCTTTGTACTCACTTAGAAGCAAGTAGTTGAAGCGGAATCGAACCAAGTGTTGGACTCTGAGCATGTCGTTTAGATAATGTCAACAGCTGTGGGAGCAATTCCGAATGGTGAACCGCTTCGTACTCGCTTAGAAGCAAGTAGTTGAAGCAAAATCGAACCAAGTGTTGGACTCCAAGCCATTGTTCTTAGAGAGTTTTCCGCATCTCGAGAAAACCAACTAATTCCCAGGATGTAACTTGCCTTTATTAAAGATGACTTGAGTGGCTGATTCTGAGTTGCAAGCCACTTTTACATTTTGACAATAAAAATAACAAGGTAGATAAAAACATGGAATAAAAACTACTCAACTCAGGAGTGGTGTTACAACACCCTCTCAGTACTTCATTATGTGGTCAGCATTCCAAGTTCTCGGTATTTTCCTGCCTCCCAGGTCTTCGTGTTGGTACGCGCCTGGGCAAATAACTCTGGAGACCCTGTATGGACCTTCCCAATTGGGTGCTAGCTTGCCTTTCTTGCTTGGAAGAGAGATCGAGAGCTTCCGGAGTACTAGGTCCCCTTCTTTGAGATTAGCGGGTCAGACTTTCTTATTGTAGGACTGGGTGATCCTGCGTCGATATATCTCCTGTCTGATGGATGCTCTTTCGCATATCTCATCGATGAGGTCCAAACTGTTGCGAAGCTAGTTCGCATTTTGCTCTTCATTGTAGGCGAACAACTGCGGTGTAGGTAGGCCAGCCTCGAGGGGGATAATGGCTTCAGATCCATAAGTAAGATTGAAGGGGGATTCACCAGTCGGAGTTCTCTTCATGGTATGGAAGCTCCATAGCACGTTGGGCAGCTATTTGACCCATAATCCCTTGGTGGATTTATCGAGCCTCTTCTTTAGGCCGAAGAGTACTTGTAGATTAGCGTTCTCCGCTTGGCTGTTAGACTTGGGATGGGATATAGAGGAGAACCGCTGCTGGATATCGAGATCAGTGCAGAAGTTGCGAAAGGTTGCCCCTGCAAACTGGGTTCCATTGTCGGTTACGAGGATATGGGGTACATCGAACAATGTTCTTCCAAAAGAACTTCTGAACCTTGTTTTCAGTAATCGTTGCAAGGGGCTCGACCTCGATCCACTTGGAGAAGTAATCTATCACCACGACAAGGAACTTCAGCTGGCCTGGCACCGGAAGGAACGACCCAAGCAAGTCCATCCCCCACATTGCAAAAGGGATCGGACAGGCCAAAGAGGAGAGCTGGGCTTGCGGTAGACGACGGATCGGAGAAAATCTTTGGCAGGCGCTGCATTGGCGGATGTATTCTTCGAAGTCAGCAAGTAATGTGGGCCAGAAGTAGCCGTAATTTAAAAGTTTACGGGCGAGGATCTCGCTCCCAAGTGCGCGCCACACATACCGTCATGGGCCTCCTTCAGGGCATAAAGTGCTTCTTCGGTGGAAAGACACCTTAGGTAGGGCCTGCCGTCGGTCTGAGTGTAGGAGCGTTTGTACATGACTCCATCAAGGAGTGTGTACAGCTCGGCTCTAGTCCTGACCCTTCTTGCCTCTCTTGGGTCTGCTGGAAGAACTCCGTCTCTAAGGTACTCGGGTAGAGGCTTCATCCAATTCTTCCCAAGGGTAAGTAGTCTCTATCGACTCTAAGCTGTCTTCCTCAATACTTGGTATCAGGAGGACCTCTATCAATACGGTTCACTCCAAACCTTGGAGGGGAGGAGGCGAGCCTTGAGAGGGCATCCGCCTGTGCATTTTCCTTTTGGGGAACCTGCTAGAGTCGAGCATCTTCAAATAAAGCCAGTAGTCCCTTTAACTTTGCCAGGTACTTGGCCATGTGCTCATCTCTTGCTTCGTACTCCTCAGACACTTGATTCACGAACAGCTGTGAATCACTGAAGACCTGGATATGCTTGGCGCCTGCTTTACGGGCCATATGGAGCCCCACTATGAGGGCCTCGTATTCGGCTTCGTTGTTCGATGTGCGGAAGTTTATGCAGAGGGAGTATTGCAGAACGAAACCATCTGGGTCAGTCAAGATGATGCCTGCCCCACTTCCGTCGGTGCATAAGGACCTGTCAGCATACACGGTCCAGAGTAGGGGTTCGGCAGCCGCCTCGCAGGGGTCGGGAATAGTGCTCTCCACAATAAATTTTGCTAGGGCTTGTGCCTTGATAGCGGTTCTTGGTTGGTAGCTGATATCGTGCTGGCTCAGCTCTATGGACCATTTCATCAAGCGCCCCGACATCTCGGGCTTGTGGAGAACTTGCTTCAGCAGCTGGTCGGTAAGAATGACCACCGAATGGGACTGAAAATACGGGCAAAGTTTCCTCACCTCCATGACCAATGCATATGCCATCTTTTCCACCTTCGGGTAGCGGAGCTCTGCGTCCCTAAGGACCTTGCTCACATAGTAGATGGGGCATTGTGTCCTTTCCTCCTCTCTTACCAGGACGGCACTGAGGGTCTGCTCCGAAGTTGCCAGGTAGATGTAGAGGGTTTTGCCAGGCTCCGGCTTGCTCAAGAGTGGGGGGGTTTACCAGGTAAGCCTTCAGTTGGTCGAAGGACTATTGATGTTGTTGCCACCACTCAAAGCCTTTCCCTCCCCTCAAAGCTTTGAAGAACGGAAGGCATTGCTCGCCTGACTTGGAGAGAAATTGCCCTATAGCGGCGAGGCGTCCCGTGAGCCTCTGCACTTCTTTGACATTGTAGGGAGGGGCCATAATTAGTATGGCTTTGATCTTCTCATGGTTGGCTTCTATGCCCCTCTGGCTCACCATGAATCCAAGGAATTTTCCAGATGAGATGCCGAAGGCGCACTTGCTCGGGTTCAACCTCATGTTGTTCCTTCTCAACACCCAGAAGGCTTCCTGGAGGTCGAGGACATATTTCTGCCCTCAGATGCTCTTGACCAACATGTCGTCCACATAGACTTCCATGTTGTGGCCAATCTGGTCTCAGAAAACCTTATTGACTAGGCACTGGTATGTGGCTCTCACATTCTTCAGCCCGAATGGCATGACCCGGTAGCAGTACAGGCCTTGGTCAGTCACGGATGAGGTCTTCAAAATGTTGGGAGGGAACATCCGAATCTGGTTATACCCCGAGAAGGCATCCATGAAGCTGAGGAGCTCGTGGCCGGAGGTCGCATCGAACAGAGCATCGATGCTTAGAAGGGGGAATGGATCCTTTGGGCACGCCTTGTTGAGGTGAGTAAAATCGATGCATATCCTCCAGCTCTCGTTGGCTTTTTTAACCATCACCACATTGGATAGCCATTCAGGTAGTTCACCTCCTGGATAAATCGGGCATTCAGGAGCTTCTCGACCTCTTCCTTGATTGCTTGTTGGCGCTCGGGAGCAAACTTACGTCGCTTCTGCTGGACAGGCTTGACTCCCGGGGCAACGCTGAGGTGGTGCATCAAGAGCTCCTCTGAGATCCCCGACATATCCGACGCGGTCCAGGCAAAGAGATCGTGGTTCTCCCTTATGCATTGGGTGATATCTTTCTTGATGGAGGGGGAAGAGCCTTGCTAATATGGAATGTCTTGGTGGCATCTTCCTCTGCGAAGGCCACTTCTTCCAGCTCGTCTACCGGCTCGGAAATGGTCTGGCTACTTTCCCGTGGGAGTTCGAGGGCTTCAAGGGAGAGGACCGGGCCTCCCATCGAGGTCATGTAACACTTGCAAGCCACCTCCTAGCTCCCTCTTACTTCTCCTACTCCTGCAGGGGTAGGGAACTTCATCTTCATGTGATAGGCCGAAGGAATGGTCTGGAGTGCGGCCAGACCTGGTCGACCCAGGATAACATTGGAGGCGGCCTTCACATCTACCGCCATAAAGTCCATCGGCTCTGTGCGGGTGATCGGAATTTCACCAGCGGTCACGTCGAGGGTTATAACTCCCTCGATCGTCACTGGCACCCCGATAAATCCATGAAGATTGTAGCCTGCCATCTTGAGCCGATCTCTTGACAGCTGAAGGCCTTTGAATGCCTCCAAGAAGAGGATGTTGACCGAACTGTCGTTGTCCACCAGGATCCGGCATACATCGAAGTTAGCCATTCAGAGGTTGATAACAAGGGCATCGCAATGGGGCGTGCGGATGCCTTCCAAGTCCATGTCGGAGAATGTAACAGGGACCCCAAGACCCTTCAGAGGAGGATGGCTCTGCATGGCATTCACTTCCTGAACGAAGGCTTTTGAGGAGGAGTTGGAATCTCTCCCTATTGGTCCTCCGTGTATAAGGTGTAGGATGGCCTCTGCTTCGACATCCGGGGTCTCCACATGTTATTTGGTCGCCTGTTAGCCCGCCTGGGGGGTGGAGGTGGATCGGCCCTGTCCCTTCTCACGAACCTAGCAAGCTGTCCTCTCTGAATGAGGGCCTCTATCTCGTCCTTCAGGGCCCGACAGTCGTCTGTGTCGTGCCCGGGGTCCCTGTAGAAGCAGAACCACTTATCCTGGTTTCTCTTCTTTCCAGAGATATTCATCTTGGAAGGTGGGGTAGAATACCCTCGTTCCCAATTTCCATCAAGATGGCAGATACACTCGCGTTGAGCAGAGTGAACTTTTCAAAATGGGGGAGAGGGCGACGTTGACCTCCGTTGTCCTTTTGGAGCTTCTTAGCTCCTTCCTCAGCAGTCTTCTGTTTGTTTCCAGAAGATGACCCCTCGAGAATGGGGCAGTTGAGAGCTTCTTCAGCTCGGATATACTTCTCACTCCTGAAAAGTCCCGATGAAGCTTCTTGGCCAGGGATGCCCTGAGATCTGGGTTAATAACATTGGATTGGAAGGCAGTCGAAGCCACTAACTGATCCAGGGAGGCGATAGACCTGGCCTCCGTGGTGAACCGCTTGACATAGTCCCTCAGCCGTTCATCCTTCCTTTGGCTGAGGAAGTGCAAAGAGGTGCTAGTCTTCTCGGAGCGGCGGCTGCTCACAAAGTGGGTGAGGAAGAGACCTTCGAACTGGTTGAAAGAGAAAATAGAGGCCAGAGTAAGTCTAGAATACAACTCCCGAGCGGGTTCCTTGAGGGTGGTTGGGAAGGTTTTGCAGAGAAGGGCATCAGAGGCATGGTGGATCATCATTAGAGTTTTGAAACTCTCAATGTGATCTGTGGGGTCCGACTCCCCGGTATACGTCTCGAAATGCAGGGGTTTGAAGTTCTCTGGGACGGGGGCCTCCATGATAGTTCGAGAGAACGGGGGCCTGCTCGGGTGAAGGTTGCTCGCCCGTTGTTCTTCATCTCTATCGAGTTGGCCGAGGCGCCTCTCCATCTCGTGGAGACAGCGGTAGAACGAGTCTTCTCTTTGGTCATGTCTCGCTGAGCCCCGAGACTCGTCTTCATGTAGAGGAGGGCTGGGGCTGCGGTGGCGATAGCTTTGAGTAGGTTGTGGAATGGTAGAACGACGGTGATGGCTCGGAGCTGGCCGAGGACTGAGAGAGCGGCGGCAATGGTTAGGAGCTGGACGAGGACTGGGAGTCCATTGGTCATTGTTGGGGGCAACATTGAGTGCCCGTAGGACCACCTCCTGGAACTGTTGGAACTCTGCCCTCGTTATGGGGGCCTCCTGCTCCTGATGGGCTTGGGCTACAGAACGGGCAGCCGGGGAGCAACTTCTTCTTCGGCGATGCTTAGGTGACTCCCTCCGCCTCCCGGGGGAGTTGGACCCTCTGTGATCTGTCCGGCAGGGTGAACGGTCACTCTGATGCTCCCGGCGGAGGTTCCCATCACGGGTCCACCTGTCGTCCAAGCGGATCCGAAGATCTGGCTCGCTCTACCGGTTATTGAGAACATCTCACAGATCCTTCGGTGTTGGAGGGTTGTGAGAGGCCATAGAGTCGGGGGAAGGAATGTGTACGGAGCTATGGACTTGGTGAAGGGTTTGCTTTTGGCTGCTGAACGGATTGAGGGATTGGTTGTTCGAGCTGCTGGGCCGGTTGGACGGGCAGAGGGAAATCCCCTGGAGGCGGAGGAGGGATGGAAATAGTTCTACAGTTGGAGGCCGCAGACTTCCCTTTCTTTGAAGGCATAGCTAGGAATGGCTTTTGTTGATGGAATAGGGTCAGATTGCTATTAGACTTCCCATAGACGGTGCCAATCTGTTGCCGCTGATTTCGGTGTGGGGGCAATCAGATGAATTTGTGAATTCGAGAGGAATCGAATGGGTCAAACTTGACCACTTCCACCATTGTTGGGCTGGCTTCTAGCTGCTCCCACTGACCTACACGAAGTTCGAAACATCGAAGCAGATCTCCATGACGACTATAAAAACCCCCCTACCTCCTACTGTTACAAGGTGATCACTATTTGCCTACCTAAAGCTCTTTCATATTCTTTTCTGAGTACTGACAAAAGCGTCAGAGGGTTCGTCGCCGGAATCAACCCCGGTGTTTCGAACTTCGTGCAGGTCAACGGAGGCAGCTAGAAGCCAGCCCAACAACGGTGGAAGTGGTCAGGTTTGACCCATTCGATTCCTCTCGAACTCACAAATTCATCGGATTGCCCCCACACCGAAATCAGCGGCAACACTAGCAATTTGAACTCCTAGTCTGAGAAACTCCTAGTAGCGAAACTCCGCTTTGCCTCCTCAAATTCCGTGCACAAAAGAAAAGCACCAAACTCCCATCGGCCATTGCAACAATAAGCATCTTCATTTCGGCAACCAAGACCAACAACACCTTCATCTTCATTACATATGCATATATATATATATATATATATATATATATATATATATATATATATATATATATATATATATATATATATAGAGAGAGAGAGAGAGAGAGAGAGAGTAAGTCTATTAAGAGCTGGGGAACTGAAATTCTTATCGGGAGCTGAAGATCTCAGCCGTTGGATTTTGATCCGATGGCTGAGATCTGATCTGCCCATCTTCAGTGTGATGTGAGAATAGTTAGGGGAAAAGTGGAATTTCCCCTACTCCTTATCGTCAGCTCTTCCCTTTCTTTCATCTCTTTATCCTATCTCCTCTCTCTCTCTATCATCGCTCCCGAACTTGATCTCTCTCTCATCGCTCTCGAACCCACAACGCAGCCCCCCAAATCAAATTGCTCACAACCCCCAAACCCTAGCTTCGAAATCCATCTCCACCTTACTTCAGCCGCAAACCCTAAAATCCTATCCCCCAAACCCTAGCTCAAATCCCAAATCGAACAACCCCGACGCTTCCCCTCCCCCCCCCCCCGTACAGATGCTCCTCCATGACGCTCCCCGACCCACCCACAACCCCCGACCAATCTCCATATCCTCCATCTCCTACCTCAAATATCGTTCAAAATCCTCCCCGGATTCCCAAGTAGACGGCGACCCCGAAATCCAAGCTACTGCTTCCATCTAAGACACTATCAGGTATTCAATCCTAACCCTAGTTTTTGTGGCTGGATTTTGAATCCTTACTGAGATTTTTACAAGGTTCTTTGAAATGGTCTATTTGGCTATATTAATTTAGGAATCATATGAAGATGTTTTGTAACTGGTAAACTGCTACAATTTTTAAAAAATAGTAAAATTAGGGTTTCTTGGGTCTCACAGTAAACTTTTCTATGGAAATTGGTTTTGATGAAGATATATTGTTGTGTGCATTCCAAGTGGTTGAATAAATGTTACAACCAATGGGGATGTGTGGCTTGTAAGTGATTAAAAAGTAGGGACATTTAACTCTCTATTAGATGAGTTTTAGGATTTTAGATGGACATTGGTGTGGAATTGAATGGGGTTTTACTTTTGGGCAACTCAAATTTGCATTGATTTGCATGAAGTGAAAATTAATTATATATAAGTATTAGGAGTATCTTCATACCTCTTTGTTTAAGTTATTATGGAAAAATGGTGTGTGATGCTGCCAACTTAAGATATACAATAACCCTAGGTCAAAGGAAGGGTTTTAAGTGTTGTTTAGGACATTCATAGAAGGTGAGTGCATCATAGATGTTAGTGAACATTTGATATATATTTATTTTTGACATTATTTATTTGTTATTCCATTCTAATACTAAATTTGGAGGAAATTAGTTCTACAGTATTTTTTTACAGTTTTAAGTCACAAATTTTGAGGTGCTAAGAGATTTTATTTCTAGTAAACTGCTACAATTTTTAAAAAATAGTAAAATAAGGGTTTATTGGGTCTCACAGTAAATTTTTCTATGGAAATTGGTTTTGATGAAGATTCATGCCATCATTTTGGAGTTCATGGAGTTAAACACACATGTAGACAAACTCCAAAACACTCAAATTGAAACTCGGATCATAAAGTTTCATGATCAGACTCCAAAACACTCAAATTCAGACTCCGACTCTCCTCCCCGCTGTAAACCCATCCCAAATTAAAATAAGCAAACAACCAACAACACAAAAGGAAGTAAGATTCTCTTGATGGCTTGAAGTTTTCTATCAAATGGAGAACAATTATAGATCCTCTTTCCCTCGGTGATATTATTAATTTCATTGCCAATCTCTGTAAGGATTTTTTTTAGAAAAACATTTTTCATTTATAAATTGTCGTGTCGTGTGCTTATTCATTGTGCTTTTGCTACACTAAATAGTCATGTGCACCTATGGATACTTAATATATGGGATGTATATAGTGTCCATATCAGTTTTACCATTCTTATGACACTGCCCACATTTATTGAGAATTTTACAAATCCACCACTTTTCGAGATTAGTAGGTAATTCGGGATAATTTTGTGATTGTGAAGATGATCACTTTCTCTGATTTTCGGAGGGATAAATAGGGCCATGTCGTATGCTTAATAGATATCAGTTATCAGTTACATTGTCTAGATACTGACAACTATTTCAGTTTAATTATTACAACTTACATGATTCTTACATGATTTAAAATAATTTTTGACCCATTTCTGTAATTATTGTTCTTCAATACCAAATAGCACATTTGTTAAATTAATCGTTACGTCTTCGGTGTTTGCAGGCTAAAAGATGATGGACATAAAAGAGATGCATGATTTGAAGTTTATCTTCGAAAAGTCGGTAAAATGATTTTGTTTATACCAATAATACCAAGTTAGTAGGCAATGATGAAAAGTATATGCATGATTTGTTTTGGAAACTAGTAGGCATGGCTTAATAAAGCACCCCTAGTGACAATGATATTATTTCTGCATTAGACTCACTTATACTTGATTTATTAGTAGGCAGTGATGAAAAGTTTATGCATGATTTTGTTTATTCATGATTTATCCCTTGTGGAGTGCGTAGGCAGTGATGAAAAGTTTATCCAAGACAAGTTAAATGATTCTTTTTTTTGCACCCTCCTAACAAGTTAGTATGCAAGTCATTTAAGCTTCATGTTCAGCTTATGTTTTCGGCAATTGGTATACCAAATTTTTAAGGGTGGTGTTCAGCTTCTGTTGTTCAGTTTCTGTTGTTTTGACCTGGGGAGCTGAAATTTTTAGGTTGCGCTCACCCTATTGTTCAATAGAAGTTGTTCTGAGCTTACACATTTTGAACTTCATGTTCAAATGCTCTTGTACTGAGCTTACACATTTTGAGTTTCATGTTCAGTTTATGGAGGTGTTATACTGAGCTTGAATGATTTTTGCATCTCCAGTTGTTGTTCTGAGCCTACAGTTTTCTTTGTTGCTGTTGTTGTTCTGAGCCTACAGATTTTTTCGCTAAATTTTTTTGTTGTCGTTCAAATACATATCTATTCCGAATTTGATGATACCCTGTCAATTTAAATTAACAGCTTTACCATGTTCATCAAACACTATCCAGGAATTCAAAAGTTTACTTGCAATTCATTATAATACATATATTTACGTACTTGCTTCTTTATTTTTTGATGAATCACTTTGTTCAGGAATTCAAGAGGAAGAACAAGAAGGATGTTAGTGGAGAACCCGAGACCCTTGAGAACACTCTTCAACTGCCTTGTTTTGACCCATTTGAGAATGTTTTGACTGCCAGGAAGTTCAAATGTGTGTCGTAGTGTGTTGGTCATGTATGGAATGTAATGGAAATAATGGAAGTTGAAAGTTAAAACTAGTTTGTAGTTACAATTTTGTTTTTAATCCTTTTGTATAATCTCCATTTGGTTTCTATTGTTTTCAACAATTAGTGTACACATTGGTTGGTGGTTGGTGGTATTCAGTTTCTGTTGTTATGAGTTTACACAATTTGATACTTCATGTTCAATTTATGTTGATCTGAGTTGAGCTTACACATTTTCATACTTCATGTTTAATTTCTGTTGTTCTGAGCTGAGCTTACACATTTTGAGCTTCAGGTTCAGCTTCTGTTGTTCTGAGCTGAGCTTACACATTATGATACTTCATGTTCAGTTTCTGTTGTTCTGAGCTTTCACATTTTGACACTACATGTTCAATTTCTATTGCTCTGAGCACCGCTTACACATTTTGATACTTGATGTTCAGTTTCTGTTGTTCTCAGCTGAGCTTACACATTTTGATACTTCATGTTCAGTTTCTGTTTTTCTGAGCTTACATATTTTGAACTTCATGTTCAATTTCTGTTGCTCTGAGCTAAGCTTACACATTTTGATACTTTATGTTCAGTTTCTGTTGTTTTGAGCTTGGACATTTTGAACTTCATGTTCAGTTTATGTTGCTCTGAGCACTGCTTACACTTTTTTGATACTTTGTGTTCAGTTTCTGTTGATCTGAGCTGAGCTTACACATTTTGAGCTTACACATTGAATATTCATCATATCATCACATGACACCAAAACAATAATAACAAATATTTCTGAATGAATTTCGATCATCATACAAGTGTCAGGTAATGCAACTTTACCACTTTACAAATTTATAAACTATAACACTTTACAACTTTACAAATTTAAAAATTTACAACTTGACACGTGAAATCTTATACAAGTACATCAAAAACTTGACAAATTTAGCAACTATAAAACTTTTTTCACCAAATATACAAGCTTTTTGGTCCAAGTGTCAACTGCTGTTGAGTAGTGAGTAGCTCCAAATATTGCAATTCAAGCTGTAATCAACCTGAAAATCAAAATTAAACAAGCTCATTTAGCCTGGAAAGAACAAAATATTTATTTAAAAAATATAGTAGACCAGAACACAAAATATCATTCACCAATTATAGTAGTTTCATAACACAAATTATTTAGATCATAAAGTGTTTCGAAGCAGCAGCAGCAGCAACAACAGTGTCACAAACATAATGACTGACTGAAGGTGATAGTTTGAAGAAAAAACATACCATGGATTAATATTCTTTGTAACTACCAATAACATCAAAGTTGATATCATAGAACTTACTTGAGCCAAATATATAGGTTCAATGACCCATGGTATCTAATTGACGAACGTGATTGCACTGGTAATGTGACATAAAATCTTCACATTCCGAACCTAAATACAAAAATCAGAATTAATTTTGAATCTAATTGTTTGGAAGCAATGCATGAAAAGGAATTGAATCAAATACTGAACCTGCTCCCATGGCATAGGCATGTTCTCAAAAAGTTTGTACACTGCATGAGGAACAAACTTAAGGGCACCCAGGTATACACATTTGTCATGACGGTACTTCTTTGATGACATGTCTCCATGGTCCCTGTAGAAAAATGAGAATGTTGTTCAAAGTTAAAGGGGATGAAACGTTAGAATGCTTTTTTACAGTCATAATCAAAAACCTAATGCGAATTAGTGATGACGAGTATATAGAGAATAGTAAAGTTACACAAATAAAGTATTCTCAAAGTTAGAATACTTCTTTTCCAAAGTCCTAATCCAAATTCCTAATGTGATAAGTGATGAAGATGAACAATATATGAATAATAAAGTTACAGAGATAAGTATCTGGTCTTTCTCAAACTCTATTGACTACCTAAAGACATTGAACGGGTATACTACTGCTCAACTAATTTGTATTCTCATAATGCTTAAATTGTATGGCAAGCTCACCAAATGAATAGCAAAATAAAATCTCTTAACACCTCAAAATTTGTGACTTAAAACTGTAAAAAAATACTGTAGAACTAATTTCCTCCAAATTTAGTATTAGAATGGAATAACAAATAAATAATGTCAATAAGAAATATATATCAAAAGTTCACTAACATATATAATGCATTCACCTTCTATGAATGTCCTAAACAACACTTAAAACCCTTCCTTTGACCTAGGGTTATTGTATATCTTAAGTTGGCAGCATCACACACCATTTTTCCGTAATAACTTAAACAAAGAGGTATGAAGATACTCCTAATACTTATATATAATTAATTTTCACTTCATGCAAATCAATGTGAATTTTAGTTGCCCAAAAGTAAAACCCCATTCAATTCCACACCAATGTCCATCTAAAATCCTAAAACTCATCTAATAGAGAGTTAAATGTCCCTACTTTTTAATCACTTACAAGCCACACATCCCCATTGGTTGTAACATTTATTCAAACACTTGGAATGCACACAACAATATATCTTCATCAAAACCAATTTCCATAGAAAAATTTACTGTGAGACCCAAGAAACCCTCATTTTACTATTTTTTAAAAATTGTAGCAGTTTACCAGTTACAAAACATCTTCATATGACTCCAAAATTAATATAGCCAAATAGACCATTTCAAAGAACCTTGTAAAAATCTCAGAAAGCATTCAAAATCTAGCCACAAAAACTAGGGTTAGGATTGACTACCTGATAGTGTCTTAGATGGAAGCAGTAGCCTGGATTTCGGGGTCGCCGTCGACTTGGGAATCCGGGGAGGATTTTGAACGATATTTGAGGTAGGAGATGGAGGATATGGAGATTGGTCGGGGGTTGTGGGTGGGTCGGGGAGCGTCATGGAGGAGCGTCTGTACGGGGGGGAGGGGAAGCGTCGGGGTTGTTCGATTTGGGATTTGAGCTAGGGTTTGGGGGATAGGATTCTAGGGTTTGCGGTTGAAGTGAGGTGGAGATGGATTTCGAAGCTAGGGTTTGGGGGTTGCGAGCGATTTGATTTGGGGGGCTGCGTTGTGGGTTCGAGAGCGATGAGAGAAAGATCAAGTTCGGGAGTGATGACAGAGAGAGAGAGAGAGGAGATAGGAGATAGAGATGAAAGAAAGGGAAGAGCTGACGATAAGGAGTAGGGAAAATTCCACTTTTGCCCCTAACTATTCTCACATCACATTGAAGATGGGCGGATCAGATCTCAGCCATCGGATCGATATCCAACGGCTGAGATCTTCAGCTCCCGATGAGAATTTCAGCTCCCCAGCTCTTAATAAACTTACTATATATATATATATATATATATATATATATATATATATATATATATATATATATATATACTAAAGAAGGTATATATGTGGTAGGTGGAGAAAGCAAAAGGACATGTGATTTGTCTGGTTGGGCTTTCGGCAGACAGAGAAGGAAAAGAGGAAGGGAGAATTGAAATGTGACGGGATTGTAAGCATATATGTCTATATAATAAAACACAAAGAAAGCTATCAAGTGGCTCACATTCAATCTATCCCAAAATCAATGGACCAGATCTAGTCTCACAAAACATATTTTCCCGCCCAAATTTCAAACTCCACAAATTCAAAAAACACACACACACACTCTCTCTCTTTTTCCCCAAAAAAATTCCTCGTTCTCTCTCTCTTTCTCCCCGTTCTCTCTGTCTCATCCCTCTCTCTCTCTCTCTCTCTCTTCCCCCGACTCTCTCTCTTTCCCTTCCCCAAATCACCCATCGGTTCTCTCGCTCTCTTCCCCGGGCTCTCCCCCCAGGCGCCACCGCCGCCAACCCATTCTTTCTCTTTCTCACCGTCTCTCTGTCTCATCCCGCTCTCTCTCTCTCTTCCCCCGACTCTATCTCTCTCTCCCCCTTCCCCAAATCACCCATCGGTTCTCTCTTTCTCTTCCCCGGGCTCTCCCCCTAGGCGCGACCGCCGCCACTCCAGCCATCCTCCCCCCTCCACCCTCCTCCACTTCCCAACCTCCACCAAACCCCGTTGCCTCTCCTTTACGACCGCCGCCTTCTCCACCCCCTTCGTGGGCCCCACTCTCGGTGGTGGCAGTGGCAGCGGTGGCCGCATCCTCCGCCTTCTCCACCCCCTTCGTGGGCCCCACTCTCGGTGGTGGCAGTGGCAGCAGCGGCCGCATCGGAGGTGCATCATCATCCCTATCGTCAGTGGCAGCAGCGAGTAATTCCCTATCGATTAGAGATCTAGGGTTTCAACGCTTTTATTTTTGTTGTTGTTTCCACATTTTGAACTTGAATGCAGTCATTTTATTATTAAATTTCTATATTTTGGGTTTTAATTTGAGATTGATCTTCGTTAGATTCTACATTTGGTTTTGGGTTTAGTTGCGTTCCTCTATAATTGCTTAAGGCAGGATAGGTGTGGTATAATCCTTGAGTTGGAATTATGTATATAGAGTTCTCTCCTTATGAGTTCATCAAAAACATGCCTATAGAACCGGATGACTGTATATGGAATTCTCTCCTTAATAATGGTAGGATTCATGGGAATGTTGAAATGGAAGATATTCAGCCAAAAAATTGATAGACATGGAGCCTATGCATTCTGGGTATTGGGTTTTGTTTTCGAACGTATATGCCGATGTGGCGAGGTGGGATGATAAGAGGAGTGAAGGATGGTGGAGTGAAGAAGAGCCAGGCCATCTACTTTTCTATATATAATCAGACTAAATAGTTAAAATAGATAATCTGGGGTTGCTATGATCCTTTAATTATTTATTATGCTCGAGCATATATGTTGTGTATGACATCTTAAAAATTAGGGATGGAGAATGCAGGTTGATTTGTGAAGTTCTTAGTAGTTTATTGAAATGAGTTGGGAATAAATTTGATTGCATATGCTAAAAGTTAAATCTCCTCATCTCTCATTTATTTTGCATCTTCGCTTTTATTGTAAATTATTCTTTTCTAATTGTAAGCGTTTATTTTGACAGCTGTAGCACGTCTTCAATTTTCCAACTCAAATTTATTGTACGTACCCATTTCATTGTCATTCCATGGCACCTAACCGATGAATAATGTCTGAAGGGTAATGCCTAATGATAATCATACCTGTAGAAATTTAATCTCTGGACAAAGAGTCGATGACTATATGAGATGTTTTAACAATCCTTGAATATTTTGATCTATTTGTTGCCATATTCATGTGTTCTAACTTACTGTCGTGCTATGTACTCAAAATCACTATTAGCATATGTAGCTATCATTCTCTGAACATTACAAAAATGACTTATGATTGTTACTATTAAGCACTTGACATTTTCAGTACTGTAGTAGGCTCTTTTACTGCATTCATTGGTCCCCTCATCCTGCATATTGTAGCTGACCTTGCATTAATGTGATGGCACCCAGAAATTTGAAGTACGGGCCATTTCACTCTTAAATCCAGTTTATACCTCTTAGAACATTTTTTTCTATTACTGCAGTTTTCCCAAGTGAGGGTTTTTAATCTACTTATTTAGCTACTATGCACATTACACAATAGCCTGAATTTGTGTAGTAATAAATGTTTTCTTAGGGTCCAATCTTTGTTGAAACCCATTTTGATTCATGCGCTGGTTAATGTTGGATTCAGCTTCGCTAGGGGGATACTATAACTATTGCTTGAACCTAGGTTTTCCTAGGTAAAGGATTTTATAGTTTCTATACGTCTCTCAGAAATACTAAGATGGAATTGGTATAACAACAAGATGCAATGAAAAACAAGTTCCTTTTTGCCGATAGTTAATAGATTAAAATTAAATATACAGACTCAGTAAACCAACGAATTTGGAAAAAATATACACACTCAGTGATAGTAGGTTTAGTAGATTGTTAGGGGTTGCACTCAAGATATTTTCTGCTCTTCAGATATGGAATCTTGGGATTTAGTGAGATTCTCCCAAAAAACTTTGCTTAGTTATTCTACATCTTGTTCATCTTTCTTGATCATCCGACTAAACACCATATCTCCTACATCAATATATATAATCAAAGTTAGATCATAGTTGTTAATATTATTATGTTCGTATTTTAAAATAATTTATAATCAAAGTTAATCAGAACATCAAAGAAGAAAATAGATTACTCTACAATGTCTTGATTGGTTTGTTAAAATAATTAGAACGTCAAAGTTAATCATCATATATTTCCCCTCCTTTATATACAGATCAATTGCTCCAATTAAAGAACAGTAATGGATGACATCACTATATATGGCCATGTAAGTATCTCCTTTTTTAAAAAAAAATCTACAACTCTTGATATAACAATAAGTTCCTTACATTTTAATTTTTACTTTAATACCTTACAGGTTGATGTTGACTTGGAAAAAGCAGTAAGTGAAGCTTTTCGTTATATTCTTAGCACATTAATTAATTGTCCACTTACATTCAAAATTGATATTTTTCTATTGCAGGTGCAATTCCTTCGACAAAAAAATATCGGGGTTACCATTCGAGATGAACGCGAGCTTCATCTAATATCTCTTCGCAAGGTAAGCTTCACCCTTTATTAGTTGGTTGGTCTTTTGCTTATGATTGATTTTTTTATTAATTCCTACTTTTTAACCACCCAACGTAAAGAAAGGAAACAAGTTATTCTGGCAAAGGAAAAGGAACAGAAAATGAAATGTCCATTGCGGTATATGCTTATCTTGCTTCTGATTTGAGATTTCTTCTTCCTCTAGATTTATTTGAATTTTGCTGATTTCACTGTTTATACTATGAACACTGTCAAGTGTGATTGTGGGTTTGAGATTATGAATGTGGGTTTGAGAATTGAGATTATGCTGATTATGATAAGTTTCTTAAAGTGAATTATTTTTGTGAAGATTCCAGTGGCTGTTTATGCTGTTAATGATGTTTCCACTTCACATAGCTTCACAGTTCAATTTGATCTATACCCATAATATGATCACCCATAATATGAATGTTGCATTTCCTAATAGACTTCACATAGCTTCCAGTTGCTTCGCATAGCAATGTTGCATTTGTGAAGCTATGGGTACTGATCAATAGACTTGCATTCCAGTGGCTGTTTAAGCTTTGAGATTATGAATGTTGCATTTCTTAATGTCCACAGTGCACCCATAATATAATGAGTACAGTTTCACTATAACCACACTTGCAAGATCACATTCACATTATATAATACACAGTTATAATAAAAATTAATGAAGTCATAAGCTTTTTAGTTTTGAGCCCTTCATAAGCAATGTTGCATAAGCTTTTCAGTTTTGATTTTAATCTGCAAAAAAAAAAATTAACTAGAGAAACAATGAAGTCAATTAAATATGAAAAGCAATGTTGTTTAGAGAAGCAATGAAGTCAATTAAGCATTAACATTTTTTCTATGTTCTATTAAAATATTTAGAATTTATATATTTTTTAGATAGTTAATTTTGATTTTTGAAATAAAAAAAATCAAGAATTTTCGTTAACTACAATTTCAGCGTCCATTTTAGATGTTGATATCAATAACTTTTTAGAACCCTTTGTTGTGATTGGTGCTATATAGACAATTCCATAGATGAGATAAAGTTCTGATGATGAGATTCATCTATCATAAACAGATAGGCATCCCATGCCAGCACAAATTTTGATTTCGGTATCAATTTTAGTATCAATTTTGTTAGGGTTTGTGCTTTTTATCATCAATTTAGGGTTTGATGAATTGGGAATTTAGGGTTTTGACTGATTAAATTGGTTCTAATTTGTGATATTGTTCAATTAGTAATTTTACTTTTATGACTGCGTTTAAGATCCAAGCTGTTGTTAAATGATTTTTGCCTTCATTTCATGTCACTAAGTTTTAATTTTCATGTACTTATATATTCTGTACTGAATTGCAGTGTCCTTTAAGTCTCGAGAGGACCATCGGAAACAGTTGGAATTGGAGGAGGCCCGAAAGGCGGGGCTTGCCCCGGCCGAGGTTAACGAAGATGGAAAAGAAATCAATCCCCATATTCCTCAGTGTATGTCTTCGGCTCCTTGGTATCTTAATACTGAGAGACCGGTAAGCCTCTCATTCCTGTGTATGTACTAATTTTTACTTTGTTGTTTATGTCTTTATCAAAGTTGTTGCTTTTGGTTTTGGTTTTTTTAGAGTTTAAAACATCAACGGAAGTGGAAGTCAGATCCAAACTATACGAAAGCGTGGTATGATAGAGGATCAAAGATATATCAAGCGGATCGATATAGGAAGGGTGCATGTGAAAAGTAAGTGTTTTCCACCTATCTCCTCCTTTAACTTTTGTAATATATGCCTCGATACGTACAACCCATTGTTGTGATATTTGGATGAAAATTGGGGTGGGGATATTGGAAGGCATTCTACATGGTATATACCTTTGTTATAATGGTTAATGTGTTTGATCATGCATGTTCTCTCACTATTTAGCATTCCTGACAAGGATGGGTCTTCAGAGAGATTGAGTATTGTTTAGTTTAACTTTAGGTGTGTTAGGGAAAAAGATAAAAGTAGTAGTTTGGAAAAAGTTATTTTGGCTAAACACATTTAATTCAGCTTTCGAACACCTATTTTGAGTTTGAGTTTAAAAGTGCTTTTAGATCCAAAAACGCTCTCCAATGTACCGCTAAGCAGCCTTATTCATGCTCTAAATTCATTATGTTCATTATGTCCGGGTTGTTTTTGTAACAGGTGGAGTTGGCAGGAGTGGTGGGGACGAGGGCCATGGGAAGGATTGTGGTGAAAGGATTTGGAGGCAGCTGCAGGGGCAGCGGCGGGAGGGAGTGGTGGGGCGGTGAATGTGGGGGTGACTTTGCTGGTGGGGGTAGAGTTGGAGAGTGTCGTGTCGTTTACGACAATGCAGAGAGCAGTGAGTAGGAATATGGTGGATAGTTTGTCGATGCCGACATTTAGAGTTGGGTATACAATTACAACGGATGCGCTTGATGAGCTTTATAAGAAGGTGAGTTTTTTTGTTTTAGTTTTGTGTAGTTTGTTTGATTGAAATAATGTGGTGGTAGGAGGGGTAGGCTTTTAGAGTTGTAGATCGACATTAGCATGTAGTAGCATAGACAAGTATCCAACACGATAGGTAACAATCTTTTATATTGTCAGTACGTGAGTTCGATACAATCATACAAGTAACTTTCAATTACAAATGTCTACGCTGCATTTGTAATTAAAAGTTACAAATGGCAACTTTAGATAACAAAAAATTCAAAAATAACAAAGATAACATTAAATAGAATCTTTTGAGAAAGTATATATAGCTAATAACTTAGAGTTAATATTGAAAATTTATGAGTTCACTATAGAAAAAAACTGTATCAAAGAGTATAATAATTTAAAATATTTAGAGCATGGCTAAAGCTCTAAGAGGTATGACGTAGGTTTTTAGAGTTGTACTGGGGATTTAGTGGCATTCCAAGAATGCATACCCGTATAGATAGAGTCCTTGAAAGATTACAAGCTTCACTTGAGAGAATTAATTGGTCAAACAGAAGCACAGAAAATCATCAACAACTCCATGGTTGTAATCAGTGCTGGTACTAATGATTTTTTTCAAAATTACTTTTTTTACCCAAACAGATTGAAGCAATTCACAGAGCCGCAGTACGAGGACTACTTGGTCTCACTAATGTCTGGATACATCAAGGTTTCAATATCTAACACTTTATTATAATCTGGCATTTTTAACGTAATGTGATCGATTGACTACTAAAACATTTTGTTTGAAGTTTTTAATAACAAATGATTGTACATTTTAACCAAGAAAAGCATTTATTTTTAAATAAACATTCAGTCGTATGTGTATAGCACGGATTCTTTTGCGGAATCTCTTAGTCCATGAGATTTGTTGCTAATCACCTATACGGGCAATTGACATAGTATACATGCCATGTCTTGATGAGATAATTGATCTGAATTCTTACCTTGAATTAATTTATAATATAAGCAAATCTGCATATCTAATACACAAACTTTATTTAAAAAACTCCTTTTTTCTCTATGTAGAGAACTTAAATTCAAGTGAACATGTATTTTTAGAAAGATCAAAAAGTTCAAGCACTAATGCATTTTCTTATTAATTTTTCCAATTCTGAGACCTGATTGTTGTGTATAGAGTCTTTACTAAATATTAATATCTCCTCCTAACTTTTCCCTAACTATATATCATTCAAATTCAATTTGCAATTATTTTCAAGAGTGGCTGCTACAATAAAGCCTTCCTTTAGTTTGAGGACATGAAGAGGTCAGGCGTACTACACCTGATCCCGTGATCCTTGCTAGCCACCATTCAATGCCTGCGCCCGCACTAGAAATCTCTCCTTTGGCCAAGCTATATCAAATTGCAATTTTTAAATGCTTGACTATTTTTTTTCTTATGGACAATTCATTTCATTTAATGATCATATACTTTTGTAGGCATTTATATCACGTGCATTATACTTTTGTAGGCATTTATAGAACGTCAAAGTTAATCATCATATATTTCCCCTCATTTATATACAGATCAATTGCTTCATCAAAATTGAAGAGAATCTGTGAATGAGTTATATTATTTGTGAATGAGGTATATTTTTGGGTTGTCGTTATTTGTGAATGAGTTATTTTTGGAATTTTCATATAGCTCCGTATAAGAAGACTAGAGCTTCTAGCATAATAGTTGATGTCCCGGGATTCATAGTAGGAAAATACTGGATCATAAGATCTGTATTAGTACAGCTCCCTTGCAACTTGATCGCTCACCAAGAACTACAGGTCCTAACCTGTCCGTTTAGCATAGGTGATCGAATGGCCATTATCAAGAACAATAGCTAGGGGGGGCTGATTCTACCACCTGGATCTCTGTCATTATCTCAAACCTTTCGCGACCATGCTAGACAAGGTCCTACACCTAATCTGAAAAAAATGTTTACCACACGATGAGATTGATATATAGCCCAACAGAAATATATGCAATTAAAATAAGAAAACAAATCGATTTTTAGAAATCGAAATGAAGTTCATGTTAAATCATGCTAATGAAGGAAATATGTTGTAACATTTTACTAATTGCAATGATAACATAATGCCACAAAATTGTCCATACAGAATCTTTCAGATACATAAGATTTTGCCAACCCAATTGAATTCTAACATCAGCACTAAAAACCATAACACCATATCAAATACTATTGGCATATACATCATAATACTTGACAAATATTGCATTTAAAAACTCAAATCTTTTGTTCACAAAGATGCTAAGAGGTTCATAATGTTACTATTTTATCATTTCTATCTCACAACATGATGCCTGTAACAGGTTAATTTTTTTATAAAAGGACCTATTCACTATAGTTGTGTGATTGAAAAAAATAATGCAAGTCAATTTCATGGCACGCTATCTTAAGCATGATGAAAAATTCAAAAGGATTTTTTTTTTTTTTTTAGCATTCAAACTTTCACTTTTTCACAGAAGATGTAGAAGGTGATACATTTGCTAAACAAAAGTTATCTCATTAGCCACCTTTGCAACTTTTTTATGTTTTATGTTTTATGTTTTATGTTTCGTTATAATCTTTACTTTATCTTGAAGAAATTACTATATATACTTCTATTTCCATATCAATGAAACCTCTTCCTGAAATCTTGCATATGGATATGGATAATAATCATTAAGAATGATATATATGAATTTTCACCAAGAGCATGCATGAGTGTTGTTCATGGAATGTTGACACGAACTATGAGTCCATACACATAGCTTCCACATTGTAATAGAAGTCTCTTTCACTTGAAAGCTAAAAAATTGTGAACCGTCCTCTGAAAAACAAATTTCTCATATTAGTACCTCAGCAAATTGATCATAAATACTTCCATCTCATATTATTACCTCAACAAATAGTTATTGTTTGCTGTTTGTTGTTAGTTAGTTTTAAAACTCTCATTGTTTTCATTGATTATTGTAAACTCTCATTGTTAGTTAGTAAGAGTTTACAATAATCAATGAAAACAATGAGAGTTTTAAAACTAACTAACAACAAACAGCAAACAATAACTATTTGTTGAGGTAATAATATGAGATGGAAGTATTTATGATCAATTTGCTGAGGTACTAATATGAGAAATTTGTTTTTCAGAGGACGGTTCACAATTTTTTAGCTTTCAAGTGAAAGAAACTTCTATTACAATGTGGAAGCTATGTGTATGGACTCATAGTTCGTGTCAACATTCCATGAACAACACTCATGCATGCTCTTGGTGAAAATTCATATATATCATTCTTAATGATTATTATCCATATCCATATGCAAGATTTCAGGAAGAGGTTTCATTGATATGGAAATAGAAGTATATATAGTAATTTCTTCAAGATAAAGTAAAGATTATAACGAAACATAAAACATAAAACATAAAACATAAAAAAGTTGCAAAGGTGGCTAATGAGATAACTTTTGTTTAGCAAATGTATCACCTTCTACATCTTCTGTGAAAAAGTGAAACTTTGAATGCTAAAAAAAAAAATTCCTTTTGAATTTTTCATCATGCTTAAGGCATCGTGCCATGAAATTGACTTGCATTATTTTTTTCAATCACACAACTATAGTGAATAGGTCCTTTTATAAAAAAATTAACCTGTTACAGGCATCATGTTATGAGATAGAAATGATAAAATAGTAACATTATGAACCTCTTAGCATCTTTGTGAACAAAAGATTTGAGTTTTTAAATGCAATATTTGTCAAGTATTATGATGTATATGTCAATAGTATTTGATATGGTGTTATGGTTTTTAGTGCTGATGTTAGAATTCAATTGGGTTGGCAAAATCTTATGTATCTGAAAGATTCTGTAAGGACATTTTTGTGGCATTATGTTATCATTGCGATTAGTAAAAAGTTACAACATATTTCCTTCATTAGCATGATTTAACATGAACTTCATTTCGATTTCTAAAAATCGATTTGTTTTCTTATTTTAATTGCATATATTTCTGTTGAGCTATATATCAATCTCATCGTGTGGTAAACATTTTTTTCAGATTAGGTGTAGGACCTTGTCTAGCATGGTCGCGAAAGGTTTGAGATAATGACAGAGATCCAGGTGGTAGAATCAGCCCCCCCTAGCTATTGTTCTTGATAATGGCCATTCGATCACCTATGCTAGACGGACAGGTTAGGACCTGTAGTTCTTGGTGAGCGATCAAGTTGCAAGGGAGCTGTACTAATACAGATCTTATGATCCAGTATTTTCCTACTATGAATCCCGGGACATCAACTATTATGCTAGAAGCTCTAGTCTTCTTATACGGAGCTATATGAAAATTCCAAAAATAACTCATTCACAAATAACGACAACCCAAAAATATACCTCATTCACAAATAATATAACTCATTCACAGATTCTCTTCAATTTTGATGAAGCAATTGATCTGTATATAAATGAGGGGAAATATATGATGATTAACTTTGACGTTCTATAAATGCCTACAAAAGTATAATGCGCGTGATATAAATGCCTACAAAAGTATATGATCATTAAATGAAATGAATTGTCCATAAGAAAAAAAATAGTCAAGCATTTAAAAATTGCAATTTGATATAGCTTGGCCAAAGGAGAGATTTCTAGTGCGGGCGCAGGCATTGAATGGTGGCTAGCAAGGATCACGGGATCAGGTGTAGTACGCCTGACCTCTTCATGTCCTCAAACTAAAGGAAGGCTTTATTGTAGCAGCCACTCTTGACAATAATTGCAAATTGAATTTGAATGATATATAGTTAGGGAAAAGTTAGGAGGAGATATTAATATTTAGTAAAGACTCTATACACAACAATCAGGTCTCAGAATTGGAAAAATTAATAAGAAAATGCATTAGTGCTTGAACTTTTTGATCTTTCTAAAAATACATGTTCACTTGAATTTAAGTTCTCTACATAGAGAAAAAAGGAGTTTTTTAAATAAAGTTTGTGTATTAGATATGCAGATTTGCTTATATTATAAATTAATTCAAGGTAAGAATTCAGATCAATTATCTCATCAAGACATGGCATGTATACTATGTCAATTGCCCGTATAGGTGATTAGCAACAAATCTCATGGACTAAGAGATTCCGCAAAAGAATCCGTGCTATACACATACGACTGAATGTTTATTTAAAAATAAATGCTTTTCTTGGTTAAAATGTACAATCATTTGTTATTAAAAACTTCAAACAAAATGTTTTAGTAGTCAATCGATCACATTACGTTAAAAATGCCAGATTATAATAAAGTGTTAGATATTGAAACCTTGATGTATCCAGACATTAGTGAGACCAAGTAGTCCTCGTACTGCGGCTCTGTGAATTGCTTCAATCTGTTTGGGTAAAAAAAGTAATTTTGAAAAAAATCATTAGTACCAGCACTGATTACAACCATGGAGTTGTTGATGATTTTCTGTGCTTCTGTTTGACCAATTAATTCTCTCAAGTGAAGCTTGTAATCTTTCAAGGACTCTATCTATACGGGTATGCATTCTTGGAATGCCACTAAATCCCCAGTACAACTCTAAAAACCTACGTCATACCTCTTAGAGCTTTAGCCATGCTCTAAATATTTTAAATTATTATACTCTTTGATACAGTTTTTTTCTATAGTGAACTCATAAATTTTCAATATCAACTCTAAGTTATTAGCTATATATACTTTCTCAAAAGATTCTATTTAATGTTATCTTTGTTATTTTTGAATTTTTTGTTATCTAAAGTTGCCATTTGTAACTTTTAATTACAAATGCAGCGTAGACATTTGTAATTGAAAGTTACTTGTATGATTGTATCGAACTCACGTACTGACAATATAAAAGATTGTTACCTATCGTGTTGGATACTTGTCTATGCTACTACATGCTAATGTCGATCTACAACTCTAAAAGCCTACCCCTCCTACCACCACATTATTTCAATCAAACAAACTACACAAAACTAAAACAAAAAAACTCACCTTCTTATAAAGCTCATCAAGCGCATCCGTTGTAATTGTATACCCAACTCTAAATGTCGGCATCGACAAACTATCCACCATATTCCTACTCACTGCTCTCTGCATTGTCGTAAACGACACGACACTCTCCAACTCTACCCCCACCGGCAAAAGTCACCCCCACATTCACCGCCCCACCACTCCCTCCCGCTGCTGCCCCTGCAGCTGCCTCCAGATCCTTTCACCACAATCCTTCCCATGGCCCTCGTCCCCACCACTCCTGCCAACTCCACCTGTTATAAAAACAACCCGGACATAATGAACATAATGAATTTAGAGCATGAATAAGGCTGCTTAGCGGTACATTGGAGAGCGTTTTTGGATCTAAAAGCACTTTTAAACTCAAACTCAAAATAGGTGTTCGAAAGCTGAATTAAATGTGTTTAGCCAAAATAACTTTTTCCAAACTACTACTTTTATCTTTTTCCCTAACACACCTAAAGTTAAACTAAACAATACTATTTCTCTGAAGACCCATCCTTGTCAGGAATGCTAAATAGTGAGAGAACAAGCAGGATCAAACACATTAACCATTATAACAAAGGTATATATCATGTAGAACGCCTTCCAATATCCCCACCCCAACTTTCATCCAAATATCACAACAATGGGTTGTACGTATCGAGGCATATATTACAAAAGTTAAAGGAGTAGATAGGTGGAAAAAACTTACTTTTCACATGCACCCTTCCTATATCGATCCGCTTGATATATCTTTGATCCTCTATCATACCACGCTTTTGTCAAGTTTGGATCTGACTTCCACTTCCGTTGATGTTTTAAACTCTAAAAAAACCAAAACCAAAACCAACAACTTTGATAAAGACATAAACAACAAAGTAAAAATTAGTACATACACAGGAATGAGAGGCTTACCGGTCTCTCAGCATTAAGATACCAAGGAGCCGAAGACATATACTGAGGAATATGGGGATTGATTTCTTTTCCATCTTCGTTAACCTCGGCCGGGGCAAGCCCCACCTTTCGGGCCTCCTCCAATTCCAACTGTTTCCGATGGTCCTCTCGAGACTTAAAGGACACTGCAATTCAGTACAGAATATATAAGTACATGAAAATTAAATCTTAGTGACATGAAATGAAGGCAAAAATCATTTAACAACAGCATGGATCTTAAACGCAGTCATAAAAGTAAAATTACTAATTGAACAATATCACAAATTAGAACCAATTTAATCAGTCAAAACCCTAAATTTCCAATTCATCAAACCCTAAATTGATGATAAAAAGCACAAACCCTAACAAAATTGATACTAAAATTGATACCTTATAAAAATGGTGACATCTTGAAATCAAAATTTGTGCTGGCATGGGATGCCTATCTGTTTATGATAGATGAATCTCATCTTCAGAACTTTATCCCATCTATGGAATTGACTATAAAGCACAAATCACAACAGAGGGTTCTAAAAAGTTATTGATATCAACATCTAAAATGGACGCTGAAATTGTAGTTAACGAAAATTCTTGATTCCCTTTCCTTTCCGCTGCAATGGACATTTCATTTTCTGTTCCCTTTCCTTTGCCAGAATAACTTGTTTCCTTTCTTTACATTGGGTGGTTAAAAAGTAGGAATTAATAAAAAAATCAATCATAAGCAAAAGACCAACCAAGTAATTAAGGGTGAAGCTTACCTTGCGAAGAGATATTAGATGAAGCTCGCGTTCATCTCGAATGGTAACCCCGACATTTTTTTGTCGAAGGAATTACACCTGCAATAGAAAAATATCAATTTTGAATGTAAGTGGACAATTAATTAATGTGCTAAGAATACAATGAAAAGTTTCACTTACTGCTTTTTCCAAGTCAACATCAACATGTAAGGTATTAAAGTAAACATTAAAATGTGAGGAACTTATTGTTATATCAAGAGTTGTAGATTTTTTTTAAAAAAAGGAGATACTTACATGGCCATATATAGTGATGTCATCCATTACTGTTCTTTAATTGGAGCAATTGATCTGTATATAAAGGAGGGGAAATATATGATGATTAACTTTGACGTTCTAATTATTTTAACAAACCAATCAAGACATTGTAGAGTAATCTATTTTCTTCTTTGATGTTCTGATTAACTTTGATTATAAATTATTTTAAAATACGAACATAATAATATTAACAACTATGATCTAACTTTGATTATATATATTGATGTAGGAGATATGGTGTTTTGTCGGATGATCAAGAAAGATGAACAGGATGTAGAATAACTAAGCAAAGTTTTTTGGGAGAGTCTCACTAAATCCCAAGATTCCATATCTGAAGAGCAGAAAATATCTTGAGTGCAACCCCTAACAATCTACTAAACCTACTATCACTGAGTGTGTATATTTTTTCCAAATTCATTGGTTTACTGAGTCTGTATATTTAATTTTAATCTATTAACTATCGGCAAAAAGGAACTTGTTTTTCATTGCATCTTGTTGTTATACCAATTCCATCTTAGTATTTCTGAGAGACGTATAGAAACTATACAAATCCTTTACCTAGGAAAACCTAGGTTCAAGCAATAGTTATAGTATCCCCTTAGCAAAGCTGAATCCAACATTAACCAGCGCATGAATCAAAATGGGTTTCAACAAAGATTGGACCCTAAGAAAACATTTATTACTACTCAAATTCAGGCTATTGCGTAATGTGCATAGTAGCTAAATAAGTAGATTAAGAACCCTCACTTGGGCAAACTGCAGTAATAGAAAAAAATGTTCTAAGAGGTATAAACTGGATTTAAGAGTGAAATGGCCCGTACTTCAAATTTCTGAGTGTCATCACATTAATGCAAGGTCAGCTACAATATGCAGGATGAGGGGACCAATGAATGCAGTAAAAGAGCCTACTACAGTACTGAAAATGTCAAGTGCTTAACAGTAACAATCATAAGTCATTTTTGTAATGTTCAGAGAATGATAGCTACATATGCTAATAGTGATTCTGAGTACATAGCACGACAGTAAGCTAGCACACATGAATATGGCAACAAATAGATCAAAATATTCAAGGATTGTTAAAACATCTCATATAGTCATCGACTCTTTGTCCAGAGATTAAATTTCTACAGGTATGATTATCATTAGGCATTACCCTTCAGACATTATTCATCGGTTAGGTGCCATGGAGTGACAATGAAATGGGTACGTACAATAAATTTGAGTTGGAAAATTGAAGACGTGCTACAGCTGTCAAAATAAACGCTTACAATTAGAAAAGAATAATTTACAATAAAAGCGAAGATGCAAAATAAATGAGAGATGAGGAGATTTAACTTTTAGCATATGCAATCAAATTTATTCCCAACTCATATCAATAAACTACTAAGAACTTCACAAATCAACCTGCATTCTCCATCCCTAATTTTTAAGATGTCATACACAACATATATGCTCGAGCATAATAAATAATTAAAGGATCATAGCAACCCCAGATTATCTATTTTAACTATTTAGTCTGATTATATATAGAAAAGTAGATGGCCTGGCTCTTCTTCACTCCACCATCCTTCACTCCTCTTATCATCCCACCTCGCCACATCAGCATATACGTTCGACAACAAAACCCAATACCCAGAATGCATAGGCTCCATGTCTATCAATTTTTTGGCTGAATATCTGCCATTTCAACATTCCCATGAATCCTACCATTATTAAGGAGAGAACTCCATATACAGTCATCCGGTTCTGTAGGCATGTGTTTGATGAACTCATAAGGAGAGAACTCTATATACATAATTCCAACTCAGGGATTACACCACACCTATCCTGCCTTAAGCAATTATAGAGGAACGCAACTAAACCCAAAACCAAATGTAGAATCTAACGAAGATCAATCTCAAATTAAAACCCAAAATATAGAAACTTAATAATAAAATGACTGCATTCAAGTTGAAAATGTGGAAACAACAACAAAAATAAAAGCGTTGAAACCCTAGATCTCTAATCGATAGGGAATTACCCGCTGCTGCCACTGCCGATAGGGATGATGACGCACCTCCGACACGGCCGCTGCTGCCACTGCCACCACTGAGAGTGGGGCCTCGAAGGGGGTGGGGAAGGCTGAGGATGCAACCACCGCTGCCACTGCCACCACCGAGAGTAGGGCCCACGAAGGGGGTGGAGAAGGCAGCGGTCGTAAAGGAGAGGCAGCGGGGTTTGGTGGAGGTTGGGAAGTGGAGGAGGGTGGAAGGGGGAGGACGGCTGGAGTGGCGGCGGTGGCGCCTAGGGGGAGAGCCCGGGGAAGAGAAAGAGAGAACTGATGGGTGATTTGAGGAAGGGAGAGAGAGAGAGAGAGTCGGGGGAAGAGAGAGAGCGGGATGAGATAGAGAGACGGTAAGAAAGAGAGGGAACGGGTTGGTGGCAGTGGCGCCTGGGGGGAGAGCCCGGGGAAGAGAGCAAGAGAACCGATGGGTGATTTGGGGAAGGGGGAGAGAGAGAGAGAGTCGGGGGAAGAGAGAGAGAGCGGGATGAGACAGAGAGAACGGGGAGAGAGAGAGAGAGAATAGGGAGTTTTTTTAGGGAAAAAGAGAGAGAGTGTGTGTGTGTGTGTGTGTTTTTAAATTTGTGGAGTTTGAAATTTGGGCGGGAAAATATGTTTTGTGAGAGTAGATCTGGTCCATTGATTTTGGGATAGATTGAATGTGAGCCACTTGATAGCTTTCTTTGTGTTTTATTATATAGATTATTGGATTGATTATATCTGAGTACAATGTCTCCTAAGGGAACCAAATTAAAAATTGATACATAACCCGATATGGGACTAGATATATATAATTCAATATCTAGCAGTGCCAAATAATGTGAATTTGAAGAAAGAATGACCGAAAATACTATTGCTCTCGCCGCCATTGCCAACAGCAGAACCCACGCTTAGCCACATGGACGCCGTGGCATGCCACCTCTGGGCAGCTACTCCAGTAGGTGACACTGTCGTCACCGCAGACAGGGTCGGGCCTGAAGCAGTTAATATTGCACAATCTGACCTGGATTTGGATTGGGATTCGATGGAAGGACATATGGCATCTTCTCGACCGTTGGATTGGGCGAAGGAGGGGGAGAGGAGGATGATACAAACTCTTGAAGGAGTTGTATCTTTTCTTGCATATCAGTCCATTCCTCTTCCATATCAGTCCCTATGAAACATGGACTAATTTGTAAAGTTGTAACTTCTGTACTTGTTGGTAAATAAGATGTGCAGATGTGTAGATATGAGGGTTGTGGTTAGCTAAACCCCACCCATTATAATTTGATCTTAACATGGGCGTTGTACGTGCCACATGGAGGGGAAGTAGTTAGGCTGTCATGGCTGTTGTAACTATCTTCCTCTTCCTCTTCCAAGTGACTGGCAGAGAATTGGGTCTATATAAACCCATGATTGTAACTGAACAATTGTGATTTTGAATACAATAGTTCTTATTCGCCAATTACTTCTCTTCTTGTCTTCTCTATTCCTTTGTTCTTGGATCGTATATGACGAACAATGAGGGATCCGCTCTGGCCACTGGCTACGAAGGAGCCGTAACAATTGTATTAGAGCTAAGCACTCTTCCAACCCTAAACAACATCGTTCCTAAGGTCGAGCGACCACCGAATTTTGATCGAGGAGTTCACTGCCCGGTTGATCCAACGGTCCAGCAAGCACGAAGTTCATCCCAGTTGGTATTGGAGCTTCACAAGCTTGCCGATATTTAAAGAAAGTTTGATAGTATGGAGTTGGGTGTTCTTAGAAGGTTCGAAAACTTGGAGCTCTGACTCTTGATGTCCAACGACCACCATCATGGGAGGGGTACATGACGATGTCAAATTTTGGCAGGGGAAGTCCATTTCTGCCACAACATCCAGTCATTACTCATGCACCACATGTAATGCCCCAAATTTCATACACTGAAAATCCGTGACACATCCAGAATCTTTTACTTCATTTGAGTGCATAACACAATACAATTCACATGGAAGATTGAAACTTTAGTTACATCACAACTTATTACAATGTTCTGTAATGTTCACATACAAAATTACATCTTATTTACATCATTCAAAAATTCATCCTCCACTAGGATGCACGACAAAAATCGAGTACACACTCCCAACATTCAAATGGTCCTGCAAAACTGCCTACTATAGGCATGTTAGTTGCTGCAACTGACGTAAAACTGGTAATGACAGCAATCTCTAACTTTCTGTACAGTCAAACTTTAATGACAAACCTTGTGAATGTTTAAGAATAAATCTACTAAGTGTGTCAATCTATGTCATGACCCTGGAAGTCTAATGCACATAAATTCACACAATACGCTTTTCTAATGCACACTTGTTTGGAACCTTATGCCGTCCATACAACATAGTTTCCGAATACAAGCCACTAATATTTCTCCCCGTTATAGGGTTCAACCCCTCGTGATGTCAACCTACTCACGTATTCTTCCATGTTCCTGATATTAATCGAGTGACTGATAAGGTTGCAGCTCGCTGTGGTCTTTCTCTGCTACTACAGTCGGACCGTGGTCATTTCACTCCACCCGGGCCTTGCGGTCTTTCTCCGTTCACTGAGAAGCCCAGAGTTAAACTCCGCTCCCCATCCGTATCTTATAACATAGAACATCGACGGGCACTAAGAGGTCCATCCCCAATGTTCCGACAAGAGCTCTACGGCCTATACATCCGCTTCCCGTCCTTATAACTATATCTCATAAGTTGACAGTCGAGACAATGCCGCACGTATCCCCTTGACAGATGAGTAAAACTTCCAACTAGTGCATATCCTTACAATCATTAACAACATGTCCTAGAGCTAGCGTCACCTTACTGGACTTACGTCAACAACACTGGGGATCACTTGCCGATAACTAAGCCTTATTCAAACTCTACAATTCACATTATTATTTATGGAACTTAACCACGAACTAAGTTTCCCAACAACAACCTAATAATGAGAATAATGGGATTAAGGGTACTAATCACCCAAGAATGTCTAGGTCAAGTTATATACTAGACTACACTAATTCCCATAATATCCATCTTATATGCATTTATACATTTATGCATCCCACAAAATCTTGCACAACTCGTGGTAGCACAACTTATTGAGATCACGCTTGTAACACCCCGTAATTTTCAAAAAAAAAGAGTATAAAATATAAATATATATATGTTGAAAAGTATTAAAGTGTCTGTTGGTAAAGGATGGTAGTTTGGTAAATATATTGGAATTGAATTAGGTGGGGGGGCCCACGTGGGGAGAGAAACATCAATTGTACATGTTGTTGCTTCTCCTTAATGTGCTCGATGACGTGGCCATGCCTGGGGGGGCCACCTCCTCCTTTGACCTGCTGAATTCTCTCGGAAGAGAGAGAGCATAAGTGTTGTGAGAAGGATTTGTCCCATATCGGGATTTGAACTAAAAATAATATAATATAAATACTATTGCCTTTGATCAAGAGTCACCAATCTGGTTAAACCCCTTTTGAGAGGCAGCATGTGGTGAGCAGTTGTACTATATTATAAATAATTTGTCTTCTAAATTGTATAAATTGTCCAAGCTCGGGGCAGGGGCGTTACAACGCTAATATTTGATTTGGCTCTATTACACCAACTCAACTTATTCTCAAAAGTTAACAAGTACTCTAACACGTAATCACGTGTAAGTCGAACTCTCAAGATAATGGACCTTACCGGCCTACCCCTAGCTCACATATGCAGATTTACTGGGCACATCCTTAGTCATGAACATTCCTAGGTGTCGTAGCTCTTTACCGGCCATTTCATGGACATTCCGAACCTACCCTAGCCCACACACATGGATTATTTGGGCGTATCCTCGGCCGTGTACCCTAGTGAATCGATCTTTCGTAACTACGGAACTTACTGGCCTACCCCTAGCCCACACACGTGGATTTACTAGGCGTATCCTTGGTCTCGAACATTCCTAGGAGCCTCAGCTCTTTACCGGTCATGTTCGTCATTATTCCAGTCATACTTTCTTCTAATGCAAGTTTTACACTAAGCGATGCAAAATATAATATAGACTTAATGATCCATATTCCGGACATAATTTTCACACAAAGTGGAAATTGGTCACACCGACCATATTCCACTCCTCCCTCAGAGTTCTCTAACTCTACCGGACTCGGACCTCTCCTAAGTCACAATCATTCTCTTGAATTTGAGTTGGTCATTTTCTTGGATTCATGGACCTTACCGTCCTACCCCTAGCCCACACAAGTGGATTTACAGGGTGTATTCTCTGTGCCATATATAGAATCCACCAGTTGAATATTCAACCCTGTCTTTAGACAACAACATAGTAGTCTTACAAAAGCCATATAAATTCCAATACTTATCATAAAAAGGATTTCATAATTTTATATGAAACCTCAATGAGTCTAATGCAACATTGTAGTTAAAAACATCTCAATTTAACCACAATTTTCTTGTCTAAATCCACATGTAAAATAGTAGGTTCAGGTTTCCAGAAAACTGCAGCTCATGCTACTTATAAAAATCACCGAAAATCTCACACTTCATGGAAATTTGATTTCTTAGACTCGAAAGAAAGATCAAAAAATCTACTTCAAATTCTTAATTTGAGTTTCCTCAAAATACTGCATATAGGATGTTTAAATTGTCTGAAATCAGAAGGCATACAAATTTTCAGAACCAAGATAAACTATCAACCAGTCCTAAGTTCGGATTTGTTTAAAATACTAAACGATATCGAAACCTCATGAAATTTTGTGAAACTATTATAGATATAATGAGGATACACATATAAACATTGTAGCTTCTAATTCCATCCAGTTAATGAGAAATGATTTTCGGAATTAAGTCCAAAATTAAGGACAGAAACTGTTAATTGTTTCCAAGTTAACCTTACCATAATTTTACACAGTTAATTGAAAACCATTTACACATGATTATTCCACTGGCACAATCTATCATGCTACTAAGTTATCATAACAATAACAAATCACAAAGCACAAGAAAGAAGAGATCACCTACCTTTAATCGCATCTGAATTCGATTGCTTCTAAGCTCCAACGAAGTGTTCCAGCACCAAACTCGATAAGCTTAACCTTATGACCACAACAAAACATACACTACTACTATCATCTCGTATGTTAATAATCTACAACTCATGAAATAGAATATAGTTTCTAAGTTTACATTATAAAAACTTTATCTCCAAAGATCTTGTTTCTCATCTCTTGCACGCAAGGCTTATGTAGGTATTTATAACCTTAATTATGCACTATTCCACCCAAGTCCTTAATCCACCTCCCCTAACTCTAGATTGTAATTTAATTTCACCTGCCTAAACTTCCCTATGTCACTAACCAGCAAGATCCATGCATGATATAGAAAAATGAATAATTTCATTAAGGCTCCTTTTGAGGATTCTCATTCGTCCATATCCTAGAAGTCCCTAGTCACCAACTCAATTATTCTTATGTCCTGTAACTCCAGTTTCCGATTATACGGATTTCCATTTTTCTTTCTTCATATTCTTGTAATTCAATTTCCTTATAAATTCTTTTTGTACTTTTAAATTCATTTTTTTGTACATCTCTTATTTGATTGAACCCAAGTCTGCATAAAAATTTTCTACGTATTTTTGTGATTCGATTTCTTTTTATGATTTTTCATTCTCTTAAATTATTTTTATATGAGATTTATTTTTGAATCTATTATTGAAACTCATTCTATTATTATTGCAACTACTTTTAGTTATCCTAGCCCACTCTGTTTCAATTGCAACTATTTTCACTTATCCTAACATTCTATAAATTATTTAATTCATTATCTTATTGTAAAATCAAGCCCACATTTTAAATCCTAATCCATTCTATAATTGTTTATTTATTTAATTTGTAAGCCCAATCCTAGTCCACCCTATAATTTGTTTAATTATTTATTTTGTAAGCAATATTTAATTCTTAGTCCATACTATAAATATTTTATTATCTTATTAATTAATTGAAGCTCAACCTTATATTCCTTCTATTTGTATTATTTATTAATATATAAAGCCTTACCCTAGAGCCCAATTCAAGCCCAAACCAACTTCATCTTATCCAAAACCCAAACAAACATAACAGCCAACAATCCCCACTCCTCATCTTTCACAACCGAAATCCCCACTTTCTCTCTTATTTACTGCCCATGATCACCCCCATTAACTACATTAATCCCTCTTAATCACCCTCTCTTAATCATCTTCTCCTTTCCTCTTCTCCTCCTGTCCATTTCTGCAAGCCTCCTCCCTCTTGCTGCCCCAACACTCCGAGCCCTCCTCCTCATATCCTTTCTCCTTCGCCTGGTCTCCGGCACCACCACAACCATTGTCGAAAATCCTTGCTGCACCCCGAAGCACTCCCGAAACCCCGACTGCCTCCTCGCCAATGCCTCCGAGCCTCCACCAGTCATCGCTCTTCACATCCATTGCTACTCCTTCTTGAACCCATCCCGAGCTCCTCCCGCCACACATACAACGACTGCACACCGAACACCAGTCTCCTCTTCTCATTGGCAGCCATCTCTCATCGTCGCAACCTCCACCGCAGCACCGCTCGTCCTTCGCTGCCATCTCCATCGTAGCTCCAACCCAAAGTCTCCTTCACTGTTTGTTGTCTTCCTTGTAGCCCCGAGCACCACCACGCCCAACGACTGCACCCCGACGCCCCGCAACCCCACTGCCTCAGCCCATTGCCGCTACCGCTCGTCACCGAACTCAGTCACTACCTTCACCTCGCATCTGAACCCCATTGCACTGTGGCCGCTCATCTCGCAGTTGTATTGTTCATTCTTGTTGAGTTGTTGTTCGCTCTTACTGTGTTTGCTGCCTTATCATTGTCGAGCCATTGTCGCTGCCATAGTTGCACTGCCCCTTGCTTGATTGCTGCCATTGTTCTTGCTTGTTGCTACAGTTGCTCTTGCTTGTCACGACCGTCGTTCCTTGCTCACTCGTACTCATCGAATAAAAGGCACGCGTTTCTTGTACACCCTTATTGTTCTTGTGCAAGCATTTTTTTGACATCCCGCAAGTAGTATTCCTATTGATTATCGTGTCTTGGAATCCGTTATCATCCATATTCATGAAAATATCCTTCGTAGATCTAAATTGTTGAACTATAATATCATTGCATGCCTGGTGATCGTCTATGTTTAAATCAATCTTTATATACATTGAATCATTCCTTTTGCCTCCGTTAATTCAATGTCCGCTGAAAAAAAAATCATAGATTTCATTGTCACCGTATACATTGCATGGACACGAACTAGAATCATATATGAATATGTGTATACAGATGAATTTAGTGAAAATACATCACCATGTTTAAACAATATTAAGAACTAGATTATGGTTTTTATAAGACTATTAAATGAGTTTTCAGTCGGCTTATTTATATAATAGCTCAACATTGAGTTGCTGCCTGCACAACAGCGTAAATATGCACTGGAACCGGCAGGGAATCTAGTTTCTGCAACCTTAACGGAGCCTGATTCACTTTCCCGTAGCAATGGGAAAGTTAGTTTTTGTACAACAACGTATTGCTGTTCATAATTGTATTTTCAAGTATTTAAATGTAAATATCATTAATTTTTCATATAATGAATTGAACTAGTACATCATGCATTGTATAGCCCTTGATACCTCCTTGATATCGTTCTTGACACCTGTTTCCATTGATTGCATGTTCATGTTTAACTATAATAAAATAATGATAAGCCGGGGTAATAAGGGTATGGCTTAGTAGTGGATAATATAGGAAAGTGTACTCGAAAGAGGGCCTGTGTTTTCCATATTGGCATGTTATTATTATATCGATTGATTGTGGACTACTGACTACAGTATCCCAATTTATCGTGTATTATATCATGTATTGTTTATTGATCATTGGTTATTGTTATTGCAAGACCCGAATACATGACCCTATAGAAATAACCCTGTAGAATTCACCACTAGAGTCTAAATGTTCACATGATTGTATGCACCCGAACCTGTGTTATAGGACGCAAGATTGCGTTCATTAGATAGGTTAATAAAAGATTAATACACTTATGATTGACACTGAGCATCGATACCTGCATTACTAATCATTGTTTATTGTTTATTGATCATTGATTATTGAATATTTTTTATCGATCATTGATTATTGAATATTGGTTACTGAAGTGAAGTTTATTGATTGGCTTGCACACCTTAAACCGGTGATGCAAGATGATATATATATACTTTGTATAGATCCTATCAGATCATAGAATTTGTTACAGATCCTATTATGTAGGGATACAAATAGTGCAGTTACAGATCTATTCTTTTGGATCGTTTGAAGAGCTTGCAGATGTTTAGGACTTTGTTACGGAACGGCATAAGTCGACTGGACTGTGGATCAGTCGACTTAACAGAAGCACCAGATCTTTAGGAGTTTGTTACGGATAGGCTTAAGTCGACTGGGCTGTGGATCAGTCGACTTAACAGAAGTACCCTGTAGGTTCAGTTTGGTACAGTCGACTGGTGTAGGATCAGTCGACTGTACAGAACTATTCTTCTGGCTCAGTCGACTTAATATGTACAGTCGACTTAGTCTTGACACTCCCCTGCAAGTTGAACGGCCAAGCTTGGATGGACAACTTGTTCCTGAGGTCCTGAAACCTGTTACTGCTGAGACCTTTGGTGAAGATGTCTGCTAGCTGATCTTTGGTGGAAATGAATCGAACATTGAGTTGTTTGGAAGCAACACGTTCGCGGACAAAGTGGTAATCGATTTTGATATGCTTTGTGCGAGCATGGAACATAGGATTTACTGTGAGATATGTAGCCCCTAAGTTATCACACCAAAGAGTAGGCAGAGGCATTTTTGAGTAACCAAGCTCTTTGAGTAGAGATTGGATCCACAGGACTTCAGCGGTTGCAATTGCGACGCCTCTGTATTCAGCTTCCGTGCTTGATCGGGAGACTGTCTTTTGCTTCCTTGCACTCCATGAGATGAGGTTGCCACCAAAGAAAATACAATAGCTGCTTGTAGACCTCCAGATCATCAGGACATCCTGCCCAGTCCGAGTCTGAATATGCATGAATGGTGGAAGTTGTTGGTGTAGACAGCTGCAAGCCATAATGGATGGTGTGTTTGAGATAGCGAAGAATTCGCTTGACAGCAGACCAATGGACATCCCGAGGATTATGCATGAACTGACATACTTTGTTGACAGTGACTGCAATGTCAGGTCGAGTGAAAGATAGATATTGCAAAGACCCCACAATACTTCGATATTGAGTAGGATCATTGTGAGCCGGCCCATCATGTTGAGAGAGTTGACTATTTGCTGCTAGGGGTGTGGTGATAGGCTTGACACCATCGAACTTAGTGCTTAGTAACAGATCCAGAATGTATTTGCGCTGAGACAGGAAAAGGCCATTGCGACTGGGAAGGACTTCAATACCCAAAAAGTAACTTAATGGGCCCAGGTCCTTGATTGCAAATGTAGATTGGAGTTGGGTTATGAGTGTGTTGATATGGTTCCCCGGTGTGCCTGTGATAATAATGTCATCAACATATATTAAAATAAAGAGAGTGGAATCACCATTTTGTCTTATGAGCAGAGATGAGTCGGCCTTGGAACTGACAAAACCAAGAGTGCAAAGATACCCAGTGAGTCTTGAGTACCAAGCTCTAGGGGCTTACTTGAGCCCGTAGAGAGACTTCCGTAGGCGACAAACATGCTTTGGAAATCTTGAATCTACATACCCTGGAGGTTGTTTCATGTAAACTTCTTCTGTGAGATGGCCATGAAGGAAAGCATTTTGAACATCTAATTGACGGAGTGCCCATTTGTTCATTAGTGCAATGGTAATGACAAGCCTAATTGTGCAAGGTTTAATCACGGGGCTGAAAGTTTCTCCATAATCAATACCTGCTTGTTGATGAAATCCTTTTGCGACAAGGCGAGCTTTGTAGCGGTCAATAGTGCCATCGGATTTTTGTTTGATACGAAAAACCCATTTGCATCCCACAATGTTCTGATTGCTTTGAGCAGGGGTGAGGGTCCATGTGCCATTCTGTAATAGGGCATTGATCTCATCATCCATAGCACTATGCCATTGAGGATGGCTCTGTGCTTGTGTGAAGCAGGTTGGTTCCTCTAATTCTGCATCCTGCAAAGGGTGTTTAGTGGCATGCAAACATAATCTATTAACAGGTTTACGTATACCACCTTTTGCCCTAGTAATCATGTGCTGTTGGGGAACGGGTTCTTGTGTAGGAGATGGTGGAGAAGTAGGTGGCGGTTGGGTGCAGGGAGAGGAAGGTTGAAGTGGGTTAATGTTTGGTGGGTTATTTGGTAAAGGGGGTATGTGAGATGCTTGTAGAGTGGGTAAAATTGATGTGGTTTGTAAGGGTGCAGAGGATATAGAGGTAGTACTTACATTGGTGGGGTTGCTGTGCACTGCCGAATAGGGAAAGATGTCTTCTTCAAAGTCGACGTGACTAGAGATGTATATTCTTTGGGATGGTCGATGATTACATATGTATCCTTTTTGAGTGCTGGAATAGCCAAGAAAGACACAGTCAAGGGATCTTTTATCTAATTTATTTGATGCATAGGGTCTGAGATATGGGTAGCAGAGACACCCAAAAGATTTTAAGGCATTGTAGTCAAGTGTGGAACCAAAAAACAGTTCAAGGAGAGTTTGACCTTTTAATGGTGATGATGGTAGGCGATTTATGAGATAGCAACTAGTGACAAAAGCATCAGCCCAAAATGATAAAGGCATTGATGCATGGTTTAAGAGAGAGAGAGACCAGACTCAACAACATGTCTATGGCGTCTTTCTGCTAACCCATTTTGAGCAGAGGTGTGTGGACATGTAAAGCGATGGAGAACACCACTTTGGAGTAAAAAGGGTGTGAATTTCTTGAACTCAGTTCCGTTGTCGGTTTGAAAAATTTTTATTTTCTTGCTAGTGAGATTTTCAATTTGTAACTTAAACTGTTTGAAGACAGTAAAAGCATCACTTTTGTGAGATAGGGGATAGACCCATATGTTTCTACTGAAAGCATCCATTAACAGTAAATAATACCGAAAACCATTTCTTGAAAACATTGGAGCAGGGCCCCACAAATCTGATACAATGAGTTGTAATGGTTCTTTATAAATTGTGGAACTCAATGAAAAGGGCAATTTATGACTCTTGCTAATACGACAAGCATGACAAAACAATGTGGATTTATTTTCTACTGGCAATGAGTAGGTTGACACAATTTTATTGACGGTTTTTAGCATCGGATGGCCAAGCCGGTGATGCCACAATGAAACTGACTCTGATTGAAAAGCAGAAAAAGAACTAGCTGGCTTGTCGACAAAGTGATACAATCCTCCTCTATTCGTGCCGTGCAACAGTAGTGTCCCCGTTTCCTGATCCTTCACAATAAAAGAGGATGGGTGAAATTCAAAAAATACATTGTTGTCAATGCAAAATTTGGATACAGATAATAGATTAGTAGAGATAGATGGTACGTGGTAAATTTGATTGAAATGAAAAGTTCGATTATTAAGGCAAAAGGATGATTTACCAACATGTTTAATAGAAAGTGTATTACCGTTGCCAACTTTGATTTGATCAGGACCATCATATTGAGTCTTGATGTGAAGATTGTTCAAATCAGAGGTTAAGTGGTGTGTAGCACCACTATCTGGGCACCAATTACCATCAAGGAGTGATCCAGGAGCAGCAACATATGCAGCTGGTGGGTTGGAGGAAGCGGCAGCGGTGAAATTGCGATCAAAACGATACCAACATTCCATAGCAGTGTGGTTCTTTCTGCCACAGAGCTGGCATGGTCCTTGGGGATTGTGATTTGGTTGGGGGCGGCCTTGGGCTTTATTGAAAGGTCGATTCTTCTGACCTTGAGAGCCCAACCTGTCTCGAGAGTTGTTGTAGCGATTGTTAGGATGCGAAGGGCCATGATGGGCAATGTTTGCCATGGGCTGAGGGGAGGTTGCATGTTGAGCTTCCCAGCGCATCTCATAGGCTAACAGATTTGAGTAAAAGTCATCCATATGGAGATTGGTTGCGGTTGTAGTAAGCACCATTACAATGGGATTATAGGAGGAGTTAAGACCACCTAGCATCATGTGCTGCAGATCAGTGTTTGAGATAGCACTGCCGGAGGCGGCAAGATTGTCGGCGAGTTGTTTTGCATGGAGGTAATATTCAGTCATTGTCTTGTTTCCCTTGCGCATATTTTGTAATTCGCATTTGAGATACAAGACCCTGGACTGAGATTGGGAGGAGAAGTGTTTGCGGAGTGATTCCCAGACATCTCGAGACGTGCTAAGGCCAACTACTTGAGCCAGGACTGACTCGGAGAGGGATGATAATAGGCATCCTAGGAGAATTTGATCTTGTTTCTTCCAGGTGGTATAAGCTGGATTAATCTCTGTGGATTGTGGGAGAAGACGTGTGGGGCAAGGGAAGCTCCCATCGACGTATCTTTCGAGGTCGTACCCCTTTAGAAGAGGTCGAAATTGGGTGAGCCAGAGAAGATAGTTGTTGTTGTCGAGCTTAACAGAGATTAGATGATGAACTTGGATTGGTGGGAGTGGAGAAGGTGTTGTGGATACAATATTGGTTACAACGGATTGAGGGGTGGCCATGATTGGAAGAGGTTAAGCTCGGTTAGGATCTGATACCAAGTGAAGTTTATTGATTGGCTTGCACACCTTAAACCGGTGATGCAAGATGATATATATAGACTTTTTATAGATCCTATCAGATCATAGAATTTGTTACAAATCCTATTATGTAGGGATACAAATAGTGCAGTTACAGATCTATTCTTTTGGATCGTTTGAAGAGCTTGCAGATGTTTAGGACTTTGTTACGGAACGGCATAAGTCGACTGGACTGTGGATCAGTCGACTTAACAGAAGCACCAGATCTTTAGGAGTTTGTTACGGATAGGCTTAAGTCGACTGGACTGTGGATCAGTCGACTTAACAGAAGTACCCTGTAGGTTCAGTTTGGTACAGTCGACTGGTGTAGGATCAGTCGACTGTACAGAACTATTCTTCTGGCTCAGTCGACTTAGTCTTGACAACTGATCATTGCATTATCGATTATTGCACTATCGACTATTATTTACTGACCCTTGCATTATTAATCATGTTATCGTTGGTTGTTTATTGACTCTGATATCATTTCAATTTCTTGTTCTTATCATGTCGTTCTTTTATTGTTTAACTGATTGCTACTACTTGCTCCCGAAGCTTGCTCTAATGGGTACTTCCTCTTTTCTTTGAGTTAATATTTATACAGGTACAGATGATGGAACATTGAAGGAACTTAGCGAACTGTTTACTGCATTGTACATTCTCAGGCATTTTATAAGTTATTGTATCTCAGATATTGATTATTGTATTATATTCTTGTTCATGTGGTTATTATTGTATTATTTAGCTTACTGGTATTGTACAGCTTATGAATGATATGAGTTGGTATACTTATATCATTCACCGGGCCTTAGTTGCATGCTCGTATTTTTGTATTACGGGAAGCGGGGCGTGACAAGTTCTCAAGTTGACAAAATAGTATATTAAATATGCATATGGATCATTCCCACATATTCAGGGTATTACATAAGACATTATACGCAATGATACAAAATACACGTACAAGTGTCATAACTCAAATATTATACGCAATGATACAAAATACACGTACAAGTGTCATAACTCAAATTTGTTAGGAGTTACACCACATGTTCGACATCAGTACTTACATCAAGAAGATCATCATAGAACTAGGCGACGTTGGGAGAGGGAAGATGAGCGAAGAGCAAGGTTCTTGGATCGAGATCCTGGTATTTTCCCTTTCCCTAAACAACCAAATATTGATTAACCAAGTTTTGGTGGTAGTGAAGATGTGACTAATTGGTTGTATCATATAGAACATCATTTCCACATGCAGAGGGTTGGCAAACCGAAGATTGATTTACCAGGTTTTGGTGGTGAAGATGTGACTAATTGGTTGTAATATATAGAACACCATTTCCACATGCAGAGGGTTAACATAAGGGATAAGGTAACCTTTAGCATATATTTCTTGAAGGGGGAGACATTGTTGTGGTGGAGATGGTGGGAGAAACAAGAAAGCTTTGAAATAACTTGGCAAAGATTGAAAAGAGAAATGTTATAGTAGTTTGGTCCTCAAGAATTAGATGATCCCACTGTGACCTTGTTCAAGCTACAACAGAGTGCTAGAGTTGGAGATCATCATCGACTCTTTATCAAATATAGTCACTTGGCAATATCTCTACTAGAAGAGGTTCTTGTCGACTGTTTTTTGTATTGGTTGAGCGATGAAATCCAAAGGGAAATCAAGGAAAAAAACCTTCCACTGTAATGCAAGCTTACAGGGAATCCATGACTAGAGAAACAATTATCAATGGGCAGAAGAAATCCTGGAGAGCTACAAACAATTTTAAACCATGAGGAGACGGTTAATGTGTCTTATCATGTTGCCCTAAACCTTGGATGAACATGTGAAAGAAGGCAATATTGTTTGGGGAGGGAATAAGGGCAAGGGGCAGGGGGCAGGGGGCAGGGGGGTGAAAAGTCCTCAGTTTGATAAATATGTAGCTAAGAGAAGGGAAAATGACTTTGTTTTCATTGTGAAAAAAAATATTGTGATGAAAAATATGTGAGGGGACACATGTGACAGGGTAAGAGCTCAGGGCCGGCCCCACTGTATAGGCGGGTAAGGCGGCCGCTTTGAGCCCCTACAGATTTTGTAATTTTAGGGGTCCCCAATTTCGAACTTCCCTTGTAAAGATAGGCACGTATTTTGCGCGTAAAAAAAATTTATTAGGAGCCCCCAAAATAATTATTTGATCCTTTAAAAAAAATTTTAAAAATTATTTGGGATACTCTGGAAGACTTGATTGAAATTGAGATTTTAAATTTGAGTGATTTAAAACAAATCCACATTTAAATGGATATAAAATCCGAAACCCACATTTAATTTAAACCCACATTCAATTTACAACCCGAAACCCGATAACCCAAACCCTCTTTTAAAACAAAACCCAACCACTCCCTTCTTTTCCCCAAAACCCAAACCCGAAGACCCACTCCCACTCTCCATCTGTTCCTTCAATCCTTCTTTTTTCCCAAAAATCCCGAACGAAACCCTAACGGCGCCTTTCTTCTTTGCTCCCAATTCCTAAACGGTGACCGAATCTCATCCCGAACGGCGCCTTCAGATCCCATCCCGAACGGCGCCTTCAGATCGACGGCAGCACGCTTTCCAAGGTTCTTCTCTTCGGATCTGTAACCAATCGAAGGTAATAAATTTCAAAAAACTTCATTTTTATTCATTTTGGGTCGAAATGAGACCAGTTTCACTCTATTTTGTATATATATATGATGCTTATGAGAAACTTGTTATTCAATATGATAAAAAAAAACTCGTTATTCAATGATATATATTTTGGATATTTTGCTTTGAACAATGTATAAATTTTGCAAATTTTGCTTTGGCAAATTTTTTTTATACATGTTTTTTTTTTTTTTTAATGTATGGGGCTGGGCACCAGTTCGGAAGTTCGCCTCGGGCCCCCCGGAACTCAGGGCCGGCCCTGTAAGAGCTTGATGCAGATTGAAGTGGAAGGAGCATTATATGATAGCGAGAGTGAAGATGATGAAGACCCTAGTTTTGTGCTGGAAGGTCCAAATGAGCAAGAGATTCTTCGGAAACATTCAGAGAAAAATCCCGCAACTGCCATTTCATTACATGCAATGACTAGGTCTTCTACTCAAACTATTAGGCTTAAGGGTTCTATTGAGAGGAAAGAGGTTTATGCATTACTGGACATAGGATAAAACACAATTTTATAGATTCTAAAGTAGTGCCAAAAACTCAATTGGTGGTAGAGAAAGGACCTCAGCTTGAAGTCACAATAGTTGGAGGGGAAAAATTGAGGTGTGAAGGGAAGGTAGCAAGTGTGGTTTTCAAGTTTCAAGGAGTCTCCATTGTATCATACTTCTATATATTGTCCTTGGGTAATTGTCAATCGGTGTTTGGGCTCAGTAGATGTCAACTTTGGATGTTGCCTGCTTCAATTTTAAAAAGAACTCGGTGAATTTTGAAGCAGAGGGCCAGTGTCAAGAATTGTTTGGTGTTGCTATTGGGGAGTTTGATGTGGTTCACTCCAAGGCCATAGCTAAATCCTTGATGATGATGAGAGGTGGATATTTGATGCAAGTCACTTCATTGACACCGGTCCAGGCCTCTAAGGAAATCAAATCGCAGCAAGTATATCATCTTACTTTGGCTGCATTACTGCATAAGTTTAAAGTAGTTTCTAAAGAGATTTCTGGCCTCCCACCGTACAGAAATAATGACCATACAATTCCTTTAATTCCTTATGCAAACCCAGTGAATTTAAGGCCATATAAACACCCTTGGCATTAAAAGAGTGAGATTGAGAAAATGGTTAAATAGATGCTCAATACAGGGATAATTAAGCCCAGTTATAGTTCATTTGCCTCACCAGTGGTGATAGTGAAGAAGCAAGATAACTTGGGGAATTTGTATTGATTACAGGTCTCTTAACAACCTTACAATCAAACACAAGTTCCCTATTCCTATTATAGATGTACTATTAGATGAATTGAATGGCTCCACTATGTTTAGCAAGCCGGATCTTAGAAGGGGTTACCACCAGATAAGAATATTGTGTGATGCTGATATGCATAAAACTTCCTTTGAAACTCACCAAGGCCATTATGAATATTTGGTCATGCCCTTTGGCCTAACAAATGCCCCTACACCTTTCAGTCATTGATGAACAAGGTGTTCCATGCTTAGTTAAGGAAATAAGTGTTGGTTTTCTTTGATGATATCTTGTCATATAGAAAAACCATGGAAGTTCATGTGCTGCATTTGAAGATTGTCTTGCAGCTGCTACAAGATAATCAACTATAAGCCAAAATGAGTGTGTGATTGGAGTACCAGAGGTGACCTATCTGGGTCATGTGGTATTAGCTAGGGGAGTATCAGTGGATCCTCACAAGATCTCAGCAATGTTAGATTGGCATGTTCCTAGGACTCTTATGGCACTGACAGGATTCTTAGGGTTAACATGATATTACAGGAATTTGTCTCGGGTTACAGCTCTATAGTTTATCCTATAGTATCCTTGACCAAGAAGAGTGCATTCCTATGTCTGACAGTGCACAACAAGCTTTTGAGGCTCTTAAGTTGGCCCTGACTACTTCACCGGTGTTGAGGTTGTCTGATTTCTCCATGAGGTTTGTGCTTGAATGTGATGCCGCTCGAAATGGATTAGGTCCTATCTTGATGCAGTAAAAACATCCCATAGCCTATTTGAATCAGGAGTTAAATGGAAAAGCTAGAGTACTCTCAGCCTATGAAAAAGAAATGTTGGTCATTTTGTTAGCTGTCAACAAATGGAGGCATTATTTTTTAGGCAGAGAATTCACTATCAAAATAGATCATAAGCCTTTGAATCATTTGTTGGAGGAAAGATTGTATACTGAGGGTCAACACACTTGGTTGTGGAAGTTACATGGATATCATTTCACAGTAGAGTATAAAAAGGGTGTTGATAACAATGGAGCTGATAGTCTATCAAGGAGGTTTGGTGAAGAACAATGTGGGCTACATGCTAGAACTGTTGTTCAACCAAGCAAGTAACAAGCAGTCAAACAAGCAGTTTTGCAGGATCCTTTCTATGCAGACATCCTATAGCAACTTGCGGATGGAGTATTAGATAGCAGGAAGTATACTTTGAAAAAGGGGGTGTACTACTACAAGTATAGGACCTTGGTGAGTGTTCATTCTCCACTTACTGAGGTGTTTTTTGATGAGCATCATGATACCTTGCATGCAGGTCATGCAGGGTTTTAAAATCCTTGGTCAAGGCTGCAGCAAGTAGATTACTGGAAGGGATTCAAGCTCAATTCAAAGCATATATTAGGCATTGTGATGTGTGCCAGAGAAATAAGTACCTCAGTCTATCACCTGCTGGACTCTTGCAGCCATTAACTTTACTTGCAGTGGTGTGGGAGAAAATAAGCATGGGTTTTATTGATGGGCAGCCTAAGAGTGCAGGGAAAACAATAATTATGGTGGTGGTGGATAGGCTATCAAAATATGCTCATTTCATAGCTTTTTCACATCCTTACATAGCTAAGATAGTAGCTGAGAAATTCCTAGCTTGTATAGTCAAGTTGTATGATTTTCCTAAAGCAATTGTGAATGACAGAGACTCAGTGTTCACCAGCTGCTTCACCAACTGCTTTTGGAAGGAGTTGTTTGAGATGCGGGGAACACAATTAAGTATGATTACTGCATTTCATCTACAAAGTGATGGACAAAGGTGATCAATCAAACCTTGGAGACTTACCTGAGGTGTTTTTGCTTCTATCAGCCTTTGGAGTGGATTACTTTTCTACCCTGGGCAGAGTGTTGGTATAACACAAATTGGCACTACTCCATAAAGCTTACTCCTTATCAGGTTGTTGTATGGGAGACTACCCCAACCTTACTCTCTTATATACCTCAAACTGCAAGGGTGCAAAGTGTGGTACAGACACTGATCAACAGGGATGCAATGCCAAAGCTTTTGAAAGACAACTTGAGTAAGGCTCAGGAAAGAAGGAAGCTGCAAACAGATAAGCATAGAAGTGACAAGGAGTATGATTTAGGAGATTGGTTTTACCTCAAACTGCAACCTTACAGACAAGTTTTAGTTAGGGGCAGGAGGGTGCACAAGTTGTCTTCTCTTTGTTATGGTCCTTACATGATTCTGTGAAGGATTGGGACAGAACCCTACAAACTGCAGTTACTAGCTAGTAGGTTCTAAAATTCATGGTGTCTTCCATATCTCTCAGTTGAAGAGGAAATTAGGCCACAAACACTCAGTTACTACTGAGGACCCTGTACTCAGGGTGGATCAAGGTAGTGAACTGTTGGGATTGGGGCATCAACAAATGCCCTCTGGTCGCAGCGGAACTAATTAGAGCAATGAGGAAGTCGAAGTAGACGAGGCGAATAAATTGAGCAAGCAAGTAGATCCACCAAACTAACACAAACACAACAATGATAACTTATCCCGGTTAGCTTTTGCTTAATCCGGAGGAAAATATAGGGAGATCCGATATTCAACTAGAGAAGATTACAAGGGGTTACTGATTCACTTAACATAAGGAATTAAACTCATCCACCAAGAACTATCTCTCTCTCGAGTCTCTCTTTACAATGGAGAAAAAAATCTATGAATTACTACCTCTCATATTGGAGGAGTTTACAATATATATAGAAGAATAGAGAGAAAACCTAGTTCTAATCTTGATCCTCAGTCGTCCGATATAATCCCGAAAAAAAGTAACTGAATAGGAGCTACACGATCTAACTTGGAGTTGAAGATTGGGCTGAAACGACCTAATAAATCGAAGCCCAAAAACGAATCAGCACCGTGGGCGGTCGACCGTCCAACAAGACCGGTCGACCGTACCACTCTCGGACAATCCATGTACAACGAGCGGTCGGGGGGCGGTCGGGGGTGCGGTCGACTGTCACCAAGACCGGTCGACCGCAACTAGCATGCACCCTGCTGCTGCTGTTTTCTCCTTCTACTCACTTCGACGCTTCGACCTCCGTGCTTCATATTACCTTCTTTTAATCTGAACAACAAGTATACAAGACACAATCCTAACAAACTCTACCTTGGATTGCATACGAGTGCTATCACATGATGTGTTACTCATCTCCAAAAACAAATTCCACTTGCAAAGAAAACTTAGAACAATAGCTTCTTCTTCTAATTGAAATAATCTCTACCCAATCTCACCAAATCCAGTGTCGCCCCTCAAAGGCACACCTCCGTAGATGTACTCACGAAGTTGCCAAACTCCGCACGAACTCCACCTACCCGTAGGCTTTCTCCATCTCTCGACAATATTTGAATGTCGTGGTCCCGTCTCAATGATTCTAGTTGCGGAAAACTAGCCGAGCTTGCGGGAATAATGGAAAAAGAACTAGCAACCCCTGCGCAGGATTTTCGAATTCCCCAAAGCTTGTAGAGATTGTGTTGGCTTAGCCCAACCACTCTCATACCTTTAATCACTTCACGACGACCTTGAAAAACAGACAGAACTTCACCTCGAGCTGTGTACCTGCAGCCTTGTGCATCAAGAGTTCTCAAGGAAATCAGATTCCGTTTCAGCAGAGGAATATGCAAAACATCCGTTAAAGTGAACAAATTTAGACCTGGCATCTTCAACTCAACTGTCCCCTCACCTACTACTTCACAAATCTCTCCAGTTCCTATTGTCACACAATGCCCCATAGTAGACTTATAAGTAGAAAACAACTCCCTCTTGGAGCAAATATGAGAATAACTCCCTGAGTCAAGAAACCAATTAGAATCCACTTCTAAAGAATTTGAAACAAGAAGATACGAACCACCTGAATCAAAGACACTAACCACATTAGCGGCTGAACTCCCGTTCTTTGCGCTCTCCTGATTCTGCAATTTCGAACAGTCTTTCTTGATATGTCCTGGCCTCTTACAATATCGGCAACGGATCGAATCCTTTTGCAAAGCACTTTGTCTTCCCCCGAATGACCATCCACTACTAGACAACTTATAGGAATAGACGATGAAGATTTATGAGTCTCCTTCCTAAGTTGATTTTCTTTCAATGCTTTGATTATACCATCTACCGAAATACTCTCCTTGGCAGATCTATCATATAGCATGGTCATGATCAAAGGCTCGTACGAATCCGGCAGTGAATATATCAGGTTAAAAGCTTTATCTTCCTCACACACATCTGCGTTGATCGCCTTAAGTTCAGATAATACCTTATTGAACTCTGTAATGTGGTCTTGGAGATCAGTACCTTCCTTCATAGATAAACAGAATAACTTCCTCTTCCAATGCATCCGATCTAATAACGACGAACCGGAGTAGTCAGTTATGAGTCTTTCTCACAAACTCGCTGTGTCAGTTTCTTCAAGAAATCTGCACTTGACCTCGTCCGTCAAGGATAGTTGGATTAGACTTATGGCTCTTTCACGAATATCTTCCCAAACGTCATCCTTCATATCAGTTAGCTTTTCCTTCTTCTTAACTGCTGGCTGCAACCGTTCTTGAACAAGAATATCATACATGTCAATCTTCCAAAGATTGAAATTGATCTTACCATCGAATTGCTTGATCTTCAAAATACTGTGGCCTGTCATCTTAACCAAGGAACTCGGCAACCTGAAGCTCAATTACCAGTTGTTGGGATTTGGGTGTCAACAAATGCCCTCTGGTCACAGCGGAACTAATTAGAGCAATGAGGAAGTCGAAGTAGAAGAGGCGAATAAATTGAGCAAGCAAGTAGATCCACCAAACTAACACAAACACAACAACGATGACTTATCCCGGTTAGCTTTTGCTTAATCCAGGGAGAAATATAGGGAGATCTGATATTCAACTAGAGGAGATTACAAGAAGTTACTGATTCACTTGACACAAAGAATTAAACTTACCCACCAAGAACTATCTCTCTCTCGAGCCTTTCTTTGCAATAGAGAAAAGAATCTATGAAGTACTACATCTCATATTGGAGGAGTTTACAATATATATAGAAGAATAGAAAGAAAACTTAGGTCTAATCTTAATCCTCAGTCGTCCGATATAACCTGAAGAAGAAGTAACTGAATAAAAGCCGCATGATCTAACTTGGAGTTGAAGATTGGGCTGAACCGACCTAACAAATCGAAGCCCAAAAACGAATCAGCGCCCGGGCGGTCGACCGTCCAACAAGATCGGTCGACCGTACCACTCTCGGACAATCCATGTACAACGAGCGGTTGGGGGGCACGGTCGGGAGGTGCGGTCGACTGTCACCAAGACCGGTCAACCGCAACTAGCCTGCACCCTGCTGCTGCTGTTTTCTCCTTCTACTTACTTCGACGCTTCGACCTCTGTGCTTCATATTACCTTCTTTCAATCTGAACAACGAGTATACAAGACACAATCCTAGCATAAACCTGCGAAGATTTTGGATAGGAGGCTTATTCCAAGGAAAGAGAAGATTGTTTCGAGCTTTTGATCAGTGGAGGGATGGCTGTGTAAAGGAAGTGACCTGGTAAGAGATCTGGGATCTGTATCTCTGCTTCCCTCAGTTTTAGAAAACATTGGAAACTCCATTGGAAGAAGGGAGGGCAGAACACGCTCTTGAAGGAGCTGGATCTTTTCTGGCGTATCAGTCCAAACATGGACTAATTTGTAAAGTTGTAACTTTTGTCCTTGTTGGTAAATAAGATGTGAAGGGGTGTAGCTCTGAGGGTTGTGGTTAGCTGGACCCACCAATTATAATGTAATCCAGCGGTTAAATGAACTTGGGCTTTGTACGTGCCACATGGAGGGGAAGCGGTTAGGCTACTACGGCTGTTGTAATTGTCCTCTTATTCCTCTTCCAAGTGGACTTGCGGGGAATTGGGTTTATATAAACCCATGCTTGTAACTGAACGATTGCAATTGTGATTACAATAGTTCTTAATCGCACTTACTTATCTTCTTGTCTTCTACATTCTTCTATTCTTGGATCATAGATGATGATGAAGAAGGGCTCCGCCATGGCCATTGGCTTTGTAGAAGGTGTTGTAACAGAAAAGGAGGAGGGTGAAGAGGGAGGATAAAGATGGCATCTGTTGGGGGAAATCAAAACCCTAAACCTAATTTCGGTCCCCTTCTTGGAGGGGCAGAAAGAGAAGGGTTAGGGATGGTGGTTGTTTGGGTTTTTTTTTTCTTTTTGAAGAAAATGTGGATTATAGCGACCTTGTTTTTTTAATACAGAGTTAACAAAACAAACTCAGAATACTGGACCATATACAAAAGAATATGAAGCATGAAATAAAATATAGTTCCTCTATCACAAATAGGAAGGTGGGACAAAATAAAACATAAACAACATTTGAAGTACAATCAATATGGAGAAGATCCCCCACAACACAACCCCAGGGGGTAGGAATCTAGCTAATACTGCCTTTATCAGTCCATAGTAGGTTCGATCATGACCTCCTTGTCGTCGTATTCCTCGATCTCGAAGACTCTAAATATCTGCCCTTAAGTGAAGATGGGGTCAGAACACTGCACCCGTCCAATCTTCAAAAAATGTGTGCTCTGATTGCTCCATAATTCGCGCTCATCATAAAAATTAAGTGAAGGTGGAGTCAGAACTCTACAGCCGTCCGATCTGCTCAAATTGTCCATAACAATCGCTCCACAATTCACGTCCATCATAAAATTTAAGTAGATATTTAGTTTGAGCTTGAACCGGGTACTTTGGAGTTTTATAATGTTTATTTTTTTCCTGCCTCCTGATGTGTACCGATTCAATCATACAACTTTTATATCTCTTTGGGAAGAGAATATCAAACTAAGCTATAAGATCAGTTTTTACGGGATCACTCCCTATATATATATATATATATATATATATATATATATATATATATATATATATATATATATATATATATATATATATATAGGGAAAAAGGGATATGAGCAACTTGCTCATTTAGTAAATAAGCAATTGATGATGTGGCATACATGTGAAGAATTAGTTGTCCAATGTATCACATGCATGCCACATGATCAATTGCTCATTTACTAAATGAGCAAGTTGCTCATATCCCTTTTACCCATATATATATATATATATATATATATATATATATATATATATATATATATATAATAAATTACAAAGAAAGCTATCAAGTGGCTCTCATTCAATCTCCCATAAAACCAATGGCCTAGATTGATTCTCACAAAACCTATTTTTCCGCCCAAAATTTCAAACCCCAAAATTAAAATTTTCCCCCCAAAACTAAAAAACTCATTACTTATTACTATCTCTTTCTTCTTTATTCACTTTTTCATATTTCTCTCTCTCTCTCTCCCTCTCTCTCTCCCATTCTTTCTTTATTACTTAGAAATTTAGATTTTAAGATTTCAGGTTTGTAAAATTTTCAGAATTTTTATGTTTTTTTTTATTGCACATGTTATATTGAAAATTGCAAATATCTTTTTAATAGTTAAATTTCATCATTTTCCACGCTTAAAGTTCTAAGAAGTTGGATTTTACACCCTCATTTATAATTATTTTTCAACATATACTAATAGAAACATGGACGTTTATTTACAACTAATTATTATCATACTATTCAAACTTGAACTACATAATTGTTGTTTTACTGTTTACAGGGCTTTTCGTGTGTTGTATCGTTCCGAAGACGTGCCGTAGGCACGTGCCCATGGGCAAATCTAGTATATATATATATATATATATATATATATATATATATATATATATATATATGAAAATGCTAGGAAAATGCTCCAATGAAAATGGGTCTAGTTTTCACGGGTTGGAAAACAGCAATCTGAGTCGTTGGATCGCTCATGATCGTGATCAGTGGCTCAGATCGAGCCCCCCATCACCCATTTCACTTGATCAGCAAAGGTTTGATTTGAGAATTTCGTCCCAAATAACTCTTCGCCTGATTCGCTCTAAAAAATTGATATAACCTAGGCCGTTGGTTATAAAAATTCGCTCTGAAAATTGATATAACTTTTCGCCTGATTCGCTCTCAATTAAATTATGGTTTATCCCGATTGTTTTAATGAAACAATCTTTGGGGAAAATAATAATATTTATAAATATATTTTTATATTCAATAAATAAATATTTTATTTGTTTGCATGAATACATATAGATTTATATATTGATTGAACCGTATATTAGATATATATATATCTATAATTATTTTGAATGTGAATATGTCCATATAGATTCTATAATTTAAATACTTCAATATATATTTTGCTATGTATATACATAAAAAATAAATAAATAAATAATTAATTAATTAATGTGGTATGCACGATTGTACTTGTGCTTAAGGTTAAGCGTTAGGGTTTTGGTTAACCTAGAGTTCCTTAACCTAAGGTTAGCCATCATAGGGTTATGTAACCCTACATCATGATGAGAGTTTGGGTGTGATTGGATGAGATCCGATAGCCAAAAGTTTGCCTTGGATGAGCTTCATGAAGAGATGAGAAGAAGCTTGAAACTTCTAGGACATTTATGTGTTGACTTCAATCCAACCATTCATTCCCCCTCCCCCCCCCCCCCCCCCCCCCCCCCCCCTCCCCTAGAGCCGGCAAACCCTCTCCCCAACTCTCCCCATTTCTATAAATTCCAACACTTCATTCCTTTCTTCACTGTCCTTCACTTCTAACCTAGTTCCAAAAAAAAAAAAAGTAGAAGAAGAAAAAGAAAATGAAAAGAGTAATGAGCAATTAGTTAGAAACATTTACACTTTTTTGTAGATTGTGATCAAGTGGAGGCAAGCCTAGAAGAAGGAGATGAAATCTTGAAGGCAAGGCTTAACTTCTCTACTCAATATAGGGTGGGTGTTCTCTAAAAACTCTAGTTAGTTTTTTTTATGAGATATTTATGTGTAGAAGCAAATAAAAGGAGCTTGATATCATGAATGAGTGATTGATAAGTTATGCAACTTAAGCTTGTATGATAGTGCAACTTTTATGCCATGATTCCATGTTAGAACACACATGTTGTGCTATAAACTTAGAAATTTTTAACTTGCAAATGGCTCAGAATTTAGGCTTAAAATTTTTATGGCATGTTCTACAATGTGTTTAGAGCATACTCTAACTATTTCATATTTCTTTGGGTTCATTTAGTAGTTCAATTAACCCTTTTATTTCGGAACAATAAGCAGTTGAAAAAAACTGCTGTGTATATCAAAACTTGTGTGTATTCCAAAAATCATAACTTGGAATTGGAAAGATATCTTGAGGTAATTTTTTTACTGGAAGTACTTGGATATGTTAACAACAATTGTTCCAAATTTCCGATTTTTTGAATTAATTTGATATATTTAAAAATTATGTTTGTTCAACAGGTCCAGAGCCAAGAACTAACTATGTTTTGTTTCAAAGGTGGAATTCAATAAATCATAGCTATTTTATGGTACATAATCTTACAATAAATTTTTTATTGTGGCATCTAATATGTGTCCAGATCATGTATCTAAAATTTTAGATATTATAGACAACATTTGATCAGTTTTTAAATCAGTTGTAAAAGGAGGTTTGGCACACTGCCTGAAAACAGAGAAGTTTTCTACTGGATTCAAAAAACTATAACTCCTTGCGTGTTTTGAATATTGATACAATTTTTGGATATGTTGAACTTGTGTATGTCTAGTTAATGAACCCCAAATTTTATAAATAGTAGAGTTGTCTATGAATTGATATTGATTTTTGAATAGACTATGTTCAGATTCAATTCAGATTTAGTAGGTTTGTGCACTTAAGTTTTTCTGGAACTATGTGTTTAGAATCTGGAAGAATGATTAACTAGAAACCTGCAGTAGAGAGTCTTAGATTTTCAAAATATTTAGAATCATGCAATTTCAGTTTGTAGATTGAAAGATATAATTTTTCTAAGTTCTTGACAGAACCACTCCAAGTAGAAGACTATGTTTTTGTAAAGTAAGTTAATTTTCCTGTACACACATGACGAAAATAGGGGTTTTATAGTGCTTTAATGGATGAATTTGAGAATGTGATCAACTAGAGAGTTGTAGTAGACACTAATAGCTTTCCATAAAATCTAGGATCATGTGATTCCGATAACTGAGCGAGTTGTTATGACATTGGCAAGAAGCAGCAGCTGTGAGTTTAGATTAGCATGTCTGAGAATTTGTGATTTTCTAGCCCTGTGTGGTTAGAATCTGATGAATTGATTAACTAGATAATTGAAGTAGACACTCTTAGCTTTCCATAGAGTATTAATTCATGAAATTTCAGTTTGTGGATTAGAAGTTATGATTTTTTCTAATAACTAGACAGATTCAATCATAATAGTAGTTGTATATTTTTGACAAATAGGTCAATTTGTTCTACACCTAGGCCTTGGACTTGTGTGTTAGTAGAATTTATATGTTTAAGATACTTGATTCCATCATGTTTTGAGTTTGTCTAAATGTGTGTGACGACTTGCTTTGATTTGAGTTGTTTGGGGGATCGTCTAGGGTAAGGTATACCCTACAACTACCAACCCTTAGGCTAGAATAGAATTCTTCCGCCTCGAGAACTGGATAGTCATCCTTCGTGCACCAAAAATTTTTTACCCAATGGGTAATTGATCACGGGCCGGGATAATGGATGTGATCTGAGTCAGAGGTGGTGGCGAACGATGGAGATCAGATCGCCGGTGTTTGGGTAATTATACCAAGTCAAATCCTTTTCTGACCTAGGTATTACTGAAATTAATTATGATTTGTATTTTGATGCCCTGAGTCTGTCAATGTTCGTGTCACGCCCCGCTTCCCAAAAGGAATACGGAATTCGGTATGCGACAAAGTCCAGCGAATGGTTTTCACCATCCATGAGTTGTATGGATCTACTCAACCAGCATAACAGGAAATATAATAATATACTCAACCACGCATGCATGAACAATTATTAACCAATAGAATCTATTTGCAACAAATATAAATTTCCCAAACAATACAAGATCTAGATGAAAGCAAAATTTCGGGACTACAAGTCCATTACAAGTTTCAATGTAGCAACAGGAATGAAATAACTCAAGCACAAAATAACTAAGCAAGTTTTCCCAAGCGAAGCCTAAAACGTTTGCTCACCAACTTTCACAGGTAGTTGATCACCAAAACCTGCTCATATAGCAATGAAAGAAAATAAGAAAAACAGGAAAACAATACGTCCGTTAGTGCAAGTTATTGGCCATAAGTAGTACAAGAGAAAAAGAGTGGGAACGAAAATATGAAACCAGAAAGAGGAAATACTAGCATGGAGAAAAACAACAGTAGATGAATAGTCTACAAGTAACAGGAAATAGTAGCAGGCAAATGGTAACGAAAACAGTAGCGCTAAAAGTAATGGATAACAGTAACAAATCATGGTAACAGGTAGCAGTAACAGGTAACAACATCAGGAAAACAGGGGTGTGCCAGTGAAACATGCTATTCTTAAGTCTATTGTTCAATACTATCTAGGTAGCACTGCGTCCTAAATTTTACCACATGGTTGCACATTCAAACAGTTGCGTTTAAATTTCGTAGGGCCATGTACTCAGGTATCCAGTAAGTAGTAAACAGTAAATCGTGTCCTGAAGTAGCACAATCTGAGTACACCTTCCTACCGGGAAGTATGTAGTCAGGTAAACGGTAAACAGTTGGGGAACACGGCCCCTCCTACCGAGTACACCTTCTTATAAGGAAGTATGTAGTCGGGGTAAACAGTAAACATTCGGTGAAACACGGTACAACAGTAAACAGTTGGGAAAACTGGTCTCCTTCTGAGTACACATTTCTATATTGTCCACTACTAGATCTTCTCTTAAACCCCGGCTTGATTACTTGTCATTATAATTAAAATAGGTGTGGGTGAGCACAAACAGGGCAAGAAAACATGACAAAAACAAGGAACAAGTTCAAGTCAAATAGGAAACATAAACGGGTGACTAAACAACCTATAACAGTCAGATCAACGAGACTTTCAGTTCTGGACAGCAAGATGTTGCTGCACCAAAATTAAGATTCCCGGTGCACAGGAATGAAAATCTGGATCCGTCAGAAAATATAGAAACTAGACTCTCTGCCGAATCCAGTGCATATACACAAGTCATATAACAACTACAGTATCAGGGTCCAAAACAGTGTTTTATACAGAATTTATGTTCAGCCTGAATATGCAAAGTCTTATTTATAAGCATGAAAGTGGTCTAAAAACATCATGATTAAATCTAGGAAAATTCTGGAAGGTTCCCTAGCATGTCTAGTCTCAACATATAAAATTTCATGAAATTCCATTTCAGATAGCATATTCAATGTAATTTGGAAAACAGAGTGATGCAACAAAGTTGTAAATCTGAAAGTTTAGACACAGCAGTACCAAAACAGTAATAATTCACAAAATACAACTCGAAATCCCAATCCATCAAAAGGTTTGTAAAATAGACATACTAGGATACATTTCATATTCACAAAGATTTTATCAAAAATGACTAGAATCAGGCTGAAAATAGAGTTCTTTACTGAACAGCATGTAGTTTAGCAATTATATGATTAGTTTCACAAGCATGAAATAGTTATAAAAATCATTAAACATTTCCACCAAAATTAGGGGTTGATCCCAGTAATGTTTAGATATACCCAGAAGAATACTAAGTCCAAATTTTACTTTTAACATCAGTTTTAAAATAATAAATCATGCAGCGTTCTTATAATTCAGAATCTGGAAATTTGAGATACATCTGTAGTAAAACAGTGATAACTCAAACATCAAAAATCTAAATTAATATCCGTCAAAAGTTCTGAAAAATAGACACCGAGGTCTACGAATCATGTTCACAAATTAGATTATTTTACTAACATTAAAAGGGTCTAAATTGATGTACCTAATCAGGTCAGCAGCAAAGAGAAACTTCTTTCGTGCATTTTATCAAACAACTCATCTACGATAGATCCAATTTAGAGTATGATGCAAGACATGATATATTGAACATTCAAATCAACATGGCATATGTATTAGCAATTCCACAATGAGATAACACATCTAGCACATCATTCATGTGACATAAATCCACAATATGCGATAGGTTACAAGTAAGTATACACACATCAAGATCTCTATCTAGAAACAATTTATTTTCGTGTAGTTGTGTGTCAACTTATTGTGGGTAATCATGATCATGAGATGATGGAAACGGATCAAGCGAACAAGATTATGATTTTCAAGGAATTATCATGAGAATGATAGTAAAGATGAAGGCAAGACTACTTACGATATTTAAACTTGTATGAGGAACAAAAACAACTTACAAGCTACTTGCCTTAAAGGAGATGACGAATCCGACGAGAATAGAAATTACGGGAACGAATCCCGGCACACAAACACGAACACAAACGATCATGAACACAAGAGCTTGTGGGGTTGAGAAGGATGGCTGGCTCGAACAGTGGGACAGTGGATGTCAATGGCGAACAGGTAGCGGACAGGTAGGAGGTCGACGGCGATGGCGAACAGACGGCGGACAGGCGGGAGGTCGACGGTGCAAGGATGAGGGAAGTTCGGGATGAGGGGGGGTTGCGGGATGAGGGGTTCGGGAAGAGGAGGATGGGGGATTGTGGGGTTGTCGAGGGGGGTCGTGGGCGGCGGCGCAGGGAGATCGTGAGGAGCGTGACGGTCGGAAGGCGGCCAGGAGAGAAGGCGGCCAGCGGAGGGGGGTGCAGGTTGACGGGCATAGGGAAAGAGGGGAAAGAGAGGGTAGGAAGAGAGAAAGTGAGTTGTTTTAGGAGATAATACTGTATGGACAAAGAGAGAACAAAATTAGTTAGATTTAATTGAATTTTTGGTAAGTTAGGATTTTAGGAATCAAGAGAAAGATCATGGGAGAGTGATCTGCTTGTTGGCAGATAGATATGAACATGAGGAAGAGATTAGAGGGAGACTAGGTAAAAGTGGGTATTGGGTAGCGGGTTTAGGATCTAATAGGGCGGGTTATAGGGTCCAAATATGGTAAATTGACTAGTAATCGGATCCAATAGGTAGAAATCAAATAACAAAAAATGAGACCATAAAATATATGATTTAGGATCAAACAAAAATCATCTGGGGGTAAATAATTAGCAGAAGATATAATCAGAAGATTGAAATTCATATAATTGAAACGACGGAAATAAAATAGTTTATTAGAACGAAGAAGTGATTATACGGCTCATAATGGACAAAAGAGTACAATCAGGAATAAAATACTCAGTAAAGTAATTAAATACATACAAAATACAAGAAAGAATCACATGGGTTACAGTTCGGGTGTTGGTGTTTGTGTATGTTTACCTTTATTCACAGATTTAAGGCATCCCTTGGGCACCGTTGTACTGCTCGCTGAGGGTCATGGGCCGGGGATAGGGGTCGAGGACTTACGAAAGTATTGGCAATCGATGAATATCAATTCGCTGTGATTAGTTACAATTTTGACAGACCAGTCAGACTCAATTGTTTGTTAAAACATTGTGCACTTTTTGAATCTACATCATTTGTCGGTAACACTGTTAATAAATTATTTTACTTTGCCGCTTGAAGGACGAGTTGGTATTAGGGGTGATACCCTATAATCCGATTTGTTCTAAGGGCTTGCACTAGGCGGTGATAACCAGGGTTGTCTCTTCCTGTCAAAGGGATACGGGTTGTGACTTCTCACTAGTCGAGAACATAGAAGCTGTATCTCGCTCTGTTAATTCCTGAGGTACCTTGATAAGAATGAGATGTTCCTAGTTCTATGTTGGTGGACACGAACGGGCCATAGGTGGGGTTCCCTATGAGTCTTCAACGCCACTTGGTACGAGGTACCTTGTAGTTCGTCATGGCTTTTGAGTGAGGTCCGGTACGCCAGTTATTAGTGGTAAACAGGGACACCCTGAAATTTTGCAACCTCCTCAATCATGTTGTACTTATCGGGAACAGGAAGTGTACAATAGTAGAATGCATTGCATGGTGAGGGTTCGAAACCCTGAACTGGAGAAGACGGCTTGATTTGGAGCATATGTAGTATGGGATGTATGTGTGTCCAAAGTCTTGCTGACATTAGATTAAGTGCATTTATTTTCTATACATTGTGTACTTTGCATTAGACCTTAAGACATGGCATACATAGACACTAGAAAATTAGGATGAATGTTTCCTTTTTCATCAAGACTGATTGTGTTTGTGCAAGTTGGAGATCGCTGTTATTGTCAGCATTGCGTCAGTATATGTACTGACGTGCCCACTCAATTAGGTACTGGATGCCGGATTGCGAATACAGGAAGACTCAAGGCCAGCAAAGTATCGAAGTGGAATAACTAGTGGACATCCTCACAGATAAAGCATCTGCAAAAGAATCAGAGTAACGTAGCGAAAGACTCGAGCCACGTAGCACATCTTAGGGAAGCAGATCGACCACTCAGTGGATTTCTAGTGGAAGATCAGTTGACTACCGCTCCGAAGTGCAGGCAATAGCAGTTACTGTGGAGAAATTGTAATACTTTAAAGTAATTTGTGTTCCTTGTTCAAGAACAAGATAATAATTGTAATCGATGATGTGATAATTTCATTTGTCAATAATAAAGTTTTTAAATTTTTATTATTACTGTGTTGAGATGCCTTCGAAGGAAAAGATTCTGGTTTGTGTCACGAATTTTCGGTAGATGCCTCATTAAAAACCTTGCCAGGAAAATCCAATGGGATAAAACCTGATCAAAAGAAAAAAGAGTACATATCCATGTGAGATGTTGACGAGCATGCAACATTGCCTCATTAAAACCTTGCCAAGAAAAACTCAGTGGGACAGAAACTTGGAAGAAGGAAAAGAAAAGCACCGTATTGAGATATTATTGATCCCCCTGATGTTGGCAAAATATCCTTAAGTTGACGCATTCCAATATTGTAGGTCATCTTTGGAACATTGTAGTCGGTAATTCTTTAGCGAATAAATTTGCACAGTTGTCGTTTGACTGTATCTTCTGAACATATATGTCACCAATCTTCCTAAACTCGTGTGTATAGAAAAATGTTGGTGAAATATGTTTGGTCCTGTCACCATTGATATAACCGTTTTGGATTTGCGCAATACAAGCAGCATTATCTTCATACAACACTGTTGGAATGTCCTTGATGAAAGACAATCCATGTTTCTCAAATATGTTGTACCACGGATCTTAACCACATGCATCCACGTCTTGCTTCATGTAAAGCTTCAATTTTTGAATGTTTTGAAGAGGTAACCATTAAAGTTTGCTTTTAATGATCTCCATGATATAGGAGTACCACCATAAATGAATACATATCATGTTTGTGATCTGCCTTTGTGTAGATCAAAAAGATAACCAACATCAACATAGCCAACTACTTGTGACGATGACTCATTGGAATAGAAAAGGCACATATCAGTTGTTCCACAAAAATAATGCAACACATGTTTGATCTCATTCCAAAGCCTACAAGTAGGTGCAGAACTATATCTTGCTAGTAATTTGACAGAAAATGTTATGACGGGTCGAGTACAATTTGCAAGATACATTAGAGCTCCAATTGCACTCAAATATAGTACTTCGCGGCCAAGTAGTTCATTATTTTCTTGTGGATGAAACAGATATTTCTTCACAACAAGTGACTTGACAACCATAGGACTACTCAATGGATGAGCTTTATCCATATAAAACCTTTTGAGAAGCTTTTCATATATAGTGATTGATGGATAAAAATTCTATTTGGAAAATGTTCGATCTGCAGGTCCGAAACAAATTTTGTCTTTCCAAGATTTTTCATTTTAAACTCTTTCATTAAATATGTTGCTATCTTTGTAAGATCTTCAAAAATTCCAACAAGATTTAAAACATCTACTTATACAGCAATAATGGAAAATTCATTTCCAACTCTTTTAATGAAAACACATGGTCAAATTAGATTATTTATATATCCTTCTTATAAGAGATATTCACTTAAAAGAGTATATCACATTCGTCCAGATTGTCTTAATCCATACAAAGTTCTTTGTAACTTAATAGAATATAACTCATGAGATTTTGGATTGTTTGCTTCAGGCGCTTTAAATCCTTCATGAATTTTCATATAAGTATCATTGTCAAGTGTCACAAAAAAATATGCAGTGACAATGTCCATAAGTCGCATATCAAGCTTTTCAGTGACTATTAAATAAATTAAGAAATATAACGTGGTTGCATCTATCACAGGGAAATAAGTCTCATCAAAATCAATTTTAGATCTTTGTGAGAAACCATGGGCTACAAGCCTTGTTTTATAGCTTGCAACCCCATTTTTCTTATTATGTTTCCTTACAAAAACCCATCTATATCCAACAGGCTTCATACCTTCTAGTGTTCAGACTACTAGCCCAAATACTTTACTGTTTTCCAAGGCATTTAGTTTAGCTTGAATTACTTCTTTTCATTTTGGTCAAGCATTCCTATGTCAACATTCTTCAACAATTATTGGATCTGGATCCTCGTAATCTTTCACAATGTCTAAAGCCACAGTATGTCTGAAAACATGATCAACGACAATATTCTTTTATTCCAACTTTTTCTTGTACTTAGTTAATTCAAAGATAGCTCTTCATAATTTTGTGTTTCCTCAATATGTGCCTCTTCAAGGGCTTTTTCCTCGTCAACTTTGGATTCATCAGTCATAGTATTTTCAAAAGTATTGTCTTTCTTTTGGACCTTTTCCTTTTGGACATCTAGTATCCTTTCCTTTCAATGGTTTTTATCTTTTGCACCAATAGGGCGTCCACATTTTCGGTGTGTTTTGGATAAATTATCATGTTCTCTTTTAGGGACATCAATTCGTGCTGTAGCATTTATTGCTGGTGTCTGAGATTTTGTTACTTTTTGTGCATCAGTAAATTCATCTGGCAATTGATTTGCAATTCTTTGCAAGTGAATAATTCTTCTACTTCATATTCACCTTGATTCATATGCTGATCAAGATAAGACAATGATGATGCACTCCATGTAATTCTACGTTGTTCTTATGGAAACGATGTTTTTTCTCTCTCTAACGGCAGGAAAATTGTCTAATTGGTCTTGCAATCAGAAAAGCGTGTCGTAAACATATCACTCGTCATGGGTTCTCAAAATATTAATATAGATGGAGAATCAAATCCAATATAAATTTCAAGATGTCTTTAAAGCCCCATTCTAGTTCTTTGAGGTGGAGAAATCGAGACATAAACTGCCCAACCAAAAATCTTCGAATGAGATTATTAGGCTGCTGGCCAAAACAAGTTGTAATGGTGAATATTGATGATAAGTAGTTCATTGAATAAGAAAATCAATGCCGCTATATGTAATATAGCAGATCCCTAAGTAGAAGTTGGTAATTTTGAACTTAAAAGTAATGGCGAGCAATTATTTGCAAACATTAGTAAAAGACTATGCCAGCCCATTTTGGGTATGTATGTGTATAGGCAATTGGATGCTCAACATCAATGCCAATAGACATGCAGTAATCATCAAATATTGGGTATGTAAATTCATCGGCATTATCAAGACGAATGGTCTTATTGAGATAATCAGCAAATTGTGTTCTCAGTTTGATTATTTGTGCAAGAAACTTAGCAAAAAATAATTGATCGAGTTGAAAGTAAGCAAATATGTGACCATCTGGATAATGCGTCCAACAAGGCCATAAAATATCTAAATGGCCCACAAGGTAGATGAATAGGTCCACATATATCCCCTTGGATGCATTGTAACATTCTCTTTTATATGTTGAGAGAAGAGAGAATATAGTAATCCCGAAAAGCTTCTATATCATTCATGTTCATAAGCCCTCTATTTATAGGCTTACATGATATACATAAATACGTATATTTACAACATGTGTTACGAAACTCTCATATAATGGATGTAAAATAATGTTTAGAGCTTATGTTACAAGACTCTTCATATGATGGATGCAAACGAGTGTTTATAGGGTCATGCACTATCATGTATTTACAACACTTCCCCTTGGATGTCCACCATACATGGTACATGCCTAATTAAAAACCTCGTTAGTGGAATAAAACCTGATCAAAGGGAAAAATAGTGCATATTCATGTGAGATGTTGATGAGTGTGCAACACTACCTTATTAAAACCTTGCCAAGACAAACCTAGTGGGACAAAAACTTGGACAAAGAAAAAAGAGTAAAGTGAAGGTATTATTGATGGCACACTCCCCCTGATGTTGCAAAATATCTTTAAGCTGACGCATTCCAATATTGTAGGCCATCATTTGGAACGTTGTAATCAGTAGTGCTTCAATGAATAAATCAGCACAGTTTTCGTTTAAGTGTATCTTCTGAAAATCTATGTCATAATTCTTCTGAAGCTTGCGTGTGTAGAAAATTTTGGTGAAATATGTTTGGTCCTGTCACCTTTGACATACCATTTTGGATTTGCGCAATACAAGCTGCATTATCTTCATACAACATTGTTGGCATATTCTTGATGGAAGATAATCCACATATTTCTCAAATATGTTGTATCATGGATCTTAACCACATGCATTCACAATTTGCTTCATGTAAAGCTAGAATTTCTGAATGGTTTGAAGAGGTAGGCATTAAAGTTTGCTTTACTGGCTCCATGATATAGTCGTACCACCACAAGTGAATACATATCCTATTTGTGATCTTCCCTTGTATGGATTAGAAAGATAGCAACATCAACATCACAAACTACTTGTGGAGATGACCCATTGGAATATAATAGACCCATATCAGTTGTTCCATGAAGTTAACGCAACACATGTTTGATCCTATGCCAATGCCTTTGAGTAGGTACAGAATTACATCTTTCTGGTAAATTGACAGAAAAGGCTATGTCATGTTATGTAATATTTACAAGATACATTAGAGGTCCAATTGCTCCCAAATATGGTACTTCAGGGCCAAATAGTTCTTCATTATTTTCTTGTGGCCGAAATGGATTTTCTTCACATCAAGTGACCAGACAACCATAGGACTACTTAGTGGATGATCTTTATATTATAAACCTTTTGAGAACCTTTATTTGTATATGTTGATTGACGGATAAAATTTTAATTTGGTAAATTTTCGATTTGCTGGCCGAGACAAAATTTTGTCTTTCAAAGATTTTTTATTTCAAACTCTTTCATTAAATATGTGTGTCTTTTGAAGCTCTTCAGGACTTCCAACAAGATTTAAAACATCTACATATACAACAATAATGGTAAATCCATTTCTATCTCTTTTAATGAAAACACATGGACAAATTAGATTATTTATATATCATTCTTGTAAGAGATATTCACTTAAACGATGATACCACATTCACCTAGATTGTCTTAGTCCATACAAATATCTGTGTAACTTGATAGAATATAACTCAAGAGATTTTGGAGCACTTTAAATCCTTTAAGAATTTTCATTTAAATATCACTGTCAAGTGACCCATATAAATATGCAGTGACGAAGTCCATAAGTCGCATGTCAAGATTTCATTGCCTTATCAAGCTTTTTAGTGCCTATTAAACTAATTAAGAAACATAACATGATTGCAACTATCACAGGAGAATTTGTCTCATCAAAATCAATTCCAAGTCTTTGTGAGAAACATTGGGCTACAAGCCTTGTTTTATACCATACAACCTCATTGTTTCATTATATTTCCTTACAAATACCCATCTATATCCAATAGGCTTCACGCCTTCTGGTGTTCGGACTACTGGCCCAAATACTTCACAGTTTTCCAAGAAATTTATTTCAACTTGAATTGCTTCTTTCTATTTTGGTCAATCATTTATATGTCAACATTCTTCAACAGTTATTGGATCTAGATCCTCATTATCTATCACAATGTCTAAAGCGACAGTATGTGCAAAAACATGATCAACAACAATATTCTTTCTATTCCAACTTTTCCATATACATACGTAATTCAAAGAACTTCGCCATTGTCTGTACCAAGCCTGAAATCTGGCCACAAACCGGTTAAGGAGGAGGGTTGCGTTAGGCAGTTGATAGCCAGCACAAAACTTTGTCAAATCTTATGAACATGAATCCTAATAATATACGCACAAATGCTAAGGCATTTCCTGGAAGCGATGCTGTTGTGCCTGCCTCCGGGTGCTTCAAAAAATGTGCAAGGGGCGTCACACCGGCGCCCGGGTGCAGTGAAAAATGGGTAACGGTTCCTGCACCAATCTGGATGTGTGCGGGTAAAGAAGTTAGTCCAGGAAATTAGGTTAGGTTAGTGGCTTGGAATATAGGAACATTAATAGGAAAATGCATAGAAGTAGTAGATACCATGATTAGAAGGAATATTAATATAGGTTATTTACAAGAAACAAAGTGGGTAGGGGAGAAAGCTAAAGAGATACGATGGTTTTAAATTATATTATACCGGTAAAATTAGAAATAGAAATGGAGTGGGAATTTTAGTAGATAAGAAATTCAAAAGAGATGTAGTAGGTGTTAATAGGAAAGGGGATAGAATAATACAAATTAAGCTTGTATTAGAGGGAAACATAATTAATATCATTAGTGCTTATGCACCTAAAGTAGGATTAGATGCATAAGCTTAAAATAAATTTATATGGATGAGATAATTCAAGGAGTACCCTTAGGGGGAAACTATTTATAGGAGAAGATTTTAATGGACATGTAGGACAAGATAACATGAGATATGAGAGGGTGCATAGAGAACGTGGATTTCGAAATAAGAACGATGGTGGAGAGGCTCTATTAGATTTTGTGGCTGCATATGATCATATACTAGAAAATACTTATTTTACGAAGAGAGAGGAACATTTAATAACTTTTAAAAGTGGGGCAAATAGGAGTCAAATTGATTTTTTCATCACTAGAAAGGTGGACCGCTTGATATGTAAAGATTGTAAAGTTATACCGGGAGAGTGTTTAACCTCACAACATAGATTAATAGTATTGGATGTTCAGATTGGGAAACACATATGTGCAAGGAAGGAGACTAGAAACTCAAGAATTAAGTGGTGGAACTTGAAGGGAGATAAACTAGAAGTTTTAGAGATAAAGTCCTTAAAGGAGCATCATAGAATTGGGAAGGGGAAAAAATACGATGTAGACTAAAATGGCTACGTACATAAGAGAAATTTCAAAAGAGATACTTGGAGAATATAAAGGTAGAGGATTGCTAAATAAAAAACATGGTGGTGGCAAGAAGAACTCCAAAATATTTTGAAAGAAAAAAGATCAACTTTCAAAATATGGCAAAAGAATAGAAATGAAGATGATTTGGAGAGATATAAGACCATTAGAAAAAAAGTTAAGAAAGCGGTAAGAGATGCAGAAGAAAAAACTTATAATGATTTATATACAAAATTAGAAACAAAAGAAGGAGAAAACAACATTTATAAGCTTGCTAAACAAAGGGATAGAAAAACAAAAGATTTGGATACAATTAGGTGTATTAAGAGCGAGGATTCAATCGTCTTAGTAAAAGATGAGGAAATTAAGGAAAGATGGCGAAATTACTTAGAGAAGTTATTAAATGAAAAGGTGGTGGGAAACTTAAATATAGAGGACTCGAGGGAGAGTCGAAAGAACATGTTTTCCCAAAGTATTAGGACCTCAGAGGTTTGAAATGCTCTAGGAAGGATGAGAAAAGCTTTAGGACAGGATGATATACACATTGAAGTTTGGAAGTGTCTTGGGGATGTAGGAGTGAGTTGACTAACAAAATTATTTAATAAAATTTTGAGAACTAAGAAGATTCCCGATGAATGGAGAAATAGTATTTTAGTACCTATATATAAAAATAAAGAAGATACACAAAGTTGCTCAAACTACCGAGAAATTAAATTAATGAGTCATACGATAAAAAATTGGGAGAAAGTGATCGAACATAGACTGAGACTAGAAACTACAGTGTCTGAGAACCAATTTGGGTTTATGCCTGGGAGGTCAACAATGGAGCAATTTATGTACTGAGGAGACTTATGGAAAAATATAGGAAGAATAAGAAAATCTACACATGATTTTTATAGATCTAGAAAAAGCATATGGTAAAGTCCCTATAGACATAGTATTGTGGGTGTTAAATAATAAAATAGTAACTTTTTGGCATATTGAGGTAATTAAGAATATGTATGAAGGGGCAACGACCACATTTAGAACAATCACAGGAGAGACCAATGATTTTCCTATTACAGTAGTTCACACCAAGGTTCAGCTTTAAGCTCCTACCTCTTTACTTTGGTTATGGATGAATTGACACGATGAATACAAGATGAGGTACCTTGGTGTATGCTTTTTTGCCGATGACATCAACTTAGTGGACGATACTAGAGCAGGAGTTAATGTTAAATTAGAATTGTGGAGAGAAACTTAGGAATCTAGAGGCTTTAGGATAAGCAAAACTAAAATAGAGTGTATAGAGTGTAATTTTAGTGAAATTCGGAACACAACTGAAAAAGTAGTGAAGTTTGATGGGCAAGAAATGCTTAAGAGAGACCATTTCTGATATTTAGGCTCGATTATACAAAGAGATGGGGAGATTTGTGAAGAAGTTATACATAGGATCCAAGCAGGGTGGGTTAAGTGGAGAAGTGCCAGTGGTATTTTGTGTGACAAATGTATACCTTTCAAGTTGAAGTGAAAATTTTATAGGACGGCTGTTAGATCAGCAATGATGTATAGAACAGAGTGTTTGGCAACAAAGAAACAGCATGTCCAAAAAAATGAGTGTAGCGGAGATGAGGATGCTAAGATGGATGTGTGGTAAAACAAGGATAGAATTAGAAACGAGCATATATGAGACATACTAAAGGTAGCTCCAAACCAAGATAAGTTAAAAGAGAATCGCCTTAGGTGGTTAGGACATGTCACACGTAGACCTAGTAGTGCTCCCATTAAAAAAGGTAATTTGATAAGTATTGAGGGTAGGGGTAAAGGAAGACCTAAACTAACTTGGGTGGAAACAGTGAAAAAAGATATGATTGCTTGTGAGCTTACATAAGACATTGCTCTAAACCGAGCAGAATGGAAAATCAGGATTCATGTAGCCGACCCCAACGAGTTGGAAAAAAGGCTTTCTTGTTGTTGTTGTATACGTAATTCAAAAAGATCTCTTCATAATTTTGTGTTTCCTCAATATGTGCCTCTTTAGGGCATTCTCCTCGTCAATTTTGGATTTATCAGTCACTATATTTTCTAAAGTATTGTCTTGCTTTTGGACATTTTCATTTTGGACATTTAGTGCACTTCTCTTTCGAGGGTTTTTATCTTTTGCACCAATTGGACGTCCATGCTCCTGGCGTATTTTGATAAATTATCATGTTCTCTTTTAGAAACATTAATTCGTGCTAGAACATTTATTGCTGGTATATGAGATTTTGTAACTTTTTATGTAGCAGAGCATCCACAAAGTTTTTTCTCAAATATGAGAAAATGGAAAAAATGAGAAATAACAAATAGGTAGATCGTCTGCAATGGTTGTTTGCTATTGAAATAGACGATACATGTTGTATCGTGTAATATCTGGATCGAAAAAAATTATTGAATGAGACGGGACATGACTTCGATCCCTCGTTCCTCAACAATTTTTTTAAAAAAATTGCCTGGGAAGGAACACCAAAATTTTTCTAAAATTTTTGGTGGGACGGTCCCAAGTGAAAAAAAAAAGAATTTTTAAAAAAATGCCAAACGGGACATGTTGTCCCGTCCTTGGCTTGTGAAGCGATTTGCGCAATCGGACGAGACTTCGATCCCTCGCCCAACCAATTTTTTTCTTTTTTTAAAGTGTAATAATTTTGGTCCCCATGCTCATTTAAATGTGAAATGTCGTTTCTACCCTTTGTTTTAATTTTTGCTTACTATAAATTGGACATATGAGCCTCCACAGAATCATATACAATTGAAACAATGCTTCTTCTCTTCCTAATCCAAAATTTGTTCCTTCCCCTTCCAATTAATATTTTGTTTTAAAAAAAATGGTGCCGACAATAAAAAGGTTTATTGGCAGAGTCAAATCATGACGTCACACCGAGTCTGAACAATCAAACAAAAGAAGCGAAGACGAAACAAATTCATCTGTGAATTATAGCGATTCATTTGAGTGTAGCAGAGTTCTCGACGATCGACAACACGTACATCAGCGTATTATCGAGCAACTTATTGGTGGATTTGTTACATTCAAAGGGAATCGGAAGGGTACGATAAAAGCTTCCAAGCTAGTTTGCACTGTCCCGGTAATTAAGCAATTGATCGAGAATGCCGGTTGCCACCGTTTTTTAACTATCGATGCCGAAAAGTCGTCGGCGCGGCTTGTTGAGGAATTGATTGAGAGATGGTGGGACATGACCCACACTTTCCACCTTTCAGGCGGTGAGTTGGGATTTACCCCCGTTAGACTGGGCAATGCTAACAGGATTATCTATTGGAGTCGGTGATGTACCACCATGTAACGATGATGCATACCCCTTCGATATTGTCCAGTCTCAGTTCTTTGAGAAGATTACACAAGAAGATTGGAAATCTCATGGAATACGTTGCTCGTTCATGAAAAAGTATTTTTGGAAGAAATGGATCGAAGCCGCTAAGACAGATCCCCTAGTGGCAATTAAAGTTGCCAGAGCATTCTTCATGTACTTGTGGGTGAGTTTCTTCTACCCAATGCTTCTTCGGTAGATAGATGTGGTTGCCTTGCACCTTTTGAAGATCTGAACTTAGTGGGCACGCATGATTAGGGAAGTCCCACATTGGCATTGCTATATTTATCTCTGGACTCTTGTAGCAGACTGAAAATAAAAGCATTTAATGGTCCATGGCAAGTACTCGAGGTAATATTTCTGCAACATAATATTAAGGTTGTAACATTATCAATAATACATAATTTTAAGTTATTTCAGTTGGTGTGTACTAAATTTCTGCTACATAAAGCAATTAAGTAATTATCTTTTTTTCAATATTGGACTAATGAATACACAAGTATTTGTACACCTACGAGTGATAGAATGGTCGATTTTACGATTCATTTACAAAATGCAGATATCTGATCTAAAATTGCACGGTGGAATCGCAGTAATTTGGACTAGAGTCGAACAGATTTGATTCGTTACAATATTTCCATGTCCCGGAATCAGTTGGAGATGAGGTTCTCAACATCTATTATATGGCAACCATATAATGGATCGTCATATGAGAGCGAGTATGATATTCATGTGCGATCTTCTTATCCCGTCACCGTGTTATTTTTCAATATGGCGATCAGGTAATAAATTATCAAGTTAATGTTTCAATGCTTATGTTTAATCCGATTACAATTAGTGCTAATTAATGTTTCAATATAGGGAGTTTAGTATCTCGGTGATCGATGTTATCGCCAAATAACTAGGATTATTGTTATCCCAAAAAATCCTCCTACTGTTATGTCTAGAATGAAACCACATGATTGTTGTCCACCAATTGATGCTTCTAAACTTGTCTGTCATGTTCCCCAAAGTTTATATGATCAGTATTGGGCTAAGGTATCAATAGGTCACATGGAGCAAACGTCGATTTCATAGGGGTAGCTAGTTGTAGTGATCCTTCTGCCTAATTACCATTTGCAGCCCCTCCATTTTGGTTGCCCTCGGAGTATCCAACAAAACCGCAACTTGATAGACCTGCATTGCATGAGCTCATAGTTGAAGTGCCATTTTTCATGGGTGGTACAGTGACGAGAAGCCTGGGACACAAAAATTTTGAGTTTGAAACTCGCGGCATACCATCATATGTAAGAAACTGGCCAAACATGCTTTTCTATGTGCAAATGTTTATTCTTAATGGTTCGAATTATGACTACTATTTTTGTAGGAGGAGTTGTACCGACAGTGCTAGGAATTGTCCAGAAATAATTGCCTATTACGAAGATTTATTACGGACGAAAGTTTGCTTAGAGATTCCGTTCCCCCGATAGCAGTTTCAGGTAGGAGATCAGTATAGAGGAACCGGCCTTCTACATCGCGGTAGAGAGAGTTGTTGGAAAATATTGATGACAGCTGTGCAGATGCTTCAACTGGAACACCATCATTTGTACCGTCAACCCAATATGATTAGTTATAATGTAATTAAGTATTATTGATGAAAATGGAGGTGTTTTAGGGTAATTTTGGTATTCTGTTGTAAGAGATTCCACATTTTTGATCTTCCAATTTTGGAATTTAGTGATTGAATTTTCACATGAACCGTACTCTAATTTAATTCATTCAATCAATGTATCACGTGAACCCATTAACCTATCCCATATCCTATCTAACTCATTCATTCCTATTTAAATCACCACATTAACCTACACATATCAATATTTTGAGATCTACATCTTACTCATTTATAATGTCTCATATTTCTTCTTCTTCAACCTCCCCTGACTCAGATGACGAATGGGCGCATGAAGACGATGCTGCAATAATGCTTAACAACTGCATGCAGCATTTAGCTTTGGTATGCACGTTTCCCGACCATATATGCATCACTGTTTCATTCGCGGTGAAAAAGAAGAAGGCCACAGACGCTTGTGAAGGGATTATTTCACCGATAATTCAGTTTACCCTGATAATATTTTCCGTCGTCGATTTCAATTGCATCGGGTTTTATTCAAATGGATACTTGAAGCATGTATTGATTATGATCAATACCTTCAACAACGTCAAGATGCAGCAAAATGTCTTGGATTATCTTCTATATAGAAATTAACAGCTGCAATATGATGTTTAGTGTAAGTATCTTCGGCCGATGCAGTCGACGAATATATAAGAATCGGAGAAACTACGGTGCTATACACGGTACGTAGATTTTGTATTGCAATTGTGGACATTTTTGGGCCGCAATATACAAGGAAACCAAATGCACATGATGTTAACAGACTCCTAGAAGAGAATAAATCACGTGGATTTCCTGATATGTTGGGTAGTGTAGATTGCATGCATTGGGCGTGGAATAATTGCCCTGCAGCTTGGCATGGCCAATATATCGGTCATGCCCGTGAGCCTACAATCATACTCGAAGTGGTTAAGTCATATGATCTCTGGTTTTAGCATTTTTTTTGGGAATGTCGGGCTGCAATAATGATTTGAACTTACTAAACCGATCTACCTTATTTAATGATATTCTAAATGGTTGTGCACCTCCAACTAATTATGTTATCAACAATCATAATTACTCCATGGGGTACTATTTGGCAGATGGTATATACCCCCCGCTAGCTACTATAGTAAAAACTTATACTACCCCAGACATACAAAAGAAGAAAAATTTGCACAAATGCAGGAAGGTGCACAAAAAGATGTCGAACGTGCTTTCGGGGTGTTATAGAACCAATTTGCGATAGTGAAAGGTTCAGCGAGAATGTGGGATGCAGATAGTCTGCCTTATATCATGAAGACGTGTATTATTTTACATAATATGATTGTTGAGGACGAACGGGAAGAAGTACCACATGATTTTGACTACGAACAAAGTTCTTCAACTACAGCCGTAATACCTAATAGAGCTTCTCCAAGTGAACAGACCGCTCGAATGGCACGCAATGTTGTTTTACATGATCGACATAAACATCGTCTACTTCGACAAGATTTAGTTGACCATATTTGGAACGAATATGGGGATGCCGATTAAGAATAGAATACACGTTCATAATCTTATAATCTTGTGTTAAACATGTAATTCATTATATATTATTGTGATCCCGTCCAAAAAATACTCGTATCCATTATAATCCAGTGTACAGGTATTGGTCTTATTTAGTCTGAAGTTTGAACGCATGCAGTTTTATTGAAGTACTCGTATCTGTTCATAATCTTATTGAAGTTTGAACACAGTGTTGTCATATTGAAGTTTTATTAAACATATAATGCAGTTTTATCCGTTATAATGCAGTTTTATAATCCAGTGTACAATTAAAAAGATACAATATAATACAATACAATTAAAAAGATGCATATAATAGATAGGAATTTAATAATGAGAATGATACAATTCAATTAAAAAGGTTCACATGGTCAATAGGAATCTAATAATCAGAAGGGTACAATTCATATTATTGGGATGTTACTCCAACATGATAAACCTCTACGTACATGTCAATCCCTATTGTAACCTCTTTTTTGCATTATTTTTCGTTGTCTACAACTAAAATAATAACGTTGATTGTCAGATAAGGGACTCAAGTCCATACCCATTATTCGATCTTCCTCCATTCTTTCTTTTAGTTCCTGATCTTTTTTTTTCATTGCAAGTTTCATTTCTGTCGCCTGTATCCTTCGTTCTTGCGTCTCTTTGCAGAAAGAGTTTAAATTTTTGGTCTCTTCAAGCATATTAGCCAAATCACAAGAATCCACTTTATTTTTTCCTTTACTTTTTCTGCTTTTCGACCAGGTGGCCGGGAGAGGGGTGTAGACGAATCAATGTCATGCGGTACATCCGAATCACAATCAACAGTCATGGTCGCACGTTGACTGCTACCACCTTCACATGATTGAGAACTCGGGGCAGATTCGAACACATGGGTGGTACCACTGGTACGTAAAGAAAATTTAGGCAAATCTTTGAGAAATTCATAACATTCATCAAATCTGAATGCTTTCCCGGTTGAATGCATGTATTCGGTTTTTGCTTCCCGTATCTACCAAAAAATACAACAAACTAGAATTTGTAAAATATACTAAACACTTAATAAAAAGAAATAAGGAAATTTAAATTTTTGCATACCTTATCGGCCTCATTTGTTCTGCTTACAACTCTATTTGTTACACTCGCCAGCTTTGCAATAAATAGAAAAACATCTTTGGAGATAATGTGGAATCGACTACATAGCGAATTTGATGTTCGATCGGTTGGAGTGCCTAAAATAGCTTGAAATGTAGTAAATATACAATCCCAAAATTGTGTACCCGATTGGTCGGCACTGATCAAAAGATCTTGAGTGATTTCTATCCAACTTTGTGAAAGAATGACCTCTTCACTTGTCGTATAGGCTCTGCCCCTTGAACCCCGATTGGCCATTATTTTCGATGATATTCTGAGTATTCTGAGTCTGCTTTCATCTAAAAAAGGGGGTAAAATTTTTAGACTTTTTTGTTGTTGTTGGCTAGTGATTCACATATATATACACCGAGAGTGAGTGAATTCATCCAATATCTAACCGTTTGAGAGAAAATAGACGTTGGAGACAAAATAGCCGTTGGAGGTAAAAATTGTCAAAACCCTAATAATTAAAAAAAAATCAAAAATATGAGACGGGACATGTTGTCCTGTCCGATCACAAAATGTTAAAAAACTGTTTGATGAGATTAATGTTTGATGGGGAGATAATGTTAAAAAAAAATTCCTTAAGACAGAACAACATATTCCGTCTTAGGGTTTTTTTTTTTTTTTTACATTTTGTCGTCCGATGAGATTAAAAAATATATATTTGGGACCCCTATATTTTGAGAATCCTCATTTTATTTCTCAAACATGAGAAGTAATTGTAGCTCATTTCTCAAAATATGGCAATATAGCAAACCATTGAGGGGGTGTTTTTGCCAAAATATGGCAAATGGCAAAAATAAAAAACCATTGTGGATGCTCTCAGTAAATGCATCTGGCAGTTGATTTGCAATTCTTTGTAAGTGAACAATTCTTCTAGCTTAGTGTTCACCTTGATTTGTATGTTGATCAAGATGAGACAATCGAAAGAAGATTCACACTCGATTTAATTTCATGTTGTTCTTCTGGAAGCGGTGTTTTTTCTCCCTCCTAACAACAAAAAAATTGTCTCATCAAATTACAATCGGCAAAGCGTGTTGTAAATTTATCACCCATGAAGGGTGCTAAATATCTTATTATAGATGAAGAATCAAATCCAATATAAATTCCAAGACATCTTTGAGGCCCCATTTTAGCTCTTTGGGCTGGAGAAATCAGGACATGAACCGCATAACCAAAAATCTTCAATTGATAAATATTAGGCTGCTTGCCTATAAATAGAAGGCTTATTTATCTATATCGCATTCAAGTAGATTTGAAGCACCCAACTCAAATAGTTGTTGCCAGAAATGTCAAAGTACGATGAATTCAAGTTTTGTGAGATTCGACATATTATATAACTCTACAATATAAAAACTAGTAAACTTTATTATACAATATAATATGAAACAAGATGAAAAACATGTGAAACAATTAAAAATAATAAATAATACTCATTTTCATGAAACTACAAGTTCGAGATACCATTTTAAAGCTTCGGCCTCCAACACAAAATTATATATATATATATATATATATATATAGGGTAAAAGAGATATGAGCAACTTGCAATTTTAGTAAATGAGCAAGTGATGAGGTGGCATGCATATGATTGGGAAATTCTAAAAGTTGTTAGATACTCAATGTATCACAAGTATGCCACCTCATTATTTGCTCATTTATTAAATGAGCAAGTTGCTGATATCCCTTTTACTCATATATATATATATATATATATATATATATATATATATATATATATATATTGTAGTTGATTTAGACCTTCAAAATCAATTATGTGTACATATTTGTTCGACTTAAACTTCATGTTTGAGGATCTAAACTATAAATATTGTAGTTGATTTAGAACTTCAAGTTCTATTATTTGTACATTTTTTCGACTTAAACTTCAGGTTTAAGAAATCTAAACTACAAATTTAAATTAACTTATAAAATTGAAATTATTTGTAAGCACATTAAAACAAAACAATCAAACAAACTGATAAACAACGTATATGAAGAGAAACTTGTATTGTACAAAATATGATACCAGATTGAAAGCCCACAAACTTAATTCGGAAATTATAATTTTTGTGCAAATAATGTGTTATAAATTGAAAGAAATATTCATAGAATAGAGATAATAGTAATCCCCAACAACTTCTATCTCACTCATGTTCATAAACTCTCTGTTATTGGCTTACATGATATAAGTAAATAATTACATCATGTACAACATATGTTGCAAAACTCTTCACATGATGGATGTAAATAAGTGTTTAGAACTTATGTTACTCTTCATAATGGATGTAAATGGGTATTTATGGTGGTCATCGACTATCATGTATTTACAACAGTTTTTCTGTATTTTTCTATCAAATTATATGAGTCAAACTTAATAGAATTGTAGGTTCTTTTGTTCTTCTTCTTTTTAGATATGCTGTAAATTAATAATCCTTATTTATCATTTCTATGTTGACTTTTTCAGAAGGAGTATGTATAATCTGATGGGTAAAGGTATTATACTGAATGACGGAGTATGTATAATCTAATGGGTAAAAGTAAAATATTCTCTCACTCTCTCATTATTTGCAATAATTTGTAACTAAAAAAATTTCATGCATTTATTTTTTTTTTCTATCAAATTATATTAGTCAAACTTATTAGTATAGTGGGTTTCTTTTCCTTTTTTTCTTCGTTTTGGGAACAAATCATAAGTTATTAACCTTTTTCTTCTTTCCTAAGTTGATTTATTCAGGGTTACAAAATTAAATTACATGAACGAGTATGTATAATTTAATGATTAAAGGTAAATATATCCACAATTCTAACTCCATAATACAATTATACATACTTAGTTTTTTCCATTTTTTTGAGACATGATACAAGTGATTAACTTTATTTTATGTTATTACATTTTAGGCTTACAAAATTGAGTTACACGGAGGAGTAGGTATAACTATTAACTTACCAAGTAATTGTTCCCTAATTTTTCTTTGGCCATGCATATTTAAACTTCGAAGTAAATCAGAATACAATATCTCAAGATTTTATTTCTAATTAACTTATAGTTTTCTAAGTGGATAATATATATTGTTCTTTTTATAATTATTTTATGATTATCTTGAGATTACTTTGTAAATTATTCTTGGAATTTTGAAGTAAATTTGAATGCTGTAAAATTTATGATAAATAAAATTATAGATAAAACTAAAATTAAATTATAGGTGTTATTTTGTTACAAAATTTAAAATTTTAAAAATATTCTATTCTAAAAGATTAGTGACTTTTCACTGATGTGTCTAATTTTTATATAAATATTTATATTCATTTACCCATTAAAATCGCTTGTATTCGTCTATATTGTCAATATTTATCTTATTTCCTTATTTTTCAGTTAATTAATTATTTTTGAAGGAATAAGATTTTTTTCATGCAAAAGGTGAAGTTTTTTAGTAAAAATCAACAAACAAAACAAACAGAATGATTTATTAAATTTTATTGTTTTGTTGAATTTTAAATTTTACAAATTAGCCGTGTGAAAAGCAAAATAAAAATTTTAATTTCCAATGGAGGGTGAAAATGCAATAACCAATTTTAAAAAGGGTTTAAATGAACTAATATGATTATTAGTTAGTTTAATTAATTTAAACTAATTAATTAATTTTATTTTCATTTTTAAATCCTAATTTTTGATTTATTCTGTTTGTGTGCAGCACGTGTTTCAAGAAGAAGAAAGAGAAGAAAAAGAAGCAAGAAATAAAGAGCAAATCATACAAGGAAATAAATAAATGAAGAAGAGGGGTTTTTTCTGCAAAAATAAACCCTAAATCTCTCTTCCGTGCTCTATAAATACAACTCAAGGAGAAGCTACAAAGAGAGCTTAACGAAGGGGAAGAGCGACGGCTAACTCCTATTACTTAAAAAAAACAGCAGATAAAGACAACAGAGAGAGAGAGAAGAATTGACTTGTTTGGGCACGCAATCTGAGACGTTCGGTTTGCAATTTTTTTTACAAAAATAGTTATTTTTGTATCTCTTTTCTTTCTCTAACTTTTTATAATGCAATCTAAGACAATATTTGTTAGTTGCAATATATTTATTATGAACTAAATTTTATTTTTTTAGGACTTCGATGTAGCCTTGTTTTGATAACACACTTTTAATTCCTTATTATTTTTCTATTTTTCCATGGTTGTGTGTTTAATTTTTAATCTTAATGCTTACAATTGGTTGACCAGGCGTTTGTATGATCTATTAAATCATGGACAGACCGAACTGGTAATTTGTGATTTTGAGTTTATAAAATTAAACACCATTACAAGAGCGAGCCGCTGTTAATGTGACCGTTAATTAAGAAATCTATAGAACTTAATGAGTCTTCAATTAATTAAATTTGTGCATGAACTATGACAAACCGTTAGTTGGAGATATTTTTTGTGTTGTTCGAGAAAAAGCATTGAATACTTAGGGGATTTTGGTCTACCACTTGGAAAAATAATATTTTTATTCACATGGAATTATGAATTGTGTGGGATTAATTAGGTAAAATCAAAAAGCCCTAGAATTAATTTTGCAATTAATAAACACAAAATTTCAGACTCGTCTCTTTTTAATTAATTTAGTTAGTTCTTTAGTTTAATTTAATTTAGTTGCTTTATTTATTAAATTTTGATTTTCCAAATAGTGATTTACCTAGTAATTTTGGTACTCAATAAAATAATTAGTCCTTGTGGGTTCGACACTCTTTTCACTTAACTATACTACTTGTTGCGATTTTGTACACTTGCAAAAAAATATTCACATCATGTTTTTGGCGCCGCTGCTGGGGACTAGTTATTCTTTTATTTATATTGAAAATTGCTAGATTATTACTAGTTTGGATTTTTTTATTTTTTTAATATTATTTTACATCTTTATTTTCTTTTGACTTTTATTTTTGTTTATTTTATTTTTTTAGTTTTTCTATTTTTTTTAATACTTATATTTCAGGACATGCAAGTACATTATCATGGAGAACTATGAGAACAAGGCTTTGAGAGACTATGCTATGCCCTCAATTCATGAAGCAACATCAAGCATAAAGAGAACGGTTATTGAAGCTAACAATTTTGAGATTAAACCGGCGATTATTCAAATGATTCAACAGAATGTTCAATTTTGGGGACTATCGCACGAGGATCCTTATGTTCACATTGAAAACTTTCTCAATTTTGTGACACTTTAAAGCACAACGGAGTATCAGATGATGCAATTCGATTGAGACTCTTTCCTTTTTCACTAAGAGATAAGACGGAGGCTTGGCTAAATTTTCTACCACCCGGTAGTATTACTACTTGGGAGGGACTTGCACAAAAATTTTTGGCTAAGTAATTTTCCGCCGGCAAAGACAGCGAAGCTAAGGAATGATATTACCACCTTTATTCAATTTGAGACCGAGTCTTTGTATGATGCATGGGAGAGGTACAAAGAGTTATTGAGAAAGTGTCCTCATCATGAACTTCCGAAATGGCTATAAATTCAAATATTCTATAATGGTTTGGGAGTTACAAATCGATTTATGGTTGACGTAGCAGCTGGAGTTGCACTTATGAGCAAAACGCATGAAGCAGCCTATGAACTTTTAGAGGAGATGGCATCAATAGTTACCAGTGGTCTTCAGAGAAAACAATGCCAAGAAAAGTAGCTGGAGTTTTTGAACTTGATCCTATTACTACTTTAACTGCATAAATTGCTACTTTTTCTAAACAATTAGGCAATATGAATTTTAATTCTATTCAAACTAATATTATTTGTGATTTTTGTGCAGGAAATCATTCAGGTGTAGATTGCCAAGTGGGGAAACCTTTTTCTCCATCAAATGCCGAGCATGAAAATTTTGTGTCAAACTTTCAAAGGCAAAACAATCATTATGCAAACACATACAATTCAGGATGGAGAAACCACCCCAATTGTCCATGGAACAACAATCAAGGAGCAATTATACCACCTCAAAATTTTCAACAATAAGAAAAGAAGCCGACACTTGAAGATGTTCATGCAATACATGCAGAAGAAAGAGCAATACATGCAGAAGACAGATTTGGCAATCCAAAATGTTGTAATTTCAACTTCAGCTTCAGTTCGCAATCTTGAGGTTCAAATTGGTCAAATTTCAAATATTCATAACGAAAGAACGACAGGAATATTACCTAGCAACGCAGTGACCAACCCCACAGAGCATGTCAAAGCAATAACACTAAGAAGCGGGAGGATAATTGAGCAACCACAAGATGAAAATGGCAAACAAAATGTGGTTGAAAGGGAAGAAGAGTATGAACCAATTGTGGAGAAACAAACGCTGCATGAACAAGTAACGTTTGATGTTTTAAATCCATGAAGTTTTCTGCCGAAGAACAGTCATGTTTTCAAGTAAGTGAAACAGATTTAATTGTGGGCGAGAAACATAAGGCTGAAGTTGAAAAGTTCTCAATCGAAGTATGTCCAACAAATTCAGCAACTCTTGAATCTGAGAAAGAAAAAAATTTGAAATATGTTATGTATTTGGATGTTGCGCCTTCTATTCATCCATTTTCTCAGCTGACATTGAAGGAGGTGGGGATATCAAAGACTCCATCTTCAAGAAAGAAACGACTGAAATTCGGGCCGCTACCATCAAGCTTGAAGGATGCATAGAAAAAATCTAATCCACATATGAAGAGAATTATTAGAAAAGAGGCTCGTATGTTGTTGGATCTTGGTGTTACATAACTATATGAGCCACCATGTCTGGCTGAAGACTTAAAACTTAGCGCTTATTGGGAGGCAACCCATATTTTCTTTTACTGCATTAGATTTGATTTTTCTTTTATTTTATCTTAAATTTTAATTTTTGATTTTATTTTGTAGGATTGCATAAGTTTGGAAGTCGTCGGGCGGAGTTGTTTTCTACACCTACATTGATGACTATTTTTGAGCAGGATGGAGTCAGAATCTGGAAGAGTGTTTCAAAGAGAGACTGTAGGCAATTGTCTTATCTTTCCAGCACAATAAGAATCAGCCCCATTTGGACATCTAGAGCTCCAGATATCGCTGAAATACTGAACGTTGCGCGTGCAGAATTTTAAGACGAATCAGGAGAGAAATTCTGAACTTTTTGCATTCTTTATGTTTTTCTTTTTCCTTTCCCTTTGAAGACATTGTGATATTGAAGTTCAGGGGAAGGGTTACAAATTTATTTTTTATTTTATATATGTTTGAAAAACAAAACAAAAAGGGATTTCAATTAGGCTTACTATTACACTTTTGAGTTCTTTATTGTGCTAAAGTATTGAAATGATTTTTTTTTAGGATAGACAATATTTTATAAAGCAAGATTAAGCATACCTATTTACTTTAGGATTATTGAATTTCAAAATTCCATACACAATTGTGAGAGTCATGCGATTATACATAAAAGAAAAAAAATGTGATGCTTTTTCTTGTGATTATCCCCTTTGATCTAGTCCTAAACACGGCTTAAGTAAATAGAGTATTAATGAAAAAAATAAAAATAAAGTAATTGTATAAATAAGTCTATCTACTCCAATGTTTTGAGTGGCTTAGTAACTAGGGGTATTCATCACAAATGTTTACTTTTATGTCAAACGACAACTTGAAATATGAGTATGCAAAGCACTCTAAGTTTGTGACTTGTTGAGTAACCAGGCGAATTCATCACAAATATTTTGTATTCGCGTCAAAAGGCAAGTGACAACTTAGAAAAGAGGTACTCGTTTTGTAGTAGTGACCAACCAAAAAAAACTCTAGTTTGCTACTCGTTTTGTAGTAGTGAGAAGAGGTAATCACAGATAGAGTTGTTACATACAATAATTACATTAATTGCATGACAAATATGATTGGGTTTGGAATTATAAATGAATAAATGCACTGAAGAAACTGAGTATGCTTGGTTTTACTTTATTTGCTGTTTTTTACATTTTAATTAAAGTTTTGATGCTTGCATGATAAGATCTCTTAGTGTAATGAGTTGAGCCGACTATTGATTATTATTCTTTTATTCGTGGTTTTACTTTTTGCTCGAGGACAAGCAAAATCTTGTGCTTGGGGGTATTTGATGTGTCTAATTTCCCATTAAAATTGCTTGTATTCGTCTATATTGTCAATATTTTATCTTATTTCCTTATTTTTCAGTTAATTAATTATTTTTGAAGGAATAAGATTTTTTAATGCAAAAGGTGAAGATTTTCGATAAAAATCAACAAACAAAACAAACAGAATGACTTATTAAATTTTATTGTTTTGTTGAATTTTAAATTTTACAAATTGGTCGTGTGAAAAGCAAAATAAAAATTTTAATTGCCAATGGAGGGCGAAAATGCAATAACCAATTTTAAAAGGGGTTTAAATGAAATAATATGATTATTAGTTAGTTTAATTAATTTAAACTAATTATTTTTATTTTTATTTTTAAATCCTAATTTTTGATTTATTCTGTTTGTGTGCGGCACGTGTTTCAAGAAGAAGAAAAAGAAGCAAGAATAAAGAGCAAATCATACAAGGAAATAAATAAATGAAGAAGAGGGGTTTTTCTGCAAAAATAAACCCTAAATCTCTCTTCCAAGCTTTATAAATACAACTCGAGAAGCTACAAAGAGAGCTGAACGAAGGGGAAGTGCGACGGCTAACTCCTATTACCTTTAAAAAAACAGCAGATAAAGACGATAGAGAGAGAGAGAGGAATTGACTTGTTTGGCACGCAATCTGAGACGTTCGGTTTGCAATTTCTTTTAAAAAATAGTTATTTTTGTATCCATTTTCTTTCTCTAATTTTTTATAATGCAATCTAAGACAATATTTGTTAGTTGCAATATATTTATTATGAACTAAATTTTATTTTTCTAGGGCTTCGATGTAGCCTAGTTTTGAGAACACAATTTTAATTCCTCATTATTTTTCTATTTTTCCATGGTTGTGTGTTTGATTTTTAATCTTAATGCTTACAATTGGTTGACCAACGTTTTTATGATCTATAAAATTATGGAGAGACCGAACTGGTAATTTTTTATTTTGAATTTATAAAATTAAACACCATTACAAGAGCGAACCGCTGTTAATGTGACCGTTGAGAAATCCACAGAACTTAATGAGTCTTCAATTAATTAAATTTTTGCATGAACTATGACAAACTGTTAGTTGGAGATATTTTTTGTGTTATTCGAGAGAAATCATTGAATACTTAGGGGATTTTGGTCTACAAGTTGGAAAATAATATTTTTATTCACATGGAATTATGAATTGTGTGGGATTAATTAGGTGAAATAAAAAAGCCCTAGAATTAATTTTGCAATTAATAAACACAAACTCTTTAATTAATTTAGTTAGTTCTTTAGTTTAATTTAATTTAGTTGCTTTATTTATTAAATTTCGATTTTCCAAATAGTGATTTATCTAGTAATTTTGGTACTCAATAAAATAATTAGTCATTGTAGGTTCGACACTCTTTTCACTTTATTATACTACTTATTGCGATTTTGTACACTAGCAAAAAAATATTACATCATTCACCAAAAAGGAATTTGAATCAATTCGGAAAAATGAATTTTTCATGTATTTTATATATTGTTGTTTTTGTGTTACAAAATTGAGTTACATAGAGGAGTATGTATAATTTTTTATCTCTGAAGCAATTATTCCGTTTCTTTTAGCCATGTATCAAGATTTAAACTTTAAAGTATATCTAGATATTATATCTTAATATTGCTTTTTCATAAATATCTTTTAATTTTAGGTAAATACTATATTTTTTTAATAATTGTATTATATTTATCTTGAAATTTCTTTGGATAACTATCCTAAGATTTGAACTTTGAAGTAAATCTAAAAACTATAAAAACAATAAATAAATAAAATAAAGATAAAATTAAAATGAAACTACAGCAGTTATTTTGAAATCAATTTTAAAATTATAAAATAAAAGAGAAATCGATATCAAATCATGAAAGGAAAAAATATTTCAACACCCAAAACTGGATCCTGATTTGTTTTTAATCCTTTGAATTTCATAAATGATAAAAGACCCAGCTCCTTTAAATTAATTATTTTTAGACCCAACTCTCATTTTTTTAAAATTATTTATTGCTTTTAAATATTATTTTCTTACATTTCCTATATTATCCTTTCTAGAAAGAAATGACTTATTTTTTTCTCTTCTTCCATTCTCTTTTTCACAAAATAAAGAGCTCCATAATTGTAACACCCCACAAAATTTAAATGACAATTTTGCCCTCGGTGTTACGCACGTGCATTTTGTACTGTTACTAATGATATCCATAAACGCATTTTGATATGTATTTTGAATTCCAATTATTCATGCAATCCCATACTCTTAAAATCACATTTGAGACAACTCAAATGATAAATTTCAATCTTTGAGTTTTTACGTGCTTTTTACGTATTATCAATGCACGTGTCGATTTTGGGTATTCCACCGTTACGTGCAAAGTTTTCAATGGATTTCAATCACTTATTTTTATAAACATGTTTGAATTTGTTTTGTAAACGAAAATTCAATTTTTGACTATCTTTATTAAAATAAATTTTCTACGTGCAATACACGTGTTTTCTGTACGTTTGAGTATATTATCAAATATGTATATTAAATATACTTTCTATTGCAATCCAACTGATTATAAATATTTTTCGGTTCATAAAGTCAATTTTTGTATTTGGAGATTTTACGGGCGACGCACGTGTTTGGTGCCATGTTGTAAGCGCGTTCTTCCTTCAAAATAAATATTCATGAAATGTTTCTTTTCATTTTATTGTGCATGAAAAGTATAATTTAAAATTAATTTTGTATATTTATTACAAATTTAAATAAGTTGTTTTAAAAGGATTAAATAAATAAATTGTTTTTGTACACAAAGCACGTGCACGTGCACACGTGCAATGTGCACACTTCTTGGGGACCGGGCTGCTCATAAGGAGAGGGAAAATCTGAACATTTGATTATTGAAATGGGAGGGAAAACAAGTTACAAAGTTTAAATATGGGGTTAGTGGACTTCATGTAGGGGTGGTTGCTATAACTACCTATTAGTTAATCTATAAAATACACCCTTAGTCTCTCTTTCTCTCATCTCCTTTCTCTCTTCTCTCCTGCCATTCCGAAAAGAAGCAACACCAAAAACCAGCAAGCCTTGTCCATTTCCCCACCTAATCACCATTCCACTTGCCTATATACATATACTAATGTATATATATGTGCATACATAGTATGTGTATATGAAAGAAGATGGGAGTTGTTCTTGATGTTGCCGATATGGAGTGGGGATGGAGATGCTCTTGATGATTGTTACTGCCGAATTGGAGTTGGAGTGTGGGGCTAGCTTTGGTGCACGGATTTCGAGGAGGTTGCAATTGGAGTTTCTTTAGGAGCTCCTAATTCTAGGAGTTCAATTGGGTACAAATCTTCAATTTAGGTGGGTGTTTCTTAAATGCTTTCTAATTTAAGAGTAGATATTGCATGATAGTTGATATATGATTCATTTGGTTGAAATTGAATTGATTGCATGTAAATTAATGTAGAAATGAATCGTTAAATTTTGATTGATGTGGTAGTTGCAAATTGCTATGCTTAAATCGATATGATTGCCAGTTGAAATGCTAGAATTGAAGTGATTGCTTGAAATTGATGTATGGTCAAAATAATGCAAATGTGTATAAAGGAAGTGTGGTTCTAACTTCAAAATATCTATTTTGAGTATAGAGATTTTTATAAGTAAATTTTGATAAAAGACAACAGTTTATTTAGAAAATTGAGTGGAAAATGTGTTTTGACGTATTATAAAGATTTTATTGAAAAATGAGGAACTTGTCAGTTGATAACGATATTGTTTTAAAAGGAATATATTCTGGAAATGATCTATATTTTTATGGAAATATATGCAGACTGCAATTTGTGTGATCAACAGTCGACTGTTCACTTCCACAGTCGACTGGTAAGTGTTAAAAATTGGTTTCGTCAGCAGGACAGTCGACTGACTGTTTTCACAGTCGACTGGATCGAGATGACTGTTGTTTTTGATGTTCAAAGTACTCACGGAACAGTCGACTGATACTACCACCAGTCGACTGGACCGAACTATTTTCTGGTTCTTGAGTTTGGATTTGATCCTTGACAAATGAAAGTTAAATAAGTTGAATATGAGATTTTATGATTGAGTTTTATTGTGAAATGCACACAAGGTTGTGAAAGATGGAATTGATAAAGAAATCAGATTTAATTGCTCTCATGTTATGAGATTATAAAAGAAATGTTTTGAGAAAGAGTTTGTGAACAAAAGAAATGGAATTATTATTGGAGATTGATTATGAAATATTGTTGATCTCTAGAATGAGATAGTTGTTGGAATCTAGAGGCTGGGCGAAACCCTAGTGACCGGCAGTATTATTTATGATTTGAGAGCTAACCGTTGAGGGTTGAGCGTCTCTTGAGAAGTAGCCAGGTAGGCTGACTGTCTCTGTTGTTGATTTAAGTTCGGTAGGGTAAGCTAGCTCTAGGTTGTGATGATTTTCTTTAAAACAAACTTTGTAAGGCTGTGATGGAAGTAAGAGAAAAACATAAGTATGGGAGCCTCGAGTCTACGATGCGGATGTGATCCACAAAATGCATGCTTGATGAGTCAAGACATGGCGTGGGCAATACTCCAGAATGATCGGGATCTTGGCGACGCTTGTGGGATGTTTGGTGACTGCAAGAGGATCGTGTTCAGGGAGGAGGCTGAATTATCGCAGAACGCATGCTTGATGAGTCAAGTCATGGCGCGAGGTTCCCCTCCAGGGTCTTGGACACGTGCTTGTAATCATGGAACGTCTATGACACTTGCTGAAATTACAGATAGATACATAGTGGAGATGTAATGAAAGTGAGAGAAAACACGGGTATGAGAACTAGAGTTTACGGTGCGGGTGTGTGAGCCGCAGAATGCATGCTTGATGAGTCAAGACATGGCGCGGGCACAACTCAGAATGATCGGACTTTAGTCATGCTTGTGGGATGTTTTGGTGACTGCAAGAGGATCGTGTTCAGGGAGGAGGCTGAATTACCGCAGAATGCATGCTTGATGAGTCAAGACATGGCCCGGGATTCCCCTCCAGGGTCCAGGACACGTGCTTGTACTCATAGTGTAGAACCCCGTATTTTCAAATATTATTTTATTATTTGAAAATGAATTAAAATGATTTACTGGAAATTTAATAAAATATTTTCTAAAAGATTTATCTTTTTACACGTGCGAAACACGTGCAAATAATTTTGGTGTACATATACAATTTTTATATTTTTAATAAGTTCTCATACTTATTATGGAGTGTATTCTAAATTTTGGGATTTTTCTGAATAAAGAAACTATTTTTACAAATATCTCGAAAGAGAGGGGCTTTTATGTAAAAAGTCGTTTGGATCTTAAATAAACTATGAAAATTCGTTTTTACTGATATTTTGGTTCTCCATGGTCATCATTTGAATTTAAATATATTTGAAATTTATTTAAAATCGATTTGGTGAAGATTTAAACAAAAAGGGTGTTTTTGCAAATATAGAATTTATGTTGGATCTTTGTGCAAATGTTTTTCTGGAAGGTAAAAGTCAAATATTTTTATTGGAAACTATAATATGTATTACCATATATTATTTCGGATTTTTCTGGATTTTTATGAATATTTTATGAGGTATTTGCAAATATTGCAAAAGGGAGGGCTTTTGTGCAAAATCGCCACCCTGAGTGTAAATCCGGAATTTTCTTATCTCTGGGCAGTGCTGGGTTGTTGGAAAACTTAGTGGTAAAAGGATTTTATTTAGTTTTGATTTATTTAACTTATTTTGACTAAGAAAGGTTATATATGTGAGTAATAAATTGGAAAAAGGACTATTTTGCAAAAGTACTTCAAAACCCTAATTCCTTTCAACCCCGGCCTGTATAAAAGAGGGTGTGCAGCCGTCATTCGCTGCACAACTCCAGATTTATTAAAATATTATTTTCTTGGTGATCGGGAGGAGGATTTTTGGATCTAGCAAAAGGAAGATCTTTTCGTGGATTCTTCTAAAACCAAAGGTGAGTGACATTGTTTGTGTATTGTTTGATTTTGTGAGTGTTATGAAATCGTTTGTTTTGAACTATGTGAATGACAACGTTTGCTTGTTTTGTATATGAATGATATGGATCTTATATTGTGGTATGTATGTAAACCATTGTTATTGTTGGACCATGTTGAGAAACTTGTGGAAATTGAATAGATCTTGAGTTATGAGATTATATGTTAGAAAACATGTTAAGAATTGATCATGGTTGGGATCGGATGGTGAATATCTGGGTCTAGAGTATACAAATCGGATTTGATCATAGTTGTGAAAGAAAATTAGTTTTGAGAAAACCCTAATTGAAAGATTAGTGATTATGGATCTTGAGAATTTAATTTCGACATTTGGATGATTGGGTGATGTATCCTTAATGGATTTTATTTGAGGTTGATTATTTTGCCTGAGAACAACTATCTTTTATGAACAATGAATCTTTAGAAGCTCCAGTTTGGGTTTTTGTATTTAGACTTAAAATATGAAAACTGTAGGCCGACAGTCGACTGGCCTACTAAGCAGTCGACTGGAACGTCTCTACTGCTGTACCTTCGGACCTTTGAAAATTGTTCGGGACAGTCGACTTAGACTTCTGTCAGTCGACTGGTCTGCTGAGAACCTTCTTAGTAAAATTTGTTCAGTTCTTTCTGGACAGTCGACTTGGCCTTGTGCAGTCGACTGGTTCACTGAGAATTCGATTGTGTGAAATTTGTTCAGTCCTTTCGGGACAGTCGACTTAGCCTGTATGCAGTCGACTGGTGACCTCTAAGGTCGACTGATATGACTTAGTATATTTTTGTGAATTTTGGATATTTGTCCTCTGGACAGTCGACTTACCACAGTATAAGTCGACTGGTACTGAAGGATCTTGGTAACTTTAGTGTTACTTCGAATGATTGTTTTTCAGATAATTCAGTCTATAATTGATCTTCAGTTCAGTATTTGATTTTGAGATATTCAGTTCAATATTTGGTTTTAAGATGTTCAGTTGAGCCACTTTTGTTTAGTGGAATTTGTTTAGACCTTTGAGTTTGAGTCTCTAGAGGTAGGTGACCCTAGTATACCGGTGTTGAGATATTTGTTAAGTTATTTTGTTGAAGCCCGTTGAGGCATATTCAGTTATTCAGTTTTGAGTTATCCCGGTAGGGTACACCGACTCTAGGAGATTTTGTTGAGTAATTAAATAACCCACAAATAATAAGGACAGGCACTAGTGGCGATATGATGAACGGGAACATGAGTTATGCACCTCAATACGGCTTTAGATGAGAGATTTGATCTCCTGAATTATCCAAGTAACTTTCTTGAGATGAGTGATTTATCTCCGGAATTATCCAGGTAAATTACCTGAGATGAGAGATATATCTCCGGAATTATCCAAGTGGTGCTTGAGATGCGGGATTGAACTCCGGAATTATCGAAGTCGAGGCGACGCACATGGGGTATTCATGTGATGATGTGTCAATGTTTAGATGAGGGATGATCTCCGGAATTATCCAGGTAAAATGCCTGAGATGGGGGATCCATCTCCAGAATTATCAAGCATGGGCTAATTCTCACAGTTTATCTTTATCTCGTAGTAGTCATCGTGTTAAGATTAGTCGCATAGTGGGGATTGAACCCATATGAAGTGGAGACGTTAAGGGCTTGCACCGAACCTATGTAGAATGGGATGCATAGACTTCGACAAGTATGCATTAGAGAGTCCGCATATAGAAATTGTATTTTTTTGACTTGGTTTTATGCATGTGTTTTCCAGTTTTCCTACACTTGACCTTTAGACTAGATGCACTTGTTGTTTCATTCTATGATGTTTTCATGCTTTACATCTTTGTTATTCCTTATTCATTTATCATTGTGGTTAATACATGTTGTTGATGACCTTATGTTTTACAATTAAATTATGTTGATTATTTTATGTCACTCACACCATTTATGGCTAACCCCTTTAGTTTTGGGGGTTAGGGATCGTCTCTAGCCTCACATGTTGCAGGTTGTTGCTTAGAGTTTGGAGGTTTGGATGCTTGAAGCATATTTGAGATAAATTGATTCATAAGAGTTTGTGTAAATTTGTAAAAGCAGTTTGGGATAATTTGAGTTGTAACTGACAGAACATATTGTTTGAGTTGTTTTGAATTCCGCTGTGATTTGTAAAAGTTTGTTGTAATAAAAGTTGAAAATTTTAGTGGTGTTGGTTGTGTATATTGTTACATTGAAGTGGATGCTGGGATCGTGCCACGTATTTTCTAAGTTATTAAATTAGAAATTCGGGGCGCTACACATAGACCATCTAGGATACTCACCATAGTTACAGGAGTAGATTAAGTCATGGCGAGGGATTGAACCCTACAAAAATGAAGAGTGATTAAGAGGCTTGCCCTCGGACCTATGTAGTATGGGATGCATAGAATCCGAACAAGTGTGCACTAGTGTCATGTAATATAATAACTGCATTAAAGACTAAGTGCACCGCACAACACGACATCAACAGGATAGTCCCTTTTGTAGCTTTGTTGTGATCAAGTTTGTGTTTGCTAAAGTATTTAAGAATCGTTATACTGTTTCCGGCATAGAGAGGATGGCCGTGTATAATATTTCGTCAGTTGTAAGCAACTGACGCGCTCACAGTTTTATATGCAGGATGTGGAGTTACATGAAGATATAAAGATGATTGATGATGTTGTTGATTACTTAAATGTTAAAGTTGTAACAATTGTACTTTTATTATTGTTGTATTTTATTGATTCCGCTGCTTATTGATGTAAAAGTCTCTGATGTAATTATTGTTGAAATAAAAGTTTTAAATTCCTTGTAAAATTGTACGAAAGAAGTGAAAAGATCCTGTAGAACTCTCGAATTCAGTTGTATTTGGAATTCGGGGTGTTACAAGTGGTATCAGAGCCAGGCCTCTAAGTAGTACAAATTTATAAGGAACGACACCCTAGAAGTGGACATTAGAGTGTGAGTTCAGTTATAGAGATTTAAATGTAAGTGATTTACATTTGCGTTGCTCTATAGGCTGATGTTTTCTCTTTCCTTTCCCTATTGGATGGTTGGGGTCATGAATGGAAGTTGTTATTGAATTTACATTCATTCATGATGCTCTCCTCGTATACATTGATTTGAGATTGTATGCGAGCCATTTTCTCTGGGTATCAGAGTGGCGCAGTGGAAGTGTGGTTGGTTTGAACCATCATTCATGACACTTTTCACATAAACACACTTTCCCCTCAAATTATTTTCTGTGGATTTTCATTATAGTACCTTTTCAACATTCAGTATTTTCCAAATAAATGTTTTCCTATACTATTAAATCATTTCAATGCCTAGTATTTTGTCTATTTTCCTTAGTCTTGATCTTGTTGAACTTATTTTAATTGTCTCTCAATCTTAAAGTTTTGTCTTTCGTATTTTATGTCACCTCATATTCATCCGTCCATATGTGCTATTACTTTATGTATTCTGTTAAATTTATACTACAACTATTAATTTCATTTATTATTACATTTTTTGAATTTTTGCTTGGGAATTTTACTTAGGTGTATTCATTTTTACATGATTTGATTTTGTGATACAATATTCTTTCAGTATCTTATGTTTCCCTATATACTTTAATATATTTTAACAAGATTGAAATATTTTATCCGTATAAATACAACATACTAATTTGATTTATTGTCTGCATTCGATATTATTGTCATTACATATTGTCTACAAATTTGTTTTGTCATATTTATAAATGTTGCAATTTACGTTTTCTTAAATATAATGCATATACTTGCTATTTGTACTTTACTCTATCCTCTAATTTTAAATTGTCTTTACATTCTTGATTACTATACATATGTTTTCAATTGAATTTTTATATGTGTTATGTATTTCAAGATACTTACTATACATATAATTTCACCATCCTCAAATTACTACATTATTATTTTTATGTATAATTATTTGTGTCTATCGCCCTAATTTGCTACATTACATCATTATTGTTTTCAATTTTATTTCCGACACATGCATATATTTTACATTATTTTAGTGTTATAAATAATTTTTCATTACTACTAATTAGTACCGCCTATGTTTGATATATCCTATACACCTATTTTGATATTTCATTGTTTAAATTTTTTTTACTCCCATTTTTATATCATTGATTTCAAACATAAATACTTTATTAAACATCCCATATCTAAGTATATATGGAAGATTACATCTTTCCATCTTCCGCTTTGGTGTAACTTAATGTCGAGAGGGCAAATATGCAACTAGACATCATTGGAGGCAAACTGCAACTGGAAGTCGGGGAGGCAAAGTTTGCAACTGAATGTCCAGAAGGCAAACTGCAACTGGATGTCGGTGAGGCAAAGTTTGCAACCGAATGCTCAGAAGGCAAATTGCAACCGGATATCGTAGAAGCAATTATGCAACTTGAGATCAAGATAGGCAAGTCTGCTGTTGGATACCAGTGAGGCGAACCTAAACCAAAAGGAAATATTATACTTAGATAACCCCTACCTTGTTTTCTATAATAACTATTTCATTTGGCACTAGCTTGAGCTATTTTGCAACCTAACATTATACTGTTTATACCGATTTCATTATTTATCAAACTTGTGTAATTACCGCTTAATCTTAACTATCTTGTCGTCTTATTTGTAGTACTTTGCATTTTATGTGAGTTAGTACTTCGTACCACTTTATTGTATTTTGCTATTTTAAAATTTGGTGGCTACTCACCTAACAGTTTTATTTATTATACTTCTGTTATAATTCATGATTCACTTCTATATAATTAGCTTTGCATTGTTACTACCATAATATATTATTTTACTCCTACACATCATTTATGAAATTTGTATCATGATATTGTTGTTTTGCCCTATAATTTCCGTCTATGTATATACATAATTTTGTATGCTGATTTTCTTGGTCTACTTGACAAATCGAAATTATTTGGATTCCTGCCTTTTCATTTTTTTTTATCATACATATATGATTAATGTATTTACCTTACAAATTACTTTATGATATCGATTTATATACAAAAACATTTTTTTGTCTATACTTTTCTTTGTTATATAACTAGTTTTCGCACTACTTTCAATAGTACGTTTTACTACTACGATATCTTGTTTGACTGCTGCAAATTATTTATAATTTTCATATCATGCTATTTATTTCACCTCTATAATTTTTCGCCTATGCGAGTATGTGATTTTGTAAGTGGGTTTCCTTGCTTTACTGAATAATTCGAGAGTATTTCGATGTATACCTAATTTTCAAATTGTATGTATAATTACTATAATTACCTTACAAATTATCTTATGATATTAATTTTTATACAGAATCATTTTATGTTGTCTATACATTTACTATATTCTCTTCTTATATATTTCTCAAACTGTTAAATTGCTAGTTTTGTCATATAGTACCAATTTGGTTTGCGACTTTTTACCATTTATTACATTGATGAATTTTTAGTATCGAATCTATTTATAAAGTACCCATTAACTATGTGTTTTTTTTATTGCATTGTTTTCTGAAATTATTTCACAATTAATGACTAAGTTTATTTATCATTTTATCTAATGGTTTACTTGATGGTATTTTGTATGAAAACTCCTTTCAAAATACACTATCCTCTATTGTCGTATTTGTTTTCTTATGCTACTTTCCTAGTTTTCTTGTTTAGTTCTTGTGAAATTTTGATGCTCAAAATTTTTCTTAAATAGATTTTTGTCTATTTCATCCACATTGCTTACTTTTATGCTATATGTATTTTTTTTTTATGTTTGTAATTTTTATATGTTATAATGATATTTTCTTTAGTGTGTACAAAATACAGCCTTTACCATAGTGAGTTCCGGGGACGGAACTGTTCTAAGGGGGGGAGAGTGTAACACCCCACAAAATTTAAATGACAATTTTGCCCTCGGGTGTTACGCACGTGCATTTTGTACTGTTACTAATGATATCCATAAACGCATTTTGATATGTATTTTGAATTTCAATTATTCATGCAATCCCGTACTCTTAAAATCACAATTGAGACAACTCAAATGCTAAATTTCAATCTTTGAGTTTTTACGTGCTTTTTACGTATTATCAATGCACGTGTCGATTTTGGGTATTCCACCGTTACGTGCAAAGTTTTCAATGGATTTCAATCACTTATTTTTACAAACATGTTTGAATTTGTTTTGTAAACGAAAATTCAATTTTTGACTATCTTTATTAAAATAAATTTTCTACGTGCAATACACGTGCTTTCTGTACGTTTGAGTATATTATCAAATATGTATATTAAATATACTTTCTATTGCATTCCAATTGATTATAAATATTTTTCGGTTCATAAAGTCAATTTTTGTATTTTGAGATTTTACGGGCGACGCACGTGTTTGGTGCACGTGTTGTAAGCGCGTTCTTCCTTCAAAATAAATTTTCATAAAATGTTTCTTTTCATTTTATTGTGCATGAAAAGTATAATTTAAAATTAATTTTGTATATTTATTACAAATTTAAATAAGTTGTTTTAAAAGGATTAAATAAATAAATTGTTTTTGTACACAAAACACGTGCACGTGCACACGTGCAATGTGCACACTTCTTGGGGACCGGGCTGCTCATGAGGAGAGGGAAAATCTGAACATTTGATTATTGAAATGGGAGGGAAAACAAGTTACAAAGTTTAAATATGGGGTTAGTGGACTTCATGTGGGGTGGTTGCTATAACTACCTATTAGTTAATCTATAAAATACACCCTTAGTCTCTCTTTCTCTCATCTCCTTTCTCTCTTCTCTCCTGCCATTCCGAAAAGAAGCAACACCAAAAACCAGCAAGCCTTGTCCATTTCCCCACCTAATCACCATTCCACTTGCCTATATACATATACTAATGTATATATATGTGCATACATAGTATGTGTATATGAAAGAAGATGGGAGTTGTTCTTGATGTTGCCGATATGGAGTGGGGATGGAGATGCTCTTGATGATTGTTACTGCCGAACTGGAGATGGAGTGTGGGGCTAGCTTTGGTGCACGGATTTCGAGGAGGTTGCCATTGGAGTTTCTTTAGGAGCTCCTAATTCTAGGAGTTCAATTGGGTACAAATCTTCAATTTAGGTGGGTGTTTCTTAAATACTTTCTAATTTAAGAGTAGATATTGCATGATAGTTGATATATGATTCATTTGTTGAAATTGAATTGATTGCATGCAAATTAATGTAGAAATGAATCGTTAAATTTTGATTGATGTGGTAGTTGCAAATTGCTATGCTTAAATCGATATGATTGCCAGTTGAAATGCTAGAATTGAAGTGATTGCATGAAATTGATGTATTGGTCAAAATAATGCAAATGTGTATAAAAGAAGTGTGGTTCTAACTTCAAAATATCTATTTTGAGTATAGAGATTTTTATAAGTAAATTTTGATAAAAGACAACAGTTTATTTAGAAAATTGATTGGAAAATGTGTTTTAACGTATTATAAAGATTTCATTGAAAAATGAGGAACTTGTCAGTTGATAACGATATTGTTTTAAAAGGAATATATTCTGGAAATGATCTATATTTTTATGGAAATATATGCAGACTGCAATTTATGTGATCAACAGTCGACTGTTCACTTCCACAGTCGACTGGTAAGTGTTAAAAATTGGTTTCGTCAGCAGGACAGTCGACTGACTGTTTTCACAGTCGACTGGATCGAGCTGACTGTTGTTTTTGATGTTCAAAGTACTCACGGAACAGTCGACTGATACTACCACCAGTCGACTGGACCGAACTATTTTCTGGTTCTTGAGTTTGGATTTGATCCTTGACAAATGAAAGTTAAATAAGTTGAATATGAGATTTTATGATTGAGTTTTATTGTGAAATGCACACAAGGTTGTGAAAGATGGAATTGATAAAGAAATCAGATTTAATTGCTCTCATGTTATGAGATTATAAAAGAAATGTTTTGAGAAAGAGTTTGTGAACAAAAGAAATGGAATTATTATTGGAGATTGATTATGAAATATTGTTGATCTCTAGAATGAGATAGTTGTTGGAATCTAGAGGCTGGGCGAAATCCTAGTGACCGGCAGTATTATTTATGATTTGAGAGCTAACCGTTGAGGGTTGAGCGTCTCTTGAGAAGTAGCCAGGTAGGCTGACTGTCTCTGTTGTTGATTTAAGTCCGGTAGGGTAAGCTAGCTCTAGGTTGTGATGATTTTCTTTAAAACAAACTTTGTAAGGCTGTGATGGAAGTAAGAGAAAAACATAAGTATGGGAGCCTCGAGTCTATGATGCGGATGTGATCCACAGAATGCATGCTTGATGAGTCAAGACATGGCGTGGGCAATACTCCAGAATGATCGGGATCTTGGCGACGCTTGTGGGATGTTTGGTGACTGCAAGAGGATCGTGTTCAGGGAGGAGGCTGAATTATCGCAGAACGCATGCTTGATGAGTCAAGACATGGCGCGAGGTTCCCCTCCAGGGTCTTGGACACGTGCTTGTAATCATGGAATGTCTATGACACTTGCTGAAATTACAGATAAATACATAGTGGAGATGTAATGAAAGTGAGAGAAAACACGGGTATGAGAACTAGAGTTTACGGTGCGGGTGTGTGAGCCGCAGAATGCATGCTTGATGAGTCAAGACATGGCGCGGGCACAACTCAGAATGATCGGACTTTAGTCACGCTTGTGGGATGTTTGGGTGACTGCAAGAGGATCGTGTTCAGGGAGGAGGCTGAATTACCGCAGAATGCATGCTTGATGAGTCAAGACATGGCGCGGGATTCCCCTCCAGGGTCCAGGACACGTGCTTGTACTCATAGACCATCTAGGATACTCACCATTGTTACAGGAGTAGATTAAGTCATGGCGAGGGATTGAACCCTACAAAAATGAAGAGCGATTAAGAGGCTTGCCCTCGGACCTATGTAGTATGGGATGCATAGAATCCGAACAAGTGTGCACTAGTGTCATGTAATATAATAACTGCATTAAAGACTAAGTGCACCGCACAACACGACATCAACAGGATAGTCCCTTTTGTAGCTTTGTTGTGATCAAGTTTGTGTTTAAGAATCGTTATACTGTTTCCGGCATAGAGAGGATGGCCGTGTATAATATTTCGTCAGTTGTAAGCAACTGACGCGCCCACAGTTTTATATGCAGGATGTGGAGTTACATGAAGATATAAAGATGATTGATGATGCTGTTGATTACTTAAATGTTAAAGTTATAACAATTGTACTTTTATTATTGTTGTATTTTATTGATTCCGCTGCTTATTGATGTAAAAGAATCTGATGTAATTATTGTTGAAATAAAAGTTTTAAATTCCTTGTAAAATTGTACGAAAGAAGTGAAAAGATCCTGTAGAACTCTCGAATTCAGTTGTATTTGGAATTCGGGGTGTTACAATAATCCTCAACTGAAAAGTGTATTTAATTTGAGTTTCATATGAGACTCAAAGTGTCAGATGGAAAATTGAGCCAAGGGAAAAGTGATGGCGGTAATGGATGTACATCAAACTCCATGATTCATCTTTAAAATAATCTCATCCTCTTTCTACTTGCTTCTTGATCTTTTAAGAGGATAAATCATGTTGTTTGATGGAGTACATGAAACCCTAGTTATATTCCTCCACTCCCCTTGCCTTGATCTTCTAGTAAGACTTTATTTCCATATGGAAACCGTAATCAAATAACTCGTTGAATTGTTAAGGAATTTGGTTTTCTTTATTTTGTGTGTTTTTTAAACTAATATTTAATTCCAAAGATATGTTCTTGAGTATTATTGATTCTTCAATTTGACTGAATGAAAATTCTTCTACAACAGATGAAGTTTTTCTAATTTTATTTGTTTCCTTTTATTGGATTATTCGGTAAAGAAAAACTTCTTTCATTTTTAGAAGGGAAATATAGAAAATGTAAGGAAACAAAATACTTAAATCAGTAAACAAGTTAATTTAAAATGAGGTTTGGCTATAAAAAAATCTATTTTAGGATGCTGGGGGTTTTAGAATTTATGAAATTCACTGGGTTTAAAAATAAATCAACCTTTAGCTTTAGACCTTGAAATATTTTTCCCTTCAAAAAAGGTATATCATTTTTTTTAATGGCAAAAGGTAGGAGAACATCCTACCTCACTTTCACTTTTTTTTACTGGTAAAAGGTAGGGTAAATCCTACCTCACATTAGTAATATTAGCTAAAAGATAGAGTCTGTTACAAACTAGTGATGGAGGGGATGTAGTGGAGAACCAACCTTGGTGATGCTCAAGTTTGAGATGTCACAACTTTGAATCATAGAGAGGGCAGCGGACACATGTCGTATTCCTCTACTAGACTCAAGACTGTGATCTCATCCCCCATAAGGCTAGCCTTAATAACGAAATGAACCCCTCCAGATTACAGTCATACAGCATGACGAGTTTACAAAACAGAGTTACAAAACAACCACATAACCGAGATAAAGTACTGATCCCACAAAATACTGTCCACATCTCAGTGTCACTCAGAACTGCTACCCTAATCGCTTGGAATAGCTGCTGCTACACCCCTGAGGAGTTCACCAACCTGTGCCTCTTTCACCTCCTATAGGATCTTCCTTCTCTTCTTGGAGCTCGCACATCCATCTAACCAATGAGGGAACCAAAATTTAGCATTAGAAACTAGTATATCCCTTATTTGATGCTTCTTGGTATAAATCCTAGCATTCCTATCACACCATAAACTCCAACAGACAACAATAGTGAGCAAGTGTCATGAATGTGCATATCTGTGATTGTATAGGGCAAAACACCAGTGTATGAAGCACTCATAGATGGAGGTAGGCAACTGTAACACCCCGAAAGAAAGCGATACAGAAACAACTTACTAAACGAAGAAAACTAAACATGAACAAGAGGGATCCACCAAAGAAGACAAAAATAGCCCAGTTTACGAAGATTCTTATCTTGATACCCAAGCCATGTCATATGTCCATTACCCAACAGCAAGTTGATGTGGGGCTTAGGCTTTGATGAAGATTTATAGTTCACCGATAATGTTCATGACTAGAGGTCTCGATAAGAGAATTCCTATCATATAGTTAAGTATCCCGCCTGGGGAGTACGTTCGCAAGAATGAAACCCGAAGGAATTGACGAGGGGGGGGGGGGGCACAAGTGGTGGAGCATGTGGTTTAATTCGATGCAAAGTGAAGAACCTTACCAGGTCCTTAGGCCAAGAAATGTTAATAGTATCTTTCTTTAAATATAGGCATTAGATTGATTAAAGAAGCCCAATAGCAAATGCCTGCCTTCTATTCCCCCTAGCCCTGTGACTTCCCCACCTTTTCTTTCTTCTGAATGCGAAAGAAGATTCGATCAACGAGCAAGACAACAAAGACCCCAAGATTGAAATTCTTTCACTAATTATTATATCTTGATTTTCCAGTAGATCTCAGACTGCGTCAGGCCCGTGATTGACGGGTTAGAAAGCACTTGTAGCAAAGGTTGAGCTGACAGATCAATTAGGATGTGGTTGGTGTCTGTCGGGGGGAGCAGCGTATAGTGTCAAGCACAATAATTAACTAAAATCTTATTATTCTTAATTATAACATAATAATAATCAACACCCAGCCCTACCTACTTCAGTTAAGCTGGAACCGAAAACCCTATCACCACTACAACATATATGACTTTCTATAGCAGATTTATTATAGCATTTAAGTGTTAATGCTATTGAAAGTGATCAATAATAGCATTTATGAAGAAAATGTTGTCTTTAATTTATTTTGAAATTTACTCTTAGTTACAACAGCATTTTTGGAATGTTATATTTTTTAATAACATTTTAGAAATGCTATTATATCTGTAAATAAACTGAATATATAATGGTTAAAAAGAAAATTATAACTAAAAAATCCAAAACCACCTAAAATCCTCGACTCCTCCCCCAATCCAAATCAGAAAACCGTTTCCTCTACGAACACTATTTCAAATCCCATGTCCCCTTTCCCTTTCCCTGTCGCCCTCTTCTCCTCTCCGCCCCCGATAACCGTCGCCCTCTCTTCCACGTCACTGTATACTTCTCCCCCTCGCCATCACGCCGACCGCCTCTTCTTTCTCTCATGCCATCGACCACTGCGCCCGGGTAACGACTCTTTCGTTAACAACCCTTTCTATGCTTCTATCCATTTGTATGTTGTATTTTCCATGGATCAAAAGAAAGAAAGCATGATATGTAATGCTTGCATCAATTGTAATATGTTTTCATTACAAAGGACACCTTTGAAGATTTACTGGATCTTTCGGAATGATTTGTTCATTGTATGCTTTCAATTTAATGTTCATATATTTGGTGATCGGTATATTGTGACAAACCTGTTTTTCATTTTCCAATCAAATTATATAGTACGCTGTCCCCAGCCAGTTCCAATTTAAAATTCCTTGCAAGGAATGTTTGTAAGACTTGGATTTTACTAGGCATAAAAACCGAGAAAAACTCTGATCTTCTCATCTTGTGCAAACATTTATTCTACTGAAGGAAGCATATTTGAGTTGACAACAATATCTAGAATGAATTTAGAATAATTCTCATTTAGTAGAAGGTGTTGAATGTCATGTGAATCTTCTTAGTACACATCGCCTGAACTTACAAGACTCCATACTTATATCTGATGACACTGAATATGAGATGGAGCTTTTCACTTTTGATAAGAAATATTGTTTGCATCTTTCTTCTTATATTAATATATTTACTTATAACAAATACAATTCACTGGGGTGAACTTTGCAATTAAAATATGAATGTGACTTATAATTAAATCTAAATACAATTAGCAAAGAATTGTTTGTATATTGTGTATAATATGTTGACTAGATTGTCTACGGTTATAGATATTTTCTATCAAGTATTGGTTCCACCATATATGTGACATTGCTAGTGGTGCTCATGGTGCATAAATTGGAAGCCAAGATGGTTAACTTGTACAATTCCTAATTCGTAATGGTTTTGGGTTATTGTCCAGAGAGCTGTTCTGGAACCAGCAATGCAAGGCTGTGACATGATTGGCCGGGAAAAAAACATGGACAGGAAAGACACTTGCTTTTGGAATTCCCATTATGGATAAAATTACTAAATACAATGCCAAACATGGGTAAGACTATTGTAGTTATTTATCTGATAAGTTCTCTGATTATTATTTCAATGAATAATTTTATTACATTTTATTCTTCAATATGCAGTCAAGGAAGGAATCCCTTAGCAATAGTTGAAACTTGAAAGTTCCTGATCAGTATCAAGGACTTGATCCCAGTTTGCAGTTGTTACTTTTGTGTGTGTGTGTGCGTGTGTGTCTGGTATGCAACTATGTGACACAAATACAATGAGCTGTGTTTTTTTAAATTCACGTGTTGAACAACGAACTGCGTGGACACTCATCGGAGAGTGGTCCTTATTGCATTTTCTTGTATTGAGCTACTATTCAAGCCAATTCTCAGTTTTGTGTTTTATGAAATTTTAGGTTGAGCCATTCTAAAGGAAGAAGTCATTTGCACTCATTAGGTAATATTTTCTTCATTCTAGTTATTTAACAACCACTTTTGCTTTCTTTTCAAAAATATTAGTCTAAACATAATTATTTTTTATCATGCTAAGACACATCATAAAATTTACCTTCTCTTATCCTTTGTTTTGTATACATAATGTGTCAATTGTTTCTAGACTGGAGTGCCTTTTCAACCTTCCACACTGTTCCGATGATATCTGATGTCATTGCACCCTCCCCATGGACAATATTTGGCTGCAAAAATGGTAATTTCTTTGTTCTTTCCATAAGCATTTCACACAATTTGCCATTTGTGATCACATGTCCGCTTGCAATTCCAAAGCCTGATATATGAAGATACTAGATACAGACCATTACCCAAGACTTCACCACTAAACGACTCAAACCAAGTTCAAACTGTAGAGATTTCTATGAAAGCTTCAACTTCTACAGACAAAGTTTTATCAGATACCATTCTAGATAGCAAGAAGTTTATATCAAACATAGCCGAAGAAAAGACAAGTACAACTAAACCTGATTCTTCTCTAAAATTATCTCAATCATGCACTGCAGTTAAAAAGAGAAAGTTAAGTGTGAAAATGGTGTCCCACAAACCCAAAACATTGGCTTCAGGTGCTGGTAGTGGCCGCTTTGAGGGAGGTAAAGTATTTCTAACGGATTGCTGAATAGGGTATACATATCCTTCATTATCATATCTTATTTCATTACATTGTTTATGCAGTTGAAGAAAAACTAAATGAGCTGTTGGATGTAGATGGGGGAATCAGCAAGCAGAAAGTAAGCATCCATCCTTGCACACAGTTGCTTACTTAAGATTATAAGCTTTTCATATTGGAGCTCGAAATGTCCTTTAATGTAGTAAAGTCAAATTTAATGTTTAGGTGTTTTGATAAGCCACACATTGTTATGTTTAACCAAAAACTAGAATACATGTAGCTTTTGGTGTATGCAACATAACTGCTAAGTAAATGTAGTTGAAATTTCCTGAAGGTTTAAATACCCGATAGCGTAAGAGTAGCACTTCTGTTATCTATTATTTGTCATTTTTCTCCTATTCTTTTTCTATTGGATCAGGAATATGCTTTTATTTATGCCTATATTAGTATTAACAATCTGAAATCTATGAACATATTAAGTTGAATGGGATGCCCATAAATACAATGAGGAATGGAAATAAAGGATAGAAACTTGACTTATGATATTACCAGTTTTTTTTTCCTAGGTTGGAATATCGCTTATTGATAATATTGTGGCTATTATTTTTTGCAGATGGAACTTCTGTTTTTCACGTGGCAGAATGGTTAAACACCTAGATGGTCATACTGATATCATTCACAAAAAACTTAATAGAGACTAGTTGCCTTGGTCTGTTTCTAAATTGCTACATATTAAAATGTGTCCTTTCTTATTAAAGAAACGCAAAAGCTAATTTCTTTCGTTTTCTGCTCTGTCTCAGTTAGGTTTAAAATGAGTTTCTCATTGGTCGGAGATGGGGAAGCATAGTTCAAGGTATTTTTTTGTGGATCTTCCATGAAGAATCTGTTGGTATATGTTTTTATTTAAAGTCAAAAAATTCATATGATGAATTTAATGTTGCAGAAGTATGCTTCCTAGGGTGGCAAAGAGTTTTTCTTCATTGTGAACATCCAGGTGCATTCATGATTTTCCATGTTGTCTGAGAATAAGCACTGAGCATCTTTCTTAAATCAAGAAGCTTCAAATTTCAACTTCATTGTTGTTTATTAATCATGGAAACAGGTCCCAGGTTCAAACACATATAGTCTTGCTTTATATTACATGCTGAATACTCCAGTCAAGAATATACCCTTACTCCAAAGTTTTGTCCAAGGAGATGATTCTTATAGGAATTCGAGGTTTAAGCTCATTCCTTACATAGCTAAGGTGAGTTGATTTGCTTGCAATTTTGGTTTATGTCTAAACTAGTAGTTTGTCCTAGGGTATATGTCTTTCACACCACATGCGTGCAGTTTTTTGAATTTCCAAAGTTTCGGTATAAACGTGATTGTTCTGGTGAGCTAATTGTACTCTATTTGGTGGATATAGGGATCTTGGATAGTTAAGCAAGGTGTGGGTAAGAAAGCATGTTTGGTGGGTCAAGCACTACAAATAAACTATTTGCGAGGGAAAAACTACTTGGAGGTAAAATTAGAGTGCTATTGCGAAATATGTTGAAATTATCATTTTGTTCTTTTTCATTATTAATCACATTTTGACATTTTTTCATCTACATTTGCAGATTAGAGATGTTGTGGATGAACCGAAGAGTGCGAGTTGTGTTGATGTTAGTCACTCAAGGATTTTTTGAGTTTAAATTTATCGGATGAACTTTTTTATAAGTTTATTGTACTGATTTAAGTTTATTGTACGGATTTTTCTATGATGGTATGTTTTTATATACTTGTACTCAAATTTGCAAAAATTTTATAGTGTTAATGGTGTATTGACATTTTTTATAAATCGATTTTTATTTGTATCCGCATAATTTTGTGTGTATACAGTTAAAATGAAATAGCGTACATAAAATGCTGTAAAAAACACACTACTATCAAAACGATAGCATTTTAAAAATGTTGTATGTTTGACGCTATTATCAAAATACTGGTCAAAAGATAGCACTTTGTGAACGCTGTCAAAAAGACTGTCTAACAATAGCATTTTTACAAAATGCTGTAACGCTAATAGCATTGCCAAAACGCTATAAATTCTATAGCATTTGCCGCAACGTTATAGAATCTATAGCATTTGCCGAATGCTATAGATTCTATAGCATTTTAACAAAATGCTATAGAATCTATAGAGTTTGCAAAAACGCTATACATTCTATAGCGTTTTACTAAAACGCTATAGAGTTATTATAGCGGGGCTTTCGATAGCATTTCGTAGGTCTACTATAGCATTTTATGAATACTATCAAATGTCATATTTGTTGTAGTGCAAGTCAATCCCCCAAGCCTCTTATCCATTCTCGTTTGATCGCTGCGGGGCAGCAAGTCAAACAAAATAGAAAACCCCCTTCGAGAGGGAACAACAAGCGAGGTATTCTCTCGTATCAACTTATTTATATTAGTCGTGTCTTTCTTCTAGCAGTATTGGCGAAGCAAGGTTCTCAGCTAAGGTGTTGGCGCTCTTCTCTTTTCTGAAGCAACAGAGGCTTCCACCGACTACAATACAAAAAACCTGCCGTAAACCATGTTGCTGCTTGCTACTTTTGATTAACTCGTTGCTACTTCTGACTAATTCCATTTACATGTAATTCGTAGCGAAAGAGGATCTTTTACTTCAAAATTCGTGCAATTTTACAAGGAAAATAAAACTGTTGTGCTACGAATTACATGTAAATGGAATTTGGGGTGTTACAGAGATACAAATGTGACAAAAAAGAGAAGAAAATTGTGCATGATCCTTAGAAAATTTTAGAAATAAAATGCACAAGAAAATTTACCTGCGATGCACATAAAAACAAATATTCAAAATATGAAACGATTTGATTAATGGGAAAATGTTTATAAATATTCAGAATATAACTTACGAAAAAATATTTATTTTGACAATGTTACGGATATTTCACGTAACGGAAAATATTCGTAATCGACACGTGTATTGAAAGCACGTGCAATGTACGTAAAACACAAGGATTAAAATAAATATTTGAGTTGACTAAAAACATGATTGAAATGAGTTTTGAGAAAATAGAAAACATATAAGTAATCAGAATATAAGATACTTATGACATTTATATAAAAATATGTTACAAATATTACTCATAACGGTACAAAATATACGTGCGTAACACACGAGGGCAAAACTGTCATTACTCAATTTTGCGGGGTGTTACACTCTCCCCTTTTAGAGCGGTTCTATCCTCAGAACTTACTAGGGTAAAGGTTGTATTTCGTACACACCAAGGAAAAATATCATTATTGTATATAGAAAACTGCAAATATGAAGAAAATAAATTGGGTATAAAAATATGTAATGTGGAAAAAAAATAAACTTATATAAGAAAACTATGAGTATCAAAAAATTTATATGAACGGAACAAGAAAACTAGGAAAAGAAACGTGATCAAAAAAGATAGTATCGATTGAAGGAAGTTTTCATACAAAAAAATAATATTAGATAAAGTATTAGATGAAAAAGAAAATACAAATTAAATCAATAATTGTGAAATAGTTTGGAAAACATCGCAATTGAAAAAAAGTAAAGAGAAACATTGTCAATAGATAATTTATTAACAGACTTGGTAATCAAAATTTATCAAAGTAATAAGCGGGAGAATGATTAAATTTACAAATTGAACTAGTATAATATAGTACGAGATAAAAATTTAATTAGTAATTTAAGAGAATGTTGTTGGATAAAAAATGAAAATATATGAGTGTTGAATTTTAGTTGAAAGAATACAAAATATAATATAAGTATAATAGAAAAATTTTACAATGATGTGTATAAAATAATGTCATAAAATTTTCATTCGTAAAAGTTACATTTTTTAAGGAAGGAATAAATAGTACAACCAAATAAGAGAAAGTATGAAAATGTAAAGCAACTCGATAAATAACTGGAAAAGCATAATAATTGAAAATAGTTAGCACTAATAATTTAATAAGTGGTTACTTAATAAAAATACGTAAAAGAAATAGCGAAATTAAGTAAGTAATGTAAAGCACATGAAAATAAAAAGGATAAAACATCAGTAAAGAAGACGAGTAAGTCGAACATAAAAGATGTAGTTGAAATAGTAAATATCAAAGTGAATTAATAGTATAATATTTTTTTATTTTTATTTTTATTTTTGTTTTTTAGGGGAAAAAGCATTACGATGAAAATCCACGAAAATTTTTTTTAAGAGAGAAGTGTGTCCATGTGTAAGGCATCATGGATGTAGGTTCAAACCCACCACGATTCCGCGCGCCACTCTGATACCAAGAAAAAACATGCACGCATACAATCTCACATCAATGTATACAAGGAGAGTATCATGATTGCAAGTTAAACAACTATATCATTCATGACTCCAGCCATCTAATAAGGAAAAGGAGGGAGAAGACATCAGTGTATAGAGAAACACAAATGTAAATCAACTTGCATTTTAATTTCTATAAACTGAACTCAAACTTCTAATGTCCACCCTAATGTGTCGTTCTTGTAATTTTGTACTACTTATTGAAGTTTGCTCTGATACCACTCTGTAACACCGTGAATTCCATTTATATGTAATTCATAGCACAACAAGACTTTTACATCAACGTAATGGAAATAAAAAGAATACATCATCATATATATATACAATTTTTTAACATCAACAACTTTAAAAGAATACATCATCATATATATATACAATTTTTTAACATCAACAACTTTAATCATGGAAATAATTAGACCAACATACTACAATATCTAGAAAGCAAAAGAAATTACCCACCTTGTTTTTGATATAATGAAATAGACTCCTATAGGGATTGTTCCAAAGCTCCAACCAAGCAAGCCTTCACCTCCTAGCAATTTGCCAACACCAAATCACCTCTCTTTCTTTCTTTTTGGTTCTTGTGAAAAATACTCATACAATAGGAGGTATTTATAGGGCTAAATGTGTGAATGAAAAGACCCCCACTACCAAAAATAATTACCCACTATCCAAAATAAATACCCCCTCACAATTTACTGCCACAAACCCCTACCTCTTCATCTCCTTGGCCAGCCAACCCTTGATGTGCACACACGTGCACGTGCACGTGCACTCTACGTGCACACACTTCTCATTCTTTAATTATATTTTATTTGTTTATTATTAGGATAGGTGTTTGTTACATGACAAGTGTGTAGGATTAAAAAGTGTTCATTTTAAGAGTAGAATTAGTTATGGGCTTTTCTTTTAAATAAATTTTCTAGTAGGCTTTAAAATAGATTTTAGGCCTGTGGGTTTTAATAAAAATAAATAATACAATTGTGACAAATAAAATGAGAATAAAATGTGCAAGACTTTTAGAAAAATTTAGAAATAAAAATGCACATAAAAATTTACGTGTGATGCACATAAAAACAAATATTCAAAATATGAAATAGATTTAATTAACGGGGAAATGTTTATAAATATTCGGAATATAACATCCGAAAAAATATTTATTTTGATAATCGCACGTAAATTTTTATGTGCATTTTTATTTCTAATTTTTTGTAAAAGTCTTGCACATTTTTATTCTCATTTTATTTGTCACAATTGTATTATTATTTTTATTAAAATCTATAGGCCTAAAGTCTATTTTAAAGCCCACTAGAAAATTTATTTAAAAGAAAAGCTCATAACTAATTCTACTCTTAAAATGAACACTTTTTTATCCTACACACTTGTCATGTAACAAACACCTAGCCTAATAATAAACAAATAAAATGTAATTAAAGAATGAGAAGTGTGTGCACGTGGAGTGCACGTGCACGTGTGTGCACATCAAGGGCTGGCCGATCAAGGAGATGAAGGGGTAGGGGTTTGTGGTAGTAAAATGTGACTGGGTATTTATTTTGGATAGTGGGTATTTATTTTGGGTAATGGGGGTCTCTTCATTCACCCATTTAGCCTATAAATACCTCCTATTGTATGAGTATTTTTCACAATAATAAAAAAGAAAGAAAGAGAGGAGCTTTTGGTGTTGACAAATTGTTGGGAGGTGAAGGCTTGCTTGGTTGGAGCTTTGGAACAATCCCTATAAGAGTCTATTTCATTACATCAAAAACAAGGTGGGTGATTTCTTTTGCTTTCTATGTCTAATTATTTCCATGATTAAAGATGTTGATGTTAAAAATTTGTGTATATATCATGTTGTATTCTTTTTATTTCCGCTGTGTTGATGTAAAGATCATGTTGCGCTACAAATTACATGTAAATAGAATTTGGGGTGTTACAACAACTTTGGGATGTTAAAGATGGAGGTGAAGTAAGACCAAGTCCTAGTGGCCACAAGACATTCAAAAAATATGTGGAAGGTAGTTTAAAGCAGACATGCACAGGTTGTGCATGTTAGGTTACCATCTCATTTCTTTGCATGAAGTCTAGCCTTAGAGTTGAGCTTCTCCTAACTCAACAACCAAATGAAGAACTTGCATTTAAGATGTGCGATATTTTTCCAACATGTTTTGATTAAAGGGGACTGCAAATTTAATATGCTAAAGAGAGAATATGCTGACTTGACAGTATATATACCAGAGGAAGAGTGTCTCCACTTGGGGATGTCTGTTGTGTTGTTTAGGTGTATGTTGATTATGATCTGCATAAGCTAATCCCTCTTAGCATTCAGAAGTGTTGAAGAGCTATTGTGCAGTCCGGGTCTCCAAATCCATTCAACCCATCTCCCTCGAGAATATATGGTTACCTCCTGATTCCATGCAGCTAAGAACAAAGCTGGGAATAAGGTGGAGATATTTTGTCCCCCTATCTAGTTGGAGGTCCAAAACTTGATAAACTTCCCATCTCCTAGCTGCTAGTTTAAGTTTGTAGAAATTGCTCTCTTAGTTTATACACTCCTTTCCAGAAGTGAGATGCCTGAGTTGGACAAGTGAAGTCATTAGTAGCTCTATTGAAGTAAAGGGACATCAGAGTTTGGTTGCCTAAGGTATTGGCTGAGACAAGCTTCCACCATCATTTCATAAGTAATGTATTGTTGAACTGTCTCAGGTTCAGAATCCCCAGTCCTCCTTGTTGTTTAGGTTGACAAATTCTCTCCCAATTCGTGCAAGTAGCCCAACTTGCATTGGTGTCAGCTCCAACCCAAAAAAACCTACATCGTAACTGATATATTCTTATTATAACTCAATTAGGAAGTTTAAAGAAAGATGCATAGTAGGTTGGGAGAGCACTAAGAACTGAATTAATGAGAACTAATCTACCCCTTCTTGATATCATTCTTCCCTTCCATGTGGATAATCTCTTTTCAATTCTCAAAAATAAGAGGTTGTCAGTCCCTTTTTTTTATTTTACCTTTGGCTAGGGGCATACCCTGATAGTTGATGGGCAGTGCATCCTGCTTGCACCCCAGAATAGTCAAGAATGCCTGAAGCTTGGCTGTAGAAGTATCAAAGTAAACAATGGCTAACTTGGAAAATCTGATATCTAGGCCTGAGACATTGGCAAATAGGTAAAGAATCAGCTTCAAGTTGATCACTTCTTGTTCATCTCCTTTACAGAAGAAGAGTGTGTCATCAGCAAACTGAAGTGTAGACAATGAAGCTATGGAATCCCCTTAGCTGAAGCAGAAAGAATGAACCATTTCTCCTACCATAGTGTAACATTGGCTAGTACATCTACTGTAAGAATGAATAACATAGGTGATAGAGGGTCCCCTTGTTTCAAACCTCTCTTGGAGTTAATAATTTTTCCCAATGTTCCATTAACCAGTATAGAAGACTTTGCTAATCCAGACTACTACCACCTGACCCCAAACCCTCTAGCAATTAGCATTTGTTCAATGAATTCCCAACTTACAATATCAAAGGATTTTTGGAAGTCAATCTTCAGTATGAGGGTGTCAGGTTTCCTATTGCAACACATATTACTAGCTTCATGAGCCACAAGAAATCAATCAATTATGGACTTACCTTTTAGGAAGGCACTCTAAGAAGATGAGACCAGTGAATCAAGTAGGGGCTCAGTCTATTGGCAAGCATCTTAGTGAAGATTTTAAGAGAGCAATTAAGTAGACTGATAGGCCTGCATTATGAATCTAAGTTAGCACCTTCACACTTAGGTGTGAGCATGATGTTAGAGTAATTCAGCCTACTTATGTCAGCTGCACCATTCTATATATCCAACAGCATGCAATAAAGATCTGCATGGATCAACTCCCAAAACTTCTGATAAAAAGCTCATAAAGTAACCATCTGGCCCACGAGCCTTGTCACCACTCATATCAAAAACTACCTTCTTCACATCCTCCAAGATAAAAGGAGCATCCAAGTCTGCTAGGTTGCCATTGGGATGAGGGTAGAGAGCGTGTCAATCAACATTGAAATCTGAAGATGATGAGGTACCGCAAATTTCACCCAAGTGATCTTCAAAACATGACTTGATGGCAGCTTGGGATGAAATACGGTCCCCAATGTGCATCAATGAATAAATATAGTTATTCCTTCTCCTACCATTAGCTATGGAGTGGAAGAATTTAGTGTTTGCATCACCTTCCTTAATCCAAGTTACTCTGAATCACTGCCTCCAATAGGTCACTTCAGCCATTAGAAGAGCATGACACTCCTTCTGAGATGCTAGGAGCTCCTTAGATATAACTAAGTCTAGAGTGTTATCATATGCTACAATATCAAGTTGATGTATTCTTTCCAATAAGGCCTTCTTCGTAAAATGATATGACCAAACACCTCATTCCTCCATCTTCTAATTCTCCTTTTCAAACAATACTAATTTCTGAGCAAATCTGTCCACTAAAGAGCCTCTACAGACAAAGCCTCTCCACTAGTCAGTCATTGAAGGATGAAACAATCATTTGCAAACCATGCATTCTCAAACCTGAAGTAGTGAATTTTGTTCTCAATGGCTTGTTTGTCAAGAATGATGGGACAATGGTTTGATGAGATTCTTGGTAGTGTTGGATATAATGGGGATATTATTGCTCATTTTGACTGGTAATCAGGAACCTGTCCAATCAAAGGGCAGGGTTAGCTCTCAAGTTGGATCGTGTAAACTTTGTACCAGCAAGGAGGAGATCAATGAGCTCTAGCTGCCGAATAAAATTTCTAAAGTCTTTCATATCTCTACTAGAGCTATGGCCTCTGTTCCTCTCAAGATTGGACAAGGTAACATTAAAGTCACCACATAGGATCAGGCATCACAAAGCCTTCCACTTCTTTGGTAGATTTCACTAAAGCACAAGATTCTATCATCTAACTCAAAGAGGGCATGATTGAAGTAAGAGAACACTCCAACGATATGTCTCTGTTTCTGAATGATGCTGAAATGGAGAAAACATATGCTGCAAAGTTAAAACAATCCAGAGCATTACCATCCCAACCTATGAGAATTCCACCACATCTGTCAATTGCAGCTAACTCTCCCCACTTTTTTATCGCAGAACCCCCAATGGTCGATAGCTTACTATTAGAAGGGTTGCTGAGCTTGGTTTCATGCAGGCACACAACAGAGACCTGAGCACTTCTTATACCATCTTTGATCATGGCACATTTGTTAGGGTTACCCAACCCTCTCACATTCCAGCTGACTATCTTCATTGAAAAATGCATAACAAACCGCCAAAACAATCTACAATGGAAGTAAATCAAGTAGACTCAGAGCACACAGTTAGCATGCCTTTGTTGATCATGGAGATCAGCTAAAGCATTTTCTGGTTGCTTAAGCCTATTCAATGAGCGTGGTCAATTAGCCTCCACTCCTACTTATTCAACTACCTCAATAATATGCTCTTTCGAAAGTAAAGCAAAAGGATTATGACATGCATTGGTAACTATAACGTTGGAAGAGGAGGTACATTCTTTCTTGCCGGAGGATGCAGCTCTGAGAGAGGTAGCCAAGTGCTTCATAAGGTGTTTGGTTATATATATCTTACAACGATATATCATTTCTACAAGATCTAAACTTATCTCTATCTTCAAATACATATTGGAGTTTTCTTAGTGTATATATTGTAACGCCCCGAATTCCAAATACAGGCAATTCGTAGCACACATGATCTTTTATTTCAATTCGTATAAATTTACAAGGAATTTAAAACATTTTCGTTACACATTGTCTATTAAAAAATACACAGCAGAAGTTACAACAAAAATATACAACTTTAATATTCAAAAACTTTAATCTGTAAGTAATCATCAGTATCAATTCATCTTTATGCCTTTTGCTAATCCAAGTCCTGCACTGGAAAACTGTGGACTGTCAGTTGCATACAATTGACGCAATGCTATATTACAGCGATTCTTCTACTTTAGCAAACACAAACTTGAATGCAAACAGGAAAAGCAACTACCCTAGTAGTGTCAGTGTATGATATGACTTAATGCCTAATGCAGATGTTTACACTACAATGACACTAATGCATACTTGTTCGGATACTATGCATCCCATACTACATATGTCTAAGGGCAAGCCCTTACGTACTCCTCAATATAGCGTTTAATCCCTCGCCATGCAAAACCTACTATAGAAACAAAAGCATGCTTTAGACATTCCACAAGTACGGATTCCAGACCTGGAATCCACCGTCAAACTATACAAAATCCTCATCATGCGAACATCCCGCAAGTGCCCCCTAGCCCCGGTATACGCATATACATTGGAGATCGGCCTCCCATCCGCCTGACTATTCATGATCCTAGAGTCCACTGTCAAATCAATCATAGTCCCGGGTTTAATTAAGGCTCGTCTCACATTGCAAGCAACTACAATTCCGAAGTCCACCGTCAAACTAGGTCGATAGTCCGGGAGTCCACCGTCACACTATATAGAGGTGCCCCACTTACGTATGCCCAAGTTTCATCACATCTTCTTCTAGTTCCTATCCTTAGGTTTAATTTATAATCATCACAACCTAAAGCTAGCTTACCCTACCAGACTTAAATCAACACACGAGAATATTAGCCCGCACTGGCTACTTCTCAAATTTCTTTATTCATAAATTGCCGGTCACTACGGGTCTCGCTCAGCCTCTAGATTCCAACAACCACCTCAAATATAGAGATCACTCAGGTTACATCTAACCTCATCACAAATATTCCATTCTTTATTCATCTGGTTTTCTTTAACCATTTTCTTTATGTTTATAGAATATGAAGTATTCAACTTCTTGTAGTAACATTCGATAACAATTTATCAAATCAAATTCTTGTAGACAATTTCTTAGTTAACAAACCAAACTATTCACTTTAACAATTTTCAACGTTCTTTCAATTAGTAGAACCCTTTTCATGCTCTTTTAGTTAATAAAACCTTTTCCTACCTTCCTATACTTCAAATATATTTCATAATACCAAATTCTTATAGATTAAATTGACTAGAAAAATTCCGTATTTCCATACCACCATTTCATTATAAAAACGTCAACTATTCACTTAATGAAAATAGATTAATTTCCATGTAATTCTACATAATGAGTTTTAAATTGCATTTCTACCCTCAACTCTTAAATATTTTCTTTCATGTGCAATTCTCTTTAATTTTGAATTCAAAATCCATTTAATACCCTTTTTTAATGTGAATACAACTTTAAATTTTCCAAATATATTTTAGAACTAGGTTTGCCCGTTGACACGTGCCTACGGCACGTCTTCGGAACAGTGCACTTGGTTTGATTATATAAAATAGTTTTAGAGGTCCAGCAAATTAATTGAAGAAGCAAACATATTATATGAGGAAGCAGCATATCTACCTTTAAGCTCAACCATCGCCTTCTTGATCATTAGCTTGAACTTACCTGGAATGCATATAGTTTGTTAGAAACACTACATAGAGTTTTTTTAACTTCAGTATCACTTTTAGATGCTTGAAATTGTTATGCAAGGACATTATCATATAGGTTTTATAAAGCTTACTCTAATCGCATAACCACTATGTGCATGTCTAAATATAATGGTAACGCAAGTGCAGATGTGAAGGTATCTACAATACCAATAACCTAAACATTTATTTGTCTGAGACACAGTTTGCAATTAAAGTACCTCTTATTATTATTTCAACCAAAATGAAATACATGAAGTTCTCAAAACTCTAATCCAAGCTAATCATTTCTTTTATCTCTACTTTGTCTCCCCATTGCACCTTTATAAAAAAAATCAAAATGGATAAATAACAAACTTACTTTAGCTGTCTTTCTTGAGTATAGAGTTTGCACAATTCACTGGTAAACTCCAATCATCTCGGTCCTATATATCCAAACATACACTAAAAGTTCTTATATGTTATATTATCTATGGTTTCTAATAACCAGTGAAGGGAACACTTCACGATAGTATTTTCTCTTGTAGTAAAGAAATTAATATTGCATATTTGCCAAGTTATTTTAGGTTGCTGGTCAACTTACCTATCCAGCTATGGTTTGGAGGCCCAAATTGAGGGCACCAAATAATCCATCTCTCACTTGCGTACACCTTAAACCAAACTAATAAAAAACTCATCAAATAAATCACTAAATTAAAATTTTTTTAACCCAAAAATAAAACAATCATACATCTCTAAACTTAGATCCCATACACACATAAAATTCGAGTCCGCAAGAAACAGAGTAATCCCCTGTACACACAAAATTAAGAATTAGATTGAGAATTCGGTTAATGAGATGAAATTAGAGTCGTCGCATCGCATATAGAGGCTCTTGATTCGGTGGAGGGGAGTCGCCGATACGGCGTCGCTTGATATTCGCACTCGATTTGATGGAGGGGAGTCATCGATACGGAATCAGTAGCGGATCAGATATCGGCGACGACCACTTGATTGGGGTTCGACATTGGATTTGGATTTGGATTTGCTTTAAGATTTCCAAAATTTCAAATTTTCAAAATTTCAAAATTTCAAAATTTCAAATTTTCAAAATTTTATATTTCAAAATTTTATATTTCAAAATTTTAAATTTTAAATTTTAAATCTTTTAATTTTTTTTAAAAAAAATATTTTAAAAATTTTAAATTTTAAAATTTTTAATTTTTAAATTTTTTATAAGTTTTTAATTTTTTTGAATTATTTTTAAAGTTTTAAAGTTTTTGATTTTTTTTAGTTTTTAAGTTTTTAAGTTTTTTTTATTTTTTATTTTTTTAAAAATTTAAAATTTTTATTTTCTTAATTTTTTGAATAGGGGAGAGAGAGAGAGAGAGAGAGAGAGAATTAAATAAATAAAAGAGTTGTTTTGGGTGAGGATATTTGAATTTGAGTTTTGGGGGGAACTTTTTGGGGGGGTGGGGGGAGGGGGGAATGGGTTTTGTGATGTTAGATCTGAACCTTTAATTTTGGGGGAATTGAAGGAGAGTCACTTGATAGCTTTCTTTGTGTTTTATTATATAGATAATGTGGAATTAATTTCTAGGGTTTCAATAATATTATAAAATATTTCTATGAAATTCCAAACTTTAAAAGTTGAGAAAATCATAAAAATAAAAATAAAAATCCAAAAGTAAACTACCGGATTTGAACCCAGGATCAACAAGCAAGCCAACAGTCGCCCAAAATAGTGAGCCAACTCGCAGTTTGTGACATAAACCTGCTTTGAGTCCCTTTTGTACTCCCGAAACATTAATCTATTAATTTCCAAAAATTACAAAAAGGCAAAGCGCACCCCCCCCCCCGCCCCCCCCCCCCCCCCCCCCCCCGACCAAGAAACCTTATGTGCGCGACACACGGCAGTGCCAAGTGCTCAGCTGATAGTATATGGGTTCAAAATCTTTTAACTCAACTCTGTTTTCATCTCATTTTAATTTGTTCATCTATTTTGATATCTGTTGTTTTCCATCATAATTAATACTACTAAATTACATTTTTTAACATCCAGAAATGTTTTTCCCTTAATTTTATCAATAGTGGCATGAAGTTGTTCACAAATTAACTTAAATAGTCACTTTCAGAAACCTTATGCTCATATGCTTAAATTTGTAAAATTGACTACTCTTTATAACAAACTAGCATTAATATATTTATTTTCTTTTAGCCATTATTCTTAGTTTATGAAAAATCTCACCTCTCCATTAACTTATAGTTCACCCCTAATTACACATGAAATTTAACAACTTTTTTACACACATACAATTTGTATTCTTGATTTAATCATGGCATACTATCATACGCTTAACATCACTACAACATGCTCTAAATAGAATTTAAACTTAACAACATAAAAATTCTATATTGAAATTTCCAACTAGCATGCATTAATTTCTCATATTTCATTACTACTAAAAACTCTAGATGTCAACACAACATGCATCATAACAAGTTTAAAAACTAAACAACTCATGCCAAACTTTCCATTTCAAACACAATTTATCTAACCATTCATTCTACAAAAATTTAGAAAGTAAAAGAAACACCCACCTCTTTCTTGATGCAATTAGTAAGTATAACCCCTAGAAAAATTGCTCCAAACCTCCCAAGCACAAAATTCCGGCCTTCTCTTCCTTTAGTATTTGCCCACCGAAAATCTCCCTCTTCTCTTCTCTTTTAATTTTGATTTTGAGTTTGTGTGTTCATGTTAAAGGAGGGGACTATTTATAGGAATACTGAGTGGTTGAGATGACTCTCACTACCCAAAATAACTCCCCACTCACTCACAACTCTCCCCCACTCTCTCCACTCCAAGCCATTGGCCGGCCAACTCTCTTTAATGCACAAACACGTGCACGTGCACCATATGTGCACACTACTTCTCATATAAATTCTATTATTAATTTTTATTAAATTAGATGTAGGTGTATGTTACACATGACAAGCGTACTAGATTTTAAAATGTTCATTTAAATGTAGAATTAATTATGGGCCTCAATTTGTAATTAATTTTTAGTGGGCTTCAAAAGTGGACTTAGGCCTATTATTAAAAATAAAACATAAAATTGTGACTAAAAAAATAGAAGAAAAATGTTCATGACTCTAAAAAATTTTAGAAACCAAAGTGCACCAAATTTTACGTGCAACGCACGTGTAAAATATTAAAATTTAATTTTTCTAGAATGTTACAGCACTCTCGACTTAGAATAATTCTGTCCTCAGAACTACGCTTAAAGAGTGAGAAAAATAAAAGAAATAAACTTACAGGTTTTAGGCAAAAAGTTCGGGATGGTCCCTCATCATCCTCTCCACTGATTCCCAAGTGGCTTCCTCGACCAGTTGATTCCTCCACATAACCTTGACCATGGGTATAGTTTTGTTTCTCAAAACTTTTTTCCGTCGATCCACAATCTCCACTGGACGCTCCTTGTAGCTCAGATCTAACTGTAGACCTTCTGGAACTTCCTGCAAGTGATGACTCGGATCAGGAATGTAGCCTCACAGCATAAACACGTGAAAGACATCATGCACTTGGGCTAGCTCTTCTGGTAGTTCCAATCGATAAGCTGTCTTCACAATCCTCTTCAATATCTTGTATGGTCTTATGTCCTTGGGGCTAATTTTCCTCCTTTCCCGAATCGGATCACACCCTTAGTTGGAGATACTTTTAGGAAAACATAGTCACCCTCTTCGAACTCCAGATCCCTTCTCCGATTGTCAACGTAGCTCTTCTGTCTGCTCTGTGCGTCCACCAGCCTCTTCCTGATCAACTCAATTTTCTCTGAAGTTTGTTGCACTATCTCCGACCAGTACATCTGCCTTTTCCCTACTTCATACCAACACACCGGTGTTCTACACTTCCTTCCATACAAGGCCTCATCTAGTGTCATGCCGATGCTAGTCTGAAAGCTGTTGTTGTAGAAAAATTCCACCAGAGCTAAGTGCCTCTCCCAGCTGCCACAACACCTTAACATATCCTCCAACACACGATTGACTCACTCAGTCTACCAATCATTTTGAGGATGAAAGGTAGTAATGAAGTCAGTCCTGGTTCCCAAAGCTGCCTGAAGACTTCTCCAAAAGTGTAATGGGAACCGTGCATCTCAGTTTGACCCAATCGATACGGGAATTCCATGTAGTCTTACGATCTACTCGATGTACAATTCCGCCAACTTCTCCATTGACCAAGTGACCTTCATTGCTAAGAAATGAGCATACTTGGTTAATCAATCCATTATTACCCAAATCATATCATTCTTTTTGGGACCTAGGTAGCCCTGTGATGAAATTCATACTGAAGTTCTTCTATTTCCACTCCTGAATGGGTAACGGCTGCAACAATCCTCCGGGTCTTTGATTCGCTGCCTTGATTTGTTGACAAGTTGCACATTGTAAACCCTATTCCGACTGATAAGTATTTTCCAAGTATTTTCTATAATTTGATTTTTTTCAAATTTATTTTGTGCTAAATTCGTTTCGAATTTTGTTAAAGTGTTTTTTTTATCGAAATTTTATTTATTACGAATAATGGTATATTTTTACTCCATTTTCTATTTCTAATTGATCGAATATTTATATTTTATATTACTATTTGGATTTTAATTAATTGGTTAATATAAATGTATTCTTTCAATTTATTTTTATTTTCAATTAAACCGTGTAAGAATTTTTGGGTGCAACCTATGAAAAATTTGTGCATTGTTTAATCTATTATTAATCCTATTTTTATTATCCATTTATTCTATTTCCCTCTTATTGGATCTCAACCCATTACTCAATACCCTATTCTACCCTATTGAACCAAACCTACCCCTAACCCAGTCTAACCTTAGCCGCCAAACCCCCTAACCTATCCCTGTTGACCCCCCCTCCCTCCCCCCCAAGCTACTGTTCACCCCTTTCTCCATCCCCCGCTCTCTCCCTCCATGTTTCCCTTTGAACCCAAACCACAGCCATCCCGTTCTCCGATCCCATCTCCGACCACCACCTCGACCCTCACCCCCGCCCATCATCACCCCCGTTATCACCCCATCCTCGACTTCATCTTTCCCTCGCCTACGTCCAAACCCATCGTCGTCCCGAACCCCACTTCTCCTTGAACCCATCCGCTCGCCCAACCCCGACCAGCGACGAGCCCCTGTCTCCACCTCGCAGTCCACCTCGTTAGCCCTGGCCACCATCGACGCCATCCACTGCTCTCTCTCTCTCCTTTCATTCATGTCGTTTGGTGTTCGGGAAGTGTGGGGGAAGTTTTGATGTTGTTACACTGTGTTTTCTGTTTTGTGAAATTGAGAGGGTTTTGATTGGCTGTTTGGTATTTTGTAGGAAGGAGATTAGTTGTGTATTGGTGTTTGCTGTTTGGTTGGTGTGTGTTCTTGTACGGGTTTGCACGTGTTATTTTGTGTGAGTTCGTGGGTTTGTTGCCCCGAATTCTCATCCCGTTAGTCTTGGTATTCAAGCTAACCGTCTATAAGGCAAGTCACTGCCCTCTGGAATTGTTAATTGTATCAAATTCAAGTTTTGTTGAAACTCTTGCAAGTAGATCCCATATTTATCGTATTATACTTAGTTCATTTCTTCGTTGGGTCAATTCAGGGTTTAAACGAGCTAACCCCAATATTCTTGACATCGTGCCACTTTTGACTCCAAAGATTGAATCTTTCGTGCATTCATGTAGAATTGATAATAGGGTTACACATATAGTCACGACACAATGAATTGATTGTAGAAAGAATTGCTAGGTTGTACGTTTGATTGATCGATTGTTGTTTGGTTGATGTTAAATTAATGCATGTATGTGTTCTTAATTTTATTGATCATGTTATTGCACCCATCATGTTGATTACACAATTTATTGACTAAAGAACTGATACTCATCATATTTAATTAATTTATTTTCATGAAAAACCCCAAAACCTGTATATTGCTTGTTGTATGTATGTTGTCTGCTATTTTTGACGCAGTAAATGATCTTAAAATGAATTACTTTCTGAATAAGAGTTGTAGCCTTATCTTTCTAGTTTCCAGAACATCTTGAATATTTGAATTCCGAGTTGTGTAGTAAAAGTTATACCCGCATTACTACAGCTGTATTTTTTACTTTCAGATTTTCAGGTTCTTGTATCTTGCATGCTTAAACTATTAAAAGGCTGATCAAATGTTAAAATTTTACTTTGATAATTTTCAGATTGTTAGTAATCATGTTTAGGAGTCTAGAAAATATTTTTAATGAACTTATTATTGAGGTATTGCTGATTCTAAAAATGTAATAACATGATGTCGAATTTCTGCCGGAACATGAAATCTGTAAAGAAAAATGTGATTAACCGAGCTACTATTGTCGGATTTTGAACTTTAAATATGCGTTGGAACCATGTGGACGTCTAGTTTCTAAAAATTTTGACGGATTCACTTTTCGATTTCTGAAACAGCGGGAAACTGCCTTTTGTACAGAATACTCTTGTTGTCCAGAATTTTGTATTTCAGTTTTTAACAGTTGAACTATTCCTATATCGTACTATTGCATGAAATAATGTGTGTATGTTGCATTGTATGATCCCAATGTCTTATTTCCATTGTTCCAATTGTCCTACTGCATGTTATCACCTTATTGTTCCCTTATTATTACTATTGTTCACTCCAATGTCTCAAATTGCATATGGTATTGTTGCATTGATAAAATATTTAACAAGCCGGGGTTTAAGGGATTGGCTTGAGTAGTGAATAATACAGTGATTGTATCAGCCAGTATTTATCGATTAATTGTGGAGCGCTAACTATGGAACCCCAATCTTTCGTGTCATGAACTCGTAAATCAGTGAATCAGTGTATCAGTGTATCATTATAATAAATTGTGCAACAATATTGTATCGTATCAGTGATTACCGTACCGACACATAACCTATAGAATTCACCACTTAGTCTAAACAAAATTGATTGTATGTATCGAACCTGTAGTATGGGATGCAGTAGTACGTGCATTAGTTAGGATTAAAATGATTAATAGATATAAGGATTGACACAATGGAGACATTGCATATTGTACACCATTGTTCCTATTGATACCAAATATTGTTTAAGTGTTATTGATACCAATGAATATTGTTATTGAATATTAAACCATTGTTTATACCAATGCATCGTTTACCATGATATTGATTATTGTTATTGTCTCATGTTATTGATTCCTATTGATCCATTGAACTCATTGTTATACCATTACTCCATTGTTCCTTATTTTCTCTACTTGCTGTCCATGACTTGCTCTAAGGACAATTTTTCTCCTTTTTTTAGATGAAGTGTTTACAAGTGTTGATGGAGAATTGCCTGATGGATTGGGGGAACAACATTGGTGAATGAATTGATAACACCGTCGCTTAATAAATTATTGTTTTATCATGAAGACTTAATTATTAGACTATTGTTATTTCATTTTATTGAGACTTATTACTATTCTGTTTGGGATTTATTATTGTATTGGGCTGATGTCCCGAATTTTTATTATTGTTTCCAGATGTTGGTTTATTGTACTTGCATATTATATATTGCATCATTTCAAGTATTATTGTTCATGAGATTATTATTATTGCTTGTGCAATTGTTCTGTATTGATTATATTGTTGAGTTGATCGATTAAACAGCTTATGAGTGACGTTAGCCATTCGCTGGGCTAATGTCATGTGCTCGTATTCCGTATTTTTGAAAAGCAAGGCATGACAAGATTTTTGGTGGTATCAGAGCTCTGGTTTGGATAATATATCAGTCAAACGTGACTAACGAAAGGAAGTTTGGCTTTGATTGATATACTAATCAGATTTCGGTTTTATTAGTTTAATTCAATAGTTTGTGCAATACACAAATCACATGAACAATTGATAACCAATAATCTGGAAACTAGTCTTGTTTGATTCCTTTTTGATCCCTTCACATTCAGTTCCTTCATTTCTTATTGTCTTTTGTCCTTTGCATTACTTGATTCTTTATTGGGTATGATTTCATTCTTTGGTAGTCATATTCTTTTGATTTCAGTATCATCTGTTCTTCTTCTTCCTTCTTGGTCCTTCGATCGACATCGCTTGATTTGCTACGACATGTCTATAGCTTGGAGCTTCACCATCAGAGTAGCGCAGCGGAAGCATGGTGGGTTCATAACCCACAGGTCCCAGAATTCTTTGGTTGTTTCTCTTCTTTGCATTGTTTTCTTCCTTATTCATTCATTTGTATTGCCATCATTCACTGAATATTTATTTAACATCATTCTAGATCCCTTCATTCATATCCATGTTCTTTCTTATTCTGGTGTTGTCACCATTTTGTCTTTTCCTTTGGATTCCATGCTTTGTTATTCCTCGGTTTGTTTTTGTTTTGCCTTATGTACCACCTGAGCAAATTTCGAGAACTGAAATTTTGTTGTAAGGTGGGTAGGATTTAACCCCCATTCCCGCTAATAAGTATTTACCGTATATTTTTTATAATTTGATTTTTTTTCAAATTTATTTTGTGCGAAATTAGTTTCGAATATTTTATTAAAGTGTTTTTTTTAATCGAAATTTGATCTATTTCGAATAATGGTATATTTTTTCTCCATTTTCAATTTCTAACTGATCGAATATTTATATTTTATATTACTATTTGGATTTTAATTAATTGTTTAATCTAAATGTATTCTTTCAATTTATTTTTATTTTCAATTAATCCGTGTAAGAATTTTTGGGTGCAACCTATGAAAAAATTGTGCATTGTTTAATCTATTATTAATCCTATTTTTATTATCCTTTTATTCTATTTCCCTCTAATTGGATCTCAACCCATTACCCAATACCCAATTCTACCCTATTAAACCTAACCTACCCCTAACCTAGTCTAACCCTAGCCGCCAAACCCCCTAACCTATCTCTGTTGAACCCCCCCCCCCCCCCCACCTACTGTTCACCTCCTTCTCCATCTCCCGCTCTCTCCCTCCCTGTTTCCCTTTGAACCCAAACCACACAACCATCCCCATTCTCCGATCCCATCTATGACCACCACCTCGACCCTCGCCACCGCTCATCATCACCCCCGTCATCACCCCCATCCTCGACTTCATCTTTCCCTCGCCTTCGTCCAAACCCATTGTCGTCCCGAACCCCACTTCACCTTGAACCCATCCGCTCACCCAACCCCGACCACCGACGAGCCCCTGGCCCCCTGTCTCCACCTCATAGTCTACCTCGTTAGCCCTGGCCACCGTCGATGCCGTTCGCTGCTCTCTCTCTCTCTCCCTTCCTTCGTGCTGTTTGGTGTTCGGGAAATGTGGGGGAAGTTTTGATGTTGCTGTTTGGTATTGTGGGGAGTTACTGTGTTTGCTGTTTTGTGAAATGGAGAGGGTTTTGATTGGCTATTTGGTGTTTTATGGGAAGAAGATTAGTTGTGTATTGGTGTTTGCTGTTTGGTTGGTGTGTGTTCTTGTACGGGTTTGCACGTGTTATTTTGTGTGAGTTTGTGAGTTCGTTGCTCCGGGATTCTCATCCCGTTATTCTTGGTATTCAAGTTAACCATCTATAAGACAAGTCACTGTCCTCTTGAATTGTTAATTGTATCAAATTTAAGTTTTGTTGAAACTCTTACAAGTAGATCCCTTATTTATCGTATTATACTTTGTTCATCTCTTCGTTGGGTCAATTGAGGATTTACACAAGATAACCCCAATATTCTTGATATCGTGCCACTTTTGACTCCAAAGATTGAATCTTTCATGCATTCATGTAGTACTGATAATAGGGTTACATATAGTCACGACACAATGAATTGATTGTAGAAAGAATTGCTAGGTTGTACGTTTGATTGATCGATTGTTGTTTGGTTGATGTTAAATTAATACATGTATGTGTTATTAATTTTAATGATCATGTTATTGAACCCATCATGTTGATTACACAATTTATTGACTAAAGAATCGATACCCATCATGTTTAATTAATTTATTTTCATGAAAAGCCCCAAAACCTGTATATTGCTTGTTGTCTGTATGTTGTCTGCTATTTTCGACCCAGTAAATGATCTTAAAATGAATTACTTTCTGAATAAGAGTTGTAGCCTTATCTTTCTAGTTTCCAGAACATCTTGAGTTTTTGAACTCCGAGTTGTGTAGCAAAAGTTATACCCGCGTTACTACAGCTGTGTTTTTTACTTTCAGATTTTCAGATTCTTGTATCTTGCATGCTTCAACTATTAAAAGGCTGATCAAATGTTAAAATTTTACTTTGATAATTTCCAGATTATTAGTAATCATGTTTAGGAGTCTAGAAAATATTTTTGATGAATTTATTATTGAGGTATTACTGATTCTAAAAATATAATAACATGATGTCAAATTTGTGCCTGGACATGAAATTTGTAAAGCGCAATGTGATTGACCTAGCTACTATTGTCGAATTTTGAAATTTAAATATGCGTTGGAACCATGTGGAAGTCTAGTTTCTATAATTTCTAACGGATTCACTTTTCGATTTTTGAAACAGTGGGAAACTGCATTTTTGTACAGACTACTCTTGTTGTCTAGAATTTTATATTTCAGTTTTTAACAGTTTAACTATTCCTATATCGTACTATTGCATGAATTAATGTGTGTATGTTGCATTGCATGATCCTAATGTCTTATTTTCATCGTTCCAATTTGTCCTACTGCATGTTATCACCTTATTGTTCCCTTATTGTTACTATTGTTCACTCCAATATCTCAAATTGCATATTGTATTGTTGCATTGATAAAATATTTAACGAGCTGGGATTTAAGGGATTGACTTGAGTAGTGAATAATATAGTGACTGTGTCGGCCAGTATTTATCGATTGATTGTGGAGTGGTGACTACGGTACCCCAATCTTTCGTGTCGTGAACTCGTGAACCCGTGAACTTGTGAATCAGTGAATCAGTGTATCATTATAATGAATTGTGCAACAATATTGTATCGTTTCAGTTATTACCGTACCGACACATGATCTATAGAATTCATCACTTAGTCTAAACGAAATTGATTGTATGCATCGAACCTGTAGTATGGGATGCAGTAGTACGTGCATTAGTTGGGATTAAAATGATTAATAGACATAAGGATTGACACAACATAGACATTGCATATTGTACATCATTGTTCCTATTGATACCAAATATTGTTTAAGTGTTATTGATACCATTGAATATTGTTATTGAATATTGAACCATTGTTTATACCAATGCATCGTCTACCATGATATCGATTATTGTTATTGTCCCATGTTATTGATTTCTATTGATCCATTGAACTCATTGTTATACCATTACTCCATTGTTCCTTACTTTCTCTACTTGCTGTCCATGACTTGCTCTAAGGACAATTTTTTTCCTCTTTTTAGATGAAGTGTTTACAAGTGTTGATGGAGAATTGCCTGATGGATTGGAGTAACAACATTAGTGAATGAATTGATAGCACCGTCGCTTAATAAATTATTGCTTTGTCATGAAGACTTAATTATTAGACTATTGTTATTTCATTGTATTGAGACTTATTACTATTGTGTTTGGAATTTATTATTGTATTGGGCTTATGTCCCGAATTTTTATTATTGTTTCCACACGTTGGTTTATTATACTTGAATATTATATATTGCTTCATTTCAAGTATTATTGTTCATGAGATTATTATTATTGCCTACGCAATTGTTCTGTATTGATTATATTGTTGAGTTGATTGATTAAATAGCTTATGGGTGATATTAGTCATTCGCTGGGCCATTGTCATGTGCTTGTATTCCGTATTTTTGGGAAGCGGGGCATGACACACACCTTGCAACAAACTCTGCTACATCCCTCTTCATTCCCGACCACCAGAAATGCTACTTAATATCTTTGTACATCTTGGTACTCCCGGGATGCACTGATAATAGAGTAGTGTGTGCTTCCTATAGAATGCTCTCCTTCAATTCTGCTAGATCAGGTACACACAACCTTTCTCCAAACCACCGCACTTCGTCCTTTACTTGAAATTCCGAAAATTTGTGTGCACCGACCTACTCTTTCATCTTCTGAATTTCTGGATCAGACTTTTGCCCGTCGACAATCTGCTCTCTTCCTGTGGGCTGAAGTCTCAACTGTGCTAAAGACGCCCCCAGTCCTTGCATCACAACTTCAATCCCATCTCGATCGAGCTCCTGTGCTAGTTTCTCCTGAGTTGTAATTAAACAGGATAAGCTGCTCTTCCGACCGAGTGCATCTGCCACCACATTTGCTTTTCCCGGGTGATACTTTATTTTAGGAAGGATATCTTCTAGCACTTCCAACCACATCCTCTGCCTCAAATTCAGATCCCTTTGCTTGTAGATATACTTCAGGCTTTTGTGACCCGTGTACATATTGACCTTCTCTCCATACACATAGTGCCTCCACTGCTTCAAGGAAAATAAAATCGCTGTCAACTCCAAATCATGGTTTGGGTAATTTTTCTCATGCGGTCTCAATTTTCTAGACCCATAAGTTATTACCTTTTCCTCTTGCATCAGCACACAACCTAAACCTCAATGTGAAGCATCGTTGTAGACATCATAATCAATCCCTGCTCGCAGCAAAGCTAGTATTGAAGCAGTAGTCAACCTCTCCTTCTACTCTTGGAAACTTTCTTCCTACTGCTCTGTCCACTTAAAACTTACATTCTTCCTCGTAAGTCCTATGAGTGGCACGGCTATCTGAGTATAGCCCTGAATAAATCTCCGGTAGTAATCAGTCAAGCCCAAGAAACTATTGAATTCCTTCACTGATGTGGGTGTTGACCAAACCTTCACTGCCTCTATCTTCTGCGGATCAGTGGCCACTCCCTCCTTAGAAAGGATATGACCCAAGAATGCGACTTCGGACTTCCAGAAGTCACACTTGGATAACTTGACATACAACTTCTGTTCCTGTAGCTTTTTTAATACCTCTGCTAAATGCCCAGCATGCTCTTCTTCTGACTTGGAGTATACCAGAAGATCGTCGATAAAACCACGACAAAATAGTCGATTAATGGTTGCAGGACCCTGTTCATCATGTCCATGAAAATAGCTAGTTTGTTCATCACTCCGAATGGCATAACTAAGAATTCGTAATGTCCATGTCGAGTCCGTAACACAGTCTAGATTCTACGGTTCCTCTTGGCTTCTCTGAACTCGCTCTGTAGTTCACCTGTTTCCTTCTACATCTCCTCGCATCTTTGACGGCATTCTTGCTTTTCCCAACGAGTTTTTTTGTCTAGCTGGGTGAAATGCCGAGCATTCTTGTGTCAGATCTTCTCCAGTTCTCACACTCGCTGACTCAGAGCTGCAATGTTCTACTTGTCCTTCGCATGATGAGCTTCCATGTGGTTTACTGTCCACTTATGGATGATTAATTGCTTCCAGAGGGAAGTGATAATGTGGTCCTTCTTGTCTTGAACCGGTTCTTCGTCCGATGATTCATCTGGGAAATCAGGTGGAGGTGGAGTGATCTTCCGAGATTTGGGCAATTCTCCCTCTTCCTCTTCTGGGTCTTCTTCTTCTTCAGGTTCTTCTTCTTCTTCGGGTTCTTCCGCTTCTTCAGGGTCTTCATAGAACCATTCTAATTCATCCACTAGGTCTTGGTTATCAGCTATCTTATAGGGAAAAGGAGGAGAAGATATCATTGTATACAGCAACACAAATGTAAATCAACTTATATTTAAATCTCTATAAACTGAACTCACACTTCTAATGTCCACCCTAATTTGTCATCCATGCAATTTTGTACTACTCATTAAAGTTTGCTCTGATACCAATCTGTAACGCCCCGAATTTCAAATACAATCAATTCGTTGTAACACACAGCAAAATTGAGTTATGACAATTTTTCCTTCGTGTGTTACGCACGTGTATTTTGTATTGTTACGGGTAATATCCGTAACGTATTTTAGTATAAATATCATACGTATTTTATATCCCGATTATTTATATGTTTTCCACTATCTCAAAATTCATTTTTATCCTATTTTTGGCCACCTTGAATATTAAATTTTAATCTTTGTGTTGTTAGGTGCATTGCACGTTGTTATCGATGCACGTGTCGATTACGTATATTTTTCCGTTACGTGAAATATCTGTAACATTCTAAACATACCTGTTTCATATTTTGACTATTTTAGTTTTGACATATTAATTTTAATATTTTTTGTGCATCGCACGTAAAATTTTATGTGCATTTTAATTCTAAAATTTTTATGAAGTAATGTACATTTTTCTTCTCACCATATTAATTACACTTTGTATTAATTATTTTTTTTATATAAAAACCCATGGACCCAAAATTGTTTTTAAAGCCCACAAAATCTATTTAAATAAAAACCTACACACAACTTGTCATGTAGGATACCCAATTTTTATTTTTAAAAAAAATAATAATAAAGTATTAAATAAGTGGTGTACACAAAGCATGTGCACGTGCACACGTTCAATGTGCACACAAAGAATGGCCGGCTGTTTAGATGGGAGGGGAATAATTTTTGAATAAATTAGTGGCAAAGGTGGGAGTGGGAGTAATGGGTAGTGGGTGGTTAGTAGACTAATCCAGTTATACAAACCCCTTTCTCCACTAAGCCATTTCATTAAAAAAAATAATAATAATAAAACAAAGAATAGGCAGAGCATTTCGGAGACCTTTTCTGTGGATTCGGTGGTGGCCTTTTTTGGGTGATTTTGTTAGATTTTTGAAGGCTTTTGGAGTTCAATCTACTAGGAGTTTCTACTTTAATAGGTGGGTGTCTCTACTTCATTTCTAATTTGTGTTTTAAATGCATAATTAGGAGATTCATGTTAGAATTTTAGATGTTATTGATTTGTTTTACTTCTAATGCTTTTTGTGTGATGCATATTGTATGGACATCTAGAAATCTAGAGATGGATGAATTGTGAAAAAAACACATGTTAAATAGAAAATTATGATGTGGAATAAATGTGTAGTTAAATTTTTAGTTGTGTTAATTATTACATGTGATGACATGCAAATTTTTAATTTATTATAAGTAGATTTTATAGACAAAGTGTGAAAGAAAATTGAATTGTGCTAGATTTGAATCAATTATAAAAATTTCAGAAGAAAATTCTCATCATGTTAATTGTCATTGAAAAAAGAAGAAAATATATGTACGTGTTGTAGAGAGGTATTTATAATTCAAAAAAGACATGGTATATGAATGTTCTTAAAATTGTTATCTACATTTCAATTTGTGTAGAATCACTTTGTTACATGAAAAATTAGTGAGAATTCGTTTCTGGAGTTTTTTAAATTGTGTTATATAAACAAATAAATTTAATATAATTAACAGAAATTGATCTGGATGTATATATTTTTAAATGGACGAATAAACTGGGAGTTCGTTGATAAAGAATTTAACTCCTATATAGATAGAAGTGATGTTTGGGCTTTGTGGCTAGCACGTGCGTGCTACGCTCACACGCTGCCACGTGGCACTAGGGGGTCTCTGTGGTCACGGGTTTGAGTGGGGCAGGCTTTGATTATTTACAAACTTTTTTTAGGGTCAAAACACTAGGTATTTGGGTACTTAAAGAATCTGTGCGCTTTTTGACTGAGCACTGAGTTGGCTTATTGGTTGAGCGCTTGGGTCATTGTCTGCTGGCGCTGGTTCGATCCAGAGCAGAGGCAGTTAAGTTTTAAAACATTTTTTTTGAAATTTGAGTATATTTCAATGGAAAAATTCATGAAAAAATTCATAAAACATTATTAGAATCATTTGGAGTTATTTTACACTATTCTAAAGATATTATTTTGAATTTAAAGAGTAAATTTTGTATGTTGGTCGAATTAGAGTTTATTTTAAAACAAGGAAGACACATATGAAAGATTGGAATTATTAAGAGTTGAATTATAGTGAAATTAAAGCTAAAGTTTGAATTGGAAACAAAGAAATTCTATGATGATTTTTAAAGAAGTTTGGTACTAAAATTAATGATTGAATTAAAGGAATGAGTTTTGATTGAAATATAGATTATTGTGGAAAGAGCTATAAATGTTTGAAAATGATTTATTTTGAATAAATGAGTCTCGAGAAAACTTTGGAAAGTGATTAGTTGATTGATCAATTAAAAAGTATTGTTTATGAGAAATTTGATTTCGAAATTGATATAGAATGTGAATATAAGAGATGAAATGTTTTGGTAAAAGATTGAATAAAAGAAGTTTAATGAATGAAAGAATTGGAACGAAATTGTGAATATGAATAAATGATATTGAGAGCATGAGTAATAAGGGTATGCGTGTAACGCCCTGATTCCCAAATGCACTGAATTCGAGATGTTCTACAGGATCTTTTCACTTTCTTTAGTACAATTTTACAGGGAAATTAAAACTTTTCATCATACATCAGAGATTACATCATAATTACATCTTTCTTTTGCACAGCGGAAGTAAAATACAACAATTAAATACAAGTACAACAGCATGACATAATCTTTAAGCATCCATTCCTCTTTAATCTTTAACATGACATTTACCTGCATATAAGACTGTGGGTACGTCAGTTTATTCAACCGACGAACATTATACACGACCATCCTCTCTATGCCGGAAATAGTATAACTCAACATTTCATATTTAACAAACACAAACTTGTCACATTCAAACTAAAGGGACTACCCTATTGATGTCGTGTTGTGATTGTGCACTTAATCCTTAATGCATTTATTTATGTTACATGACACTAATGCGCACTTGTTCGGATTCTATGCATCCCATACTACATAGGTCCGAGGGCAAGCCCTTATTCGTTCTTCATCTTTGTAGGGTTCAATCCCCCGTTATGATTTAATCTACTACTGTAATTACGGTAAGTATCCTAGATGTTATCTGACCTACGAACTCATGTTTAGGCACTCTGGAGTAGTATCCTCACCCAGACGCATCATGGGAATTCCTGGGATACGCTCTCACCATAAACATGACACCACCCGTAGTCTTCAAACATCCCACGAGCGTCGCCACTGGGACGGTACTCTGGAACAGTATCCTCACCCAGACTCGTCATGGGAATTCCTGGGATACGCTCTCGCCGCTATCCAGGGTCCTCATACTCAATGTTTTTCTCTTACTTTCATCACATCTTCACTATGCACTAGTCCTTAGTTTTATTAAAAATCATGAACAAAATTAATCTCTAGAGTTAGCCTCCCCATCAACCGGACTTATTCATTCATTTCATCTTGACAAACCTTGGTCTAATTTCATTTTATTTCATTTCTCGATGCCGGGGAGACTTAGCTACTCTATGTCAAATTTCATTTCACAATCTTCAACTCATAAAATTTTCCATGTCGAGTTCTCAAACTCACATGTATATTCTCTTTCAATTCATGATTCCTAACTTTGTTCACAAGTCCATTATTGCACAAAAATTGCATATACTTATTAATTGTCACATCACGATAATTTTCCATTACTAAATAATGTACACACTTCATATTGTTCCACAAGTGAGGAAATAATTGCATCATAACCACATTTCTTTTTACCAAATCCATACTTAATGTTCCAATTCACTTATTCTTTCAAATTATAATCTCATATCAATAATCTATATAGACTCATATGTCTATTTGTGCATTTAACTACAAACCTTAGTCAAATTCATTCAAATAATACCCAAATCATTCCTATAAAATTCCTTACATTTTTCTGAGAATTACCATATTTTTTTCATAATTTTTCGATACATAAAACTCCTAAAAAAATATTTTTTCATCTTGCCGATAGCAAGATTCGAACCCAGGCACAACACCAACACAACACAGAGCACAGGCCACTAGGCCGGTTGCCGCTAGCGATATAGAAGGGATTTAAAGAGTATTTATTACTCTCGGCTCGGTAGGTTATAGCCTTACAAAAATTGTGAAAATGTTTTACAGCCACAGGGATTCGATTCGTTCAAACCAGAGAAGCCAACGCACATAGTGACCGCCTGAGCTACTAGCTCAGGTTGTTACAGTCCATACTAAAATCTTTTTGAGTCAATTTGCCACTGTTATCAAACATACTCGATGTTCATTTAAACCTTGTTTCTTATTGCTTTTATAAAAATTACTGAAAATCTCCAGATTAATCCCCATTCATTTAAAGTCCATACCAGTAAGGAAAAATAATTTTTGTACTAATAAAATACATTTTTCACACACAAATCAATGAGTCATTTATTAAAACTACTATATATTGCATTTTCGACATTGCTAAATAATTGATCTACTAATCTTTTTATTCAAAGATTTTCTTGTGACAATTTACTGTTATTAACTCTTTATTCAACCAATACATATGTTTGTAATAGTCCATATCCATATCAACATAAAGGTCTATTCATCACAACTCAACTACTAACTTTATGAGTAGCACTTTCATTAATCAATCTATGTCACAATGAAATATACTCACTTATCAATTGCATAAATCACATCTCAACCATACAAGAAATTCATTTTTTCCAAAATAAAGTGTACTCTTTCTTAATAAATTCCATGTTTCAACTTTACAATTAGCAAGCGTTCTTATCCATGCATCATGTCTCAAATCATACTAACAACATTCTTAAATAAATTTAATCACCATCATAACTTCATACTAATAATCATGGAGCATTCTACACACAATTTAGTTTTAATACTAGAGCCATATACAAATTAATCACCACATTTCAATCAATTCATACACTAACTTCTCAATTAAAGTGGGCTCTTATTAGTATTTTTCATGCATCTTTTGATAGTTGAAACTAGCATGGATCTATATTAGAAATATGAAATGTTTACCCACCTTGAATGGAGAGAACTAAACAAATTTAGCAACACAAGCCTTGCGAATGAAAGCACCACCTCCTAGACGAAATGCGAGCACCTCCAAGCCTCCAAGCAAAAACCGAATGCTTCCCTTGTGATAGCCGGCCACTCCTCCTTAGAACAAGCAAGCAACTCCCACACAATCTCTCTATCTTTTATAACTCACACTATTACTACAATAAGACTATAGCTTGGAAATATAAAATAGCATATGAAAATAGCCATCAGAGGGGGGTATTTATACTAGAGAATAGGTGAAATGGAGGGCCAAGATTGATTAGGTGGTTGAAAGATGAAGGGCCTAGATTAAAGTAGGAGTTATAAAAACTACCCACATCCACAAAACTACCTCCATGAACACCATGATCAATTTCAAAATTCCCTCCAAAAGAGTGTGCAAACCGGCCACATAAATAGTGTGCATTGTACGTGTACGTGTAGTGCACGTGCATGCAACTAGGCCAAAATTTGTACATTTTAATTTTGTATAAAAATAAATTAGTTAAAAAAAAAGTCTTCTACATGACAAGTTTAATTAAAAGAGATTAATCCATGGGCTTTCTTTTGGGCCAAAATGGTTTATTAAGAATAAATAAAATAAAATACATTTTTGGGCTTTTTAAGAAAAGGCTTTTTCATTAAATTAAAATAAGGCTTTCTATTTGTTTAAAAAAATGCTTTTTGTACAAAATAATGTGAGAAAATATTTACACATCATAATAAAATAATCCAAACAAAATATTGCACGTGCACACTACGTGCAAAATAAATAATTTTTCATTAATTGAAAAATCAGGGTATTACAATGCGTACCCAAGTTGTTGAACATGAAAAGATATTGATTCTAGAGGCTTAGTGAGACCGAGGTACTGGCAAGTGATGAAAATGATTAATGAATATGAGAATTGGCTATATGTGTTATTGTTCTCGGTATTTTGTTTAAAGTCCGGTAAGAGGGTAAGCTAGCTCTAGGTGGTATTATTTTGTTCATGTTTTAAATTAAGGATAAAGGCAATAAGAGAAGATGTAATAGAACTTGGGCAAACGTAAGTGGGGTGTCTCTGTATAGTCTGACGGTGGATTCCTGGACTATAGACCCTGTCAGCCGATGGATTCCTGGACTGTGGTTGCTTGCGGGGTGAGATGGTCCTCACTTAAATACAGGAATATGATTGGTTTGGCGGTGAATTCCAGGACCATGAATAGTCGGGTGGATGGGAGGTAGTTCACCATTATATATGTATATACCGGGGCCGGAGTGGCACTTACAGGATGTTCACATGATGAGGATTTCCATATAGCTGGACGGTGGATTCCAGGGCTGGGGTACGTACTTTTGTGATGTCTAAAACTTGTTTCTGTTAACGAGTTGTCATGGCGAGTGATTAAACCCTTTTAATATGAAGTACGTAGGTGCTTGCCTTCGAACCTATGTAGTTTGTAGGGATGGCAACTGGGCTGGGTCAACCGGCGACCCACCCGCGACCCGGCCCACCAACCCGGCCCGTAAAAATGCTTCGCGGGTTCGGGTCGAACCTGGTGAACAGTACCGGGTCGACCCGGGTCGCATTTTTCGTGAATCGAATTCGCGAAACCCGGCCCACGAACCCGGCCCAACCCATAAATTTGACCCGCCAACCCGCGGGTCGACCCGCGGGTTTCGACCCGTTCAAATCGTACGGGTCGAACGTTCGACCCGTGACGGGTCGACCATTGACCCGTACGAGTCGAACGGTCGAAAATCTGGCCGTTCGCTGCGTTCGGGGACAGAGCCGTTTATAACGGCTGTTTGAGCCGTTGGGCTTTTTTGTTTTTTTTTTCCCACTTATTTACCCTATAAATATCCCCCAAAATTCTCAAAAAAAATCACACCTCACTCTCTTACTCTCTCTACTATTATACATCATTTTAAAGAATTTTTGAACAATTATAGTATTCATCAAATAATTCTACAAGGAGGCATATACACGATCAAATTTCGGTCGTATCGGAAACAAAATTCAACGTCTTCAACGTCTTCAACTCTCTTCAACCCTCGTCAAATCTACTTCAACCTCTTCTCAACTCTTCAATTGCAGAATCGGCAAAGCACTCCTCCATCTTTTCTATTATATTCTTACTTTCACGGTTTTTTTTACATACGCGTATTCTACGGTGAACGGTATCAAAATATCTCTATCTCTCTTGTTAAATTTTTTTTTGCATTGTAGTTAAAATTATTGTTTGTTTTTTGAACTTCTCTATCTCAACCCTCTTGTTTTTTAGATATTTTTTGTATAATTCACCGCTCCTACATTGTAGATTTTTTTTACATACTTTAGCACATTACCACATTATGTCTAGATCACGCGGTAGCGGTCGTAGCAGACAAGATTCCTCCTTCTCTTCACGTAGGCCACCAATTGTCCCAACTAGTGAGCCCGCCCAAGATTACATTGATCCTACTATGGAACAATGGGGTACACACGACATGGATGTTGTAGGTGACATTCAATTAGAAGAAGAAGAACAACAACAACAACCCGAAACCACACAACCCCGTAGTAGTAGGAAAAGTAGAGGAGAAACTAGCGATTGGCATAAGTTTTATGAGTATATCCCGGACGAACATACTCCGGGTATAGGTTTGAAAGTGTGTAAAATATGTAGTAAAATATACAAATTCAAGAGGGGTGACGGCACCGGTACAATTAGTAGGCACATACAACATAATCATAAAGAACTTCTTGATCAAATACAAGGCCAACAAAAAATCAACCCTAGGACCGGTCAAGTAGATAGCCACCCTTATGATCCCGAACTTGTTCGTCGGGAAATGGCCCGATTAGTCATTAAGGAAGAGTTGCCATTTTCCTATCCCGAGAGTAGGAACTTGGAAAATTTTAATCAAACGGCCTTAAACCCTCATTTTAAAAGAATTCCGATAAATACTTGCAAATCGGATTATTTTAAAGTGTACATGAAAATGAAGGATGCTTTGATTGCAATTTTATGGAGTTTAACTTGCAGGGTTAGTTTAACTTCGGATTGTTGGACGGGTGTCAACAATATTCCAACGATGGGAATAACCTGTCATTGGATCGACAATGATTGGATTCTTCATAAAAGAATCATGTCACTTGCGTCGTTGCCGTATCCCCATAGTGGCGCTGAAATAGCAAACCGTATTATAGAAATTTGTGATGTTTTCATATTCACGATAAAATTCTGGCTATTAGTTTTGATAATGCATCTAACAACAATATAGCAATTACTACTTTAAAATCTGTATTAAACCCTCCATCTGACAATATTTTTTCATGTTAGATGTGCATGTCATATTATAAATTTATGTGTTCAAAGTGCATTAAAAATAGCTGATCCATATATACATAAAATTAGAAATTGTGTACATTTCATTGCATTAAGTCCAAGCATTTTACAAGAATGGAAAGCTTGGTGTAGGGTTAGAAATGTTCCTTTTAGAAAATTTCCAAAGAATGTTAGACACCGATGGAATTCTACTTTTGATTTACTAAATGTTGTCACCGATTATAAAGCAGTTGTAAATGATTTTTGTATCGCAAAAAACATGCACAATTTTGAAATGACTCCCAACGATTGGTTTTTTGCCGAATCTTTGTTGAAATTTTTAGAACCTTTAAAACCGCAACTTTAAAGTTTTCAAAAACATATGAATCTACTTCTAGTAGCATTTTTATTGAATTAGTTAGCATGATGCAAATATTTAACGAAATGTTAAATGATCCCTATATTAGTGACATTGTAATACCTGCATTTCAAAAAATTTTGAAGTATTATTTTCCTCCTCCTATGTTGATTTGTGTTGCTACTGTTATGGATCCCCGTATCAAATTAGAAGGTACGAAGAATTTGATACAAATGTTTTTTGGATATTTAGAGGATAATGTAGAATTAACAACTGATTGCGCTACTTTTTTAGTTCAGTTTGAATCTACTTTAAATAACTTGTATGATTATTATGATAAACGTTTTGCTTCTAGTAGTACAACTTCTGTATTTAGTTCTTCTTCTGGTAGTTCTAAAGGTAAGGGTAAAAGTAGAATTGGTGATAGAATATTTAGTTTACTTGAACAAATTCAATCTAAAAAACCTAGGACTAATCAACCAAATGAATTAAATTGGTATAACCAACAGGATACTGAGCCTACTCTTTCTCCACTAGATATTTTACAATGGTGGAAAGAACATGAACACACTTTTAGTATTCTGTCAATTATGGCTAAAGATTTGCTAACTCCTCATGTCTCTACAGTTGCTTCTGAGAGTGCATTTTTTACAAGTGGCAGGGTTCTATCTGATTACAGGAATCAGTTGAAGCCCGAGGCATTGGTGATGCTCGTTTGCACAGAAGACTGGCTAAAGACTGAAGATAAGATGCAAGGGAAAGCACTATCAAGTTCCACAAGTGGGAGCAACTCGCCTGAAGAACAACAACAACAACAACAATAGCTTTGCTTGTTATGTCAAATTAGAAAACTTGTACTCAATTAAAATTGTATATAACAAATATGTTATTGATAAAACTTATTTGTGAATTGAATTCTTCATTTCGTTATAAATTGTTCAAATTGTATAACTTAAATTCATATGAATAAAATTTCAAAATTTGTTGTCAATTTCACTCTTTCAATCTTATTATTATTATTACGATTTTTTTTTGTTTATTAGTATTATTACTTACTTAGTATTATAATTAAACATCATTTGGGGATATTTGAAGAATTGTAGTATTATTACTTATTAGTATTATTACTGAATTACATACTTAGTATTATAATTAAACATTATTTGGGGATATTTGAAGAACTGTAGTATTATTACTTATTAGTATTATTACTTACTTAGTATTATAATTTTTGAAGAATTGTAGTATTCATCAAACAAAGATATGGTTGTTTGTATACATCATTTGTAAAATTATTATTATTATTATTTTAATTTAAGCTACCAAAAAAATATTATATTATTAAACGGGCCAACCCGCGGGTCGACCCGGCCCAACCCGGGTTGAACCCTAAAGGGTTCACGGGTTGGGCGGGCCACCCAAACGAAAACGTAGCCCGGCCCGGCCCGGCCCGTATAAGGGTGCAACCCGGCCCGGACCGGCTACGAATTCGTGCCAACCCGTACGGGTTGGACCCGGCCCGGCCCGAACGACCCGTTCGCCATCCCTAGTAGTTTGGGCTGCATAGAATCCGAATAAGTATGCATTAGTGTCATCTTAGCGTAAATACCTGCATTAGGCATTAAGACATTTGCATACACTGACATGTTTAGGATAGTCACTTTTTGCACATTATGATGCATTCAAGTTTGTGGTTGCTAAAGTAAGTGAGTCGCTATATTATGGCATAGCGAGGATCGCCATGTATAGTATTGCGTCAGTTGTATGCCACTGGCATGCCCACAGTGTTAAATGCAGGGCTTGGATTTGGCAGAGACTTAAAGATGAAATTGAAGCTAAAGGCTGTTTTAAATGTTGATATTTAAATTGTACACGTGATGTAAAATGAACAGTGTTGTACAAAGAAAAGATTTTAAATTCCTTGTAAAATTGTATGAATGAAGTAAAGATCCTGTTGTGCTACGAATTACCATATTTTGGAATTCGGGACATTACAGAGTGGTATTAGAGCCGAACTTCAATGAGTAGTACAAATTTACAAGGATGACACATTAGGGTGGACATTAGAAGTGTGAGTTCAGTTTATAAGGATTTAAATGTAAGATGATTTACATTTGTGTTTCTCTATATACTGATGTCTTCTCCTCCCTTTTCCTATTAGATGGTTGGACTCATGAATGCAAGCTCAATAACTACTTCATCCATGATACTCTCCTTGTATGCATTGATGTAAGATTGTATGCGAGTGTATTTTCCCTTGGTATCAGAGTGGCGCGCGGAAGCGTGGTTGGTTTGAACCTACATTCATGATACCTTACACGTAGGCTCACTTCTAATTTTTATATTTTATTTTTCTTCGTGGGTTTTTCTCATAGAACTTTTCATCTGTAACTTTTAATATTTTTCAAATAAATATTGTCTTATACTATTAATTCCCTTTGATATTTATTATTTTATCTACAACCCTTAGTCTTAATCTTTTAAGTTTGACTTACTCGTTTTCATCCTTGATGTTTCTTTTATGCGCTTTTACGTTACCTAATTTTTACTATTAATCTTACGGATTCTATTAAGTTTTGAGCTACTACTTATTAATTTTAAGGATATCATTTTCCTTGGTGATTATTTCTGTTGGATTTTGAAAATCCTAATTTTGTATGTTTACATTCACTTTACAAATACTTGATTTTTACAATGCTATAGTTTTCAAAGATCGAAATACTTTACTCATATCAATATGACATACCATTTTGTTTTATAGCATATATTTGATATTATTGTTATTACATATTATTTGCTAATTTGTTTTGTTATGTTCACCTTTCGCTATTAATCGCTCTTTATTAATTTTATAACTTTTCTAATATGATACATACACTCGCCATTTATATTTTTATTTTATTTCGATTCTTCTTTTTATTATTTTTACATCAATGGTTACTACATACTTACTAGACATATCATTTCACACTTATATAACCATTTAAGTTTATTATCCTAATTTACTAAACTACATAATTATTGTTCTCATTTGTATTTTTAGCCCATACATATATTTTATACTATTTCGTTTTAATGTTGTAAATCATTTTCATTACTACTAATTTTATGTATTCTATATTTAAAATCTACACATCTATTTTGATGTTTCGACGTTGCAATTTCATTTACAACTTTTACATCTATTTTTATTATCCCAAATTTCAAAATGTGACACCATACTTTATTAAACATCCCATGCCCAAGTCCATATGAAAGATTACATCTTTCCATCTCCCATTTTGGTGCAACCTTGTGTCGAGAGGGCAAATCCGCAACTAGACATCAATGGAGGCAAACTGCAACTGGATGTCGGGGAGGCAAAGCCTGCAACCGAACGTCCAGAAGGCAAACTGCAATCGAATGTCGTAGAGGCAATTATGCAACTTGATGTCAAGGAGGCAAGCCTGCAGTAGGACACCAACGAGGCGAACCTACAACAGAAGAAGATTTCCTACTTTAATAACCCTCACTATTATTTCTACATATATTACTTACCCCAAGCCTGCAGTAGGACACCAACGAGGCGAACCTACAACAGAAGAAGATTTCCTACTTTAATAACCCTCACTGTTATTTCTACATATATTACTTACCCATATTCTATTTTTGTAATAGTTTATACCATTTTAAAATATCTTACAACCTAGCATTAAATTAATTACCTTATCATTTATATTGGTTTCTATATCTATCCCACTTGCGTATTTACTACTTAATATCAACTATCTTGCCATCTTCTTCTTAATATTTTGAATCTTTACATGAGTTAGCATTTCATACCACTTCGTCGTATTTTATTTCGCTACTAACTTATCTTAGATTTGGTGGCTTCTCACCTAACCAAAAAAAAAATCTTATTAATTATACTTTTGTTTACGATTCATAATTTATTTCTATATAACTAGTTTTTGCATTGTTTCAATAATATGTTCCTACTTTTCCTACTATGATGTCTTGTTTTCCTCCTACAAACCATTTATAATGTTTACATCATGGTATTGTTTGCTTCACCCTATAATTTTTACGCCTATGTACGTGAAAAAAATTTTGTATGCTGGTTTTTCTTGCTCTACTTGACAATTTCAAAGTATTTTGATATATGACAACCAGTATTCTATAACTTTAAATTTTATAATATTTACTTTACAAATTATTTTATGATATTAACCTGTTATACAGAATTATTTTTATCTTATATTGTCTATACTTTTAACTATATTTCATGCTCATATATTTTTCAAACTTTTATCCAGTAGCCTTCTCTTAAATTGCTAATTCAAATTTTATCTCGTAATATACAGTACTAATTCAGTTTGTGATTTTAAACATTCTACCGTTTACTACTTTGATAAATTTTGATTACTAAGCCTATTAATAATTTATTAAAGTACTAGGTATGCTCGTGGGCACGTGCCTACGGCACGTCTTCGGAACGATGCAACATATGAAAAATCATGTAAATTGCAAGGGATGATTTATATAGATGTTTTTTTGCGAGTAAACGTTGATGTATTAATGTACTCTGAAGTAAAATTATGGAGTGAGCTTGATGTCTATTGGTTTGTATATTGCAGGATCATTTGTCAGCAGCTCGGGATTCAAAAATAGTATTGTGAATCTACAACAGTAGTGGACCAAAAATTCCTTGCTATGTGTGGCTTGCTCAATGAGAGATTTTTTTTTATTGGGAATAGCAATTCATTTTCTAATACAATAAACACCTCAAACTGTATGAGTTAGTTCATCCTTGTTTGTTTTTTATGTAGTTAACCATGTATGAATTTAAAAGAGAAAATTTGTTGTGATGTATATGTGAAGTGAAATTCCAGCAAAGCAGATCAAGATACAATTTTGCAGCTACTAAAACCCGAAATACAGGGATTAAACATGGATTTGTTCATAAAAGCACGTCAAGCGAGTCAATGAAAGAATTTGCAATGATCTTTCAAAGCAGCAAATGCCCAAATATTCTAAAAAAGCATAATCCGAAATTGCATAATAATAAAAAAGCATTTGAATCAAAATTAACTCAATGAAGCACAATTACATCTCCATATTAATAACTCAGTGTATCCATATACTGGAGAGCCTACTGCAAATTTGATCTAAAACAGGTTTGTTGATATATTTCAGTGTATGAGATATTTTTAATTCCTAAATATAGTTATAGATTAAAAAAAAAGAGGTACATGCCCGTGTGGTGGACAACATTAGCTCCAACTGCTAAAATAATTACAGAGTGATTAACACAAAACACATAAGCCCAACTATCAGGCATTTTAACAGTAAAATAGACAGTAATATAAAGAGAAAAAGAAAGCATTAAAAACATTCTGAGAACATGAAGATTGCAGATGGATGGACAACTACACCCGCCATAATGAAGAGACCTGAAAAATCTCGATCAAGAATGAAAAATCATTTAATGAAAAAGGAATCAATCAAGTCAAAAGCAATGAGAATTTTAAAAACCACACTAAGAGTTTGTAGGAAAATTTATTTTCAAACCAATACCTTTCAAAATAATGGCTGATGTACAAAAGAAATTTCCTTCAAAATCGACGGTGATATGGCTAAAAATGAGGTTTAATCGGAACCGTCCAAATCAGGCACGAATCTTGATGCCCAGGGGCAAAACGGTAATTTCACCTACCAATGGGTCTGAAACGGGCACTGGTTCTCCTTCTGGGAAACCCACTAACCCGCGAACGGATCCACCTCAACTGGGTGCGGGTTTCAACCCGCAACAAACCCAATCCAGAGGGATAGAATTAGGGTTTCTGATTAAATCCTAATCAACGGTCCTGATTCATGCCTATCCTTCCACTGGGAATTAGGGATTACATTCCTAATCTGTTTACAAGGAGAATATTCCTTATCAGATCACGGGGATTACATTCCTAATCCAGTCCCTAAGACGCCTATAAATCCCCCCCATCCATCTCCATTAAGAGGTAATCAAACTTTCTCCAGTTTTCACGCTCTTTCATAATCTTCCTTGATTACTGACTTGAGCGTCGGAGGGTGCGTCGCCGGGAACAACCCCGGTGTCTCGCACTTTTTGCAGGTGTGCGGCAGGAGTCATCGTCAAAATCTGACGGAACAGGTATACAGGTTTGCTATTCAGTTTCCCTAAGAATCCACAAATACTATCTGTTTGCCCCCACACCAGATTTAGCGGCAACAGATTGGCGCCGTCTGTGGGAAACATACGAATAGCAACCTCCCCTCTTCCCGTTGATCAGATCCTCTCCGGCCATGCCTCCTAGAAAGGTCAGATCCAGAGGGTCCAACCGAGGACCCAATCCCGATCAGCAGCAAGAAATTCCCATCCAACCTACCCAACAGCAGGGGCAACTTCCTCCTCCAGCGGAAGACCCACTCCAACAGGACCTTCCTCCTCCTCCTCCGAATCAGCCACCTCCTAAGGGTCCTAACCTTCAGAAACAACCTCTCCACCAGGACCATGTCTCAATCCACAATGCCTCTTCGGATTCCATGGCTTCCCATAACCCCCGAGCTTCTGACTTCCAACAAAAAGTCCCCAATCGGCCGAAAGATGTGGATCTTCGCCACCGTCTGGATGAGAAGCGGGCCCGAGAGGGAGCCTCCCGCCAACAACGTCCGGATGAGCGAAGCCCCCACCGCCGAGACTACAGAAGGTCCCCAATCAGGAGGGAGCGGAGAGAGTCTCCCGAACATCGCAGAAGAAGACCGCATTCCCCTGCCGGTCGGCAACAACCCAGGAATGGTGAGGCACCCATCACCCGTGCCGAGTTCCAGCAGTTCCAAGCAACCTTCCTACAAGCTCTCAACCTCCGTCCCAATAACACCAATGCTCCGAGGATTCCCTCTCCCCCTCCAGTCCGAAGTCCTCGTCGACGGTCCCCAGCTCCCAGCAACTCCTGGCATGTGCAAAGTCCTCGCCGCTCCAGGAGCTACCGTCGTCGTAGCCCCCGCTCTCCCTCGTACGAAGACGAGTCTAGAGGCTCGCCTGATTATCGACGAAGGGATGACGCCGTATACCGCCGTCTCCATGAGATGGAGAGGCGCTTGGGTCAGTTGGACCGAGAAGAAGAGCTTAGAGGAAGGACCCTTCGTCCTAGTAGACCTCCTTTTTCCCGAACCATAATGGATGCACCCGTACCAGTCGGCTTCAAACCTCCTCAGTTTGAGACCTACTCCGGGGAAACTGACCCCGTCGATCACATCGAGAGCTTCAAGATGCTAATGCTCATCCACCAAGCCTCTGATGCTCTCCTCTGTAAAACCTTTCCCGCAACTCTCAAGGGTCCAACTCGAGAATGGTACTCACGCCTTGCCCCATCCTCAATATTTTCCTTCGAGCAATTTGAAACCCTCTTTGTCACCCATTTTGTAAGTAGCCGTAGAACTGAGAAGACCAGCATCTCGCTACTGTACCTCCACCAGAAGAAGGGTGAGAAGTTGAGAGACTATGTGAAAAGGTTCACAGCTGAAGCCAGGTCTATAGCATCCCTCGACCAGTCGGTCGCTGCAGCAGCATTTCAATCCAACGTCCTCAACTCCAGCCTCCGCTCCTCCCTCTCCAAGAAGCCCCCACAGAACTTTTCAGACCTCCTCCTCCGAAGTGAAAAGTATATTCGGACCGAGGAAGCCGAGCACCGCCCTCACTTGGAGGAGTCTTCCTCTGGGTTCAAGAGGAAGGGAACAGAAGAAGAAGGAGCCAAGAAGCTCCAGAAGGATAATGCCGGCCAGCACCGACCTCCCCCCAGATTCGAGAAGTTTACTCCTCTCACCACCAATGTCTCCACCATTTTGATGGAAGTAGAGAAGGAAGGGATCATACCCCCCGCTCCAAAAATGAACACCCCCGGCAAAAGGAGGGATAGAGAAAAGTGGTGCCGCTATCACCGGGACCACGGCCACGACACCAACGATTGTCGGGCCTTGAAGAATGAGATAGAAGCCCTCATCCAGAGGGGCCAGCTGACCAGATTCGTGAGGAAGGATCGGGCCGACCTTCCTCCCCCACCTCGGGGGGCTAACAAGCGTGCAGAGCGCAATGAAATGCCCGACTTCGAAGAGGAGCGTGTCCTACACCTCATTCATGGGGGCCCGATGGGGGGCTCTTCAAACTCCTCTCGAAAGGCGTTCATTAGAGAAGTCAATTCGGTCCGCACCACCCCTCCTCCCAAAGGCCTCGGAGTGCCCGTCACATTCTCCGACGAAGATCTTGAAGGTGTCCGCACCCCCCACTGTGACGCTCTCGTCATCAACCTCCACATGGCGAACTTCAAAGTGGAGAGGATCCTAGTGGACAACGGCAGTTCCGTTAATATCCTCTTCCTCGCCGCTTTTAAAGGCCTCAAGCTGTCAAGAGAAAGACTTAAGCCTGCTAGCTACACACTCCATGGGTTCACGGGAGTGCCAGTGGCTATTGAAGGGGTAATCACCCTCGATGTAACCGCTGGCAAGACTCCTACTACCCATACGGAGTCGATGGATTTTATGGTTGTGGATGTCCCTGCAGCCTACAATTTCATCCTTGGCCGACCTGGACTAGCAGCTCTAGAAGCCGTTCCTTCGGCGTACCATCTCAAGATGAAGTTTCCTACTCGGGCCGGGGTAGGGGAAGTAAGAGGCAATCAGGAAGCGGCCCGCAAGTGCTATATGACCTCTACCCTCGGTCCAGTCCTCTCCCTAGAAACTCTGGAAATCCCCCAAGATGCTGCACGGCCAACGTCCGAGCCGGTAGACGAGTTGGAGGAAGTGCTCTTCTCTGAGCAGGATCCAACTCGAAAGTTCTTTGTTAGCAAGACCCTCCCGTCCGCCCTATGCTCGGACGTTGTACAGTGCATCCGAAGGAACCGAGACCTCTTTGCCTGGTCAGCTGCAGACATGCCCGGAATTTCCGAAGAGCTCTTGGTCCACCACCTCAGCGTTGTTCCGGGGTCCAAACCGGTTCAACAGAAGAGGCGCAAGTTCGCCCCCGAGCGACAGCTGGCTATAAAAGAGGAGGTGGACAAGCACTTGAAGGCTCGGTTCATACAAGAGGTGAACTATCCTGAGTGGTTATCGAATGTAGTAATGGTGAAGAAGTCCAATGGGACTTGGAGGATCTGCATCGACTTTACCGACCTCAACAAGGCCTGCCCCAAGGATCCCTTCCCTCTTCCGAGTATTGACACTCTGATTGATGCCACCTCAGGACATGAACTCCTCAGTTTCATGGACGCCTTCTCAGGCTACAACCAGATCCGGATGTTCCCCCCGGATATCCCGAAGACATCATTTGTGACCGATCAGGGCCTCTATTGCTACAGGGCTATGCCCTTCGGTCTGAAGAATGCAGGCGCAACATATCAACGCCTCGTCAACAAGGTTTTCCAAGCTCAAATCGGCCGCAATATGGAGGTATAAGTTGACGACATACTTGTAAAAAGCATCCGAGGCGCCGATCATGTAACCGACCTCCAGGAAGCGTTTGATGTTCTGAGAAAGCATAACATGAGACTCAATCCGAACAAGTGTGCATTCGGTGTCTCTTCAGAGAAGTTCCTCGGCTTCATGGTCAGCCAACGTGGAATTGAAGCAAACCCTGAGAAGATTAAGGCCATACTAGACATGGCCCCTCCCAAGAATGTTAAGGAAGTTCAGATGTTAACAGGCCGCCTAGCCGCCATAGGGCGCTTTCTCTCGAAGTCCGGGGAGAAATGCCTCCCCTTCTTCAAAGCCCTCAGGGGGGCTAAAGGTTTTGAATGGGGTCAACAGCAACAGGAGTCCTTCGACCAGCTCAAGGCTTACCTCGTCAATCCTTCCCTCCTCATCAAACCAATCCCTGGCGAACCGCTCTACCTCCACCTGGCAGCCTCCGAGCAGACCCTCAGCACCGTTTTAGTAAGGGAAGAAGATCGGGCTCAAAAGCCCATCTACTATGTGAGCAAGGTACTTTGGGATGCGGAGCTCCGCTATCCGAGAATAGAAAAGATGGCTTATGCCCTGGTGATGGCCGCGAGGAAGCTCCTGCCCGTATTTTCAGTCCCATTCGGTGGTCGTCCTTACCGACCAACTGCTGAAGCAGGTCCTCCACAAGCCAGAGACCTCGGGTCGCCTTATGAAGTGGTCAATCGAACTGAGCCAGCATGATATAACCTATCAGCCTCGGACCGCGATCAAGGCTCAGGCCCTGGCGGAATTCATAGTCGAAAGTACCATCCCCGAGTTTAGCCAAGCAACGAAGGGGCCACCGGTCTGGTCAGTCTATGTGGACGGATCCTCCTGTAGCGAGGGGAGCGGAGCCGGGGTCATACTGGCAGGCCCAGATGACTTCATCCTCCAATAAACTTCAAGGCCTCGAACAATGAAGCAGAATACGAGGCACTCATAGCCGGCCTTGGAATGGCCCGAAATGCAGGGGCGCAATGCCTCCGGATCTTCAGCGACTCTCAGCTAGTCGTAAATCAAGTTCTCGACGAGTATGAAGCACGTGATGACAGGATGGTCAAATACTTAGCCAAGGTCAGGAGCCTCATGGCACAGTTTGAAGAAGCCCTCATCCAACGAATACCCCGAGAAGAAAATGCTCAGGCCGACGCCCTCTCCAAACTAGCCTCCTCCTCCCTTCAAGGTCTCGAGCAGACCGTCTTGATAGAGGTTCTTCTGAGGCCAAGTATTGAGGATGAAACTTCTGACTCTTTAGAGTCGCTGCCCGTCCTGCTCGAAGATAATTGGATGAAACCCCTCGTCGAATTCTTAAGGGACGGACTCCTCCCCGAGGATCCCAAGGAAGCTCGAAGAGTCAGAACCCGAGCTGAGCATTACACACTAATTGGAGGCATCTTATATAAACGCTCTTTCACACAGGTAGACGGCAGGCCGTACCTGAGATGCCTCTCCCCCAGGCAAGTTGACTACGCCCTGCAAGAACTCCATGAGGGCATCGGCGGGGCACATTCAGGGTCCTAGAGCTCTAGCCCGAAAAGTGTTGAATTACGGATATTTCTGGCCCACTCTCCTACGAGACGCCGAACGACACGTTCGGCAATGCAGCTCCTGCCAGAAGTACTCCGATATCCGACGCCTACCGCAAGCTTCACTCACTTCCCTATCCAGTCCAATCCCCTTTGCGATGTGGGGGATGGATTTACTAGGGCCGTTCCTGCCAGCGCCCGGCCAGTTCAAATTCCTAGTCGTGGCGATCGACTATTTTTCAAAATGGATAGAGGCCGAGCCCTTGGCCACGATCATCGAAAACAAGGTTGTGTAGTTCTTTTGGAAGAACGTGATCTGCCGATTCGGCATCCCTCGGGTCCTAATAACAGATAACGGAACCCAGTTCACCGGGGCTGCCTTCCGAGCTCTATGCGAAGACCTTGCCATCCAACACCGGTTCTCCTCCATTTCTCATCCCCAGTCGAATGGTCAGGCCGAAAATGCTAACCAACAGCTCCTCTCGGCATCAAGAAGAGATTGGATAAATGTTCCAAAGGCTTGTGGGTCGATCAACTTCCCAACGTGCTATGGAACTACCGTACCACAAAGCGAACCCCCACTGGAGAGAGCCCATTTAATCTCACCTATGCGTCCGAGGCCGTCATCCCCCTAGAAGTCAGAATACCCTCTCCTCGTCTAACAGCTTATGAAGAAGAGCAAAATGCAAGAGAGCTCCGAGCAGAGCTAGACCTGATAGATGAGATTCGAGAAAGAGCTGCCATTCGTCAACAAAACTACCGAAGAAGGATCGAGTTGGCATACAACAAAAGAGTCCGCCCTACGGACCTCAAAGAAGGGGACCTGGTCCTCAGAAAGTTAGCCATCTCGTTCCCAAGTCAGAAGAGCAAATTGGCCCCAAATTGGGAAGGGCCTTACAAGATCGCCAAAGTAGTCCGCCCGGGCACATACAGACTAGAAGATCTCGAAGGCAGGGAGATCCCCAGGACTTAGAATGCCGACCATCTCCTAAAATACAAAGAGAGAGCACCAACGCCTCTCTAAGTATTTTTAAGATGCTGAACCGTTCCTCTCCTGCTACTTGTACTGTTTTTCCTTTATCCTCTTTTGTAAATAACGGCTCGCAACTTTAGAAGCAGCCGACCATTAGTCAATAAAGAAAACTTTTTCATATCTTACTTAAAAAAAATTGTTTACAACTCTTTGCCTTTACTCTTCACTCTATGATGGTTCGGAGTCCAACACTTGGCTCGATTCTACCTCGCAAGTTCGCTTCTAAGCGAGCTAGAAGTAGTTCGCCATTCGGAATTTCTCCCATAGCCGTTGAACTAATCTAACGATGGTCCGGAGTCCAACACTTGGCTCGATTCTACTTTGCAAGTTCGCTTCTAAGCGAGCTAGAAGTAGTTCGCCATTCGGAATTGCTCCCACAACCGTTGAACTACTCTAACGATGGTTCGGAGTCCAACACTTGGCTCGATTCTACTTCGCAAGTTCGCTTCTAAACGAGCTAGAAGTAGTTCGCCATTCGGAATTGCTCCCACAACCGTTGAACTAATCTAACGATGGTTCGGAGTCCAATACTTGGCTCGATTCTACTTCGCAAGTTCGCTTCTAAGCGAGCTAGAAGTAGTTCGTCATTCGGAATTGCTCCCACAACCGTTGAACTACTCTAACAATGGTTCGGAGTCCAACACTTGGCTCGATTCTACTTTGCAAGTTTGCTTCTAAGCAAGCTAGAAGTAGTTTGCCATTCGGAATTGCTCCCACAACCGTTGAACTACTCTAACGATGGTTCGGAGTCCAACACTTGGCTCGATTCTACTTCGCAAGTTCGCTTCTAAGCGAGCTAGAAGTAGTTCGCCATTCGGAATTGCTCCCACAACCGTTGAACTACTCTAACGGTGGTTCGGAGTCCAACACTTGGCTCGATTCTACTTCACAAGTTCGCTTCTAAGCGAGCTAGAAGTAGTTCGCCATTCGGAATTGCTTCCACAACCGTTGAACTACTCTAACGATGGTTCGGAGTCCAACACTTGGCTCGATTCTACTTTGCAAGTTTGCTTCTAAGCAAGCTAGAAGTAGTTTGCCATTCGGAATTGCTCCCACAACCGTTGAACTACTCTAACGATGGTTCGGAGTCCAACACTTGGCTCGATTCTACTTCGCAAGTTCGCTTCTAAGCGAGCTAGAAGTAGTTCGCCATTCGGAATTGCTCCCACAACCGTTGAACTACTCTAACGGTGGTTCGGAGTCCAACACTTGGCTCGATTCTACTTCACAAGTTCGCTTCTAAGCGAGCTAGAAGTAGTTCGCCATTCGGAATTGCTTCCACAACCGTTGAACTACTCTAACGATGGTTCGGAGTCCAACACTTGGATCGATTCTACTTCGCAAGTTCGCTTCTAAGCGAGCTAGAAGTAGTTCGCCATTCGGAATTGTCCCACAACCGTCAAACAAATCGGCCGATGGTTCGATGTCCGACACTTGGCTCGACTATACTTTGCGAGCTCGCTTCTAAGCGAGCTAGAAGTAGCTCGCCAGTTTGCCGACCCCCACACAAGCAAAAGACTAACTCAGGGACCTCGGCCCAACGAACACCGTCACAAACGAAACAACTACACGAAGCTACAAGAAGCACGCGAGTTTGAGAAAGAAATATTATTAATAATTGGGACGCCGTACAAAGCGACTCTTCCATACAACAAAAATTACAAGGCGTTGAAAAGCGAAAGTTACAATGCCGACTTATTACACTTAAGCTAAATACAAAAGTTCCCAAAAACAAGATCTTCAGCGCTTCTGTGGCACCGGGGCGTTCCGCTTCAAAGACACTCGAGGGCGGCGACGTTTATCTCTAGAGCTCGACCCCAATCCGGCAAATTGAGACGTGTCCTCGGCACCGCTCCTAGCAGCCGCTCCGACGGATGCTCCGCTCGACGAAATGGCCACAGCACTTTGCGTGTCCCCCGGACAAGGATGGCCGATACGCTGACGGGTCGCGAGCTCATAAAACGTGATGCCTCGATCACTCTCCGTGCGAGTACACGAAGTGCTCCTGACATTGATTGGCCCTGAGCGCGGCTTCAGGCGAGCGACCTCCGCCTCTAGCTCGGAAATCCGCTCCCTCAGAGAGTCGTCTTTGACATCGACCTCGAAGCGATGGGGTATTGCAGAGTCCGGCACACCAGAGCGACTGGTTATGAGACGGCGAAGATGAGTAACTTCGATGCTCTTGTCAACCGTAGCCCTCTTCAGGGCATCGACCTCTGCCGTCAGCTCATCTTGTTCAGTCATTAGCTTGGCCACCTCGGCCGTCAGTCCCTCTCCCTCCGTCCGAAGCTCCGTCTCTACAGTTTGCAGATGGCGGATCTCAAAAAGCAGATCGTCCCTTTTTGCCGTTATCTTTGACAAATTGTGCCGAATGCACTGAACCCGAAGCCCATTGCTAAAGGCGGTCGGCGAACCTTCGTCCTCTCCTATGGGGGTCATCTCAGCGATCCTACTCTCCAGACGCCGGATCTCGATGTCCCGCCGACCTAGGATGAGTTGAAGATGGTTCCGCTCACTTTCAGCTCGGCGCAGTCCCAACTCGACTTCGTAGAGCCGCTCACGGCACCTCGCCAAACACAGTCTCGTTGCCCCTAAGCCAGTCGGCACGAGCGTTGTCATCCGAGCGAGTGGGCTCGACGGCTTGAGTTACCACCGCAAGCTGAAAAGAAGTCGAGACAAACAACAAAATTTCAAACATTACCGAAGTCCAACACTTGATTGAATTTTCAAGAACTGGTGAGAAAAGGCAGAAAGACACAGAGTCGAACCCAAAAAGATATAATTTCATTCATTTCAAAACAGCGGTGGCCAGTCCGCGATTAGGCATTACAAAAACAAAAAAGAAAGAAAAAGAAGAACAGAAGTAACGGGGTCAAGGCGCGACCTCTTTCCCGGAGCGACGAGAGGGGGTTCGGGGTCGACTTCTCCGAAGGGGGCACCACCGCCAGCGGGGCAACCGTGGTGTTCGGGACCTCGCCGGTGACTTCGACTTCGGTCTCGGGTTCGTCCTCCCCTTCTTCGTCTTCCCCCTCTGATTCGGGGTCGAAGCCCTCAACGTGTCCCGGGAATAGTCTCCATCCCGAGCAGTCCACGTCGGGGTACGTCTCCGTCACCCGGGCGATGGCTTAGGCATAAGCTTTGGCCATGTTTTGGGCGAGGTAACCTTGCGCCTTCGCCAGGGTCACGTCCTCTGCCCCCTTCACTGCTGCGGCCTTCGCCTCCTCAGCCTCGGCCAGTTGCTTGGTTGCCTCCTCCTTCTGACGAAGAAGGTCGCTCTCCAGCTTCGCGACCTGCACCTCGAGGTACTCGACCATCGCCGACTTCGCCTCGAACCCGACCGTGAGTTTGTCGAGCTCGTTCCCCATCCAAGCCGCCTCCTTCCGAGCCTGGTCGGACTCCTGCTTCAGCTCCTTCTCTAGAGCTGCTAACCTCTCGGTGAGGTGTCCGAAGTGGACAACGATCTGCGACAAGGAGAGAAGAACTTAAAGAGTTAGGAAAAATTATGGCCAAAGAAATTCAACGACGGCAAAAATCTAATGCTTACCAAGACGGCCGAACGAGCGATCTCGATGACGTCGTCACCTTCTTGTCCGGCCTCCATGGCGGCCCGGTCCTTCGGCGTAGCGAGGTGCTTGACGGCCTGCATGCTCGCCAAGGAGTTGCCGAGGAATCCATCGTGCTTCCGAACTTGCCAGTCCAGAATATGGATCCTTTTGTGCTCCTCCGTCAGGAGCTCCTCGGCCGCCACTGTCAGCGGCAGCGTCTTCATTCCTAGAGCTGCGGCGATAGGGAACTCGCCGACCCCAGCCGATGCCAAGGTACCTGCACCAACGACAACCGAGCTGTCGAGGGTCTCCACTCCCTCGACCGAGGCCGTCACATGCGGAGCCTTCGGGGTCGGCAACTTGGTGGCCACCCTCTTGCGCTTCTTCGGCACCTTACTGGCGAGGCCTGCCCTCAGAGCTAGCACAGCATCGTAGTCCATCGCCTCTGCATTAAAGACAAAGTTCATTAGCACTGCATTAAAGACAAAACGAAATATGAAAAACAAAGCGTAAAAGAAGCCGCGTACTGGGATCTACGCGGCAGAGCCCTCCCTTGAACAAGATGTCTTCGGTCAGCTCCTTCCAGTTGTACTTCGGCCGGTCGAGAAGTGTCCAGACTGCCTCTTCTTCTTCTGGACGAAGCTTGGGCAGCGCCCTCACCCTTTTCGGCACCCCTTCCACCCAACCGGAGGGGATCGGCCAGGCCTCCTGACTCCGCACTATGAAGAACTTTTCACGCCAGTGCTTGATGGAGTCGGGGCATATGACGAGCCTGCCGCCGTGCCTCGGAGCCAAATAGTATCGGTACTCCGACTTGTTCCCTTGGTGTAGCCGATAGAGTGTCCGAAGCACGTTCAGCTCCGGCTCGATCCCCGCGGCTTGGCAGTGTAGTACGAAGCCGTTTATCACTCTCCATGCGTTCGGCATGAGTTGGATGGGGCTGACCCCGAATCAACTCAGCACAGTGACAGCGAATGGATGGAGAGGTAGCCGAGCCCCTGGCGATGAAGGCGTCGACCGGCCAGCAACACATGGTCACTGGCAGCGGCAAGTTGGCCCTAACCCCGGGACCCGGCAACATGAGCTCGTACTCATCCGGAATTTGGAAACAGTCCTGGATCACTCCCAAGTCCTCTTCGCGAAGGATCGACACCATCTCGTCCGCCTCCGTCGTCTCCCTCGCCGCATTCTCCTCGAAGGACCTCCCCCTCCCATGAACTATGCGCTCGGCGTGCTCCTCCGGAAGCTGCCGAACTCTGTGGAGACCCGTCAGCTGCCCCGGCAATCTGCCGAACTCCCCCATATGCTTCGGATCCTCCACGATCGTATCTTTGTCAAATACCTTCTTGCCCTTGTCTGGCCGATTCGGAGTACGGGCTTCGACAACTTCAAGGGAGGGCTCGGACCAAGAGGTCGATTCGGAGACAGAAGCAAGAGACATAGTTTATGAAATAAACTAAGTATAAGTTACCTTCAAAGATTAGCTGCCGAAAACTTCACCAGAAAACGAACGTCGACCACCGGAAACACTCGCTTAGCACAAAAGATCGCCTGAGCAAAAGAGAAGAGAAGTGAAAAATGAGAGAGGGGGTGAGATTTTATAGAGAGAGGCGCGCAAAACGAGGTTAGTGGGCCTGTACTACCGGCCCATTCGCGCAAAACGACAAAAGTGACCTCAATCGTCGCCTTGTTTATCATGCCCAGCCGTACACCGCATTTATTACTGTCCCATCTGACAGAAGCTCAGAGGTCACAGCATTAAATGAGCATCTCATCCGTCAGAGCTGTCAGAAGATCAGAGGCCATCACATTTAATGACTGCCACGTCTACCAGCTGCACAGAAGCCACCAACTGTGCAGTGCATCCTACGCCAAAAATGCCAAGTCTTGGACCTCGGCACCAGCTGCCGAGCGCTCTTGACACCGACCCCTTTACGGGAAAAATTGGGGTTCGGCACCAGCTACCGAGCGCTCTTGGCACCGACCCTGTTACGGAGGAAAATTGGGGTTCGGCACGAGCTGCCGAGCATTCTTGACACCGACCCCGTTACAGGAAAAAATTGGGCCTCGACACCAGCTGCCGAGCGCTCTTGACACCGACCCCTTTACGGAAAAAATTGGGGTTCGGCACCAGCTGCCGAGCGCTCTTGGCACCGACCCTGTTACGGAGGAAAATTGGGGTTCGGCACCAGCTGCCGAGCGCTCTTGACACCGACCCCTTTACAGGAAAAAATGGGGTTCGGCACCAGCTGCCGAGCGCTCTTGACACCGACCCAGTTACGGGGAAAAATTGGGGTTCGGCACCAACTGCCGAGCGCTCTTGACACCAACCCTGTTACGGGGGAAAAATGGGACCTCGACAACAGCTGCCGAGCGCTCTTGACACGACCCCTTTACGGAAAAAATTCGGGTTCGGCACCAGCTGCCGAGCGCTTTTGGCACCGACCCTGTTACGGAGGAAAATAGGGGTTCGGCACGAGCTGCCGAGCATTCTTGACACTGACCCCGTTACAGGGAAAAAATGGGACCTCGACACCAGCTGCCGAGCGCTCTTGACACCGACCCCGTTACAGGGAAAAAATTGGGGTTCGGCACCAGCTGCCGAGCGCTCTTGGCACCGACCCTATTACGTGGAAAGATTGGACCTCGGACTTCGCCGAACTCCTTCTCAGCACTCACAGCCTAGCCGAGGTCCCTCTCCCCTTCGGAAAGAGGAGCCGAACCACCTACAGACCTCGGCCTCCTGGGCAGCGAGCGCTGGAAGGGGTCGGAAGAATGAAACAAGTACGTAGGCCACACAACGAAGGAAAAAGGCCGAGCCGTCCACCAAGAGATCGCGAAAAAACAATTAAAAATTTGGGAAATTAAGAAAGAACTCCTGGAATGCAATTGTGGAGGAGGGGAAGCATTTTCTAGTCCCCAAACAAACGATTATTGCCAAGAACAATCTTCTAAAACCCCCGAACGACGAATTGACACTTTGCAAGGTTAAAGGGATATTCTTATGGGAACACCACACGACCATGAGAGCTCAGGAGCGACTCAGAGTTCAAATCCAGTTGAAAAATCACCACACAACCTCCTTCAAGATTCAAAGCCTTCCATTTGGGCTCCGATACAGCTCCACTAGCCAGTAAAACAGTAAACCTACTCCTCAAAGGCTGATCAAGCTCAGTCTTTGGGAGTGGGGGGCTCGTGATATGGCTAAAAATGGGATTTAATCGGAACCATCCAAATCAGGCACGAATCTTGATGTCCAGGGGTAAAACGGTAATTTCACCTACCAATGGGTCTGAAATGGGTATTGGTTCTCCTTCTGGGAAACCCACTAACCCACGAACGGATCCACCTCAACTGGGTGCGGGTTTCAACCCGCAATAAACCCAATCCAGAGGGATAGAATTAGGGTTTCTGATTAAATCCTAATCAACGGCCCTGATTCATGCCTATCCTTTCACTAGGAATTAGGGATTACATTCCTAATCTGTTTACACGGAGAATATTCCTTATCAGATCACGGGGATTACATTCCTAATCCAGTCCCTAATACGCCTATAAATACCCCCCATCCATCTCCATTAAGAGGTAATCAAACTTTCTCCAGTTTTCACGCTCTTTCATAATCTTACTTGATTACTGACTTGAGCGTCGGAGGGTGCGTCGCCGGGAACAACCCCGGTGTCTCGCACTTTTTGCAGGTGTGCAGCAAGAGTCATCGTCAAACTCCGACGGAATAGGTATACAGGTTTGCTATTCAGTTTCCCTAAGAATCCACAAATACTATCTGTTTGCCCCCACACCAGATTTAGCGGCAACAGACGGTTTGAACCAAAAATGATGTTCATTACCCCAACATATCTGCATAATAAACCTTACTATTAGCTTACTATTACCATGTATGATTTTTTTTTCGACACCTACTCAATTAAATCCTCATTTCTATTCTAGAATACTAATAGGAATTTTAGTAAAAAATTCGTCAGAGTTTCCCCTAAAATATTAGCCCTTTTACAGCAATTCCTTACGAAATTCTGCTAATAATTAAAAATATCACATCACAGGCAGTTAATATCAGTCCTCCCCAGGCCAATCTAAGCAACATCACACAGGCATCATATATATAAGGCTCTGTGGGAAAAAAATCTTCATATGATGCAAGATACAAAATAAAAACCAAGATTTCGTTTGAAAACATAATAGATTTTTAGAAAAGCCTTTGAAAAACCACACATAGAACCCAATACTCCACAACTTTGTGGGTACGGGTTTTAACATACTATATCCCATACATACTTTACTTACATAAATATTACACAGATTTTCTCTCTCTCTCATTCTACATAACTTAAGTTAACAAAATATAAAACTAATAACTCATCCACCAACCATATTACCGAAGAAAGTAAAACTAACAAAATTTCTAATGTAAGTGGACAATTATAAGCTTCACTTATTGTTTTTTTCCTAACTATTTTTTTCAAGTCAACATCAACCTGTAAGGTATGAAAGTAAACATTATAATGTGAAGAACATAAAAGAAAGAATTTTTTGATCTAATATGAAAGAGTTGTAGATGTCATAAAAAAAAGAGAAACTTACATGGCCATATATAGTGATGTTATCCATTGCTGTTGTTTAATTCTGATGAAGGACTTGATCTATATATAAAGCAGGGGAAATATATGATGATTAACTTTGATATTTTAATTACTTTAACAAACTAATCAATTACTTACATTAGCTAAAAATTTACACAGAGTTTGGATAGCTAGTAGATGACCAAGTTTTAAGCTAAACCAATCAATTACTTACATTAGCACATTTATTAAAGATTAAGACATTGGAGTTTAACTATATTCAACAACATAATGTCACTCTAGTTATGTAGTGAAATCGGCATAATTTTCGAATGATCTTCATCAGAAATGAACACAAACTCTCAGTCTCAGATATTATACCTGTAATTAAAATTTCTTTAACTTGCAATTAAAATACCTTTTAACTTGCAATTATTGGATAACCAGTACATCAATTATTCATGTTAATCACAATTTCTTTAACTTACAATTTAAATTCCAGCATCACTTCAATTCCACTATATTTTTTTGGATTCTCATACAACATTTGCACTGCAAATTTGATTAGACTGGTTTAGAATCTCAGCTTCTGATGTTTGATAAGATCCTTCCATTTAGCTGCACTTAGATGGCAGATTGGCAGATTGGCTATTCTTTCACCAATATGATCTCTTTAACAAATAACATGCACTATAAAGTGACCTCTTCTTAACTATATCGACTAAGTTTGATCATAACTAAAGGCATAGGATTCATAATTTTTGGTTGAATATGAACCTGCTATCAGTATGGACATAAACTTCTGTATAGAACTTCTATATTCAACTTCTACAACATAATTATTTCAAATCTAACTCATCGCAGTGCATTGTTGAACATCTAACTCATCTTCTATATTCAACTTATGTATTCAACTAATCAACTTCTATATTCAACTTCTATGTAATAAATCTAACTCATCACATATTCTACAATTATTTGAAATGTTACTGAACAGTGCACTTCTGATGATAATCGAACTCATCACAGACAAAGAAAGTATGAATCAACTTCTACAAAGTATTACGAAAAGATTGTACAAAATAGTGGACTGGTGAACAACCTACTAACTTGATCTCCAAATCTAACTCATCAACATTCAACTAATCAAATTCAAAATCATGAAACAACATACCTCAGAATCATGCGAGTATGCGACTTCATGAAATCATGAATCCTCCCTCACCGAAATCAATGGCAGAAACACCTATAAATTTTGAAATGATCAAAACTTTATCATCCAAGATTAAACTTTAGCTAGAGACTAAAACTTAAAATTGCTTTAGAGAGATTAAACTATAAAAGCGAAGATTATTTCAGATTAGTCTAACCTTTGTATCCTAAGTTATGAAGCTAGAAATAATCTGAAATGAAAGCTAGAAACATTTCATATTATTGTTAATTACATTGTGTTCTTGTTAAATAGGAGACACACCCTGACAGATTGTTAATTATACATGTTAAACCCTCATCTACAATGAACTTTTTTGGCAATTACGCATGCTAATTACACATGCTAAACCCTCATCAATTACATATGCTAATTACACATGCCCTTTTAGATATGGCAATTTTTAGGTTTTCATATACAGGCAAACCTAGACTCAAACTAATACTCTTTCTCAAACAAAAATAGACCTCAAAATTGAGAGATTCATCTCAAACATTCGTCTCAAAGTTTTAACAGAAAGAGAGAGATAGAACAAAGAGATTGATCTCAAAATTCATCTCAAAAATTAGATTTAACTGCATAATCACAAATGTCAACCACTAAACTAACTGACAGAGCATAAATGATTACAACTGCAGTGCAGCTATTGCACAGGAAAAACCTAGAAGACAATACAATCCAAAAAATCCTACATCATAACCATCATGTCTCCACCTCATTCACTAATATGATTGAAAGGAACCAATAATAAAAGTCCCTATCAAGCAGGTTGAGAGGGTTTATAATAAAAGTCTAGGTTTATATATAAAAAAAATCATGTTCATCTCTATAACTAAATAAATATTCAATTGTCTAAGAGTAAGTTTTTGGAAGGCATATTTCTCATGAAGTTTTCCTATATATGAAAGAAACTAATAAACAATCGGTTTTTTAGCAAATGTATATATATACACACACCAAAAGGAAAAACTTCATGATTTCAAGCGGATTCAGTTATGGGTTAAAATTCATGTTTTATGGTTTTGATCAAGCAGTTTTTTGAGGTCGTAACGATCTTAATTGATTTCAGACAGGTTTAAACCGCCAAAAATTTTCCTTTCTCAGGCCGAGTATGTTAGATTCGATAGTGAGGCCTCTCGCTAATTTTAAACAGCATACATTAAGTAAAATAGTATGAGCTTCAGTTTTTGTTTTTTTTTACCTAAAGTTTTTCACTGTAGATATTTATCAAAGTGTACTCACTATTAACAAAGAAGTCGTTAAGTCTAACATATATTATTTGATTTATGAGCTTCAACTTTCTTAAAAGGCACTTTAGCAACTTGAAAGGGTAAAGACTTTCCAACCCTTACGCGAGCTTTGAAATAGCCATCTTACAATCACTTAGTGCTTCTCTCATTCTCCTAAGAGACATCCATGCAGCTGCATGATTGTTGTAGCATAGTGTCAGTGGCTGAATGCAATGGCTGAATGCAGCTACCAGGAATATCCTTCAGAGAGACAGAATTAATTCCACGACTATAATAATCCTTCGCTTTAGACAGATTTCCATCTGCATATGCTTGGTTACCCCTGATCAAAAGTTCAAATTCCAAATGACTCATCATAAAGTAGTAACGAAGTATGCAATAAGTTTTCAAGAATTAGGTCTTATTGCACATAATTTGAAGCACCACGGAAAAAAGAAGATTTAAAGGTGCACCTGTATTGCCACTTCTCACAAGCTTCTTGTGTTGAAATATTAGAAGTAGTTGAACCTGTGGGCTCTTTTGTTACCCAAGATTCTCTACTTTCACCAGTTTTACTTTCATTTGCACTTTGCAGAATAGGAGTGCTTTTCTGCCTTAATAAATCGAGAAGCCCAGAAGTGCTCATTTATGGATTCAAATCGGGTAATGGAGAGGTTAAGGGAACTCTGGCATTAGGAGTGGAGACAGATGAATTTTGAGCCGATTTTGACCTACTTCTTCTTCTATAACTATGCTGAGATGCTGAAACTTTACTCTGATTAAACATTGATGTGCTAAAGATGAATTTAGATTCACCTAAATCTTCTAAGCTAGAAGAAAAGGTAAATCCACCTCCACCTTCAATACCTTGCCTCTCAAGATTTGAACTAAAGAACCCAGTTTCAGGTTCCATGGGAGCAACTCTTACCTTGCTATTAAGGCCCACATTCTCATATTTAGAGACATCACTGTCTTTCTCAAACTCAGAAATTTGTTCATCCGCATAAACAGAGTCAACACTTGAATTTCTCTTGCCATCTTCATTGGCATCATTGGAACCAAAAAGGATGGAATCAACAGATGCTACTGATGGTTCTCTTGAACAATGATTGGCAACATAATCCTCACGATAAGGAGAATAATCCATTGGTGAGTATGCACCATCCAAACCTACTTCAGGATTCTCATTTGTTTCATTTTCCACATTAACAAACTATTTGGGAAAGACTTGGTGAAGCATCAAACCCATAGAATCCCAAAAAAATTAAAAATCAGCCACAAAGTCTACCAAAAATAAAAAAAAACTTCCCAAAACTATTCACAACCAACCGACCAAATCAAAACAAAAACAAAAACCAACCCAAATTAGCGCAGTGTGCTAGCACTACTGATCGAAATGCAGCTCTTCATCAACCTAAACCTAATCCAGCACCCCGCCTCACTCTCCTCCTCCTCTCTAATCTCCCCCTTCCTTTATCAACCTAAATGTGTTTTGTGAGTATCAATTAGATACAAAATTAGATGAAAAATGGAGTTGAACTTATTAGATGCAAAATTAGATGCAAACAGTATCAATTTCGGGATTAGTATCAATTAATAAACAATACCAATTTCAAAATAGTATCAAAATGGAGTTGAACTTACAGTGGGGGTTGGGTTGTCGGAGCTTCGAGTGCGGGTTTCGCTGAGGTGGAGGTCTGGTTGACGGAGCTGACAGAGCTTCGAAGGAGGTGGAGGTTCGAGTGCGGGTTTCGATGAGGCAAGGCTGACGGGTTTCGATGAAGTGGGATTTCTGGAAGAGAGAGAGATAAACAGAGAGAGGGAAAGGAGGGATGGGTTCTGAGTTAGGGAACAGAGAGAGAGCGGGGGAAGAGAGAGGGAGAAAGATAATGTGAGAAGTGGTAGGGGGGTCTGAGTTGAGAGAGAGAGAGAGAATTGGTTTTGGGGTTTAAAATTTTGTATTTGAAATTTTGGGCGGGAAAATATGGTTTGTGAGAATCAATCTGGGCTATTGGTTTTAGAGGAGATTGAATGAGATCCACTTGATAGATTTCTTTGTAATTTATTATATAGATCCATTGACTATGTTTCACTTTATTTTTCTTCCAATTGCGTTGTCTTCCAAACTATTTCACAATTAATAACTTAATTTGTATTTTCCTTTTCATCTAATACTTTATCTAATATTATTTTTGTATGAAAATTTCTTTCAATCTATACTATCTTTTACGATCATGTTTCTTTTTCTTCTATTTTTCTAGTTTTCTTGTTTAGTTCTTATAAATTTTTATGCTCATAGTACCTCGTTTAATTTTGCTTGGTTTTTCCACGCTACATATTTTTATACTACATTAAATTTCTTAAACGACTGCAGTTTTTCCATATACAATAATGATATTTTCCTTGGTGTGTATAAAATACAATATTTACCCTAGTAAGTTTTGAGAACAAAACTGTTCTTAGAGGAGGGGGGTGGGGGGGGGGGGGGGGGGGGGGGATGGAGCACCCTGCAAAAATGAGTTATGACAATTTTGACCTCGTGTATTATGCACATGTATTTTGTACTCTTACGGGTAATATCTGTAATGTATTTTAGTATAAATATCATATGTGTTTTATATCCCGATTATTTGTATGTTTTTCGCTATCTCAAAAATCATTTTTATCCTATTTTAGGCCAACTCGAATATTAATTTTTAATCTTTGTATTTTTACGTGCATTGTACGTGTTATCGATGCACGTGTCGATTTCGTATATTTTCCGTCACGTGAAATATCCGTAACATTTCTAAATATAAATATTTTGTATTTTGACTGTTTTCGTTCTCCCAAATTATTTTAATATTTTTGTGCATCGCACGTAAAATTTTATATTCATTTTAATTCTAAATTTTTTAAGAAGTAATGTACATTTTTCTTCTCACCTTATTTATTACACTTTGTATTAATTATTTTTTTATATAAAAACCTATGGACCCAAAATTGTTTTTAAAGCCCACAAAATTTATTGAAATAAAAACCTACACACAACTTGTCATGTAGGATACCCAAATTTTATTCAAAAATAATAATAATAAAGTATTAAATAAGTGGTGTACACAAAGCACGTGCACGTGCACACCAAGAATGGGTGGCTGCTTAGATGGGAGGAAGAATATTTTTTGAATAAATTAGTGGCTAAGGTGGGAGTGGGAGTAATGGGTAGTGGGTGGTTAGTAGACTAATCCAGTTATATAAACCCATTTCTCTGTGTTTGGCCCAGCTTAAAATTAGCTTTTCTTCTCCTTTAAAAGGATAAGCTGGGCCAAACAAATACCCATGAAAAGCTCTACAGAAGGAAAAGTAGCTTAATTTAAATGAAAAAAAGGAGGTTTGATAGAAGCCCTCCAGAGCAACTTCTGGTTTCTCCTTTTTTCTTTTTTTTACGTTTCCCTTTTTTTTCAACGCCCCCATCGCCCCCTCATAATCCCCCTCCACCACCTTCGAGGACTCCAGCTGGGCGTTGAAATTCGCGCCCCACATGGTCATCACGTCCTCGTCATCGATGAACCCGTCGAAGGTTTCTAGAAGGTTGAGGGCTTTGAAGAGGATGTTGTGGGCCCGCTCGAGGTGGGACTTGGCGTGGGTGAGGTTGTGGGTGTGGGTGAGGAGGAGGTCAGAGAGGCGGAGGTGGGTGCAGATTTCGAAGAGGGGGGGAGGGAGAGTTTTGATTGGAGGAGGGAGTCGAGGAGATACCCATGAAATTTTTTTATACTTCCAAATCGACTTTCCAAAAAGCTTCAGCTTTTAATTTCAAAGCTCTACTTTCTGGCTTCTCCTTCTGAAGTAGCTTTAAAGCCCAAAAAAAGCTAGGCCTTTAACAAAAAAAACTGAGTTATGACAATTTTGACCTCGTGTGTTACGCATGTGTATTTTGTACTCTTACGGGTAATATCTGTAACGTATTTTAGTATAAATATCATATGTGTTTTATATTTCGATTATTTGTATGTTTTCCGCTATCTCAAAAATCATTTTTATCCTATTTTAGGCCAACTCTAATATTAATTTTTAATCTTTGTGTTTTTACGTGCATTGCACGTGTTATCGATGCACGTGTCGATTTTGTATATTTTCCGTTACGTGAAATATTCATAAGAATTCTAAATATACATATTTTGTATTTTGACTGTTTTCGTTCTCCCAAATTATTTTAATATTTTTAGTGCATCGCACGTAAAATTTTATATTCATTTTAATTCTAAATTTTTTAAGAAGTAATGTACGTTTCTCTTCTCACCTTATTTATTACACTTTGTATTAATTATTTTTTTATATAAAAACCTATGGACCCAAAAAAAAATTAAAAGCCCACAAAATTTATTTAAATAAAAACCTACACACAACTTGTCATGTAGGATACCCAATTTTTATTCAAAAATAATAATAATAAAGTATTAAATAAGTGGTGTACACAAAGCACGTGCATGTGCACACCAAGAATGGGCGGCTGCTTAGATGGGAGGGAGAATATTTTTTGAATAAATTAGTGGCTAAGGTGGGAGTGGGAGTAATGGGTAGTGGGTGGTTAGTAGACTAATCCAGTTATATAAACCCATTTCTCTATGTTTGGCCCAGCTTAAAATTAGCTTTTCTTCTCCTTTAAAAGGATAAGCTGGGCCAAACAGATACCCATGAAAAGCTCTACAGAAGGAAAAGTAGCTTAATTTTAATGAAAAAAAGGAGGTTTGATAGAAGCCCTCCAGAGCAACTTCTGGTTTCTCCTTTTTTCTTTTTTTTATGTTTCCCTTTTTTTCAACGCCCCCATCGCCCCCTAATAATCCCCCTCCACCGCCTTCGAGGACTCCAGCTGGGCGTTGAAATTCGCGCCCCACATGGTCATCACGTCCTCGTCATCGATGAACCCGTCGAAGGTTTCTAGAAGGTTGAGGGCTTTGAAGAGGATGTTGTGGGCCCGCTCGAGGTGGGACTTGGCGTGGGTGAGGTTGTGGGTGTGGGTGAGGAGGAGGTCGGAGAGGCGAAGGTGGGTGCAGATTTCGAAGAGGGGGAGGAGGGAGAGTTTTGATTGGAGGAGGGAATCGAGGAGATACCCATGAAATTTTTTTATACTTCCAAATCGACTTTCCAAAAAGCTTCAGCTTTTAATTTCAAAGCTCTACTTTCTGGCTTCTCCTTCTGAAGTAGCTTTAAAGCCCAAAAAAAACTAGGTCAAACACAACCAAGCCATTTAATTAACAAAAAAAAATGAGTTATGACAATTTTGACATCGTGTGCTACACATGTGTATTTTGTACTCTTACGGGTAATATCTGTAACGTATTTTAGTATAAATATCATATGTATTTTATATCCCGATTATTTGTATGTTTTCCTCTAAAAATTCATTTTTATCCTATTTTAGGCCAACTTGAATATTAATTTTTAATCTTTGTGTTTTTACGTGCATTGCACGTGTTATCGATGTACGTGTCGATTTCGTATATTTTCCGTTACATGAAATATCCGTAACATTTCTAAACATACATATTTTGTATTTTGATTGTTTTCGGTCTTCCAAATTATTTTAATATTTTTTGTGCATCGCACGTAAAATTTTATATGCATTTTAATTCTAATTTTTTTAAGAAGTAATGTACTTTTTTCTTCTCACCTTATTTATTACACTTTGTATTAATTATTTTTTTATATAAAAACCTATGGACCCAAAATTGTTTTTAAAGCCCACAAAATTTATTGAAATAAAAACCTACACACAACTTGTCATGTAGGATACCCAATTTTTATTCAAAAATAATAATAATAAAGTATTACATAAGTGGTGTACACAAAGCACATGCACGTGCACACCAAGAATGGCCGGCTGCTTAGATGGGAGGGAGAATAATTTTTGAATAAATTAGTGGCTAAGGTGGGAGTGGGAGTAATGGGTAGTGGGTGGTTAGTCGACTAATCCAGTTATATAAACCCCTTTCTCCAAGCCATTTCATTAAAAAAAAAACAAAAAAACAAAAAACAAAAAAAAACAAACAAACAAAAAATAGGCAGAGCATTGCGGAGCCCTTTTCTATGTATTTTGATGGTGGCCTTTTTTGGGTGATTTTGTTGGATTTTTGAAGGCTTTTACTAGGACTTTCTACTTTAATAGGTGGGTGTCTCTACCTCCTTTCTAATTTGTGTTTTAAATTCATGATTAGGAGATTCATGTTACAATTTTAGATGTGATTGATTTGTTTTATTTCTAATGCTTTTTATGTGATGCATATTGTATGGACATCTAGAAATCTAGAGAAAGATTAATTGTGAAAAAAAGCATGTTAAATAGAAATTTATGATGTAGAATAAATGTGTAGTTAAATCTTTAGTTGTGTTAATTATTATATGTGATGACATGCGAATTTTTAATCTAGTATAAGTAGATTTTATAGACAAATTGTGAAAGAAAATTGAATTGTGCTAGATTTGAATCAATTATAAAAACTTCGGAGGAAATTCTCATCATGTTAATTGTCATTGAAAAGAGAAGAAAATATATGTACGTGTTGTAAAGTGGTATTTATAATTTAATAAGGACATATGGTATATGAATGTTCTTAAAATTGTTATCTACATTTCAATTTGTGTAGAATCACTTTGTTACATGAAAAAACAGTGGGAATTCGTTACTGGAGTTTTTTAAATTGTGTTATATAAACAAATAAATTTAATATATTTAATAGAAATTGATTTGGATGTATATATTTTTTAAATGGAGGAATAAACTGGGAGTTGGTTGATAAAGAATTTAACTCCTATATAGATAGAAGTGATGTTTGGGCTTTGTGTCTAGCACACGCGCGCTGCGCTCACGCGCTGCCACGTGGCACTGGGGGGTCTCTGTGGACATGGGTTTGAGTGGGGTTGGCTCTGTTTATTTACAAACTTTTTTTTAGGGTTAGAACACTGGGTATTTGGGTACTTAAAGAATCAGTGCGCTTTTTGACTGAGAACTGAATTGGCTCATTGGCTAAGCGCTTGGGTCACTGTCTGCTAGCAATGGTTCGATCCATAGCGGGGCAGTTGAGTTTAAAAACAATTTTTTTTGAAATTTGGGTATATTTTAATGGCAAAATTCATGAAAAAATCATAAAACATTATTAGAATAATTTGGAGTTATTTTACACTATTCTGAAGATATCATTTTGAATTTAATGAGTAAATTTTGTATATTGGTCGAGTTAGAGTTTATTTTAAAACAAGGAAGACACATGAAATATTGGAAATATTAAGAGTTGAATTACAGTGAAATTAAAGCTAAATTTTGAATTGGAAATTAAAAAAAAGTTATGATGATTTTTAAAGAAGTTTGGTACTAAAAATAATGATTGAATTAAAGGAATGAGTTTTGATTGAAATATAGATTATTGTGGAAAGAGCTATAAAGGTTTGAAAATGATTTATTTTGAAGAAGTGAGTTTCGAAAAAACTTTGGGATGTGATTAGTTGATTGATCAATTAAAGAGTATTGTTTATGAGAAATTTGATTTCGAAATTGATATAGAATGTGAATATAAGAGATAAAATGTTTGGATAAAAGATTGAATAAAAGAAGTTTAATGAATGAAAGAATTGGAACGAAATTGAGAATATGAATAAATGATATTGAGAACATGAGTAGTAAGGGTATGCGTACCCAAGTTGTTGAACATGAAAAGATATTGATTCTAGAGGCTTAGTGAGACCCAGGTACCGGCAAGTTAAGAAAATGATTAATGGATGTGAGAATTGGCTATATGGGCTATTGTTCCTAGTATTTTATTTAAAGTCCGGTAAGAGGGTAAGCTAGCTCTAGGTGGTATTATTTCATTGATGTTTCAAATTAAGGATAAAAGAACTAAGAGAAGATGTAATAGAACTTGGGCAAACGTAAGTGGGGTGTCTTTGTATAGTCTGACGGTGGATTCCTGAACTATAGACCTAGTCAGACGGTGGATTCCTAGACTGTGGTTGCTTGTGGGGTAAGACGATCCTCAATTTAATTCGGGACTATGATTAGTTTGACGGTGGATTCCAGGACAATGAATAGTCGGTGGATGGGAGGTAGTTCACCATGATATATGTATATACCGAGGTCGGAGGGGCACTTACGGAATGTTCACACGACGAGGACTTTCGTATAACTTAACGGTGGATTCCAGGGCTGGGGTCCGTACTCGTGGGATGTCTAAAACTTGTTTCTGTTACCGATTAGTTGTCATGGCGAGGGATTAAACCCTTTAATGTGGAGTACGTAGGTGCTTTCCCTCGGATGTAGTATGGGATGCATTGAATCCGAACAAGTATGAATTGGTGTTATCTTAGCGTAAACACCTGCATTAGGCATTAAGGCATTTGCATACACCGACATGTTTAGGATAGTCACTTTTTACACATTATGATGTATTCAAGTTTGTGGTTGCTAAAGTAAGTGAGTCGCTATATTATGGATAGCGAGGATCACCATGTATAGTATTGCGTCAGTTGTATGTAACTGGCGTGCCCACAGTGTTCAATGCAGGGCTTGGATTTGGCAAAGACTTAAAGATGAAATTGAAGCTAAAGGCTATTTTAAATGTTGATGTTTAGATTATAAATGTGTTATATTGTAATCTTTATTATTCCACTGCGTTGATGTAAAATGAACTGTGTTGTACAAAGAAAAGATTTTAAATTCCTTCTAAAATTGTACGAAATGAAGTAAAGATCCTGTTGTGCTACGAATTATCGTATTTTGGAATTCAGGACGTTACAGACTAGCACACAGAATCTTTTACTTCAATTCGTACAAATTTACAAGGAATTTAAAACTTTTTCATTGCACCTTGTTTGTTACAAAATACACAACGAAAGTTACAACAAAAATATACTACTTTAATATTCAACAACTTTAATCTAGAAGTAATCATCAGTATCAATTCATCTTTATGCCTTTTGCTAATTCAAGTCCTGCACTGGAATAATGTAGGCACGTCAGTTGCATACAACTGACACAATGCTATAATACAGTGATTCTTCTACTTTAGCAAACACAAACTTGAATACAAACAGGAAAAGTGACTACCCTAGTAGTTTTAGTGTATGATATGACTTAATGCCTAATGCAGATGTTTACACTACGATGACACTAATGCATACTTGTTCGGATTCTATGCATCTCATACTACATAGGTCCGAGGACAAGCCCTTACGTACTCCTCAATATAGGGTTTAATCCCGTGCCATGTATAACCTACTACGGTAACAAAAGCAAGGTTTAGACATTCCACAAGTACAGATTCCAGTCCTGGAGTCCACCGTCAAACTATACAGAATCCTCGTCGTGCGAACATTCCACAAATGCCCCTCTAGCCCTGGTATATGCATATACATTGGAGATCGGCCTCCTATCTGCCCGACTATTCATGATCCTGGAGTCCACCATCAAATCAATCATAGTCTCAGTTTTAATTAAGGCTCGTCTCACATCGGAAGCAACCACAGTACCGGAGTCCACCATCAAACTGGGTCTATAGTCCTGGAGTCCACCGTCATACTATGTACGTTTGCCCAAGTTTCATCACATCTTCTCCTAGTGTCTATCCTTATGTTTAATTTATAACATCACAACCTAGAGCAAGCTTACCCTACCGGACATAAATCAACACACGAGAACATTAGCCTGCACTGGCTACTTCTCAAATTTCTTTATTCATAAACTGCCGGTTACTACGGGTCTCGCTCAGCCATTAGATTCCAACAACCATCTTAAATATAGAGATTACTTAGGTTACATCTAACCTCATCACAAATATTCCATTCTTTATTCATCTGGTTTTCTTTAACCATTTTCTTTATGTTTATAGATTATGAAGTATTCAACTTCTTATAGCAACATTCGATAATAATTTTTCAAATCAAATTCTTCTAATCAATTTATTGGTTAACAAACCAAACTATTCACTTTAACAATTTTCAATGCTCTTTCAATTAGTAGAACCTTTTTCATGCTCTTTTAGTTAATAAAACCTTTTCATACCTTCCTACACTTCAAATATATTTCATAATACCAAATTATAGATTAAATCAACTAGAAAAATTCCGTATTTTCATACCACCAGTTCGTTATAAAAACATTAACTATTCACTGAATACAAATAGATTAATTTCCATGTAATTCTGCATAATGAGTTTTAAATTGCATTTCTATCCTCAACTCTTAAATCTTTTCTTTCATGTGCAATTCTCTTTAATTTTTAATTCAAAATCCATTTATTGCCCTTTTTAATGTGAATACAACTTTAAATTCTCCAAATATATTTTAGAATAATGTGGAATTAATTTCTAGGTTTCCAATAATATTATAAAATATTTCTTTGAAATGTTCCAAATTTTAAAACTTGAGAAAATCATAAAAATAAAAATAAAAATCGAAAAGTAAACTACCGGATTCGAACGCAGGACCAACAAGCAAGCCAATAGTCGCCCAAACCAGTGAGCCAACTCACAGTTTGCGACATAAACCGCTTTGAGTCCCTTTTGTACTCCCGAAATGTTAATCTATTAATTTTCAAAATTTTCAAAAGAGGCAGAGCCCCCCCCCCCCCCCCCCAACCCCGCGCTTCGAACCCGCGACCAAGAAACCCCACATGCGCGACACATGGCAGCGCCCAATGGGCTAGCGTCTGCGCTAGCCACAAGTGCCCAGGTGCTCAACTGATAGTATATGGGTTCAAAATCTTTTAACTTAACTCTCTGTTTTCTTCTCATTTTAATTTGTTCATCTATTTTGATTTCTATTGTTTTCCATCATAATTAATACTACTAAATTACATTTCTAAACTTGCAAAAATGTTTTTCCTTAATTTTATCAATAGTGGCATGAAGTTGTTCACAAATTAACTTAAATAGTCACTTTAGAAATCTTATACTCATATGCTTAAATTTGTAAAATTGACTACTCTTTATAACAAACTAGCTGTCACGCCCCACTTCCCAAAATACGGAATACGAGTACATAACATAGGCCTAGCCAATGATGTAAACACCATCATAAGCTGTACCAGACTAACTCAACAATATGAAAGAACAATCACATCCACGCAAGAAGATATAATCACATAAACAAAGATCAACTTCAATAATAAATGAAATAATCCAAATAATAATTTCCAACATCTGGGATAAAAACAAACTCCGGGACATAAAGCTCAAAAACAAAGTATAATATCAAGACAATGTTCAAAGAAATAAATCTAGCAATAAATTAATTCAAGCAATCTAATCTTGGACTCCATCTTCTAGAATCGTTGCTCACCAATTCCTTCTGGTATTGTTACTCCAGTACCTGTAAAGTCTTGATCTAAAAAGAAAGAAAATAATGTACTTAGAGCAAGTCATGGACAGCAAGTAGAGGAAAACAGAGAGTAATGGGAACATGGTATATCAAAAAAAAGGGACGGGATCAAAGTCAACAGCAAAGGCAAGGAATGGCAATAATGTCAAGGGTCTATGTTTAATCATGCATTTAATTAATAATTCCAATTCAAGTTCAATATTGGTGACAGTAAACGGGATCAAGCATGAAATGTCAAATGCAGGTTATTAATCATTTTATTAATCCTATCGAGTGTACGTACTACTGCGTCCCATTCCAAAGGTTCGGCGCAAGCACACAGTGTACACTTTAGACTGAAGGTGAATTCATGCTTGGTGTACTCGGTCCAGTAATCAGTGTTTAATGTTCAATGAAAGTAATTATGAAGCAGTAGGGCCCGACCGAGTACAGATTCTGATTGTTTACTACCAAGTCATCCCATAATACCCCGGTTTGTTATCATTTTATTTCATCCTATGTGAGCATGCAAGAAGGTGCCAATGTTGTATGATGCTAGGTGTGACTAATTCTACTCGTTATAGACAAATCAAGAAGCAAGCATATTAAATTAATACGAACCACACAATCTGGACAGCATGACATTGCTGTACAAAAATACAGATTACCGCTACTACAGAAAAGCAAAACTAGATCCGTTAGAAATTCTAGAAATTAGACTCTCTCTCGGTTCCAGCAAATATATATATGACATATAAAAGTTACAGAAACTAGGGTGAAAATCCTATTCTTTTCAGATTTTATGTTCAGGTAGCAAGTTGTAAATTGTGTTCACCTATATGTTTTAGGTCAAAAAACTCATCAATTAAATCTACAAAAATTCAGGGTGGTTCCTACACATGTCTAGTCTCAGCCAAATTTATTTCATATTTTTATTTTACTGTTAACATGTTCAATTTAATTATGAAACTGAAAGATAAGCATGAATTTGTGAATATGAAAATTCAGACACAGTTGTACTAAAATACTGATATCTAACAGATTATAACTCAGAATTCAGATCTGTTAAAAGTTCTGAAAATAAATTCATGGGTCTATAATTCATGTTTCGAAAGTTATTTCAAATTACAACAGCAACTTGGTCGAAAATCTGATACAAAAAGGAACAACTAGCAGTCCAGAATTTATTTTGATATGAATAGGCAACAATTTAATAATACAACCATATAGTTCATGCTATAATCAAAGTGATGTTAAAAGTTTAACGTGCATAATTCCAGTTTTAAGATGCAATTTCACAGGCATGGTAATCAATTTATTAAATCAAATTCAATCTAATATATGCAATTCATCAAACAAGTCTATCACATGGATCTAGTTATTTTTCATGTAAATGTGCATATGCAAGATTCAAGAGGGACTAGGTTTTAGATCAAAGATGTAGGCACGATGTTAAGAATATATCGGGTTAGCTTGTGTAAACCCTCAATAAACTTAACAGAATTTCAAATAGCAATATGATAAAAAGATTTGGATTTACTTGCAGTGATCAAAGAATCTTGAACAAAACAAATAACTAGTTCAAGAAGAGACTTGCCTTTTATATGAGAAATTCAAATATTAGGAATAATAGGATGAGAATCTCGGGCAACGAATCCACAAACACGGAAACAAGCAAGCACATGCGAGCTACGTGTAAGTGCCTACACAGCAAAACCAGCACCTAAACAGCAAATACCGAACATGGGATCGGGATCTCTCCTTCATAAAACACCAAACACTGGTCTCTTCCACACACCAAACAGCAAAATCCCAACTCCTACCTCTGAAAGCCAAACAGCGGAGAGAGGGAGGTCGCAGTAGGGGATCAACGGCGATTGCGGCGGTGACTGCGACACCCACGGCGAGGGCGGTGCTCGGGGTGACTGGCAGCGGCACCGCGGTCGAGGAGCGACGCAGTGGCAACCAAGGGACGACGGCTTCGACGTGCTCCGTTTCTTGATGAAACAGAGGAGGAGACGGAGAGGGGTGTTCGGGGCTCTGGACGACGACGAGGGCGAGGGGGGGCCTTCAGTGGTTGCGGGGGATAGCAGAGAGGGATCGAGGTGGTCGACGAGGCGATGGCGGCGAGATGGATGGGTGCAGGCGATGGGTGTTGGGAAGGCGACGGGGATAGGGGTAGCGGGATGGTGGTGAGAGTGGAGCAAGGGTGACGGTGGGATGATGCTAGGGTGATGGAGGCGAGGGTGGTCGGAGAGGCGACGGGAGGAGAACGGGGTAAGGGCTTGGGCGGTTTGGGTTTGAAACGAAAAGAAACAGAGAGATGGGGAAGAGGGTGAGCGGCGGGATGTAGAGAGAGAGGGGGGATTAATTAAATTAGGGTTCAATAATAGAGGTATTTATAGGGTAATTAAGAAGTTGGGATTTTGGGTTGCGGGTTAATGGGTTTAGGGTACAGGTTTAGGCTCCAAAAAGAGAAAAACACATAGAAATTAAAGAGATGAACATATAGCGGAACAATTCAAACTCAAAATACGAAGAGCAAAGATTTGCAATGAACCAAAAATAGCAGAATTCAAGCCAAAAAGTATGGAACGATCAAAAGAGAATAAAGGAACCCAAGAAAAGCAAAAATTTATTATAAAAAGGAATTCAATACAATAAGCAAGAAAGAAAATAAAAGTACAATAAATCCAAAAAAATAGAAAAATAGGGGTTACACTAGCATTAATATATTTATTTTCTTTTAGCCATTATTCTTAGTTTATGAAAAATCTCAGCTCTCCATTAACTTATAGTTCACCCCTAATTGCACATGAAATTTAACAACTTTTTACACACATACAATTTGTATACATGATTTAATCGTGGCATACTACCATACGCTGAACATCACTACAACATGCTCTAAATAGAATTTCAATTTAACAACATAACAATTCTATATTGAACTTTCCAACTAGTATGCATTAATTTCTCATATTTTATTACTACTAAAAACTCTATACGTCAACACAATATGCATCATAACAAGTTTAAAAACAAAAGAACTCATGCCAAACTTTTCATTTCAAACACAATTTATCTAAGCATGAATTCTACAAAAATTTCGAAAGTAAAAGAAACACCCACCTATTTCTTGATGCAATTAGTAAGTAGACTAGAACCCCTAGAAAAATTGCTCCAAAGCTCCAAAGCACAAAATCCCGGCCTTCTCCTCCATTAGTAATTTCCCACCGAAAATCTCCTTCTTCTCTTCTCTTTTAATTTTGATTTTGAGTTTGTGTGTGTTTTTATGTTAAAGGAGGGGGCTATTTATAGGAATAATGAGTAGTTGAGATGACTCCCACTACCCAAAATAACTCTACACTCACTCACAACTCTCCCCCACTCTCTCTCTCTCTCTCTCTCTCTCTCTCTCTCTCTCTCTCTCTCTCTCTCTCTCTATATATATATATATATATATATATATATATATATATCATTTCTATAATTTCTAATCTTATCTCTATCTTCAACTACAAATTGGAGTTTTCATATAAAATTTATAGTTATCCCCTTCCTATCTAAATATTTTGTTAAACCTATTTGATTTTATTTTTATTTTTTAAAACTTTATGGTAACTATCATTTGAATTTAAAATTTGAGAGGACTTTAGTTTTTTTTTTTTATGTCATCATCTTTAAATTTTATTGTAATCAATTCAAAGTCTAAAACTTGCATATAAATATTATATGCTTTCTATGTAATTGCAGTCAGTGCCCGGCAAGCGCAGGGCCCACCAGAAGTTTTCTCTTCATGCTGGAGGTTTCAATCCCCCAGGAAAGAGTTTCGTAATTCGTGGGTTCTTTCTATTATAGCAATTATCTGGGTTATTTGGGCAGAGCGGAACAAGCGTATTTTCAAGTAGACAGCTGTTTCGATTGACAGCATTATCGATGATTTTATATTTTATTCCAAATTTTGGTCTTCCACTTTACCTGTTGATAAAGTGGCAGCACTGCATTTACATCGTCTAGATGATGCTTTTAATTTATTTCGTGATAATACTTCCTTTTCGTAACTTTTTTATTTCTCTCTGAATTTTTTTGTTCCATCTGCTTTTTAGATCTGAATTTTTGGGCAAGCCGGGAGGGTTCTCTTTGGGAGGGGCAGTTGTTGGGAGTTTTTTAAGCGTTTCTTTAGCCTCTTTTTGTAGTCTGGCTTTCATCCCTATTTTTGCAGTACTGTGGGCTTCGCGGTATGCTCGATGGTGTTCCTTGGATGCTTCTTTTAGCGTTGGGGGGCTCTCCTTGGGAGGCCCGATATCTGAAAGGTTTTGGTCTGGTTTTTAGCCAGCTATCTTTTGTTGCTCCAGATTGTACAGGACTCTATTTGGTTTAAGTTGTTATGTTTCTTTATGGATCTGTTCTTGAGTTTGGCTGCTTTGATTGTGTTTTAACCACTGTTGTTGAGTGAGCTCTGTTTTTTGCCTGGCCTTAATTTTGGAGGTCAGTCTTGTTGTGGTGGTCGATCCATTTTGTTGTGGTGGTCGACTGGTTCGGTATTTTTTCTCGGTACTTTTTTTGGGGGACTGAGGTAGTTGAGCTTTGTTTGAGGATGTGGTTTTCAAGCTTTCTCACCCCTTTTTTTTGGGCCCAGGGTTTTGGGGCTGAGCTCCACAGTGGAGCTTCCTAGATTGGTTCGGAGGTGGATGACCTCCGTTTCATCTGATGATGTATTCTCGTCAGATAGTTTGCATCGTGTTTACTAGATTACCCTTATGGCGAGGACGTTTTGGTCCTGAGCCTTTTCTTTGGGCGTTAGTCTAGCTCCTGACCATTTTTTTCTTCTGCCTGTCTTTGTGCGCTGCTCTTTGGCTAAAATGGCTCCTGGAGGTCTCCGCTTCCTCAACTGTTGTTCGCTTAGCTTTTCGGAGTTTTCTCCCTTCTAGCGTTGTGTCGCTATAGCGGTAGCCTCCGCGGTGAACGACAGAGTTTTGCGGCGGGCTTTTTCTCTTTTTCGCCTGTTCTGTCGCGAGAGCGTGTTGTTTTTCGGTTCCCTCCCTTCTTCGAAATTTTCGACAGTGAGTTTAGTTTCGACTCTCATCGCACTAGTTTGTCCGGAGCTGGGGTTTGTTATCTTGTGTTTGCGGCTTGAGGTGGTTTTGCAGTTAACTTGTGTGTCGTCCCTTGGATTTAGCACGAGCGGCACTACACCCCTACCCCTTCCGCGAGGTCCGGCTCGCTGCCTGGATGTTCTCTCGCAGCTCGTAGTAATTTTGTTCTGCATCATCCCCTAGGTAGCGTCCAGCTTTGGCTACGGCCGCCGAGCGTGATTTCATGTGTGATGGTGGGTGTTTGTTTTGTTTGCCACCCACCTCAGTGGAGGATGTGCGGCGTAGCTTCGCTAGAGAGCCAGATGACTGTTTGTGTATAGTGTGTCTTGTTTTCTTCTATTTCGTTGTCCTTTTTTGTCTGGGCTCGGTTTTTTTCTGACTTGAGCTTAGTTCTTTGTCTAGTTTCAGAGCCTTGTTTTACTGCTTGTAAAATGAGTTGTTGTATACTTCGTTGATTTCTGATATATATTATTGGCAGGCTAGTATCGTAAGGCGCTATCCGTTTCATCAAACAAAAAAAAATGCTTTCTATGTAATTCTTTTCTCCTAAGGAAATCAAAGAGACAAAGGGTTTATATTATCTTATCACAAAATGAACTAAAAAATATAGCAATAATTTTAAGCAAATTAAATTATTCTAAATTTTAAAAAATAAAGTTAATCCAATATCAAAGTAATCAATTATAAAGAACATGTCATCATTATGTTTTGGAATAAAAGTTTTTACAACTTATAACTTTAAACAAAAGATAATAGAAAATGATACTTATTAACTTTTGGCTAAATTAACAAATATGGTATAAAATTAATCAAAATTATTTCATCTTTCATAAGACCATCTCCAACCTTAATCGCTATTCCTTCCAATTAGTCAAAATAGCGACTATATCCCCAAAAATTCTCTCCAACGGACTCGCCAAATCAGTGGCTATCCTGGCGATTGAAGTTTTATCGCCAAATCTGGCGAGCGGGATCCGCTCGCCATATTACTTCCAAAATCGCAGCCCTCCTCCAAAATCGCGAGCAAATCGAAATCGCAGCTCTGTGGTCGTCGAAGCCCTCATCGAAGCCGAAGCCCTATCGTCGTCAAAGCCATGCTTTCTTTTTTAATATGGATTGTACTTCTTCAGAATAGGTAGGAAAAGCCGTAATTGACTTCATAGCTGAATCATAACAGGCTATGGCAGCTGAAAGATTGTTCTCCACATCAGCTAATTTTAAGCTTTGAGTTTCTAGGAATTTAAAGATACCTCCACACCTTAAATCAGATACAACTTCGTTCCCATCATTAGTTATAACACCATCAGCTGTTGAACTTTCTTGATGCTCAGAATGTTTTGTGGGAGTAGCAATCATGTCTCCATCCCCACTGTCATGCAATTGCTCAGCACTATAATTATGAAAACTTCCGATTCTGAGTGAAATTTTATTATCAACAGTATGTCCAGAAATTTTATCATCAACAGTATTATTGTAAACATTTATTAGTAAATAAAAATTAAATTATTTATGGCTAGCCAAAATAGATAGCATGGTTGGAGTGTGAGTTTTTTTCGCTAGCCAAATTATCCATTTGTTATCTACTTTGGCTATTCTAGCTAGCCAAAATAGCTAGCGTGGTTGGAGATGCTCTTATTAGATTCATCTTTATTGGGTTTTGGATTTCTGCTGACTTGGGTTTTGGATCATGGCATGTCATTGAAATACATGAGTGGGATTTTATCCTTATCATAATTCTCGTACTCTATACAATTTTACAAAATAACTTTATAGAGTAGTTAGATGTTTACTTGTGGAAACTCGTCATTATTGTGTTGAGCCTCGTCGGTTGGGATTTCTCTGAAGTTTTTTAGAATTTTTCCAAATCTCTAGGGATTTTTAGTAACTACTCCTAAATTTTAAAAATACTTTTTCCAGAATATTAATCATTTTACTGATTTTCTAGATTTTTTAATGACTTTTCCAGAATTCTCTGTATTTATAAATCAACTTTTTTGTTTTTTCTGAATTTTAAGGATTTTCCTGGATTTTTCTTATTATTAAATCATTTTATTGATTTTCCCAGAATTTAAAAATCAACTTCACTGATATTTTAGAATTTTTATGAATTTTAAAATATTTTTTTATAATGTCTTAATCAATTTCTGAAATATAAAAATTATCTTTCGATAGTAAATTTAGGCGCGCATCATGATGAGATCTAACGATTCCTATGAATTGAGCTCACCTTTACTCAAGTTTTGATGATATGCATGAATTTTGGAGCGATTAGACGTTTCATAAGCTCTGGCCCACTTCCACTTAAGATTTGATGAAGATCACATCATGAGCGCGCCTATTGACATGATCCTATGGCTGCGAAGCTCAGCCATACCATGCACTTACCTTTGATGATTCTTGATGATCATACATGAATGTATAAGAAGATGAGGGCTGTTAAGATAAGTTTGATGGATGGTACACTTGATGGCTTCGTTTCAGGATTGCCCTCCTTGATCCTCCAACAAGATATTTTTTAGATGACCTAACAGAAAGTTATGATTATATACTTGTAAAAAAAAAATCAGACTCTAGTTTTTTTTTAAAAAAAAATTAAATAAACATGTTGAAGAGTTACAAGGCTAAACATTTTTTGAAATTTGAACTGTTTAATCGAGCTAGTATGCCGATTTTCTCTTTTTCATGCTTGTGAATTCACCTTTTTAAAGTGAATTCCTTTAGCTTGTTTTTTGGCCATCCAAAGTGCACTTATTTGTTGAGTTCAATAACCTTTGCAAGTTATCGTCGTCCCAACATTTAATTAGTTTATATGGACACAAACTATCACAATCATCGTAACAAGTAATGATTTTACTAAAATTGAGGAGAAGTGTACATAGTTAGTTATAGGACAACTCAAAAACTGAAAAGTAAGGAGTAGTTTTGTAAACAACCCGAATATCTTACTCTATTGAAAGGACAACGAAAGCAGTGGCAATGCGTCTATCGTTCCAACTCATAGAGGGCTTAGGCTCCGGATGGTGGCATTGGGAACCCATTGGTGTGACCAGCGGTGGTCCATCCTGAAGGCTGGTGGAGATGACTGCTTGCTTTTTCGAAGAGAATAAATTCAGTGCAGATGCCTATCTTGTCTAACAATTTATGTTACACGTAAGTTTAACTTGGATTATTTGAAAGATTTTAATCTGTTAAAATATATATGTATATATATATATACATTGCCGTTTAAGTGATCTTCTCTTACTTCTCGTTTGTACACCAATTGTAGTTAGGCTCGTTGCACTCGCTCTATGTCAGTCGGTATGTTTCTTATCTGTTAGTTACTTCAAACTCTTTTCTACATTTTCATTGAATTTGAGAGCTTGATTTGTACTAGTTTCCCTTTCCCTCTATAACTATTCTTTTTTCCTCTTTTCTACAGTCCCCCCAGCATATTAAGCCCATCTTGCTGCTTTTTGAGCAAGATACTATCTCGATGATGAAGCTGAAAGTGCATCGACTGCTGGTGCCACGCAAGTAAGCCCTGTTGCGGTAAAGCCTCTACCTAAAATCAAAGATGAAGTGGAAAACATGATGTTTTATACTGCTAAAATGTACTCTTAGGTGAAGAATGTGATGTTTTGCTACTAAATTGTTGATATGCTCGACTTTCGGAGTATCAACTATGAGTAGTTTTCTTTTCGTCTTTGATATTCTCGAATAAGATGTATGTTGGAATAAGGTGCACGGTCTTGTTTGGGTGTGTTGCCAGACTTCGTTAACAGTCACTTGGTCTTAAAGAAACTTTATTTATTTTAATTTATTTTAATTTATTTTAGTTTATTTTAATTTATTTTAGTTTATTTTAATTTTAATTTAATTTATTTTATTATAATACTTAGTAGGCTTCTCTATAATTAGCAAAAAAGTTTATAGTTGTTCTTAGATTCAGTTTATAACAATTTATGTTGTCTTAAAAATTTTAGATTGATGATTTGAATTCATTACAACATATAATGTTTAATCTATTTAAGCTTATTAGTAACCTAATTTGCTTTAGACCTATTTGTTAGTCTTAAAATTTTGTCGTTGTTTGGTTGATGGATTGACTGTTAGGAATGATAACCACAAAATGGAAAAATCACAAACTCAACGGAAATAAATAAGTAAGAACACCAAGGATTTTTTACGAGGAAAACCCCCCAAGGGGAAAAAATCACGGGCAGTAGTAATACATTTTCCACTATATCCAAATGGGTACAACAAGAGTACTAGAATCACACTGTTATCCTCACACACACTAGTTGTGATGGAATACTCTCTCTCTCCCTTTCAACTTGAAGTGATACAACTCTCTCACTCTCACTTAGGGTGAAACTTCCCCCCCCCCCCCCCAAAAGAAAAAAAAATTGATGGAAGCCAACTCCTTATATAGGCATGGAGAGAATGTTATAGTGAATGAACCATTAACTTGTCATCATATCCAAAGAAGTGGTAACAAAAGAATATTAAATTCATGCATGCATCATTCTATAAGCCTTTTTGACTTCCCAAAGCACCAACCATGATAAATACATGCACATTTCTTCAAAGCAAGAGCTTTGGAAACACAAACATCATCAAAGCAAGAGCTTTGGAACAAATCATCTTCCATCATGGGCTGGAAATGAACAATCTCCCCCTCCAATCAATGAGGGAGGAATACCGAATCATAACTCCGAATTGACTTGGACTCCATCTCAGCAAGCTCGACACAAAAATCCAACTTTTGTGGGGTATCAACTTTTGTCAACATGGCTGACAGATTCTTGTAAGGGTGAATCTTCTTTAACTCGAACAGCTTATCTTCAACAGCTCATCTAATCCAATAATACCGTATATCAATGTGCTTGGTGCGGGAATGATAACTAAAATTCTTGCTCAAATCAAGATCACTATGACTATTACAATAAACAACATAATTATCTTGCTTCAAACCTAATTCTCAGAGAAACCGCTTCATCCATAACAACTCTGTCCATGTTTCATTAGCAGCTATGTACTCTATCTATTTAGTGGATGAAGCAACACAATTTTTTAACTTAGATTGTCGTGACACAGCTCCCCCTGCAAAAGTAAATAAATAGCATGATATAGATTTTCTACCATCAAGATCTCCTGCTATGTCAGCATATGTGAATCCTTCCAAGACTAGTTTAGAACTACCAAAGCACAAACATAACTTAGAAGTGCTTCTCAAGTATCTTAGAATTCACTTTACAACTTTCCAGTGATCCTTTCCTAAATTAGAGAGTGTTGGTATATGTATGCCCTAGAGGCCAGTTGTGTATTAACATTACTAGTTTACATTGCATCATGGCATTTATTTCCTATTGAGACATTTTATTTATTGTGAATTAAATGAACATAACAAAGTCCTTAGAATAGTAAGTTCAGTGTCTTGGGATATCAAGTGCATGACTTGATTATGAGATCCTATTTAAGACTGAAATCATAACATTATCCTTAAATGTCCCTATTTAAGTTAATTGTGAAATAGGACAATGATAATACATAGAGACTAGTGTGTGCGTAGACTGATTACCATTCTACGGGTCATGGATATGAGATATCAAGTCTTCACATGGGTACATATTAGACTAATAATGTACTGGACTGACCCACCATACGAACGATGCATGCATCGGTAAATGCGTGTCATAAGTGATTCTCATAGTGATCATGGTGTACATAGTCCTTTGACTTGAAGTCACTACGGTAACCTATATGAGAAGTTATATGTTTTAATGCCGTCAAACGTTGTCTGTAATAAGGTGATTATAAAGTTGATTATTGGATATACTAAAAATCATGTGGAGGGATGTGAGTGACTTAGATATGATTTGTCCCTCCTACATAACAGGAGCGATATCTACAGACTTCTTGATTGACTGAGACTGCAAAATGCATGGTCGTGCTCAAATGACTTAATATGAGATATTGAGCTCATTTGTTTTAGTAAGTCTACTCAGACATCAAGAAACTAAAGATTGAACAATACAAGGGTGACACACGCTATGCCTTGTGGTTAATTAAGATATCTGGACAAAAGGACCAGACTACATGGTAGCATTGGTCACGGATAGGTTATGTCAAATCACTGACATTTCCGTTACGTGAGTAGCAGTAATGTATTGCTAGATACCGCTCACTATTTGTGACATTAGAATATGATTTTAGTATTACTGTCAACGTAATGGGAACTTACAGAGTCACACACTTAGAATGGATCAAAATTGGGATTTAAATTTATGAGATAAACTTAATTGAGTATCCAAGTAAGACTTGGACTCCTTACATGGTTGGGTAATTAATTAGATTAAATGGGCCAACTAAAGTTAGAAGGGTTACACACGATTCTGACCCAGGTCAGATTGTGAGCCCAACCGCCACACCACTCTCTTATGGTTGATTTTCTATACTTATATATATGATATATTTTTGTGGAAGAGACACAAGAGAAAAACCTAGCTGTAACATAAATTGTGAGAGAGAGAGATCGTGAGAAACATTCTATTCCCGCAGCTAGCACCGCGGCGTAAGAGAGAGCTTGATTTAATCCGTTCGTGTGGATACAGTAGAGGCACCTCAACCTTTGCAGTGCTGTGATTGGCATATTTTAGAGACACCAAATCTATCTTTAAGGTATAACTCCTAACACGATTTATGGTTTTCGCTTGAATCCATGGCTAGGGTTCGATATTTTGTGTTTTTTCCGCTGTGTAATCTTTGATTGCCCTCAAAACTAACAGAGAGAAATCTGCTCACAACGCCTGCAGCATGGTCGTGTGCACACCATGGCATACATCAGACTTCCTACCACCGAAGAGTAAGGAATACTTGCCATCTTTCCTTTTCTTCAACTGTACTTGGACATGATTTCTTGCTCAATTTAAAATGGTTACCTAAAGGTGAGCTCACAGGCTTAGCTCCTTTCATATTGAACCTTTCAAGCACCCGTTCGACATACCTCTCTTGTGACAGCCACAACTTCTTAGATTTTTTGTCAAGAACAATTTACATGCCCAAAATCTACTTGGTTGGACCTAGGTCTTTCATATCAAAGGACTTGGATAATTCATCTTTTATCTTCCTAATCATAGAGGCATCTTGACCAACAATTAACATGGCATCAACATAGAGTAACAAGATAATGAATTTACCTCCAAAAAATTGACGAAAATAGACACAATGATCTGTATTGGTCCGCTTGTACCCATGACTCACCATGAATGAGTCAAATTTCTTGATCCACTACCTTGGAACTTGTTTTAGTCCATATAGACTTTTCTTTAGCTTGCAGACTATGTCTTCTTTGACTTCAAAGCCTTTGGGTTGCTCCATGTAAATCTCCTCCTTTAAGTCACCATGGAGGAATGCGGCCTTTACGTCAAACTACTCCAACTCAAGATTCATGCTAGCTGCCAAACCAAGAATAACTTGAATATAAGTCATCTTCACAACTAGTAAGAAAATTTCATCAAAGTCAACGTCTTTCTTCTGCCCAAATCCCTTGACCACCAAGTGAGCCTTGTAATTTTTCATGTTGTCATCTCTTTGCAGCTTGTACACCCATTTATTCTTGAGTGCCTTTTTGCCTTCTGGAAGTTATACCAACTCATAGGTACCCTTCTTAATTAGAGAATCCATCTCGAACTATGTTGCCTTCATCCATTAGTCATTTTCCCTATAAAATTTGGTGTCTTTATATGTCTCGGGCTCTCCACTATCGATCAACAAGATATACAAAGATGGGGTACTTGGTTGAAAGAACTTGGTTTCTATTAGAATTTCTGATTCATCTTATTGTGGGGCCGGAGGCTCCCCCTGATCAAGAATATCTAGTTCTGGAAGTATCTCATTATTATCTACTTCAGGAATGCCTGTAGCAACTTCATTTGTATCACATTGTTGTTCTTCACCATCTAATGTCAAATGGATCAACTGCTTTCACAGCACCTTATGGTTGTACCTGTTCATCAGAATCGCTAAGTGTTTGATCTTCACAAAAGATCACATCTCTGCTTCTTATGAACTTCTTTGCTTTCGGGCTCCATAATTTGTAGCCAATTATTCTTCACCATAGCCAAGAAAAGTACATGGTGCAGCCTTGTAATCTAACTTCGATCTTTGTACTTTGGGCACATGCACAAATGCCTTGCAACCAAACACCTTCAGACGAGAGTAAGACGCACATTTTCCAGTCCACACTCCCTCTAGAATATCAAAACCCAACAGAACTGAAGGAGATCGGTTGATGAGATAAATAGTGATTCTTACAGCTTCGCCCCAATAAAGCTTGGGTAGCTTGGCAGTATCCAACATACACCGCATCTTCTCCATGATGATACGATTCATTCTCTCAGCTACACCATTGTGTTGTAGAGTGCCAGAGACAGTCTTCTCATGTCGTATTCCATGATTCACCCAGTAGTCTCTGAACTTGTGAGATATATACTATCTGTCATTATCACTACAAAGACACTTGAGAGATCTACTAGACACTCTCTCCACCTTGGCATGGAACTCCTGAAATGTCGGAAAACACCTGGTCTTTGGATTTCAACAAATAAATCCAAACCCTTCGTGAAACATCATCAATATAAGTAACAAAACATTTATTTTCTCCTAGCGACTCCAAATCCATGGGACCACACACATCAGAATAAACAAGATATAGTAAATTGCTTTTCTAATGGAGGTGCTAGTAAAACTAACTCGATTGTGTTTGCCAATTATACAATGATCACAAGAGTTTAGAGATGTACCTTTGACAAAGGGAATGAAAGACTTCTTTGCCAGAATTTGTAAGTCTCTCTCACTCATGTGGCCTAACCTCTTATGACATATCTCTAGAGAAGAATCCTCCACTGCATTCAACTCTCCCTTCCAGAACATATGACTTGTATAGTGTGCAACAAAGCTTGGCTTTAGCAATCACCATTGAGCCTCTTGTAAACTTCAGTCTTCCCTGACCAAGGTAATGCTCATAACCTTGTAGGTCAAGTACACCTACATATATCAGATTAAGACGCAACTCGGGAAAATGTCTCACATATTTCAATACCAGCTTGCAACCAACATTTGTTCTGACATATATCACCAATTCCCAGTGGAGTAGCTTTCATTTTCCATCTTCACCTTGCCGAAGTCACCTTCTTTATACGAGCAGAAGAACTTCCGTTTGGATGTACCATGAAAAGAAGCACCATTGTCAAAGACACACTCAATGCCTTGACTAGAATTGCCAACGTGTAGGCTTTCGCCCATAGAAAGGATCTCAACTTCATCACTGCATAGGACTCTTGTGGTGCTGTTGTTGTTGTCATCTTTCTTCGAGTCATTGCCATCATCTTTCTTTTGTTGTTACTTCCACGCTTGACAGTTCTTCTTCATATGGCCTTATTTGCCACAATGATGGCAGATGTCTCTAAATCTTGGCTTTGATCGGCTTGAAGTCAGGTCGTGATATCTCAGACCATTATTCTTTCTCATTCATCGCTTTTTGTCACATGTACTTGACTATTATTGTTGAGACTCTTCTCCTTAGTTTTTCATTAAACATGTTATCTTTAACAGTGTCCATGGTTAAAACACCATTAGGAACAGAATTACTTACACTCACTACGAAGGTCTACCAACTGTGTGGCAAGAAACCCAATAATAAGAGTGCGTGCAGCTCATCATCAATCGCCATGTTCATTGTGGATAGATGGTTAATCATGTTCTAGAAATTGTTTAAGTGCTCGGTTACACTCATTCCATCCTTGTACTTCACATTGATGAGCTCTTTGATCAAAAAGGTTTTCTTTGCAGTGGCCTTCTTCTCGAACAAGGAGTCGAGCTTCACCTAGAGAGCATGAGTGTTAGTTTCATTAGACACATGGTGAAAGACATTGCCATCCACTCATTGTTTGATGTGACCAATCGCCTTATGATTCAATTTCCTCCAATCGGCATCAGACATATTCTCCAGCTTAGCTGCAGCATTTTCGATTGGCTCATGCAAATCTTTGCAAAATAAGATATTCTTCATCCTCGGTTTCCACGTCACCCAATTGGAGTTGTCGAGTTTGATCCACGAGCTTCCACCTCATTCCATTGTGGAACAACAAAAGCCAACATGGATCTGATACCACTTGTTAGGAATGATAACCACAAAATGGAAAAATCACATAAACTCAACAGAAATAAATAAGTAAGAATATCAAGGACTTTTTATGTGAAAAACCCCCTCAGGAGAAAAAACCACAGGCAATAGTAATACTTTTTCCACTATATCAAAATGGGTACAACAAGAGTAGTAACAACACAATCCTATCCTCACACACTAGTTGTGGTTGAACACTATCTCTTACTTTCAACTTGAAATGGTATACGACTCTCTCACTCACACTTGGAGTGGAACTCCTTGTATTTTTTCTTGATACCCCAAATGATGGAAGACAACTACTTGTAAGGTATGGAGAAAATGTTCCATATCCAAAGCATTGGAAATATAAGAATATTAATTTCATGTATGCCATGGGCGGAGCTATGTGGGGGCCCGGGGTGGCCCGGGCCCCCCCAAAATTTTGAAAACCCCCTTAAAATTTTTGAAATTTTTTAAAAATCTCCCTTAAATCTATTAAATTTTATTATTTGGTCCCCTTAAAAATTATGAAAAAATACCTATATATTTATATAGTTATAGAATTTTTTCTTGACCCCCCTTAAAAATTTGTTCTGACTTCGTCCCTGATGTATGCACCATCCTAGAAGCCCTTTTATCTTTCCAAAGCTGCAACAATGTAAAATACATGCACCTTTCATCAAAGCAAGAGCTTTGGAAACACCCAGATCATCAAAGCAAGAGCTTTGAAACAAATTATCTTCCATCATGGACTGGATCCCAACATTGATTACCTTTTATAGTACAATGCAGTCTACTTTTGGGCTTATATAGGTTGATCATGATGTCCACCAAACCTATATGTAGCTTGGCTTCACATAACGAATCGCTTTCTCACCCACTTGCTTCACCTTGCTTATCCAAATTTTGTTATATAACCTACGAGAACTTGCTTTATATATTTATATATTTCTATAGTCCGCAAAGGGTGATTTATTTTTATTTTTTTAACTTATTATGCTAGAGCGATATATTTTGCCAATGTGTCATGTAATGACAATGTCAGTATCATTTGAGGGTCAATGGATAAAACCACATATACAGCTTCACACACAGATTAAGCATGGTGAAATAATACAACAAGTACTAGTTAACTTAGAGGACCCAATAAATCTCACCACTCGTCAAGCAAGCTCATACAATACAGGTTTTTTTTAGTCGATTAGTGGGCATGACTATCCGGTTTCATTAACTAGAGACTTAACCAAACAAACATTCTAAAATAAGTACATCACAAGAGAATACTAAAGTCTTGCGAGGACAAATTCATCATATACCTAAACAAACTAAAATGCAACCTAATCAACACTGCCATAGAAGAGGAGAAGAAGATGAACAGTAGTAGCAGCATAAACAAAGATGAGCAATGACAGCGGAGAAGCAGCAGTAGTTCATCAAACCCACAAACAAAGTTGTGGACGCAAAAATTTTAATCATGATGGTCTTAATTAAATAGTACTTTTGAAAAATTTGTATTTTTGTATCAAAATTTGGTCCAAAAATATATATATATATATATTCATGTATCAAAAATTGTTTTAAAAAAAGTATGTATATATTTAATGTTGGATAGGAGTTTTATACTTTTAGCATTTCTATATTATATGAAACAATCTATTATTTAACTACAGTTGGTGATGAGATCTATTATTCCTAACATATGGTTGAGTAAATGTGTATATAATATATACATGTTGAGATACACACCTAATGACAAGAATGCAAAAAATCGTACTTCTAAAATTCAATACTCATTTAATTTCAAATGATAAATATTAAAATATTACTCCCTCCATTCGAAAATATAACTAATTCTCACTCTTTCTTTTTCACAATATAAATCTTTTTAGGTTTTCTAGGGTGTTGTTTTAACTTTTTAGAGCATCCACTATCGTTCGTGCTATATTTTAGATATTTGGCATTTGAATTTTAGAAATGAATGGGTTGCCCACTATCGTTAAAGCTAAAATCTGGGTAAAAAAAAATTGTAACCTATAAAGACGGAATAACATCTTCCGTCTAACAAAAAAAATAATTTTTTAATACCCCAAATTGAATAGACGGTAGATCATGTTCTGTTTCCACCCAAAAAAGGAAAAAAAAATGTAGCTCGCTAATTTAATATAAATAAATAAAAAAATGCCAGACGGACGATGATCCTCCGACTGGTGGTTTTTGTTTTTGTTTAAAATCACACCCAGCCGGAATATGATCTTCTGTCTGGGTGTTAAAAAAAAAAAACTCAGCCAGAAGATCATCTTCATTCTGAGTTGTTTTTTTTTTTTTAAATTAATTTGGGTCACTTTGAATTTTTAAAAAACTATACAATATTGTCAAAAAGGTGTATAGGGGTATATTAGGAATTCCCTTTTTCCCTTTAAAACAAAATTAAAAAGCAAAAAAAAAAAATTAAAGAAAGGGACGGAAGATGTTCTTCCGTCTCTTTCATTTAATTTTTAAAAAAAAATTTAAATGAGACAGGCGGAGGAACATATTCAGTCTATTAATTTATTTTTTTTAAAATAAAGTAATTTGGAGAGATGGTAGATCTTCTTCTGTCCTTCTAATTTTGACCGTTCAACGCTTCAGACGGAAGATCTTCTTTCGTCTATCTTAATTTTATATTGGAAACAATTCCAAATTTTTAACAGACGGAAGTTCATCTTCCGTCTGCTATATTTTGCATTTGCTATTTTACTCTGCTATATATGGCAGTGTATTGTTCACGCTTTGGCCAAAAAATAGGTTTTTGGCCAACGATAATGGCGAATTTTTTCACAAATTTTCTATTTTTTTGGTTTTTAGCAGATGATAGTGGAGGTGCATTAATGCTTTCTCTATGAGACTTTCAATTTGTCATTGTGTTGCCATTTAATTTTTCAGTAAATAAATTAGTAACTTATGTAAGAGGATGACAAGTTTAACATCTTACAATAGCTAGCTCATTTAAGAGCTTCACTAATCAGATTTTTTTTTCAAAATAAGCCACTTTTTGAAACTATTTTTCATAGGGGGGACACTTGCAAACTTTTTCACGAGTAGGCTAGTTATTGCCACGTCAGATGAGGCTGCAGTTCCCAGCTGCGACCTCTTCGATTATGAGGTCACATTTCTAAACTGCGGATTCAATAATACTGTTGTTGCGGTTCTCAACTACGACTTATGCTGAGCTGACATCAATAAGCTTAAGTTGGAATAAGTTTGGCATGTGAATCAAGTGGGGATGCAATTTGGAAAAGAGGTGTAGTTTGGGGGGAAAAAACAATAACCATGAATATTCATTACTTTTACTCTAACCTAGGGTGTACCTTAATATAAGTGTAGAAACCTAGAATGACTTATATTTTGGAACGAACCAAGTATATTAAGAACATAAATAATGACATTAAACTAAATTATATATTTAGCATAGTATAAGTTTATTAAAGACACACTACAAACAGTAACACAATGGATGGCGTTTTTTTTTAAATATTGCCCAGCATTTAGAAACGCCAGGGATGGACTACCTGGCGTTTCGCAAAAAGCTGCAGCAAATGCCGTCCTTGCCCCTGCCGGCGAAATTATGAGATTCCACGATGCATTTAAATGCCGGGGAAATCCCCAGCGCTTGTAAAATGCCGGGGTTTTGTTTTTTAAATTTTAAATTTTTTACCGTTACTTCATATACCCTTGCGTTGGTAAACACCAGGGTATGTTTTAATCTTGGCTGAAGTGCTTTCAAAATATGCATCAACATTGCTTTCAAAATATAAAACAAAAATACAAAATGGAATATATAATTAGCCTTTCAGGGCTCTTCACAACATTGCCATATGCATCAACATTCCTTAATCCATCAACATTCATGTAAAATTAGTTCAATATTAGATGTTGCTAGAAACTTTCATAAAGAACTACATCACATAAAGAAGCTTTCATATAAAATCTTTCAACTTTCATAATACATCACATAAAGTTCAATATTAGATGTTACCAGAAACATTCATAAAACAAAGCAATAAACTACATCAGTTGTTACATCAGTTCATACTACATCACTACATGAGTTCCTACTTAAGAAGCCATTTGAGAAACTCTACCACGCATAACTCAGCTAAGCTCAAAATGACGATGGCGATAACCTGCAAAATGAACAATGAGTCAATAAACCTACGAATCTATAAATCTCCAAGCAACAAAGCCAACAACTACAGAGACTAGAAACTAAATCCTAAACAGTCCTGTCTTTCTTATAACTACAAAAGATCGCATAAACATATAGAGAGGGTTTATATTCTAAAGAAATAAAGCCTATTAATAAAGTTTTGAGCACTCACAGCAAAATCTTCACCACGAATATACAATGCACATAGATGGACTAAGGCCTAAAATAGTTGTGCAGTATATTTATATAGGAAAAGATTGTTAAAACATACATAGATAGCATAAACTAAAGCCTAATATTAGAGTCTTCAACAATATCAATATCACAGTTAATAATATCACAGTTAAATATTAGTTTTACTTAATTTTATGTTAGTGTATACTGTAGTTATCTACTGTAACAGTTTTGGAATTTTTTAAAAAGATTTTATCTGTCTAATTTGCCTTTGAGCCAAAAAATAAAAATAACTAGGATTACAATAAATTCAAATTACAGCAAATGGTTAATCTAACTTTTCTCCATTCCTTATGTCTCTACCACGCAACTTGAAATGAAACTGCATCCAAATGCTACCATTTACTCGTTCTCAAGCACTCCGATAGTATAGTTTCAATTGCAACTGCAGCTGCCAACGTGCGTAACACCCACCCGAAAGCTTTCCTTTATAAACATTCAACTATTTGCAAACCCCTCTATAAACATATAAGCTTTCTTACAAGAGACAGAACTATGAATACCTCTGTTCTTTATCTTAATCACTAACTGTACATGCAATAAAAACTGGCAAATATCACCAGCCAAATTCAGTGAGAATATGGTCACTGGGCGTGTCAGTCTGTATTGATTACTCCTTGACAAAAATATTCAAATACAGAATTGTCAAAAGTAAATTGAAACCTACGGTCTGTGCTAGTGCTTCTCAGTCTCTCAAAAATGTTTCCTAGAAAAAGTGGTGTCAATGAAAGATTGAAGATACAAATACATAAAGAAAGAAAGCTGAAAACAACAGATTGATTTGAAGTGGTTCATTAGCAGAATAAAACTATGAATATGTAAAACAATGGTATTTAGCATAGTTCTCAGCATCTAATGATGCGGAAAATAACTAATTAGCCAGAAAAAACTCTAATGATATGTGAAACTTTTATAGCGTTTCGAAAACAACTATAAGCAAGTATTGCTTTGAAAAAAAATGTATATGTATTGAGAAGGGGCTAGGTTTAGGAAAATGAAGACTATGAAATCTATATAATAAAACATAAAGAAAGCTATCAAGTGGCCCTCCTTCAATCCCCCAAAATCAAAGCCCCAGATCTAACCTCACAAAACACATTTTCTCCCCAAAAGTTTTTTCCCAAAACTCAAATTCAAATTCCCTTCTCCAAAACAACTCATTTATTTATTTAATACTCTCTCTCTCTCTCTCTCTCTCTCTCTCTCTCTCTCTCTCTCTCTCTCTCTCTCTCTCTATATATATATATATATAAACATGGACTTTTATACCTAAATTTATAATTATTATTCATCATATGCTAATGGGAACAAGGACTTTTATTTACAACTAATTATCGTCATACTATTCAAACTTCAGCTACATAATTGTTAATTTACTGTTTACAAGACTTTTCATATGTTGTATCGTTCTAAATACGTGCCGTAGGCACGTGGCCATGGGCAAATCTAGTATACTAATAAATAAACAAATAAATAAATTGACAGAATTCTTGGGCAACAAATACAATTTCAATACCATCAAAAAATAAATTTACAAAGTGAAGAGAGCGAAACCAAGCTCTTTTCGTAATATAATACTACTAGCAATTTGATGGATCAAAAAGAAGGATGCCATTCAGTAAATATATCAGCTGGGCAGACCGATTAGAATAGATCAATTGCAAATAATTTCTACATTTCCCACTATAGCGCAGCATCATAACATCAAAATAGACAATGCAATTTTCGTCAGCACGAAAATATGCATACCAAACAATTGGATTGCCATGGAGATTCTTGATGCTACATAACAGAGCTAGAAGAAAATAATTTTAATAATTTCCTCTGAGAAGTAACTAAAGAAGCTATAACTCCAGGTAATAAAGATAGGATAACAAGCAGACTGATGCATCCATACATAAAGAAGTGAAGCTAATAAGGTTGTAATACCTAAGAGATGAAAAAATCCTGATGCCGTTGATGAGATCACGATCGCTGGCTTCCTCTTCATTTAGACGACTGGATGATGTCGGGTCTCTATCACCATGTTGTATAAGGCAAAAAAATATACATTAGGTTTGTAAGTCGATCTCGAAGGCATCATTTTCCTAAGAACATTCAGAAACTTTAAGTGAAAACTCCATGGTATGAAGACATAAACTATATAGGGGAAGAAATGAAGTTCATAACAAAAAAATCTAGAATGCTTGCAATTGATACTTACAATTAGATAAGAACAATACTATATATAATTTCTAACCTATCTCGGCATGTTAGCGGGATTTTGAACATTTGTTTCCTTCATTATATGTGCAACTGTTGCCTGAAGATTTGCGAGTTGCGTCTCTAGAAAAGGTATCTTCTCATCTCTAGGATCAGGCTGTGTTGATGAAGAAGCACGGGATCGAGAGGGTGTTGGCCCTAACCCCTTCCCACGCACACGGCCATGGCGCTCCGGACCCACGTTTTCGACCATTGCCTGGTGTTGAAGCTGCACTATATCAACTGGTGTTGTGGGGAAGTCGGCGGTGGAAGCGGATGATAGTTCGGCATACCTATTTCGAGCAATTCTCCGTTAAAAAAAAGACCAAATTCCAAAAACATGTGATATGTGATTCATTGTTAAGGCATATTACACATCAAATAAGCACATTTAAGATACGACACTATTACCGATATCGTCGCTGCCTTTGAGGACGAAAATACGCCTTGTGAATTCATGTGGGTGGCGTCGAAGAAATCTAAATTGCAGTACTGATCCGCACCTCCTTGCTCCACATCCTACATATATTAGAATACATAGGAAATTATAAAATCAATAACGTATACTATTCAAATGAAAATCAAAACACTTAGATATACCATTATTGCGCGATGCCTTGCAAAGCTTGTACCTCCGGAAGTGTGCACCACGTCCTGTGCATCCCTACTTGCATAACCTCTTTCAGCTCTCTTCTGCACATAATTAAAATTATTACAATCAGAATGAGATTTAATAAGCCAAATATCATATCAAAATATATTACATGATATATTACATTTTTTTTATTACCTTCTCCTCAGGTGTACTCCAAAAATGACAAAGAAATTCCCAATCAGAACGCACGACACCTTTCGGGACTACTCTTGTATTCTCAACCACTGTTTGGTTCTTGTCATGATATTTCACCTTAAGCTCAACCTTATAGTCTCTCCATTTCTTGGACATAGATTTATTTACCCAATCGGCATCAAGAACCGCCGGGTAATCAATTTTTTGCTGTATATGAACAAGAGAAGGTACTCATGAGTGTTCTTCAAGTAAAATAAAGTAAAGTAACAACGAAGAAACTAAAATGCATACATTGATAATCACCTAAGTACTAACTGTTGGATATATTGGTATATTCTCTCCATATAAATATTGCATGTGCATATGAGTAACACGTGTAATGAACGTACAATTGATTGGATATTGGAACGCGGATTTGTGAGCTTATAACCGGATACCCAAACCAGTATTTAGGAATAAATACTGGCTTGTGATAGCAGTCTGGGTATTCCAATCTTGATACCTAGGGTGAATATCTCAAGCAACTTAGATCTAGATATTAACCCTAGTTCCCAATTGTTAATTTCTCACAAAACCTAACAATCTTGAGATAATATTAATCAATTGTGAGATTAATTAAGAGGGAAAAAAGGAGCTCTATTGGATTTCGTCGAAGCCGTCGAAGCCGCCGTCGCTGCCGTCAGCGACCATCGCAATCGTGGTCGGAGTCGCTCGCCGCCAGTCGTTGATCCCACAGCCGTTCGCCGTGAGTCATCGTCTTCTTTGCATGAAGCCGATCTCGATCTGGTCTGCTCTCGTCGTCTGGACTTGTGGCGGATTGACGGCTCCAAAGAAGATCTGTTCTCAATCCGGTGTGACGTTGACTGAGCCGCCTTCGTCGTCGTCGAGACTGGTCTCTGATTGACGGTGCCGCATCTCCCTCTGATGCCATGCTCCGTCATCATCCTCCTCCTGTTCCTTTTTGCTGAGTAGATCCGAACCCAAGAATCCAAATCCATGTTGGTTTTGATCTTGAAAGATTTGTTCTTTTGTATTATCGGATCCGAACCCGATCCATTTAGAATTCTGGTAAAGGAGATAGGAGAGGAGTACTCTTGTGTGGTCCCCAACTTCGAGCTTCATCCATGGTTTGTTATGGAGAGGTCGCCGAATTGGTTGAATTTGCTGAGGGATTTGTTTGCGACTATGCCTTCTACTGCAGTTGAGGAGCTTGCAGTTTAGACGCACGCAAGGTGTTCGATGCTGGGTCTCTTTGGCGCAGAATGGCTTGTTGTTTGGATTTGTTCCCAAACAGACATGATTCTAATCAATTAAAGGGGAAGAGATGGTGAAAGATAAGTTCTTTAATTTTCTCGTATTAAATTTCTGTTAAATATTTTGCTATGTGCTGGAAGTTCAAAACTTCATTTTAAGTTTATGTTTTGAATTATAGAATTATCATGATGCTAAGTGGTTAAGTTCAAGACTGTATTAAACATTTGTTTAATTAAATACAAGTTGAATAGTTGTTTTGGCTATGTGCTTAAACCAAATATCTATTTTTGATAAGTTAAACTGTATGTTGACTATAAAATTCAGATCTCCAATTAAATTGTTGCTAGAATTAGATAGTGCTAATAATTTGTTTAATTGGCTAATCTTTAACAATTTGATGAATGTAGAAACTTTAATGTTACCTACAAATTGTGTATGTTGGAGATGATGGATATGCATCACGGTTGAATAAGTCTGCACCACACAGGCTTGTCCATCGAATTTAGAAAACACTTCTAACTTGAAGTATCGGTATGATCTACTCTAATCTTGCTTAGTACTTTCATGTGGTGAATGTGTTAACGTTTTGTGCGTTTGATTACATAATTGAGAGTTTTAGATCATAGTTATTCTCGCTTTGAAAACTAGCATGTTTAGGGTTGTTAAGTGCTTTACTATGTGTATAGATATTTTGACAAATCCATTGTTTGCAATTTGTATGAGATTATATATTTGCTTCTCAAATAAAATAAAATATAAATTTTTGATGTATAAGATGTATAACAAATGTCTGTAACTTAGGAGAGAGCATTTCTTAATGTAGGATATGACTCTATTAGTTACGTTTTGTTCTTTCTCGTTCATTGTACTGTGTGTGCAAAGTTGAATGATAATATGTTAGTCATTATCTCATTTAGTGTTATGAAGATGATGAAGAACGAATAAATGAAAGAACTCTTCACTCAATGTGTTTGAGCAAGTGGACATTGTTAGAACCATTAGAGAAAGCAAATAATTCTATAAAATGTGATAGAGTAATTTTGTATTAACTCTTATAAAATGCATATACTGTCAATCGCATGTATAAGTTGAGTTTAACAAATGAGACAATTAATAAGAATAGTTCTAATTGTGTTTGAACATAGCATAATTGGCTAGGATTTAAGAACTATTCATTCAATTGTTTGTGAGGAAATGTAATCTAATTATCAAAACTGTGGAGAAAATGGAGTTAAAAGCTATTGAATAAAAAACTTTAACATCCAAGTGGTTTTGAAATTTAGATACACTATGAACTATATATTAAATTGTTTGTTCTTATTAAAACTTATAATTCTACTAAATGACACTTCATTAAATATGACAAATGTGAAGTTTGAATTCAAATTTTGATCACTAGAAAATCATTTTGTATGGTCTCTAGGAGTTCATAACTTTTTGAATCAATACATTCTGATATTTGTGATCTCAGTAGCTTTGTGACTATGTGAGATAATTATTGGTCAGAAGTATTTAATCGCTTTTGTAGATGATTAATATAAGTCTGTCATATATATAAAAAATAGAGTACTTGTTATTCTTAATGAATTAAAATTATAGTTAAATGCTGAAAATCAAGGGTTCAGATTTGATAGAGGTGGTAAATATATTTTAACAACTTTAGAGAAGTTTGCATTTGGTATTACACTACAAACCGCAAGGCCTGTAGCGGCATACTTCTCCCGGCGTTTCCGCTATACGCCGCGATAGATGTGGAAGATTTTTTTTATAAAGAAAACACACACTCTATAGCGGCGTTTAGCAGAAATGCCGCTATATGTGCAAACAGTAGCGGCGTGTTACATATAAACGTCGAGACAACCCCTCTCTATCGTACGAACACTAATTTAATTTAATTTTTTAAATAAACAAAATAGCTATAATGGCGTGGACGCTAAATACGCCGGGATAGCATTATTTAAAAAATAAAAAAAATACCTATCCCGACGTTTACGTGATAAACGCCAAGATAGATTTTGTAAAATAATTGTTCTAACATTCTTATATATATATATATATATATATATATATATATATATATATATATATATATATATATATAATATGTTATTCCTTTTTTATCATTACTAATAAAATGTTTGCTATGCATACATTTATCAAAAATCTCATTATGTAATTGTATTTTTTTACAATCAGTTACAGTACGTACATAGTAGTCATCATGTTAGTATTATCTACCAAATAAAGAATAAGCTTGATATATATTGCGATATGATAAAAATTTTCATACATTTGCTAACACAACTTGAAGAAGTAAGTTCTGACTCCCGATTTGCAATATACGGTCATGTATCAGTTGTAACTCGATCAATATTTTAAACAGTATAACTAAAAGAAAGTGACACAGCTGAAAAGTGCACAATCGATCGATATCTTAAAATTACGTAACTTTCAGCTAGACTAGAATTCACCACACACAACCTATCTCAACTCGTATATGAAAGTTTCGACTAACGACTTGCAAGATTCATACAGTTTTGTATCGCAAAAAATAAATTTGAGAATTAGTTAATTTTCAAATTTGAAAAGAGTAATTAAAGATTATAGAATTTTATAGTTTTTTTTTGACAATATTGAGCTTTGTTCGTTTGTAAATTTATAATTATTAATGAGTATAATCGATAGAACGCATATATATATAACTTACCTTTAAAATATAATACACCTATCACGGCGTGTTACATATAAACCGCCGTTATATACTTGACATACAACGACGGTTTATACGTAAAACGCCATGATAGGCCAAAAAAAAATTCTTCGTTAAACCCGCTCTAAAATCCCGCACTGTTTTCATTTCCCCCCAATTTCCCAAATATGTTAACCTAGTTTCCTCCTCCTCGCCGCTTTCTCATCGAAACCGCTACATCCCTTCTCTCACCCTCATCACTAAACGCTGCACAACCCTCGCGCCGCACCACCCTCTTGCCGCACTTCCGTCGCGCCGCTCGACCCTTGCCGCCGCTCCTACTTTGCCTCCTCTTGTCCATCTCTCTCTTCATCTGTGGTAACCGGAGACTGCCATGACTACAACCGACTCCCGGCATCCTTGACAAACGGCGCACTCATCAGCACCGTCCTCATCGTCACCGCCATCGACTGTCTAATATACTCCTACCTCCGCCGTCTATCCCCACCGTCCACAACTCCGACCTCCGATCCGATGACCGGATGACCGCATCCTCGTGGCCGTTAGCGGTCTCATGGTCCCCACCTCCTCTGACACTAGATTCACCCTCGAAACCAGGAACAGAGGGGCCCTCGTCCCTGATCAATCTGGTCGAAGTGCTTTCATGGTCAAGACGATCCAGAAGGGAAAGGTTCAAAACATTCTGATTAGTTTCTCTAATTTCTTGATTCTTGATTATTATTATTCTTCATTCGAAATTATTAATTATTTTAAGTGCAGAATGTTCAAATTTGGTGTATTGGGGAATTGGGGATGTGTTTACCAGCTCGAGGGGGAGTACTAAGACACTTGGAAATTTTGTCAAGGTATTGTTTTCTTTTTATACCCTGTAAAATTAGGGCTTTTTGAATTACTAGATTTGATGATGTAGTGGATAAAGATAGGATTTTGACATGTTTTGGTGCTATACATTAACATTTCATCATCATGTAGGGTGGATAGTTTTGTGTTGATATGTTTTAGTAGCTAGGTTTATTTTTTGTTCAATAGTTTGTGCGTTGGGTTCTAGAGTTGATAGTTTTTTGGATTGTACGTTAATTAGTTATTTTAAATGGCTATAATTGTATTGAATCTCTAGTTTTGCACATGTTTGTGACTAGATGTATAGTTTAGAGCTTACTGAATGAGTAGATTTGAAGATTCTGTGGAAAATATTTGAATTAATGTGTATGTGTTTGTTATGTGGGATTTTGACTTTGTGTTGGTGTAGAGTGTAGTTTTGCATTGTATCATCTAGTAGGCTGGAGTTTTTCAAGGACTATCATTAGTGTAATTATCATGCTTATTATGTAAATTGTTTATTTGTTCAATGGTTTTGGTTGCATTTTAGTAGTTTTGTACAATAATGGCATTAAATATCTGCATAAGATGAGTGTAGTGAAAATGTGTGTGGTGTGATTGATATGCTGATGGAGAACTATGTGTCTAGGTGATGTCTGACACTAGAATAAGTGTTGTGATAAACTTGGCTATCTATTGAGGAAGTGAGTTAACTTGGATAGTCGAAGCCCACAAAAGGTCACAAAGAATAGGAAATATTAAACAGACAATCTTAGCAGCGGGTACAGTAATCTTCCATTTGATGGATCAGTTTGATCATTTTTTCCGCACGCTTTATCATATTTTCCGTTCTCACTCTTCAAAACCATAAACAAAAAACAATTGTAGTTACTGTTGATGAGCTGTTGGAATGGCGTCTATTCTAATAAGAGCAGTCTACCTTATATTAAATACTCTTGTGGGGGTATTAGTCTAAAATTTAAAGCAGTTGTAGATATTGTGGAACCACTGGATTAAATAAAAGTATTATCGTTTCGTTGTTCTTTTGTTGAGAATGGTGTAACTGTTGGCAATTGACCATCACTGAGCTAACTTCGAATTAGATTATTCATCTTCAACTGTTTTTCTTGTGATAGCATATTTGTGTTTTTTCTCAAGTCTCTTATTTATAATCAGTTGTGTTCTGTTCCACCAATTAAGAATTTATCTTATATTGCATTAGGGCATCTTATCGAAAATAGGACCCTGTACAAGCATAGGCATGTCGTGAAATGAACTTAGATGTACATGTCACTGCCTGTAATCTTATAATCAGTAGCATTATACCATTTTTCCTTTTCGTACAACTGGTCATTGCTGGGGTTTAAATCCCATAAATATCCACTTTTTGGGAGAGTTTCAACATGAACCAGGTTGAAATGGTATAATGCATGATCCATTTCAACCTTAATTATTGGAATTTGGTGTGTTGGTGTATTGGAATTATTAGTCTTAGTTACCGCTATACAATTCTACATAAGTCTAAACAAATTAAAAGAATGAACTGTTTGCATTTAGGTTGTACCCTCGATGGATTGGCCACAAGTGACATATTATAAGGGCCTTGTTTTTGCACAGCCTGCGCGTTTTTGCACAGCCGCGCAGGCAGGAGATGATACAAAACCTCTCCACACTGACTAATGACCCCAGTGGGAAACCTGTGTCTGGAGGCTTAATCAGGTGGCTTAGTTAAAACATATTTTCTATTTAGAAATGCTCTATTTGAATTTTGAATCTTAAAAATATGTTCTTTGCAGGGAGCTGTTAATATCATTTTATAAGATAACAAACCACAAACAGAACGTATTATATTTTACAGGTTAGCATCCTCTTGCCATGTATCTGTGTATCTACACATACATGGCGAATTGTTGGGATGGTGTTAGCGAAGGCCAATTTAGCCCTGTCCTACTTGATGAGATTGTTGCCATTTGATAGGTACAGTATTTTTACTCTTTATATTCATTTTTTAAAGCTTTTTCTAATTTTAAATTAGCAATTTTTTTAACAGTTTCTTAAGATGCTAACTTGTTATAAATGCCCGAAAGAGCAAAATGCTAATGGAAAGATCAAAAATGCTAATATAAAGAAAAAAATGCAAATGTATACAGCAAAAATGCTAATATAAATGCCATAAAGAGCAAAATGCTAAATAGTTAGAGCAAAATGCCAATTTAGCCCAAAAGTGCTCATATAAAGAGCAAAATGCTACTTGATGAGATATTAGCATTTTTTTCTTCTAAACTATTTCTTTTCCTCTTTGCTTATCTGTTGCGCAATCTGTGCAGGCTTGTGCATCTATTCAGGAAGGTTATCTTCCACCAATTACATTTGTGGTAGTGCAGAAGAGGCATTATACATGTCTATTTCCTGAAGCGAAAAACGAGACGGACGGGAGTTGCAACATTATGCCAGGTTTGTCAATATCATAACCCTCTTCATGATATGCCTTTGTCTAGTCTCACATGTGAAGAGTAACTCTAGTAACAAAACTTTTGCTTGCATTCTTAAATTTGTAATCTTGGTTTGTTTATTTTCAGTGTGGATTTCTATCAAATGGCTAAGATTGCAGTTACTCCAACAATTGTCCAGGCTGAATTCATGCTATTTCAGAAGACAGTTTCCTTTCAGAAGGTACAACTCTTAGCTGGAGGCATTAATGAGACTAAATTCCTTTTCATTTTACACACCTACCTATAAGGGAGACATCTTGTGAATATTAACATTTTTTTACTGAAGAAGAGATGGATCTTTCTTTTTTAAATGCAGGCCGACTTTTGTAAAGATAGTAAAGAAGAAGGCCGTCGAAGATTTCTCGGCTATCCCATACCTAGCCACCCTTCTCAACTGCATGCTTTGGGTGTTTTATGGCCTCCCCATCACCCATCCACACAGCACGCTTGTTTACACCATCAATGGCATCGGCCTCGTCGTTGAGGGCGCCTATCTCATCACCTGTTTCATCTATGCTCCACCCAACGGACGTGTATGTACAACCATCCACTCTCAAATTCCATCTGTGTGTCCTTAATTTGATATATTTCTTCTCAATTTTAAAAACAGAATCTTAAAAAAATCATGCTATTAAAACATGACATAGCGATTTTCTATACAGAACTAGATGTATTTCTATCATTCTACTTACTATAAGTGCAAAATGAGTGTTTGAATCTGTTTGTGCGTGGCAAACACACGTTCACTACTCAACTATTTTAGTGCATATATATATATATATATATATATATATATATATATATACACATATTTCACTTTTATATTAACATGAGTTATGATACAGGCAATGCATGTGGTTTATAGGCTTTTTTAGCAATTACCTATTAATTTCTTATTCTTATGCTTTGTACGTGTCATTAATTTGAAATCTAGCATACGAGCCCTATTTCACTCTCACATACTCCCGGCCGGTTAAGTTGGAAGAATATAAGGAAGAATATAAATTGATATTACAATAGTGAATGAGCAATTGTCTATTGGTTATGATACATTAACAATGCACAATAACGAATTATCTCCATTTTGAAAACATCACAGTTAACTAGACCCTTCAATTTTTATATTGATACCTCTCCCTCTCTCTACATGAACATGATATTGTTAATTTTTTTCTTTTTACCATAATAGTGTATGGTTTTTGATGTGTAATTAACATGACTATGCAGTGTAAAGTGTTGAAGATATTGGCAGGAGAGTTGGTGTTCACGGCTGCAGTCATCCTTGGGGTGCTTTTGGGTGCCCACACTCATCACAAGAGAAGTCTAGTTGTGGGAATTCTCTGTATCATATTCGGCACGTGCATGTATGCGTCTCCATTGTCCATTATGGTAAGATTGAAAACATATACATTTTATTTATTTTTAATCGATTTACCTATGTACTTATGATATTTATGCGAGATTACGTACTGACCATAACATAAGTTCTTTTACTTCACGGCAAAAAGATTTCATTATCTCAAACACTTGTGTCCATGTTTCTGCTCTTGCATAAATTTTCGTATGCATTTTGGTAAAGATGTAATTATGACAATGGATACAAATTATCAGCTCTTTATACATTTCCTATTTGTAGTTTGGCAATGGACAATAGTTATATGTTATATGGACACAAATACACAGTATGTGTTGTCTAAATATTTCAGTAAAGTATTTAGTAAATTTCACCTAATGTATTCCTGTGTATGTGTTGCCTCTCATTTACTTTACTGAAATATTTATGTTTTTTCTACAGGGCCAGCATATTCCATCGGTTTTCAGTCACGCACATACACTAGGGCAACATAACGATGGACTTGGAAGCAACAGCGGCCACACGAGGAAACTCTCCTGCTATAATTTGTTGAATTTGGACTTTTTTAAAAATGTTTTGTAGAAATTATATCTAAGTTTTGTAATAACTAAGTGTTGTACAATATATACATTTGATACTCATTGTATGACAGTTTATATGTGTTACATATTTTGTTTTCTATTGAGTTGTTTTTTGTGATGTGTAACTTTTGGTTCTTGATTATGATATTATTGGTTTACCTGATTTGCATTTAAATTTAATATGATTAAATGTATTTGTAATATGCGATTAATTACTGGGTTTTTCAATTGAAAATTTTATAATAAAATGTCAAAAAAAATATTAAAAAAAAATGCAGTACCTATTGCGGCGTTTACCACAAAATGCCGCAATAGGTACTGCAGCTTCTGAGTCCTTTCTATCGCGGCGCTGAGCCAGCGCCGCAGCAAGGTACCAACGCTAGTCTTTTAATCGTGGTGCTATAGCGGCGCTTGGGAAAAGCGCCGCTATAGCTATTTTTTAAAAAATGAAATGCTCCTATAACGGCGGTTTGGCAATACCATTATAGGTGGACACCCTATAGCGGCGGCGTCCGAATACGCCGCGATAGCCTATATGGCTATAACGACGAACGTTCTGATGGCGCTTTTAGCGGCGATTTCAGAAGCACCGTTATGAGCTATAACGGTGCCAAAAAGCGCCGCTATAGCCTTGTAAAAGCGCCGCTATAGCCTGTGCGGTTTGTAGTGTTATCTCTACTGTACTCTACTTACAACAGTTAAACGATATTGATAAAAGTTAGAATCAAAAACTTAGCGAAATGTTGAATTCTATATTAATGACTGTTATTTGTCTTGTGTAATTATGAGTGATGTTGTGTTGTTAATCATATCTCTAATGTGTTACTACACTCTAAATTGAATACACCTTGTAAATCATGGCATGAAAACACAAATAATTTTGTTAAAGTGAAAATTTGTGTTGTGATACATTTGTTAGAGTACATGACCCTAGAAGGCCTAAAGTAGGACTTACAACAGATATTTGTGTGTATTTAGAAAGTGCAGAATGTAGTTCTGTGGACAGATATTGGATCTATCTAATTTGTGTTAGAAGAATCTAGACTTGCAGAGTTCTTTGAGGATGTATTCATCAAAGATAAATGTATGAAATAATCTAGTCCTACAGACACGTTCAATGATTCACAGTTGGAATCAAGAACCAGCCTTACTGACACTTAAAAACCTGATTGACAATTGAGCTAAGAAGAGTCTTTAGTAGATAATGAGATGATTTTGTGTCATACAATAATACTTTAATTTAGTTGATCTGCCGAAAGGGTCTAAAACTATAATAAGTTAGTGGGGTTTTATAGAAGAAACATAATTTTGATTGTTCAGTAGCAATTTTAATGCTTTTTAGTAGCTAACAGATTGACTGAGAAAAATTGGGTAGATTTATTTGATGTCTACTCACATGTTTGTCATATTGCTACAATAAGTATTCTTCTTACCATTATATCGATTGAAAATTTTATCATTCATAAAGAATATTTAAAAAGTTTTGTACTTGATATTTTGTACTGAACAGTTTTGTACTGGAAAGTTTTGAACTAATATGTTTAGTGAACAAGATTTACAATTTAGTAAAATTATTGTATGTTCTTAAAATATGTATAGCCAACGAATAAATAATTTGACAATTTTTGAAAGAGCCTAGTATATGAATCAAGTAATTTAGATCAATGCCTTCAACTTTGTGGTGTGTCAAATATAGTGGCTATTATTTACTTGTTCTGGTTATATGCATGTTCTTGGAAGTGACCTCTCTATTACAAATGAAGTTAAAATTGTGCTATTGAAAGAATTCAACATGAAAACCTAGGTACTGTGGACACCATAGGTATAAGGGTGAGTTTTCAGTTGGCAAGGGATAACTCTTAGTCATACTCATCAAATCAAAATGTGTTTTAAAAGTGAAGATATAGTAATTGAAAGTGTGTTTTGAAACACCTTATGATTATGATAAAAGGTTTACACCTAATGATGGTGCAACTATGAAACAGGTAGATCATTCAAAAGAAATTGATAGTCTCATGTATACAAAGATCTGCACTAGAATAGACATAGCCTTTGAGGTAGGTATGATCTGCAGATTCACTAATAATCTCATACACATTCGATTGCCCTTAAGAGGCTAATGAGATACCTGAGTGGTATTCAAGAGTTTGCTTTGTGCTACTCTAGTCATTCTTCGAATGAATGGCTGATCTGATGCATTATGATGCTCAGAATTTAGTTAAAGTCGATAACTAGTAGATATGTGTTTACACCAGGAGAAACAGAAATGTTATGGAAATAAAAAGCAAACAGGCACTGTGTTATCATCTATGAAATCAGACCTCTATGTATAATCCTCTGCAAGGAAAAAGGCTGAGTAGATTGAAGAAAGTGTTGCTAGTTATTCATTTTTAAGTAACTCTCTAATTCTGTTATGCGACTATCAAGCTACAATGCACTGTAGCTCATAACTCACTCTATAATAGTAAGAGGAGTATATTAAGACTGAAAGAAGCCTAGTTGAACTTTCTCATAGATAAAGTACAATTGTGACAAGTATGGCTAATGCTCTTGCTAAGACACTTGAAAGTGATCTAATTATCAAAACTGTGAAGGAAATAGAGTTGAAAGCTATTGAGACAAAGCTGTAACATCCTAATTATTTTGAAATTTAGAATCCAATTGGAGTCATAGAGAAGTTCAAATTTAAGCATTAATTTTAGGCAGTTGACATGTTTTAGATAATTTTGATGATTCCACATAAATTCCACAAATATATAATGTCCTTCCAATTTTGATGGTATTATATATTTAGGAAATTTACTTAGAATAATCATATTATTCCAATACGAAACATGAAAACTTGTCGATGTGTTTCTGATGATTAAATTGTCTTAAATATCATTCCAATTTTGAAGATATGTCTTTTATGGATACATGTTTCATTCCAATTTTGATAATTCAATGTTAAACCATGATTGAAATGGCAGTCTTTTCATTTCAATATGAAACATAGTATGGTTCTTGTGTAGAAACTATAAAAGTTCATGTTCTTTATTTAGTTAAAGAAACTTGATTGTGATGCTTGAGTTACATTTTTGCTAAGCTAACTATGAATTGTACTAAGTTCTTTTGTGGAACTAGATACTTTGTAAAATTCGTTGGAATTCTTAGAGATGTGTCTCTTGATATTCTTATTTTTCAATAAGCTAGCAAAGATGGAGGAGTTGAATCTGTCAACATAGGTTTCAAAAATAATGATTTGCTCAAAATGGAGGAGTAAACATAAAGCAGTGTGCAAGGATAGAGTTTCAGTTTATTTCTTTCGAGAATAAATTAGTCACTTGCTTGGTAAAACTTCTGTTGAGTTTAAGACTCTTGTGTTCATGAGCTTAAAACTCATATTTTGTTCTTGAAGTTTAGTTACTTTGTTTGACTTTGAAACTATGACAGATTATTTTAGTTGGTTTAGTCTTTGTGAACAATTCTGAATTGGATATGGTTTGGAACTATTTAATTATATTGGTTTAGTTTTGATTGAACTATTCAGATTTATAATTATATTGGCTCTTATGAAACTATACCTTTATGATGCTTTTCTTTTATGGACTGCTATCAGCCAGCAAGTTCTTCCAAAAACAGTTAAGTACAGGTATACGTGAGATCATAGCGATATTAGGCGCATACATTGATAATCACCTAAGTACTAACTACCTAAACTAACTCTGCATAACTTGAAGGTTAGAAGCTCTATGTTATAACAAGTGAATTTGAACGAATGGCCCTAGCAATCTAGTTTTTAACTGTTGTAATTAGATAGATTATCAGTAACTTGTTCAATTGTTAATAAGATAAAAACGAAGAATTATCTATATATTTAACAACTCTATGAGGAAATGGCTTTCAACATCTCATACCCTTCAGATTTATATCAGAAGTTCAAAACTAGTCACATGCTTGTTCTTTTAAAATTCCATGTGCATTGCATGTGTTAACTAATTACTTAACCGAAACTAACAAAGTCAAACACCTGCCAATAGCTGCACAAGTTCATTCTCATCTCAGGCAGCATATCATATGAACTTCCAAGTTCCAACATGACAATAACTCTCTAAATAAATTACGTATTAGGTAGTAGATTTATGATATTTCTAACCAACCATGACAAATTAATGGTCAAGAAGGCACAATTTCTCATTTTATTACAGCTTAACCTTCATCTTATCTCAGCTAAACCTCAAATATATGATTATAGTTTTTAAAACTACAAAGGACTTAAGTAACACATGACTAGCACAGGCTCAACTTCAATGTAGAGCAAATCATGATATTCTCAGTTACTTAAAATTAATTAGATGATATTCTCGGTTACTTAAAACATAAATGCATTACTAATGGAGCCATTTTTGCATGCATCAATCCATAAACAAGAAACATTAGAAATCAAACCATTTTTACACACATCAATTTAATTAACCTAGCTAATTTACTTAAATTTGCTTAACACTTAACTAATTCACATTACAAATAAATTGTCCTTCACATTGTAAAAATTCAACCACAAAATGTGTAACACCCTGAATTTTTATTTATCAAGAGTTTGTGATTTTACGTGTTTTGCACGTATAATTTCATATGCATATTTTTCTAGAAAAAATATTTCTTTATAGCATGAACAAGTAATTATTCTGTTTATTTTCCAAAAAGACAACTTTTAAAAGCCTAATTAAATCCTAGGCCTAATTATCTCTTTCTGGCTCACCATAATTAATTAATTAATAGTTTTATTAACAGCCCATGGTTAATTGGCTCATTAGTGAGCCCATCAATCTATTTTTTCCTTTAAATAATCTAACTTGTAGCGTAGACAAGTTTAATGAATAATTAATTAATTCACATGAACAAACTTGTAAATGGGGGGTACTAGTTTGTACGTGCATGCACTAGATAGTGCAATGTGCACCTTTTGGCCCTTGGCCGGATGATGCATAGGAGAGAGGGAGAGATGGAGAGGTGGTTGCGTCATCATGGGTAGTTTCTACAATTCCCTAGTTCATCTTGACCTTTGATCTTTAACCATTTGGACTAATCCTAGCCCTCCATTTACCCAAAATTTGTATAAATACACCCTCCCCCCCCCCCCCCCTTCCCCCCCCCCCCCCCCCCCCACACACACACACACACACACTCTTCATTCTTGCACCTAAACTATTGAAAAAGAGAAAGAAAAGAAAGACAAAGTAGTGAGACAAAAGATTGAGAAGATTGTGAGTTTAAAAAATTGAGTGTGAAATTTTGCGTGTGTTCCTTCCCCCAAAGTTGGCCGGCCTATTCCAAGGAGCAAGAAGGGGAGTTCCAACATCATCAAGCTAGGAGGAGAAGCAACTTGGTAGCTCAAACTAGGAGGAGAAGGCTTTCCTTGTTCATTCTAGGAGATCCCTAGGAGTTTTATTTGTTTTTCTCTCCATTTGAGGTGGGTGATTTTCTCGAACTTCTAATTAGACATCATGCAGGGTATGGTTGATAAAATTGAGAAGAAACTTTAGTTAATTTAGCCATGTGTTGTGAAAATGAGACAAAATTGCAATAGTTTGAATGTATGTTAAAAGAATGTTAATTAATTGCAAAATTGTGATTGTTAGTTTAGAATTAACCATGCTACCATGCTTTAATTACTTGTCATGTGCTAAACAAAGAAGATATGATTGTATGTTTAGATAATTGAAATGAGAGCTATGGAAAATATGATTTTGACATTTTAATTGTTAAAAAATGGAAATTATTACTGAAATAATTGTAGGCCGGTAGGGGGTGTGCTCGGCCTGGGCTGATCGGGTCGGGCTGGTGTGCGGCGGCGCAAGCAACGGGAGAGAGAGGGAGGCCGGGTGAGAGAGGCTAGGGTTATTAGGGTTAGGATTTGTGTGAGGGAGGGTGTATTTATATGGAGGGATTAGGGTTTAGAAATATGAGTTGGGTTAATGGGTAATGGGTATATTAGGAGTAGTAGTAGGATTTGTTTAATTTGGCTTTAATTATGATACAAATTGTATCGGATATCAAATAGGATTGGGAATTTAATTTGGCTTTGGTAATCTATTAGGGATCAAACAATAGGATTGGAAAAAGGATAACAACCAATAACCACCACAAGCACCTAAGAAAATAAAATAAAGAAGACAAGAACCAAATGAAAGAAAGAACAAAATAATGAACAACGAAACAAAAGAGACAACAAATCAAAAGCAAAGAGCTCAAAATGCAATACAGCGAATATATATCGAAAACAACTCCAATATACAGTTCGGAAAGAATACAAGAGAGAAAATACACCAAAACGAAAAATACACTCCAAAAATACACAAAAATGAAAAAACAGGGGTTACAATATGATTGTATGTTTAGATAATTGAAATAAGAACTATAGAAAATGTGATTTTGACATTTTAATTGTTAAAAAAGGGAAACTATTACTGAAATAATTGTATAATGTTAATAAAAATATTATAAGTGATCTAGGGAATTTTTAAGTGCAATTGGTAAAGAGAATATGCTTATTTCCCCACATTTCGAAATTTGTAGAATAAAATGTAAGTAGAGAGCAAATTTATGTTCTTTGTATCAAAACTCACCTTTTTATTTTACTGAAATACTATAATTATATAGAAGATAAAATCTGGAGTTTTTGAATTAATTTGGAGACGAAGAGAACTTAAAAACACTTACCTTTGTAAGAATTCGAAATAACATAAACTCGGACTTTAACCCCTAAAAACCCCAACCTATATCAGGTTAGTCACTTGGACCATTTGGTTAACGGTTGCATTTGGGGCGCTTTGCTGTAACTTGTGGTTGGTCTTGGTCTCGGGTTCGAAACTGGGCATTAGCCATTTTATTTTCATTTTGAAAAAAAAAAATCCGAAAACAGAGAATGAGTTCTTATGGATTTAAACCCCTCTATATATCGATAGCGGGCTCTGGCCTTTCCGGTTAGTGCCAGCGCCACAGTGCGCTGCACTGTAGCACGTGGGTGGCCTTTGGTTGCAGGTTCGAATCTGGGGTTTGGCACTTTAATAAAATTTTTGGTTTTTTTGACTTTGTAAATTGATATTGTGACTTTTAAAAATCCGAAAAAAATACTATAATTATTCTAAAACGTGTGGATCTTATGAAAAATATTTATGCATTATTTGACTAAAATAAAAGTGACTTAGAAGTGAAAATTTGAGTAGAATTTCATGGAATTGACACTTGTATAATTATAAAAGGTGATTTATTTCATGAGGAGAGTATACTAAGTTACAAAAGAGGATTTTGAGTGAAAGAAGATTTAAGTGTGATGTTTATGGACTTTTATTCATTATTTTGGGTATCGAATGCATTCTAAAGATAAATGAAAAAAATATATACCACCTTGTGATTTTTGAATTAAGTAAAGGAAAGAAGTACTAGTATGGGAATCTAATGGATTCATTGAAATTAATTTTGAATATGGAATGCATGAATTGAAATGGAACTTTATGTATGAGATTGATTCATAGAAGAAAAAAAAAAGGAATGGAAATCATGTTAATTTGTAAAAAAGAACTCATAAGTATGAAGACTCAAATTTTGTGATTATGAAGTGAAATTGAGAACTAGAGTCACTAGTAGAAAATTCTACAGTCGCAATAGAAATTTCCCTTGTAGAAGAGTACAATTCCATGGTTAGTGTACATTTGTAAGGGATTTTTCTTCATTCCCTTGTAATTGTGCTGTTGCGAAATCTCTCCTGGTTAATGTACACATTCGCAACGGAATTTTAACTATCCCTTGCGAATATTAGCCACAATAGAATATCTGCAATGGAAGTTGTACCTTGCTATCCCCATATATAAGAGAATATCTACAACAAATTCGTCTCTTGTAAGTGTGTTTTAAAAGAAATTTTTTCCGTTGCTGATGAACTATTGCTACAGAGATTTGCAAGATACTGATTCCCTTGCAATTGCTACCTCGCGAATGCAATTGCACACATTTTTTCTTCATTACTAATTATATTTGAATGGCTTAACCAAATTTACAAATTAAAACAATGTATTTTTACAATGAAGAACATATAATTATTTCACATATTGATTCACACAATTATATAAAGAAAACACAATAATGCAAAATAAGTTTGAATATTATATAATTCAGAACCTTCTCATTACAAAACTTTTTGTTTGTTTCATAGTGCCAAAACAACAATACATTCTAGAAGAAAAGATAAGTTGTGAAACTCCAAGAAACAAAATAAAATATTTTCAAAATAACTTTTAACCCGCTACTGCTTCCATGTATCCCCAACTTCACTTTTCATGTAAGGTCTTCTGCATGTTCCTCATTACCCACTGTCTCATAGTCATCGCCACTACATATAGACTACATGAAAAAGAAACAATACAAAATTAGAACTCGTTATTCAATATATATAGATAATAATATATTATCCAATTGAGGCAATTAAATATATGGCTACCTCTTGTCGTATTTGACTATTGGATGAGTCGACAGTAGTATTTTCCCTCCGGAAGTGTAGTGCATACCTTTCCCTCCGGAAGAGAGATGACTGACTCTGGACCTGAAGTATATATTACCGTCCCCAAAGCCCAGTATCCATTTGGAAGCGGACACCAAGCTTTATGTTTCTGAAAAAGTAATAAAAAAACTTCAACATGTAGGTCTAGTAAACAATAGAGAGGGGACGGTATCAAGATGGAAGAACTTTATACACTCGTCCAATAACCTACAATCGGAAAAAAATAAAAAATCCCGAATGGTCTACAAAGCATTTCAAAAGAGTCCGCGGATTTCAAATTCAACACAATAAAAAAAATTGGCACTGAAATGAATGTCCGTATACACACCAATATATGCGCTCATCCATGTCAAGCCCCGTTGGTAAGATACCATAAGCAGTCATTTTATTTCTTGAGCAAAAGATGGAAAAACAGGAGGAACATGTAAGGTGACAACATTTTGCAGACTTCCAAATAAACCTAGAAATTTGCAGCATTTTAATCAACATGACATAACCAGGATTACCTTGAATCATCAAAGATTTGCTTGGGGACACTAAACCAGACTAAATTTCCTGAATCATTTTAGTAAGAAATTCCCTTAATTCTGAGAAAATTCCAAAATTTTTAGTGAAGTCTCGACCACAGAATCAACAAATACTCCAATTTTTGATTCATCTAGTATGCAGTTTGGCAACCTAAACAAATCAATACCATATGCAACCTGACCCAATAGTATAAATATCAAGGCATGCAAACACATCAATGCCCAAAAGATTACTGCATACTTGTGACTTGTGAGGTGGAGTGCATAAATAATCATGTGACAAGGTCAAGACTCCAGATAACTAAGTATGATGCTACTCACAATTCAGGTCCTTTAGGTTTTGTAGCAGGCTTCCCTAACCCTCTTTTCCCAACATAAGTTGCAGCTACTTCGTTCAAAGCATCGCTATACTCCTCCAAAATGCAATTGAACCAACGAACCAAACTCTGGTATTTCTTCGACTTCCTAAGACTCTCCCACCTTTGCCCAGTACCTATATCCACAACAGAATCAGGTTTTCACACCCCCAAAAAATACAATGTCATCAATCAAAATGCAAACTTGAAAAGTCGTAATTACCCGCAAGAGCTGCCCATATGGCTACATCAGCAATTGACAAACTATAACCAACCAAGAAAGTTCTCAAACCAAGATAACTATCCACATGCCCACAAGCACTCTCAAACTGAGACCCATTCGCAAAGATCGAAGCATACTCAACCCATTCATCAATCTACAGTTAAACAACAAACATACCCAATTCAACACATGCATAAACAATCATCAATGATCCAATCTTTATAACTATACATACCTTCCCTGATTCAAAAGCATCCTTTCCATAGAAAGTAGGAACAGCTCCAATTCGCCCGATATATCGCAGAAGCGTATTGGTCCCGTGCAACTTTGTACTACAAATTTAACATCAATCATAAATCTATTATACTAAAAACTATGGATCATAAAATTCACAAAAAACAAAAATCGAAAATTTCCACACAAAAAATTTAATAAAAATAATAACAATAATTTATAAAAAAATGTATATGGAAAAGGAGAAGGGGACAAACCCTGATGGTAAACGGAGGGATGGGGGAGAGGCGGAGGGAAGGGTGGCTGAATCAACGGAGAGGGGGATTCCGGCGATTTTGGCGGCGGTGATAACGGAAAGGGGAATTTGATCACCGGAGAAGGCGAGGACGAAGACAACGATGTCTCCTTCCTTCTCCATTTTTGCTGTAAATTGCGAGCTTTTAGAAACCCTATATTTTTTAGAATAGTAGTGTACGAGTGAGGGTTTTGTCGGATAAGCCCATGAGCTGATTCGGAGCGGAGTATTAATGGGACGGAGGTTTTGGGTTTTGGGGGGGGGGGGGGGTTTGGATCGGGAAAAGATGAGGATTTTGATTTTTTTTTTTTAAAAAGATGAGGGTTTTGATTGTTTTTCTTTTCTTTTTTTTGCCCGCTCTATATTTGAGAAGTATGGATATCTTTTTAGCATCAGATTGTTGAGCGGCAAAATTATATGTGTAAAGCACGTGTTCATACTTAATTTATTTTAAAATTTAAATATTTTATTTCTACTTTGGTAATGGAATATAGTTTGTTACAATTGTTCCCTTGTAATTATCAACACCTACAACAATTCAATAGAATCTCTTGCGGATGTTAAAACATTTGCAATGGATGAGTTTGTTGTGATTAATTTATTGTTAATGATAACACCAACAAGGGATTTTCTGTGCTTGCAAATAATCCATTATTATTGCAAGGTTTTCTACTAGTGAGTGTAGCTAAGTCTCATACCGGCAATGAAAGAAATATGTTGAAATGAAATTTGAAATGAAAAGACCAAGATTTGAATCGTGTTATATAAATGGTTAAGACTAGTATAGTGGGAGTGCTAACTCTAGGGGATTGATTTTATTCATGATTCGAATAATTAAGGACTATACTCATAGTGGAGATGTAACGAAAGTAAGAGAAAAACACGAGTATGAGGGCCTCAGAGCTATGGCGTGAGAATATTCACAGGCTGTCTACACAGTGCATCGTATCATGACGTGGATATGTCTCCAGGAGTTCGTACCGCAGGCGACGCTTGTGGGGTGTTTGGTGACTACAAGTGGCGTCATGTCCCATGACGGAGGCTGAATTGTCCATAGGTTCTACACGATGCGTCGTGTCAGGAGTGGGATTGCCCTCCAGGCTGTCTGGACATGAGCTCGTAACTCATAGAAAATTTAGGATACTTATCATAGTTACCATAGCAGTTTAAGTCATAGCGAGGGATTGAACCCTACAAGATGAAGAATGATTAAGGGCTTTCCCTCAGACCTATGTAGTATGGAATGTATAGAATCTGAACAAGTGCGCATTAGTGTCATGTAACATACATAACTGCATTAAGGACTAAGTGCACCACACAACACAACATCAATAGGATAGTCCCCGTAGTTCTGTTTGTGACAAGTTTGTCCTTTCCAAGTAAGAGAAAATTGATGTATTATATCATAGCGTCAGTAGAATGAACTGACGTGCCCACAGTTTTTATGCAGGATAAAGTGATTGACAAGATTAAAGTATGCATGTTGCTTAAAGAATGATTCAAGTGTTGTAGATTTCTATTCATGTAATCGTTGTAATTTGTTTCCGCTATAAAAGTGTAATGTAAATGTAACTCTGATGTAACAAAAGTTTTAAATTCCTTATAAAATTGTACGAAGAGAAGTGTAAAGATCCTGTGAAACTTTGAATTCGGTCTTATTTGGAATTCGGGGTTTTACAAAATGTCTAAAGCTTCATCTTTTTGCTAAGAAATTAATCAAAACAATAAATCCGTGAACCCACAAAATCATATGCATGTAGTGACATTGTTCTAATCTATACTTGAAAGTGGAAACTATACTTGCTTACATTCCATATGCATGTAGTGACATTGTTCTCATCATTTATTTATTTTTCTTTTTTCTTCAGGTGATGGGCTTAATATCAATTACAGGGTGATGGCACCACAGTAATTTAATATTGAAGTCCCAAAATGATTTTCTCATGATGTAACAAAAGAAATTTTTTCCTCACCTCCAACTCAGAAAAAAGATGTATATTCCATACTCAGCAAAAAGCAGAATTTGATCAAAGAGCTCAAGCCTTCAAGGCATGTAAAAGGAAAGACGAAAACAAAAGATAGTTGTTTCAATTTTCAGGTAATCTGAGTATTGATGTGGATGATGTAAAACTCAATTGACATTTGAGAAAGGTAAATACTTATGGTGCAGGTTAAATGAAGAGTCATTCATTTGAATCAAAGAATCATTACTCATTAAATAATACCTTAAGAACTTCGATGGCTCCAGCCCTTTTCGCTAAGGGAATTTTTGTCCCTCTATCGTAAGAAAGTGGAAGGTACTCCGAATTCCTCGCAATTAACCCTATGAACGATGCAAATGTTATAGCATTTTTTCCTACAGGCTGATGATCCCCGTTCACCTCCGCTTGAATTCTTTGACCCGCAGGTAGCTTCCAAACATCATTTAACTTTGTCGCTTCCCGGGTCTTTTTTTTTGGGTTGGGGGGGGGGGGGGGGGCTCCCCTCACCTACCTCTAAGTGGTTAACCTCCTCGTTTAGAGCCTCCTCACCCCTTTGACTAGGCGCCATATTCCTTTGCGGCATAATTCACACCTATTGACAAAAGCAATAAAATATAAATTAGTATAAAAATGCAATATTTAATTCCCATTTCAACAAAAAATCATAAATATTGATTATAATAACTTCAACTCTATCTCATTCAACAAAAAGATAAACCAAGAGCAGGACATAGTCACCCTAGTGTTCTGATTTATCATCACTTCCCATCAACAACAATTATGAACATGAAGTTATCAAAATAGACAAGCAAAAAATAGCAACCAGTTGAATTTGGAGTAAACCTGTTGATTGAGTAGAAAGACTGCAGTAAAGCAAGAGCGAAAACTGCACAAAACATTTAGATGAATGCACAAAACATTTAGAAGAAATTTAAAGCCAATAGCACACTGGCAGGAAAAGTAAGATCAATAACTCACCAGACAATGGACAAAAATACGTTACTGATTAAGATTTTGTGGATTCTTGTTTCTAGTCATAAGTATCATGATTAACTCTCTAGATGACATCAGTATCATGATTAACTAGTAAAATCAAAAAAGTATCGAAACAGATTGAGGTGGACTCATTCAATTGCCTAATTATCCTTCAACAACTCTAGAAATCAAAAATACCATTTACGTCCATAAAGTAATTAGTAGAACTACACAAAACCTATAGCAATATAATACAAGCACAAACTTATCAATAAAAAACTACACATCGAAACGTATACATAAACTAAAATGCATTATATTGAAAACATGTTCCACCATTTTTCCTACATATCTATAAAATCCATAGTCTAAGGAAAGCATAAAAAACTGTCACCCACATAATTTAAATGCATATGCTACAAGGAAAGGATAATTTATTTGAATATCTACCCCATAATTTACAAAGATTTATTGTAAAATACCCTGGCATGCATTTTGCTCTCAGGAACTACCCTGACATGCTTTTTACTAGCTCCATCTAACATTTGCAATCGCTCTTGCTTTACGCTAATTCCATACAACAAAATGCACATTAGAGTATTTAACAAAATGCACATTAGAGTGTCCTATGATCATGATTCCTACACACAAGGCACCAGTGTCACCTGCAAATTTACTTATACTAATGGCTGAAGTGTCTATAGGAAGCTATAAGACAAAATAGATATAAATTGGCACATAATAAGACAAAATAGAAATCGAAAACATACAATTCAATCTTGAAATAGGTATCACCCGAGAAAATACAATGCAATCTTGTGAACACATAATTAACAATACAAATATGTTTCAGAAGTTATTGTTATTCAATACTATCCAATACATCCCCTGGCTCTCCATCCGTGCGTAGCCAATTAGGTTTACTGTTGTCATCTGATATGTTTACATCAAACCTAGAAATTTCAGCAGCAACAAAAATTTTAGTGACGTCTTCGTCCTCATCATCTGATGTCTCTTCCAACTAATATACATCTCTTGGTTGCATAATAAAAGCCACGTAAGATTTAGGCATCGCTGGATCTTCAACATAGAACAATTGGAGAACTTGAGATGGGAACACAAATGGTTCATGGTTGATGTGTCTGCCAGTATGAATCAAATTTGAAAATTTTACAATTGTGAAACCTACAGTATCCTTGTTTTGGGGATAATTCTTATCCATACCAGCCCAGTCCGCGCGAAATAAAAAAACTCAAAAATGATTGTAATAGTCTAACTCGATGATATCCGTGAGCACCCCATAATAGTCAACATCTTCATCAACTGGATTTGTGTCATTCTTAGAAGCATAACTTCTTGTCTTTGACGTCACTACAATTCCACTATTCCGGGACTTCAAATAACGTTCACGATCCTTAGTATGAAATCTGAATCCGTTATATATATATCTCTTGAATCTTCTAATCATCTTATGGGGGCCTGTAGCAAGATTCTTGATTTCAGGTGATACCAAATCCTCATGCAACTTCGGAACCTATAGTATGTGATGATAAATTGTATTAGTAAAAGTAAGCATATTCTAAGAAAAAAGATAATACTTGATAATTTGGAACACTCTTACATAGTCTTTAAGCCACATATGAAATCTTTCATTCATCATCTTATTTTGGTCACGTGGTTTTAATTTCTTGTTCTAGAATTCCTTTTAATTTTACAGATAAATTCTCTGTAAATATTTAAAAGACAAAATATAATTAGATTATCATTGTTCAAATCGAGTTTAATTAAATATAAACCAACCCAATTATGACTTACTCTCGGAATGGCTCAACTGTTGCATGATGTTCTAGCACATATCGATGTGCTTGTTCCCATGTTAAGTTATCTAACTCAACCGCATCAACTTTACCAATGGTATTTCCAGCAGTTTAGAAGAGATAATGTGCCTCACCAAGGTTTGACCTAACTGGGTTTCTCCTTGGTCTAGTAAGACATGTTTCGACACCCTGAAGATATCGGGAACAAAAATTAGAGCACTCTTCCGAGAGATAACCTTCTGCTATTGAGCCTTCCGGATTTGATCTATTTTTAATATATCCCTTAAGTCAATAAATATACCTATACATGTAAATAGTTAGATCAAAAAAAGTGTGCACATTATCCAAATACGAGGTATATAATTAACAAATATGAATAACTACCTCTCAATGGGATACATCCACCGATAATGTACTGGCCCACCAAGTCTTGCTTCGCCCGCTAGATGAATTACCAAGTGAATCATTATAGTGAAGAATGAAGAGAGAAATATTCTCTCCATTTGACAAAGTACCAAAGCAGCACGTTGCTCTAACAGGTCAATGGCTTCAACACGTAGAACCCTTGAGCAAAGTTCTTTATAAATGCTACACAGATCCTTGATGATGGCAGTGACTTGGTCGCACATTGAGAACCTTAAAGCCACAGGAAGGAGATCTTGCATCATGATGTGGTAGTCGTGTGACTTCATACACTTCCAAGGTGGTAGATTATACGGTATCAACACTACAGGCCATATGTTGTAGTATTACTCGTTTGCCGAAATGGGTTAAAACCATCACTGGCTAATCCAAGTCACACGTTGTGAGTGTCTTCAGCAAAATCAGGATATCTTTCATCAAAAAAATTTCGTGCAGTAGAATCCACTGGATGTCTGAGAATTCCATTATTCTTCCGCCCTTCAGCATGCCATCTCATATCAGAAGAAGTCTTAGATAACATAAACAACCTTTGTAGCCTAGGAATTAAAGGAAAGTAGCGCACCTGTTTTGTTGGCTTCTTTTTCCGCCTTGATTTAACTGTCCCACTTGCATCTTGTTCTTCATTCGGAACACCTTTCCATTTTGAAGTACCACAAATTTCACAGTTCTCCAGACTCTCCTTATCCCCCCTAAATAACATACAATCATATCGACATGCAACTATCTTCTCATACCCCAGATCAAAATATTTAAGGAATTGTTTTATTCCATATGCTGAATTTGGGAGACAAATTTCAGGAAATGCTTCATTCAACAATTTAAGTAACATGGTAAAGAATTTGGCAGACCAACTATTCAAACATTTGATCTGAAATAACCTCACGATGAATGAGAACTTCGAAAATTTGATGCAATCACGATACAAGGGTGTACTAGCATCCTCCAACAACTTACTGAATGCTTCAAATTCTTTGTTAACTTCATAGTTTTTCCTTCCCTCCTCCACTCCACCCTCCTCTCCATCAGTGTGCGGGATTTCGGTCGGTTCATCATGGACTTGGGTTGTTAAACTATTTGTGTGCATTGGATTGTTTTGAATCCCAAAAGCATCCCGCACTAAATTTTGCATCTCATCAGCAACACTGTCGTCGTCATTCACTAAGGGTTCATTTTCCTCTTTCAACGCATCTTGTCCAACCGGAATCGATGTGCCATGCTTTCCATGGCAGAACCACAATGTGTACCCTTGCAGAAAACCATTAATCACCAAATGTGTTTGTACTTTGTAGCATGGAAGCAAATGACAGTTTACGTATCGACGACATGGACAAAGGATGAAGATGGGATCACGGGAATGTTGCTTGGCAAAGATAATGAAATCTCTAACACCATCTCGAAACTCTTTGTATAATCGTGACTTACTCATCCAACTTTTATCCATTTCAATAATATCACTCAATCTAAAAATTAAATTTCATAAAAGATAGCTATTCAGAAAGAGAGACTGAGACCCTCATAAAAGATAGTTATATTTTAGAAATAACCATAGGAGAAGCCACCGTTCAATAGAAATAACCATAGGGTTGATTTAACGTTAAATGATAATCATAGGGATAACCACAGGGATGAAAATAAATTCAACTGATGAATAAAACGTTAAATGAACAACATCTATAGATTATCAAGTGCAAAAATCAAAATCAAAATCAAAAGTCAAACTATTATTTTCGAAGTTCTTCTCATTAGGGTTATCTCAGAAACATCAATTTCAAAAGATTAGAATTTAGATCTGGTTGGTTTTTTGTTGTTCTGATAATCTTGTTCTGGTTTCATTAACTTCGAAACATATCACCAATTTTTCTATTTATCAAATTGCTGATTATTTGATATTTGAAACAGTTTATTGGTGTGTAGTTGCTATTGTCAAGACCAGCTTCAACCGAAAACTATCCATAATAGTTATCTCAAACATTACCATGATGATAATTTGGCAAAATCTATAGATACTACGAGACATCAAACAACCAAATATGATTCAAACATAACGAAACAGCCCTCAAATAACTACAAGAGAAAGCAGTAAACATCCAAATATGATTCAAACATAACGAAACAACCCTCAAATAACTACAAGAGCAAGCAGTAGACATTTTAGCAATAGCACATCACATTTAAGAACTTGCTATCATAGACAACTCATGAGTGCTCAACCAGTTCAAAATCTAACCTAATCTAAGTCAAAAATCAAAATCAAAATGAAAGAATAGTTACCTAGGGTTTATGTAAGAGAGAGATTGTGGAGGACAATGGCAACGAAGGAGAAGAGAAGGAACGACGGCGAGATCGAACGGTGGCGGCGATGAGATCGAACGGTGGCAGGCGGCGAGATCGAACGGCAGCAGGCGACGAGATGGAGATGGTGGTGTTGAAATCGAAGAAAGAAAGAGGAACGAAGTGGACATTGGGTTTCGGAGAGATAGGGTTTCGCGCGAGTAATTAGGGGAGAGTGAAAAAGAGAGAGAGAAGTAGCGAATTTAGGGCGCGGGAGCGAGGGTTTTCCCCGGTGTTTGCCAATGCCGGGTATTGACGAACCCGCTGGCGCTTTTTAATAAATGCCGGGGAATGCCCCGGCGAAATACCCCGAATGCCGGAGTGCTTCTGCCAGATTTCCTCCATATTTTGTAGTGACATTAATAAAAGTTTATTCACAATCCAAAATCAAATAATCTAAAAAATAAAAAATAAAAAAAGCTCGAGGTGGATTAAACCAGAATTCTCATGTTATGGAAGCTTGAAGCACCTAACCAAGATGTCAGGTCTCAAATTTGTTAAAAGAAGTATATATACATATATAAAAAATAACTGTATAGATAACTAGGTCTTACTGATTTCGCAAAAAACCAGGGTGGGCGGCTGTCTACCCTGGCCGCCATGTAAGCCCGCCACTGCACACACAACACTGTTCATCACCCTTGTTCCCATCTTCCTTCTCTCTCACGTGTGTCCATCTACTCCTCTTCGCCACCCATCTATCCCTCTGCAGATACAATACAGTTGACATGACTTCTAGTTCTCAAGTGAAAAATTACAGATGAGAAGAAATTCATTCGGGATGTTGGACATGCCTCCTTTTTCTAACGTTGGCAACTACAGCCGAGTACCCAATAGTAATAATAATAATAATAATAATCTATATAATAAAACACAAAGAAAGCTATCAAGTGGCTCTCCTTCAATCCCTCCAAAAATTAAAGGTCTAGATCTAATCTTACAAAACATATTTCTCCCCCAAAAATCAAATTCAAATCTCCCACCCAAAACAACTCCTATATTTTTTTCCCTCTCTCTCTCTCCCTCCCTCTTCTATTCAAAAAATTAAGAAAATAAAAATTTTAAAATTTTTATAAAATTAAAAAACTAAAAAATTTAAAAATTTAAAAACTTTAAAAATAATTAAAAAAAAATCAAAAAAATCATATAATATGTTTTTTGCTCTATGTTTGTTAATTCAATTTATTTGTTGGACCTCCAAAACTATTTTATATGATCAAACAAGATGTACCGTTCCGAAGACGTGCCGGAGGCACGTGTCAACGAGCAAACCTAGTAATAAAATAAATTTCACCACTCATACTATGAACTTACAATATCATGAACAGTACTAGTGTACCACCTTTATACATGTGTATTAATTGAAGGGTTTTTTTTTAAGATACTAGTCCATATTTTTACATTATTTGCTATTATGTCTCTTAATTAAGCCTCATCAAACTAAATAGATCTCTTAATGGTAATTTTTGTCCAAATATAACATAATCATAATTAATAGCCTAACTATGTATTGTTGGGTTTATGTCTTGCATACTATGTTGGATAAAAAGACGATGAGACAATGGAGGAATCAAGACAATCGGAGACAAAGTGGAAGCAAGGGAAACAGTCAGCAGTAGTAGCAGGTGGAGTTGAGGTCGACCACACTTGGGTTCGGTCGACCGCTCCGACTGCACAGAGTTCCCGAGAGAGGGACGGTCGACCAACCTTGTGGTGCGGTCAACCAAATGCGGCGCTGATTGATTATTTTGGTCGGGTCTTCGTGATTCGTGAGAAGTCCAATTTGCTCTTCAAGTCAGATCTTACGGCTCTTATCATAGGGTTACCTCTTCAAGAATATCGAATGGTTATTGTATCAAGATATCAAACTAGGATTTCTCTAGATCTTTATATATTGTTGTTATTAACCTCCATTGAGAGCAAAGAGAGAGAGTACTTCATTGAATTAGAGATTGAGTGATTCTCTAATTGTGAACAACTAGTACTTGCTGGTGAGGCTTGAGAGATGGTCGTGGTGAGAATTGTAATATTCTTGTATCTTCTCTAGTTGAATAACATTTTGGATTTCTTCACCTTCGGATTAAGGCAAAAGCCCCAACCGGGATAAATTTGTGTGTGCTTTGGTGTGTTTGGTATGATCTAGTATGTGCTTGGTGGTTTGTGTTGATTGCATCGAATAACTCAACAAGTTCCTCAAATTCCTAACAATTGGTATCCGAGCTTCGGGTTCAAAGGGTTTGTTCGAGTTCCTTGGAGATGATGGCAAATCAGATCATGAAGATTAAGCGGTTCAAAGGCAAGATCAACTTTGATCTCCTGAAGGTGGACGTGCATGAAGCATCAGTTCAACAAAACTTGGATCTAGTCCTATAAGGAGATAAAAGGAGACCAATCAGCATAAAGTAGGAGAAGTGGAAGGAGATATGTTCAGAAGCCTTGGGTTTAATCTGGTTGTCATCGACGAGCGAAGTCAGGTATAAGAGAAGCACGGCGAGTCTTTGGGCAAGATTCAGAACTGACTATTAGGGAATTTCATCGCAGGGTCGGATGTACCAGCAAAGAAAGTTATGGGGTTTCTCAATGAAGGAAAGTACCGCTCTTCTAGATCATGAAGTGGAGTTCAATATGGAGTCATCTGAACTAAAGGCATTCAACGCAGATGATATAAGGGTTTCCAACTCGATATATTCATCACTAAATCCATCCAACATGATAACCATGCTAGATGGGAAATCTACCAAGGAGAAGTTTTTCATAGCAGGTATGATCAAGGGGTTGGAGAAAGATGCACTTAGGAAGGAGAGTCATAAATTAGCATCAACTTCTGTGAGTTGCTTGGAGGTGGATTGTACTTTGATTTGAAGGAAAAGTGTATGTAGGGGTAAGATCCGTGGCCACCAGTGCAAAAAGATTGAGCATTACATGAGAGACTGTTGCAAGCGGTTGAGTCAGAGAGGCGCCAAATCCAGTGCCACTGAATCAGGTGATGGATTAAACAGTACTTTTGTTTCAAGTTTCTTATATATGAATTCTGGTTGTTCTTTTGATTCGGTTAGTTCTTCTCAAGTTTGCTCCGAGAGGGAGATGGTTTCTACTTGCAAATTTGCATTATATCGTTGTGTGGGAACGAATGTTGATAATATTTGTGAAGTAATGGTTTCTACTTATAAGTTTGCCTCATGTTATTGTGTGGGAATGAAGATTGACAAGACTTGTGAAATAAGGGGTGAGAAAATAAATGAGTCGAAGATGACAGACGGAAGGGGATGCACACTAGAGGAGGGCATGTATATTCCATTGATGAAGCGGAGCCTTATTTTCATGAGAACTCTACAAGCTCGGGACTGCAGGTACACAGATCTAGATGGAGTTCGTTCAGTTTAGAAAAGTTATCGTGAAGTGATGAAGGGTGAGAGGGGTATTGATCAGGATTAGCACAACCTCTACCAGCTTTGGAGGAACAAAAAAACTTGCACAAATGTTTCGAAGCCCATTGTCCCTAAAGCACCATCCAGTATGCTGTCACTAGAATCATCCGAGCGAGAATGCGACGTTCGAATATCGTCGGAAGGTGGAGAGAGACTTGAGGTGGGTGGAGTTCGTGTAGAGAATGGCACCTACATGATTACATCTACTGGGGTGTGCCCTAAAGAGGAGCATACAGCTGGAGAAAAACAGGTGCAGATAGATTCAACTAGCAGAGGAAGCCATCGAAACGAGTTGTTCGCAAGAAGAGAAGGAAAAGAGTCTAGAATGTTTTAAATCATACGGGTATGGATTCATCAGTATGCAATCCAAGGTGGAGATTGTTGGGTTTATGTCTTGCATACTATGTTGGATAAGAAGACGATGAGACGATGGAGGAATCGAGACTATCGGAAACGGAGTGGAAGCATGGGAAACAGTCAGCAGCAGCAGTAAGTGGAGTTGCGGTCGACCGCTCCGACTGCACAGAGTTCTCGAGAGGGGGACGGTCGACCAACCTTGTGGTGCGGTCGACCAAACGCGATGCTAATGGATTATTTGGGTCGGGTCTTGGTGATTCGTGGGAAGCCCAATTTGTTCTTCAAGTCAGATCTTACGATTCTTATCATAGGGTTATCTCTTCAAGAATATCCAATGGTTATTGTATCAAGATATCAAACTAGGGTTTCTCTAGATCTTTATATATTGTTGTTATTGACCTCCATTGTGAGCCAAGAGAGAGAGTACTTTATTGAAGAAGAGATTGAGTGATTCTCTAATTGTGAACAACTTGTACTTGCTGGTGAGGCTTGAGAGAGAATCGTGGTGAGAATTGTAATATTCTTGTATCTTCTCTAGTTGAATAACATCTTGAATTTCTTCTCCTCCGGATTAAGATGAAAGCCCCAACCGGGATAAATTTGTGTGTGCTTTGGTGTGTTTGGTATGATCTAGATGTGCTTGGTGGTTTGTGTTGATTGCATCGAATAACTCAGCAAGATCCTCAAATTCCTAACATGTATAACAAAAGACTAATGTATAATCATATATTCTGTTGGTGGGACCATAACAGTATAGTTTGTGGTATTTTCTAGATGAAAAGCAACAGAATTAGTATAGATAAAAATTCATCTATAAAGGGCTTATTAGTCTAAACTAGCTATTGGGGATGAGACAACGGGATTAAAAGGATGTATTGCGAAAATGAAAAAGATTTTTGTTAAGTATGATGGCAATTCGAGGAGAAATTCATAATTAATCAATCGTAATGACTAATTTTTAAATTATTAGATCAATTAATGGATCTAATAGCAAATAATATAAAAATATGATAAATTTCACTTAACCTTACTGTACTTTACTCCCTTGGCACTTTATCCTATCCAACTTTTTTGCCATTAAACCCTAGCACCCTACCGTCGTCAGCTTTTTTGGTGTTTTGGCACATCTGTTTTGAGCAGTTTTTTTAGCAAGTATTGCAGTTTCACTTTTCAATAACCAAATTACCCTTATTATTATTATTATTATTATTATTATTATTATTATTATTATTATTATTATTATTATTAGGAAACAAATACGCTTATGATGGAATTAATGGATTTGAGGAAGGAGAAACAGATGGTGCAGGGGGGGATTCGAGGGAGGAGGTGGTGGTGGTGGTGGTGGTGGTGGTGGTGGTATGGATTTGAGGGAGGAGAAGAAGGAGAAGGGGGTGAGAGATTTAATGGATGTGAGGTAGGTTGTGGTGGTGGTTTGTCGGAGGTGGGGGGAGGTGAGGGATTTGAGAGGAGGGGGGTGGTTAGTCAGATTTGGGAGGGAGGTGAGGGATTTGAGGGAGGATATGAAGGTGGTGGTGGTGGTTGGTTGGTTGGAGGTGAGGGATTTGAGGGAGACGAAGGAGGAGTGGTGGTGGTTGGTCAGATTTGGGTGGGAGGTGAGGAATTCGAGGGAGGTGGATGTCGGTGGTGGAGGAGTAGGAGGAGGAGTCGGTTGTGGTGGTTGGAGCAAATATTAATGAAGTAATTATGAAATTAAAATTAATCTAATTGTAAAATTAAAATTAATCATAAGATTAAAATTAAAATTAAAATTAAAATTAATGATGAAATTAAAATTAACCTATAGAATTAAAATTAAAGATGAAATTAAAATTAACTTAATGATGTGATTAAAACTAATCATGTGATTAAAGTTAATGAATATGAATGAAGGAGAAAAAGAAGAAGAATATGATAATGGACGGTGATGATGGATATGATAATTTAGTAATTAATCTGAACTGATAAAGGTATTTTAGATATTTTACATAAAAGTTAATGTCAGTTAGTTCAGGGTGTGTTTAACGAAAATAAACTTCAGTAGAGTTAATAGCCACAAAAAACTTTAGTAAGGTAAACTGTCAAAAATATAAATTGCACTAGAGTTAACTAAAATTTATCGTTAAATATACATATTTTAGAATTAACTAATACCTAAAAAAACCATACTTGAAGATGATACTTAGAGCATCCACTATCGTTTTGTCTAAGTTTTCCATATTTAGCTTTAAGGATTTAGCTTTTAGAATGGAGCGTTGCTATCATTATTTCTTAAATTCCACAATCAAATAAATAGGACGGAGCTTGTTCATCCGTCTAACGCCAATTCCATTTTTTTTGTATTAAAACAAGAATGGACGGAGCTTCATACTCCATTTCTTTATTTTTTATTTTTTATTTATGAATTAAATGGGACGGAGGTTGTTCATAACTCTGTGGGTTTATTTTATTTATTTATTATTATTATTATTTGGTTGGTAAATAAAAATTAAAAAAATCAAAAAAAATCAAAAAAATCAAAAAAAACACACCAGACAGATGAACTTCATCTGTTTGGTGTGTTTTTTTGATTTTTTTTTTATATAGGTTTTGACGAAAAGACATAAAAGCCCCTCCCGTCATTAAAAAAAGGGACGGATTATTCATTTAGGGGTAAATGTGTCAATTCACTAGAAAATAATTTTTAAACTGAATTTGAGGGACGAATGAACTTCATCCGTCTCTCACCCACTCATTTGATAAATTTTCTTTAGACAAAAATTATAAATCGATGAGATGAAGCTTCTTCATCCGTCCTTTCGATTTTTTTTCTCAAATGGATGAATTTCGTCCGTCTTTTATATTTAGCATTTTCGTAAAGCGACTTTTAAGTTTAGTAATGCACTGTTTACTCATATTTTAACTTATAAATTTTTAGCAAATGATTGTTTTCTAAATCTAAATAGATTTTCATTTTTTTGGATTTTTAAAAAACGACCGTGGATGCTCTTAGGCGGCTCCCATTTTTTTTTTTTCCTTTTTTTGAAGATGCCAGAGTTAATAAAGTCATTAAAGTGAATCAATTTAGAACCCCACAAGTCTTTTTTAAGCATACAATGTTCATCAGATTGCCTTGGGAACAAACATCGAAAATGCTGGTTGATTGCAAGAGCTGATATCCTAATCAACGTGTGCATATGATATTTCTATAGAAGCAAATTTGAGAACCGTTGGATCTGAAAAATAAAAGAAGACAATGCTTTAAGTTGAGGTCCATCATCCTGTGGTCTATGCAGTGGCGGAGCCACACCCAAGCCAGGGTGAGCGGCCGCTCTCCCTGAGTTTGGGTCGGGCCTTTCTATAGGTGCAGTTTTTTTTTTTTAAATGGAAGTCCATGCAGCGCTTTCCCTGAGCGTGACTCACAAGTAAAGGTCCATACAATCGCTCCTCACGCCACCCGACCCGCTCCCTCTTCTTCTACTGCTCGTTTCTTCTTCGTTTAGTTCTTGTGATTTCGCTCCCGCTGGATGGAAATCCTGGCTCCGCCATTGGGTCTATGTATATGCCCATAGGAATACTTACACATAGACTGTTCTGTTACTTGTTTAGCTTCACCTCACGACCTAGGAGCCCAAAAGTTTAATAAGGAATAAAGGAATGTGATCATTACACTCTACGTTATCACTATCTTAGGTCTATGGAAATGTCACTTCCTATGTCCTATTTACTCAGACATAGTCGATTTTAGCTTTATTTTAAGGCTAAATTTTTATAAAAACCACTGAACTTTGAATTTTAAAAAAATGCATTAAGTTTTTTTTAATAAAAAAATCACACAAAAATATTGTTTAAGAAAACACACACTAACAGAGTTAGAATTAGGGTGATTAGTTAAGTGATATTTTTTTAAACACAAATGAAAAATGACTGTAAATTTTTTAAATTTAGCCTAACGGAAACCTAACTTTGTTAAGTGAGTTTTTTTAAACCATAGTTTTGTGCGATTTTTTTTATAAAAAAACTTAGTGCGATTTTTTTTAAATGGCACAAGGTTCAGTGGGGTTTTTTTAAGTTTAGCCTTATTTTAAGGGTAATTTGAGTAAACACTAATTACTCCACTTTTCATGGGTTTAAATACTACTTATATCTTTTTTTTTTTTGGCGTTTAACATAGTATGGACTAAAAGGTAGTTGTGGTTCTTCATATTCTATCTAGGGATGACAAACGGGTTGGGTTGACCGCGACCCACCTACTCAAAACCGGCCCACATTGTAGCGGTTCGGATCCGGGTCGGGTTTAGCGAAACGGATCGACCCGGGTCGCCAATTTCGCAAATCCAACCCGCTCAACCCGACCCGCAAATCCGTTGACTCGGTCAAACCCACCCGCAACCCACTTGTTCTACCCGCGGGTCCAACGACTCGCGCTGGCGCAAACTGAGAGGCAGAGAGATGTTGCGCTCTGTTTTGTTTTTTGTTTTTGTTTTTGTTTTGGTTTTTTTGTTTTTTTGATATTTTTGGGGTTTTTTACCTATAAAAACCATCTAACTTCAATCAAATTTTTTCACGCCTTACTCTCATACTATCTACTACTACAACTACTCAATTCAATCAATTTAATTCATCAAAGAAGCAAGCAACAAAGAATTTACAATTTCGATCGCATCGAATTCGTGGTGATTCAACAATGCTCTCGACCACAAACTTCCTCAACGAAGAAGCTCTTTCTCTATTTTCTACGACTACCAGACTACGACTACGTCTACTACACTTTTCGATCGACTACGTCTACTTCTACTATTATATTCTCTTTCATTTATATATACGATTATTTCTGGAGTACGGTATCAAAATTCACAACCTTCTCAGCTCTTTATTTTTGTTGTAGTTCTATTATTTTGTTATGAATTGCTTGTTGGTTTTTTTTTTTGCATTTCTCTCTTTCAACCCTCCTACTGTTTTTTATTATATTTTTTAAACATATCTCTCCTAGATTGTTTTTATTTTTTCACATACACTATTAGAACACTATAAATTGTTATTTTTTCACATACACTATTGCCAAATCTTGATCACGATGTAGCGACCAAAGCCAAAGTGGAAAATATTTTATCGGTTCTTCATGTCGGCCTCCAATAATCCTACAAATAGAGTTTGAATTTATGAATTCTTTGGTAGGATCTCACAATATCCCTCCGTGTGACATAGAAGAAGAAATGCATGTTGTTGACACACAAACACAACAAACCGAACCCACTAGTAGTAGAAAAACTAGAGAAAAAACTAGTGATTGACACAAATATTCTGACTATATTCCCAAAAAGGATAATCTGGGTGTAAGACATAAGATTTGTAAAACTTGTTCTAAGAGTTACAAATGGAGAAAGGGTGAGGGAACGAGTACAATTAAACGACACATTCAAAATGTACACAATGATCTATTACAAGACCAACCCGGCCAATAAAAAATACACCCTAGGACCGGACATATAGATAGTCATCCATATGATCCCAAAAATGTTCAACGAGAAATGGCCCGACTAGTTATTAAGGAGTTACATTTTTCCTATTATGAAAGTGGGAATGTAAAAGCATTTAACCAAAATGCACTAAATCCATATTTTAGAAGAATTCCTAGAAACACACTCAAATCAGATTGTTTTAAACTCTACAACGAAATGAGAGACGATTTAATTGTACATTTGTATAGTTTAACTTGTAGAATATCGTTAAATTCTGATTGTTGGAAAAGTTGTAACAATATTCTAATGACGGACATAACTTTTCATTTGATTGATAGTGTTTGGATGATTCAAATAAGGATCATATCACTTGCGGTTTTGTTGTATCCCCATAGTGGTTTAGTAATTGCACATCGTATTTTAGAAGTTTGTGATATCTTTCATATTCGTGATAAAATTTGTTGTATTAGTTTTGATAATGCATCTAAGAATAATGATTTGATTAGTACAATTAAAACACAATTAGTTCCTCCATGTTTAGAAATTTTTCATATTAGATGTGTATGTCATATTTTAAATTTATGTGTTCAATATGCATTGAAAATAACCGAACTATCTGTGCATAACAATTTCCTAAGAATTTTAAACACCGACGAAACTCTAATTTTGATTTATTAAATATTGTTACTCAATATAAAAAGTGTATAAATAATTTTTATCTTGCAAAAAATATAGAAATTTTTTAAATGACTCCCGAATCATGGTTTCATGCCGAATCGTTGTTACAATTTTTAGAACCTTTTAAAATTGCATTTTTCAAATTTTTAAAATCTTATGATTCTACTTCGAGTAGTACTTTTATTTCACTAATTACTATGATGCAAACTTTTTAAGAAATGATTGATTAAATTTACATTTTTCATATTGTTAAACCCCCATACACTAAAATTTTAAAGTATTTTAGTCATCCTCTTATGTTGTATTGTATTGCTACTGTTATGGATCCTCGTATCAAATTAGCAGGTATGATGAGTTTGATTGAAATGTATTTTACTTTACTCGGAGATGAATCTGAAATTGGTTGTTACACATTTTTGGCTTTCTTTGAAACGATATTGAATTACTTGTATGATTATTATGATATTACTTTTGCATCGAGTAGTAGTTCTAGTATAGTTACTTCTTCTTCTTCTACTTCTACATGAAAGGGTAAGAGTAAATTAGACGACGCCACTTTTAATTTACTTACTCAAATTCAATCAAAAATATTAAGAACTAATCAATCTAATGAATTAAATTAGTATAATCAACAAGATAGTGAGAGCTATAATGCTAAGATTAATGTGCTACAATGGTGGAAAGAACATGAACATCTTTATAATAATCTTAAATATATGGCTCAAGATCTACTAACTCTTTCTGCCTCTACAGTTGCTTCAGAAAGTGCATTTTCTACAGGTGGCAGGGTTCTAATAGATTACTTGAATCGCTTGAAGTCCTAATCGTTGGAGATGCCCGTGTGCACGAAAGATTGGATGAAAGCTAAAGATAGGACTCAAGGAATCAGGGTCGACACGTCAACAAGTGAAAGTAACTTGCCTGAAGACCAACAACAACAATAGAAAATTGAAGAACAACAACATCTAGCAAATTGTATGTAAAAAATTTGTAAAAACTTCATAGAAGTTCAAATGAATAATATATACACCTTTCTTTCACATTTTCACTCTTTGATTCTTATTACAATTATATATATATATATATATATATATATATATATATATATATATATATATATATATGGGTAAAAGGGATATGAGCAACTTGCTCATTTAGTAAATGAGCAATTGATTATGTGGCATGCATGTGATACATTGGACAACTAACCTTTTAAGGCTTTTCCAATCACATGTATGTCACATCATCAATTGCTTATTTAGTAAATGAGCAAGTTGCTCATACCCCTTTTTCCCTATATATATATATATATATATATATATATACAGAGTTGAAAAAAAAATTATAACCTAAAATCGCTTAACTGGGCCAACCCGCGACCCTGATCGACCCAAAACAGGTTCGACCCTAACGGGTTTGCGGGTCGACCGGGTCAAAAATTTCATTTCTGAACCCGACCCAACCCAGTTAAGCTCACGACCCGACCCGAATCTGCCTTAACTTGGGTTCGACCTGTAACACCCCGTTTTAAAAATATAATATATATAAAATATATGTTAAAAGTATTAAAAAAAGTGTTGTTGTATATGGAATTATGCATGAAAAGACGGTAATATGGTATGAAATGGTGGAGGGTCCCATGGTGCACAAGCAGCATAAGTGTTGTTGCCGTTGACTTCGGTCAAGGGATGTCATGACGTGGCATCCAAGTGGGGCCCACCTTGGAAGAATTCAGCTATGTGCAGAGGTAAGTGTATATAAAAATGTCCCACATCAAAAATATAATAATATATAAATAATAATGCCTATGATCAAGAGTCACCAATCCGGTTAACCACCTTTTAAGAGGCAGCCAGTGGTGGAATGTCTATATAGTCGGACGGAGGATTCCGAAACTATAGACCCAGTCGAGGGGGGGAGGGTCTGTAACACCCCGTGTTAAAAATAATATATGTTGAAAGTGTTAAAAAAGTGCTGTTGTATAAGGAATTATGCATGAAAAGGTGGTAATATGGTATGAAATGGTGGAGGGTCCCATGGTGCACAAGCAGCATAAGTGCTGTTACCGTTGACTTCGGTCAAGGGATGCCATGATGTGGCATCCAAATGGGGCCCACCTTGGAAGAATTCGGCTGTGTGTTGCTCACAGCAGAGGTAAGTGTATATAAAAATGTCCCACATCAAAAATATAATAGAATATAATAATATATAAATAATAATGCCTATGATCAAAAGTCACCAATCCGGTTAACCTAGGGATGGCAACTGGGCCGGGTCAACCGGCGACCCACCCGCGACCCGGCCAGTTAAATCGCTTTGCGGGTTCGGGTCGAACCCGGTGAACAGTACCGGGTCGACCCGGATCGCAATTTACGCGAATTAAATTCGCGAAACCCGGTCCATGAACCCGGCCCAATTCGCGAGTTAGACCCGTTAACCCGCGGGTCGACCCGTTCGACCCGTTCGACCCGGTCGAACGTTCGAAAATCCCGTTGCTTCGCTGCTGCTGTGCTCTGTCTGGACAGAGCCGTTTGGTTTTAAATTTTTTTCCCACTTATTTAGCCTATAAATATCTCCCAAAAATCTCATAAAAAATCACACCTCACTCTCTTACTCTCTCTACTATTATACATCATTTTAAAGAATTTTTGAACAATTGTAGTATTCATCAAACAATTGTACAAGGAGGCATATACACGATCAAATTTCGGTCGTATCAGAAACAAAATTCAACGTCTTCAACGTCTTCAACTCTCTTCAACCCTCGTCAATCTACTTCAACCTCTTCTCAACTCTTCAATTGCAGAATCGGCAAAGCGCTCCTCCATCTTTTCTATTATATTCTTATTTTTACGGTTTTTTTTACATACGCGTATTCTATGGTGAACGGTATCAAAATATCTCTATCTCTCTTGTTAAATTTTTTTTACGTTGTAGTTAAAATTATTGTTCGTTTTTTGAACTTCTCTATCTCAACCCTCTTGTTTTTTAGATTTTTTTTGTATAATTCACCGCTCCTGCATTGTAGATTTTTTTTACATACTTTAGCACATTACCATATTATGTCTAGATCACGCGGTAGCGGTCGTAGCGGACAAGATTCCTCCTCCTCTTCACGTAGGCCACCAATTGTCCCAACTAGTGAGCCCGCCCAAGATTACATTGATCCTACTATGGAAAAATGGGGTACACATGACATGGATATTGTAGGTGACATTCAATTAGAACAACAACAACAACAACAACAACCCGAAACCACACAACCCCATAGTAGTAGGAAAAGTAGAGGAGAAACTAGTGATTGGCATAAGTTTTATGATTATATTCCGGACGAACATACTCCGGATATAGGTTTGAAAGTGTGTAAAACATGTAGTAAAATATACAAATTCAAGAGGGGTGACGGCACCGGTACAATTAGTAGGCACATACAACATAATCATAAAGAACTTCTTGATCAAATACAAGGCCAACAAAAAATCAACCCTAGGACCGGTCAAGTAGATAGCCACCCTTATGATCCCGAACTTGTTCGTCGGAAAATGGTCCGATTAGTCATTAAGGAAGAGTTACCATTTTCCTATCCCGAGAGTAGGAACTTAGAAAATTTTAATCAAATGGCCTTAAACCCTCATTTTAAAAGAATTCCGAGAAATACTTGCAAATCGGATTGTTTTAAAGTGTACATGGAAATGAAGGACGCTTTGATTGCAATTTTATGGAGTTTAACTTGTAGGGTTAGTTTAACTTCGGATTGTTGGACGGGTGTTCAAGATGCATTAAAAATAGCTGATCCATATATACATAAAATTAGAAATTGTGTACATTTCATTGCATTAAGTCCAAAGCATTTTACAAGAATGGAAAGTTTGGTGTAGGGTTAGAAATGTTCCTTTTAGAAAATTTCCAAAGGATGTTAGACACCGAAAGAATTCTACTTTTGATTTACTAAATGTTGTCACCGATTATAAAGCAGTTGTAAATGATTTTTGTATCGCAAAAAATATGCACAATTTTGAAATAACTCCCAACGATTGGTTTTTTGCCGAATCTTTGTTGAAATTTTTAGAACCTTTTAAAACCGCAACTTTAAAGTTTTCAAAAACATATGAATCTACTTCTAGTAATATTTTTATTGAATTAGTTAGCATGATGCAAATATTTAACGAAATGTTAAATGATCCATATATTAGTGACATTGTAATACCTGCATTTCAAAAAATTTTGAAGTATTATTTTCCTCCTCCTATGTTGATTTGTGTTGCTACTGTTATGGATCCCCGTATCAAATTAGAAGGTACGAAGAATTTGATACAAATGTTTTTTGGATATTTAGAAGACAATGTAGAATTAACAATTGATTGAGCTACTTTTTAAATTCAGTTTGAATCTACGTTAAATAACTTGTATGATTATTATGATAGACGTTTTGCTTCTAGTAGTACAACTTCTGTAGTTAGCTCTTCTTCTGGTAGTTCTAAAGGTAAGGGTAAAAGTAGAATTGGTGATAGAACATTTAGTTTACTTGAACAAATTCAATCTAAAAAACCTAGGACTAATCAACCAAATGAATTAAATTGGTATAACCAACAGGATACTGAGCCTACTCTTTCTCCACTAGATATTTTACAATGGTGGAAAGAACATGAACACACTTTTAGTATTCTGTCAATTATGGCTAAAGATTTACTAACTCCTCCTGTCTCTACAGTTGCTTCTGAGAGTGTATTTTCTACAAGTGGCAGGGTTCTATCTGATTACAGGAATCGGTTGAAGCCCGAGGCGTTGGAGATGCTCGTTTGCACAGAAGACTGGCTGAAGACTGAAGATAGGACGCAAGAGAAAGCACTATCAAGTTCCACAAGTGGGAGCAACTCGCCCGAAGAAGAAGAAGAAGAAGAACAACAACAACAACAACAATAGCTTTGCTTGTTATGTCAAATTAGAAAACTTGTACTCAATTAAAATTGTATATAAGAAATATGTTATTGTATAAAACTTATTTGTGAATTGAATTCTTCATTTCGTTGTAAATTGTTAAAATTGTATAACTTAAATTCATATGAATAATATTTCAAAATTTGTTGTCAATTTCACTCTTTCAATCTTATTATTATTAGTACAATTTTTATTGTTTATTAGTACTATTACAGTATTACTTACTTAGTATTATAATTAAACATCATTTGGGGATATTTGAAGAATTGTAGTATTATTACTTATTAGTATTATTACTTACTTAGTATTATAATTTTTGAAGAATTGTAGTATTCATCAAACAAAGATATGGTTGTTTGTATACATCATTTGTAAAATTATTATTATTATTATTTTAATTTAAGCTACCAAAAAAAATAAAATTAAAAAAAATTAAAAAAAAAATTTAAAAATATTATTAAACGGGCCAACCCGCGGGTCGACCCGGCCCAACCCGGGTTGAACCCTAAAGGGTTCACGGGTTGGGTGGGCCACCCAAACGAATACTTAGCCCGGCCCGGACCGGCCCGTATAAGATTGCAACCCGGCCCGGCCCGGCTAAGCATTCGTGCCAACCCGTACGGGTTGGGCCCGACCCGGCCCGGCCCACTCGACCCGTTCGCCACCCCTAGGTTAACCACCTTTTGAAAGACAGCTTGTGTTGGGCAGTTGTACTATATAGTATCTAATTTGTCTTATAAATTGTATAAATTGTCTGAGCTAGGGGCAGGAGCGTTACACGACCCGCGCGGGTCTAACCTGACACGGCCCGTTCAACTCGAATGCCACCCCTAATTCTATCGAAAATCTTTATAAATTAGTATGTTGGAGAATTTTTTTGTTTATCATATCTAAAATATCATCTAACCAGTTAGAGCATCTATAGTCGTTGGCTATTTAGTCAAATTTTGCAAAAAATGACTTAGGACGTCCTGCAGTCGTTGGCTATTTAGCCTTTTTTTGCATTTTTTTGAATAGTATCCAGCTATATTTGGCAATCGATTTGGCAGAATGGAAAATATAGCCTGACGATACATTATTTTCCGTTTGAAGATCGGACGATGTATAATTTACGGTCTGATTCAATTTTTTTAAAAAAATGAACGGACGATAAATTATACACCGTCGTAGAACATTTTCTAAAAAAAATTTACGGGACGGGACATTATACACCGTTCGAGAAAATTTTAATTTTTTTTTAAGGGAAGACATAATAATAATTAAAAAATAATAATTCACAGCCGGACTATTATACATCGTCCTAGGTTTCTGGGTTATTTTTTTGAGTTTTTTTTTTTTTTTGATTTTTTGATTTCTTTTTTAATGTCACTATCATAGTTAGGAAAAAAAAAATTTAACTATTTTTTTTAAACGTCGGACGGGAGATAATTTACCGTCCGGCCAAATTTTGGATAACAACGACTACAGCAAAAGCTATTTTGTTATTTGCTATAAGCCAAATAGCCAAATTTGGCTTTAAACGACTACAGATGCTCTTAATTAGGTATTGAAGGCGCTTTAATGTTTAATTTTCAAAAAAAATTGGCTTTAAACGACTACAGATGCTCTTAATTAGGTACTAGTGTTGCCCTGTGCAAATTGCACAGCCTAAAATAGTTTTGAGACTCATAAAATTATATATAATTCCAAAAAAAACATAAGATATTTGGGAGAAACTTATGAATATCATCCATACCGTAATTAATGAAATCTTCATTATCATCCCCATATAAGCAAACAGTTTGGATAATCATTGTTCAACCATAATGTTATTCAATTGAATATTACTAAAGTTAAAAAAATGCATGCAATAAAAAGATGTCGCAAATATAACTAATTTATTTTAACATGTATATTATAACATCATTAACATTCAGTAAATAAGTTATACATTACAAACCATACATTATAGCACATGTTAAGGTAAAGATAATAGACCAAGGAAAATGATATAAAAATAATTTTATGAATTGTGTTTGCTTAAAAATCTAATTCTAAGTTAGGGGATGGAGGTGAGTTTGGAAAGAGACGTGAGATTTTGTGAGATTGAGAAAGTGAGAGGGGAAGAGACAGTGTTTGGGGATTGGGGTTTTAATTTAGTTTTGGGTTTTAATAAAATCGTGCGTGGTGCACGTATTAGTTAAATAAGAATCACTATTTTTCCTCATATGTCTCTATTTCAAAATAGAGAAAGGAGAGATGTGGTAGACTTTCTATTCTATTAGTATAAGATATAGATATAATTGGAGGGGCTTTAATGTTTAATTTTCAAAAAAAAAAATAGTGAATAGAGGAAGAATATTTTCTAAAAAGTCGATTAATTTAGAAATGCAAATTTTTTCACAAAAGCATAAATTTTTTTTGCAAAAAACTCTACCAAAATTTACAAGGGTAAAATTCATTTTATGCTAAAAATAACGACATCAGTAAATAGTAGGGTGAACCACAACTACTTTTACCCCATAGTATACTTTTACCCCATAGTATGTCAATTGCAAAAAAACAGATATGGGCAAGATTTTCTACAAGCTTGTAAAAATTGAGTAGGGTTTACTAAAGTTTTCGCTTTTTTCAATAATACATTTGAATATATTGAAATTGGTGATAATTGTCCTGCATTTGTGGAAAATATATAGATGTCAAGAGCAGAGCGGTGTAAAGAGAGACAGTAAAGTACATTGTTCGTAATAAAAGTTTTACTGAAGAATGATACTGATGCAATATATTTTTTAGAAGGAAATCAACAAAAATGATGAACCGGCCGGTTCAACGGAATTGGCTCGGACGGTTCAATGAAGAACCAGTCAGTTTAGTCTGCTTTTAAAAAAGAACTTGGGTTACTGTACAACCAGACAGGTTTATAGCCCAGCTACGATCGAACCCCGTCCGACTGCCCAGTCATGTTTGGGTTTTACAATTTTGCTTTCGTTTTAAAGGCATTGAATAACATTGCGACTAGTTACATGTCTATTGACCCCTCAATTGTAGTTTTTGTAGTGCTTACTGATGATTCATCACATGTAATGAACAATTTATTTCACGATGTTAGTCATTTAAATTTTCATTTATTTTCCCAATACTTAATTATTGACACCAATTTTGGGTGTTTTTGAAAAAAAAATGTTTTCTGAAAAAATAGATAGAAAAATTATTACGAGTTAATGACTTGCATTAAGTCACTTTTCCTTCAGTTAGAGTGAATTTCGCCGTATCTTTGCCTATACACAGTGAATTTTTTTGATTTTTTTTGATGAACCGGATAGAGCCGAGGCTCCAGCCATGCAAAGCAATTTATTAATCAAAAGTTAATACAACCGGAGCAACAAAAATAGTAATCGATTTACAAGGTGTAAACAGAAATAAGGTAAAATAATCAGACAACATCAATAAAATGTCGGGCTGATCCAGAGACGATCGCCCGCCACGAACCGCCGCGACACATGTTACTAGCACCGCAGTCGATACAGTGGCCGACATCATCAGCCACCATCAAAGCTCCCAGGTGCAATCCAGTCAACAACTCGAAGCCGGCAATGTTCAGTTGCTAGCCTGAGCTCAACCCAGACACAACACAAGAGCTCGGGATCCACAAAAACGAAGAAACCAAGAGCCAAAACGACAAACCAGAATTAAAAGAACTACCAAACCACAAAAAAAGCAATACGAAGGTGGTAACCAAAGAAACAAGCCGCATATATTAACAAGCGCAGCTACAAAACCAAAACTGGGATTAACATACATCCCAGAAAGTAGCAGGAACATACAATATAGTAGAACTACAACGGTGGTCTGAGAAAGATAACATCGAGGAATAATATTGCAGTAAGCCCAACCACAACAGTATTGAAATAAAGAGCCCACATCGCAACTGAACAATTTAGAAATGCACGTGTGAATTGCACTGAACAATTTAGAAATGTAAAACCATATATTACTAGTATTTTTCAAGTGTGATGCACGTTTTGTTAAGAGTTGGAGGATTTTTACGTGTATATATATTAAGAAATAGTTTTAGATTGGACGTGCATTGCACGTAATTGAAAAAAATATTTTGAAGGAAAAACTGCAATTTGTACGTGCAATGCACGTGTTTATAAGTAAAATTTGAGTTGTACGTCAACATATGTAAATGTTTAGTATTAAAAAATAATATATAAAGTTGTTTTGCACGTGCGTTGCACATTTTAAATAAGTGTAATTTTTTTATTTGTTTGTTTTTGTTGTAATTAATAGCAGAGTTGGAGCTGCACGTGCAACGCACGGGTTTGTATGTTGACAAATGACAACCCCAAGTCTCCCATTATAATATTAGAGATTAGAGATTAGAGATTAGAGACTAGTAATTTTCGCGTGCTATGCACGTCTTAATAAATATAGTTTTTTAAAAGTAAAAATTCAGACGTAGTTTGGGTTTGAACCTAAGACCCCCTTTATAATAGTTATGTACGTGTGTTGCACGCATTAATAGATTTACAAATGACCCTAAGGCCTTCTTCTATTATAATATTAGAGATTTACACGTGTGATGCACATCTTAATAAATATAGTTTTTTAAAAGTAAAAATTCAGAAATAGTCTGGATTTGAACTTAAGATATTCTTTATAATAGTTATGCACGTGCGTTGCATGCGTTGATAAATTGACAAATGACAGTAAAGCCTTCTCTCATTATAATATTAAAGATTGAAGATTAGACATTAGAGATTAGAGATTAGAGATTAGATATAGGGGTGTCAAAAAATACCACATTACCGTACCATATCGCACAATACCATTGCCATACCAAAAAATACCGAAACTTAGTAATACTGTACCAAATTTTCGGTATTGTACCATACTGATTTTTTATGGTATGGTACTGGTACAAAATTTTTATACCGTTGGTATACCGTACCGTACCGAATATATTTAATATATATTTAATCTAATCTTTATATTTTAAAACTCAGGCCCAGAATAAGTTTCCGGCCCAGGCCCAGGCATTCTTTTTCATTTTTTTCTACCCTAGTCGGCTAGTCTTCAGTACTGTTAATCAGATATCAAATTACCCAATCACCGAATCAAATCTTCCACTGTCAATAATCAGATGTGCTTGTTACAGTCTTTAATAGAGTGTCTGCCAGATCACATCGTTGATTTCTTGAGAAAACACTCAAAGTGCAAATGCCGCCAAGGATGAGATAGAGTTGATATTGAGAGTCTCAGTGATGATACCCTTATAAGTGCAATTGTTCTTCTAATGAGGCTGTGATTGAGGGCTACTTTGCTTTTGCTTCATCATTTCCCTCATTTCTGCTTCTTCATCAGTTTGCACATCCTATTGCATGTGGAACAATAAACCACAAGGCAGATAAAGTAGGTAATTATACAAATCATTCATAAAAGTTCACCATAGATGTATGTGTCACGCTCCGCTTTCCAAAAGTACGGAATGCAAGCACGTGACATGGCCCAGCGAATGACTTGCGTCATCCATAGGCTGTTATTGATCCAACTCAACAATATAAACAAGAAATAAAAACAACCATGCATGCATTGAAAGAATAATCACATAAATAACAACATTGAAAATTAAGCATAAGAATAACCAACATCAAAATATCCCAAGATCTGGAAATTTAACAAACAACATTCGGGTCGATGCCCACAATACAAGAAATAACATTTGTTCAATTTTATTAGAGTTATCAAATAGAGCAACAATTATTTTAGCAGCGCAGCAAAACATCTCCTTCACCATTGTTGCTCCCCTACTCCGTCAGGTAAATCTCTTTGATTACCTGTAAGTTGCTCATCTAAAGAGAGGAAAAAGAAAGTCCTTAGACCAAGTCGTGGACATGCAAGTAGAGAAATAGAAAAACAATGAGAATGGTGGTATAGCAATGAATTCAATAAACGATGAAATCAATAGTGTTGAACATTGACAAAGCGATAATAGTACAATATGCAATAACTATGATTTATCACGATAACGATAAACAATATCAATAATGGCAACAATAACGATAACACTGTTCAATAAAGATAACAATATGCAATGATAATGTGATGAGAGCCTTAAGTCTATTATTAATTTTTAATCCTAGCTAATGCACGTACTACTATGTCCCATGTGTGCCGTACCACAGGTTCGATGCATACAATCAATTTTGTTTAGACTAAGGTGGTAGATTCTATAGTTTATGTACTCGGGAACAATATTTAATAATGACCGATGACCGAATCAATCGAGATACTGAAGTCAGTAATATACAATTAACCGATCACTGATATGACCAATAGACCAATAGACCGATAGACCGATAGACCGATAAATAGGAAAACACGGGCCCTTCTTCCGAGTACAGTGACTATGTCATCAACTATCCTAGTCAACCCTTAACCCCGGTTTGATTTACATTCTTTATTCAATTAACACATAATAATGCGATTAATAAGGGACACAAGAAAAGATGACAAAACAACCCTAAGATCATGCAATATATCCTATACAATTAAAAGCACCAATTCAACATTATAGGTATAATTATATATTATAAAACATAAAATCTCAATTCTGGACAGTAGTAGGTTGCTGTACCAAAATCTGAATTTTCGTTGCTACAGGATAGCAAATGCGGATCCGTCAGAAGTTCTTGAAACTAGACTCCTTCCCGGTTTCAACGCATATTTAAAGTTTACATCCCGACAACGGTAGCTAGGTGAAATTTAGTGTTCTTTACAGATTTTAGTTTCTGACTGGTTATCGATGTTGACTAATTTCAATTGTAATGGCAGTAAATAATCATTACAAAAATCAGTAAAAATAATTTTTATCACCCTAAGCATGTTATCTACAAATCTAGAATTTATCTTGGCCATATTTGATCATTAGTTCACTTAGTTTATCAGCCTAGCATGGTATGCACATGAATCTGAAATTACAGCACAGCACTAGCAAAAGGGTCATAACTCAGGCAATGCAAGTCGGAATTCAAAAATTCTGGATCTTATTGATATCTAGACACTTAGGGCTACATTTCATATTCAGGAAGTCACTGATTTTAATAACGTTATCTAGGCTGAAACAACCTGACAAGGTTCAGGTTGGCGTAAATTTTCAGGGTGTCAACATGTTCTTTTTGAATAAAACGATTAAAAAGTTAAGAATGAAGAATTGGGGTTTAACAATAAAAAATCACAGCAAGCCATTCCTATGTGAACATGGTATTAAGATATAAAATGTCCATAACTCTACTAATTACGATCAACCAATTTATCAATATCAATCACATGAACAATCAACACTAATATACAATATACAATAATTGTGTTTAATGTCATGAGATGAAATGTAATAATAATTTCCTATTCTTATATTCAATAACTAACTACATGGGTGCATGTAAGATCCCTATACATTAGAGGCATAAAGATGGCACGAGATCAAGACTACCACTTGGATTCGCTCGTGTAAATCCGTGGTATCCCAACGATAGATGACAATAGCATTATATGATATTCAACATGGATCCACTTACGAAATTCAATAAAAATCTCGAATATGATATAATAAATATTCGATAAGAAATGACTTGCCTTTTTGACGATTAGATCCGATAATAATAAGAATCCAAGACACGCGCGAGCTACGTGCCAAAACCGAATAGCAAAGCACACAAGATCAACAGTACCACAGCAATAAGATTCAACAGCAACCAGCAACCAACTCCCACAAAATAGCAACTCAGATCCTACACTGGATCTCGAAGCAAAACACCACACAACAACGGAATCCCCAACACAACAGCAACATGGAACAACCAATACCCTCCCTTCTCCTTCTGTCGAACACCAAACAGGGAAAACAGATCCCCAATGCCAAAACACCAAACAGCCTTTAGGTCCAATCCGCCTTCTTCTTCTTCAATGTGATTGAGAGAGGGAGAGGGAGAGAAGGTGGACTGCTGCGATTGGGGGCGGCGGCAGCGGTGTGGGTGAAGACGACGAGCGGCGGCACTGGCACTGTGGTCGAGGAGCGACGCATCGGCGACCAAGAGGATGGTGGGCTTTGTTTTCACTCCGAAAATAGGGGAGAGTGGCGATGGAGGATTTCAGTGCTTGGGCGGCAACGACAACATGCTAGTAGGTCCGTGGTGGTTGCGAGGGTGCACAGAGGAGCGAGGACGAGGTGGTGGCGAGGAGTGGTGATGGGAAATGGCGATGGTGACCATGGGTTCAAGGAGTTGATGGGTTCTTTGTAATACCCCTAGTATGTAAATTTTTCTTTCTTCCTTACAATGAAAATATATGTATGTATTGATTATATATATATATATATATATATATATATATATATATATATATATATATATATATATATATATATATATGCATTGTTAATGTTAGCATGCACTATGGTAAGATTTCTTTACCTGATGTGTTTTGTCCACTTTTTCTTTTATAAAAAGCCCAACTTTTCCTCTCTTAAAAGCCCAATCCAATAAGATTTAGGGGTAAAGTACAATTAGTGAAAACCTAAGGGGGTAAATGCAAAAGGTGAGGACACCTAAGCCTTCTACACCCTTCCACATCTTTCTCCCTCATTCTCTTTACTGCCGACAGCAGCACAGCCGTGCTTTTCCCCCCATTTTCTATATATACATATGTATTTAACTTCTACTACTCCATCTACTACTACTACTAATTACTCCTACATTTTTCTCCACCTCTCTTCTCTTTTTTTTTTTACTGCCGACAGCAACAGCAACAAGTAGCTTTATTTCATTTCTCTTTTCCTATATAATTATTACTACTTAACTACTTCCAACAACTACTACTACCTACTACTTCTTCAAACTACTACTATACTATTTTACTACCACTACTATTATACTACTATTTGGAGCAAGAAGCCAAGTAAGCTAAAGGTGAGTTTTAGTTCACACTTAGCTCCACTTTTTATTCTATATTTCAATTCTAATTAATTTGCTACCAATTTCCTAGAGATATTGGAGTTTGATATCAAAAGGAGTTTTTCAAAAGAGGATAAAGCAAGGGTTTAAGGTGGATGTTCTTCCTCCTTGTATGTTTCTTTAAATTTTTAGTATTTGATTGTTTGACTATTTGATTATTAATTGTTTGTTATTTATATTTAAATAATTGAGTAGTAGTTTATTAGCATGATTGTATAATAGTTTATTTGTAGCAAAGGAAAAGAATGGTTGTTAATAGATTATTTTGGTGGAAGGTATGAATTACTTGATGAATTAAAATTTAAAGTTTGAATTATCGATGGTTGTAGTAATTGTTAATGGTTTGTTGTAGTAATAGATTAAAAATTATTGTAGATTAAAGCGTTAATAGAACACAAATGGTTATGAATACATGCTTTTGTATGTTTGACATTGCTAAATTAGGAAACAAAAGGAAACGAAAAGGAAACCAAGTAGAAAGGAAAGAAAAAGTATGATTGTTTAGATAATCATACAATTTGAATTTATTAGTAAGATGTTAGATTATTAGTAATATGTTGTTTGATTACTTGGTAGGTTATTATCTCTATTTAAGTGAACATAGATAACCAAACAAAATAAATGCATGCTTTAGAAAAGTTTAGAAGCCTAACAAATCTTGTGAATGAATTTGTATGTGAGTATTTGGTTATTTCACACATACATGTCCAAACAACATAATGTAGGAAAGGTGTATGTATTAAACGATGTTCTTTGTTATACATAAAAGAGTGTTATAAGATGAATACGATGAAGAAAGACTTTGTAATACATATGGGTATGTTGTCCCAAATGGTAGTGTCGTGATTGTGAGATGTGCAAGTTAGTATTCTGTCCAAGAATAATGATTGGTGGAACATTTTGGAAAGTTGCCTTATGATTATTGCTTTTCCGAAGAGTCTTTAAACCTAGAGGGTTTGAGATAATTGGTATGGACATGCACTAGTTGGGCGTTGTACTCTCCTGTCAAGGGGACACGTACGGCGTGGTCTCATCTAGGACATGTGCGGCGTGATCTCGTCTGTTAATTTCTGGAATTTAGTGATAAGAACTGTATGGTAGAAGTTAGGTGATGGACCCTCCAAGATCTACCTAAGGTTCTATATTATTTAATGCGAATAGGGAGCAAAGCAGGGCTTTAGGACTCTTGGTAGAGTAGATAGGACCTGCATGGTTACCATTGTGTTCGTAACAACTTTTGGGTAAGATCCAGGAGTGCCGTAGGACCACAGGGACCGGACGGAGTATGACCGGAGAGTGGCATAGGACCACCGGATCTCGGCATACATAATGGCATAACCAATGATTCTGATTGCAGCGACGGAACTAGACCGAGCGGCTGCAACCTTACCAGTCACTAGATGAATATCAGAAACAGGAAAGAGTACAAGAGTAGGATGTATAATGAGGGAATGAACCCTATTATCTGGAGAATACGAACTTGATTTGGGGAATATGTAGTATGGGATGCATATATTTCCAAATTAAGTTTGCATTAGAATAGGAGCATCGTATGCATTTATATTTGTGCATTAGATTTAGGTCATGACACACTCTCACATTTTGATTGCCTACTTTTTTATATTTTATATTGTCATTTATATTAATTTTAATATTGGTTGATTGTGATGAGTGTTGAGGAGTAAAGCTCACTGTTTTTATTAGTTTGCGTCAGTTGTATTCAACTGACGTGCCCACTTATCTTTAGATTGCAGGACCGCCCGATATTAGACTTAACCGGTGTTGGGCATTCATACTCAAGAAGATAGGCATTAAGGTAAGAAAAGAATTTTTTTAATGTCCTGAGATTTTTCTGTGTTGTGTACTCGTTGAAGTAAAAGATTCTGGTTGGTGTCACGAGTTACCAGTATACGGAACTTGGGGCGCTACATTCTTCGAGTGTTCGACGACGAGGATGGGAGGAAGGGATGGCGACTGGGGTGGAAGGCGGAGACGGAGATGATGGTGATGGCGTCGCGGTGAGGCCGCGACGGGGAGAGGGCGATGGCGAATGAGGATGGAGTCGAGCGGAAGGAGGAAGACGATGAGCGGGAATTTGGGGGTTTCAACAATGGGGGGGGGGGGGTTTGCACATTAGTCTAGGTTAGGGTTTGCACAGTGTGGGTTAGGGATGAACAGTATATGGGTTTTCTTTTTGGTTTAAGGCGGCTGTGAGTTTGGGTTTTAGGTTAGGGTTTGATTAGGGTTTTGATTAAAATAGTAATGGGAAAAATTATAGGGCTTAAAATTAGGGATTCCATTTTCAATTTTTGGGGGTTACAGATTGTGGGGAGTGATTAGGAGGGACTTAGGGATTGATTGTTAGGGAGAAATTGGGGGTGGTTTTGGGTTAGTGGGTTTTGGGTAAAAGATCCAATAGGAGGTGGATATAGGGCTTTGGGTACAAAATGGATCAATTAGGAGGACAATTCACAACCCAATTAGGACAAAGGCAAATTATAAAATTAAGTCTGAATTAAGAATACAAGGAGTAGATTTAAAATGATCAAATGAGATCAGAAATAAATTATGAATAACATTAGTATAAATTATTATTCAACACAAAATAGAATTACAATGAAGATTACAATTGGGATCAATAACAAAAGGGGGAAAATGAAAACGGGAGTTATAATCTTACCCACCTTACAATAAAAATTTCGTCCTCAAAATTTACTCCAGTGGCGATAGGATAACCCCGAAGAACAGAAAAAATCATACAAAAAGATGGGAAAACTTCTTCTGGATCTCATCCTCAAGCTCCTAAGTCGACTCACTCAGCGAGTGAGGATTCCAAGCTACCCGAACCAACCTAATGACCTTGTTCTTCAAAACCTTCTCCCGTCGGTCCAAGATCGAAACCGGACAGATCTCACAGGACAAATCTGGCTGAACAGACAACTCCGAGTAGTCGATAACATGACTATCATCCCTGATATACTTCCTAAGTTGGGAGACATGAAAGACATCATGCACTCCAGATAGTGCCGGCGGCAATGCGAGTCTATAGGCCACCTTACCTACTCGCTCTACGACATCAAATGGCCCAATGAATCTTGGTCTTAGCTTACTCCCGCCTCCAAACCGGATAACTCCCTTCCACGGTGATACTTTGAGGAATACATGATCACCCACTTCGAACTCTAATGGCCTCCTGTGAACATCTGCCCATTTTCTCTGCCTGTCTTGAGCTGCATGTAGGTGCTTCCTGATCTGGGCCACTGCATCCACAGTATTCATGATCAGCTCGGGCCCCAACAGCTTCCTCTCACCAATGTCGTCCCAACACATTGGCGATCTACACTTCCGATCATACAAGGATTCAAACGGAGCAGCCTTAAGGCTGGCTTGATAGCTATTGTTGTACGAGAACTCTACCAAGTGCAGGTGATCCTCCCAAAACCCTCCAAATTGAAGTACACAGGACCTCAACATGTCCTCTAATATCTGAATGGTCCTTTCTGACTGTCCGTCTGTCTGAGGGTGGAAAGTTGTACTGTACTTCAACTTTCTCCCAAGACTGCTCTAAAGGCTCTTCCAAAATTGAGATCTGAACCCGGTATCCTTGTCGGATATGATACTGACCGGGATCCCATGAAGTTTGACAATCTCCTGCATGTACCTCTCTGCGACTCTCAGTAGACTGACCAACTCTGAAGGGGATAAAATGGGCACTCTTCGTTAAGCGATCCACTTACCCAGATGGCATTGTGATCCTTGGGACTTATTGGCAAAGCAGTAACAAAGTCCATGGTTTTGTGCTCCTACTTCCACTCCAGAATGTGAAGAGGCTGAAGGAGTCCGGCGGTCCTCTGATGTTCTGCCTTCACCTGCTGGCAGATCAAGCACTCAGACAAAAATCTGGCTACGGCCCTCTTCATACCATGCCACTAGAAGTGAAGCTTCAAATCCCGATACATCTAGGTACCACCGAAATGAATAGAGTTTGCCGACTGGTGGGCTTCCTCGAGCAATTTCTGTCTAACTTCACCCTTTGGGACGCACAACTTAGCCCCAAAGCGAAGTGATCCATCTGAGTGAATGACCATATCGGTCCTTGTACCTGCCTCAACTTCTGCTCTGAACCTCTGTAACTGCTCATCACCTGCCTGTGCTTCCTTAATCTGCTCTGCGAGAGACGACTGCAACCGAAGCATCATACAACTCCGATCGGTGCCCGACAAAATCACATTCAAGTCCAATCTTCTCATCTGCTCAATAAGCTCATTCTGCTGAGTTAAGAACATGACGACAGGCCTTCTGCTCAACGCATCTGGCACCAAGTTCACTTTACCGGGATGATACTGCAAACTAATGTCGTAGTCGGCCATCAACTCCAAGCAGCGCCTCTGTCTCATGTTCAACTCCTTCTGAGGGAAGACATACTTAAGACTTTTGTGGTCAGTAAAAATTTCCACTCGGTCTCCAAATAAGTATTGTCTCCACAACTTCAAAGTAAATATCACCGCTGCCAATTCCAAGTCATGAGTAGAGTAGTTTTTCTCGTGCGACCTCAACTGCTTGGACGCATAAGCAACAACCCGGCCCTTCTGCATCAACACTACACCTAGACCTCTGCCTGAAGCATCACAGTGAATCACGAAACCACCCGATCCATCTGGTATAGTAAGCACTGTCGCTGACATCAATCTGCTCTTCAACTCTGCGAAAGCTTCACTGCAGGCCTCATCCCAAGCAAACTTCTGGTCCTTCCCTGTCAGTTTAGTCAACGGTCCAGCAATCTTCGAGAAGTCTTGGAAAAACTTCCGATAATACCCTACTAGCCCGAGAAAACTCCTCACTTCTAATACTGACTTAGGCACTGACCAATCTTTAACTGCAGCGATCTTGGACAGATCGACAGAGATTCCCTCGCCCGAGATAAAATGCCCCGAAAAGGCAACCCGGTCCAACCAAAACTCGCACTTGCTAAGCTTCTCGTACAATTGATGTTCCTTCAACGTCTGCAAGACAACTCGCCAGTGCTCAGCATACTCATTACGACTCCGAGAATAGACGAGGATATCGTCGATGAACACCATGACGAACTTGTCCAGGAAGGAAGAGAAGACCCGATTCATCAAGCTCATGAACACGGCTGGAGCATTAGTAACTCCGAATGGCATGACTAAGAACTCATAGAGGCCATATCGAGTGCAAAAAGTAGTCTTTGGTATATCTTCGGTCTTCACCTTGACCTGATGGTACCCAGAATGTAGATCTAGCTTCGAGAACACAGAAGTACCTCCCAATTGGTCGAACAAGTCGTCAATCCTTGACAGCAGGTACCGGTGCTTCACTGTGATACTGTTCAGCTCACGGTAGTCCATGCACAACATGCGACTACTATCCTTCTTATTGACGAATAGTACAGGAGCTCCCCAAGGCGAGACACTCGGCCTGATAAAACCCTTATTCAGTATCTCCTGAATCTGTTCCTTCAACTCTACCAATTCAACTGGTGCCATCTGGTACGGGCTCTTAGAAATAGGAGCGGTACCCGGCTGAACCTCAATGCCGAATTCCACCTTTCGATCTGGAGGTAACCCGGGCAATTCCTCTGGAAACACATCCAGGAATTCCCGCACTACAAGAGGCACAGCCTCACAGTCTGTGTGCAACTCCATTGCACAATCTTCCTTATCTACCACCTTCTTACCATGCCCAAGGGGTGTCTTCCCAGCATGGAACTCGAACTCTGCATGTCCCGGAATTCTGAACACAACCTTCTTTGCTCGGCAATCAATAACAGCATGAGACTCTCCCAACCAATCCATGCCGAGAATCACATCAAACCTTGAATTCCCGATCACTATCAGATCTGCTTTGCAATCTGTGTCCCCAATAACCATAGGGCTCTACTTGCACTCCCTAGAGCAAACAACAATACCACCACCTGTGGTGATGTTCCAAGCTGTTGGCATAGCACTGCACTCCAACTGATGTTGATCCACAAAGCGGGAAGAGACGAAAGAATGGGTCGCCCCGGAATCAAATAGAACATGGGCGGAAAAGAATGAACTAAAATGATACCTATGACAGAATCAAAAACATGGGAAGAGATGAATAGGGCAGGGTAATAAGGATTAAGAAATACTGATGTGAAAAGAAACTACACAATGAATAATGTAAAGATAAATAAATAAAGCAAGGAACAGATAATAAAACAACAAAACACAAATATACCTACAACGACCTCCTCTGTGGTCTCGGCTTCCTCTGCAGTCAGGTTGAAGGCCTGACCACGACCTCTAGATGGGCCTCCCTGAGGAGCGGCTCTCCTCTGACTGAAAACCTGCCTCTGAGGTGGGAGTGGTGGTCCGCCCTGACCAAGATCAAGTGCTCCCTGTGGAGCGGAGCCTCCAACCGGTGCAAGGTTCCTAGACTTTGGGCAGTTGCAAACCATGTGGTCGCTACGACCACACAGGAGGCACTGACAGTTGGATGCCCTACAGTTCTCGCGCAAGTGCCCAGTCCTGTGACAGTACGAATAGACTAGGTCGCCCTCTGAGCGGTAGGTGCATAAGGTAGTGCCCTGGCTGGAAATGTCCGAGCTGGCCTCCTGATAGGCCCTCTAGACGGTCTAGCGGTAACAGGATGCGGAGCAGACCGCTGAATAGCACGCCTCCGCCTACTAGTCTGCTTTTGGCTTCAGGCAGTCTCCAGGATGTCAGCATAGGATCGGAGCCACAAGGTAGCCAGGCGATCTTGAATCTCGATGTCTAAGCCCAACATAAAATGGCGGCCTTTATCTCCATCATTCGCCACCATGGAAGTGGCAAAGCGGCTCAGTCGGGTGAATTCCGCAGTATACTCATCTACGGTCCGACTCCCCTGGTTTAAGATAGCGTCTTAGTTAAACATTGATATATTTATGAAATAACAATGAAAATTGCATCACGAACACTATCTGACTAACCTGAGTAAGCGAGACAAATTTTGCGCTCCATTTCATTCCTTGTTACATCGGAAAAGAACTTCGCGGGAAAGCTCTCTCTGAAGATGTCCCAGGCGATGGGGCGCTCTAGCCTTTCCATCACAGCTCGCCACCAGACGTGGGCAAGGTCAACAAGTTGGATGCTTACGACATCCACTCGGTCAACATCTGCTATCCTTGCCGCGATCAACAGCTGTTCCGTCCTGATGAGCTATTGCTCGGCTTCCAATGGACCTTCAGTACCTGCGAATTTGTCTGGGTGTAGCCTCATGAAGTCCGTTACATTGCCAGGTCTCGGTGGCAGCACCTCGGGCACAGGTACAACAGGTTCTCGGTTGGCATCTCCCAAAGCCATCCTCATCAAGTCACTATGCTCTCATTGCATCTACATCATCTGTTGCATCATCAGCTCATTCTGCTTACGCTGAATTTGCATCACTTGAGCAATAGTGAGCTCTTCCGGCTGGCCGGAAGAAGAAGCACCTCTCCTAAGCATTTCCATAATCTGTGCAATGGTGGGCTCCTCGGGCTGCTCATCTTCAATGCAGGAAGAAGTATCTTTTCTAGCCTTGGCCTGAAATAAGAATCAAACAGTTAGCATCCAGATTCATAAGTTGGTTATTAATTATCCATGTGATTCACGGGTTGTACGTATTGTTGAGTCAGACCGGTTAAACTCAAACTAATCAGGGTCCAATACCAAACTAGTTATAGTCTAACCAGGCTCTGATACCACTAAAAATCTTGTCACGCTCTGCTTTTCAAAAGTACAGGACGCAAGCACGTGACATGGCCCAGCGAATGACTTGCGTCATCCATAAGCTGTTATTGATCCAACTCAACAATATAAACAAGAAATGAAAACAACCACGCATGCATTGAAAGAATAATCACATAAATAACAACATTAGAAATTAAGTAGAAGAATAACCAACATCATAATATCTCAACATCTGAAAATTTAACAAACAACATTCGGGTTGAAGCCCACAATACAAGAAATAACATTTGTTTAATTTTATTAGAGTTATCAAATAGAGCAACATTTATTTTAGCGGCGCAGCAAAACATCTCCTTCACCATTGTTGCTCCCCTACTCCGTCAGGTAAATCTCCTTGATTACCTGTAAGTTGGTCATCTAAAGAGAGAAAAAAAAGTCCTTAAAGCAAGTCGTGGACATGCAAGTAGAGAAATAGAGAAACAATGACAATGATGATATAGCAATGAATTCAATAAACGATGAAATCAACAGTGTGGAATAGTGACAAAGCGATAATAGTACAATATGCAATAGCTATGATTTATCACGATAACGATAAACAATATCAATAATGGCAATAATAACGATAACAATGTTCAATAAAGATAACAATATGCAATGATATTGTGATGAGTGCCTTAAGTCTATTATTCATTTTTAATCCTAGCTAATGCACGTACTACTGTGTCCCATGTGTGCCGTACACAGGTTCGATGCATGCAATCAATTTCGTTTAGACTAAGGTGGTAGATTCTATAGTTCATGTACTCGGAAACAATATTTAATAATGATCGATGACCGAATCAATCGAGATACTAAAGTCAGTAATCTGCAATTAACCGATCACCGATATGACCAATATACCAATAGACCGATAGACCGATAGACCGATAAATAGGGAAACACGGGCCCCTCTTCCGAGTACAGTGACTATGTCATCAACTATCCTAGTCAACCCTTAACCCCGATTTGATTTACATTCTTTATTCAATTAACACACAATAATGCGATTAATAAGGGACACTAGAAAAGATGACAAAACAACCCTAAGATCATACAATATATCCTATACAATTAAAAGCACCAATTCAATATTATAGGTATAATTATATATTATAAAACATAGAATCCTAATTCTGGACAGTAGTAGGTTGCTGTACCAAAATCTGAATTTCCGTTGCTACAGGATAGCAAATGCGGATTCGTCAGAAATTCTTGAAACTAGACTCCTTCCCGGTTTCAACGCATATTTAAAGTTTACATCCCGACAACGGTAGCTAGGTGAAATTTAGTGTTCTTTACAGATTTTAGTTTCTGACTGGTTATCGATGTTGACTAATTTCAATTGTAATGGCAGTAAATAATCATTGCAAAAATCAGTAAAAATAATTTTTATCACCCTAAGCATGTTATCTACAAATCTAGAATTTATCTTGGCCATATTTGATCATTAGTTCACATAGTTTATCAGCCTAGCATGGTATGTACATGAATCTGAAATTACAGCGCAGCAGTAGAAAAAGGGTCATAACTCAGGAAATACAAATCAGAATTCAAAAATTATGGATCTTATTGACATCTAGATACTTAGGGCTACATTTCATATTCAGGAAGTGACTGATTTTAATGACATTATCTAGGCTGAAATAGCCCGACAAGGTTCAGGTTGGTGTAAATTTTTAGGGTGTCAAATGTTCTTTTTGAATAAAACGATTAAAAAGTTAATAATGAAGAATTGGGGTTTAACAATAAAAAATCACAGCGAGCCATTCCTATGTGAACATGGTATTAAGATATAAAATGTCCATAACTCTAATAATTACGATCAACCAATTTATCATTATCAATCACATGAATAATCAACTCTAATATACAATCTATAATAATTGTGTTTAATGTCATGAGATGAAATATAATAATAATTCTCTATTCTTATATTCAATAACTAACTATATGGATGCATGTAAGATCCCTATATATTAGAGGCAAAAAGACGGCACGAGATCAAGACTACCACTTGGATTCGCTCGTGTAAATCCGTGGTATCCCAACGATAGATGACAATAGCATTATACGATATTCAACATGGATCTACTTGCGGAATTCAATAAAAATCTCGAATATGATACAATAAATATTCGATAAGAAATGACTTGCCTTTTTGACGATTAGATCCGATAATAATAAGAATCCAAGACACGCACGAGCTACGTACCAAAATCGAACAGCAAAGCACACAAGATCAACAGTACCACAGCAATAAGATCCAACAGCAACCAGCAACCAACTCCCACTAAACAACAACTCAGATCCTACACTGGATCCCGAAGCAAAACACTACACAACAACGGAATCCCCTACACAACAGCAACACGGAACAGCCAATCTCCTCCCTTCTCCTTCTGCCGAACACCAAATAGGGAAAACAGATCCCCAACGCCAAAACACCAAACAGCCTTTAGGACCAATCCGCCTTCTTCTTCTTCAATGCGACTGAGAGAGGGAGAGGGAGAGACGGCGGACTGCGGCGATCGGGGGCGGCAGCAGCGGCGTGGGTGAAGACGACGAGTGGCAGCGCTGTGGTCGAGGAGCGACGCAGCGGCAACCACGAGGACGGTGGGCTCTGTTTTCACTCCGAAAATAGGGGAGAGTGGCGATGGAGGATCTCGGTGCTTGGACGGCGACGGCGAAAGGCTAGTGGGTCCGCGGTGGTTGCGGGGGTGCACGGAGGAGCGAGGACGAGGTGGTGACGAGGAGTGGTGATGGGAAATGGCTACGGCGACCATGGGTTCGAGGAGTCGATGGGTTCTTCGGGTGTTCGACGACGAGGATGGGAGGAAGGGATGGCGACTGGGGTGGAAGGCGGAGATGAAGATGACGGTGATGGCATCGCGGTGAGGCCGCGACGGGGTGAGGGCGACGACGAATGAGGATGGAGTCGAGGGGAAGGAGGAAGATGATGAGCGGGAATTTGGGGGTTTCAACGGTTGGGGGGGGGGGTTTGCACAGTAGGCTAGGTTAGGGTTTGCAAAGTGTGGGTTAGGGATGAACAGTATATGGGTTTTCTTTTTGGTTTAAGGCGGCTGTGAGTTTGGGTTTTAGGTTAGGGTTTGATTACGGTTTTGATTAAAATAGTAATGGAAGAGATTATAGGGCTTAAATTTAGGGATTCAATTTTCAAATTTTGGGGGTTACAGATTGTGGGGAGTGATTAGGAGGGATCTTAGGGATTGACTGTTGAGAGAAATTGGGGGTGGTTTTGGGTTAGTGGGTTTTGGGTAAAAAATCTAATAGGAGGTGGATATAGGGTTTTGGGTACAAAATGGATCAATTAGGAGGACAATTCACAATCCAATTAGGACAAAGGCAAATTATAAAATTAAGTCTGAATTAAGAATACAAGGAGTAGATTTAAAATGATCAACTGAGATCAGAAAAAATTATGAATAACAATAGAATAAATATTATTCAACATAAAATAGAATTATAATGGAGATTACAATTGGGATCAATAACAAAAGGAAAAAATAAAAACGGGAGTTACAGTATGTCTAAAAGTGGAAATACAATTAATTTTAGTCTTTTATGTTCAGAAGCAAAAATATACAATTTATGGAAAAATTCGAATCAAAAGAAATATACAAAAGCAGAAGCATACTATTTGTTTAGTTTTGGATCCAGTTTGTTCATATTTTTGGAGATTGATTTAATTGACACAAAAGGAGAATCAAAGTAAACTTTTTTTCTGAAAAATGAGATGGTGTGCATGCAAGTGAGAGTATTGACTATGGCAACCCTCCATGCTTGAACATATCATATGGAATGTAGAACAAGTGGTGTACAAAAGTGAGAGTATTGACATATATGGCTATTTTTATTGAAATTGTCATTTATTTCTATTTTATATCTATTTTTCTCGTATGTAGGCTCAAGAAACCTTAAAAACGTTACGAACTCTAAACCTTGCTTTTGCATATGATGGTGTACTCCAGATCTGATGGTTTCCTGTTAGTCTGAAACTCTTGTTGCATAATTGCTAGTTTAAATTAGATATTTGTGCTGAAACCCATGTCGGCGAGAGTGTCTTTACATGATATTAGTTTGACAGGGATAGTTGAAATGTGCATTGTTGAATGTAACCATAAATTTAGTTCAAAATTTTAAACCAAAACCTTACCTAACACATTGTTTTGTTTCTTTTGCTTCCACAGAGATGATATCTGTTAGAGTTTATGAAGAGAGAATGGACCTTGTAAGTGCGCGCAGTTATTGTAGGTTCAGCTGGCACTCCTTACCATGATGGCCTTTTCTTTTTCGACTTCCAGTTCACAGCGAACTATCCTAATGAACCTCCGATATGTGTATTATGTAACTATAGGAGTGAATCATTTTTCGTAGTTGTTTTCATTTTTTACTAACAACCAATTTTGTACGTCTCTGTAAATCTTTTTATGATCACTACAAGTTATTTCCGTGCAGAAAGCTTATTACTACTCACGTGGATTACGGCTTAATCCCAATTCGTATGCCAACGGGTTGGTGTGTCTCAGCCTTCTGAAGACTTGGCATGGCAAAGGATGTGGGAAATGGGATCCGCAGAAATTGTCTATGCCTCAGCTTGTTGTATCGATCCAAGGCTTGGTTTTAAATGCAAAACTGTACTTCAACGAACCCGGATTTTCAATAGTTAGCTCAACCAACTGGGGGAAGAAGAAATCCTTCGCATACAAGGAGTCTACCTTCCCGCTCTCTTGCAAAACAATGTTATTCTCCCTTCAAAAACCTCCAAAGGTAATCAGTCAATCTCATTCATAAAAGGCATGTCAATGATCTTCGTCAGTTGTCTAGAGGCTACATATCCAAACCAAGGCTGATGGAAAACGAGTTGCTTAATGATAGCCCAGAGACAATCCTCTTGTTTTGACAGATACTGCATTAGGAATATATCAAGGAGGAAAACATTTTCTTATTTTCTCAGCACCGATAGCATTAGGCATATATCAATATTAGGCAGATATTGGTGGGGATGATCTACCTAGCTATTACAAGCTGTCCTCCTCTAGAGATAGAAAGGTAGCACATGTAGTAGCTCGAGTAGAGACACTGGTTCATCTTCTAGTGGTAGGTGTATAATCAGTTTTTATCTTATTCTCTACCGCTTATTTTTCACCAAGTTAATTGTACATTTAACTTGTGACTAGTTTTTATTCTTTTATTAGTAATTATTGTCATCTAGCTTATGGTATATTGCAAGTTTTTTCTGGTGGATCTTTCCCTATGTCTTTGTTTCTCATTTATGGGTTTACTATGAAGTCATATTGTATGATCATTGTGTACCGCATGAAGCAGGTTTACACTCTACAGTGTTCAAGTCTACAATACAAGTCCTCTAATCAGTAATCATCATGCAGAAAAGTTTGATTTCATTCTTCAAATTGCAGGTTGGGCAAACATTAATGAAGAATTGATGAAGCTCAGACTTCTTTCATTTCTGAGGATGACGGCGATAGAATTGATGAAGCTCAGACTTCCCCTCTTCCTGCAACCACAACAGTACTAACTCAAGGTAAGCATTTTTCTATGTAGTAGGTGAACATTCACAGACTTAGCAATGAATTGAAAATCATGAGTCATTTTCAGCAATTCTTTACAGAACCTACAACTTTAAGCCTTTAATACTTTCTTTATATTATTTACATATCCCTACAGCTTTAATTCTTTACAGAGCAATGCTGTATTTCTTTTTGTGTTGTTATATTTTCTTTAGTTATATGAATGTTAATTACTTAATTTTATGAACTAATTGATGTCCGGTACTACCATGGTACTACCATTACCATACCGATATTTTGGTATTATCGAACTCGGTAGTACCAAAATTTTGGCACGATAATGATAGAGAAATTTGTGTAGCAAGTTCTTCGGGACGGTAGACGGTAGAGTAATGATAGTACGGTATACCACCCCTATTTAGATAGAGATATTTAGTGATTAGAAATAAGAGATTAGAGATTAGCGATTTTTTTCTCTAAACGGTCCGGATTACTCAAATCTAACGGGTCATCGCCCAACTCAGACTCCTTATATCTATCCCAATTCTCACTATAAATACAGTGGAAACCCTAGATAGCATCTCTCGAGCCCCTTCATCTCTCCACCACCTTCACCTTTTTTTCTCTCTCCTTTTTTCTGACGCTCTCTATCTCTCTCATACTCCCGTATTTCAATTTCAACCAACCAACTTTGTCTCTCCTCAAAACTTTCCTCTCTCATCGTCTTTACTTCGTTTTCGATTTTGGTCTCGGATCGCAATGTCTGGAAGAGGAGCGGGGGGCCGTGGCGGCGCCGGTGCAGGCCGCCTTGGCGGCCGTGGGGGCAGTAGAGGCGGCCGCGGTGGAAGAGGTGGACCTCCACCTCAGCAACAGCAAGTTGTGGCGCCGATCGCCGATCGGAGACCACAACCGTCGAGTTCGCGCGCGAATCCGATGGCATCTTCACAATCGGTGACCGAACAGGCGGAGCGTTCGCTGAGCGCGGAGGTGGAGAAGATGGCGATAGGTGAGGAGAAGGAGGAGGAGATGGTGGTGACGGCAAGGGAGACGGACGAGCTGGTGGCGAGAGCGCCGTTGTCTAAGAAGGCCTATAAGCATCCGGCGAGGCCGGGGTACGGGACGGTGGGGATGAAGTGCGTCGTTCGAGCAAATCACTTTCTCGTCGAGGTCGCGAGTCGCGATCTCTATCACTACGATGTAAGTATCTTGTTCAACTAATTACGGTATTAGTTTGTTGATCGTTGTGCTCTGTTTAGTTAGAGATGAAGACGTCATGTTAATGGTTGTGTCGTTTCTGTTGGATTTGAGATGAAAGCAGCGTGTGAAATCGTATGAGTCGCAAGAGTTTTGAAGATATCCAACGGTTTTTGCTGCGTTTTGATGTTAATACGGTTTTCTAATTGGCTGATTAGTAGTTGTAAATGCTTTTTCGAAATGATAAGTTAGTTGTGTTTTTTCTTAACTTAGGGTTTTGATTTGAGATGAGGTGCACGATTTTTGAGGAGATTTGAAGGTGTTTTTTTGTGGTTTCGTGTGATTATCATATGCGAGTTGGATGTATGAGTTTTTTTTTTTTTGGGTGATATGTTTTTGTGTCAGTTTGATTAGGAGAGTTTTGACGTGGATACTGTTGTTTACGTACTTGTTTAATGATGATACTGTTGTTTACGTACTTGTTTAATGATCTGATTAGTCATGAAAGCTTTTTGGGAAAGCGATTTTATACTGGTTGCGCCGTATTTATTTCGATGTTGAGGGTTTGAATTTTTTCCCAAACTGTCCCATTTTTTGAACGTTCTTTTTCAAACGTTCTTTTCAAACTGCCTTTATTTTTTTTTTTCAAATTTCTAAACTGGTTCACTTTCTTTTTGAAAAAGAGAGTTTGATTAAAAATAAGTTGCTTTTTCAGAAAGCAAGTGTGAGACTTTTGATTTTCGAAAGCGTAAATCCGCTTTCTAAAAAAGCGACATATTAAAGCCACATATTTTTAACCAAATTTGCTTTTCAAAAAGCGAGTGTGTTATTTTGGTAAATACTTTCAAAAGTGAATCAGTTTGTTAAATACTTTTAGAAAGTGGGTTATTTTGGTAAATACTTTCAGAAAGTGGATCATTTTGGTAACAAGTTTCTCTTCTCTCATCATGATATTTGTATTTTTTCTTTTTTGGTTGATGCATTCTGTCGAACAGTTGGTGTACATTAATATTTGAGGTTGGTATTAGAAATAGATAGTTTGGTCAATTTGTTGGGTGTCCTGCAAATGAGTTTTTAATTTGGATGAGATTAGATCTATAACGGGGAAGAAATTCTTGTTTGATGGATTTGTGAAAAAGGTGAGGTCATAGCTTTGGGGTTTTCGTTTTTCGGGAATTTGAAGAGGTTTTTGATTGAATATTATTGGGAGCTTGATTATTATTCCCTATCTGTTAATGGGCAAGCATTAGAATTAGGAGGGTCTTTATTATTTTAAAATATAAAATTGTCACTTTTGTGTAACAAAAGTTATACTTTTTTTTTAAAGAAATGAATTTATAATTTGTTCTTCAGATTTAATTGCAAGATTTGACAAAAGACATACTAAGGATTACATGAAGTCTTTGTCCCGATTATACTTCAAAAAGTAGTAAGTGTCATGATCAAAAAGTTTTTCCCAATCAAGTAGTGTAAGTCACAAGAACTATATTTTGAAGTCATGAATTTGAGACAACTACAACTCAGGCCTTAGAAAAACACACACATTCGGCTAAAAAATATTAGTTAAGTGCATGCAAAGGTGTAACAAGTATCTTCTTTTTTCTTGAATAACATCA